>CM051235.1:495854737-498359737 GCA_027917425.1 Gastrophryne carolinensis
GGAGAAAGCAGAGCGAATGCTGGAGCTCATCAGGGAAATCGGGGACATAGAAAAGATCCACAAAAAATCCCTAGCGACCAAACACCTTACACGCCTACCCCCCCTTAGAGAGACACTTAAAATGCTTTGCTGTGATAAAATTAAAGCACAGATGAACAACTGCCGTATTCTATGAATCCAGCGACAAGTGCGGCAGGCTCCTAGCGAGAGCACTGCGGGTTCGATCATATGCCGACGGACGGGTGGTACATTTGACTAGGGATATCGGAGAGGCTTTCCACAGGTTCTACGAAACCCTGTACAACCTCCCTAAGGAACGGGAGGCAGATCGGGAGTCACGACTCCAAATTGCCAAGAGAGGTGGTAGAAGGATTGGAGGACCCGATCTCCCTGACTGAGCTCCATAAGGCAGTCGCGAGTGCAGCAAGTGGGAAGGCCCCTGGCCCGGATGGCTTCAGCCTCCCGTACTATAAGACATTTTTCCCAATCCTAGCCCCCAAAGATGCTTAGAGCCTTTAACTCTGTTAAAGAGGAGGGGCCTCTCCCGACAGATACCTTAAGAGCATACATCACAGTAATCCTGAAAGAGGGAAAAGACCCCGCCCAATGGGCTAGTTATAGGCCGATATCGCTCCTAAACACGGATCTAAAGCTGTTTGCTAAGGTGTTGGCCTCCAGGATCGCTCCATACCTGCATCACATTATAGGGCTTGACCAGGTGGGGTTCATGCCGCACAGGGAGGCGAGAGACAACACCATAAAGGTTCTGAATCTGATCCACAGGGCGCAGCAGGGGGCGACCCCCACCCTAGTACTAGCCGAAAAGGCGTTTGATAGGGTAGATTGGGAGTTTATGCAAGCTACGCTCAAACACGTTGGTTTTGGCCCGAACATACTGGGCTGGATCGGGAGCTTGTATAGTTCCCCATCAGCAGCGGTCCGGGTGAATGGCCTGCTTTCAGAAACTTTAAAAATCTCCAATGGTACAAGGCAGGGGTACCCACTCTCTCCTCTGATATTTATACTTACCTTAGAACGTTCCTTTGCAGGGTTCGAAAAATGTGGCAATTAGGGGCATAGAGGGATCATTTACCCACTATAAGGTAGCCGCTTACGCGGACGACTTGATCTTTAGCCTGACCTGCCCAGAGGTGTCCCTTTTGAATCTGATGGCGGAGTTGAAACAGTACGGAGAGCTCTCAGGGTATCAGATCAACCTCCAAAAATCTGAGGCCCTCAACATAAACGTCCCCTCGAAAAAATTTAAAAATATTCAAAATGCTTTCCCTTTTAAGTGGGCGAGAGAAAGTGTTACTTACCTGGGGACCAAAATCGGAAAGAACCTGTCTGACATCTTTGCCGCCAACTTCCCACCTCTTTTGAAGAGATTTGAAGAGGAAATATTTGAGGTGGAAAATTATCCTGGTTTGGCCGCTGTAATGCCATCAAAATGAATTTGCTCCCTCGGCTGCTGTACCTTCTACAGACGCTTCCGATTTTGGTCCCTCAGACCTTTCTCCTGAGGGTTAGAGCCCTCTTCATCAGATTTGTCTGGAGTGGGAGGAAACCAAGACTAAATAGGCACATTCTCACCAGGTCTAAAGAGAACGGGGGGTTGGGCTTTCCTGATCCGGTTGCTTATCCCGCTGCAGTCCACCTGAGTAGAGCGGTTGACTGGTGCCTGCATGGGAGGCATGGGAGGCACAAGCAGTGGGTGGCCCTTAAACAGGAGTTCTAGATTGTGCAGCTGGCCAACGTAATATGGTTGGACTGCAAGGACAACGAACAGGTTTTGAAACACCCCACTATAGGTGTTACTCTAAGGACCTGTCAGAGATATAGGGCGCACCCAGATATCTTCCCCTCCTCCACCCCAATTCTCAGGAACCCATGCTTCCCCCCCGGGCTGTGAGGGCCGACGTCTAAGACGTGGTATAGGATGGGTATATGCAGGGCAAAGCATTTCTGGGCAGGGGAGAGATGGCATGACCTAGATGCCCTCGCCCAGGAGAAAGGACTGCCGACATTCAATTCAGTTCATGCACTTTCTTCACTCTCTTCGCGACTTCTCAGGCGAGATGAGGCGGGCTACTCCTTTTGAAGAGCTCTGCTCCAGCTCGGAGGCGGCTAGGCACACGCTCTCCTACATATACAAATTGCTGACATCTTCCTCAGAGGATGAGTGGGAGGAAGACCTGGGGGTCTCCTTTACAGGAGACCAGCACAGGAGGCTTCTTGCTGCCCCACATAAGACCTCCATATGCACTAAGTTGCAGGAGTGCAACTATAAGATCCTCACACGCTATAGAGTGCCGGTGTTGATCAGTAAGTGGCACCCGGAGGTGTCAGCGGAGTGTTGGGAGGTGTGGGGTGGCAAGGGGGGACCTGTTGCACATCTTCTGGAGCTGCCCCAAACTCAAGCCTTTTTGGGACAGGTTGAGAGAAGTGGCGGGGACAGTGGCCGATTTAGCGGTGCCCGATTGCCCAGCTAGGTGTCTACATCTTTCAGATACCCCCATGAAGGCCTAAAAGAAATCCACAGTGCGTCACCTGTTGAATGCAGCTAAAGCATGCATACCGCTAATGTGGAAAAAAGTGGAGCCCCATTCGGTCGCAATGTGGGTCCTGAAAGTTAACGAAATCATGCGTTTCGAGAACATCATCCTGTCTATAGAGAACAGATTCAAGCAGTTCACAGTTACCTGGTATGGTTGGATTAGGTGCTCGGAATCCGATGAATGTAAAGCTCTTTTGAGGCAGACACAGAGGCCCACACAACACCCCTCTCCTCCCAGCCCCCTCCCCCGCTTCCCATTAGCATAGATTCTGGTTTAGTATACGGCCCCGGATTAGTGCTGGGGTTACATTCCTGTTAAGTTTTTGATTAAATGTTACAGATGATGTTCAAAATTCAGATACTTTTATTGCATATTGCTCAGTCTAGGAAAATACTTGGACAGTCATTGTTTTCTTTTTCTGATATTTGGATGTCGATACTTGCTGTATTGTATGCTTTAAAATGATAAATACAGAATTAAAAAAAAAAAAAAAAAGTTATAATTATCAAAATATACAACACACAGATAATCCATAAGATATTCGGTCCACCTAATACAGACTTGGTATATTAACAATATTGGTACAATACGAAATGGTAAACCTCGCCCACTTCATACCATTTATGGTATGCCAGAGGGATGGGGGATGCTGTGGAGTGCAGCTAAGCTTAGCTACAGCTATGGAATTGAGGTTAGTATAGGGGGAATCAGGGGTTTCACGCTGTGGGGAATCCCAAATCAGGATGCCCCTAAGGAACTAATTTAGAGCCAACCTGAACTGAACAATTATGTTTTTTTTGCATTTCAGCCCCAACTATGAACATTTGAATGAACTAATTTACCCTCATGGTATTCCCAGATGGTATTTTTGGCTGTAAATCAATGATCTGAAGTATGTGCCACCTTCTAACCACAAACAAATCAATACATTTTGCCTAGGGTGATATATACTACCATTTTTTTGTGTTTCAAACTTTTTATTATTATTTGTGTAGAAAAATGCAGTACAAAAGAATAAAGTGTATATGTGCTCTACAATAAACAAAGATATTGAAGTGTTGCTTACATTTTTGTTGGGCATTCCATCAATAGGACTGCTAAACATATTTTTTGATATATTGTCGTGCAAGGCAATAAAACCAAACACTAATGAATCCTAGGGTTTGGATCTATAGGGTGGGGAGGATTATAGACAGTAACTTGCTGGAGCTATTAAACCGAACCTTCACCATGATTTATTGAAAAGCCCAAACCTTAAAAAACAATTCCCCAGCATCTAAAGTTAATATATTTTAAGTTTTTAGGCACTTTCCCCCACTGGGCTGCAACTCTGTTCAGGACTTTAGGATACGGGTGCCGCCATCTTGACTCAGAAGCATCACACTTACTGAGGAGAGGGGGGTGGGATAAATTACAGGGGGGCGGGTTATAGCTGTGCTTTGCTCAGAAAGAGCAGAGCTGGGGTCAGGAAAAGGTCAGCAATCCCAGAATGCAGAGCAGCACAATCAGAAGACACCTGTTTGCAGGCTGCCCGACGTTCCATGAGCCACCATCTTGGATGTTTAAAGGCTCATAACATGCAGTTGATGCAGATAGGATGATTTTTAATGTGATCAATCTGTATATACAGGGTGTGGAAAAGATATAATATAGGCTCTTATTCAGAGTGAGGGTCCGCTTTAAAACAGTAACATTAGATGTTTCTTAATGAAAGAAATAAACGTGAAAAGACAAAAACAATTGTAAGTCACGTGCCAATGACCATCACCAGACAAGGCTTTAATAACTTGTTGACCCTGGACTTCACAGGAATGCCAGATAATCTGTATTATTTTCTGTTGGCAATGTGACAGTACATAGACACGGCATTAATACAATGTACAATGTTAACCATACCATTTTGTACTGCCTCAATAAAAAGCTTTGAAACTAACTAGCTTGTAACATGATTACTGGAGTGGAGGGTTGAGGAAATGGGAAGGATGAAAAGAGAAAAAAAAAGAGAAACTTTTGGCTGGCTTATAATACCTATAGGCAGGAGAGTTATTTAAGTGTGTTATTCAAATTATGCTACAGTTTCTTAACCTAATAAGTACACAGAGCTAGCTTCTGTAGGAAGTTTAGAAAATGAATATGATTTGTTTGTGTGAGGAGGTTGGGGTTGGAGCTACATACTGTGCTCTATAGAGTAATAAAGGGTAAGTCCACTTTCGATTGAATTTTTGAAAGCGTATATTTTTGTGTATATTTTTGTCTTAAAGGTGCTGAGTTGATTTAGCATTTTTTAAAAATTTTTTCTAATGTTATCAAATGTGTGTTTTATGGAAGCAGCCTGCAGTGCAGACTAGGTGTACATTGCTAATAGCAAAATATTGCAGATAGTTGTACAGGTGCTGCTAGGCATGTGTAAAGTTGAGTGAGCTCCCTCACTTTAGCAGTGGCCATAGCAGCACGTAGGAAAAAAAATTCGGCTCAGCACCTTGAGCACATTCTTTTGGCACAAAATAGAAAGTACTTAAAGGGTAAGTCCAACACCTTCATTGACCTGTCCCTCTGCCCAACTGTTAAATTCACTTTAAGAATAGATTACCATTAATGTATCCAGACAATGATAAGCTTACTCAGGAGCAGCCTGCAGAGGTCTCTGCCCTGTGGTAGTACTGCTCATGTGGTTTAATAAACCCTTAATGCAATAATCAGGAAGTCATTTTGGTCCACATTCAGACTTGCTAATCTAATCCAGAAGCAAAATGAATAAATGCACCAAATGCCCTAAATACATGTTAGTATGAGTTTCAAAACCCAGGACTGTTAAAACATCAATTAGCTGATCTCCACTAAGGGTTAGTGGAAGGTATGCTGGATATAAAGTTATATCCACCTCTTCCTACTATTCATAATGTTTATAATAGGACAGTAAATTGCTTTAAGTGGATTAAAACCCATGCGGCCCTGGAATCTAAAACACTCCAAAGCCATCCTATAGCAGGTGTGTAAAACCCTCGCAGGTAAACTCACCTTTTTTTTTTTTTTAAACCAGCCACATCGAGCCAGCAGCATCGTCTGTGGTGCTCGTACGGGGAGAACAAGGCGGGGGGCAAGGGGGAGGGGCAAAGAATAGGATTTGATCAACTTTAAAGGGCAAGTTCACTTTCGATGGAATCTTTGAAAGTGTATATTTTTTGTGTGCGTGCCAAAATGAAGATAGTAAGCTTATTTATATTTTCTTTTACAAAGGTTTTATTAAGGTTTTCAAGTACAAAAGACAGCATATGAAAAATCACATGCTATGACATTGTCTAACAGATGTGTCTTAAACTGTTGTCAACTGAAATAAAGCTTATAGTCTCTCTGCTGACTATTATGGATCTCGTTGTCCGATTTCGTGCGCTAGTGTCCTGGATTTGACGGATAAAAGGATAAAAAGAATATTTAACTGAAATTTAGTTGAACTGGTTGCTGATTAAACCTTCTAAGGTAAACCTTGATCTTAATCTTTGCTTTGGTCCAAAGTGCTGTCTTTGCTGATATCAAACATTACAGACATAGATTTTAAGAATAACACAAACAAATTAGAGTTGGAAGAAATAGGTTTGGAGCGGTTGGGGGGGGGGGGAGGCGGGGAAGTGGCTTGAGTAAGATTACCAGGGATGGTGTATTGGTGTTCTTCAGGATAGTCCAGAGGGGGGGAATTAATTACACCGGGTCAACCCAGGAGTTCTGCAGGCCTATATATTCCACCCATGGGTCCCACACTTTCCTGAACTTATCATATGAATCATTTACTACTGCCGTTATTTTTTCATTGCAAAGGGTGTCAGATATTCTATTTTGTATCTCTGACCAAGGGATGGAGGGCGTTTTCCAACACCTGGCTATCGTGGCTTTCACTGCTGCGAAAATATGGAGGGCTAAATGCCATCCTGCTTTGGAGATTGTGCCCATTTTCAGAGACAGAAGGGCTTCCCAGGGGTCTTTGTTCAATGGTGTATGGAGGACTTCTGATATAACTTTATAGGCCCCATCCCATATGTCTCTAGTTACCGGGCAGTCCCACCAGACATGCATCATGTCACCTCTGACGTTACAGCCTCTGAAGCAGCAAGGGGATTCTGAAGGGGAACATTTATTGATCCGATCAAGGGTGTAGTACCATCTGAACATCACTTTGTATGCATTTTCCAGCACTAGAGCGTTACTGGATACTTTCTTATTTTGGCCCCAAATGCTTTGCCAAGCTTCTGGGGGCTTTGTATCTCCCAATTCTGACTCCCATCTTGCCATATAGGCGTGCCTGATCGGGTTTGGTGGGGTGGCCAGAACTGAGTATATACCAGAGATGAGTCCACCACTGAAATGATCGCGTATGCATCTAAGTTCAAAGTCTGTTCTCCTATAAGGAGGGGAGGATTGTTTTAGTAAGCATTTAATAAAGTGTTGTATTTGAAATAGTCTGAACATCTCATGTGGCGGGAATGGATCTCTGGGTGACAGCTCTTGCATAGATTTCATTCGTGTAGGGTATACATAAATTGTCAACTATCATAAGATTTTTCTGTGTCCACCAGTTAAAGCTGGTTGGATGTGTGATTCCCGGAGGAAACATAGGGTTGCCTAACAACGGAGCGGCTGGTGTGTGGGGTGAAGTGAACTGGTGCTTAATTTTGTCCCATATTGATAAACAGAATGAGAGTATGGAGAGGAGAAGTTTGGGCCTGCGTGCTTTGGGTGTCCATAATAGAGCAGCTGGCGACGTCGTACCACATTGCATTCTGTCAAGGGAGACCCAAGTGGGAGCATAGTTAGAGGTGTGCAGTAGAACTAGTGGAGCTATTTGGGCAGCAAGGAAATACTTATGTAGGGATGGGAAGGCAATGCCGCCGTGTTCCTTTTTGCAGAACAGTGTGGCTTTTTTAACCCTATGTTTAGCTTTGTTCCAGGTGTATGCTAGAATTTTCCGTTGTGCTATATCTAGCGCCTTTTTCGGGACTAGTATTGGGATGACCCTGAATAGGTACAAGATCTTAGGAAGGAATACCATCTTCAACGCTGCTATTCGTCCTAGCCAGGATAGCCTCACCATTTGCCATGATGTTAGTAATTTATCAAGAGTTTTGAAAAGTTCTGGGTAGTTTGCGTTGTAGAGCTTATCATAGCTGTTTGTAAGTTTGATTCCTAAATAGGGTAGTTTCTGGGTCCAGGTCAAGGCAAAGTTATTAGTTAATGTTTGTCTGGTATTGCTTGTTAAGGAGATATCTAAGGCTGTTGATTTTGAAGCATTTAGTTTTAGGCCTGAGATGTGTCCGAAGTCTGAGAGGAGTTTTATGGCATTGGGTGCTGAGATGTGGGGGGATGTCAACATGAGGAGCATGTCATCCGCAAATAGAGATATCTTATTGTCTTGATTAGCTAGTGGGATTCCTTTAATGGAAGGGTTTTTCCTCATTTTCATTGCTAGAGGCTCCAAGGCTAAAATAAATAATATGGGAGATAGGGGGCAGCCCTGCCTGGTGCCTTGCTGTATGGGAAAATTTGAGGAGTTAAAGCCAGCATATTTAATGTGGGCGGATGGTTGGGTGTAGATGGCTGAGATCCAGGAGAGGAAGCCGGGGCCAAACCCCTATTTTTCCAAAGTGAAGTGGAGGTATTGCCAGGAGAGAGAGTCAAAGGCTTTTTCTACGTCAAGAGAAAGTAGCATGGCTTCAAGGTTAAGACCCTTTACGCCTTCTATTAGTTGTAATATTCTTCTGACTCTGTCTCCAGCTTGTCTCCTGGGCACAAAGCCTACTTGGTCCCTGTGTATTATGTCCCCAAGAAACTCATTAATTCTATTAGCTAATATTTTAGTTAGTATTTTTAAATCTATATTCAGTAGTGATATTGGCCTAAAGTTTGTCCAATTTTGATGGTCCTTGCCCGGTTTGGGTATCATGACTATTGCTGCTCTCAGCATATCTGGGTCCATGTGATGGCCTTGTTTTATATAGTTGTACACTTTAGCCAAACGTGGGGCTATGATGGGGGCCAGTTTTTTATACAAGAGAGCTGAGAATCCATCAGGCCCTGGCCTTTTATTGGTTTTTAATGTTTTAATTGCTTTTAGTACCTCTTCAACTTTAATATTATCATCCACCATTTCCTCTTGGGTTGTGGTGAGAGAGGGTACTTTGAGGTCTTCAAAAAAGGCCTGAGCTTTAGGGATGTCCAGTTGAGAGGGGGCGTCATATAGTTCAGAGAGGCCCAAGGAGAATTCTTCTAGGACTTTCACGGGGTTACTAGTGATTAGCCCCGAGCGGGTTTTGAGCTTTACAGGCTTTTTTACTTGGTCTTGGCATTTGAGCTGGGAAGCTAAAAGTGTCCCAGGTTTATTTGCGGAGATGTAGCACCTTTGTTTGGCCCTCCTGTATCTTCCCTCTGCTTCCTGTGTTTGTAGGAGGTTGAGCTTGGTTCTAGAGCACTCCATTTTATTCTGGTGCTCTGGGGAGGGGTTAGTTTTAAAGTTCTCTACATCTCTCAAATATTGGGCCTGTAACTTGTTTGCTAGGGCTATTCTTTCTTTCTTCTTCCTGGAAGCCAGGCCCAAGAAGTACCCTCTCATGACTGCTTTAAAAGCTCCCCACAGCATCGTTGGGGGAGTTTCTTGATTTTCGTTGGAGGTAAAGTAATTCATGGCAGCCTGGCTTGCCTCCTCCACTAGGTGTGTTGAGGATAGGAGGGAGTCATTTAAAGTCCAGGAGGAGGGTTTGGGCTTTATCATTAGTGAATTGCATGAGATGGCCACCAGGTCGTGATCTGACCAGGGGATTGGGTGTATCCTGGCTTGCTCAACTCGTGATAAGAAGGAGGAGGGGGATAAGGATATGGTCAATTCTTGTGGAAAGTTTATGTGGGGCAGAATAATGTGTATAGTCTTTCCTGTGGGGGTGTAGGTCTCTCCACGGGTCTGACAGCCCGTAGTTTCCTAACAGGTCTGCGAACAGCTTACTGTCTTGGGTCACTTGGGCGTTTGGGTGGCAGGGACCTGTCCATGCAGGGGTGAAGGGTCAAATTAGAGTCTCCGCATAAAAATACTACACCTTTTCTATGTTTCTGTACTAAAGAGCACATATGCTCTAAGAAGGGGATTTGCTTTGTGTTAGGGGCGTAATATGTAAGGAAAGTTACCTCGGAGTCCTGGAGAGTACCCTGTAAGACCCTGTAAGATCTCCCATCAGGATCCGCAATCTGTTTATGACATATAAATTGTGTGCCATTGCAGAAAGCTATTAGGACTCCTTTTTTCTTCTTTTGACTGTTAGCCTGAAAGAATAAGGAGAACTTGTTTAAGTGTTTTGGGGAGGAGTTAGATTAAAAGTGTGTTTCTTGGAGGCAGACTACGTCTGCATGGATTGAGTTGAGGTACTTAAAGGCTCTGGAGCGTTTATTGGGCGAATTAAGGCCCTGGACATTTAGTGATACAATGTTAGTCACCATGGTGTGTTTTGGGGGCGTCTATGTGCTGGAGATATACTATCCCTGGGGTTGGATATATATGTAGGAGGGAGGAGGAGGAGAGGGGGATGGGTAGGTTGGGGGATGCAGAAAGAGAAACAAAACATATATATGCAACAGAAAACATTATGAACAAGCGATCTTTGCACACCTCTGTGTGCGCCTATTCCAGATGCTCGGAAAGAAAATAACAAGGTATTTCCGTGCACTGGAAAGTGGGGTAAGCTCCTTTAAGATCGGGAGGCTATTCTGTAACATTACATAAAAATACAACTATAACATTTTCAAGTTATGAGTATATGAACCTCAGAGCGGTCCTCCGCCGGGTCCGGCCCCGCCACCAGCAGGAGAGACCTACCGAGGTGGACACCAGGCCAGGCAGAGTCCCGCCCACAGCCCAATTTCACATTTTGTCCCACCACTAGGCCAGCGACCCGCATCTATGGGATGCCCCGCCAAGGTTCATGCCCACCAGTGAGCCGCGGCTCAGCGGTGGGAGCCGACCGGACTAACATTTTGTAGATATAGGATCAGTAAGAGATTACCAAAACTAATAATAAGCAACTGTTGGTTAAGATAGAAAAATATATGTAACGCTGAAGGAGTAGCTCCCACGGACCCCAGAGGTACAAGTCCTCAAGGGCAACCCACGTGTCCCCCAAGGGGGGGTTCAAGGCGCCTGCCGCTTGTAAGGGTGGACAATGTCCGACAACAGTAGCCGGACTGCCGGGGTTTCCCAGAGGACCCGGCCACAGGCGGCTGGTTACTTGGGGTCTCTCAGGCTATTTTCCAGCAATTGTGCATATTGCATATTTAAGTCTCAGTCCTATTAAACAGGGTGAAACTTCTGGGAGAGTAATCTTTTCATTGCTAAGGATTTCTGTGGTTGGGTATACTGCTTGGGGGATGGGTGACTTGGTTGTTGCAGCTATGAATGGGTCTTGGTGTTCTGGGCGTCGAGGGGAGAGATGGGGCTGCTCTGTCTGCCTCCAGCAGTCTGATGTCCAGGCTTTTGAATTTTTCTATGATTTCTGGTAAAGAGAAGGCTTGCACCTGTTTTCCCTGGAAGGAAAAGGAGAGCTTAAAAGGAAAGCTCCACACACATTGTAATGCTTGGAGATAGGGTCTAAAGGACCGTCTCTTCATGATGGTGGTTTGCGAGAGGTCGGTGTAAACTTGGTAGTTATGGTTTTGGAATGTCAGGGGTGCCTTTTCCCTAGATGCTTTTAGCACTGCTTCCTTGGTTTGATAGTAATGAAATTTAACTATAATGTCCCGTGGAGGGCAGTCTGCTGGTCTTTTGGTTAAGGCTCTGTGTGCTCTATCAAGCTCCAGTCTTTCGACTGGTATTTCTGGGACCAGCTCTTGTAGGAGTGCTGTGATTGTGCCCACAGAGTCCTCCATTGCTTCTGGGAGCCCCCGGAATCTCAAATTGGACCAACGGTTACGGTTTTCTAATTCTTCGTTCTGGCCCTTTAAGAGAGATATTTCATCCTGAAGCTGTTCCAGCATGGCTCCCTGGCTCTCTAGGACTGTAGTAGTGTCATCCATACGGGATTCCAGGGCTTCTGTCCTCCCTCCCAGGTCCCTGATTTCCTTCAACACTGTCTCAGTGTGTTTTACTGTTACAGCAGTGATCTCTTCTCTAACAATAGATCCTGAGGTGTGACAGGATGTCACTGCTGACATGAGGGATCTGAGGCTTAGGCTGGGAGGTTGGGGAAGGGGGTGGCCAGCTATCAGCAGAGTCTAGGGAGAGGTCCTCTGCACTCACCACTCCTGTGTCTTGCTCTGGCAGTGTGTTGCCTGAGGGAGCCTCCTTGCATGTCCTCCCCTCTGCAGCCACCATCTTGAATCCAGGGGCTGCCGATCTTCGAGTGTCCCTGGGGCTCTTCTTCCTGCTGCTGGCTGGGAGCATGGTCTGTGAGGGGTACGGTCGCCTCCTGGATGTCTGCTGAGGCTGTGGGCGAGTTTGTGGACCTGCAGCTGTGCGATTTATGGCTCAAGGCCTCCCAATCTATTAGAGCTGTGTCAGCAAGCAGCCATTACTCTCGGCTGCCAAGCCACGCCCCCGCTTATTTTTTTTTCTTTAGTTAGAAAATGTCTATTATGGAAGCATTTTTTTAACTGCCTGGGATCTGTTACTATCGCCAACTCTATGCCAAGTATGTACATCAACAAGAGAAAAGGGAGTCCTTTACACAGAGAACACTGCTTTGGGGCATGTGTAAGTGTACTCCCTCACCTCAACCATGCCAGCAGCTGGCCCTGAAATGTTTTAAATTCCAAGGCTGGCCCCAGTAGGGTTTGTTCCGCTTTAAAGTGATCCTGTACCAGAAAGGAAGTTTACGTCACGTTCTATCCCCAGCTCAGTACCCCAAAACAGCCCGTGTTCCTTTTTTTTTTTTCTTACTGAAGTAACCAGGGATGCGGCCAGCCGCCTGGGGCACATCCTATGGAAGCACTGAGATCAGCCAATCATCGATCTCAAAACTTCTAGGGCTTCAGCTGTGGAAAAACATGCTTTTTTAAAACCAGCCACTGCCGAGCCGACAGCATCATCATTTTCTTTTACAATAATTTTTATTGTTTCACAAGACAGTAAGACAAGTAATACAGGAAATTATAATAAGAGCACTCTCTGTCAGTAACATTATATACATGTGAAATGTCAAGACCACAGTGATCAAAAGTTAACATTGGACATTTTAAAGGATATAAAATTACCATTCTTCATAAAATCTTGTTAAGACTGTGGTTGTCATAGGGAACAACTATAACAGTTTGTCAATGACGAGGCAGGGCCTCAACCTACTTATAAGCATTAATATTAGAAGTAGAAAGGAAAGAATAAGAATAAAAGAAACCTACTAACTTAGAGAGAGAAGAGTAAAGAATGAGGTAATAGGGGGAAGAGGGTAGGGCGGGAAGGAAGGGGAAGGAGGGGGGGCGGGAACTGCATCTCCCACCTTTGTCTGAGTTCCTAGAGACCTCCCACTCTTCCACTTACTCCAATATGCTGCATCCATGGGGACCATATATCACTAAAGCGGTCATAGTCATCATGGGCTATTGCCGTCAATTTTCCATTAGCAGGATATCAGATATTTTAGATATCACTGTTTTCCACGGCAATCGCCTACTTTTCCAATTTCTGGCTATCACCAACCTTGTCGCCGAAAAAATATGTAATGCCAGTTTCCATTGGTTGAAATTATAGTTGTTAGTCTTGTAGGATAGGAGAGCCTCCCATGTGCTAGGGGAAAAGGTGCCTTCAAAAAGTGTGGATAAAAGATTATATATATTGTGCCACAACTTAATGTCAAGGGGACACGTCCACCATATGTGGTACATAGTACCCTTTCCTGGCATCCCCTAAAGCACAGGGGGGAACAACTCACATTAAATGTATGTATCTTAGCAGGCGTGAGGTACCATCTAAACAGGACCTTAAAAGAGTTCTCCTGGATAAGGGTGTTACAAGATACCTTCCCAGCTGATTTCCATATTTTCGGCCAGGTTTGTTCATCTCCTATTTTCCCCAGGTCCTCTTCCCATTTGGTCATATATAGATGAGAATTGCTGCCCTCAACCTTGAGCAGGGATGTGTAGAGGTCTGAAATTGCTCCCCTCGCCAGGGGGTCACACAAGCATCTCCGCTCAAAGTCCGAGGGCTTGCTACAGTGGTTTAGATTTCGAGTCAGTGACCTAATAAAGTGGTCCAGTTGTAAGGCTCTAAATTTTTCAGTGGGGGGTATTATGATTTGGGTATTTAGTGAGAATGGGAGCTCTCCTCTCCATCCTGAAAGCAGGTCTTGTACTGTGTGGTACCCCTGTTCCTCCCACCATCTAAATCTCTGTCTAGACTCCATACCCGGGGGGAACAGCTGGTTCCCCAAGATAGGAGCTGCTGGCACATGTGGCGAACACCAACCTCTGAGTCTCGCATTCCTGTCCCATATATCCAGTGCTGGACCCACGCTTTGAGGTAAAGCCCCAGGTCTAAGTCTCTTTGGTGTCCAGAGGATTGATGACACCGAGGTTGGAGACAAGTTTTTAGATATTATCTGCACCCAACCGGGTACATTTTTTGTAGCGTTCAGAGGGAGCAGTGCAGCCAGCTGTGCCACCATGTAGTATTTGTATAAATTCGGGATGCCCAGGCCACCATCTTCCTTCCTACAGTAAAGTGTTCTCCTGGCTATCCGTGGTCTAATCGTCCCCCATATATATTTGTTGAGCTTTTGTTGCAAAGATTGAAGAGCTCCTTTAGCCACACTAATGGGGAGAACTCTAAAGAAATATAATAGCTTAGGCAGTATAGTCATCTTTGCCGCTGCCAAACGCCCCAGCCATGAGAGGTTTACATGACGCCAAGTGGACAGGAGAGTACTCAGTTGATTAAATAGGCCTGGGTAATTTGCCTTGTATAGTGTTTCATAGGATGCCGTTAGTGTGATCCCCAGATAGGGGAGCTTAGTGACCCAGAGCCAGGGAAAGTTGCCCTTTAATAGAGTACTAGTCTGTTGTGTTAAGGAAACCCCCAAGGCCAATGACTTCCCAGCATTAATTCTAAGACCTGACATGGTGCCAAAAATCTCCAACTCCAAAGCCAGATTAGGTGCCGTTATGTGTGGAGAAGAGATGGTAAGCAGCATGTCATCTGCGAACATGGATAATTTATGTTCTTCTTTTCCATGATGAATACCCCTTATCGCTTGATTATGCCTGATATTGGATGCCAATGGCTCCAGGGCTAATATGAACAATATTGGGGACAACGGGCACCCCTGACGTGTGCCCCTATTGATGGAGAAAGGATCTGATTCAAACCCAGAGTATTTCACTTTAGCTGTCGGTTTATGGTACATAGCACTAACCCAGGTCTTGAGTCCCTGCCCGAAGCCCCATCTATCTAAAGCTTGCATCAGGTAGTCCACTCCCAAGAGAGGCAATCAAAAGCTTTTTCCATATCAAGGGATAAGAGCATAACATCTGTCTGAGCGGACTTAGCCATCTCTATGAGCTGTATTATACGTCTTACCCCATCTGAAGATTGCCTCCCTGGGACAAACCCTACTTGGTCAGAATGTATTAGGGAGCTGAGAGATGTATTGATCCTGGTAGCAATAATTTTCCCTAAAATTTTTAGGTCTAGATTTAACAAAGAGATAGGGCGATAATTCTGCCAGGCTAGGGGATCCTTCCCTGGCTTTGGAATCATAACTATGGCGGCAGACAGGGACTCTGGATCGAAGCAATTGGCTGTTTTAATGCTATTATACATCGCTGTGAGGTGCGGGGCGACCACATCAATTAGTTTTTTATAAAATATCGCTGTATAGCCATCAGGTCCAGGCCTTTTATTAGGTTTAAGAGATGCTATTGCCTGCTTCACCTCCAGCACAGTTCTATTTGCATCAACGAATTCAGCCCAGTCTGAATCTAGCCGAGGCAGGATAACACTATCCAGATATTTCTTAACTGCCTCTTTATCTGGTCCCCTCTGTTTCTCATATAGTTTTGCTAAGCCCTGCCTGAACTCTTCTAGGATTTTGCAGGGATTACTGGTCACCTGTCTGCCATTTACCTT
Source organism: Gastrophryne carolinensis (assembly GCA_027917425.1). Lineage (NCBI taxonomy): Eukaryota > Metazoa > Chordata > Amphibia > Anura > Microhylidae > Gastrophryne > Gastrophryne carolinensis. The sequence goes on from CM051235.1 coordinate 495,870,380, forward strand.
TAGTTTAATAGAAGGGGGAGGTTTTGTCTGGCACCGTAATTGTGATGCTAAGAGGGTGTTCGGTTTATTTGCTAGGGTGTAATACCTTTGGGCTGACCATTTATACCTGTGCTCTGCTTCCTGTATCTGGAGCGAATTAAGTTCTACCCTGGCCTTTTCCGTCCTCTGCCTGTTCGTTTCACACCCCTATCTTTAAATGCCTGAGACGCCACTGAGTATTCGGTCTCCAGTGCATTCATGAGCTGAGCTTTTTCCCTTTTGGCCCGGGCAGCCCTGGAGAGAAAATACCCACGCATCACTGTTTTAAATGCTCCCCAAAGAACTGATGGCGATTGCACCGAGTTAACATTTGTTTGGAAAAAAAGTTCTGCTTCCTTCACAGACTCCAGCACTTTTTCTTTAGAAGCCAGAAGGGTATCATTTAGTACCCAGGCAGAGGGGCCTGGTTTAATTACCAATGACTTGCAGGTGATGCTAATTAGGTCAAGGTCTGACCATGGCACTTGGTGTATATGGGCTTGGGTGACATTGGGGAGGAAGTTTTTGTGGGCAAAGAAATGATCAATCCTAGTGTGGAGATTATGGGGTATGGAATAATGCGTGTAATCCCTCTGGAATGGGTGCATATCTCTCCAGACATCAACTAGTCCCACCTTAGAGATCACAGTGTGAAACATTTGGGCATCCTTTCTGTGTTGTGTCATTGGCGGGGCGGATCTATCTAGAACTGGATCCAGCGTGAGATTTGAGTCACCGCCTACTAGCACCACCCCTTTCATATGTTTATCCAGGAGATTACACACCTTATTCAGAAATTCAATTTGACCTGTGTGTGGCGCATAATAATTTAGTAATGTGACTTCTGTATCCTGTATGGTACCCTGGAGGAGGAGGAACCTGCCAGCAGGATCTGAGATTTGCTTAGTACATTTAAATTGTGTTCGGGAGTGGAAAGCAATAAATACTCCCTTCTGCTTTGTCTTTGCTCTAGCATGATAAACCATTGGGTACCTAGGATTCAAGAATTTAGGAGTTGAAGATACAGAAAAGTGGGATTCCTGTGCATAAATTATGTCTACATGTGTGGAGCTGAGATATCTAAAAACCCTAGATCTTTTATTCGGGGAGTTTAGTCCCTGTACATTAACCGATACAACCTTAAGTCCCATTAATATGGCACGGTATATTATGTGTTACATACCTCATAGGGGTTAGTATACCTGGATGTAGTCTTTCCCTGGTGAGGTTATAGGGGGGGGAGGTAGAGTAGGGGGGGAGTAGGGCGGGGGGTGGAAAAAAGTTGAGGGTGATCTAGTAGGTCTAGAAAATAAAGCAAGAATTTGGGTGAGGATAAAAACACGCACATCAGAGAAACTTAAATAGAGAACATAATAATACACTATAAAACTGACACATAACTCCCTCATTGTGACAACAGTCACTAGTGTCACCTCACCAGCGGGTGATACCTGCCGGAGAAGGGCCGGACCACTTGCGTAGCTCTCGGGAGCCAAAATAAGCTCACTGCCTTCCGCGCTAAGTTATGTATGTTGGCAACACTTTAATTATCCCAACATTGTGGATCATCAAGATGCGCCTGGTAAACAATCAATATTCAAAAAACCTCATTTAGTGAGGTAGTGCAATCGACAATATGACTTAACATCCATTCCCGTCAATCTACCAGGCCCCAACCGGGACCAGGCAGCTGAGGGGAACCATGGCAAACAACCAGGGTGTCTCAAAGTATCAGGAACATCCCCAGAACTTTATAAAGTATGCATAGTCTAAAGAGAGACAGCTAATTGCCTCGCAACATGATATAGGGCCTGATGCAGAGCCTCCTCTGAACTGCCCTTAAAACCTTCCGATTGTCCGGGGCTCCCGTTTGAATCGTGGCTCAAATGTGATGCAGAGCCTCGGTCGGAATGGCTCCCTAACTGATCCGTCAATTTCACTTTACTCGGAAAGCTTTTTTTGCTCTCTCGGGTGCCTTCAATTTGATCGGGGCTCCCGTTCCCATTCACACGGGCGGCCCGTTTTTCCATGATTTTTCCTGCCTTTTTGAACGTACCTGCTTGGTTTCCGTCGTATTTGACCTTCCATTTTGGTGGTTTTAGCAAGTATACTTACATCTCCATGGCTCTTCAGTTGCCAATCAGGCTACACGCAAGCGCACATCCCTCAAACTCCCTTGGAATATGCATATGGCCACAAATGCAAATGTGACACACATCTTTTTTTTTTTTTTTTTTTTTTGTGGGTGTTTCCTTGTCCTTAATGCATACCTTAATCATCTAGTAGTTCCTTCTTCCTTGTCCTTAATGCATACCTTAATCTCCTTGCTTGTTCCTTCTTCCTTGTCCTTAATGCATAACTTAATCTCCTTGCTTGTTCCTTCTTCCTTGTCCTTAATGCATACCATAATTGTTTGTGTGTTTTTCTGAATTATTGTTCAGCACAGTTCTATTTGCATCAACGAATTCAGCCCAGTCTGAATCTAGCCGAGGCAGGATAACACTATCCAGATATTTCTTAACTGCCTCTTTATCTGGTCCCCTCTGTTTCTCATATAGTTTTGCTAAGCCCTGCCTGAACTCTTCTAGGATTTTGCAGGGATTACTGGTCACCTGTCTGCCATTTACCTTTAGTTTAATAGAAGGGGGAGGTTTTGTCTGGCACCGTAATTGTGATGCTAAGAGGGTGTTCGGTTTATTTGCTAGGGTGTAATACCTTTGGGCTGACCATTTATACCTGTGCTCTGCTTCCTGTATCTGGAGCGAATTAAGTTCTACCCTGGCCTTTTCCGTCCTCTGCCTGTTCGTTTCACACCCCTATCTTTAAATGCCTGAGACGCCACTGAGTATTCGGTCTCCAGTGCATTCATGAGCTGAGCTTTTTCCCTTTTGGCCCGGGCAGCCCTGGAGAGAAAATACCCATGCATCACTGTTTTAAATGCTCCCCAAAGAACTGATGGCGATTGCACCGAGTTAACATTTGTTTGGAAAAAAAGTTCTGCTTCCTTCACAGACTCCAGCACTTTTTCTTTAGAAGCCAGAAGGGTATCATTTAGTACCCAGGCAGAGGGGCCTGGTTTAATTACCAATGACTTGCAGGTGATGCTAATTAGGTCAAGGTCTGACCATGGCACTTGGTGTATATGGGCTTGGGTGACATTGGGGAGGAAGTTTTTGTGGGCAAAGAAATGATCAATCCTAGTGTGGAGATTATGGGGTATGGAATAATGCGTGTAATCCCTCTGGAATGGGTGCATATCTCTCCAGACATCAACTAGTCCCACCTTAGAGATCACAGTGTGAAACATTTGGGCATCCTTTCTGTGTTGTGTCATTGGCGGGGCGGATCTATCTAGAACTGGATCCAGCGTGAGATTTGAGTCACCGCCTACTAGCACCACCCCTTTCATATGTTTATCCAGGAGATTACACACCTTATTCAGAAATTCAATTTGACCTGTGTTTGGCGCATAATAATTTAGTAATGTGACTTCTGTATCCTGTATGGTACCCTGGAGGAGGAGGAACCTGCCAGCAGGATCTGAGATTTGCTTAGTACATTTAAATTGTGTTCGGGAGTGGAAAGCAATAAATACTCCCTTCTGCTTTGTCTTTGCTCTAGCATGATAAACCATTGGGTACCTAGGATTCAAGAATTTAGGAGTTGAAGATACAGAAAAGTGGGATTCCTGTGCATAAATTATGTCTACATGTGTGGAGCTGAGATATCTAAAAACCCTAGATCTTTTATTCGGGGAGTTTAGTCCCTGTACATTAACCGATACAACCTTAAGTCCCATTAATATGGCACGGTATATTATGTGTTACATACCTCATAGGGGTTAGTATACCTGGATGTAGTCTTTCCCTGGTGAGGTTATAGGGGGGGGAGGTAGAGTAGGGGGGGAGTAGGGCGGGGGGTGGAAAAAAGTTGAGGGTGATCTAGTAGGTCTAGAAAATAAAGCAAGAATTTGGGTGAGGATAAAAACACGCACATCAGAGAAACTTAAATAGAGAACATAATAATACACTATAAAACTGACACATAACTCCCTCATTGTGACAACAGTCACTAGTGTCACCTCACCAGCGGGTGATACCTGCCGGAGAAGGGCCGGACCACTTGCGTAGCTCTCGGGAGCCAAAATAAGCTCACTGCCTTCCGCGCTAAGTTATGTATGTTGGCAACACTTTAATTATCCCAACATTGTGGATCATCAAGATGCGCCTGGTAAACAATCAATATTCAAAAAACCTCATTTAGTGAGGTAGTGCAATCGACAATATGACTTAACATCCATTCCCGTCAATCTACCAGGCCCCAACCGGGACCAGGCAGCTGAGGGGAACCATGGCAAACAACCAGGGTGTCTCAAAGTATCAGGAACATCCCCAGAACTTTATAAAGTATGCATAGTCTAAAGAGAGACAGCTAATTGCCTCGCAACATGATATAGGGCCTGATGCAGAGCCTCCTCTGAACTGCCCTTAAAACCTTCCGATTGTCCGGGGCTCCCGTTTGAATCGTGGCTCAAATGTGATGCAGAGCCTCGGTCGGAATGGCTCCCTAACTGATCCGTCAATTTCACTTTACTCGGAAAGCTTTTTTTGCTCTCTCGGGTGCCTTCAATTTGATCGGGGCTCCCGTTCCCATTCACACGGGCGGCCCGTTTTTCCATGATTTTTCCTGCCTTTTTGAACGTACCTGCTTGGTTTCCGTCGTATTTGACCTTCCATTTTGGTGGTTTTAGCAAGTATACTTACATCTCCATGGCTCTTCAGTTGCCAATCAGGCTACACGCAAGCGCACATCCCTCAAACTTCCTTGGAATATGCATATGGCCACAAATGCAAATGTGACACACATCTTTTTTTTTTTTTTTTTTTTTGTGGGTGTTTCCTTGTCCTTAATGCATACCTTAATCATCTAGTAGTTCCTTCTTCCTTGTCCTTAATGCATACCTTAATCTCCTTGCTTGTTCCTTCTTCCTTGTCCTTAATGCATACCTTAATCTGCTTGCTTGTTCCTTCTTCCTTGTCCTTAATGCATACCATAATTGTTTGTGTGTTTTTCTGAATTATTGTTCCATATGTAAACCTTTGGTGTCATGGAAATGTGTGCTGATGTTGTGTGATTGTACTTTTGCAGGAAAGCCAAGTCTCAAAATATGTTAATTTTTTTTATTATTCAAAAGGTTTTTTTTTTTTTTTGTTTTTTAGGTTTTTTTGGGGGGGGGGTAAAACATTAACCAATATTTACATTTTAAAAATTTTGTATAAAATTATGCATCGGGGTCTTTGTGATGTCTTCTTTGATCTGTGAATGAAAAACAACATTAGTTTAGCATTTTTTTTTGGTTTGGTTGGGCGTGGTTTTTTTGGGGCCCTTTCCCAACCGGACCTTCTGCGTGATTTCATGAAAAACACAAACTATTTTTAAAAGATTCCGCAGCATCTTACAATAATATAGAGTAAGTTTTTAGTCAATCAATTATTATTATTTCCCCCACTGGGCTGCAACTCAGTTCAGGAATTTAGGATACGTGCGCCGCCATCTTGACTCTGAAGCATCACACTTACTGAGGAGAGGAGAGTGGGATAAGGTACAGGGGGTGGGTTATAGCTGTGCTTTGCTCACACAGAGCAGAGCTGTGCTCTGGAAAAGGTTGGTAAGATGATTTGTAAGGTGGACAATCTGTATGTACAGGGTGTGGGAAATATTTAAGATAGGCTCTTATTCAGAGTTAAGGTCCGCTTTAAGTGCTTTTTTATAAAAATTAATTTGGAAATGTCTCAGAATTTTAGTTTTCAAATGTAATTGTTTGCTCATTTTCTTTAGTTTAAATAAACACCACTTACAAGGTTTGGGCCGCACATTGCGTCGGGGGCGGAGTCTCCCTTCAGCCTCCCTCTGTTGCTGTTGTGAATCTGTATGGATGACAAACACACTGATATTAGAGACTGTTGTTCTTTCATGAATAGAATATTAAGTTAGGCTTCTAGGTATCAATCTACTCACCTTCCCCAGCAACCTCTTCCTCCTCGCCCCCTTCCTCGCTCATCCCTTGGGATGTTCCAGCGACGTCTGAATCTACAACAATAGTGCACATGAGAATCTGTATTTAATGCATGTATTTCAACATATCTAACTATATTTCCCTTACCGGAGTCAGGTTGAGGCTCTGTAATGCTCGACTCCCTGCCGTCAGATCCCCCCCTCCCCTGCATGCTGAGGTCCAGCGGCTCCTCCGAGTCACTTACAGAGGAGGGGGTGGCCGTTGACCCTGGCGGTGGGCCACCTACACCTTCACCTGTTTCGCCCAACACTGGGCTGCGTGTCCTGGTCCGGGTGGGGCGGAACCGTAGGTGGTTTGGGATCGGCGTTCTATCGCGTCCACCACCTCCAGGGCCAACGTCCGTTTGGCATAATCTGACGGCAGGAAGTCGTAGCGATTCCTCAGCATCATCTGTTATTAAAAAATACAAGGACCCACCATTAATCCCCTAAATACATTAATATGTTTCCTGCCCTAAATAAAGTCACTTTATTAACCTCTTGCTGACTCACATTGCCCTAGTTCTGCTATCTGCATCTAGCCTAGTTTGTAGCTGCGTACATGTGTTAAACTAAGGTGGGCTTGTATTTAACGTGACAAACTAAGTTGTTCAAGACTATTCTTGCGCTTTGTTTTTTTTTTATTACAAGAAATGTGTGCGCGCACATAAACACACGCTCGCCTACTCACATCCATGATGATTTTGTCCTGCTCCTGAGTGAAGATGGCGGCCGACATCTTTGTTTTCAAGGTTTATCAGTGACGAGCTCCCGCGGTGACGTGCGTGCGTGCGCACACGCAGGCACCAAGGAACACGCCCACACGGGCAACATATTTAAAGCGCAAGGCCCTCAGCTCAGTGTTGTATACCATATCAATCTGGCCAGACATAAAGGGAGCAAAAAAAGCCATCAAAGCCCCGAGCCACATAGCAGGCGCACACATGGCTCATCAAAAAAAAGCCAAAAGAGAAGACACAAGACACATGCCCCAACTAAAACGGTGGGTACTCCACAGCCACAGGAACATTCTAAAAAACGCAGGAGCAAAGATACCACAACACATTCTCCACCACCTGCCAAAAAAACCAGACCTCCAAAGGGTGCCAAATCGATTAAAACACTGCAGCATCCTCAACCGCAACACAGCAAGCATACACACAAAAACAAACACATCAGCAAGGGTAAGCGTAGTGCCAAACCCTCCACCCCACCAAGGTCACCCACCCCTCCACCTCAACCCTCTGGTTCTCCCAATTCAAGTACCTCAGAAACATCATCCAGCTCAACAGGTGAGAGCTCAACAGGAACCCATACATTAACCCACAGCAGCACACACACAACACATCACCACCCCCCATAAGCCCAAGACACACACACACAACTCCCCAGAAAGTCAACCATCAATTTCCACAGATGCAGGGGACACAACACACCCATGTGGGCGACAACTACGCCGTGGCTCACTAACTGCACGATTTTGCGATGCTCAAAGCATGGCTGGTGCAAATGCAGTTTGTGAGCATTATGATGCCCTATTTGGCCGGACCTCCAAATCAACCACTAAGCAGGCTAAGGTGGAGATCCTGACGAATATTTGGCAGCAAGTAAATAGTGTGGGATCTGTCCGGCGAAATATTCCACAAATCCAAAGGAAATTTGGGGACCTTAAATATTATAGCCAAAAAAAGGGACATGCGCCGGCAGCAGAGGTAAAGCCCATTTTAAATGCCTTTATAGTTGCATTCATAACAGGATGTAACACTTATTAGGTGTGATTTAATCTTCCCCTGCCAGCAGACAGGGGGTACCTTACCCACAAAAATAATCCTAACACCCGCCGAGGAACATGTCTATACATACATACACCCTGCCAGCGTCCAGGGGCCTGCAAGAGGCACACGACACAGCTCGGAATGTAAGGTCCCAAGGTGAGTTTGAATTTTCCATGAGCTTTTAAAATGAGGGGCAAAAGCCAGTGTTAGGCTAGACAACACACTATACTTTGGGGTAAATATAATCTTACATTCTCAATTCCAAGGCCAAAGGCAACAGGACACACAAGGCCAAGCAACCCCTGCCTTAACCCCGAAGGCAAGGCCAAACCAGGATTCAACAGCACGAACCCAAAATGAGGATTTGGAGGAGGTAAGTCAATGGTCCTTTGTGTGTACTTTTAACTTTGAACTAGGAACGATTGGTGTGCCATCCAAAAAGTAAAATGAAACTAGATTTATTAACAGCACACCCATAATAGAAGATATCCGAGATTTTAAGGAGGACAACCCACATCTGTTACCAACCACTACTGAGCCAGTGGCCGCAACGCAGTCAACACAGCCACAACCACCACATCCACAACCTCTTTCCTAACCCGAAACAACCACCCAGCCCACTGCTAGAACCCATACCAGGCGCCAGATTAGCCAAAGAGTGCAACTGCAAATTATGGAGGAAGCGTGGCACAAGGAAAATATAGCTTTTGCAGCAAGCACACAGCAATTCAATGCCACTGTGTGCACACAATTAACCAACATAAGTACCCAATTACAGGTATTAAACCGAAATGTGTCTGCCCTTACCAGCCATATGGTTGACCTATTCCAACAGTGGCAGCACATTAAGGAAAGCCTGGCACACATTGCTGCAAATATTGTTCCACACCAGCATTCATCTGCACCATCCTCCCACACATACCACTAAAGATTTTGGTTACAATATCTGTCCCCACGTGTAAGTTTCCTTTTAAAAAAAAAAAAAAAAATGAAAACTAACCATTTGTTTAAGCACAATAAAAAGTAAGCCGAAAAAACACTTGTGTTGTATGCAAATACATTCTCAACAAGTTGCGCACGTATGGTTTGTGCGGTGCCACTTTGGCTGCCTGATAAAGGAGGGGTGTGCTCTTCAGCAAGAAAAATATGATCGGCAGGCAGGTCAGAATATCTGGTAACCCTGCTACGAATGGCCAGGTTGTGTAGGATCCCGCAAGCTAATACAATTTGTATGACCTTGGCCGGCTTATATTGGAATGCCCCCCCCAGTCTGATCTAGACAGCGAAAACGCATCTTGAGCAAAACAAATGCTCGCTCAACCACCGAGCGAGTCCTCCTATGGGCAGTATTCTAGCGCTCCTCTGTCTGGGAAGATGGGTGCAGGATGGGGTTCAGCATCCAGGGGAGCAAAGGATAGCCAGAGTCACCGGCAAAAAAAAAAAAAAAAAAAAAATTTATAACAACTCCCAACGTTTAGGGGTGCATAGCAACATTATTAAAGAGGGACAAATAGGTGAGCGGCCTAGTGTTGTAGGAAAAGACATTTGGAATGAGGCTACCTGCACATCCAACCTGGACACTCCTTAAACATGTCTGTGGGATGGTACTTACATAAGAGGGCAAGAACAGGACGCAATAGGGTACAATAACTTAACCGATTTAATTTAAAGCTCAATAATTAGGCTAAAAATATACTACGAAAATAGTTACAAAATAATGTGTTAATGGAAAAAACACTGTCAGACAAGGTGGGCAACCAATACAAGTTTCAGACACATACCCAGTAGCCAGCCACCAAAAAGATCGCCAGATTTGAATCGCTCATCTAGGCAGGAATTCCTCAAGATGTGCGCATCATGCGTCGAGCAGGGAAAGCCAGCAAAACGAGTCCCAAAAACCAATTCAGGGCCAGCCAGTGCCTGCACATTTATGCTATGTCCCATCTTCCAATTCCTGCACACAGGCAATAAAAAAAAATTAGGGAGACCCTGTAAAAAGGACCCCCCAAAAACCCCCCTAAAATATATCAAATACTCATACCATCGATGTCCAAAGGCGTGCGGTGCAGCCTGGTTTCTGCCATACTCAGCAGGACAAGACCGCGGAGCTGGCGCCGCTGATGTGCTCCAACAGAGGACTGCATATTATTGCCCGAGTGCAAATATGGCTGCTCTGACTTGCCGTAAGTGAAGGCTCGGCGGCCCCGTTTTATTAGGGTGATTTCAATCGGAAATCAAGGCTCTGCATCACTGAAAAAAACGGACCAATGAACAAGGCGTCCGTTTTCCTGGGAAACAGCCTCGTGCGAGCCGACAATCGGAAAGGCGGCTGAGCGCACACCTGAGCGCATAAACGCACACTAAAATCAACGTAGCACCCTTTCCTGACCCGATCAAAAGCCAAAACCAACGGGGAAACGCACGGGGGAGCTGAACGGGGAGGCTCTGCATCAAGCCAATAGACCTTTTAAGCGCAGAAGAAATACTTCAACAGAAAACATGGGGGACCAATCGACGGGCAGTCCAGTGGACCAAAACCTTACCTCCATGTGAGGTACATAATATGTGAAAAAAGGGTAAACAACGGCCTCAGCATCCATTACCCATCACCTGATCTCTGGAAAGATTGAGATGAGAGTCTCTTCAAGACTTGCTTTCTGTGCTTCCGTTGTGATCTCGGCAAATTATCAGTTAGGGCTCAATCCTCACGGTCTGCCTTGTTGGAGTCACGCTGGGTAGGTGATCTGCTTCCCGAGTCACCGGCTGGACCCGGCAGGGTTAAATCTAATTGCTTGTGGTCCCGGAGCTCTCGTATTGTGGAGACCTGTATTTGGTTACCGTTGTAGGAGAACAATACTCTAAAAGGGAAGCCCCATCGATATTTAATGTTCAGCTGCTGCAGAACCTCTAGGTATGGCTTAAACGCTCGTCGCTTCATTATTGTGGACTGTGACAAGTCAGTGTATATTTGGAAGCTGTTACCTTGAAAAGACAGGGAAGCTTTTCCTCTAGCCGCTTTAAGAACAGCCTCCTCTGTTTGGAAGTATAGAAACTTCACGATTATATCTCTCGGGGAGGCCCTCCGATTTGCGGCTGGTTAGGGCGCGATGAGCTCTCTCTAGCTCTAGTCTCTCGGGCGGGATATCAGGGACAAGCTCCTGAATGAGTGTTGTGATGGAGCCTCTGACATCCTCCATGGTTTCCGGGAGGCCTCGGAAGTGCAGGTTCTTTCTGCGGCACCTGTTTTCAAGGTCCTCATGTTGTGACTGTAAAGTGTGAATCAAGTCATGTAATTGCTCAATTTCTTGCTCATGCCCCTCCATAATGAGTGTAGCGTCGCCAATATGGTTTTCAAGCTGCGATGTGCGTCCTCCCAGTTCTTTTAGTCCTCCAAGTAACTCCGCAGTTGTTTTGGTGGAAACGGTTATCATTTCTTCTCTGATCATTTCTCGGATCTGCTGGAGCGTTGCCCGGTCTAGTGTGGCAGGGGGGCCAGAGCCCGCTATTTCGGAGGGGAACTGAGCCCAGCTGTCTGAGGAGTCCCGGGAGTCCTCCCGCTCCCCTGCACGTGCCGCCGGCTCACCCTCCATACCAGGCGCCATCTTGGATTGCTGACCGCCAGGGTCTTTTGTCGTTTTCTTCCTCGGGTTACCCATATTGCAGTCCGCCAGGGTGTCCGCCGGGTGCTTCAGGTTCACAGCTATCTGGAATGGGTGTTTGCCCGTCGATTAGTCCCGTCAGGTGGGTAGACGGCTCCCGAGAGTGCGGAGCGTGATCAAGTTGCGACCATCTCACCACAGCACGCGCATGCGCCCCCCCAGCATCGTCATTTTCACGTAGTTGGATATCCTGCCATTAATCGCCATGCATGTGAGATTTACATGTCTGGCTTTCCTCCCTGCTAGTGGCCACAAAAAGAAAAACTGACCCGACCCCTCCATCGATCCAACTGGATCTTCTCTTCACCCAGGGGTCCTCCTCCTCCCCCTCCCCCCCCACCGGGCTCTACTATGGTGAGAAAAGGGCCCAAAATAGGCCCTCTTCCTCCATCATCCGTGACGTCATCCAGTCCCCACCCATAGACACTCAGTAGTGCAGGGTGATTGGCGGGGAATGGGTTGGAGGGGCAGGGGGCTGTGATCCCCCTGCCTCCCCAGCCCCCCCTCCACCGATCACCCAGCATCTGTCATCAGATCACCGGGGGACATCGGAAGATCAGAGGCGAGTAAAGAAAAACACAATTCTGTGAGTACTCGCCTGTAGAATTGTTTTTCTGGGGATCCATTCCAGGCCCTCCTTACACTTGGGATTACCTCCTTGCCTGATAGGATGTGACTGCAAGACAAAAAAGGCGTTACCCCTCCCGGCCCCATAAGTAGCAGCTGACCCCTAATCAAGATCAGTACTTAAAAAGCAGTAAAACATAAATCAGAGGCAGGCCGGGAGGCCCCCTTATAGGAGACAATGTTACTCTCACACCGAACTCCGCTTGAAATTCTCTCAAAATATAACCTCTTTTCTTATTTTTTTTTTTCTTTAATACCAGTGAAATAATAAATGGACTAAACACCATCAAAAAAGCATTAAAAGATAGATCATGACCCAAAACCAAACTGGTGGGCCGGAGGGTCTGGAATGGATCCCCAGAAAAAACTATTCTACAGGTGAGTATTCTCAGAATTGTGTTTTTTCTTCCGAACCATTCCAGACCCTCCTTACACTTGGGATCTCCAAAAGCAGTGCCATCTATGGGCGGGATCCCCAGCACAGAACAGCAGGTAGTTTATTTCACTACCTCCTGAAGAATCTTTCGACCAACCACAGCGTCAGCTGAGGCCCTAACATCTACCTTGTAAAATGTGGTAAATGTATGAACCGAAGACCAGGTAGCAGCTTTACAAACCTGCTCCACCGAGGCCTGATGCTGAAAAGCCCAAGCACCAATAGCCCTAGTAGAATAGGCCGTGACCCGAAAAGGGGGTTCCTTCCCCTTGGCTGAGTAGGCTCTTTCAACTGCCTGCCTAATCCACTTACTGACAGTGGATTTAGCTGGCGGAAGCTTCTTTCTCGGCCCTTCCGATATAACAAAAAGAAAATCCGACTTCCGGAAGGATTTCGTAGCTGCCATGTAATATCTTGTCTGTCTGGCTCTGACTACATCCAAAGAATGAAGTGCCCTTTCCTTAGCATTAGCCGGAACTGGGCATAAAGAAGGTAGAATTACCTCCTCATTAAGGTGAAAAGGAGAGACGAGGTAAAAAATTAGGCTTAAACCGAAAAACGACCTTGTCTCTGCGTAACTCAAAATTAGGCGACTTCATACATAAGGCGGCTAATTCAGAAACTCGCCGCACAGAAGTGATTGCCACCAAAAATATCACCTTAAGCGTAAAAATGCTCAATGGAGCGTCAATCATAGGCTCGAAGGGAGCACCCTGGAGTGCAGATAGTACCAAATTCAAGTCCCACACCGGTAAAATAGGCTTGCGCGGTGGTCGGACGAGTGACTCCCTGAAAAAAAGTTCTAACGAGTCTATTACTAGCGATAGATTTCTGGAAAAAAATAGATAAGACCGATACATGCCCCTTTAGGGTGCTTAATTGTAGGCCCATTTCTAGGCCCCTTCGGACCCCACTGTCCCTGGATCTTCTGGATCTGCCAGATGCCCCTCCAGCCTGTAAGACTGGCATCTGTGGAAACGATTTGCCACTGAAGTGTCAGAAAGGACCTTCCTATTGATAGGTGTAGAGGGTCCAACCACCACAGGAGAGATTGCCAGAACACAGGCCTGATCCAGCGACTGCGGGGCTCGATCCCAGCTTGACAACAGATCTAACTGAAGAGGCCTCATGTGCAACTGGGCAAAAGGCACGGCCTTGAAGCAGGCCACCATGAGGCCTACCAGTTTCATCCCTAACCAGATGGTCGGCTGTTGACAGGCCAGTAAGGACTATCTGGCTCTGAATTAACCGAGCCTTCTGCTCTGGCAGAAAAACTTTGACCTGGACAGTGTCCGGAGACATCCCCAAGAAATTCCTTACTAGCGCAGGGATGATAAGGGACTATATAATAATTGATAATTGATCACCCAGCCGAAGTCTTCTAGGGTTGATAGAACCGTCTGCGTGTCCTTCTCGATCTCCTGAAGGGACCAGCAGAAATCAAGAGATCGTCCAAGTATGGGATTATGCATATCCCCTGGCTTCTCAGAATGGCCATGAGACCTGCCAAGACCTTGGTGAATACCCTTGGAGCCGAGGATATGCCGAACGGCAGTGCCACAAACTGGAAATGTTGCCCCTCCAAGGAAAACCTTAGGAATCTCTGATGACCTGGAAAAATCGGGATATGAAGATACGCGTCCCTTATGTCTATTGTGGTCATAAGACCCCCGGGCTGAATCGATCTTACCACTGACTTCAAAGTCTCCATGCGGAAATGTTTCACCCAGATTAACTTGTTGAGACCCTTTAAGTCTAAAATAGGATGCACCGACCCATCCTTCTTGGGAATTGTGAACAGGTTGGAGTAAAACCCCGGACCTTCCTCCTGAAAGGGTACCTGGCAAACTACCCCTTTTTGAAGAAGATGCTGAACAGCGGCTCTCAGGGCATCTGCCTTTACCTGGTTCCGGGATGCCCCTGACCAAAGGAACCTTGCGGGCGGTCTGGCTGCAAACTCGATCTTGTAGCCTGATGACACCACCTCTTGGATCCAAAGATCCGCCCAATGGCGTCTCCAGATAGGAGCAAAATGCAAGAGCCGTCCCCCCACCCGCTCGGGTGAAGGCGCCCCCTCATGCCGGAGTGGGCTTGGCTGGAGGCTTAGGCCTATTTCTCCAGGCATCTCCTGCCCTGTTACAGGCCCTGCCTCTGCCCCAAAAATCCCTACGGGAACATGATATGAAGCAGCCTCTACCGCTCCGAAAGGGCCGATATGATGCAGGCCTCTAAAAAGGCCGAGCCGACCTCTTTCTCTGAGGAAGCTTGCCATCCTTGATCATAAGGTCGAGCCGCTCCCCAAAGAGTCTACTCCCTAAAAATACAATTTTGTGATTACTCACCTTTAAAATGGGTATTATAAGTATGTCACACACCCCGCTTCCACCATTCATGACATATGGGTTATGGTCCAGTAGAGGGCGATCTTCTGCAGAGATGAAAGCAAAAAAGAGGCCCCTCCCGGTCCATAAATACCTGGGACCTCCCACACATTCCCCAGTATATGACAGCAGTAAGGGGACCAGGAAGAGCTAATAAAACATTCTTAACCATAAAAAAAGGTTCACCATATAAAGGATCCAGAATACAAAAGGGAGGGATGAAGCGGGGTGTGTGACATACTTATAATACCCATTTTAAAGGTGAGTAATCACAAAATGGTACTATTCCAAGTATGTCACACACCCCGCTTCCACCATTCATGACATATGGGACATCCAATAGCAGTGACCATCATGGGTGGGGATCCCAATACGGCAAAAATGCACAACATTCAAACCACTGCAGCCTGCAGAACCTTGCGGCCAAAAACAGCACCCACTGAGGCCCGCACATCAACCTTATAAAACCTTGAAAAGGTATGAACGGAAGACCAAGTAGCAGACTTACAAACTTGTTCAACAGAAGCCTGGCGCTGAAAGGCCCAGGAAGCCCCAACAGCACAAGTAGAATGGGCAGTGATCTTAAAAGGAGGAACCCTCCCCTTAGCAGAATAGGCCCCAACAATGGCCTGGCGTATCCATTTACTAATGGTAGATTTGGCAGGCGCCAAACCTTTTCTGGGCCCAGAAGGCACCACGAACAAGGCGTCCGTCTTACGAAAAGGAGAAGTAGCAACCAAATAGTACTTCACACAATGAACCACATCCAAAGAGTGCAAAACCCTCTCCTTGTCATTGCTAGGCCTAGGACACAAGGAAGGGAGAACTACATCCTGATTGAGATGGAAGGCAGAAACCACCTTAGGAAGGAAATCAGGTTTAAAGCAAAAAACCACCTTATCCTGGTGTCTCTCAAAGTAAGGGGCCTGAATAGACAGAGCCGCCAACTCAGACACGCCGAACAGAGGTAATAGCCTCCAAAAAGGCAAGATTTGAGGGAGCACCAAAAGAGCCACATCCTGCATCGGTTCAAAGGGAGGCCCCTGGAGGGCCGAAAGAACCAAAGGCTTCCTAGGAGGTCGAACATGAGTGACCCCTTGCAAAAAAGTCTTGACCAGATGATGCAAAGCAAAAGACCTTTGAAAAAAAGACAGCCAGGGCAGAAACCTGACCCTTCAAAGTACTGAGCTGGAACCCCAGATCCAGACCGTGTTGTAGAAACTCCAAAATCCTAGGAATCGAAAACACCCTGCAAGGTAAGGCCCTAGCCTCACACCAGTCAATATAGGACCACCAAGTCCTATAGCAAATGGTAGAGGACGACCTCTTCCTAGCTCTAATCGAGGTTTGAATAACTGCCTCAGACAAACCTTCCTCCCTCAGGATGAAGGTTTCAGCAGCCACGCCGTCAAAGCAAGCGTTTGTAAATTGGGGTAACGTAGTTGACCCTGAGAGATCAGATCCGGAGACAGGGGCAGCCTGTACTGATCTACCGCCATTCTTACAACGTCTGTAAACCAAACCTGTCTTGGCCACCTTGGGGCCACCAGAATTGCTGGTGCCCCCTCTAGAGCCAGCTTGTGCACTACCTTGCCCACCATGGAGAAGGGGGGAAACAGAAACCCCAGCTCCCTCCAGGCAAGGGACAAGGCATCCACTGCCAGGGCCAGAGGATCTTGAGACAGAGATACAAAGGTTGGAAGCTTGTGATTGTGCCGAGAGGTAAAAAGATCCACCTCCGGAGTCCCCCACTTGTGACACAGGGCCCGAAACACCCTGTGGTTGAGAGACCATTGCTTTCGGCGAGAGAATCCCCTCAGGAATTCCGCCTCCGTGTTCTCCACTCCCGGAATGTATACTGCCGAGATGCAAGGAACATTGCTCTCCGCCCATGTCAGAATCAGAGAGACTTCCCTGAGGGCACTCCTGCTGCGAGTCCCTCCGTGGTGATTGATGTAAGCTACCGCAGTACGATTGTCTGATCAAACCTGAACCGGTAAACCCTGTAGGTGAAGTGTCAGACGCAACAGAACCAAGCAGACAGCTCTGAGCTCCAAGACATTGATGGGGTTGTGAGCCTCCTGAGGACCCTACAACCCCTGGAACTGATGATCTTTCCAGAAACCTCCCCAGCCCGACAGGCTGGCATCCGTGGCAACAGTCTCCCAACGAGGTGCCAGGAACGATCTGCCCCTCGTCAGATTGCTTGATTCCAGCCACCACTGAAGGGACTGCCGAACCCCGGGAGACATCAGAAAAGACTGATCCAAGGACTGTGGACATCTGTCCCATTTCAGCAATAGATGGAGTTGTAGCGACCTCATGTGGAATTGAGCAAAGGGGACGGCCTCGAAGGAGGCCACCATCAAACCCACCAGAGTCATCCCTAGCCGAATGGAAGGGCGAGGGTTGGTCAGGAGAACACGTATCAGATCCTGAACCCTCTGCACCTTTGGCTGAGGTAGGAACACTCTGGCCTGACTGGTATCCAGATTCATGCCCAGAAAGGAAATCTCCCTTGTTGGGGAGAGAGAAGACTTGGGGTGATTGATCACCCATTCGAACCTCTCCAGCGTTGTCCCCACCATCCTGGTGTCCAACTCCGCCTGGCAGAGGGAGGAAGCTATAATGAGTAGGTCGTCCAAATACGGCACAATGTGAATGCCCTGGGCTCTGAGCAGGGCCATTATGCCTGCCAGAACCTTGGTAAACACCCTCAGTGCTGAGGTTAGCCCCAGAACGGGAGGGCCTCAAACTGAAAATGCTGATCCCCCACTGCGAACCTGAGAAATCTCTGGTGTGCTGGGAAAATTGGTACATGAAGGTAAGCATCCTTGATGTCTATGGACGTCATGAAATCCCCCTGACGAAGGGAACCGATGGCTGAGCACAGAGTCTCCATGCGGAACTTCCTGGTTCTGACGAAGGAAGCTTCAAATCCAGGATGGGTCTTATGGAGCCATCCTTTTTGGGAACCGTGAAGAGGTTGGAATAATAGCCCCGGCCTCTCTCTGAAAGAGGCACCGGGCATATGACCGCCATGTCCAGGAGGTTCTTTACAGCCGACAGGAGCCCCTGCGCCGCCCGAGGATCCGATGGCACCCGAGACCTTAGGAATCTGGGAGGCCGGGACTCGAACTCCAGTTTGTACCCAGACGAGACCACTTCCAAAATCCACTTGTCTGTGACCTCCTGGCACCTCGTCTCCCAACGAGGTGCCAGGAACGATCTGCCCCTCGTCAGATTGCTTGATTCCAGCCACCACTGAAGGGACTGCCGAACCCCGGGAGACATCAGAAAAGACTGATCCAAGGACTGTGGACATCTGTCCCATTTCAGCAATAGATGGAGTTGTAGCGACCTCATGTGGAATTGAGCAAAGGGGACGGCCTCGAAGGAGGCCACCATCAAACCCACCAGAGTCATCCCTAGCCGAATGGAAGGGCGAGGGTTGGTCAGGAGAACACGTATCAGATCCTGAACCCTCTGCACCTTTGGCTGAGGTAGGAACACTCTGGCCTGACTGGTATCCAGATTCATGCCCAGAAAGGAAATCTCCCTTGTTGGGGAGAGAGAAGACTTGGGGTGATTGATCACCCATTCGAACCTCTCCAGCGTTGTCCCCACCATCCTGGTGTCCAACTCCGCCTGGCAGAGGGAGGAAGCTATAATGAGTAGGTCGTCCAAATACGGCACAATGTGAATGCCCTGGGCTCTGAGCAGGGCCATTATGCCTGCCAGAACCTTGGTAAACACCCTCAGTGCTGAGGTTAGCCCCAGAACGGGAGGGCCTCAAACTGAAAATGCTGATCCCCCACTGCGAACCTGAGAAATCTCTGGTGTGCTGGGAAAATTGGTACATGAAGGTAAGCATCCTTGATGTCTATGGACGTCATGAAATCCCCCTGATGAAGGGAACCGATGGCTGAGCACAGAGTCTCCATGCGGAACTTCCTGGTTCTGACGAAGGAAGCTTCAAATCCAGGATGGGTCTTATGGAGCCATCCTTTTTGGGAACCGTGAAGAGGTTGGAATAATAGCCCCGGCCTCTCTCTGAAAGAGGCACCGGGCATATGACCGCCATGTCCAGGAGGTTCTTTACAGCCGACAGGAGCCCCTGCGCCGCCCGAGGATCCGATGGCACCCGAGACCTTAGGAATCTGGGAGGCCGGGACTCGAACTCCAGTTTGTACCCAGACGAGACCACTTCCAAAATCCACTTGTCTGTGACCTCCTGGGCCCAGACCTGGAAGAAGAGCCGCAGCCGTAGCCGTCCCCCCCACCCACAAGGGTGAGGGCGCCTCTTCATTGCTGAGCCGGCTTGGCAGCGGGCTTGGGCCTGGAACCCCAGGTAGAGGCCGGACGGGCACAACCTCTACCTCTGTTCCAGGAATCACCTCTAAAGCCAGAGTAGGCAAGACCTCTGGCACCGCGCAAGGAAGGATTAAATGAGCTTGCCCCCGAAAGGAGCGACGCAGCTTCTTACGCTGAGGTAGCTTCCCATCCTTCGCCACAGAATCCAATTTGTCTCCAAACAGCCGAGTTCCCAAAAAAGGCAAAGCTGTAAGTGGCTTCTTGGCCGCAATGTCAGCCGCCCACTGGCGCAGCCAGACCGATCGGTGCATGGCCACCAACAGGGCCGAAGTTCTACTACACATGGTAATAGTGTCATCCATAGCCGATAAAACAAAAGTCATGAACAATTCACACTTCTTAAGGGTTGTGAATTCAACACTGTCTGTGTTGAGCTGGGACCCATTTAACAAGTCCCTGATCTCCGACCTAGTAGCCACAGCCACTAGTGCCGATGCACAGACAGGCCGCAAGGCAGAACCCACACTGGCAAAGGCATGACATACATGACATGCCATCTGATCAATGCGCTTGTCCTCGCCATCCTTAAGGAGGTATGTACAACGTATGTACAACGTATGTACAACGTATGTACAACGGAGGTGTTGGACAATCCTAAAATGGGTGCGTCAACCTTGAGAGGGGAAGACCAGCGCTTCACCGCATCCACCGGAAAGGGATACTTCCTATCCCATCCCTGAGGAACACCGTGAAGGCGACTCGGCTTCTCCCATTCTCTAAGAATCATGCTGTCAAAATGATCCTGATTTGGAAACTCCAAGCGGGGCTTAGAGAACCCAAAGAATTCCCCCTTCTTCGGAGGGGCCTCCGCTGGTGGGGAAATATCCAGAACCTCTAACAGATGGGTCAGGACCTTGCAGGTATCCACAGCATCCCCCAGCGCTTGCCCGGCATCAGAATCTGCAATTCCTCAGTCTCAGATTCCTCAAACAATTCCCCCTCCTCAAGCGGGGAATAATCAGTCCAGTCAGGGGAGTCATAATCATCAAAATCAATTACCGGCGTGGCCGGTGACAGATGCCTTTTCTTAGCAGTGGCCTTTCTGCCCACTGAGCTAGAAATAATTTTCTCAAGGTTGGCCAGCCTGGCACATACATCCGAGTGCAACTCCCCACTAATGCCCGTGTCACTTGGGGTACGGATCATGCGAGGTGGGGTAGGAGAGGCGGGCGGGGTCCCGACTGCCGCGTTATGGCCTGTTGCGCACATGGTATGCAAATTAGTACATTCTCCCCGGAAAGGGGTACCCCACAGCCCACACATAACCGGGATTGTCCCGACGGGATCCCGACTCCGGTATCCTGCGGCGTCTCCATATGGTGATTTTTTGGGCAGTCGCAATGACCCGAGGGAATTACGCTGGTAAGCAACCCGGGATGCCCCTTTAAGTCCCTAGTGGGAGTGCCCTAGGACCGGGAGAACCCCCTTGTTTTGCAAGTCACAGGGAGTTCTCCTGAAAGACACAAGAGAAAAGGACTTAAGCACATGCACACACCACATATATATAAGAAACTATATATATATATATATATATATATATATATATATATATATATATATATATATATATATTAAATATAATATACATGCTAAGCAATCCCCTGCCAGAATGGGCACAAGTAATGCAATAAGAACGGATGAGGGGGCCCCGGAGGGCACTCATGTGAGACCAGTGATGGCTGCCACCAGCACGCAGCTCCTGGAGACCGCGAGAGAGGGAGAAGAATGAGCCATGAGCTCCTGGGTGCTTAGTGACAGTAAACGCACACATCCACACACGCATTCACACTGAAGTGAGGTGAAGAAGAATGGTCAAACATAAATATATAGATATATACCCCCCCCCACTGGAGGGATACAGAGGAACCAGGAAGGGGGGAAATCCCACACTAGGTGTGTCAGGGATATATGGGACAGGGCATCCCAAAACCGGGATCACCAACCCGGATTCCGCCTACCCCGTTATAAGGGGTCTCACGGGGGAGCATGGCTCCCTAAACACCTCTAGAGGTGTTGCCTACCCTCACTCGGACCTGCAGCCAAAGCTGGGAGGCTACTACAAGGGTTAAATATAAAGGTGCGAGCAGAAATAAGGCAAGGAAGAGCAGCACACATCTTCTGACTTCCTCGCAGTCTTGCAGAGAAGGAACTGGGGAATGTGTGGGAGGTCCCAGGTATTTATGGACCGGGAGGGGCTTCTTTTTTGCTTTCATCTCTGCAGAAGTTCGCCCTCTACTGGACCATAACCCATATGTCATGAATGGTGGAAGCGGGGTGTGTGACATACTTGGAATAAAGGTAAATCTGTAAGAGCCTTTTTAGCGGCTGCATCCGCCAACCATTGTCTTAGCCATAAGGAGCGGCGCAAGGCAACCAGAAGGGCAGAGGTCCTAGCACCTAACCTGACTGCATCATCCATGGCAGTGATAGCAAAAGCGTTAAAATCCAAACAAGCTCTAAACTCCTTGGGCTCCTGAGAGTGTATGTGAGACTTGTGAGCCCTGGCCAAAAGCTTCTTCACCTTCTTCCTCGAAGCAAAGGACACAATAGCCGTGGCACAAACCGGGCGAAGAAACAAACCTACCATAGCAAAAGCATGGCGGGCCAACTGATCCATTCGTCTCTCTGTGGGATTTCTTAAGGATGCATTAGTGGCAGACGGCATGATAGAAGCCTGATACTAGAAAATCCACTTCGGGAGGAAAAGACCAAAGCTTAATCATATCCGCCAGAAAAGGGATACCTAGCGTCTAGGATCCTAGGAACAGCCAGTAACTTGTTAGGATTTTCCCACTCTTAACACTATCCTGGAAAAATGCGGCTGTTCCAGAAATACCTGCCTTTGTCTCACCGGCCTAAACAGGTCGTCCTTCCCTCTTTTTGCCACCTTGGGGGGGGGTAATATTCAAAGTTTCAAAATCCGAAGAAAGTAAACATTCTGTTTCGTCTGAGAGAAGGGGATCCTCATCAGAAGAGAATAAAATAGAATTACTGTCCTCCTCACTGGAGCGTAACTCACCTTCTGAGAGCTGTTCATCCAAATATTCTTCCTCCTCTTCAGACCCAAAAGAGGCAAATAAATCCTCTTCCTCATAAACAGGCTCCAAATGCCTCCTCTTATAGATGGCTTTTTTAGGGACAACCAAGGATAACTGTCTCTCTAAGTTATCCAACCTGTGTGCCATATCTGCCAGCGCCTCGCTGCCTTCCCCTTCTCCGGGGGATATTAGAGCAGGCTGAGCTATGTCGCTCCTCAAAGCAATTGCTGGGCTAGAAACAGGGACAACCGATCTATTATGGTCTAAACCAATTCCTATGGCGCAAGCGGAACATACAGTACTGAAACTACCCAGGGGATCCTGCTTACATAGGGGGCAAAGCCTGCCCTGCTCAAGCGGGATGCCCGAATCACTATCCCCTGATGCCTCCCTCATGGTGTTTTTCTTCTTTTTAAATTTTTGCCAAACAGACCTATAGTCCTAAGCCTATGCCAATCCCAAAGAGACTGGGAGGAACCACAACCCCTTTTATCCTTCTTCCAATCTAAAAAAAAACAGGAGAAAAACCCTATTAACAAATGTCATAAGAATAGTACAGTACAATCCAATCCAATCTAATACAATCGATGTCCACTTACCTCAGCAACGCTTCTCACACAATAGCCTAGACAAGAAAAAAAAAAATATAACAGGAAACTCTATTGGGACCCACACGGGAGCATGCGCCCCATAGCCGCTAATGGCGGGCACCCGGATCAACAGTGACCCCCCAGGACCGAACACACAGCGGCCCTATGAGCACCATCAAGCACCGGGGCCCCCAGCGAGGACAGCGAATAGCTGACCATGCCGCCACAGCGGCCGCACCGCACACCAGCCTCCGGGGGCTGCTGACACCTACCTCCTGATCCAGACGAGGTATGTCTACAGGGTTTCCGCGGAGAGCGCGGACACCAACCTCACTCCAGCCAGAGAGAGCAACACAGAAGATGCGGAAGCCGCATCGTGCTTTCGCCTTTGGCTCCGCCCCGTTGCGTCAAACCACGCCCCTTAAAGGAGAAGGCGCGAATTTTAAAATTTAAATACAACATTTTTTTTTTTTTATATGCTTTAAATCAACACATGTTGGAAGATGGATGGGTTGGATAAAAATAACATGTTACTCAGCAGGTACACCAGAGAAAAACCTGCGGCTGATTTGCTTTTCAAAAAGCCTGCAGCCCAGAGCATAAACTCTGTAAGCGCCCCAAAACCCCAGCGCTTCCACCTTACCTTCACGAAACCCAGAACAGCCAAAGCTGTAGGAGGCACAATTGGGTCTGGGGGATCCGTGGGAATAAGGCTATGCAGGAAGTCGACAGGGTGCAATCCCCTACTTGCTGCCAATCCTTAAGAGAGAGAATCTTCAACAGCCTTCACAGTCACTTCAACTGCAAGAATGAAACTGATCTTGATTAGGAGGCAGCTGCTACTTATGGGGCCGGGAGGGGCCACGCCTTTTTTTGTCTTGCAGTCGCATCCTATCAGGCAAGGAGGTAATCCCAAGTGTAAGGAGGGATCAGAAGAAAAAATAAATATTTACATTTAAACTTTTTCTGTGTGTGAAGGCTTTTTTTTATATTTAGCCCTTTGTGAACTGGTAAGGGATCCATGAGACCCCTATACCAGTTTGCAAGGCTCAGGTGCTGGCAAGTCACTTGCGGCTAGTGGGTGACTTGCCATTTACCCCAGCCTCCCATTACCTGCCTCCCCAAAGCC
Source organism: Gastrophryne carolinensis (assembly GCA_027917425.1). Taxonomy (NCBI): domain Eukaryota; kingdom Metazoa; phylum Chordata; class Amphibia; order Anura; family Microhylidae; genus Gastrophryne; species Gastrophryne carolinensis. The sequence goes on from CM051235.1 coordinate 495,894,461, forward strand.
CAGGGGGGCGGGCAGAAGAGCCGGGCTATTTAGGCTGTGTGGGCTTGTTGCCTGCAGAGTGGGGGGTCACTGAAGCTGTCCCTGTGCTCTATTCTACAAGGCCTACATAGCTGGTCCTCAGGTCCCCATTTTTTTAAATTTAACCCTTCATAGAGTGGATAGTAGTTGTATTTTATTTGTAAATGTTATAAATTGCTCTTTTCAGTTTGGGGGTCTCCTGGGCAGGAATGGGCAGCTACTGATACATATGTGGTACCGTTGTAATCGGGAGAAATGGGGCTTTCACATGCAATATGGTTTCAAGTCTTTGCCCAATATTAATAAAAACACGAACTGGATGCAGTGTGCTGTTGGACGAATGGTCGGCCAGGTTTCCCCCTGGAGTCATTTTTCTAGCTCCGGCACCCACCTAGCCTGGTGTCCCCAGCACCCTGGGGCCATGAGGGAGAAGCTGATCTCAGCCAATCTTCTGCTGAGATCACTGAACTAGTCCCCTTTCCCTGTTGACATAGATCAGCTCAGATCAGAGTTCAGCAGGTGCAACCTCTGTGTGCAGAGTGAGTTTTGAGGAGTTAAAAGCAATGAGCGCAGCAGAAAAAAAAAACAGATTTAGCTGTCAATATGGTAAAGATTATACATTTTTTCTTAAAAGTTTTATACTTATTACTAATCTGCAGATGCACATTTTATCCAATGTGTTTATAAAAAATGCACAACAGAATCTCCTTTAAAACTTTACATACAGAATCACAAGTTTAAAGTGCACCACAGAAATAGCAGTGAGGAATAGAAGCTGGTCAACGGTTTAGGATGTTGCTTGTAATTTGGAGATAATGATTATTCATCATCTGTATAATGGTTGCTCAAGTAGCTTATGAATAAAACATGCTGCTATTATGTTAAAATGTACAGATTCCCAGAACCTTAAGGCAGCATAATCTGCGGGGGATATGTAGCCAACTTAAAGGAGTGATTACATGAGATGTACACTAAGCATGCGTACATGCATCCATATTAGGTATTTAATTTACAGGCATTAATTCATTGATAAATTATATAATTTTGACTACCCTAATTATACATTAAGGTTAACATAATAGTTCCGAATATTTATTAAACAATTACAACTATTCTAACCTGGGAAGTCCAGCATAGAGCTCTATATTAAAGGAACAGTCCAGGCAGTGGCAATAAGGAAGCAAGGAGCTTACCTAAAGCCTGTTCCATGTTCCTCTCCTCCATTGCTGCAGCGCAGTATAGATGATGTAGCAGGGCTACAAAGTTTGCCCTCTTTCTGTTCTACCCCTACATGGCCACGCTCCAAATGTGGTTGAATGGCCACCCATGTCCCTAAGCACTTTCAACACTAGCGAGCCGTCAAGCCACAGTGACTGTGCTTGCTCACACTTGAAACACAGCAGGAGAGGGGCAGCTGTTTGACCACATTTGAAGCGTGGTTATGGAAATATGGAATATGGAATGAAATAAGGAGTAAACTTTGGAGACCTGCAACAGCATCTACAGCTCACTGCAGGAAATGGTGGAGATACACATGGGTCAGGCTTCAAGGGAGATGCCTTATCATTGCCATTGCCTGGACTGTCACTTTAAAAATGAGACTATTCTTAGTATACAGTATGTCTTGCTCCAAATCTAATACTTACAGGTGGGATATACTCCGCCAGATTGCGCTGGACTGCAAAGACATCGAAAATAGGCTCCTCCCAGCCCCTCAAATACCCAAGGACCTCCCACAAATCCCCAGAAATTCTCCGCAGTCTGGCTGCGAAGGACGAGAAATTGGCTCTCTACTCGCAGGTGAGCGGGGATATTAACCTGCGGCCCTGTAGGACTATTCCCACCCGTTCCACTTGTAATATGCCTCCCAGCCTTGGCTGTGCTGGTCGGGTGAAGGTAGGCAGCACCGCTGTCAGGTGCTTAGGAGCGCTGCTCCACCGCAATCCCCCACCAAAGGGTAGGCGGTTCAGGCTTATGGTGAGCCTCTATGGGATGTCCCTCCCGCACTATTGCCCCTTGCCCCTGTCTATCGGTGGGCCCTATTTAAGTGGCCGCCGTCCTCCCTCATCCTCCTTATAGTCTTCGGGGGGAAAAGGGGGGGGGTGTGTGTATGTGTATAGATATGTAGGTTATGCAGTCTGTGCTTTCACCTTTCACATGTCTTTATTCTTGTGTCAGCCGCCGCGCTGACTTGTCTTTATTGCTTTTAAATTTACCGCCGCCGCGCGCTGACTTGGTTCCGCGCTTGGTGGCAGCATTACCTCAGGCGCTGGTGCGCCATCATTGGCTGTTGGCCTTCTGGCTTCACGCTCTTCGGGCGGGGCCCGTCTTTGGCGCCTTCCACGTCATCGCTGTTACTGGCCCGCCCCTCGAGGTATACCGACACCATCTTTTCTGACTTGGTTGGCCTATGCGCGACAGACCCCTACCTACCACGGTCCGTAAGTGCCCTCGCGGGCGGCTTTACCTGCTTTACTTTTGTTACGATGTACTTAAGATCTTGTCTGCTTATGTCTTTCAGGCGGGACGAACCCTTCTTGGCTTCTCCCGGCCCTGCTTTTAGTATATTACTTGTAGGCCTTGTAAAAATTATACTCCCACGTCCCTAGCGGGTTATTGGGGCATTCAGGGTTGCTATATAGCGTTATTCCCTATCGGTGTATACCGCCGCTATAATCACCATATGGAGGCATCTCAGGATAATGTTACCCGGTTCCCCTTGGAGAGGGGACCGGCTGTGTGTAGCGTGTGGGCAGCCTCATGCTGATGCTGACAAGGCACGGGTCTGTGTACCCTGTGCTGAGCAGGTGCTTGCATTGCAATCTGGCCTGCCAGTGGCTGCATCTCGTTTCACTTCACGCTTAAATCTCACTCCTACTGAGTTGCATACTAGTGGGGATTCTCAGCCTGATGTGTCTTCTAGACTGGCTACTGTTGAACAGATTATTGCTAAGTCCTTAGCGCGTAAGGCCCCTGCTAAGAAGCGGCACTTGACGCCTAATGTCACTGTTTTCCCTATGGGAACTGAGGAGTTTATGAATCTGTGTGGCTATACCCCGTCTGATGAAGGGGAGCTCTTTTCTGATTCAGGCTCATCTGATGAGAGACCAAGGGGTCATGATGATTCTGGCTGTGACCCCTGGGCCCCGGATGACACTGTAAGATTATTGACCCAGATTTTTGAGGTTCTGTCTATCTCTCTCCCTGTTGAGGCTCCCAGGCAAAGCGGGGAGCTTTTCCATACAGCAAAATCACGTTTGGAATTTCCAGAGCAGGCACATTTCCATAACCTTGTGCTCAAAGAATGGGAGTGCCCCAGTAAACTTCCTGGGGTTCCAAAGAGTTGGGATAGGAAGTATCCCTTTCCCGCTGAGGTGGTTAAATGTTGGTCATCCCCCCCTCCCCCCCGAGGTGGATGCCCCGATCCTAGGGCTATCTAACACCTCTGTCATGCATTCCCCTGATTCTACTACCCTGCGGGATGCTGAGGACCGGCGCATTGACCAGCTAGCATCCCACGCCTTTACATGTGCGGGGACGGCGCTGCGCCCGGTCTGTGCCTCTGCCATTACTGCTGTGGCCACTAGAACCCTTGTGAGGTGTTTAATGCACTCTCCAGTTGTGATGTTTTTGTAAATTTTGTCCTATCAGCATTGGATGACACCATCAGAATGTGTGCCAGAACTTCTGCCCTCGTCTTGGCTATATGCCGCTCGGTTTGGCTGCGCCAGTGGGCTGCTGACAATGCTGCCAAGGCGGCCCTCACTGGTTTTCCCTTTAAAGGACTGCGTCTGTTTGGGGACCGCCTGGACGTTTTTGCTAAGGGAGGCAGGTTACCCCAGCGCAGGCAGCAACCTCGGCCCTTTCGGGGTCAGGGTTCCTTCTCCTCCCCTTACCGTGGTGCAAGACAGGGAAGGGGGGTGTCTTTCCCTGGGGCCCGGGGAGATTTCTGGGGTAGAGGCAGAGGACGTGAACGTCCTGGCTCCTCCTGGGGTCTCAAAGCTAAATCCTCTCCCAAGCCCCCTCAGGCATGATAGGGCGCCCTCACCCATCCCGGTGGGGGGACGGCTGCAACACTTCGCTCACGGCTGGAGGCTTCATGTCTCAGACCGGTGGATTCAGGAAGTAGTATCCTCCGGTTACAAGTTGGATTTTGCTGCCGATACCCCTCCAAGATTCATCAGATCCCGGATTCCTCAGGACCCTGTGACAGCTCAGGAGCTAGTGCAAGCAGTGCAAGGCCTCCTCGAGCTGGGGGTCATCTGCCAGGTCCCTTTAAGAGAAAAAGGCAAGGGCTTTTATTCCAACCTATTCACAGTACCCAAAAAGGATGGTTCTGTCAGGCCCATCCTGGACTTAAAGATTCTCAACAAGTTTGTCAGGGGCAGGCGCTTTCGCATGGAGACTGTGAGCTCTGCCATCAGTTCCCTGTGCCAAGGGGATTTCATGACTTCTGTGGACATCAAAGATGCTTACCTTCATATTCCTGTGTTCCCAGGTCATCAAAGATTCCTTAGGTTCGCTCTGATGGATCAACATTACCAATTTGTGGCCTTGCCCTTCGGCCTCACTTCAGCTCCCAGGGTGTTCACCAAGGTGCTGGCTGGCGTGATGTCTCTACTCAGATGTCAGGGCGTCTGCATGCTTCCCTATCTGGATGACATCCTCATCACTTCCCAGTCTCTACATTAGGCATAGTTGGATACTCAGCTGGTGGTGTCCATTCTGGAGTCATTTGGATGGGTGATCAACCACCCCAAGTCCTCACTGTCCCCTTCCTTGGTAACTCCATTCCTAGGAATAAATCTGGATACAGTTCAGGCAAGGATCTTCCTTCCTCAGCAGAAGGTGGACAGTCTGATTGCACAGGCTCAGTCCCTCCTAGCTTGTCCCCATCCCTCCATCAGGCAGTGGATGCAGCTGGTGGGCCTGATGGTGGCGTGCTTCGAAGCGGTCCTTTATGCTCAGTTCCACTTGAGGCCTCTGCAACTTCACCTATTGTCTGTATGGTACAAGGACCCAGCGTCCCTGGACAGGGTCTGTGTGCTCTTCCCCCTGGTCAGGAGGTCCCTCTTGTGGTGGATCGACTCAAGGAACCTGTTGGGGGCAGATCCTTTCTTGCCCCTTCCTGGGAGACGGTCACCACGGATGCCAGTCTGTCAGGTTGGGGGGGGGGGGTTTCTGGAAGTCCCTGCGGTTCCAGGGGAGGTGGGGCCCTCAGGAGGCCCACACTCCTATCAATGTCTTGGAGCTGCGAGCGATCAGGTTAGTTCTGGCTCGCAGACGTGGTACAGCTGGCAGTAGATCAGTACGCTCTGCCCTTGGTGCCAGATCTGATCACTCAAGGCTCCCTACGCCATCCCAATTTACAAACTCTGGCTTTGACAGCTTGGCTGCTGAAATCTCCATCTTGATGGAGAAGGGGCTGTCTTCCTCAGTTGTGGATACTTTGATTAAAGCTAGGAAGAAGTCTTCCTCTTCCATTTATTACAGGGTTTGGCATGCCTACATTGACTGGTGTTAGTCTAAGTCTCTTCCCTGTCATGTCTTCTCTATTCCCAGGATTCTGGAGTTCCTGCAGCATGGGTTGGAGATGGGGCTCCAACTCAGTACTCTGAAGGGTGGTCCGGTTTCTGCCCTGGCTATTTTTTTCCAGAAGTCCTTTGCTCAGCACCCTCTGATCAGGACTTTTTTCCAGGGGGTCACTCATGTGCGTCCCCCACGTAAACCTATGGTGCCTGTTTGGGATTTGAACTTGGTTCTGTCAGCCTTGCAGGGTGCTCCCTTTGAACCTGTGCAGGATGCTGCCTTGGCCATTCTTACGCTCAAGGTTGTGTTTCTGGTGGCTATCACTTCTGTCAGGCGTGTGTCTGAGTTGGCGGCACTGTCCATTCAGCCCCCCTACTACGAGAGGCACCAGGACAAGGTGGTGTTTCATTTCAAACCTGACTTTATGCCTAAGGTAGTGTCTGCTTTTCATTTGAATCAGGATATTGTTCTTCCTTCTTTTTGCCCTAATCCTAGCAATGCTAAGGAGAGGGTTTTGCACTCTTTGGATGTGGTTAGGTGTCTGAAGTACTATCTGGTGGCTACTGCACCTTTCAGGAAAACTGATGCTCTTTTTGTGGTCCCTTCTGGTCCTAGGAAGGGTTTGGCTCCTGCCAAGTCTACTATCAGCAAGTGGATTCGTCAGGCTGTGATTCAGGCCTACTCTGCTAAGGGGAAGAATCCTCCCTTCCGCCTTACTGCTCATTCCACCCGTGCTATTGGTGCCTCTTGGGCTTTTCAGCACCAGGCTTCTGTTGAACAAGTTTGCAAGGCCGCTACTTGGTCTTCTGTTCATACCTTTTCAAAGTTTTACAAGGTTGATGTTAGGGCCTCAGCTGATGCTGTTTTTGGCCAAAAGGTTCTGCAGGCGGCAGTGGTTTAAACTGCCTGCTGCTGATTTTCTTGGGGATCCCACCCTACTTATGGACACTGCTATTGGATGTCCCAACTGTAAGTATTAGATTTGGAGCAGGACGTACTGTATAGTAAGAATAATACAATTCTGTGATTACTCACCTGTAGAATTGGTATTATGAGTATACAGTACGTCCTGCTCCAACCCCCCTTGGTTTGCATTTTCTTGGATCCCCTGTATGGTGATTGTTATAATTGTTATAGTTGAAAGTTTGGATTGTTTAATTCTCCCGGCTTCTCCTTAACTGCTTTTCAATGCTGGGGATTTGTGGGAGGTCCCTGGGAGGAGCCTATTTTCGATGTCTCTGCAGTCCAGTGCCATCTGGCGGAGTATATCCCAACTGTAAGTATTAGATTTGGAGCAGGACGTACTGTTTACACATAATACCAATTCTACAGGTGAGTAATCACAGAATTGTATTTTTGCCAACTAAAATATATGCATCTGCTTCCTCACACTTCTCAGGAACTTCATGACACAACATGGCCAGCAGGTTATGCACCAGTGGCCACATCGTTCTATCAGTGTCAGCTGCTGGTAGTTATGTGACTACTGGCAATAACAGAATAACATACATGCAGGGAACACTGCAAATGAACAGTTAAACTATTTTATTTTAATACATTATCTTTGTAACAGTTATAAATCCTAGAATGAATTATACGATCCTTAGTATATAATTATTTTTCCACAAATTAAGACTACCCCTCCACAATTTGCAAAAATAAGTGCAACAAAGCATTGTCCAATTTGTTTTAGCAGGAAAAAAAACAAAAACACACCAAAATAAACTTAATAGTTTACATTTAAAGGGGTTTGGGTATTTTGGTATGGAATTTTTGAAAGTGTTTCGTTTTTGTGCCAAAAGGATGTCCTCAAGGGGCTTCGTGGATCTAGTGTTTATGTATTTAATGAATGATGTTTGCAAATGTGTTTTATAGAAAGTTTTAATTATCTGCAATCTGTTGCTATTGGCAACTGTATACCAAGTCAGTACACTAAGACCTTTAAGAAGAGAAGTGAGCCCTGTACAAACAAAACACTGCTGTGTGTGCACCCCTCCCCTCTAGTGACATCAACTGGGAGATTCCATTGAGGCTCCGTATCTCTAGCATAAAAGCCCCACTCTCTGGGCACCATCCACTATCCTTGGCTGGAAGCCAAGGCAGGAGGTGAGGGGATCTTTGTCTAACTTTACTGCATATGCGGAGAAGGGCATCTGAGTTAGATGCCCCAGTGGCATAATTTTTACAGAGCCAGTGCGGGATTAGATAAGTATAGTATGTTTTGTTTTTCTTACACTACACCTGTCTGACATCCCAGCGGGTGGCTTGCTGACATCCCTTCCATATTACCCACACCCCTCCTCCACCAAAGGTTCAACAGAAGCACCTTGAAAGGCCATGAATATAAGATTTCAATGAGGTCTACTGAATAACTAGTAACAGTGCATCCACAGCCTTGCCGCATCCTTCAGATGGTAATAATGGTCTAGGGACCTTGCGGTTCCAACTGGTGTGAAACTGGAGTGATGAGCACCACCTCTATGGAAGCCACCATTAGAAACAACAGGTACATGTCCTGCTGTACGATCAGCATTTTGGTTCTCAACGACATTTCCACCTGGTCCTAGATCGCTATTTGCGTCCAAAAATGACCCCAACTACTATTAAAAAAAAATAAAAAAAAAGGAAATGCACCAGCCATGTTGAATGCAAGAATTAATGTAAAAAAGTGGAGCTTTATCTTATGGTTATCTCACTGTATGAACCATTCTCGTGTACATTAAAGTGGGCCAAAACCAGGGATTTCATTATTCCGGGATTTAGATTTAGTCCATCCGCCTGGGGCACTCCGGTTTGGTAACCCCACTGTGTGAAATCCCCTAGATTGCCACTTGTTCTTACCTTTTCTCCAGCCCATGGTGGCATCACTTGCATCCTTTTTCCAGCTCTGCGCAGTCACAACCTGAATGGCTGTGCAAGACCCACGCTGCAGAAGGATATGAGTGATGCCACACACTGCTTGTGGGTGCAGCTCGGATTCCATTTAGCTCCTTTAGCAGCACATTAATATGCGCAGCTGGAGAAGGAGATTGTGCCATGGGCACGAGGAAAGGTAATACCAGGGGGGTATACAGCAGGGCATCCCAAAGTGGGGTGCCCTAGGGGGATGGACCAAAACCCAGGATAGTGAGAATCCCAGGTTTTGATTCACTTAATAAAAAGACACAATGTGACTGTGTGGTATTCAACAGATAACCACGTTTTCCCAAGAAATTCAATTTGATCTGAATCAAAAACACTTTTCAAAATGTATGCGGTGTCTGTAGTGTAGTGTATGTGTCTTGAGGAATCCCAAAAAAAGGAACAGTCCCAGAGTGTGGCAAGCCGGAGCAGCGTGAACAGTTCCAAGATATGGAACAGACACATTGGTGGAGTGTGGCACGTGGTAACAGCATGATGAGTCCCAGAACAGGCATTGGTGGAGAGACGCAGCTGGCAACAGCATGAAGAGTCCCAGGAGAGGAGCAAAGGCATTGATGGAGGGTGCCAGTTTGCATAGAATATAGAGTCTCAAGCCAGCAAAAATAACCCTGGTGGAGAGTGGTAGGTGGCTGCAGCATGAAGGGTCCCAGAACAGAAACGTAGACATTGGTGAAGGGTGGCAGCTGACAACAGCATGGAGTGTACTAGTACAGGAGTGACATTGATGGAGGGTGGTAGTGGGCACAGAATAGAGTTGCATAACAGCAACAGTGACCCTCCTGGGTGGCAACAGCATGAAGAGTCCAAGAACATGAACTACTATAGGGGCCTAGTCCACCCCACTCTGACATGATCACCAACTCTCAATAACTTAGTACCAATGAGAGCTAAAGGGAGAACCTTTATACTTGGGTTCAAAACTTCCAGTGGTCCAACTGGTATGAGCACAAAAGCAGCAATTGTCCACAGAAAACACTCCCAACTAGGTTCAAAACTTCTCTGGCGCCTAAGGATTTCAAAAAGGGGCAGCTGCACCTTACCGGAGGTCAGGCTCAGCTCTCGGCCTTATCCACTGACAACAGCTAACAGGTGGCTCCATATCTGTTAACTCCACTTCAAAGTCACTACATGGTTTCTCTCTCTCCTGACATGATCCTCTCCAGACATGCCAAAACCCTGCTCTTGTATTCCTGCCTCTCCGATTTGGCGCTAAACTTTATATGCTCACCCATTGACCTACCATGAATTCCAAAGTAAAATACTATATCCACCCCTTCTGTTCTCTTACTAATAGGAATCCCACCCATTTTCTCTGGTTGGAAGACAATCTCCTCCCTCTATCTACCTATTTAAAGACAACTCCACCCACTTCTCTTATTATAAAGTAACTCCTCCCACTTTCCTCTCATCCACCATCTCACTGGAGGACAGCAGCAGAGAGGGGACGGGGGTGAGTGAACCCCGCCATGCAACGCTACCCACCTCCTGTACAAAGAATCCCAGATGGGTATCCCAAACCTGGCACAACCGGAAGATCCCAGTTCACCAGGCAAGGCCCAAGCCATCCAGCTGGGAACAGTCCAACCCACCGGACATCCCGAGGCTCCCGCAGCTTCATGCCACCAGATTGGCTAATCCGCGCAATAGGTCACTGTAACATCCCCACTGCACCATAGGGCAACTAACCACTTCCCCCAACCTATTCTGAAAAAGCAAGACTGGGATCAGAACGCATGTCCACAACCAAGGTAAGCTATACTCTCGCTCTCTCCTTCTAGGCCTAAGAAACCCACTGTGCCCCTACTAACCTTTCCCATTTTTATTAATAGAGGATCTAGTTGGATGCACCAGGGACACCCATTTGATGGCATGGGCTTCCCTGAAAGACTCAGACTCATCCTACTACCTGGAGCACCCATGTCCGAAGTTTACAGTTTCCCCATTTAGGCACATGTGAAACCTACCTTGTAAGTGGACCTCAATCAATGTACAGCAATTACGTTGAACTCAAATTGCGCTCCAAAAAAACTGATAAGGCGGAGGCATGAGTGTTGAGGGTACTTACAGCCAGTCCCTTGTCAAAACCTTCCTGTAACTCTTCACAAAATGAAGAAAATTGTTTCTATAGATCAATCTCGCGGTTAACTTACGACTTTCTATTAATGTTTCTGTTACTTTCCAGGAATAACCTTTCCTTCTTAACAAGGCCCTCTCAGGATCCAAGATGTCAGCTGTAGTCTTGACCGGTCTAGATACAGGATGATTCCCTGCTAAATTATATCTAGGATGTTCGGAAGACTCCACAGTCCTTTTATCGCCATCTTGATAACCTCCGCGAACCATATCTTTTTTTGGCCAAAAGGGAACAATGAGGATCACAGTCACTTCTTGGGCGATCTTCTGGAGCACTTGAAGTAGGATTCTGGAACGGGAGAATGCATAAGCAAGGTGAAAGTCCCATTTTTGCATCTATTGCTACCGCACCTTCCTCCCTGACTAGAGAGAATTTCCTGCATTTTGAATTCTTCGTTGCTGGCAAACAGATCTATTCGAGGTTGACCCCAACAGCTGAAATAACTTCTGATTGAAGAACCACTCTGTCTGCTGAACTCCCATGCGAGCGTGCCAGAGTGTTCAGGGTCCCTCTCAGATGAACAGCAGTCAATTACTCGGGACCTGGTTCCCCCTTAATGATTTAAATAAGCTACGGTTGTTGCGTTGTCTGATCTCACTTGTACCTCCTTTTTCAGAATTTCCGAATGAACATGATGCAGTGTGAGCTTCACTGCCAGAAGCTCCCTGAAGTCTGACTATCTTAATGCTATTCTTTTGGGCCCCTGAACCTGCAGTGCTCCCAAGTGAGCTACCCAGCTGCTCGCATCTGTAGCTATTATTATTGGGTTGACCTGTCTCCACTTCCTTTTTCCAGGTTTACTGGATCTGTACACCAAAGCAGTTCACTTAGGATTTCTGGATTTAACTGAACCATCTGATCAAGAGACTCTTTTCTCTTGTCTCAGTTCCTTAGTATGAATCTTTGAAGGGGCCTTGAATGCAACTGTGCCCACTGGACAGCAGTTATGACTGAGTGAGGTCAATAACCCTAGAACAGGGGTGGGCAATTATTTTTTCCATGGGGCCACATGAGAAACTAAAAATATTGTGGAGGGCCGGGCCAAAAGGCTGAACTCAATTCTGCATAATATTAATTGTATTTCTTTATAAAAAGCAGTAAATATAATCGTACCAGCTTGTCAAAACAATGCTATGTTATAGTTAAACAATGAAAAAGTGAGGTTGCCTTACAAAAAAAAATTAATTAAACAATGGTTTAATTTAAACCAAAACAATGGTAAACAAAATGAAAAGGGGGGATAATGCCTCACAGATGTCAGCAGCTCACTCTTCCCAGAGCAAATGCAGCCCCACTTCCCTTTCCTTCCCCTTAAAGTGGACCAAAACCCTGCTGGATCAACCCATTCCCTCCCCGTGGGGTATCCAAAATCCGGATGCCCCACTGTGTGAAACCCCCCAGGACGCCCGCTACACTTACCTAAATCCTGGCCCAACGGCGCATGGGTGGGCCGTGGCCGCATCTCGCGCTTTTCTCTAGCTGGGCGCGTGCAGGCAGCACGAGCAGAGGGACTCTGCCAGCCAGCTCAGCCCGGTCAGAGCCTGCTGTCTACTATGAAAACCAGGAACCTGCACATTTGAGAGGGTGTCAGGCTGGACTTTATAGGTTTATTACCCCCCCCCCCCCCCCCAGCTTTTTTAGCATTACCAGGGTCTTTTCTAGGTCTGCTAACAATGCTGTCCTGGATCTGTTTATGATCAGTAGCTCGTCCAGTAAGGAATCACATGGATTCCCTGTTGCCTGAGGTGGGCCATGGGTTCCAAACTGGTCTAACACCAGGTACGCTCTGTCCCAGGGTTTCCCAGAAAGGTGGGGCTTTTAACCTCTGTTCCTGTTTTGTGTTTCCTCATAGGGGTGGAACATAATATCCCAACATGGTCAAGCTAAAGGATGACTTGGAAAAAGATGCACTCGTGATGTCAGAAATATAAAAGAGGCTTGACTTTCAAAGGAGGAAAGACAGGGATTTTGGGGATCTTTGGCAGGACACCAACTTGAGAACATTGATTCCTGCCCATCATTTAAAAGCCTAATATACCGCCAAGCTTTGGAAGTCCCCTCTGAATGTTGCATTAAATGCTTTTAAGAGTGACAGTATCACGCTCAAGTTTTAAGCACTGGTGACAGGACTTTTCACGCATAATTACTTGAAAATTGGGAGATGTCATATTTTAAGACCACATCACCACAATCAAAATAAAGATTCTGCATGAACATTTATTCAGAATTCACTCCAACCATGCATCTTATTTCCTAATGTCTGCACAAAAGGTTGCGTCATCTTTTGTATAGGGAGGGAAGAAAGCCACCAGTCTCAAAGTCTAACAAGTTTAAGCAAAGTTTGATAGGGGGTCCGAGTGGTCCTGAGATCTCCTTTTATCTAGCCCCCCCCCCCCACCCAAGTTGCTCATTTGGTCCAATATAACAGAACCTGTCTGTGGATGGGTCTCCACATGGTGGATTGTAGCCCAGTTGCAACAGCCAGCCTTCCTTTTTTTTTTTTGTTTTACAGATTTAATGGGCATGTCCTAAAATTCAGTTAAATCCTTACTTGGCTAAACATAAAACCAGAAAAATCAGAACTATATCTCAATTCAGATTAATGCCTGTTTTGTAAAGCCACTAAAGACTTGGAAAACTTGGTATAATCTTTATGGGCAAGTTACATCCAGCAATAGTCTCCAAATGTGATATTTGATACAAGGCCATGTACTTATACAGAAATACCCCAAACTAGCATGATCTGACTCCTCTTACTTTCCCTGGCACGGTGTCCTTTACTATTCTTCTTAATTATAATATTATATCTTATATCAAGATGTATATATTCTTCGGTGTTAAAATAAAAAGATGTGTTTCTCTTCTACAGCTTATCTCTTTCTTCCCTGCTAGGGGAGGATTGAGGCTATCCACTGCACTGTATGCATTTGTATTACACCTTAATTTTATTTATTTTCATTATTTTGTTCAAGCAATAATAGACTCAACAACATTGTCTAATGTTTTACACATATAAACATTCTCTGTATTTCTAAAAAAAAAAAAGGATTGGAAAGAAAAAAACCATGGAAGGAAAAGGTGTGTTGATGAAGAAGTCAGAATATGACTGGAATTATGGGATTCAATGGATTTCACAGTTTTCTTTCACAGGTTCATCCTGAACATCATTTTCTAGAATGAAAAACCATCAGACTAATAACAGGTCAGGAGCAAAATTTTAAGTATAGATGTGGAAAGCTGGGTTGCTTTTAACACAGACTAAATGGCGACAAATATCCAAGATGCTGGCCTATAACTACAGACAAGCAACTTCAGACCACTTTACCACAATAATTCTGACCACTATAAGTAGTAGTAATGTAGCAGATTTTCCTTAATTTTCAGCATCATCATTGTAATTGTAGGTAACAACATGCCACTGTCTTCTATGAGGGAGTCACAATCCAAGAAGGTTACAGTCCTTTTGTGAAAGAAGCTTTAAAAATGTTCTAAATATTTAGACACCAATTGGGTGCACCAATCTTTACTTGGGTTTAGTTATAGAAGGTTGCAGAATCATCAAAATACTATCACCTAGTTTTAATTTAAATAGAAAGGCCACTCTTCTGCATTTTCTTTTATCATACCTCAGATTAGGAATGCCATGGATGCATGAGGCACCCCCATTTTTTCCTGAAGTTGCTTCTAAGGCTGCCCAGAACCCCCACTGTGAGAATGTCATTTTTGGGGTTTTGTTCCTCCCTGGTGAGTCATCCCAATCTGGGATGCCTCACTAGCTGTATCACCCAGAATCACCAAAAATACCCTCACATTTTCCTGGTTCCCATGTGGGCCACTAAGCGAACCAGCGACACCTATTCCATTCAGCTTTTCTGAAAACAGCATGTTCCACTGGCCACATCCCTACTCACACCTAGCTGTGAGCCTACCTGCACCAGCCATTTAGAAAGGCCTGATGCGGGTATGTAGCCCAAATAGTGGTATGCTGGGAAGGGCAGAGTAAATCAGGCGATTGGGGAGGGTTCATACAGCAGGGTGTATGATTGTAATATTTACCTTTTACATGATCAAGGACAGTTTCCAAGTCATTTTGTTTAGCGATATCTAATTGAACAGAGAAGCTTGCATGTCAACTGGATAAGGGTAAAGTCCATAAAAGAGCTGGTTCAGGCCACACCTCCTACATAGCTAATCCATGCTGCTGCACTGCTGCATAAAGCAGGTGTGGCTAAATTCCAGCCCCATAAGTGATTTTTGTATTCCTTTGTTTTAAAAAATAAAACATGCAGGTAATAGAAATAGGGCAATACCAATATAATCTTTATAAGGCTGCTTAAACAATTTTAAAAAGGGCCTGTCCAGCACAAAGAAAATACAATTCTGTGAGTACTCACCTGTAGAATTGGTATTATAATTATACAGCACATCCTGTTCCAGAATAATCCTTACACATGGGTTATACATCCACAAGATGGCGCTGGACTGCAGAAAGACTTGTGGCCACTCCTGGCCCCCTAAATAGCCAGGAACCTCCCACTAATTCCCAGTATTGACAAGTAGTTAACAAGAAGCCGGGAGAATCAAAAATGAATAAGAATCCAAAATGAACAATCACCATACAGAGGTAAACAAGAACAATGGTAACAAAGGGCGGGGTGGAACAGGACGTGTTGTATACTTATAATACCAATTCTACAGGTGAGTACTCACAGAATTGTATTATTCCAAGTATACAGCACGTCCTGTTCCAGAATAATCCTTACACATGGGACATCCAATAGCAGTGTCCGTATGGTAGGGTGGGATCCCCAAAAGTAACAGCGGGCAGTTTAAACCACTGCCGCCTGCAGAACTTTGCGGCCAAAAGCAGCATCCACTGAGGCCCTAACATCAACCTTGTAAAACTTAGAGAAGGTATGAACAAAAGACCAAGTAGTGGCCTTGCAAACTTGTTCAACAGAAGCTTGGTGCTGAAAGGCCCAAGAGGCACCAATAGCACGAGTGGAATGAGCAGTAAGGTGGAAGGGAGGCTCCTTCCCCTTAGATGAATAGGCTTGTATCACCGCCTGACGAATCCACTTACTGATGGTGGATTTAGCTGGAGGCAAACCCTTCATAGGTCCAGAAGGAAGAACAAAAAGAGCATCAGTCTTCCTGAAGGATTGAGTAGCAACCAGATAAAATTTTAAAGTCCTAACCACGTCCAGAAAAAGTAATACCCTCTCCTTAGGGTTACTAGGATTAGGACAC
The DNA here is from genome assembly GCA_027917425.1 of Gastrophryne carolinensis. Taxonomy (NCBI): domain Eukaryota; kingdom Metazoa; phylum Chordata; class Amphibia; order Anura; family Microhylidae; genus Gastrophryne; species Gastrophryne carolinensis. The sequence continues at coordinate 495,910,314 of CM051235.1, forward strand.
AAGGAAGGCAAGACAATGTCCATGACCCCTATACCAGTTCACAAGGCTGGGGGGATGGCAAGCCACCTGCGCTAGCGGGTGGCTTGCCATTAACCCCCGGCACCCCCATTACCTGCCTCCCCAAAGGCCAGGGGGGGGCAGAAGAGCCCAGGCCCACATAGGCTATGTGGGCTCGTAGGCTGCAGGGTGGGGGGGCCACAAAAGCTGGCCCCCCCACTCTGTGCCTACAAGCCCCCATAGCTGGTCCCGGGCTGGTTACTTTGGGTAAGGGGGACCCCACGTCAATTTTTTTTTTTTATTTTTAAGGGTTTTTAACCCTTAAAAATAAAAAAAAAAAATGGGGTCCCCCTCCCCTGGGAGGGGGGACCCTATGTCATTTTTTTTTGATTAACCCTTTGTGTTCTGTCATCCAGCAGCTATAAAAGGCTTCCAGCAGGTGAGCAGAAGCCAGTTATCGCCGAGGGACAGAGTGCTCCAGGATGGATGGGAGGTAAAGTATAAAAAAAAATACAAATTAATAAAATATTTTTTTCTGTGTGTGTGTGTGTGTGTTTTTTTACATTTAACCCCTTGTGAACTGGTAAGGGGTCCATGACCCCTATACCAGTTCACAAGGCTGGGGGGATGGCAAGTCACCTGCGCTAGCGGGTGACTTGCCATTAACCCCCGGCACCCCCATTACCTGCCTCCCCAAAGGCCAGGGGGGGGCAGAAGAGCCCGGGCCCACGGGCTATGCGGGCTTGTAGCCTGCAGGGCCAGGGGCCACAAAAGCTGGCCCCTGCGCCCTGTTCCTACAAGCCCTGCATAGCTGGTCCCGGGCTGGTTACTTTGGGTAAGGGGGACCCGTCAATTTTTTTTTTATTTTTAAGGGTTTTTAACCCTTAAAAATCAAAAAAAAAATGGGGTCCCCCTCCCCTGGGAGGGGGGACCCTATGTCATTTTTTTTCTCGATTTAACCCTTTGTAGTGTGGATGGTATTTGTATTTTATTTGTGAATGTTATAAAGTACTTGTTTCAGTTAGGGGGGTCTCCTGGGCAGGAACGGGGGGCTACCGATAAATATGTGGTACCGTTCTAATCGGTAGAAATGGGGCTTTCACATGCAATATGCTTTTCCTTAATAAAATAAATTTTTTATTTAAAATAAAGGAGTAAATTTTCTAAAAAAATTTTTTATTTATTTATTTTACTTAATAATATTGTAAAAAAAAAAACTAAAATTTACAAACAAGATATTTCATGTTAAAGCCTAAACTCTGCTGCAAAAAAAAATATATATAAATTTTCCTGAAAGTTCCAGCAAAATGGCGCAAAACATGGCGCAAAATGGGGAAAAATGGCCTGTCAACAGAGGGTGACAAAATCTCAAGTAGGCTGGCAATTAAAAGGGTTAATAGTACCTATGCATGTTGGGTATTGTTCTGTTCGGGGGACCTTGCGCTTTCAGACTTAGCTTGTTTTTTCTTGTTTGCATATTTATATTTTAGGAAAAGGTGTTTTTTATTCAGCTTTTTTATAAATTTTTTAGGGTACCTGCGCAAACAAAGAATTCTTTAAGGTAATAATTCCAGAAAGATGAGTCCACTAGAACAAGCTGGGTACGCTTAGAAAGCTTAACGTGTGTACTTTCAGGGAATGTATGGTTTATGGGGGATATTCCAAATGTAAAGGGTTGTTTTGGTTGAAAAATCGCAAGGTGCGCACTTTGTCTGCAGAGCTGAAATTTTCAAGTAAAATTACCGTTACGCACATGCTTTACTTTGGGGTGTTTGGCAACTCTTCCCTTGACAGTAGCTATGCATGTTGGGTGTTGTTCTGTTCGGGGGGATATTGCGTTTTCAGATTAAACTTGTTTTTTCTTGTTTGTATATAGTTTTTTTAGGAAAATGTGGCTTTGATTCTGCTTTTTTATCCTTTTTTTTTAGGGAAACTCTTTGCAACCAAAGAATCCATTGAGGGATTACTTCCAGAAAATTATGGCCACATCAACAAGCCTGGTACACCTAGAAAGCTTGAGGTGTGTACTTCCAGAGAATATATAGTTTGTTGGGGGTAATTCAAATGTAAAGGGTTGTTTTTCTGGAAAAAATGCAAGGTGTGCATATTGCATAGCATAGTTGTATTTTTTCTGAAAATCCCCTAAAGCGCTGTTTCAGTTTGGGGGAGTCTCCTGGGCAGGAAAGGGTGTCTACCTATACATATATGGTACCGCTGTAACCGAGAGAAATTGGGATTTCACACGCAATAAGATTTTATTGACAAACTTACATTTTTTATTACAAAAAAAAAAACTACAAATTGTAAAAAAAAAAAAATATATATATATATATTTTTTTTGCACATATTTCACCCAAAAATATTGAGAATACACCTAAAAAATGACAAACAAGACATTTCATGTTAAAGCCCAGACTCTGCTGAAAAAAAAATATATAATTTTCCTGGGAAATCCCTGGAAATCCCTTCAAAAATCACATTTGAACATGGGGAGCGCAAAATAGTGCAAAATGGTCTGGCAACAAAGCATGACAAAAACTCCAGGTAGGCTGGCACTTAAAGGGTTAAGGGTACTAAGTTGAAGGCCCAAATCCAAACCATGCTGCAAGAATTCCAGAATCCTGGGAATAGAAAACACCCTACAGGGAAAAGACTTAGACTCACACCATACAATGTAAGCATGCCAGACCCTGTAATAGAAAAAATACGAGGACTTCTTCCTAGCCCTAATCATGGTGTCAACCACAGAGGCAGGCAACCCCTTTTCCATCAAGATGGAGGTTTCAGCAGCCAGGCCGTCAAAGCCAGCGTTTGTAAATTGGGATGGCACAGCTGCCCCTGAGTAAGCAGATCTGGGTCCTTGGCCAACTGCACAATGTCTGCGAACCACACCCTTCTTGGCCAACAGGGGGCCACCAGGATGGTTGGCATCCCCTCCTGGCCTATCTTGCGCAGCAGCCTGCCCAGCAGAGGAAACGGAGGGAACACAGAGGAGCTGAAAGCTCTTTCAAGACAATGCTAGTGCATCCATGGCCAAGGAAAGAGGATCCTGGGACAGAGAGACAGACTGGAAGCTTGTGATTGTGACGGGATGCAAACAGATCCACATCTGGCTGACCCCAGCGGTGGCACAGGGAGCGAAACACCCTGCTGCTGAGGGACCATTCTCCCAGAGGAGAAGTCCCTCTGCTCAGGGAGTCCGCCTCCAGATTTTCCACCCCCGGGATATACACTGCCGAGATACAGGGAACATTCTCCTCCGCCCATGACAGTATCAGAGACACTTCCTTGAGGGCCCTCTTGCTCTGGGTCCCCCCCCGATGATTGATGTAGGCAACCGCCGTCTGGTTGTCTGAGCAGATCTGAACAGCCCGACCCCGAAGGTGAGGGGTCAATTGAGCGAGAACCAACCTTACCGCTCCAAATTCCAGAATGTTGATAGGAGTATGGGCCTCCTGGGGGCCCCACTGACCCTGAAATTTCAAGGACTTCCAGAAACCCCCCCAACCTGTCAGAGTGGCATCTGTGGTTACAGTCTCCCAGCAAGGGGACAGAAAGGTTCTGCCCACCAAGAGGTTCCTTGAGTCCAGCCACCATGAGAGGCACCGTTTGGCCAGGGGGGACAGAACAAACACCTGATCCAGGGACACAGGGTCCCAATACCACACTGATAAGAGGTGCAGCTGCAGAGGTCTCATGTGAAACTGAGCGTAGGGTACCACCTCGAAGCAAGACACCATCAGGCCCACCAGTTGCATCCCCTGCCGGATGGAGGGATGAGGACAAGAAAGAAGAAACTGGGCCTGAGCTTGAAGGCTCTCCACCTTCTGTTGGGGGAGAAAAACCTTGACCTGAGATGTATCCAGAGTCATGCCCAGAAAGGACCTCACCACTGACTGAGACAGAAAAGACTTGGGATGGTTGATCACCCAGCCGAATGACTCTAGTGTGGTCACCACCACCTGGGTATCCAGCCCTGCTTGATGGAAGGACTGGGACGAGATCAAAATGTCGCCCAAATAAGGGAGAATGCGAATGCCCTGAGCTCTCAGCAGAGCCATCACGCCCGCCAGCACCTTGGTGAATACCCTGGGGGCCGAGGTGATATTGAAAGGTAGTGCCACAAATTGATAATGCTGATCTCCCAGAGCAAACCTGAGAAATTTCTGATGACCTGGAAAGATTGGCACAGTGATGTCTACTGAGGTCATGAAGTCGCCTGGGTGCAGTGAATTGACAGCTGAGCGCAGGGTCTCCATGCAAAAATGTTTGAATCTGACAAACTTGTTGAGACACTTTAAATCCAAGATGGGCCTGAGGGACCCATCCTTTTTGGGGACCGTGAAGAGATTGGAATAGAAGCCTCTGCCCCTTTCCCTGAAAGGTACAGGGCAGATGACCCCCAACTCCAGAAGGTTTTGGACCGCAAGGCACAGGCCCTGAGCTGACCAGGGGTTTTGAGCCATCCAGGATCTGAGGGATCTTGGAGGTGGCCAGGCTGCAAACTATCTTGTAACCGGAGGAAACCACCTCCTGGATCCATCTGTCTGCTACACGTCGCCTCCAGACGTGAGCAAAGAGCCGAAGCCATCGCCCCACCCAGATGGGTCCTCATGCCTGAGGGGGCTTAGGGGAGGATTTGGGCTTGGGACCCCAGGAGAGGCCGGGGTGGCCACGTCCTCTGCCCCTGCCCAAATAATCTCCACGTGCTCCAGCAAAGGAAGCTCCTCGACCAGCCCTGGAAGCACGGAAGGAGGGGAGAGAGGCACCAGTCCCCCGAAAAGGCCGAGACGGCCTCCTACGTTGAGGTAACCTACCACCCCTGGCAAACAAGTCCAAGCGTTCACCAAAGAAGCACAGCCCCTTAAAGGGAAAACCAGTGAGAGCCTTCTTAGCAGCGTTATCAGCTACCCACTGACGCAGCCAGACAGAGCGACGTATAGGCACTAACAGAGCAGACGTCCTCCCACACATTCTAATGGCATCATCCATGGCAGATGGAACATATGAAACAAATTCATAGCAAAGCAGGAAAGGTCTATACTCCTCTACTCCCGCAACATCAGAAGCCCCATCTAAGAGACTCTTAAGCAGCCCTTTAATAGCAATAGCTGCAATGGCAGAGGCACAAACCAGGCGCAGAGCAGTCCCCACACAGGCAAAGGCATGACAAGCCAGCTGGTCCATGCGCCGGTCCTCACCATCCCGCAGGGTAGTAGTGTCAGGAGAATGCATGACAGATGTATTTGACAACCCCAGCACGGGTGCCTCCACCTCGGGAGGACAAGACCAATGTTTAATCACATCAGCAGGAAAGGGATACCTCTTGTCGCAACTCTTGGGCACCCCAGGTAGCTTGCTAGGCCATTCTCATTCCTTGAGCACCAGATTATTAAAGAGAATCTGCTCAGGGAACTCCAAGCGTGACTTCACTGTATGAAAAAGCTCACCCTGCTGCTTCGGAGCCACGGCAGGAGGGGAAATACAAAGCACTTAAAAAATGTGAGACCACAACCTATCAGTGTCATCTGAGGACCATTGGTCTTCTCCAAAAGGAGATCCGGTATCACCATACACCCTAGGTTGTTCCTCAGATGATTCGGAATCAGAGAATAGTTCCCCATCAAGCGGGCCATAACCCGAGATGTCAAAAAATTCCTCAGCCTCAACAGGGAAGAAGGAAATAGCGCCTAACGCGGGCCCGACCCAGCAATATGCTTTTCAATGCTGGCCACCCGTGCAGCCAAATCCGATTGAGATTCACCACTAGTATGCCCCTCGCTGGGGGTCAAATGCAAGCGTGTGGGGGTAGGTGAAGCCAGAGGGAGCGCCGCACCAGGGCCCGTAGCAGGCGACCCAGACTGCAGCGCAAGTACCTGCTGGGTGCAGATTACACATACCCTGAAATATTCACTTATAGGGGAAACCCCACACGCAACACACAGCCAGGCTTGTCCCAAAGCACATTATCCCCAGAAGCCTCCAGATGGTGATTTTTACAAAAGTATGCACAATAATTAGAACAGGGACACAGCTAAACAGCCACCCTATTTGGGATGCCCCCCGAAACCCGCTAGGGGAAGTGGGAGACTGGCAATAAGCAGGGCCGAGAGAACCACAGTCAAGGGACCCGCCTGCAAGACACAATAATGTACACCATAAGCATCCCTAGCCATACAATAATAACCAAAGATAAAAACCCCAGTAAGGGACTCATGGACCAAGCCGGCAAGTGCACAGATAAGCCGATCACCAACCGCGTCGCAGCACCGCAATGGAAGGGCCACAAAATGGCGCCAACAGCAGTACCAAGAGGGGCGGGCCGCGTGCGCCTGACGCGGAACGCGTCAACCGTGGTACCCGGCCCCCCGAAGAGTGCGAAAACAAGCCACGTGTTAAATGAAAAACACAGTAAAAGCGCCAACCACTGCGGAGCACCGTACAGCGGCCTCCACACACACCAAACACAAGTGACAAAAACACAGTAGTAAAAACACCAGAGTGTACTCCCCGGGCGTCCCCTGCCGATCACGCGAAATGCAATGAGGGAGTCCTGCATAACCAACAGCGTGAAAAGGGAGGGAGGGATAAATATCCCGAGATAAAGGGGCTGGGGGCACCCCAATGAGGCTCACCATAAAAAGCCTGTCGCCGACTACCCTTTGGTACAGGTTCTTGCGGCCCGGAGCAACGCTCCTTCAGCACCTGACCCTAGTGCTGTCCTACCTTCACCTGAAACGTCAGCCGTGGCTGGGAGGCAGTGCGTCTAGAACGGGTGGAAATAAGCCTGCAGGGCCCTAGGCAAAGCCCACTGCCTGCGCAGAAGAGAGCCATCTTCATCTTCGCAGTCCAGACTGCAGAGAGACTCTGGGAATTAGTGGGAGGTTCCTGGCTATTTAAGGGGCTGGGAGTGGCCACAAGTCTTTTTCTGCAGTCCAGCGCCATCTTGTGGATGTATAACCCATGTGTAAGAATTATTCTGGAACAGGACGTGCTGTATACTTGGAATAACAAGTATACTCACCACCTGTCCGACACAAGACATCCTTCCGACTCTGGTCTTCTATAACTCACAGATTGCCAAGCTCTCACAACCCACCATGCAGCCCTGAGAAAAACTCTGACTTGGTATAAATCGAGTTTCATAAGTAGGAATTACAGTACTGTGGCATACATTAACTCAAGTAATCTGTCTTTCATAAAACAAATTCTATAATGCAGGAGAATAGCAAGTTTGATGCTCTAAGGCCTATAGTAGTCTACAAGATCTATGAAAATCTGTTAATCTCTGAATCTCGATGAGGTAAAGGACTCAGATTTCAAAATGACAATGTATTACAACGGCGTAGCACATTAAAAAGGTCAATGTCTGGGACATTTGTCACTTCAGTGCAAAGGGCTGGACCAAATCTGTATATTGTGCGGGCATGCAGTCATTTGCTTTTCATGGAAAATCTTCTACCCAAAGGAAAATGTTTGGTTTACATATACATTATAGTTCCCACTCCTATTGCCACTATTCTAAAGACACTTTAAACAAAGACATTTTCAGGGTCCATCAACACAGCTGAAGAGTACGTTACATGCCACCATTGCATTTGCATGGTGTGGTGTGGGATTGTGTTGCCAATCCAAAAGACTCTTACTACTACTATTTAGGAAAGAAAATTGTCACTGTCTACCTTGGGAGTGATTTGGCAACAGAATAAATATTTTCACCTTGTGCTGAATCAGGCCTAAGGTAGACAGCGAGTCAAGCTAAAAACCCAGGTTTACATAAATGCATTTTTCTTTTTTGGATGTGTGGACATGCTAATTCTTATAATCAATCTTTAGTTTAAACTCCGGCCCACTTTCTCAAACGCTGATGCATACGGTTGACACACTATTACTTTTTTTGCCTGAAAGTACACCGTGTTTTTGTAGGTTCAGATTTCTACTGCTCATATTTCTACAAATGTAAAAATCACAAATCACTTATGGCAAGACATTAGCAATACCAACTGTGATTTTTTTTTTCAGGGAACAGTATTGAAAAAATCTAAAATTATTTTCAGATTAGCACTGGAAGGCATAATTTCCCAGGGCACATTGTGGTGCACAGAATTTAGGCTGAAGGACGCTTTCTAATACATCAAGCCTGGGTGTGGGAAGTGAAGTTAATTTTTCAGAGCCAACTGCACATATCCTGTTGATCCGTCAGATAGTTTTGACAGTTATATATGTTCATCCTCCGCCAGAAAAGCAGCCCCTTGACTGGCTGCCAGCAGTCACGTGGGTCAAGGTCACACTGTTCTGGCCTCCAAAAGGTATTCTAAACAATCCCTTCATGTACTAAAGCTAATCAAATTACTTATTTTATAGCAATAAATATCTACAACAAAATTCAATGGTTCGTAGACCACTCAGTGTAGGAAAGGATATTATATTAATAGCAAAAAAATGCTGCAACAAATCCACATTTAATATAAATATACAGGGAAAAGGGCACACATTGCTTCATTTATCTCATCTACAATATTCTAACTACCAAATGATCAGAAAGCCATATTGAATTTTCACAGTATCTGCACAGTTGTCAAAATACAGTTTTCTAAACCCTCCAAACCCTAACAAAAAGAAAATACACTACAACTACAAGACATATCAAAAAAACATAACTTTTACTTAGAGATGGCTCTGTATACAGGATTTTAGTTGCCATTTTAAATACAGTTACCCCATTAATGGGCAGTGTGACAATAGCAGGTGTACAGACAGAAATACAGTTTTTGTTTGCAAATATTTGACCACAACACACTGCTGCCTACCTTGCACAAATACCAGCAGCAAGACCCAAACACTTCTTTACACTAAATGGTCAGAATTTCAGCTAATTTTTAATTTGCAGTCTAGGAGAGTTATCCTTCCTTTGTCTTGGTGACACCTAGTAGAATGTCTATTTTTCTATAGGCAGCGTGTACAAGCATGTGTACTATATGTTTTTTAGCTTATTATTGCAAATTCTATATAAAGATATAAAACAATTATACAAAATTAATAGCAAGCTATAATTAAAAAATTAAACTTGCCACATCAAGACTACTGTTTGGTTTTATTTATGGGCGTCAACAGCAACTAATGGCTGAAGCAACATTTATGGTCTTCAAGTAAGTGGGAATTGAAGACTATTCTACTTGGAGAACTTCTAACACTCAAATCTAGAGCATCAATTACAAACTGTGAATATCTGGTAAATATTTATACATTAAATTTTTTTTTCAGCCACAGTGTATTGCAAATCCATAAAGTGGATGGGAACCTATGTCAAATAAAAGCGTCAGCCACTTTAGCCTTCCTCCCAACTGCTCTACTCTGTATAATAGCAAGTTTGAACGACCCACCCTATTGATTTACCCCTCAGGGTTATATCTAGCCCATTTATATAAAGACTACAAATGACATACCTATAAAGGGCTTGTGAGGTGTTTACAGGGGAAAAAAACTGTTTTTGATACTATCCCTGTTTTTTTCCCTCCCCCCTGGGGCATCCAATATAATGCCCATTGCAGCCAAACCACAGAAAAAAAGGCTTCAGTGAATTGGCCTACTGACTTTTGCCAGAGCAAGGTTGGTGGTCCAAAGCATAATTGCAGAAAATGCTCAAGTACTTTGGGTTTATCTGAAATGGAACCTACATAATGGTCACTGCAATTTTTCTCTCCTTAAGGTGAAAAATGCAGATGACGTGGCTACATAAATATATGTATCTGCACATGTGTGGAAAGGGTTATTCATTCAGGTAGACTATTGGGCCTAGTGGCTCTTTTAACCTCCATGGACAATGAGACCTCTTAGAGGGTGTAAACACAGTGCAGTTTCTGTGATGGAAACATTGCAACAGCCAAAAAACTAAGCAAGGCTTTACTAGAAAGTGGATGTTACAATTCATACAAAATATGAAACAAAGGGACATTCCAGGAAAATTATTAAATAAGCCTGCTTTCTGCTATCATGCTGGTTGTAAAGGGAATTATCTTGCATTCAGAGGAAATTTTAGATTTCCTGAAAAGCCCTAGTAAACTTGCTACCTCCTGCTGAGTTCCCCAGTTTCACAGCACCTCTCATGCATTGATCCGAAAGGCAGAACGTCCCTGACAAGTGCAATTTTTGCACTGAATAAGGAAGTCAGCAGAGGAAGGAGCAAGTTCACTAGATCGTTTCAGAACATCTAATGCAACATTAAACAACCAGTATGTGAAGAAAAAAAGCAGGCCAATTTAGGCATTTGGACTGTCCCATTAAGTTTTTAAAAAAATGAATACTAGCTTTAGTGTGTTGTGAAACATTAATGAAGTATAGGGTCTTAATTTTTAAAGCTCTAAAGCAAACCTGTGATGAAATGTGGGCTACTAATCTGACAGGCATGATGGAAAAATTAAGAATGATTTTATGAGCCTCCACAATTTTTGGAGAAAAGCTTTGAGATACTATGCAACTCAACCCACAAGTCAACAAGTGCAAATATATACATTTTTTTACGTTTTATTAAAAATTTTCCATATGGGTCTGAAATCCCCATAGGCTTCTGGTATTTATACATTAGTAAAATATACCGTTTTGTGAGTACTCACCTTTAAAAAACGGGTATTATGAGTGTGCCATACACTCCACTTCGGTCTTCATGACATCTGGGTAATCTCCAGTAGAGGGCAAACTTCTGCAGAGATGAATATGCAAAAAAGAAAGCCCCTCCTGGTCCATATATACCTGGGACCTCACACCAATTACCCAGTGTATAAAAGCAGTAAAGGGACCAGAAAAAAACAAATATAACCTTAAGAATCAAAACCAATGGTTCACCATATAAAAGCCCCAGAATACCTGAAAAAAAGGGGTGGGGCGAAGTGGAGTGTATGGCACACTCATAATACCCGTTTTAAAGGCGAGTACTCACAAAACGGTATTATTCTAAGTGTCCCATACATTCCACTTCGGTCTTCATGACATCTGGGACATCCAATAGCATTGTCCGTCATGGGTGGGAACCAGAAACAGTAAAGAATGTACCAACTCAAACCACTGCAGCTTGCAGAACCTTGCGGCCAACAGCAGCATCCACTGAAGCCCGCACATCAACCTTGTAAAACTTGGAAAAAGTATGAACGGAAGACCAAGTAGCAGCCTTACAAACTTGTTCAACAGAAGCCTGGTGCTGAAAAGCCCAGGATGCACCAACAGCACGAGTAGAGTGCGCAGTGACCCTAAAAGGGGGAGTCCTCCCCTTAGCAGAGTAGGCCCCAACAATGGCCTGACGAATCCATTTGCAAATCGTAGACTTAGCAGGTGCCAAACCTTTCCTGGGCCCGCAGGGCACCACGAAAAAAGCGTCCATCTTGCGGAAGGAAGAAGTAGACACCAAATAGTACTTCACACAGCGAACAACGTCCAAATTGTGCAGAACCCTCTCCTTGTCATTGTTAGGCTTAGGACATAAGGAAGGAAGAACAATATCCTGATTGAGGTGGAAAGCAGACACCACCTTAGAAAGGAAATCTGGCTTAAAACGAAAAACCACCTTATCCTGGTGTCTCAAAGTAAGGGGCTTGAATCGACAGGGCTGCCAACTCAGACACGCCGAACAGAGGTAATAGCCACCAAGAAGGCAACCTTCTGAGAGAGAACCGAAAGAGCAATATCCTGTAGAGACTCAAAAGGTGGATCCTGCAGAGCCGAAAGAACCAAATTCAAATCCCAAACAGGAACTACAGCCTTCCGAGGGCGCCACCCCTTGAAAAAAGGTCTTAACCAGCGGGTGTAAAGCAAAAGACCTCTGGAAGAAAACCGACAGAGCAGAAACCTGTCCTTTCAAAGTACTAAGCCGGAACCCAAAATCCAGATTATGCTGAAGAAACTCCAAAATCCTGGGTATAGCAAAAACCCTGCAAGGCAAGGCCCTAGCCTCACACCAATCAATATAGGACCTCCAAGTAATTGCCAGAAGAGGACCGCTTCCTAGCCCTAATCAGGGTCTGAACAACAGCCTCAGACAAGCCTTCCTCTTTCAAGATGAAGGATTCAGCAGCCAAGCCTTCAAAGCCAGCGTTTGTAAATTGGGGTAAAGTAGATGACCCTGAGATAGCAGGTCCGGCAACAAGGGAAGCCGGTACTGGTCTACGGCCATCCTTACGACGTCTGCATACCAAAACCCTTCTTGGCCACCTTGGAGCCACCAGAATCACTGGTGCCCCTTCTAGAACCAGTTTGCGAACTATCTTGCCCAGCATGGAGACAGGTGGAAACAGGTACAGAAACGCCAACTCCTTCCAAACCAGTGACAAGGCATCCACTGCCAGAGACAGAGGATCCTGAGAAAGACACAAAGGCCGGAAGTTTGTGATTGTGCCTCGAGGCAAAGAGATCCACCTCCGGAGTCCCCCACTTGCGGCAAAGATCCAGAAAAACCTCGGGATTGAGAGGATCCCCTGCTCAGGAATCCCGGAATGTAGACTGCCGAAAGGAAAGGAACATTGCTCTCCGCCCAGTGCAGGATCAGAGAGACTTCCCTGAGGGCACTCCTGCTGCGAGTCCCTCCTTGGTGATTTATGTAAGCTACTGCCGTTCGGTTGTCCGAACGAACCTGAACTGGAAGACCCCGTAAATGTGGGGTCAGCCGAGCCAGAACCAGTCGAACGGCTCTGAGCTCCAAGACATTGATGGGGGTGTGAGCCTCCTGGGGACCCCACACCCCGCTGAACTGATGACTCTTCCAATAACCTCCCCAGCCCGACAGGCTGGCATCCGTGGTAACCGTCTCCCAACAAGGGATCAGAAAGGATCTGCCCTTCACCAGATTACCCGAGTCCAGCCACCACCGAAAGGACTGCCGAACCCTGGGAGACATCCTGAAAGGTTGATCCAATGACTGAGGGCACCTGTCCCAATACGTCAATAGGTGAAGTTGAAGAGATCTCATGTGAAACTGCAAACAGCACCGCCTCGAAGGAGGATACCATCAAACCCACCAGTTTCATCCCCTGTCGGATAGAGACAAGGACTGTCCAGAAGAAGGCGGATCAGGCCCTGAATCCCCTGCACCTTGGACTGGGGCAGAAACACTCTGGCCCGAATGGTATCCAGATTCATGCCCAGAAATGAAATCACACGAGACGGGGAGAGAGAAGACTTGGTGCGGTTGATCACCCACCCGAACCTTACCAGGGTCGACACCACCTGGTGGGTGTCCAGCTCCGCCTGATGGAGGGAGGAAGCTGATATCAACAGATCGTCCAGATAAGGCACAATGCGAATGCCCTGAGATCTGAGCAGAGCCATTATGCCCGCCAAAACCTTGGTGAAGACCCTCGGAGCCGAGGTCAGACCGAAGGGAAAAGCTACAAACTGATAATGTTGATCCTCCACCGCAAACCGGAGGAATCTCTGATGTGCCTGAAAAATCGGAACATGCAGATACGCATCCTTGATGTCTATGGATGTCATAAAATCCCAAGTCTCCATGCATAAATCTGTTGAGAACCTTGAGATCTAGAATGGGTCTCACCGAACCCTCCTTTTTGGGAACCGTGAAAAGGTTGGAGTAGAAACCCCTGCCTCTCTCTGACAGAGGCACTGGGCATATAACCCCCATTTCCAGAAGGTTTTTTTACTGCTAACAGGAGCCCCTGTGCAGCCTGAGGGTCCGAGGGCACCCGAGACCTTAAGAATCTTGGAGGCGGCCAGTACTCGAACTACAGTTTGTACCCGGAGGAGACCACTTCCAAGATACAATTGTCTGTGACCTCCCGGGCCCAGACCTGGAAGAAGAGCCGCAGCCGTCCCCCCATCCTTGCGGGTGAGGGCGCCCCTTCATTGCTGAGCCGGTTTAATGGCAGGCTTGGAACCCCAGGCAGGCGCAGGACGTGCCCGACCTCTGCCTCTGTTCCAGGACGAGCCCCTGACCCCTGAGAAGGCCAAACCCCTAGTCGCTCTGGCCCCTCGAAAGGAAGGAGTGAACGAGCCCGCCCCCCCCGAGATAACTCCGCTGAGGTAACTTACCTCCTTTAGCAACAGCATCCAGTTTATCTCCAAACAGCCGCGAACCCAAGAAGGGAAGAGCTGTGAGCGACTTCTTGGCTCCAACTTCCGCTGTCCACTGGCGGAGCCAGACCAATCTGCGCATAGCCACCAGTAAGGCTGAAGTCCTACTACACACGACAATAGAGCCTTCCATCGCATCCATGACAAAATCCATGAACAATTCGCATTTCTTAAGGATAGCGAACTCAGCGCCAGCTGGGTCAAACCGAGCGTTCAGCCAGTCCCTGAAAAGAGACCTGGTAGCAAGCGACACCAGGGCAGATGCACTAACAGGCCGCAGGGCCGAGCCCACATTGGCAAATGCGTGGCACGCCATCTGATCAAGGCGCTTATCCTCGCCATCCTTAAGGGAAGTGGCGTCAGGGGTGTTCAGCACAGAAGAGTTGGTCAAACCTAAAACAGGCGTGTCAACCTTGGGAGGAGAAGACCAGCGCTTAACCGCCTCCACCAGAAAAGGATATTTCTTATCCCATCCCTGAGGCACACCAGGAAGCCAACTGGGCCTCTCCCATTCTCTAAGGATCAGCGCATCAAAATGACCCTGGGTATGGAATTCCAGACGGGGCTTGCAGGCCCCCAAAAATTCCCCCTTAAGAGGGGGTTCCACAGGCGGTTCAATATCCAACACCTCCAATAAATGTGACAAAACAGCGGCCGTATCTACGGCATCCCCCAGCGCCTGCCCGACATTGGAATTCCCAGACTGAACATAATCAGCCTCTGTTTCCTGATACAATTCCCCCTCCTCTAACGGGGAATAATCTGACAAAACAGCGGACTTGTCGTCAACATCCAATTGCTGGGCAGACGACAAATGTATTTTTAGCCTGGGCCTTCTTGCCCACCGTGCTAGCAATTATTTTCTCGATGCTGGGCAACCTAGCCCAAACATCAGAAAGCGACTCCCCACTGGTACCCATGTCACTTGGGGTACAGATAAGGTGGTGAGGGGAAGGCGATTAAGTGGGAGGAGCCGACCCAGAAGGCTGGGTACCAGACTGCCGCATTATGGCCTTTTGTGCGCATGGTATACAGATCAGCACATTCTCCCCCGTAAGGGATACCCCGCACATGGCCCGGATTGTTCCAGAGGGACCCCCGAGCCCAGTATCCTGCGGAGCCTCCATATGGTGAATGCGAAGCCGACCATAAGCCTAGAGGGACGGGGCATCCCACACCAGGATCACCAGGAAACCTGGATAACCGCCTACCCCATAGTGAGGTCTCACGGTGGAGCAGTGCTCCTAGCTTCACCAGGACCCGCAGCCCAAGCTGGGAGGCTCAATATAAGGCAATTTAGAAGGGTCCTGGCAGTAATAGGGACAATAGAAGGCCCGGCTTACCTGTAAGTAAAGAAGTCTTCATCTTCTGTCTTGTCGCCTTCCCTGCAGAGAAGGAACTGGGGAATTGGTCGGAGGTCCCAGGTATATATGGACCGGGAGGGGCTTTCTTTTTTGCATATTCATCTCTGCAGAAGTTCGCCCTCTACTGGAGATTACCCAGATGTCATGAAGACCGAAGTGGAGTGTATGGCACACTTAGAATAACACAGTCTCTACAAAAATTGCAAAGGCTCTCTAAGTAGTTTATATATATCCTATAGACAAACACAAAGATATCTACACTCACCTTGTTTTGGTGGCACAAGGTGGCCCAAATGAGAAGTGAAGCTGTCAGAAGTTGGTGAGCAGTGTCCTGACAGCAAGATCCACACCATCAGCAGAGTTAATGTATAAGTGATAAGCCAAAAAGTATTTCTACCGAGAGGTGCCCTCTTATCAACCTGGTCAACATTTTGTCATAGGTTTGCTTTAGTTCATTTTAGTGTGTGCAATGAGGAGATAAATTGTGCAACAAAATAATGCTATGTTAAAATAAGCTAGAGACAAATTCTGTATATTTATAGATGAAGTTTATTGTGTGTGTGCATGTCGCTGTAGCTCAAGATCCCATAGAGCACAATGAGCAGGACTGGATTGATGTGTTTAATGCTTATAATTACTAATAAACACATTTGTACAGAACTTGCGTTGGGAATCATGAATACTTGAAAAGCTGGTCCAATAAGTCTCATAATGAGTTTTTTATTTTTTTTGGGGGGGTTATTAAAATTGATTTTAATGGCTTCTTTTGCTTAATGTGTCATTTGAACTAAAGCGTAAATGCACTGTAAAGTTAGTCCCCAGTAGCGATTTCATGTAACTAATGATGAAACGCTGACCAGCACAGGGGAAAGTAGAGCTCCAAAGATTTCAAGTTGGTAAAAAAAAAATATACGGCCCAGAGTGGCACTCACTGGTGCTGGGATAATCGACAGGCAGGTCCAACAAGCGCTGACATAGGCTGGCCAAAACCTAGTGCAACAATCAAAGCTCATTAGGCAGCGACTGCTAGCACCAATGTAGTCCACAGCACAGCACCAGATAAGACCAAAATGCCGGCAGCCAGAACTGGCACTATAGCCACAAAAAAAATGCTAAATGGTGCACATTTTAAATAAGGCCCATGACCAATAAGAAGTTGATTGAGAAAAGCTGCTTTAATAAGAATTAAAACTTTAGTGTGAAATGCCGATAAGCCCTTTACACTTGTGAGCTCTAAACTATATAAAAGGCTCTAATCTATACTACCGAAGGTGCTTTTTTATAGCGTATGCGCAAAAGCTTTGATGATGTGATGCATACAAGAAAGAAACATTTGTGATGGGGCTAATAATCTAAAGGGACAACTTGGCAGAAATAAAGGGAAAAGAGCATTACAGAAAGCATTCATTAAATGTTTACTAGTGATGCCAAAAAACATGAAAAAAAAAAAAAAAGACATACATGTAATATTTGTGTGCACAATCCTTATGTCTTGTACATAATCAAACTTACTGGTGCGATGTAAACATTCAACAGCTTACTGCAAATGTATGGTGTACATATTTAACTCATAATGCAGGAATGTTTTCACCACTTAATTTTAACAGGAACTTAACAACTGGAACACATTTATGTAAAATGTAAGACTCAAGTATATTGGTGCAAATAAAATGACTAAACATCACATTAATTTAACAAATTATTTAGGTCCTACTACTAGATTATGAACGTCACAGAAACTTCGCTATGTGGGCCTTTGTTCCCCTATCTGAGCACGTGGGACGAAGCTTAGTAAGGATTTCTCCATGGAGAACCTATAGAGTATTTGTCATCAAATTTTTGCTCCAGCTTCTGATGCAGCACTTGTAGAGTATCCAAAGTAGAGTGGACCCTGAGGACCATTAAGTCCATGTCCGTATAAACAAAATTAACTTAAGGCCTCCCCAATGTATTTCTTACAGAGCCACCATTTTTAAAATGTGGATAGTTTAGTGGATAGTCTCCTTGATTTTAGGAATGAAGCCCAAACATTACATAAAACTGCACACTGGATGGAAATGAAACATAACTTCACAGTTTAGACAGAATGTTGAGTAAGTAAGTGGTTAACAGACACACTAGGACTCCAAATACAGTACTGCAAATACCCCCTTCCAATGGTTTTAAGTTAAAAGTCCAAAGAACAAAAAGGAGGAAAGTGTATAAAAGTGAATATGGAGTTTTTCTACACTCAACAAAAGAAACTTGCTTTAAATTTGGTGTAAATTGTTTAAAGCACTCGATCAATTGTAGTGGAGCCTGTCCATGCCAAGGCCCTTATTCCCCATGGAACTTGTGTAAAATGATCAGATATGGAGATTATTTAAAATGGATACATACATGTAAATAGCTTATGTATTCTAAGCAAAGTTGCTGGCTTTGCTTTAACCTCTGGGCATGGCTGTGCTGGAAAGGGTGTGCCATGAAGCAGCTTTATGAATCTTGAGCATGCTCTGCTGTGGTCAGACAGCTGTGGGACTACTGTGGCTTTCTGTGCTTATTTATATTAACAGCACCAAGGGACAATTTGGCTGTTTTGCATGATCCTGGAGTAAATAAATTGAAAGGACAAACTTCGAAGCCCTGCTACAACTTCAACCCAGCACTGCAGGAAATTAAGGAGAAGCACTTGGGACAGGCATCAGGTGAGCTGCTTGCTGTCTTATTTCCGTTGCCTGGACTGTCCCATTAAAGACTCAAGATGTTTAAAAGTTAATAATGTGACAGATACATAGCCCTGGTAAATTGGCGTAAAAAATATGAGAAATCACAAACATTCCTAATCAGACAAACAGTTGAGACTAACATGAGTTTGAAGGTTCCATAAAAAGTAACTATATAATTTATAAGTTAATGCTGACACAAATTTTAATTATCAGTCCATTTGTGCAAATTCAATGAGTGCAAATTACTTACATAAATATATTGTGTGACCTTGATGCATGACTAGGATTGTTACCTAAGCCTGTCCAAAACATGATTGGAAAATAAAATGTGCAACCAATTAAAATACATTTATCATAAATGGCCTTATTACTGATGTTTAATGATGTTTTTCAGTTGTGTGTCATGACCACTAGAAAATTATGTTGTGCTATCTTTTTACATCATATTCAAAAATGGGGGTAAAGCCTTAAAAAGTGCACACCACCAATTTTAAAGGCATGAGCCCTGCCCCACCGATTCTACAAAGTTTGCCTAAGCCCAAACTTTGAGCAAAAACAGCATACTTGCAGAAATGGCTAGATAAGGTTATGGCCTATTATCTTTATTCATGATATGGATATAAAAGCTGAATGATATGTAAATATACATTAAGCCACCCCTTCCCACCACGCCAATGTATCAGAAAAAAAAATAGACAAACTATAATGCCTCCCCCCTCCCATTCATTGCAATGAAGGCAGTGGGCTAAGGCCTGACATCCCCCTTCATTGTAGTGAATGAAGGTGGAATGACCACCACTGTGACTGATGGTGGGGTGCATGGGCCCAGCACAAAAGTGCCAGGGAATGGAGTTTGAGGCCCGGGAGTGCAGGGTTCTGTGCCAGCGGAACGGAGTTGCTGATTCACAAACAGGCACCAATCAGCTGCATGGGACAAAGGGCAAGTACATTTTTGTTTTGTCCCCGCACAGTCTGCTGAATGACTTTAAACACAACAGTCTGCCATCTTGTTGATATAAAATATACATCTAGCTGAAGCCCAAGACCCTCAAAGAAAAGTGGTAGGCCCACTCAAGAGTATTTAAAACTTGCCAACGATGTTGACAAGTTCATTTTAAAAACATTTAAAAATTAGGACAGAATGGAAGCCCCTAGATGTCTTGTTGCTGTTTAAATGAAATTAAAAACTATCAAGTATCCTATCAATCCTACTAAAAAAGACACAATTGCTTTGTGTTACAAAAGGGATGTGGGGTTGGGATTTAAAAAAAGCGAACATATTCATGCCCGATTTCTGCTACAGTACAAGTGCTTGTGCATCAAGTATAAAACGCCTGGTGTGTCTTCTAGATAAAGATAAATAAGGCACTGTACGTTATATAAAAACAAAACATTCACTGTATTAAAAGAAAACACTATACTAAATAATTTACTTTCTGAGCACCGAAAATGAATTTACACTTCCCCATATCCCAAGCTTCACAATTTCTACACAGCATGGTTAATAGTAAGTATGCTACAATATTGTAATAAAATATAGCACAATTAATGCAAATCTCAAATATACAACAGATCATTGTTTTAGTCTTTCATTGTAATTCAAGTTATCGCTTGTTCTGCATGGGAGAATCTGGTTGGGACTTCCGCAGGCCTTGCTTAAACGGATTTTTATTGCATTTTTTAGAGCCCGTGCATAATTTCCTATTGAATTCCTTCAATGCAGCCTGTGATGTTCTTCGCTTAGACGACCTTGTTAGGCGCTTAAGAACCACCAGTTTTTTACTGGAATGTTTCTGTAGGGTAGTTTTTCTTTTCTTTAACATTGTTGCCTTCTGTGTTTGAGGCTTTGACTTATGTCTCTCTGAAGGCTGACATTTAGCAACTGTGTCCTTTTTCCCCAATGTTTTCACAGATTTTTTCGTTGGTAGTGCAACCATACTGCATCTGTTTTTGTTTAGCTGATGTGCATCAATTTTTCTCTTTTTACTTTCCTGTACCATTGGTTTTATTAGTTGTTCACCCTTGGGTCGTTTCTTCGCTTTCTGACTTCCAGCTATTATTCCAGGTTTACAAGTAGGAGAGATAGAAACATTTTGCAAGTTCTTGTTTGAAGCGTGTATTTCTTTAATCCTTTGCCTGTAGTTCATTTTTGTTTCAGTAATTTGCTCCATCTGTTTTTTTTCTAGTGGTAATGACGGATTGTGCATTTTTTGCCTAAAATTACTGTATTTCTTGAGAATCTGGACACTAGTAGGTTTATTTACACAAACTTTGGAACCTATGTATTTGGAGTCACTAGCACCTTTTATGGAGTCACCGAGCTTGGCTTCGTCATCTAATTTATTAAGTGTACTTTGAGTACGTGTCGGAGAAACTGAAGCAAACTTCCTAAGATGTTTTTTCAACCGTTCTGCCTGTAGCTTGTGAGTATAAATACTTGGGCTGGGATGCCTTTGTAAAGGTGCAACTGGTAATTGGTGTTCTTCAGGAGAACGGGTGTTTAACTGCTTTACAATCACTAAAGATTTAGTTTCTGTTGTTTCCAGAAACCACTTACAAATATCTGAAAACTTGAAACCATTCATAAATAGCATTTGCATTGGAGAGTGATTCTTTGTTTCGTCTGCAAATTTAGACTTTCGGATCCTTTTCTTGCTTCTCCATATTTCTTTCAATTTGTCAGATTTATTTTTAGACTTGGGTCCAGCTGCCATTTCTTTATCAAGCTGAATCCAGTTACTGTGAACAGAAGTATATTTGCCATTAAAATTAGAAATTCTCTCCTGACCTTCTTCCTCAAAGCACCAATCTATAAATTTCGGTCTATTTTCATCTTTTCCATTGAATTCTGTGTTATGTGAACAAATCTGTTGGTCAGAGCATTCTATAGCAGTCTTACATCTCAATTTTGATTTCAAGAACTTCATTTTTGTTGGTTGTGTAACTGGTTTTACAGACACACACATTGTTTTACTCTTTGCTTCAGTGAGAGAATCTGATGCAAATGCTAAAACCTGCTTGCTAGATTTGTCATGTTTATATTTGCAAGCACTGTTGATTACAAGAGGAAAGAGACAGCTTTCATTCACCTTTAGACAACCCATTTCATCTGAACAAAAGTATACATTTCGTTTATTAGAGCTTAGGTTTAATGATATTTTTAGGTTTTCTGATATGTTCTGAGTGCAATAATTTTTTTTTCTAATCATCATTTCTGAAAGCATTGGTTTTTCCTCTTTGTACTGGTTTCCTAATATGTGCTTAAAGCAATCTTCACTATCAGAGCTTTCCTCAATAGTGGAATCAAACACAGTTAAAGTCTCATTCTGTGGAGCATGCTCGGTACTAAACTCCACAAACCTCTGTGCTGAGCAAAGGCTGGAAAATTGTGATATAAGAACATGGAGAGAAACATTCTTCTGAAGACTTCTAAGGCGCCTGTCAGATGGGATAGTTGTTTTTTTAACTTTTTTAAATGGCACAGATATTTCACAATTACTATTATTGCTTAGCAAATCATTTTCCATGGTTTCTAGTTTGGCCACTTTAGCATTTCCGTTTTCATTAATATCTTTGGTTTGTAATGTCCCTTCACTTTTAAACTGAGAATTAGCAGTTTGATATCGTTCAACATTTTGCTTTGTAACAGAACTTTGCTGAAGCTGGAGGTCACGAATCTCTGCCATTTTCGCACATGAATCAATAAGGCAGTGAACCTGTTCAGCTGAAGTCTTATCAATATTATTTGGGGTTTTAAACCAGTCTTTTATTTTCAAGGGCTCTAGGTTTAATTCAGTTTTTATAATAGGTTCTAAATAAACAGAGCACATATCAGTATTCTCTTCTAAAATTTCATTTTTAATATAAACTGGTGCTTGCTCATATTGTTCGACAATTTGTGTAATATTCCCTTCCATATGTTTCAAATTTTCTTTTATTGGGCACTCTGGAGGTGTATTGGGACCTGAACCTGTATATGTAGGCTCAAAATCAGTTAACATTGCTATAGAACAGTCTTCAAGTGACATGTTTTGAGGGGATGAATTGAGAGTAGCATTCACACTATTATCTATCTTGTTTAAAAGTGGAGCTATTAAACAGTTATCAATAGAAGACACTGTGGAGATTTTTGAAAATTGGTTAATATTTTTTCCTGATAAAATGTCATTAGGAGATACCTTTGCTCCATAGCCATGTTCAGGATTTAAGGTCTCAGCTTTTGGAGAAATGGCTTGTCTCTCATAAGCATCAGAGTGGGCAATATCAGATATGTGATTTTCAAGAATATTTTCAGAAATAGTGCTAGAAACAAGTGAGATATCCCCTTGGTCCTTGTTATTAATTTCAACAATTTGTTTTGTAAAGATTTCATTTGCAGGATGTATTTGTGAGAGAGGAGTTTTTTCACTCTCATTATGTACAAGTGAGAAGACCGCAAGTAAGGAATCAGATACAGAATTGACAGATTGTCCTGCCATATCTGAAATAGTGTGAACATTGTTTTTATATTTATTGTCTATATCTGCCTTATTCTCTGCTGAGTTAGCAGTACTTTTTTCTAATTGAAAAATATCAGTCGAAGTGGGTGCCTCAGTAAGTCCATTGGGAATAATTAAGGTTTCAGAAATGTTTAATGCGCAATTCCCTTTGTCCTCAACTTTGGCACTCCTAACCAATGTACGAACAGTAGACAACTGACAGCATCCACCAGTAAAAAGATACCCCCTAGTGCTTTTCCTTGCCGTGTTTCGGCTACAAACAAAGGACTTCTGATGCTGGAAGTGGGATTGAGCTGTAATGGTCTCACTTAAGTGAACTACGTCACAATGATCCCCATATTCAGCTATTCTGAGGCCAGAAGAATTTTGACACCGTTTAACACTTTTTGAGTGCTTTAAATTTTCATGACCTCTGATTTTATGTAAATGGGACACAGGACTGTCAGCAAGACTCAGAAAACTTTCACAATGGTTTAAAGGACTTCCGTGTTTCATTACCACGGAATGTGCAGTGTTTTGCTTTAACTTATAGTCCGTGTCTTTCTCCAAGATTGCTAACCTGGGGCTAGTGCACTGTGCATTTTCTTTATCAGCACATGTAGGTAGATTTATAAGAAATTCAGATTCCTGAGCAACAGTAACTGGAATCGACATTGAGTTACTATGAGAAAGAACACAACATTCTGATAAATCAGTCTGTTGCAGTTCCATTTTATTAGTGCATCCCGTTTCACCCGTTTCCAGCAACTTTGAATTTGTCTCTGTTGGTTTATTATGAAAAACATGTTTTTTTGCATTGTGTTCTTCCTGAGGGCTTGTA
Organism: Gastrophryne carolinensis; assembly: GCA_027917425.1. Lineage (NCBI taxonomy): Eukaryota > Metazoa > Chordata > Amphibia > Anura > Microhylidae > Gastrophryne > Gastrophryne carolinensis. The sequence continues at coordinate 495,933,775 of CM051235.1, forward strand.
TGAATATAGTTGTTTAGCACCATTCCAGTGACAGAATTCTCCTTAACTTCCAATGGAACTGGTAAAGTTACATTTTCTAAATTCTGTGCAGCTCCACTAGGGCAGTTTTTCACCTTCTCAAAAGCTGGAGAAGCCTGTTTGCCCGCTGGTAGTATACAGTCTTCCACTGCAAATTTACTGTTATTAAAGGAATTGCTATTGTCTTCAGTGTTCAGGCTTTTGGAATCCAAAGCAGAGCAACTTTTAGATGTTTTAAACTGCTCTTCAGTGCACAAATTATTTAGCACCTGTATAAACTGATTTTTGTGATGTGCACACAATTTAACCATGAAATTTTCCAGTGTTAAACTCGACGAGTTGCTGGGATCTATGGCTATTTTCTCTGCCTCGTGTATTCTGAGAAAAAGAAGAAAAAAAACACTTTAGAGACATTACCTTTACATTACTCATTTCTCAGCACTTTCCCAACACAATATTTGTCAAAATACAGAATATACAGCTGCAATACACTATGCAGGTTTTAAAAACAAGCACAGGGGTCTAACCAAAAAGGTTGCAAGTAAATTTAATAAACGATCTCTAATGTTGTCTAGCAACAATTGCGTCTTGCTGCAGCAAAAAAACCTGCAAGGGCAATACTGAAGCTAGGGTACAGTGTAATGTAAAACTTTAGGCTGCATGTGACAGGGTTAGCTAAAAAAAAGACTGACCCAATTTGCCTACACTGCTTTTAAATGTTGGCGTCAAAGTCAAAGTGTTTTGTAACTACATAGGCAATAAACTTACTTAGCCCTAAAGTTGTAAAGGTTTCCTGTACTTTCATTACACTGACCCCCCCCCCCCCCGAAAAAAAATTCACGTTTTCATTCATTTTAGAAATTTCCACCCAGTGGGCATGGTCGCACTTCAGTACAATAGTAGACAGCGCAATGCTGCAGTACACAGGCAACCAAAAAGGGGAGAGTTAGAGGGAGAGTTGAGCCCTATGATTGGTGGTCTACTGCTAGGGGAATCAGGGTGAGTGCCAGAAGTCCGTGCCAAGTTTATGAATCTAGATGCTGCTACAATGTTACAGGAAGCGAGAGGGTAGACGTGACAAGGTAAACTGCTGAATCATGGCATTTAAATTTTGCCTGGACAGTCCACCTTAAGTATGGTACGATGCAAATGAAACTTTCAAAAACAAGCCTCCCAAATTACTTTTATTTTTCAATTCTTAACGTACCAACACAAAAATGTAGAAAAATCAGAAAAGCTAAAACCTAAATGTGTGAATGTAAAAATATTAATAGTTAATTAGAATGTACAGTCAGTCCCAATCTTGTAATAAGAGGCAAATTATCAAAACCAAAGCTCAGGTTTGCAAAGGCACTGATATGAAAAACTTTCAAGCATTTCTAAGTGTTCTTAAATACCAAGTGTCACGGGAGGCCATTGCAATTTACAAAAAAAAAAAAAGGGGTAGACTATGCATTGCAAAAACATTATTAGAATATATGCCTGTATCATTTAACTCCAGATCAGCCATAAGAAATGTAAAAAGGCTGCAGATTTTAACATTTTAGGTGGGGTAAATCAAGGCCCAAACAGTCTTACCTGCTCTGTGGATCCAGGACATTAATGCAGATTAAGAGTGGTAAAATACAATAGAAGAAACATTGGAACTGCAATCAAACACTTTAAAAACAAGATACCAGCCTGTAATCTTAAGGCAACTGCCTAAATAAAGTTCCTTTTCCTGGACAAGGTATAGGAAACGCGCTGTAGTAATCAGTAAACGTAAGCATTTATTTTTCATTACTTCATTTTATTTTACTCCTATTTGTGGCTCAGGCATCAAATCAACTAAAATTGATTTGTTTTATTGTACCTCCACCTTACTATACAGTTAATGGTAGTTCTAATATTTAATACAGTGATAAGTGCACATTAACTACAAAAATACATCAGGCTTAAAAAAGTAAAAGTATCTTTTGCCTGCTCTTCTGGCGATGGGATGGATATTTTCATCACACGGCCCTCTGCCTTTCCGCAGCAGAGAAAGTAAGACTTATAAGCTGAGTAGCAGTTACATTGTATGTTACTCTAGCCTATGAATAAGATGAGTGTGTAATCAAAGATTTCCAGGCAAATGTTACTTATTGGAGTAGATTTGATGTGGTGAGTAAAATACGTACTTACAGAAATATATTAATACAATCTCCCCCCCGCCCATGTATGAGCTATTGAGAAAGCAGCATTAGAAGGCATTTAATAGTTAATTTGATGATTCTTTTGTTCTTTTGTATAATCGCTCCTAGTGTTAAGTGTTTATTTTACTAGGCTTAATAACAAAAAGGTAAAAGGTCAAGAAAATACTTCTAAAGGTGGACTGAACAAAAAAACAATACTTTTAATTCTCACTTCATCAGGCCTCCCAGGAAGCTAGAATGTCCCCATTTTATACTTCACAAATAGCGCATATATAAAAATAATTGCAAAGCGGACATCATGTGGACTATGCCATTGTTAACGAATAGTGGGAAATCGCCTACCAGGATTTTGCATTGGAAAGGGGGTGGAGTATATAGACCACTGGTTTAGATCATGCAATGCACACTGAAATGCAATGCACACTGAAAGCTCTATACTTTTAAAAAGCAATGGTTTACCATTATTGTTCACTGAAGAATGTGCCTGCAACAATCTATATTTTACAAATAGACGGTTGTGACAAAATATGGATATCAGGCAAAAATACTACTAAAATACACCGTGCCATCGTCATGATAGGTTTAGAGTCCACCGTGTAAGCTTCAGGGCCCAGTCACACTGCACAATAACCTGTAACAACCAATGACACATTTTATCAAAAGCTAAAATTCGTGCCATAGGTGTCATAATAGTTCTCTGCTCTCTTGGCTAATGACACATCTACCCATGAGGTTTGTACACACCCCAAAATGCGTTCACACAAGGCAACTAAACTTGCCCTAACAGGTTACGGTTTATGTACTTAGGACTTACAGGGCAGATTTAAAAGTCAATCCACTCAAGGATATAAAGGGCCAGTCCAGACAGACGGCCCATTTGTGAAGTACTGACACCCTGGCACTGAGGCAGGGCGGGGGTTAACATAACCTTACCTCACCAGAAATAGGGCGCCGATCATCGGCGATTCCACTGCCGAGCCCCAGCAATGTTCGACACTGTCGCCAAGTATGCGTTCCTCAATCTTTGCAAGGTCCTGACCACACATTCACTTAAATAGGTGAATGGGGAACATGCTCTCGGCAGCAGCATCCAAGATAGCGGCACCCAGTGGTGGAATTGCCCAATGATTGGATTGCATAACACTGAGGTGAGCCTGTAACAAAAAGACAGCCAGAAGAAAGAAGACATACAAAATCTGAAAAGGCTAATCATATTTTCCAAAAATATGGTAGCTTAAGATGGTTGTTTGTGGTAAAAATCAAAAATTACAAGAAGATGCTTTAAAGTGTAGGCAATAGCTCAAGGGTCTAGAAAGTTTAAAGTGTGCTACTCCAACATGAAGTTTGCAGATGTATACAACGCTGTGTTGGGAGCAAAAGTAAAGGAATTCCACTTCTATGAAGAGACCTGATAACTGGAGAAATGAAAGCAGCACTATCGCGAAAAAATGCCCCAGTGATAAAAATGAATATAAATATGCTGGATGGTGGGAGCAGAGGGCCCTTATACACCCAGCATCAGGAAATATCCAGCCAGGCTTGTTTTATTTTAATGGAAGGTAAAGGACATCAGAGGTGACAGAGCTGGTCACCCCTGGATTTTATTCCTACCATAAGAAGAAAACAAGAAGCTTGGCAGGCACTTATTCAGTTCAGGTGTATAAAAATCTATATAAAAAAACACATTTTTACCATTACACAATTTTGCGGTGGTGCTGCTTTAAGATTTTGGTGACCAGCATAAAGTCAACAGGACCTATAAAGAAAAGTACACTATCCCTAATGTATAGCATAGAGGTGGTTCTCCACTGGCCTGGGGGGGCGAGGGCTGTGGCACATGGTATATAGTTGTAAATTAAGATTGAAACATGTTATCAAGAAATATAAATATGGCAGTATTCATATATCAGCCTAAACAAACCAGTGGGTGCCTGTGATCGCAAAACCCATGTATTATTCCTTACAAGATGGAAGAGGTCATACTGAGCTATGAAGTTAAGATGCTATCATTTCCTGAAAAACTGTATAAATTGCCACTTGCAGCACTCAAGCACTTGCTAACTAGCCAACTACAGCCCTGAACCAATCAAGCATGCTAGAAAAAGTAACAAAAGGTCAGTACTTCTTAGCCAGTCATTTACCTACAGCCAAATATGCTAGGTAGCATTGGCAGGTAATATAGCAACTAGGCAAGAATCAATATCAGGAAGGTACTTAGTAATTGCAAAACGTAAGGGGTGTGCTTTATATGGCAAGCATGTAGATTGAACATGCTTGCTTCTCATATTAAGTGGCAAGCACGCAGAATCGACACCCGTGGCATTTTCCATGGCTAGCTCAAAAAAGAAAAAAATAATTTATCCTGGATTCAGCACCAGTGGTCTTCTCTTTCCCCAAGAGTCCTCTGATTGCCGGCCCGGGGTTCTCAACGGGACAGAATGGCGATTCTCTGCCCCACGCTGGCTTCGGACAGCTCCCTGTCCGCTGCAGCGAGGAGCCATGCCACCACACCAGGCTTCCACTGATCAAGCTTGAAAAAAAAGCGTGGGGCCCATTCCCTGGAGAGGGGGGCCTCATGGCAATATTTAAGGGTTTAACCATTGATAGTGTACATAGTAGTCATATCTAGTTTAAGGTGGAAAGGGTGTATAACGATACTTGTGTGGTACAGTTGTAATTGAAAGGAATAGAGTTTTTCTGAAAAAACACATTTATTGAAAAAAAGGAGTTTAAAAAATTAAATTTATCTTTTTACCCATAATTATTACAAAAGCATGGAAAAATTATATATTTTTGGCCAAAGATTTGGCTTTAACGTGAAATGAAATTTTCCTGGAAATTTTCCTGGAAAACATATATAGCGCAAAATGAAACATGGCCTGGCAACAGAAGGTGACAATCTCTAGATAGGCTGGCACTGAAAGGGTTAATGAGCCTTAACACGTTAAAAGACTCCAGGGGATTGTCCATTATTTTGACTCCAGGGAGGCAGTTGCTTTTTCCTAATTTACATATAAGGTCAGAAAATGTGTCCAACACTACTCTGCTGCATTAAAAATTAAAGTGTTTAGGGTGGAATTTAGATCAAGACTGGATGCACAGAATATGTACAGTATGCATTAAAACTGGTTTAAAAACATTTTAAAAACATGTTTCCTTAAAATCAGTACTGTACATTTGCAATGTGTCTAGTAAGTGTTGGGGCATTTCCCCAAGCCTTTCCCAGAGAGACCAACCAACAGGTCATATTTGGGGCAAAAGACTCCCATCTTACCCTGCAACTGTTCTGAAGAACATCAGTTTATAGAGGGGCCCATTGCTGTCAATGGGAGTGTTCTGTGCAAAGGCACCACAGGTGAGCAAGGAGTGGGTTAGACGGGAGTCACCGAAGGTCAGGAACCAAGTGGCATTTGCAAAACATTTATCAGTGTTGACTGTTTTGCTTGTGGTGTCAAAGTATTAACAAAGGATTCCCAAAAACTATGAAGAACTTCTCTGCATTCTTTTTCAGTGGCTGCCTAAAAGTCATTCCATTTTGAATACAAAATTCTGAAGAAGTAGTGGTTCTGGTAGAATCCAAACGTGTAACATACATCTGTTGGCCACCGCAGAGATAGGGGCTAGGCGCCTTACCCCATCTCACCTCCATTAAATCCAGTTTGCCAAACACCGCTGACTCAGGAGTGAAAGAAAGTTTATCAATTATGTAACAGTATACTGGTTATGCTAAAATCATTTGATAGGCGGGCCATGCCACAAACAGATCAGCTTCTGGATGGTTACATTTTGGACGATTCGGCTTAAAGGATACCTGCATGAGAGAAGATCGATGAGGTGATCTACAAGTGTAATGGTATGAGCATATCCTCATTGACTACCGTGTAAAAAAAAAAAAAAAAAAAAAAAAGGACACTTTGGTGATGTCATCCTCATAAATCTGAAAAACCTGAGACCCACCTTCTAAGCCATCAAATTCAGGAATTAATTGCCTCTGAACTAGTTAAAGCTTTAAAATCAATGTGCTACTCCATTACCACTACTTAAAAATCAATGTACTTGTTGAGTCAGGAGAAGGCGGGGCAAATCTGCCTCCCCAGAACGCCTGCTATTCTTACCTGTCCCTCGATCTTTGGCTGGGAATGGCGAACCGCAATTGGCTGCCGGGCAGCCACATTCTCTGTTCTGGCTGCCAAAAGGCCCAGTCCATGTGACCAATGGTGGCCAATCGCGGGGAGCCATTCCCGGCTGAGGATCGAGGGACAAACTAAAATTACAGGCATTCTGGGGTGTGTCAGCATTTTAGATGCCCCCCTAAGCTGCGTTTTAAGCGGCTAAAAGCAGACCAACACCCATCCGCTGGCAAACAGGTGTTGGTCCACTTTAACGTGTGGGACAGTGAACAGAGCAATACCACTACAGATCCCTATCAAAACAGGGTCCTTGTATTGCCAAAATGTTCTGCCGATGTGAAAGCTCACCCTGAGACAAACAGTGAGTCAGATGTCTGATTTGATAAGGATTGCTGAATGAACTCCAAATCGAAACCATTCTGGCCTTGCCTGTGCAAGTCCCTCAGGTCTCGAGAGCAACACTCCCTGTCCACAGGAAAGGGAAGCAGGGACTTTGCAAACATGCGCCTAGGAGCACCAATGGACAGCATAGGATGACAAAGCAAGGAAAAGACTAGATCTTCTTTACCAGGATAAAACCCTGCATGCCCAGGTCAAGAAACATGCACTGAAAGATGATCCTTCCATGCACAGATCCACAAATCACTGCCCCTAATTATGTAATCAGCCCAGCCTGGACAGTCCAAGAATAAAATATCCACATGAAGCAGAAAGGGTGTGCGTGTTTCAAGGGCAAAAACCATGAAGAGTGTCACTAAGCGAAAACCCCTGCCAGTGCAATCTTGCCACAATCTGCCATCCCAGCAAATTACCTGGATAGCCCCCCCCCCTCGTTCTTTTGAGCATGAAGACTTTAGATTCAGCAAAGTGTGACCAAAAAGAAAAGGGAAAAATAAACCGTGAAAGTCATGCTGCAGGAGCAGGTCACATGACCGAGCACTAGTCTGACTAGCGTCATCTTAACCCATCGTACATTTTTAGGGAGGTTCAATGCTGCGAAACAGGCACCTCAAAAGGATTTAATAGGAACCTAGTATTTATTAAACATTCCCCTTACATTTGCAGCAGGTCAATTTGTATGGCATAACATAGTGGCTAATACAATAATAAAAAATGAGATGCAACAAGACTAGTAATGGTCAGTGGGCCAATACACAGCTAGCCCTTACAAAAAAAAAAAAAAATGGCATCAAGGTACCCTGCTAAACAGACCAATCCTTTAGAGAAGTGTTTCCCAACCCTCTCCCCGAGAGCTAGGTCAGGTTTTGCAGACCTCCACACTGATGATTAGGTGGCATAATTAGCACAGCAGAGCTACAGAGGCAGCTATGAGATCTGCAAAACTTGACCCGCTGGTGGTGCTCAAGGAGAGAAATGGATGAGAGGCACAGCTCTAAAAAGGGTCAGTCTTATCTGGTTAAAAAAATTAAAAAAAAACACCTCTCACTTACTAGCCAACAGGCCCGAACTAGCATAGGTATGCAGGCTGATCAGGTCTGGTGGCAATGCTATCCACTACTCTGGGTGCACACCCAAGCATGCACAAACGATTGTAAATCAGCAGTGGATGTCCGCTGCACTGGGACTTTTTTTTGTACAATGGAGGAGACGTCATCCCCGCCCACTTTAATATTAAACACACTACTGTGATGAAAAAAAAAAAAAAAAATTGGCAGCCAAAAGAGTTTTAGAATGTATTCCACAACAAAAGAGCTAAACTATAAATGTAAGCAAAATATAAAATGTGGAAAGAAAACCGCTCATACTAATCGTTAGCACACACACCTTTGCTAAACCAGAAGTGAAAGAAGTCCTGAACACCCTCTCCCTACCCCTTCCTGAAAACCTCAAGGGAGCCAAGGGGAATGTAGTTGAAGGTAGAATTCAGGGGGTAAGTACCCCCCCCCCAACCCCCAAAGAAGACCAATAACCATTTTTTGTAAAATGGGTTTTCGTCCAGTTCAAAAGCAAAGTTTTCAGAAATGTAAATTCAATGCCAAGCTCACACTGCTATAGAACCAATACCATACACCACAGGTGGATTTGTACAAAAAAAGTGAAGACCCATTTTTTTCACAACAAATTTATTAGAAGAATAGTGGTTTTGAAAAGTCTAGCATCCAGTGAGAACTACCATACACAACATTACAGCTGGGAATGTATTTTCTTTTCTTAATGACATGGTCAAATAGTACAATGGAACCATTTTTTTTAACTTTTATTTTTTTCTTACACATGCACGACGACAGAATCATCGGTTTTAAACATACAATGCCAAAAATTTAATAAAATGACCCACATGGATTTTTTTTTAAATTTAAAAAGTACTTATCACATACAATTAAGACACATTTTTAGTCCAGTCAAAATAAAACTGCATTAAAAAATTATGTAGTGCAATCAAAACAAAACAAAAAAGTAATTGTGATCATAAGTGCTCTACTACATAAGACATTGATCATAGCAAGAACAAAAAGTTCAAATCACAAAGTACAAAAAAAAACTGTAAATAAATATAAAAACTACAGTACAAGAGAATATTAAATTATACAATTCTGTCAAACTGTAAACAGTATATTGAAATGAGGTCAATAAGTGTGTAAGGGGGCTCCTGCTAACACTTTAAATAAACAGGAAATCCAATTAATCACATTTTTTTTTTTTAAAGTCAGTGAAAAAGATGCTGTTATGAAGCAAAAAAGCAGAGAAGTACTGCTTCACATTTTAAAGTGTACCTACTGCTCAGTTCTGTATTCTAGGTCAACACTGAAGCTAACAGGGTTGTATCACGTGATTTTACCTGACAATGCATAAAAGGTTAGTTTTAAACACCCAAGGTTGAATAAAATGTTAGGACCAAAATTGGAGAAGGACCCGCCTCCAGTTGCTGGCTGTAGAAAAGATATTTCATGCTTGACCCAGAGAATACTCTGTGGGTGACATACATAAGCTATAAACCCAAACTAGGAGATCTTATGCACAATCCTTGGTCAGGGTCATGCTAAAGATCTGAAGAAAGTTTACATTTGGGCGTGCGTTTGGATGTGAACTGGAGTTCACATCCAAGTGAGCTTTTTTCCTTGCACACAAAAGAAAAAAAATCTGTAAAAAATGCAGTAGCACCCAACCCTGTTCCTATTATAAAAACCTTTAATCTGCCCTCCATTTTGGATTGTGAAAGTAGAGCAAAGTAGGTTTAGGTTGTTTGAGCTGCACCCTAGAGTGCACTTTATAATCCAGGCCTCTAAAGCCTGAACTGATTATAGATGAGGGAAGCTGGTGAGCAAAATGCAAGTGCCAAATCTCTTTTAAGCCAAATTTTTCATAACCAATAAGCTTTACTGGTTTGAAATACCAAGTCGGTTAGAATCTATAAAAGGCTGTCTGAACTGATAGAATTTCCACCAATGGAATATTTATGAAATTTAAGTGAATGCAAACAAAACATTCAAGCCAGGCTTTCCTTATACACTTAAAGCAGACTTCCAGTCTAATGAAAGCTTAGTACATTGCTTCCCTAAAGCCGACTTATCAGTGACATAAGCTAATTGAGAGGGCTTAAACCCATGCAGATATTGTGGAATAGCATGTATATTATATGCTCTTTAACATCATGGGAGCTGCCATCTTGCTATACAGCCAAGTGAGCAATCATCTTATTCCTAGTCAGAAGCAGAAACCCATCAGCTGCAATGACTCCTCAGTACTCTGCTTACAGCAGAGCTCCTTAGATATTAAACTATCTGAATGATCTGCCCCACAATTGACATAACATGAACAATGTAATAGCCTCTCCCCCTAACACAGAATTACCCCAGCAGCTGTTTATTCAGTGTGTGTAGAATGATAGACAAGCTGCTTTGTGTTTAAGGCATCTCTCTCTCTCTGATCATGAGTAAGCAGGACTGTCAGGTGTGTAGTAAGATGGCTGACCCCGTGTAATTCAGCAGTGCAGCTATTCCACAACATCTGCATGAGTTAAAACCCTGTCAAACCGCTTATGCCACAGATCATCAGATGGGCAGTTTGGTAGAACCGTTTACTAAACTTTTTACTGGATAGTCCCAAGTGAGCCCCTACGAAATGTTTAGCACAACTGCAGACAATTTGCTGGATTTCAGATATGATCACAGACATAGCCATAATACAGCAGTTTCATCTTTAGATTTTTTATAAGTGGACAGTAGATGCCGCATAGGTGTAGAGAGTTTTCCATCAGGAATTAGTTTGTTTTAATTAAAGGTGATCAGTCAGAATCTGTATTGCTTCACACAGAGTTGAGCAGAAGGTACATTTGCAAAATATTAGCAGAAACAAGCAATCTTAGGAGTTAAATGCTGATTTTTTACAAGCTGCCCAACTGTGAGCTACAATTTATTTTAAATTACACTTACACAATTCTAGATTTTATTAAACATTGTTTTTTTTAAAACAGGAACCCCCCTTCCCAAATATGATCGGTTCAGTAGTAACTGAGTATACAGAATGCCACTCGAAGTGTCTGAGGCACTGTGTGCTGAAGAGTAAATATGCAGCTTTCATAAACCGTTTGGCTGAGTTATACCTGGATACCTGAAGTGAAGTTTAAACTTGACATTCATCATAGATGTGCTACATGCACATCAATAAGGAAATGAAAAAAAAAATAAAAAAAAAAATACACAAGTCACTGCTACGTTTAAGAACAGAGTACAAGTACCTGAATCAATTGAGTAGTGAGTAGTATGTCCCTGAGGGTTTAAAACAGTGTGTACGCATGTTGAATTCCTAAGTTTAACATCTCTGACTTAACAAAAGCAAACCCAGACAACCCATCAAGCAGAGGTTACAATTGGTTATACTAGTGAGTACTGTACAGTGGTTTTCTTCCTAGCAGCAGTCAACTTCTGGACAATACACCCCATAAGTCACATTGCCTCATGGAGCTCAACACCCATTATTAAAAGCAATTTGTATTTGGAAATGTGATTGGGTTACAATAAAATGGGCTTTATACAGCTGATTTAAGCCTTAGGCTATGTTCACACCATGAAGCTCCAGTTAAAGGATTTACTTTTGCAATGCCGTTTGTGGGTGAGGGGTGCTTATCATTTTCATTAGAAGTATATGGCAAAACACATTGTGCTTTGATCTGTTGTGCGTTGTACAAGACGCTTGTGGGGCATTTCTTAAATGCACAAATATGGGCCTTCTAAAGATGCAGGCATATTCGTTTTGTTGCAGACTGTACTATATTGAAGTGCGTCGGTGTGAACGGACCTGCATGCTGGTAAAATTGATATTCATATTTTACAGGAAAAAAAAATACAGTATGCAAATAGTCTGGGGTATAGTTTCCCATCATTTAAAAACAAACAAGTAATATTTTCTTTAAAAAAAAAAACCTCTGGTCTACAAACCAGGATTATTTAGATGGAGCAGAAAGTCACTGCCAGTTTATAGGGGCTATGCCATTAGGAGGTGTAATGCTAGCTATACCTGCAATGTTGTTCAAAATGAACACCACAATTTATGGCCAAGAATAACATTTTGACTTAATCAAGTCCAAACCTTTCGAGATCCAGGTCAGCTGGGCTGCAATGGTATATTTTGGGAGGTACAGCCATATGACTCCAGGAATGTTAAATTTGTTTTACAGCACAGGGATTCCAGCATTAGAAGGGAGGGATTGCCTTGTTCTATTACTACAGATAAACAATGTATAAGAACCTTAACAGATTGAGCAGGACCATGTTGCAGCCAGGCAAAAAAAGTTTTGATATAATTGATCGGTACAAGAAAAGAAACTTCAAAATATTACTGACATTTATACCCATACTTACCTACAAAAGGACGTTTTTGTTAGCTTTTGAACTTTTTAAGTGGACTAGCTAAGATCAATTGAAAAATACCATTTTGTGATTACTCACCTGTAAAATGGGTATTATAAGTATGTCACACACCCCGCTTCCAATATTCATGACATATGGGTTATATCCAGTAGAGGGCTAACTTCTGCAGAGATGACAGGGAAAAAAAAAAGGAGCCCCTCCCGCTCCATAAATACCTGGGACCTCCCACACATTACACAAAATAGGAAAGCAGTAAGGGGACCAGGAAGAGCCAATACAAAAACATCAACAATAAAAAAGGTTCACCATATAAAGGTTCCAGAATACACAAAAAAGGCGGGATGAAGCGGGGTGTGTGACATCCTTATAATACCCATTTTACAGGTGAGTAATCACAAAATGGTATTATTCCAAGTATGTTACACACCCTGCTTCCAATATTCATGACACATGGGACAGTAGCAGTGTCCAACAAGGGTGGGGATCCCAACAAGGCAACAATGCACAATTTTAAAACCACTGCAGCTTGCAGAACCTTGCGGCCAAAAACAGCATCCGCTGAGGCCCGCACATCAACCTTATAAAACTTGGAAAAAGTATGAACAGAAGACCAAGTAGCAGCCTTACAAACTTGTTCAACAGAGGCCTGGTGCTGAAAAACCCAGGAAGCCCCAACAGCACGAGTAGAATGAGCAGTGATCTGAAAAGGGGGAACCCTCCCCTTGGCAGTATAGGCCCCAACAATGGCCCGACGTATCCATTTAGACTTGGCAGGTGCCAAACCTTTCCGGGGCCCGGAGGGCACCACGAACAAGGCGTCCGTCTTACGAAGGGAAGAAATAGCCACCAAATAGTACTTCACACAACGAACCACATCCAAAGAATGCAGGACTCTATCCTTGTCATTGCTAGGCTTAGGACACAAGGAAGGGAGAACCACATCCTGATTGAGATGGAAGGCGGAAACCACCTTAGGAAGGAAATCTGGCTTAAATGAAAAACCACCTTGTCCTGGTGTCTCTCAAAGTAAGGGACTTGAATGGAAAGAGCCGCCAACTCAGACACGTCGAACAGAGGTAATAGCCACCAAAAAGGCAATCTTTTGTGTAAGCATAGAAAGTGCAACATCCTGCACCTGCTCAAAAAGGAGGCCCCTGGAGGGCCGACCGAACCAAATTCAAATCCCAAACAGGCAACAAAGGCTTTCGAGAGGGCCGCACATGATTGACCCCCTGCAAAAAAGTTTTAACCAAAGGATGAAGAGCAAAGGACCTTTAAAAGAAGACTGCCAGGGCAGAGACCTGCCCTTTCAAAGGTCCTTTGCTGGAACCCCAGGTCCAGATCGTGTTGAAGAAAATCCAAAATCCTAGGGATCGAAAACACCCTGCAAGGCAAGGCCCTAGCCTCACACCAATCAATATAGGACCTCCAAGTCCTGTAGTAGATGTTAGAGGAAGATCTCTTCCTAGCCCTAACAAGTGTCTGAATCACAGCATCAGACAAACCATCTTTTAAAGATGGAGGTTTCAGCAGCCATGCCGTCAAAGCCAGCGTTTGTAAATTGGGGTAACAAAGTTGACCTTGAGTGATCAGATCTGGAAACAGGGGCAACCTGTACTGATCTACCGCCAGCCGTACGACGTCTGCAAACCAAACCTGTCTTGGCCACCTTGGGGCCACCAGAATTGCTGGCGCACCCTCTTGAGCCAGCTTGCGCACCACCTTGCCCACCATGGAGAAGGGGGGAAACAGGTACAGAAAACCCAGATCCCAGGACCCAGGCAAGAGACAAGGCGTCCACTGCCAGGGCCAGAGGATGCTGAAACAGACACAAATGCAGGAAGCTTGTGATTGTGACGTGAGGCAAAGAGATCCACCTCCGGAATTCCTCACGTGTGACAAAGGGACCGGAACACCTTGTGGTTGAGCGACCATTCCCTCGGCGAGAGGATCCCCTGCTCAGGGAGTCCGCCTCCACGTTTTCCACTCCCGGAATGTACACTGCTGAGATGCATGGGACATTGCTCTCCGCCCATGCAAGAATCAGAGAAACTTCCCTGAGGGCACTCCTGCGGCGAGTCCCTCCTTGGTGATTGATGTAAGTGACCGCAGTTAAGATTGTCTGATCGTACCTTAACCGGTAGACCCTGGAGGTGATGCGTCAAGCGTGACAGCACCAACCGAATAGCTCTCAGCTCCAAGACATTGATGTGGGTGTGGACCTCCCGAGGACCCCACAACCCCTGGAACTGATGCTCCTTCCAGAAACCCCCCCAGCACGACAGGCTGGCATCCGTGGTGACCGTCTCCCAACAAGGGGTCAGAAAAGACCTGCCCCTCAGACGATTCCTTGGTTCCAGCCACCACTGAAGAGACTGCCGAACCAGGGGAGACATCCGAAATGACTGATCCAATGACAGCGGACATCTGTCCCAGGCCAACAGCAGATGGAGCTGGAGCGACCTCATGTGGAACTGAGCAAAAGGGACTGCCTCGAAGGAAGCCACCATCAACCCCACCAGTCTCATCCCTAGCCGGATAGACGGGCGAGGGTTGGACAGAAGACGACGTATCAGATCTTGAACCATCTGCACCTTCGACTGAGGTAGGAACACCCTGGTCTGAATGGTATCCAGATTCATGCCCAGAAATGCAATCTCCCTTGACGGGGAGAGAGAAGACTTGGGATGGTTGATCACCCAGCCGAACCTCTCCAGCGTTGACACCACCGTCCTGGTGTCTAGCTCCGCCTGTCAGAGGATGCCGTAATGAGAAGGTCGTCCAGATACGGCACAATGCAAATGCCCTGGGTTCTGAGAAGGGCCATTATAACAGCACCTTGGTGAACACTCTTGGTGCCGAGGTCAGCCCGAACGGGAGGGCCACAAACTGAAAATGCCGATCTCCCACCACAAAACTGAGAAATCTCTGGTGTGCTGGGAAGATCGGCACATGAAGGCAAGCATCCTATGAACATCATGAAGTCCCCCTAACGAAGAGAAAGGATGGCTGAGCGCAAAGTCTCCATGCGGAACTTCTTGGCTCTGATGAACCTGTTGAGAAGCTTCAAATCCAGAATGGGTCTTACGGATCCATTCTTTTTGGGCACCGTGAAGAGGTTGGAATAGCCTCGGCGCCTCTCTGATAAAGGCACCGGGCATATGACTTCCATGTCCAGAAGATTTTGCACTGCCAACAGGAGCCCCTGCGCAGCCCGGGGGACCTGAGAACAGATTAATCTGGGAGGAGGCCGGTACTCGAACTCCAGCTTGTACCCGGAAGGGACCACTTCCAAGATCCACTTGTCTGTGACCTCCCGGGCCCAGACCTGGAAGAAGTGCCGCAGCCGTTCCCCCACCCGCAAGGGCGCCCCCTCATTGCTGAGCTGGCTTGGCAGCGGGCTTGGAACCCCAGACAGGTCCTGGACGGGCCCGTCCTCTGCCTCTGCTCCAGGAATCACCTCTGAAGGTAGAGAAGGCAGCTCCTCTGCCTGCTCTGGCACAGCGAAAGGAAGGGTTAAAGGAGCCTGCCCCCCTGAAAGGAGCGACGCTGCTTCTTGCGTTGCGGTAGCTTTCCTCCTTTCGCTACTGAATCCAATTTATCTCCAAACAGCCGCATATCCAGAAAGGGTAGCCCTGTAAGTGACTTCTTAGCCGCAATGTCAGCCGCCCACTGGCACAACCAGACTGATCGGAAAGTGCTGCAAATTCATCACTGGCCGGGTCAAGCTGGGAACCACTCAACAGGCCCCTAATCACAGACCTGGTAGCCACAGCCATGAGCGCTGAAGCACAAACAGGCCGCAAAGCCGAACCTACGCTGGCAAAGGCATGACAAGCCATTTGATCAATACGCCAGTCCTCACCATCCTTTAGCGTGGCGGCGTCTGGCGAGTGCACAACAGATGTGTTGGACAAGCCCAGAACGGGCACATCGACTTCGGGAGGGGACGACCAGCGCTTCACCGCGTCCACCGGAAAGGGATACTTCCTATCCCATCCCTGAGGAACACCGGGAAGCCGGCTAGGCCTTTCCCATTCTTTAAGAATCAGATTGTCAAAATGCTTCTGATTTGGGAACTCCAAACGAGGCTTAGAGGTCACAAAACATTCCCCCTTCTGCGGAAGGGACTCCGCCGGAGGAGAAATAGCCAGCATCTCAAACAAATGGGGCAGAATCCTGGGGGTATCCACGGTATCCCCATGCTCCTGCCCAGCATCAGCATCCAAAAACTGCTGATCCTCAGAGCCATCAGACGCAAACAATTCCCCCTCCTCAAGTGCAGAATAATCAGACCAGTCAAGGATATCACAATCATCAAAATCCATAACCGGCATGGCCGGTGATAAATGTCTTAGCTGGGGCCTTTCTGGCCGCAGAGCTAGAAATCAGTCTCTCGATGTTGGCCAATCTAGCACATATATCAGATTGCGACTCCCCGCTAATAACAGTGTCACTTGGGGTACGGATCAGGCGGGGTGGAGTAGGCGATGAGGTCGGCGGCGCGGACCCAGACGCCTGGGACCCCGACTTCCACGTTATGGCCTGCTGAGCACATGGTATGCAAATCAGTACATTATCCCCTGTGACACCCCACACAATACCGGGATTGCCCCGAAGAGAGCCCGAGCCCGGTATCCTGGGGAGCCTCCATATGGTGATTTTTATGGTAGTCGCAATGACCGAAGGGAATTACGCTAGAGAGCTACCCGTGATGCCCCTTAAGTCCCTTAGTGGGAGGATTTGTAATGCCCCAACTTAGCCAAGGGTCCCTAGGACCGGGAGAACCTCCTTTTTTAAAGAAGAAGGGGGTCCTCCTGAAAGACATAATAAGGGAGACCCCATAAGCAAGTAATACTCCAAACAGAAGCAATAATACATAATATATTGTCCATAACATATACATTATCATGTAATAGGCAACCATACACATCAGCAAACTATGTATGTGCAGTAAGCACAATGATGGTTAATGGCCGCCACCGCGCTATACAAAATCGTGCTTAAGCATTTAGTGACCAACACAGCAAAAACAGCCCATAGGGCACTCACGGTACACTAAATGGCGCCTCTCCTAGTCAGAGGTGGAGACCGAAAAGGGAGAAGGGCGGGCCAGCGCGGCCGCAGCCTAACAGTGGAAAACACCACACACACACATAGTATAAAAGATAAAAACCTCAATGGAAAAGACACAACCCCCCCCCCCCCCATTGCGGGGAAAAAAGGGAGAAATGTAAGGGGGGATCCTCAACTACGGAAGTAGAACAGGGGAAAACGGACAGGGCATCCCAACCCAGGGTCACCAACCTGGTAGCCGCCTACCCCTTGTAATGGGGTCTCACGGAGGAGCATGGCTCCTATCAATACACCTGCTAAGGTGAACCCTACCCTCACCCGGACCTACAGTCAAGGCTGGGAGGCATTAGGGGACTAAACATAACTATGTCCGGGCAGAAATATGGACAAGGACGGCCGGGTGTGAACCCGGCTTACCTGCAAGGAGGAGACAGCCATCTTCTGACTTGCTCGCCGACTGCAGAGAAGAATACTGGGTAATGTGTGGGAGGTCCCAGGTATTTATGGACCGGGAGGGGCTCCTTTTTTTCCTGTCATCTCTGCAGAAGTTCGCCCTCTACTGGATATAATCCATATCTCATGAATATTGGAAGCGGGGTGTGTGACATAATTGGAATAATTTAGGGATAATTTAAGGATTAGGTTTGGCCAGGTGCTGTAGTTTGTGTTACTACGTTTAGTGTAAAGATTAGTATTTTAAACAGAATTTGAGCCAAATTGTCCAATTTATTTCTCAGGTACAGCATGACTACAAGCACAGGATGATTGCTATAGATAGCACCTAAAGAAATAAAGATATTTCATGCTTTTACAGCCACGTATGCTTTAATAAAATGCTATGTTTTTATTAAGGGTGTGCAGTTACTAGGTGATGAAAAGCACAAGCTGTTGTGGTGGTGGTCAAAAGATAGAATGGCCTTTAGTGTGATGTACTGGGGTGTCTTAAAGGTAAACATTTAGCAGTGGGTAGTATATAGACCTTCCAAAAGGCATGGATTTTACACCAGTGTGTAACAAATTCTCTATACCATTGCAAGCCCAGTCTACTATTTCCCATGTCAATAAAAGCCTATTTTGAACAATAGTATGACATTCTTGTAAGACCACCACCACTACGTGATCACTGCAAGCTCCTAAATGGCATTGAACCCTTATAAAGGACAGGGATACCTCTTCAAACAGTCTGCATCAGATAGTGGACCCCCCCACCCACACACATCCATCCGGAGTGCTATTAAACGAATGTGATTTACTCTTAATTGCCATAGAATCATGGCATTTGTAACTGTACACAGCAGCTCTGTGTGCACCCCACAGTCTAGTCTTCCAAGCTACGATGGTGGGGGGCTGGAGCACCTGCAGAGTAAGAGCCCAGATTGGGACACTTTTCTACAGGCCCCTTAACCAGGTCCTGTATAAGTTCAACCAGATGGAGAACGGAACTGCGGTAGGATGCAGAGTGCAGTGTACAGCAGGGGTTTAATGTCTTGAATGGCAATTCTGATCTGGGGGCTGAGGGAAAAGTCCACAGAAGCTGAAATGTTCTTTAGGTCTTCCAAATCCCCAGCCACTGGACCATTTAAGTTGAACAGTACTCCCTAGTAAATCGCACATGTAGGTCCCAGTAAGGTAAATCACAAATTCTGAAACTGACAAGTACAAGCAGAATCACAATTACTGATTCTACCTAGCTGGAGAGGATGATGAAGCTATCCTCTGGCCAGCAAGAACTGCCAAGTGCTATTTTTAAAGAAGTCAAGGTTTTCCATCTGCAAAAACAAAAACACTACAAAACTAAAAACCAGTTGTCAGCCTTGATTACAGGGGTTTTCCCCCTTTCTGTGTAAAGTAGTTTTTTTCTGCTCAAAAATGATAAAAGGTGGAAAAATATTTCTTAAAAAAAAAAAAGTTATAAAACAGATTTTTTTTTATTTTTTAACTAGCACACAAGCCATAATCTAAAAAAAAAAAAAATGACTTTTTGGCAACTAGAAGCACATCTAGCAATGGTCCACTGCTGCAAAATCTGCAGTCATAAAAAATTTACCAACAATAAATAGCTAAGACAACCTAGAGGATGAGCAGATGCGTCAATACTTACATGCTAGACAATTCAGTGACACAGCAATACATTCCCTCGCCTGCATATGGCTCTGTCTTAAAAACGGCTTTATTTAAATTGCACTGGTCTCCCTTACGAGATTTTAAGGTTTCATTTTTTTTTTCTAAACAACTCCATTTACTTGTTCTCTCAAACTAAATCTAACCTACAAGTTTAAAAATAAAGTCAGCTTTGAGGTATGGAATTTTTTTCATCTGTACATAAAAATAAATCAATTTAGTGATTAAAAATTAAAAAAGTTACACGGCACAGGACAAAAGAAAATATTTACAGAAGGATTGTAGCCAGTATAATAGTAGATACATAAAGAAGCCCGTGTATTCCTGTCACATGACAAAAAAAAAAAGTACGTTCACAAAAAGGCATAGAATGCATTTCAAATATGTATTAACAGTTTACAGATAAGATGGTAAGCCTGAACTGCAATTCGACAAACTGAGATATGAAACTCGAGATGTACAAAAGTGTAGAGCACAAAGTAGAGCGTTGTGTTGTTGAGAGGTATTTCTTGCTTTACATTTTAACAGTAAATCGGATTGATAAATCAGACCTTCGCAGAAAATCTTTTCACTATATCACTTACAAAAGGAGTCACAAGAAGGTAGATAGTGTTGTAGTGGAAAAAAATTAAAAGCTATAATCAAAGTGGGTCTACTATGGCTCAGAATTCAAACTTTTTCCATAGTTGCATTGCATATTTCAGTCACACTGATCATACCAGTGTTAAAAATAACTTTTTAATAACTAGATCACTTTGAGGACGATCCAATTATACATATGTCTTGCTAACAATAGTAATGTGAGGAGTGTTTTTCTGAGAAAAAGCTACTGAATTGAAGGATAACCCTTCAATCTGCATACGTTTCAGTAATAGTCAAGCTAAACATAGGGATGGGGTAGTCTCCAAATTATGCCAAACTAAATGGAGACTAATAGGATTCATAAAAGCAGAAGGGTCATATAAATTATATTAGGAATTCAAAAGGTGCACCTGAATCTTGAACATTTACAACATCTACAAGATAAAATACATTTTTGAAATATCAGCAGCTCAATTTTTTTCTATCCTTTATGAAATATTTAAGGGACCACTAACTACTGTGTCAATCATGCCCCACAAACAGTAATGGCTCTTTTGTATTGCAAGTAGCAATGGGATTAGTGCTTTAACTCATTACCTATGCATCTGCAATTCAAAAAACAAGTGCCATATTCTGAATATGCACTTGATCACCAAAACTTTACTTCTGCAAAAAAATAAAGTACAATAACCTGAAAGTTACATTTCAGACCTTTGTGGAATGTTCACGTTATAGACAACACACAATACAATCGTCAGGTCTCGGGGTTTTAGTTTTTTTTCTTAAAAATGAGATAGAATGTCTTAAGTGTTTGGTTTAAGAAGGGAAAAATAAAAATAAGATAACTATTTACATTTACTAAGCTAATATCTAAGTACTACACGTGTATCACTTTCTGAACTGCAGCATTAAAGGGTAGGCACACATCTAGGACACTGCTCGATTGTCATCAGCTGAGCCAGAGGGTATAAAGCCAAACTCCTGAACAAATAAACTCTTACAGTCTTTGCAGAAAAAAAAACACTCCCCAATTAACTGCAATCCTACCTCAGCATTCGTATCACACTATAGTGAAGGGGTTCCACAAGAGCCTAGAACAGGGGCAGAACATGTGCCCATTTAATACAATCAATCTCGAATTTGTATCCCTGCCTTCAGTTGGCAGTCTAACCACCAAGTCAGGTTTACAGTATACAAGATGAAATCTAAGAACTGTTAAACAAAAAAGACAGGGGAGGCTTAAACTAGGCATTTCTGGAATCTAAAGCTAGAGATATTCGAGAATCTGCCTTATATGTGTGCAAGGGTGACTTTCCCTCTGTTAAAATGGAATAAAAGTCTTAAAATACCCCCCGCCCCAAAAAATATACAGGTAACAAAGTCTTGGCAAGCTCAGTACCAGACATACTGCTGTTTGCCTCTTCCGTGTTCCAGTGAATACATAAATGCTGGTGACCATCAGGTTAAGTCGGGAGGGCTGTCGCATACAGATGAGCACACAGAGCCAGCAAACCTGAATTGTCCGTGGCAGTCACACATTTGGCTACTATCGCTGAAAACCAGAAAAGAAGAAGTGCATCAATATGAGCGATAGCAGGCTGGCTGGGTTGCGCAATGGAGGTTGCCAAATTACTCCCCTTGCTGCCAGTATTGAGGAAAGTGCAAAGTAAGCACTTATACACCTTCAACGCAAGCCTTCTGCTGCCAAAAGTGTAAAACAAAAAGGGTGTAAACTTTGGTTATAGAAACTATGCTATGCCCTTTTAGCAGAACAGGAAGGATTAGCAGTCTGGGAGGGAAGGGATATTCTACACTCCAGTGTAGAATATGTGTTGAACTGTTCTATAACGTGTTGGCTCTAATTATGTGAATAGCAGAGGTTTATTAAAATAAAATCTTATTTGAATATATATATAATTATTTTAGGAGCACAAACTGGGAGGAGCAGGTGGTAGGAGTGAGGTTTAAATTTTACATAATGCGAAAACCCACCCTCACCAAACACCCTATTCTGGTTCACAGAGATTCGTTCCAAGTGTATAGTTGATTTTATGGGTGAAAAAAAAGGTTCGGGGGAGGGGTTATATATGTGAAAGGGCCCACTACTGCAGAGTGGCTTATCGCATTGGGCTAGTGTGAACAAGCTTTAGCCCACTATTTTATCAGATACAAGGAGTGAAGAAGTAACTTCAGCAGTACATGCTCAGGAATATCTACATTCTTCAAAAGCAGTTTATCATAACAGGGTCCCTTTATGAAACTGAAAATGTCATTACTATGTGTGCCATACAGAATTTTTGCAATCAGTATTAGTCACTAGTTATTAACTTGGAAGATTGCTCCAAGTGCCTTGATGGTCTTAGTTGCATTCCAATAAGATTGGAAAGGAAAAGAAAGGGGGGGGGGGTCCCCCTAACCTTTTACAAGGCCAACATTGTATTTGAAGAGTATACTGCAGGCAAAGCCAATTGTTACACCATTGCATTTGGCACTGTCCTAAATGGTTTTCCGTTTTTAAATTGAAGCAAAAATGGCCGAGATATGGGGGGTTTACAGGTTCAGCCAATGACCTGCTCTTTCATCCCATCCCTCAATCAGCTCAGCAGAGCGGGACAGGATTGCTGGACCCTCCCTCCCATAAGCTGAACCTGAAAACCTCGATGTCTCGGCCATTATTCCTTCAATTTAAAAATGGAAAAACAGTTTAGGACAGTTTTAAAATTTAGACTGACAAAATGGTCTAACAATTACCTTTGCCTGCAGTAGCACTTAAATGCTCATTTATTTCTTTAAAGACATGTTCAGATATTTAAAATACTGTTGAAGAGGGCTGAATAATAGAGGGACTACAATTTTCTTCCTTACATGTTAATGAGAGGGTAGGGGCCCATGGGGTCCTTTGCTACAAAGGTGTCCACATACATGTATGTGTATGGCCACATTGTCTATAAGAGGCAAATTAATACCATGTCCTGAGGGAATCTCCCAACGACAAAAAATATATATATATATTAAAAGTATAGACAGGTACTATAATCTGCCTGAAGAATTCTTGTAGGAATAACTAGTGTGTTTGCGGATAAAATGTTACAAATACTTTGGCAGTTGGGATTAAAACATACAAATGTGACCTTTTTGATAGCCCCTGGGAGCTATGCTTTTATTGCACACTTTTTTTAAAACATTACGCTGTAAAACTTCTACTAATAGTTATAGGAATTTAGTCATGGGCAAAAGGATGCCAAAAATAGGCCCGCTTTTTCATCCCATAATTAATTGCATTTGACTGATGGGAAGACCACCATTATCAAAAAGCTTGCCACTGAAGGCAAGAAACAAATATGGTGTTTATGTGAAGTCATTGTTCAGGCACACTCAAAAGTATTCCCTTTGTGTAGGAAACATATGGCAAGGTTTTCATTTTTGCCAACAAATCTATACGGCCAAATGAATTATAAAAAAAAGTTTTACCTCATGTTGTGCTGTCAGACGGGGAGGGCATGACTGTGCATTGCATTGGAGCGAGCTGGGCTTAAAGCGGACCTTCAGCGCCATTTAATGAAAAGCCCAAACCCTTAATCTATTCCCTAGCATCTAAAATTAATATATTTAATGTTTTTAGTCACTTTTTATCCTTTCCCTCACTGGCCTACAACTCTGTTCAGCACTCTATGATACGGGCGCCACCATATTGGCTCAGTAGCATCACATACTGAGGAGTTGAGATGGGCCAAAAGTGCAGGAGAGCACGTTATAGCTGTGATTTGCACAAATAGAGCAGAGCTGGGGTCAGGAAAAGGTCAGCAATCCCAGAATGCAGATCGGCACAGTGAGGACACTTCCTGTTTGCAGGCAGCCTGCACATCCATGAGCCGCCATCTTGGGTGTTTAAAGTCTCAGAAAATGCAATAGATGCAGGTAGGATGATTTTTAATGTGAGCAATATGTATGTACAAGTTGAGGGTAATAGAAGATATTTCGGGTGAAGGTCCGCTTTAAGTGACAGGATGGGAGGGCTGCATTTAAGTCTACCACTAAGGGGCAGCGTGAACCCAACGAGTCCCAAGCTTTGAGATGTAGTCTGGATCGGGGGGAGGGGGGGTTGCTGAAGAGAAATAAAAACTATAAGGACAAAAAAGGACAAAAATAAAAAGGACATTGCATCAGGTAAGCTGCCAGGAAACTTGATTTTAAAGTTTGACTGGTCAATCCCTTTAAAACTGACCCCATTTGTGTTATATTTCTGTGCAACTGATTTTGAACACTAAATATTTTTTTGTAGTTATAGGAATATTTAGTCACTCTTTCCTAACCCCGCAGGGAAGCCGGGTCCTCCCTGACAGGCCAGTTAAGAATGCAAGATTGTTAACCCTAGATCAAAGATCAGAGTTGCCACTGAAGTCCGAGAAGGTAGCGTCCTGGCTGAAGAAATAGGTTTGAATATGAAAATAAAAATGTACTCAATGCTTACTGTGAACCAGGACCCAGGAGTATAGACCCGCTTTATGGAGCTTATTTTATAATGTTGGATATGGCAAGCCAACAATTCTATAGAAATGGCTCATGGAGACACAAAGGTAACATACCAAAGTATGCCTTGAATTAGACAGGTATGCAGCAAGGTTTAAAAATCCAAATGAAAGTCAGGAATCTCCTCAACTTACTTGGCCTCATGCGAGTTTAGAGGATTACTGCAACAGATTTTGCCAGATGGGTGCCTACCCATTAATGTTTTAAAATAAAGTACTGCTAAACACTAAACTACTACTAATTTTAAAAAAAGGCTAGCAACCTACTTTAACATAGCAGTGCAGTGATAATGTGGCAAGCTAAGCTGCCTCTTTTTTATAAGTATAAACTTATGGTACATTTAGCACTGCTTACCAAATATAAAGCATATTCAACAAAAATAGTGTTTTCATCATTTCAAGAGGTTTACAAATGGTGCAAGTCTTTGGGAGCAGGATTGCAAGAGACAAAACAAGCTCCTAGTGGACTGTTGAAAATATATATAAAAATGTACAAAACTGTGTGGTTCATGGAGTGCTATAAAAAGTTACCTGAAGACAAGGTGCAGCTTGCTATTAAACTACACCCGACACGGAGTATTAATCTGTAACACAACAGTTATACAACAAATGCTAATCTAAGACCCACTAAACCTTTAAGAGCATCCTTCATTCCTGAAAACTGGAGTAAAATGAGGTTTGTACTGGTAAGAGAAAAGAAAAGTTGCACCCGATACGATCATCATAACAGTTACGATTTCTGGAATCAATGTGGAAACCACACAGTTTAGTAGCTACAACGTAAGATACATCTTAGTTTTATCTCTGGAGAGTCTCATTCCATTTTAGTGTAGTTACAGTGTATAAACTCAGCTCTCGGAAAGAGGGCTAGTTTAGTGATAAGGCTGCTTCCTATAAAGTCATTAGAAAACTTCTACCATTATTTTGTTTCAATTTCATCGATATACTGAACAGCATTGTTTAAAAAGGTAGTGTATACATTTTCCTCCCTGTAGCCAGAAGCCAAACACAGATATATGGAATAGAGTCACAGGATCCAGAGAATAGCTATAACCTATATTTAGAAAGCAAGTCCATCATCTTAGTCACACATGCACATGTCCTTGCATGGAACTTGCTGGAGTGTAATGAGTCGAGATATATATGTGAACATATATAACAAGACCAAAAAATTTAAAATAAATAAATTTACACATTTTTCAAATGCTTCCAAAATTCCTGTCACCACAGGGCAGAACTTGCCCAGTGTAAGAAATGTAAAGCTCTAGCATAATACTCATTTTGTAGGTTAGCAATGGTCAACCTTGAAGGCTTGCCCATACTCCTGTTTTGTGCTGTTCGCACACCTCCACTCTAAACTAAAGCCTTTGCAGTCTCTGAAAAATATAGACCCCTCCAAAAATCACATTTGTGAGGTACATTCATTATTTTTTCAGAAATAATTTTGGCATAAACACTTAAAATCTAACTCAGAGAAACAAACTGTTTAAATATCTTTAGAAGCTTTTTATCTCCTAGACATTGGTTGTATATATTTAAGTGACTCCTGATAACATTTTAAAGTGGACATGTGTTCAAGGATTTAAAAATAGATATAAAGAACGCAATACATGCAGGCTCAACGGCCAAGAGTCCATATTTACATGTACAGGTTCTCTTGTTGAGGTAACAATTCTCTATTGAAAATAAAAGCATGCGTAAAGGCCAAACAAAGTATTCAATGGTTGTACTGGGCCTGAGGAAAATTTACAAAGCTGCTCAATCAGGAGCACAAATGTCACACCTGTGAGCAGACCCATTAGGAGGCTGCCACCATTTTTATGCAATGGTTAAACAAGTGATCAATGTGCTGTGCATGACAGCACAGAAGTGCTCACCCAGTTTAGAACCTATTTCTTTAGAGTAGGACTTTACAATATGCCTATTCATCTTTAGAACCATTTGCACTTTGTGACACCTCCACATCATCCTGAGGTTCCAGTTCACTTTTTACTGCAACTTCTTGTTCCTCCAACCTCATGAGTTTCATTTTTTTCTTTGGAGGATTTTTTAGTGTGCCTAGCCGCTCTTTGACTTTGTACTCCAGTGTGCTATGTGGAATCCCATAAATGCTCTGCGCTTTGGAAACACTCATTTTGCCATTCATGACAACAGAAATCGCTTCTTCCAATATCTCACTGTTATACTGTCTGTATCTCCCTCTTTTTTTCCTTAGCTGCTTAGCGCCAGCATCTCCTTCTTGGTCTGAGGTGGAATATGGCTGTCCAGAGGTAGACTGCTCAACATCAGAGCTCCAGGCATCAGCAGTAGAATCCAATAAACTTCTCCGATTTTGCTTTGGAAGGATAGTCCTTAATTTTTTGCTAAGTGCGCTCTCGGTTTGTGAACCCATTACCAAAGAGTTGTAATTGTACAGTTCCCCACTTCGGGACTCCCACGACAGATCCATGCCACGGACCTGTGGAATTTTTAAGTCAACTGGAGAAGAAAGGCCCATTTCCTTCTTAATTTCATGTTTATTTTGGATATTTTTTTGAAAGGCATTCGAATTTTCTGTGAGAAAAGGCAGGTCACTGATGTTGCTGAGTGCACCATTACCCCTATATTTCATGCGGCCAAAATTTAATTCATAGTGTGGCTTTGCCCAAGAAGCTTCCCTGGATAAGATCAAATGCTGTCCTTGATTTTGCAGTCCAGGTGAACCATGGCTGGCAGCGATAGAAAACTGCTTTCGGTTACGTAATTCCTCACTTATTTGCAAGGAGCGAGCCAATGGCACCTTTAGGGGTGTGGAGTGGCCATAAGTTTCCCTGGTTGCGTCCAGCAAACTTCTTGTAGGCACCCCATCACCACTTCGTGGAAGTCCATCTGGACGGAGCTCGCTGGGTCTCCCAGGTCGCCTAATTGGATGGAAGGAAACTGATGTGAGCAGAACTTGCACATGTAGGAAGGGATGGGTGAAAGGGCCACTCCTTTATTAGAAGGCCTTGCTTGGGTAACATCACTTTTTTTTTTTATTAGAAAATTTTATCTCAGCATCAGTGTCAGTTTAAAAAAATAAAATAAATTTCACAGAAAAAAAATAAAATTGTGGGCAACAGAAAAAATAGCTGTCAAATCATCTTTGGCTGGGTTCACAAAGTCTTGCGCGACAGTCTGTAAATAGCATCTTTGTTATTATAAAATTAGACGTCAACCACTTGAGGTGTATACACAATTGATTAATGTGACGTTACCACTAAACAAGTACAGCAATAAAAGAGTAAGCCACTTAGGATATAATACAGTCTAAGCACAACTAAACAGTGCCCGTTGCTCACATCGCAAAAGGAATGAATACAATACAGAGAAGCATACACCAACAAGGAGGCTTGTATTTGATTGTGGGAAATGAAGGCAAATGTTCCACTTATATGACTAACTTAAGAAAAAAAATGGCCTTAGCATGCAAAAAGTCTAAAATTACTACTGCCAATTACAGCATGTTTAAAACATAGAAATACCTTAATATATTTGTGTAGATTAACAATTTTAAATGCAGACCATTTTTTTCCTTAAATATAAAGGTTTAGAAGTGACAGAATGAATGATTTTGATGGTGACTGATTACAAATTTAAAAGACATGATTTAACATGATAAACATGTAAAGAGATATCTGCAACTTGCCTACTATAAACAGAATTTTCATGTAACAACTCTGGAAAATCAGGGCCAACATTAAAAAAAAACTGCACTAAAATTAGAAAAAGAAAAATCCCAAAAACAAAAGCTCTTATTATTCTAAAAAACAAGTTAAAACTGGCCAGTTAAAATTAAAGGCGCTTCTAAAAATATAGAAAAACAAACCCATAAGCAAACCGGCTTCTTAAAAAAAAAAAAAAAAAAAAAAAAATACACACCCTTAAGGATAAAGGCAAAAATACTACATTTTTGAAATTCCACTGTATAGTATTAAAAGCCCTGGAGTACAAAGTCTGAGGCAGCGATCAAATGTGTGTAAGCTTAAAACACACATTCCATACCTTAAGTCAGATTTTGGAAAAAATTGAATACTTTGCACTCACACTAAACTCATTTTATTTCAAGACAATGAATGAAAACAAAATGAGATTATGAGCATAGAATGAACATTTTGATTTGACTATACAATGGCAAGTTATGAATTGGTATTATAGAGAAAGTAAACCTCATTCTAAAAAGGGAGAAGACGTTAATCATTTTGCCCGTGAAAGATTGAAAATTTTAAGATGCAATCAAACAAATAAAAAAAAAATAAAGTGTGAAATGATGTTCTTACCCATTCCCTATAGCGTTTGAGGTACTTGGAGAAATGCATGAATGTGTGCTAATAGAACATGGACTCTTCTTAGTGGACAGGTCAAGCACTCCATCTGCTAAAATATAAAATTGAATACTTAAAAATAAAGCCTGCAATATTCCTCAATTAAGCTAAAGGGCATTTTGACTGCAGTTCTGTAACTTTCCATTTAAAGTGGACTGAAAGCAGTTTATTTTGTTTTTTTTTTTTGCATTTTATGCACTTGACAAAAAATGAATAAAAAAAACAAGGACACCGATAATGCAAACCGCTGCATGCTTATTAAAGTGGACCAACACCCAGGATTTTGACTATCCTGGGTTTTGGTCCACTTCAGGGGGGCACCCCGATTGGGGGTGCCCCGCTGTGTAAAACCCCCCAGAAAGCCCCCAATAGTCACCTCAACACGCTCCCACGTGGCCACGGACAAGCGGGTGACAGTGGCGGACAAGACAGTGCGCCCGCCGCCGCCTCCCGCACGTCGCTCTGACACGGCACGTCTAGAGGATGAGGTGAGTTTATTTGGGGTTTTGGGGGGGGCCCTCACAGCGGGACATCCCGATCTCGGATGTCCCGCGGTGAGGGAGGTGATCGGCCAGGGAATCTTATAGATTCCTGGTCCGATCACCCCTGGGTGATGGTCCACTTTAATGACTTAATCACCTTATCTGGTTGATAGCTTCTGGAAAGCATGCTCCTGCACGGCTATCTTGCTGCACCTGGGAGGAATATGTATCCCACAATCCTCCTGGGTGCAGCCTTCCAGTCATGCAGGCTGCAGCGATTTATTAACTGATGCAGCAGCTGCAGACCGGGCAACAGCCATCAGAATGTCCGCAGCTGGTAATTGGGCATTGTGGACCACAACAAAAGTGAGCCTCAATAGCAGCTGGATAACTAAATTGAGACCTGTGGACTAAGCCGGCCAGTTACGGCAACAATTTAAAAGTAAAGATTCTTGTGCTTACTGGGCATTAAGTACCAGGAGGGCACTTCCGAATGCCAGCCCCCTCTCCCCTGCGCAGGCAACTACACCCGAGACACTTGACAATGTTAAAGAGACCCCTCCCCCCTTACAATCATGAGGGGAAAAAAACAACACTTATTCTGGTGGTAAGCCCACTCACACAAATCACAGCTTCCTTGAAGATCCACTTCATTGCTTAGAATCCTTCGAGCCACTTTAGAGTGACAAACACCCAGTTAGCCTTACCGGTAAGGGTACAAGTGAACCACAAAAGCCAAAAGGACTTTTTAAACATTTGCGGGTGTGGGGGGGGGGGGGGTTGCGGCGGTTGTATGGGCCATCCAGAAGGACTTGTTGAAATACCGATAAGACTAACGGGGATTTTCGCCATACACCCCTCAGGATGGCCACGGAGAGGATGAGCAAGATGTTCAATTTAAGGGTGTAAAAATGCCTGCAACATCTTTCCACCAAAGGATTGTTAGGAGTCCTAACCTACTGTGTTTTAAAAAGGTATGTGG
Organism: Gastrophryne carolinensis; assembly: GCA_027917425.1. Lineage (NCBI taxonomy): Eukaryota > Metazoa > Chordata > Amphibia > Anura > Microhylidae > Gastrophryne > Gastrophryne carolinensis. The sequence goes on from CM051235.1 coordinate 495,964,043, forward strand.
AGAAGACCAGGTAACTGCCTTACAAATTTCTTCTATGGATCCCCCTGCTTTTTCTGCCCAGGAGGCAGCAACCGCTCTGGTGGGGTGAGCCTTAATGTCAAGTTAATGTCAGGAGGGGGAAAGTTCATGCAAGTATAGGTGAGCAAAATGTGCCGTCTAATCCACCTGGCAATAGTAGATTTCGAGGCAGCCAGGCCCCTATGCTTTCCCGAGAGGGATATAAAAAAAAATAAAAAAAACAAAAAAACAAAAAAAATAAATCGGCTTTGCAAAAATAGGGTGTTCCAAGTAGACTGTTACAGCAAGGTCTAACTCAAACCCTTACTGCAGGAATTTGAGTACCACCGGGGTAGAATTTTTATTCAGACTGTTGACTTCACAGTATGAAGAGAAACGTTTCCACACCTTTAGGTAAACCTTCCTGGTTGTCATTTTCCTTCTATCCAGGTAAACCTTCCTGGTTGTCATTTTCCTTCTATCCAGGAGCGTCATGACAACTCTGAATGACAGTCCTTTTCTCTTTAGCATTGTCACTTCAGTATCCAGGCTGCTAGGTTCAAGTTCGGAAGGTGAAGTAGAGGGAGCTCCCATAAGTCTTCCAACTACATCTTCAGGGCAGCAAACCAGCTCATTCTGGGCCAAATCGGGGCCATCAGAATGACCCTTGCTGGTTTCAAGGCACTTTTGATTACTACTAGCAGAAGAAGCTCCCGGAGGGAGGGCGGAAGCCCGAGTCGAACTGCCAGCAGTGTTCCAAAACCTCCATGCCCAGGGTCCCATCCCCTTCATATGGGGAAAATAACTTTTTACATTTCTCGCAGAAGCAAAAAAGGTCTCTGCATGGAAGACCCCACCTTGCCACAATTACACTGAAGACCTCTGCGCTGAGGGAACATTCTAAGGGGCAAAGGTGTGTGCTGCTGAAAAAAAAAATGAACCCTGTTCATAGACCCTTTTAGGTGAACTGCTAAAACTTTATGAAGCATTCATCAATCTAGTCGACCAGTTTCCCTGGACATGATGAGAGCCTAGGTGGCCTCCCCAGCCCCATGCACTGTTGTGATTATGTGATGCTTACTGGATCGGATTTTCTCCAAGCTCTGCCTTCTTATAAGACCCCCAGATCTATCCACCACCAAAAAGTTCTCTTCACACTTTCTGGACGGGTGGTGGTATTCTCTAAAGACTCAGTTTGGTCCCGGGTCCGGAGAAGGAAGGAAAGTTGCACCCAGGGAAAAGCTGGAATGGCGGATGTAATAAGCCCAAGGATTCTCATCCTTCTGAAAGAAACCAGGTCTGTCAGAAGTAGATCCTGTATCTCTAAAAATAGCTTGTCCTGCTTCTCTGATGGTAGGCCCAAGACACAGCAATCGCCCTGATGAAGTAAGCGTTGACCTGGAAGGGAGTCTCCTTCCCCTTGTATGACCACCTGCCTGGTCCATCTAAGAGTGGACCTGGCAGCAGGCGGGCCCCACCTTGGTCCATCTGGGATCAAAAACAAGACATCCGTTTTACATACCTTCGAGTAGCAGCCAAATAATGAAGACCACATCAAGGAAATGCATGAGTTGCTCCTTAGGGTCAGTGGGGCGTGGGCACAAAGAGGATAGCACTATCTCCTGATTAGGGCGGGAAGGGAGAGACTACCTTGGGCAAAAAATCCTGCTTCACATGAAACACTGCTTTGTCTTCATGCAGCACCAAAAAGCGTGATTTGATCAAAAGTGCTGCAGCCGCAAAACCCGCCGGGTGGAAGTGATCGCCACAAGAAAACCCACCTTCAACGTAAGCGTTGTCAGGGAAGCCTCTGCCATGGGTTCAAAGGGGGCCCCTGAAGTGCTAACCAGATTCAGATACCAGGGCGGCACCATCGACCGCCGGAGGCCAAACATACACAGCACCCTGCATAAAAGTGCAGATTAGCCTATGCTCTGCGATCATCTACAGGAAAAAAAAAAAAAAAAAAAAAGGGCAAGGTCGAGATTTGACCCTTAAGGGTGCTGGGGTGAAGGCAGCGTGCAGGCCTCGCTGGAGGAACTCCCAAGATTTTGGGCACCGAGAACCTCCTATAGGAGTGGCCCTTACATTCGTACCAAGCCACAAAGGCTCTTGATGTCCTGTGGTAAATTCTAGAGGACGAGTGTCTCAGTGCTGGAATCAAGGTCCGGATTACCCGGCCAACGCTGGAGGTCCCTGTTGCAGGAGATCTGAGCAGGCTAACCAGAACCACACCCTTCTGGGCCAGCGGGGGGTGATCAGGGCGATGAGAATCTGCTCGCAGTTGACCTTCTTCAAACACGCGTCGCAGAAGTGGCAGTGGAGGGAAGGGGCCATACCACGACTAGGGAATGGCCAGCATGTCAACCGCCACGGCCAGGGGGTATTGTACCCTGGACAAGAACCTCTGGACCACCCCGATTGTGCTGAAATGCAAAGAGGTCCACCTCTGGCACTTCCCACCAGTTGCAGAGGGCTTTAAAACACATCCTGGTGAAGGGACCATTCCCCTAGGTCTACCATCTTCCTGCTCAAATTATCAGCCTGCAGATTCTCCACCCCCGGAATGTGAACTGTCGAGATGCATGCAACGTGAATTTCCACCCACCCCATGATGCAGCTCACTTCCTGCCAGCTCCTGTTGCCCCCCCCCCCCCCCCAATATAGTTAATGTAGGCCACAGCCGTTGAATTGTCCGACTTTACTCTCTGACTGGAAGGCCCCGGAGCCGAGAACCAGCAGCAGCAGAGACCCTGAACAGCCTGGCTGTCCAGAACACCACCCCAACCCGTCAGAATGGCAGGAAAGACCAACCCACTGCCAGCAACTTCCACAACCAAAGTAACTGTTCAGATTCCAGAGATCCAGGATTGTTGAACAGACCTGTCCTTCTTGGAGATGCCGAATAGTATTGGATAGAAGCCCCAATTTGAGGGGAGGCACAGGTACTACAACTCTCCGGTCCAGCAAGATCTCTATCGTGCAATCACGAGCCGCAGCCGTTTCCACAAAGCAGGAAGGCTTGGACGCTACAAACCTGTGTGGAAGCCTGGTCCCAAACTCGATCTTGTATCCGGAAGAAAACCTCCCGAACCAAGGAGTCTGATATTCATTCCATCCACATTTGTGCATAGTGCAAAAGCCGTCCTCCCACCTGATCGGGTGAGGGTGCCCAGTCAACGCTGAGAGGGCTTGGACTGGCTGGCCCATTGGGGTCTAGGCTTCTCCCATGGCTTTCGCCTACCCGAAAAATTCTTGTGGCGGCTAAAGTCTATTGAACCTCAGAATTCCCAAAAGGGACGAAAATTAGGCGACCTGTGAAACAAAGTGCTCAGTTACCGTTTCTGTAGAAGTTGTCCACAGCCAGCAACATGTTTCTGAAGAACTCTATAGCGACGGAGCTCAAACGAAATGCAGAGGAATGCGAACCTCCATGTCTCTCCATGCCTCTTCTGCTGCTTGACCCAGACCATGCCTGCCATAGCTGCATGGACGTCACGCATGGCCGACCCCATCATGAAGAACGCATGCATGGTCAGCTGGTCCAACCTTCTATCCTATGGGTCTCTTCAAGGCCGTAAGGGTGTGCCGAGACAGACCAGACACCGGTTCGTCTACCCCACTTCATCCTGAAAGGGGTACTTGGCATCCAGGACCTTAGTAGGAGACCGAAGCTTATCCCTTCTTTGCCACCAGCCTGTCGAAATAGACAAGCTTAGGAAAAATACAATTCTGTGATTACTCACCTGTAGAATTGGTATTATATGTATACAGCATGTCCTGCTCCAGAGAGTAATTCCTTACGTTTGGGTTATACATCCACAAGATAGCGCTGGACTGCAGAGACAGCAAAAAAATACAATTCTGTGATTACTCACCTTGTAGAATTGGTATTATAAGTATGCAGCACGTCCTGCTCCAGATAATGATTCATAACAGATGGGATTACCTCCACCAGAGGGCGCTTGACTGCAGAGATGGCAAAAAGAGGCCCCTCCCAGTCCATATATACCCGGGACCTCCCACAAATTCCCCAGTATAGAAAAGCAGTAAGGAGAACCAAGAGAAGCCAAAGAAAATGAGCGTTAACAAGGATAAACACCATACAGGGCATCCAAGATAATGCAAACAGGGTGGGGTGGAGCAGGACGTGCTGCATACTTATAATACCAATTCTACAAGGTGAGTAATCACAGAATTGTATTATTCTAAGTATGCAGCACGTCCTGCTCCAGATGATTCATAACAGATGGGACATCCAATAGCAGTGTCCGTAAACTGGGTGGGATCCCAAAAGCAACAACGCGCAGTTCACACCACTGCTGCCTGCAGAACCTTGCGGCCAAAAACAGCATCGGCTGAGGCCCGAACATCAACCTTGTAAAACTTGGAAAAGGTATGAACAGAAGACCAAGTAGCAGCCTTACAAACTTGTTCAACAGAAGCCTGGTGCTGGAAGGCCCAGGAGGCCCCAACAGCACGTGCGGAATGAGCAGTAACACGGAAAGGAGGATCCTTTGCCCTAGCAGAATAGGCCCTAAAAATAGCCTGACGAATCCATTTGCTAATGGCAGGTGCCAGGCCCTTCTTGGGACCCGAAGGAACCACAAACAAGGCATCAGTTTTTCTAAAAGGTGGAGTAGTCACCAAGTAGAACTTTAAATTCCTGACTACATCCAGGGAATGTAAGGCCCTCTCCTTGGAATTACCAGGATTAGGGCACAAGGAAGGAAGCACAATGCCCTGATTGAGATGGAAGGCAGAGACAACCTTAGGCAAGAAATGAGGTTTAAATCTGAAAACCACCTTGTCCTGGTCTCTCAAAGTAGGGGGCCTGAATAGAAAGGGCCGCCAACTCCGAAACACGCCTGACCGAGGTGATAGCCGCCAAAAAGGCAACTTTAAGAGTAAGAATAGATCGAGCAGCCCCATGCACAGGCTCAAAAGGAGGGCCCTGAAGGGCAGACAAAACCAAATTCAAGTCCCAAACTGGCAACAGAGGTTTGCGAGGGGGGCGCACATGAGCATCCCCCTGGAAGAAAGTCTTGACCATAGGATGTTGAGCGAAAGATCTCTGGAAGAAAACAGGCAGGGCAGAAACGCGACCCTTGAGCGTGCTGAGCTGAAGTCCCAGATCCGAACCATGCTGAAGGAACTCTAGAATCCTAGGAATGGAAAACACCCGACATGGAAGGACCCTAGACTCACACCAGTCAATGTAGGCCCGCCAGATTCTATAGTAGATGGTAGAAGAGGATTTATTCCTAGCCCTGATTAGAGTGTTAACCACAGACTCAGAAAGCCCCTCATCCCTTAAGATGGAGGTTTCAGCAGCCAGGCCGTCAAAGCCAGCGTTTGTAAATTGGGATGGCATAGCCGCCCTTGAGCGAGAAGATCCGGGACCAGGGGCAGAGCATACTAATCTACCGCCAGCTGAACGATATCCGCAAACCACACCTGTCTTGGCCACCAGGATTGCTGGTACCCTTTCCTGAGCCAGCTTGCGCAGAACCCTGCCCAGCAGGGGGAATGGAGAAAAAAGATACAGGAGACAGAACCTCTGCCAGGATAGAGTCAGAGCATCCATCGCAAGGGCCAGGGGATCCTGGGACAGAGAGACAAAGACTGGGAGCTGGTGATTGTGGCGGGACGCAAACAGATCCACTTCCGGTATCCCCCAACGGTGACACAAGGACAGGAAGACCTCGCTGCTGAGAAACCATTCCCCCAGGTGAGGGGTCTCAGAGTCCGCCTCCAGATTCTCCACCCCCGGAATGTACACTGCTGAGATGCAAGGAACATTGTCCTCCGCCTAGGACAGAATCATGGACACCTCCTTGAGGGCACTCTTGCTTGTCCCTCCCTGATGATTGATGTAGGCAACCGCCGTCTGGTTGTCTGAGCGAACTTGGACCAGCCGGCCCTGAAGGTGAGGAGTCAACTGGGCCAGTACCAACCGAACCGCCCTCAGTTCCAGGACGTTGATGGGGGCATGGGCCTCCTGAGGGCCCCACTGCCCCTGGAATTGTAGGGTTCTCCAGAAGCCCAACCCCCCCCCCCCCCCCCCAACCTGACAGACTGGCATCCGTGGTGACCGTCTCCCAACAGGGGGCCAGAAAGGATCTGCCCCCCAACAGGTTCCTCGAGTCCAGCCACCACAAGAGGGACCGCCGGGCCAGAGGAGACAGAACAAAGGCCTGATCCAGAGACAGGGGACTCTTGTCCCAGACTGATAAGAGATGGAGCTGAAGAGGTCTCATGTGGAACTGAGCATAAGGAACTGCCTCAAAGCAGGACACCATTTGCCCCACAAGCTGCATCCCTTGCCGGATGGAAGGGCGAGGGCAGGACAGAAAGAAATGAACCAGAGCTTGAAGAGAGTCCACCTTCTGCTGAGGAAGAAAAAACCTGGCCTGAACAGTATCCAGATTCATCCCCAGGAAGGAGGTCACCAGAGACAGCGAGGATTTGGGGTGATTAATAACCCATCAGAATGTTTCCAGAGCAGTGACCACCTGCTGGGTATGCAATTCTGCCTGCTGGAAAGAATGAGAAGTGATGAGGAGGTCGTCCAGATAAGGAAGAATACGAATGCCCCAAGCTCTGAGGAGAGCCATAACACCTGCCAGCACCTTGGTGAAAACTCCGGGGGCCGAGGTGAGACCGAAGGGCAGTGCTACAAATTGGTAATGCTGGTCCTCCAGTGCGAACCTGAGGAATCTGATGCCCTGGGAAGACTGGTACATGAAGGTAAGCATCCTTGATGTCTATGGAGGTCATGAAGTCCCCCGGGTGCAAGGAGCTGATCGAGGAGCGCAGGGTCTCCATGCGAAAGTGTCTGGTCCTGATGAACTTGTTGAGAAGCTTTAAGTCCAGGATGGGTCTGATGGAACCATCCCTTTTGGGTACTGTGAAGAGATTGAAATAAAAACCCAGACCTCTCTCCCCAGGAGGGACCTGACAGATGACCCCCATGTCCAATAGGTTTTGTACAGCCAGAAACAGACTGAGCTGCCAGGGGTTCTAGAGGAATCCGAGACCTGAGGAATCTTGGAGGCAGCCAGGCAGCAAACTCTAGCTTGTAGCCGGAGGACACAACCTCCAGAATCCAGAGGACACAACCTCCAGAATCCACCTGAGACCTGCTGTCCCCAGACATGAGCGAAGAGCCGCAGCCGCCCCCCCACCCGGATGGGTGAGGGCGCCCCCTCATGGCTGAGGAGGCTTGGCAACAGATTTGGGCTTGGACCCCAGGAAGATCCGGAGCGGGCACGACCTCTGCCCCAGAAGTCTCCCCTAGGACCTGCAAAGGAAACCCCTCTCCCAGACCTGGATCCACGGTAGGAGGGGGCAAAGGCACCCGAACGGGCCGCAGCTTCTTCTTACATTGAGGCAACTTACCCCCCCTTGGCAAACAGGTCCAAGCAATCACCAAATAGGTGCAGCCCCTTAAAGTGGACCAACACCCAGGATTTTGACTATCGACCGATCGGGGTGCCCCGCTGTGTGAAACCCCCCCGATCACCCGAAAAACTCACCTCTCCCCACGCCGGCGGACAAGCCATTTGACAGCCGCAGACAAGCGGCTCCTCCGCCGCCGCCTCCCGCGCGTCACTCTTGACGCGCGCGCACCCGCGCCGGCCATTCACAGACGGCCGGCGCGGGCACGTCTAGAGGGGCGCGAGGGACAAGGTAAGGGGATTTGGGGGGGTTTCACAGGGAGGGAGGTGATCGGCCCGGGAATCTTATAGATTCCCGGGCCGATCACGGGAGGGTGATGGTCCACTTTAAAGGGGAGCCCCGTGAGGGCCTTAGCAGCGTTATCAGCCGCCCACTGACGCAGCCAAACAGAGTGGCGTATAGTAACCACCAAGGCAGAGGTTCTACTACACATCCTAATGGTGTCATCTAAGGCAGAAAGGACATATGCAATGAACATTTCACACTGACAAGGCCCTGAACTCGGCACTAGAAGTCTCATCAGGGGCGCCTTCCAACAGACCCTTGAGGAGAGTCCTAACAGCAACAGCAGTAATAGCAGAAGCACAGACAGGGCGCAAGGCAGACCCCACACAGGCAAAGGCATAGGAGGCCAGCTGGTCAATGCGCCTCACTATCCTTGAGGGTAGTAGAATCAGGGGAATGGACCACAGATGTATTGGGACAACCCCAATACTGGTGCATCCACTTCTGGGGGGGGGGGGGGGGGGTTGACCAACATTTAACCACATCAGTGGGAAAAGGGTACCTTTCATCCCAGCCTTTAGGGATTCCGGGAAGCCGGCCGGGACGCTCCCATTCTTTGAGAACAAGATTATTGAAATGGGCCTGTTCTGGAAATTCCAGACGTGGTTTAGCAGTACTGAAAAGTTCCCCCTGTAGCTTGGGAGCCGCAGCAGGCAGGGAGCTAGAAAGCACATCAAAAATCTGAGTTAACAGTCTATTGGTGTCATCAGCATCCCAATGATCAGAGCCATAGTCAGCATCACTGAAATGTTGATCATCAGATAACTCCGAGTCAGAGAACAATTTCCCCTCCTCAAGTGGGGTATAATCAGACAAATCAAGGAAATTCTCAGTCTCCACAGGAAAGGCAGACGCACCCGGTGCCACCTGCCCCCTTTTAGCCGGGGCCTTACGGGCCGCAGAGCTAGCAATCAGCCTCTCAATGTTAACCAACCTGGAAGACACGTCAGGCTGAGACTCCCCACTAGTATTTAGTTCACTGGGAGTCATAATCAAGCGAGGGGGAGTGGGTGAGGACATAGTGAGCGCAGGCCCAGTCACAGATAGCCCAGAATGCAGCGCAAGCGCCTGCTGGGCGCAGGGTACACAGGCCCGCACATCATCGCTCACAGGGGATGCCCCACACACTACACACAGCCGGGCTTGTCCCGAAGGGACCCCGAGCACAATATCCTGTGAAGCCTCCATATGGTGATTAAAGGTGGCACAACTGGCCAATAGGAATTACGCAGTATAAGCAACCGGGGATGCCCCAAATGTCCGCCAGGGAAGTGGGAGGACTAAACAGTGTAGGCCTCTAATAAAGTTATTATAACTAATAGAGGGGACAGGACCAGGAGAAACCTCTTAAAAACAGTTATCCCGCCTGAAAGACATAATAGTGACACCCCTTAAGCACACAGAAATGACAAATAAGAGCCAAGCCCGGGGGGCACCCACGGACTGCAGTGGGAAGCCAGCAATCACACCAGGAAAGGACCAAAATGGCGCTGGGGGAACCTCAAGGGGCAGGCCGCAGGAGGGTCCGACGCGGAACGCGCCAACAGAGCAAGCCACGCCCCCTCCGAGAAGCGCAGAGACAGGCCAGATGCTACAGCCAATGGGCACGCAGGGATTCTTGATGATGCCGCTGCTGACCGCGGACGCCAGAAGGCGCGCGTCAGTGGCGGCAAATTCAAAACGAAAGTGAAAGACAGAGCACGGAGCCCTGAATGAAGAGCAATCACACACACACAAAAGGCAATAAGCGCACATCCCACCCCCCCCGAACAGAATAACGAGAGAGGGGGGAGAGTGGATGTCAAAAGACCCACCAATGACCAGGGCAGAAAAGGGCAAGAGCGGACGGGGCATCCCAAATCAGGTTCACCATAACCTGCACCGCCTACCCTTTGGTGGGGGATTGCGGTCGGAGCCAGGCTCCGCAAAAAGAGCATCTGTGATAGGTGCTGCCTACCGTCACCCGACCAGTGGAACGGGTGGAAATAGTTCTACAGGGCCGCGAGCTGTTAAGCCCTGCTCACCTGCGATAAGAGAAGCTATCTTCTGACCGTCGCAGCCGACTGCAGAGAAGAAACTAGGGAATTTGTGGGAGGTCCCGGGTATATATTGACCGGGAGGGGCCTCTTTTTGCCATCTCTGCAGTCAAGCGCCCTCTGGTGGAGGTAATCCCATCTGTTATGAATCATTATCTGGAGCAGGACGTGCTGTACAGTGGCTCCTCCCAGCCCCTTATATTCCAGGGACCTCCCACAAATTCCCCAGTATTGACAAGCAGTTAGCAAGAGGCCAGGAGAACAACAACCATAATCAAAAAATTTTAACCATGATAACCACCATACAGAGGCACTAAGAATAATGAAAACAAGGGCGGGGTAGAGCAGGGCGTGCTGTATACATATAATACCAATTCTATAGGTGAGTAATCCCAGAATTGTATTATTCTAAGTATACAGCACGTCCTGCTCCAGAGAGTAATTCCTTAGGTTTGGGACATCCAATAGCAGTGTGCGTAAGGTAGGGTGGGATCCCCAAAGCAACAACATGCAGATTAAACCACTGCCGCCTGCAGAACTTTGCGGCCAAAAGCAGCATCAGCTGAGACCCTAACATCAACCTTGTAAAACTTAGAAAAAGTATGAACAGAAGACCAAGCAGCGGCCTTGCAAACTTGTTCAACAGAAGCCTGGTGCTGAAAGGCCCAAGAGGCACCAATAGCACGAGTGGAATGAGTAGTAAGGCGGAAGGGAGGATCATTCCCTTTAGCAGAATAGGCCTGAATCACAGCCTGACGGATCCACTTGCTGATGGTAGACTTAGCTGGAGCCAGACCCTTCTTAGGACCAGAAGGGAGAACAAAAAGAGCATCAGTCTTCCTGAAGGGCTCAGTAGCCACCAAATAGAAGATTAGGTTCCTAACCACATCCAAGGAATGTAGAGCCCTCTCCTTAGGGTTACTAGGATTATGGCACAGAGAAGGCAGAACAATGTCCTGATTGAGATGAAAAGCAGACATCTTTAGCCAGAAAATCTGGTCTAAAGTGAAACACCACCTTGTCCTGGTGTCTCTCAAAGTAAAGGGGGCTTGATGGAAAGCGCCGCCAACTCAGAAACACGCCTAACAGAAGTGATAGCCACCAAAAAGACTACCTTAAGCGTAAGAATGGACAAAGCAACCTCATGCACAGCCTCAAAAGGAGACCCCTGCATGGCAGATAGGACCAAGTTCAAGTCCCAGACTGGTAACATAGGCTTACGTGGGGGGCGCACATGAGTAACCCCCTGGAAAAAGGTCTTGACTAGATGATGCTGAGCAAAAGATCCAAACCATGTTGGAGAAATTCCAGAATCCGAGGAATAGAATAGAGATTTAGCCTCACACCAGTCAATGTAGGTACACCAAACCCTATAGTAGATGGAAGAAGAGGACTTTTTCCTAGCCCTGATCATGGTGTTAACAACAGAGGCAGGCAGACCTTTTCTATTAAGCTGGAGGTTTCAGCAGCCAGGCCGTTAAAGCCAGCGTTTGTAAATTGGGGTAGAGTAGCCGCCCCTGAGTGAGCAGGTCTGGATCCTTGGGCAGGGCGTACCGATCTACCGCCAGCTGCACGATGTCTGCGAACCACACTCTTCTTGGCCAACAGGGGGCTTCCATGGCTAAGGCCAGAGGGTCCTGGGACAGAGACACAGACTGGAAGCTTGTGACGGGACGCAAACAGATCCACATCTAGCTGACCCCAACGGTGACACAGAGCGAAACACCCTGAAGCTGAGGGACCATTCCCCCAGGCGAGAAGTCCCCCTGCTCAGAGAGTCTGCCTCCAGATTCTCCACCCCCGGAATGTACACAGCTGAGATGCAGGGAACATCGTCCTCTGCCCAGGACAGGATCAGAGACACTTCCTTGAGGGCCCCCTTGCTCCAGGTCCCTCCCTGATTGATGTAGGCAACCGCCGTCTGGTTGTCAGAGCGTACCTGAACAGCCCGCCCCCGAAGGTGCGGGGTCAAGCAGGCTAGAACCAACCTGATCGCCCTCAGTTCCAGAACGTTGATAGAGGTGTGGGCCTCCTGAGGGCCCCACTGCCCCTGAAATGTTAGGGACCTCCAGAAGCCCCCCCCCCCAACCTGTCAGACTGGCATCCGTGGTGACTGTCTCCCAGCAAGCGGCCAGAAAGGATCTGCCCACCAACAGGTTCCTTGAGTCCAGCCACCACGAGAGGGACTGCCTGGCTAGGGGGGACAGAACCAAAACCTGATCCAGGGACACAGGGTCCCTGTCCCATACAGACAAGAGGTGGAGTTGAAGAGGCCTCATGTGAAACTGAGCATAAGGAACCACCTTAAAGCAGGACACCATCAGGCCCACCAGCTGCATTCCCTGCCTGATGGAAGGATGAGGGCAGGACAGAAGGAGCTGAGCTTGCAGACTGTCCATCTTCTGCTGAGAAAGAAAGATCCTGGCCCGAGCTGTATCCAGATTCATGCCCAGAAATGGCTTCACCAAAGAGGGAGACAGGGAAGATTTGGAGTGGATTATCACCCAGCCGAATGACTCCAGTGTGGTCACCACCCGCTGAGTATCCAGCTCTGCCTGTTGGAAGGACGGAGAAGTGATAAGAATGTCGTCCAAATAGGGAAGAATGCGAACGCCCTGAGCTCTCAGCAGAGCCATAATGCCCGCCAGCACCTTGGTGAATACCCTGGGAGCCACGAACTGGTAATGCTGATCCTCCAGAGCGAACCTGAGGAATCTCTGATGACCTGGAAAGACTGGAATATGGAGGTAAGCATCCTTGATGTCCACAGGGGTCATGAAGTCCCCCTGGCGCAGTGAACTTACAGCTGAGCGCAGAGTCTCCATGCGAAAACGCCTGGATCTGACAAACTTGTTGAGAAGCTTTAAGTCCAGGATGAGTCTGACAGACCCATCTCTTTTGGGAACAGTGAAAAGGTTGGAATAGCCCTTGCCCCTTTCCCTTAAGGGCACTTGGCAGATGACCCCCAGCTTTAGTAGATTCTGCACAGCAAGCAACAGGCCCAGAGCTGACAGGGGGTCTTGAGGCACCCGGGATCTGATGAATCTTGGGGGCGGCCAGGCTGCCAACTATCTTGTAACCGGAGGACACTACCTCCTGAATCCACCAGTCTGAGACATGACGCCTCCAGACGTGAGCAAAGAGCCAAAACCGTCCCCCCACCCGGATGGGTGAGGGGCTTGGGGGAAGACTTAGAACCCCAGGAGGGGTCAGGGCGGCCACGTCCTCTGCCCCTGCCCCAGAAATCTCCCCGGGCCCTTGCAAATGAAGCTCCCCTTCCCATTCTGGACCCACGGTAGGAGGGAAGAAAGGAACCTGAACCCCGAAAGGGCCGAGACTGTCTCTTGCGCTGGGGTAACCTGCCTCCCTTAGAAAACAGGTCCAGGCGATCCCCAGAGAGCCCAGGGGAACCCAGTGAGAGCCTTCTTGGCAGTGTTGTCAGCTGCCCACTGGCGCAGCCAAACCGAGCGGCGCATAGCCACCGCCAAGGCAGAAGCCCTGCCACACATTCTAATGGTATCATCCAAGGCAGAGAGGACATATGCAACAAATTCCTCACAACGCAGAAGGGCTCTATACTCTTCAGTAGCCGCATCATCAGGAGCCCCATCTAAAATACTCTTGAGCAGAGTCCTAATAGCCACAGCTGTAATGGCAGAGGCACAAACCGGACGCAGCGCGGACACCACACAGTCCGTTGGAGGGGACAGCAGGAAAAGGGTACCTCTTATCCCAACTCTTAGGCACCCCAGGGAGCCTGCTCGGTCGCTCCCACTCTTTTGAGCACAAGATTATTAAAGTGAGTTTGCTCAGGAAACTCCAAACGTGGCTCAGCAGTGTGAAACAACTCCCCCTGCTGCCGAGGAGCTGCGGCAGGAAGAGAGATAGAAAGTACTTCAAAAATGTGAGCCAAAAGCCCGTCAGTAATATCTGGAGCCCATGGATCAGAGCCAGAATCAGCATAACCCTTAGGCTGCTCATCAGATGATTCTGAATCAGAAAACAATTCCCCTTCTTCTAGGGGGCTATAGCCGGCCAGGTCAAAAAATTCCTCAGCCTCCATAGGAAGCAAGTTAACGCCAGGTACAAGATGCCGCCTCTTAGAGGCCTTACGCGCCGTAGACCCAGCAATCAGCTTCTCAATGCTAGCCACACTGGTAGACAAATCAGACAGACTCCCCACTGGTATGCACCTCTCTGGGAGTCAGATGTAAGCGTGGGGGAGTGGGCGAAGCCACACGGGGCGCAGGCCCAGCCACAGGTAACCCAGATTGCAGCGCAAGCGCCCGCTGGGCACAGGGTGCACAAACCCACACATTGTCATCACTTGTAGGGGACACCCCACACACACACCACACAGCCGGGCTTGTCCCGAAGGAACCCCAAGCACATTATCCTGAGAAGCCTCCATATGGCGATTATCGCCGCCAGCAGCCAATAGGGATTTACAATATAAAGTCACCCGGGATGCCCCAATAGCCGGCTAGGAAAGTGGGAGGTAAAGGCAGAATAGGCCTCTAATAGCAACTAAATAGAGGGGATAGGCCCGGAGAAACCACAATTACATTTGACCTGCCTGCAAGACAAACAGAAAGTCCCGTAAGCGGTATGCATACATAATATATATATAAAAATAAGCCAGCCCGCAGGGGCACTTACAGACCGCGGTAGGTAGACGCCAGCCACGCAGCACAAGGAGAGCAAAATGGCGCCCGCAGAAACCTCGAAGAGCGCGAAGGCGCCCACGTGACCATGTCAGCCAATGATGGCGCAGCAGCGCCTGAGGGCGGAACGCCGTACAAGCACACGCGGCGGCACTTTTAAAAAAGCAACCAGGGCAACACAAGCCAAGCTATACCACGGAATAAAATAGGGAGTGAAGAATACACACACACCTCCCGAGAAATACCAGGGAGAGCGAGGGAGGGCAGCGGTTAACCTGACAGGAGCCCACCGATGGACAGGGGGTGAGGGGCGATAGCGCGGGAGGGGCATCCCATAAGGCTCACCATGGGCCTATACCGCCCACCCTTTGGTGGGGGATTGTGGTCGGAGCAGCGCTCCTTAAGCACCTGACAACGGTGCTGCCTACAGTCACCCGACCAGTGCAGCCAAAGCTAGGAGGCAGAAAAAAGAGGAACGGGTGGGAATAGTCCTACAGGGCCGCAGGCTAATAGCCCCACTCACCTGCGAGTAGAGAGAGCTATCTTCTTGCCTTCGCAGTGCCGACTGCAGAGAACTGGGGAATTTGTGGGAGGTCCCTGGAATATAAGGGGCCGGGAGGAGCCACTTTTTTGCTGTCGCTGCAGTCCAGCGCCATCTTGTGGATGTATAACCCAAATGTAAGGAATTACTCTCTGGGGCAGGACGTGCTGTATACTTAGAATAACCTGCCTGACCTTCTGACACTCCAAAACCTCCAATATTATAACCACCGACATCGTCACAGTCCTTTGCGACTGCAGGAAAAATACCGTTTTGTGAGTACTCCTTTAAAACTTCGGTCTTCATGACATCTGGGTAATCTCCAGTAGAGGGCAAACTTCTGCAGAGATGAATATGCAAAAAAGAAAGTCCCTCCCGGTCCATATATACCTGGGACCTCCCACCAATTCCCCAGTGTATAAAAGCAGTAAAGGGACAAGGAAGAACCAAATATAACGTTAATCAAAACCAATGGTTCACCATACAAAAGCCCCAGAATACCTGAAAAAAAGGGGTGGGGCGAAGTGGAGTGTATGGGACACTCATAATACCCGTTTTAAAGGCGAGTACTCACAAAAACAGTATTATTCTAAGTGTGCCATACACTCCACTTCGGTCTTCATGACATCTGGGACATCCAATAGCAGTGTCCGTCATGGGTGGGAACCAGAAACAGTAAAGAATGTACCAACTCAAACCACTGCAGCTTGCAGAACCTTGCGGCCAAAAACAGCATCCTCTGAAGTCCGCACATCAAGACCAAGTAGCAGCCTTACAAACTTGTTCAACAGAAGCCTGGTGCTGAAATGCCCAGGATGCACCAACAGCACGGGTAGAGTGTGCAGTGACCCTAAAAGGGGGGAGACCTCCCCTTAGCAGAATAGGCCCCAACGATGGCCTGACGAATCCATTTGCTAATCGTAGACTTAGCAGGCGCCAACCCTTTCCTGGGCCCGCAGGGCACCATGAAAAAAGCGTCCGTCTTGCAGAAGGAAGAAGTAGTCACCAAATAGTACTTCACACAACGAACAACATCCAAATTGTGCAGAACCCTCTTCTTGTCATTGTTAGGCTTAGGACACAAGGAAGTGAGAACAACATCCTGATTGAGGTGGAAAGCAGACACCACCTTAGGAAGGAAATCCGGCTTAAAACGAAAAACCACCTTATCCTGGTGTCTCTCAAAGTAAGGGGCCTGAATCGACAGGGCTGCCAACTCAGACACGCCGAACAGAGGTAATAGCCACCAAGAAAGCAACCTTCTGAGTGAGAACCGAAAGAGCAATATCCTGTAGCGGCTCAAAAGGAGTACCCTGTAGAGCCGAAAGAACCAAATTCAAATCCCAAACAGGAACTACAGCCTTCCGAGGGGGCCGCACATGCGCCACCCCTTGAAAAAAAGGTCTTAACCAGCGGGTGTAAAGCAAAAGACCTCTGGAAGAAAACAGACAGAGCAGAAACCTGTCCTTTCTAAGTACTAAGCTGGAACCCAAGATCCAGATTATGCTGAAGAAACTCCAAAATCCTGGGTATAGAAAAAACCCTGCAAGGCAAGGCCCTAGCCTCACACCAATCAATATAGGACCTCCAAGTCCTATAGTAAATGCCAGAAGAGGACCGCTTCCTAGCCCTAATCAGGGTCTGAACAACAGCCTCAGACAAACCTTCCTCTTTCAAGATGAAGGTTTCAGTAGCCAAGCAGTCAAAGCCAGCGTTTGTAAATTGGGGTAAAGTAGATGACCCTGAGATAGCAGGTCCTGCAACAGGGAAGCTGGTACTGGTCTACGGCCATCTTTACGACGTCTGCGTACCAAACCCTTCTTGGCCACCTTGGAGCCACCAGAATCGCTGGTGCCCCTTCTAGAACCAGTTTGCGAACTACCTTGCCCAGCATGGAGACAGGTGGAAACAGGTACAGAAACCCCAACTCCTTCCAAGCCAGTGACAAGGCATCCACCGCCAGAGACAGAGGATCCTGAGAAAGAGACACAAAGGTCGGAAGTTTGTGATTGTGCCTCGAGGCAAAGCGATCCACCTCTGGAGTCCCCCACTTGCGGCAAAGATCCAGAAAAACCTCGGGATTGAGAGACCACTCTCCGTGGCGAGAGGATCCCCTGCTCAGGGAATCCGCCTCAGTGTTTTCCACTCCCGGAATGGAGACTGCCGAAAGGAAAGGAACATTGCTCTCTGCCCAGTGCAGGATCAGAGAGACTTCCCTGAGGGCACTCCTGCTGCGAGTCCCTCCTTGGTGATTTATGTAAGCTACTGCCGTTCGGTTGTCCGAACGAACCTGAACCGGAAGACCCCGTAAATGTGGGGTCAGCCGAGCCAGAACCAGTCGAACGGCTCTGAGCTCCAAGACATTGATGGGGGTGTGAGCCTCTTGGGTACCCCACACCCCGCTGAACTGATGACTCTTCCAATAACCTCCCCAGCCCGACAGGCTGGCATCCATGGTAATCGTCTCCCAACAAGGGACCAGAAAGGATCTGCCCTTCACCAGATTGCTCGAGTCCAGCCACCACCGAAAAGACTGCCAAACCCTGGGAGACATCCTGAAAGGTCGATCCAATGACTGAGGGCACCTGTCCCAATACGTCAATAGGTAAAGTTGAAGAGATCTCATGTGAAACTGTGCAAACGGCACCGCCTCGAAGGAGGATACCATCAAACCCACCAGTTTCACCCCGTCGGATAGAGGGACAAGGACTGTCCAGAAGAAGGCGGATCAGGCCCTGAATCCCCTGCACCTTGGACTGGGGCAGAAACACTCTGGCCCGAATGGTATCCAGATTCATGCCCAGAAATGAAACCACATGAGACGGGGAGAGAGAAGACTTGGCGCGGTTGATCACCCACCCGAACCATTCCAGGGTCGACACCACCTGGTGGGTGTCCAGCTCCGCCTGATGGAGGGAAGAAGCTGATATCAACAGATCGTCAAGATAAGGCACAATGCGAATGCCCCGAGATCTGAGCAGAGCCATTATGCCCGCCAAAACCTTGGTGAAGACCCTCGGTGCCGAGGTCAGACCGAAGGGAAGAGCTACAAACTGATAATGTTGATCCTCCACCGCAAATCGGAGGAATCTCTGATGTGCCTGAAAAATCGGAACATGCAGATACGCATCCTTGATGTCTATGGATGTCAAAATCCCCTTGGCGAAGGGAATTGATAGCCGAGCGCAGAGTCTCCATGCGGAACTTTTTGGCTCTGAGAAATCTGTTGAGAACCTTGAGGTCTAGAATGGGTCTCACCGAACCCTCCTTTTTGGGAACCGTGAAAAGGTTGGAGTAGAAACCCCTGCCTCTCTCCGACAGAGGCACCGGGCATATAACCCCCATGTCCAGAAGGTTTTTTACTGCTAACAGGAGCCCCTGTGCAGCTGAGGGTCCGAGGGCACCCAAGACCTTAAGAATCTTGGGGGCGGCCAGTACTCGAACTCCAGTTTGTACCCGGAGGAGACCACTTCCAAGATCCAACTGTCTGTGACCTCCCGAGCCCAGACCTGGAAGAAGAGCCGCAGCCATCCCCCCACCCTTGTGGGTGAGGGCACCCCTTCATTGCTGAGCCGGTTTAACGGCAGGCTTGGGAACCCGGGCAGGCGCGGGATGTGCCCGACCAAGGCGCTTATCCTTAAGGGAAATGCCGTCTGGGGTGTTCAGCACAGAAGAGTTGGTCAAACCTAAAGACAGGCGCGTCGACCTCGGGAGGAGAAGACCAGCGCTTAACCGCCTCCACCGGGAAAGGATATTTCTTATCCCATCCCTGAGGAACACCAGGAAGCCGTCTGGGCCTCTCCCATTCTCTAAGGATCAGCGCATCAAAATGACCCTGGGTAGGGAATTCCAGACGGGGCTTGCAGGCCCCAAAAAATACAATTCTGTGAGATACTCACCTGTAGAATTGGTATTATACACATACAGCACGTCCTGCTCCATCTATAATACTTACACATGGGTTATCCTCCGCCAGAGGGCGCTGTGCACTGCAGACATGCAAAAACAGGCTCCTCCCGGCCCTTCATATACCCAGGGACCTCCCACAAATCCCCAGTATTGAAAAGCAGTGAGAAAGAAGCCGGGAGAAACCAACCACCAACTGGTAACAATAGTAATGATAACAATCACCATACAGGGGATCCAGAAAAATGTAAACCAGTAACTCCCAGGGGACACCGCCGGCCGACCAATCCACTCGGCCTGACGTAGAGATTGGGGAGTAAGGAAAGACGACCCGGTAGATCCTAATGCAGACGCCCCCCAGGCATGTCCGAGACATCACCCCCATTTGCGCCATGGCGAGTAGCCTGGGAGCAAAAGAGGCCACAAATAATGCCTCAATCCGCAGGGTTGGTCCTGCAACACCGCCTAGTAACGGTCTTGGTGTCCAGCAGACACAAGGGGGAACTAAGAAGATCTAGAACTCCACAGGAGGCCGGAAGCCCCCCTTGCACAGGGCGCCTGTGTCCCACAACAGATGTCATATAGGGACTACCTGTGAGAGTAGAATTGCCAGGCCTACCATAGGCCCGCGTGGCCCAGACTGCCTCATACTGTAGAGGGAAGGAGGAAGGTTAATATAGAGGCCAACATACTGTTAAGGGCAACCTGTAAGTAAGCCCAAACTCTGTAGGCCCAGTACAGCCTACACCAATACCTGAAGTAAAACCAGGAGCTAGAAGCACCCTGACAACCACTGAGAGGGACCGCCCAGCAAAGCTATCCTGTGTCAGGGGGACATCCTCCTGGAACCACCAGAAGGAGAAGGTACATTCCTAGATGGTGGACAGCTGCTGCAGCAGTACCCTCGCCCAGAAGGGCGAGGGCACCCCTTCATGCTTGGGAGGTCTTGGCAGATTTGGACTTAGTCCTGCCAGAGGGCCCAGGGCGTTGCCTGCCCACCCCATGGTGGAAATCCACACCGAACAGTTGGAAGCACACCTCAGGTTCGCGTTTGACACTAACGTAGGGAGGGGGAGGGGTGTCCCTGCCCCGAGGAGGCCGGAGCGGCCTTCTGCGCAAGGGTGCTTTACCCTTTTTACCAAAAAGGTCCAAACGGGTCCCAAATAATCGTCGTCCTCTGAAGGGAAGGCAAGTGAGCGCCTTTTTCGTAGCCGCGTCAGCACCCCACTGTCGCAGCCAGACCAGGCGGCGAATAGCTACCACAAGGGCACACATCTTAATGGTGTCATCCAGAGCTGAGAGGATAAACTTCACAAACGCATCTGATAGCGCATTAAACACCCCCCCAAGGGAGGTCCTCAGGACGGTGATCTAGTACTTTTCTGACAAGAGTCCTGGTGGCCACCGCAGTGATGGCCGCGGCACAGACCGGGCGTAGAGCCGTCCCTGCACACGAGAAGGCGTGGGAAGCCAGTCTGTCAATGCGCCAGTCCTCAGCATCCCGAAGGGTACGGTAAAAAGGAGCCGTCATGAAAGGGGGGTTAGTAACCCCTATAACCGGTGCATCCACCACAAGAGGTGCTGACCAAAAATTAACCACATCAGGAGGGAAAGGGTACTTCCAATCCCAGACCCCTGGGACCCCTTTAAGTTTACAAGGCGATTCCCATTCTTGGGATATAAGATTCTGGAAATGATCCTGTTCCAGGAACTCCAAGCGTGGCGGGGCTGTATGGAAACTCTCCTTCGTAGGCTTGGGGGTCTCCCCGGGGGGGGGGGGGGGGGGAATCCGAGAATAGCTCACCTTCCTCAGAAGGATCAAGGTCCTGCATATCAGCAGAGTCATCGGTATCGTTAGGAACCGGAGAGCCAGGAGGCGTCAGGGACCGCTTCTTACCAGGGCCCATACGCTCCGCCAATCCAGTCAGCACCTGCTCCGCCGTAGGCAGCACGCGCGGCATGGTTTGCAGGTCATCCCCGCTCGAGTGGGACTCATCAAGAGTGATATTTAGGTCCGGGGAGACGGGTGTATTGAAGGGAGGTGCAGCCACTGGCAGACCTGCCTGTTCAGCACACGGTCCGCAGACCCGTGCTCTGTCAGCCTGGGGCTGACCACACACTGCACACCACCGGTCATGTCACAGAGGGACCCCGGGTAAATAATTCTGAGATGCCTCCATATGGTGATTATCTGAGCAGTATACCCGTAGGGATTTACGCAATAGGCAACCCTGGATGCCCCAAGAACCGCTAGGAAGTGGGAGAATTTGTTATGTGGACCCGCTGTAATATATGTTAGGCCGGGAGAAGCCACCGAAGTCCTGGCGTCTGAAAGACATAATGGGACAAGAGGGGTGGTGTCAGTGCCATGCGCAGCCGAATACACATAGAACCATGCCGCCCGGAGGGCACTTACATGACCAAGGGAGGAGGCAGACCGCACCACGCGCGCGCGAAGATTGTCAAAAAGGTGCCAAGCAAACCTCGAGGGGCGGGCCAGACCAGGCTGTGGCGCGGAGCGCGTCATGCCGAGTCTCCGCCTCCCCCAAAGAGCGCAAAGCTCTAACCAACAGAAATAAGTAGAAGGCACATGCATAAAGATGCTGTCACGTTGGAATGATGCTGCCGTCTAGGCAGTTAATGAAAGACAAAAGGCTTGCAACTGTATAGGAAGGAGCGCGACACTGACACCCAATTAAAATAAAAACCAAAGGCCTAAACGTGTTACTTCACACTAGGACTGCCACACATACCCCCCCTTCCCCCCCCCCCGAGTTACGGGAGGAAGAGAGGGAGAAGCGGACCAGCGTCCATGGACTAATCTGTGAGGGGCACGGGCAAGAGCGCGGGGGGGCATCCACTAAAGGCTCACCATCGGCCTAACCGCCTACCCTATGGTGGGGGATTGCGGTGGAGCGTGGCTCCGTTCAGCACACAAGGTGCTGCCTACCTTCACCCGACCCACGCAGCCCAGGCTGGGAGGCATATTCTTCCAAAGAGGACGGGTGGAAATAGTCCCGCAGGGCCTCGGGCTGTAAAGCCCCGCTCACCTGCGAGAGCGTGATACTTCATGTCTTCGCAGTTCAGCACTGCAGAGAAATCTGGGGATTTGTGGGAGGTCCCTGGGTATATGAAGGGCCGGGAGGAGCCTGTTTTTGCATGTCTGCAGTGCACAGCGCCCTCTGGCGGAGGATAACCCATGTGTAAGTATTATAGATGGAGCAGGACGTGCTGTATGCTTAGAATAATTCCCCCTTCTTAAGAGGGGGCACCTCAGGCGGTTCAATATCCAACACCTCCAATAAATGACAAAACAGTGGCCATATCTACGGCATCCCCCAGCGCCTGCCCGACATTGGAATATCCAGACTGAACATAGTCCGCCTCTGTTTCCTGATACAATTCCCCCTCTTCTAACGGGGAATAATCTGACAAATCAGCTGACTCGTCGTCAACATCCCACAATGGCTGGGCCGACGACAAATGTCTCTTTTTAGCCTGGGCCTTCTTGCCCACCGTGCTAGCAATAATTTTCTCAATGCTGGCCAATCTAGCCCAAACATCAGAAAGCGATTCCCCACTGGTACCAATGTCACTTGGGGTACGGATAAGGTGGGGAGGGGAAGGCGATGTAGCCGGAGGAGCCGACCCAGAAGGCTGGGCACCAAACTGCCGCGTTATGGCCTTTTGCACGCATGGTATACAGACCAACATCTTCTCCCCCGTAAGGGATACCCCGCACCCCACACATGGCCCGGATTGTCCCAGAGGGATCCCGAGCCCAGTATCCTGCAGAGCCTCCATATGGTGATTTTTGTGGTCAGTCACAAGACCGCAGGGAATTACGCACAAGCAACCCGGGATGCCCCTAAAAAGTCCCGGTGTGAGGATTTTTGGGTGGAAAATTTTACACTAGGGACCCCAGGACCAGGAGGGACCCCTTAATATGCACATATACAGGGCAACCTGTAACACACAAAACAAGCAACATAAGTGCAGAGCTGTGTAAAAATGGCCATAACCTTACATTGTAAAAGACCACAGCATTTGATCTTGTAGCCACACAATATGTATATACATGTATATATATCAACCATATCCCAGCCAGACAGTGTAATTAACACACACACACACACACACACACACACACATATGCACTAGACCAGTGGGGGCCCCCGCTAAAGAGGAGCCCCCACACACACACAAGCTAGGGAAGTGGCCATCGGGCCCTTACCACACTGATCTGCTATGCGGCCTGCTCAAGAATATGGCCCCCATGAAGACTCATGTATGAGGAGGGAAAGCAGGGGGGAGGGCGGGCGAGCGCAGAACGCGTGTTTGCCGAGGCCACGCCCCCCTCCCAGCCACGCGGACCCTTAAGACACGAGCAAAGCAATCGCGCCCCTTCCTGAACGCAGCCTGAGGGGGGAGAAGTTCCCCCAGGCTGCCACTAGTCCCTGATATGCCGATAAAGGCAGTCTGACACACACAAAGTAAAAACACTAAGCACACAGGGACACAAGCTGGGGAAAATGAAATATCGGCCAGGCAAGAAAATCCCCCATCCCCCCCCCCCCACCCCGAAGGGGAATAAGGGACCCGGAAGGGGGGGGGAAAACTGCCAGAGCCGGCCTTAAGCCTAGAGGGACGGGGTATCCCACATCAGGATCACCAAGAAACCTGGATAACCGCCTACTCCATAGTGAGGTCTCACAGTGAAGCAGTGCTCCTGCTGCACCCATAGGGTGCTCCTACCTTCACCAGGACCCGCAGCCTAAGCTGGGAGGCTCAATATAGGACAATTTAGAAGGGTCCTGGCAGTAATAGGGACAATAGAAGGCCGGGCGCGAGCCCGGCTTACCTGTAAGTAAAGAAGTCTTCATCTTCTGTCTTGTCGCCTTCCCTGCAGAGAAGGAACTGGGGAATTGGTCGGAGGTCCCAGGTATATATGGACCGGGAGGGGCTTTTTTGCATATTCATCTCTGCAGAAGTTCGCCCTCCACTGGAGATTACCCAGATGTCATGAAGACAAGTGGAGTGTATGGCACACTTAGAATATAACTGGGAGATCCAGCCCTATATAGGCCATGAGGAGCTAGTTTTTTTTTCTGCCATCTTGCAGTTGCTGCCTATGGCTAGATTAACCCACAAGTTGCTACTGGTGGTACCCCAGAATGGAAGAGATGAGAAGATACATGGGCATAAAAACCCCGCCCCTGCTCTAATAGCGGAACAATTTCTATGACTCCTTTTGTGGAGTTCCCGGATGACATGTGGGAAGGCATCTCCCTTCTCTGGGTCTTTTGGTGGAATCAGGAGAAAAAGGTATCCCGAGGGTTCCAAAGTTGATATTCTGACTGAACCAGCTGTAAAACAAATAGACTTTGTGAAATCTCTTGCCAATGTACCAGGGAGAGAGACTGCCTGCCCGGGCCGAGGTTTGTCCGAATGGGGCAGAGTGTTGTAGATCAAGCTGGGCTTGTGCATCCCCTTGTATGGGCCCCCAATGCTTCTTGGGCTCTGGCTGCCTAGCTATTGACTGCGATGGGGCCCTCTGAATAAGGGGGGCCTCTGAAAAGTCTGGCGAGTATGGCATCCAGCTATGAACCAAACATGAGTTTGCCTCAAAAGGGATGCCACACATCCCCTTATCCATGTCTTGAGACAAATGGCTCTGCTAGCACAATTGACGCCAATTTGGCATTAGCCCTTACTGCTTCAGCCAGGGACGTCTTCAAAGAAGGCAACAGCCTGAAACATACCTGGGAACAATTCCAAGACTGTCTCTTTCGGAGTGTCATTTTCCATGTACCCCTTTTAAATTGTTAAGCCAGGCTTCTAGGTTCCTGGCAACAGTCTGAAGCAAGGGCTGGTCTGAAGGAAAAAGGCGGTAGCATCCCAGGCCCTCTTCAAAATGCCATCAGTACAGCAATCCATAGGATTCCAAAGAGTGTCTTAAAAGCTTAATCCAAAGACCATCTAGTTTAGGACATTTAGCTCAGATCTCTGCTTCAGATTCATTAAAGGGAAATTTCCTCTTCAGCGAAATAGCCATTCCTTTTCATTACATCAATCAATGAAGAATAAATAGGGTAAACCTTCTTCTTAACTATTAAATAACGATACATGGTATCCTGAACTGAAAGCCGATTACACAGAATCAATGTACATAGTATCAAATATCCTGAAGCAATGCTGGTGCCTCTTCAGACAACCTGCTTCTAGCATAGCTAGAAGATGGATCCTCATCCGAAGCTATACCCTAAGACTCAATAAAGGGACTCCACTCCCGAGGAGATCTGACCCTCATCATCCTACCTGGCTGGCTGTTTTACTGTGGAGTGGTGATAACGGAGTAGCTGAACCTGTGAAGATGGAATTGGAAGGGAGGTATCCCTGGAGTTGGATGTTGTGGTCCTCATAACGGACATGCCCACATTCGGAATGGAAACCATGTTGGCTTCCATGTTGCTCAGAACATCCACCAGATAACTGGCAACTTCATTGCCCAGTCTATGCTCTAAAAAGATCTTGCAACAGACTCTGTTCCAAGAATCTGGCACGATAGCGAGACAATTAATGCAGAGCCTAGCGGTGTCAGCCTCCTGAAACTTAGATTTGTCGGATCCTGCTTTGTCTCCTTCGGCTAAACACTCACAGGTTAGACTACAAACATAAGAGGGAGACATGGCTAAGGCAAGGCTTCTAAGTGGTGAAGGAGCAATAACAGTGCAACCTAGGTAGGAAGTAGGGAGAAAAGTATAAGCTGAGGGATGCATATGAGCAATGTTTTTTTGTAAGGGTGTTGGTCCGGTTTAGCCAAGTCTAAACTGCCCACTGAATTAAGCACCCCTAATCTTTACTGCCCTATGATCTCAATGATCATCAGAGAATTGAGCCAGAACAAGAAAATAAGCCCAGACCCAACCTATGTGGGCACCTACAGCTCTGCATACCACATGATCACCAGATGCTGTACATATTTGAGGGTATAGGAAACCAATTTTAGATAACAGGAAAATAAAATAATCTGCTCTGTACAATGCATTTCAGGATTGGTTCACATGTCATGGTCATGTCATGATACACTAGGGTTTTCTCAGAGATTCTATATAAATGCACTAGAATAGCAAATGCTTTTCTGCCAAATCACTACGAGCAGGGGTTTTGCAATCCATAGGCTACTATGGGCAGAGACCGCAGGCAATCGTTAAGCACACTGCAAACGCTTCGCAGCAGTGTCAACCAGGCCTGAGGTAACACATGGAGTCTGGTTAACTGCACTGCAGGGAAAGGAACTTCATAAAAACAAAGTTGCTGCACATTAATATAACGAACAAAAAATTGCAAACAAGCATATAATGCGCAAATTTGACTAATCTTATAAACATACAGAAAAAAAAAAAACAAGAGCTTGGAAGAAATATAAAAGCAAACCACAAAAATGTTAAAGTTCACAGGATAATAAGGACAAACAGCATGCCTTCAAACAAGAATTCCTAGAAAGGAATTTAATTACCTTGCTCACAGGGTTCTTCTGTTTGTGGCTTCTTAACAGTAAGGTCCAATGGAGAATCTTGGTCAGCCATCAGAAGTTTGCTAAGCACGGGATTCTGAGTAGTTGCGTGAGGTGGAGAACTTTGTCCAGAAGTTGGTTTCAGCAAGCTTTGGTCTTTTGTGCTGTTGGGCGGGCTGGAGTCCTGAGAAGAACTATTCTTTGAGGTATATTCTGCAGCAAACTGTCGAATCATTCGCTGCATGATCTCACGAGCAACTAAGGGAATATTGGGATCAGAGATCCTAGGGCTGTCTGAAAATAAAAAATTGTACATAAATTGTAATTTGCATGGTATTAAGGACAAACTTTTCTCAAAAAATATTTTACAGCAATAGTAATTTCATTTAAAATGACAAAACAAAAAAACACGAACAATACTGCAGAATTAAATAGAAACAAAAACACAGGGCACTAGCCCCGGAATATAAAAGCTATCAGGGAAGCTTCTGGAAGACCCCCCCCTCTCCCTGGCATCCTAAATTGTAATGCCCTCTGTGTGAAAAACCCCAGGTAGCCAGTATACACTCACCTTTCCACAGTCCAACAGTGTATGAACAGGATCATTTGGCAGATGGCTCCGACCGTTTACATTGCGCAGCCGCATTCCCTGCATCTTTGGGCAGTGCGCACACACCGCTGGGGATGCGGACAGTCTTGTTCTCCGTTGCAGTCTATCAAAGCAGTTTGCCGAATAACAGTCAACGCAAATGGCTCCCAATGGACAAGAGCCTGTGCAGGTGCCGTTGGACCAGGAAGAGGCAAGCGGTACTGGACAATCTGGGGGTTTCTCACAGCTTTGCACAAGCACGGAACAAAACCCGGGATAGTCATTATCTGGGGTTTTGTTCTGCTCTCATTAAGGTTACACAAGATCAGCCCCCCCCCCATGCAAACTGCAGGAAGCCAATAAAAGGCCAGCATCACGTAAATATAGCGCAACTTTATTCTCTGGCCCCCTTCGTTTCACTACTGGGAAACGCAACTTACATTTTTGTTGCGCCCCGGGTATTCACCATCCCTCTCCTCAAGAGCTACCAACAGGTAGCACTCTGGATAAAAACAGAAATGCTCTAAGTGATGAGGTGTAGAACTCACATTTTAGAAATCTGTTCCAAGTCCCTGTCCCCTGCTTTTTTCACAGTGACTGGGGAACATTGCTCTATTCACTATTAGGAGGCGTGCACTAGGAACCTCCAGGTATACAAACGTCTGAAAACAGGACATGACATACGACTGGTGTAAATTTTACATTGCCGGAGCAGGGGAGAGTAGGGGAAATACCTTTGTTTTTGGTTTTGCACAGACAGGGCCTTCATAGTATATATACGTACACGTACAGAGTATATACAAATGTCACCAGACAAGACCATGATCTACAGAAGGGGTACTGTGACACAGCAGACCAGGAGTGATTGGCTGTGAACGTTTTTAGGAAATTACCTAAAGTCCTGTAAAGGTATATACTAGATCCTGTTATTCAAGACTAACCTTTCTTGTAGAAGACGGCATTGATGAACTCTTCGGCTTGTCTTTCTAGTCTAATTATTTTTGATTGCTCGTGCTTAAGTAGGTTTTCGTGACCCGTTTCCGACACCGATTTATTAAATCCAGCTAAATGCTCCTGCAACAAAGGTTAATAGATACTCAACGGTAAGAAACAAAAAATCAAAACAAAAAAAAAGGACAACTGCGCTAACCACACTAAAATGAAATGACAAAATGCACCAACTGTGCACAAAGCAAAATACATCTAAAACAACAAAGTTTAAACCATTTTCAAATCACTTCATTTTAAAGTCACCGTGGAAGATTGGGAAACTAGATTTTCAGGGGGTAATCCAGCTCCCCCACGACAGGTTCCCATAAAGATAAAACATATGCCCAGTCTTGGTAAAACTGCAGTTCCGAGACATGACTGAGCTGCTACATAGCACTCCTCAAGCAATTGATTATTTGTACTCCATTCAATTCTCTCTGCAGCATCACGTCACAAACATGTTTCACCACTGCCATGGATCCAGAGGAGCACATTTTTTCCCCCAAAGTGCACCTTTGTTGGGACAGTGCCTATATCCATCTATTTTGAAGAGGAGCTATTATAGCCAAGTTTGCCAAATTCCTCATTCAAAGCAGGTTGATCAAAAAAGCTTCAGTTGTAAAGACATGACGTAGCCATTCCCTCTTTATCTTTTGGTATCTTTGGTAGCAGTAGGTTGTACAATATAAGCCATAGAAGCATACAGTACAGCTGCATACCTTTGACAAAAAACAAAAAAGAAGTTGCAGTCTTCCAGTAAGGAAAGGGCTCTGCTCACACAAGTTGCAATGGCCAGCAGTCACAGCGCGATAGAAAATGCTGGCCATTATTTTCTATGGGCCAGTTCACATACATGCACTGCATTGTTCAATGCGTTGCAATAAAGAAGTCTATGGCAACACAAAATGAGATGGAAACCCAAAAATGGGTCCACCACTCTTCGTCTTTTTCTCTAAACTCCCCTGCATAACGGATTCTACAAGTAATCCCTTTTGGAAGGTTTCACCCTCCTTCCACAGCAATTACTCCAAAATCCCAAATTGCAGGGGTTTGAGCAGCACGGGGGGGGGGGGGACAGGGGAGATTGGCTAATCTTTTTGGCATCACTGGAAGATTTTGGTCCGCTTTATAAAAAAAAAAAAAAAAAAAATACTTAAAATGACCACCCACAGGCTTAATCCCATGACTTTCTACCAGCCAACAGCTCTAGCCGAAAGCCCCTGCCAGCTTTCACTGCTTGAGCATTCAGAGCATGCTTTGGAAACTCCAAATGTCCTAAAAAAAAGGGCTAGGACAAACCCTTTAAGTCACAGCATATATATCACACACTCTATGTGTGTTAAACTAGTTTACAAGGTCCAAATCGAGCAGCATAAAATAGTTAATGCTTACAATATCGTACAGTCGCCGTAGTGGTACAATTACAGCTACATGAATACACAAACGTAGCAAAAAATAGAGGAGAAAGGCGAGACGCAAAAAAGTAAGAGGCCTGGGTAAGACAAGACATACCGATTTGGTCCCAAACGTTGTTGTCTGTATCGTTCACTAACACTACTAGGTCAAGGCCTCAGATCAGTAAATACCACTTGCTTCCCGCCCATTCTGCACATCACATCATAATAGATCAGTATAAGAAGCTGGGCCAGTTGGTGGTCATGGCCTGTGTACAGAGTTACACAGATGTTTACAGACCCTGTTCTCAATTGACAGACAGCTTTAAAGTCTCTGGACTTATACAATGGAGAATCCCTTTACTATTCCATAAGAGAACATCTGCATCATACCTCCACTATCTGTACTAACCTATATCCTTCCCTAAAGATGTCCAAAACACATTCTGCCCGGCCCAGCTCACACGCGCTTCTATATGCAATTTGCAGCCAAATTGTTCGGGGGGTGGGGGGGGGTATGGAGAGTATATTTTTGGGAGAAATACAATTGAAAAGACTGCAAGTTTTGGATCCCTGCTACTGGTTCAACCTGGCATAACAGGAAAGGAAAGAGGCAGATGGGACAGGCTTCAGGCAGACTGCTTGCTGCCTTATTGTGGTTGCCTGGACTGTCCTTTGAAAGTGGCCCAAAAACCCAGGATTTTGACTATTTGGGATGCCCTGCTGTAGAAAACCAACCCAGGTCACCCACCTTTCCAGCATTCTCGGGTGCTTTAGTCAATTTCGGCTAACAATCAGCTAATTGTAACCGAAAAAAATCTGAGTAGAGCCAG
Organism: Gastrophryne carolinensis; assembly: GCA_027917425.1. Classification (NCBI taxonomy): domain Eukaryota; kingdom Metazoa; phylum Chordata; class Amphibia; order Anura; family Microhylidae; genus Gastrophryne; species Gastrophryne carolinensis. Next base: position 495,994,255 of record CM051235.1, read on the forward strand.
CAGCCACATCCCTACTAGCCTCTAACAGGGTGTGTGCCTGTGGCGTTTACAAGTCCCTGGCGCAGATAAGGCTAAAAAAAGTATGGCTTACAGCGGACCACGCAATTGAAACGGGGTGCCCCTGGGAAAAAAAATAGGCAGCCCTAGAGTATTAAAGATTTCAGGGCCACCGATGTTGGATTCATATACATTGTGGTCTTTTTTTCAAATCTGGTGACAGAGCTCTGAGTATCTTAAACCGGACCAACACCTATTGTAAAAAGAAAAAAAAAAAAAAAAAAACATCCCCCCCCCCCCCATGAACCTCCTGCAAACCCCTAAATCTTACCTGTCACCTCGCTACCCCAGCCACATGCGGCCAGGTGATTGGTTGACAACATGTTCTGATCTCGCCCAGTAGCTGGCAAAGTGGAAGCGGGAGCAAGGGACACTTGACCACAGAATCACATGGCGAATCACATGGCTGCATTTCACCCAGGGAACAAGGAGACAGGTAGGATCTAAAGAGTTGCTTGAGGGGGTGGGGTGGGCCAGTTTAAAAATTGAACATTGCAGAAGCTTCATATTCCTCATTTTACAGGCCAGTACAAATATCCACTGGTACACTAAACATTTTTTCACAAGCCAACTTTAGAATGCAAAACCTGTCCGTTGCCAGATGCGCTGCTGAAATTCGCAGCTGCTGTAAAACCACAACTTTTACAGAGCATCAAACACAAGGCAAGACTACCCAGCAGTTGAACCATACATTTGTGCCAGTTTATTGAACAATAAAAAGGTTCATTTTGCAGAGGTTGCACATACAAGTACCTTAACTTTCTCTCGTCTCAAGCAGCAGAAAAGGCAATTTTCATCAAAGGACCAATCACAAACACCTGTGGGTTCACAGTCTGTAAAATTAGGAACAAAGGAAAGCCATAGGTTATAAGGCCCTGTGTCTGATTACAAGCACATCACAGCATAAGAACTTGCATGCACAAAAAAGGTAGTTTGAAAAATGTTGTGATAGATGCTCTGGTTAAATACCAACAAAAAAAGTGATCATAGATCAGATTGTCAGACAGCATCCCTCTTTTTCTGAGGGACCTATTGCGAACAGTGACCCTTATGCAGCTGTGCCTTCTATTAGCTAACTGTATACTCTAAGCCAAGTTTTTCTCATATCTGTCTGCTTTAGCTACACCAAAATCTTTGTTCCCAACTTGGAAGCAAATATACAATGTAGGCAATAGCATAGTTTCACTTACCTGACAAACTCTACCCTATGGCAGTCCACTGGATTTACAAAGCACTCCCATGTGCTGGCTACACTAGACCACAAGTGACTTGCATAGTAGATACTGTATCCTCCAATCATCCATGTCAACTTCAGGCTCAGGCCCGCTTGAGTTGTGCCCCCCCTCCCCCAATTAAGTGAAACAGCAAGACATCTGCCCTGCATCCAAATCTACAGCAGAAGCGGGACATCTGAAACAATCACTGGCTGGAACTGCAAGTTATTGTTTGTCACCCTTCTGAACTACTGCAGTAATTGGGTGACTTAGTAATTTATGACAAGTGCAGCTGCAAGCCAGATGCAGAGGTTATATAAAATGGCTCCCAGTGGAGAAATAAATCATCCGCTCCAAGGTTTTGTTTTTATTACGGTATGTATTTTATAACTTTGCCCAAATCAGTGCTCTAGTCTAAAGCTCCAGGATGCTACTACCATTAGTCTACCAGGGCGCAACCCACCCCCTTCCATTCAGGGGTGTGCTGTGCTGCAGAATTTTCTGGGTCCTCACTTTGAGCTACAGCAGTAAACAGTATGCACAAGGCAATGCCCCTGGCAATGTTCTAAACGTTTTTATAACTACGCTCTTGTTGCAGAGATATACCGTTTAACGTTTTACTTTCACTTTCTCACACAGAGGAAGAGTAGTCAGGGCCATGCACAGCAGGGGGTGGAATGTAATGAGAGTGTGCTTTGGGGGGGGGGGGTAAATTCTGTGATTACTCACCTGTAAAATTGGTATTATACGTATACAGCACGCCCTGCTCCAGAGATAATTCCTTACGTTTGGGTTATACATCCACAAGATGGCGCTGGACTGCAGAGACAGCAAAAAAGTGGTTTATATTCCAGGGACCTCCCACAAATTCCCCAGTATTGACAAGCAGTTAGCAAGGGAGAACAACAACCATAATCAAGCAAATTTAACCATGATAACCACCATACAGAGGCACTAAGAATAATGAAAACAAGGGCAGGGTGGAGCAGGACGTCCTATATACGTATAATACCAATTCTACAGGTGAGTAATCCCAGAATTGTATTCTAAGTATATAGCACGTCCTGCTCCAGAGATAATTCCTTACGTTTGGGACATCCAATAGCAGTGTCCGTAAGGTAGGGTGGAATCCCCAAAAGCAACAATATGCAGATTAAACCACTGCCGCCTGCAGAACTTTGGGCCAAAAGCAGCATCAGCTGAGGCCCTAACATCAACCTTGTAAAACTTAGAAAAAGTATGAACAGAAGACCAAGTAGCGGCCTTGCAAACTTGTTCAACAGAAGCCTGGTGCTGAAAAGCCCAAGAGACACCAATAGCACGAGTGGAATGAGTAGTAAGGCGGAAGGGAGGATCATTCCCTTTAGCAGAATAGGCCTGAATCACAGCCTGACGGATCCACTTGCTGATGGTAGACTTAGCTGGAGCCAGACCCTTCTTAGGACCAGAAGGGAGAACGAAAAGAGCATCAGTCTTCCTGAAGGGCTCAGTAGCCACCAAATAGAAGATTAGGTTCCTAACCACATCCAAGGAATGTAGAGCCCTCTCCTTAGGGTTACTAGGATTATGGCACAGAGAAGGCAGAACAATGTCCTGATTGAGATGAAAAGCAGGCACATCTTTAGCCAGAAAATCTGGTTTAAAGTGAAACACCACCTCGTCCTGGTGTCTCTCAAAGTAAGGGGGCTTGATGGAAAGCGCCACCAACTCAGAAACACGCCTAACAGAAGTGATAGCCACCAAAAAGACTACCTTAAGCGTAAGAATGGACAAAGCAACCTCATGCACAGGCTCAAAAGGAGACCCCTGCAAGGCAGATAGGACCAAGTTCAAGTCCCAGACCGGTAACAGGCTTATGTGGGGGGTGCACATGAGTAACCCCCTGGAAAAAGGTCTTGACCAGATGATGCTGAGCAAAAGATCTCTGAAAGAAAACAGCCAAGGCAGACACATGACCTTTCAGAGTGCTGAGTTGACGTCCCAGATCCAAACCATGTTGGAGAAATTCCAGAATCCGAGGAATAGAAAACACGACAGGGAAGAGATTTAGCCTCACACCAGTCAATGTAGGTACACCAAACCCTATAGTAGATGGAAGAAGAGGACTTTTTCCTAGCCCTGATCATGGTGTTAACAACAGAGGCAGGCAGACCTTTTCTATTAAGCTGGAGGTTTCAGCAGCCAGACCGTTAAAGCCAGCGTTTGTAAATTGGGGTAGCGTAGCCGCCCCTGAGTGAGCAGGTCTGGATCCTTGGGCAGGGCGTACTGATCTACCGCCAGCTGCACAATGTCTGCGAACCACACTCTTCTTGGCCAACGGGGGGCGACCAGGATTGCTGGCACCCCTTCCTGAGCTATCTTTCTCAGAACCCTGCCAAACAGGGAAAACGGGGGAAAGACCTACAGTAGCTGAAAGCCCTGCCAGGGCATTGACAGAGCATCCATGGCTAAGGCCAGAGGGTCCTGGGACAGAGACACAGACTGGAATCTTGGGATTGTGACAGGACGCAAACAGATACACATCTGGCTGACCCCAGTGGTGACACAGAGAGCGAAACACCCTGTCGCTAAGGGACCATTCCCCCAGGTGAGAAGTCCCCCTGCTCAGAGAGTCTGCCTCCAGATTCTCCACCCCTGGAATGTACACAGCTGAGATGCAGGGAACATTGTCCTCTGTCCAGGACAGGATCAGAGACACTTCCTTGAGGGCCCCCTTGCTCCGGGTCCCTCCCTGATGATTGAGGTAGGCAACCGCCGTCTGGTTGTCCAAGTGCACCTGAACAGCCCAACCCCGAAGGTGTGGGGTCAAGCGGGCTAGAACCAACCTGATCGCCCTCAGTTCCAGAACATTGATAGAGGTGTGGGCCTCCTGAGGGCCCCACTGCCCCTGGAATGTTAGGGACCTCCAGAAGCCCCCCCAACCTGTCAGACTGGCATCCGTGGTGACAGTCTCCCAGCAAGGGGCCAGAAAGGATCTGCCCACCAACAGGTTCCTTGAGTCCAGCCACCACGAGCGCCTGGCTAGGGGGGACAGAACCAAAACCTGATCCAGGGACACAGGGTCCCTGTCCCATACAGACAAGAGGTGGAGTTGAAGAGGCCTCATGTGAAACTGAGCATAAGGAACCGCCTTAAAGCAGGACACCATCAGGCCCACCAGCTGCATTCCCTGCCTGATGGAAGGATGAGGGCAGGACAGAAGGAGCTGAGCTTGCAGACTGTCCACCTTCTGCTGAGAAAGAAAGATCCTGGCCCGAGCTGTATCCAGATTCATGCCCAGAAATGGCTTCACCAAAGAGGGAGACAGGGAAGATTTGGAGTGGTTTATCACCCAGCCGAATGACTCCAGTGTGGTCACCACCCGCTGAGTATCCAGCTCTGCCTGTTGGCAGAACCATAAATGCCCGGCAGCACCTTGGTGAATAAGACCGAAGGGCAATGCCACGAACTGGTAATGCTGATCCTCCAGAGCGAACCTGAGGAATCTCTGATGACCTGGAAAGACTGGAATATGGAGGTAAGCATCCTTGATGTTCACAGAGGTCATGAAGTCCCCCTGGCGCAGTGAACTTACAGCTGAGCGCAGAGTCTCCATGCGAAAACACCTGGATCTGACAAACTTGTTGAGAAGATTTAAGTCCAGGATGAGTCTGACAGACCCATCTCTTTTGGGAACAGTGAAAAGGTTGGAATAGGAAGGTTGGAATAGCCCTTGCCCCTTTCCCTTAAGGGCACTTGGCAGATGACCCCCAGCTTTAGTAGATTCTGCACAGCAAGCAACAGGCCCAGAGCTGACAGGGGGTCTTGAGGCACCCGGGATCTGATGAATCTTTGGGGCGGCCAGGCTGCCAACTATCTTGTAACCGGAGGACACTACCTCCTGAATCCACCAGTCTGAGACATGACGCCTCCAGACGTGAGCAAAGAGCCAAAGCCGTCCCCCCACCCGGATGGGTGAGGGGCTTGGGGGAAGACTTAGAACCCCAGGAGGGGCCAGGGCGGCCACGTCCTCTGCCCCTGCCCCAGAAATCTCCCCGGGCCCCTGCAAATGAAGCTCCCCTTCCCATTCTGGACCCACGGTACGAGGGAAGAAAGGAACCTGAACCCCGAAAGGGCCAAGACTGTCTCTTGCGCTGGGGTAACCTGCCTCCCTTAGCAAACAGGTCCAGGCGATCCCCAGTGAGAGCCTTCTTGGCAGCGTTGTCACCTGCCCACTGGCGCAGCCAAACCGAGCGGCGTATAGCCACCGCCAAGGCAGAAGCCCTGCCACACATTCTAATGGTATCATCCAAGGCAGAGAGGACATATGCAACAAATTCCTCACAACGCAGAAGGGCTCTATACTCTTCACTAGCCACATCATCAGGAGCCCCATCTAAAATACTCTTGAGCAGAGTCCTAATAGCTACAGCTGTAATGGCAGACACACAAACCGGACGCAGCGCGGACCCCACACAGGCAAAGGCATGGGAAGCCAGCTGATCAATGCGCCGATCCTCACCATCCCTCAGTGTAGTAGAGTCAGGGGAATGCATGACAGAAGTGTTGGACAACCCCAGAATTGGTGCATCCACTTCGGGAGGGGACGACCAATGCTTAACCACTTCAGCAGGAAAAGGGTACCTCTTATCCCAACTCTTAGGCACCCCAGGGAGCCTGCTCGTTCGCTCCCACTCTGAGTTTGCTCAGGAAACTCCAAACGTGGCTTAGCAGTGTGAAACAACTCCCCCTGCTGCCGAGGAGCCGCGGCAAGAGGAGAGATATTAAGTACTTCAAAAATGTGAGCCAAAAGCCTGTCAGTATCATCTGGAGCCCATGGGTCAGAGCCAGAATCAGCATAACCCTTAAGCTGCTTATCAGATGATTCTGAATCAGAAAACAATTCCCTCTCTTCCAGGGGGGTATAGCCGGCCAGGTCAAAAAATTCCTCAGCCTCCATAGGAAGCAGGTTAACGCCAGGTGCCAGATGCCACCTCTTAGCAGAGGCCTGGTATGCACCTCACTGGGAGTTAGATGTAAGCGTGGGGGAGTGGGCGAAGCCACAGGTAACCCAGATTGCAGCGCAAGTGCACGCTGGGCACAGGGTACACAAACCCACACATTGTCATCACTTATAGGGGACACCCCACACACAGCCGGGCTTGTCCCGAAAGAACCCCAAGCATATTATCCTGAGAAGCCTCCATATGGTGATTATCGCGGCTACCGGCCAATAGGGATTTACGCTATAAGGCCACCCAGGATGCCCCAATAGCCCGCTAGGGAAGTGGGAGGTAAAGGCAGAATAGGCCTCTAATAGCAACTAAATAGAGGGGATAGGCCGGGAGAAACCACAATTAAGTTTGACCCGCCTGCAAGACAAACAGAAAGTCCCGTAAGCGGTATGCATACATAATATATATAAAAAATAAGCCAGCCCGCAGGGGCACTTACGGACCGCGGTAGGTAGACGCCAGCCACGCTGCACGAGGAAAGCAAAATGGCACCCGCAGATACCTCGAGGGGCGAAGAGCGCGAAGGCGCCCACGTGACCATGTCAGCCAATTATGGCACAGCAGCACCTGAGGTAAAGTCACCGCCGTACAAGTGCGCATGGCAGCGGCATTTTTAAAAGAGCAACCAGTGCAACCAACACACGCGGCAACACAAGCCAAGCTATACCATGGAATACAATCCAAGGAGTGAAGAATACACACACACACCCCCTCCTGAGAAATACCAGGGAGAGCGAGGGAGGGCAGCGGTCAACCTAACAGGAGCCCACCGATGGACAGGGGGCGATATCGCGGGAGGGGCATCCCATAAGGCTCACCATGGACCTATACCGCCTACCCTTTGGTGGGGGATTGCGGTCAGAGCAGCGCTCCTTAAGCACCTGACAACGGTGCTGCCTACCGTCACCCGACCAGTACAGCCAAAGCTGGGAGGCAGAAAAAAGAGGAACGGGTGGGAATAGTCCTACAGGGCCGCAGGCTAATAGCCCCGCTCACCTGCGAGTAGAGAACCATCTTCTTGCCTTCGCAGCACCGACTGCAGAGAACAACTGGGGAGTTCGTGGGAGGTCCCTGGAATATAAGGGGCCGGGAGGAGACACTTTTTTGCTGTCTCTGCAGTCCAGCGCCTTCTTGTGGATGTATAACTCAAACGTAAGGAATTACTCTATGGAGCAGGACGTGCTGTATACTTAGAATAATGGTTTTCGGTTCACTTTAAGTAAGATGTCCACATAAGCCCATTTTCTACAGCTATAAAAATCACTCCCAGTCTGGTCACTAATAAGGAATCTATTCTTCTGGGGACCCATCAGGCAAAGTCAGATAGCAGATCTACTGTAGGTATACAGTACAGCACACTACAGCATTACCACTGCCCCTAAATAAAACCATAGGCATGCACATGCCAGTTGCATGGTCAGAAATGCAGAGCAATCGCCTTACAGTGCAATGGCAGGCAAAGGGTAATTGTTACATCATTGCAATAGGCTAAATTTGGCACGGTCCTAAATGGTTTTCCATTTTTAAATTGTAGAACTGGCAGAGATATCAAGGTACAGTTTCACCTCACGTTTCTTTTTTGAAAAAAGTTCACGTGACCTTGGGATGTCTAATACTGCATGATAATCAGCATAATGGGCGGGGTCTGCAAGATACCCAGAACTTGCATAAGACACCCTGGCTGTGCTTCTCTCCTTACCCCGTTTCTAGGAGAGATTGAAGCCCATACCAGCAATCCGAAAGTGCAAGCACACATGAGCACAGTCCTTAGCCAATTTTCATGATTTTGTGCTATACAGGTATTTCTCAGCAGATAGAAAAAAACCTTGAAATGTCTTGTCATTTTTTGTGTATTCTCTTGTATTGTTTTTTGTAATAAAAAAATGTTTTTAATTAAAATCATATTGAGTGTAAAAGCGCATTTTCCCGGTTACGTAACCCCATCTGTATTGGTAGACTCCCTTTCCAGGAGACCCCCCCCCCCCTCAAACAAACAGTGCTTTCAGAAATGTTCTTGAAAAACTGCCAAGGTGCGCATAGCAGTTGTATTTTATCTGGAAAACAACCTTTGACATTTGAAATACCCCCCCAAACTATATATTCTCTGGAAGTACACAACTCAAGAAGTAATCCCTTGCAGAATGAATTCTTTGGTTGCACAGGTTTTCCCTCAAACAAAAAAATAAAGCAGGATCAAAGCCACATTTTTAGTTTTAAAAACACACACAGAAGAAAAATACAATTCTGTGAGTACTCACCTGTAGAATTATTATGCATGGCACGGCCTGTTTCAAAAAGTCCTTACGTATGGGATATTCCGCCACAAGGTGGCGCAGTGCACTGCAGAAGAGTTGTGGCTCCTCCCGGTACCATATAAAAACAGGATCACCAATAGACCTCTCCAATGTTGACAAGCAGTTATTCAAGAAACCGGGAGATAATAAAAGGTAAAAAAAATTTTACAAACCCCAACTAACTTGGAACAATCACCATAAAGAGGCAACCAAGAATAACGATAAGGGTGGGGTGAAGCAGGCCGTGCCATGCATAGTAAAAACAATTCTACAGGTGAGTACTCACAGAATTGTATTTTTCCTATTGCATGGCACAGCCTGTTTCAAGAAGTCCTTACGTATGGGACATCCAACAGCAGTGTCCGTGAGGTAGGGTGGGATCCCCAAAGAGTAGCAACAGGCAGTTCAAACCACTACCGCCTGAAGTACCTTGCAGCCAAAAGCAGCATCAGCTGAGGCCTTAACATCAACCTTGTAAAACTTGGAAAGGGTATGAACAGAAGACCAATCAGCGGCCTTACAAACTTGTTCAACAGAAGCCTGGTGCTGAAAAGCCCAAGAGGCACCAATAGCACGAGTGGAATGGGCAGTAACCCTTAAGGGAGGTACCTTCCCCTTAGCCGAATAGGCCTGCACCACCGCCTGACGAATCCACTTACTAATAGTAGACTTGGCCGGAGGCAAACCCTTCCTAGGACCAGAAGGAAGAACAAAAAGAGCATCAGATTTCCTAAAAGACTCAGTAGCCACCAAGTAAAACTTCAAGGCCCTGACAACATCCAAAGCATGAAGCACCCGTTCCTTAGAATTAGCAGGGTTAGGACACAAGGAAGGTAAGACAATGTCCTGATTGAGATGAAAGGACACAACCTTAGGCAAGAAATCCTGCTTAAGCCGAAACACCACCTTATCCTGATGCCGCTCAAAATAAATTAAATTAATGGAAAGCACCGCCGGCTCAGAGACTCCCCTTACCGAAGTAATAGCCACCAAAAGGCCACCTTAAGAGTCAAAATGGGCAACGCAGCCCCACGGATAGGCTCAGAGGACCCTGCAGAGCATAAAACACCAGATTTAAGTCCCAAACCAGTAGCATAGGTTTACCTGGCGGACGCACATGAGTAACTCCTGGAAGAAGGTCTTAACCAGCCGATGATTGGCAAAGGATCTCTGGAAAAAAATTGCCAGAGCTGACACCTGTCCCTTGAGGGCACTAAGTTGAAGGCCCGATTCCAAACCAGGTTGTAAAAATTCCAGAATCCTGGGGATAGAAAACACCCGACAAGGAAAAGACTTGGACTCACACCAGGCAATGTAAGCATGCCAAACCCTGTAGTAGATAAAAGACGAGGACTTCTTCAGAGCCCGAATCATAGTATCAACCACATAGGCCGGTAACCCCTTGTCCATCAAGATGAAGGTTTCAGCAGCTAAGCCGTTTAAGCCAGCGTTTGTAAATTGGGATGGCGCAGCTGTCCCGGAGTGAGAAGATCTCGATCCTTGGGCAAGACGTACCGATCTACTGCATACTGCACGACGTCTGCGAACCACACCCTCCTTGGCCAACAGGGGGCCACTAGAATACAGAGGAGCCGAAACTCTGTCCAAGGAATCGCTAGCGCATCCGTGGCGAAGGCCAGAGGATCCTGCGGCAGGGAGACAAACCTCGGAAGCTTGTGATTGTGGCGGGATGCAAACAGGTCCACATCCGGCTGACCCCAGCGGTGACACAGGAAGTGAAATACCTTGTTGCTGAGGGACCATTCCCCCAGCCGAGATGTCCCCTGCTCAGGGAGTCTGCCTCCTGGCTCTCCACCCCCAGAATGTAGACCGCCGAGATGCAAGGGACATTCTCTTCCGCCCAAGACAGTATCACGGACACTTCCTTGAGAGCTAGCTTGCTCCAAGTCCCTCTCTGATGATTGATGTAGGCAACCGCCGTCTGGTTGTCTGAGTGGATCTGAACAGCCCGACCCCGAAGGTGTGTGGTCAGCTGAGAAAGAACCAACCTGATCGCCCTCAGTTCCAGGACATTGATGGGAGCAAGGGCCTCCTGGGGGCCCCACTGACCCTGGAACTTCAGAGACTTCCAAAAGCCCCCTTAACTGGTCAGATTGTCTCCCAGCACGGAGGCAGAAAGGTCCTGCCCACTAGAAGGTTCCTTGAGTCCAGCCACCACGAGAGGGACTGTCTGGCCGGGGGGGGGGGACAGAGCAAATTCCTGATCCAGGGACACAGGGCCCCGATCCCAAACTGACAAGAGGTGCAACTGAAGAGGTCTCATATGAAACTGAGCAAAGGGGACCGCCTCGAAGCAGGACACCACCAGGCCCACTAACTGCATCCCTTGCTGGAAGGAGGGATGGGGACACAAGAGCAGAGCCCATGCCTGCTTCTAAAGGCCCTCCACTTTCTGCTGAGGCAGGAATACCTTAACCTGAGGAGGTATCCAGAGCCATGCCCAGAAAGAACCTCACCAAAGACGGTGGTCAGACTGGCAGCTTAGCCCCCACAAATGTAAAAGCATGGCAGGCCAGCTGATCCATACACCGGTCCGTGCTGTCCCGCACTGTAGTAGTGTCAGGGGAAGGCATGACCGAGGTGTTGGACAGCCCTAGAACGGGAGCGTCCACCTCAGCGGGGCACAACCATCGCTTGACCAGGTCAGCAGAAAAGGGATACCTCTTATCCAACCCCTTGGCCACCGCGGGCAATTTATTAGGATGTTCCCACTCCTTAAGCACCATAGCTCACCCTGCTTCCTCTTAGCCACCTCAGGGGGGACAATGTGCAAGGTTTCAAAAATGTCAGACAGTCTATCAGTGTCATCAGGGAGCCATGAATCCTCCCCGGTCGCAGACCCAGGGTCACTGTCGTACCCCTCCTGCTGGTCCCCAGAGGAGTCAGAGTCCTAGAAAAGCCCCCCCTCCTCTAGGGAGTAACGGCCACCGAAGGCATCAATTCCCTCATCCTCCTCAGCAAAGAGGAAGGGCGTGGGAGCCAGGTGCCGCTTCTTGCCAGAGGCCTTACCTGAAACAGGCCTGGCAAGCTACCTTTCAATGCTGGCCACACAAAGTGCCAAATCAGATTGTGACCCCCTGCTAGTATCCCCCTCACTGGGGGCTAAATGCAGATGCGGGGGGGGGGGGGGCTTGGTGCTAGGCGATGCCAGAGGGAGCGCAGAACTGGGAAGAGAAGCGTTCAACCCAGCCTGGTCCGCAATGATACTTTGGGCGCACGGCACGCAAACCGCGCCACCACCACTCAAAGGGGATGCCCCGCACATGACACAGCCAGGATTGCCCCAAAGGAACCCCCGAGCACGCTATCCCCAGAAGCCTCCATATGGCGATTAGCACAGGCGCAATAGGCCAGCACAGGGTAATGGCTAATAAAAAGCCATTAATAAAAAAGGATGCCCCCAGAAGAGCCAGTAGAGGGAAGATGGGGGGGGGGGGGTAAGGAGCTGAACCGGGAGAAACCACAACCCACAGTTGTCCAGCCTGAAAGACATAAGTAACATGCACATAAGCATCCCGCAGCACATGCCCCAAGGAAACAAAACCCCCACAGGGGACTCACGGACCAAGGAGACCAAAGGCAGAGGATCGCCAAGCCGACAGAAGACGGGAGGAAGCGACACAGGAAACGATCACTGCCGCAGCTCAGGGAAGAAGAGGGGCCCCCGACGCGCAGCAGGCTCAAAATGCCGCCGGCACGAGAACCTCGAGGGGCGGGCCGCGGGGAGACGACGCGATACGCGTCATCCCCGGCAGCGACCCCCCCAAGAGCGCGAAAACGGCGCTCACGTGATCACGCCGGCGCCATCACAATCCAAAAACACCTCACAGCCATAGCGCCGCCCGCAAAAATACCACTCGCCGGCCACCCTTTGTGGTACAGGGTCTGCGGCTTGGAGCAGCGCTCCTTGAGCACCTGACCCTAGTGCTCCTCTACAGTCAGCCGAGGCTGGGAGGCACAGAGGGTCCAGAAACGGGTGGAAATGGACATGCAGGGCCGCAGGCTTGGTTGCCCCGCTCACCTGCGCGATATAGAGAGCCATCTACTATCTTCGCAGTATCACTGCAGAGGAAACACTGGGAGAGGTCTATTGGTGATCCTGTTTTTATATGGTACCGGGAGGAGCCACAACTCTTATGCAGTGCACTGTGCCACCTTGTGGCGGAATATCCCATACGTAAGGATTTCTTGAAACCGTGCCATGCAATAGGGAAAAAAAAATACAATTCTGTGAGTACATACCTGTAGAATTGATTTTGTAGTATACAGCACGTCCTGTTTCACTAAATTCTTTACGCTTGGGATATCCCGCCACAAGGTGGCACAGTGGACTGCAGAAAGGCTTGTGGCATCTCCCGGGCCTTTAAAAGGACAGGAACCTCCCACAAATTCCCAGTGTTACAAAGCAGTTAGACAAGAAGCCGGGAGAATAAAAACGAAGGAACCCCAACCAAACATTTGAACAAACCACCATATAGAGGTAACTAAGAAAAATGATAACCGGGGAGGGGTGAAACAGGACGTGCTGTATACTACAAAATCAATTCTACAGGTGAGTACTCACAGAATTGTATTTTTATACAGCACGTCCCGTTTCACTAAATTCTTTACGCTTGGGACGTCCAAAAGCAGTGTGCGTAAAGTAGGGTGGGATCCCCAAGAACAACAGCGGGCAGCTTAAACCACTGCCGCCTGAAGAACTTTGCAGCAAAAAACAGCATCAGTTGAGGCCCTAACATCAACCTTGTAAAACTTGGAAAAAGTATGAACAGAAGACCAAGTTGCGGCCTTACAAACTTGTTCAACAGAAGCCTGGTGCTGAAAAGCCCAGGAGGCACCAATAGCACGAGTGGAATGAGCAGTAAGGCGGAAGGGAGGTTCCTTCCCCTTAGCAGAATAGGCTTGCACCACTGCCCGATGGATCCACTTGCTGATAGTGGACTTAGCCGGAGGCAAACCCTTCCTAGGTCCAGAAGGAAGAACAAAAAGAGCATCAGTCTTCCTGAATGATTCAGTAGCAACCAAGTAAAACTCCAGAACCCTGACCACATCTAAAGAATGCAGGGTCCGCTCCTTGGAATTAGCAGTCTTAGGACACAAGGAAGGCAAAACAATGTCCTGATTGAGATGAAAAGCAGACACAACCTTAGGCAAGAAATCAGGCTTAAACCGAAACACCACCTTGTCCTGGTGTCGCTCAAAATAAGGAGGTTTGATGGAAAGCGCCGCCAACTCAGAAACACGCCTGACAGAAGTGATAGCCACCAAAAAGGCTACCTTAAGAGTCAAAATGGGCAAAGTGGCCTCACGGAGAGGCTCAAAGGGGCGACCCTGCAAAGCAGATAACACCAGATTCAAATCCCAAACTGGTAATATAGGCTTACGTGGCGGACGCACGCGAGAAACCCCCTGGAAAAAAGTCCTAACCAAGCGGTGACTGGCAAAAGATTTTTTGAAAAAAATTGCCAGAGCTGAAACATGACCCTTGAGGGTACTAAGCTGAAGGCCCAAATCCAAACCATGTTGCAAGAACTCCAGAATCCTGGGAATAGAAAACGCCCGAAAGGGAAGAGATCTGGACTCACACCAGGCAATGTAAGCATGCCAGACCCTGTAGTAGAAAAAGGACGAGGACTTCTTCCTAGCCCTAATCATGGTATCAACAACAGAGGCAGGCAACCCCTTTTCCATCAAGATGGAGGTTTCAGCAGCCAAGCCGTCAAAGGGGCAGCTGTGCCATCCCAATTTACAAATGCTGGCTGAGTGAGCAGGTCTGGATCCTTGGGCAGGACGTACTGATTTACTGCCAGCTGCACGATGTCTGCGAACCATACCCTTCTTGGCCAAAAAGGGGGCCACCAGAATGGCTGGCACCCCTTCCTGGGCTAACTTGCGCAGCACCATGCCCAGCAGAGGAAACGGAGGGAACACAGAGGAGCTGAAACCCCTTCCAAGGCATTGCCAGCGTACTGAGACAGAGAGACAAAGAATGGAAGTTTGTGATTGTGACGTGAAGCAAACAGGTCCACATCTGGCAGACCCCAGCAGTGGCACAGAGTGAAACACCCTGTTGCTGAGGGACCACTCCCCCAGCCGAAACATCCCCCTGCTCAAAGAGTCTGCCTCCAGGTTCTCCACTCCCGGGATGTAAACTGCCGATATGCAGGGAACATTCTCCCAGGACAGTATCAGAGACACTTCCTTGAGGGCTCGCTTGCTCCGAGTCCCTCCCCGATTGATGTAGGCAACCGCCGTCTGGTTGTCTGAGCGGATCTGAACAGCCCGACCCCAAAGGTGCGGAGTCAACTGGAAAAGAACCAACCTTAATCGCCCGCAGTTCCAGAATGTTGATGGGAGCATAGGCCTCCTGAGGGCTCCACTGACCCTGGAACTTCAAAGACTTCCAATCCCCCCCCCCCCCCCCAACCGGTCAGACTGGCATCTGTGGCGACAGTCTCCCAGCACGGGGGCAGAAAGGTCCTGCCCAGTAGGAGATTCCTTGAGTCCAGCCCAGTAGGAGATTCCTTGAGTCCAGCCACCACGAGAGGGACTGACTGACCAGAGGGGACAGAACAAATATCTGATCCAGGGACACAGGGTCCCGATCCCAAACTGACAAGAGGTGCAACTGAAGAGGTCTCATGTGAAACTGAGCATAGGGAACCGCCTCGAAGCATGACACCATCAGGCCCACCAGCTGCATCCCCTGCCGAATGGAGGGGTGAGGGCAAGAAAGTAGAGACCGTGCCAGCGTCTGCAGGCTCTCCACCTTCTGCTGAGGCAGAAAAACCTTGACCTGAGATGTATCCAGAGTCATGCCCAAAAAGGACCTCCCCAAGGACTGAGACAAAGACGACTTGGGATAGTTGATCACCCAACCGAAGAACTCGAGTGTGGAGACCACCATCTGGGTATCCAGCTCGGCTTGATGGAAGGACTGATGCAATCAGAATGTCATCCAGATAAGGAAGGACGCGAATGCCCTGAGATCTCAGAGCCATCACCCCCGCCAGCACCTTGGTGAAGACCCGAGGTAAGACCGAACGGTAGGGCCACAAATGGTGCACCCCGACCGGACCTGGGAGCACGGAAGGAGGGGAGGGAAGAACCAGCCCCCCGAAAGGGCCGCGGCTGTCTCCTGCGTTGAGGCAGCCTACCATCCTTGGCAAACAGATCCAGACGCTCCCCAAAGAGCCTTAGCTCTTGAGAGCCAGAGCCAGTGAGAGCCTTCTTAGCAGCATTATCAGCCGCCCACTGAAGCAGCCAAACAGAGCGGTGTATAGCCACCAAAAGGGCAGAAGTCCTACCACACATCCTGACCGCATCATCCATAGCAGAAAGAATAAAAATTCCACAAATTCATAGCAAAGCAGGATGGATCTATACTCCTCCCCCCTATTGGCATCCAAGGCATTATCCAGAAGGCACTTGAGCAGCCCTTTAATAGCAAGAGCAGTGATGGCAGAAGCGCACACAGGGCGCAGCGCAGTCCCTGCACAAGCAAATGCGTGACAGGCCAGCTGATCAACACGTCAGTCCTCACCATCCCTCAAAGTGGAAGTGTCAGGGGAATGCATGACCGAGGTATTGGACAACCCAAGCACGGGAGCATCCACCTCGGAGGGGGGGGGGGGGACACGACCAGCGCTAACCACATCAGCAGGAAATTGATACCTCCTGTCCCAACTCTTGGGCATAGCGGGCAATCTGCTAGGACGTTCCCACTCCTTGAGCACCAAATTATTGAAGTGGATCTGCTCAGGGAACTCCAAGCGTTGTTTAACAGTGTGAAAAAGCTCACCATGCTGCCTCTTAGCCGGGACAGGATGTGTAATACACAGTACTTCAAAGATGTGAGCCAACAGCCTGTCAGTATCCTCAGGAGACCATGGGTATTCTTCAAAAGGAGACCCAGCACCACCATAAATCTCCTGCTGCTCCTCAGAGGAATAAGAGAAAAGTTCCCCCTCTTCTAGGGGGTACAAGCCAAAGAACTGTCCCTCATCCTCCTCAGGAAAAAACAGCGGGAGTTAAATGCCGCTTCTTGCCAGAAGCCTTACGGGGGACCGGCCCAGCCATATGCCTTTCCAGGCTGGCCAGCAGCAAGGCCAAGTCATAACGTGATTCCCCACTAGCATGTCCCTCACTAGGGGTCAAATGCAGGCACGGGGGGGGGGGGGGGGTAGGTAATGTAGAAGGGGGTGCAGAGCTGAGCAGTGTAGCAGGTAACCCAGACTGCAGCGCAAGTACCTTCTGGGCGCAGGGCCCACATACCCCGACACCATCACTCACAGAGGATACCCCACACGCAGCACACAGCTGGGCTTGTCCCGAAGGAACCCCAAGCACATTATCCCTGGAAGCCTCCATATGGTGATTAGAGTGGGCACACAGGCCAGTATAGGGTTAAGGCTAGGAAGAGCCACCCCGGATGCCCCAAACCCCGCTAGGGAAGGTGGGAGATGAAAGAGAAGAGGGCCAGGAAAAACCACAGTCACGTTTATCCCACCTGAAAGACATAAGAAAACCACACAATCCCATAATAGGGCGAGAGTAGCGAAATACAACCCCGAAGGGAACTCACGGATCAGTAAGCCGATCACACAATCCAGGCAGGCCAGCAGTGCACAGCAGTACCGCAGGACAAGAGGAGACAAGAAGACTCAAACCAAAATGGCACCCGCGCGAACCTTGAGGGGCGGGGCGCGGAGGAATGATGCAAAAGGTGTCATCCACGGGACCCGCCCCCCGAAGAGCGCGAATCGTGCGCCACGTGACCCCCCAGCACCAATGACAGCGTAGTAAGACACAAGGAGAATGTCGCCGCCAGCCGCGGAGCGCCGTACAAGCGGCGCGGCGGCGAGCGCTCACAAACAAGTAAAAAACAGACTAATGTGGACACCACCACCTACACCTCCCCCCCCCCCCCCCCCCCCCCCCGGAGAGCTCCCCGGGGAAGAACAGCGGCAGGCGCACCCAGGCATGTCTTAGCTGGGGGGGTGGGGGGGGCAGTGGAGGGAGGGGGGAATGGGCATCCCACAAGGCTCACCATAAGACTGAACCGCCTACCCGTGTAGGTGCAGGGATCGCGGTTGGAGCAACACTCCTCAAGCACCTGACCCTCGTGTTATCCTACCTTCACCCAAATCAGGCAGCCGAGGCTGGGAGGCAGTGGGTCTAGAACGGGTGGAAACAGTCCTGCAGGGCTGCAGGCTGGTACGCCCCGCTCGCCTGTGTAAAATAGAAAGCCATCTTCTATCTTCGCAGTCCTGACTGCAGAAGGAAACTGGGAATTTGTGGGAGGTTCCTGTCCTTATATAGGGCCGGGAGATGCCATCCCAAGCGTAAAGAATTTAGAGAAACATGACGTGCTGTATACTTGGAAAAGTTAAATCTGAAAAAGCCTGTAGAACCTCCGAACTTCCAGAAGGGATGAAAAGTAGGGATAATAGTAAGCCGAGCCAGACCCGACACTGTTTGTCTACCTCAGGTGGCGAAGACCAAACCATGACCATCCAGAAAGGGGTACTTGGCACCCAGGACCTTAGGAAGACCTTTGCCACCAACCTGTCAGAATGGGCAAGCCTGGGAAAAACCTGCCTGACCTTTTGATGCTTTTAAGGTCCACCCTGCTTCAACTGCCACTTTGGCTGAGGAGAAGAGGTGCAAGATCTTCAATATTGCCACAAACTCCTCAATCTGACCTATCTGGTGATCCGGTTCCTCAACGTTGCCCGACGACACCTTACCAGTGTACCAAACACTTGCTCCCCCCAAAATGTTATAATTAAAATGAACAAATGTAGATTGCTTATGGGAAAAGACATGTCCGGATAATAAGCTCTAGCACATCTTTTAAAACAAAAATATAGTACCAGTCTCATTTTTAGAGCAATAAGGCAACTACTCGCCTGATATATATAATGCGGTGCATTTCCTGCTGCATCTGTTTATTTTCAGTAAAAACAGACTAAAGTAGACTCAATATTCATGCCAACACTACACTCCCCCCCCCCCCCCCCCCAGGGCATCCAAAATCAAGATGTCCCACTGTGTGAACCCGCATAAATGCACTTTTATCAAGACTCCCACAGCACCGTCACTGCTTGCTTTCCTTTAGCTGAGGCACATTCCTGCGCCCAGCCATTCAGATAGGCTGGGGACAAGAGCACTTCCCCAGGCTAGGGGAAAACCGGTGATGCGGCAGTCAGCACTCTTGAGAGAAACCTTTTGGCGATCATAATCCCCCAGTGGGGGTTGCTATGGCAGCAGGACCCCCCCTTTTTTGTTCAAACCGGGCTAGCCCCCAAGCCTGCAACATTGCTCAGGCGGGGGAATTCAAAGAGTTTTTGTCGCTTTAAACTAATAGAAAAAGTGGAATTATATTGTTACCCCTACAGCACACCTGGCTTTTCTTTTAGATTAACTTCTAAACCCTGTGGAGTCTTTAGATGCCTATATAATAAAGGCTTTTTAGATCACCACTAGAAAGAGGAATGATACTGAACAAACCATATTTAATTGTGTTCCACATATTTCCCCCCAAAAATATTGAGAAAGCATTGGAAAAAAAAATTAAAAGACAATTAATGTAAAAATTAATGTAAAAGCAAAGAAAAAAAGCAATACATAATTTTCCTGGGAAATCCCTCAACATGCCTTCAAAAATCAGTAAATCATGTATTGTAGCGTAAATTTGTGAAAAAAATGGTCTGGCAATCAAGGGTGCCAAAATCTCTAGGTCGGCTGACAGCGAAAGGTTTAAAGCAGACCAGAAGTCACAAATGACTTTTGGTTGGAATAACCAAACTCTATAGGGGCATACCCATTTGCTAACCCCCTATGTTTTGGATCAGGAGCTGAACAAATGCAGAAATAGAAAACTCTCAAAAGTAGCTTCCCTGCTCTGCGTGCACAGCAGTGGGAGCACGGATGCTACTGAGTGCAATTCCTTTGTTGCATTCGATTCTGGTGTTCTGGCCATGGGACTTTGTTAGCATAGTGGTCCAGACTAAATGTTTGGATGCCTTGACAATTATTTTTCCTGACACTTATGAGAGGTCACCCTAGAGGCCATTTTCAGCTGGGATCCCATTCCAACCCCCCCCCCCCCTTTATTTTCCCTTAGTCTTTGTGTATTTCAAATATATAACAACCTAGAAAAGAAAGACTGGTCTCCATGTTCTTAACATAACCTTGTTTGGGGATTAACCCTTTCACTGCCAGTCTATCTGGAGATTTTGTCACCCTTGTTGCCAGACCATTTTGCACTACTTTGTACTCCATAAGTTCAACTGATTTTTTAAGGGACTTCCAGGGATTTCCCAGGGAAATTATATATTGTTTTTTCAGAGTCTGGACTTTAACATGAAATGTCGTGTTGGTCATTGTTTAGGTGTATTCAATATTTTTGGGTAAAATATGTGCAAAAAAAGAAAAAATCTATTTTTTTACAATTTGTAGTGTTTTGTTGTAATAAATAAAAAAAGGTAAGTTTGTCAAAATCTTATTGCGTGTAAAAGCCCCATTTCTCCCAGTTACAATGGTACCACACGTGTATTGGTAGACACCCTTCCCTGCCCAGGAGACTCCCCCAAACTAAAACAGCGCTTTAGGAAATTTTCAGATAAATACAACTATGCTATGCGCACCTTGCAGTTTTTCAAGAAAAAAATCCCTTTACATCTGAAATACCCCCCAACAAACTATTCTCTGGAAGTACACATCTAAAGCTTTCTTTAGGCTGACCTAAAAAAAGAATAAAAAGGCAGAATCAAAGCCACATTTTCCTAAAAAAAAAAAAAAATATGCAAACAAGAAAAAACTAAGTTAAATCTGAAAAAGCACCATCCCCCAACAGAATACCCAACATGCATGGGTACTGTCAAGGGAACAGTTGGCAAACACCCCAAAGTAAAGCATGTGCATGAGAATAATTATTTGAAAATTTCAGCTCTGAAGTGCGCACCTTGCACTTTTTCAACCAAAACAACCCTCTACATTTTGAATACCCCCCCCCACAAACCATATATTCCCTGAAAGTACACATGTTAAGCTTTCTAAGCGTACCCAGCTTGTTGCAGTGGGCTCACCTTTCTGGTAGTAATCCCTCAAAACCTTTTCCTAAAAATATCAATAAACTTCCCAGGGCGGGGGACCCCACTTTAAAAAAAAAAAATAAATAAAATAAGGGTTGAAACACCCTAAAAAAAAAAAAAAAAAAAAAGCATGAAAAAATGTCAGAAAAAAAAAAATTAATAATAATAATAATAATTAGATAGATATATCTATCTATCTCAAGACTGTCAAAGACATCAGCAAAAACATATCAGGGCTGTCAAAGACATCAGCAAAAACATATCAGGACTGTCAAAGACATCAGCAAAAACATCCTATCAGCAAGATGCAGGTACGTTTTTTCCAATACAGGACTGACCGCCACACCAATTTCCAGGTTATTACATCAAGTGCTACTGCGGGCAAAGGCATTTGTTTACCATTCCACATTTGGCACTGCCCTAACCAGGTTTTCCATTTTTAACATTTTTAAAACTTGAAGAAAAAAGGTGAAGATATCACTGTTTATAGGTTCAGCTTACGATTTTGCTTCTGAAAAAAAGTGGCTGTGGCCCTTGCATATGTGATGATGCATATCCGGTCCCGCTCTGCTGAGCCGGGCCTGAGCTCTGCTGGGGGACAGGATGAAAAAATACCATTTTGTGAATACTCACCTGTAAAATGGGTATTATAAGTATGTCACACACTCCGCTTCAAGACATTCATTACATGTGGGTATACTGACCTGTAGATGGCGATCTTGCAGAGATGATAAAAAAAAAGGTCAGACCCTCCCGGCCCATAAATACCTGGGACCTCCCACTCATTCCCCAGTATAAAGATAGCAGTAAGATCAAGGGACCAGGAAAGCCAATTAAAACAAAAGGTTCACCATATAAAGGATCCAGAATACAAAAGGGCAGGGTGAAGCGGGGTGTGTGACATACTTATAATACCCATTTTACAGGTGAGTATTCACAAAATAGTATTCTAAGTATGTCACACACCCCACTTCAGACATTCATTACACTTGGGACATCCAATAGCAGTGTCCATAAAGGGCGGGGATCCAAAAAACAAGGCACAAACTTAAACCACTGCAGCTTGCAGAACTTTGCGGCCACAAGCAGCATCCGCTGAGGCCCGAACATCAACCTTGCAAAACTTGAAAAAGTGTGAACCGAAGACCAAGTAGCAGCCTTACAAACCTGCTCAACAGAAGCCAGGTGCTGGAAGGCCCAGGACGCCCCAACAGCACGAGTAGAATGAGCAGTAACACGAAAAGGGGGAATCTTCCCCTTAGCAGAATAGGCCCCAACAATGACCTGGAGAATCCATTTACTAATGGAAGACTTGGCGGGAGCCAAACCTTTTCTAGGCCCAGAGGGCACCACAAAAAGGGCGTCAGTCCTACGAAAAGGAGAAGTAGCCACCAAATAGTACTTCACACAGCGAACCACATCCAAAGAATGCAAAACCCTCTCCTTGTCCTTGCTAGGCTTAGGACACAAGGAGGGTAGAAAAGCAGAGACCACCTTAGGAAGGAAAT
This sequence comes from Gastrophryne carolinensis, assembly GCA_027917425.1. Classification (NCBI taxonomy): domain Eukaryota; kingdom Metazoa; phylum Chordata; class Amphibia; order Anura; family Microhylidae; genus Gastrophryne; species Gastrophryne carolinensis. Next base: position 496,016,441 of record CM051235.1, read on the forward strand.
CTGGCTTGAAGCAGAAAACAACCTTGTCCTGGTGCCTCTCAAAGTAAGGGGCCTTAATGGACAAGGCTGCCAACTCCGAAACACGCCGAACAGAAGTGATGGCAACCAGAAAAACAACCTTCTGAGTAAGCTTAGAAAGTGCAATATCCTGCAAAGGTTCAAAAGGAGGACCCTGCAAGGCAGACAAAACCAAGTTTAAATCCCAAACTGGGAGCAAAGGCTTCCTAGGAGGCTGCACATGCGTAACCCCCTGGAAAGAGGTCTTAACCAGAGGATGAAGAGCAAAAGACTTTTGAAAGAAAACCGCCAGGGCAGAAACATGCCCTTTCAGCGTACTAAGCTGCAAACCTAGGTCCAGACCATGTTGCAAAAATTCCAAGATCCTAGGGATAGAAACTGAAGGCCCTGACCTCACACCAATCAATATAAGACCTCCAAATCCTATAGTGGATGGCAGAGGACTTCTTTCTAGCCCTAACCAGAGTCTGAATGACAGCATCAGAAAGACCTTCCTCCTTCAAAATGGAGGTTTCAGCAGCCACGCCGTCAAAGCCAGCGTTGGTAAATTGGGGTAGAGCAGGGGACCCTGAGTGAGTAGATCCGGCAGAAGTGGCAGAACTGATCCTCTGCCAACCTTACCACGTCTGCGAACCAAACCTGTCTTGGCCACCTTGGAGCCACCAGGATTGCTGACGCGCCCTCTAGGGCCAGCTTGCGCACCACTTTGCCCACCATGGGAAACGGAGGAAACAGGTATAGAAACCCCAGATCCCTCCAGTTCAGAGACATGGCATCCGCTGCCAGAGCCAGCAGATCCCGCGAGAGAGACACAAATGCCGGAAGCTTGTGATTGTGACGAGAGGCAAAGAGGTCCACCGCCGGAGTCCTCCACCAGAGGCAAAGCGACCAAAAACCTTGGGGCAGAGCGACCATTCCCCCCGGCGAGATGACCCCCTGCTCAGGGAGTCCACCTCAGTGTTTTCCACTCCCAAAATGTACACTGCCGAGATGCATGGGACATTGCCCTCTGCCCAATCCAGAATCAAAGACACCTCTGAGGGCACGCCTGCTGCGAGTCCCTCCCTGGTGATTGATGTAGGCGACCGATGCCACCATCAATCCCACCAGTCGCATCCCTAGCCGGATGGATGGGCGGGGGATGGATAGACGCTGAGTCAATTCCTGAATCAGAAGAACCGTGGCTCGGGGGAGGAACACCCTGGCCTGAGAAGTATCCAGAGACATTCCCAGGAACTCCACCACCCTGGAGGGAGTGAGGCAGGACTTGGGATAGTTGATCACCCAACCGAAACTCTCCAGAGTGGACACCACTGTCCTGGTATCCAGCTGCGCCTGACTGAGGGAAGACGCCATGATGAGAAGATCGTCCAGATAGGGCACGATGCGGATACCCCTGGCTCTGAGGATGGCCATCACTCCTGCCAACACCTTGGTAAAAACCCTTGGAGCCGAGGTAAGGCCAAACGGAAGAGCCACAAACTGAAAATGTCGATTGTCCACGACAAACCTGAGGAATCTCTGGTGTGCCGGAAATATTGGAATATGCAGGTAAGCATCCTTGATGTCTATGGACGTCATGAAGTCCCCCTGACGAAGTGAGTGGATGGCTGAGCGCAGAGTTTCCATATGGAACTTCCAGGGACGAACGAACCTGTTGAGCAACTTCAGATCCACAATGGGATGAACGGATCCGTCCTTCTTGGGCACCGTGAACAAATTGGAATAGAAGCCCAGGCCCCGGTCTGAGTGGGGCACTGGACAAATGACAGCCATGTCCAAGAGACTTGCTACTGCCGCCCGAAGCCCCTGGGGGGCCAGATGATCAGATGGCACCCGAGAACTGAAGAATCTGGGAGGGGGCCGGAACTCGAACTCCAGCTTGTAACCGGAAGACACCACTTCCTGAATCCACCTGTTCGAGACCTCTTGGACCCAAACCTGGGAGAAGAGTAGCAGCCGTCCCCCCACCCACAAGGGTGAGGGCGCCCCCTCATTGCTGAGCCGGCTTGGAGCCCTAACTGTGTCCTGGATGGGCCTGACCCCTGCCCCTGGTCCAGGAATCACCTCTGGATGAGGGGAAAGCCGAACCCCTGCCGACTCTAGCCCCACGAAAGGGGCGACGCTGCTTTTTACGCTGAGGTAACTTACCTCCCTTTGCCACCGAATCCAATCTCTCTCCAAAGAGCCGCAACCCCACAAATGGAAGGGCTGTAAGCGACTGTTTGGACACAAAATCAGCCGCCCACTGGCGTAGCCAAACAGACCACTGAATAGCCACAAGCAGGGGCGCAGCTCTGCTACACATCACCAATGTGTCGTCCAAGGTGGACAGCACAAAGGACAAAAATAACTCACAGCGCTTAAGGTCGGCAAACTCCTCACTAGCCGGGTCAAGCCCGGAAAAGGCCAACAGTCCTCTAACAACCGACCTGGCAGCTACCAATAAAAGCGCAGAAGCACAAACCGGCCGCAAGGCAGATCCAACACTGGCAAAACCATGACAAGCCATCTGGTCAATGCGTTTATCCTCACCATCCTTGAGTAGTGCACTCCAGAGAATGGAGGACTGAGGAGAATCCACCTCCGGGGGGGGGGGGGGGGGGGGGGGGGGGTTAGGACGACGACCAGTGCTTCACCGCGTCCACCGGAAAGGGACACTTGTATCTAAAACAGAGAGAAAAGTCATTTAGCTGATTTTGACAGTTTTCCCTTCATGTTGGCTCTGCTGCAGAATCTTTCAGTTTACCTTTTTTTCTTTCATATTCTTATTTTTCATTTTTCCATATGATCTTTCTTTCAGCTTTGTGTGTTTTGAGCAAAGCCCAACCCAGGATTTTCACTATCTGGAGTTTTCCCGACTTGGGATGCCCTGATATGTGAAATCCCCAAGATCGCCTGTGAAAACGTACCTTTCCATGTCCCACAGCGCATGCGCGGGCTCTCATCCAATCAGCTCTGTTTGCACGCAGATGGGGAGCCTGAGCAGTAACCTTCCTGGCCGCCCGGCCTGTCTAAATGACTATCTGCGTGAGCGCGCCAGAAAAATGGGGGGATCTGTGGTTATCCAGGGGTCGTTTCACACAGTGGGCATCCTGATTTAGAATGCCGAAGGGGCAAGGTCAATGGCCGGGTCTTACAGACTTCAGGGCCGGCCACTCAGGGTTTTGTTCCACTTTAATACCTTTAGATTTTCCTGCACAGTTATTCCAAGAAGAAATTCAGTTATTTTCAGTCAGTTTAGTTTATTTTTTTTAGATTTTACACATTTGAGTCACCTGGTCTCATAACAAAAGCAGCACCTCACACACACACAGCCGTTACCACTGATTACAGTGTCAGCCTCTGAGGTAAAGTGTTGCTAGGAGACCAGTGGGCTAAATGAAGCAGCTCACTAAAAACAACCCAGCAGATCCCCCTATTCAGCAAATGGACTGAGCCATTGTAATTATACAATTTAAAAGAGGCATATATTTTTTTTCTTTCTATCGCCAGAGTATTTATACACATGTTATAAGCTATTGTGTGGCTATTTATTTATCTTTTTTAATGCAAATTTCACGATACTGCTCCTTTAAGAATGATACCATCAAAATGCTTTTGATAAGGAAATTCCAAGCGCGGCTTGGTCACTTCAAAGAACTGCCCCTTCAGCGGAGGAGCCGCCTCGGGGGGAGAAATAGCCAGGACCTCAAACATATGAGCCAGGACCCTAGCGGTATCCAAAGAATCCCCCTGGCCCTGCTCGGTATCAGCGCCCACAAACTGCTGATCAGAGTCAGACTCCTCATACAACTCCCCTTCTTCACACGGGGAACAATCAGACCAATCCAGGGAGTCAAAATCCTCCCTATCAAAGGCCTGTGCAGCCGTATACAAAGGTTTTCTTTGCCGTGGCCTTTTTGGCAACGGCACTGGAAAACAATTTTTCAAGATTGGCCAATCTGGCACACACCTCAGATTGCGACTCCTCGCCAATGACCACATCACGTGGGGTACGTGTCAAGCGAAGGGGGAGACAGAGGAGACTGGCGGAGCAGAACCGGACGCCTGAGATCCTGTCTGCCCAAAAGGGATACCCCACACCCCAAGCTCCGAGGGAATTACGCAGTAATGCAACCCGGGATGCCCCTTTAAGTCCCGAGTGGGAGGAATTTAACCAGGGACCTTAGGACCGGGAGAATCCCCCTTTAATAGCGTCAATGGTCCACCTGGAACACACAAAAAACACACTCAGACTATGCTGGCAATGTCCATAAGGAGTTAATGATAGAAAATCTGATGGCCACAGGCCACTCACCAGACCTTCGCCCCACCTGATTACCGCACGCAGGCAAGAGGAACCGTAGGGACACGAGGAGAGCAGAGGAGGGAGGGAGGGCGGGCTGGCGCGGTTTGCGCGTCGCGCCCGGCCCCGCCCCCGTATCTCCCGGCCAGAAGCCGGGACCTAACACAGCGCCCACAGCACAGGGGGCGGGCCGTAGGCGCGCACGCCAGCACCCGGCCCCGCCCCAAGGAGGAGAAGCGCCTCATGGGCGCCCAGAGGCACCATTTACCACACGCCAGAGGCCGGCGCCGGGTCCTGCCAGCACCAGTCTAAATAACACACACTCAGTAAAGCACCAAAAACACACACAGTAATAAAGAATGAATCTCTAAGGGTATCCGGGAGAGGGGGAATCCATGCTAGGGTAGGGCCAAGGGACGGGGCATCCCAAACCGGGATCACCAACCCGGATAGCCACCTACCCCTTGTTATGGGGTCTCACGGCTCCTAAGCACCAGGGGTGCCAACTACCTTTGCCCGGACCAGCAGCCTAGGCTGGGAGGCAAGTAACTTAAGAGAAGGGATCCGGGCAGAAATAGAAGAATAAAAAGTGGCCGGGAGTCATCCCAGCTACCTGCAAGGAGGAGACATCTTCTGACTTGCTCGCCACTGCAGAGATGGAAGACTGGGGAATGAGCGGGAGGTCCCAGGTATTTATGGGCCAGGAGGGTCTTGCCTTTTTTTGCCATCTCTGCAAGATCGCAATCTACAGGTCAGTATACCCAAGTGTAATGAATGTCTTGAAGCGGGGTGTGTGACATACTTAGAATAATACAATTCTGTGATTACTCACCTGTAGAATTGTTATGAGTATACAGTACGTCCTGCTCCAGAGAAGATTCTTTACTCTTGGGTATTACTCCGCCAGATGGCGCTGGACTGCAGAGACCACGAAATTGGCTCCTCCCGGCCCCTCAAATACCCGGGACATCCCACAAATCGCCAGTATTGAAAAGCAGTTAACAAGAAGCCGGGAGAATGTTATTTTTACTAGTTGGTTCTGTTATCAATGATAACAATCACCATACAGGGGATCCAAGGATAATCAACCAAGGGTGGGGTGGAGCAGGACGTACTGTATACCCATAACAATTCTACAGGTGAGTAATCACAGATTCGTATTATTCTTAGTATACAGTACGTCCTACTCCAGAGAAGATTCTTTACCCTTGGGACATCCAATAGCAGTGTCCGTAAAGTAGGGTGGGTTCCCCAAAGGTAACAACAGACAGGTCAGACCACTGCCGCCTGCAGAACCTTGCGGCCAAAAGCAGCATCAGCTGAGGCCCCAACATCAACCTTGTAAAACTTTGAAAAGGTATGAACAGAAGACCAAGTAGCGGCCTTGCAAACTTGTTCAACAGAAGCCTGGTGCTGAAAAGCCCAAGGCACCAATAGCACGAGTAGAATGAGCAGGATTCTTCCCCTTAGCAGTGAAGGCCTGAATCACAACCTGATGGATCCATTTGCTGATAGTAGATTCAGGGCTGTGGAGTCGGAGTCGAGGAAATTTTGGGTACCTGGAGTCGGAGTCGGCAAACAATGCACCGACTCTGACTCCTACTAAATTCTGATTTAGCAAGTTTAAATGTCCCAATTCACAAAAAGTTATAATTAATGACTTCTCTATTGTAAGAATAAAGACCAATGCATGCAGTGCCTCACGTAACCGCAAAACGAACATGTTAAGTGACGGTGAAGAAGCATGCTTTCCATGTGCTTCACTATATGGCACGCAACACACAATTAGAAGCGGCAATACTTTGCATAGTGTTGTGTTCTGCTGTTAGTTACAGGGAACCCATGGGTAACCTAGCCTCTCACTGATAAGCGATTAAGTAAATATGTTTTTTGCAGGACTAGAGACACTTGTATAAGTGAAGGGAATGGAGGATCAATAGTTCAAGACTGAAGCTGTACCATTGGAAAAACTGCTGTCATCCAGCAAAAGGCTATAAAAACGTGTAAAAAACGTGTAAACTTCGATTGTTAGCTTAAACTTTAAACATGACTATGGGATTCTACTAGGGAAATCATGTTTTATAATAAAGGCCCCTTTCTGGATCCTCCCACTGCCCTATCTTCAGCAGAAGATCAGCACACAGAAAGCAGCTTCTGCCCAACTACTTCTCTCTGCTATAAGTAATGACATGTATGTTGCCTTTCTTTCCTTCAAGGAATGTATAAAATACATTCACATATTAATACAGGGGAGTCTGAGGTACAAGAAACTGCCGACTCCACAGCCCTGAGTAGATTTATCAGGAGCCAGACCCTTCCTAGGACCAGAAGGGACCACAAAAAGAGCATCAGTTTTTCGGAAAGGTGCAATAGCCACCAGATAGTACTTCAGACACCTAACCACATTCAAAGAATGCAAAACCCTCTCCTTAGCATTACTAGGATTAGGGCACAATGAAGGGAGAACAATGTCCTGATTCAAATGAAAGGCAGACACTACCTTAGGCAGAAAATCTGTCTTGAAGCGAAACACCACCTTGTCCTGGTGTGTCTCAAAGTAGGGGGGCTGGATGGAAAGCGCCGCCAACTCAGAAACACGCCTAACAAAAGTGATGGCCACCAAAAAGACAACCTAGAGCGCAAGAATGGCCAAAGCAGCCTCCTGCACAGGTTCAAAGGTAGCACCCTGCAAGGCAGACAGGACCAAGTTCAAATCCCAGACAGGCAACATAGGCTTACGTGGAGGATGCACATGAGTAACCCCCTGGAAAAAGGTCCTGATCAGAGAATGCTGAGCAAAAGATCTCTGGAAGAAAACAGCCAGGGCAGAGACATCACCATTCAAAGTACTGAGTTGAAGCCCCAGATCCAAACCATCCTGGAGAAACTCCAGAATCCTGGGGATAGAGAACACACGACAGGGAAGGGACCGAGACTCACACCAGTCAATGTAGGCACGCCAAACCCTATAGTAAATGGAAGAAGAAGATGACTTCTTCCTAGCCTTGATTATGGTCTTAACAGAGGCAGACAGCCCCTTTTCCATCAAGATGGAGGTTTCAACAGCCGTCAAAGCCAGAGTTTGTAAATTGGGATGGCGTAAATGTCACTCAGTGAGCAGGTCTGGAACCCTGGGCAGAGCGTACTGATCTACTGCCAGCTGCACTACATCTGCGAACCACACTCTTCTTGGCCACCTGGGGGCCACCAGGATAGCTGGCACCCCTTCCTGAGCTATCTTGCACAAAACCCTGCCCAACAGGGGGAATGGGGGAAAGACATACAGAAGCTGAAAGTCCTGCCATGACATTGCTAGAGCATCTGTGGCCAGAGTATCCCGGGACAGGGAGCTAAAGGCTGGGAGCTTGTGACGGGACGCAAACAGATCCACATCTGGTTGACCCCAACGGTGACACAGAGATTGAAACACCCTGTCGCAGAGGGACCACTCTCCCAGGCGAGAGGACCCCATGCTCAGAGAGTCTGCCTGCAGATTCTTCATCCCCGGAATGTACACAGCTGAGATGCAGGGAACATTGTCCTCTGCCCAGGACAGGATCAGAGACGCTTCCTTGAGGGCCCCCTTGCTCCGGGTGCCTCCCTGATTGATGTAGGCAACCGCCGTCTGGTTGTCCGAGCGTACCTGAACAGGCCGGCCCCGAAGGTGTTGGGTCAAGTGGGCCAGAACCAACCTCGCCCTCAATTCCAGAATGTTGATGGGCGTGAGGGCCCCACCGCCCTTGGAAATGTAGGGACTTCCAGAAGTCCCCCATCCCGTCAGACTGGCATCCGTGGTGACTGTCTCCCAAAGGATCTGCCCGCCAACAGGTTCCTGGGGTCCAGCCACCACGAGAGAGACCTCCTGGCTAGGGGGGACAGAACAAGGACCTGGTCCAGGGACGCAGGATCCTTGTCCCATACTGACAAGAGGTGGAGTTGCAGAGGCATCATGTGAAACTGGGCATAAGGGACCGCCTCGAAGCACGACACCATCAGGCCCACCAGCTGAATTCCCTGCCTGATGGAGGGGTAAGGGCAAGATAGCAGGAACTGAACCTGCACTAGCAGACTGTCCACCTTCTGCTGAAGAAGAAAAGTCCTTGCCTGAACTGTATCCAGATTCATTCCCAGGAAGGGTGTCACCAAGGAGGGAGACAGGGAAGACTTGGGATGGTTGATCACCCAGCCAAATGACTCCAGAGTGGACACTACTAGCCGATTATCCAGCTCTGCCTGTTGGAGGGACTGAGAAGTGATGAGAATGTCGTCCAAATAGGGCAGCAAACGAATGCCCCGAGACCTGAGCAGAGCCATCACTCCCGCCAGCACCTTGGTGAACACTCTGGAAGCTGAAGTGAGACCGAAGGGCAATGCCATAAATTGGTAGTGCTGATCCTCCAGAGCGAACCTGAGGAATTTTTGATGACCTGGAAAAAACAGGAATATGAAGGTAAGCATCCTTGATGTCCACAGAGGTCATGAAGTCCCCTGGACACAGGGAACTGATGGCAGAGTGCAAAGTTGCCATGCGAAAGCGCCTGCACCTGACAAATTTGTTGAGGATTTTCAAGTCCAGGATGGGCCTGACTGACCCATCTCTTTTGGGCACGGTGAAAAGGTTGGAACAGAACCCCTTGCCCCTTTCTCGTAAGGGAACCTGACAGATGACCCCCAGCTCCAGAAGGCTTCGCACCGCCAGAATCAGAGCCTGAGCTGACAAGGGGTCCTGAGACATCCGAGATCTGATGAATCTTGGGGGCGGCCAGGCAGCAAACTATCTTGTAACCGGAGGACACTACCTCCTGAATCCACCGGTCTGAAACATGAAGCCTCCAGATGTGAGCGAAGTGCTGCAGCCATCCCCCCACCCGGATGGGTGAGGGCGCCCCTTCATGCCTGAGGGGGCTTGGAGGAAGGCTTAGGCTTGGAGGCCCAGGATGAGCCAGGGCGTTAACGTCCTCTGCCCCTACCCCAGAAATCTCCTCGAGCCCCAGTAAAGGGGACCCCCCTCCCCTGTCTGGATCCACGGTAGGGGGAAGAAAAGGATCCTGGGCCCCAAAAGGGCCGAGACTGCCTCCTGCGCAGGGGTAACCTGGCAAACAGGTCCAGGCGGTCCCCCCAAATAGGCGCTGCCGTTTGAAGGGAAAACCAGTGAGAGCCTTCTTGGCAGCTCTGTCAGCTGCCCACTGGCGCAGCCAAACCGAGCGGCGTATAGCCACTACCAGGGCAGAGGCTCTGCCACACATCCTAATGGTATCATCCAAGGCAGAGAGGACATAAGCAACAAATACCTCACAACGAGAGAGTGCATTAAACTCCTCACTAGACATCATCAGGAGCACCATCTAAGACACTTCTAAGCAGGGTCCAAATAGCCACAGCTGTAATGGCAGAGGCACAAACCGGGCGCAGCGCCGTCCCCACACAGACAAAGGCATGGGACACCAGCTGATCAATCCGCCAGTCCTCACTATCCCTCAGTGTAGTAGAGTCAGGGGAATGCATGACAGAGGTGTTAGACAAACCCAAGATTGGGGCATCCACCTCTGGAGGGGATTACCAAAGCTTTACCACATCAGCAGGAAAGGGATACCTCTTATCCCAACTCTTAGGGACCCGGGGGAGCCTGCTAGGACACTCCCATTCCTTGAGCACGAGATTATTAAAATGAGCTTGCTCAGGGAACTGTAAACGTGGCTTAGCAATATGAAACAATTCCCCCTGTTTAGGAGCCGCGACCGGGGGAGAGATGGACAGCACCTCAAAAATCTGAGCCAAAAGCCTATCAGTATCATCTGGGGCCCAGGGATCAGAGCCAGAATCATCATGACCCCTGAGCCTCTCATCAGATGACTCTTCCCCTTCCCCTTCTTCCAAGGGGGTATAACCAGACAGTTCAAAGAACTCTTCAGCCTCCATAGGGAAAAGAGTGACATCAGGCGGCAAATGCCGCCTCTTGGCAGAGGCCTTACGCGCCATGGTATTTGCAAGCAACTTTTCAACACTAGCCAGTCTAGCAGACACATCAGGCTGAGACTTCCCACTGGTATGCAGCTCAATGGGAGTCAGATTTAAGCTTGGGGGAGTAGGTGAAGCCATACGTGGCACAGGCCCAGCTACTGGTAAACCAGGCTGCAGCGCAAGCACCTGCTGGGCACAAGGTACACAAACCCGCACATTGTCAGCACTTGTAGGGGACTTTTCCCGAAGGAACCCAGAGCACATTATCCTGAGACGCCTCCATATGGTGATTATAGCGGCACAATAGGCCGATAGGGATTCACGCTATATAAGCAAACCGGGATGACTTAATAGCCCGCTAGGGGAGTGGGAGTAATTTGCACACTAGGCCTCACAAGTTTAATAACTAAATAGGAAGGTAGGGCCGGGAGAAACCAATGGAGTTTGACCCGCCTGCAAGACATAAGCGAAGAGAAACCCATAAGCGACATGCATACGTGACATAGGGTAAATAAAACCGCCCGCGAGGGCACTCACGGACCGCGGTAGGTAGGCGTCAGCCAAGCAGCCGGAAGAATCCAGAAGAAAATGGCGCAGAGTATACCTCGAGGGGCGGGCCACGGAGATAGTGATGCGGAACGCGCCATCCGCAGGCTCCACCCCCCCGAAGAGCGCGAAGCCGCATACGTGACAAGCAACCAATGATGGCGCGGCAGCGTCTGAGGTAATGCCGCCGCCAACCTCGGTACGCATTGGAAGCGCGCGCGGCGGCATATTCAAACCGCAACCAAGACTGTGCGGAGACAGAGCCAAAGGCAACCAAGCACGCCAACCAAGTGAAAGCACAAACACAAATGCACACACACTCAAGGGGCAATAGCGCAGGAGGAGCTCCTAAGCACCAGACAGCGGTGCTGCCTACCATCACCCGCACCAGCGCAGCCAAAGCTGGAAGGCACATTAACAATGGAATGGGTGGGAATAGTCCTACGGGGCCGCAGGCTAATAGCCCCGCTCACCTGCGAGAATAGAACCATCTTCTTGTCCCGGGGATTTGTGGGAGGTCCCGGGTATTTGAGGGGCCGGGAGGAGCTAATTTTGCGGTCTCTGCAGTCTAGCGCCATCTGGCGGAGTAATACTCAAGAGTAAAGAATCTTCTCTGGAGGACGTACTGTATGCTAAGAATAGAAAATGTAATTGGCTGAACCTGTAAACCCCAATATCTCGGCCATTTCTGCTTCAATTTAAAAATGTAAAACAGTTTAGGACAGTGCCAAATGTAACCCGACTCAATGGAGTAACCACTACCCCATTTATAGGTCTTATGTCCCCTCTCTCCCTTCTTTCCTCTAGACTGTACAAATTAAGTTCTTTAAACCGGACCAACACACGTTTTTTCTTGAACGGGCGTTAGTCCAGCGGACATCAAATAAGAACAAGATTGGGGGCCCTGGGGTGGGGGTTAGAATCAATTTTGTTGCCTGCAATTAGACCCGTTGCATTTGAATAATATATTTTTGTAGGTAAGGCCTCAAGAACAGCACAAATTTTTCTAAAGGTGGCCTCACCGGGGCTCTATGCAGCATCACAACCTCCCTCTTCCTAATGGTGATACCTCAAGCTATGCATCTTGCTTGCTTTGCAGAGTTGTGGGCCTCTGGTGTGATGGGCAAAATCTGGTATGATCTATGGCAAAACCACAGTTGCCTTTACCTTGTATGGCATTTACCTAGGAATGGATTATCCAAAACAAGATAGTAAGTCCATTGCTCATAAGCAGTCTGTTATTTTCTATGTGCCAGTTCACATGTATTTACAGTGCAATACAAACCAAACTATACAAAAATACCTACAATGCAGCACAGTATGCAGTTCAATTAAGCTTTTGGCAGGAGGATGGGAATATGTGGATGTAGGCTCGAGTTTAAAGTGGACCAAAACCCACCGTGTCATTTTGTGGAGCCAAGTGCTTAAATAAGTTATCAGTGCAGCCGAGCGCGCTGATTGGACGGGAGCCGTACAGTGTTTTAAACTTACGCATCCCACTCCAGCCTCTTCCTTCAATAATAAAACCTAACCCCTGCCCCTTCCAAGTAGTGATCATGCCGATCTATATAAGAGGGGAAAAAAAAAAAGAAAAAAAAAAAAAGAAAAGGGCGGCAGGCATTCGGTGCCGCAACTTCGGGGGCTGGATTCAGGGCGAAGGTCAGTCCTCCCCCCCCCCCCCCATTTTATTAGAACAGCATAATCACTATATGGAGAGGATGGGAGGGTTAGGTTTATTTTTGAAGGTAGGGGCTTGAGTGGCCCTTAAAGTGGACTGACACCCGGGGGGGGGGGGGGGGGGGGATCAGCCCAGGAATCTATAAGATTCCCAGGCTGATCAGATCTCTCCGCGCGGGGCATCCTAATTTGGGATGCCCCGCTGTGTGAAACCCCGCAGGACGCCCAGAAACCTTACCCCCGTTCAAACGGTGCATGCGCCATCCGCGGCCGCATCTCGCGCTTCTCTCTAGCGGGACACACACCCGCGCCAGCCGTTTGTGAATGGCCGGCGCGGGCTCGCTCCCTGTTAGAGGGAAGAGCGAGATGTGGCCTCCAGCGTGCTCAGAGCCACTGTGATTGTCCGTCGCTTGTCCGTACATACCACAGCGCCTCTAAGCGCTCGGATTGGACGAGCGCTCGCGTAGGAGCGGGGTGAGGCCGGTTTTTTAGGGCGATCTGGGGGGTTTCACGCAGCAGGGCACCCCCGATCGAGGTGCCCCGCGGAAGTGGACCAAAACCCAGGATAGTGAAAATCCTGGGTGTTGGTCCACTTTAAGTACTGTTCAGACAAGCCCTTAAAACTTTTTAGGGTCACGAAAAAACAATGTCATGGGGTCTATGTTATTGTTGGTGCGGCACAAAAGGAATTTCACAAGTGCATCCACAACGCTGCACAGTCTTACAGTCACCCACAAACTATTATATACACCTCACATTTTCTTTACTGGTCTTCTAAAGCTTTAGATCGGCTAAAAAAAGGCCACAGTTACATCCCTGGCTATAGCTGAGGTGCACTTCCTTGCTTAGTCATTCAGATAGGCTGGGGGCAGGAGCACTCTCCGATCTGCAGGCAAACTGGGGATGTGGCCAGCAAATAGGCAAAATGTTGTGTGGCCATGGTCTGGGTGCTCTGGTGGGGGAGAGGAGGTGGTTTTGCGTAGCTTTAAAAATGAAAAACCTATTTAATTCAAAAATGATTCTACACACAAATCAAAGCAGGAAAGCGTCAACATCTAGGTCTTCATCAGGACAGCATAGAAAGGAAAACAAACCTAAGAATAAGGCATTAAATAGTCTTGAAACCAGAGCCAACACGTATGTCAAGGAAAAAATACTGTTAAGGACCTCTACACGATTTAAGGTCTAAATACCTGGACCATGTAAACGTGTTCCAACCTTAGCAAAAAATACAATTCTGTGAAATACTCACCTGTAGAATTGGTATTATAAATATACAGTACGTCCTGCTCCAGATAGATTACTTACACTTGGGTTGTCCTCCGCCAGATGGCACTGCACTGCAGAGACATGTAAAAACAGGCTCCTCCCGGCCCCTCAAATACCCGGGGACCTCCCACAAATCCCCAGCATTGAAAAGCAGTGAACAAGAAGCCGGGAGAATTTAACCACCCAAAAACTGGTAACTTATAACAATGATAACAATCACCATACAGGGGATCCAGAATAATGCAAAAACCAGGGTGGTGTGGAGCAGGACGTACTGTATACTTATAATACCAATTCTACAAGTGAGTATTTCACAGAATTGTATTATTCTTAGTATACAGTACGTCCTGCTCCAGATAGATTACTTACACTTGGGACATCCAATAGCAGTGTCCATAAAGTAGGGTGGGATCCCCAACAAAAAAAGGTAACAGCAGACAGTTTAAACCACTGCCGCCTGCAAAACCTTGCGGCCAAAAACAGCATCAGCTGAGGCCCTAACATCAACCTTGTAAAACTTTGAAAAGGTATGAACAGAAGACCAAGTAGCGGCCTTGCAAACTTGTTCAACAGAAGCCTGGTGCTGGAAGGCCCAAGAGGCACCAATAGCACGAGTAGAATGAGCAGTAAGGTGGAAAGGAGGATTCTTCCCCTTAGCAGAATAGGCCTGAATCACAGCCTGACGGATCCATTTGCTGATAGTAGACTTGGCAGGAGCCAAACCCTTCCTAGGACCAGAAGGGATCACAAAAAGAGCATCAGTTTTCCTGAAGGACGCAGTGACTACTAGGTAATACTTCAGACACCTGACCACATCCAAGGAATGCAAAACCCTTTCCTTAGCATTGCTAGGATTTAGGGCACAATGAAGGAAAAACAATATCTTGATTCAAATGAAAAGCAGTCACCACCTTAGGCAGAAAATCCGGCTTAAAGCAGAACACCACCTTTAGTATGGGGGCTGGAAAGACAGAGCCACCAGCTCAGACACACGCCTGACCGAAGTAATAGCCACCAGAAAGACAACCTCGAGGGCAAGTACAGCCAGAGCAGCATCCTGAATAGGTTCAAAGGGAGCACCCTGCAAGGCAGACAAGACCAAGTTCAAATCCCAAACAGGGACCATAGGTTTTCGTGGGGGACGCACATGAGTAACCCCCTGAAAGAAAGTCTTAACCAAAGAATGCTGAGCAAAAGACTTCTAAAAGAAGACAGACAGGGCAGAAACCTGACCCTTCAAGGTAAGGTGGAGACCCGACCCCAACCCATGCTGTAAAAACTCCAGAACCCTGGGAACTGAGAACACCCGACAGGGAAGAGCCCTAGACTCACACCAGTCAATGTAGGTACGCCATACCCTATAATAGATGGCAGAAGAAGTTTTCTTCCTAGCCTTCACCATGGTCTCAACCCGCAAGGCAGACAAGCCTTTCTCCATCAAGATGGAGGTTTCAGCAGCCAGGCCGTCAAAGCCAGAGTTTGTAAATTGGGATGGTGTGAGGGGCCCTGAGTGAGCAGATCTGGCACCCCTGGCAGAACGTACTGGTCTACTGCCATCTGCACCACGTCTGCGAACCACACTCTTCTTGGCCACCTGGGGGCCACCAGAATCACTGGCACCCCTTCCAGAGCAATCTTGCGCAGGACCCTGCCCAGCAGGGGGAATGGAGGAAAGACATACAGGAGCCGAAATTCCGGCCATGACATGGACAGAGCATCTGTGGCCAAGGCCAGAGGATCCTGAGACAGGGAGACAAAAGCCTGGAGCTTGTGATTGTGACGGGATGCAAAGAGATCCACATCTGGTAGACCCCAAGGGTGACACAGGGACTGGAATACCCTGACGAGAGGTCCCCCTGCTCAGAGAGTCTGCCAGTAGATTCTCTGCCCCCGGGATGTACACAGCCGAAATGCATTGAACATTGGCCTCCGCCCATGTCAGAATCCGCGACACCTCCTGGAGGGCCCCCTTGCTCCGGGTCCCTCCCTGATGGTTGATGCAGGCAACCGCCGTCCTGTTGTCTGAGCGCACCTGCACAGACAGACCCCTCAGGTGATTGGTCAACTGCTCCAGTACCAACCTGATCGCCCGTAGTTCCAGAATGTTGATGGGCAAGTGGGCCCCCTGAGGGCCCCACCTCCCCTGGAACCGCAGGGGCTTCCAGAATCCCCCCCCCATCCTGACAGACTGGCATCCGTAGTGACCGTCTTCCAGGAGGGGGCCAGAAAGGACCTGCCCCCCAGCAAGTTCCTGTGGTCCAGCCACCATGAAAGGGACCGCCTGACCAAGGGGGGGGGAAGCACACAGACCCCGTCCAAGGACGTTGGGTCTTTGTCCCATACTGACAGAAGGTGAAGTTGTAGAGGCCTCAAATGGAACTGAGCAAAGGGCACCGCCTCGAAGCACGCCACCATCAGGCCCACCAACTGCATTCCCTGCCTGAGGGAGGGCTGGGGACACGATAGCAGGAACCTCACCTGCGCAGTTAGAGCTTCCACCTTCTGTTGAGGAAGGAATATCCTTGACTGAACCGTATCCAGAATCATTCCCAGGAACGGGGTCACCAAGGAAGGGGACAGAGAGGAATTGGGGTGATTGATCACCCAGCCGAAGGACTCCAGGGTGGACACCACCAGCTGAGTGTCCAACTCTGCCTGCTGTAGTGACCGAGAGGTGATGAGTATGTCGTCCAGGTAGGGCAGCACGCGTATGCCCTTTGACCTTACCAGGGACATCTCCCCCGCCAACACCTTGGTGAACACTCTGGGAGCTGAGGTGAGGCCAAACGGCAAGGCCACAAATTGGTAATGTTGATCTTCCAATGCAAATCTGAGAAACCTTTGGTGTCCCGGGAACACAGGGATGTGAAGGTAAGCCTCTGATGTCCACAGACGTCATGAAATGGCCGAGCGCAGAGTTTCCATGCCAAAAGCGCCTGTTCTTGACAAATTTGTCGAGGATCTTTAAATCCAGAATGGGCCTGACTGACCCATCTTTTTTGGGAACTGTGAAAAGGTTGGAATAGAACCCCTTGCCTCTTTCTCTTAAGGGGACCCCGCAAATGACCCCCAGACCCAGAAGGCCTTGCACGGCCTGCGTCAAGACCTGAGCTGAGACAGGGACCTGGGGGATCCGGGACCTGATGAATCTTGGGGGGGGGGGGGGGGGGGCACACAGCAAACTATCTTGTAACCAGAGGACACTACCTCCTGAATCCACCGGTCTGAGACGTGGTGCCTCCAGACGTGCGCAAAGTGCTGTAGCCGTCCCCCCACCCTGACGGGCGAGGGCGCCCCATCATGCCTGAGGGGGCTTGGGAGAGGATTTGGGCTTAGACCCCCAGGAGGAGCCAGGACGTTGTCCTCTGCTCCTATGCCAGGAATCAGCACGAGCCCCTGCGAAGGACACCCCTTTTCCCTGCTTAGCACCACGTTAGGGGTGTGAAAGGGGGCCCTGGCCCCGAAAGGGCCGAGACTGCTGCCTGTGCTGGGGTAACTAACCTCCTTTAGCAAAAAGGTCTAGGCGGTCCCCGAACAGGCGTAGCCCCTTAAATGGAAGCCCAGTAAGGGCCTTCTTTGCAGCATTGTCAGCAGCCCACTGGCGCAGCCAAACCGCGTGGCGTAGAGCTACCACCAAGGCAGAAGTTCTCGCACCCATCCTAATGGCATCATCCAAGGCAGATAGGATAAAGTTTACTAACACATCACAGTTAGACAGTGCATTAAACGTATCAGGTGGCAAATCATCAGGAGCACCTTCAAGTACACTTCTGATCAGGGCCCTGAGCGCCACAGACGTAATGGCCGAGGCGCAAACTGGGCGCAGCGCCGTCCTCACAAATGCAAAGGCATGGCACGCCACTTGGTCAATGCGCCGGTCCTCAGCATCCCGCAGAGTAGTAGTGTCAGGGGAGTGCATAATAGAGGTGTTAGACAGCCCTAGAATAGGAGCATCCACCTCGGGAGGCGATGACCAGCACTTGACCATATCAGCAGGAAAGGGATACTTTCTGTCCCAACTCTTAGGTATACCGGGAAGTCTACTGGGACGTTCCCACTCCTTAAGCACGAGGTTATAGAAATGGGTTTGCTCCGGAAATTTCAAACGAGCCTTAGCAGTATGAAAAAGCTCACCCATTTGCCTGGGAGCCGCAACAGGGGGAGAGATGGACAGAACCTCAAAAATCTGAACCAGCAGTCTGTCAGTATCATCCGGGGTCCAGGGGTCAGAGCCAGAATAGTCATGACCCCTGGGTCTCTCGTCAGATGAGCCTGAGTCAGAGAACAGCTCCCCTTCGTCCGATGGGGTGTAGCCACATAGATGCAACAACTCATCAGACTCCATAGGGAAAAGAGTGGCATCAGGGGTTAAGTGATGCTTTTTAGCGGTGGCCTTACGCGCTAAGGTATTAGCAATCAATTTTTCAACACTGGCCGGTCTAGCAGACACATCAGGTTGATAATCCCCGCTTGTATGCAATTCAATGGGGGTGAGACTCAAGCTTGGGGGAGTAGGTGAAGTGAGACAAGGTGCAGGCCCAGCCACCGGAGGGGCGGGTTGCAACGTTAGCACCTGCTGTGCGCAAGGAACACAGACCCGTGCGCTGTCACTGCTGATAGGCGAGACCCCACAAGCTACACAGCTGGGCTTGTCCCGAAGGAACCCCAGTCACATTATCCTGGGATGCCTTCATATGGTGATTAATAGGCACAATAAGCCAGTAGGGATTGACGCTGTAAGCTACCCTGGATGCCCCAATGACCCGCTAGGGAAGTGGGAGTAATTATACTAGGCCCAACTTATAATTACACCGGGTCGGGAGAAGCCACTGGATTCACCCGTCTGAAAGACACAATGAGAAGAAGGGGCGTCAAAACATGCACAGTAAGTAATGAGCATAAAAAGCCGCCCGCGAGGGCACTTACAGATCGCGGAAGGAAGAACCGTCATACACACGCGCGACTGTACAAAATGGCGCCGAACGAACCTCGAAGGGCGGGCCAGAGCGGGCCGTGACACGGAGCGCGCAAGGCCAGGCCCCCGCCCCCTCCGAAGAGCGCGAAGCCCAGAGACAACAGCCAATGATAATGCAGAAGCGTCTGAGGTAACGCCGCCGTCCGGCGTGGACATGGCGGCGGCCATGTAATAGTAAAACAGACAAGTCAGCACGGCGGCTGACACGCCATATCTAGTCATACATGAATCACTATACGCACTCACCCACACCCCCCCCTTCTCCCCCCCCCCCCGAAGGCTACGGGGAGAATGAGGGAGGATGGCGGCCCTCTGTACAGCACCCACCGCTACACGGGGCATGTGGCAATAAGGCAGGAGGGGCATCCCATAAAGGCTCACCATCAGCCTATACCGCCTACCCTTTTGGTGGTGGGGGACTGCGGTGGAGCAGTGCTCCATAAGCACGCATGGTGCCACCTACCTTCACCCGACCAGCGCAGCCCAGGCTGGGAGGCACATCACGCGAGAACGGGTGGGAATAGTCCCAACAGGGCCGCAGGCTAATAGCCCCGCTCACCTGCGAGAGAGTGATCATTTCATGTCTTCGCAGTAAGCACTGCAGAGAAATCTGGGGATTTGTGGGAGGTCCCCGGGTATTTGAGGGGCTGGGAGGAGCCTGTTTTTATGTCTCTGCAGTGCAGCGCCATCTGGCGGAGGATAACCCAAGTGTAAGTATTATATCTGGAGCAGGACGTACTGTATACTAAGAATATACCATTTTTGTGAGTACTCGCCTTTAAAATGGGTATTATAAGTGTGTCATACACTCCGCTTCCATAATCATGACATCTGGGTAGTCTCCAGTAGAGGGCGATCTTTAGCAGAGATGAATGCAAAAAAGGAGCTCCTCCCAGTCCATATACACCCGGGACCTCCCACCAATTCCCCAGTGTATGATAGCAGTAAGAGGACCAGGAAGAACCCATATAAACAACTACAAAAATAACAAAAGGTTCACCATATAAAGGATCCGGAATACCACAAGGGTGGGGGAAAGCGGAGTGTATGACACACTTATAATACCCATTTTAAAGGTGAGTACTCACAAAATGGTATTATTCCAAGTGTGTCATACACTCCGCTTCCATAATCATGACATCTGTGACATCCAATAGCAGTGTCCGTCATGGGTGGGAACCGAAAACAGTAAAAACAATGCACCAACTTAAACCACTGCAGCTTGCAGAACCTTGCGGCCAAAAACAGCATCCGCTGAAGCCCGCACATCAACCCTGTAGAACTTGGCAAAAGTATGAACAGAAGACCAAGTAGCAGCCTTACAAACTTGTTCAACAGAGGCCTCAACAGAGGCCTCAACAGAGGCCTGGTGCTGAAAAGCCCAGGATGCCCCAACAGCACAAGTAGAATGCGCAGTGATCCTAAAAAGGGGGAGTCCTCCCCTTAGCAGAATAGGCACCAACCATGGCTTGACGAATCCATTTACTAATGGTAGACTTGGCCGGCGCCAAACCCTTTCTTGGCCCACAAGGCACCACGAAAAAAGTGTCCGTCTTGTGGAAGGGGGAAGTAGCCACCAAATAGTACTTCACCCAACGAACCACATCCAAAGAATGCAAAACTCTCTCCTTGTCATTGCTAGGCTTAGGACACAAAGAAGGAAGAACATCCTGATTGAGGTGGAAGGCAGAAACAACCTTAGGAAGGAAATCTGGTTTGAAACGAAAAACCACCTTATCCTGATGCCTCTCAAAGTAAGGCGCCTGAATAGAAAAAGCCACCAACTCAGAGACACGCCGGACAGAGGTAATAGCCATCAAAAAGGCAACCTTTTGAGTGAGCACAGAAAGAGCAATATCCTGAAGTGGCTCAAAAAGGAGGCCCCTGTAGAGCCGAAAGAACCAGATTCAAATCCCAAACAGGCACCAAGGCCTTCCTAGGAGGCCTAACATGAGTAACCCCCTAGAAAAAAGTCCTGACCAGTGGGTGCAAAGCAAAAGACCTTTGGAAGAAAACAGACAGGGCAGATACCTGCCCCTTCAAGGTACTAAGCTGAAAGCCTTGATCCAGAGCGTGTTGAAGAAACTCCAAAATCCTAGGGATAGAGAACACCCTACAAGGTAAGGCCCTGGCCTCACACCAGGCAATGTAGGACCGCAAAGTCCTATAGTAAATACCAGAGGAAGACCTCTTCCTAGCTCTAATCAAGGTCTGAACGACAGCCGCAGAGAGACCTTCCTCCTCCAAAATGAAGGTTTCAGCAGCCAAGCCGTCAAAGCCAGCGTTTGTAAATTGGGGTAAAGATGACGACCCTGAGAAATTAGGTCCGGAAACAGGCAGCCTGTAACGATCTACCACTAGACTTACAACGTCTGCGAACCAAACCTGTTTTGGCCACCTTGGGACCACCAGAATCGCTCGTGTCACTTCCAGAACCAGCTTGCGAACCACCTTGCCCACCATGGAGAAGGGTGGGAACAGATACAGGAAACCCAGATCCTTCCAAGCCAGGGACAAGGAGGGAGGGAGAGGGAGAGGGAGAGAGACAAAGGACGGAAGTTTGTGATTGTGCCTGGTGGCAAAGAGATCCACATCCGGAGTCCCCCACCTGTGACACAGGGAGCGAAACCCCCTGGTGTTGAGGGCCCACTCTCCTCGGCAAGAGAAGCCCCTGCTCAGAGCATCCGCATCCGTGTTCTCCACTCCTGGAATGTAAACTGCTGAGATGCAAGGGACGTTGCTCTCCGCCCAAGTAAGGATCAGAGAGACCTCCCTGAGGGCACTCCTGCTGCGAGTCCCTCCTTGCTGATTGATGTAGGCCACCGCCGTTCAGTTGTCCGAGTGAACCTGAACCGGTAGGCCCTGTAAGTGTGGAGTCAGCCGTGACAGAACTAGCCGGATGGCTCTGAGCTCTAGGACATTGATGGGGGTGTGAGCCCCCTGAGGACCCCACAACCCCCTGAACTGACGATTCTTCCAGAAACCTTCCCAGCCCGACAGGCTGGCATCCGTGGTCACAGTTTCCCAACAAGGAACAAGAAAGGACTTGCCCCTCAACAGATTGCTTGATTCCATCCACCACTGAAGTGACTGGCGAACCCGGAGAGACATCTTGAAGGACTGATCCAAGGACTGCGGACATCTGTCCCAATGCCTCAGCAGATGGAGCTGAAGCGACCTCATGTGGAACTGAGCAAAGGGTACTGCTTCGAAGGACGCCACCATCAAACCTACCCAGTTTCATCCCCAGCCAGAGAGGGGCAACGAATGGTCAGGAGAAGGCGAATCAGATCCTGAACAGCCCTTACCTTGGGCTGAGGAAGGAACACTCTGGCTTGAGTGGTATCCAGAGTCATGCCCAGAAATGAAATCTCCCTGGAAGGAGAAAGAGGATTTGGGGTGGTTGATCACCCATCCGAACCTTACCAGAGTAGACAGCACCGCCCTGGTGTCCATCTCCGCCTGCCGGAGGGAAGAGGCTGAAATCAGTAGGTCGTCCAGATACGGCACAATACGAATGCCCTGGGCTCTGAACAGGGCCATTATGCCCGCCAGAACCATGGTGAAGACCCTTGGAGCCGAGGTCAGCCCGAATGGTAGGGCCACAAATTGAAAATGAAGATAACGATGAAGAGGAATCTCTGGTGCGCAGGAAAAATAGGAACATCCTTGATGTCTATTGACGTCAAAGTCCCCTTGATGAAGGAAAAGAATGGCAGAGCGCAGGGTCTCCATGCGAAACTTCCTGGTTCTGATGAACCTGTTGAGAATTTTTAGGTCCAGGATGGGTCTGACAGAACCATCCTTTTTGGGGACCGTAAAGAGGTTGGAGTAGTAACCCCTGCCTCTCTCCGAGGGAGGCACCAGGCATACGACTCCCATATCCAGAAGACTTTGGACCGCCAACAGGAGCCCCTGTGCAGCGTGAGGGTCTGAGGGTACCCGAGACCTTAAACATCTTGGAGGGGGCCAGTACTCGAACTCCAGTTTGTACCCGGACAAAACAACTTCCAGGATCCATTTGTCTGTGACCTCCTGTGCCCAGACCTGGAAGAAGAGCCGCAGCCG
Organism: Gastrophryne carolinensis; assembly: GCA_027917425.1. Classification (NCBI taxonomy): domain Eukaryota; kingdom Metazoa; phylum Chordata; class Amphibia; order Anura; family Microhylidae; genus Gastrophryne; species Gastrophryne carolinensis. The sequence continues at coordinate 496,039,243 of CM051235.1, forward strand.
TCCCCTCATAACTGAGCGGGTTTAGCAGGGGGCTTAGGCTTGGAACTCCAAGCAGATGCTGGACGGGCCCGTCTTCTGCCCCTGCTCCAGGAGGAACCTAACACCAGAGTAGGCGAATCCTCTGACGGCTCTGGCACCCCGAAAGGAAGGATTGAAGGAGCTCGCCCCCCGAAAGGGACGACGCTGTTTCCTACGCTGAGGTAGCTTACCACCCTTAGCCACCGCATCCAACTTATCTCCAAACAGCTTAGTGCCCAGGAAGGGAAAAGCGGTGAGTGATTTCTTTGCCGCAAAGTCCGCCGCCCACTGGCGAAGCCAGACCGATCGACGCATGGCCACCAATAAGGCCGAAGTTCTGCTACACATAACAGTGTCCTCCATAGCAGGCAGTACAAAGTTCATGAAAAGCTCGCACCTTTTAAGGGCAGCGAACTCCGCGCTGGATGGGTCAAAATGGGCACCATTCAAGAACTCCCTAACCAGGGATCTGTTAGCCACCACCGCAAGCGCATATGGGCACACCGGCCGTAAGGCTGAACCCACACTAGCGAAGGCATGACATGCCAACTGATCAATGCGCTTATCCTCACCATCCTTGAGGGTAGTGGCATCAGGGGTATGGAACACAGAGGTGTTGGACAACCCCAAAACAGGCACATCGACCTCGGGCGGGGAAGACCAACGCTTCACCGCATCCACCAGGAAGGGATACTTTTTATCCCAACCCTGAGGAACTCCGGGAAGCCGACTCTGTTTTTCCCACTCCCCAAGGATCAGAGCGTCAAAATGACCCTGTGTAGGGAACTCCAAGCGAGGCCTGGCGGCCCCAAAGAATTCCCCCCTCTTTTTTTTTTTTGAGGGGGTGCCTCAGGTGGTGAAATGTCAAAAACCTCAAGGAGATGGACCAGAACCTTGGAGGTGTCAACGGCATCCCCCAGCGCCTGCCCAGCATCATTGTCACGAAAAAACACACCCTTAGTATCAGATTCTCCAAACAGTTCCCCCTCCTCTAGCGGGGAATACTCAGACCAATCATCATCAAACTCAAAAGCCGGCTCTGCCGGCGACAGGTGTCTTCTTAGCCTGGGCCTTACAGCGCAGTGCCGGAAAGGATCCTCTCGATGCTGGCCAGGCGAGCAAACACATCAGAGTGCGACTCCCCACTAGTGACAGCGTGACTTGGGGTGTGTAACAGGCGGGGTGGTGTAGGCGATGAAGCGGGTGGTGCTGACCCAGAAGCCTTGGAAACCGCCTGCCGCGCTATGGCCTTTTGTGCACAAGGAATACAAATGAGCACATCCTCCCCCGTAAGGGATACCCCACAACCAACACACGGCCGGGATTGTCCCGAGGGAAGCCCCAGCCCAGTATCCTGCGGAGCCTCCATATGGTGATTTTTCGGGTAGTCGCAGTGACCTAGGGAATTTAGCTGGTAAGCAACCCTGGGATGCCCCTTTAATGTCCCTGTGGGAGGATTTAACGGAAAATGCTAAGGAAGGGCCTAGGACCGGGAGAACCTCCTAATATTGCAACAGGGGAGTCCTCCTGAAAGACACAATAAGGGAGGCCCAGAAGACAAGCACACAAAATGATTGTATGCATTGAATAATATAATATAATATAATATATATATATATGCATACAATCAGGATAAACCAAGCAGCCCCCCTGCGGAGAGGGAGGCAGCCTAAGAGAAGAAAAGGGGGCCCACTGGGCACTCACAAAACACACAAGTCCGCAGTAGGATCGGCGGCAGCAGCACTTCTAAGATGGCTACCGGAGTCCAGCACCGCAGGAGAGAGTGAGGAAGAAGGGGGGCGGGCCAGCGCAGAACGCGCGCTAGGCCTCGCCTGCCTCCCTGCCAGACCTGAAACGCGGATCCAGGCCGTGGGCTGGGACTCCCAACTGCGCCAAAAGGAGGGGGAGGGACGGGCCGCGGCGCGTGAGGGCCCGCCCCCCCCCCCCCCCAAACGCAGCCTGAGGGGGAGAAGCTCCCCTCATGAAAACTGCCAATGGAGTAGGCAAGGCACATCAGCCACATGTAAAAGCATACACACACATACAATAGTGAATCACCAGACACTGAAAATCAGTAAGGGAAAAGCCAGAACCCCCCCCCCCCCCCCCCCCGAGGGACACGGAGGGGACCCACCACCCAGTACAGGGGAAGCGTATAAGGCTGAAGGGACAGGGCATCCCAAACCGGGTTCACCAACCCGGAAACCGCCTACCCCTTGTAATGGGGTCTCACGGAGGAGTCGTGCTCCTTAAAACACCTAGGAAGGTGTTGCCTACCCTCAACCAGGACCTACGGCCGAGGCTGGGAGGCTCATAAGGGGACATGTGAATAAAGGTCCAGGAAGAAATAGGGACAAAAATGGCCGGGGCGCAGGCCCGGCTTACCTGCAAGGAACAGAAGGCTTCATCTTCTGACTTGCTCGTCGTCTAGCAGAGAAGGAACTGGGAATTGGTGGGAGGTCCCGGGTGTATATGGACTGGGAGGAGCTCCTTTTTTGCATTCATCTCTGCTAAAGATCGCCCTCTACTGGAGACTACCCAGATGTCATGATTATGGAAGCGGAGTGTATGACACACTTGGAATACAAGGCTACCTTTTAGAGCACCAGAAGCATGGACACAAATGCAATGGTTGGCTACGTAGGAACAGCATGTATAGACATAAATGTCATCGCTTTAGCACAAATGGGTTTTTTCTTACAAAATGGGGAGGTGGGCAAAGTGCAAAGATATGCACAATCTCAAACTAATGTCTTTACTAGAAATACACATTATATGCAATCAGAAGCAACATAACTCCCTTCAGAATAAAGATAACTTACCCTTAAATATGCTAAGATCTTCAAGTAAACTTGGTCCAAACAGCCCTTCTAAAATGCTCTCGAAACCTGTAAAAGAAAAGCAAATGTTCAGTGTGTAATATCACTGCAAGTTTAGCATTAAATAAGTCAAGCAGAAATACGCTTTTAAATGTACAACATATACAGATAAAGAAAAAAACTTTACAGAACAGGACTTTGCTGAGGTAAACCTGAGGATCTCAGACTGACACTGTGGTGGCCAGTGGGGCTTGCAGAGCAGGTGCATAGCTCTTTGCAACGGCAATGGGCATTTTGATTTTGACAATGTGTATTCAGACTTTGAAAAAAAAAAAATGACATTTTAAAACCGTAACAAAACCTGGGAACTCGACTTTCCAGTGTTTTGTTCCATGCCCCGCTGTGTGAACCCGGCTCCAATTAAAATAAAAAAAAAAAAAATAAAAAAGCGGCTGCATCCCCCCCAGATGGGGCAGCGCGCGATCCCCATTCTAAAACAGTTGCAAACTTGGGATGCCCTGGAGAAAAGCCAGCCAAAGCTTACAGGCCTTTCGCTGGTGGTTTTGTTCCACTTTAAAGGTAAGTTAATTCATTATTAAGGTCCTAATGACTGCTCCCCAAATGCAGGCACTATATACTCTAACACACTGACCACTAGTTCTTCCTATTTTGAAAGTATACGTGTGGGCATCTTGTACCATCTACCCAACTTAATTCCAAGCAGCGGAACCAATGTCTAACTCCCACTGTAAAGCCATGCCCCAACCTGTATGTAGTCAGACCACCTCATGCCAAGGGCAGAATTGTTGCTATAGATCCCACCCCCTCCTGCATCACAATTGGGTCAATTCAGATGCAGGTGGAAATTCTCACTCTTTTTAGGAGAGAATACGGCCAAAGGCTCTCATTGTCTACCGGGTGTCAATTTTCACCTGGCCCTGAATCAGCCCCAAGGCAGACAATAAAAATGATTAGCAGTTTTCTGTCTGAAAAAAAAGGAGTGAGAATTCTCACCTGGTTCTGAATCAACCCCGTTGTGTCAGTTGACCAGATGCAGTCATCTTGTAGGGTGGCCTAGGTGAGCCCAAGCTACCGACTTCAGGAATCTAACAGGGGTCCCCAGGAACGCTGCAGCTGGTGAGGGTCTGGGAGACGGTGTCTAACCCCAGCTCCTGGTGAGCACTCTAACTAAAAACAAAGTCCAGACATCTTCAAAGTCCCTTTTTTTTATCCTATCTTGCAGTCCCCGTCTATGGCAGAGATTAACCCACACGCACCACACTACTGGTGGTGCCCCAGAATGGAAGAGATGAGAAACCAGGTTTTTCCACCGCCAACGCCATGCCCCATGGCACCACTGAGATTGCCGTTTGCAGGCCACATCCCCAGCTCACCGTTTGGCCGTGAGCACCCCCACGGCCAGCCATTCAGACTCAAGATCAGACTTGACTCGCTTTAAACCGGTCCTATTCCAAATCACCAATATGTGAAAAAGCATAGAGACTTTCAAATACCTTGGGCTGCGTACATCTCAATCTTTTGAAAAATACAATGCTGTGAGTACTCACCTGTAGAACTGGTATTATAAGTATACAGCACGTCCTGTTCCAGAAGATTCCTTACACACAGGGTTATACATCCACAAGATGGCGCTGGACTGCAGAAAAAAAAAAAACTTGTGGCCACTCCCGGCCCCTAAAATAGCCAGGAACCTCCCACCAATTTCCAGTGTTGACAAGCAGTTAGACAAGAAACCGGGAGAATAACACAAAATGAACAACCACCATACAGAGGTAACCAAAAATAATGCTAACAAGGGCGGGGTGGAATAGGACATGCTGTATACTTATAATACCAATTCTACAGGCGAGTACTCACAGAATTGTATTATTCCAAGTATACAGAACGTCCTACTCCAGAATATTCCTTACACATGGGACATCCAAAAGCAGTGTCCGTAAGTTAGGGTGGGATCCCCAAAAGTAACAGCGGGCAGTTTAAACCACTGCCGGGGGCAGAACTTTGCGGTCAAAAGCAGCATCCGCTGAGGCCCTAACATCAACCTTGTAAAACTTAGAAAAGGTATGAACAGAAGACCAAGTAGCGGCCTTGCAAACTTGTTCAACAGAAGCTTGGTGCTGAAAAGCCCAAGAGGCACCAATAGCACGAGTAGAATGAGCAGTAAGGCGGAAGGGAGGTTCCTTCCCCTTAGCAGAATAGGCTTGCACCACCGCCTGACAAATCCTCTTGCTGATAGTAGATTTAGCCGGAGGCAAACCCTTCCTAGGTCCAGAAGGGAGAACAAAGAGACCATCAGTCTTCCTAAAGGATTCAGTAGCTATCAAATAAAACTTCAAAGTCCTAACCACATCCAGAGAATATAAGACCCTCTCCTTAGGATTACTAGGATTAGGACATAGAGAAGGCAACACAATGTCCTGATTGAGGTGAAAAGCAGACACAACCTTAGGCAGAAAATCTGGCTTAAACCGAAAACACCACCTTGCCCTGGTGTCTCTCAAAATAAGGAGGTTTGATGGAAAGCACCGCCAACTCAGAAACACGCCTAACAGAAGTGATAGGCACCAAAAATGCTACCTTAAGCGTCAAGATAGACAAAAGGGGCCTTACGCAGAGGCTCAAAAGGAGGACCCTGCATAGCGGATAAGACCAAATTCAAATCCCAGACTGGTAACATAGGCTTACGTAGAGGGCGCACGTGAGTAACCCCCTGGAAGAAGGTCTTAACCAACCGATGGTTGGCAAAGGATCTTTGGAAGAAAACAGCCAAGGCTGAAACATGACCTTTGAGGGTGCTAAGTTGAAGACCCAAGTCCAAACCATGTTGCAAGAATTCCAGGATCCTGGGAACAAAAAAACACCCGACAGGGAAGGGACTTAGACTCACACCAGGCAATGAAAGCATGCCATACCCTATAGTAGAAAAAGGATGAGGACTTCTTCCTAGCCCTAACCATGGTATCAACTACAGAAGCAGGCAGCCCCTTCACCATCAAGATGGAGGTTTCAGCAGCCAGGCCGTTAAAGCCAGCGTTTGTAAATTGGGATGGCACAGCTGCCCCTGAGTGAGCAGGTCTGGATCCTTGGGCAGGGCAAACTGATCTACTGCCAACTGCACGACGTCTGTGAACCACACCCTTCTTGGCCAACAGGGGGCCACCCCTTCCTGGGCTATCTTGCACAGCACCCTGCCCAGCAGAGGAAACGGAGGGAATACATAGAGGAGCTGAAAACTCTTCCAGGACATTGCTAATGCATCCATGGCCAAGGCCAGAGGGTCCTGTGACAGAGAAACAAAGACTGGAAGCTTGTGATTGTGACGGGACGCAAACAGATCCACATCCTGCTTACCCAGACGTCCCACCCCCGGGATGTACACAGCTGAGATGCAGGGAACACTCTCCTCCGCCCAAGACGGTATCAGGGACACTTCCTTGAGGGCCCTCTTGCTCCAGGTCCCTCCCTGATGATTGATGTAGGCAACCGCCGTCTGGTTGTCCGAGCGGATCTGAACAGCCCGACCCTAAGGTGTGGAGTCAATTGGGCGAGAACCAACCTTATCGCTCTCAGTTCCAGGATGTTGATAGGGGTATGAGCCTCCTGAAGGCCCCACTGACCCTGGAATTTCAAAGATTTCGAGAAGCCCCCCCCAGCCTGTCAGACTGGCATCTGTGGTTACAGTCTCTCAGCAAGGGGACAGAAAGGTCCTGCCCACCAAGAGGTTCCTCGAGTCCAGCCACCACAAGGGAGACCGCCTGACCGCCTGGGACAGAACAAACGTCTGATCCAGGGACCCAGGGTCCCGATCCCACACTGAGAAAAGGTGTAGCTGAAGAGGTCTCATGTGAAACTGAGCATAGGGTACCGCCTCGAAGCAAGACACCATCAGTCCCACCAGCTGCATCCCCTGCAGGATGGAGGGATGAGGACAAGACAGCAAAAACTGGGCCCGAGCTTGAAGACTCTCCACCTTCTGCTGAGGGAGAAAAACTTTGACCTGAGATGTATCCAGAGTCATGCCCAGAAAAGACCTCACCAGTGACGGGGACAGGGAAGACTTGGGATGGTTGATCACTCAGCCGAAGGACTCTAATGTGGACACCACCATCTGGGTATCCAGCTCGGCCTGATGGAAGGACTGAGACGTGAGGAGAATGTCGTCCAGATAAGGAAGGATGCGGATGCCCTGAGATCTCAGCAGAGCCATCACGCCCGCCAGCATCTTGGTGAATACCCTGGGAGCCGAGGTGATACCGAAAGGCAAGGCCACAAAACGGTAGTGCTGATCCTCCAGAGCGAACCTGAGGAATTTCTGATGACCTGGAAAGATTGGTACGTGAAGGTAAGCGTCCTTGATGTCTACAGACGTCATGAAAACACCCGGGCGCAGTGAATTGACTGCTGAATGCAGGGTTTCCATGCGAAAATGCTTGAATCTGACAAACTTGTTGAGGCACTTTAAATCCAGGATGGGCCTGAGGGACCCGTCCTTTTTGGGGACCGTGAAGAGATTGGAATAGAAGCCTCTGCCTCTTTCCCAGAAAGGCACCGGGCAGAGGACCCCCAACTCCAGAAGGTTTTGAACAGCAAGGCACAGACCCTGAGCTGACAAAGGGTTTTGAGCCATCCGGGATCTGATGAATCTTGGGGGTGGCCAGGCTGCAAACTCTATCTTGTAACCGGAGGAAACCACCTCCTGGATCCACCTGTCTGCTACACGTCGCCTCCAGACGTGAGCAAAGAGCCGAAGCCGCCCCCCCCACCCGGATGGGCGAGGGCGTCTATTCATGCCTGAGGAGGCTTGGGGGAGGATTTGGGCTTGGGACCCCAGGAGAGGCCGGGGAGGCCATGGCCCCTGCCCAAATGGTCTCCGCGTGCTCCAGCAAAGGAAACTCCTCGACCAGCCCTGGTAGCCCGAAAGGAGGGGAAAGAGGCAACAGACCCCCAAAAGGGCCGAGAAGGCCTCCTGCGTTGAGGTAACCTACCGCCCCTGGCAAACAAGTCCAAGCGTTTACTAAAGAGGCGCAACCCCTTAAAGGGGAACCCAGTGAGAGCCTTCTTAGCAGCATTATCAGCTACCCACTGACGCAGTCAGACAGAGCGGTTTATAGCCACCAAAAGGGCAGATGTCCTTCCACACATTCTAATGACATCATCCATGGCAGAGAGGATATATGCAAATTCATAGCAAAGCAGGAGCGATCTATAGTCTTCACCTCCCGCGTCAACAGAGGCCCCATCTATGAGACACTTAAGCAGCCCTTTAATAGTAATAGCAGTTATGGCAGAGGCACAAACCGGGCGCAGCGCAGTCCCCACACAGGCAAAAGCATGACAGGACAGCTGGTCCATGTGCCGGTCCTCACCATCCTGCAGGGTAGTAGTGTCAGGAGAATGCATTACAGATGTATTTCACAACCCCAGCACGGGCGCGTCCACCTCGGGAGGACAATACCAATGTTTAATCCAGGGTGGATTTGATTTAAATCTAACTGATTTAAATCACGATTTAAATCACTAGTCAGTAAGGCTTGATTTAAATCAGTGATTTAAATCAAAGTTTCTACCTAAACTAGTTCTTGCTATTTTAACATGCAAGTAGATGAAGATTTTTAGAATCACTTTTTATATTACTTTTTTCTCCCCAGTTTAATGGGTTAATCATTCATATTTGGACACCACTGTTCTGTTGTACTTAGGAAGAAGAAAAATAATCCTGACCTTAATAACAATTTAAATAGATTTATTCAACTGAAACAATAACAACATTACAGCATAAGTTATTTGCTTAAACAAACATCCATGTTTTGTTAACTAATTTGGCTAAACAAAATATATATATATTTTAAGAAACTTAGACTGTCAGCCCAGCCGACACATGAAAAACTTAAATACTACTGTCCCTGCTGTCCTCTGTAGCTCACTAGTCATAGGTTTGTAGAACAATAGGATTAAGGTCTTTTTCTCAACTCTGTTCATGTTGTAACATTTTTGCTGTGAAGAAGAGGCTGGGACCTCTGCGGAGTCAAATTCAGTTTTGAGAACTGCGTAAGTAAAGCGAGCATCTGTGATAATATAGGAGAGAAACTGCCCACTAATCCTACAGAAACCTCTGAAGAGCATGGCATTGTGAATGTTACACATATACAGCCTTTATTCTACTGAGTTAAACAACTCAGCTTTATCTCATGATGGAAGAACCTTTGGATGGTAAAATATTTTCCTCAAAAAGCAGTTTATTGAAAAAAAATCAGATTTAAATCAAAAAAATCCGATTTAAATAAAAAAAAACTGATTTTTTTGATTTTTTAAAAAAAAAACATTGATTTTTATCCACCCTGGTTTAATCACATCAGCAGGAAAGGGATACCTCTTGTCCCAACTCTTGGGCACCCCAGGTAGCTTGCTAGGCCATTCCCATTCCTTGAGCAGATTATTAAAGCGAGTCTGCTCAGGGAACTCCAAGCGTGGCTTAACCATATCAAAAAGTTCACCCTGCCGCTGCTGAGCCACTGCAGGAGGGGAAAGCACTTCAAATATGTGACTCAACAACCTGTCAGTATCATCTGAGGACCATGGGTCTTCCCCAAAGGGAGAACAGGTACCACCATAGATCTTAGGTTGTTCCTCAGAGGATTCTGAATCAGAAAACAATTCCCCCCTCCTCGAGGGGGTAAGGGCCAGAAAGTGAGTAAGGTCCCTAATCCTCTACAGGAAAGAGGGAAGCAGCGAGAGATAAATGTCGCTTCTTAGCAGAAGGCTTACGCGGGGCTGACCCAGCAATATGTTTTTCAATGCTGGCCACCCGTGCAGCCAAATCAGATTGAGAGTCCCCGCTAGTGTGCCCCTCACTGGGGGTCAGATGTAAGCGTGGGGGGGGGGTAGGCGAAGCAAAAAGGGGCGCAGCACCGGGGCCCGCAACAGACAGCCCGGACTGCAGCGCAAGCGCCTGCTGGGTGCAGTTTACACATACCCTGACAGTCACTCACAGGGGAAACCCCACATGCAACACACAGCCGGGCATGTCCCGAAGGAACCCCAGGTACATTATCCCCAGAAGCCTCCATATGGTGATTAGAGTGGCACAACAGGCCAATATAGGTTTAAGGCTAGTGATAGCCACTCGGGATGCCCCAAAGACCCGCTAGGGAGGTGGGAGATTATCAAAGGGAAGAGGGCCGGGAGAAACCACAGTGACGTTTATCCCGCCTGAAAGACATAAGCATTAGCATGCATAAGCATTTACAAGTGAGAAGCAGAAGGAAAAATAAACCCACAGGGACACTCAGACCACACTGGTAATGGAGCAGCAGCGCACACAGCATGAGTGAAGGAGGAAGAGGGGTGGGCTGCGGAGATGTGACGCCAAAAACATCATCCACAGATCCCGCCCCCGCCGAAGAGCGCAAAACGTGATCTCGCTATCCAATGACGGCACATCAGCAGCTGAGGCAATGTCGCCGCCGCCGCCCGCGGAGCGCTGTACAAGCGGCGCGGCGGCGAGCGTATTGAGTAAAAAACACCACCACACATATCAAAGTGTGAAGGAGGGAGGGGGGGGGGGGGGATTGGGTAAGGAAGACCCAGAGTGCAGGAAGGGGCATCCCACAAGGCTCACCATAAGCCTATACCGTCTACCCATGTCAGTGCAGGGATTGCGGTAGATGCAGCGCTCCTCAGGGCCGGGTGGGAATAGTCCTGCAGGGCCGCAGGCTGATAAGCCCCGCTCACCTGCGCAGTATAGAGAGCCATCTTCTATCTTCGCAGTCCAGACTGCAGATAAGAACTGGGAATTGGTGGGAGGTTCCTGGCTATTTAAGGGGCCGGGAGTGGCCACAAGTTTTTTTTGCAGTCCAGCACCATCTTGTGAATGTATAACCCTATGGAGAAAGAAATATTCTGGAACAGGATGTGCTGTATACTTGGAATATATATTCAAAGGAAACAAGGGAAGCTGAAAAGGGCATACAAAGCTGGCAGCATACCCTCTAACCTTTAGCTGTCCGGGTGCTCGCATGACATTCAGAAATGCCCAGCTAAATATGCCACCATTCCTAGAGTCTAATAGACGCTAAGTAGGTAGTTTCTCTTTAGGTTGTCCTGAATCCACAGTGATACAGCACTGCCCCTTGTCACACCTCCACCCAGCAATACTTACCAATCTAGGTGATCTCACTGCTGCACATGGCAGAGTATGGGTCAAAATGTGGTTTGCATCAACCAAAGGCGTGTTGAGGTATGTGTTACAGGCAGCTCTACTGTGTGAAGCAGCTTCCAGTGTCTCTGCTAGATGACATGGATCAATATTGCAGCCCACCAGAGGGCTACTCAGGCAGTGAATATGACAAATCCAGGTACCTGCAGGGGGAGGGGCATACCATGCCATGCAGTAACTGTCCAAAATCAGGCAGCAAACCGGCACAAAACATGATGCCAGGGAAGGTGAGGGACAGACTGAAAAGGTGAGTAATCAGACTGAAGATCTTTTCTACTTAAGTGTTTTGTATACATGAGTACTAAAAGTTGCTATGTAGAGTCAACTACAGTTGCAAGATGTCTGCAACTCCACAAATTCCCAAGGCACAGCAATTCGGCCTTAGAGCAGACTCTGTAGAGGTCACTGTCTGGGGAGAAACAGCCTAGCACACATATGGATCAGGAAAGTATTTTATTCAAAGTCGGGCCATTTTGTTATATTCTTGGGGACAGAAAAGAAATGGAGTGATTATTATTAAAGTTTATTTATAAAGCACTATTATCTTCCATGGTGCTGTACAATGTGAAATTACAAACAGGGTAAAACAACTAACTTGCATGACAGAAAAGCACAAATACAAAGTCATGCTGAAATACACTAGGAAATAACGTCCTACACTTGCAGGCTTACAATCTAAGGGTGGAAACAAAAGATAGGTCACAAGTAATATATACTTTGTACGATGGCAAGTGATCTGAAGTAGCTCAGGCCATTTTACTTATAAGGCTGGCTTGGGGAGTAGCGAATTGTATGGAGGAGGGCATTCCAGAGTAATGGGGCAGCTGTAATTTGAAGGTGGGAGGAGGAGGTAGAGTGCGAAAAAGAGAGTTCAAAGTTTTAAACAGTTGTTTGGGATTCTGGGCCTGTGTAGATATGAGAGGTTCTCTTGTTTAGCCTATGAAAGCAGTCCAGAGTAAAGAACAACTAAACTTCTAAGAACTAAAGAAGGAAAGCCTCATTGGATTTCACTTTACGCCAGTGCCGTTTGGTGCCTCAGGAATGTCGTTTCAGTTTAGTGATGTTAATGTTTAGCCATGGTTGGTTGTTTAGCATGGTGAGGGGAGTCCGGGGCTAAAGTTAAAGCGGCTGTATCGTGAAATTGTGTAAATTTAAGAATCTATTGAGAGGAGGGGGTCACTTATACACCCGAACTGAACAAACACCCGGCAAGCTGGTGGTTTTCTTTTCCTGGTAGAAATAAAATCCAGGGGATAATGTGTGTATAATTGAACCCTTCGCCTGCCATCCAGCATTGTATATGTATTTTTATTATTGCCCATTTTTAACGATACTGCTCCTTTAAGGTGTTGTGGTACTGCAAGGCTGCAGAGTCTGGCAGTAGAGAGAGAGAGAGAGAGGTTTTAAAGAGTCAGCAAGTGAATGAAAGGAAGTTTGATACTGAGCAAAGGTTAGTACAAAAGAGGTCTAAAGTATAGTTGTCTTTGTGAGTGGGAGAGGAGGACCACTGTGGCCAAAGAAGGAAGTTTGTGTCAGTAGTCTGATAGCAGTAGGAGTGCCAATAGCATGTTAAAGTGGACCAACACCCAGGATTTTGACTATCCTGGGTATTGGTCCACTTCCCCGGGGCACCCCTATCGGGGGTGCCCGCTGTGTGAAACCCCCCAGAAAGCCCCCAAAACTCACCTCTCCCCGCTCCCACGTGGCCGCGCCGTCCAATCGGCGCCGACGGACAAGCTGATTGACAGCAACGTACAAGCAGCTTGCCCGTCGGCGCCTCCCGCGCGTCACTCTTGACGTGTGCGCGCCCGCCATTCAGAGACGGCCGGCGCGGGCACGCGCACGCCTAGAGGGGAAGACCAGGTAGGTGGATTTGGGGTGTTCAGGGGGGGTTCACCCCGCGGGACATCCCGATCTCGGATGTCCCGCGGTGTGTGAGGTGATCGGCCCGGGAATCTTATAGATTCCCGGGCCGATCACCTCAGGGTGTTGGTCCACTTTAAAATCTCCCATGAATATTTTAGGGTTGTCAGTGGAGAGAAAGTGAAGGAGCCAGGTTGAGAAGTGGTCAAGAAAGTGGAGTGGGGCAAGGGGGGTGACAGATTGCAACTAGACAAAGTGCAATTTCCGGGGAAATTGCGTGAAGTGTTCTTGCCTCCACCAGTTCTCTACAACTGGAGTGGGCGGAGTAACTGGGTGGAGTGACTTGAGAAACTGTTGTGTGGTTGGAGTCGCTGGAGTTACTGTGGAAAGGTTTGACTGAGCAGAGTAACTATATGGAGTATGCAGAGTAACTTTATGGATTGTTTTGAGTGAGTAAAGACAGTAAGCACTAAATTAACCAATTGATTGATCAAATTTAAAGAGTGCACATGGCAGGCTTCATAGAGTGAGAAATGCATTTCAACTTTTATTTATTTATATAGCACATTTATTTGCAATGTTGTTGCTCAAAGTGCTTAACAGTTACATTTCTAAAAACCAAACAAAAAAACAGCCAGGGGCGGCGCTACCTATTAACAGTAACTGGGTGGAGTGACTTGAGTAACTGTTTGGTTGGAGGGGCTGGAGTAACTGTGGAAAGGTTTGACTGGGCAGAGTAACTATATGGATTGTTTGGAGTGTGTAAAGATAGTAGGCATTAAATGATGAAGTATTTCTATCTTGCTAAATGACTGGCTATGTCATTTGTCTAACCTGTTTTCCATAACATGTTTTCATGGGGAGTTTTCCTGAGACTGGCTGTGTGGGCGGAGCAGCTGTAAAATGAATGTAACGAGCCAGGCTGCAGGTGTGTTATGGCAACTCTGAGGTAACCAGAGAATGCACATTAAAACACATTTCTAATGCACTGGTGGTTGCCATATTCAAATGGCTGTAGCTTAAAAAGTATACATCCTACAGCAAAGAGCTTTATACTTATATAGCATGTCTCTGAAATATTAAAAATGAAGGCACAGTCGCAGTTTAGAAATTGCCATTCAAATTTGTGGTGTCTAAAGTGGAGTTTCAATGAATGTCAATGGGAGGTGTGACTTGCAAACAAAAAGGTCATATTGTGAAAACGGATAGGGCTATGGCTTAGCCTTGGGCATGTTTAGCGGCAGCAGGGATAGCTGAACGTTTTGATATAAGATTTGTGTAGGTGGGCTTAAAAATGAGGGCGAGGTCGCAGTTTAGAAATCATGTCCTGATTTTTCACTTCACACTCATCTCCCACTCTAGTTTTGAACATTCCTCCCATTCCTATGGGAAAATTGCGCCAGAAAAACGCCAATATTTCGGAAAACGTTTGGCGAAACGTTCCACAAAGTAATAGCACACCATTCGGGAACGATCCGCAAGTTTTGGTATATTATGGTCTATGTAGTGTAAAAACTGTGGGAGGAGTTACAGTGCAAAATATGGTGGAATAATATATCAGCAAGAACAATAAGTGATCTTGCCATGCAAGAACACTTAATTAGGAGCTGGGGTGAGTATAGGCAGAAAAAATGAACATCAAAGGGTAGGAAAGGATAATTATGGCAAGGCAGGGATTGTGCATAAGCTCAGAGTAGAACCCCAACACCTTGTTTGTTGGTGGGTCTGAATTGTAGCCCCCCATATGAAAGGGTAGCTGGGGTGACATAGGTGGTTAGCCCAGGACTGTAAAGGATTTGGTGGGGAACAAATCATGGATAGGTGCAAGTCTGTTACATAATGACCTAGCATTCCATAGAGCACAGTTAACAGTGGTCTGGGAGTGTGGGTTAGGTGTTATGTGTATGAGATTAGTAGGGTTAGGGATGCAAGGTGTAGTGCAGTGGAGGGAGTTAGTAGTTGCATTACCTGTGTGGTTCTGAGGTGGATTGGTAGCACAATAGGTAGGCAGAATTTTCATTTTGATCAGGGGGGCGAAGGTTCTGTCGAGTCCAAGAATTCAGCACTTGGAAAAATTCTGCCCAGTAAGCAAAAATGAATATATCACACTCTGATGAAGTGGCAGTAGGAGCTTGCCACGCAACGCGTCAGTGGTGCTGGCATGCTGGGCTTTGTGGTGGATTAGGACTTTGTTATGCGGTAATGTAAATTGTCTTTTGATCTTATCTTAAAATCATGTTGAATTAATGATTATTGTGATAGTATTTCTGTCATTTATGCCCTGGAGCCTCTCACCTCTTCCTTGCTTTTTTGCACTTTTCTGCACTTAGCACTTCCACTCTATACACTTATAATTGGTATAGTGATATTAGTTTTTCCTCACTCAGCTCTTAATTGCTGTATTCATCACTTCCTACGCACTCTATACATTCCCATCTTTTGTTGCCCATATCACTAGCACAGACTAAGGGTGAGATCCCAGGGCATTTTTTGCAGATTTTGCAGGTTTTGCACATTATTATTTGATTATTATTTAAACTATTATGTATTCATGAATATTTATACTAGTCCGTTATGCACTCTAGCCCATGCATATATGTTTTTAATTGATTTTAAAGTATGTGTTTTGGCTATTACTAATAAAAGTTTTGAAATATTAATAGATTTGTATGTCTGTTGAGCGGCTGACTTTGGAGGCCCTGCGGTCTGTGCTGGCAGCCCTTACCTTATTTTTCAAAAATGAATATATACTAGTTGTGAAATGAAGACTTCACTGATCAAAGCCTGCTAGCTGCATCAGGGGAGGGGTTACAAAATGAGTATTGTTAAGCAAAAGGCTTCCCTGCCCACAGGGGGAAGTGAGGGGTTGTAAAAGGACATGAATGTAAAAAACGGGGAGACTATATCTTTAGTTATATCATGTCTACACAAGAAGTCAAATTAAAATTACAAACCATGTCTCTGGGGAAGCCTCAAGAAAGATCTGTAGCATACACAGATTTAGATGTTTATTCCAAAAGAAGGCTTTAGGAGCCAATATTAACTAATTCCAAAGAAGAAAGCATGGAGAACCATTACAAATGGTAGCTAGTAAGTCAAAAAAAAAAAAAAAAAAAACTGAACACTACCTATGTCCCAGTCATTCACAAGTTCAATATTTAAAGCTGTATCATAAAAACAATCAATTTAAGGTTTGTCCTGTCATAAAGATAAAAAATAGTTGGCAATTCTAAACTTTGAACCTTTTGTTAAAAACATGTACTTGCATGTCAAACAAGTCATAAACACATTCCTCAGTTTGGTGCAGAAAGTGTATTCTGAAGGCATCAAGGTAAAACTCAACAGAGAAGGTTTAAAAAAAATCTAATTTAAAATTGGTACTTGCAAGAGGATGTGGACAGGTGCACTAGCACAGAGTATCTTTCCTTTACAAAGCAAACAATGACATCCTATTTATGCGCTGTGTAATGTACTACTCTACTTTTATAATTAAAAATATTGAAAGATCAAGTAAAATCAGCTCCAATGAGTTTATAACTCAAAACTGGACACCAGTTAATAGGAAGCCTTTTTATGACTCACAAATTAACACAAGCTCTTTTCCGATAACTAGTCACCACTGAACAAGCTTGTTCATGGTTGGTATACAAAAACTAGAGCAAAGTGTGCGTAATCTGGGCAGCTCTGCTATTCCCACCTTTCATAAAAATACACATGCCCAAACCTAAACAAAATCACTTTGAGAGCAAAAGTGTGTCTGGTCGTGGGCATCATTTGGAAGACATTTTATGGCCAATTCTGTGAGTTTGGCAAATCTACCAAAATATCAGGAGTACTACAAGAGAGGAATTCCAGACATACTAAATACATACACCATGGTACAAGTAACAAAATTTTAATTTGTACCTTGGTGGTGGATTGAATGATCAAAATGACTGAGAGGAAAAAGTGAACTGAAGTTACCACTTCCTCATTCACTAGTAGGCAGGGCTGTGGAGCCAAAGCTCGACTCAGACTTGTCAATTTTATCAAGCACCGATGCCAATAATTAGTAATAAGTTTCCTGTAGTAAAATGTTAACATTGGGCTTTTTTTCACCACTATATAAGCAATAGGGAGACTTATATAGAACCTAACAGCAGCAGGTCAGGGGCCATGCCAGATGGCACTGAGGGCCTAGACGCTGTTGAGCATGCCACTTAAAAGAACATTGCAAGTAAATGGGAAAATTAGCTGCTTCCTGCTTGCCCCATGCTGGCCCTTAGGGCGGCATCTTTCATTCACCAGCATTTTGCATTCCATGATAAACCCTGCTCAACTTGCTTCTTTTTGCCGACTCCTGTCCCCAAATATGTATTCACTTTGGAGGGTAATGTTACGCTAAAGAATGCACGGATAAGTCATCCTCTCTAGGAGGCCCAGCAGAAGGGAAGGGGTTCACTAGGTCTTAAATAAAGCAATTCTGTGAGTACTCACCTGTAGAGTTGTTTTTGTTCTTGCATGGCACAGCCTGCTTCGGTATTCATAACAGCTGGGTTATTCTGCCACAAGGTGGCGCAGTGGTACTGCAGAAAGCTGTGGCATCTCCCGGCCCCCTATAGAAAATGGGATTAACCATAGAGTTCCCAGCATAGACAAGCAGTGAGACAAGAAGCTGGGAGAGAATAAAGGTAAAAAAAATGTAAAAAAAAAAAACCCAATTAACTTGAAACAATCACCATAAAGAGGAAAACAAGAAAAACGATAAGGGTGGGTCGCAGCAGGCCGTGCCATGCAAGAACAAAAACAATTCTACAGGTGAGTACTCACAGAATTGCTTTTTTTCTTTATTGCATGGCACGGCATGCTTCGGTATACATAACAGTTGGGACATCCAAAAGCAGTGTCCAAAAGTAGGGCGGGATCCCCAATAAGTAACAGCCGGCAGTTCAAGTCACTACCGCCTGAAGCACCTTGCGGCCAAAAGCAGCATCCGCTGAGGCCTCAACATCAACCTTGTAAAACTTCCTAGGTCCAGAAGTGAGAACAAAAAGAGCATCAGATTTCCTGAAAGGCTCAGTAGCGACCAAATAAGACTTCAGAGCCCTGAGAATGCAGTGTCCGCTCCTTGGAATTAGCAGGATTAGGACACAATGAAGGCAAGACAATGTCCTGATTGAGATGAAAAGCAGACACCACCTTAGGCAAGAAATCCGGCTTAAGCCGAAACACCACCTTATCCTGATGCCTCTCAAAATAAGGAGGTTTGATGTAAAGCGCCGCCAGCTCAGAAACTCGCCTTACAGAAGTAATGGCCACCAAGAAGGCCACCTTAAGAGTCAGAATGGGCAAAGCAGCCCCACAGATAGGCTCAAAGGGAGGACACCAGATTCAAGTCCCATACTGGTAGCATAGGCTTACGAGGTGGACACACATGAGTAACACCCTGGAAAAAAAGTTTTAACCAACCGGTGGTTGGCAAAGAATCTTTGGAAAAAAATTGCCAGAGCTGAAACATGGCCTTTGAGGATGCTTAATTGAAGGCCAGAGTCCAAACCATGTTGCAAAAATACCAGAATCCTGGGAATTGAAAAAACCCGGCAGGGAAGAGATTTGGACTCACACCAGACAATGTAAACATGCCAGACCCTGCAATAGATAAGGACGAGGACTTCTTCCTAGCCCGAATCATGGCATCCACAACAGAGGCAGGCAACCCCTTCTCTGTCAAGATGTAGGTTTCAGCTGCCAAGCCGTTAAAGCAAGCGTTCGTAAATTGGAATGGCGTAGCCATCCCTGAGTGAAAAGATCTGGATCCCTGGGCAAGACGTACTGGTCTACTGCCAACTGCACGACATCTGCGAACCACACCCTTGTTGGCCAACAGGGGGCCACCAGGATGGCTGACACCCCCTCCCGGGCAATCTTGCGCATGACCCTGCCCAGTAGAGGGAACACATAGGGAAGCCGAAACTCCATCCAAGGCATTGCCAGTGCATCCGTGGTGAAGGCCACAGGATCCTGTGACAGGGAGACAAACCTGGGAAGTTTGTGATTTGTGACGGGACGCAAACGGGTCCACATCTGGCTGACCCCAGCGGTGACACAGGGAGAGAAACACCTGGTAGTTGAGGGACCATTCCCCCAGACGAGACTTCCCCCTGCTCAGGGAGTCTGCCTCCTGGTTCTCCACCCCCGGAAACCATGTTGAAGGAACTCCAGGATCCGAGGAATGGAGAACACCCGACAGGGAAAGGCCCTAGCCTCACACCAGTCAATGTAGGTCCGCCAGGTCCTATAGTAAATGGTAGAAGAGGATTTCTTCCTAGCCCTTACCAGAGTCTGAACAACCCAATCAGACAGACCTTTCTCCCTTAGGATGGAGGTTTCAGCAGCCAGGCCGTCAAAGCCAGCGTTTGTAAACTGGGGTAACCGAGCCATCCTTGAGTGAGAAGATCCGGAACCAGGGGCAGAGGCTACTGATCCACCGCCAGCTGCACGACGTCTGCGAACCACACCTGCCTTGGCCACCTGGGGCCACCAGAACAGCTGGCACTCTTTCCTGAAGCAGCTTGCGCAGAACCTTGCCCAGAAGGAGAAACGGAGGGAAGAGGTACAGGAGACCGAACCCCTGCCAGGACAGAGACATGGCATCCACCGCCAGAGCCAGAAGATCCTGGGACAGGGAGACAAATGCTGGCCGCTTGTGATTGTGGCGAGAAGCAAACAGATTCCCATCCGGCATCCCCCACCTGTGATAAAGGGATAGGAAGACCTCGCCGTTGAGGGACCATTCTCCCCGGCGAGAGGCCCCCCGCTCAGGGAATCAGCTTCCAGATCCTCCGCTCCCGAAATGTAAACCGCAGAGATGCACAGGACATTGTCCTCGGCCCAAGACAAGATCGACACCTCCCGGAGGGCACTCTTGCTCAGAGTCCCTCCCTGATGATTGATGTAGGCGAACGCAGTCCGGTTGTCGGAGCGAACCTGAATCGGCAGGCCCTGGAGGTGAGGCGTCAGCACCAACCGAACCGCCCTCAGCTCCAGAACAGTGATGGGGGCATGGGCCTCCTGAGGGCCCCACAACCCCTGGAATTGGAGGGCTCTCCAGTAGCCCCCCCAACCTGACAGACTGGCATCCATAGTGACAGTCTCCGGACATGGTGTCAGAAATGATCTGCCCCCCAGAAGATTCCTCAAGTCCAGCCACAACAGGAGGGACCGCCGGACCAGAGGAGAAAGACCTGATCCAGAGACAGGGGACTCTTGTCCCAGACTGACAGAAGATGGAGCTGTAGGGGTCTCATGTGAAATTGAGCATAAGGGACCGCCTCGAAGCAGGCCACCATCTATCCCACCAATTGTATCCCTTGCCGGACAGAGGGATGAGGGCTGGACAGCAAGAAATGAATAAGAGCTTGAAGAGAGTCCACCTTCTGCTGAGGGAGGAAAATCCTGGCCTAAATGGTATCCAGAGTCATACCCAGGAAGGGGGTCACCCGCGATGGGGAGAGGGAGGATTTGGGATAATTGATCACCCATCCGAACCTTTCCGGGGTCGCCACCACCAGCCGGGTGTCCAATTCTGCCTGCTGGAGTGAATGGGACGTAATGAGAAGGTCGTCCAGATAAGGAAGAATGCAAATACCCCAGGCTCTGAGAAGGGCGATCACGCCCGCCAACACCTTGGTGAACACTCTGGGGGCTGAGGTGAGACCAAAGGGAAGTGCCACAAGTTGGTAGTGTTGTTCCTCTACTGCGAACCTGAGGAACCGCTGATGCCCCGGGAAGACCGGCACATGAAGGTAAGCATTCTTGATGTCTATTGACGTCAAAGTCGCCCGGCGCAGGGAGCTGATAGCGGAGCGCAGAGTTTCCATGCGAAAACGTCTGGTCCTGATGAACTTGTTGAGAAGCTTTAGGTCCAAGATGGGTCATATGGAACCATCCTTTTTGGGCACTGTAAAGAGATTGGAATAGTAGCACTGACCTCTCTCTCCCGGAGGGACCTGACAAATGACTCCCATGGCCAGAAGGTTTTGTACAGCCAGAAACAGACCCCGTGATGCCCGAGGGACCGTAGGAACCCGGGAACAGGCCAGTCCGCAAACTGCAGCTTGTATCCGGAAGACACAACCTCCAGAATCCAATTGTCTGGGCCCGGAATAGGGTCCCCCCCCCCCCCCGTTTTAGCTGCCACTGGCTTTCCTGTAAAAAAAAAATAAATAAATAAATAAAAATGACATTTACCTACCTGCATGTGCGCTGGCTCCCGTCGACCCTCCTCTTCACCTGGGGGGCCTCCGATCCCCCCCCAGGGCTAACCGATCTTCAGGAGAGAGCCCGGGAGGCTCTCTCCTTCTCGATGGCGGCCGCCATCTTGCCGCTAAGCCCCGCCCCCTTGGGCTATGACGTCATCCCGTTCCGTCTCCCCGTCGAGCCACCGCCCCTTTTGGGAGTGAGGAGTGAGATTTAAGCTTGGGGGGTAGGTGAGGTGAAACGATGTGCAGGCCCAGCCCACTGGAAGGCCAGATTGCAGCGCAAGCACCTGCTCGGCACAGGGTACACAGACCCGCGCCTTGTCAGCGTCAGCATGAGGCTGCCCACACGCTACACAGCCGGGCTTGTCCCGAAGGAACCCCGGTCACATTATCCTGAGAAGCCTCCATATGGTGATTATAGCGGCACTATAGGCCGATAGGGATTAACGCTATACAGCAACCCGGGATGCCCCAATAACCCGCTAGGGAAGTGGGAGTAATTACACTAGGCCTCACAGGTTAATCAACTAATAGAGGGCCAGGAGAAGCCAATGGATTCCCCAGTCTGAAAGACACAATCAAATGAGCCGTAAGATAAAAAAAGGTGGTAATAAAGCCGCCCGCAAGGGCACTTACGGACCGCAGTAGGTAGAGGTCCGTCACGCAGAAGCCGACCAAGCAGACAAAACGGCGTCGGTATACCTCGAGGGGCAGGCCCGCACAAGCAATGACGCGGAACGCGCCAGAGACAGGCCCCACCCCCCCGAAGAGCGCGACACCGACTCATGACAAGCTCCTGAGGTAACGCCGCCGCCAAGCGCGGAACATGTGAAAAAAAGGCGCGTGCGGCGGCAATTTTAAGTATAGTAATAATAAAACAAGTCAGCGCAGCGGCTGACAAGGAGCATAATGTAATAAAGCACAAAGCCAATACACGTAAATACATACATACACACCCCCCCCCCTTTCCCCCCGAAGGCTACAAGGAGAGTGAGGGAGGACAGCGGCCACTTGACATGGGGCCCACCGATAGACAGGGGCAAGGGGCAATAGTGCGGGAGGGGCATCCCATAGAGGCTCACCATAAGCCTGAACCGCCTACCCTTTGGCGGGGGATTGCGGTGGAGCAGCGCTCCTAAGCACCTAACAGTGGTGCTGCCTACCCTACCATCACCCGACCAGCGCAGCCAAGGCTGGGAGGCAGTTACTGATGGAACAGGTGGGAATAGTCCTACAGGGCCGCAGGCTAATAGCCCCGCTCACCTGCGAGTAGAGAGAGCCATTTCTTGTCCTTCGCAGTCCAGACTGCAGAGAAAATCTGGGGATTTGTGAGAGGTCCCTGGGTATTTGAGGGGCCGGGGAGGAGCCCATTTTCGATGTCTCTGCAGTCCAGCGCCATCTGGCGGAGTATTACCAGATAGTAAGTATTCTATCTGGAGCAGGACGTACTGTATACTAAGAATATCTCCCCTATGCCCCGCAAAGGATACCCCTCTGCGGACCTAGGCCCACGAAAGGAGGGAGGGAGTGAAGGACCCAGAGCCCCGAAAGGGTCGCGGCTGCCTTTTGCGCTGGGGCAACTTACCTCCCTTAGCAAAAAGGTCCAATCACCAAACAGGCGCAGCCCCTTAAAGGGGCGGTACCTAACAATTCCCCCTGCTGCTTCGGAGCCGCTGCAGGGGGGGAAATGGAAAGTACTTCAAAAACTTGAGTCAAAAGTCTATGGGTGTCATCAGCATCCCAATGCTCTGAGCCGGCATCAGCGCCAAGGCAATGCTGATCATCAGAAAAATCAGAATCTGAGAATTCCCCTTCCTCGAGAGGGGTATAGTCAGACAAATCAAGGAAATCATCTTGTTCCATAGTAAAGGTCGGCGCGGCAGGCGCCACATGCAGTCGTTTAGCTGGAGCCTTATGGGCTGCAGAGCTAGCAATCAGTCTCTCAATGTTGGTCAGTCTGGTGGAAACATCAGGTTGAGACTCCCCGCTAGTGTTGATCTCACTGGGGGTCATAATCAAGCGAGGTGGCGTGGGGGGACGATCCAGTAGGTGCCGACCCAGAAACATGTAGCCCAGATTGCCGTGTAAGCGCCTGCTGGGCGCAGGGTACACAGACCCGAACATCATCGCCCACATGGGATGCCCCGCACACCACACACAGCTGGGCCTGCCCCGATGGGACCCCGAGCACAACATCCTGAGAAGCCTCCATATGGTGATTTTAATGTCACAATGACCAATGGGAATTACGCTGTGCAGCTACCCGGGATGCCCCTTAAATGTTCGCTAGTGGGAGGATTTAATAATAAAGCCCCTAATTTCAATATGGTAAATATAGGGCACAGGACCGGGAGAAACCTCTAATTAGGTTGTCCCGCCTGAAAGACACAATATAATATACTCAGTCAGCATGGTATCTACAACAATAAACATAAGCAAATCAAAATACAAGCCCGCTGAGGGCACTCACGGACGTCGCAGAGCTTGCACTCCACCACGATGCCAGGGCAAGATGGCGCCGAGCAGCTAATCAACGAGCAGCCGGTCCTCCAGGAAAGCGGGGACAGGCCAAGGACAAGCCGCCCGCAGCCAATCAATGAGCAGCCGGCCGCAGTGACGTCACCTGCTCGCCGCCGAGCGCGCGGGCCTTTCAAAAGTGAATCAAAATGAATCAATGAGGAGAGGAGGAAGGAGCGCTGAGCCTATGTGCCAGCACAGCTGTATAGTGTCACAAAGATAAAGATATGGGCTTATATTCCCCCCCCCCCCCGACTAACCAGGCAAATGGGAGAAGGGGGAATATAAGCCCATAGTTACATTTGGGGCATGTAAGGAGGGCTAAAGCGGACGGGGCATCCCATAATCCCATATACAGGCTCACCAAACCTGCGCCGCCTACCCTTTGGTGGGGGATTTGCGGTGGAGCAATACTCATTAAAAACAAACTCCAATAGGTACTGCCTACCGTCACCCGACCACGCAGCCAAGACTGGGAGGCAAGTAAAGAGTGGAACGGGTGGGAATAGAACACAGGGCCAGGGGCTAAGCAGCCCAGCTTACCTGCGAGGAGAGAAGCCATCATCTTGACCTCCGCAGCCCACTGCAGAGAAGGAACTGGGGAATTTAGTAGGAGGTCCCGGGTATATAAGGACCGGGAGGGGCCTCTTTTTGCCATCTCTGCAGTAAAGCACCCTCTTGTGGATTATATCCCAGACGTAATGAATCATTACTGGGAGCAGGGCGTGCTGCATACTTGGAATATCAAGACGCTCAAAGAGCCGCTGCCCCGCAAAGGGGAGCCCAGTGAGAGCCTTCTTAGCAGCAGCATCAGCTGCCCAGTGACGTAACCAAATAGAGCGGCGCATAGCCACCAAAAGCGCAGAGGCCCTACCGCCCAGCCTCACAGCATCATCCATGGCAGTAAGGACAAAGGCAACAAAATCAGAGCAAAGCAAGAGGGCCCTATAATCCTCCCTCCTCCTACCAGCCATAGCGCCATCACAGACGCTTGAGCAGTTTCTTAAAAGGGCAATAGCAGTAATGGCAGCAGCACAGGCCGGGCACAGTCCAGCCCCCACACAAGTAAAAGCATGGCAGGCCAGTTGATCCATGCACCGGTCCTCCCTGTCCTTCAGAGTGGTAGTGTCAGGAGAAGGCATGACCGAAGTATTAGACAGGCCTAGCACGGAAGCATCCACCTCAGGGGGACAGGACCAACGCTTTACTAGATCAGCAGGAAACGGATACCTCTTATCCAATCGCACAGCAGGCAGCCTGTTAGGACGTTCCCACTCCCCAAGCACCATAGAAGTGAAATGGCCCTGCTCAGGGAACTCCAGAAGCCGTTTACCAGGACGAAAAAGCTCACCCTGCTTTCTCTTAGCCACCTCAGGGGGAGCAATGTGCAAGATTTCAAAAATGTGTGACAGCAGATTGTCAGTGTCCTCAGGGTACCATGATTCCTCCCCGGACGCAGACCCAGGGCCACTACCCTTTGCGGAACAGGGTCTGCGGCTCGGAGCAGCGCTCCAGGAGCACTTGACCCTAGTGCTCTTCTACCCTCACCTGATCTGTCAGCCAAGGCTGGGAGGCAGTGAGGGTCCAGAAACAGGTGGAAATAGACTTGAAGGGCCGCAGGCGCAAGAGAGAGCCATCTTCCAACTTCGCAGTTTCACTGCAGAGGAAACACTGGGAACTCTATGGTTAATCCCGTTTTTATAGGGGGCCAGGGGATGCCACAGCTTTCTGCAGTACCACTGCGCCACCTTGTGGCGGAATAACCCAAATGTTATGAATACCGAAGCAGGCCTTGCCATGCAATAAAGAAAATAAATCAGGCTAAATAAAAGATGCAGCCCCTTACATTCAGCATGGAGAGAGCAGAAAACAGACTAATTTAACCATTTGTCCGGAATGTCCTAAAGTTTCTGTCTAGGCAATAACTATCAATATTCACCTTTTCCCTCTGCGCAGCGCTTGCATCTTCATAATTACAAATGAAGGTACATGAACGATTCCATCCTCCATCCATGGGCAGACATGGGGACATCCATCAATATGGTTTTATCTCACCTAACATTCGATTTATTGCAATGGAGAGGGTGTCCCTAGGCCAGGCGTGCTAAACCTGCTTTGGGATAACCCCTGCGTTGCAATGGATGGAGTAGGATGAGCAGTTATAAACAAAGCTCCATGGATGCCTCCATGAGAGAGAGGCCATAAGATGGTCCATAAGATGGAATTGCTGGCTTCCTGCAAGAGAGTATGAAGATTACAGCACTGAATGGAGGAACAGCAGGCAAGTATAGACTGTTTCCTGAATTCCTGGAAGTTTTACCCATTGTAACCAAGGCTCTGGGACAACCTAAAGACAGTGTGTATAATGGGCAAGGTAGATTCATTATCACCACTAGAACACCCAGCTGCTGCTTATTACCGATTGTTATAAACAAGAGCCTTAGATTGAGAGAACATAAACTATAGTTATGAATATTTCTAAACTTCTTATGAAAGTCACATTAGACAGTATTAGGAAGAGATTTTTTTTTGTGCCGAGTCGGTACCTTTTATTCGACTCCAGACAAAATTAGCTCAGACTCAGACTCCACAGCCCGGCTTGTAGGTATCAAATAACAACGAATCGTGTGATCACTGGTAACTATTCAGGTATTATGTGCCCACTCAAACCTGGTTAATCATGCTTTTGGTAGCCTTCCAATGAATGTGGAAGGGGTAAGCAATAGCCAACTTGTCTGTTGGATATTTTCACCTTCACAATTTTACAAATTGTGGAAAACCGATTTAATGCCCTTCTAAGATGGCGCCGAGGTGATACCGAATGGTAAGGCCACAAACTGGTAATGCTGATCCTCCAGCACGAACCTCAGAAATCTCTGATGCCCTTCTAAGATTGCACTTAGTCATCATTGCACCCCCTCCCTGTAGCCCCCCAAAAAGGTGCCATTGGAGTTTGTATAATTCCATTTCCTGGCTAGATCACACTCATGCACCATGGCTTTACCCTGAGGAGACCAGACTGTGTTAGAGGGGAAATCACCAAGAGATCTCAGCAGTGGAAATTACATCACCGCCACTCACAACAGTGGTAGCATTAGCGGGTAGAACAAAGCAAGACCATCGAAAATTGCCAAAAAAGTCACATGGGGAGAAACTCAGGGGATGCAATTTAAAGCAGACCTTCATCCTGAATAAGAGCATATCTTATATGTTTCTCCCACTCTGTACATACAGATTGCTCACATTAAAAATCATTCTACCTGCATCTCCTCTCCTCAGTATGTGTGATGCTCCTGAGTCAAGATGGCGTTGCCCATATCCTAGAGTCCTAAATAGAGTTGCAGCCCAGTGGGGGAAAGAATAATAAGTGACTGAAAACCTTCATGCTGAAGGTCCGGTTTAAGTTGATTTTTGGTCCATTTTAAGCCCCTTTTAACAACTGCCCCGGGGTAGGAGACAGGGACAAGGCCGGCAGCTCTCATTTCCTTGCCACACTGTGCTCTGAGTGGCAAGGAAATATGAATGGAACAAGTGGTGCTGATCGGTTATCACATGTGCAGTGGGAATGGGGAGAAGGTGAGTTTACAGGCAATCCTGTGGTATACACACAGCAGAGCATTGCAAATTGGGACGCCCCACCAGAGAAACTAAATCCAAGAAAGTCCATTTCTTGGGTATTGTTCCTCTTTAAAGTGATACAGCATCTACTGTTTACAAACTGGTTGTTGATTGATCTATCAATTGGTGATGCCCATCCCCATGCATACACCACCACCAAAATGAGATAATCCTACTTGCTACTAGTTTTACTGGCAAAAGGCAGCCTTATGATTGGCTGTCAATGGTCGCCTGGTCCAGACCATCAGTCGAACGTAGTGCAGCCCACTGGCCGCCAACATTCAATCACTGGGCTACATTTCACCATTAAAACAAGGAGCTATAAGAATATCACAGGCTGGCAGTGGGTATGTACAATAAGCGTTTGTCTGCTTTAAATATCCTTAGGCAACCAAGTATCAGGCAAAGATGGGGACAGCAAATAGCTGCACACTGCAATGAAGTACGCCACCTGTTGCAGGAGGTACAGCTGCCACTTCCTGCTTACCAGTGAATGAAGCTCTGCCAAGTAAGTTTTAATGGTTCTGGGTTCCAACTGCTAGATTTGGGGCCGAGTATAGGTGCACTTGAATTCTGTGCAGCCCTTTAAAGTGAACCAAAACACACAGCCATTGGCTTGAATCGCCCCCCCCCCCCCCCGCTGTGTGAACCCTCCAGGTCGTCCGGTATACTCGCCTTCTCTCCCAGTTGAACAGTGCACACGCAAGCAGCGCCGCATCCCCACTATTCTTTAACAGGTCATGTGCCTGCACCAGGCATATGTGAATGGCATGCATGCTCCTTGTTAGAGGGTAGCGGGAATGCAGCCGCCAGCGCACTCGGCTCCTTAGACAAGCTTGCCTCAGTGCAGTTTTGCTAAAAAAAAAAAAAAATAAAAAAAAATAAAAAATAAAGAGAAAAAAAACCCAGTGAAATGGTTACCTTTCATACACTAAGTATTTTAAATGTAACCATGAAAAAACATTTTTAATGTGGCAAGGTTTAGATACAGAGGCTGTATAAGCTTAGGACAGGCCCAATACTACAGAATTCGACCTTTTTAAAAGATCAGATGAAGATTACTTCCTACACTACATGATAAATGATTGTAGACATTTACACACCTTTACATTGTACTTTCTAGCAACCAGTAATTCACACCTTAAACAAATAATTTTTTAAACACATAAGACAGCAACCAAGCTCAACCAGCATTTCCTTCCTTGGTAATACTCACTAGTTACAGGAATATAGAAACATGGGTGCATTTTTTCTAAAAGGGATGTCAGTCCATGCATTGCTCACTTTAGAGTGGACCTATCACCATCAAGGCCAGCCATGAAATCTGGAAGACTCCAGGGCAAGCCAGCTAAGTGCTTCTGAGGCATCCAGATTTGTGATCTGTGTGAACCCTTTGCATAGGCTCACAATCACTGGTCACGGCTGCATCCCTACAGACGAAGCACATGCGTGAGAGTGAGCCACTGAGCCTGGGGGTGGGAGTGTGCCGCAAACTGCAAGGAGCCTGAGGCTGTGGGGCTGCTCTCAGTCCCTATGCCAGTGCTCTTTTGAAAACAACGATATATATCCACAAAGCACTGAATGGATGAGAGCATGCACAATGGGAATGGTGGAAAGGAAAGTTATGTGGGCAACATGGGGGTTTCACACAGTAATAGATTCTAGAATGTGTATTGGGTAGAATTTTTATCTTTTGAAGTTATAATACAGTAGGCAAATCGCTGTCCAGCTGCTGTGTGTCATCACCCCTGCACCATGCCTTCTCCCACTGGTAAGCCCAACTGAGGGTAAAAAACCCACACCGCTAATGTGTCAAATGCCCAAACTACACAATGGGGGGGGGGGGGGGGGGGGTCAAAGATAGGTCATAATTCTCTTTTTTTTTTTTTTGGAGATTGTAGCCATTGTGTAGGGACGCTTACAGAGAAGCCTACAGAGACCTCTCTACCCATAATAAGCCTGCAGACAGAAGGCTATGTTTACAGGTGTTGAGAGGTTTCTGCAAGCTTATGTATGCAGGTGGAGAGGCCAATAGAGGCTTTTCTATAGGGGTTAAAAGGCCTTTGCAGCTGAAATATGACACCTGCAGGATTATTTATATATGTTTTGGGATGATGGGGAGCGGTTCTCTGGGGGAAAAAAAAAAAAAAAAAAAAAGATTTTAGCAGGGCAAAGACTCCAATTGGAAATCGTGCCTATAGAGATGCCTGTAGAAGCTTCTTCAGCTTCATACAAAAGTCATTTGAAAGAGGCATCTGCAAGCTTATGTGGGATGACCGAGCAGAAAAAAAATCAGCTATATCACCTACTGTGTTTCCCCAAAAAATCTGCTATACCACCTACTGTGTTTCCCCAAAAATAAAAAGGTCTGAAATAAAAAAAAGTTTTATAAAGCGGCACCCGCCAGGAAAATCAGGGGCAGTGGCAGGTTGCTATCGCATTGCTTTTAAATCAACTGTAAAAAACTTATCTTCAGGGTAGGTCTTTTTTCTAATTCCCCCAAATTGCATACTCTACACTGCCCCAGGGTCACAGAACAAAAGCCAGGAAAGTCAAAATCCTGGGTTTGTTCCACTTTAAGCCATCTCTGAATGGCTGGCATGCCATTCAGCCTTTCTTGCCACTCTGTGCAGCATAGTAAGAACTGAATAAAGCACAAGCTGGTGATTTGCTGCTGGCCCACATGGGATGGCAGAGAGTTTAAAGGCAATCTGATGGACTTCAGCATTTAGCTTAAAGCGGACCTTCATCCTAAATAAGAGCATATCTTATATGTTTCCCACACCCTGTAGAAACAGATTGCTCACATTTACAATCATCCTACCTGCATCTACTGCATGTTATGAGCCTTTAAACATACAAGATGGCGGCTCATGGAGCATCAGGCAGCCTGCAAACAGGAAGTGTCTTCTGACTGTAGCTCTGCATTCTGGGATTGCTGTCCTTTCCGACCCCAGCTCTTCTCCGTCCGTGTAAAGCACAGGTATAACCCCACCCCATGTACTTTATCCTGCTTTCCTCTCCGTATGTGTGATGCTTCTGAGGCAAGATGGGCCGTATCCTTAAAATATATTAAATTTAGATTCTGGGGAATAGTTTAAGGATTTGGGCTTTTCATTAAATCATGTAATGCGTACCACTTTTGCATTGTATGGCTGCTAATCACATGACTGCCAGTGAGTAACCGGTTTGCACATTAAGCCTGAATGGTTACTGGTAGTCACATGACTGGCCTTCTTTTCAAAGTGGGGAAACACATTTAACTTAGAGGGGGTGCCTAGGCGTTTGGCACAAGTATGACCTTCACCAGCATCCACATCCAACTTTCAAAAATTGACCCGCTGCAGGCACAATTCTGTCATCTAAAACTAGGGTTCCTTATGGCAATATCACTACAGCTCAGTTAACAGAGCAAGCAGAGTAAAGGAGGGGGGGGGGGGGCTTCCGCACCTGCAGGCTATAGGTGTTGACTTTAAATACATAAATAGGTTACTTTGTATACTGTGACAAGTTGACTTTAATCAACACTAACTTGCAACATGAACCCCAGACTTGGGGCTTCTACTTGTCCCACCAGTCTGGTTTGGCAACTTTAACTTACCTGTGCCCAGATCCAGGAGCTTGTATGGCCAACAATGCACTGCTGCTAGCAAATGAAAGTGTGTCACTTTAGCTATTTAAAAGTGGACCAACACCCTGAAGGATTGGCCCGGGAATCTATAAGAATCAATCCCTCACCACAGGGCATCCAACATTGGGATGCCCCGCTGTGTGAAACCCCCCAGGAACCCCTATTCACCTTGCCTGCATCCTGATCCAACGGCGCATGCGCGGTCCGCATCTCATACTTCTCTCTAACAGGATGCGTGAATGGCGGGTGCGGGCGAGCTCCCTGTAAGAGGGAAGTGCGAGATGTGGCCGCCAGCGTGTTCGGAGACGCTGAGTTATGACAGGGCTTAGATGCGCATAGCTCAGCGGTTCCGAGCGCGCCGATTGGACGGTCCACTTTAAACATACAGCTAAATGAAGAAAAATCTAATAGTTTAGGGCTATAAATAAATTGATTTTAAAGTACTTCAGCAACCCTTACCAAGAGCATTTATCCATTTATTAAAGTGGGAACTTGAGGGTATTTAATTTTTATTCCAAAGAGAGATGTAGCTCACCTGTAGAACAGCACCATTTCAGCTGCAGGTGATATTTTTGGGAAAAAACATATTGGTCTTGGATTTAATAAAGCTCTATTCATATCTTTCCGCTTGCACTGCATTGGGCAACGCAGTCACAACGCAAAGGAAAATGCTGCCCATTATTTTTAAAGTGCCAGTTCACATATACATACTGCGTGTATAAATGTGAACTGCCCATTAAAAATAATGGACAGCATTTTTTCCTTGGGCTGCATTGCCCAACACAGTGGGCAAGAGGAAATTTGTAAATAGAGCCCAAGAGTTGAAAAAAATTCTCATGGCAGTAAAAAAAGCTTGAGAAAACAATGATATAAATAAACTCTTAGGAGTTAAAAAGTAAAACTTTATACTCCTTTTTACATTATAGTAAAAAGTGTCAGCAACTTTCATTGTCTTTTTATCCAGTGATTCAGTAACAGCTTTTTTCTCATAAAGTGAATTTTTTTACCATGAGGATTTTTTTCAACTCTTGTTCAAATAGAGACCGTTGTGCTTGTTTTTATTATATACAAAAAGCTCACTCAGAAGCAGGTTTCAATCACACACAAAAAATTGACTAAATGAGCAGACCCCCAAAAAGTACAACTAAAAAAAAAAAAAACACAGATAGAAGCTTTACTATAAGAGTAACTAAAAACCTGTGGACAATGTTGCTAGATTAATACACAAAAACAATCAAATCTGGAAATACAAAAAGCACATGTAAGCTTTTGTTGGTAGCTCTATTTTACAGTACAAAATGTGTGACCTGCAATTCAATCCAATTTCATTTTTTTGGATGTCAAAACAGCACAGCAAAATATCCTTGATATGAGAGATTAAAGCTGCTCGACCGGTTTATTTCAGCTGTGCCCAAACCGTGCAATGCTACCTTAAACCTGCATTCTTAAATAAAAACTGCTCTCGGTTTCATGGTTTCAGGAAGGAGGGAGACAAAAGAAACGATATCGCAGCATGAAATTACATCTGAACGAATGCACAATTTGCATAATGGGCTTCACTAAAATTAATGTCAAAGCAGGGTTTCCAGTGGAAGCCTAACGCTCGATGAAATTAACTTTCGCCTAGAAACAATGCCTGCCGCCCCTTTTCCCACTGAACGGCTCTTACAAAAACAGCACTCCAAAAACACAGTCAGTCAAGGTGAAATGTAATTACACAAACAGGCACAACATAACGCATGCATGAAACCAAATGACTTGTGTGAAAAGAAAACATTAAACCCACCAAAATTGCAAAACAATAAAAGACAACTTCACAACAAGGCATTAAGGTTTATGAATTAAAAGCAGTTTAGGATATGAATCTTGCCAAAATACTCGGATCGAAAGCAGGTAAAGGGAGGGGGGAGCTCAGGACATTACAGGAGGGGGAAAAAAAAAAAAAAAACATACTGTAATAGGGGAGTTTTCATTCGGCCACTGCCCATCCCCCAGCAATCTGCAGCCACCAAAAAAAAGGGAGATCTCTGTTTCTCCTTGAAGCGGATCCCTCAGAGACTTCCGTAATCCTTAATCACCGGGTGATAACTGTTCTGCCGGTAAAGGAGGAAAGGGGCAGCAACACCCGCAAGCGGGCGCAGAGCTAGGCCTCAGGCCCCTTACACACCCCCTCCTCCTCCTTTCTCTCTCTCTCCTCCTGAGCCTCACCCCCTCCCTACCCACCACCATTCAAGGAACACAAAAAAAAAGTGTTTGCAGAAAAAAGGGAGGGGGAGAGAAAGAAGCGCATAGCATCGAGTTTCTTTAATTAAGCAAACAGCAAGAGGAAAAAAAAAAAAAAAATACACACACCCTAAAAAATATATGTCATCGCTGCAAAACGAAAAGAGCCAAAAAAAAAAAAGTCTGATTAGGGCCGACCCCTGAACCTGACGCTGTAAATGGAAATTGCCCGCTGGAAGCAATTACCTAGCAAAACCCGATAACAATCCGCTTCTTCACATTCGGATGGAACGAACGCGGCACATGCGGCTGGGACCATATAAAAATAATAAACTGTCGAGGCAGACTTATTCCCATAGATGCACAAGCCAGGCCAGCTAAGGAGCAATATGTATATATATTAAACGGTAACACCTACATGCCACTAGCCTGTCAATATCAGAGGGGAGGGAGGGCCCCATCTATGGCAAGCTACACTTTTCCCTCAATTGTCAACATTTTAAAGACAACATAGCTTCTCATTCTAAAATCAAAAAAAATATGAACATATCCAGCTACAAGGCAATAAAGGTAATCAAGTTGACAAGTGAGACTTACAAATGACAACCGCTGCACTTCATATCTAAGCAGTTGGGGGGTGATTTGGGTTATTAAAGAGCTTTAAAAAAAAAAGGGGGTGTGGGAGTCGGGGGCGCGCATCAGAGACGGAAGAGATTGGGTGCGCGCGCACTACTGGGAGATGGAGAAGGGATTGCGCGCACATGCTGGAGAGAAAAGCCGGTGCGCGGTCACATGATCCCGATGAGGTGGGCGGGCCGCGCGCTTGAGAGAGAGAGCGGGTCGTGCGGCGGGAGTTTCTTATCTAATCCCAGACACAAAAACTAAGCATAACATGTAAAAAAGAAATAAATAACACGCAAAGCAGTTAAATAAACCGACCACTGCACTACAGTCACCGACTCGGTAAACGGAAGTCGTTTAGAAGTCCCCGGAAACATGCTTGTGCGCGCTCCCCTTGGTCACTGCTGAGGTGAACTAGGCGCGAGTCAGTTGCCTCACCTCGAAACACAGGAGCCCGCGTTTTTTCCTCGCTCCAGTCATCACAGTAAAAGAGAGCGGCCGCTGGCTCCGGGTACTCAACCTTTTTTTTTTTTTTTTTTAAAGGGAGAGGGGGACTATTGTAACGGGCGCCCGGAGCATTATAAAGAAAGAAGAAGCTTACCTACACAGTGAATGAGCTTGTATCGCCACGAGTCAAGTTCCTGCCGAAAACCGCGCCTCTCGACAGAGCATTGCTGGCTCTTACACACACTCGCCATTTTCTGCCGGCCCCCCGCGCGCGGGCACGCACTGCCCCTCCTTTCAGAACACTCCCCGCCCCAAGTCTTCCTCATGGACCGGAGAGTGGACACGTGACGTTAGCGCGCTTTCTCTCAGTCGCCGTGTATGTGTGGCGAGCGGCCCTGCAGCCTGCTACAGCCACGGGCTCGGGGTCTCCATGGTGACAGTACACTGAAATAGCAGGAGGCTGACAGGCCCACTCCTCTTGTGTGTTCTTCAGGCAGTTTAGTTTTGTGTAGAATAAAGAAGGGTTTCATTTGTGTATTCAAAATCGGTCAATGAGCCGTTTTGATGTCCTAAAGAAGTCCATTATTTAAAGCGGACCTGCAGTCATTATCCTAGCTTGGGATACATCTGCACTAACAGTAAAAATCAAGCCTGCCGTTGTGTGTATAGACCCAGGCTTGTCCTGCACTGCCTACATGCCAGCGGTTGTAAATTCAGCTAAGCTCCTATTCAGCTTTTTTAGCCCAGCCTTTATTTACACAGCCAAAAAAGCTGATTGGAGAAGAGCCACGTCTGTGCCGTGGGACCTCTGACGAGGTTTGTATAATGGGCCACTCAAATCAGGATTTGCCAAAGATTTGGACCAAAACCCAGGTTTTGGTCCACTTTAAAGTGTCAAAGAGTACTGTATGCCCCTTTTGCACTCTACCCAGTTTAGGATGCCTTCTCAGTTAATACACAGGAAGCCAAAGCCAGGCAATAAGCCCTTTATGATAGGTAGCAGGAAGTAGCTGCACACCTCAGTGAAGCAAGTCTCCTATTGGATGAGCTGGGGGTTTTGCATATGTGTGTAACTATTAAAGCGGAACAAAACCTAGCTGCCCGTCCCCTGGTGCCACAGCGCTCACCTCTTCCTGGCGCTTCCTCGCCAATGTAAATAAAGGGCAGCCGCATCCCTGCTTCTTTGGGCTGTGCTCCCACCCACAGCCTATCTGAACGCTGGGCGCGCACATCACGAAATGTGGTCGGTTTGGTTTCTATTGCCGGGTCTGCATGTAAACAGCACTTTGGCAGAGCAATTAGTATGCAAGCTGTTCTTACTGGACAAGAGCCTGCACATGTGGCATTAGACCGGAAAGAGGTGAGTTTGAAAGGGTGATCTGGGGGGTTTCACACAGCGTGCAGGCGTGGAACAAAACCCGGGAAAGTCAAAATCACGGGTTTTGTTCCGATCTGAGAAAAAGTCAGTATCTCCCTAATATGATGGGGTAGGTAAGGTTACTGTCACTGTAAACCAGGACCCACCCTGGCACACAGTTGCAAGGGAGAATGTAGGTTCACTTTAAAGAAGATTAAAACCCTAATTTGGTTCTTCTGTGCCCTCTCCATCTGTGTAGCTTGGACGTTGCACCGGCTTGGAAATGGGCAATTGGCTCAATCTCAAGATAGCCAGTTAACATACATAAGTCTGCTGGCTGCATCCCCCATTTCCCTGTAGTCTGGGGTGTGTTCCCGCCTATCTGAATGTCTGGGAGCAGGCCTACAAGGAAGCCAGGGATGCGGCCGCCATCAAAGACAATGCCACGAAAGCTGGCAGTAAAGGCGAGTTTACCAGGGAGATCCCAGGGTGCCCAGCAAACTCATCCGCCCGAACATCCATGTGGATACGCACGTTTCTGTATCTCACTGACTTGAATGCTCTGACATTGATGACCAATCTTGCTGGTTTCCTTGGGTGTCTGAGATGAAAGAACCTAGTCAGAGCCTTTTTCTTGCAGGTCGCCAAGAGTCCTTCTCTGGACCGTAACCCTTCCAGCGGACCAAATATTGAAGGCCTCTACCTCTTCTCCTAGGGTCCACCTCATACTCCTTTCGTCGATGGAAACAGGATTGCGAGGTTTGACCAGGGGTTTTCTGAAGATCAGCTTTCTTCAAGAGGGACACATGAAAGACAGGCTGAACTTTTAGGTGCGGTGGTAGATCCCGTTCATAGGCAACTTTTTTAATCTACCCCTTCCCTTTAAAGGGATCAATATATTTTGCCCGTAATATTTTAGAAGGAAAAAGTTGGATAGGAGCACCAGATCAGAGCAAGGAGTATCTGTGTTTTTCATGTAATGGGCCTGGGTATGATGAAAAGTTTCTTAATGGTTGCCGATGAATGGAAAAAAGGCAAGAGCCCAATTCTTGGGCAGCAGGAACATCCACAGAAAAACACGGATCAGGGAAGAGCTTAGGGTGAAACCCATAAACACGGCATTTGTCCAGTAGAGGAGTGGACCAAATGATTATATGCAAACTGCAAAGGGTAGCAGCGGATATACTGTGCCATAGATTGATACACACATTTTGGCCACTGGCCACTGAGGAATAAACTATGGTTATGTAAAGATTCTTGGCAGTGAACTAGGGTGATTCTTGCAGAGAGACCATGGAGATGAAAGGCACGGGCTAGCTGTGGTGCAGGTGGAAGTCCAGACAAAAGAAGAAAGTTTGGTAATTTTGTTCACTCTAAGGCATTGGAACACCCCCTCCATTGCAATAAATGGGAGTGTTAGGGAACATAAAGCCATATTGATGCCACCATGTCTGCCAAGTGATGGAGGATGGAATCGCTCATTCTCCCTTATTAGTAAGTATGAAGATGCAAGGAGGAGCTGTGGGGGAAAACATCAGTAAAGACTTTATGTTTATGTCTGGACAGGAACATTAAAGGGACATTTCAGGTAAAGGGTTAAATTAGCGTCTGTTTTGCTCTCCGTGCTGAATGTGAGGGGCTGCATCTTTTATTCTGTATGCTTCATATTTCTAGACCTAGTTTCACTAAGACCTAGTAAACTCTCTCCTTTCTGCTGGGCCTCCTCAGCAGCAGAGCATGACTTATCCATGCATTCTTTAGTGTAACAGTCCCCTTTCAAAGTTAATTCATTTTGAGAACTGAGAAAGAAGTCAGCAGAAAGGAGCAATTTCAGCAGGGTTTATCGGGGAATGCAAAGTGCTGGTGAATGAAAGATGCATCCTCTGATAGTCAGCATGGGGCAAGCAGAAAGCAGCTAATTTAACCCTTTGGAATGTCCCTTTAAGTACCATATGCTCAACCTGTGGCCCTTCTGAGCCATCTGATGTGGAGGAAACTATCTATTTCTATAGATAATTGTAGCATTAGTAGGCATTTAGATGGGAAATACTGTTAAGTTAGGGACTGATGGGGGAATAGGCAATAAATATGGGACCCATATATTTGAGGAGGTGAGGCATGTGTATTGGTAGCATGTGGGGATTGTTAGATATACATGTGGTAATGGGGTGGTGTGATCGAAGGACCTATGAGTAAAAAAAAAAACATGGAGCTTGTATATCCTGAACCTTTGTTATGTTACTTAAAAATGTGAAATGCTGAATCTGTTTTTGTGGTCCATGACCAGTTTTCAAATCACTTATATGGCTCATGGTTGTGACCCTTGAGTTTGATTTGTTCAGAATTTGTATTCCAATAAATATGCTTTATGTTCTATATAAGTGGCCCTATTGCTTATATAGTAGTGAGAAAAAGCCTAATGTTATGATTTTACTACAGGAACTAACTAACTAATGGCCTTTATGAAGTCAGAGTCCTGAGTCAGAGTCTGGCTTTGGCTTACAGACTCCACAGCCTTGCAGAGCAAGTTCTTGTGGTCCATCAGAATTAGGATGGAATATTTGGCTTCTTCCAGGAGATAACACGCTGACATTATAATTTTGCTCTGTTGGGGACAAGCTTCTGGAAATGAACGCTACTGGATGAACCACTCCCTTGTTCGTTGGGAGAGAACAGCTCTGACAGTCATTGCTGAGGCGTCAACCTCCAGGATGAGAGGGAGTACTG
This sequence comes from Gastrophryne carolinensis, assembly GCA_027917425.1. Lineage (NCBI taxonomy): Eukaryota > Metazoa > Chordata > Amphibia > Anura > Microhylidae > Gastrophryne > Gastrophryne carolinensis. The sequence continues at coordinate 496,077,560 of CM051235.1, forward strand.
GGTCTGCATAATTCAAAATGGAAGCGGAGGGAAAATGGAGAGTTCACCTTGGACAGATCTGTGATTGGTGGTCGGACCACCTTAGAAAAGCCCCAAATTAAATACTAACAAGAACTGGTGAAGCCAGTCAGGCATTGGACCTCCTTACAGGTTTTGGGGGTAGGTCAGTCTAGAATAGCAGACAACTTGGCGTGGCCCATACAAATGCCAGAATCAGAAATGTTTAGACCAAGGAATTAAATAGAGGAGTGCTCGAATTGGCACTTCTCAAGCTTGGTGAACTATTAATGTTGACGAAGGCAATGGAGGACCAGACAGGCATGGCTCTGGTGTTAAATTAGGACATCATCAAGGTAAATTATGATGAAAAAGTCGTGAGAAATGTCATTAACAAGTGTTGAAAGGTTGCTGGAGCGTAGCAGAGCCTACTAAATGGCATCACCAGGTATTCAAAGTGGCCATAACAAGATTAAAATACAGTTTTCCACTAATCACCCTTGTGCATCCGGTGAGGTTGTATGCTCCTCTTAGGACTAATTTTGTAAAGACTTGAGCTTCTCCTAGATACTGGAATAGTTCCAGAATCAGGGACAATGGTTATCTGTTTTTCATTGTGATCTGGTTGAATTCCTGATAATTGATACATGGTTTCAAGGAGCTTTCTTTTTTTCAGTAAAGAAGATTCCTGCCATAGCGGGAGATGTATAGTGGGGGGATGAATTGTTTGTTTTTATATATTGCCAAAGGAGTTCAGGTTCTAAAAGAGGCTACATTTGACCATAAGAGACAGTTGAGCCAGACAGAAGGTTGATCACACAATCGCACGGACGATGTAGAAGTAAATGATCAGTCTTCTTTTGATGGCCTGTGTCTCAATCCTTCCAGGAAGCTGGAAGACAATGGGGGAGAGATGTAAGCCCCAAAAGTAAAACAGCAAAGGTCCTCTCAGGGCCAGATTGAAGCAGACCAAAACCCACATTTTTAACTAGCATGCCCTGATTTGCTCCCCCCATGAGGAGTACCTTTCGCCAATTTTCACTGCCCATGCTACACTCTAATCCCAGATAATGGTGCTTGTTTTAGCTGTAAAGACCCACCTCCTCCATTTATTGCCACTGCTGTGTGTGGTAATGAGATATTGAGGTTACAGTTTCACCAAATGATTTCTCTTTTGGAAAAAATGGTGTGGCCCTTGGCTCTGTGATGCTGCATAATAATCAGCATAATGGGTGGGGTCTGTAAGACTCAGAGAACTTGCTACAGACACCCTGGCTGTTCTCTCTTCTCCCTCTGTTGCTAGGCAACATTGGAGCATAGATCAGCACTCTCAGACACACATGGCCTCAATCGCTATTGCGCGGACTCCCAAATCGCATGTGCAAACTCACAAACATACATGTGCACATTCCCAAAGCACATGCACATACTCCCAAAGCACATGTGCACACCCCCAGAACATGCATGCACGCACTCCCAAACAAGTATGCGCAAAGAACATGCATGCACTCCTACATGCAGTCGCGCACTCCCAGAGAGCATGTGCGCACACCCAGAGAGTATGCACACACTCCCAAAGCACATGTACACACTACAAGAGAGCATGCGCGCACTTCCAAAGCATATGCACACACCATCAAACATGCATCCTGTGCACTCCCAAACTTGCATGTGCGCACTCCCAAAGGCACATGTGCACACTCAAAAAGTTCTGGGGGAGAGAGGAGGAGGTGAGGCAGCAGGCGCCATGCAGCTCTGTCCTGGCATCAGCTGGGGGGAGAGAGATGCAGGTGGGGTGGCAGCACTGATGCTCTCTCCCGGAATTGAGGAGAAAGGTGAGACAGCAGAGGTCCACTCATGCTTCTTCTCTCCCTGCTGCATAAGTGAGCGGCGGAGGGAGGAAGGGGCCAGCGTAGGCCTACCGCTGCTGGACAGTGAGGATGGTAGTTGTGTGTTTCCACTTGGCAGAGATTGGTTGGGGGCATTATTCTTCCCCACCCCCCCCCCCCTACCGCTCACACCTGTTGAAATTCCTGCCGAGAGCGATGTGGAATCTCTCTGCTGCTGGCCGGCAAAGAGGCTGGAATAGGCTGTCGGCACTCTCACTCCCAAAGCGCATGCATGCACTCCTAAAGCGCATGCGCACACTCCCAAGGCACAAACACACATTCCCAACACATGCATGTATGCACTCCCAAAGCACATGCACACACACCCAAAGCGCATGCAGGCACTCCCAGACATGCATGCTTACACACTCCCAACACATGGATGCACGCACTCCCAAAGCACATGCACACACCCCCAAAGCGCATGCAGGAACTCCCAAACAAGCATGCTTTCTCTACCAAACATGTATGCACACAATTCCAATCGATATACATGCACTCCCAAAGCGCATGTGCACACTCCCAAATGCACATGCGCACACTCCCAAAGTGCATGAGCGCACTCCCAAAACACATGTGCGCACTCCCTAAATGCCGGCAGAGAGAGGAGTTGGGCAGCAGGCGCCATGCAGCTTTCTCTCGGAATCGGCGGGGGAGAGAAGAGGAGGTGGGGCATCAGACTTTGTGCTTCGATTATCGGCTGGGAGAGAGAGAAGGAAGATGGGACAGCAGGGGTCCGCTCATGTTTCTTCTCCCCCCGCTGGGTGAGTAAGCAGTGGGGAGGAGGCACTACCCGCTCATGTTTCTTCTCCCCCCTGCTGGGTGAGTAAGCAGTGTGTCTGCGCCTTCTGGGGGCAGGATTCTGCCTTATTATTGCCATAACCTGGACTGTCCCTTTAAGTCATGCCTTTGGTGCCACACACACACACAGATACAGATAGATGGATAATAAGACAAGATTGAAAACTGAAAGTTAAGGAGAGACTCAGGCCCTTATTTAACAAGGGATAGCGCCAGGTAGCAAATGGTGAGCGAACGGTAATGACGCTCACCGCCAGGAGAACGCCGGCTCCCCTCCGCAATCACACATTTATCAAGCCGATCCTGCTTAGCGACTGACAGAGCGCCAGATAGCGAATTATTCATCATTATTCCAGCCTCACCCCACAGCGCCAGCGAGCGACCTTGAACAGCGACAGGTATGACCTCTCGCTACCTGGCGCTCTCCAATGCATTTCAATGGAGCAATCTTTAAATATTCATAATTAATTGCTATTAATGTTTTTTTTGTTTTTTTTTTTAAATGTCAAAAATTCTGTGACCACTTCTGCAATGTTAGTTTTTTTTTTTTTAAGGTAAAAAAATAAATAATTTTGTGCAGAATTGATATTACAGGTCTGATATTAATGTATTCATATTACAAAATGTTTGGAAAAACATGTTTTTTTTTCAAAAAATATGGTTGTTTGGGGGTTAAAAAACTACTTTTAACCCATCGCCGCCAGCGCTCTGGGGTTTAAACAAGCATTTCACAGCACGAGAATTTTTGGAGCGTGATTTGTTAATGAATATGCTGGGAGCCGTTCCCTATGGCCGTTCGCTGTCATGCGCTCCTATACAGCGTGGAACCTGTCAAACAGCGACTCCTAACCCCGTATTCAACATTACCGCACACCGACTGAGTCGCTGTCAACAGCCGAACAACGCCCAAGCACAGCGAATACTAGCGGGCGCTGTGAAAATAACGCTACTGTCGCTACCTGGCGCTATTAATGAATCAGCCTGCCCGTTAATGTAAAACAAAACAATAATGGGAAATAATAAGGGAAAATGTGCCCATGGCTTAGACGCACAAGCATTATTTTGGCGCATGTGTCCCATTATCATGCGCCAATGTGTACATTTGCCAGGAATTGTGCACGGGCAATGGGATATATTGCTCAGTGCTGATTCAAACCTATAGTGGGAATGTGAAAATAGGAGAGTGAAATGGAGGGAATGTGAATAAGAGATAACCATTGAGGACATGTGTAAACAAAAGAAAAAAGGAGGGAATATGAAAAAGAAAGACAGAAGATCGGAATTTGGAAAAAATATTTTTAGTATTTTTAAAGTCCTTCTTGTCACGTGGAGGACACAATGTCAGGATATTTCTAGTCTGAAATAGTGGGATTTCAAGTGGTGTTCACAGGAGACATGTGGACACTGTCAATAAATTTTTGTTTTGACTCATCAAAGCACTCACAGCCACCTGAACCAATTTGTAACAAGTAATACATGAGAAAAAAAGCACCTGTAAGTTGTAACCATGACAACCATAATAAGTTTAACACCTAAAAGAACATCCAAAACCTTTATTAGGGAGGGAGCCATGTCCTCCACGTGACCAGAAGCAAGATCCCTTACAGTGAGTACTTAACAGTGAGATGCAACAAAGCAGCAAGACAAAAACATGTCATAAAGGCTGCAAACTTCAAAATATAAGAGCAATAATTTGAAAAAGGAAACATCATAGTGAGAAGAACTTTATGTCCCAGAATAGTACATGCCAATTTTTAGTGAAAGTATGCTACAAAGAACAGATAGTGGCTTTGCAGTATCTTGATTCTGAATGTTTTAGGGGGAACTGCTTGACCCTTTCATAGCACAGTCAAAGAAAATGAAAGAAAGAGATACATTCTTCCTTAGTCCCTAGTCCTATGAAGGTAGAACTTAAGGGCCCATACCATATCTAAGTGATGTAAAAACCCTTTCTTAGGAGAAGGATTTGGGCAAAAGGGAGGAATAATAATTTCCTTGTTAATATGAAGAGAAGAAACAACCTCTAGCAAAAAGACTAGGCAGGCAATAATGGCAATGAGGAAGACTACCTTTAGAGTTAGTAGTAAAAAGGAAGACAAATCTAATGGTTCGAAGGGAGGCTGTTGTAGAGCCTTATGGTTCCCTGGCTCTAGAGGTTTCTTGAAGGCAGGCGAAACGTCACTCCTTGCAAAAAAAGTCAGAATGGAATAATTTTCAGCAACAGGTCTCTGGAAAAGCCAAAACTTGTCCCTTTAAAGCGGACCAAAACCCACTAAACTTGTGAAATAAATTTGGCCAAAGCCCCTGCCGATACTCCCTTAGGGTGTAGAACTAGAGATGGATATTTTTGCTTTTCGAATCCTCATGCAACACTTTTATTTTTGCTGTCTCTCTCTGTAATATGGCAGGGATCAGTGACTGCATAAGTGTGGCAATGACATCATAGCCACACTCAACAGTGGCAATGAATGGAGGAAGCGGAGCTTTACAGCTAAAACAGGCATCGTTATCTGGGATTAGAGTGAAGCAGGAGCAGTGAAAATTGGCAAAAGGTACTTTTCATAGGGGGAGCAATTGAGGGGATGCTAGTTAAAAATGTGGGTTTTGGTCCGCTGTAAGGTACTAACAGACCCATATAGAAGAATTCTAGAATTTGAGCAATGGAAAACTTTTGACCTTCGCACCAACAAAATAAATTCTCAAGTATGGATAATAGACCTAAATAGATTAATCTTTTCTGGCCTTCATTAAAGTAGAAAACAAAGCTAAAGAGAACCCCTGGCCTTCTAAATCTTTCATTTGTCAGGCGGTCTAAGAAGAGTCTCTAGGTTGGGATGGCAAATCGGTCCCTGTGACAACAGGTCCAGGTGGAAAGGAAGCCAAAAAGGGTTGTCTGCAGAAATTTACTAACTCGACATGCCACGCTCTTGTGTGTGAATCTGGGGCTATCAGAATCATAGTCATATTCTGGACAAAATCTGGGGAACAACCAAAGCATAAGCAAAAGGGGTGGAAAAGCATGTCGAAGGTTGAACAAGTGCATATACTCCCACCTCCAGAGAATCCCAGACTGCGCATTCACAACTCGACATACAGATACCCTCCTTGACTGCATATGACTTGGGCACATAACCGTCGAGCTGGAACAATCAAAGACTGCAAACGTGCCCAGGCATGTCCACAGGCATAAAGATGCCCACAACAGCGCACGTTCATGTGAGCAGAAACATTCTTCCAGAAGAAAAATTCTTGCTTCTTTGGTGTCCATCAGCATGACTAAAAAGTTTATTAAACCGGACCTTCAGCATCATTTCATGAAAAGCCCAAACCCTTGGAAAAAAGAATTCTTTCCCCCACTTGCAAAAGTGCAGGAGGGAGGAAAATGGCCCAATGATAAAATATATATCTAAATATGCTGGATGGCAGGTGGAGAGGTCACTTATATACACCCAGCAACAAAAAATATTCTGCTGGAGTTTGTTTCAGTTCTGGAGTATAAGTTACCCCTCCTTTCATTAGCCAAATTGTTTATATTACTACATTTCGCAATGGTGCTCCTTTAAGAAATCTGCAGTAAGTGGTACAAACCAAAATATGCAGATATGCATCCTTCATGCAATGAAAGTCTTGGAAGAGGCTGCAGCCTTTGGTTTACTTGGTTGTTTACCTTTGAAGTAAGATCTTTTCCTTTGTTTTTTGGGCCCACGAGGGAAATGCTTTTAAGGGAGAAGTGTACACTTTCCTCCTGAGAGAGTGAGCTCTTTGATTAGAGTTTTGGTCTTCACTAAAGAAAGGAAAAGACACCACCATTTGTTTTGCACTGAAATCTCCAGCATAAGCCTATAGCCAAATGATTTTTCTGGAAGCCACAGAAAGGGACACAGGCTGACATCTTAATAGGATCAAAAGAAGTTTTTATGATATGAGTTACACCCCCTGGGCCCTGTACTGTAGAGACAGTCTTCTCCGAAGAGACCTTGTTAACAATATCATTCTCCAGAGACGCCTGCAGGACTTGGGCTGCTTTGGCAAGTAGGACCAAAGAACAAATAGGCTTTACTGCAGCTCCCAAAATAGCGTGATGATGTTTCAACAAAAATTCTAACCCTCTGGTGGTGATATTTTAGGGATCCCGACTCACCTGTGGCCAGAGAGGTAATACTGAAAAAGCGTCAGTATCCTCTGGATCAGAGATAATTTCACTTTCCCCCACTTCATCATTACATATTTAAATTATAAGACCATAACTGACAGATGATAAGCGTATAAGCTTCAGTAAATCCTCCCCTGCCTATAAAAGTAAGAACCCTCCTTAAAAAAAGCAAAAACAGCCATTAATATATAAACAAAATGCTTTCCTAATAGATTTCCATAAAAAATGGTAGAAAGTCACATGGAAAAAATCACATGGAAAAAAGGCTTACTGTGCCATGGGAGAGAGAGAGAGGGAATGAGAAGAACAGTCTCCAGAGCCTGTGAGGTGAGAAAGTCAGAAAAACGGCCTCACCTCACGAAAAGTGAACTCAAAAGGTGCATCTTCAGCCAAGCACTGGAGAGACAGATTCCTTCCATACAGTAACCTTTTTCCTTTGGTGCCTGCGGCAAACAGATGACTTGCCATTAACCCCTGGCCCCATTACCTGTCCCTCAAAGCACGGGGGGGAGGGGGGGCAGAATAGCCTGCGGCCCGTGAGGGCTATGCAGGCTGGTGGCCTTCAGGGCCTACCAGCCCACAAAGAGAGTGCAGGGGCTGATTTTACTGGGAAGGGGAGACCTCACACCATTTTCTTTGTAAGTGTGTGGTCCCCCATCAGAGGCTAATTTTCTTTTTTAATTTTAACCCTATGTATCAGCTGCCCAAGATTACATGTGATTATCTATGTTTTTTCTATTTTTGGACTTTAGTTAAAGTATCCAAAACTGAAAAATAGAAAACAGGGCCCTGGTGTGCACAATAAAAGGGGTCTGTTGTGGCTTATACAGTAACGAATCGCTTGAATTGGATACCATTAGACTACCAAAGACTGAACCATTAGAGACTAATGGTGCTTCCTTTTTGTACATGAACCCATGTGAAAACAGAGCTGATAAAAAAGGTAGAGGAGAAACATTAATTGGGCCCCTTGACTTTATGGGTCCTATTGCGGTTGCTGCCCCTGCACCATCTGCAGTTATGTACCTGACAAAAGGTCTGATAGCAGAAAAATACTGAATGGTTCGTCATGTTTGTCCTCTAAAGCAGAACAAAACCTGTGAAAGCCCCCAGAATGCCCAGGAAAACTCACCTCTTCCCGGTCCTTGTCCAATCAGAGCCGTTTGCTGTGACTCATCATTTGGCAAACAGTTTTAATAGACTTGGCCGAGAGTGGGCACGGTACGCAGGATCCCTCCCCAGCCTATCTGAATGGCTGGGGCGAGAATGTGTGCCCAGCCTGGAGATGGCCTGGGATGCGGCCACTCTCACTCCCCAGAGTAATTCCCCCCTCACGCCACATCCCAATTTGGCCCAAGGGAAGGCCAGCTGTCGGCTCTGGGTTTTGTTCTGATCAGGACAGACAAATTAGAACAGACATGAATGTCTGCTCTATTGCTCCTTTGAATGTCTGAAAGTAGGTGATTTATTCATCCTTCTGTGTTCCTGCATCTTGCCCAGACATTGAACTTGTTGGCAATCAATGGGGTTTTCAAACAGGATATTAACTGTGAAGGTGGTCCGACTAGCAACCCCCATTGGTTGCCAGTGGATCATTTGGCCAGGTCTCACACCAGAAGCTCACAGAGTGTTAAAGAGGAGCAACCACCAGCTTAGGGTTTATAAAACTCTAGGGCCGGTGGGTTCCCTCTTTGTGGGGCATCCTGATTTGGGATGTCCCGATGTGTGAAACCCGCAGGACAGCCTGTAAACCCACTTCCCCAGACGATTCCCATGGCTCATGCACAGGCCTTGGCCATGTAAGGTGTGTACCCACGCTAGGATGTACCCATCTGCCACAGGTACGCAGAGTTTGTGATCACTCAATTCAGCTTTGCTTGTTGCTCTGAGATCAGCTGGTGATCCCCCAGTGGTCCAAACATGCACTGTGGGATTGAAGGAAAGGTGAGTTTCCAGGCTATTCTGGGGGATAAACATAGTGGAGCATCCCAATTCAGGATGCCCCAGAGAGGAGACACAAGGTCCTGGATAGGGAAAATCCATGTTTGGTTCTCCATGTGAGCACCTTAATGATCAGTAGTGTGCAATCACTACCTTCATGAGGCATAAATGTGCTAAAATCATCAGCTACATTTCCTCTATATTAGCATTTACCAGTTAGATTTAACAGTTACGGCAAACTATAACCTTGGGAGGTAAATGAATCATTTATTTATGCAGAAGCTATACATTGCAACTGAAAAAGGGACAAATAAGGACAATGAATGACATGTCATGGGTTCAAATGAATGACAGTTAGTTGGAAGATACAGTACATATCGTAGTCTATACCATACAACACTAATAGATAATATAACAAATCTAAGATTTACAATTTGCTAAAATGAACCAGCAGCAAATGCAGGTCTGTCTTCTTTTTAAAACTGGTAGCCATGCTACTTATCTATCAATTTAGCTACTGGCCTAAAACAACTATGCTTCAAATTTAGGAAAACATATTTTTCGACATAACCAGTATGTAGGTATTTTAACCCCTCTTAAACTGGAAGGAATAAGGATTATGGTCAGTATCAACATCATTATAAATGCTGGCCAAACTGTGTTTGGAGCATGCTGAGTAGAACATTTCAGATGCTAGGCAGTCACGGTGCCATCACATTACATGCCGCATGTTCTTTTCTCTGTGGCTGTGCTGTTGACACAATCGGTGACGGGTTAATGAGAACTTCATGTGCTTTAAAGGTCATCTATGAATGGTAATGATCCCACTTATTATCTTTCATACAGAGCAATGCAGGATACAGCTTCAAAGACAAAATGAATTGTCAAAATCAAAGCAGGTAAAAAACAGCTAAACCTACCTACCTCTAAAGCAGCCAAAATTTGCCACACCAGCACAGCTGCTCATCCAACCTCTACAAAGGTTTGATGGTCTTTCTTGCCCTCTGGCCATGTGTGCATTGCATTGCTACAGCGCAGCATAGCAAGGAAGTACCTACAGGCCAGCGAGTGATTCTACAGCCAGCCCATGTGGAAAAGATCCCGTGAGGCAGAGGTGAGACACAGCTCCTGCCTGCTAGACAGCAGCACATCCTCAGTATGAATGAAAGGTCAAGCTGAGCAGCAAACATTTGTGTCTTGTCTCTGATTTACAATGGTTGTTTAGTGGCTCTTTCTTTATTTTTCCATGACCTAGGCTTACCTTTTGCGGTTGATGAACATGCCTCCAGGTCTGACTGACTGATTTTTAAAGCTGTCCAAAACCCAGGAATTTAACTTACTGAGGTTTTGTTTCACATAACAGGGATGGGGCACACTTATCTTGAATGCGCCTGTCCAGGGCCAGATTAAGTGTGGTGGAGGCCCCTGGTCCCGTATTTTTTCCATTAAAGTCCATCTTTACATTGGCGGGCATTTGTGTGTACAGTAGGGGGATGCTGCTGCCCATGCCCAAGTGCCCAAGTGCCAGTGCTGAATTATGAGAGGTAAGGCTTTTTTTTGTAACCCTGTCTCAGCACTGGGGGGGGGGGGGGGGCAGTATGAAGAAACAGAGCATTTAAAGTAACATGACAAAAAAAAATCACAGTGATGCTGTTATGCCCACTCAATTTACTGTAATATAGGAGGCATGTAGGGGCTTTGCATGTATGAAGAAAAGGGTTACCCACCCCCTTATTTCACACACTGACTGAATGAACCATTCTCCACCCCTTTCAAACTGCAAAATCAACCATTGCTTCTTGCTCCAATTACTCTAATGAGCACTAAACTGCGCGCTATTAGACCAATGCATACACATGTCAGTAACCAAGGCCACTAAGAAACAAAACACAAGCCAATATGAGTGGAGAAAATGTGCTCCTGTTTAAAACTACTCTACCTAGTGCTGTAGATTTGTGCTGTGTGCAGTGTATGTGTGGACACTAACCACCAAAAAAAAGACAATCTTCCTCTATCTTGTAGGTAGGTTATGTTAGGGAGGTAAGTGGGTGGGCAGGCAGGCATTCAGGTGAGTGGGTAGGTAGGTAAGTAGTTAGGTAAATGGGCATTTAGGCAGAGAGAAAGATGGGTAGGTAGATGGGTATAGTCAGGTAGGTGGGTAGGTAAATGGATCGGTAGGATAGACAGTATGCCGGTCTGACGATTCTGCCTTTGCACCAGGTCCTCGGTAGGGAGGTGAGTGGGCAGGTACCTAGGTAAGTGGGCGGGTCAGTAGGCAGTTGGATAGGTAGGTAAATTGGTTAGCAGGCAGGTAGATATGTTGGAGGGTGGGTGGGTAAATTGGTGGGTGGGTCAGTAGGCAGGTAGGTAGATAGGTAGGTGACTGACATCACTGCTGATCTGGCCTGGAGAATCCTGTTGTGTGCTGTCCTCGGCACTGTCCACCACTTCTCTCTGCCGACTTGAGTCCTCACCACCTCTCTGTGCTGTCCTTGGTGCATCCAGTTGGTTCCTAGCTCCCCTAAGTCCAGAGATCAAGGGCTCCAAACTGGGTCACCTTGAAAATCGATGCAACTCACCCAAAAGGTCAAATTCTGAGCCCTGGTTCTCCAAGACCATGGTGGCAAGGAAGCCCAAACTTACAGGGAATGTAGCTGAGATCTTCAGCTCCAGAGCAAGCCTCACCCTCTGATTTTTAGACCACAGCTCCAGAGAGCAACAGTAGCGGAACTTTGCATTACCGCGGATTAAATCCACATGCCCTTGCATGCCACATGCTCCTTGGGGTTTTTTTAGCCTCTTTGGATATGGAGAACCAAGGCTCCAAATCATCCTGGGATTCAATGCACTTCGTCCAGGATAGTACACTTCCGAGCACCAGATCTCTGGACCTAGACAACCTCTTGGAGGTGTCATTGGAAAGGGGAGAACCACTGGTATACACCACTTTGAGCGCATGTGTGTTAGGGCCGACCAGACAAAGTGGCGGAAAATTCTGGTACTGTTGCTTGTGGGCACCGAGTGGTACACTTCCGAGTGCCGAATCTCCAGGTCTAGGGGAATTATGACCCACTGGAGGTGTTGAAAGGGAAGAACCTCAGACATATACTCCTAAAAGGAATTGGGGCTCTCCAGATCTAGCGGTGGCTGACAGCTTACTGGAGGTGTTGTTGAAAAGGGGCGAATCTTCGATATATACCCCTGCAAGTGCATGTAAATTACTTCCAACCAGACCAAGCTGAAGCACAGCAAAGTAGCAGTAGCGTTCCTTGCGGGCTCCAGGATGGTACACTTCTGAGTATTGGATCTCCGGACCTAGGGGGGGCTAACAACCCACTGGAGATATTGTTGTAAAGGGCAGAACCTTAGGTATACACCCGTACAAGGACATATGATTCAGGGCTAAATTGACCAAGGTGGCAGCACCACAAATTCCCTGTACCGTTGCTCGCAAGTGCTGGGGTGGTACATTTCCATGTGCCAGATCTCTAGACCTAGCAGGAGGTTTAACTGGAGGTGTCGTTGGAAAGGGTAAAACCCCAGGTGTACACAGGGCATGTGGATCAGGGCCAACTGGATGAAGCAGGAGCACCACAAAGTCCTGGTACCCAAACCATAACCAAACCAAGTTGGTGGAGGCCCAGGGGCGACCACCCCTTGCGCCCTGCCTAAAATCCGGCCCTGCATCTGTCAACAAGTGCGGTACATATTACTGCCCGAAAATCTATTCTGAATAAATAGAGTGCCGGGTGCCTCCCACTGGCTGTTCCCCTCTGCTGTGCACAGAGCAACACATTCCTCGGGATGCCACCAGAGGTCCATGCATATGCTGTGGGATCAGTTCCAAGGTAATATGGGCAGTCTGGGGAGTCTAAAACAGCAGGGGAAAGCTGCCCTGGGGGCAAGCTATAACATGACCCTAAAAGTGGACCAATCCCCCCATTTGCAAGCTCTGGAGACTTAAAGACTGCAGGGCCAGCCAACTGGGAGCCTTATTTAAGAAGCCTCAGCGCCACACAGCATCACTTGTTTTGCATCAGCGTAACTAAGTGTGGGATGTAAGAAAGAAAATAAGGGCAGCACGGATGCCAACCACTCTGGTTCAAGCAGCGCCTGATGGAATCCTGGCGCTGTAGCTCAAGATCCCATAGAGCACAATGGGCAGAACTGGATTGTATTGTTTAATGCTTATAAAATTCATAAATATGCTGGGAAGCACCGGAAGAACGGCAATACAAAGTGGCGATGGGATAATTGGCCGGCAGGTCCAACAGGTGCTGACATAGGCCGGCCAATACCGAAGTGCAACAACCATAGCTAATCAGTAGCATTCTGCGCATCGACTGCTAGAGCCAGTATAGTACACAGCACAGTTCCAGATAAGATGGGAATGCTGGCGCTACAGCCACAAAAATGATGTTAAATGGCGCACATCATAAATAAGGCCCTGAGTGCCCCTGTTACAATAAGGCACTGTTTGTCGGCCTATCTATATCTTACATTTTACATTTTATTATGGCATTTTCCTTCCTGTTTAATTTGCTTTTTAAGTTTCTTTTCCTTTTTTGTCTTTCCATGCCCCCTCTCCATTCTTTATTCTGTATCCTTTTATGAGTATTCCTTTCCTCTACCTTGCTGCTCATTGTCACCTCTACTTTCTATTATTCTCTCTCACACATTTTTCTCTTATTTTTACCTCTCATTTTCCTTTTATTTCCTTCCCCCTCTTCTGTCCACTTCTCCCCCAATTCCTTTTCTTTTTTCTCTTCCTCCTGCCACTTCCCCATTTCCTTCTTAGCTTGTTTCTGCTTATGTGCTACCACATGCATGGAAGCCTTTATAGGGTAAGTCCACTTTTGATGGAATTTTTGAAAGTGTAAATTTTTGTGTGCCAAAACAATGTGCTCAGGGTGCTGAGCTGTTCTAGTATGTTTTAAATGTTCTTCCTATGTTAACAGTGTGTTTTATGGAAGCAATCTGCAATCTGTTGCTATTGGCAATGTACACCAAGTCTGCACTTAGAGGCTGATTTAAGACTGGTGCCACGTATTGCTATTTGTGCATCTATGTAGCAGCACTTAGAGCGTCCGGAAGTAGACACTGCAAATGGGTGTCTGGCGCTATAACATAGCTTTCACGCTAGACAAGTGACGCTGTAGTATCCTGTCCAGCATTGATAAATGTGAGGTCTGGAGGGCGCTGTAGAAGCGCTTTCCCTGAATCAATGCAGTGCCTGAGCGTACCAATGCTGTTCTTGTTTCCTAACCAATCTGCAGCAGTGTTCTTTTTTACCCACATTACCCAAACAGCTTAATGACATGTGACTTTTCATTTTATAGTGTTTATTATAATATTTTTTTAAGTCAAAATAAAGTTCAGAAATTAAAATAAAGATGTGTATTTTTTTAAACTTTAATCATATTTCCCTGTGTGTAGTATTTGTAATTTGTTTTATATTCAAAAAGTTTACTTGAGCTGGGGATGACCTTAATGTATTTAGCCACTTATCCCCCTGATTTTGTTTTAGCATTATTATTTCTCTCAATGCTTAGGTCACTAACCTAAAAAAAGAAATGTATCTTTTTTATCTGCCGGGAAAAGCCAGTCTGTGTGTCTTCTGTCGTGTGGACAGTGCTGTTTCTTCTGGCTTTTCCATTCTATGGTAGATGCAGATATTGTGTAGGACACAGCAGTCTAAGATGATTTTGGAGTCCTTCTCCGGACTATACAACATCTTCCCTCCTAGGCAGGCCAAGCATAGGAACCACGCTTTTAGCAGACAGAGGCATCGTTCAGCAATACATCTGGTTTCGCGGTGGGCTGCATTGTAGGGTCCCACACAGACAGACGGGTACTAAAACTGTGTAATCTCACCACCCTGGCTTCCAAAAACTCCTGTGATACCGAAGCCACACAGCAAACATCAGGCCAAATGCTACCTCCTCATATCTCTCAATTGCTAATACACTCACAAATACAAACACACAACCACATGCAAAATAACAAACACACACACTCTTACAACAACACAAGTGCACCTCAATGCAGCTCACCACAAAATCAGATTGCTGCTGAAAGAATGCTTCCTAATTTTGTCCCAGCCAAGAGGGGAGATGCTGCAAAGCCCACACATGAGGGTTGACTCAGAGAGACTTAAAAAGATTTTCGTTTTCGTGTCGATCTGTTTGAGTGTACGCACGATTCTAAGCATGCTTTGGGAGCCTTCTGTAAAGTGTTCGTCGCTGCGTACGCCAACGAGAATGTCATTTTTCAGCTTTCGTTTTTCGTTAACGTTACTTAGGAAACAACGTAGGCTTCTGTTTTCTTTGCTTTTTCCAACGTCGCCTCTAACGAATTATTTACGTTTCCCGTTAGATTCTGAATTCCTTTTTCTATAAATAAACGTCCAGACGGAAATCTTTCTGACCTTACGCATGCGCACACCAAAATTAACTCATTCATGTGCCCATCTCAACTTTTTTCTCACTCACTTCTGCTACAATGCTTACCTCAATTCCATCGCGGTTTCATTTTTCTTCACTTTGCGCACCTAATGCTTACCTCAATTCCTTTGCGGTTTGTATATTCTTCACTTTGCGCACCTAATGCTTACCTCAATTCCTTCGCGGTTTGTATATTCTTCACTTTGCACACCTAATGCTTACCTCAATTCCATCGCGGTTTCTATATTCTTCACTTTGCGCACCTAATGCTTACCTCAATTCCATCGCGGTTTCTATATTCTTCACTTTGCGCACCTAATGCTTACCTCAATTCCATCGCCGTTTTTATATTCTTCACTTTGCGCACCTAATGCTTATCTCAATTCCTTCACGGTTTCTATATTCTTCAATTTGCGCTCTTTTATTTTTAGTTCTTCCTACGTTTTCCTGTAACCAACCCTTAGTGAATTTTTCTTTTACATAAAATGAAGTTTTATCTTTTTTTTTTTTTCATTAAGAAGTGCCAAATTGTTTGGCCATATTATTTTGGACATATATTTTTTTGTATTTATAAAAACTGTAAACATTTTTTTTAAAACATTTTAAAATATTAAATTTTTGTCATTTTTAAAAACTATATACAAAGCCATGGCAGGCCCCAGAGAATTAATCTTCATCTATGGTCCCCATCGAAGCTCTGAGCTCCTGTATATCGTCCACCAGCCGAAACACCGTCGCAGTGAGTTGGTTTAATCTCGCCTGTGCGGTGTCTGTAAAAAAATGAGAAGAAAATTATTGTTCTGCAAATACATGTTTCACACCTGTGGATGGAATGATAATTATGTTTAAATATAACTCATGAGGCCATATGTCATTATACTAAGGAATTAATTAATGGATGAGGCCATATTCCATTATGCTAAGGAATTCATTAATGGATGAGGCCATATGTCATTATGCTAAGGAATTCATTAATGGATGAGGCCATATGTCATTATGCTAAGGAATTCATTAATGGATGAGGCCATATGTCATTATGCTAAGGAATTAATTAATGGATGAGGACATATGTCATTATGCTAATTACATTGGCAAGGGATTTAGGTTGATTGGTGATGATGTCATTTTTTCAAGATACTCCAAATGTTTACATTACAACTTACTTTGGAGGTGGGCAACCTCAGCTTCGGGGACCACCCTACACTCTGGGGCCTGCCACAGCTGGGAATGTGAGGCTGTAGAGACATTTAAAATAGGCTCACTTCTAATGTCTGATTCAACAGTAACCAAATGACACTTAAAATGTGTGTGTGACATCACCCACCTTCTCCATGTTCCTCCTGGGCTTGATCTGCTGCACTCTCAGCTCCAGATCTTTCATCCGCTACATATTCATCTATAAAAAGGAATCAGCTTTTGTTTAAATAGCATGTACCTGTGTGTGGTAAAATCAGAGTCACATACCGGAGGGTAATGCCTGAGTTGTTTCGTACGACTGCCCATGCTGTGAGGCCCCTCCTCTATTGATAGGTCCAGGGGCTGGTCTGAAGCAGCTACAGAGGAGGGGTAGGAAGTTGGCCCTGGAGATCCACCACCTTCACTTGGTGGTGCAGATTCAAGACGCACTGGCTGGACTGCGCGCCTCCGGGTGGGTCTTATGCGGTACTCCATTTCAGACACTAGAAAAGAAAAGCATTTCTAATTAACCCTTTAAGTGCCAAGCACGTAACACCTACGTGCTGGCTTGGCTGGGCCTTAAGTGCCAAGCCCGTAGGTGTTACGTGCTCGACTTTCCCTGCTCCTAGTATAAAAAATAAAAATGAAAAATACTCACCGATCTGGCCGGGTCTCCTCTTTAATTTGGTGCCATCTGATCCCCCGTGGGGGGTCGGATGGCTCCAGGAGAGCCCCCGTAATAGGCCCCCCCCGCTTCGGCAGCAGCAGCTGCTGACTGTAAAAAAATAAATAAATAAAAATGACATTTGCTTACCTGTGGTCGCGCTGCCTCCCTCCGGGTCTTCTCTTCACTGGCCTCCGATCGCCCCCCCCAGCCTCTTCGGTGGCGAGGAGAGGGCAGAAAATGCCCTCTCCCCCCACTTCCTGCATCTCGACTGCTAGCCCCGCCCCTTGGCCCATCATTGTGATGTCACCAGCAGCCGGCTTCTTCTGCCCAAGCCCCCGAGACTGAATCAGTCTGCTCAGTGCTTGGAGCACGGAGCAGAGGAGGAGGAGAGGGGTGTGATGCCCCCCCTCCTCCCCAGGCTCTCTGTTCCAAACAGCGAGCAGGCTGTCAGCGGAGATCGCCGGGGGACACAGGATCGGAGGTGAGTAAAGTAAAGAAAATAAAATAATAAAGATCATTTTTTTTTATGTGTCTGTGTTTTTTTTATTTAACATTTAACCCCTTGTGAACTGGTAAGGGGTCCATGTGACCCCCTTATACCAGTTCACAAGGCTGAGAGGGGTGGCAAGTCACCTACCCTAGCAGGTGACTTGCCATTAACCCCCGGCACCCCCATTACCTGCCTCCCCAAAGCCCAGGGGGGGGGGCAGAAGAGCCCGGGCCCACATAGGCTATGTGGGCTCGTAGGCTGCAGGGTGGGGGGGCCACAAAAGCTGGCCCCCCCACTCTGTGCCTACAAGCCCCCATAGCTGGTCCCGGGCTGGTTACTTTGGGTAAGGGGGACCCTATGTCATTTTTTTTTTAATTAACCCTTTGTGTTCTGTCATCCAGCAGCTATAAAAGGCTTTCAGCAGGTGAGCAGAAGCCAGTGATCGCCGGGGGACACAGTGCTCCAGGATGGATAAGAGGTGAGTATTAAAAATAAAAATAAAAAAATAATAAAATAATTTTTTCTCTTTCTGTGTGTCTGTGTTTTTTTTTTTACATTTAACCCCTTGTGAACTGGTAAGGGGTCCATGACCCCTTGTATTTTATTTGTAAATGTTATAGATTACTTGTTTCAGTTAGGGGGGTCTCCTGGGCAGGAACGGGGGGCTACCGATAAATATGTGGTACCGTTCTAATCGGTAGAAATGGGGCTTTCACATGCAATATGCTTTTCCTTAATAACTCTAAAAAGAAAGGGGGATGTCCCGCACTGTCTGAAAAGCTGTGTCTACTTCTGGATGCTGGCTGGGGGTGAATCTAACCCCAAATTGGGGGTGTATGAATGTGCAAAAGATGTGAGCTGCCAGTACAGCCCACTACATCCCCCACCTGTCAAAAACAGATGCGCCGCTCTACAGACTATGGTAAAGATGCATGTTTATTTAAAGCCGAAAATACACAGACATACATTTAAAACATAATTAAAACCATAGGGCAGAGCAACTGTTGGACTATAATACATCTAGTGACTTAAATTCATATTGGTTGGATCCTACTTTATGAATAATACTATATGGAAGAATTAATACTAAACAATAGGTAAGCACACTGTGCCTGTATAATTAGGACTATATCAGGTATGTATATATATGCCGCCCATATGACACAGGAACGCTTTTGGATAAGTGCTATAGTGCTTGTGCAAAATAGTGCAAAGTTGTGCAAATAGTGCAAAAAAAGAAGAAGAAAAAAAAAAAAAAAAAAAACAAACAAACAAAGAACAAAGTGAAAGTAAAAACATGCAAATAGGGGACAAGATGTCCCAATAATATATAAGTGCACCAGTGAGGTGCATAGAAAAGTGCTAAAAAAGCGTGCAAATAATGATGCTAGAGTAAAGTCACGTTCCCGGACATAGGTCTCAGCAATGTTATATTAATATTGTATTAATCCCAGGTAATCTCAATAGTGTCAACTAATGTTAACAACCACAGCAGATACATCAGTACCACATATATCAAGAATCAAAGAGTACAGGAACCGTGTACATTACCGAATTTTGGAGTCCCGCTCAGCCTGTAATTAGCATACCCGCACTGACGCGTTGCGTGGCCAGTAATTAGGCCACTTCATCAGAGTGTGGCTGCCCATAGTCTGCCCCAACTTATATAGCCCCATCGCTCTCTAATAGCCGGAAATGATGCCTTCAAAACCGCCAACGCCACTAGGTTGAATTGAGGGCGGAAGTAGGGGCGGAAGTAGATACATACATATAATGTCCGCCCTTACTTGGAAGTATAATTTGTCAATAGCTAGTATGTATAAGCCCCAGGCGCAGAACATCTGCGGCCAGTGTGCAATGTTGGTGGATGCCCAATCATGTTATGATACATGCATCCGTGCTTGTTATCCGTGCTTGTTATCCACGCCATCCTAACTGCACTGGAGCCGTGTGTCATCGGCTGCTGCGCGTGCGCACCGAGTCCGCCCCGCCATCCCGCCCGCCGCGCACAGCGCATGCGCGGGATGGCGAGGCAGGCACGGGCGCAGACGCCGCAGCCATGGAAACACCAGCTGCTGGCAGCTGTCGCCGCCTACTGAATCGGGTAAAGAGACCGATGGGGTTTAACGTAAATTGGAGCAGACAATGTATAATAACAATAAAAACAATAACTATACAATATCTACGGCTACTATTTATATGATTATCATTAGATTAGTATATAGTAAGGACTGCATGTGGCCCGCCTCTGTGACTCACATAATCATATCCTAGGAAAGACCATGACACATACTCTCCTATATCTCCCAATCATGTGAGTCAATATATGGAGCAAAACTGAAGGGAAATAGTATGAGCTTTTTTAGGAATACTGTAGAGTTCTATGCTTTACACTCTAAGTACTATGTGGCCGACGCTCCATCCACATGTAGAGCCCCACATGCTGTGTCCTGGTAAATACCCATATCCATGGGGAACCTAAATGCTTTCATAGTCTATCCTTGGTGACACTTCAATAATATAGAAAATATTGAGAAATGTCCATAGAATAGTCAACCATATTGATCTTCCAATAGCCGTATACCGGCCATGCCGCTCCATCCGATGCCTCTCCGCTGTGGACCAAAGTCACATTGGCTTGTGATTTTTCTTCTGTCCAATCGTGTTATCACTGAGGCGGAGCCAAATGGAGCAGGTAAATGGGCTAATGGACATCCAATCCAATCAAGCAACTCTTGCTGGCCAAAACGATCCAGAGCAAAGAAGGAGAAAAACTCCTCCCACAATTTGTGTTAGGTCCACTCAATCCTTATGGGATAAATCAGAAGTAAGATGACAGAAGACAAAAGACAAAGGATGATATCTTCCTCTACTGTGAGCGATTCTGATCTTTACAGCTGGCACTTGGTTTGATCTTCTAGTCGGTGCATCCATCAGGTCCCAGCTTTACATGTTGAAGCTTATGCTGAGACTGGCCAAAACAATCGAGGCAGGGAGGTGGAAGAGTCCTCCTACTATTGGTCAAAACGATCAAGGCAGGAAGGAAGGAAAATCCTCCCTCACTTAGTGTTGGATCTGCTCAGTCCTTTTAAGCTAGGTCAAAGGTGACCAAAAGCGATGTCTTCCTGTTCCATACACGATTGTAGTCGTTGCAGCTGTCCCGTAATTTGCTCTTGTGGTCGATGCGTACATCAAGTCCCATCTTTGCATGTTGAGACTTATGCTGAAATCTCTTCAGTGGTATTTTTGTTGATGGGTCGTCCCTTCTGATGTAATAGGTCCTTTCTGGTTGTCTGGGATGCTCTGTGAATTGCTCGTTGTATTACCCTATCGGGGTAGCCCCGTTTCTTGAAGCGTTTCCTCATTTCTTTGGTTTCCTTTTTAAAGTCTTCATCTCTGGAACAGTTTCTCCTGGCACGTAACATTTGGCCTATTGGAATACCTTCCTTGCATCTTGGTGTGTGGAAGCTGGAAAAGTGCAGTAGGCTGTTTGTGGCTGTTTCTTTGCGGAATAATTTGGTGGTGATCTCCCCGGTGGTTTCGATTATTATGTCCAGGTCTAAAAAAGTGGCCAAATTAAAAAATGTTTGGATCGCGGGACTGCTACTCCACGGTGGCACGAAGGTTGAAGGCTTCTTTAGAGTATGTTTCTTCGGTATATCGCGTGGCGGGTCTTGTTCTTCTAGTAGGTCCATAAGATCTGTCAAGGCTTGTGCATCCTTCTCATTCCAGTCAGGTAAGGTGGAAGCAGACTGTGGATTATCAAAAAACTTTTTAAGAGCTAGTTGTCTACAGAATAGATATACGTCTTTAATAGTGAGGAACTTATTAAGCTTGTTCGTGGGTGCAAAGCCCAAACCCTTCTTCAACAATGAAAGCTGTGTTTCCGTAAGTATGCTGTCCGATAGATTAATGACTTCTAGTTCCCCATGATTTAGTTTCTTAGTTGGAGCCGGGCTTTGGGCCTTCTCGGTGGTGACTGTCTCTGCTGTCTGTTCTCTTGGGATCTGAGCCTCCCCTGTTCCCAATTGTCCGGATTCCTTTGTTCCACGTAATGTGTGCCTCTTTTTGTTTTTATTTTGTTTCTTTCCCCTCCTGGTTCTTCTGTTCCCTGATTTGGATCTAAAAAATGTTCCTGAGTGAAACGATCCGAGTTAATGCTACTGAAAGAAGAATGTCGAGAGGAACTGTTTGGTTCCCAATGGTGTCTACTTTCATGGGGTCCCCTAGGGTGCCCGCGGAAATTTCCTTGGTATTTCCATCTATATAGACGGTTATTAAGTGCATCAGCCCTATCCCTATCTAATTTGCGTTTTTTGTTTGCAAAGATTTCTTTTTCATATTTATCCATATCTTTATCAATGGAGTCATTAATGGATTGTAGATCCTCTTTAGAAGTTTGGGATTCTAGATTTGTATATAAGTCCTGTAGTTCATTTTTGACTTTAATGAGAAGGGTTTTATCTTCACGAATGAGCATCTCTATTAATGCTAAAGAGCACTGTGTGAGATGTTCTTCCCATTCCACTTTGAAGTCTTCGGTCACTTCCCAAGTGGGAAAAATTTGGACACGGAGACCACGTGGGATGAGTTTTTCCTCTTTGTAAATTTCTAGACTGTGAATGTTCCACCACAGTCTTAAGTAATTTCTCCTGGCCTTCTTGATATGATGCAGAGAGGCAGTGTGATGCAGTCCCCTTTGGATATCAGACTGTCTCTTATGTGTGTCCCTGAGTTCCCCCAGACGGGATGCCCAGTCATTTTCTAATGTTTCAAAATTCATAATGGACGTGCTGGGACAGCTAGGTGAACAAGTCACCTACTGGACTGCTATGACTCTAAAAAGAAAGGGGGATGTCCCGCACTGTCTGAAAAGCTGTGTCTACTTCTGGATGCTGGCTGGGGGTGAATCTAACCCCAAATTGGGGGTGTATGAATGTGCAAAAGATGTGAGCTGCCAGTACAGCCCACTACATCCCCCACCTGTCAAAAACAGATGCGCCGCTCTACAGACTATGGTAAAGATGCATGTTTATTTAAAGCCAAAAATACACAGACATACATTTAAAACATAATTAAAACCATAGGGCAGAGCAACTGTTGGACTATAATACATCTAGTGACTTAAATTCATATTGGTTGGATCCTACTTTATGAATAATACTATATGGAAGAATTAATACTAAACAATAGGTAAGCACACTGTGCCTGTATAATTAGGACTATATCAGGTATGTATATATATGCCGCCCATATGACACAGGAACGCTTTTGGATAAGTGCTATAGTGCTTGTGCAAAATAGTGCAAAGTTGTGCAAATAGTGCAAAAAAAGAAGAAAAAAAAAAAAAAAAAAAAACAAACAAACAAAGAACAAAGTGAAAGTAAAAACATGCAAATAGGGGACAAGATGTCCCAATAATATATAAGTGCACCAGTGAGGTGCATAGAAAAGTGCTAAAAAAGCGTGCAAATAATGATGCTAGAGTAAAGTCACGTTCCCGGACATAGGTCTCAGCAATGTTATATTAATATTGTATTAATCCCAGGTAATCTCAATAGTGTCAACTAATGTTAACAACCACAGCAGATACATCAGTACCACATATATCAAGAATCAAAGAGTACAGGAACCGTGTACATTACCGAATTTTGGAGTCCCGCTCAGCCTGTAATTAGCATACCCGCACTGACGCGTTGCGTGGCCAGTAATTAGGCCACTTCATCAGAGTGTGGCTGCCCATAGTCTGCCCCAACTTATATAGCCCCATCGCTCTCTAATAGCCGGAAATGATGCCTTCAAAACCGCCAACGCCACTAGGTTGAATTGAGGGCGGAGGTAGGGGCGGAAGTAGATACATACATATAATGTCCGCCCTTACTTGGAAGTATAATTTGTCAATAGCTAGTATGTATAAGCCCCAGGCGCAGAACATCTGCGGCCAGAAGAAAAATCACAAGCCAATGTGACTTTGGTCCACAGCGGAGAGGCATCGGATGGAGCGGCATGGCCGGTATACGGCTATTGGAAGATCAATATGGTTGACTATTCTATGGACATTTCTCAATATTTTCTATATTATTGAAGTGTCACCAAGGATAGACTATGAAAGCATTTAGGTTCCCCATGGATATGGGTATTTACCAGGACACAGCATGTGGGGCTCTACATGTGGATGGAGCGTCGGCCACATAGTACTTCTCCATATATTGACTCACATGATTGGGAGATATAGGAGAGTATGTGTCATGGTCTTTCCTAGGATATGATTATGTGAGTCACAGAGGCGGGCCACATGCAGTCCTTACTATATACTAATCTAATGATAATCATATAAATAGTAGCCGTAGATATTGTATAGTTATTGTTTTTATTGTTATTATACATTGTCTGCTCCAATTTACGTTAAACCCCATCGGTCTCTTTACCCGATTCAGTAGGCGGCGACAGCTGCCAGCAGCTGGTGTTTCCATGGCTGCGGCGTCTGCGCCCGTGCCTGCCTCGCCATCCCGCGCATGCGCTGTGCGCGGCGGGCGGGATGGCGGGGCGGACTCGGTGCGCACGCGCAGCAGCCGATGACACAAGGCTCCAGTGCAGTTAGGATGGCGTGGATAACAAGCACGGATAACAAGCACGGATGCATGTATCATAACATGATTGGGCATCCACCAACATTGCGCACTGGCCGCAGATGTTCTGCACCTGGGGCTTATACATACTAGCTATTGACAAATTATACTTCCAAGTAAGGGCGGACATTATATGTATGTATCTACTTCCGCCCCTACTTCCGCCCTCAATTCAACCTAGTGGCGTTGGCGGTTTTGAAGGCATCATTTCCGGCTATTAGAGAGCGATGGGGCTATATAAGTTGGGGCAGACTATGGGCAGCCACACTCTGATGAAGTGGCCTAATTACTGGCCACGCAACGCGTCAGTGCGGGTATGCTAATTACAGGCTGAGCGGGACTCCAAAATTCGGTAATGTACACGGTTCCTGTACTCTTTGATTCTTGATATATGTGGTACTGATGTATCTGCTGTGGTTGTTAACATTAGTTGACACTATTGAGATTACCTGGGATTAATACAATATTAATATAACATTGCTGAGACCTATGTCCGGGAACGTGACTTTACTCTAGCATCATTATTTGCACGCTTTTTTAGCACTTTTCTATGCACCTCACTGGTGCACTTATATATTATTGGGACATCTTGTCCCCTATTTGCATGTTTTTACTTTCACTTTGTTCTTTGTTTGTTTGTTTGTTTTTTTTTTTTTTTCTTCTTCTTTTTTTGCACTATTTGCACAACTTTGCACTATTTTGCACAAGCACTATAGCACTTATCCAAAAGCGTTCCTGTGTCATATGGGCGGCATATATATACATACCTGATATAGTCCTAATTATACAGGCACAGTGTGCTTACCTATTGTTTAGTATTAATTCTTCCATATAGTATTATTCATAAAGTAGGATCCAACCAATATGAATTTAAGTCACTAGATGTATTATAGTCCAACAGTTGCTCTGCCCTATGGTTTTAATTATGTTTTAAATGTATGTCTGTGTATTTTCGGCTTTAAATAAACATGCATCTTTACCATAGTCTGTAGAGCGGCGCATCTGTTTTTGACAGGTGGGGGATGTAGTGGGCTTTTGCACTTTTCCTTAATAAAATACATTTTTTATTTAAAATAAAGGAGTCAATTTTCTAAAAATGTTTTTATTTATTTATTTATTTATTTTTTTACTTAATAATATTGTAAAAACAAAATAAAATTTACAAACAAGACATTTCATGTTAAAGCCTAAACTCTGCTGCAAAAAAATATAAATATAATTTTCCTGAAAATTACAGCAAAAATGGCGCAAAACATGGCGCAAAATGGGGAAAAATGACCTGTCAACAGAGGGTGACAAAATCTCAAGTAGGCTGGCAATTAAAAGGGTTAATAGTACCTCTGCATGTTGGGTATTGTTCTGTTCGGGAGACCTTGCGCTTTCAGACTTAGCTTGTTTTTTCTGGTTTGCATATTTATATTTTAGGAAAAGGTGTTTTTTATTCAGCTTTTTTATACATTTTTTAGGGAAACCCTGCGCAACCAAAGAATTCTTTGAGGAATTAATTCCAGAAAGATGAGCCCACTACAACAAGCTGGGTACGCTTAGTAAGCTTAGCATGTGTATTTTCAGGGAATATATGGTTTATGGGGAATATTCCAAATGTAAAGGGTTGTTTTGGTTGAAAAATCGCAAGGTGCGCACTTTGTCTGCAGAACTGAAATTTTCAAGTAAAATTACCGTTACGCACATGCTTTACTTTGGGGTGTTTGGCAACTCTTCCCTTGACAGAACCTATGCATGTTGGGTGTTGTTCTGTTCGGGGAATGTTGCTTTTTCAGATTAAACTTGTTTTTTCTTGTTTGTATATAGTTTTTTTTTAGGAAAATGTGGCTTTGATTCTTCTTTTTTATCCTTTTTTTTGGGAAACTCTTTGCAACCAAAGAATACATTGAGGAATTACTTCCAGAAAACTATGGGCACATCAACATGCTTGGTACACCTAGAAAGCTTGAGGTGTGTACTTCCAGAGAATATATAGTTTGTTGGGGGTATTTCAAATGTAAAGGGTTGTTTTTCTGGTAAAACTGCAAGGTGCGCATAGCGCATATCACAGTTATATTTTTTCTGAAAATCCCCTAAAGTGCTATTTCAGTTTGGGGGAGTCTCCTGGGCAGGAAAGGGTGTCTACCTATACATATGTGGTATCGCTGTAACCGGGAGAAATTGGGATTTCACACGCAATAAGATTTTATTGAAAAACTTACATTTTTTATTACAAAAAAACACTACAAATTGTAAAAAAATATTTTTATTTTTTTTTCACATATTTCACCCAAAAATATTGAGAATACACCTAAAAATTACAAACAAGACATTTCATGTTAAAGCCCAGACTCTGCTGAAAAAAACAATATATCATTTTCCTGGGAAATCCCTGGAAATCCTTTCAAAAATGACAGTTGAACATGTGTAGCGCAAAATAGTGAAACATGGTCTGGCAACAGGGAGTGGCAAATGCTGCAGGTAGGCTGGCACTGAAAGGGTTAAAGGCCTACCTTCTGTGTTTGTTATATCTAGCATGCAATCGGTATGTACTTACTTGGGAAATGGGTTGCAAAAAATCGCCGCACCCAGGGCATGTGCAGTCGCTTGAGGTCCGACCAGTGCTGCATGATCTGCGTATAAGTGAAGGTGGTGTCCGTGTCCTGGTGAATCCTGGCCACGATCTCCAGGACCAGCTTCCTCTTCTCAAAGGCGTTGGGCAGGTAGTCGTACCTGCGCTCCAGCATAGTCTAAAAAACACAAAAATCTAAATAGTTGTTAGATCAAACAGCATACAAATATCATTCACAATTAGATCAGTTGACTAAATGACATTCCCCAACACATATCTAGCCTTAACCTATCCTTCTAGATGCAAGTGAGTTGGTTCGCACATGTGCGCACTAACTTCTGTTTGGCACAGAGTTTAAATCACTTAAAAAAAACTGTTTCTTCCTGTGCTTCCTTAAGGCCTATGCATGCATTTAGATGTCAAATCAACGTCCTTACAATACACTTATGAGCATAATGAGCTGTTGTTGTTGGCGGGTGAAGATCGTGGCGCCATCTTTCGTCAGCAGATAGGTAGTGCCCCAGCAGGTTTCGGGATACACAGGGCCGGACGCACACGTACGCGAATGCATAAGCGTCACACCCAGTCATTTGTATTTATAGGGTAATGGACACACAGCTCATTCTCTTTGTGATTGTCATCATGGCACCCAAAAAAAAATAGTGGAAAGCAACCAGCAGCCAAGAAGGCCAAGACAAAAAGTCCTCCAGACTGAGCACTCGGTTGCACAAATCGACTTCAAAGGTGCCTGAAACGCGGAGCAAAAGTGGCCACCACAAGGCTACATTGGCCACAACTCCAGGCCCATCAAAAACTTCAAGCACCCGGAAAAGTTTAGAACCTTCCTACAAGAAGAAGGCTCCCCGCGCAACCGCATCCAAAGTGCAAGGGAGCACAACGTCCAAGGGGAGAAGTAAGCAGAGGGCGAGAAGCCCGAGCCCCCCCAAGCACACTCTCTCCTGCTCCCCGCTCAACCACATCCAAAGAGAAAGGGAGCACAAGTTCCAAGGGGCAAAAGAAGCAGAAGGCGAGAAAAGCCCTAGCCCCCCCAAGCACACCCTCTCCTGCTCCCCACGCAACCACATCCAAAGAGAAAGGGAGCACAAGTTCCAAGGGGAAAAAGAAGCAGAGGGCGAGAAGCCCGAGCCCCCCAAGCACACCCTCTCCTGCTCACCCACATTTGCCACCAGCACACGTGGAAACCAACGAGACCTATGCCACATCCACGGCTGCTAGCTCTGTGGCCACCCAGCCAATGACCCCCAGTCCTAATGCCAGCCCAGTCCATTCTTTTTCCAGTGACGTGACAGCCTATTCTTCAACACACCCAGCCAAGAATGTCCCCTGAATTGCCACCAACCAGAGAAGAGCCAGAAGAACAACCATTAGGCCAAACCTTGCAGCGAGGCCACTTGAGCGGCCGGTTTGGTGAGGCACAAACCCTAGCCTTGGCAAGTGGGCTAACACTGCATTTTGATGAGCTATATGGGCGCAATTCCAAAGCAACCAGCAAAGTGCGAAAAAAACAAATCTGGGAAGAGCTCACCAGACAGGTGAATGCAGCGGAGGACGAGAGGAAAGATGTGATGCAGATCCAGAGAAAAATGACCTCAAATATGCAGTAAGGAAGAAGCAGAATAAATGGCGCAATCACAGGTACAATGCCCAATATTTTTTATATTCTTATTTTCAGCTTGCAAACAGGCGGAGGTTTCCCCACAAAATTACAATACACCAGAGCTGAAGAAATGGTCCTGGCTTTGATCCACCTCGTAGCATTACAGGGCCTCTCTGGCAGACATGACAAGGACACCCAGGACATTTCTGCAGGTTAGTAATGATTGTTTTAATGTGAGCTATTGGAAACTGTGGAAATGATGCTCACAGGCAGATATGAACACGGGCCCCTAGGGAGTGGCTTTGAGGGGAGGTTACTGTTGTAGGCGGGTGTTTAATGGCTGAGGAATGGGCTTAATGATGGACACTCTCCCAGGGTGCAGTAGGTAATGGTCCTTAGAAAGGTTTTCAGTCGATACACAACCTTTTACATTATTTCTGGAAAATATTAAACAATTTATCTTACCAAAGCACTGGATGTGATGTGAATATAGCCAATAATTGAACTTTGTCTTTCTACCACTGGGGTTCTAGCTGTGCTTTGGTCAGACAAACTTGAGCTGGGGTCAGGGAAAGGTCATCATTGCAAGAATGCACAGCAGCATACTCAGAAGCCAAATGCTATTTGCAAGCTGACTGTTAAGGCGCCATTTTGGATGTGTAAAGCCTCCTAACATGCAGTACATGCATGTTTTTATTCTTTAAGGTGACCAATCTGTAGGTACAGGGTGAGTCATACATATAAGATATACTCAGATTCATTTGTGAAGGTCAACTTTAACCATTGGGGGAGTTGTCATTCCTGCTTGCCCACGTGTGTTCTAAAGCATATGTACTCATCAGGCTCATCAAGGGATGTTTGTGTGTTTACGTGCCATTTACTTGTTACCACAGCACAGCATTCTGCCTCTGGAAGTGTGGAAGCCTCCTCCAGTTTGAGCACGCCATCGACTTCCCTGCTGCCTAGGACACAGGACCAGATATTTAGGGTAAGTGTACTTTGCTGAAACTGGTGATGCATGTGAATGCACATGACTAATTGTTGCCAAAGATATTTAGGCAAAAATCTGACACACTTTTTTAAATGTCCCAACAGACTCCCCCACTAATGGATGTAATCCAGCATATGGAGGAGGAGGATGGCAGCCGGATTGGACCTTCGCAAATTACCCCCCTGGAACCTAATCTGCCCCAGCATCCTACTGCACCAAATCCTCGGCAGCAGAGTGAAGCTGGACGCATGCTGCCAGCCCATCGTGGGCAGCAGGCTGAGCCTACAGTCCCCAGTGCTAGCTCTGCTGCAGAGGTTTTGCCTAGTACATCTGGTACTGTTGCTCGCCCTAGACCTCCAGCATCTGCAGGCGGTCCAACCCGAGGAATTGGAAGACGCAGTCAACAACATCAACCAGTTTCCTAGGGGAGGTGCGTGCCGATCCTGGAGTCAGCATGGCACCATGACAGACGTTACTTTAGGCAGGTGACTCAAAGAACAACAGAGCAGATTACTGCCCAATTAGAGAACTTCAATACTACGTTCACCACCATGCTGACTGAATTTAGGACGAGCAACAGCCAGATGGCAGAACAAATGGCCACCTTAAACAGACAGATGGCAGAACAAACGGCCACCTTAAATACAAACTTCACTGCCATGCCATGACAGATGCTGGAGCAGTGGCAGATTATGAATGCCACACATGCCCAGGTGTTGGGCCACCTCCAAGGCCCACCACAACTTTATTATGGGCAACATCAATATTAATATCAATTTGACCTGGATCTGCTAAACATCTTTCCTCTACATCCCAACTATTTACCTGTGTGGTGAGAGCAACCAAGATTGGGTTGTTTATGGCATGCTGGTTTGTTTTGGAATTCGCCCATATAGCTCATTAGAGTGCTCACATACCCCACTAGCCAATGGCCGAGCTTAAGCCTCAGTGAAGCGTCCGCTTAAGCTCCCACGCAGCAGGCTTGGGCCTAAGGAAATGCTGGCTGCCTCATCCTGTTTGTTGGCAATATTGGGGGACATTCTTGGCTGGAAAAAATCAACATTTGGCCATGGCAAAGATTGGACTGGACTGGCATGGGGTCTGGCTGTCATAGGCTGGAAACATTACAAGCAGGAGAGGGTGTGTATGTGGCCCTATGTATTCCTGGCCGACTATTCCCCTTGAAAGTCGTGCTCCCTATGGATCTTGATGTTGGTGGGCGGGTAAACTTCATCCTGGAGCCAGTTACCTTAGAACTCCTGGATGTGGACATTTGCTAGGGGCCAGGAGTCTGGCCCAATTTATACTTATGTTTGAAAATGTATGTCCATGGAGTCTGCGAGTGCCCTTCACCCAAAATTTGTCATATTTCCTGAAAATGTATGGAATTTGACTGGCTGTTCTTGCCTAATTTGATGCATTCATGTTGTTTTTACATTAATGAAGGTTTGTAATCACAAACATTAGAAAATAAACTGCATTATGCTCAAATCATGTGTAAAATGTTTTGTAATTAAGGCATTATAACATTGTTAAACCAAAAAAAAGGCCTTCACATAAGCAACAAATATAAGAAACAGACTAAAACATAAACAAACTAAACAAATCTTAAGAAAAATAAAAATCAATAACATGGGCACGGACAGATTGCCCAGAGGCACTTGGGGTGCCATCATATATCTCATCTGCGTCCTGCCTGGGTGGAGAGGGGGGCATATCGACGGAACGGGGGACACGCTGCCTCAGGGCAAAATTATGGAGCATGCAGCTTGCTAAGATTGCTAAGATTGCTAAGATTATTTGGATAATCTTGTTGGGGTCATACTGCAGTGCCCCCCCCCCCGTATGAAATCGGGACTTCAGCAGTCCGAAGGCCCTCTCCACTATGGCCCGGGTCTTCCAGTGGGCCCGATTATAGGACTCCTGGGCCGCATTCTGCGGGCGAAGAAGGGCGTCAGGAGCCAGGGCATGAGTGGATATCCAGAATCCCCTGAAAGAATAACAAAATACTAACATAAATTACACATTCTAAGCAACATTATTGTTTAACATGTCATCAAGGGATAAAAACAGCCATAGGTTAAGACATGGGTCATCAACTATATTCATAGCCATACAGTGAAAAGTGAATGATGGAATTTGAGCAAACTTACCCAGGAGCCATCCATCAGATAATTCTCCAGACTCAAACCGACGAAATAAGTCAGAGCTCCTCAATATATACGCATCATGGGACGACCCTGGATACCCTGCAAGGACACTGAGGAATCGCATGCCCGGACCAACCACTGCTTGTATGTTCAGCGAGTGGCCCATCTTGCGGTTCCTAAATAAAAAAAAACAAAAAATTACACCAAGCCAAGGTAACCAACAAAAACACTAACTCTAAAAAACACTAAAAAAACAGTTCTACAATCCCCAAATAAATAACAAAGGACATACGTCGTTTAAAAAACAAATATTATATGTATGAGTTAGAAAATAAAGTTGAACATGCTAAGGACTTATTAAGGTCAGCATTAAAATGCTTTTATAAGGCCTACATGAAAAGTATTGATGAAGGTATGCATTGTAAACTGGTTCAAAGGGACACTTGAGAAGGAGGGATTAAGGTATGCATTGTAAACTAGTTCAAAGGGACACTTGAGAAGGAGGGATTAAGGTATGCATTGTAAACTGGTTCAAAGGGACACTTGAGAAGGAGGGATTAAACCGGACCTTCACCATGATTTAATGAAAAGCCCAATCTCTTAAAAAACGATTCCCCAGCATCTAAAATTAATATATTTTACATTTTTAGTCACTAACTTATTATTCTTTCCCCCACTGGGCTGCAACTCTGTTCAGGAATTTAGGATACGGGCGCCGCCATCTTGACTCAGAAGCATCACACTTACTGAGGAGAGGAGAGTGGGATAAGGTACAGGGGGGCAGGTTATAGCTGTGCTTTGCTCAGACAGAGCAGAGCTGGGGTCAGGGAAAGGTCAGCAGTCCCAGAATGCAGAGCAGCACAGTCACTTCCTGTTTGCAGGCACTTCCTGCTTGCAGGCTGCCTGATAAAATGGCGGCTTCCATAAGCCGCCATCTTGGATGTTTAAAGGCTCATAACATGCAGTAGATGCAGGTAGAATGATTTTTAATGTGAGCAATCTGTATGTACAGGGTGTGGGAAACATATAAGATAGACTCTTATTCAGAGTGAAGGTCCGCTTTAAGGTATGCATTGGAAACTGGTTCAAAAGGACACTTGAGAAGGAGGGATTAAGGTATGCATTGGAAACTGGTTCAAAGGGACACTTGAGGAGGAGGGATTAAGGTATGCATTGGAAACTGGTTCAAAGGGACACTTGAGAATGAAGGATTAAGGTATGCATTGGAAACTGGTTCAAAGGGACACTTGAGAAGGAGGGATTAAGGTATGCATTGTAAACTGGTTCAAAGGGACACTTGAGAAGGAGGGATTAAGGTATGCATTGGAAACTGGTTCAAAAGGACACTTGAGAAGGAGGGATTAAGGTATACATTGGAAACTGGTTCAAAGGGACACTTGAGAAGGAGGGATTAAGGTATGCATTGGAAACTGGTTCAAAGGGACACTTGAGAAGGAGGAATTAAGGTATGCATTGGAAACTGGTTCAAAGGGACACTTGAGAAGGAGGGATTAAAGTATGCATTGGAAACTGGTTCAAAAGGACACTTCAGAAGGAAGGATTAATAGATAGATAAAATTAAGTTTGGCTAAACAATATAACAAAATGACATAATTAACTTACCTATAGATGTACTCATCGGCTGCGGGAGGGACCAATGCAACGTGGGTGCAATCGATCGCACCTATGACGTTGGGCATGTTGGCAATATTATAAAATTCCAACTTAATCGCGTTCCAGGCTACCATGTCGTCCGTAAAGGAAATATATTTGGGACTAAGGGTAGCCATGCCATTCAGAAACTTGGATAGCGCACGGCTCAGCGTAGGCTGGGACATCCCCACGGAGAGGGCACCCAGCTTCTGGAATGAGACATTCGCCAAAAATTGCAGGCAGCCAAGCATCTTGGTCATACCTGAAATTGCTTGCACCTTCCTCGTGGTGCGGGCTAACCATGGCCGCAGCTCGCTATACAATTTATGGAGGGAAACGCAATTGAGTTGGATCAGCTCAAACAGCTCAACGTCATGCATGCGATCGATGTTCATGCATCTCCGGTGCAATCTGGCCTCGGCCATGCTGATGCAGGTTATGCCATTGAGCTGAAGGCGCTCATTCTCCGCCACATAGCCGCAAAACATGATCAACACTAATTCCGAGTCAAAAATGGTCCTGTGAGTGGAGCGGAAATTAAACCGTTTTATATGGCGGAGGTCCATCGGCAATCAGGTCTCAGAATCAGATGCAAGCCCATCCCAATAACGTAACTTATCAGAACTAACGCAAATTATCCGATTTCGATCTGTAACTTATCAGAACTAACGCAAATTGTCCGATTTCGATGCGTCAGTCGAATGCGCATATACACTAGAACGAATGTACGCATGGAAAAAGTAACGTAAAAACTAAAAAACAAGAAAAAAATACACAGACACATGCGAAAGTGCATGCGAATGTGTCTCTGAATCAACCCTATGGTCTCCAAAAAATCCACACTAGCTGTGTCCTACACAACATGGCCATCCACCACAAAATGCCACAGCTCACAAAAACAACACTGATTTCAGCCAGGCCAGACAAGCCCACAGACACTGGTGAACACACACAGACTGGCTCTGCCTGCATAAAATCCCTAATCTCAAACAGAATGACACTACAGCTTTTGTCACAGCGTCCAAAGATGATACGCACAACATACAACTCTTTATTTATACTTATTCACTTTTAATGTATCAGACGCAGCAGAGGCGCCTTTCCATGCTTCAGTGTCCATGCTCGCAGCACAAGGGAGAATGCTACACAGGTGTGTAGGAAACGTTGAGTGTCCTGTGTTCAGCGTCAATGGGAAGCTCTAAATGTGTAACTAACACTATACCAGCATCTTGTCTGCCATCTTAGTCTATCATTTACATTCAAAAAGCCGTTATATTATAGCGTCAAATAGTGTGCTTTTCTGGCTGTTGCCACACCTTCAGCATCATTTTTTTTAACATCTTCAATAGCCTTTACATCAGCCATCTGTGTGTTATTGGTTAATTAGTGTTTTAGCGTCATACACTCCACACACCAGCATTTTCTTTGTTAGTCTAATTGAGCATGCCCTGCTTCTGATTGGTTCAGCAATCACATAAAAGCTGGTCAACATATAATTAATCTTGCTCCATTAACTTGTTAGAAGGTCAACTTCTGTATGTGAGTCTTCATAACAAAAGAGTCTTCTATGGCACCTACTAAGCATGCATTGTCTTCAGCTGGGCAGTCCCATGGGGGCCCCAGTAACATTGCTTTGTATCGTGGCCGTGGTGTTGGCCACAGGCTCTTGGTCAGGGGGGCAGCAGTAGCTATGTTGGCAACAGTGCTTTATCAAGGCCGGTGGCTGTGTGTTCTCCCCCTGCTGCTGAATCTCAAAGTCCTGGTGCCAGACATGTGTAGCCAACAGCTCCTCACTGTGAGCAACATATCTCACCATCACCTGAGGTTGTGGCTCCTGTTGTAGCAGCCAATAAAAGACCTTCAGCCAAGCGCGAGCCAGAATTTAATACGCCTGATAATAACACTCTTATGAAACTGACCCTGTTGAAGTGGCCATTGTTATATAGGCCATAGAGTCGGGGCCTCAAGAAGCATGAACGAACAAAAATCTGGCAGTCAATAGCAGATGACCTGAATAGTTCTGCAGCACATGAAGGACTGGCGCTTCCTCAAAAAAAACACCACCTTGTGCAAAGCACTATTTAAGAAGATGGAGGCCGATCTGATGATTGAGCGTGGGGAAAAGAAGGGGTCAAAAAGTTCCAATCATCCATATGAGAAGATG
Organism: Gastrophryne carolinensis; assembly: GCA_027917425.1. Classification (NCBI taxonomy): domain Eukaryota; kingdom Metazoa; phylum Chordata; class Amphibia; order Anura; family Microhylidae; genus Gastrophryne; species Gastrophryne carolinensis. Next base: position 496,112,879 of record CM051235.1, read on the forward strand.
TTGAAACCAAAAATTTCTTTATGTCGTACGCAGGGTGTAGATGCTCTACATGACACTACAGCCTTGAAAGAAGGTAAGTACTTGTAAATTAGCTTTCTCTAGGTCACACTCCTTGAATATCTTGGTTGCTAAGTGTCAGTTGATGTCTGTCCACCTGTAGAGGCAGCATGTGAATCTGATGTTGGCGATGAAGTTGAAGTGCCAACAGACAACACAAAAGTGATGTTAGCAAAAGTAGGAGCCACCAGTAATCAACAAGTTTCCATGACCCCATCCACAAGTTCTTCTAACCAACCAGATGTCCTTGGTAAGTGTGTACTGGGTCCTGCATTGTCTATCTGTAGGTAGCAATAGTTATAGGCATTGTTTCATTTCACAAATAACAATAGTAGTTCATAGTGTTTTGTCATTGTCTTTTTCAGGCCACATGATTCCGGCTCCTCAGCGTCAAGCCAACCTTCTTGATGCCTAAATGACCATCAATGTAAGTGGAATCAATTTGTTGCCTTTGCGTTGTCTACTAACACTTGTTTTTGAAGAAGCATGTGTTATGTATAATGTCATAAAACATTGTTGGGATTTCCTTGCACTGATTGGTTATTGCCTAATATCCGTTTGTGTTTGTGACCTTACTTTTATCTCTTCTATGGTCCTCATCTGCACATTGTTTTTCTGCCAGTCAACAGAAGCCTGTTGGTAAGTAGACAGTGTAGTGGGCTGTCCTTTTACCGTATGTACGGGCATTCACATTGTTGCTCCATTATATATGTAAGATATTGGTAGCAGGAGCCACAGCGAAAACCTACCCTTCACCCAGGCAAAATTATGACATACAACAATAACATTTGTGTAATTGTTATTGTTTGTGTCCAGTTTTAGTGGTTACAGGTTATAGGTGTCCTTCATAATATGTAGTGTATTTTCTAATGATTGTTAATGTAAATTCCCATTTGTTTATATTATACACATCAAATAGCTAAAGACCTGCATGCACCCTGACATGTACACAGCATGATCTTGCTTAGGATTTTAGTTTCTGATCATTTTGGAATCTTGATGTACTGTGGGAGAAATTATAGCAATGTAGGGTTAAAATTGCATTTTTGATCTGTGCAACTAATCTTAATTTTTTTTTTTTTTTTTTTTTTAAATTCTTTATTTAGTTTTTCAATACAAAGCAGTCAGGTATTACAGAAGAAAGCGAAACAGTATAAGGTAAGTACAATAGGTACATGTGAACAGTAATAGGGCTGGATGTTACCCATAAGTTTATCCCCCGTGTTCGGGTGTTTGGCGTTCTCTAAGGCGACCTTCTGCCTCAGCAGTGAGCCGGAGGGACCAGGCCCCCCGAGGGGCGCCAGGGGCGGCTCCCCAGAGGACCCCGCCCCCCCCGACCGACCCGTCCTCTGTTCGCGTAATGATGAGGCCAATGTGCCGGGTCTACATTTCAATTTGGAATATATCTATATATCATAAGCAACCTTCACCTAATGGAATGAAGTTGCTGAATTTCAGCTCCGAGAGCTCAATGTGTCAGGGGGTAGTTAATCGTGTGTCATTGATATCATCCAAGCCATTGAGGGGAAGAGTGTATGAGAAATAGAAAGAAGGGGGGAAGCAAGTAAGGTGTGGGTACAGGGAGGGGGCGAGGGGGAGGGAAATTAAGGGGTCCTCCGCTCCCGTGTCCCCCCACCCCCGGGAAAGTTCCGGCAACGGTGGGGTCAGGGTCCTAAGCCCATCAGGCCGAGTCACCGCCAGTCGACGGGCCCGTAGGGGCCGAGGAGGAGGCAGGGCGAGCCGCCGGGGACCGGAACATGTACCACGGCGTCCATAGCAAGCGGGTCCTCTCTTCGTTGTCCTGGACTGTAGCCGTCAGCTCCTCCATTTCTCCTATTCTATCTACTTCTCGGGCCCAATCTTCTTCTGTTGGGACATATTCCGTCTTCCAGTATCTGGGGATTATCGTTTTAGCGGCATTCAGAAGGTGTCTCAGAATTGATTTTTTATAAGCCGCTACACTATCACTCGTGTGGTGCAGCAACATGAGGGCCGGGCAGCATGGGACCTGTGATCCTATAATCTTACTCATCGTCGTTGCTACTTTCCTCCAAAAGATTGTGATTTTGGGGCATGTCCACAGGATATGTAATAGCGTACCTTCTTCTTTCTTACATCTCCAGCACAGAGGCGAGGAGCTCGGAAACATCGTGGACAGTCGCTTGGGAGTGTAGTACCATCTAGATAAGTACTTATAGTTCGTTTCTTGTACCTGGGATGAGATCGAAGATTTCTGGGAGAGCAGAAATATCTTTTCCCATTCTTCTCTCGTGAATTCCCTTCCCAGGTCCCTCTCCCAGTCCCCGCAAAAGGGGGGCAGTGTCTCGCTCTCCCCTCCCAGGATTCGGTATATCTGAGATATCACCCTTGTTGGTGGATCTCTCTGCGTGGCCAGGGATTCGAACTGCGTGAGATCCCGGCTCAGAGACTGTTTCGGTCCCATTCGTTGTAGGAAGTGCTGAAAGAGAAGCAGCTGCCAAGGGTCCAGGTGCGGGCAGTCCCAGCGAGTCCTAAGCTCCTCGATGCTGCACCATTCCCTCTGCCTCACCAGGTCTCTCCCTCGAACCGCTCCCAAGTCTCTCCACCCCCCCTTGGCCTGCGGCCTCTGACCAGTGGGTAATTCCGGGTTCCCAATTACTGGGATCAGAGGTGATGGCCAGGGTGAGATCTCTTTGTTCCTCCTGGTCTTGTCCCAAACGCTGAGGGTGGCCTTTATCAGTGGGTTAGACCCGCTCCATTGGGTTGAAGTCTCCGTTGCCCATGGTATCTCTCTTAGCGGGACGTCTGTACAGCTATCTTCCACATCCACCCACTTTTTCCCCTTCGCATTTCTCCCCCAATCCACTATCCTCTGCAAATGCGCCGCCTGCCAGTACCTCTTCAGGTTCGGGACTGCCAGGCCTCCTCCTGCCCTCGGCAGTTGTAATAAGCCAAAGCGGGTTCTTGGTTTCTTGTTGCTCCAGATGAATTTCAGAATCAGGGAATTGAGGTTCTTAAAATAGCTAGTTGGTATATGACATGGGAGGGTTTGGAACAGGTATAAGATTCTCGGGAGTATCGTCATCTTTATGGCGCTCATCCTACCCATCCACGTGAGCGTTAGGGAATCCCATCCTGCCAGATCTGTTTTAATCCTATTAAGCATAGGAGTAAAGTTATACCTGAAGACATCCTCTATATCCTTCGGGATTTTTGTACCCAAATAAGTCAGCGCGGGTGTGGACCATCTGAAGGGGAAAGAGGACTTGATGGGGGATACCACTATTTCTGGCAGTCCAACATTAAGTGCTTCGGACTTGTCAAAGTTGATCTTAAAGTCCGAGATACTTCCAAAGATGTCAAATTCCTTCATAAGGTTTGGGAGTCCTACAACAGGGTTGGAGATGAAGAATAGGAGATCGTCCGCGTACGCCGCGATTTTATGTTCCACCTCTCCCACTCGAATCCCTCTTAGATTCAAGTTCTTCCTTATGTGTCTTAGGAAAGGTTCCACCGCTAGGGCGAAGATGAGGGGGGACAACGGGCACCCCTGTCTGGTCCCATTCGAAATCCGAAAGGGCTGGGAGAGGTGGCCATTTACTCTCACTCTCGCGTGCGGTTCAGAGTATATTCTCAGTATGTGCTCCAGCGCTCTCCCATGAAGACCAATATATTTCAGTACCTCAAAAGCGTATGTCCAGTTCACTCGGTCGAACGCTTTCTCGGCATCTGTGGACAACAGCATCATTGGGGAGTTATCTGTTCGCGACCGGTGTATGAGATTTAGGGTTCTAATCGTGTTGTCCCTGGCTTCCCTGCCAGGGATGAATCCACACTGATCCTCCTCAACTAATCCAGGTAAATAGATAGCCATTCGGTTCGCAAGTATTTTTGTGAACAGTTTTAGATCAACATTCAGTAGCGATATGGGGCGATAGCTTTTGCAGCTCAATGGGTCCTTCCCGGGTTTGTGAATCACTGTGACGTGTGCTTCCAGCGCTTCTTTCGGGAATGCCACCACCGCTTCCCCCTGGTCCGTGGCATTAAGAGCTCTAAGGAGGTGCTTATGCAGGATCCCCTCAAATTTTTTGTAGTAAGCTATAGTTAGTCCGTCAGGCCCGGGGGATTTACCGTTTGGAGTGGTCCGTATTGCTCTATTCAGTTCGGTTCCTGAAATTGGTTCTCCCAGTCTAGCTATCGCTTCAGGATCCAATTTCGGCATGCCCGAGGCCGCGATGTATTGCTGTATCTTGGACAGGCTCCCTGGGGGATCCCCTTCCTTTTGCTGGCGCAAGTTATAAAGCTCACTATAATATTCGCGGAAGACCCTAGCGATGTCAGCCGTTTTGTGCCACTTCTGTTGTTTCCGATCTAGGATTGCCTCGATGAAGTTCAGGGATTGCTGCTTCTTCAGCGCTCTGGCAAGTAGAGCACCGCTCTTGTTTCCCCATTCGTAGTAATATCGCCTACATCTCTTTATGGTGTATGCCGCTTTTCTCAGAAGCAGCGAGCTTAGTTGCTCCCTGCATCCTGTCAGCGTCTGTAAGGCCTCTTGCGCCTGGGTTTCTTTATGTTTCCTTTCTAGGGTTTGAATCTGGGAGATCAATTGATCCCTTTGTGTAGTGTGGGCTTTTTTCAGCCTAGACGCATGTTGTATAAGTGTCCCTCTCACAACCGCTTTGTGCGCTTGCCAGATAGTCATTGGTGTCACATCCCCTGTACAATTTAATTCAAAGTAGTCCTTTAGGGCCACTTGTGTAGCTTCTACTGTTATTGGGTCTTTCAGCAGGCTCTCATTTAGCCGCCATGTCCATGCCCTCTTTCCCTCCTCTCTGGTGGTCAATGAAATCCACACCGGGCTATGATCAGATAGAGAAGCCAGATCAATGGCTGTTTCGACTATGGGTAAGAGGCTATGTGAGGCTAACACATAATCTATCCTTGCGTATGTCAAGTGCACTGATGAGAAGTGGGAGTAGTCTCTACCTTTTGGATTATGGATCCTCCAGGGATCACACAGCTGCAATTTGTGTAGGGCCTGTTTCACTTTCCGTATTCCGGCGTACGAAACGGAGGACTTCCCAGTCGAGGAGTCTATGAGTGGGTCGAGGGCGATATTCAGATCTCCTCCCAGGAGGATTTTCCCTTCATGGAAATCCGCCAGTTTAGCTAAGAAGCGCAGGAGGAAATCTATTTGTCCACTATTTGGGGCGTAAAGGGATGCCATAGTGTACAATTCTCCATGTAGTGTGCCTTTTACCATGATATATCTGCCTTCTGTGTCGATCGAGACCTCCGTCAACTGAAATGGGATCCCTCTGGCTATTAGTATCGCCACTCCTTTAGTTTTGGAGTCCGGCGAGGAGCTCAGGTACCACTGAGGGTAAAACCTGGGAGACAACCTAGGGGCAGACTTTCCTATAAAATGTGTTTCTTGCAAGAAAACGATTTTGGCTTTTAATCTCCGAAGTTCCGATATTGTGGCCGATCTTTTTTCGGGGACGTTAAGGCCCCTGCAATTCAGAGAAACGACCCTCATGACCGCCCCCGACGGCCCGCCACCCCACCCCGCCTCCATCCCGATCAACGCCGATCCACCTAGTCCAGCTACAAGTGGACGACCGCAGCCCTCCCCACCCGGGCGAGGAAGAACCGGGGCGAGGACTCCCAAGGGGCGAGGGGTAAGATATGAGCAGATAAGTAGGGAAAAGAGAAAGAAAAAAGGAAAAAAAAAGAAAAAGGGGGGGGGGGGGCAGATCAGAGAGGGGGAAAGAAAGAGAAGGGACAGATTCTGGAGAGACCCAAAAAGTGATTGGGTCAATTAGGGTCAGAAAAACGACTAGCCTAATATAGGTTAGTCTGGCCCAGTGTCCTCAAGGGGCGAGTCTCCAGTAGCTCTCCCCAAAGGAACACTAGGGTCTCCGGGGGAAATGGATGCCAGGCGAACAGGAGACAAAATCAGTCACAATTATAAAAGCAATAACGATTATAAACAACTTTCAATCTATATGCATGTAACTTAGGGGCTCCCCGCCTCCCCCCCTATAACACTTTTAACTGATGAGCGGCAACAACATATAAACAGAACCATAGAAAAAGGACAGAAATAAGGCCTTATGTCATGAATTATCATCAGGAACCGAAGGATATCCTCTGCTCCCTCCCACCAAAGCTCCCCCCTGCCCTGGGACCTGACCCGCCCCACCTACCCCCAGCCCGCGGGCCCCCTCTTTCCAACGCTGAATCCAGGCCTGACTTGTATGGGCTACAGTTAATTCAGTCGAGGGCCCTCGCATGATAGGGGGTGTCCAGGCAGCAGGCGGGGGGGCCGCCAACCGGCCAAGCTCCATTCAACTGGGAAACGGGTCCCCCCGTGGGGGGTTCCCCCCCCCCCCGTGGTTCCCACTGCGGCCCGGTAGGTCCAGTCCGGGGGGGCAGGGCGGGCCCAATCCCCGGCCCGGAGGTGAGTCCGCCGTGCCGCCGCCCGTCCACCCGACACCGGGCACCCAGATCTAATAAAGTGGGTGAGCCAGTCCCTCCCGGGCAGAAGTAGTGTATCATACGTTAGAGAGTGCTATATAGCAAGGTAAGGAGGGAGCGAGTGATCACATAAACATTGTATTCTCTAATCACAATTCAAATTCAAACGACCTGTACTTTCTGTCCGCAGAAAAGCATTACAAGAGAGAAAGAGAGGAAGAAAAATGAAAAAGGAATAAAAGAGCAAGTAGAAACACAGGCATAACATTATCTAATCGTCACTGTAACAGAGTTAATATCAGGAACTAATGCACATCCTCTGCTCCCTCTCTCCAGAGTTCACTCCAACCCCGGACCCCAGCCCGCCCCCCCATCCCCAACCCGGGGCCCCCCCCACCCTAAGCCCGAGTCCGGGTCCAACGCGCATGGGCCGCCACCTCATATTTCAGCCGGGAGGAGAGTCCCGGACGTTACCATGGGCGAGACACCATGCACGCGGGTCCCGGTCCCCCAATCCTTCCCGTCCCGGAAGAGCGCCTCATCGAGGTGCCAACGAGAGTGGCCTCTTGGGGCGAAGCCCCGGTCCGTCCTCGTCCAGTTTGCATAGTCAGACCATCTGCGGGAGGGGACACCAGCTATCTATTGATTCACATGGTCCCAGGTAGTTCTCCTCCGTGGTCACGGGTCATATAACTTGGTCAAGGACTCTCACTCGCCAGGGGGGACCCGGGCACCAGGCGGCGGGGGCGGCCAGCCCGGCAACACGCGGCCGGGGGGGGGAGGGCCACACGGCAGCCCGGTGGATCCAGACTACAGAGGCAGGTCAGGCCAGGTCCCAGGCCGGGGGCGAGTCCCCGCAAAGCCGCCGCCCACCCACCCGGCGCCAGGCGCCCGAGCCCGACACACATGAGGCGGGCGAGCCAGTCCCCCAAGGTCTACACCAGCTCAATGCAGGGCAAGGATCACCACACAGGAGAGCAACGAGGGAGCAAGCAGTCACATAAACATTGCATTATCTAGTCATCATTCAAACGCCTTGTGTCTTCTGCCCACTAATAAACACTATAAAGAAAAGAGAAAAATAAAAAGGGAAAAAAAAGGGAAAGAAGAAAGAAAAGAAGAAGCAAAGGACAATCAGGAACAGAGATATAACATTATCTAACCGTCGGCTAGACAGCGTGTCTTCTACGCGCGTGGTCTGTCATTTTGTTCACCGTTGATGGGATCAGGGCCTCTTCTACGAGGGCCAGGCCGCTGCGCTGGTCTACGACGTTCTCTTTCCCGCCGCCTAGGACGCTGTGGAAGGGGAGCCAGTCCTCCATCAAGTTCCATGTCCAACCAGTTCGGAACGACAATGGGGGCTGCGCCCAGGAACTCAAACAGACCCCCCAGCTGTTCTTGTGTCTTCAATACGTAGGTTCTCCGATCTTTTCGTATCAGTAGCTGGAAGGGGTGTCCCCATCTGTAGGTCGCCCTCTGTTGTTGTATTAGATCAAGCAAAGGTTTCAGCGCTCGCCGCATTTGGAGGGTTCTGCGTGATAAGTCCGACAGCAACATGACCCGGGCCCCGTTTAGGTCGCTGGGGCCTTTGTTCCAAGCCGCTCTCATTAGCGCCTCTTTAATTTGATAGAAATGTATCCTACAGATAACATCTCTCGGTCTGTTGGGGTCAGGGCTCACAGGCCCCAGGGCTCGATGAATTCGGTCTATTTCGATCTCTTCTTCTGGTGGGCGCTCTAGCAATTTGTTAAACAGTTCACGTGCTATGGATCTCAGATCTGCTGGGGCCACTGTCTCGGGGATGCCCCTCAATCTTATATTGTTCCGACGATTTCTATTTTCCAAGTCATCTTGCTGCACTTGAAAGTTAGAGAGCATCCTACGTGTGGTTTCTTGTTCACGTTCCAATGCTTCCACTCTAGTTTGGAGCTGTGTTTGTGCGGCTGCGTTAGTATCTACTCTGTCAGATAAGTCCGCCATAGAATTCTGCATGGATGTAATTTCTCTGCGGAACGTATCTTCCATTCTGGTTATGTAAGATTCAAAGTCGGATCTCGATGGCAGTGTTTTGAGGGCCTCAGTGATATTGTGTTTTACTGAGCCTGCTATAGCCGAAATCAATGTATAAGATAAGGGTGTATCTAGAGCAGCTGTTTCAGAGTGCGTCGCCGACGATGGTCGGTCTTCCGGGGCAGGGCGTCCCGTCATCCCAGAGCATATCAGGGCCATGGGGCTGTGGGGTCCCGGTGAGAACGCAGGCCTCTGTCCCCATCCCGCCTGCATGTCCGCCGGATATCTGAGGCCTCGGGATATATTGTGTGTCGTGGGGCATCCCGTCTCGGCAGGGCGGTCTGGGGCTATGGGGCTGCTGGGCCCGGGCGGGGACAAGGACTCCCACCCCCAGTCATCACCATACTCCCGGTTCACCGGGGCACTTGTATCCCCCTCTCCCCCGGGCAGTCCAAGGTCTGGGGAGTGCACTCCAATGCGCCGTCCCTTTAAAAAATCATTTTCAGCTTGCAGGGCTTCATGGCAGGCTGTGTGGGCTCTCACTGTCCCCATTCCCCCAGATGCCATAGGTGTGGGCCCCCCTGCGTCTCTATGGACCTGGGCTGCTATCACCAGTGTTCTGCACGTGTCATGCAGCCTCTCCTCTCCCCCTCCGGGGTGACTCACCACCTCTCCAGTGCGCCTCAGGTGGGCGTGCGGCTCCTCCTCTCCCGCCGGGCCGGTCATCCACTCCTGCCCCGATATCCACGGACCGGTCTCCACAGCGTCGGGTCCCTGCTGTAGAACCGCGGGTGCGTCTCTCTGGTGCGGCGAGGACGGCGCCATCTTGCTTGCGGCTGCATCGCCCCTCGCATCCTCCGGCATCGCCTGACGCTGCTCTCCTGTGCTCAGCACCAACGGCCGGGGGGATGCCGCCTCCTTCTCTACTCCCGCACGACGACCGGTAAGAGGTGAGTCAGGCGCCACAGGGACGGGGAGCAGCCGTTCCTCCGTCTCACCCGCTTTCCCGCCAGCGCACGCCATTGCTGGTGGTGGCGGCGGTCGGGGGTCCTCCGGCTCCGTGGGGCCAAAGTAAGTCAGGATGTGGTTCTGGTGGCCGGGCTTCGCGGTGCTCCTGGTCCTTCGCCTCTTGGACATAGTTTGAAGTGGTTCTGAGAGGTGCCGCTCTGCTGTAGGTGCAGTCCAACGGGGTTTGAACAGGGAGCCTCACACTCTGGCTTCCTACTCCGCCATTAGCAGGCCACGCCCCCCTAATCTTAATTTTTTATAGGCCACAATAGTGAAAATACCAACTTGTCAAGTACAGAAAGGCCAGCCCAATCTAAAAAAATTACGTATCTCTGTAAGTTTGAAGGGGGTGTTTGTTTAGTTGTATAAAATTGTGTAACATTTTTTTTTACACAGTATACGTGGATCTACCATAATTTTCTGTTGATGCCAGGAGAGGATGCCACAGAGGTATGTGAACATGTTGTAATTTGTGTTTATAATTGGTGTTTATAAGTGAAACACAACATGTGACTCACCCCTGTTTTGTGGTTGTAGGATTCTGCATTGGCCTATTTCAATCAGCCAAAGTTCCCCATCACTATAGGCTGGATTCAGAGAGACAAAACAAAACTTCCGTTTTAGTGCCGATCTGATTTTTTTTTTTTAATGTTTCCGCTCTCGTATGAGTGTACGAGCGATTCTATGCATGCATTGCAATCCTTCTGTAAAGTTTCCGTCCGTTCGTAAGGCAGATTACGAATACGAGTATGTCATTTTCCAGCGTGACTTTTCCGTTTCATTTTCACATGTTACAACGTAGGCTTTAGTTTTTGCCCTTTTCCCATTGTATCCTCCCACGAATCCTTTACGTTTCCCTTTAGATTCTGTTTCCCTTTTTCAATAAATATTTGTCCAGACGGAAATCCTTACGATCTTGCGCCTGCGCACTACAAACTTAACTCATTAAAGTGCTCGCCTACATATTTGCCACCCTCACTTCTACTACAATGTTTAGCTAAATCACTTAGCACTATCCTCCATCTTCCCTTTTGGACCCTTAAAGCTCACCCAAACCACTTTGCGGTTAGGTTCTTATTCCATTTTAGCCCCCTAAAACTTACCCAAATCACTTCTCGGTCATGTGAATATTCATCTTTAAATATTTCTGGGCCCATTAGTTTTGTGTTAATGTATTTTGTAAATGAAATGACACTAACATTTTTTTGATTCCATCATAAAATTAAAAATTGTAAAAAATTTTGAAAATTTCAAATTTTTACAACTATAAAACACAAAATACATAGCAATGGCAGGCCACATAACATTATTCTTCATCTGTGGTCCCCAACGAGTTGCGCAGCTCCTGCATCTCGCCCACCAACTGAAGGACCCTGACTCTCTGGCACGTGTGGTCCCTGTTAAAAAACGTAAATTAAAATATTGGTATAACCTTGTTGGGGTCATACTGCAGTGCCCCCCCCCCCCCGTATGGTCCAAACAACTAAATCTAGACTTCAAAAGCCAGAGGGCCCTCGCCACCATGGCCTGAGTTTTGCATAGTGCCCGATTAGAGAACCCCTGGCCCGCATTCTGCAGGCAAAGAACGGGCATCAGGAGCAAGGGCAGGAGTGGATATCCAGAATCCCCTGAAAGAATTTAAAAATACTAACATAAAATACACATTCTAAGCTACAATATTGTTTAACATGTCATCAAGGGCTAAAAACAGCCATAGGTTAAGACATAAGTCAGCAACTATATTCATTGCCATACAGTGAAAATGGATTGATGGAATGTGAGCAAACTTACCCTGGAGCCATCCACCAGATAATTCTCCTGACTCAAACTGACGAAATAAGCCGGAGCTCTGCAATATATAAGCATCATGGGACGACCCTGGATGCCCTGCAAGAACACTTAGCTGGACCAAACACTGCTTGTATGTTGTGTGAGTGGCACATCTTGCGGTTCCTGCAACCAAATATAAAATAATTACACAAAGCAAAGGTAACCGACTAAAACAATAACTCCTACAACAAATTAAGATTCAAGTTCAACAATCCAAATATAATTCACAAAGGACATAAGTCTAAAAAAATATAGCAATTATATGGATGTGTGGGAAAATAAATGTTTACATGCTAAGGACTAATTAAGGTCAGCATTAAAATGCATCTATAAGGCATACATGAAATGTATTGACTCAGGTATGCATTGCTATACAATTTATGGCCTCGGCCATGCTGATACATGCAATGCCTTGGTGCTAAAGGCGCGCAGACTCCTCCACATAGCCGCAAAACATGTTCAACAATAGCAATCCGAGCCCTCAAAGGTCCCGTAAGTGGATCGGAAATTAAACGGATTTATAGGGTGGTGGTCCGTCGGAAATCAGCTCTCTGAATCAGACGTAAGCCCATCCCAACAACGTAAGTTATCTGAACGAACGAAAAATATCAGATTTTGTTTGGAAAATGATCCGAACTAAGGGAAATGATCCGATTTGCTTCCGTTCATTGAAAACGCATATACACATTTTCCCGAACGTTCGTACGAATGAAAAATTAATGAAAAAAAGCAAAAAAAAGACTAACACCCACCCAAACTTTCACAGGCAGCTACGGAAGTCCGGACGAATGTGTCTTTAAATCGAGGCTTATGTGCTGAACAAGGAAACAGAGAAACACAACAAACAACCTAAAAAACAGTAGGTTGTAATGTCCCACAGTATGGGGGGGCAACAGGGCCTGGGGTTTAAGTGTGTAACTGGTTGTGCATTGAGTAGCACTAGGCCCACATCAAGACACAATGTGCAAAATCATCACTAGATGTGATTTCTTGCATGATACATATTTAAACAGTGAATGACATGTGTAGTACTGAGACCATAGCTGCAACAAACATTAATACATGAGTAGAAATATAGTTAATGGTTGTTAAGGTTGTGTTCCCAAATATAAATCCAAGGCATGTTGTTTACTTTTTATGTTTTGAATTTGACAGCCACCATTGTTTGTTGGTAAGGATAATCAAGAAGGACCCAGTAATGCCCAGCTGTATGAGCTGGGGACACAAATGTTAAAATCTTACTCAAGACACCAACCCCACGTCAGAATAGATGAAAGACTGGCAGGCATATAAGGGCAACTGAACGTCATTCCAGAAGAACTCTATCCTAGGGCACAGGAGGCTGTGCAGACACAGGCACAAATTCTTTTGGCTTTACAAGACAGTCGTCGCCAAATGGCGAACTTGCTGCAGGTCCTACACCACTACGTGCAACAGCAAAATGTGTTTTTCGTCGCACTGTTTGGACCATCACAAGCGCAAAACACAACGCTGCTACATACTGACATTACTCCACCACCAACTCTTTCACAGGTGAATATCTCTTCACAAGCCATTTACCCTCCTCAAGAAGGCCAAACTGATACAGTGGGTGAAGAGGAGTCAATGTAAATTTATATATGACGCTATTAGAGACGCTCACCAGTTTGACTTTTATATATATGGTTTTCACATACTTCACCTGGCATTCACCTGACGCTACGTGGTAGTGTCAGGTGAATGTGGTAGCGTCAGGCCTTAAATAAGGCCCTTAGTTTACATTGCCAATAGCAACAGATAAAAACTGCTTCCATAAAAAACACTAACATTAAAAATCAGTGAGCACATTTACGACATGATTTTGCCACGCAAAAATATACTTTCAAAAATTATATTGAAAGTGGACTTTAAGTGATACTTCTGACTACGCTTTTACCATATAAATGGCAGGCCAGCGGAAATGGCGGGTTGGAATGCCCCGGACGTTACAACAAAAAAACTGCCTGTTTTCCAGTTATGTTCTTACCTTACTTTCAGGATCCAGTAGCGCCTGCATAAGCAGAAACGGCAGAATGTCCAGCATCACCACTCCCTCTGTATGTGCCTGGTGGCTGGCAACCAACTAGAGAAGCTGATTGGCAGAGGGAGCTGGGGATGCCAAACACTCTCTGGACTCCGCATATGCATGCACCGCAGCGTCAGGTGAACTCTGGACGCCGTATGTGAAAACCACATTTAAGAAAGTCAATCTGGTCAGCACCTCTAAAAGCATCATGTAGCGTCACATGTATAACTAGTGGCGGCTCAGTGTAAATCGCCGGCGCTCTATGTTCAGCAGGGCCATGTAGTACCTGTTGCTCAGTAGCGCTCTGTCATGCATTTCAATGGTGTTTCATTTGGTTGTGTTTAAATAGCGTGTTGCTAAAGTAATTTTTTACATTTTTGGTTAAAATCATTGTGTGGCCTCTCCTGCCCAGCAAACACTTTTATTGTTTTTTTTCTATGCAAAATTGTATGTGTAGGTCCGCCATTGCATTGTCATTGGCACAATGTTAAAACAATGTCATTCCATGTGTTTTCGCTGTGGTGCTGGTGTATATGTGTTAAGAAACAGACTTTGATCACACAGCATCTGGCGCTCAACTCCAGAACACCCAGTTTTAGAACGCTGACGCTGGTTGTGTCTATTCTCTTCTTAAATATGGGCTTCAGCACAGAGTGCCGGACGCAATTAACTGGAGCTACCTATCGTTCGCTGCAGCGTTGTCCTGTTGTTAGATGTAGTATAGTCTGGCGCACTTTGACCTCGGGACACCACTTAGCGTTCGCGATTTACTCTGCAGTGAATCAGGGAGAGCAATTCTACAGCGTCCTGCACACATCACATTTATCACTGCTGGACAGGATAGTACAGCGTCACTTGTCCGCCTGCTAAGCTAGGTCACAGCACCCGACACCCACTTGCAGCTTCTACTAGCGGCCGCTCTAAGCGCCACTACACAGAAGCTCACCTGGCAATATGTGGCGCTCTTAAATTAGCCTCAAAAGGTGAGGGCACAGCACAAATTTTGTCTATTTGTTAAAGTTAAAGTGTGGGCATCCCAAATCTCCATGCCCGCTGGCCTGCCAATTGTGCGTGTAATGTTATCTAAGAGGGTGCTGGGCAACAATAGGGGTGCATGACTAAAAAGTGTCTAGGGCAGCCCAAATCCTAAATACGGTCCTGAGTACAGGTTAAAATTAACAAGGAAACTTCACTTTTATTAGATAAGTAAAGAAATAAGGCAATATCTTTACTACTATTCGCAATGGCTAACACGGTACAAAGCAATATTGCTATTCCCTTTAATTGTCTACCTTGGGGCTGATTTAGCAACAGGGGAATGTTTACATCCCCTTGCTGAATCAGCCCCAAAATAGACAATAAATGTGAATGGCTGTTTTGCAAATTGTACTTTGCTCACCTGGCGCTGAATTGACCCCCAAAGTATATGATCATGCCACAACAAGGTTATCTTGTCATCACTTGAAGTGAATGAACAAAAATGATAGTAGATGATCATCATAAAGCCACCTCAGTTGCAAGAGGCTCTTGCAATATTTTTAATAAAATCAATTAGGAAAGCATTGTTTTATTAGTTGTTTCCCCAATATTAATAAAAAATATTGAAAAATGAAACAATTACTCAAAGAAAGAATTTTGCGGAAAATAACGTAACTAAATAACTAAATAATGGAACTAGAAGTAAATGTAATGTGTAGGCAAAGGAAACTACACTTACCCCCCAGCCCCAGGCATGGTTCCTCATTATCCCGTGGTTTTCAGCTCTACTTTTGTTATGCCTGACCAGGGCTGACACACATGAAAAAGTTTACTGCTGACAGTATAGCAGCAGTAGATGTGGACGTGATGCGCACCCTCATGACTGGCAGGGAGGTAGGTGTCAATGTCTGAACAGGTATTTAAATTTGCATAATACACTATATTGTATTACATAATAATCTAATAAGAAAAAGATGATTTTCCCCTTCAACACGTTTGATTGGTGGTAATTGCCTCAGTCAGTGTAAAGCTCTGTTAATGCCGGCTCCAGGGTTATGTGTGCCAAATTTCAGTGGGTCCCTTTGTGGTGTGGCATTACAAACTTGGCAGTAGGGCTGCATGTATGATACACCAAACATGACCCTCTTGAGAATCCACTACTAATGCTATTTTCCACAAATCCCTTGCTCCATTATACCTATTTATTACTGATCACCAAGCCACAGCCCAATGCCCTAAAGGCCAACTTGAAAAGAAAACTAAAACAAATTAGTAGAAGAAAAAGTAGGTGGCAGGAAACACACACAAGGGAAGAGTAGGGGATCTTCCAGCTCTACTTGTAGACAAGGTTAAAGTAGATATTTTTTGTTTAATCTTATTTTATTGAGAGTTTTTCGATACATAGTAGTAACAGACAAGAACAAATACAGAGAAACAGGGAAAAAATATTTCCACACAAGGTATACAACAAAATATACATTTAGAACACCAAAGCAGACCTGGTGCTACCAATTCGTCATATATCACATAGCAGTCTACCTCGGCTCCTGGTTAAAACCTGGCTGCCCGGCTCGCCTGTTATATCCTCTTAATACCAGTTATCCCTCCATCTGACCATCTTTTTATCTTCTATATTGGTCCACCTCTCACCATCTGCCCGCACTACGATGGGGAACATCAGACGAGACATCCAACACAAAGGAGAGAAAAGGGGAGGAAAAGAAAAGACAAAAGGAAGGAAAGGAGAAGGTGCGAAAAAAAAAAAAGTCACCCACCCAAACCCATCCCCCTCCCTGTGGGCCTTCTTCCCTGAAGGCAACGCAGCCTCACCTAACCCCTTACTTGGTACTCACCTTCGGCTTAAGCTGACCCCTTCTACCCGAGAGAGAGGAAGAGAGCAAAGCCCCCCCCCCTATCTGTTACTCCCCATTATCTGTTTCAGGCCTTGATCTGAACTCTTAAACACATCCATGCTGCCCATGCACGTCCAAAAGCCTCCCCTTCCCCCCTACGGTCTGCAACCAGCTCCTCCATTCTCATGATGCTGTTCAGTTCCTCCAACCCTTCCAGCAGTGAGGGTGTCCCTGCACTCTTCCAGTGTCTAGGGATCACCCCTCTTCCAGCCGTTAAGAAATGTTGCAAGATTCCCTTCCTACACGCTTGCCTACTACCCGGGAGCATGGACAGTAGGGTGATCTCAGGGGTGTTGGGCGTGGAAGTGCCGAAGGCCCCATCATACAGAGAAAGGATCCCTGCCCATAATTTGTTTATACTGGGACACTCCCACCACACATGGAGAAGAGTCCCCCGTGCTGAACTACACCTCCAGCAGACCTCCGAGACCGAAGGGAACATCTGGTGGATCCGTACTGGGCTCCGGTACCATCTCGATATGAGCTTGAAGTTCTTTTCTTGGGCCCTGCAAGGCAATGCCATTTTGTGGGTGAGGAAAAAAGCTTTCCCCAGTCCTCCTCTTCAAATTGCCACCCAATTTCCCTCTCCCATTCTCCTTCAAGTCCTGCTTCTTCCATCATAATGCCGAAATGACTCTTGTTGGATGCCCGGCCGCCTCCAACATGTCCTCAAACTTGGAACAGTCCCTCTCTACCTCTGCTAGGCTATCTAGTGATCCCAGGTAATTCCGTAATTGACTCACCTCCAACCAGAACACCACCACCCCCCCTCTCCCCAACACTCTCACTTACTGTATTGTAGGGATCCCGCCTTGAACCAGGACATGTCTCAGCCTAGTTTTTGAGGAGGCCTCCCATACTAAGAATCTTGGCACCCCCACCCCCGGTACAAATGCTGGGTTGTTAAATAGCGGAGTCATAGGGCCTGGCCTGGACGAGATGTTGGTATTTTTAAGGCTATCTTCCCACGTCTGAAGGAGCTGAGTGTTCAGGAATGGCATCTTATCTCCCACAAATTTAGGATCTATCCAAGGAAGGGCGCAAAGATCCCATGCCATCATATCAATGGTTACCCACTGCTTGGAATTTCTGCTATGATGCCAGTCCACTATCCTCATTATGATTGCTGCCCTGTGATATTTTTCCACGTCTGGCAGCCTGACTCCCCCCTTGTCCCTTAAAGTAGATATTTTATGGGGTGGCCATGAATTGCCACTGTATGCTTGCACTCACGCATTTGTGCAGTGAGGCAATTTTTGTGGACTTTCCCTACAGACCACATATCAGAGTTGCCAGAGAAATAGGCTCCCCTGCTTGCCTATACCTGGCCTTGCAGTGGTGAATGGTCTACTGCAGCCTGGTATGTGAAGCAGCAATACATTTTCTCCTCTTTGGGGTGTTGATTTTGAAAAGAATAGAAAACGGGAAACATTAGGTGTTTTAGGGCTATGCAATCCTATTGTCTATGTAGTTGACTGTATATGCATATTTTGGGGCTCTAGAGATGCCCCAAATAGGCCCCAATCGAAATTAGGCGCATACCCAGAACAATATTTTAAAAGAATTCGTAATCAATTTATTAAAGCTCGTAAAGTTCCATAGAGACATACAAGTGCAGACAAATGTAAAAAACATACAAACAGACTGTGGGGTTCCCTTTACATGGCTCTAATTCAAGTTGATATTAATAAACATAAATACGAGATTTAATAGATTGCAGGGGAAAAAATATTATAAAACAGGTGAACAAGGCACAAAAAATAAAATTCTGTGATTACTCACCTGTAGAATTGGTATTATATGTATACAGCACGTCCTGTTCCAGAAGAGATTCCTTACACTTGAGATATACATCCAGCAGATGGCGCTGAACTGCAGAGACAAAAAAGTGGCTCCTCCCGGCCCCATATATACCAGGGACCTCCCACAAAATCCCCAGTATTGAAAAGCAGTTAAAATGAGACCGTTATATGACCATTACCTATAACCATTATATGAAAATTTGAACATAAGAACAATCACCATAAAGAGGTAACTAAAGATAATGATAACAAGGGTGGGGTGGAGCAGGATGTGCTGTATACATATAATACCAATTCTACAGGTGAGTAATCACAGAATTGTATTATTCTAAGTATACAGCACGTCCTGTTCCAGAAGATATACTTTATATTTGGGACATCCAATAGCAGTGTCCATAAGGTAGGGTGGGATCCCCAAAGTAACAGCAGACAGTTTAACCCACTGCCGCCTGCAGAACCTTGCGACCAAAAGCAGCATCAGCTGAGGCCCTAACATCAACCTTGAAAAACTTTGAAAAAGTATGAACAGAAGACCAAGTAGCGGCCTTGCAAACTTGTTCAACAGAAGCTTGGTGCTGAAAAGCCCAAGAGGCACCAATAGCACAAGTAGAATGAGCAGTAAGGCGGAAGGGAGGCTCCTTCCCCTTAGCAGAGTAGGCCTGTATCACAGCCTGACTGATCCACTTGCTGATAGTGCACTTAGCTGGAGCCAGACCTTTCTTAGGTCCAGACGGAAGCACAAAAAGAGCATCAAATAGAACTTCAGAGTTCTGACTACGTCCAAAGAATGCAAAACCCTTTCCTTAGCATTACTGGGATTGGGACACAGAGAAGGCAAAACAATGTCCTGATTGAGATGAAAGGCAGAAACAACATTAGGCAGAAAATCTGGCTTAAAATGAAACACCACCTTGTCCTGGTGTCTCTCAAAATAAGGAGGCTTGATGGAAAGCGCCGCCAACTCAGAAACATGCCTAACAGAAGTGATAGCCACCAAAAAGACCACCTTCAGCGTGAGAATGGACAAAGGAGCCCCTTGCAAGGGCTCAAAGGGAGACCCCTGCAGGGCAGATAAGACCAAGTTCAAGTCCCAGACTGGTAACATAGGCTTACGTGGGGGACGCACGTGAGTAACTCCCTGGAAAAATGTCTTGACCAGGGGATGCTGAGCAAAGGATCTTTGGAAAAAAATAGCCAAAGCAGACACATGGCCTTTCAGAGTACTGAGCTGAAGACCCAGATCCAAACCATGTTGGAGAAACTCCAGAATCCTAGGAATAGAAAACACACGACAGGGAAGCGAGTGGGACTTGCACCAGTCAATGTAAGTACGCCAAACCCTGTAATAGATGGAAGAAGAGGACCTCTTCCTAACCCTGATCATGGTATTCACCACCAAGGCAGGCAGCCCTTTTTCCATCAAGATGGAGGTTTCAACAGCCAGGCCGTCAAAGCCAGCGTTTGTAAATTGGGGTGGCGTAGGTGTCCCTGAGTGATTGGCACCCCCTCCTGAACTATCTTGCGCAGCACCCTGCCCAGCAGTGGAAACGGGGGAAAAACATACAGGAGCTGGAACCTCGTCCAAGACATTGCCAGGGCATCCGTGGCCAAGGCCAGAGGGACAAAGACTGGAAGCTTGTGATTGTGACGGGACGCAAACAGATCCACATCCGGCTGACCCCAGCGGTGGCACAGGGAGCGAAACACCCTGCTGCTGAGGGACCACTCTCCCAGACGAGAGGTCCCCCTGCTCAGAGATTCTGCCTCCAGATTCTCCACCCCCGGGATGTACACAGCTGAGATGCAGGGAACATTTTCCTCCACCCAGGACAGTATCAGTGACACTTCCTTGAGGGTCCTCTTGCTCCGGGTCCCTCCCTGATGATTGATGTAAGCAATCGCCGTCTGGTTGTCCGAGCGGACCTGAACAGCCTGACCCCTCAGGTGTGGGGTTAAGTGGGCGAGAACCAACCTGATTGCCCTCAATTCCAGAATGTTGATAGGGGTATGGGCCTCCTGAGGGCCCCACTGACCCTGGAACTTCAGGGACTTCCAGAATCCCCCCCAACCTGTCAGACTGGCATCCGTGGTGACAGTCTCCCAGCAGGGGGCCAGAAAGGACCTGCCCCCCAGCAGGACCTCCACCTTCTGTTGGGGAAGAAAGATCTTGACCTGAGCTGAATCCAGAATCATGCCCAGAAAAGCCTTCACCCTGGAAGGAGACAGGGAAGATTTGGGGTGATTGATCACCCAGCCGAACGATTCCAGTGTGGACACCAGCCTCTGAGTATCCAGCTCTGCCCGATGGAAAGACTGAGAAGCGATAAGCATGTCGTCCAGGTAGGGAAGAATGCGAATGCCCTGAGATCTCAGCAGGGCCATCACTCCTGCCAGGACCTTGGTGAATACCCTGGGGGCCGAGGTGAGGCCGAAGGGCAAGGCCACAAATTGATAGTGCTGATCCTCCAGAGCGAACCTGAGGAATCTCTGATGACCTTCAAGGGCACTCGGAAGATGACACCTAGGTCTAGAAGGCCTTGGACAGCCAGGGAGAGACACTGAGCTGACAAGGGGTTTTGAGCTAACCGGGATTTGATGAATCTTGGGGGCGGCCAGGCTGCAAACTCCATCTTGTAACCGGAGGATACTACCTCCTGAATTCACCGGTCTGAGACATGACGCCTCCAGACGTGAGCCAAGAGCCGAAGCCGTCCCCCCACCCCGATGAGTGAGGGCGCCCCTTCATGCCTGAGGGGGCTTGGGGGAGGACTTAGTCTTGGGACCCCAGGTGGGGCCAGGGCGGCCACGTCCTCTGCCCCTGCCCCAAAAATCTCCACAGGCTCCAGCAAAGGAAGCTCCCCGTCCAATTCTGGAGCCCCTGAAGGAAGGAGAAAAGGCACCTGAACCCCAAAAGGATCGGGGCTGCCTTCTACGCTGAGGTAACTTGCCACCTTTAGCAAACAAGTCTAAACGTTCCCCAAAGAGGTGCAGCCCCTTGAAGGGAAACCCAGTGAGAGCCTTTTTGGCAGCATTGTCAGCTGCCTACTGGCGGAGCCAGACCGAGCTGCGTATCGCCACCAACAAGGCAGATGCCCTGCCACACATTCTAATGGTATCATCTAGAGCAGAGAGAACATATGCAACAAATTCCTCACAACGCAGAAGAGCTCTATACTCTTCACTGCCAGCATCATCATGAACCCCATCTAAGAGACCCCTTAGCAGGCTTTTAATAGCAACAGCCATGATAGCAAAGGCACAGACCGGACGGAACGCGGTCCCAACACAGGCAAAGGCATGGCAAGCAAATTGATCCATGCGCCTGTCCTCCCCATCCCTCAGTGTAGTAGAGTCAGGGGAATGCATGACGGATGTGTTAGACAACCCCAGAACTGGTGCATCCACCTCTGGAGGACATGACCAACGTTTATCCATCTCAGCAGGAAAGGGATACCTCTTATCCCAACTCTTTAGTACCCCGGGAAGCCAGCTAGCCCATTCCCACTCCTTGAGAATCAGATTATTAAAGTGATTTTGTGCAGGAAACTCCAAACATGGCTTAACATTATGAAACAGCTCCCCCTGCTGCCACGGGGCCACGGCAGGAGGAGAGATACATAGCACTTCAAAAATGTGAGCCAAAAGTCTGTCAGTCTGAAGCCCATGGATCAGACCCAGACTCAGCATAACCCCTAGGCTGATCCTCAGATGATTCTGAATCAGAGAATAATTCCCCTTCTTCCAGGGGGGGTATATCCAGTAATATCAAAAAACTCCTCAGCTTCCACAGGAAAGAGAGTAACACCAGGTGCCAGATGCCGCTGCTTAGCAGGAGCCTTACGTGGACCAGACCCAGCAATATGCCTTTCAATACTGGCTACCCGGGCAGCCAAATCAGGTTGAGACTCCCCACTGGTATGCACCTCACTGGGAGTCAGATAGTAAGCGTCGGGGGGTAGGCGAAGCCAGAGGGGGCGCAGCACTAGGCCCAGCCGCAGGTAACGCAGACTGCAGCGCAAGTATCTGCTGGGCGCAGGGTACACACACCCTGACATCATCACTTATAGGGGATACCCCACACGCCACACACAGCCGGGTTTGTCCCGAAGGAACCCCGAGCACATTATCCTGAGAAGCCTCCATATGGTGATTATCACGGCACAACAGGCCAATAGGAATTGACGCTAATAATAGCAACCCGGGATGCCCCAATAACCCGCTGGGGAAGTGGGAGTAATGAAATATAATAGCCCTCCAATAAGAGTTAACACTAAATAGAGGGGATAGGACAGGGAGAAACCACAAGGCTTGACCCGCCTGCAAGACATAAGCAAAAGATCCCATATGCAATATAAAGAAATATATAAATAGAGCAACCCGCAGGGGCACACACAGCAGGGAACTAAAATGGCGCCCGCATATACCTCGAGGGGCGGGCCGCGGAGACAGTGATGCAGAACGCGTCAGCCGCAAGGCCCGCCCCCCCGAAGAGCGCGAAAACGTGCCCACCTGACAAGGCCAGCCAATGATGGAGCAGCAGCGATGAGGCGATGTCGCCGCCGACTGCGGAGCGTAGTACAGCGTGCGGCAGCGGCGGCAAAAGAAACCAGTGCAACCATTTCATAAGGGATCAAACACAACACACTACATATAGTAAAGACATGCACCCCCCCCCCCCAGATCTACAAGGGAGAGCGGACGGCCAGCCTAAAGGGAGCCAACTGCGGGGACAGGGGGCGAGGGGCATAAGTCGCGGGAGGGGCATCCCATAAGGCTCACCATGCCTATACCGCCTACCCTTTGTTGGGGGACTGCGGTTGGAGCAGCGCTCCTTAGCACCTGACATTAGACCTGCCTACCTTCACCTGAACCAGCGCAGCCGGAGCTGGGAGGCAGTAAAAGGAAACGGGTGGGAATAGTTCTACAGGGCCGCAGGCTAACAGCCCCGCTCACCTGCGAGTAGAGAGAGCCATCTTCTAGTCATCGCAGTCAGGACTGCAGAGAAGAACTGGGGATTTTGTGGGAGGTCCCTGGTATATATGGGGCTGGGAGGAGCCACTTTTCTGTCTCTGCAGTCCAGCGCCATCTGCTGGATGTATATCCCAAGTGTAAGGAATATCTCCTGGAACAGGACGTGCTGTATACTTAGAATATTGTGCAAAGTGCAAATGCCAAGAAGTGCTAGATCACTAGATGTGCAAATCAGTTATGCTAAAGTGCCAAAAGCCGAGGAATAACTCTGCATAGATAAATGTGCAAAGCAATTGAATTAAAGTGCAAAGGCGCCGGGGAGATGGATGAAGTAAAAAAACAACCTTCAAATCCATAGTGCGCTATCACTCAAAAGCTACAATGTATATACAACACTAACAAGTAGAGCCAAGGGTCCCCCTACAGCGACCAGCGACCGACGCATTGCGTGTCCGAGCACCACTTCGCCAGGGTAAGTGTGACTGGTATGTAGTTGACTAGACAATTTCTTCAATAAAGAAATTGTTCAGCCTTGCTGATATTTTTGTGGTCTTCCCCTACAGACCACATAACAGTTGCTAGAAGAGGAGGTTCCCCTGCTTGCCTATACCTGGCCTTGTGGTGGCGACCTGCAGCCTGGTATATAAGACAGCACATCTGCATTTCTGCTAGCCAGGGTGTCCAGCAGTGTATGAAACTCAGCCTAAGTTCCCATAGAGGATACACCTCACATGCCTACCTAAAGGCTAGAATGCAAGTGTAAAGTGGACTTTCCCTTTAAATACTTGAAGATCATTGGTCATTATCAAATGTGGAGGAAGCCCTCATGAAGTTCACAACATTTAAAGATGTACTGTACATGGATAGCTTGGGTTAATTTTGAGGCTATGGCCAGTAGGGCATTGCTAAATGTGACCTGGGCCCTGTTATGAACATTAAATGGGGCCCTTTCAAGGCTCATACAGTAATCGTTTTTCTGTCTTTTAACTCAGTTGGATGCAGCTAGACAAAAAAGACTGAAACCGCAGAGACAAATTTTTCTTCCTTTATTTAAATGATGCCAAGTGAGCACAAATATGATAAATAAGTTGGAGGAGAAACAATGGTGGGACCCTCCTGACCTTTTGGCCCCCGATGCAGTGAGATCCCCTGTACCCCCTCAAGTTACGGCTATGGCTACGGCTGGATACAGGTCAACCCCATGTACCAACGGAAAAGGACCATTAAGCTTATTCCACTGTAAGCACCAATCATCTATCCAATTTGTTTTATATTTATTAACGATTTTTGCAGCTTGTAAAATCAGAATGATCTGTGTGGCAAGAAATGCACACTCTCAAACAACAACCATTTTCCGAAAGATCCGATTATTTAATGATTCTGTAAAAGGATACTACTATATAGTGAAAAATAAAGGGAGCAAAGCCAAGATGTGCTGAAAGAACTAGAAGACAAGACATGATATATTAAAAAAGGTTGCATTGTGTGCGCTGTATGTGCGTTGAAACAAATGGCAGATATGAATTCAAGGCAAGCAGAGAGTAAAATAAATGGATTACTTCACATGCTGCACTTTTATTTCTGTAAAAATAAAACAACATAGATCCAAACTACCCTAGACAACCAGTGACCAATTTATTGAGCTGTGGAGGCTGTGGAGGCTGATTCATTACCAGCGCCACGTATCGCCATGTGAGCATCTGTATAGTGACCGCTAGTAGACGCTGTAAGCGGATGTCGGGTGCTGTAACCTAGCGTAGTGGTCGCTGTAGTATCCTGGTCGACACTGATGAATGTGATGTGTGGTGGGCGCTGTAGAACCACTGTCCCTGATACACTGCAGAGCCAATGGAGAACGCTATGTGGTGCTAAGGTCCTAAGGTCAAAGCGCCCAAGACTACACCACATCTAACAAGAGGACAACGCTGCAGCGATCGCCAGCCCAGTGCGTCCGACACTCGGAGCTCCACACCATATTTAACAAAGCGAGCAGGGCAAGAGACAGCTGTCTCTGACCACAGCAGGGCATACTAATGACTCATAAAGATGGGCAGTGACATGCCTTTCCTAGCTCAGCCATGAACCCAGATATTAAGGCATAGAAATATTTTCACTTAGAATACGTGGGGTAATATTTACATCCAATCAGAAATTTTCAGGGCTTCGAAATGGCTCATTCTTAACTGTTCCCAAGGGGGATAAGGTAGAAGAAAGTTAGTGTTTGCCTGGACAGGCACCCTAAACTGGGCCAACATCCTTAAAACAAACAGTGCTCACATGCATCCCCCCAGGGCAATTCAGATTGCTGCACATAAAAATTAACTGACCTTTTTCTAACTCCTGCTAGGGTCAATTTTACAAACAAAATCGCATCTCCTGGAGCTGCAAGCCTTCTGCAAACAGAAGTGCTGCTGGGTTTCCTGCTGCTGTGCATTGTCAGTTATGTCAGTTGAATCCAGGGAGCAGCTTGGCTGGGATGCTGGAAAAGGAAGCTCCAAATTGGCTGCAACCAGGAGAAAATCATTGAGGAGTTGTTATAGCTTTGAGTGGATGCAGGAACAGCAGCCGCTGCTGAAAATGACAGAGCCGCATGCCCCAGGTCCACACGCTCTCCTGACGCTCATTGACTTGAATGGGTGGACGGGAGCGTAAGGGATGTGGCTCTGTGTCATACTGGCAAGATGAGCGGTGGCCATGATCCACAGCACCAGAGGAGCAGCGCTGGCCCGAGGGTCAGTTAATAGTTTTTTTCTTTGTGACCCCAGGGGTGCCTCAGCTCCAGGGTAGGGTGTCAGGTCGGGGGGGGGGGGGCGCACTTTAGACTGAAGTTCCGTGTTAAGGTTCTGAACTACTGATCTACTGGTAATGACAACCAGAGTCCCGTAAAAACTACTTGGCATGTGTAACCGTGACTGAGCTCCTTCACCTCAGCAACGGCCATAGCAGCAGCGTTCTGTGTGTACAGGTCTCACTTCTTGTATATCTTGGTGTACAGGTTTGGTGTATAGTAGCCAAATACACTTAGAAACATGCCATCAAAAGTAGATTTTCCCTTTAAATTATTTTGATTTTCTGAAAAAGAACAGATTTTGCTTTTTTCTGAGATACTCTGTTAACCTGTTATGATTTAAATAATGCCCTCAAGACTGCACAACATGACTCCTCTTTTAGCATTCAAAGATTGCAAGCAGCCAGATAGCTGTCCGTGTCCTATAAGAGCAAGTTGATGCCAAATGTATTTACAGGATACAGCTTAATCAGGTTGAACCCACCAGGCTGAGGGTTTTGGTCTGCATTAGGTATTGCCTCCCAAACTGGTTAGCTCACGCTGGTGCTGCTTCCTCTCCTCATAAACCCCCATCTTCAAGCTGTTCAGCATTTTGACAATAGTAAACCACCAGAGGAAGAACAAGCCTGAGCGTTCTCTATAACGCCATGAGTGGGGTCTCATTTTGACTATTCTACATGGCAGCTCAGCCAGCGATTTCCAGGACTGACTTTTTACTTTCAGGTCTCCATCTCACAAAGTCCTCTTCATGTTGGCCAGGGTCATAAGGACCATAGAAACGCAACCACAGCTATAAGGACTTGCAATCTACAGTATGTCTAGGTAATCAACACCAGTTCCTCAGAAACCAGTTGTAATTTGGTGTGTTTTTGTGCTTCAGAGGACACAGATGAACATGAACCAGCGGGCTCAAATCAGGATTAGGAAGAATACACATCTGTTGTTCTCAGGGAGGATGAGGCAGTACCAGGCCTCCAGGATATAAAGTGATACAGCAGGCAACGTTAACTGTTACAAATGTCAGGCTAAATTTGGCTAAATATGATGTTGCTAATTAATAAACATAATGGACGGGGTCTGTAAGATTCCCAGAACTTGCATAATACACCCTGTCTATGCAATGTGAATCCAGAGGAGGAGGAGGATGGCGGGACCAGCAATCCTATCTCGCTCTGTTGAGCTGATTGGGGGATGAAAAAAAGGCGGAACCTGTAAACCCTGATATCTTGGCCATTTCTGCTTCAACTTAAAAACGGAAAACAGTATAGGACAGTGCCAAATGTAGCCCAACGCAATTAACTTTGCCTGCAGTATCACTTTAATTGGTTCTTTGATCTACAGAGGGATAGAGGTCTCAAAACCCCCAACTGTTTTATTCCCTTAAAGAGTAGATCAAAATGTGTTCCCTTAGAAAATGAAGCAAGCTAAATAGGCTCACAATGAACTTGTATGCTTTGCCAGGGGAGGGGATTTCCCCAAGAAATAATACCCCTGTCCCCAGATGTGCTTAAAGCAAAATTGAATGCTGCAATTGGCTGCCGCAGCCATGTGGTCCGCAGGCTTCCTCTGAGTATCCACCTGCCGGCAACCAATCTCCTTCTCATGAGTAGGGTCTCATTTTGAGCATTCTACATGGGAGCTAAGCCAGCAATTTCTAGGACCGCCCTTTTACCTTTAGGCTTCCCTCTTACACAGTCCTCTCTCCAGAGGCTGGCTAGGGTCATACTGTAAGAACCATGGAAACTCAACATGAGGACCTGTAAGAGATCAATTAAAGTGGACCGTCACCCAGGGGTGATCGGCCCGGGAATCTATAAGATTCCCGGGCCGATCACCTCCCTCACCGCGGGACATCCGAGATCGGGATGTCCCGCGGTGAGGGACCCCCCCAAAACCCAAAAAAAACTTGCCGCCGCCTCCCGCGCGCCCCTCTAGACGTGCGCGCGCCCGCGCCGGCCGTTCGTGAATGGCCGGCGCGGGCGCACGCCCTGTCAGAGTGACGTGCGGGAGGCGGCGGCGGACGTGCTGTCTTGTCCGTCGCTGTCACCCGCTTGTCCGTCGGCGGGGATTGGACAGCGCAGCCACGTGGGAGCGTGGTGAGGTGAGTTTTGGGGGCTTTCTGGGGGGTTTCACACAGCGGGGCACCCCCAATCGGGGTGCCCCCCTGAAGTGGACCAAAACCCAGGATAGTCAAAATCCTGGGTGTTGGTCCACTTTAATCTCAACATACCACTATAAGGTATGCCTACGCAACCAACCACAAATTCCTTGGAACCATGGAACATAGTTGTGGTTTTGTGTTTTTTGCTTCAGAAGTAGATACCTTTATAGTTTGGATCTCAGAAAATGTAAAAGAAGATTACCAACTCTACCATAACCCCTTGATTTTTACAAACATATATCTAGCCAGGGGAATTAACAGTTGACCGTATGAGTATACACTAGACAAATCTACTTTTACTAGAGATTTGCTCCAGTAAACTTGAGCTCACTAGTCCATTATGTCCTACAGCAGCTGGGATAATAAAAATACTTTCCACACATTGGAACTCTGATGACTGAGGTTGAGACTTTCATCTTAGGGTTGTGGTCATATGGGTGGTCAAGTTCAGGTTGACACTGGGTCCAGGTCAAGAATTATGGCTGCTTGGTCCCCCATGGTCCAAGTACTCCACTCTGGTGGTAGAGGGAGATGGTCCCTCACAGTCCTTGGGGGCCCCGCAAAACTCACTTGCTTTCTGGTACCCCGGAGAAATATCCGACGACCGCATCCCAGTATCATCAGACTGTGAGCGTGCTCCTGTCCCCAGCCATTCAGATAGGCTGGGAGCACGCGCTGCAGGGGATGCGGCTGCTCCAGCTCCGATTGCCGAGACCCTGCATGTAAACAGAGCTGTTTGCCGACTATTTAATATGCATGCCGAATGGCTTTGCTTGGACGAGAGCCCACGCATGTGCCGTGGAAATGTGAGATTGTCTGGTCATTCTGGGGGGGGGGGGGGGGGGGGGGGGGTTCACACAGCAGGGCATGCCAATTTGGCATCAGGTGTGCTCTGTGAGGTAAAAAGACAATTCTGTGAGTATTTACCTGTAGAATTGCTTTTACTATGCATGGCACGGCTTGCTTCCAGAAGTCCTTACGTATGGGTTATTCCGCCACAAGGTGGCGCAGTGTACTGCAGAAGAGTTGTGGCTCCTCCCAGTACCATATAAAAACAGGATGGATCACCACTAGACCAATCCAGCGTTGACAAGCAGTTATTCAAGAAACCGTGAGATAATAAAGGTAAAAAAGGTAACAAAACCCCAACTAACTTGGAACAATCACCATAAAGAGGCAACCAAGAATAACGATAACAAGGGTGGGGTGAAGCAGGCCATGCTGTGCATAGTAAAAGCAATTCTACAGGTGAGTACTCACAGAATTGTCTTTTTCCTATTGCATGGCACAGCCTGCTTCCAGAAGTCCTTATGTATGGGACATCCAACAGCAGTGTCCGTAAGGTAGGGTGGGATCCCCAAAAAGTAACAACAGGCAGCTCAAACCACTACCGCCTGAAGTACCTTGCGGCCAAAAGCAGCAACAGCTGAGGCCTTAACATCAACCTTGTAAAACTTGGAAAAAGTATGAACAGAAGACCAAGTTGCGGCCTTACAAACTTGTTCAACAGACTTAGTGCTGAAAAGCCCAAGACGCACCAATAGCACGAGTGGAATGAGCAGTAACCCTAAAAGGAGGAACCTTCCCTCTGGCAGAGTAGGCCTGCTCCACAGCCTGATGGATCCACTTGCTGATAATGGATTTAGCCGGAGGCAAACCCGTCCTAGGTCCAGCAGGAAGAACGAAAAGAGCATCAGATTTCCTGAAAGGCTCAGTAGCAACCAAATAAAACTTCAGAGCCCTGACAACATCCAAAGAATGAAGGGTCCGCTCCTTGGAATTAGCAGGGTTAGGACACAAAGAGGGCAAAACAATGTCCTGATTGAGATGAAAAGCAGACACAACCTTAGTCAAGAAATCCGGCTTAAGCCAAAACACCACCTTATCCTGATGCCACTTAAAATAAGGAAGTTTGATGTAAAGCGCCGCCAGCTCAGAAACTTGCCTGACCGAAGTAATGGCCACCAAAAAGGCCACCTTACGAGTCAGAATGGGCAAAGCAGCCCCACGGATAGGCTCAAAGGGAGGACCCTGCAAAGCAGACAACACCAGATTCAGGTCCCAAACCGGTAGCATAGGCTTACGTGGCAGACGCACATGAGTAAAAAGTCTTAACCAACCGGTGATTGGCAAAGGATCTTTGGAAAAAAAAATTGCCAGAGCTGACACCTGTCCCTTGGGGGTACTAAGTTGAAGGCCCGAATCCAAACCATGTTGCAAAAATTCCAGAATCCTGGGGATAGAAAACACCCGACAAGGAAGAGACTTGGACTCACACCAGGCAATGTAAGCATGCCATATCCTGTAGTAGATATAGGATGAGGACTTCTTCCTAGCCCTAATTATGGTATCAACAACAGAAGCCGGCAAACCCTTATCCGTCAAGATGGAGGATTCAGCAGCCAAGCCGTTAAGCCAGCGTTTGTAAATTGGGATGGCACAGTTGTCCCTGAGTGAGCAGATCTGGATCCTTGGGCAAGACTTACTGATCCACTGCCAACTGCACGACGTCTGCGAACCACACCCTCCTTGGCCAACAGGGGGCCACCAGAATGGCTGGTACCCCTTCCTGGGCTATCTTGCGCAGCACCCTGCCCAGCAGAGGAAAGGGAGGGAACACAGAGGAGCTGAAACTCCGTCCAAGGAATCGCTAGCGCATCCGTGCGCGAAGGCCAGAGGTTCCTGTGACAGGGAGACTAACCTGGGAAGCTTGTGATTGTGGCGGGACGCAAACAGGTCCACATCCGGCTGACCCCAGCGGTGACACAGGGAGTGAAATACCTTGTTGCTGAGGGACCATTCCACCAGCCGAGACGTCCCCCTGCTCAGGGAGTCTGTCCGAACGGATCTGAACAGCCCGACCCCGAAGGTGTGTGGTCAGCTGAGAAAGAACCAACCTGATCGCCCTCAGTTCCAGGACATTGACGGGAGCATGGGCCTCCTGGGGGCCCCACCAACCCTGGAACTTCAGAGACTTCCAAAAGCCCCCCCAACTGGTCAGACTGGCATCCGTGGAGAGGGACTGTCTGGCCAGGGGGAACAGAACAAATTCCTGATCCAGGGACACAGGGTCCTGATCCCAAACTGACAAGAGGTGCAACTGAAGAGGTCTCATGTGAAACTGAGCAAAGGGGACCGCCTCGAAGCAGGACACCATCAGACCCACTAACTGCATCCCTTGCCGGATGGAAGGATGGGGACACAAGAGCAGAGTCCGTGCCTGCTTCTGAAGGCCCTCCACTTTCTGCTGAGGCAGGAATACCTTAACCTGAGAGGTATCCAGAGTCATGCTCAGAAAGGACCTCACCAAAGACGGAGACAGTGAAGACTTGGGATAGTTGATCACCCAGCCGAAGGACTGGAGAGTGGAGGTCACCACCAGAGTATCCTTCTCTGTCTAATGAAGAGACTGAGCCACAATCAGAATGTCGTCCAGGTAAGGGAGGATGCGAATGCCCTGATTCCGCAGCAGGGCCATCACGCCCGCCAGCACCTTGGTGAACACCCGAGGCGCCGAGGTGATACCGAACGGTAAAGCCACAAACTGGTAATGCTGATCCTCTAGAGCGAACCTGAGAAATCTCTGATGACCTGGAAAGATTGTCACGTGAAGGTAGGCATCCTTGATGTCCACGGAGGTCATGAAGTCGCCCGGGCGCAGGGTACTGACAGAGGAGCGTAGAGTCTCCATGCGAAAGTGCTCGAACCTGACAAACTTGTTGAGACCCTTCAAGTCTTTTTTGGGGACCGTGAACAGATTGAAGTAGAACCCTTGACCCTGTTCCAGGGAAGGCACCAGACAAATGACTCCTGACTCCAACAGATGTTGAACCGCAAGGCGTATACCCTGAACTGACAGAGGATTTTGAGACATCCGGGATCTGATGAATCTTGGGGGCGGCCAGGCTGCAAACTCTATCTTGTAACCGGAAGACACCACCTCCTGAATCCACCGGTCTGAGACGTGGAGCCTCCAGACGTGAGCAAAGAGCCGAAGCCGTCCCCCCTAATCCTCCCCCCTGCTACCAGCCGTAGCGCCATCAAGGAGACACTTAAGCTGTTTCTTAAGGGCAATAGCTGTAATGGCAGCGGCGCAGACCGGACGCAGCCCAGCACCCACAAATGTAAAAGCATGGCAGGCCAGCTGATCCATGCGCCGGTCCTCGCTGTCCTGCAGTGTAGTAGTGTCAGGGGAAGGCATGACCGAGGTGTTGGACAGCCCTAGAACGGGAGCGTCCACCTCAGGGGGACACGACCATCACTTGACCAGGTCAGCAGGAAAAGGATACCTCTTATCCAACCCTTTGGGCACCGCAGGCAATCTACTAGGATGTTCCCACTCCTTGAGCACCATATTAGTGAAATGGCTCTGCTCAGGGAACTC
Organism: Gastrophryne carolinensis; assembly: GCA_027917425.1. Lineage (NCBI taxonomy): Eukaryota > Metazoa > Chordata > Amphibia > Anura > Microhylidae > Gastrophryne > Gastrophryne carolinensis. The sequence continues at coordinate 496,145,284 of CM051235.1, forward strand.
CAGACGCTGTTTATCAGGACGAAAGAGTTCACCCTGCTTCCTCTTAGTCACCTCAGGGGGGACAATGTGCAAGATTTCAAAAATGCGAGCCAACAGGCTATCAGTGTCCTCAGGGAACCATGAGTCCTCCCCAGACGCAAACCCAGGGTCACTGTCGTAACCCTCCTGCTGGTCCCCAGAGGAAGAGTTCCCCCTCCTCCAGGGGGTAAAGGCCACCAAAAGCATCAAGTCCCTCATCCTCCTCAGGAAAGAGGGAGGGTGCGGGAGCCAGGTGCCGCTTCTTGCCAGAGGCCTTACGTGGAACAGGCCTGGCAAGCTGCCTTTCAATGCTGGCCACACGCAGTGCCAGATCAGACTGTGACCCCCCGCTAGTATCCCCCTCACTGGGGGCTAAATGCAGGCGCAGAGGGGTAGGCGACGTGAAGGGGGCGCAGAGCTGGGGAGCGAAGCGGGTAGCCCAGCCTGGGCTGCAGCGATACCCTGGGTGCACGGCACGCACACCGTGGCACTGTGGGATACCCCGCACATGGCACACCGCCGGGATTGCCCCGAAGGACCCCCCAAGCACGCTACCCCCAGAAGCCTCCATATGGTGATTAACACAGGCGCAATAGGCCAGGACAGGGTAAGGGCTAATAAAAAGCCACCCGGGATGCCCCCACAAGGGATGCCCCCAGAAGCCAGTAAGGGAAGATGAGGGAGGGTAAGGGGTAGGACCGGGAGAAACCACAACCCACAGTTGCCTGAAAGACATAAGTAAAGACACATAAGCATCGCGCAGCACATGCCCCAAGGAAACTAAAAACCCCAAAGGGGACTCAAGCAGGCCAAAAGCACCACGCCCCAAACCACAGGAGGAAGCGACAACAGGCAGAGATCACCGCCGCAGCTCCGGGAGGAAGAGGGGCCCCAGACGTGAGCAGAAGCAAAATGTAGCCGGCAGAGGAACCTTGAGGGGCGGGCCGCGGGAGGACGACGCAATACGCATCATCCTCCGGCCCCGCCCCCCCGAAGAGTGAGAAAACGGCGTTCACGTGACCGCGCCGGCATCATCTTACAGCAAAAAACGCCGCACAGTTATAGCCGCGCCAGCCGCGGTGCATAGTACAAAGTGGCGATGGCGGCGAAAATAGTTAAAAGCAGTTTGAAAAAAAGCTAAAAGCACTCGCCGCTACCACCGGCAATCGCCGGGACCCCAAAACACCAGTACAAGTCACATAGTCCCCAAAACACTCACCCCCTCAGAAGCTAGGACAGGAACTCCGCATCCCTAGTAGGCTCACCATAAAGCCCATGGCCGGCTACCCTTTGTGGTACAGGGTCTGTGGCTTGGAGCAGCGCTCCTTGAGCACTTGACCCTAGTGCTCCTCTACCCTCACCCAATCTGTCAGCCAAGTCTGGGAGGCACAGAGGGTCCAGAAACGGGTGGAAATAGCCATGCAGGGCCGCAGGCTTGGTTGCCCCGCTCACCTGCGCAATATAAGAGCCATCTTCTATCTTCGCAGAATCACTGCAGAGAGAACACTGGATTGGTCTAGTGGTGATCCTATTTTTATATGGTACCAGGAGGAGCCACAACTCTTGCAGTACACTGCGCCACCTTGTGTCGGAATAACCCATACATAAGGACTTCTGGAAGCAGGCCATGTCATGCAATAGGAAAATATATGAGTTGCGGATAAGACACAAATGCATTCCCCTGTAATTTGATGAGGCATAGGACGAAAGCTATTTGTTACACCATCTGGTTAAGCTAAATTTCCCAAGTTTAGACAGTCCCTTAAGGTAAGGTAGAGTCTGAATGAGGACTGGTACATTATCGAGCCATCTCTGAATGCCCAGTATAGGGTATTATCTATGTCCACATTCAACAGTTTTTAACAACATTCTGTAATTTGGGCAGAACCCTTTCATAATCCCTCATGTAGCTGGATAAGATATGAAATTTGACCACAGCCCGGTTAAAGCTAAATGCTGTTATAGAGGAGGTGAACATCATGGCTCCAACATTCTGCCTCCTCACCACTCTTCACACACCAGGGTGTGTTTTCCCAATGGTAAGTCATTATTATTTACTACTGCAGAAGTGCCGAGATGTGTGATTATTCAGGTTGAGTCCTGACCTCAGTTTATGCCAGATTTATGCCAGACTTGCCAGATTGTGTAAAACAGTGGCTTGTTGGTGACTAAGTTGGGGAGAAGGGATCAATGCAGGTAAAGCATATATAATAAATTGGTGTGGGGAATCATATTCTGGTTGATGTGAGAACCTGTATAGCAGGATGTTTTGTTAATTCAGTCTTTTAATTACCTTGATTTTGACACTATATTGTGGGGTTCTATATTGAGAAAGGTTGACTGCTCTATTGGATTTATGATGCTTTGTAAGATTCCAAGAGCTATTTTGTTCTGTTTGGGGCCCCATATGAATGGGCAAAAACAGGCATTCATCCTAAGAATATTTTTTTTTGAGGTTAGTAAGATTGGGAGAGATTTTATGATGTAGAGGAGTTTGAGAAATGCTACCGTTTTGATGAGGCATATCCTGCCCAAGTATGAGAGTTGAAGCGCTTTAAATCCTCTGCTACAGTGTTAAAGTGGAACAAAACCCACCCTAAGATCTATGAGACTCCAGGGAAGGCATACTCTCTCCCCCCCGAGCATCCATATTTGGGATGCCCTTTTGTGTCAAACCCAGGTCACCCGAAAACTCACCTTCATTCTGGTCCAACAGAACATGCGGGCACATCCCCACTATCCCTAGAAGGGCGCGTGCCTGCACAAGGCATTTGTCAATGGGCATCGCGGGCAAGCTCTCTGTTAAAGGGTAGCAGGGAATACTGCCGCCGCTGATTGTACGAGAGGGCTGCGCATGCGCTGTAGGACCGGGAAAGGGTGAGATCGGGTGACCTGGGGGGTTTCACACAGCAGGGCACCCCAAATCGGGCTGCCCGGGGGACTAAGACCAAAACCAAGGATAGTCAAAATCCTAGGTTTTGGTCCACTTCAAAGATGTTGGGGATTATACATTATGTTATCTGGAAGAAGGACTGTTGGGGATGTTAACAACCAAGTATGTTAGGAATTGTTTCTGCATGGAAAAGCAATATGACCCATCTCATCTTGGTAGATTTTGTAAAGGACAAGGCCTCAGTCTTTACCTGGTTAATAGAAAAGGTTGACGCCCTGCAAAATCCAAGGTAGCTGAGCTGATTCTAATGCTCCTGAATATGGGGGGTTCCTCTAAATATATCAATAATGGGTCAAGAGCATTATTAAAGAGTGAGGAAGAGGTCATCCCTGTCTAGTTCTTCTGGACATGGGAATGGTTTCCGACAGCATCTGATTCATTAGTAATTTAGTATTTGCATTGGTATAAATTTATTTGACATAATTAATGAATGTTTCTCCAAAACCCCTTGCCTCCAGAAATGCAAAAAGCCACCCCAGTGCACCTTATCAAAAGCCTTTTCGGCAACAAGACTGAGAAATATGTTGATTGTGTGGGGGTTGCATGAGGACATGACAGCCGCAGTTAATGCAGAGCGCATCCCTATCGTAGAATGTTTTCCCCACACAAACCCAATCAGGTGTGCGGTTAAGATTGTTGGGAGCAACAACTAGAAATGAGTTTTGAAAGAATTTTGTAATCTATGGGACTTTATGATGAAATCATCGGAATAATTTTCTGGTTTTGGTATTAGGCTAGTGGCTGATTCGCCAGAGGTGGCAAAGGGGTCCGGGAGCCAAGAGCTTTAGTGTAGAGATACGTGAAGAGACCAGCAATCTCCAGGGGGAGGATTTTATAAAATATGTCAGGGAAGCCATCCGTTTTGTTAGTGGACGAGAGTGGAATGTAATTTTGATAAGATGTATAACTGAAATACATTGTGTGTGGATTTAGCATAATATCAGATAAACTTGTCTACCGGATATAAGTTAATGGTTGGGATAGAGGATAGTTATTGGGTGTCAAAAAAGGAGAAAACTTGAGGAGCAAGCCAGTTCCTTAAGGAATGTGGTAATCTTTTTACAATTAACCTGCAAAGGCACACAGGCACTTTTAAGTAGGACACAGCTATCATCATACAGGTTCCTCTGCAGCAACAGCGCCCTCATATATCAAATAAATTCTGTCTGCTTAACAGCCTAAATTAGGGCATCTGGATTTGGATGACCCTGCTTCTGTACAAAGTCTAGTAAGGCTGAAAACAGGTGTACGATGCTCACTATAGATGAGCGAACTTTTGAAAAATTTGATTCGACTGATTCGCCGAATTTTCAGACAAAAATTGTTTCCACCCGAATTTATTCACGACAAATCGCTATTAAAAACGGCTATTTCTGAGCCTCCTAGAGCCTCAATAGGGTTGTAAACCATTCTGCCTTGCTGTAACACGCATAGGATGCGTGCTGGGTTAGTGAAATAATACTGTAAATAATTTGGACATGCAGATCAGAGGCATCGCTAATAGAATCGCAGAGCAGCACAATTGCAGAGTTGAAGTGCCATCACTATGAGGGGCCCCTATAGTGCCTGAAAAACACACCCCGGAGCTGGCAGCAGCAGGAGCCCAAAAATTAGCTGAATCACACCCTGGAGTTACAAGCAGCAGCAGCAGCCGCCCAAACAATGGTTGAAAGAGACACTGGATTTGGCTGCAGGAGCCCAAAAATTGGATGAATCACACCCTGGAGTTGCAAGCAGCAGCAGCAGGAGCAGCAGCAGCAGCAGTAGGAGCCCAAACATTGCTTTAAAGAGACACTGGAGTTGGCTGCAGGAGCCCAGAAATTGGATGAATCACACCCTGGAGTTGCAAGCAGCAGCAGCAGGAGCAGCAGCAGCAGGAGCCCAAACATTGCTTTAAAGAGACACGAGTTGGCTGCAGGAGCCCAGTAATTGGATGAATTACACCCTGGAGTTGCAGGCAGCAGCAGCAGGAGCAGCAGGAGCCCAAACATTGCTTTAAAGAGACACTGGAGTTGGCTGCAGGAGCCCAGAAATTGGATGAATCACACCCCGGAGTTGCAAGCAGCAGCAGCAGGAGTAGCAGCAGCAGGAGCTGCAGGAGCCCAAAAATTGGATGAATCACACCCTGGAGTTGCAAGCAGCAGCAGGAGCAGCAGCAGCAGAAGCAGGAGCCCAAACATTGCTTTAAAGAGACACTGGAGTTGGCTGCATGACCCCAAAAATTGGATGAATCACACCCTGGAGTTGCAAGCAGCAGCAGCAGGAGCAGGAGCCCAAACATTGCTTTAAACAGACACTGGACTTGGCCGAAGAAGCCCAAAAATTGGATGAATCACACCCTGGAGTTGCAAGCAGCAGCAGAAGCAGGAGCAGCAGCAGCAGCAGCAGCAGGAGCCCAAACAATGCTTTAAAGAGACACTGGAGTTGGCTGCAGAAGCCCAAAAATTGGATGAATCACACCCTGGAGTTGCAAGCAGCAGCAGCAACAGGAGCAGCAGCAGCAGGAGCCCAAACATTTATTTAAAGAGACACTGGAGTTGGCTGCAGGAGCCCAAAAATTGGATGAATCACACCCTGGAGTTGCAAGCAGCAGCAGGAGCAGTAGCAGGAGCAGGATCCCAAACATTACTTTAAAGAGACACTGGATTTGGCTGCAGGAGCCCAAAAATTGGATGAATCACATCCTGGAGTTGCAAGCAGCAGCAGCAGCAGGAGCACAAACATTGCTTGAAAGACACCCTTGGAGTTGGCAGCAGCAGCAGGAGCCCAAAAATTGACTGACACACCCTGGAGTTGGCAGCAGCAGCAGGAACCCAGAAATTGGCTGGAAGGCACCCTGAAGTTGGCAGCAGCAGGAGCACAAACATGAGCTGGAAGGCACACCCTGGAGTTGGCAGCAGCATAAGCAGGAGCCCAAACATTGCTTGAAAGACACCCTGGAGTTGGCAGCAGCAGCAGCAGGAGGCCAAAAATTGGCTGAAAGGCACACCCTGAAGTTGGCATCAGCAGGAGGCCAAAAATTGGTCTAAAGACATAAATATGTTTTGCACCATTTGGAAAGTGTAAAACGTGGCACCATGCTGAATCTAGTCGCATGCATCAGCCATTGGTGGATGGAAATCCTGGCTGATCCATCCCTGATTCATTTTGACAAAGGTGAGTCTCTCCACATTTTTAGTTGAGAGACGAGTTCTCCTCGCCGTAACTATGGCCCCCGCCACACTAAACCCCCGCTCAGACGGCACGCTACTTGCCGGGCAGGACAGCTTTACTAGGGCAAACTCTGCTAGTTGCGGCCACAAGCCAAGTTTGGCTGCCCAGAAGTCCAGCGGATCCTCAAGGTGTGTTGGCATGGTCATGTCAAGGTATGACATGACCTGCTGGTTGAGGTCCTGCTCCAGATCTTCCTGCAGCTCATGAGTAGCCTCACTATGCGGGTGTAGAAAGCTACTCATTAGCGACTGAAGACTGAGGCTGCTGCTGATGGAGCTGCTGCTGCTCCTGCCAACCCCCCCAGCAGGCATGGCAGGGGAAGGTGAGCGCAGAGGTCCCCCCGAGTCAGACCTGCGAGAGTATGGACCATGGCGCAGATAGGCATCGGCCAACTGACTATGCAGAATGTCTTTGTAGTAGTTCAGTTTGTCCTCCCTCTCGGCAGGTTTAAAAAATGCCCCCATTTTGTGCCGGAATCGAGGGTCCAATAAGGTGGACAGCCAGAAGTCATCCCGCCGACAAATGGAAACAATTCTGGGGTCACTACGCAAGCACGTGAGCATGCTTCCTGCCATTTGCGCAAGTGACTCGGAGGGACTACCTTTCTCCATCTCCACTGCATACTGCCACGGCGTGTCCGGGTCCTCTGTCTCGCCTTCCTCAAAACCCTCTAGCTCCTCTAGCTGCTCCTGCTCCTCCTCTCCTGTCCACTGACTAGATAAACCAGCCATTTCGCCAAGCCTAAACTGTGCTTCACTGTGCCTCTCCTCCTCCTCTTCCTCCTCCTCCAGTTCAGCTCCAACGGGGTTCATGTGGCCGTAAGATGTAGACGCAATGTCTCCAGTGCCCTGATTAGCCATGGTTTCCAACATGTGCTGTAGTACATGAATCAGTGGAATCACGTCGTTCATCCCGTAATCCTGCCGACTGACAAATAAAGTGGCTTCCTCAAAGGGCCTGAGCAAACGGCAGGTGTCACGTATGAGCTGCCACTGCCATTGAAGTTACACAGGGGAGTCCCCCTATCCGCTTGGATCATCAGGAAATCCGTGATGGCTATTCTCTGTGTCAGGACTATACCAAACACCCGTCTGTCTTAAGCCGATATCCCCCAATCTCCACCGCCACTTCCGCCTATAGACAAGCCCCCGCTTGTAGGAGACACGGGTAATGCCTCTCCCAGTCGGTTGCCCCCAGGACTTAACAGGCGCAAAGGATAACAGCTTAAGGTGCAGATTGATGTTTGGCAGGGAATCCCGAATGAGGATGCCGGGTGCGAAAGTCCGTAATTCAGGCCGAGGTCAAACCAGGAGGTCACAGGCGAGGTATCCAAGGGAGATAACAAAGAGTGGTCAAGGGTAGCCGAGGTCAAGTCCAGGAGGTCACAGGCGAGGTACAGGAGGGTCAGGCAAAAGAGTGGTCAGGCAAAGCAGAAGGTCAGGGCAGGCAGCTAGCAAGAATAGTCGAAGTCCAAATCCAAATCCAAATTCTTCACTAAGACACAGCAACGCACATCCAGAACCCAGAAGCTATAACGGGCACTGGGAAACTGGAGTAGTGCAGATTTATAGGAATATCTGGCCAATGGGGAACAGGGAAAAAGGAGGGAACGAAGGTGCTTGGTGCAACACTAAAACGGGAGTGGTCCCAGGAACTGGACGGCCCAGGCCAGACAGGCCGACCAGTCCCTGGGCTCCCTCTATGAGCAGGGCCAGGGTTGGATGAATCAAACTCGCCCCCGGCGGGCGCGCTGGGGAAAGCGCCGCCGGGAGGCATAAAGGTGACGTGCTCGCGCGCGCGAGCACGTTGAAGATCGAGCGCGCCCCCGCCGGGAGGCGGAAGCGCCGAACAGCGAGGGAGCCCGACGGGACCGCGCAGCCGCGCAGAGCGGGCTGCGGCGCGGCCGCTGACACTACCCCGCGCCGCCGACCCCTGACCGCCGCCACCGCGCCGAGAAGCCAGGACACCCGGGGAGCGCTGGGCAGCAACCAGCCGGGGACCGCCCGACAGCGCGCCGCGGGACCAGGGACGGCGACGAGGTAAGTGCCTAACATTACCCCCCCCCTGAGGAGGGGCCACTGGACCCTCCAAACTAGGTTTCAAAGGATTCTCTCTGTGAAACCTCTTTACCAAATTCTGCGCATGAACCTCTCTGGCAGGAACCCAAGATCTTTCTTCCGGACCGTATCCCTTCCAGTCAATAAGATATTGAAGAGAGTTCCGAAAAAAGCGAGAATCAAGAACCCGGGCAACCTCAAACTCCTGATGCCCATCAACTAACACAGGACTAGGAGGGCTATTAGGTTCATGGTTTTCTGCAGACTTAAGAAGTGAAACATGAAAGGATTTACAGATTTTCATGGACGAAGGGAGGGCCAACTGGTACGTAACCTGATTAATTTTTTGTGTTATGGGGAAGGGGCCAATAAATTTAGGTCCTAACTTAGCGGAGGGCTGGCGTAGCGCCAAATTCTTGGTTGAAAGCCAAACCCAGTCACCCACTTTAAAGTTAGAGTTAGACGATCGTTTGCAATCAAAAAATTTTTTCTGCTGAAGAGCGGCCCTAGCTAGATGTTGCTGGATTTTATTCCATTCCCCTGGCCATTTGGAAACCCATTCATCCACGGAGGGAACTCTAGAGGGTTGGTCCGAAAGAGCAGAAAACTTCAGGTCCTTGCCATAAACACAATGGAAAGGAGAAACCCCCGTGGACGAATGTGTGGCGTTGTTAAAAGCAAATTCCGCAAATGGTAAGAAGAAGGCCCAATCAGTTTGAGTATCCGCCGTAAAACAGCGCAAATATTGTTCCAGGGACTGGTTCGTTCTCTCGGTTTGACCATTCGACTGCGGATGGAAGGCCGAGGAAAGGGAGACGGTGAAACCCAACTTGGCACAGAAAGCCCTCCAAAACCGGGAGACAAACTGGACCCCCCTATCCGAAACAATATCCATGGGAATACCATGAATCCTAAAGACATGAGTAATGAAGAGTTGAGCAAGAGTTTGAGCTGAGGGGAGTTTCTTTAAAGGGACGAAATGGGCCATCTTGCTAAAGCGGTCCACAATTACCCAAATAACCGTATGTCCCTGAGACGGGGGAAGGTCAGTAACAAAATCCATGGCCAGATGGGTCCACGGGGAGGCAGGAATGGACAATGGAAGGAGTGGGCCTTCAGGCGAACTCCTCAAGGACTTACTTTGGGCACAGACTTTGCAAGCGGAGACAAACCTTTGAACGTCCTTCCTAAGAGAAGGCCACCAAACTTGGCGTAATAATAAAGCTATGGTTTTCTTAACCCCTGGATGACCGGTTGTTTTGGTATCGTGAAAATGGGATAAGAACTCAGACCGGTAAGTAGAGGGCACAAACAGGGCTGAAGCGGGTTTCCCAGGAGGAGCTTGGGCCTGGAACTGAGTAAGATCAGGAAGTTGGGGTTGGATGGCGGCCACCACTAGGGAGCGAGGCAAAATGGGAGACACCATCCTTTCCGGTAAGTCAGGGGGAGAGAAACTCCGAGACAGGGCGTCCGCTTTTATATTTTTGGACCCGGGCTTATAAGTTATAGAAAAATTAAACCGAGAAAAGAATAAGGACCAGCGAGCCTGTCTAGGAGTTAATCTCTTGGCGGACTGGATGTATTCTAGATTTTTATGGTCCGTAAAGACCGTAACTGGATACTGAGCCCCCTCCAGCCAGTGTCTCCATTCCTGGAAGGCAAGCTTGATGGCCAGTAATTCTCTGTTGCCGATATCATAATTTCTTTCGGCCGCTGAGAATTTCTTGGAAAAGAAGGCACATGGATGGAGGCGTGCAGGTGAGCCGTAGTACTGAGACAAGACCGCTCCGACCGCTATTTCAGAAGCATCCACCTCCACAAGGAAAGGTCGTTGCTCATCAGGATGGACTAGGACGGGAGCAGCACTAAATACCCTCTTAAGATTCCCGAAGGCCTGGACAGCTTGAGCCGGCCAAACCGGGGGGTACCCGCTCTTCTTAGTTAGGTTAGTTAGTGGTGTAACCAGGGCAGAGAAATTCTTAATGAACCTTCTATAAAAATTGGCAAAACCCAAAAACCTTTGCAGGCCCTTCAGATCTCTGGGCTGCTCCCATTCTAAAACAGCCTTCACCTTAGATTGGTCCATAGACAGACCAGATTTGGAGATAATGTAACCGAGAAACGGAACCTCAGATACTTCAAATTGACATTTCTTTAACTTGGCATATAAACAATTCTCCCTAAGTTTCTGCAAAACTAGGCACACATGTTTACGATGTTCGTCAATGGATGAAGAAAAAATTAAAATGTCATCTAGGTAAACAACCATAAACCGGCCAAGATAATCCCTGAAAATTTCGTTGACAAAACTTTGGAAGACCGCAGGGGCATTACACAGGCCGAAAGGCATTACCAAATACTCATAATGCCCTTCAAGGGTATTGAAGGCCGTTTTCCACTCGTCCCCCTGCCTGATTCTTATGAGGTTATAGGCCCCCCGGAGATCCAGTTTAGAGAAGACCTGCGCCCCAACCACCTGAGTAAAGAGTCCCTCAATAAGCGGTAGGGGATACTTATTTTTTACCGTGATGTTATTTAAGCCCCGATAATCGATACAGGGGCGAAGTCCCCCATCCTTTTTCTCCACAAAAAAAAACCCTACCCCTGCTGGAGAAGATGAAGGCCGAATGAACCCTTTTTCTAAGTTCTCGGCGATATATTCCCGCATGGCAAGGGTTTCAGCTCGGGTCAAATTAAATATTCTCCCTCTGGGAGGCATCGTACCAGGGAGCAGTTCTATTGGGCAGTCCCAGGGTCTATGGGGAGGAAGTTTGTCTGCCGCCTTTTCTGAAAAGACATCAGCAAACTCCAAATATGGAGTTGGAACCCCAATAGGGGCTAGGCGCGCGACCCTGAGAGGAAATTCTAGGCAGTTCCGAAAACACTGGTGTCCCCACTTGGTGATTTGCCCTGAAACCCAATCAATTTGGGGATTATGCTCCTGCAGCCATGGCAAACCCAAAATCAAAGGAGTACCAGGCATACTCAAAATCAAGAACCTAATAACCTCAGAATGACTGGCTCCCACTTTGATTTGCATAGGAGGGGATTGGAACCGAACTAACCCCCCGGCCACTGGAGTGCCATCAATGGCTGAAACCCGGATAGGAGTCGGCAAGGTCTGTACCATAATTCCTAAAGTCTGCGCTAGTTCAGAGTCTAGGAAATTCCCAGCTGCTCCAGAATCTAGAAGAGCCTTTAGGTTAACACATTTAACACCACTCATAAACTGGACTGGGACGAAAACTGGAGATGATACTTGAGGAGATACCTTACAGCCTAGGAGGGCCCCCTCGAAACCCCCTAGGCTCTGAAGTTTCCCGACGGTTTCTTTGGGCAAAGTCTAACCATGTGGCCGGTTCCACCACAGTAAAGACAGAGCCCCTCAGATAGGCGTCGCCGTCTCTCGCCTTCGGTGAGCCTGGTGGCACCTAACTGCATGGGCTCTTCTGAAGGTTGAGCGACTAGAGCCTCAGACTTTGAAGCCGATTCAGGATGCGATCCTTTCTCTAGGCGCCTCTCCCGGAGTCGACGATCAATGCGGATGGCCAAATGCATCAATTCATCCAGAGTTTGGGGTTCCGGGTAGTTCACCAGGGTGTCCTTGATAGAGTCAGCCAGACCTAGTCGGAATTGGCCGCAGAGGGCAGGATTGTTCCAACGTGAGTCAACCGCCCAACGCCGGAATTCAGAACAGTAGTCTTCGGCTGGACGGCGTCCCTGGCGGAGGGTACGTAATTTGGCGTCAGCTGAGGCCCCTTTGTCAGGATCATCATAGAGGACCTCCATTGCAGCGAAGAAACTATCCACCGATAGGCGGATTGGGTCCTGAGCTGATAAGCTAAAGGCCCAGGACTGAGGGTCTCCATGCAGCAGGGAAATAATCAAGCCCACCTTTTGCTCCTGTGACCCTGAGGAAACCGGACGAAGCTGGAAGTACAGTTTACAAGAGTCCCGGAAATTGGCAAATTTTGCCCTGTCGCCAAAAAACTTTTCAGGGAGTGGGATCTTGGGTTCCACAGACATTGCGGCCGGAGTCCCCTGAGAAGTGGGGACGATGGGAGTAGGACGGTTCTCCTGGGCCGCAACTCGATGAGCCAGGTGCTCCACCGCCGCTGTCAAGGCTTGCACCTGCTCCAGGATTTGGTCCATTCTTCTTCTGGCCCGTTATAATGTCAGGACTATACCAAACACCCGTCTGTCTTAAGCCGATATCCCCCAATCTCCACCGCCACTTCCGCCTATAGACAAGCCCCCGCTTGTAGGAGACACGGGTAATGCCTCTCCCAGTCGGTTGCCCCCAGGACTTAACAGGCGCAAAGGATAACAGCTTAAGGTGCAGATTGATGTTTGGCAGGGAATCCCGAATGAGGATGCCGGGTGCGAAAGTCCGTAATTCAGGCCGAGGTCAAACCAGGAGGTCACAGGCGAGGTATCCAAGGGAGATAACAAAGAGTGGTCAAGGGTAGCCGAGGTCAAGTCCAGGAGGTCACAGGCGAGGTACAGGAGGGTCAGGCAAAAGAGTGGTCAGGCAAAGCAGAAGGTCAGGGCAGGCAGCTAGCAAGAATAGTCGAAGTCCAAATCCAAATCCAAATTCTTCACTAAGACACAGCAACGCACATCCAGAACCCAGAAGCTATAACGGGCACTGGGAAACTGGAGTAGTGCAGATTTATAGGAATATCTGGCCAATGGGGAACAGGGAAAAAGGAGGGAACGAAGGTGCTTGGTGCAACACTAAAACGGGAGTGGTCCCAGGAACTGGACGGCCCAGGCCAGACAGGCCGACCAGTCCCTGGGCTCCCTCTATGAGCAGGGCCAGGGTTGGATGAATCAAACTCGCCCCCGGCGGGCGCGCTGGGGAAAGCGCCGCCGGGAGGCATAAAGGTGACGTGCTCGCGCGCGCGCGCGAGCACGTTGAAGATCGAGCGCGCCCCCGCCGGGAGGCGGAAGCGCCGAACAGCGAGGGAGCCCGACGGGACCGCGCAGCCGCGCAGAGCGGGCTGCGGCGCGGCCGCTGACACTACCCCGCGCCGCCGACCCCTGACCGCCGCCACCGCGCCGAGAAGCCAGGACACCCGGGGAGCGCTGGGCAGCAACCAGCCGGGGACCGCCCGACAGCGCGCCGCGGGACCAGGGACGGCGACGAGGTAAGTGCCTAACACTCTGTTCATATAATCGGTCCAACATGTGAAGGGTGGAATTCCAACGGAATGGGTGGAAACATCGCAAATCAGACTATGTTGGGGGCTACCGTTCTGACGCTGTAGCTCAAGAAGGGTGTGTTTGGCGGTGTATGAGTGGCTGAAGTGCACGCAAAGTTTCCTTGAAGTTGTTAGGAGGTCTTGCAGATGGGGGGAACACTTCAGAAACCGCTTGACAACCAGATTGAAGACGTGAGCCATGCAGGGGGCATGGGTCAGGCTTCCTTGGTGCAGCGCAGACAAAATGTTCTTCCCATTGTCGGTAACCATGATTCCCATTTTAGGTTTTCTTGGAGTAAGCCATGTTTGGATTTCCTGATGAATAAATTTAAGCAGTTCCTCCCCTGTGTGACTCTATTCGCCAAGACAAACCATGTGAAGCACAGCGTGACACCTCCGTGCCCTGCACACATGGTAGACTGGAGGGGAACTGAGACTTGAGCCTACAGTGGAGGGTGAGGAGATGGCGGAGGATGAGGAGGCCGAGTCGCACGGTGTCACAGGCCCAACGGGCAGGGAGCGTGGAGGCCGAAGCGGCGTGACCTGTCCAAGTTGCTGCTGCTGCTGCAAAGGGACCACATTCACCCAGTGGGCCGTAAACGACATGTACTGTCCCTGACCGTAGTTACAGCTCCAGACGTCGGCGCTGCCATGCACTTTGCTACACATGGACAGGCTCAAGGACTGGCCCACCTTCTGTTCAACAAAAGTGTGCAGCGCTGGTACTGCCTTCTTGGCAAAGAAATGACGGCTTGGGACTCTCCACCTCGGCTCGGCACAAGCCATCAGTTCTCTGAAAGGTGCAGAGTCCACCACCTGAAAAGGGAGCGACTGCAGCACCAGCAACTTGGACAGGAGCACATTCAGCTTCTGCGCTGTAGGATGAGTGGGCACATACTGCCATCTCTTGGACATGGCTTAGCTGATGGATTGCTGGCGGGATGCATGACTTGGAGGAGGAGGAGCAGGAGCGACAGAGGATGGGTATGACGCACAGCTGCCTTCCGCTGAGGTGCTGGAGCCTTGGCTGGCAGAAATTGGGAGCGGCGTGCCACTTGGTGAGGAAGCAGGCTGGACCACCTTTTCAGAGCCTCGGTTCTCCCAGGCCGCTTTATGGTGACGCATCATATGTTGACGCAGGGCGTGGTGCCAACATTTGGGCCCTGGCCACGCTTCACCTTCTGCCTACATATCTTGCATGTGGCCATGTTACCCTCCTTCAGGAAAAACTGCCACACTGCCGAGTAGCTACTTTTCCCACCAACAGGCCTCACTGATTCACTGCTACTGTCGCCAACTCCAGGAACCCCTGCTCCACTACCTCCCGATAAGGTAGCCTGCCGCGCAGCAGGTGCTCTACCCCGGCCCCGGCCCCGTTTGGCTCCAGGCTTTACAATTGTGCCCCCATGCTGACTGCCAACCATGCTGCTAACACCTTGCTGCCTCAGCTGCTGACTCCGGGGCAACCTGCGCCCCTCTTCTCCTGATGATGACGATGAAGCCCCTTCATCACCCGGCTCCCAAGTGCGATCGGCTTCATCATCATCACCGAGTTGTGGCTGCACGTCACTGATGTTCTCGGTTTCCTCAACAGTGTCTGGCGCAGGAGCTGGAACGCTCGCAACACCCACGACACTGTCCACATCACTATTTGTCTGCCTAGCTAAAGAAGCCACCTCCATTTCTTGGCTGGGCAGTAGCTGCTGACTGTCCTCTATCTGATCATCCTCCTCACTAAAGAGTGGAGCTGAACCCAAAGCATAGGATACGTCGCTGGGGGAGGGAACGGCATAGGACAGAGGCAATGGGAGGACAGGGACTGCTCTCGGGGTATGCCAACTCAGGGTTGTGTCAGAGGAACATACCGATCCTAGACTGGGGGTCTCAGATGTAACTTGTGATGATGTTGATGAGCGCGTTAACCAATCTACCACGGCAGATGCGTTACTGGTTTAGACACGACCGCTAGCAGATACTGGCAGATCAGGTCTCTCACCGTGACTCCTGCTGCCACTCGCTCCTAGTCCGCTGCGACCTCTGCCTGCTGAATCTTGGCCTCTGCCACTCCTCTTTGAACATCCTTGCACTTGTCTGCCTGACATTTTTATGTATTTGAAATGCACAATAGGTACGATAAAAAATGTGTTTACTTTAAAAAGAAGAAGCGAAATAAAGTGAGGAACTGCTTCTCTGCACCAGATACTATGAAAATTGGCAATATGAGATACCATGCGGCCTAGTGTTTTGGCAGCAGACCAAAAACCAATTCAAAATGCAATAGTTTGATTAAGCTGAGGAAGGATGAACAAGCGTATTTAGTATAGGGTGCCATGTGGTGGTTTGGGATACCCTGCGGCCTGGTGTATTGACAGTAGGACAAAAACCAATGCAAAATGCAATAGCTTAATAAAGCTGATGCTGAACAACGCTTATTTAGTATAACAGATAGGGTGCAACGTGCAGGTTTGGGATACCCTGCGGCCTGGTGTATTTAAAGCAGACCAAAACCAATTCAAAATGCAATAACTTAATAAAGCTGAGGCTGTAGACTCTTATTTAGTCTAACAGATAGGGTGCCACGTGGTGGTTTGGGATACTCTGCGGCCTGGTGTATTGACAGCAGGACAAAAACCTATGCAAAATGCAATAGCTTAATAAAGCTGATGCTGAACAACGCTTATTTAGTATAACAGATAGGGTTACATAAGGCACTGCATAGATGGCATGCACAGTGGCAAGGCAGATTACGGTTTACAGCACAAAGAAATCAAATTGAATACTGATCAGGCAAATCACCCTGTCACTGTCACTTTTATGCTGTCCCTGGATTGTTCCGGTTTTCCACTATCTTTCCCTGGCTCTGTCTGCCTTTCTAAATCTCCCTACCTATCTGTAATTCTCCCTACCTATCGCTAACTGTCTGTCCCTGTCTGCAGCAACCACCGCTGTCTCGCGAATGCAAGTCTGAAATGCGCACAAGCAAGATGGCCGCCGCTTTATATAGCACGGTGACGTCACCAGGCTTCCTGGCTGCTGATAGGCTGCATGTGACCTTCCCATGATAACTTGCCCCAGGGGATATGTCCAGACATGTCCATCCACCATTTTACAATGCCTGTAATTGAAGTAAATGGAGTTTAAAAGAAAACTTCGATCGATCGAATCGCGGGGAAATTTGGATTAGTTCAGAATCAAATATTTCCTGAAATTCGGAACGAATTCGGGTTCGTCCGGATCGATTCGCTCATCCCTAATGCTCACCATTACAGGATACCTTGGTGAAACAAACACAGCTCTTATTCCGATAGGCAAAGCAGGTTCACCAAACAGGCTTGAGTCAGGTTTTGTATCTCTCATTAGGCAATCCTAGGCCTGTGCCTAGGGTGGCCACCTGCAGGGGGCACTGCAGAGTGTGCCATGACTGTAGTAATGTACTGTAATCTATTTAGTCTATTTTGGGGGGTGGGGTGGGTCGGTATGCCTGCTAACTTGATCCATGCACATTTGGGGGGGGGGGTGCTTGTACAGTTTAAATATTTATAGTTGGGGGCTGATGGGGAAATCCACACATATGCTGCATATTGAATTGGGGGGGGGGGGGGAGGGGTGTTTGCTTGTGGGCCAGCTAATTTTTAGGTGGGGTGGTCTGACATGCACGCTAAAGTGTACCGTTTATTTTTAAATGCTGAGTGCACATACATTGCATATTTTTGACGTTTGGAGGGGGGTTCACATGTGAACCGCAACCTGACCTTAGGGGGAGCAAGCACTATAAATGCCTAGGGCAGCTGGAACACCAAATATGGCTCTGTCGTGTGCCCAGCTCCAGCAAACCCAATTAGTCACATGCACTGTGACAGCTGGAACCAGTTGTCTAAACTAAAAGTTCCAAAAAACAACAAGTTTGTGAATATCCACCCTCTAATCTACATGGGCCTCATATCAGCTGCATGAGCTGCTTAGGTTATACCTTTGCACCTAATTTATGTTTATATATTTGTAACTGAAACAGTTGAGCCGAGTGCTTGGGTCCCCCATTATATTTACCATTATAACTGGGTCATAGCTTTCACAGGGCGCCACAGCAATACTCATTGTAGGCTGCCAAAAACGACACCCCTAGCATTAAATTAAACCAAAACCCAGGAGCCCTGGCCTTGGAGCCAAAAAGACCCTAGGCACAGCTGAAAGCCCTTCTCAGGGGCATTCTGATTCCCCATAATCTTATCTTGTTCTTAGATCCCTTAGTGCATGTCTGGGCCTCCCGTGCAGCACTCCATCTGATGTGTGCAATGTGTGCATAGCCTGAGGCAGTGGCCAGGGGGAATCCTGACAGTCAACTCATTATGCATTGTCTGCCATGTATTAATATGCACAGTGATCAATGCTGATTGAAGGTGAGCCTGTGAATGTGGTGTTGGGGTTCACACACAAATGAGCATCCCAATCTGTGGTCTAATTGGAGTTTTAGGCAGTGTTCACGCAGTGTGGGACCTGGGTCATCAACAGTAAAGGCCTAGTGAGCTTTTGGTTCTTCCCAATGTGCTATCGTAGTATGCAGTGTTGGTGCACGGTCTGCAGGGAACACCAGGGGCCAGAAATGTAGGTTGCACTGTGTGAAACTAAGATGTCTGCATCTTGTTTCCTCAAGTGCGCTATTCAGAGAGTGCTGGGGGGTAAACAATGAGTTAGTATTAGTTAATCTTAGTTCCACTCGCACAACCTGCAGCTCTGGCCCCTGGCACTCCCTGCAGACATCGCGCCAACACTACATACTGGGGAAGCACCAGTCTGGTGTTTTTGCCACAGATTCTGAGAGCTTGCATGGGGCCCCTTCTCCCAAGGGCCTGGTAGAAGCTGCCTCCCCTGCCTCTATGGTATGTACGCCCCTGCATTATGTCTGACACCCTCATTTTTCTATTGAACACACTGAGACACAATTGGGTCGATTTAGATCCAGGTGAGAATTCTCACTCATTTTTAGGAGAGAAAACTGCCAATGACTTTCATTGTCTACTGGATGTAAAGTTTTACCTGGCTCTGAATCAGCCCCAAGGAAGACAATGGAAATCAATGGCAGTTGTCTCTCCTAAGAAGGGAGTGAGAATTCTCACCTGGTTCCACCCCCTTGTCTTTGGCATAAAATAAAGTTTCAGACATTTTGTAGACTAAATGAACAGAAAATAACAGAAAACAGAAATTTTAAAAGCTCATTATTCCAAAAGAAATAAATAGTTTCAAGAATGACCCTGTGTGACATTCATTATCCTTGGTAATAAATAAGAAAATTCGTATTAACTTGTTTTAGGGGAAGGAAATACACACATTTTAAAATAGTAAAATTGTGTGTCGATTTAATTGGCCTTCTTTTGTTCTTATCTATAAGGGTCATCTACTCCGAATATCATTAAAGAAAGAAAACATTAAATCACTTTCTGATGTTTAACTTTATAAGTGATCTGCAACTTCCTGGGATCTTTTTTTCTAGATGCCCTTGAAATAGGAACTTCCTTTCCTAAATTAGATTTGTGCATTAAAGCTTGAATTGCCTCTTTCTTTTGTATTCTTTTAAGTACTCCAAATGCCTTCCCCTCTCAGAAAATGCCAATAGCAAGCAAAGAGCTGTACACAATATAAATGCACAGACTGTGAAAACCTCAACTTGCTGGTCCCTTGCTTTAAATCATATAAGAAGTTAAAAGGCTATATAAGGAGTTGAGAGGCTTAACATGTTTGTAAAGGCTCTGCAGTCAAAAATCGAAACAAAAATGTCGAGCCATGCTTACATTTACGAATTTGTTATGTAATAAAACTGGTATACTGGCCGCCGGTGAGTTCAGTCCTGGAAAGTGTTTGGAGTTTTTGGGGGTTGCGGAGGCTATGCCCAGACCTGGTAGGGTGTTGGACCACTGTACCTGCAAAGAATTAGCAAAAATTGTTATCTCAAACAAAGCCCAAACGCAGAAAAATTGAATCACAAAGCAAATGTATGTAAAATGAAGTTTTACATGAGTTAGTAGTTGGTTGATTTGAATATAAACAGACAACGTGGGGTCACATTCCCCAAGGCTACCAACTTTTGCACCATGCTAAGGGGCCCCCAGCCATGCCGGGATACCAGCTTCTATGCTTTTCAGGAAGTCCCATGCTTTTAAAGATATGCCCCTGAAAGAACACTGGGCTATTCCTGCACCCCTCTGATGAGCAGAGAAGATGATCATAATGTCCAGGATCTAGGAAACAGGAAGTAGTTAGCAAGGGCTGTACTTGGTGGGAGTCCATGGAAAGTCCACTTCACATTATAGCAGGTGTCGTGGAAACAAATTCAAGGGGTCAGGGCCAAGAGCAGTTAGTAATCCAATGCCAGAGACTCAGGAGCCAAAACAGGTAGTCATCCAAAGCCAAGGACTCAGAAGCTGAGTTTAGAAAGTTGTCCAAAGGGTCAAAGCCTAGTCGGGTAGTCATCCAAGCCGGCAGTCAGAACCAAAGCTTGTAGCAAGCAGAACCAATGTCTCAACCAACAGCAGCAGATGGCAGATGCCACTTCAAAGAAGATTTGTAGCCCTCTGCCTTGTGCTTTAGGCTTCCCTAAAGGCTGTATGTTTTGTGGAAAAATCTTGTGCATGGATACAGCACGTGATGCATGATGCATCACACCTGACACATTGCACTGCATTCAAGGTCACAGGCACCAGACTGTGCAGGCACAATCCAGTTTACTGATCATATCTGTGACCAAACACATGCATGGCTATGCCAATGCCATCCAACTGGAACATCCAATGAATGCAAACACAACCCCACGGGTGTGAATCTGTAAATGCTGGTGCACCTGAACAGTGGACCTAAACAGAAACTTTACAATGACACATACATATCCCTTGGAACAAATTTATGAGAGAGAGTAGGAGACCGTGGGGCCTACCTTTAGGAATGCCTAGAGTGGTGAGTTCCTTTGGTTGAGAACCAACACTACAGAAAAATGTTCATCTGAGAGAACAGCATTCTCCTATGTGTGTTTGTAGTGAACAGACATATATACCCACGTATTATAAAGTATGTCTGTATGCAAAAGAAAGTAGAAAAAGATTTCTATTCCAATGTATTTTAAAATGTATGGCCATTTTTGTATGCATAAGGCGTGGGAACTGACAAAGATAGATGCTTAAGTAGAGCCTGTTACAAGGTTGGCTGACCTACTCTCAAAATGTCAGCTAATCTGTTTGCATAAATGTAGATGAACCAAGATTGCTTCTGAAGTTAACTACAGTGGTAAGCTGGGGAAGGGCTGTAAGCACAACCATGTAGCCCTTTTATATGTGGCCATTGCCAGCCTGTAAATCAACTAATACAAAACACTAATATTATTGTTGAAGTTATTCATTCCCAAATGCTTTTTCTGATAGTCAAGGAATTGCATTCATAGACAAAAGTATAGCAAGCCAGTTAGGGAAAGATGCAAGTTAGGCTAAATGTATGAGGGTTTTCCCCCTAATCTAGGGTGTTTCTTAAAGCGGACCAAAACCAAAAGTCTTAAAGTCCATTTTCAGCCAAAAAACAAAAAAAGCTGTACTTACCTTTTCTCCCACGCAGACCGTCGCTCCTAGTCTGGGACTGCAGTGCTTACCTGAAAGGCTGGATGCAGGTCCCTAGCCGCAGGGCACCATACACAGCGACAGTCTCTCATCGTGAGTCTCTTGCTGACTCCCTCCGATGTGGCGACGTCCCTGCCATCAATCATGGTGAGCTACCACGCCCCCCTCCATTCACTGCAATGGCCAGCATACCTGAATGGCTGGTGGCATGTGCGAGCATCCAGAGGGAGTGACCTTCGGCAGGTGCTCCAACAAAACATTCATTTATAGTAGATTGCTGGGAATTAATATGCACCGCATAGTCTGATTGGCTGGAAGCCCATGCATGCACCATGGGTACAAGGAGGGAGGTAAGAGATCCAATGATTCTAATGGGGATTCACACACAGGGGCATTCCAAATTGCACCCAAAAAACTGGGTTTTGGTCAACTTAATAATGGGAAGTATTTATAAAGGCACATACAGACCAAAGATAACATGATTTTTACCCACAGTTCTTAGCAGTAGGAGGAGCCATACAATTAATCTCTTTTTGCCTTTGTGATACCTGTAGTGACCAGAAAGAGCAGGTCAGAGATGCAATGCTTCAAGGAAAGATTCCTTTTTGTTATCTTCCTTCTGGTTTTCCTCCTCTGGAATGTTAAATAAACATTTGTGTTAGAATTGTGCTCCATACCTGTGATTCACTTATCAGCATGCTACTTCCAAGTTTCTTATATGCCTGTGTATTAGTTATACTAAAGTGGGAGTGGTTTTCCTTGCCTTGAGTCCCATAATCCTTCCACTAAAACAGGTGAGTTCCCCTTATCTGCAGAGTTTGAATCAGAGCAGATGGGATTAAAACTGTCATCTCTGCCTTAGCCAATCAGATGATTGGCAAACCAGAGTCAGGAAGTCTCATATTTGTAAACACATATTTGCTACAGAAAGCTGTTTTAACAAATTGCAAACAAATAAAAAAATAACAGTTAAGTTCAGCACATTGAGAACCTAATTTTGGCACAAAATAATGAAAACCAGGCCATCGAAGATGAATATTTACACAGCCAGAACTGACTACTTGTGGACACGTGTTTTACATTAGTGGCCCTCGACAGCAAAAAGCTGAAACATGGGTTTGAACCCCTCTGTTACAGTGCTCTCAAGTATTAGCCCCCATACAGCCATCACTTCTAGTCTTCTGTTGATGAGGGCCATTAGCTTAATTTTAGACTAGATATATTCAAGCATTGCAAGCCTAGCTGACTATCACAAAAGCAAAAATGAATTATTTGTAGGGCTCTGCCTACTACTAAGAACCATGGGTAAATCATGTATTTTAGATCTGTATGTGCCTTTACATTTAATCTGTTATATAAATATAATATGTTATATTATATAATCTGTTATATAATATAAATGCTATTCTTTCCACCCACAGACAAAAACATATGCCTTTATTAATCCACATGAAGGTGCCCAATGTATCGGGAGGTTAGAAGCTAATTTTGCTCCTCCCATCTAAAGATCACAGGCAGCTAGCTCATGACTGTTCCTCCCACAGACAGAACCCTAAATTAAATTTTCTCCTCTCCCCCACATATTCTTGTGCTCTAAGCACAGGTTATAGGCAGGGTGCAAGAGCTACTCGCACATTCCTTATAAGAGGTGTATACCTGAGGCCTTTCCAATCACGCCTCCAGTGAGTTGATAGCCCTCCTGGGTCTGGAGATAAGAAACCTTGGAATGTACCACCCTGGCACCCACAAGCAACAGTATCAGAAATTTGCTGTGCTGGTTCCGGGAATTTGTGGTGCTTTTGCTTGGTCCGATCAGCCCTAATCCACATGCCCTTGCAGGGGTATATACCTAAGGTTCTCCCCTTTCCAACAACACCTCCAGTAGGCTGCCACCACTAGGTCAGGAGATCCGGCACATGGAACTGTAGCACCTTGGCAACCGTGAGCAGTGGGGCTGCTGCTTGGTCCGGTTGACCCCAATCCCCATGTCCTTGTAGGAGTGTCTGAGGTTCTCTCCTTTCCATACCTCCAGCGGGTCAATAAGATCCGGAGATCCGGCACTTGGAAGTGTACCACCCTGGGGCCCACAAGCAACAGTACCAGAATTTTGTGGTACCGGTGTTTGGTCCGGTCGCCCTAATCCACATACCCCCGAAGTGGACTATACCTGTGGTTCTCCCCTTTCCAATGACACTTCCAATGGGTTGTTAGCCCACTTAGGGCCAGAGATCTGGTGCTCAGGAATGTACTATCCTGGACGAGGTGCATTGATCCCCAGGATGATTTGAAGCCTCGGTTCTCCAGATCCAATGAGCCTAGAAACTCCATGGGGCATGTGGCATGCAGCGACATGTGGGTCCAATCTGCGGTATTGCAAAATCTTGCTACTGTTGTTCGCTGGAGCCAGGGTCTAAAAATCAGCCGAAGCTCTCAGTTACATTCCCTGTAAATTTGGGTTTCCTTGCCACCATGGTCTTTGAGAATCAGGGCTCAGAATTGAACCCCCCTGGGCGAGGTGCATTGATTCCCATGGTGACCCACTTTGATGCCCTGGATCTCCGGACTTAGGGGGCTAGGAATCAACTGGACATGAACCAAGGACAGTGCAGAGAGGTGATGAGGACTGGAGCCTCCGGAGACAAGTGGTGGACAGTACCGAGGACAGCAAACAACAGGATGTCAGCCACCTACCTATCTACCTACCCACCTACTGACCCATTAACCAATTTACCCACCTACCCACTCAACCTCCTACCTATCTACCTGTCTTACCTACCTATCCAACTGCCTACTGACCCATCTACCTACCTACATACATACCTGCCCACTCACCCCCTACCCAGCCCTGGTGCACAGGCAGAATCTTCAGATCCTGGAGGTGGCAGTTGTCCACCCACCTACCTTCCCACTTGCCCACCTCCTTACCTGCCCTCCCACCAACCTCGCTACCTGCCCTGCCACCTACATACCCACTCATCTAT
The DNA here is from genome assembly GCA_027917425.1 of Gastrophryne carolinensis. Lineage (NCBI taxonomy): Eukaryota > Metazoa > Chordata > Amphibia > Anura > Microhylidae > Gastrophryne > Gastrophryne carolinensis. The sequence continues at coordinate 496,169,305 of CM051235.1, forward strand.
ATGCCTTACCACCCACCTTCCTACCTACTCACTCAACTATATACCATCTTACTTACCCACCCACCTACCTACTGATCTATGTATCCACATGTCTACCCCCTGCCTACCTATCCTAACTTCCTATTCATTAAGAATTCCTATCTATTACTATCTACATTCTTACAGACTCCTCTACCAGACTACCCCCTACCTGTCTGAGTACCTAACCATCTACTTACCTACCCATCTTTCTACCTGCCTAATTGTCATCTTACCTACCTACTCACTCACCTGTATGCCTGCCTGATCACCCACCTACCTTCCTAACATAACCTACCTACCTAGGAGGTACAGGGAGGTTGCCTTTTCTTTTTGGTATCCACACACACACTGTACCCAGCACAAATGTACAGCACTAGGTAGTGTGGTTTTAAACAGGAGCATGGCTTATCCACTCATAGAAGAAATTATTGTGTTTTTTGTTTCTTAGTGACCTTGGTTATTGACATGTGTATGCATTGGTCTAATAACGCACATTGCTCATTAGAATAATTTGAGCAAGAAGCAATGATTGGTTTTGCAGTTTTACAAGGGAGGAGAATGGTTTATTCACTCAGTATGTGAAGTGAGGGGTGGGCAACCTGTTTCTATATACATGTCCCCTCTATCACAGTGAATGGAGTGGGCGTGATTGCATCACTGTGACAGATTGTTTTTGTCATATTACTTGGCTGGACTAATACTTTAAATAGAATGTCCAGTTACAAAAAAGGCCTTACCTCTCCCATAATTCAGTACTGTCACCCAGACACGGGCAGCGGCCGCACAGAAAGTGCAGAAAGTGCACAGAGTGGCACCCACCACTGTACACACACCTGCTCGCTCATGTGAGGATGGGTTTAATAAGACACTGGACTTTAATGGAAAATAAATACTGCATCAGGGGCCTCCATCACACTTAATCTGGCCCTGAAAATTAGGCAAGGATATCACTATCAGCCCAAGACATCTCAGATGTGCCCTGCTTTCAGTGTGCTTCCAGATTATCAATGTCTACAGACTACAGCATTGCAGAGGCAGAACATGGGCTGGGGTGTCTTGGTTTTGGCTTTGGGACATGGCCGGCCTTTGTGGTGTGCAAGCTATGTGGTTGCACAGGGCACCATCCTGATCTCTCTGTGAAGGGGTGCCACGAGACTCCATGCAGACACTTCTTTCTCTACTGTTTTCCTTTCTCTTTCCTTGCACTGTCTATACATCTGTCATATTTGCGTTTCTCTATCTTTCTCTCTGTCCTTTTCCCCAAGTTTGTCATCTCATTTCCAAATTCCCTCCTTGTTGACAATTGTTTATATTTGTTCCATCTTTTCAACCTTCCCTTCTACTTTTACATTTCCATTTCTTATCCACGTTTGATTTATCTTTCTCTTGTCACCTTCCTTCTCTTTACCTCTTTTTCCCCATTCCCTTTTTCTTCTCTCTTTTTCATATTCCCTTCTCCTTCTTCTTTTACACATTCATCTCCTTATATTGTCACCTCCATTCAATTTCATTTCCTTCTTTCACCTTCTCTTTTATCCCTCCCTCCCCCCCCCCCCCCCTCATTACCAAATTCACTCCTACTTTTTACACCTTCCCTTTATCTCTATTCCATATTTGGGGATACTGTCCTGAGCTTCTGCACAGGGCAACATTTTACTTAAAGTAAAATAAGGTGGGAAGAAGTGGTGGAGACTTGGGAGATAGGAAGTAGAGGGTATGCGTGTTAGAAGCAGCAGGATACCCACAGGACAAAGCACATTCCTGTACAGATTCTGAATTGTGGTGGGCAGTATGCTGGGGCCCATCCAGTCCCAAAGCACACTCGAATGCGCTGATGCAAACTCAGCCGGGCTCGTCTAAGGAGCCAAGTCCAGCTGAGCGCAGCCGAGTGCTCTGGCTGTCACGTCCCTCACTACCCTCTAACAGGGAGCATGCCCGCACCAGCAATTTACAAATGCCTGGCGTGGGCACTATTTGACCAGGAGAGAAGGTGAGTATCCCGGGCGACCTGGGGGGGTTTCACACAGCAGGGCATCCCGATTCTGGATGCCCCAGGGGTGTGAATCAAGGGGCCATGGATTTTGGTCCACTTTAACAGTCATCTTAACTTCAGAGGCCTTAATCCCACACAGCCCAGAAAAAAAACATTGCTTACCCGAGCGCTCTGCTTGCCGGAATATTGAATCAGTCCGTCTTCAGCCCACTCAGGTTCTGAAGCTGACAGCATACTCTCGATCAAGTCCTGGCGCATCCATCAACTATTGTCTCATGTTGTGCACCTCCTGCTGTCAATAAACAAGGATGTCTTCTCCCTTATTGATGGAAGCAGGGTTCCTTTAAGAGAAATATTTTGACATGTAATAACTAAGACTGATTAATTTTTTTACCAATATAAGCCTTTGTTTTTTTTATATTCACTTATGAGTGTGTTACAGTTACATGTTAGTTATATGTTACAAAACATGTCACTAAGACTGTATTGTACACATACGCCATGCACCACAATGCATGAAGTCGATATAAGTTATATTATAAATACATTGCACCTGTCCTAACATTACCTGTATAAAAAAAAATAACAAGCTGCTTGGCAACAGAGGCAGTGTTAAAAAGGCTTGAATACAATAGCCTCGATTCAAAGACACATTCGTCCGGACTTTCGTAACTGTCTGTGAAAGTTTGGGTGGGTGTTAGTCTTTTTTTTGCTTTTTTTTCGTTCACTTTTCATTCGCACGAGCGTTCGGGAAAATGTGTATATGCGCTTTCGATGAACGGAAGCAAATCGGAACATTTCCGTTAGTTCGGATCATTTTCCAAACAAAATCGGAAACTTTTCGTTCGTTCAGATAACTTCCGTTGTTGGGATGGGTTTCCGTCTGATTCAGAAAGCTGATTTCCGACGGATCACCACCCTATAAATCCGTTTCATTTCCGATCCACTTACGGGACCTTTGAGGGCTCGAATTGCTATTGTTAAACATGTTTTGCGGCTATGTGGAGGAGTCTGCGCGCCTTTAGCACCAAGGCATTGCATGTATCAGCATGGCCGAGGCCATAAATTGTATAGCAATGCATACCTGAATCAATACATTTCATGTATGCCTTATAGATGCATTTTAATGCTGACCTTAATTAGTCCTTAGCATGTAAACCTTTATTTTCCCACACATCCATAAAATTGCTATATTTTTTTAGACTTATGTCCTTTGTGAATTATATTTGGATTGTTGAACTTGAATCTTAATTTGTTGTAGGAGTTATTGTTTTAGTCGGTTACCTTTACTTTGTGTAATTATTTTATATTTGGTTGCAGGAACCGCAAGATGTGCCACTCACACAACATACAAGCAGTGTTTGGTCCAGCTATGCGATTCCTCAGTGTTCTTGCAGGGCATCCAGGGTCGTCCCATGATGCTTATATATTGCGAAGCTCCGGCTTATTTCGTCAGTTTGAGTCAGGAGAATTCTCTGGTGGATGGCTCCAGGGTAAGTTTGCTCACATTCCATCAATCCATTTTCACTGTATGGCAATGAATATAGTTGATGACTCATGACTTAACCTATTGCTGTTTTTAGCCCTTGAGGACATGTTAAACAATATTGTAGCTTAGAATGTGTATTCTATGTTATTATTTTTAAATTCTTTCAGAGGATTCTGGATATCCACTCCTGCCCTTGCTCCTGATGCCCATTCTTTGCCTGCAGAATGCGGGCCAGGGGTTCTCTAATCGGGCACTATGCAAAACCCGGGCCGTGGTGGCTAGGGCCCTCTGGCTTTTGAAGTCCAGATTTAGGTGTTTGGACCATACAGGGGGTGGCACTGCAGTATGACCCCAACAAGGTTATACCAATATTTTAATTTACGTTTTTTAACAGGGACCACACGTGCCAGAATGGCACAACTGAGTGTCAGGGTCCTTCAGTTGGTGGGCGAGATGCAGGAGCTGCGCAACTCATTGGGGACCACAGATGAAGAATAATGTTCTGTGGCCTGCCATTGCTATGTATTTTGTTTTTTATAGTTGTAAAAATTAGAAATTTTCTAAATTTTTTAAAATTTTATATTTTATGATGGAATCCAAAGAAAAAATGTTACAGTGTCATTTCATTTACAAAATACATTAACACAAAACTAATGGGCCCAGAAATATTTAAAGATGAATATTCACATGACCGAGAAGTGGTTTGGGTGAACTTTAAGGGTCCAAAAGGGAAGATGGAGGATAGTGCTAAGTGGTTTGGGTGAGCTTTAAGGATCCAAAAGGGAAGATAGAGGATAGTGCTAAGTGGTTTAGCTAAACATTGTAGTGGAAGTGAGGGTGTCAAATATGTAGGCGAGCACTTTAATGAGTTAAGTTTGTAGTGGGCAGGCGTAAGATAGTAAGGATTTCCGTCTGGACGAATATTTATTGAAAAAGGGAAACAGAATCGAACTGGAAACGTAAAGGATTCGTTGGAGGATGCGATGGGAAAAGGGCAAAAACGAAAGCCTACGTTGTAACATGTGAAAATGAAACGGAAAAGTCACGCTGGAAAATGGCATCCTCGTACTCGTAATCTGCCATACGAACGGACTGAAACTTTACAGAAGGTTTTCAATGCATGCATAGAATCGTTTGCACGCTCATACGAGAACGGAAACATTTCACAAAAAAAACAGATCGGCACTAAAACTGAAGGTTTTTTTTGTCTCTCTGAATCGAGCCTAATGTGTGACCATATACACTACAGATTCTACAAACAGAACAATGTGTTTACAAGCTGTATGTTTGTCCTACATTCTTTAGGAAACCATTTTCTCTTTTTTTTTTGTTTAGCATTATTCTGTTTGAGCTTTAAAATCAAAATATGATCATATGCCCCACTTCCTGGGCTGTGTTTTCCAACAGGCACTCAAGGCTTTGTGCCAAGGTTAGCAATTTGGGGGGGGGGGGGCAGCCCCCCCTAGGTAAAATGTTACTATTGTTCACACCACCTTGCCATTATTGACTGTCATTCATTACAGCTGCTCTTGATCCCAGACCAACCGCCTGGTGTCTAAGCTTCCTGACTGGACATGGCCAGAATAGATGAGATTGCCACGCCTTTTGTCAGTTCCCAGGGACTTGTCTCCTGGCCATCATCTATCCTGGCAGCAACGTGGTCGGAAGGAGGGGAAGTATTGGATGCTCAAGGGACTCCTGGGTCCTCGGTGGTCCCGAGGTGGTACACAGTGCTGCAACTGACAGTGGAAGCCACCTCTTGCCATCCACCTGTAAAAGTGGATCCCTGCTCTCCACATAACCACTGGCCTCTATCAGGCTGTCAGGTGCCTGCAATAGGTCGGAATCCATCATGTGGAGAGATGGTTGTATTTTGCATTTTGTCTCTGTTTGTGGGGTTAGAAATTTGTGTGGGACAAGGTGTAATGTTGGTGATTGATAAAACAAAGCAGCAGTTCAATTAATCCTGCAGGTTGGCCAAAAAACATTGATGGTAAAGCAGCAAATGCTAGGATTTTATGACAAAGTGTGATTAAATCTGTGGCCCTGAAGCCTATTTTCTGGACTTGCGGAACATCATAATGCATTTATTGTGGCATTGTGTCAATGAAAGGTGAGCATCTCTACACCACTCACCTCTGCCCCTCGCCAGTGTTTTTCATTCTGCAAGGCTCTCCCCATTAATACATTAGTCTATCCTTTTGTATAGTTTTGTTTTCTATACCATTGGCTTTGGATTTACATTTTCACATTATCACAATCTCTCTACTTTGTATTTTGAAGTGCATTCAGTAACATTGTATAGAAGATAAGATAAGCAGAGCTGCCTATCACCTTGGTTGTGTTTTGTGTTATAAAAGCTTTTACTGTTTCACCTTGGAATATCGTTTTTTTTTTTTCATTAAAATTATTAGTCTTGTATCAAGATACTGTAACATTTCACACTGCTAATTAAATGGCATTTTAAAATGCTTCAATCTCAATAAAGGATTTGCACTCTCCTCAGCGCTGCATCTACTTCCAAATATTATATTTATATGATGATTGAAATTTTGACCTTAGCACGGTAAGTAGAGGTTCAGTTTCTCTGAGGGTACATCCCTTCATGTCACGCAGTGGTGATAATTCATTTTCATTGACGAGGAATGTATATTTACAGGGCCAAGGCAGGGCTATGGGGGGGGGGGTCATGCTGCAGCCTTGGCTAAGATTACATTTTGCAGTTAAGAGCTTCAGATATTGTTATGGTGTACATACTTGATTAGCAACATCTTAGTTTTGTAGTTAAAGATTTGCAACAACCCAATGTGCACAACTTGAATCCTGTTGCTGACATTTCACTGTCTGTAGGCTGAGCAGAAACTGAAAAAAGGCAGAAAGGAGTAGACCCCCCCCCCTTTGTTTCAGAGATTGAAATGTAAGACAGGCTATGGAGCAATCCGCAGCCATGGCTTTAAAGGGTAATTCCACTTTCGATCACATTTTCCAAAGTTTCCATTATTGTGTGGCAAAATGAGGTCTCCACTGTGCTAAGCTTATCTGTTATTTTTTAATATTCTATTTGTTTGCAACTCTGTGTTATAAAAGAAAACAGTTTTCCATAGCAACAATGTGTGTACCTTAGCTATGTACACCAAAGTGGTGATTTTAAGTACATATCATAGACTTCTTCACTAGACTTCTCCTAGCTTGCTAATCATCTGATTGGCTAAGGCATGGGCGTTTGGTTTAACCCATTTTTCTGAAATTCAACTTCTTCAGTTTGGAAAGGTCACAGCCTTGTGTTCCTGTGGCAAAGGGGTTAATGGCAGGGTTCTCAGCTGGATAGGTCATTAGGTTGCTTTGCCAAAGTCCTAGAAAAATGAGAACCATGGCAACAGCATGTTGATAAATAAATCACAGGTATGAGGGCATAATCCTAACACAAATGTTTATTTTACATTCCAAAAGAGAAAAACAATTAGGCAGAACATCAAAAAAACATACCAAAAGAGAGTTTTCCTTTAAAATAGGAGATAATCATCCAGCAGCACATCCAGCAGCCAAACTCTTCTGACACAGAAGCTCAGCATTCACTTAGTTAAGGCATGTGAGCTTTCATTTTGCAACTAAGCTGGATTTCAAAAAAAAAATTCGGCAAAAATGTAGCAAATTTGCCCCTGTTCATGACTGGGAGGGAATCACGAATGGTGATGCCACCCTTATGCATAGCCCTTTGGATTTGTATTCCAGGAGCCTGGAACTTAATGGGGAAAGTCCACTTTTGATGGCATTTTTTAAAAGTGTATATATATTTTGTGCCAAAGTACAGTACGAGTACCTGCGGCCAAGCTGTTCTCTTGGCGGTGGCCAAATCTTTGAAACAAACAGGGTTTTCCATTGCCGAAGCAACACCCACCTGGCTCTTTTGAGATTGCTAAGGTGCCAGGTGACACGCAAAGGAGCCAGGTGATGTGAAACACTGGCTGGCCGCATCCCTGGCTTTCATGCTGGGTGTGGCCGCTCCTACACCCAGCTATTCAGATAGGCTGGGCGCGGGCACAGCTACAGGGGAGCCAAGGATATGGCAGTCGTTGATTGCAGCGTTAAGGGAGTAAAGGTGAGTATACCAATGACCCCGCAGGTTTCCCATAGTGGGGCATCCCGCTATAGGATGCATCGGGGGTAGGCTAGTGGCCAGCCCTGGGATCCGCCGGCCGCATACTGTGTGCTTAGCATATTCATAATGTGCCATGCTTGGATAAGTGTACTGAGAGTAACAGCTTGTACATAAAGTTGGATCATGAAGAGACATGCTGCAGGCAGAAAGATTGTCTGTACCCTGTTAGCAACTAGTGTGCATAGATGAAAGACGGAGGTGTTTGCTGGGTGTCTGACCTGTGGCAAAGTTGGCAAACAGAGGAAAATGCTGGAATACAGGGTGGGCAGGCTGTGGTTTGCTGGCAGCCTGATCAAAGGCTGAAGCCAGAAGTCTGACTGCTGAAAGCAGAGAGAGGAGAAAGGAGGGTGGGGTGTCAGATCTGCAGAGAGAGGCAGCCAAACAGGATGTCCGGGGAGGGAGTGGGAGGCGTTTCCGTTCTCTGTCCATTGAAGGTTGATTAAACGACCAGGTCAGTGGGCTGGTGATTGAAAGCTGAATGAAGAAACTATTTCATAACTACAAAAACAGACAGGAGAGGAAGAGGAAGACAGAAGACGAAAGACAACGCTGATATGACTCAATGTAAGGTAAGCCACTGATATTTATTTTTTAACGTTTGACTTGCCAATCACTTAAAAGGGGGTGTGAGTAAGGTGTGCCATAGCATAACAGAGTCTGACCAGTAAGGTAAGCTGGGTAAGTCCTGCTCACCGAATAGCCCGGTGCTGTCCTGATCCATGTCGGAAGGATTTCAAAGGGGCTGAAAAACCTGACATTGGGGCTGCTGACAATGGATGGTCTTTCAAGAGATCAGCAGCTGTGCTGCTGTTTGGAAGGACTAGGTACATAAGGCACCAGGGACTGGGCCATGTGGAGGCCTAGAGCCAGCCTTGCATGTTTGCACGAGATTAATACCGGGCAGAGGCACCACAAGGAATTTTCCTGGTTAAGTGCTTCAATGGGTCCTGTAGTCAGTCCACTAAGTTAAGCTTGGTTGTCCTGCTGGCTGATTTGCCTGTCCTGATCCATGTCAGAAAGACTATAATGGGGGTGACAAGCCTAAGATGGAGGCTGTTGTTGGATAGGTATTGGAGAGGACTGCAGTCATGCTGCTTTGTGGAAGGACCAGGGGCATGAGGCTGGGCTATGTGGAGGCCTAGAGCCAGCCTTGCATGTTTGCATGAGATTGATGCCGGGCAGAGGCACCACAAGGAATTTTCCTGGTTAAGTGCTCCAAAGGGTGGTCTGGGCTCTTGGAGGTCTGCAGCCAGCTGTGCATGTCGGCACGAGATTGATGCTGAGGCAAAAGCACCCAAATGGATTTGTTGAGCTGTTGGAAAGTAGTCAACAACTTGCAGCAAGAAAGCTTTTAATGTCTTATAGCAGGATCTCTGACTAAATGAACATGAGAAGCCTGTGAGTTGAAGCCATATTTTGGTCATAACTGTGAGTAAGCCAGGAGGCCGTGTGTGATAACATGGACTTTTGTTATACTGTATGCTGAAAAAAGCCTTTTGACATTTTATATATGTAGGAAATAAACCATTTGAGCTAATTATCCCCATGTTTTGCCTGTGTCTCTGATGGAATCTTACATATTCTATATTTTTACATTAGTTATTTGTTATGTTGGCTGTTTTATGGCACCATATCATTCATAATTTGTACATTTTTTGCATCTTCATATTTGTTTGTATTGTTTTTCTGGGTTGGTCTTTTTTCCAGCTTGTGTGTTATTTGTCTTTTTATGTCAATAACATTTGCCTGTACTTTATTTTTTTGCCTCGTGAGCCAAATTCAACACTTTAAACTTGCACCTCTCCGTATTTTTGGTGTGATCTACAACTGTGCAGACAGATTTCATTTTTGTTGGAGTACTACACTCCAACCAGTGTTAATTAAGTGTGAACATAGCCTAATAGAGCATTTTTTTCCTTTTTTAATTATCCTAGCCGCCATACTTCCGGTGAATCGCCTATTCTCAGCATAACATTCTTATTTTCTGAACAGTTTCAGTTATTATGGCTGTATTCTGTCACAATTACAAAAGAAGCCCTACAGAAACGCAGTTGCAATCCTTTAGTGGTCCTTTAGTTTGTTGGCTGCCAATGGTGCAGGTCCGTAAGGAATCATCATATTGTACAGAAATATATGTCTGTAGACTTCCATTGTCGGGTGTGAATACCGAAATAGAAAAAAAAATATATATGCCATATGTTGTATAGAACGTTTAGTTTCGAGCTAATTAATACAATGTAACAGAATACAAAGCTCACTTAAGTGACTTTTTTTTCTACAAAGTAAATTAATAAACCCGGAATACCTGCAAAAAGGAAATGACATTCTTCTTTGTTTGTTTCTTTTTTCTTTTTCCATACATTGAATAATGGATGCATATTCATTGAAGGTCAGAGGGAATAATCGGCACACATACAAAAAAAATTGTTATTCTTTTGCAAAGCACTAAACTCATGCAATTTTCATTTTCAATTGTCTTCACATAGATGCAAATATATGCACTTATATTGTTTGTCTGTTGTAAAGAAAAAAGGAGAAGAAAATTAGGAGTTAGGAGACTAAATTATAAAAAGTTGGTGCACAGATACAAAAAAAGGTCATGCTTTCATTTCAGGGCTTTTAATGTGACAGTGGATGTACAGTGATGCTTAAAACGTTGTGAATGTTGCAAAACTCTATATATTCCAATATGATTCTGACCTTAAAGGGTCACTAAACCCAAAATAAAGAAAAACCCACCTTCCCTCCCCCACAGCATCTCCCAGGCAGTGTTCCACTTGGAAACCTCAAGGCAGTGAGCATATGCTCCACAATTCTTTGGGCCATGACTGCCAGTCACTGTGCCTGTGCCCAGCCACCTTCCTTCATTGCAAAGGAAGTGGCATGTCGGGCACTGTCTTGGCACGCCCCCTCTATTGCAATAAGTGGATGGTGCTGTGCACAGGCACAGTAGCTCATCTACGTCACGCTCTCAGAAACCGGAAGGTTTCTGAGCCATGGACCAGCAGGACTTGCTGCACGGAAGGCAAGGTGAGTGCCTGTTTGTTTTTTTATTTTGGGTTTAGGGACCCTTTAACCCTTTAAGTGCCAGTCTACCTGGAGATTTTGTCACCCTTTGTTGTCAGACCATTTTTCACTATTATGCACTATTAGTCTGTGCTTTGACATGAAATGTCTTTTTTGTCAGTTTTTAGGTGTATGGGGTGTTTTGGGGTGAAATATGTGCAATTTTTTTAAAAATCTATTTTTTACAATTTGTAGTGTTTTTTGTAATAAAAAGGTGTGTCAATAAAATCTTATTGCATGTGAAATCCCAATTTTTCCCGGTTACAGCAGTACCACATATGTATTGGTAGACACCATTTCCTGCCCAGGAGACTCCCCCAAACTGAAACAGCGCTTTAGGAGATTTTCAGATAAAATACAACTATGCTATGCGCTATGCGCACCTTGCAGTTTTTCACGAAAAACAACTCTTTACATTTGAAATACCCCCACACACTATATATTCTCTGGAAGTACACACCTCAAACTTTCTAGGTGTACCAGGCTTGTTGACATGGGTGCAATTTTCTGGAAGCAATCCCTCAAAGAATTCTTTGGTTGCACAGAGTTTCACTAAAAAAGAATAAAAATCAAACTCACATTTTACTAAAAAAAAACAATATGCAAACAAGAAAAAACAAGTTCAATCTGAAAAAGCAACATCCCCCGAAAAGAACAAAACCCAAAATGAATAGGTCCTGTCAAGAGAAGAGTTGTCAAACAACCCAAAGTAAAGCATGTGCGTAAGGGTAATTTTACTTTAAAATTTCAGCTCTGCAGACAAAGTGTGCACCTTGCGCTTTTTCGACCAAAACAACCCTTTACATTTGAAATACCCCCCACAAACCATATATTCTCTGAAAGAACACGTTAAGCTTTCTAAGTGTACCCAGCTTGTTGTAGTGGGCTCATCGTTTTAAAAGTGATCCCTCGAAGAATTCTTAGGTTGCACAGGATTTCTCTAAAAAATATTAGAGTAGACTTTAACATGGAATGTCTTGTTTGTAATTTCTCTACTGTTTTTTCAAATATTTTTGAATAAAAAAAACCCAAAAATAAATAAAATATTATTTTTAAGAAGCCTCATTTCTCCCGATTACAACAGTACCACATATGTATCGGTAGCCCCCACCCCCCCATTCTTGCCCTGGAGACCCCCCCAAACTGAAAACTTTATAACATCTACAAATAAAATACAACTGCAATCCACACTATAAAGGTTAAACAAAAAGGAAGGGTGAACCCCATTTTTAGGGGAATGTTAAGGCTTAAAAATCCACAAAAAATGACATGGGGTCCCCCCTACCCAGCGTAACCAGCCCGGTACCAACAATGCAGGGCTTGTTGGAACAAGGCGCAGGGGCCAGCTTTTGTGGCCCCCCACCCTGCCGGCTACAAGCCCGCATAGACAAATGGCCTGGACCCTTATGCCCCCCTTCAGGCTTTGGGGAGGCAGGGACACAGAAAAAAGTTTTTTTTTTTTTTTAATACTTACCTCCCATCCATCACAGAGCACTGTGTCCAATGCTGATAACTTTAGCTTCTGCTCTCCTGCTGCTGCTGGAAGTCTTTTATAGCTGCTGGGTGACAGGTAACAAAGGCTTAATTTTAAAAAAATTACATAGGGCCCCCCCTCCCTTAAAAATCCCCAAAAATGGCGTGAGATCCCCACTACTCAGCATAACCAGCCCGGGGACCAGCTATGTGAAAAAAACACAGATAAAAATATTTTATTATTATTATTTTTAAAACTTACCTCCCACCCATCCCAGAGCATTGTGTCCCACGCTGATCACTTTGGCTTTTGCTCTCCTGTTGCGGCTGGGCCCCGCCCTGCTAGCTACAAGCCCCAAAGTGTCATATCCCCGGGCTCTTCTGCCCCCCTCAGACTTTGGGGAGGCAGGTAATGGGGGACAGGGGGTTAATGGCAAGTCATCCGCTAGCCGCAGGGGACTTGCCAGACCCCAAGCCTTTGTGAACTGGAATAGGGGTCTCATGTATCCCTTAACAGTTCACAAAGGGTTAAGTGTAAAAAAAAGACACAGAGAAAAAATACTTTTATTATTTATTTCTTTTTTAACATTCACCCGCAATGATTCTCTGCCCCAGCGATAAGCTGATAGCTGCCGGGCTGATCACTGGAGGGGGCTGGGGAGGCAGGGGACCTCAGCTCCCTAGCTCTCCAACTTGTCTCTGGTGATCATCACCAACTTCTGACAGTCCAGAGCCCAGAGCGGGGTGATGATCAGAGCCCCTCCCGATGAAGAGGAGACCTGGCTTGAGGGATTGGGCACGGAGGTGAGTAAATTTTTTTTTTACACTTAGCAGCAGCGGCTGCCGAAGCGGGGGGTGGGTATTTTTTGCCCCCTCCTGAAGCCAGCAGAGCCCCAAGGGGCAATCGAATACCCCCAGGGTGAAGAGAAGACCCGGGTGTTTCGAACGAGGGGTCAGGTGTTTTTTTACATTATTTTCTGAACTAGCAGGGTGGAAAGCCAATCCCGTAAGTACTATGGACCAGCAGTCAAAAATTCATTAAATCAGACCAACATAACAAATAGAGCTCATAGGCATCCCTTTCCAGGGCAATTTAGATTGCTGCACATAAAAATGTATTTACCCTTTTCTTTTTTTTTTTTTTTTTAATATTCTTTATTTAGAGATTTTACAGTATTATAACATACGAACACACATTGGGGCGAACAGTACAGAGCACAAAAGGAGTGGGGGGGCTCATGAAGATCCATATCATAACAGAAATAACAAATCACAGCTGAATGATGACATCTGACAATATTGCGTAATACAGGATGGTGTGGCTTCCCGTCGGCGTCTGATTGCAAGGCGGGGGGGCCCCACGCGGCGGAAGCCGCCCGGCGCCTACCCGGCCGAGTCAATCCATCATATCTCCACACCAGTAGCCACACTTAACCACGGGACCTTCAAGTGGAAAGGGCGCCAATTCCTTCATGTCGAGCAGAGCCACAAGCCCTCCCCGAGGAAAGGTAACTAGACGTACAAGGGGGACAGGGTTGGGGTAAAAAGACAACAGGATAATGGGGGAAGGGGAGGGGGGGAAAGGGGAGGGGGAGCAGGAGATAGTAAGGGAGAGGTAGGTGTGGCGTGTGGGACAGGGCACCAGGCCGAGCACCCCCCTCCACCCGCCCAGGTCAGACCCTCCACAGGGTGGGGCAAGACACATCCCGCCTGAGTGGAGCATGACCACGAAAGACACTGCCACTGACACTGTATCAAGCCAATTACTCAAACAAATTACGAAACTCCGCCGACTCCTCGTAAATCAGCCAAGGTTGCCAAGTAACTCTGTATTGCTCATCTCTGTCATGTAGAGCCAGTGTTAGGTCCTCCATTTCCCTGACATGCATAACTTCTTTCACCCAATCCCTGACGGAGGGAGCTTTCCTCTGTTTCCAGAATCTAGGTATCACCTGTTTGGCAGCGTTCAACAAGTGGACCAGTAACGTTTTTTTATACTTCCCCGTCGGGGTCTTCGTGGAATGGAGCAGAATCTGCGCCGGATCGCCCTGCAATTGTGCCCCTGTCAGCTGAGCCACAATGCGCAGTACCGCCCCCCAGTATTCCTGGATTCTGGAACACTGCCAGAATAAATGAAATAAGGTCCTACGCTCCCCTCCGCACCTCCAACAGCTCGTGTCCGCCATGCCGAACATCTTGCCCAGTCTATCAGGGGTATAATACCAGCGTGTCAACAACTTATAATTTACTTCCTGGGTTTTTGTGGCCACCGAGGACTTATGCATCAAGGTTGCTATCTTGGTTCTCTCCTTCTCACCTAAGGGTCTACCCAAGTCCAATTCCCACTCTTTCCAAAAAGTAGGTGGGATCACTTCCTGTCGGATGAGGAGCGAGTACAAATAAGAAATCAGATGAGGCTGCGGTAGTCCTGCCAGACAGAGCTTCTCAAAATCTGTATGGCTCCTGAAATTCTCCTTTCGGAAGCCTATTCTGGATAGAACCGACTGAAACCGTTCCTTAGAGCTCCGTAGGACATCTAGAGTGGCCGCTACTGTGGGGTGGTATCTCAGCACTGGTATCAGAGTCTCTCTATTCCAAGCCGAAACATCCAGGGGGGCAGGGGCCAGGGCATGCTCAAGTTGGACCCATCTCTTCGTCTCCTTACACATGTGCCACTCACAGACAGTAAATGGGAAGCCACCCAATACGACTGGACATCCGGCATTGCCATACCACCTGAACGCTTGGGCCTAAACAATACCTGCCGACGGAGCCTAGCCTTCTTCTTCTGCCACACAAATCCCATTAGAATTTTCTCCAGCTCCCTGAAGAAGCGGGTAGGTATCTTAATCGGGAGTGCTTGGAACAGGAACAGCAATTTCGGCAGGATCGACATTTTAATTATATTCACCCTGCCCATCCACGAAAAGGTAGGGGTGTCCCATCTATCCAGGTCAGCTTTAATTCTCTGAGACAGGGGCAGGTTCAATGAAAAAATGTTCGTCAGGCGGTTTGGCAACTGTGTTCCAAGGTACGCTATCGAACACTTAGCCCATTTGAAAGAAAACGCCTGTTGAACATTCCTGGCCACGTCCCCCGGGAGAGAAATGTTTAACGCTTCAGACTTTTCAAAGTTAATTTTAAAGAAGGATAGCCTCCCAAAGGCTTCAAACTCCTTCATCAACACAGGTACAGAGACCACGGGGTTTGTGATAAAAAACAAAAGGTCATCTGCATAGGCGGCAACCTTATGAATACCTCCGCTGATACTCAATCCCCCTACATCCCCCTACATCCACATTCTCCCTATTTTTACACAGAAAAGGCTCCAGAGTCAGAGCGAACAACAGGGGCGACAGAGGGCAGCCCTGGCAGGTTCCATTATTAATTGGCAAAGGAGCGGAGAGGTGGCCATTTACTTTAACTCTCGCGCAGGGTACCGTATACAAGGCTTCAATAAGTTTCCTGATGTTATCCCCCAGGCCCATATGTCTAAGGGTTTCACTCAAAAAAGGCCACCCCACCCTATCAAAGGCCTTCTCCGCATCCGTGGACAAAACCATCATTGGTACCCCCGAGGTCTGTGCGGAATATATTACACTGAGCGCCCGGACCACATTATCCCTGGCCTCTCTTCCCAGCACAAAACCCGTTTGGTCCAAATGGACCACTTGGGCCACCACCGGGGCCAGTCTATTGGCCAGGATCTTGGCGTACAGCTTCAGGTCAGTGTTGAGGAGAGAAATAGGGCGATAGCTCTTACACGACAGAGGATCCTTCCCCGCTTTATGCAAGACTGAGATGTGAGCCTCGAGGTCCCTGCGTGAGAAGGCACCTGGTGCCTCTGGGTCTGTAATGGTGTTCCATGCCCTAACCATATGGGGGCCAAGAATAGAGATGAAAGTCTTATAGTATTGAACCTAATAACCATCGGGTCCCGGGGCCTTTCCCGATGGGGTCTGCTTAAGCGCCTCCAACAACTCCCCCACCTCAATCGGGTCTTCCAAGGAAGCCGCCACCTCCTCCGACACCATAGGCATGCCCGATCCCTTTATATATTCCTCAATCTTATTCAAGTGCGTCCGCGCCGTTGCCCCCCCACCCAGGTTGTACAAGCTCGAGTAATATGCCCTAAATGTGTCCGCTATTCCCTCCGTGGTATGCTGTGTTTGCTGTTCACTATCCAGAATTTCAGAGATGAAATTCTAGGATTGTTGTTGCCTGAGGGCCCTAGCTAACATCGCGCTGCTCTTGTTGCCATATTCATAATAGGTGCGCTTGCACCTCCTGATAACGTGTTTAGCTTTCTGTCGCAAAAGGGCATTAAGTGCCTCTCTTGTCTGGGTCAGTTCCCCGAGTACCTTCACTGCCTCAGTCTGCTTATGGGACAGTTCCAGGCCACGGACCTTATCAGTAAGCCTCGCTATTTGGGTCAGCCTCTCTCTCTTAAGCCTCGCCCCATGGCTAATCAGGAGGCCCCTAAACACGCTCTTATGTGCCTCCCACAATGTGAGCAGTGAGACCTCCCCATTATCATTGGCTCTAAAGTAGGACTCTAGGCCCTCCTTCACAGCCTGAGCCACCACCGCATCTTTAAGGAGAGACTCATTCAATCTCCATGTGGAGGAGGGGGGGGTCTGGCCACGAGTTCGAGGTCAAGAAACACCGGGGCATGATCCGAAAAGGAGGTTGGGTATATCCCGTCTCCAATGGCTAGGCCCAATAAGCTGTGTGATATCCAAATGTAGTCCAGCCTGGAATATGTCCCATGCACACTAGAGTAAAAAGAATAATCTGTATGCACAAAAGAACTATTGGTGGATAAGCACAGCCTAATCAGTCAGATAAGGGGGTGCCAGATATTGCGGTGCTTGTGCGGCTCTGTCAATTCAAAAGCATGGAAGGGGCACTCTGGTGTGTCCCATACATGCACCAACAAAAATCTGCACTCACCCTGAATAATTGGTACAAACCAATATATATAAAATTTGTTGTGCTACTTTATTGAATACAACAATGGAACAACAAGGAACCCAGATGGGCATTACACAATTAAAAAACATATACAAGACAATATAAAACAGGAGGGTAGGGGGAGCTTAGGCAAGGCAATAATGGATAATGAAGTAATCACTATTAATATATGTTAAATTCCATGCCAGGCAATAAAAAAGAGCATGGCATTATATAGTGTTGTCACCAGGCCAATAAGTATAGATTAGACCAATTATTGAACCAAGAATGTGCTATAGGGTGTATGCCCAGAGGTATACTAAAAGGTGTAGGCTGTGTTCAAAAGAGGATAGTACAGAATGCAAAGAGTGTGCCAAATATATAAAGCAAAGTGCCAAAAAGCATGTGCCCAGAAATAGCTGTGCAAAGTGAATAAAAGGTATAAATAAATGCTGATTGGCCTGGCGAATAGCACAATACAATTCAATCAAGTATAATGAAGTATAAGATAGTTAGTACGTCACCGTAAGTATCAATGCCTGCCGGTCTCCCCCACACCAAGGTCAACAACCGCCGACGCGCTGCGTGGATACACCACTTCACCTGGACGGGATCTCAATAGAACGTGGGTCATGCAGCAAGACAATAGGGCTGATTCAAAGCCTCTTTCACATGCACTTTTGCATGTGTTTGTGTAAGTTTTGTGAGTTTTTCCATGCCTTTTCAGAATTTTTGTTACTTTTTTCATGCGTATATGCGTTTCCGTTAACGCGAATACGCACTTTCGATGGTCTTATATTTTTAGTAAAATTTCTGTTATGTCGGGCAACTTACGTTATTGGTATGGGCTTGCGCATGATTTAGAGTCTTAATTGTTGATTACAACCCGGCCAATAAAACAAGTTTGTTTTCATTCAACTTACGGGGTCGTTTTGTAAGAGAAAGTAAGCTGTTGAGATCAGAGATGATGTTTGCTGAGTACGTGGAGGAATATGAGCGATTGCAGCTATGCGGCATGCTCTGCATGAGCATGGCCGAATCCAGGTTGCATCGCGCACGTTTGGACATCGATCGCATGCATGACGTTGAGGTATTCAAGCTCACCTGACTTAACCATGTTTCCCTCCATAACCTGTATAGTGAGCTGCGGCCATGGCTGGCCCGCACCACATGCAATTGCAGGTATGACCAAAATAGTGGGTGCCTGCAATTTTTAGCAAACGGCTCATTCAAGAGGCTGGGTGTCCTCTCCGTGGGGATGTCCCAGCTCAACAAGTTTTTGGATGGCATGGCTACCCTGTGTTAAAAATACATCTATTTCCCTGACAACATGGTAGCCTGGAATGCGGTTAAGTTGGGCTTTTATGATATAGCCGATATGCCTAACGTCATAGGTGCGATCGACTGTACGCACGTAGCGTTGGTGCCTCCGGCTGCTGACGAGTATCTCTATCGGTATTGTAAGCCGGCAAACAATCAGCAGTGACGACAACGGATTTGAACGGCAAAACGGCTTTTATTCAGCAAAGTTCAGTAGATAGTCCAAAGGTTGCAGCATAAATGCAGAAAGCAAAAAGGGTTACTTCACCAACCAAATAGTCCTGGGCTGGGTACTCCAGCAAGCTGATCGATTCCAGTCCACTTTACAGGGCGTATCAACCATCTGCTCAATGTCCAGTGCTATCCTTCACCACGGTGCAGCTCAGCCTGGGCTCACTCCAACAGGCTGGTCATCAACAGGAAAGGCCGTGTGCTCTCTTCTTATACAGGCTTCCCCTGTAATCAGCGTGCACACTTGTGGAGGGCCTTAGAACATGTAACAACCTGTAAGGGAATTGGTGAAGTAACCCGAGTCCTGAAAACCCGGCCCGGATTGTGCTTTATACAGCCAAGCAGGGGAGAAATAGACATTTTGATACAATTTACCACATATCCCCCCCCTCTTCTCCAGACCCACGGTCTGACAACCTTCAGCGGCCATTCAGTGGGTTCAGGACACAGCGACTACATTCCCCGGCTTATGTTCCGCTTTAAAGTTCACTTTTTCAGCCATGGGTACTATTCTCTGCACTCGGTCACCCTGATTACAGGCCCTCACCCTGGTCGGCCTATTACATAATGTGTTGGGGACCACACGTCTAACGGACTTAACGGGGAGGGTTACCCGTTCTGCAGGGGGTACGCCATTGTTGGCAGGAGGGATACACCTTTCCCACAAGGGCCAGAACAAGGGGAAATCCCACCCAACCACGACATCATAGCTCAGGCGTTTTACTACGCCAACGTCATGGGACAATGTTCCCTACGGGGGTCTCAAACTTACCCACTGCAACAGGGTAAGTCACGATATCCCCGTGGATGCAAAGCACGCTCAGCTTTTTCTTTGGTTTGCAACCACTATGTACCAGGTTGGCCCGGACCAAAGTTACCCGGCTACCTGAGTCCAATAATGCCTTTACTGGGTGACCATTCATCTTTAAAGACACAATCTGCGTTTCAGATTTTGACCGCTGACTGGCGGCATAACCGGGGTCTGCCAGCAAGGAACTTCTGCGACCCCCGTCACATTCCATGGGTTCAGGGCCGAGGGGGCAATCCGCAGCTATGTGCCCCCACTCACGGCACCTCCAACACTGGGGACCCCGGAACCTCCTTGCCCGGACGTCTTCCCTAGGGTTAGGGGGCCTCTGGGGGTCAGGGACAGTCTTTTGCCCTCTCACAGCTCTCCACACACTTCCCAGGGGAACTTGTTTACTCACTGGTCTGCCGGTCTTGTCAGGGGCATCCCGAAGTTGGTCCTCAGTCGCGACAAATCGTTCCACGACGTTAACTAGCTGCTCAGCAGTCTGTGGGTCGCCCTGTCCAGCCCATTGCTGTAGCTTCGGCGGCAGTGCCCGAACAAAATGGTCCCCCACGACTTTTTCGATGATCTGCGCAGGGGTCCAACCACTTTTGGACCAGATGAATTAGGTCATACATCTGCGATCGGGCAGGTTTATCAACAGAAAAAGTCCAGTTGTGTACTCGCCTTGCCCGAACCGCTGGCGTGACTCCCAGGCGAGCAAGGATCTCCATTTTTAGCTTGGCATAGTCCCGCACATCCTGCTCCCTGAGATCAAAATATGCTTTTTGCGGCTCACCTGACAGGAACGGTGCAATCACGTCAGCCCATTCCGTGACTGGCAGCTGCTCTCTCTCAGCCATGCGCTCAAACACCATGAGGTAGGCCTTCACATCATCTTCATGGGTCAGCTTTTGTAGGACCCGCTGTACGGCTCTCCTCGCACCCTCCCACTCAACTGGGCTTCTCTCCGGTTGTGAAACTTTAGCACCACCAGTCTCTCTAATCGCAGCTATCTGTTCCATCAACAGGCGATTTGTCTCCTGCTGCATGTGGAACTGTTGTGCCAGGGCCTGCTGCTGGGCTTGCTGTTGTTGGGCCAGCGCTTGCTCATGCCAGAGGTCAGCTTGTATTAGGTGTTTTATCACCTCCTCCATTTGCTTTTGTTGAGATATCTTGATTGCTGCCTTCGCCAACGACAAGCAAAAATGCAGTGCGTTTTGTCACTCTGTCGCCCCTAGCAACAGTCACTGTGCCCCTCGCATCCTCCACCAATTGTAAGCGGGCAAACAATCAGCAGTGACGACAACGGATTTGAACGGCAAAACGGCTTTTATTCAGCAAAGTTCAGTAGATAGTCCAAAGGTTGCAGCATAAATGCAGAACGCAAAAAGGGTTACTTCACCAACCAAATAGTCCTGGGCTGGGTACTCCAGCAAGCTGATCAATTCCAGTCCACTTTACAGGGCGTATCAGCCCTCTGCTCAATGTCCAGTGCTATCCTTCACCATGGTGCAGCTCAGCCTGGGCTCACTCCAACAGGCTGGTCATCAACAAAGGAAAGGCCGTGTGCTCTCTTCTTATACAGGCTTCTCCTGTAATCAGCGTGCACACTTGTGGAGGGCCTTAGAACATGTAACAACCCGTAAGGGAATTGGGGAAGTGACCCGGGTCCTGAAAACCCGGCCTGGATTGTGCTTTATACAGCCAAGCAGGGGAGAAATAGACATTTTGATACAATTTACCACAGTATGTGGTTTATGTGAACATCCTGATTTATATAAAATCATTGTAGCACTGTATCTTTTAATGTATATCTAAATCAATCATTTAATGTAGACCTTAATCATTTTAATGTAGATCTTAATCAATCAAGAGTGACCAACTATTAATTAGTTGTTTTAGTGATATTTATATTTTCCTCACACCCAATCTGAAAGAATAATGGTCCGTTAAGTTTTTTTTTTCCTTGGTTATATGAGGTATATTTTGGGGGTACTAAAATCCTTTTTTTCTGCTATTACAGGAACTGGAAGATGGGCCACTCCATTAATGTTAAAGCTGTCGTTGGTCCTGAGCTTCGGTTCCTCAGTGTCATGGCAGGTTTTCCTGGATCTACCTACTACTAGCTACTGAGGAATTCCAGCCTCTATGGTCGGTTTGGATCAGGAAACTTGTCTGGTGGTTGGCTACTGGGTAAGTGTTACAAAATAGCTTAATTAGGGTTTCATTGTATGATTAGGAATGTTTTTGGATAACCCTGTCTCAACATATGATGTTATTTCCCTCAGATGACATGATATACAAAGTAACTATGAAGTAGAGACTAATTTTGTGTTTTATTATTTTAAGGGGATTCTTGTTATCCACTGCTGCTGTGGCTGATGACACCGATCCTGCGGCCTCAGGCGCAGCCACAGGAGGGCTATAATCTCACCCATAGGAAGACCCGGGCTGTGGTTGAGAGGGCATTTGGGCTTCTGAAGAGTCGATTCAGATGCCTGGAATATACAAGGGGGGCCCTGCAATATGACCCAAGCAAGGTCATTAAGATCGTAATGGCGTGCTGTGTTTTGCATAATTTTGCCATTATGCAGAAGGTCCCCCAATATCTCGATGTGTCCCCCTCTCCAGCAGTAATGGACATTCCAGAGGAGTATGACGGCACCCAGAGTGCTTCTGGGCATTCAGTCTAGGCCCACCTAATTTCAAATTATTTCAGTTAACCTTTATTTATTGTTGCTTATTTTTGGTGTCATTATTTATATAATTTCATTGTGAATCAACTATTTTCTATTATTTTTACATTGCTTTGCTTATGGGCAAAAAATAATACAAAAAAACATTTGGAAATGATTTGAGATTAATGTTTTTTTATTTACAAATATTTACTTGAACAACACTAATCTTTTTTCTAATCAAACAGATCAAAAATCCCTAAAAAAACACAGAACAAAAACCTTCAGTAAAATTAATTAAAATTAGGTAGGGTAATTAGGTGGGAAGGGGCACTCGAAGCCTACGAGGACATCCACTAGGCAAAGGAAGGATCCATTGGGGCAGACTCCAGCCCCCTCAAAATCTGGCACATCCAGGATGGCCAAGGAGACTTCCTCCAGCCAGAATGCTCCCCGTCCACCAACATCCCAAACCAGTACTAGTATTAAGGGCAAGGGGAAGAGTAGGGGCAAGAATCCATAACCCCCCATAGCCCCCCAACAACACCCTCTCATGCTCGAGGCCTATTTGAGCATTACAATGTTGAGAGCCCTAAGTCACTGGGCAGCTCAACGGATGCAACTTCTTTGGCCAGCCAGCCTATGACACCCAACCCCCCAAGCAAGTCTAACACAATCCTTTCAGAGCAAAAGTTGTTGCTATTCGTCGGGTGAAAGTCAAGCAAGAATGTCACCTACTATGCTAACCCCCCAGGACATCATTAGGCCTAAACCTGCTGCGTGGGAGCTTGAGCGGGCGCTTTACTGAGCCCCAAACTATGGCTTTGGCAAGTGGGGTTTCTGACCACTATCACAAGCTATATGGTGGGAATTTTAAAGCCACCAGCAAAGGCAAAAAGACAAAAATATGGGTGGAGATCACCAGACAGGTGAATTGTGGTGGGATGTAGAGAAAAGGTGTTGAGCAAATACAACGCAAATTCTTAAAATGGTGGATTTCCATAATAAGGATGTTTTTGTGCTTGTAGGATGCCCAACAACTGTGCATGGGGGGCATTCATCATCTGCCACTGCTCCAGCATAGCCTCCCTCTGCCTGTTGCTAGTCCTAATTTCATCCAGCATTTAAATTGTGTTTAAATTGTTATTTATGTTATGTAATTGTCCAGCCAGCTCTTCATTTAATCTTTGGGTAGTTTGCCTGAAGTAGCGGTTGTCATTTCTCCATGCTGTCTCCATCACCTGCACACCCCTTACCTGGGTTACATGGCGACATGGCTGAGTGCGTCCTCCTCTTCCCCGGGTTTGGTCGTGTACAGCTGATGGAGGTCCAGGCCTAGCAACAGTAGCAGATGATGTTGCCAAATCCTCTGCAGCAAAGCTAGCACATGGGACAGTTGGTTGTGTCTCGAGCTGGTGGTCATGCTGGTGTTGTTGTGGGTCTGCCAGCAGAGGGCATGATTGCTGCATAGGATTTGTGTCCGGCTGCTGCTGGCGCAGTGGCAGGTGATGATGCTGGGTTTGCATTTGGGGGGGCATCAAAATGTTCTCCTCCTCCTCCAGATGGTGGATAACTTCCATTATGGGTGGTGTCTGTAGGTGCAGGAAAAAAAATGTTTGAGATAGTTGCTCAAATATATGTTGTGGCAAGTAGTCATCTTGCTTCACATGCATCACCAGTTAGTGCACAGTACACTTACCAGATCGAGCTGTTCCTGTATAGGAGATGTTGCTAATGGCTGGCGGGACGTACTGGCAGTGGGCAAAGAAGTGGAGGGTTGCACACTAGGTTGAGTAGTTTGATGTGCTGGAATGTAAAAGTAAAGTCAAGTTAACACATACACATATCTTGTGTACCCAGAGGAGTACCTAGGCTTTATGGCACCCGGGGAAAAGATTAAAACTGGTGTCCCCCACCTGTTCTCACCCGCGCCGCCGTTTGTGAATGGCCGGCGCGGGCGTGCTCCCTATTAGAGGGAAGCGCGAGATGCGGCCTCCAGTGTGCTCAGAGCCGCTGTGGTTGTCCGTCGCTTGTCCGTACATACCACAGCTGCTCTGAGCGCTCTGATTGGACGAGCGCTCGCGTAGGAGCGGGGTGAGGTGAGTTTTTTAGGGCGATCTGGGGGGTTTCACGCAGCAGAGCGCCCCACGGAAGTGGACCAAAACCCAGGATAGTGAAAATCCTGGGTGTTGGTCCACTTTAATACTAGTGCTCCCTTGGGTCCTGGATGTTGTTGGACGGGGAGCATTATGCCTGGAGGAAGTTTCCTTCGCCTTCTGGGATGTGACAGATTTTGAAGGGGCTGGAGTCTGGCCCAATGGATCCTTCGTTTGGCGAGTGGATGTCCTCGTAGGTTGAGAGTGGTCACCAGATTTGTTGGACCTAGTTGCAGGCCTGCCACTATGTTGCCTTGAAGTTGCTTCCTGGCGTAGGCCACGGCGATCATGCCGTTCATGGGGCTTGGGGGTCTGGCGGCTACCTCTCTTGCTAGGCACATCGATATCTGTAAAGACAGTCAGCTGTGTGTACAGGTATTTTTAAATAGTTATGACTGTGTATGACGTTGACATCGTGCGTACGGCCGTGCGCATCCCGGAAACCGCTGGGGCGCAACACATCTGTTATAACAGCAATTAAAGATGGCCCCCACGCTCATTACCCGCGACCAACAGGAGACAATCATGCTAGTAAGTGTTTGTGCAGGCATTTATTTGCATGTGAAATGCATGCATATGCGATTAGGCAACGCAGGCAAAAAAAAGTTTGGCCCAAATTTGATTATAAACGCAGCGGCAAGTGAAAGTTAGTGCACACATGTGCGCATCCCTAAAATGGCATCTAGAAGGATAGCTAAAGCCTTGAAAAGTTAGGGGGAATGATAATGGCCAAAATAGTGGAGGATACTGACACCACCTTCACTTATACCCAGATAATTCAGCACTGGTCGGACCTGAAATGCAGGAAGAGGCCCCGTCTGAGGAGATTCTTCTGTAAATTTGCCAAGTAAGTACATTACTATTACATGTTAGAAATACACTGCCCTTAGCCAGGCCTGTGTTTATGAATGCTATTCTCGTCTAGTCAAGGAATGGGAATACAGAATTAGACCCACCCGGAGGTGAACAGTCCGGCCAGTGCTGGAGAGATCTGGGCCGAGTGAAGGTGGTGGCAGTCCAGTGCCAAGGTCTTCCTTGTCCTGTCAGCAGAGGAGGGGCATGAGCTGCTCGCCAGACAACCTGGACAGATGCCGGAGCAGCGCCACTCCGGTATGATTATCACACAGAAGCACGCACATGCACTGTAAACACACACTCATTTCTTGCTTATATACTTTTAGATGATGATGATGTAGCGGGTGAAGAGCTGGGTTTGGAGAGGCCACAAGGCCAAGCACCTGAAGTGCATGGAGATGGTGGGTGATGTCACACACACATTCTAATTAAAATCTCTTCATTACCAAATATGACATTATAAGTAACCATATTTTTGCTTTCTCAACAGACTCAGACCAGGAGGAGTGGCAGGCCCCAGAGAGGAGTCCCCCAGGATCATGTCGTCCACCAGCCTAGCAAGTTTGTAGTCTACTTAGGCCCTTATTTATCAAGGGATAGCGCCAGGTAGTGTCTCACTAGCACCGGGTAGCGCCAGCTATCGGCGGCTACCGACTCCAGAACGCCAGGCTGCGAACACAATCACGCATTTATCACGCTAAATGAGGCTAGCGCCGGCGAGAGTGTCAGCTAGCGCGGGATTCATCATGTTGCAGACTTCAGCGAACAGCGCCGCTGCTAATCCCATCACAGCGCCAGGTATGACCTCTCGCTACCTGGTGCTCTCCAATGCATTTCAATGGAGAAATCTTTAAATATTCATAATTAATTGATATTCATGTTTTTTATTTTTTTTTAAATGTCAAAAATTCTGTGACCACTTCTGCAATGTTATTTTTTTTTTAAGGTAATAAAATTAAAAAAAAAAAATTTGTGCAGAATTGATATTACAGGTCTGATATTAATGTATTCATATAACAAAATGTTTATAAAAACATGTTTTTTTTTTTTTAAACAAAAATATGGTTGTTTGGGGGATAAAAAACTACTTTTAACCCATCGCTGCCAGCGCTCTGGGGTTTAAACATGCATTTCACAGCGCGAGAATTTTTTGAGCGTGATTTGTTAATGAATATGCTGGGAGCCGTTCGCTATGGCCATTCGCTGTCATGCGCTCCCATACAGCGCGGACCCAGTCAAACAGCGACTCCTAACCCCGTATTCAACATTACCGCACCCCGACTGAGTCGCTGTCAACAGCCGAACAACGGCCAAGCACAGCGAATACTAGCGGGCGCTGTGAAAATCACGCTACTGACGCTCATCTGTCGCTACCTGGCGCTATTAATAAATCGGCCTCCCCGTTGATTTACATTAACATGCCTTAATCAACAGGTATTCCAAATCCCTAGCCTCCAAACTTACTTAATTTATGGCCCATTCCCTAGCCTCCAAACTTAGCTTAATTTATGGCCCAATCCCTAGCCTAGAAAATTAATAATATTTAATTGAACAGCTATTCAAAATGCATATGCTAAAAATTATTTTTTTTATTTCTTTTCACAGCAACACCACAGCAGAGATTGCAAGTTTTGACGGCAACTGTGCATAGGCTGGTGAGCGACAGACAGGAGCTGGCAGCTTCACTGGGGACCAGCGAGGAATAGAATCCTGGGGCCTGCCACGTGTTTGTAAATATTTATAATGTTTTTTGGATATTAAAAAAAATATAACATTTACAAAGTATTTTAAAAATTTTAATGAAATAAATAAAACAATTCAGAAGTGTTTAAAACAATTTATCCAAACAAAAATAAAAAAAAAATCTTAAAATAAAATTTGGGAAATAAAAATTCCTAAAAAAACAATTTTACAATAAATATTTCTAAAGTTAACCAGGTTTTGTCTTTCATTTCTCTAAACAACTAAAAATGTAATGCTTGCACACATCCACTAAAGAACATAAATCAGAAGACATCTAGAAGAAAAAGAAAAATATCTACAGAATCCAGAACATTAAGGTAAGCATGACAATAAGTGGATAGAAAACACCAAAGAGTGCCAGGGGAGTTCAGGTAAGCATGAATAGAGTGGGACTAAGAAAAAAACAACAACCGCTAGTGAGTTCAGGGAAGCATGAATAGAGTGGGACTAAGAAAAAAACAACAACCGCTAGTGAGTTCAGGTAAGCATGAATAGAGTGGGACTAAAAAAAAAAAAACAACCGCTAGTGAGTTCAGGTAAGCATGGGAGCAGAAGTGAGTGAGAGAATAGTTGACACGGGGGACATGAATGAGTTAAATAGCTGCGCGCATGCGTACATGCGTGCAAACATAGCAGCTTGTCCAACAAATTTCCGTTTGGACGTATATTTTTAGAAAGATGCATGCTGAATATCACGGGACACTGAAAATTTTTGTTGGCTGCTACGTTGCAAAAACGCTGAAAAACTGTAGTTTACGAGGTTTACTAAGCAACGTAAACGTAAACCATTCAGATAACCTGGGGCAGGAGCGAACATCCCCTGCATCCCCCAACTTGGATAAGTAATTCACACCATTCCCCATTCAAAACAATGAGAGACACCTGACTCCCATTGGACAAGAGCCTGTGCATGTGCTGTTGGAGCCTGGGTAGGTGAACTTTTTTGTGTGAATGGAGGGGTTTCAGGATGCCCTGGAGAAAAGCCAGCAACAGACCTTGGAATCTTTTGGATACCGGCCCGGCCACTGGTGGGTTTTGTTCCGCTTTAAGTATTCTAGAATGCTGATCCAGTCAGTGGGATGCAGGGGGATTCATACACACAACTGAATCTCCCTGCACCCCCCGCTGTCAGCCTGCTCTACGCACGTACTGTACCGGAGCTGTGGTACTGCCACCAACATCTTGCCAGCTGCCAGACGGCTATAAGACATCCCCCGAATTTAAGGCCGAGCAGCTATTTTTGGAGCAAATATTTATAGAGGACCTGTCTTTTTTTGAGGGGAAACATCGTACTTACATTTCCTGCCTCAGAATCGATATCTGGCAGCCCAACTCTTCTTGTCGGGGTTGTACACTCACATGGCGTGTCCTTGCTTCCAAGGAGTGGGGAACGTGCTTTTAGTAACAGTGCTGACAAAAAACAGGGGTGGCTGCGGGGCTATCAGTTCTGAAAATCACCCCTCAATATGCGCAGTGTAAATAGTTGGTTCTAATAATTTAGCCACTTTCATGTTAGTGCTCTGCATTCTTTGTCTTTCTAGTTTTATTTAAAGTAAAACCTGCATTATTGTAAAGCATATTCAGTTGCAATGACACGTCTCATGCGTAGATGTGACCTATTTACACGGAGAAGAGGGTCCTTCTTTTTACGTGTAAATTCACATTTTGTATGCTGGGGCAGATCTGTCTTTTATCTCTTTAACCTCCCCTCTATATTGCACCACACCCACCCATTGTGCTCAGCTGAAGTTGTAGCAACTTAAAAAAAAAATGTTTACTTTGCACACAGCTCATAAGAGAACAGGTGCCTGCTATACTATAAAGCCTCTGATAAAGTAATTGTAATTGTAACTAAAAATGCTGCATTATACTCACCTCAGCTTGCTAGATTTTCTTATTGTCTTTTTGGAGGAAAGAAAACTGGAAAATTGTTTCCCAGTCCCTGTTTTTGAAAACTTGATAATCATTACCCAGTCCCTGATTTCTCCTTAGCTAAGCAAAACGCCCAGGAACCTTCTAGGAAAGGTTACATACTATGGAACCTGATTTTGTGTGTAGTTATTATTTAGGGGTGCCTACAAATTATGCTCTATAAGGTCTATAATAGGAAATTATGCGGTGGAAATACAAAATATTTGAAGAGGCTAGTTCTTTTCAATTTTGTTTGGATCCCTGTGAGTTTTGAAAGTCTTTCTGACTCAACAAACAAAAAAGGATAAACATTTCTAAACTTGTCCTACCCCTGATTGGGTGTGGTAGTGAAGCAGCCTTATTTATGATGTGTGCCTTTTAGCATCATTTTTGTATAGCGATGTGCTGTGTACTCCATTGGCATTAGCAGTCGCTGTGCCGAACACTACTAATTAGCTTTGATTGTTTTGCACTTAGTTAGTGGCCAGCCTATGTCACCGCCTGTTGGACCCGCCGGCCGATTATCCCAGCACCAGTGAGCGCCTCTTTGTACTACTGTTTTTCTGGCGCTCCCTAGAATATTTATGATTTTTTTCCTCCTAGAAATCTTTGGAGCTGTATTTTTCTGCCACTGGTCAGCAATTTTAATAACCTCCCTAAACAAATGTATTTTGTGACATCTCGGACCTGTGTTCCAATTATTGACAAGCCCCGATGCAAGTTCTGTACAAATAAATGTGTTTAATATTAATTATTAATTTGAAACAGTTCAATCCAGTTCTGCCCATTGTGCTCTATGGTTTGTCAGCGGGCGGTGGAAACTGTGACTTGCACAGCTGACAGTGTGGCCGGCCTTCCCCACTCCCACCATGCTGTATGTCTCACACATTCACTTACCTACATGCCGGCATCCCCATCGTCCTGGTTCAGCGGCTGGCTACAGGTGCAAGTTGGCTTGCACAGCTGACAGTGCAGCCGGCTCCCCCCACCACGTGCTGTGTGTATCGCCCAGCAGGGGAGAAGTGGGGAAAACGGCTGCACTGCCAACTTGTGCCTGCAGCCAACCGCTGGACCAGAATGACTTGGAAGCCAGCATGTAGGTAAGTGAATGCGAGATACCCATAGGACGGAGGGAGCGGGGGAGGCCAGCTATACTGTCAGCTGTGCAAGTCAGCGCAAACTGGATACAAGCGTGGCACTGGAACAAGGATGGTGGTGAGTTTTATTTTGTACCAACTGCCCAAGGTGCCAGTGAATTTCAGGAATAATTCGATCAGCACAAACCCACAAAAAATCGGTTTCGTGTCGAATCAAATTTTTCCTGAAATTTGGAGCAAACTTGGGTTCTGACGAAACAGTTCACTCATCTCTAATCATTACAGTTACAAGAAATCACTGCTGGAGACAACGTGGACAAACTTTACAGTGCGTTTAGGCAACATTTTAGTTGTTGTTGTTGTCCTAATTACACATTGTTATGCAAAAGCCATTAAATTAAATTTCAATAATTCCCCCAAAATTAAATTTCATGACATCTTAGGGTTCTGCATTTCCATTATTGACCCAATGCAAGTTCTAAATGTGTTTAATATTAATTATAAGCATAAAACAATACAATACAGTTCTCCCAATGTGATTTAAACCGGACCTTCACCATGATTTAATGAAAAGCCCAAACTCTTAAAAAACAATTCCTCAGCATCTAAAATTAATATATTTTACATGTTTAGTCACTAATTTATTATACTTTCCCCCACTGGGCTGCAACTCTGTTCGGGAATTTAGGATACGGGCGCCGCCATCTTGACTCAGAAGCATCACACTTACTGAGGAGAGGAGAGTGGGATAAGGTACAGGGGGGCGGGTTATAGCTGTGCTTTGCTCAGACAGAGCAGAGCTGGGGTCAGGGAAAGGTCAGCAGTCCCAGAATGCAGAGCAGCACAGTCACTTCCTGTTTGCAGGCACTTCCTGTTTGCAGGCTGCCTGCAAAAATGGCAGCTTCCATAAGCCGCCATCTTGGATGTTTAAAGGCTTATAAAATGCAGTAGATGCAGGTAGGATGATTTTTAATGTGAGCAATCTGTATGTACAGGGTGTGGGAAACATATAAGATAGACTCTTATTTAGAGTGAAGGTCCGCTTTAAGGGATATTGACCTACAGCGCCAGGTTTCATCTGGCGATGCTTCAACCAGAGCGCCCGGCACTGCAAAACTTTTCGACGCTAGCATTGAATAGGACGTTAGCCGGCGGCCACATCAGCACTGCCTTTTTTTATTTATTATATTGGATGCTGAGTGCTGCTGAGGCCAAAAAAGTGGCACTGTGTGGCTCTGACACTTCTTAAATAAGGCTCTAAAACTCTTACAGCGATGGCACAGAGAATTTATATGAGGCTAAATAAACATGCACTTCTCACCTTTAGTTGCACTTTGTATGTTATGTGTATAATTTTCTCAATGTTTTTGATGTTTTTATTACCGATTGTTGTACCAGTATCTAAAATAACTTAATTGTTAACGACACTGAACTGCCGTGTTTTCTATTTGTGCTCATGGAGAGTTTGGTATGTAGCTTTATTTAGCTTTGAAACTGCTGATCTGTTTATAAGAAATCAGACAAGGCGAGAAAAAGATAAAGCTCCTCTAGTTGCAGTTCAAAAATTGCAACAGTAAAAGAGAATAAAATGTTAAACTCTGCATGAAATCTGGTGGTGTCGAACAACTTTTATAGCATGTCATAGGGATAATACTTACTGGCAAGAATTCCAAAACAGTTTCGCAATGCGCTGGATAAAAGAGAAATACTCATCTTTGTTTTTCCACTGCTCCAGGGCGTTCATTGAATATGAAATAACAATCAAAAAGACATGGGATTGTAGATCCCTTTACCATGGCTTTGTCACGTCTATAGTTATATTTGATTAAAACATTTACAGCGAGCTTGCGTCATATCATATTCCAGAAATTGGAAGTCGCTCAATATTTAGAAGATCTCATTCCCTCAGCAATAGAAAAGCCCCCAAGCCATTATTGACAGCCACTCCCACTTATCGACCATGTCTCCTAAAATAGCTTAATAAATAGTCTTTTTGACCGAAAGCATCAATCTTTAATGCAGGTAAGTGCAAGTCCCTAATGAAGGGTGAGAGTTTTATGAAAGTATGTAGAGCAACATCTGGAGACTGGTTAGGAATATGCATTGAACAATTAGGGTCTGTACTGTTAAGGTCATGTCTTCATGATACTACTCACCATCTGTGACTTCTTTTTGTTGCCACAGCCAGCTCTCTTTCTCGTACATTTGCGAGAGCACAGTCTCTCCTGTCTTCGTTAGCAGCTGTTACATGTAGTGGAAGTTCCACATCATTAGGGCTGCAGAAAAAATATGGCTCTTTTTGACACAAGATTGTTAATTACAACCTCCCATATGCAAAGCTTGCTTTAAAGTGGACCTTTGCATCTACAAAAAAAAGAAAAAAATGTTACATATAATGATATATGCTCCATTTAATTTATATCTTGGCTGAAAGGATACTTCCAGCAAAGTGTCCCTACTATAATTTGGGTTAAGTTTGACTCAGTTAATTTCAAACTTTATTTTGGTGTATTTTGGTGTCAATGTAAAAAAAACCTTTTCAAGTGGACAAAATAATTCTTTTTTGGAAAAGAATTAGAGGTCCTTTCAACCCCGCAGCTTGGGGCCTTCTAATTTGGAATACTCTAATATGCATTTTGTGCCACTGTGGGAATAGAAATGAAACTTTTTTTAGCTAGTAATCACAAAAACTGAAGGGACAAACCAGACCTTTTTTAAAACAACTGCATTGGTCTCGTGGCTTAAAGAATCAAACTTATTATTCAAGAGTTTCATCTTTCTAATGGGAAAACAGTTTCCATTCTCATGTGGTATACTTTTAGTCCAGAATGTGCCGTGGGTGGATGCTTTCCTTTCCATCTTCAACAAAATTAATCTGAAGTCTTTAGGCCAATTATTTGATCTTCATCTTCACAAAAAGGGCCTGATTGACCCGTTTTTTTAGCTTCTCAATTTGACCAGATTTGGCTTTCATCCAAGCATCTGTGGGATAAGGTCTTGCAAAGGATTAATCCAGTGACTTATCCTCTGGACCTACCTCCATCAAGTTTACAGCATACTTTGATGCAGTCAGTTTGAGTGGAGAAGCCAAAGCCTAAGGTTCTTGCTTAGTGGCAGGATATTGCTCCTTGGCTGGCACCATGTTAGGTTGGCAGGGAACAGCCAGCAGCATGTGTCATGGAAAGTACTTCCTCCCATGCTCGAAGAACCCCCCCCCCCACTGTGTAACCTCAGGTGCTGCAGCAACATTGCGCTTGATTTAATAAAAAAAAGTTAAGCCATTTCTGCATGTTTTTAGGTTGTAAAGAAAAAAACCCTTTTTTTAACGATTTTTAGATTTATGGGATTCAACAAAGCCTTTTTTCGAAACGGATCCCTATAGTTCAAAGAGTAGGGGGGGTCAGCATATTTACCTGTACACCTAGGGTGCAGAAGAGCCCAGCTGCTCGGGCCATGTTCTGAAAGAACTAAAACCAGGACATCTGTTTTATGAGCTGGTGCCCAGAACTGAACCACATATTCTAGATGAGGCCACACTAGTGCCTTATTAAATTGCAGGTAACGTCAGGTGAATGCCGGACACACCACGTAATTCCACATTTATGAAGCCGAATCTGGTGAGCGACTGGAACAATGCCATGTAGTGTACGATTCATAATTATCCCAGGCTCAGCGCACAGCGCCGGTGTTCTGCCTTGCAGAGCGCCACGTATTACCTCTCACTACCTGGCACTCTCCCATACATTACAATGGACGTTCCTTATAATCCCTTTCCGGATCCCAATTTTTTTTTTTTTTATAAAATCTCAAAACTTTCTGACAAGTATCCTGGGCTAGAAAATTACATTTTTGAAAACTTTTTGGATTAATAATATTTTTATGCAGAATTGTCCTTACATGTCTCGTGTTCATGTTACAATGTAATAATTATGTCATTCCATATGTTTTCCTTTGTTACTAGTGGATACATGTTCAAAAACAGACTTTAATCACACAGCCTCTGGTGCTATGGGCTACAACTACTCGATTTTGAGCGCTGGCGCTGTTTGAGCCTTTTTTTATGATGAATGTAGTGTGAGTCGGTTACACTGAGCTGGCGCTACCATTCGCTCCCATACAGCATAGTACTGCGACTCACACAACATAGTCATCAATGCCGCCCAGCGACTGAGGCGATCTGAAACAAAGATCCATGGCCGAGCACAGCAACTACTAGCGGACGCTCTGAAATCCGTACTACAGACACTCATCTGTTGCTACCTGGCGTTACTAATGAATCAGCCTGTAAGTTAAAATAACAAGAAAAGGGTTACTATTTAAGCCATCACGGAGCTCCATTCCATGTTCACATCACTTCTGTCCAGGCTCAAGCATTGAGAGTCTCATCCAATTGCTGGGCTGGTTCTCTGCCCCATGCGTCGGCTTCTGACATCTTACTTGCCGCCATTAGGAGGGGCCTTTTATACTGGAGAGTGAGAGGACATCAGCTCACTCCTCTGGTATAAAAAGCCCCACCATGCGGGAGTGAGCGGCAGAAGCTGGAATGATCACCAATCCTCTGCCCCACTCCCGGCTTCCGCCAAAACCTTCCGGTCTGCGACATGCTACATGAAACCTTTTGTGAACTGGTAAGGTCCTTGATAGAACTCTGCTGAAAACTATATATATATATATATATATATATATATATTTATATATATATTTATATATATATATTTATTTATTTTTTTGTTTCCTAGAAATTCCTGCAAAAAAATCACAGTTAAATATATATATAGCAAAATGCTTAAAAATGGCCTGGCAAAAGCTCTAGGTAGGCAGTCAGTGTCAGTGAAAGTGTTAATTTACATCCAGTATATCTACAGATAACTTAATGTATTATGAATGAGGATACTAAATAGGGAAGTGAGAAAAAACTTCCCTTTCACCCAGGATCAGTTGTCATACCTACATCATCAGCTGCAACACGTGCTGTGTCCTCTTGGTCAATTCTTCAGGGATGTGTGTACCTTGCTCCTCACCAATCTATAAATCGGAACAGGCAATAATAAGATATTAAATAGTTCAGAACCCAAAATAGCACAATCAAATTAATAGTCAACATTTATTACAAATTAAATGACACCCATCTAATATGCACCTGCAGCGACACCAAAACAAATAGACCTTTTTGACCATTGACTGAACAAATATTTGTATAGTTCTGATCTAATGATCAACCATAGTGACCAAACATGTCAAGTCAGTTAGAGATTGCTGCGACCCCCACTTTGTTTGCCTAAAAACAAGTGTGAAGCCCGATACCCATTTATTAATATAGACTTTTGCTGCTTTACTGTTCCATTGGGGGAGCTTAGTGCCGTACAAGGCTATGTGTTAACTGTGGTTGTAAAAGGTTTATTGTAGAAAATCAATATCGGGAGAGAATGCAGGTTCTGTAGAAGAAACAAAGAATACAGCATAATCCTTTCATGGCTCTTTGTTTATTGTTCCTGCCTTGCGTTGGTTAATAATCTCATTTACAATTTATTACATCTGAAGTTTGCAGGCGATTTTTGCAATGCATCTATGCGGTATTATGAGACTATTAATTGAATTCACAGTGGCCATATGCAACATATAGGCATACCATATGACCTCATGTTCTGTGGGCTGCTATTAACCATTACCTGCCTGCTAAAACAATGAATGCTGCCAGCCAATCATGTACAACATCCTGTACAAGTATAGTGGTCAGGAGGACCTAAGTGACCCATAGTAGTCTAGCTTGTTTCCTTAGAAACAGTAAAGCAACCAATGGGGTGAGCAAGCAGTAGGAGCAGGAAGAGGAGAGACATTTCTTAAGGTGCAGTCAAAGGATTAAAGATCAAAATGTGGAATTATCCCAATCAACGACGGCATCTCATTAGAAGGATAGCATTAATGTAAACACCAAAGTAACAAAGCAAAAGCTTTTTTTAAAAAAAACTGTATATCTCTGCATTGCATATTTAGATTTTGTACTGTTGGCAGTGAAATGATCAAATCCTTTAACAAAGCTAATATATTCTCTTTGTTTAAAGTACATTATGAAAGTGTCACGCTTAAAGACTAATCTCAAAATGAGATCATGCTACAGAGGGAAGAACAGTTGTTTAAGTGCAGTAAAGTTCGGATTGGTTATACATAGGGTGTCCTTGGCTGAGCTTTTCCAGCCTCGGTCCCTAGGTAACCCTAATAAAAATATGGTATACATGGTACAAGCAAGCACATGACTTGTAATGACTGCAGCAAAATGGTGTTTAAAGAAGTAGACAAAGAGAATGCTATTACCTTATGTAAAATCAGTTTCCTTTCATTTTGGGGATGCATGAAACCTCTGGGCTTTAGCCTGTAGTTATTAGGAAAGGTACATTGGAAATTATGCCATAAAATTGGTTACCTCCTAACATTTACAGTATATACCCCCTCCCCCAGATGTTCCAGAAAGTATTGACATGGCTCACAAAGACCAAGAATAACATGGTGCCCATCAATATTAGAGCTAAAACCAGGTAAGTGAAGTTGGGTGTCTTTTTTTATTTAAGTTGTTACATGTGATATAACGCTAATGGGAGGGGGCAGGGTGGGGGGTATCTTAATATTCTACCCAGGGGCTGAAGTGGCCATTTACAGCACAACTTAGATATCTCTGGTCTGTAAAGGATCTTGGTAATCTAATGCTCAGGCAATCCATATATTTCACTACCGCCATTCAGCTAATAAGCTGGAGGTGGGCCTCAGTTGATTTTATTCATCTTAGCATATAATGAGGGAAAGTCCAGGTCAATAAAAAGTGTCACTTACCTCCCTACCCATAGGCTCAACCCTTTACAGCCATTTCTTTTTGTAGCCATTTTTTAGACACCAACAGTTATGCACGTCATATGTTAGCATTTACTCTGGGAGGATTTTTTTATTAGGGTTACATGAAGGTTACATGAGGACTGAAAAGGAAAAAATGCTATATTAGTACGAAAACAAATAAAGAGAATAAAAAAACGAGCTTATTAATCAAATAATGGGGTCAATTTAGAAACAGTTGTACAAAGTTTAATTTTGGTGAAAAATTAAATAAAAATGATCTTTATATATATATATATATATATATATATATATATATATATATATATATATATATATTATATATATTATATATATATATATATATATATTATATATATATATATATATATTTATAGGTAGACAATTGAGGTCATGCTAATTTTTGATCAATTAACTGGGTGGGAATTGCTAACATGCAACTTTTTAACTTTTACATTCAGAAAAGTGCCAAAACAATTTTAGGCCCAAAAATAACAGCACCTTATTGGCTATGCAGAATTATTTTTTTCTCATGCATACTCAATAGGGCTCTGTTTTTTTTAAATTCCTTATTGAAAAAAATGATGGACCTTACTTGTAAACATGCCCCATCACAAGTAATTACTTTAAGAAAAGCTTGGAACATTATTTTTTACGGCGCTTTCCTGTGTGCTAGAATTCACTCAGATGTTGGTAGCAATTTACACTGCAAGGCACACCCAAACCTGCTTCATCAAATAATTAGTCTGGGTCATGCTAAAGATTTAGCGAAGCAAATTCAACACTGGGTGCACATTTGGGTGTGAACTGCCTCTTGAATTTCTGTGAGATTTTTAATTTTAACACTCAAAAAAGTGCAATAAAAATATCTGTTCTAATTTTGTTCTAAAAAAATCACCTTCACATGCAATGGGACATTTTTACAGGCGAGGTTTATCATTTTTCCAATGAGGTAAGAATATTTTTTTGAAAGTTCGAAACACATCCTATGGGCTATACTAAATTGCTTTCTGCATACTCTATAGTTGTTTCCAAATGTTTAAACAATTATTCTTACCTCTTTGCAGGTGATTATTTAGGAAAAATTAGAACAAATATTTTTTATGTGTTAAAATTCAAAAGCTCACCGAGCTCACCAATTCACATCCAACTAAGCACCCAGAGTTGCACTTATTTCAACAGGTGTAAAAAAGAGCACTTACATTTTTCAGCCAAGGTTTACCTTATACATATGTGGCTGACCCTAAATTGGCAGGCTGATTCATTCATCTGTACAGCGGCGCTATGATCCGACTGCTAGTGGCCACCCCGATTAGCCATCAGTCGCTATTACAGGGCTCCTCAGTCGCTATATTAACCTGGCCTCCAATGTTGAATATGATGTGTCTCAGTTGCTATCAAGTCACTGTACAATCGCTCACCCAAATCTAATAGTGTCTGGGCGCTTTAATGTTGTTTGAATGCTTAAATTTAGAATAATGTTATATTGTCTATGCTCACATAGGCAATATAAGATTATTTTTCCAATTTGTTTGCGTGTGTGTTTTTTTGTGTGTATAAATTTAAAGAAACTCTGACAACATGCAAATAGAAAAAAGTTTTATTTTTATTTAAAAAAAACAGCCCAACATGGGTATAACCTAAATCTGCATAGCGGCCAAACTAATACCCCCCACCCTAATGCTTTTTCTTCTTCCCCAGCAGCATAAATCTTGTCCTTCGGACATACTGCCACAGTCTGCGATGCTCAATATTGCAAGCTGTAGGGTGAAAGAAAGGTCAATATTATTTGGACATCACAAAATTTGAAAACAACCTATGAGAGGTAATTAATTTTACGGCTTATTTTTGATATTTTACATTAGGCTAGTATAGTGAAATATTTAGGATCGATATTTTAGTTTGTGGTCTACCATTTGCTTTTATCCTCCCTAGGCTCACTTTTTACATTAGCTTAAATAATCAAATAAGGGCTACTTAAGCATTTGAAGAGTGTACATCCTGTTTTGCTTAATTACTCATGTACATTGTTCTAAACAAATCCTTCACCTATTACAAGTTATACAATTTACTATGGAAGGATTTTTTTTTTACTCAAAGATTTTTATTTTTTTCAATGAGCATAATAAAGATATACAAGCAATGGCATCATAAAAAAAATTCTGGTACAAAAAAGAATCATAGAAAAATATATGTATAATATCACATACATTATCAAGACCAAGCTTGTATCAGGTGAATATCACATCACGAAAATTGTCAAATATCAACTTTATATACCCATACCCCCCTCCCTCTCCCCGCCTTCCCCCATCCTTATTCCAAAAATATTGTCATTCTCATGATAGAGAACAGGACAACTATCCTCCTCTCTAGGGATGAGCGAATCGATCCGGACGAACCCGGATTCGTTCCGAATTTCATGAAAAATTTGATTCTGAACGAATCCGAATTTCCCAGCGATTCGATCGATCGAAGTTTTCCTTTAAACTCAATGACAGGCATTCTAAGATGGTGGACGGACATGTTCAGACATGTCCCCAGGGGCAAGTGACAATGGGACAGTCACATGCAGCCTATCAGCAGCCAGGAAGCCCGGTGACGTCACCGTGCTATATAAAGCGGCGGCCATCTTGCTTGTGCGCATTTCAGACTTGCATTCGTGAGACAGCGGTGGTTGCTGGCTGCAGACAGGGACAGACAGTTAGTCATAGTTAGGTGAGAGTTAGCGATAGCTAGAGACAGTTACAGATAGGTAAAGAGAGAGACAGATAGTTAGGGAGATTTAGAGTGGTAGACAGAGCTAGAGAAAGATAGGTTTAAAACCGGAACAATCCAGCAGCATACAAGTCACATTGACAGGGTGCCTAGTGCTGCCTATGATTCATATTTCATAATTACTGGGTTACTATTAATATATTTGGTTTGGTTTAAATACAGCTGCACACTGTGCATGCAATGCACATGCTATTTAACCCTATCTGTTAAACAAAGCATTTCTCATACTTGGATTAGTGTTAAAAGTTTCTGCTCAGCTTAAAATACATTACGCCACACTGGCATCCCAAGGCACATGCTATTTAACCCTATCTGTTAAACAAAAGCATTTCTCATACTTGGATTAGTGTTAAAAGTTTCTGCTCAGCTTAAAATACATTACGCCACACTGGCATCCCAAGGCACATGCTATTTAACCTTATCTGTTAAACAAAAGCATTTCTCATACTTGGATTAGTTTTAAAAGTTTCTGCTCAGCTTAAAATACATTACGCCACACTGGCATCCCAAGGCACATGCTATTTAACCCTATCTGTTAAACAAAAGCATTTCTCATACTTGGGTTAGTGTTAAAAGTTTCTGCTCAGCTTAAAATACATTATGCCACACTGGCATCCCAAGGCACATGCTATTTAATCCTATCTGTTAAACAAAAGCATTTCTCAAACTTGGATTAGTGTTAAAAGTTTCTGCTCAGCTTAAAATACATTACGCCACACTGGCATCCCAAGGCACATGCTATTTTACCCTATCTGTTAAACAAAAGCATTTGTCATACTTGGATTAGTGTTAATACTTTTTGTTCAGCTTAAAATACATTACGCCACACTGGCATCCCAAGGCACATGCTATTTTAACCCTATCTGTTATACAACATAAGCGTTGATCAGCATCAGCTTCATTAAGCTACTTCAGTTTGCACTTCCTTGTTGACTGCTTTCAATAAACCAGGCCGCAGGGCACCCCAAAGCTGCACCTTGCACCCTATCTGTTTATACTAAATAAGCAAATACATAAAAATGTCAGGCAGACAAGTGCCAGGATGTTCAAAGAGGAGTGGCAGAGGCCAAGATTCAGCAGGCAGAGGTCGCAGCAGACTAGGGGCGAGTGGCAGCAGGAGTCACGGTGAGAGACCTGATCTGCCAGTATCTGCTAGCGGTCGTGTCTCCACCAGTAACGCATCTGCCATGGTAGATTGGTTAACGCGCTCATCAACATCATCACAAGTTACGTCTGAGACCCCCAGTCTAGGGTCGGTAGGTTCCTCTGACACAACCCTGAGTTGGCATGCCCTGAGAGCAGTCCCTGTCCTCCCATTGCCTCTGTCCTACGCCGTTCCCTCCCCCAGCGAAGTATCCTATGCTTTGGGTTCAGCTCCACTCTTTAGTGAGGAGGACGATCAGATAGAGGACAGTCAGCAGCTACTGCCCAGCCATGAAATGGAGGTGGCTTCTTTAGCTCGGCAGACAAATAGTGATGTGGACAGTGTAGTGGGTGTTGTGAGATTTCCAGCTTCTGCGTCAGACACTGTTGAGGAAACCAAGAACATCAGTGACGTACAGCCACAACTCAGTGATGATGATGAAGCCAATCGCACTTGGGAGCCAGGTGATGAAGGGGCTTCATCGTCATCATCAGGAGAAGAGGGGCGCAGGTTGCCCCGGAGTCAGCAGCTCAGTCAGCAAGGTGTTAGCAGCATGGTTGGCAGTCAGCATGGGGGCACAATTGTAAAGCCTGGAGCCAAACGGGGCCGGGGCCGGGGTAGAGCACCTGCTGCGTGGCAGGCTACCTTATTGGGAGGTAGTGGAGCAGGGGTTCCTGGAGTTGGCGACAATAGCAGCGAATCAGTGAGGCCTGTTGGTGGGAAAAGTAGCTACTCGGCAGTGTGGCAGTTTTTCCTGAAGCATCCGCAGGAGGGTAACATGGCCACATGCAAGATATGTAGGCAGAAGGTGAAGCGTGGCCAGGGTCCAAATGTTGGCACCACGGCCCTGCGTCAACATATGATTCGTCACCATAAAGCGGCCTGGGAGAACCGAGGCTCCCAAGGGGTGGTCCAGTCTGCTTCCTCACCAAGTGGCACGCCGCTCCCAATTTCTGCCAGCCAAGGCTCCAGCACCTCAGCCGAAGGCAGCTGTGCGTCATACCCATCCTCTGTCGCTCCTGCTCCTCCTCCTCCAAGTCATGCATCCCGCCAGCAATCCATCAGCGAAGCCATGTCCAAGAGACAGCAGTATGCGCCCACTCATCCTACGGCGCAGAAGCTGAATGTGCTCCTGTCCAAGTTGCTGGTGCTGCAGTCGCTCCCTTTTCAGGTGGTGGACTCTGCACCTTTCAGAGAACTGATGGCTTGTGCCGAGCCGAGGTGGAGAGTCCCAAGCCGTCATTTCTTTGCCAATAAGGCAGTACCAGCGCTGCACACTTTTGTTGAACAGAAGGTGGGCCAGTCCTTGAGCCTGTCGGTGTGTAGCAAAGTGCATGGCAGTGCTGACGTCTGGAGCTGTAACTACGGTCAGGGACAGTACATGTCGTTTACGGCCCACTGGGTGAATGTGGTCCCTTTGCAGCAGCAGCAGCAACTTGGACAGGTCACGCCACTTCGGCCTCCGCACTCCCTGCCCGTTGGGCCTGTGGCACTGTGCGACTCGGCCACCTCATCCTCGGCCATCTCCTCACCCTCCACTGTAGGCTCACGTCTCAGTGCCCCTCCAGTCTACCATGTGTGCAGGGCACGGAGGTGTCACGCAGTGCTTCACATGGTTTGTCTTGGCGAACGGAGTCACACAGGGGAGGAACTGCTTAAATTTATTCATCAGGAAATCCAAACATGGCTTACTTCAAGAAAACTTAAAATGGGAATCATGGTTACCGACAATGGGAAGAACATTTTGTCTGCCCTGCGCCAAGGAAGGCTGACCCATGCCCCCTGCATGGCTCACGTCTTCAATCTGGTTGTCAAGCGGTTTCTGAAGTGTTCCCCCCATATGCAAGACATCCTAACAACTTCAAGGAAACGTTGCATGCACTTCAGCCACTCATACACCGCCAAACACACCCTTTTGAGCTACAGCGTCAGAACGGTATCCCCCAACATAGTCTGATTTGCGATGTTTCCACCCGTTGGAATTCCACCCTTCACATGTTGGACCGATTATATAAACAGAGAAAAGCCATCACGGATTTCCTGATGATCCAAGCGGATAGGGGGACTCCCCTGTGTAACTTCAATGTCAACCAGTGGCAGCTCATACGTGACACCTGCCGTTTGCTCAGGCCCTTTGAGGAAGCCACTTTATTTGTCAGTCGGCAGGATTACGGGATGAACGACGTGATTCCACTGCTTCATGTACTACAGCACATGTTGGAAACCATGGCTGGTCAGGGCACTGGAGACATGGCGTCTACATCTTACGGCCACATGAACCCCATTGGAGCTGAACTGGAGGAGGAGGAGGAGGAAGAGGAGGAGGAGGGGCACAGTGAGGCACAGTTTAGGCTTGGCGAAATGGCTGGTTTATCTAGTCAGTGGACAGGAGAGGAGGAGCAGGAGTAGCCAGAGGAGCTAGAGGGTTTTGAGGAAGGCGAGGCAGAGGACCCGGACACACCGTGGCAGTATGCAGTGGAGATGGAGACAGGTAGTCCATCCGAGTCACTTGCGCAAATGGCAGGAAGCATGCTCACGTGCTTGCGTAGTGACCCCAGAATTGTTTCCATTTGTCGTCGGGATGACTTCTGGCTGTCCACCTTATTGGACCCTCGCTTCCGGCACAAAATGGGGGCATTTTTTAAACCCGCCGAGAGGGAGGACAAACTGAACTACTACAAAGACATTCTACGTAGTCAGTTGCCCGATGCCTATCTGCGCCATGGTCCATACTCTCGCAGGTATGACTCGAGGGGACCTCTGTGCTCACCTTCCACTGCCATGGCTGCTGGGGGGGTTGGCAGGAGCAGCAGCAGCAGCTCCATCAGCAGCAGCCTCAGTCTTTAGTCGCTAATAAGTAGCTTTCTACACCCACATAGTGAGGCTACTCATGAGCAGCAGGAAGACCTGGAGCAGGACCTCAACCAGCAGGTCATGTCATACCTTGACATGACCATGCCAACACACCTTGAGGATCCGCTGGACTTCTGGGCAGTCAAACTTGATTTGTGGCCGCAACTAGCAGAGTTTGCCCTGGAAAAGCTGTCCTGCCCGGCAAGTAGCGTGCCATCTGAGCGGGTGTTTAGTGCGGCGGGGGCCATAGTTACGGCGAGGAGAACTCGTCTGTCAACTAAAAATGTGGAGAGACTCACCTTTGTCAAAATGAATCAGGGATGGATCAGCCAGGATTTCCACCCACCAATGCCTGATGCATGCGACTAGATTCAGCATGGTGCCACGTTTTACACTTTCCAAATGGTGCAAAACATATTTATGTCTTTAGGCCAATTTTTGGGCTCCTGCTGATGCCAACTTCAGGGTGTACCTTCCAACCAATTTTTGGCCTCCTGCTGATGCCAACTTCAGGGTGTGCCTTTCAGCCAATTTTTGGCCTCCTGCTGCTGCTGCTTGCAACTCCAGGGTGTGTCTTTCAAGCTATGTTTGGGCTCCTGCTGCTTGCAACTCCAGGGTGTGATTCATCCAATTTTTGGGCTCCTGAAGCCAACTCCAATGTGTCTTTCAAGCTATGTTTGGGCTCCTGCTGCTTGCAACTCCAGGGTGTGATTCATCCAATTTTTGGGCTCCTGCTGCCAACTCCAGTGTCTCTTTCAGCCAATGTTGGGCTCCTGCTGCTGCTTGCAACTCCAGGGTGTTATTCATCCAATTTTTTGGGCTCCTGAAGCAAACTCCAGTGTGTCTTTCAAGCTATGTTTGGGCTCCTGCTGCTTGCAACTCCAGGGTGTGATTCATCCAATTTTTGGGCTCCTGCTGCCAACTCCAGTGTCTCTTTCAGCCAATGTTTGGGCTCCTGCTGCTGCTGCTGCTGCTTGCAACTCCAGGGTGTGATTCATCCAATTTTTGGGCTCCTGAAGCCAACTCCAGTGTGTCTTTCAATCTATGTTTGGGCTCCTGCTGCTTGCAACTCCAGGGTGTGATTCATCCAATTTTTGGGCTCCTGAAGCCAACTCCAATGTGTCTTTCAAGCTATGTTTGGGCTCCTGCTGCTTGCAACTCCAGGGTGTGATTCATCCAATTTTTGGGCTCCTGTTGCCAACTCCAGTGTCTCTTTCAGCCAATGTTGGGCTCCTGCTGCTGCTTGCAACTCCAGGGTGTGATTCATCCAATTTTTGGGCTCCTGCTGCCAACTCCAGTGTCTCTCTCAGCCAATTTTTGGCCTCCTTTCAAGCAATGTTTGGGCTCCTGCTTATGCTGCTGCCAACTCCAGGGTGTGCCTTTCAGCTAATGTATGTGCTCCTGCTGCTGCCAACTTCAGGGTG
The DNA here is from genome assembly GCA_027917425.1 of Gastrophryne carolinensis. NCBI lineage: Eukaryota > Metazoa > Chordata > Amphibia > Anura > Microhylidae > Gastrophryne > Gastrophryne carolinensis. The sequence continues at coordinate 496,214,282 of CM051235.1, forward strand.
CCTTCCAGCCAATTTCTGGGTTCCTGCTGCTGCTGCTGCCAACTCCAGGGTGTGTCAGTCAATTTTGGGCTCCTGCTGCTGCCAACTCCAGTGTCTTTAAAGCAATGTTTGGGCTCCTGCTGCTGCTGCTTGCAACTCCAGGGTGTGATTCATCCAATTTTTGGGCTCCTGCTGCCAACTCCAGTGTCTCTTTCAGCCAATGTTTGGGCTCCTGCTGCTGCTGCTTACAGCTCCAGGGTGTGATTCATCCAATTTTTGGGCTCCTGAAGCCAACTCCAGTGTGTCTTTCAAGCTATGTTTGGGCTCCTGCTGCTGCTGCTTGCAACTCTAGGGTGTGATTCATCCAATTTTTGGGCTCCTGCTGCCAACTCCAGTGTCTCTTTCAGCCAATGTTTGGGCTCCTGCTGCTGCTGGCAACTCCAGTGTCTCTTTCGGCCAATTTTTGGGCTCCTGCTGCCAACTCCAGTGTGTGTCTTCAGGCCAATTTTTGGTCTCCTGCTGCCAACTCCAGCATGTGTTTCAGCCAATACTCGGGCTCCTGCTGCTGCCAGCTCCAGGGTGTGTTTTACAGGCAATATAGGGGCCCCTCATAGTGATGCCACCTCAACTCTCTGTAATTGTGCCGCTCTGCGATTCTAATAGTGATGCCTCTGATCTGCATGTCCTAATTATTTACAGTATTATTTCAGTAACCCAGCACGCATCCTATGCGTGTTACAGCAAGGCAGAATGGTTTACAACCCTATTGAGGCTCTAGGAAGCTCAGAAATAGTCATTTTTAATAGCGATTCGTCGCGAATAAATTCGGATCGAAACGATTTTTGTCGGAAAATTCGGCGAATCAGTCGAATCGAATTTTTCAAAAGTTCACTCATCTCTACTCCTCTCCATACTCAAGATATATATGACATATCATTCTCTAAAGCGATGCTGCTGGCCAGAACCCACCACAAAAAGCAAAGAAACCCTTAAGACAAAGAGAAAAATAGAAAAGAAAAAAGATTAAAGATTTCCTTCCCCTCTCCTCCCCCCTCCCCCCCATAACACCAAACATACATCCTCCGAACTATAAAACTAACAACCCCTTATCAAAACTGACTGGCAAATACTTCTCAACCCAAGGCAACCAGATTCTTTCAAACTTGCCTATATTTCCGGCCTTCAAAGTAGAGAGCTTTTCCATCGCCATACACGCATTAACTCTGTTTCGAAACTCAACGAAGCAAAGTTTGTCAAATTTCCAGGCTTTAGCTACAACTAACTTTGCTGCAGTTAATAAATGATGTACCAACTTACCGTATCACCCTCCCCCCTGGCCCAGTGGTTTATTCAACAAAGCAACCCAAGGGTCTACGGGTACATAACTCCCAACTACATTAGATATAACCCTAAAGACCTTCTTCCAAAACCTAACCACTACTCTAAAATCCCACCATATGTGTCTAAATGTCCCTAGCTCCTGACACCCCCTAAAACATTTCTCGGAATGAGCTGAGTTCCTACTTCAAGCTAACCTTTCCCGGACCAGGTACCACCTCAACATAACTTTAACATTCACCTCCACCGCTAACACTGAAACATTGCCATATAATGCAGTAATCCAGTTTCTAAACCTACCTTACCCTGGACCAAGTGCTTCACAAAATGTTGCATTTGCATATAGCCAAACAGTGCCCTGTCACTCAGGCCAAATTTATCCTTAAACTGTTGGAAAGTGAGAACCCTACCATCCTGTAACCAGTCTAAAATCCTCCCAACTCCTTTTTCTTTCCATCCCAGAAAATATTGCAGACAATCTACAGCTGGCGCATACATAGGGTTATTCCAAAAGGACAAAAGAGGCAAATATTGAGATAATACTCAATCCCAAACTGAAAGGGAGTGCAGGACAATTGGATTATCACATTTTGGTCTTACAGTTGGTATTACCCATAAAGATTTCCTATCTCTAAGCCTGAGATAAGCCTTCCCTCTAATTCCACCCATATAGGAATATCCAATTTCTCGTGATAACCACAGTGCTATTTGCGCGGCCTGATAATATTTACAAAAGTCCGGAAGCCCTAATCCTCCCCTCTGCTTAGGCCTTAGAATAGTACTACTCGCAACCCTAGATTTTTTCCCTTCCCATATTAAGTCCCATACCTTCCTTTCAAAATTCACTAAGTGTGCTAAATCAATTTTAATGGGTAAGACCCTGGCATAATATAAACATTTTGGGAGTAAAGTCATTCTTACCGCATTCACTCTGCCCAGCCATGATAGCCTCAGACCCCTCCAACGCCCTAACATGTCCGAAAGTGTTCTAAACAAAGGTGGATAGTTTGCCGCATATAAACTAGAGAACTTTCCTGTGAGATAAATCCCAAGATACTTCAAACGCTCCTTCTCCCACTTAAAATCAAACAGAGATGATAGTCTTCCCCAAACTTCTTCTGATAGACTAATATTTAAGGCCCGAGATTTGGAGGTATTAACCTCCAGACCCGAGACCACAGCAAACTCCCGTAGGAGTTTTGTTAAATTAGGGAGCGTTATTAAAGGATTGGTAATAAACAGAATCACATCGTCCGCGAAAAGGCAGATCTTATGAGATAGCCCATCTAAACTATACCCTGAAATATCCCTTGCCCCTTTTATAGCATATGCCAGGGGATCCATCACCAGGGTGAAAAGCAGGGGAGACAAAGGACAACCCTGTCTAGTTACCCTCCCCAACTGCAGCATTTGGGATTTAAAACTGCAATATTTAACAAAAGCACATGGATCATTATATAACACTTTTAAGCTTGCAATAAAGCCATCTCCAAACCCCCAGTATTCCAAAAGTTGAAACAAATAATCCCAAGAGACTAAATCAAACACTTTCCTCACGTCAAGTGAAAGAAGCATAGTACCCGGCCCTACCTGACCGGCTGCATGAATCACCTGTTCAATCCTCCTTACGTTATCCCCTGCTTCCCTGGAATGAAGCCCACTTGGTCTTTTGTCACTAAATATGGTAAAAAATTTGAAAGTCTTTCCGCTAGAACTTTGGCATAAATTTTAATATCCAAATTTAGAAGAGAAATTGGCCTATATTTAGACCAAACTAAATGATCCGTATCAGGCTTCTGTATCATACTGACAGCTGCAGTCAAAGTTTCTTTCGAGAAAGACCCTCCACACTTAACCCTATTGAAGGCCACAACCATCTTCGGAGCCAAGAGGGCACTAAATTTCTTATAATAACCAGCAGAAAATCCATCCGGACCGGGGGCTTTGTTCAACTTCAGTCCTTCAATAGCTTTAATAATTTCTAAAAGACTAAAGTCACTACCCAACTTCTCCCTCATCTCATCAGATATATGTGGCAAATCCATCCCCTGTAAAAAATGACTAAACACGTCCTTATGTTTCCCTAGCGGGGCAGAGTAAAGATTTTTAAGATGTGTATTAAAAATTTCCACAATTATTTTAGGATTGCTTGTAGGTGCTCCCCTGGAATCTGTTAACTTAATAGGTTTAAAACTCTGATCTGGAGTTCTCAATTTCCGAGCCAGCAGTGAATCTGGCTTATTTGCTTTAACATAATATTTATGCTTAATCCACTTTAACCCTTTCAGTGCCAAGCACGTAGATTCTACGTGCTCGCTTCCACTCCACTTAAGTGCCAAGCACGTAGAATCTGGTATTACAACTTTAGGGGATTGTCTATCAATATGTGGTTGAAGGATCATATTAGAATCTCCACAGATAACCACCAAACCCCGAGCGTGTTTAGATACTGTCTCCAGGAAACTTTCCATAAAACTCAATTGTCCCATGTTAGGCGCATAATATGACGCCACAGTAATTTCTACATCCTGCAGAGTACCCACCAGTATCAAGAACCTGCCTTCCGGGTCAGAGATTTCAGAATTGCAGGAAAAAAAAGCATTTTTCTTAAACCCAATAAATTTCCCCTTTTTGTTTTGTCTGTGCACAGGAAAGATAATATTGCGGGTACGATGCATCAAAATACATGGGTCTCGCCACGTCTGCGCTACCCTATACAGGTGCTACCCATCCACCTACCATCTGCCTTTCTTATATTTGGGGGGGGCAGGAGCCCGAGAATCGCCCAATGAACATTGGTGCTGCCGAGGGTGAGGGGTGGGGTGGGACTTCCTGATATCGGAATGTATTATGTGGCAGCGCGTCTAAACAGGATTGTGGACTGGAACCGTCATGGGAGCTGCAAACGATGGGTACAATTGGAGCAATCTTGGGCTCCGGTTCCACTAGCGGGCCTCCCTTGGTCTCCGGGGGAGCTGCCGGGCTCGCTCAGGTCTCATCCTACAATAGGCCCGACCCTCCGGGTGTGGGCAAGACACATGTTGAAAGAGAACATAGCCCCGACGCCCTCCCCGCTCAGGATCACGGGGGCATTGGACTTTTTTCCGAACTGGCTTGATGCAGGCTTTGCAAGGTGGAGGGTGCCTGGCCTTAGCGGCTCCAACTGGAAGTCCCTGCAGGAACTGATGAATTAGGGGGACGCCCCTCATTTGTCTAACTGGAGGGCACTACAGGTATCGCACTTCCTGGCAAGCTTGCCACCGCCCGAGGACTTCGTGTCATGCTCGGGGTAACTCCAGACCACCAGGTAAGCCCTCAACCCCCAATCTCCGCAGCCAGCTTCACTGCTTGCCGGGACTCAGTATACGCCTGCCCGGGATCGGTTGCCCCCAGGGCTTCAATGGCTCAAAGGATGGGGACTTACTAGTTGGAGGTCTGAAGAACCAATGGCTGAGAGCGAGTTTATCGGAAGTCCAGAGACAGGCCAGAGGTCGACACCGGGAAGTCAGAGATCACAGCGGTACAGAGGGATGAGGCAGCTCGAGGTCAGGGTACAAAGCAGAGGTCGGCAACAGGGATCAGGCAGAGAGTAGTCAATTCAGGCAGGGGTCGGCAACAGGGTTCAGACGAGAGATTGGTCAATTCAGGCAGAGGTCGGCAACAGGGATCAGGCACGGAAATTAGCTCAAGACAAACAAGGTACAAGGCGCTATCACAGGCACTGGGCAACTGAGGGGGGAAACCCCCGCGCGCGAGCACGAGAACTGCCGGGGACGCCGGCAGAGGAAGCAGGGGGAAGCGCGCTCGCAGCCGCCCAGCGCGGCCGGACACGAGAGGCGGAGGCGCCGCTGGAACGGGGTGCAGGTAGGTGAATCGTGACACTACCCCCCCCTTCACGAGGGGCCTCCGGACCCTTACCAGGTTTCCCCGGATTGTCACGATGTAACTTCTTAGTAAGAACGTTTAGCATGCACATCTTTTGCCGCAACCCAACATCTCTCCTCAGGACCGTAGCCAACCCAGTCAATCAAATATTGCAATGAATTTCGGACCTTACGAGAGTCGAGAATCTTGTTCACTACATATTCAGGCTTGTTATCAACTAGAATTGGCGACGAGGGTGGAAGTGGAGTATTCTTAGCTGGTTTTAGCAGCGACACGTGAAAGGAATTTGGGATTCTCATAGTTTGAGGAAGTTGGACCTTAAAGGTTACATTGTTCAACTTCCTAACAATGGGGAAAGGACCAATAAACTTGGGACCCAATTTACTAGAAGGCTGCCGGAGAGCAATGTTCTTAGTGGAAACCCAAACGAGGTCCCCAACCAATCTTATATCTTAAAACCGTAGTTTTTAAATTCTCTTGGACGCGTGCCCAGATGTCTTTCCATTCTTGGTGACCCCGAAAGGGAAGAACCTCTGGGATTTTTCCCCAAGTTGCAGAAGAATGGGGACATCTTAGTACTTTCACTCGGCGCATTATTGTACGCGAATTCAGCAAAATCAATGAATTCTGACCATTGCTCTTGATCATCAGAAATGTAACATCTTAAATATTGTTCCAGACTTTGATTTGTTCTTTCAGTCTGCCCATTAGTCTGGGGATGGTATGCCGACGACAAAGATACCTGAATCCCCAAACGTGAACAGAAATTCTTCCAGAAACGTGAAGTAAATTGTACACCCCGATCGGAAACTACATTAGACGGTATGCCATGGATACGGAAAATATGCAAGATAAATAATCGCGAAAGCTCAGGAGCCGACGGTAGTTTAGGTAATGGAATAAAATGTGCCATCTTACTAAAACGGTCGAAGACCACCCAAATCACAGTGTTCCCATGTGAAGGAGGCAAATCAACTATGAAATCCATAGAGATATGAGTCCAAGGTTCTTTAGGAATCTCTAGTGGAACCAAACACCCACTAGGGGCCTTGTATACCCCCTTACTTCGCGCACAAACAGTACATGCGCCGATAAAGGCAGAAATATCGCGACGCATAGTAGGCCACCATACATGGCGTCGGGCTAAAACAAACGTTTTATGATTACCCAGATGACCAGCCTTTTAGCATCGTGAAATTCGCGGATAACATCAGGACGCAGGTGAGGCGGAACAAACTGACACCCCAAAGGTACATCAACCGGAGATTCATTCTGAAATGGCGCCAAGGTATTAGAGAGATCAGGAAGCAATGCCCCCCACCACACAGCCCAAAGGTAAGATTGGTTCACCCAGATCACCCCTATCCTTGCATTCCCTGAACATGCGGGATAGGGCATCTGCCTTAGTATTCTTAACTCCTGGCTTAAATGTAATTATGAAATTAAACCGAGAGAAGAACAATGCCCAACGTGCCTGGCGAGAGTTTAGTCCTTTAGCAGAACTGATGTACTCAAGGTTTTTGTGATCAGTATAGACCGTGATTATATGCAATGAACCCTCCAACCAGTGACGCCATTCATCAAAGGCCAGTTTCACTGCCAATAATTCTCGGTTTCCTACATCGTGCTCTGCAGCGCTAAATTTCCGCGAAAAGTAAGCCCCAGGATGTAGACGCTCAGGATGACTGGAATACTGTGACAAAACTGCCCCTACGCCCAATTCAGAGGCATCAACTTCAATGATGAAAGGCTTACTAACATCAGGATGTACTAATACAGGCGCCGAAGTAAAGGCCCGTTTTAACGTCAGAAAGGCCTCGCAGACAGACGGGGACCAGTTTTCAGTAAAAGCACCCTTACGGGTAAGGTTTGTAAGAGGTGCTACAACATGGGAAAAGCCCTTGATAAAACGTCGGTAAAAATTTGCAAATCCTAAAAAACGTTGCAGTTCTTTCAAAGTCTTGGGTTGAACCCAATCCTGCACCGCTGAAACCTTCACCGTATCCATCTCTAAACCCTGGTTAGAAATTACATATCCCAAGAAGGGAACAGTGGTGACCTCGAACATGCATTTAGAAATTTTAGCGTATAAATTGTTCTCTTAGTTTTTGAAGTACCAACTTTACATGACGTCTATGTTCCAACAAAGAATCAGAAAAAATGAGAATATCATCTAAGTAGATGACTACGAATCTACCCAAATAATCTCAGAATAGATCATTCACAAAGTCTTGGAAGATGGCTGGTGCATTACAAAGGCCAAAGGGCATAACCAGATACTCGTAATGGCTGTCTTTCACATTAAATGCCGTTTTCCACTCATCCCCCTGCCGGATTCAAATCAAATTGTAAGCCCCTCTTAAATCCAACTTGTAAAAGATTCATGCACCTACAATTTGATTAAACAAATCCCCAATCAATGGTAAGGGATACCTGTTTTTAATTGTGATTTTATTCAAGGCCCTGTAGTCTATACAAGGTCTCAGGCCGCCATCCTTTTTCTCTACAAAAAAGAATCCGGCCCCTGCAGGCGAAGTAGAGGGGCGGATAAACCCCTTACTCAAATTCTCAGCGATGTACTCCCTCATTGCTTGCTCCTCAGGCCTGGTAAGATTGTAGATCTTCCCACTAGGGAATAGTCCCAGGGAGCAAGTCAATGGGGCAGTCGTAGGCCCGATGTGGGGGAAGAGTATCTGCCGATCGTTCCGAGAAAACATCAGCCCAATCCACGTACGGCTGAGGTAACCCCTGGGGCAGCATCTGGAAACTTCTGAGGGCTGTAGAGAAACAATGGCTCTTACAGTGGTTACTCCACTTAATCAATTCCCCAGCCTGCCAGTCAAGAATGGGGTTGTGGAGTTGCAACCAGGGGTATCCCAAAACCACTGGAGTTTCTGGGAATCAAAAACAAAAAATTCTATAAACTCAGAGTGGGAGGAGCCAACCATTAGTTTAAGAGGCGGGGTCTTAGTGTTGACCGGTCCCCCCTGAATGGCCTTCCCATTAATGGCCAGAACCTGCAGCGATCTCCCAAGGGGTACCAGAGGGATTCCCAAAATGGAGATCATGCTCCTATCCAGAAAGTTACCGGCAGCTCCACTGTCAATAAAGGCGGAAACTGTCTGCTTGGAGGGGCCCCAGGAAAGGTCTACAGAAAGGTCTAACATCTTATTCAGGCGAGAGTAGCAAACTAACTCACCTAGATCAGCACTCTCCCCCTGATCTAGGTGTGGGAGTTTTCCGCCGGTTTCCCTTTGTTAGGGCAGGACCCAGCAAAATGTCCCGGGTTCCCACAGTAAAGGCATAACCCCATGAATCGCCTACGCTGCTTTTCATCCTGGGATAGGCGGGTTCTGCCTAGCTGCATGGGTTCCTCCTGAGAGGGTGAAGGTGTACTTTCCCCACAGGGAACCGGTGGGTTAGGGTTCAGAAAGGACCTGGGAGACGTGGGAGCCCTGGCTCTCTCCCTAGCCCTCTCTCTAAGACGTCGGTCAATTTTAAAGGTGACCTGCATCAATTGGTCCAGGTCTGACGGTGGAGGAAAATTCACCAGCGCATCCTTGATGCTTTCTGACAGACCCACTCGATATTGGCTGCACAGGGCTGGGTCATTCCACCTGGACTCTACTGCCCACCGGCGGAACTCCGCGCAATATTCCTCCGCCGTGTTCCGCCCTTGCCTGTTCTCGGCCGTAGATTGCTGGTCCGGGTCTGCATACAAGATCCCCATTGCAATGAAGAAGGCCGTAACAGAATGTAATGCGGCATCATTGGGAGGCAGACTAAAGGCCCAAGACTGAGGGTCTCCTTGTAGTAATGAAATAACCAAACCCACTCGCTGGGTCTCAGTGCCCGAGGAAACGGGCCTCAACTTGAAATAAAGTTCGCAAGCATTCTTAAAATTAGAAAACTTGGCACAGTCTCCCAAAAATTTTTCTGGTAGCGGAATGTTCAGCTCAGAAACATGGTACAGAGGATGCAGGAGATTGCCTGGATTCTTGAGTGGCCACTCTTTGAGCAAGTTGGTTAATTGCAGTGGCCATAGCCTGCACTTGCTGTACCAGGTCATCCATATTTTTTTTTTTGAGGCCTGTGATAATGTCACGCTCGGGGTAACTCCAGACCTCCAGGTAAGCCCTCAACCCCCAATCTCCGCAGCCAGCCTGTCACCTGTAGGAGCCCCCGCTTGCCGGGATGCAGTATACGCCTGCCCGGGATCGGTTGCCCCACAGGACTTCAATGGCTCAAAGGATGGGGACTTACTAGTTGGAGGTCTGAAGAACCAATGGCTGAGAGCGAGTTTATCGGAAGTCCAGAGACAGGCCAGAGGTCGACACCGGGAAGTCAGAGATCACAACGGTACAGAGGGATGAGGCAGCTCGAGGTCAGGGTACAAAGCAGAGGTCGGCAACAGCGATCAGGCAGAGAGTAGTCGATTCAGGCAGGGGTCGGCAACAGGGTTCAGACAAGAGATTGGTCAATTCAGGCAGAGGTCGGCAACAGGGATCAGGCACGGAAATTAGCTCAAGACAAACAAGGTACAAGGCGCTATCACAGGCACTGGGCAACTGAGGGGGGAAACCCTTTATAGGGACAGACATGAAAGGGAAGGTGTGTGTGATTGGTGCACATAGCTGAGGAGGGCGAAGCCCTCACATCCCCTAGGGCTCATTGACCCTGTCCCTGGAAGGAATGCCCCCCAGCCCCAGCTGGGCTCATAGGCCCTTTAACTTAACTTCCAGCAGCGCCGCCGGAGGGAATATGACGGACATGCTCGCGCGTGCATGAGCACGAGAACTGCCGGGGACGCCGGCAGAGGAAGCAGGGGGAAGCGCGCTCGCAGCCGCCCGGCGTGGCCGGACACGAGAGGCGGAGGCGCTGCTGGAACAGGTAGGTGAATCGTGACACTTCGCTAGAGAGTTGACCCCATTCGAGCGCTTATGTGCAACAAGCGAAACAACCAGGGGCACATTATCCATAATCTACAAACTGCTGGTGGACCCAGGTGAGAGCCACATACCGAACTTCATTGTGGCATGGGAGAAGGAGCTCGGGGTCACATTTACTCCCCCTCAGGTAAAGAAAATGCTGGAGCTAGCACAACGAGCCTCAATAAGTAACCAGTACCAAGAGGCGGGCTACAAAATACTGAGTCAATGGTATAGGTCACCACAGACACTACCCGTCAGTGCCGTCCTTATGCAAGAGATGTGAGAGAGACACAGGCTCCCTCGCACACATTTTTTGGGGATGTACAAAAATAAGGGGCTTCAGGGAGGAGATTGTTAAGTGGATCCACAAGATTATGGGACTTGAGGCTGCCTGTGCCCTCCCCATCCTAATATCTGTCCTCCCAACCTCCCCTCCCCCTCCTATCCTGGCCTTCTTTCGCCCCTCTCTCTTCTCGTCCTCCCTCCTTTTTCCCCCATCCTTATCCCCCATCAGAACACATCATCCTCCTTTCCTCCCTCCATTGAATATTGGAAAAATTGAGAGGCGGGTGATGAGACACGATCCTAGAGTGAGCGTTAGTTAATAGGACATGCACATTGGCGTTTTAGCCAAATGCTGTATTGTAGAACTTGAAAGTTATATTATGACTGTAATGCTCGGTTGCTGTGACCGAAATGTCTAATGAGCTAATTATGATCTGTCTTTTTACCCTTGCTCTTTTCAATAAAGATTTATTGTTAAAAAAAAAAAAAAATACATGGGTCTCGAGGTCTGCGAAAAATGTGTTTCCTGGAGACATACCATTTCCGGTTTAAGCCATATGACGCTTCTGGGGGGAATTTAACCCCTGTACATTTAGGGGAAAAAAAGAGCACGTCATTTCTATATATTACGATTAAGGGTGCTGTAAAGAAAAAGGCAGAAAAAAACTGAAAATACAAAAGAGAAAGAGAAAAAATAAGGAAAAAGAGAGAAAAAAGAGAGCCTCCCCTCCCAGCGGTAGGTCCCGGCCAGCAACAACTGCTTCCCTAAAGAGAGCAAAATAAATAAAAAAGACAAACAAAAATACTAAATAAGGACAAGGGAAGACCAGACAAAGCAAAAAATGTACTGACCACGCTGACAAACTGGCAGTAAGGGTAGTACTAGAGTGCAGCAAAACAAGGTCGCTCCACAGAAAAAGGCGTTCCTCATTATATTTGCAGAGTCATGCCACAGACAATCATTATATTGCTAAAGTCTCAACCTCAACCCCATTCTCCAGAGGGCAGTAGGGGAGAAACGTATATAACCCATATCAATAAAGAACCTACCCTTCTAGATTATGTAAGGAGACCTAAATGTGTACATTCAACCAATATACCCAACCCCCTCCCCATCTCTTTAACCATCAAGAGAAAGGATCTCCTCAAGCCACATAGGCCTTCACCACTCAAAGATTAAAGTTATATAATTAACTTAACAACCATGGATCCCAATATTTCACTAAAAAAAGGAAAAAAGTACAACAACCCATATGCAACTGCTAATTTTTCCTTAGATAAAGCTACTTATATAATTACCCAACTATGCATAGAAACCATTCATCACCCACCAATAAAACCAGCCTAAATTATAAACCATGTTCAAAACCCAAACCCCCCCCCCCCTTCCAACCCCACCACAACATATAATTGCAACCAAATTTTTGGGAGCAAGGTCCGATCAGAACAACCTAAAAAGAGAAAAAAGAAAGCCAATAAACATTAAGTATCCCCTTCTGCAATAATAGGGGTAACAGATTCAAAAGACACATGTCTTCTTTGCCTCTTGCCGGCCCTCTGCGCTTCTGGGGAATCATCCAAGCTCAAAAATCTCCTGGCAGCAGAACCCGATTGCTTGACGGTTAACAGGCCCAGATCGGATAAGATATTCTGAAGCTCATCACTGGTTGAAGCTGACCAGTCCTTATTCCTATACGAAAATTGGACTCTAAATGGAAATCCCCATCTATATTTAACACCATGATCTTGTAAAACTTTGAGTGGACGTAGCTCCTTTCTCTTGTTGATTGTAGTAGGGTAGAGATCTGAAAAGATTTGAAAGTTATTGCCTTGGAATGATAGGTGAGAACTAGCATGTGCAGCTTGCAAAACTTTTTCCTTTGTTTTAAAATAATGAAATCTTACAATAATGTCACGAGGAGGAACCTCAGGATTCCTTCGGCACGTTAATGCCCTATGAGCTCTATCCATTTCCAAACGATCCCCCGGTTCACCGGGTAAAAGCTCCTGGCAGATAGCAAGTATTGTGGACTGGGGATCTTCAAGGTGCTCAGGCAGACCTCTAAATCTTAAATTTTGTCTGTGATCCCTATTCTCCGCGTCCCCCAACTTATTGTCTTATTAGACAAAAGATTATTATCTTCCTTCGGTTTAGCAATATCCTCCTCATGCGCCTTAACCATAGTGACAACATTGCTCAATCTTTCATCCATGGCAGAAAGACATCTCGAGACTTTAAACAACTCCTTCGTAAAATGCTCACTTGAGGCCCAAGGCCCTAGTAAATAGGGAATCTATTTGCTCCAACTGAGCTGGGTTAACCAGTGCTTCCATGAACGCACCAGCCTCGCTTATCGGACGCACTGTTAGTGCCGAATCCATTAGTGCGTCACCATCAGCGGCCGCCGCCATCTTGCAGGCCCAGCTCAATCCAGCCAGTCACCTCCACACAACAAGGTAGGGATTCTGCTTTCACCTTCCCCACGTTCCAGACACCCTCCGGAGGATGAGCCAGGTGTATCAACGTCTCTGCAACGCTCGTTAGCCGCCGTTTGCCTCTGTTTCCGTAGAGCGGACGCAGAGCGGTATTAGAGCCTGTCCGACCGCATCACACGCGCATGCACACTCCCATTACTATGGAAGGATTTTTTTAATGACCACACACTCTCACAGCCTGCATGTTTAATGTATTTAAACCTAACCTAAGCCAAGCCAACAAACTAGCATACATACATGCAGTTATGATTGGCTTGCAAAGATATCATCTACATGTCTCATAATTAACCCCAGAATGACATTAACCTTTATCCCTGGTCATGTATATAGACATGTTTTTTAGGTATGTTTATGTTAAATTTCATTGTACTCACCATCGCAGCTGTGGCTAGGGACCATGCTGCTGGGGGTTCCTGGAGCTGGGGTGGGGAGTATGATGACCGGGTCATCTGTGTGGAAACATCTGTTTTGGCAAAAACCCAACAGAAAAATTCATAAGTTTTTAAAAATGGATGTTATTAATCAACATCCACCTGTATTTTGGGGAAAAAACTCTGCTAAAACAATGTTTTCAAATATTTCCACAGGCATTTGGTTATTTATTCTAACAAGGTTTAACACATGGTTTGAACACATAAGCATGGTATTTAGGGGTTCATGAGTTGAGCTGTTTCTGTGAACTAGTCCACATGGTCCACTCAATATCATATAATGTTGTTTTGCATAATGCTTGTTTTTGTTTTAAAGAGCTAAATTGAATACAACATGTAAATCATTCTTAAAAATAACTTACCACGACTATGCCCGAGTGCAAGATCTGCAGCATAGCTGGTGGAGATGCCGGCTCTATGATGCCCTGTAAAACAGTTAATAGTGGAAAGGTATATTTAACCCTTTAACCGCCAGCCTACCTTGAGATTTTGTCACCCTTTGTTGCCAGACCATTTTGCACTATTTTGCGCTCCACATGTTCAACGGTGATTTTTGAAGGGATTTCCCAGTATTTCCCTGGAAAATTATATATTGTTTTTTTCAGTACAGTCTGGGCTTTAACATGAAGTGTCTTGTTTGTAAGATTGTCAGTGTTTTTTAAATATTTTTGTGGAAAATATGTTAAAAAAAAAACAAAGAAACATTTTTTTACAATTTGTAGTGCGATTTCTTAATAAAACATGCAAGTTGTTCCAGAAAATCATATTGTGTGTAAAAGCCCTATTCTTCCCGATTGCAACAGTACCACATATGTATTGGTAGACATCCTTTCCTGCCCAGGAGACACGTAAAACTAAAAAGAGCGACTGAGCCAATTTTCAAAGAAAACACAACCATTTTGCTCTCCTTGCGGTTTTTCAACAAAAACACCACTTTTCAATTGAAATACCCCCCACAAACCATATGTTCCCTGAAAGTACATACCTCCAGGGTTCTAGGCGTACCAGGCTTATGGTTGTAGCTGCAGCTTTCTGGGCGCAAGCCTTCCCGAAACTCACTGGTTGTACCGGATTTCCCTAAAAAAATAGCAAAAATGCAGAATTAAGACCAAATTTTCCTATAAAAAACATGCGCTAACCAAAAAAAACAAACCAAATCTGAAACTGCAAGGTCCCCTGAACAAAACAATACCCAACATGCATAGCTACCTCCAAGGGTAGGGTTGCCAATTACCCCAAAGCAAAGCGTATGCATAACAGGCATTTCACTTGAAATTTCCTGCTCTGCAGACAAAGTGCACATCTTGCGGTTTTTCAACCAAAACACCACTTTTCAATTGAAATACCCCCCACAAACCATATGTTCTCTGAAAGTACATACCTCCAGGGTTCTAGGCGTACCAGGCTTATGGTTGTAGCTGCAGCTTTCTGGGCGCAAGCCTTCCCGAAACTCACTGGTTGTACCGGATTTCCCTAAAAAAATTGCAAAAATGCAACATTAAGACCAAATTTTCCTATAAAAAACATGCGCTAACCAAAAAAAACAAACCAAATATGAAACTGCAAGGTCCCCTGAACAAAACAATACCCAACATGCATAGCTACCTCCAAGGGTAGGGTTGCCAATTACCCCAAAGCAAAGCGTATGCATAACAGGCATTTCACTTGAAATTTACTGCTCTGCAGACAAAGTACGCACCTTGCGCTTTTTCAACCAAAACACCACATTTCAATTAAAATACCCCCCACAAACCATCTGAAAGTACATACCTCAAGGGTTCTAGATGTACCAGGCTTGTTGTTGTTGTAGTACATCTCATAGTAATGAGATCCATTCACAAAAAACGGAGATCTCAGGTAGATCTCCGTTTGTTGTCAATGAATCCCATTACTATTAGATTCAAACATAAAAAAATTGTCTCCTACGGCCACCCACCCCTCAAAAACATACAGATCCCAATTGCAGGCAGTGAGGGGCATCCCAATTGCAGGCAGTGAGGGGCATCCTAATTGCATGCAGGGTAAAGGCATCCCAATTGCAGGCAGTGAGGGGCATCCCAATTGCAGGCAGTGAGGGGCATCCCAATTGCAGGCAGCGAGGGGCATCCCAATTGCAGGCAGTGAGGGGCATCCCAATTGCAGGCAGTGAGGGGCATCCCAATGGCAGGCAGTGAAGGGCATCCCAATGGCAGGCAGTGAGGGGCATCCCAATGGCAGGCAGTGAGGGGCATCCCAATGGCAGGCAGTGAGGGGCATCCCAATGGCAGGCAGTGAGGGGCATCCCAATGGCAGGCAGTGAGGGGCATCCCAATGGCAGGCAGTGAGGGGCATCCCAATGGCAGGCAGTGAGGGGCATCCCAATGGCAGGCAGTGAGGGGCATCCCAATGGCAGGCAGTGAGGGGCATCCCAATGGCAGGCAGTGAGGGGCATCCCAATGGCAGGCAGTGAGGGGCATCCCAATGGCAGGCAGTGAGGGGCATCCCAATGGCAGGCAGTGAGGGGCATCCCAATGGCAGGCAGTGAGGGGCATCCCAATGGCAGGCAGTGAGGGGCATCCCAATGGCAGGCAGTGAGGGGCATCCCAATTGCAGGCAGTGAAGGGCATCCCAATTGCAGGCAGTGAGGGGCATCCCAATTGCAGGCAGTGAGGGGCATCCCAACGGCAGGCAGTGAGGGGCATCCCAACGGCAGGCAGTGAGGGGCATCCCAACGGCAGGCAGTGAGGGGCATCCCAACGGCAGGCAGTGAGGGGCATCCCAACGGCAGGCAGTGAGGGGCATCCCAACGGCAGGCAGTGAGGGGCATCCCAACGGCAGGCAGTGAGGGGCATCCCAACGGCAGGCAGTGAGGGGCATCCCAACGGCAGGCAGTGAGGGGCATCCCAACGGCAGGCAGTGAGGGGCATCCCAACGGCAGGCAGTGAGGGGCATCCCAATGGCAGGCAGTGAGGGGCATCCCAATGGCAGGCAGTGAGGGGCATCCCAATGGCAGGCAGTGAGGGGCATCCCAATGGCAGGCAGTGAAGGGCATCCCAATTGCAGGCAGTGAAGGGCATCCCAATTGCAGGCAGTGAAGGGCATCCCAATGGCAGGCAGTGAAGGGCATCCCAATGGCAGGCAGTGAAGGGCATCCCAATGGCAGGCAGGGAAGGGCATCCCAATGGCAGGCAGTGAAGGGCATCCCAATTGCAGGCAGTGAAGGGCATCCCAATTGCAGGCAGTGAAGGGCATCCCAATTGCAGGCAGTGAAGGGCATCCCAATTGCAGGCAGTGAAGGGCATCCCAATTGCAGGCAGTAAGGTCCCCCTCCCCCATATTTGAATCTCATAGTAATGAGATCCATTCACAAAAAACGGCGATCTCAGATAGATCGCCATTTTTTGTCAGTGAATCTCATTACTATGAGATTCAAACGTAAAGAAAAACATACAGACCCCCTCCCCACACATTCACTTACCTGCGATCGATGAGAAAGAAGCTGATCACCTCCCCCTGCGCCCTGGACTGACAGATGACGCCGGCGGCCGCATGATGCATGGAGAGAGCAGGGGGCGCCGGCTGATGACATCTGCCGTGCGCCCCCCGCTGATTGGTCCGGGGGGGTGATCCGGTGACTTGGGTCACCCACAGGTCACCTCCCCCTGACCCCTGCACAGGAAGATGACGCCGGCGGCCGCATGATCCCTGGAAAGAGCAGGGGGCGCCGGCTGATGACAGCTGCCGTGCGCCCCCTGCTGATTGGTCGGGGAGGCGATCGGGTGACTTGGGTCACCCACAGGTCACCTCCCCCTGACCCCTGGACTCCCTTCTTCACAATTCATCGGCAACTGGCCCGCTGATGCCCCGCTGATGCCCCCCTGATGCCCGTAAGGTAAGGGAACGCCAGCCATGTAAAATTTACGTGGCTGGCGGTTAACTGCAGGAGAGGCAGCCACGTAAATTTTACGTGGCTGGCGTTTAAAGGGTTAATTAACAACAAGGTCACCATGGAATTAAACAACCACAATAAGAAATGCACTCACCAGCGGATGAGCTGCTGCTGGTATCCCACAGGGCTATGAGGTGGAGGCGTGGAGCCTCCACTCCTCACAATGGGCCCAGCAGATCCCAAACCCAATGGGCCACCCTCTCACTCCCTGATCCTCGAGGGAGTGTGGGCGAGTCCCTCACCTCCACCCCACTGGGACTTCCCACTTGAGAGTGGCCACAAGGGGTTTGGGACTCAGCTGAGTCCGACTGTGAGGAGCTGAGGCTCCATACTGCCGCACGCTCCACTGGGGCATCATCCTCTTCCTCCTCTGGGTCCTCAAGATGAGAATGACGAGAGGGACCCCCCGCACAAGAGTTTTGGACTCGGGTGAGTCTGCGGGGGAGGGTCCCTCTCGTCATTCTCATCTTGAGGTATCCCTTCTGATTCTAAGGAGGAGCTGGGGAGACGTCTGGCTGGGCGTCTGGGCCTCATGGTGGATCCTATAAAGGTGGCAAACCGGAAGTACACAAAACAAAAGTGAAAGCAAAACCTTTGACACTCCTCGCAATAAAAAAACGCTAAGAAACGCCAATGATACCGTTAGGAAACACAAATTTAATATTGCGTACGCATACCAATGTTCGGCACTAAAGACACACAAGCAAAATCCATATTTAACAACTGTGGAGCGCTGCATGCTGCGAACGACAGCGACTGCTCAGTGCGACCGAATCTCTGCGAATCCTGCCGTATTGAACAAAATTTCACAGCAACCGAACCGAACCGAACAATCGTTCTAGATTGTGTGGATGGAGGAAATAGCGCCAGTCGTTGTGTGATTAAAGTGATTTTTAGAACACATTAACAGCATTAAGCAAGCGAAATACACTGGAATGACATTGTTGGAGGGGTGTGACATTAACACTTTAATGCCAGACAAGTAAATACAATCATCCTAAAAATAAAAAAAAACTTCAAAAACATACATACAGTTCAGGAATAATGTCTTAAACATTTGTAGTATAGAAAAAAAAAATAAAAAAAATTAGGGATGAGCAATGGGATTTGAGGATCGTCCATTGAAATGTATGGGAGAGCGCCGGGTAGCAAGAGGTAATACGTGGCGCTCTGAAAGTTTGAACGCAGGCGTTGTACGCTGAGACTGGGATAATGATGAATCGTACGCTACATGGCGTTATCCCAGTCGCTCAACAGGATCGGCTTCATAAATGTGTAATTGCGTGCTGTGGCCGGCGTTCTCATGCCGATACCGGCCGCTACCTGTCGCTAAATAGCCACTACCTGGCACTATCCCTTCATGAATAAGGGACTAAGTCTTTTTTTAAGACTTTCAGCATGGATTTGGACTAATTTTTACTTACAAAACATGCTTTGACATAATCATTTTAACAGATTCAATTGCTTGCTATGTCATTTCTAATTCATTCTCATTTATCCAGGATATAAAATTATATATGTAGCAACATCACAAGACAGGCAGACAGGAAGCTGGATGTGTTTTTTTTTAAATACAGTTCGCTAGACATGTGATCTTCTTTCTCAATTCATGCACTGAAAGTTATCAGATATCTAATGAAATGTCTTTTAAAAATACGATCCTTACTTATATTTATATACTTCCTGTGGATAATACAAATCTTACACCATGGTGCTACATAAAAAAGGGACCTTGGCCTCCTTCTGGATGCTTGACCATTCTTTTATGCCCCTTGTTTTCATTTTTCAGCCTTGAGTTTCTAGACACTGCAGGTCTTCTTCAGCTTCAACCATAAATCTTTTGCTTTGCTCATCAATGTCTCTTTTACCATCTGATTTTCATTTAGCAGCTGATTTGTGGCTATAGCGCCGGTTCCGGAGCGCCAGCATTTTTGTCTTATCTGGTGCTGTTATGTAGACTACATTGGCGCTAGCAGTCACTGTGCAAAAAGCTAACTAATTTGCTTTGATTATTGCACTAGGTATTGGCCGGCCTATGTTAGCGCCTGTTGGACCCGTTTACCGATTATCCCAGCGCCAATAAGTGCCACTTTGGACCGCCGTTTTCCAACGATCAACATCATATTCATGTTTTTTTCCTTCCTTGAAATCTTTGGTGCTGTATTTTCCTGGTGCTGGTCAGCGTTTCATTATTACAGTTACAAAACATCACTGCTGGGGACAAAGTGAACAAACTGTACAGTGCTTTTAGGGTGCGCTTTAGTTGTTGTAGCATTGTTAAGTAAAAGAAGCCATTAAAATACATTTTAATAAGCCCCACAAAAATACATTTTGTGACATCTAGGTCCTGTGTTTCAATTATTGACAAGTCCCAATGCAAGTTCTGAACAAATAAGTGTGTTTAATATTAATACTAAGAATAAAATACTTCAAGACAGTTCTGCCCATTGTGCTCTATGGGATCTTGAGCTACAGCTCCAGGTTACAACTGGCACTGCTTTAACCAGAGCGCCCGGCCCTGCAACCTTTTCAGCGCTAGTGTTAAATAAGACTCTAGCTGGCAGCTATATTGGCCCTGTCATTTTTTAATTTCTTAAATAGGGCACTGTGTACCGCTGAGGCCAAATAAGAGGCATTGTGTGGCACTGCTGCTTCTTAAATAAGGCTCTTTTATTTTATCTACATTCCCCATTCAGCTCAATCTATTGACCTTTATTTATGCTATCATGTCTGCAAAAGCATGTTGGCATGCTATACCTGGTCTTATCCTCTGTGTTATCATTTACTCACCATACATTTGCCCCCATAGGTGAAGCAGTTTCTCAGTCACTGCTGATTTATAGGTTACAAATTGTCATAGTGGGTGTACTGTAAAGCTTTTATCTTCTTTTATATCCCCTGCTGACTTTATTTTTCATATTATCATAGATGCTAAGTTTTATGTAAGGAATATAGGCTCGATTCGTCTGGACTTTCGTAGCTGTCTGTGTATGTTTTTGTGTGTGTTTGTCATTTTTTTTTGTTTTTTGTTTCATTTTCCATTCGTACGTTCGTTCGCGCTCATGCGTATATGCGCTTTCGATGAACGAAACTAAATCGGATCATTTGCGTTAGTTTGGATCATTTTCCCATCTAAATCTGATATTTTGCGTTCGTTCAGATAACTTATGTTATTGCTATGGGCTTGCGTCTCATTCAGAGAGCTGATTGCCGAGGGACCACCACCCTATAAAACCGTTTCCTTTGCGATCCACTTACGGGACCATTTTGACCTCGGATACCTTGCTTTCACCATGTTTTGTGCCTTTGTGGAGGAATATCACCAACTCCAGCTAATGGACATTGAATGTATCAGCAGGGCCGAGGCCAGATTGCACCGGCGACGCATGCATATCGATCGCATGCATGACGTTGAGCTGTTCGAGCTGACCAGACTTAATCGCGCCTCTCTCCATAAGTTGTATAGTGAGCTGCGGCCATAGTTAGCCCGCACCACAAGGAAGGGGCAAGCAATTTCAGGTATGACCAAGATGCTTGGCTGCCTGCAATTTTTGGCGAACGGCTCGTTCCAGAGGCTGGGTGCCCTCTCCGTGGGTATCTCCCAGCCTACGCTGAGCCGCGCGCTATCCAAGCTTTTGGAAGGCATGGCTAGCATTAGTCAGAAATATATTTATTTTCCTGACGACATGGTAGCCTGGAACGCGCTTAAGCTGGCATTTTATAATATCGCCGACATGCCCAACGTCATGGGTGCGATTGATTGCACCCATGTTGCATTGGTCCCTCCTGCAGACGACGAGTACATCTATAGGTAAGTTCAATCGGTCATTTTGTTATATAGTTTAGACAAACTGTATTTTAACTATCTAAAAATCCCTCCTTGTAAATTGTCCCTGTGAAACAGCTTACACTGTATATCTATTAATCCCTCCTTGTAAATTGTCCCTGTGAAACAGCTTACACTGTATATCTATTAATCCCTCCTTGAAATTGTCCCTCTGAAACAGCTTACACTGTATATCTATTAATCCCTCCTTGTAAATTGTCCCTGTGAAACATCTTACACTGCATATCTATTAATCCCTCCTTGTAAATTGTCCATGTGATACATTTGACCGTCTTTAGCTTCATCAATGTTTTTCATGTCGGCCAAAGCCAAACATTTTCATGTGGACCTTAATTAGTCATTTTAAAGTTAATCTTTAGTCGATCCAACATACATATACTTTTTTGCCAAAAAATTACTTAGGTACTTAGTGTTATTTGTATTGCCCAACATGTTTTTTGGAGGGTGTTAGGAGTTAGTGTTTGAGTAGTTTACCTTGCCCTGCTATTTTTTTTTATTTTTATTTTTTCCCAGGAACTGCAAAATGGGCCACTCACTGAATGTCCAAGCACTGGTGGCCCCGGTTCCTTAGTGTCCTCGCCTGGTTTCCAGGCTCATCCCATGACACGTACATCTTGCGACGATCTGGATCATACCGTCGGTTTGAGTCTGGAGAATTCTCAGGTGGATGGCTCCTTGGTAAGTTGACGCAAATAACGTCATTCACTTTTCAATGTATGCCTATGAATATAGTTTATGACCCATGTCTGAACCTATGGCTGCTTTTACCCCTTGATGACATGTTAAACCGGACCTTAAATATGATCTTTAGCAAAGCACGAACCCTTAAAAACTGATTTCCCAGCATTTAAAAATAATATATTTCTACTTTCTAGTAAATTACTTATTATTCTTCCCCACACTCGGCTACAATTCTGTTCTTGACTTTATGATAGGGTCTGCGCCATCTTTGCTCAGATGCATGACACTTACTGAGTAGAGGAGAGCAGGATAAAGTGCAGGGGGTGGGTTAGAGCTGTGCTTGGCTAAGACAAAGCAGATCTGGGGTCCTGAAAAGGTAAGACATCCCAGAATGCTGAGCATCACAGTCCTAAGCCAATTCCTGTTTGCAGGCTGCCTGATTTGCCCTCTTCCCCCATCTTTGATGTTTAAAGGCTCAGAACATGCAGTAGATGGTGTTAGGCTGTTTTTTTAGCTGAGCAATCTGTATGTACAGGGTGTGGCTAAAATATAAGATAGGCTCTTAGTCAGGGTGAACGACCGCTTGTCCCAAAATTTTTGTTTGGAGTGTGTAATTTATGTATTTTCTTATTCTTTCATGTGATTCCGGCTATCCGCTACTTCCGTCTGATGATGCCCATCCTTCAGCCACAGAATGCGGCCCAGGACGCCTACAATCGGGCCCACCGGAAGACCCGGGCCGCCGTGGAGAGGGTCTTTGGCCTGTTAAAAACTCGCTTCAGGTGTTTGGACCATACCGGGGGGGGAACTCCAGTATGACCCCAACAAGGTCATCCATATCATACTGGCATGCTGGGTTCTCCACAACTTTGCCATAATGCAGCGTGTCCCCCGGTATGTGGATCTGCCCCCCTCTCCACCCAGCCAGGACCCAGATGAGAACTACCGTGGCACACCTAGTGCCTCTGGCCAAGCTGTTCGGGCAATTTGATAAACACCCATTTTGCCTAATTTGTTTTTCCTGAGTTTGTTTGTTGCATGTAATTATTTATTTTTACTATAATTTGGCTTTGTGAATGCTTTAGTATTGTTTTTTGTAAAAAATCGTAATGAATTAATTACTAAAATATTCACACATGATCTGAGCCTCATGCATTTTTTTTGGACATGTTTGTTTAGAAAAACCTTCAGTAATCTCAAAAGAACCCAAACATGTGCATCAACTTAGTCAACAACAGCTAAAGTCACATTCAATATTTTTGATTGAAATATGAAAAATTGGAGTTGAAGGGCACTCGCAGACTTCATGTACGTACATAGTACAGCATAAATATACATTGGTGCAGAATCATGGCACCTAGCAATTGGCCACATCCAGGAGTTTTAAAGTAACACACTCCAGGCCGAAGTTTCAATAACAAATAAAATAAACAGACAGAGGGAGCAACCATTTGCATGTCAATATTTGGCCAGTAATACATAGGGCCACATACACACCCTCTCCTGCTTGGCCACATTTGCCACAGGCACAGGTGGAAAGCAGCCATACCTATGCCATATCCACGCCTGTAAGTCAGTGGCCCACCCAAACAATAACCCCCAGTCCAAATCTTTGCCAGGGTTCAAGGTAGTAGTTTGCCAGCCCAGAATGTCCCCCAATCATGCCTACAAACAGGATGAGCCAGACACAATTTCATTAGGCCCAAGCCTGCAGCGTGACAGATTGAGCAGCAGGTTCATTGAGGCTTTAGCTCAGGCATTGGCTAGTGGGGTATCTCAGCACTCTAATGAGCTATATGGGTGAAAATCAAAATCATACAAGCAAAGCCATAAAAAAGGCAATCTTGGTAGCGCTCACCAGACAGGTCAATACAGTGGGGATGTAGAGAAAAGATGTGGAGCAGATACAGAGCAAATAGCTGTTAAAATGGGTGTTGCCCATAAAACCCTGGTGGTGGGCCTTGGAGGTGACCCATCACCTGGGCATGTGTGGCATTCATAATCTGCCACTGTTCCAACATGAGTCTATTGCTAGTTCTAACTTCCTCGAGCATGGCTGTGAAATTATTAGTTAAGGTGGCCATGTCACTGTTGCTCGTCCTAAATTCTGTCAGCATGGTGGTGAATGTATTATTTAATGTATCTAATGCAGTAAGCTGCTCTGTGGTTCTTTCACCTGGCGAAATAAACGCCTTTCATGGTGCCACGCTGACTCCAGGATCGGCACGCGCCTCCCCTGGGAAACTGGTCGACGTTCCTGACTACGTCTACCAATTCCCCGGGTTTGAGCGCCTGCAGATGCTGGACCTTTAGGGCGAGCAAGATTCGCAGATGTGCTCGGCAAATCCTCTGCAGCAGAGCTACCACTGGGGACTATAGGCTCAGTCTCTGCATGCTGCCCACGATGGGCTGGCAGCATGCGTCCAGCTTCACTCTGCTGCAGAGGATTTGGTGCAGTAGCATGTTGGGACAGTGGCAGATTAGGTTCCAGGGGGGTTAGTTCTGAAGGTCCCATCAAGCTGGCATCCTCCTCCATCTCCTGGATTTCCTCCATTAGTGTGTGGGTCTGTTGGGACATGTGCAAAAGAAGGTTCAGTTTGGGCCCTAAATATATTTGTTATGCAAATTAGTCATGTTAATTCACATGCATCAGCAGATTCAAGTCCACTTACCGTATATATCTGGTCCTGGCTCCTAAGCAGCAAGGTTGACGGCGTGGTCAAACTGGATGAGGCCTCCACACTTGCTGAGGCTTGATGCTGGGCTGTATTTAAAATAAAAAGGCACGTAAACATCCAAAAATCCATTGATGATCTGGATTCCTACATATGCTTCCAAAAAACATGTGGCCAAGCAGGAATGCCAACTCCCCCAACGGTCCAAGGGGACCTTCACTATGAATGTCATTATCTGTTATATGTATGCCTTACCCTGTACATACACATTGGTCACCTTAAATAATACAAACATGCATGTACTGCATGTTATGAGGCTTCACACATCCCTAAAGGGCCATTAGGGACCCACACTCAGCTTGCAAATAGCATTTGTCTTCAGAGTATGCTGGTGGGCATTCTTCCTATGTAGACCTTTCCCTGACCCCTATTCAAGTATTTGAGACCAAAGCACAGCTAAAACACAAGTGGCCTATAGACAAAGAAGGAAGTGTTGTATATGATTGAGTAGAATCACATAACAGGCAGTGCTTTGCTAATATAAAGACTTTAATAGTGACCATAAATACTGTCCAAGGTCGTGTATGGGGTGCAAAATGAAATGAACATTCCGCAGACATCACAACACCCAGCTAAAACTGTAACCTCCCCTACAAGCCACTCCCTAGGGGCATGTGTTCATATATGCCTGTGAGCCTAATTTTACACGTTTAAAACGTTTCACATACACACTAACATTACTAACCTGCAGGAATGGTAGGGATGTCCGTGTCCCAGAGAGGCCCTCTAATGCCACGGGATGTATCAACGCCAGCACCATGTCCTCAGCTCGGGTAAACTGTAATTTTGTGGGGAAGCCTCCGCCAGTTTGTAAGCTGAAAAATATAGGTTTGAAAATTTAGGAAATTGTGGTCAATACAACAAGCAGACAAATGCACAACTCAATTATGTACCTGCAATTGCGCCGTTTATGTTCTTTCTTCCGTGCTGCATACTTCAGGGCAGAAATTTTGCGCTGTATCTGCTCCACATCTTTAAGCTCCTCCCCCGCTGCATTGACCTGTCTGGTGAGCTCCTCCAAGATTTCTGTTTTTCTATTTTTTCTTGTAGATTTTGATTTTTGCCCATATAGCTCGTCATAATGGAGGGTGAGCCCACTTGCCAATG
This sequence comes from Gastrophryne carolinensis, assembly GCA_027917425.1. NCBI lineage: Eukaryota > Metazoa > Chordata > Amphibia > Anura > Microhylidae > Gastrophryne > Gastrophryne carolinensis. Next base: position 496,239,925 of record CM051235.1, read on the forward strand.
CCAGAGTTTGGGCCTCACCAAACCTGCCACTCAACTGTCCTCGCCACAATGTTCGGCCTATTGTTTCTGTTCGGGCTCATCTCTGTATGTAGGCAATTCGGGGGACATCCTGGGCTGGCTCTGTTGTGTTGAAATGTGGGACACATGGCTTGAGAACGAATGAACTGGACTTGCAAATGGACTGGGGGTCCTTGCCTGGGTGGCCACAGAACTTACAGGCGTGGATGTGGCATATGGATAGCTGGTTGCCACCTGTGCCGGTGGCAAATGTGGCCGAGGAGGAGAGGGTGTGCTTGAGGGTATGTTGCTTCTGGCCCTGTGCCTCTTTGTGCCCTTGCCACTTGTGATTCCATGCCCCTGGGAGGCACTTGCACGTGGCTCAGGAGATGCAGAGCTGGCTGGGGCTTCTGGGCCTGTGGCTCTTGGTGGTTCCATTGCCATGGGCGCGTTTCCCACATGGCTCACGAGATGCAGAGCTGGCTGGGCTGGGGCTTCTGGGCCTGTGGCTCTTACTGGCCTTGCCAGTGGAGCGTTCTTTCTGAAGGGATGCGCTAGGCCAGGGAGGAGGGGAGGGTGTTTTTTGGGGGCTGGGGCTTCTCACCCTCTTAGTGGCCTTTCTTGCGAGTGTACCTGCCTGCTTTGTTGTTGGCTTCTTCTTAGCCGCTCCCTCCTTGGCTTTGCTGGTTGGTTTGGGTTTAGCGGACTTGGTGGGTAATGTTGCCTTGGGTTGGCCACTGTGGCTGCGCGTTTCCCACACCTTCGGAGTTGGTATTTTGAACCGAGTGGTCGGACGTGAGGAAGGCTCCTCATACCGCTGTGGCCTTTTGCTGGTGGCCTCCTTGCCTGGTGTGGCCTTACCGACTGCTTTTTTAGCTGGCATGTTGAAGCTCTCAAAGAGAATGAGCTGTGTGTCCAGGACCCTTATGCCTGGGTATGACGCTTACGCGTTCGCGTACGCGTGCGTACTGCCGTTCGTCCGGTCGTGTGGAACCCGGAAACCGCGAAGTGATTTGGGTAAGTTTTAGGGGTGAGAAATGGAAGAAGAATTAGACCGCTAAGCGATTGGGTAAGTTTTAGGGTTGAGAAATGGAAGAAGAATTAGACCACAAAGTGATTTGGGTAAGTTTTAGGGGTGATAAATGGAAGAAGAATTAGACCACGAAGTGATTTGGGTTTTAGGGTTGAGAAATGGAAGAAGAACATGACCGCGAAGGGATTTGGGTAAGTTTTAGGGGTGAGAAATGGAAGAAGAATGAGAGCGCGAAGTGATTTAGCTAAGCATTGTAGCAGAAGTGAGTGAACCAAATATGTAGGCAAGCACATTAATGCGTTAAGTTTGTAGTGCGCAGGTGTAAGGTTGTAAGGATTTTTGTCTGGACGATTATTTATTGTAAAAGGAAAACAGAATCTAACGAGAAACGTAAAGGATTCGTGGGAGGAGACGATGGAAAAAGGGCAAAAACGAAATGAGTAAAATAAACGGAAATCGAAAGCTGGAAAATGACATTCTCGTTGGCATACGAACGGACGAAGACTTTATTGAAGGCTTGCGAAGCATGCTTAGAATCACTCGTACACTCATACGAGAGCGGAAAAAAAAAAAAGACACAAAAAAAAGTCTTTTTTTTGTCTCTCTGAATCAACCCTAAAGACTATTTTTGACTTTCGGCCTTATTTATAAAAGGCTAGCGCCAGGTAGTGTCTGACGAGCGCCAGGTACCGCCAGCTAACGGCGGCTACCGAATCAAGTACGCCCGGCGGCGGTCACAATGACGCATTTATCACGCTAAATGAGGCTAGCGCCGGCGAGAGCATCAGCTAGCGCGGGATTCATCATGTAGCCGACTGCAACGAACAGCGCCGCTGCTAATCCCATCACAGCGACAGGTATGACCTGGCGCTCCCTGGCGTTGTCCAATGCATTTCAATGGAGCAATCTTTAAATAATCATAATTAATTGCTATTAATTTTTTTTTTTTTTATTTTTAATGTCAAAAATTCTGTGACCACTTCTGCAATGTTAGGTTTTTTTTATATTGTTAGGTAGAATTGATATTACAGGTCTGATATTCATGTATTCATATTACAAAATGTTTAGAAAAACTTGTATAATTTTTACATAAAAAAAAAAACCTAACAATGTTGTTTGGGGGTTAAAAACTACTTTACACACATCGCCGCCAGCGCTCTGGGGTTTAAACAAGGAATTCACAGCGCGAGAAATTTTTGAGCGTGATTTGTTAATGAATCTGCAGCAAGCCGTTCGCTCTGGCCATTCGCTGTCAGGCGCACCCATACAACGCGGAACCTGTGAAACAGCGACCCCTAACCCCGTATTCAACATTACCGCACACCGACTGAGTCGCTGTCAACAAGCAAACCCCGGCCAAGCACAGCGAATACTAGCTGGCGCTGTGAAAATCACGCTACTGGCGCTCATCTGTCGCTACCTGGCGCTATTAATGAATCGGCCTCCCAGTTTTTTTGCTATCATATTTTAAAGTGTATGGAATAACTGAATGCTTTATCAAGCTCTATATCATTTGCATATGATAGACAATGTAGGAAACACATTTTCAGTAGATGTTGCTGTTGATAGTTAAAGTAAAAAATGATTTGCCTAAACCCATTACCTCATTTGATGTCACCCTCGTCCCTTTTTATTCCAGCAACAAATTCAGACACTCTTCTACCCTAAGAAGCTTCATCTTGTCTGCTGCATCCCTGATTCAGTGTACTGCTTGCTTGTATTAAACTCGACTCTTCTTTGTCCTCGGTTTTGGACTTGCGTGTATGAACCATTCGTTCTAATTAGCCATATTGGTGAATTTGTGACCAAAAGCTAAGGAGCAGAATGGGATTATCTCATTTCCCTACATCAGTTAACCTTCTTTTTACAGCATTGGTTTATTTAGGAAAAAATGATTATGAACCCAGTAAATAATATAGCCTATTTTTGGGCTTCCTACCAATTTTTAAATGGAGGAGCAGAGAGGAGTTAAGTGGACCCAAAGTATTTTTTGACCTATCCTCTGCCATCATTTATAAATAGCATTTAGATATTCGCACAAGATGAAACCACATTTGCAAACAGCGAAAACATGACATGCTCATTGCTGTATTGAAGCCTTGACCTGTTCTATCTTCCAGCTATTAACAAGGTATAATGATTAAAAGCTGAGCTGTCAAACATGTCAAGGCTTCCATACAACACATCCTGGTAATTTACTGGTGATTTCTAGTAAGTACAAATAAATGTCTGGCATGCCTGGAGGCAGGGCGGTATTCCTCAGGGTATCCCTGGTGTTCGGCATGGGAACTTCTGCACTTCTGCACATTTTATTAGTAGCCTCAACTATCAACAAATTATATCATTTATTACATGCTTATAAACGTGCATAAAATCATGCACATGCATATTAGAATGCATTTTGGCATACGCCATGGATTGCACATGTGTCGTATGTACAATGGATATTTCATCTTATCACTTTCATTGTATATTGCACTAATCTTTAACCTTAAGTTTAGCCCTGAAATAATACATTATTCTCTCTGAGTTTTTGATCCTTTCACATCTATACATTTGAGGTAAACAGGCTATTTTGTGCTGTGTTTTTTTGCATTTTGTATTGCATTTGCATTGGCTTGAGCTTGAAAGCAGCAAAGTGGTAGTATATCAGCTGCTACTGTATGTCTTTAGCATAGGCCTTGTGGTTCCAATAATTGGCACCCAATCCTTACAGGTATGTCTGTGCCCCTAGTAATAGGGTGGGGGGCAATCAGGAGAGACATTAACAACCCAATGTGCCACCCCTAACCATGGAACTAGTATAAGGTGTTCTTGGACTCTGTAGCAATTGAAATGCCTGTAAAAAGCCCCCCCCCCCCCCTTTTTAGTTAAAAAAAAAATCTTCCTTGTTGGAAGATTCTACTGGTGGCTTCTTGACTTTCGTTAAGCAGATCCTCAGCAGTAATTCTGATCAACAGAGGAACCTCTTCTGGAACAGGACAATTGTCAAAGCCCAGACATGAAGGGGATGCAGGAAACTATTGTAACCAAAGTCAATGGTTGTTTCCTTGACTGAGAATAAAACTTTGATGAATATATTTCCATTCAGTAGAAGCTCAGGATGTAGCCAGTGAAACGAGGTGGATTAGGATGGTGGCTTCACACAACTTTCACCTTTCATGCATTTGCCCTGTGTGTGGGGAGAGGGGAAAATGGAGGCAAACAGAGCTCAAATTGAAGCAGCGAACACAAGTAACAACTGGCTTTAGGCATTTTTCTGTGCAATTAGCTGCGGAAATATAGTGGTATTTACTTTGAAAAATGGTTTGGCAAATGACAGCAAGGCCGATCAGCATCGGGTGTTGGTCCACTTTAAGTAAGATATTAGGTGACTTTTTTGGGATACTTTGGCACTGATTCAGTAAGAGTTGAAAAAAATATTCTCTGTAGTAAAACATTCACTTTAGGTGAAAAACTTTTTTAGGTCCATGGTACTTTTTACTTCTGAGAAAAGTAGTGTACTTTTTACTACTTATTACACTGTAGTAAAAAGTGCCATTCATTTTCATTGTCACCCTAGCTGGTGATTTTAGCAACAGTAAAATTCTCAGGGTTTTTTCATCTGAATTTATTTTACTACTAACTTTTTTGCGACTCTTAATTAATCGAGACCTTTACCACAAAACTGTAACTCATGTTACACATTTGGGTCACAGTTGCTGTATGCAGAATGACCTCCATCTCAGTCACAGAGGCTTGTAACCATTTCAGGGGTTGATGTAAATATTTAACTACAGATCAGCCAGTCTAAACCAACCTCATTAGATCATTAGCATTAGATCAATTTCAGGAATGCAAAACTGACAGGTGTGCCTAAATAGCAGATGTTACCTTTTCAAAATGCAGGAATATTAGGTAAATGTAACCTAAGCACCCTTCAATTATTAAAGGATGTGTGCCAGCCTTGCAGCAAGGCAAATAGCATACGTAAGATTTTACTTAAAAGTAAAAGTTCAGGTTGCGTATCTGAAGACATTCAGATTTAACAAAATGCAAATATAACAGTTTCAAATGTGGAACTACCGGGCACTCTTACAATCATGGAACTACAAAAACATACCGGTATATCAAGTTATACAAATAAATATAAAAAAGTAACAATAATAATTCTATAAATGTATATTCCTCCGTTCCTAGCTAATATATTCAACATCAATAAAAATGTCTTTTTTGTACTAATAGTCAATAAGAATAATATATATATACATATATTTATATATATATATATATATATATATATATATATATATATATATATATATATATATATAGCTATGTGGGGATTCACAAAACCAGACCTATTGGTGGCATTCAGTCAGAGCGTTAGAGAACAATGATGTAGAACAAGCCTGCCAGCAACCAGGTATCAGAAGAGGTAACACATGCAGTAGATTCCTGCTGCCCTTGATACACTGCCTTCCCCACCTACAAAAATAGTGAAGTCTGTAATCTTTATTGTAGATACACCTCAACTATGAGAGATGGAATCTCAAAAAAATCCAGAAAATCACATTATATCATTTTTAAATAATTAATTCGAATTTTATTGCATTATATTAGTGTTTGATCACCCACCAACTAGCAAGAATTTTGGCGGCCACGGATCTGTTGTTTTTCTTTAAAGCAGAACAAAACCCGTGATTTTTACTTTCCCGGGTTTTGTGCCGTTCCCTGGGGGCATCCCAAATGGGAATGCCCCACAGTGTGAAACTGCATTCATGTGGTGCATGCACGGATGCTCAACCAATGAGAACTATTTGCTCTGTTTACCTCTTTTGGCAAACTGTTCTCATTGACCTTAATGGCTGAACAGCTGGGGAGGGAGCCCCATGGATGTGACAGCACACGCTCCCTATTGAAACTATGAGAGCCGCCTGGCGAATGATGTAATTATAGCTGGAGGCTCTTATTGGACTAGAACCCATGCATGCACTGTTGAAGCAGGAAAAGTGTGACAGCCTCTGCCTCACCTGTTACCCCTGGATTTTATTCCTACCATGAGGGAATAAACCGCAAGCTTGGCAAGCTTGGGAATTTCAATCAGTTCGTATAAGTGACCGCTCCTCTCATTCTCCAATGGGTTATTTGGATTTTTAATATTACACAATTTCGTGCTAGTGCTCCTTTAGGAAGACTTCCTACTCTGCACTCATTACCTGTATTAACGGAACTTGTTTGAACACATTACCTGTATAAAAAACACCTGTTCACGCACTCACTCACACTCCAACCTCTCTACCCTGGCCAAGACCAAGGAGCTTTCGAAGTATACCGCCTTATTGTAGACCTGTATAAGGGCTACAGGACAATAGACAAGAAGCTTGGTGAGAAGGCAACAACTGTTGGCGCAATTATTAGAAAATGGGAGCAACATAAAATGACTGTAAATTTTCCTTGCTCTGTGGCTCCAGGTAAATTGCTTAGCACATGAGGCTCTTGCCTCATGTGCTAAGGATGATTCTGCAAAAGGTCAGGAATCAACCCAAAACCTACACAGGAGGACCTGGTAAATGACCTGAAGAGAGATGAGCCACAATTTCAAAGATTACCATAAGTAACAAATGACGTTGTTATGGATTAAAATCCTGCAGGGTAGGCAAGCCCCCCCTCTGCTCACGCCAGCAAATGTCCAGGCCCATTTGAAGTTTGCCAATGACCATCTGGATAATTCAAAGAAGACATTTATGGTATCAACGCCACGTGCCGTGTTTGGAGGAGAAGGAAGAAGGATGAGTACAACCCCAAGACCATAGTTCCAACTGTGAAGCATGGGGTGGAAACATCATATTTTGGGGTTGTTTTTTGCAAAGCGAACAGGACAACTACACCATATTGAAGGGAGGATGGATGGGGCCATGTATCACAAGATTCTGGTCAAAAATCTTCTTCCCTCAGTAAGAGAGCATTGAAGATGCATCGTGGCTGGGTCCTTCAGTATGACAATGACCAAAAACACACAGTCAGGGCAACTAAGGAGTTGCTCCATAAAAAGTATCCAGTATCCAGAACCCAATAGAAGATCTTTGGAGGGAGCTAAAATTCAATTTTTCTCAGGGACAGCCACAAAACTAGAAATATCTGGAAGGGATCTGTTCAGAGGGGTGGGCCAAAATCCCTCCTGCAGTGTGTGCAAAGTTGCTCAAGACCTACAGGAAATGTCTGACCTTTGTAATTGCAAACACAACTTTCTGTATATATTAAATTCAGTTTTTTAGTGTATCAAATACTTATTTCATGGAATAAAGTACAAAACATATGTTAATAAAAGTTAAAGCTCTCTTCATTCATTGTAGGTGGGAAAACTTAGAATCACTGAACAAGGAGTGAATAGCCAAAAACGAACAAAAATTCAGAAGAGACCACAAGCCTATATTGACCAAACAGCTTCCCACTGGCCAACCCCCAACAAAAACACCAAATACCCTTCCACACAAAGACAATACTACTTTAGCCAGTGGTACACCCAGTCACAAAAATGAAATAATGTACAAATCACCCCAGAAAGAACAGGTGACTCTGCTCCTCCTCCTCTTGCTCATCTTTTTTAGGCAGCTACACAGACACAGATAAAGACACACAATCGGCAAGAACAGACCCAGGTCAAATAGTATGCTCCATGCAACCTTCCATAGGGACTTTCTTTCTCCCACCAAAGAAGAAACAGAAACCACCCCCATCACAATAACATAGGCAACACACTCAATCATAAACCTCACAGATCACAATCTGTCAGCAGATCAAGAGTACTTACTATCACTAGGAATAGTTTGGACAATAAAAGACCATTACCTCTTCACACAAAAATTACTTCTTAAATGGATGTATTAAATCCCAGACATCCCCAACCCCAACCTAGAAACAACACCTGCTGCCCAAAGTGAACCCACTTCTTACAAACTGCTAACACCCAATGACAACAGCCCCCTAGCAGCGTTCCCTCTCGAAGAACTTGTTCCAAGAAACACAAACCATTACATCACAACCACAACCAACCGGGTCTTTCAAAAAGAAATCTACTTATTTTCCGCCCACAGACACCAGCTCTGTATACAGACTTTCCTTATAGCATTTCTCACCAACATTTACTCAATACCTCACACAAGCCTTTAGTGGACAACCTTTCACCCCAACAATGAACAGCCTTGAAAGAAATCTTGTCATCAAACAAGCCGATAAAGGCGGTAACATTGTTATCATGTCACCATCACAATATGAAACCATGTGCAAAAAGATTTTGGACAATGCCACCTGGTACAAAAATGCCCGGCACAAACATTACAGAAGGACAAAAAGGAATTAGATGCCTTACTCTCTCATGGACTAGCAATTAAGGCAGTCTGTGAAAATGAAAACTGATATGCTACAAACTCCCACCCCTGGACACCCACATGCCCCATCTATGCCCTTCCTAAAATTCATTAAAATCAAAAAAATACAATTCTGAGATTACTCACCTGTAGAATTGATATTATGAGTATACAGTAAGCCCTGCTCCAGATAAGATTCATAACACATGGGGAATACTCCACCAGATAGCGCTGGACTGCAGAGACAGCGAAATTGGCTCCTCCCGGCCCCTCAAATACCCGGGGACCTCCCACAAATTCCCAGCATTGAAAAGCAGTTAACGAGAAGCCGGGAGAATTAAAACAGAACCAAACTGGTAAATATAACAATGATAACAATCACCATACAGGGGATCCAGGATAATGCAAAACCAAGGGTGGGGTGGAGCAGGACGTACTGTATACTCATAATATCAATTCTACGGGTGAGTAATCACAGAATTGTATTATTCTTAATATACAGTATGTCCTGCTCCAGATAAGATTCATAACACATGGGACATCCAATAGCAGTGTCCATAAAGTAGGGTGCGATCCCCAAAGGTAACAACAGACAGGTCAGACCACTGCCGCCTGCAGAACCTTGCGGCCAAAAGCAGCATCAGCTGAGGCCCTAACATCAACCTTGTAAAACTTTGAAAAGGTATGAACAGAAGACCAAGTAGCGGCCTTGCAAACTTGTTCAACAGAAGCCTGGTGCTGAAAAGCCCAAGAGGCACCAATAGCACGAGTGGAATGAGCAGAATGGAATGAGGGAGGATTCTTCCCCTTAGCAGAATAGGCCTGAATCACAGCCTGACGGATCCATTTGCTGATAGTAAACTTGGCAGGTGCCAAACCCTTCCTAGGACCAGAAGGGACCACAAAAAGGGCATCAGTTTTCCTGAAAGGTGCAGTAGCCACCAGATAGTACTTCAGACACCTAACCACATCCAAAGAATGCAAGACCCTCTCCTTAGGATTACTAGGATTAGGGCACAAGGAAGGAAGAACAATGTCCTGATTCAAATGAAAGGCAGACACTATCTTAGGCAGAAAATCTGTCTTGAAGCGAAACACCACCTTGTCCTAGTGTCTCTCAAAGTAGGGGGGTTGGATGGAAAGCGCCGCCAACTCAGAAACACGCCTAACAGAGGTGATGAAGTGACGCGTTTGACATCACGCAACGTGCCGGCGGTGAGGCGGGGGTGAGACGTGTGCTGGCTGGGGACCTGGTTGCTGCTGGTGTGCTGTGGATTAGTAAGACTTTGTTTATATGTTGTGTGTCTGTTTGTTTTTCACTCGGCTGGTCCTACTGCTATAATAAGTTGTTAATTAGGGAGATAGGTTTAGAGTAGAATCACTAGAGCACATTGCACTTTATTTGGGGCACGGATTGAATTTGATGCTTTGCCCCATGTGATCAGCAAACATGGGGGCACTATATATTGTTAGCAATTAGTATTGCTGGGCATTCTTTTGATACTTTGCACATAAAAATTAATTTCATTCTGCTTTCCTTTTCTGTATTGTTTTTTTTTAAAGTAATAATAATATATTTTTAACGCCAGCCCTGAACAGACACCACTTTATATAGATAAATGTATTGTGTATATATGCTATATAGATCAGGCTTAGCAGCACCTTATATTTCCATCTGTATATATATTTATTTCTCTCCCAGTCACCCATGTTTTTGTCTCCCCTCCCTCAATTCATTGATTGTGTTTATGTTTTTTAACCTGATTTTGATTGGCCTGTCATTGTGTGTATAAATTTGTAACAATAAAATTGTAGATTTTTTCATGAATTTAATGTAGTGGTGCCACTTAGTTTATGAGGTTGGTATTTTTGGGGTGTTGTGGGACCCCTGGTTACTTGTAACAGAGGTGATAGCATTAGCAACCAAAAAGACAACCTTGAGAGTAAGAATGGCCAGGGCAGCCTCCTGCACAAGTTCAAATCCCAAACAGGCAACATAGGCTTACGTGGGGGACGCACATGAGTAACCCCCTGGAAAAAAGTCCTGATCAGAGAATGCTGGGCAAAGGACTTCTGGAAGAAAACAGCCAGGGCAGAAACATGACCCTTCAGAGTACTGATTGGAGCCACATCTCCAACCCATGCTGCAGGAACTCCAGGATCCTGGGAATAGAGAACACACGACAGGGAAGAGACTTAGACTCACACCAGTCAATGTAGGCACGCCAAACCCTATAGTAAATGGAAGAAGAAGACTTCTTCCTAGCCTTTATCATGGTATCAACAACAGAGGCAGACAGCCCCTTCTCCATCAAGATAGAGGTTTTAGCAACCTGGCCGTCAAAGCCAGAGTTTGTAAATTGGGATGGCATAAGTGACCCTGAGTGAGCAGGTCTGGCACCCTGGGAAGAGCGTACTAATCCACTGCTAGCTGCACCACGTCTGCGAACCACACTCTTCTTGGCCACCTGGGGGCCCACAGTATTGCTGGCACCCCCTCCCCCTGCCCAACAGGGGGAATGGAGGAAAGACATACAGGAGCTGAAAGTCCTGCCATGACAAGGCACAATGTACACAGACCCGCACATTGTCAGCACCAATAGGGGACACCCCACAAGCTACACACAGCCGGGCTTGTCCCGAAGGAACCCCGAACACATTGTCCTGAGACGCCTCCATATGGTGATTATAGCGGCACAATTGGCCGATAGGGATTCACGCTATAAAAGCAACCCGGGATACCCCAATAGCCCGTTAGGGAAGTGGGAGTAAATTACACACTAGGCCTCAAGATTTAATAACTAAATAGAGGGAGTAGGGCCGGGAGAAACCAATAGAGGTCGGCCCGTCTGAAAGACATAAGCGAAGAGAACCCCGTAAGTGACATGTAAAATTACATAGAGTAAATAAAAGCGCCCGCGAGGGCACTCACGCACCGTGGTAGGTAGATGCCAGTCACGCAACAGCTAGATCCAGAGAAAATGGTTCCGGGTATACCTCGAGGGGCGGGCCGTGGAGACAGTGACGCGGAACGCGCCAACCGCGGGCCCCGCCCCCCCGAAGAGCGGGAAGCCGCACACGTGACAAGCAGCCAATAACGGTGCACCAGCGCCTGAGGTAACACCGCTGCCAAGCGCGGAGCACAGTGGAAGCGCACGCAGCGGTGGCGGCGGCAAATTTACAGTGAAGCACCAAGGCAAATTCACATACACCCCCCCCGAGAGCTACAAGGGAGAGTGAGGGAGGGCAGCGGCCACTTAACATAGACAGGGGCAAGGGGCAATAGGGCGGGAGGGGCATCCCATAGAGGCTCACCATATGCCTATACCGCCTACCCTTTGGTGGGGGATTGCGGTGGAGCAGCGCTCCTAAGCACCTGACAGCGGTGCTGCCTACCATCACCCGACCAGCGCAGCCAAGACTGGGAGGCACATTAATAATGGAACGGGTAGGAATAGTCCTACAGGGCCGCAGGCTCACCTGTGAGAAGAGAGAGCCATCTTCTTGTCCTTTGCAGTCCAGACTACAGAGAAGATCTGGGGATTTGTGGGAGGTTCCCGGGTATTTGAGGGGTCGGGAGGAGCCAATTTCGCTGTCTCTGCGGTCCAGCGCCATCTGGCGGAGTAATTCCCATGTGTTATGAATCTTATCTGGAGCAGGACGTACTGTATACTAAGAATAACCCTCCTAGCCACCCAATTATCTCTGGGTGCAGTCATCTAACTTAAAATGTATCCAAATTCATTGACAACATACTCCAACCCCATGTACAAATTCTCCCCTCCTACATCAAGGACAATACCCACCTATTTAGGATCCTATACAATATTACTATTCCACCCCACACCATATTAGTAACCATTGATGTTCAAGCATTATACAGCTCCATTCCCCATAACCTAGGACTCGTTACAGACATTAGACACATCTTAACACCATGGACATAAGCCTAGATGATAGGAACAAATTAATTTTACAGTTATTACAATTCATCTTAACACACAATACGTTTATGTTTTTGGGCTCCAACTACCTCCAGATGCAAGGCACAGCGATGGGGATGACATGTGCCCCATCCTATGCCAACCGTATCTGAGGTGGTGGGAGCACAACTTCCTTTCAATAGATAGGTTCACCCCCTACATTGACAAAATCCTGTGGTGGGGACGATACATTGACAATATTCTTTTATTTTGGACAGACGACACCGACAAACTAACAGATTCATTAACAACTAACTAAACTTGACTTTCACCGTGGAACACAACACGCAATCAGTTAACTTTTTAGACATTAGCTTTCAAAAAACCCCTGCAGGACATCTTACATCAAATCTATATCACAAGCCCACAGCAGGAAATACCATCCTCCATGCCACAAGTAATCACCCACTATCATGCATAAAAAGCATCCCCCACTAGCCAATATTTGTATCCTAGACGCAATTGCTCCAATTACATTGATTTCAACATAGAAGCAAAGAAACTACACACTTGCCCAAGAGAAAGAGGCTACTGAGATAAGTACCCTAGACATGCATACCATAAAGTCACTGAATATCCCTGATCAGCCTACCTATACAAGAGCCCAAGACAAGATACATCCAACATCACACAATTTATCACTACCTATAGTTCGCAACAACAAAAACATAGGGGGCATAATACATAAACATTAGTACATTCTTACACAAGCCCCCGCTGTAAAACCTTTCATTAAGCCTACACCTCACTCCCAAATGGTTATAATCTTATCACCACCACCACGCTAACTGCAACACAGCAGGTATCATATATATATCAACCTGCACTTGCAAAGCATTCTACATTGGCAAGATGAAAAGACCCTTCCGAGTTAAGATATTAGAACACCTAAACGACATCAGGAAAGAGAACCTATAAAGTCCTCTATTTACTCATATACAAACACAAAAAAACAAGTCACAACATACGTTTACCCTCAAAATGCTTGACAGAATACATACGCACATACGTGGAGGAGACTGGGATTGACAAATGGATTACTCTCTTCAGAGCAACCAGATACCCAGGTCTTAAGGACCAACTAGGTTTTGTCCCCTTGCCCTAATCAATTCTACCACACAACAACTCAACCTAGACATTATCATCCCAACAATTACCTCTCATCCTGAAAAAAACACACACCTATCTTGAAATGTTCCTTTTTGACTATTATCACAACAACTACCCACTAACCGACTACCGGCCGCCTTCCCAAGCATGCTAGTACACTTGGCTCCCAAAGTCCTATCAGCTTTCCTATTAGAACATAAGATATAATATATGATACATGTTTGTCTTTCCAATATTTGTAACTAATGCTTATAGAATGTCTAATGTATACCCAATGCCTATAATACATTTATATTACTTAATACCTATATATATATCTGTATGTATGCTTGATACACCATTTACCTGCCTACAAACCCCAATACAACACTACCCATATTATGCATTCAACCAGGCACTACAATCAAGATACTCCTTCCCTAAACAAAAGGCCCAATCCAATTCTCGCCCCCCCCCCATGCAAACAACATCTACTTCGAGGAACCCCTGCAACCCAGATGAGTGGCACCCCTACCAGCCTGCCCATGGCCCTCAATATGATCTACTTCAATGCCAAATAGGGGCCTCAAAAGAGATATATGAAGGCAAACTGGTACCACTGCACTAGAATAATGGTGTGCATTTTCATGCGAAAATGCCTCTAACAGCTTCCTAGCCTCTGGGGCTGCAAAGGCACACAACACAAATCACTCTCTACCTATATTAACTTAAGAACACAGCCCTGCCAGCTGTCAAATAATGACAGTTTGCAGAGCAACACATTTTTCAGTGTGGTCACGCCTTGCACCTAAACAGCACAACTCAGGGCCAGTGTGACCTGACCGCCCCCTTCATGAGAGTGCCGCCACCTCCCACAGCAAGCACCAGCATCACCCGTCCTGAGACCTACATCTGATAGCACACAACTGACAGCACGGTGCTCCTCCAGCCACAACTCCAGGAACCTTAACCATGTTTCTACCATAAAGCCTTCCCATGAAACTGCCATTACACATACACATTGGGGCCTACACTCTTATATGTCCTCCTTTATAGGAAGAACTGCTTCCTAACTCCAGCAGCTTAAATCCAATCGCTACTCTAAAGATGGGTCCTTCTTAAGGGAATGTCCACGCTAAAACCAAGGGATTACCCCCCAATAACCTACATAGGAGGTAACCTACTAGTACAATATCACACGCCCCATCACTTAACTGTGTACCCTACAATTAGCTCTGTAGGACACCCACTGGATGTTCATTGTACTACCTCAATGTGACAAGGACATTGGAAAAGAGCACTGAACTTCAGCAGGTCACGGGACCTTGGCACCAGACCGAGGAAGATGGTGGCAGTAACATAGTACAATGAATTAAGACACAGGGCCTTGGTGCCAAACACCAAGCCTCAAAGCCTGACACAGAAGCTTTCTTGGGCAAAGAACATCAGAGATAGACACAGAAAAAACAGATTTGGGACACTGGGGCTGAGTTCACATTACGTTCTTTGCTGTGTTGCTGCTGGCATCTACAGTACCTGGGATGCATGAAGCAAGAAGCACCAATGGCAGTGCAGGTCAGTAAGTGACACACACAACAATCTCTAGAGCACACAGAACATTGCAAAAAAATTAAAACCAGACTGCCAAACTAGTCAGACTGGTTTGAGTCAACAGAAAGGCTAACAAAGATAACCTCTCTTTTCAATTGAGATGATCAGCAAAGCGTCTCAGAATTCACAACACGTCCAACTTTGAGGAATAAGAGCTACAGCAGCTTAAAGTAAATCTATCACATAACAAGGTTATTAAGAAAAACCTGTATATATATATATATATATATATATATATATATATATATATATATATTAGATGAGAAAAGTAGGGGCTATGTATATACCCTTCAAAAAGCTGTTATTTTCTTTGCTGGAATTTTTTTTCAGGGGTGGCCACTCTGCTTTTAACCTAAGACACAATAGGGCTGATTCATAGCCTTCTCAAAACCGTCTTGTGTTTGTCTCGTAATGTGTAATTTTCACTTTTTTCCTGTATGTCTCCATGTGTACGCATGATGCAAAGCCTCCATCGGGAGCGTTCCGTTTACTTTTCGTAGCTGCGTACGCCATCGTGAATGGCATTTTACGGCTCTCGTTGCGTACGCAAGAGAACGAGGTTTTCGTTTACGTTGCTTAGTAATCCTTGTATACTACCATTTTTCAGCGTTTTTCAACGTAGCTAGATTTTCAGTGTCCCGCGATATTCAGCTTGCATCTTTCTCTAAATATAGTGTGGAGATTAGCTCTGGTAGGCGACCGGGTGTCAGCAGTATAGAGGCAGAGGCAAGCAGTTCAAAGTAAAGTCTGTGTTTATTTCACAAATAAATCCACAAAAGCATATGTCCAAACAGGTTACATCACCTTTTCAGGAAACAGCAGCATAAATGATTCAATCAGGCAAACAGCTTTTAGTCCTTGAGCAAACGTCCTGTTTACAGTCCAACTAGGCCTCAGGTCCGCATGAAACAGCCTCCACAGGAGATTTCAGCCAGGCTCACAGAGTCTCACTCCCATGTGAGCTCTAGACAAAGGAACCAGCACAGCTGATTCCCCAGGCTATTTAAACAGCCCGCAAAACCCGGACCTGGGTAGTGGGATGGAGTCCCACCCTGCTCTACTCCATCCCAGTAAAGCCGTCCCAGGTTAGCCTTTCAGCTATTCTAAATCATCAGCAGCAAACTGCCACCAGCAGCTGATGCTGGACAAACAAGCTATACGGCTTTACTGCACCAATGCCAGGTACATTGGTGCTACATACCTGCCGTCAATAACGGCCCCTTGCACCTTACCACATACCCCCCCCCTTTGTTCAACCCTGAGGGGGTGGACACATGCCAAACAATGTGTTCTGGACAGGGCATCCGCGTTACCCAACAATCGTCCCGCTCTGTGCTCTACTGTAAACTTGAAGTTTTGTAATGACAAGAACCATCGGGTGACCCTGGCATTCCTGTCCTTAGCCTGGCACATCCACTTGAGGGGAGAGTGGTCCGTAATCAGACGGAACCTTCTCCCCAGCAAGTAGTAGCGAAGAGACTCCAGGGCCCATTTAATGGCCAAACACTCCCTCTCCACTATACTATACCGGGTCTCCGCGGGTGTCAATTTGCGACTCATGTAGACAACGGGGTGCTCCTCCCCGTTGACTTCCTGAGACAGTACAGCACCGAGACCTACCTCGGAGGCATCGGTCTGCACTATGAACTCCCTCTTAAAGTCGGGTGTCACCAACACCGGAGACCCACACAGGGCAGACTTCAAAGCGGAGAACGCTTTTTCGGCCTGTTCATTCCACTTCACCATGACAGACTTGTGTCCCTTTAACAGGTCTGTCAATGGTGCCGCTAGGGTGGCAAAATTGGGAATGAACCGCATATAATATCCCACCAACCCCAGAAATGACTTTACCTGGCGGGTGGTGTTAGGCCGGGGCCAGTTACGGATGGCTTCTAGTTTGTTCACCTGGGGCTTGACCACTCCTCGTCCAATCACATAGCCCAGGTATTTTGTTTCTTCTAGGCCTAAAGCACATTTTTTCGGGTTTGCCGTCAACCCAGCCTTCCTGAGGGAATCCACTACGGCCTGGACTTTGGGTAGGTGACTTTCCCAATCCGTGCTATGGATAATTATATCGTCCAGATATGCCGAAGCATACCGACGGTGTGGCCTGAGGACAATATCCATTAACCTTTGGAACGTAGCGGGAGCGCCGTGTAACCCAAAGGGTAACACCTTGTATTGGAACAGTCCCTCTGGTGTAATAAAGGCTGTTTTCTCCTTGGCAGCCTCAGTCAAGGGCACCTGCCAGTACCCTTTTGTGAGGTCCAAAACCGAAAAGTACCTGGCTTGGCCTAGTTTCTCAATGAGTTCATCTACCCGGGGCATAGGGTAGGCATCAAACTTGGAAACTTCATTAAGTTTGCGGAAATCGTTACAGAACCGCAACGTACCATCGGGCTTGGGAATCAAGACTATGGGGCTGGCCCACTCACTCTTTGATTCTTCAATCACGTCTAACCGGAGCATTTGCTGCACTTCCTCCGCGATAGCTTGTCGCCGGGACTCGGGTACCCGGTAAGGCCTCAACCGGACCTTGACCTGAGGTTCCGTGACAACATCATGTTGGATGACCGAAGTGCGCCCAGGGAGTTCTGAAAACACGTCCGTGTTTCTGCTAATAAACTCCCTGGCTTCCTGAGTCTGTTTAGAGGAGAGGTTGTCGCCAGTTTTCACCTCGACTACTACTTCTCTACTAACAGACCGAGGAATGGGAAGCTCCACCCCCATCATACCTGGTCGGGGACTGTCACCCCCAGGGGTCTCCCTGTCTTTCCATAGTTTCAGCAGGTTTACATGGTACACCTGCTCGGGCTTCCTCCGCCCAGGCTGATGTACCTTGTAAGTCACTTCCCCAACTTTTTCAATGACCTCATAGGGACCCTGCCACCTAGCTAGAAATTTACTGTCCACCGTGGGTACCAGAACCACAACTCTGTCACCGGGGTTAAAGTTCCGTACCCTGGCTTGCCGATTATAAACCCTGCTTTGGGCCCGCTGCGCTGCCTCCATGTGTTCTCTGACAAGCGGCAAGACGGTCGCTATCCGTTCCTGTAGCTGAGTCACGTACTCTACCACACTTTTGTGGGGTGTGGGTTGCTGTTCCCAGGCCTCCTTGGCTATATCCAACAGGCCCCGTGGATGTCGACCGTATAAGAGTTCGAAGGGCGAGAACCCCGTAGAGGCCTGGGGCACCTCTCGCACTGCGAACATCAGATAGGGCAGCAGCAAGTCCCAATTCTTCCCATCCTTGGCGACCACCCTTTTTAACATGGTCTTTAAAGTTTGATTAAACCGTTCTACTAGGCCGTCTGTTTGCGGGTGGTAAACGGATGTCCGCAACTGTTTCACCTGCAGCAGTTTACAGAGCTCTTTCATTACTTTCGACATAAACGGGGTACCTTGATCGGTCAGGACCTCTTTAGGCAGACCTACTCTGGAAAACATTTCCATAAGCTCCTTAGCAATGAGCTTGGCAGAGGTGTGACGCAGGGGCACTGCCTCAGGGTACCGCGTGGCATAGTCCAAGATCACCAGAATATGTTGGTGCCCTCTAGCGGATTTTGGCACTGGACCCACTAGATCCATGGCAATCCGCTCAAAGGGTACCTCAATAACTGGGAGAGGAACTAAGGGACCACGGTAATGAGGCTGAGGGCTGGTCATCTGACATGTTGGACAGGACTCACAATATCTCTCCACCTCCTTGTACACACTGGGCCAGTAGAATCGTTGTAAAACGCGGTCCAGTGTTTTCTGCTGGCCTAGGTGTCCACCCAGAACATGTTGGTGGGCCAAATCCAACACCAATTTGCGATATGAATTGGGTACCACCAATTGTTCCACCACCTCTTCACGTACCTTGTTTACTCGGTACAACATTTCCTGGTGAACCACAAAGCGAGGAAACTGTAACTCCGCCCCTGGCTGTTGTGGTTCACCTTCCACCTCAAGAACATTCTCCCAGGCCCGAGACAGGGTCGGGTCCTGGTGTTGAGCGGTACCAAAGTTAGTTGTGGAGACATGGAGATCTGCCAACTCTGGACCTGTTGTCAACTCTTCCACATCTCCAACCATAACATTTAGTGGGGTTGACTCCCCCTCTTCCATTTTAGGGACGGGCACCTCTTCCACGGTGCCTCCTGATTCCGGTTCCCAGGGCACCGGGGTCTCCCCTGAGTAGGGCCAGTCTATTGGGGACACACCCGCCTCGCGGGTTTCCGGAACTGCCAGCTTGGCCCACAGTGACCTGAACCCTGGAAAGTCTCTCCCAATAATCAGTTCATATGGGAGTTTAGCGGCGACAGCGACTTCATGTTTCCAGCTGCCGGAGACGGTGGTGAGAGACACTTGTGCTGTGGCATAGTCTCTCAAGTCCCCATGAATGCACAAAACCCCGGTTTTCCGCCCAGTGTACTCATCGGGCAGTACTAAGGCGGGTCTTGCCAGGGTAACCATACTCCCCGAGTCCAAAAGGGCCACAGCCAGGGTGTCTCCCACTTTCACCTGACAGAGGTGACTTTGCCCCACAAGCTCAGGGATACCGGCAGCACACAGCCTCCTGGCATACATGGAAGGGCGGTAACCAAAGTTTACATCCATGGGCTCCCCCTGGTGGGGACAATTGGCTCTGATATGTCCCGGCTCCTTACATCCCCAACACAACACTTGGGCAGGGACTTTGGGGGGTAGGTCCTGAGAGGGTTTAGGGGACACCACTCGCCTGAGCTGGGGCGGGGACCTCCGGGGTTTCCCCGAATCCCTCCTCATGGAGCCGCTTTGCAAGTTCCTGGTGGCCTCATATCGCTCCACTAGGTCCACCATCCCTAGTGCGTTGTCAGGGGACACCTGGCCAACCCAGTGCTGAAGAGGGTGCGGTAAAGCCCTCCAAAACATGTCCGCCAGCAAGCGGTCCAAAATGGCAGTGGGGCTTAACAACTCCGGCTGCAGCCATTTTTGCAGCAGGTGCAGCAGTTTATAATACTGGGGTCGGGCGGGCTCTGCCGACTGGTAGCTCCACTGATGCACCCGCTGAGCCCGAACCCACACATTCACCCCCAGTCTCGCCAGTATCTCACCCTTCAGAGTCGGGTAGTCAGCGGCTTGGTCCTCTGGGAGATCAAACAACACCTGCTGGGGTCCAGACGCCAGAAATGGAGCGATGACATCAGCCCACTGGTCATGCGGCAACTTCTCCCTTGCAGCCACCTTTTCAAACACCGCCAGGTAAGTCTCCACGTCATCTGAAGGGGTCATTTTTGTGAGCGCCGAGCGGACAGCTTTCCGGGCATCAGGAATACTTTTGGGCGCACCTGCAGCTTGCTGCGCCATCATATGTTGCAAAAACAGCTGGTTGGTCTCATGCTGCTGCCTGTTGGCCTCCACGAGCGCTTTCACGACCGCCTCCATTTTGTCTGCAGTCCCAGGTAGCAGCCTGGCAGGTTTAATATTGGACATGCACAACAAAAAACTTTTTCGTCGGTTGCTCCTAGCAACGGCCTCACTGCTATGCCCGCATCCGACACCAAATGTGGAGATTAGCTCTGGTAGGCGACCGGGTGTCAGCAGTATAGAGGCAGAGGCAAGCAGTTCAAAGTAAAGTCTGTGTTTATTTCACAAATAAATCCACAAAAGCATATGTCCAAACAGGTTACATCACCTTTTCAGGAAACAGCAGCATAAATGATTCAATCAGGCAAACAGCTTTTAGTCCTTGAGCAAACGTCCTGTTTACAGTCCAACTAGGCCTCAGGTCCGCATGAAACAGCCTCCACAGGAGATTTCAGCCAGGCTCACAGAGTCTCACTCCCATGTGAGCTCTAGACAAAGGAACCAGCACAGCTGATTCCCCAGGCTATTTAAACAGCCCGCAAAACCCGGACCTGGGTAGTGGGATGGAGTCCCACCCTGCTCTACTCCATCCCAGTAAAGCCGTCCCAGGTTAGCCTTTCAGCTATTCTAAATCATCAGCAGCAAACTGCCACCAGCAGCTGATGCTGGACAAACAAGCTATACGGCTTTACTGCACCAATGCCAGGTACATTGGTGCTACATACCTGCCGTCAATAACGGCCCCTTGCACCTTACCACAATAGGTAGTAACGTAATTTTGTTGTACAAGCTGCTATGTTTGCACGCATGTACGCATGCGCGCAGCTTATTAACTCATTCATGTCCCCCGTTTCAACTATTCTCTCTCACTTCTGCTCCCATGCTTACCTTAACTCCGTTTGCACTGTATGTATTCCTCTGTCCCAAACTATTCTTGCTTACCTTAACTCCCTTGGCACTGTATGTATTCCTCTGTCCCACTCTATTCATGCTTACCTTAACTCCATTGGCACTGTATGTGTTCCTCTGTCCTTCATTTCCTTCTTGTTTTTTTCTGATTCATGTGTATAAGTGGATTTGTGCTATCATGACATTTATATTAGTTTGCTTGAAATCATAGACATCATAAAAATGTTTAAGTTGTAAAAGTTTTATTAACATTTTTTTGTTGTCTGTATGTTTTTGTTTTTAATTCAAAAATATTAAAATGTTATTATTAAAATTGTAAAACTACTTACACAAAAGTGGCTGACTCCCAGGATTCTATTCCTCTGTGGTCCCGCATTGAAGCTGCAAGCTCCTCAATGTCGCCCACCAGCCTATGAACAGCAGCTGTCAGTTGCTGTATTCGCTGCTGTGTGCTGGCTGTGAAAAGAAAACAAAAATGTATTTCTAGTATATGCATTTTGAATACCTCTGGAATAAAATATTATTAATTTATAGCCTATGGATTGGGCCAGGAATTAATCTAATATTCTAGGCTTTGGATTGGGACAGAATTTAATGTAATATTCTAGGCTATGGATTGGGTCGGAATTTAATCTAATATTCTAGGCTATGGAATGGGCCAGAATTTAATCTAATATTCTAGGCTATGGATTGGGAATACCTGTTGATGAAGGCATGTTAACGTCAATCAACTAAGTAGTATAAAAACTTACTAGGCTGGTGGGCGACCTGTTCCTGGGGGACCACCCTCCTCTCTGGGGCCTGCCACTCCTCTTGGTCTGAGTCTGTTGAGCAAGTAAAAATATTGTTAGTTATAAATTAATATTTGTTAATGACGACATTTAACTTAGAATGTGTGTGTGACATCACCCAACTTCTCCTTGCACCTCAGGTGCTTGGTCTTCTGGGTTCGCAAATCCAGGCTCTTCACCCACCACCTCAGCATCTAAAAGTATAGTAAGTAAGAAATGAGTGTGTGTTTACACTGCATGTACCTGTGTGTGCTTCTGTGTGATAATCATACTGCTGCATCTCCTCCGATTCCCTGCCGAGCAGCTGATGCCCCTCCTCTGCAGACAGGTCCAATGGTTGTTCTTCCAGACTTGCAGAGGGGGAGGACCTTGGCACTGGACTGCTACCACCTTCACGTCTCCCAGATCTCTCCAGCATTGTCCGGACTCCTGGCCTCTGGGTGGGTCTAATTCTATACGTGTATTCACTCACTAGAAGAGAATAGTATTCATGAACACAGGCCTGCCTAAGGTAAGTATATTTCTAAGATGTAATGTTAATGTACTTAGTTGGGAAATGTTTTATGAAGAATTTCCTCACCCGGGGCCTCTTCCTGCGTTTTAGGTTCGACCAGTGCTGGATGATCTGGATATAGGTGAAGGTGGTGTCAGTTTCTTCATGTAGTTTGGCTACTATTTCCAGTGCCAAGGTCCGTTTCTCATAGCCGCTCGGCAGGTAATCATACCGATGGCTGAGCATCATCTAAAAGGTGGAAGAAAAACAGATGTCATTTAATAAAGCATCATACAGATCTTTCAAATTATGCAAGCAGGTTATTAATAGCACTCACCCAAACATGTTAAATCATTGTTAATGTCAGGACCTATCCTCGGATAGTACATTTGGTTGTGCAAATGTGCGCACATGTGCACACAAACATTCCCTGCATTAGGTGTGTTTAAGTCAACATTTTTGGCACACTTGTTTAGCCCGTGATGCATAAACGCCTATGCATGCATTTGGCGTGCAAATGAATGCCTGCAAATAACACTCACGCACATAATAGTCTCCTGCTGCTGGCGAATGAAGAGCGTGGGGCCATCTTGGGAGGTTCACTTTCGTTATGTGGTGCGCCCCAGCAATTTCCGGGGCGCACATGGGCGTCATAGACTGTGACGACTATTTAAAGGGTAGGTGCCAACACAGCTATGTTTCTGATCACACATCAAGATGACTGGGAAAACATGACCCCAAAAGACGCAAAAAAATCGCAGGATCGTCATGGCGTACACCGGCAAGAGCCTGTGCCTTCAACTTCCAGGCAACACAGTGGGAGGCCAGCTACCAGGTCCAGCAAAGGCACTTCTAAAGATAGTGGTGGAAGACGCCATTCTCACTCATCTCACAAGGACCAGCCTACCAGGGCTTCTAAAAGGCAAAAAGAGAGTAGTTTGAGCCAGCCTGCAGCTAAAACCAAACTTGCACCAACCCGGAAGCCTAAGAGATCCTCCACCAGCCACAATGCTTCCCTTATTCAGACATCTAAAAGCAGAAAGTGTATTAAGGGCAAGGGGCAGTGAAGGTCCAATCACCATAGCGCCCCAAAAAAAAACCTCTCCTGTTAGAGGCAACTTGCCAGAATCCATTGTAGAGAGCCCTGTGACACCATGTGCCTCAACAGCTGATTCTTCCTGGGACAGCCAAGCTAACACACCCAGCCCCCAAGCAAGTCCTGCCCAATCATTTCCCAGCCAAAGCTCTCATTCTTCCTCATCTGCTAGTCCGGCTCAGATGTCACCAATTTTGCCAACTAGCCAGGATGAGGCAGACAGGTCATCCGTTGGCAGAAACCTGCGCCGTGGCTGTTTGAATGGGCGGTTTAGTGAGCCTCAATGTATGGCTTTGGCTACTGGTGTCTCCGACCATTTCCAGGAATTATATGGCAGCAGATCTAAAGCAACCAGTAAGACTATAAAAATGGAAATTTGGGGCGGAGCGTAAAGATGTGGAGAAACTTCAGAGGAAATGTTTTGACTTGAAGTATGTCGTTCGTCAGAAGATAAACAAGTGCAAGTTGCTCGGGTAAAGATTGGGTAAAGATGGTTGTTTGCGGTGGGCAGGTTGATGTGGTGCCTGAGATTCGAATTTTTGTGTTTTGTTATTGTTTAAGGTTGAAAACAGGAGGTGGATACCCATCAAAATTGCTATTCACTGCTGCCGAAGTAATGGTGCAAGGTTTAATCCACCCGTCCACACTTCAGGGCGTTGCAGGGAGACTCTGACAATTTTTTTCTTGAGCCTGAAGGTTAGTATTTCAACTAATGCATGAGCTTTTTAGTTGGAAAAAATGTATATAAATTGTTTCTGACCACAAGGTATGTGTGTGTGTGTGTGTTAACCTTAGATTACAATGTAATTTCAGCACAAACAACTGTACAAATTAGTAGCCAACAACTAACAACAGTTGGAGGTTCGGGGTCCACTTCAGCAGAACAGCCATTACCAAGGAGTGCTATTATCGATCAATTACATCTGGTAAGTGTAATGTTACCTTCCTGGTGATGCATGTTAAGCAACCTGACAATTGGCCAGAGGATATTTTGAATTAAATAGCTAAATACTGTAATTTCTGTCCCTAACATCGACCAAATGAATAATACTTTTCAAGCCCTGCTGGAGGAAATCCGGAACAACAATAGACAGAGGGAGGAGCAGTGGCAGATGCTTAATTCAAACCTTTCCCAGATGGTGGCCATTCTTCAGGCGGGACAAAACCCATACTTTCTGCAACAACCTTACCAGTAAATAGCTTTTGTCAATTTTGAGTTGTTATGTTAAGCCAATTGATGATGAGCGGCTATCATTAGGGATGAGCGAATCGATCCGGACGAACCCAGATTTGTTCCGAATTTCATGGAAAATTCGATTCTAAACGAATCCGAATTTCCCCGCGATTCGATCGATCGAAGTTTTCCTTTAAACTCCATTTATTTCAATTACAGGCATTCTAAAATGGTGGATGTCCCCCTGGGGCAAGGTATCATGGGTAAGTCACATGCAGCCTATCAGCAGCCAGGAAGCCCGGTGACGTCACTGTGCTATATAAAGCGGCGGCCATCTTGCTTGTGCGCATTTCAGCCTTGCATTGCGGCCAGAGCACAGCTAGTTAGAGACAGGGACAGAGAGTTAGAGATAGGTAGGGAGAGTCAGAGAGGTAGACAAAGCCAGGGAAAGATAGGGAAAGATAGGGAAAAACCGGAACAATCCAGCCAGGGACAGCTTAGAAGTGACAGTGAAAATTTTTTTTTTTTCATTAGCCAGTTTTCAATTCAATTTCAGTTCTTCGTGCTGTGGATCTGCCTTGCCACTGTGCATGCCATCTATGCAGTGGCTTATTTAACCCTATCTGTTACACACAAGCATTTATCATAATATATAACTGGATAACACCAGCCCACCTATCTGTTACTAAATGCGCTTGTTGATCCTTCCTCAGCTGAATCAAAGTATTGCATTTTGAATTGATTTTTGGTCTGCCTTTAACAAAAAAACACCAGGCCGCAGGGCATCCCAAACCTGCATTAGGCAGCCTATCTGTTATACTAAATACGCTTGTTGATCCTTCCTCAGCTGAATCAAAGTATTGCATTTTGAATTGGTTTTTGGTCTGCCTTTAACAAAAAAAAAACAGGCCGCAGGGCATCCCAAACCTGCATTAGGCAGCCTATCTGTTATACTAAATACGCTTGTTGATCTTTCCTCAGCTGAATCAAAGTATTGCATTTTGAATTGGTTTTTGGTCTGCCTTTAACAATAAAAACACCAGGCCTCAGGGCATCCCAAACCTGCATTAGGCAGCCTATCTGTTATACTAAATACGCTTGTTGATCCTTCCTCAGCTGAATCAAAGTATTGCATTTTGAATTGGTTTTTGGTCTGCCTTTAACAAAAAAAACACCAGGCCTCAGGGCATCCCAAACCTGCATTAGGCAGCCTATCTGTTATACTAAATACGCTTGTTGATCCTTCCTCAGCTGAATCAAAGTATTGCATTTTGAATTGGTTTTTGGTCTGCCTTTAACAAAAAAAAAGCCCCAGGCGTGCAGGGCATCCCAAACCTGCACTAGGCAGCCTATCTGTTATACTAAATACGCTTGTTGATCCTTCTTCAGCTGAATCAAAGTATTGCATTTTGAATTGGTTTTTGGTCTGCCTTCAACAAAAAAAATACCAGACCGCAGGGCATCCCAAACCTGCATTAGGCAGCCTATCTGTTATACTAAATACGCTTGTTGATCCTTCCTCAGCTGAATCAAAGTATTGCATTTTGAATTGGTTTTTGGTCTGCCTTTAACAAAAAAAACACCAGGCCGCAGGGCATCCCAAACCTGCATTAGGCAGCCTATCTGTTATACTAAATACGCTTGTTGATCCTTCCTCAGCTGAATCAAAGTATTGCATTTTGAATTGGTTTTTGGTCTGCCTTTAACAAAAAAACACCAGGCCGCAGGGCATCCCAAACCTGCATTAGGCAGCCTATCTGTTATACTAAATGTGCTTGTTGATCCTTCCTCAGCTGAATCAAATTTTGCATTTTGAATTGGTTTTTGGTCTGCCTTTAACAAAAAAAACACCAGGCCGCAGGGCATCCTAAACCTGCATTAGGCAGCCTATCTGTTATACTAAATACGATTGTGGATCCTTCCTCAGCTGAATCAAAGTATTGCATTTTGAATTGGTTTTTGGTCTGCCTTTAACAAGAAAAAACACCAGGCCGCAGGGCATCCCAAACCTGCATTAGGCAGCCTATATGTTATACTAAATACGCTTGTTGATCCTTCCTCAGTTGAATCAAAGTTTTGCATTTTGAATTAGTTTTTGGTCTGCTTTTAACAAAAAAAACACCAGGCCGCAGGGCATCCCAAACCTGCATTAGGCAGCCTATCTGTTATACTAAATTCGCTTGTTGATCCTTCCTCAGCTGAATCAAAGTTTTGCATTTTGAATTGGTTTTTGGTCTGCCTTTAACAAAAAAAACACCAGGCCGCAGGGCATCCCAAACCTGCATTAGGCAGCCTATCTGTTATACTAAATACGCTTGTTGATCCTTCCTCAGCTGAATCAAAGTATTGCATTTTGAATTGGTTTTTGGTCTGCCTTTAACAAGAAAAAACACCAGGCCGCAGGGCATCCCAAACCTGCATTAGGCAGCCTATCTGTTATACTAAATTCGCTTGTTGATCCTTCCTCAGCTGAATCAAAGTTTTGCATTTTGAATTGGTTTTTGGTCTGCCTTTAACAAAAAAAACACCAGGCCGCAGGGCATCCCAAACCTGCATTAGGCAGCCTATCTGTTATACTAAATACGCTTGTTGATCCTTCCTCAGCTGAATCAAAGTATTGCATTTTGAATTGGTTTTTGGTCTGCCTTTAACAAAAAAAACACCAGGCCGCAGGGCATCCCAAACCTGCATTAGGCAGCCTATCTGTTATACTAAATACGCTTGTTGATCCTTCCTCAGCTGAATCAAAGTATTGCATTTTGAATTGTTTTTTGGTCTGCCTTTAACAAAAAAAAACACCAGGCCGCAGGGCATCCCAAACCTGCACTTAGCAGCCTATCTGTTATACTAAATACGCTTGTTGATCTTTCCTCAGCTGAATCAAAGTTTTGCATTTTGAATTGGCTTTTGGTCTGCCTTTAACAAAAAAAAACACCAGACCGCAGGGCATCCTAAACCTACACTAGGCAGCCTATCTGTTATACTAAATACACTTGTTGATCCTTCCTCAGCTGAATCAAAGTATTGCATTTTGAAATGGTTTTTGGTCTGCCTTTAACAAAAAAAACACCAGGCTGCAGGGCATCCCAAACCTGCACTAGGCAGCCTAACTGTTATATTAAATACACTTGTTGATCCTTTCTCAGCTGAATCAAAGTATTGCATTTTGAATTGGTTTCTGTCCTGAAGTCAAAACACCAGCCCACATGGGCATCCCAAACCAGCACGTCACCCTATCTTTTATACTAAATAAGCTTGTTCAGCCTCAGTTTTATTAAGCTATTGCATTTTGAATTGGTTTTTGTCCTGCTGTCAAAACACTAGCCCACATGGGCATCCCAAACCAGCACATGTCACCCTATCTGTTATACTAAATAAGCTTCTACAGGCCCTTTTTTTTCACCATTTTGCACCATTATATAGAGAAGCCCACTGTGTAAATCTGAGGAGCAATAGTTTAGATTGTGAGGTAAAATTGCCATTTTATAGAGCAGGCCCTGTCTGAAAATCTCATTTTGCAATCTATGTTATATTGTGAGCTAAATTCGCCATGTTGCACCATTCTTTAGAGTGGCCCTCCTGTGTAAATCAGAGTAGCAATAGTTTATATTGGACAATACATTTGCCCTGTTTTGCACCATTATATGGAGCAGCAATAGTTTATAATGTAGGTAAATTCATGGTTTTGCACCATTACATAGAGCAGTCCCTATATAAACCTGAGAAATAGGTTATATTGTGTGAGTTAAATCCACTCTTGGTTTTGTAGCATTATATAGAGCAGGCCCTATGTAAATATGAGGGGCAATATCTTATATTGTGAGGTAAATTTGTCATTTTGCAGCATAATATAGAGCAGCCCCTGTGTAAATCTGAGGGACAATAGCTTCTACTGTGAGGTATATTTGCCATTTTGCAGCATTATATAGAGCAGGCCCTGTGTAAATCTGAGGGGCAATAGCTTATACTGTGAGGTAAATTTGCCATTTTGCAGCATTATATAGAGCAGGCCCTGTGTAAATCTGAGGGGCAATAGCTTATACTGTGAGGTAAATTTGCCATTTTCTAGCATAATATAGAGCAGCCCCTGTGTAAATCTGAGAGGGGCAATAGCTTATATTGTGAGGTAAATTTGCCATTTTGCAGCATAATATAGAGCAGCCCCTGTGTAAATCTGAGGGGCAATAGCTTATATTGTGAGGTAAATTTGCCATTTTGCAGCATAATATAGAGCAGCCCCTATGCAAATCTGAGGGGCATTAGCTTAGTGAGGTAAATTTGCCATTTTGCAGCATTATATAGAGCAGGCCCTATGTAAATTTGAGGGGCAATAGCTTATATTGTGAGGTAAATTTGCCATTTTGCAGCATAATATAGAGCAGACCCTGTGTAAATCTGAGGGGCAATAGCTTATATAGTGAGGTAAATTTGCAATTTTGCAGCATTATATAGAGCAGGCCCTGTGTAAATCTGAGGGGCATTAGCTTATATAGTGAGGTAAATTTGCCATTTTGCAGCATAATATAGAGCAGGCCCTGTGTAAATCTGAGGGGCAATAGCTTATACTGTAAGGTAAATTTGCCATTTTGCAGCATAATATAGAGCAGGCCCTGTGTAAATTTGAGGGGCAATAGCTTATACTGTGAGGTAAATTTGCCAATTTGCAGCATAATATAGAGCAGGCCCTGTGTAAATCTGAGGGGCAATAGCTTATACTGTGAGGTAAATTTGCCATTTTACAGCATAATATAGAGCAGCCCCTGTGTAAATCTGAGGGGCAATAGCTTATACTGTGAGGTAAATTTGCCATTTTGCAGCATAATATAGAGCAGGCCCTGTGTAAATCTGAGGGGCAATAGCTTATACTGTGAGGTATATTTGCCATTTTGCAGCATTATATAGAGCAGGCCCTGTGTAAATCTGAGGGGCAATAGCTTATACTGTGAGGTAAATTTGCCATTTTGCAGCATTATATAGAGCAGGCCCTGTGTAAATCTGAGGGGCAATAGCTTATACTGTGAGGTAAATTTGCCATTTTACAGCATAATATAGAGCAGCCCCTGTGTAAATCTGAGAGGGACAATAGCTTATATTGTGAGGTAAATTTGCCATTTTGCAGCATAATATAGAGCAGCCCCTGTGTAAATCTGAGGGGCAATAGCTTATACTGTGAGGTAAATTTGCCATTTTGTAGCATTATATAGAGCAGCCCCGGTGTAAATCTGAGGGGCAATAGCTTATATAGTGAGGTAAATTTGCCATTTTGCTGCATAATATAGAGCAGGCCCTGTGTAAATCTGAGGGGCAATAGCTTATATTGTGAGGTAAATTTGCCATTTTTCAGCATAATATAGAGCAGCCCCTGTGCAAATCTGAGGGGCATTAGCTTATATAGTGAGGTAAATGGCATAATATAGAGCAGCCCCTGTGTAAATCTGAGGGGCAATAGCTTATACTGTGAGGTAAATTTGCCATTTTGCAGCATAATATAGAGTAGCTCCTGTGTAAATCTGAGGGGCAATAGCTTATACTGTGAGGTAAATTTGCCATTTTGTAGCATTATATAGAGCAGCCCCTGTGTAAATCTGAGGGGCAATAGCTTATATTGTGAGGTAAATTTGCCATTTTGCAGCATAATATAGAGCAGCCCCTGTGTAAATCTGAGGGGCAATAGCTTATATTGTGAGGTAAATTTGCCATTTTGCAGCATAATATAGAGCAGCCCCTGTGCAAATCTGAGGGGCATTAGCTTAGTGAGGTAAATTTGCCATTTTGCAGCATTATATAGAGCAGGCCCTGTGTAAATCTGAGGGGCAATAGCTTATACTGTGAGGTAAATTTGCCATTTTGCAGCATTATATAGAGTAGGCCCTGTGTAAATCTGAGGGGCAATAGCTTATACTGTGAGGTAAATTTGCCATTTTGCAGCATTATATAGAGCAGGCCCTGTGTAAATCTGAGGGGCAATAGCTTATACTGTGAGGTAAATTTGCCATTTTACAGCATAATATAGAGCAGCCCCTGTGTAAATCTGAGAGGGACAATAGCTTATATTGTGAGGTAAATTTGCCATTTTGCAGCATAATATAGAGCAGCCCCTGTGTAAATCTGAGGGGCAATAGCTTATACTGTGAGGTAAATTTGCCATTTTGTAGCATTATATAGAGCAGCCCCGGTGTAAATCTGAGGGGCAATAGCTTATATTGTGAGGTAAATTTGCCATTTTGCAGCATAATATAGAGCAGCCCCTGTGTAAATCTGAGGGGCATTAGCTTATATAGTGAGGTAAATTTGCCATTTTGCAGCATAGTATAGAGCAGGCCCTGTGTAAATCTGAGGGGCAATAGCTTATATTGTGAGGTAAATTTGCCATTTTGCAGCATAATACAGAGCAGGCCCTGTGTAAATCTGAGGGGCAATAGCTTATATTGTGAGGTAAATTTGCCATTTTTCAGCATAATATAGAGCAGCCCCTGTGCAAATCTGAGGGGCATTAGCTTATATAGTGAGGTAAATGGCAAATTTACCTCACAGTATAAGCTATTGTCCCTCAGATTTACACAGGGCCTGCTCTATATTATGCTGCAAAATGGCAAATTTACCTCACAGTATAAGCTATTGCCCCTCAGATTTACACAGGGCCTGCTCTATATAATGCTGCAAAATGACAAATTTACCTCACTATATAAGCTATTGCCCCTCAGATTTGCACAGGGGCTGCTCTATATTATGCTGAAAAATGGCAAATTTACCTCACAATATAAGCTATTGCCCCTCAGATTTACACAGGGCCTGCTCTATATAATGCTGCAAAATGGCAAATATACCTCACAGTATAAGCTATTGCCCCTCAGATTTACACAGGGCCTGCTCTATATTATGCTGCAAAATGGCAAATTTACCTCACAGTATAAGCTATTGCCCCTCAGATTTACACAGGGCCTGCTCTATATTATGCTGTAAAATGGCAAATTTACCTCACAGTATAAGCTATTGCCCCTCAGATTTACACAGGGCCTGCTCTATATTATGCTGCAAAATGGCAAATTTACCTCACAGTATAAGCTATTGCCCCTCAGATTTACACAGGGCCTGCTCTATATTATGCTGCAAAATGGCAAATTTACCTCACAGTATAAGCTATTGCCCCTCAGATTTACACAGGGCCTGCTCTATATAATGCTGCAAAATGGCAAATTTTGCAGCACAATATAGAGCAGGCCCTGTGTAAATCTGAGGGGCAATAGCTTATACTGTGAGGTAAATTTGCCATTTTACAGCATAATATAGAGCAGCCCCTGTGTAAATCTGAGGGGCAATAGCTTATACTGTGAGGTAAATTTGCCATTTTGCAGCATAATATAGAGCAGGCCCTGTGTAAATCTGAGGGGCAATAGCTTATACTGTGAGGTATATTTGCCATTTTGCAGCATTATATAGAGCAGGCCCTGTGTAAATCTGAGGGGCAATAGCTTATACTGTGAGGTAAATTTGCCATTTTGCAGCATTATATAGAGCAGCCCCTGTGTAAATCTGAGGGGCAATAGCTTATACTGTGAGGTAAATTTGCCATTTTACAGCATAATATAGAGCAGCCCCTGTGTAAATCTGAGAGGGACAATAGCTTATATTGTGAGGTAAATTTGCCATTTTGCAGCATAATATAGAGCAGCTCCTGTGTAGATCTGAGGGGCAATAGCTTATACTGTGAGGTAAATTTGCCATTTTGTAGCATTATATAGAGCAGCCCCGGTGTAAATCTGAGGGGCAATAGCTTATATTGTGAGGTAAATTTGCCATTTTGTAGCATAATATAGAGCAGCCCCTGTGTAAATCTGAGGGGCATTAGCTTATATAGTGAGGTAAATTTGCCATTTTGCAGCATAATATAGAGCAGGCCCTGTGTAAATCTGAGGGGCAATAGCTTATATTGTGAGGTAAATTTGCCATTTTGCAGCATAATATAGAGCAGGCCCTGTGTAAATCTGAGGGGAAATAGCTTATATTGTGAGGTAAATTTGCCATTTTTCAGCATAATATAGAGCAGCCCCTGTGCAAATCTGAGGGGCATTAGCTTATATAGTGAGGTAAATTTGCCATTTTGCAGCATTATATAGAGCAGGCCCTATGTAAATCTGAGGGGCAATAGCTTATACTGTGAGGTAAATTTGCCATTTTGCATCATAATATAGAGCAGCCCCTGTGTAAATCTGAGGGGCAATAGCTTATATTGTGAGGTAAATTTGCCATTTTGCAGCATTATATAGAGCAGGCCCTGTGTAAATCTGAGGGGCATTAGCTTATATAGTGAGGTAAATTTGCCATTTTGCAGCATTATATAGAGCAGGCCCTGTGTAAATCTGAGGGGCAATAGCTTATACTGTGAGGTAAATTTGCCATTTTGTAGCATTATATAGAGCAGCCCCTGTGTAAATCTGAGGGGCAATAGCTTATATTGTGAGGTAAATTTGCCATTTTGCAGCATTATATAGAGCAGGCCCTGTGTAAATCTGAGGGGCATTAGCTTATATAGTGAGGTAAATTTGCCATTTTGCAGCAGTATATAGAGCATGCCCTGTGTAAATCTGAGGGGCAATAGCTTATATTGTGAGGTAAATTTGCCATTTTGCAGCATAATATAGAGCAGGCCCTGTGTAAATCTGAGGGGCAATAGCTTATATTGTGAGGTAAATTTGCCTTTTTTTCAGCATAATATAGAGCAGCCCCTGTGCAAATCTGAGGGGCATTAGCTTATATAGTGAGGTAAATTTGCCATTTTGCAGCATAATATAGAGAAGGCCCTGTGTAAATCTGAGGGGCAATAGCTTATACTGTGAGGTAAATTTGCTATTTTGCAGCATAATATAGAGCAGCCCCTGTGTAAATCTGAGGGGCAATAGCTTATACTGTGAGGTAAATTTGCCATTTTGCAGCATAATATAGAGCAGGCTCTGTGTAAATCTGAGGCGGCAATGGTTTATACTGTGAGGTAAATTTGCCATTTTGCAGCATAATATAGAGCAGGCCCTGTGTAAATCTGAGGGGCAATAGCTTATACTGTGAGGTAAATTTGCCATTTTACAGCATAATATAGAGCAGCCCCTGTGTAAATCTGAGGGGCAATAGCTTATACTGTGAGGTAAATTTGCCATTTTGCAGCATAATATAGAGCAGGCCCTGTGTAAATCTGAGGGGCAATAGTTTATACTGTGAGGTAAATTTGCCATTTTGCAGCATAATATAGAGCAGGCCCTGTGTAAATCTGAGGGGCATTAGCTTATATAGTGAGTTAAATTTGCCATTTTGCAGCATTATATAGAGCAGGCCCTGTGTAAATCTGAGGGGCAATAGCTTATATTGTGAGGTAAATCTGCCATTTTGCAGCATAATATAGAGGGAAATAGCTTATACTGTGAGGTAAATTTGCCATTTTGCAGCATAATATAGAGCAGGCCCTATGTAAATCTGAGGGGCATTAGCTTATATAGTGAGGTAAATTTGCCATTTTGCAGCATAATATAGAGCAGGCCCTGTGTAAATCTGAGGGGCAATAGCTTATATTGTGAGGTAAATTTGCCATTTTGCAGCATAATATAGAGCAGCCCCTGTGTAAATCTGAGGGGCAATAGCTTATACTGTGAGGTAAATTTGCCATTTTGCAGCATAATATAGAGCAGGCCCTCTGTAATTCTGAAGGGCAATAACTTATACTGTGAGGTAAATTTGCCATTTTGCAGCATAATATAGAGCAGGCCCTGTGTAAATCTGAGGGGCAATAGCTTATACTGTGAGGTAAATTTGCCATTTTGCAGCATAATATAGAGCAGGCCCTGTGTAAATCTTAGGGGCAATAGCTTATATTGTGAGGTAAATTTGCCATTTTGCAGCATTATATAGAGCAGGCCCTGTGTAAATCTGAGGGGCATTAGCTTATATAGTGAGGTAAATTTGCCATTTTGAAGCATTATATAGAGCAGGCCCTGTGTAAATCTGAGGGGCAATAGCTTATATTGTGAGGTAAATTTGCCATTTTGCAGCATAATATAGAGCAGGCCCTGTGTAAATCTGAGGGGCAATAGCTTATATTGTGAGGTAAATTTGCCATTTTGCAGCATAATATAGAGCAGCCCCTGTGTAAATCTGAGGGGCAATAGCTTATACTGTGAGGTAAATTTGCCATTTTGCAGCATAATATAGAGCAGGCCCTGTGTAAATCTGAGGGGCAATAGCTTATATTGTGAGGTAAATTTGCCATTTTGCAGCATAATATAGAGCAGGCCCTGTGTAAATCTGAGGGGCAATAGCTTATACTGTGAGGTAAATTTGCCATTTTGCAGCATTATATAGAGCAGCCCCTGTGTAAATCTGAGGGGCATTAGCTTATATAGTGAGGTAAATTTGCCATTTTGCAGCATTATATAGAGCAGGCCCTATGTAAATCTGAGGGGCAATAGCTTATATTGTGAGGTAAATTTGCCATTTTGCAGCATAATATAGAGCAGCCCAGTTGCCATCTAAATCAACTACTGGCCGGGCAGGACAGCTTTTCCAGGGCAAACTCTGCTAGTTGCGGCCACAAGTCAAGTTTGGCTTCCCAGAAGTCCAGCGGATGCTCAAGGTGTGTTGGCATGGTCATGTCAAGGTTTGACATGACCTGAGAGTATGGACCATGGCGCAAATAGACATCGCCCAACTGACTAGGTAGGATGTCTCTGTAGTAGGTCAGTTTGTTCTCCATCTCAGTGGGTGTAAAAAATGCCCCCATTTTGTGCCAGAAGCGAGGGTCCAATAAGGTGGAGAGCCAGAAGTCATCCCGCTGACAAATGGAGACAATTCTGTGGTCACTACGCAAGCACGTGAGCATGCATCATGCCATTTGTGCAAGTGACTCGGAGGGACTACATGTCTCCATCTCCACTACCCACGGTGTGTCTGGGTCCTCTGTCTCGCCTTCCTCACAACCCTCTAGCTCCTCTGGCTGCTCCTGCTCCTCCTCTCCTGTCAGATGACTAGATAAAATGATCATTTTGTCAAACCTAAACTGTGCCTTGCTGTGCCCCACCCCCTCCTCCTCCTCCACTTCAGCCTCCACAGGCTTCTTGTGGCTGTGAAATGTATGCGCCATGTCTCTAGTGCCCTGACCAGCCATGGTTTCCAACATGTGTTGTAGTACATGAAGCAGTGGAATCTCATCGTTCATCTCATAGTCCTGGCGACTGACTAATAAAGTCGCTTCCTCAAAGGGCCTGAGCAAACGGCAGGTGTCACGTATGAGCTGCCACTGGTTTACATTGAAGTTACACAGGGGAGTCCCCCTATCCGTTTGGATCATCAAGAAATCCGTGATGGCTTTTCTCTGTTCCTATAGCCGATCCTGCATATGGAGGGTGGAATTCCAACGGGTGTAAACATCGCAAATCAGACTATGTTGGGGGATACCGTTCTGACGCTGAACACTTCACCTTCTGCCTACACATCTTTCACATAGCCATGTTAACCTCTTGCGGATACTTGATGAAAAACTGCAACATGGGCTTGTAGCTGATTTATCCTACCAACGGTCCGCACTAATTCACTGATGCTGCTGCCGCCGCCGCCGACGACTCCAGGGACCCTCTTCCATTACCTCCTGGGAAGATAGCCTGCCGCGCGAGTGGTCTACCCCGAGCACATTTGCCTCCATACTTTCCCCTTCTGCCACCATGCTGGCTGCTAAATCTGTCACTCTCCATCACTCCAAGCCTTTAAAAGTGCCCTCAAAACTCACTGATGTCCTCCTCAGGTTCCTCAACAGTGTCTGCTTAAGGAGCCAAAACGCTTGCAACACCTCCTCCCACGACACTCTCCTTATCACTACTTGCCCGCCTAGTGGAAGAAGCGGCAAGTGTCTCCTCCACTTCTTGGCTAGCCAGTAGCTGCTGATTTTTCTGATTATCAGATCGTTCTCACTGAATAGTGGAGCTGAACCCAAAGCATAACATACAACAGACAGTTGACTGGGGGTGTCAGATGTCACTTGTGATGCAGTGGATGATCGTGTTAACCAATGGATGGTGGCAGATGGGTTGCTGTTCAAGACACGACCGCTAGCTGATCCCGGGAGATCAGGCCTCTCACTGAGACTCCTGCTGCCACTCACCCCTATTGTGCAGAGACCTCTGCTTGATGAAATGAGGCCTTATATGTTACTATGTTACTAATATGTTACTATGTTACTAATATGTTACTAATCTGTCACTCTCCATTTTTTTTTTTTGAGAGACTGGCCTGCGTGGAAATGAATCGGGCATGGATCAGCCAAGATTTCCACCCACCAATGCCAGTAGATTGATGATGGGGCCAGACCAACACTAAAGAAATATGGATCTTGCAAAACAGATTTAAGGCGCTGCTCTCCAGTTACAGACATTCCTCCACATAGAAGGTTGATGGCAGAAGGAGACCATAGAAACATAGGTTGACGGCAGAAGGAGACCATACGGTCCATCTAGTCTGCCCTTATGTGTATACTGTATGTACTCTTTATCTTAGGATAAATGGTCGAATGAGAATGGCCGGCGCAGGCGCGCTTCCCTCTAAAAGGCCTCCAGCGCTCAGAGCCGCTGAGCTGCTATGCGCGTCCAAGCGGGCTTGTACGCGCATACCACAGTGGCTCTGAGCGCTGTGATTGGCTGGAGCGGTCACGTGGGAGCGTGGTGAGGTGAGTGTTTCTGGGCTTTGGGGGGGTTTCAGACAGCGGGGCACCCCCGATCGGGGTGCCCCACCGAAGTGGACCAAAACCCAGGATAGTCAAAATCCTGGGTGTTGGTCCACTTTAAGCTTATTCTTAAAAACACTTCCCTCCTGAACCTTATTCAATCCTTTCACATATTTAAAGGTCTCAATCATGTCCCCCCTCTCCCTTCTTTCCTCCAGACTGTACAAATTAGGTTCTTTAAGTCTCTCCTGATAAGTTTAAGTCCTTCCACCATTTTCGTTGCTCGCCTTTGGACACGTTCTATTTGAATAATGTCTTTTTGCAGGTAAGGTCTCCAGAACTGCACACAGTATTCTAGCTGTGGCCTTACCAGGGTTCTATACAGCGGCATCACAACCTCCTTCTTCCTACTGGTGATGCCTCGAGCTATGCAGCCGAGCATCCTGCTTGCTTTTCCCACTGCCTGGCTACACTGTCCACTCATCTTGCAGCTATCAGTAATCAGTACCCCTAAATCTCTCTCCTCCAAGGTCCTGGCTAACACAGTGCTGCCCATACGGTACTCAGAGCAGGGATTCCTTCTACCCAAGTGCATGATTTTACATTTAGAGACATTAAACTCTAGTTTCCACAGTTTTGACCATCTATCCAGTAAAGCTAAATCATTTTCCATGTTGCAGACACCTCCAGGAATATCCACCCTATTACTAACCTTTGTATCATCAGCAAACAGACAAACTTTTCCTACCAAGCCTTCTCCTATGTCACTTACAAATATATTAAAAAGAATGGGGCCCAGGACAGAGCCTTGCGGCACACCACTTGTAACTCGCCTTTGTTCAGATTGCACACCATTTACAACAACGCTCTGATACCGATCCCTCAGCCAACTGGAAATCCACTGAACTATCCAGGGATTGAGTCCTATCTTCAATAACTTATCTATGAGCTCCTTATGTGGTACAGTGTCAAAGGCTTTGCTAAAATCCAGATAGGCGATATCCACAGCACCACCTTCATCTAACACTTTAGGGACATTGTCAAAGAAATCAATAAGATTGGTCTGACATGATCTGCCCTCAGTAAAGCCGTGCTGTTTTGGGTCCAATAGGTCATTAATTTTTAGATGGGAAATTATCTGTGTGTGAGTGTTTCCATTAATTTGACCACTATAGATGTTAAACTAACTGGCCTGTAATTACTGGCTTCTTCTCTACTCCCCTTTTTATGGATTGGTACGACACTGGCCATTCTCCAATCATCTGGAACCTCACCAGTTGAAAGGGAATGGTTAAGTAAATCAGTCAGAGGGGCTGCAATCACAAACCTAAGTTCCCTTAGAACTCTGGGGTGGATTCCATCTGGACCCATCGCCTTACTTACCTTTAGATGTGCCAGCTCGGCTAAGACATCAGCCTCCAGAAACTCCAGAGCTGTGCCCTCCCAGCTGGATGCTGTGCTATGGCCATGCCTGCTACTGTCTGAAAATACCGAACAAAAGTAGCTATTCAGATGGTCAGCCACAGCCTTATCTCCGTCAATATATTTATTTTCTCTATTTCTAATTTTTGAGACTGCATTGTTTTATTTCCCCTCTTCATAGATTTGGCCATTTCTTTCTCCTTTTGCCCTTTAGCAGTCCTTATAATCAGTTTTGCTTCCCTCTGTTTAATTTTATACGCTTCTCTGTCAGCTACACTTCCACTTACTTTATACTTATTATAGGCAGACTTCTTATCTTTTATGATGGTGCTGACTTCCCTAGTAAACCATAATTGTTTCTTCTTCCTTTTATTCTTGCTAGTTTGTTTCACATAGTTGCCTTTAAGATGGCCATTTTTAATAGTGACCACTGGGCACTCACTTCTGCTACTCTGTTCCACTCACCTAATTTTCTTTCTACATACTCCGCCATTTCCTTGAAGTTTGTCTTCCTAAAGTCTAGCACTTTGGTTCTGGTATGTGATTGCACAATGTCTGTTTTTATTCTGAACCATAAGCATTGATGGTCACTGGAACCCAGATTTTCTTCAACCCTGACCTCGGACACCAGATCCCCATTGGTCAGAACTAAGTCCAGAATGTTATCTCCTCTAGTTGGCACTGTCACAAGTTGTTTTAGAGACACTCCATTAAGTGCCTATAATATAGTCCTGCTCTTGCATGTCGATGCACTTGGGATATTCCAGTCCACATCAGGCATGTTGAAGTCACCTGTAATTACAATGTCCCCCTTCTCTGCCATTCCACTGATTTCATCTATTAACAGGTTATCTAGAACCTCAGATTGTCCAGGGGGCCTATATATCACACCAATTCTGACCACAGCTCCCTCCTTAGTCTGCATGGTAACCCAGAGAGCTTCTAGTTCATTATGTGTATGCTGAATTATTGTTGATTGAAGGGTAGTCTTGACATAAATAGCTACTCCACCGCCCTTTCTATCCAATCTGTCTTTTCTGTACAATGTGTAACCGGGTATGGCTATCTCCCAGTCATTGTGATCCTTGAACCAAGTCTCTGTTATTGCAACAAGATCCAATTCATCTCTGGATATGATAGCCATTAATTCACAGAGCTTGTTGCCCAAGCTGCGAGCATTGGTACACATCATGTGGATGTTGTTGGTATTGTATTTTAGTGTGTCCTTGATCTTTTCCACCTCTAGCCTACCACTGACCGGGCTTCCTGCTTCAATGTCCTGCTTCATCCTAAATGGTAGGGGACAGAAATCACCCTTACAAGTTACATCTCTGTCCCCTTCCTCTAGTTTA
Source organism: Gastrophryne carolinensis (assembly GCA_027917425.1). NCBI lineage: Eukaryota > Metazoa > Chordata > Amphibia > Anura > Microhylidae > Gastrophryne > Gastrophryne carolinensis. The sequence goes on from CM051235.1 coordinate 496,280,252, forward strand.
AATCAAAAAATGCTTTGAGTTCCACTCCAAGTTCTTCTGTGCCTTTCTGTGAAGGATGCAAGCCATCCCTCTTAAACAACTCATTGTTCGACCACCTTCTAACATCATGACTAATACATACAAAACCTTTGTCTTCACACCACTGACGTAACCACAAATTGAACTTGGCGATGTTGAGTGCCTTTTTCCCTGATTACATACTGGCAAAACTTCAGAAAAGGTGATGGAACCTGTTATTTTGCAAAGTTCCTGACTAAAATTTTGGAAGTCCCTCTGTACAACAAACAAATCTTTTTGGGATAAGTCATTTGTGCCAAGATGTAGCACAATGTCCACTCGGTTATGTTTGCTTGCAGACGTCACAATATTTATAATACGTTTCTTATCCCTATTAACCGTGGCACCTGGGAGACACCTCACTTCCTTTAGCTCATCTTTATCCTGTCCAAAGTCCACCCCTCTAATTGTTGAGTCACCAACCAGAATATGCCTTTTCCTATTGGTTGGCTTGGTAACTGTTCCTTGCTGCCCTTTTGTACTCATTTTATATGGTCCCTTACTTAAGTCCACTTCCTTTGATCTTACCAAATCCTGCCCAGACTGAGCATTAGCAGATACATCCACATCAAGCTCAGAAAGAACAGCAAATGGGTTATATTGGCTTAGTCCAAAATGTTGATGTTTTTCTTCTACATTGCGCAATCTTCCAGAGCCAACAGTCTTCCACTGTGCCCCTCTCTTGTGAAGTCTTTGTGGGAGTGGTGGCTGTATACCAAGCTGCTTTACTGGCTGGGATAGCTTCATAACTTCAGGCTGAAGTGTAGAAACTAAAGACTGTAATTTTGAAATCTTGTCATACAACCCCTTCATTTGCATACAAATTGGACAGCATCGCAAGTTCCACAGAGTACTACGAAACACAACGGCCAGGCAAGAGTTACACTGCACCAAACCAGACATTCCAGATAATAAGAATAGGTACGGCTAAAAAGTAAATGCTGTATTCACCAGTATTTCTTGTGTACAACCCCTGCTGTTTTCAAACTACTGCAGTTTTTAAAACTACACACTTCTGTCCTGCAGCACTTATGTCAAGCTGCTCTCACACAGGCTGAAACTCCACAGAGTAATTATTGAGACCACAAGTAATTATTGAGAAAATGCTTTACATTACTCTTACTTTTTATTAATATTCTTTGGATAAGATATATGTGCCGAAAATCTGTATATGTTCTCTTCATGCTGCTGCCAACTCCAGGGTGTGTCTTTCTGGCAATTTTGGACTCCAGTGTCTCTTGCAAGCTATGTTTGGGCTCCTGCTTCTGCTGCTTGCAACTCCAGGGTGTGATTCGTCCAATTTTTGGCCTCCTGTTGCCAACTCCAGTGTCTCTTTAAAGCAATGTTTGGGCTCCTGCTGCTGCTTGCAACTCCAGGGTGTGATTCAGCCATTTTTGGGCTCCTGTTGCCAACTCCAGTGTCTCTTTCAAGCTATGTTTGGGCTCCTGCTGCTGCTTGCAACTTCAGGGTGTGATTCATCCAATTTTTGGGCTCCTGCTGCCAACTCCAGTGTGTCTTTCAAGCTATGTTTGGGCTCCTGCTGCTGCTGCTTGCAACTCCAGGGTGTGATTCATCCAATTTTTGGGCTCCTGCTGCCAACTCCAGTGTCTCTTTCAAGCTATGTTTGGGCTCCTGCTGCTGCTGCTGCTTGCAACTCCAGGGTGTGTTTCATCCAAGTTTTGGGCTCCTGCTGCCAACTCCAGTGTCTCTTTCAAGCTATGTTTGGGCTGCTGCTGCTGCTGCTTGCAACTCCAGGGTGTGATTCATCCAATTTTTGGGCTCCTGCTGTCAACTCCAGTGTCTCTTTCAAGCTATGTGTGGGCTGCTGCTGCTGCTGCTTGCAACTCCAGGGTGTGATTCATCCAATTTTTGGGCTCCTGCAGCCAAATCCAGTGTCTCTTTAAAGCTATGTTTAGGCTCCTGCTGCTTGCAACTGCAGGGTGTGATTCATCCAATTTTTGGGCTCCTGCAGCCAACTCCAGTGTCTCTTTCAAGCTATGTTTGGGCTCCTGCTTGCAACTCCAGGGTGTGATTCATCCAATTTTTGGGCTCCTGCTGCCAAATCCAGTGTCTCTTTAAAGCTATGTTTGGGCTCCGGCTGCTGCTGCTTGCAACTCCAGGGTGTGATTCAGCCATTTTTTGGGCTCCTGCTGCCAACTCCAGTGTCTCTTTCAAGCTATGCTTGGGCTCCTGCTGCTGCTTGCAACTTCAGGGTGTGATTCATCCAATTTTTGGGCTCCTGCTGCCAACTCCAGTGTGTCTTTCAAGCTATGTTTGGGCTCCTGCTGCTGCTTGCAACTCCAGGGTGTGATTCATCCAATTTTTGGGCTCCTGCTGCCAACTCCAGTGTCTCTTTCAAGCTATGTTTGGGCTCCTGCTGCTTGCAACTCCAGGGTGTGTTTCATCCAAGTTTTGGGCTCCTGCTGCCAACTCCAGTGTCTCTTTCAAGCTATGTTTGGGCTGCTGCTGCTGCTTGCAACTCCAGGGTGTGATTCATCCAATTTTTGGGCTCCTGCTGTCAACTCCAGTGTCTCTTTCAAGCTATGTGTGGGCTGCTGCTGCTGCTTGCAACTCCAGGGTGTGATTCATCCAATTTTTGGGCTCCTGCAGCCAAATCCAGTGTCTCTTTAAAGCTATGTTTGGGCTCCTGCTGCTTGCAACTCCAGGGTGTGATTCATCCAATTTTTGGGCTCCTGCAGCCAACTCCAGTGTCTCTTTCAAGCTATGTTTGGGCTGCTGCTTGCAACTCCAGGGTGTGATTCATCCAATTTTTGGGCTCCTGCTGCCAAATCCAGTGTCTCTTTAAAGCTATGTTTGGGCTCCTGCTGCTGCTGCTTGCAACTCCAGGGTGTGATTCACTACATTTTTGGGCTCCTGCAGCCAACTCCAGTGTCTCTTTAAAGCAATTTTTGGGCTCCTGCAGCCAACTCCAGTGTGTCTTTCAAGCTATGTTTGGGCTCCTGCTGCTGCTGCTTGCAACTCCAGGGTGTGATTCATCCAATTTTTGGGCTCCTGCTGCCAACTCCAGTGTCTCTTTCAAGCTATGTTTGGGCTCCTGCTGCTGCTTGCAACTCCAGGGTGTGTTTCATCCAATTTTTGGGCTCCTACTGCCAACTCCAGTGTCTCTTTCAAGCTATGTTTGGGCTGCTGCTGCTTGCAACTTCAGGGTGTGATTTCATCCAATTTTTGGGCTCCTGCAGCCAACTCCAGTGTCTCTTTAAAGCAATGTTTGTGCTCCTGCTGCTGCTTGCAACTCCAGGGTGTGATTCATCCAATTTGTGGGCTCCTGCTGCCAACTCCAGTGTCTCTTTCAAGCCATGTTTGGGCTGATGCTGCTGCTTGCAACTCCAGGGTGTGATTCATTCAATTTTTGGGCTTCTGCAGCCAACTCCAGTGTCTCTTTAAAGCAATGTTTGGGCTCCTGCAGCTGTTGCTGCTGCTTGCAACTCCAGGGTGTGATTCAGCAAATTTTTGGGCTCCTGCTGCTGCCAGCTCCAGGGTGTGTTTTTCGGGCACTATAGGGGCCCCTCAGAGTGATGCCACTTCAACTCTCTGCAATTGTGCCGCTCTGCGATTCTATTACCGATGCCTCTGATCTGCATGTGATAATTATTTACAGTATTATTTCACTAACCCAGCACACGTCCTATGCGTGTTACAGCAAGGCCTATTGAGGCTCTAGGAGGCTCAGAAATAGCCGTTTTTAATAGCAATTCGTCGCGAGTAAATTCAGGTCGAAACGATTTTTGTTGGAAAATTCGGCGAATCAATCGAATTTTCGCTCATCTCTAGCTATCATGTTCAATTTGGCAAAAATCTTATTTTGAACTTTCATTACGAAATCCCTCACAAATAACAAAAATAAATATTTGTGAACAACTAAGTTGTTTGAACGAAAATTTACTTTGCCAAGGTAAAGAACAAATAAGTAACATAAAGTAACACATATAACATAATACATTTTAAGTAAAATGAGTGGAAATCAGGTGCTCCCTTACAGACTGAGCAGAGGAGCTCTGGGTGCCAACATAAAGCTCTTCCGGGATGTCCAGAAGTGCTGGAGAGGGAGAGACATCCATATATTGGGGCACCTTCTCCATGATGGCAAAATTATGCAGAATAATACATGCACAGATAATGTTTAGAACTTTGGCTGGCTTGTACTGCATGGTCGAGACAGCGGAAGCGACTCTTCAGCAAGCCAAATGCCCTTTCAACTACAGCCTGGGTCTTCCGATGGACCCGATTATATTCTTCTTGTGGCTGCATCTGAGGGCGCAGGATGGGGGTCATTAGCCACGGGAGAAGGGGGTATTCCGAATCACCTATAACCAAAAAAAAAAAAAATCTCTATATAATAATTACATTGTATCTCAGAAAAGGGGAAGAACTTCATTTGTTAAGGCAGGGGACTCCAACATTTAAAGTAGTTACACATTGCAAACCCAAGTCAGCTATTAATAAACACGTACTCAGTAGCCAACCACCAGACAAGTTGCCAGTCTCAAAACGCCCATAGAGACTGGAATTCCGCAAAATATAGGCATCGTATGTAGACCCAGGAAATCCAGCCATGACGCTGAAAAAGCGAAGGTCTGGACCAACCACACACTGGACGTTTATGGAATGAAACATCTTTCTGTTCCTGTAATTGCAAAATAAAAAAACAATTAGCAAAACATATATATAAAAGATAACTTTCTCATTGTTAAGGGGTCATTATTAGTTAATTTTTGGTATAAAAACCACATATATAACAGTGAAATTACAAAGTAGCTTTACATTTAGATTTAGCTCCACATTAACATATACAATGCAAGGCTACATTAGGTTACATATATGGAAGGATCCACTGCTGGAGGCACCAGCGCTACGTGCGTACAGTCGATCGCACCCATGACATTAGGCATATCGGCTATATCATAAAAGCCTAACTTCACCGCATTCCAGCCTACCACGTTATCAGGGAAACAAACATGGTAGCCATGCCATCCAGAAACTTGCACTCATATTCCTCCACATAATCTGCCTCCCTCACACTGCAACTCACACACACATGTGAATGTGAATGAAAAGGAGGCTGAAAAAACAGCTTATAGCTTATGTAATTTTTTTATATTAGGATGCTTTTATCCTCAATGTGCTCCTCAATGTGCTGCTTCAAATATATGTCCAGTCCCACAAGAGTCTGGGTAAGGAGGCCAGCAGTTAAGGACAGCTTTACTCCCCCTCTTATGTTGGGAGTCACCTCTGCTTTTTCTCTCTGCAAATTAAGGGAAACAACAAGCTTGGTAGGATTTTTTTGGGGGGGGCACTACAATTTTGCTGGCACTACAATTTACTATAGTATTAGATATTAACATATCAGTGAAAAAATCTCATAGTTCAATAATAGCATATGCCAGATATCAAAATGATGGGTTGCTTATAGACCCTGATTTAAAAATATCCAGCTAAGTTTGTTTTTACCTTTTACTGGGAAAAAGATTAAGGGTGACAAGGTTTGAACATACCATTATGCTTTAATAGAGAAGTTCTGCCTAACCTGGCATCCTGTCTCCAGAGCCAGCCTACATGGAAAAAATAATGTGACGTGGTTAGATACTTTTACCCATCCTGCACTCTTTTGGGCAAATATTAGGGTGGTTAAGAGTGGTGTTACTGTCTGGGGCAGGGAATAGCTAGTTTGAGGTGAGGTCTCTGGCTCTGTAAAACTGGAATGCTATATTCAAAAACATGTCACCCCTGATTTTTCTATATTCCATAAAAAAAAAACAACATGCTATTGTTGCTAGCATAAAGGGACAGTTCATGCAAAGTGTTGAATTATCCTGCTTTGTGCTCACCTCATGCACATTGTCAGGGGCTGTGCCTTTCTTCAGCAGTGTTTTGCATTGCCTAATGAACCCTAGTGAGCGCTCTTCTTTCTGTTGCCCTTGAACTGTAATTTAGGAGATGCTGTATGACTAGATCAGCAGGAGGAAGCTCACTAGGGTTTATCAGGAACTGTAAAGTGCTGTTGAATCATGGACACAGCCCATGACAATGAGGTGGACAGAAAAGAAACTAATTTAACTTAAAATTGTGGCCAAGAACAACGCTATACTCAACATTCACTGCAATGCAAAGGAGCATGTGAAGACCTAACATGCCCCTTTCCATTTCAGTGAATGGAGGAGGGCCTGCCAGCTATCAGTGACTAATGGCGGGGGATGTCTCTGCGTCAGAGGAAACAGGAAGAGACGCGCATTCGGGTGGCTGCGTGGGCTGTGGATCCAGCTGTCAGTTAAGATCTGTAGCATTGGACTGACTATCAGTGACAGTCTGCATGGGATACGAGGGTCGATTCATGGTAGTGCTCCAAAGTATTTGTGCACTCTTTTCATGTGCAAAAATGGTTTACTCACGTATTTCCCCTTCTTCCCGATTCATGGGACTATTTTTGCACATAAATTTGCGCATGGAGTAAGATTTCATGTGCAAATTTACTCCCAAGAGTAAATTTGCATGCGATATAGGGCTTGTTTGGAGGGGTGAAAAGTGTGCACAAATGTATTTGCTTCATGCACCATTTTCCTCCAGCAAAAAGCAGGAGAAAAATGCTGACTTCACTAACTGACATGCTTTTTTCATTCATTAAACACATGCCGGCAAGAGTAAATTTGCATGCGATATAGGGCTTGTTTGGAGGGGTGAAAAGTGTGCACAAATGTGTTTGTTTTATGCGCCATTTTCCTCCAGCAAAAAGCAGGGAAAAATGCTGACTTCACTAACTGACATGCTTTTTTCATTCATTAAACACATGCCGGCAATAGTCAGCATGTTTATTATGCATACAAGTTCCATCAAGGTGTTCTTCAGAATTTTTTACAATTTTTTATCAGCTTTTTTCGGAAAATAGTTGGAAAACCTGCCAAATATAATATTGTTTTAAGCTAAAAGAACCAAAAAGGTGGACAGCTGGCCACAAATGTTTTATTTAAATAAAAAAAAAATAGGTTAGTAGCTCAATTGTTAAGCACTAATACATTAAACAAAGGCAGTGAGGGAGGGATATAGAGAACATCTGGTACCAAACATTGGGAAACAACACTGTAGGTCAACAGGAATCAAGATATCACCAATAAAACTCTACACATAAAAACAAGAAGAAGCCCCCACATGAAATCCATTACAGATTGAACAATAGAAATTCGCCTCAAACACAGAAGCTGGAGAGACAAATTCGCCACTGATAAAAAGTAAAGAGGGGGGAGAAACATTGGGGCCATGGGGAACAGTGAATATCATAGCCAGCCAAATGAGTCGGTAGCTTTCACAAACACTTTGCCATTTGCATGCCATTTGTGCCAATTCTTGCACACGCTGCAATGAATCACACATGAGGTGCAAGTTTCCACATGCAGAAACACTTGCACACAGTTTTAAGGTTTTTGGCCCTAATGAGTATAGCATTTTTTTTGTTTTTGGCTAAAATTTGTCTTTAACAAAAGCTTTGCCTATAACCCCAAGTTATGAGAAAGACCATGCACAGAAAGGGAACCTCACCAAACCAATAGGCAGCAATGGTCCAGCACTGGTTTTGATAACATTTAAACTGGAGAGACTCATTTTTGTGCAATTGGGATGCCCCCCTTCTGCACAGGGGACAACAAGCATTTTGTTAAAAGTGGGTGTTGTTCCAACTATTCAAAATCTATTGAAATACAGTGCCATTAAATAATTTAAAGAGCATAGTCTTAGCACTACATGACTAATTTCAGGCAACCAGCTATTAATCATACGATTTTACAACAAAACTCATCTTAGTATATAGGTACCAGCAATATAAAGGAATGCCACCTCGAGCGGCATAATGTAACACTCTCCATGCTATGTCATCCAGAAACCAGGTAGCAGAGAGGGCTACAATCCCTCTCCCTTGGCAGAATAAGGAGAAGCTCCACGGTGCTGTGCAAAGGCGGCTATGCCTTTAAAGGGTCCCTCCAGCCTGAAAAACACATACTATATTTATCTTTTGGCCCCTGCCAGAGATCAGTCCTAGTCTGGAGTTGAATTGCTTATCTGATTGCCAGATCCGAGTTCCATAATGCCTAACCCAATCACTGGTGACATTCCCATTCACAATGGGGCCACCCACCACCATCAGCTACAGCGATGAAGAGTTTCATACGCTGCCTAGTTCAGGGACTCCTGACTTTTTTTGACTGGAGTGCCCCTTTAAGACCTATCCTGTATCAGTGTTCTTAAAATTTTTTTTTAACAAATTGACACTCCTTTTTTTTTAGACAAAATTATTAAGACAAGTCCCACTACATGTCAATCCACCCATTAGACCATTTTTTTTTAGATATAGGATGTATGTATTTGACATACCAGCCTAAGTTTAATACTTAAATGTACTTTTGATTATTTCAGTAAGCAGTAGCAGGGTCAAGAATCTCTTTTGAGATTTACGCTGCAGCTCACGAATTCAGCTTTATGATTTATTATATATTGCATTGTGGAATGTTGCAGTCTCCAGATATGTAATATGTATAATGTGCCAGATTTCCTAATTTTTAATGTTTTTTTATTTTTTTAATGACACCATACTTCTGTAAGGTAGATGGAGGTCTGCTCAGGGGTGGCTGCTAGAATCGTAGCTGTCCTAGTTACTTTCAAGCCTGATGTACAGAGGTAGCTTGTTTTGGTGTGTGTGTTTTAATGTATATGAAATACCGGAGAACACACATCGAAGGCTCATCTCTTGAATCGAAAAAAAAAGGATATATATACGGCAGCCTAAATCTCCATAGTGACAGCAAATCAGTACAGGGATGATTTTAGAGACTGAAAAACTGAAGAAGAAAATGAAAAGATTTTATTTCTATAAATTGGTCCCCATCCCCCAGCCTCCCACCAATTATTGTCCCATTAACACCTGAGAGTGATTATATAGCATAAAATAGGTTTCATGGTCACGGCAAGCAGAAAAAAAAAATATCCACGCTGTCCTTGTGTCAGTTGCTTTCCTCCTCTGCATGCCCCGAATCCAAATCAATATCTATAAAATCTAGAATGACTTTATCACCAAATTAAACCATTAAAAACAGCCAGGATGCAGGGAAATAAAAATCAGGGAACTCAAAATCAGCAATTTATAGAGCATGAAATCAACAGCGGCAGGGAGCTAATGCGGCCATAATGCAGAAACACCAGATACTCGTCTCCAAACTGAATTTTAGAAGCTACGCCATGGCAGTATATTTGTGTGTGCGACAGCAAGCAAGCGCGCAACCAACACTGTGGAGGCGTTAAAAGACCATCAAGGAATCTTTTGTTAATGCTTGTATTGTGATATATATATATATATATATATATATATATATATAGGAAAGCACTCTGACCAGCCAGCTAAGGCTTTTTTAGCTTATCATAATGTCATTGGAGGCAGGGGGATGGGCATTCAATTCATGTTACTAACCATTCCTCTTCCTCATAGATTTTTTTTTTCAGGGCGGTTTATGAGATTCCTTACACACAAAAATATGTTACACTGAAATGATATTCATGCATTCCTGGATCATGCCTTGCTTTTAATTTTTTACAAGCTGAGGCTGCTGCAGCAGAATGGGATTCCAATTTATTTTTAAGGAATTCACATATTTTAACTAAACAAGCAGTTACAGATTTAACAAAGAAGATAAAATAGACACACTGTTGTATGAAATTATGTTGGAATGTTGGGGAAAAACAAATAATTACACATTATATTTCTATGTGTTGAAAAAAGGCACTTTGCTAACTTGTATAATTGAAAGGACTTTTTTTTATAAATACATTTTCTCTTTCGTTTTGTTTTAATTAGAATTTTTTAATTGTACTAGCAGACAGCGTTAAACCGGAGTTAAAAATACTTTTGGTTTAGGGGTAGTTAATTTTATCTCATCTTCTCTCTTTATTACGCCATAGTTTATATTTCTTTACTCTTAGGCCCTTATTTATGAAGGAATAGCGACAGGTAGCGACTGGTGAGTGGCCGGTAATGACGGGCTCCGCCACGAGAACGCCAGCTCCCCACCACAATCACACATTTATGAAGCCAATCCTGCTTAGCGACTGAGATAGCGGCATATAGCCACTCATTCATCATTATTCCAGCCTCAGCCCACAGCGCCAGCGTCCGACCTTGAACAGCGACAGGTATGACCTCTCGCTACCTGGCGCTCTCCAATGCATTTCAATGGAACAATCTTTAAATATTCATAATTAATTGTTATTAATTGTTTATTTTTTTTTAAATGTGAAAAATTCTGTGACCACTTCTGCCATTTTAGATAATTTTTTTAAGGTAAAAAAAATAAAAAAAAGAAATGTACAGAATTGATATTACAGGTCTGATATTAATGTATTCATATTACAAAATTATTTAAAAAACTTGTTTTTTTTGGTTTCCAAAAATATGGTTGTTTGGGGGTTAAAAAACTACTTTTAACCCATCGCCGCCAGCGCTCTGGGGTTTAAACATGCATTTTACAGCGCGAGAATTTTTTGAGCGTGATTTGTTAATGAATATGGTGGGAGCCGGTCGCTAGGGCCAGTCGCTATCATGCGCTCCCATACAGCACGGAACCTGACAAATAGCGACTCCTCACCCAATATTCAACATTACAGCAAACCGACTGAGTCGCTATCAACTACCGAACAACGGCCATGCACAGCAACTACTAGCGGGCGCTCTGAAAATTCAGCTACGGTCGCTCAACTGTCGCTACCTGCCGCTGTTAATGAATCGGCCTCTTAGTATCGGTGGCTCCGTTTTTGGATAGGCTAGAATGGGATTTGCTTTAGAATATATGTGGGTATAAACCCAAAAATTCTCTATACATAAGTTTGGTCACAACAGCGGACAAAGGACTTTATATACAGTATGATTTCATTGTCCCTGCATAAGTGCCAAATAAAAACATTAAAACACTTAATTACATTTTTGAAATGAAAAGACTTATGGTCTGGAACAAATGTCCTGAGAGGGAACCCTGATTTGGAATGCCTCAATCATGATACCTTTTAGGAAGCATGTGTGCCATACCTTTTAGGTATTAGGTCCAGTTTCCATGCCAAGATGGTCCTGGTCCACAGGGACCCCAAACTAACCAGTGGGCCCTGCATTAGAGACATACTTAACTTTTCCTAGCAGAGCTTCTTCTGACAGGGGATAGGAAAGAGCTGCACACAAATGGGGGAGGGTTATATCCTCCAATAGAAGGTATGTGGCATTATAGAGCCACTGGTTTGGTCTCAGCAGCACTTCAGCAGCAAGACAAAAATGGCAGCACCGGTGTCGCCTCCAGTTAGCGTTTTATTTAGCCCTAGCACCAAAATTGTGCAGCTGTAGCTCAAGATCCCATAAATCACAATGGGTATAACTGGATTGTAGTGTTTAATGCTTATAATTAATATTACACACATTTATTTGTACGGAACTTGCATTGTGACTTAATAATTGAAACACAGGACCTAGATCAGTGGTGGTGAACCTATGGCACCTGTGCCAGAGGCGGCACTCAGAGCCCTCTCTGGGGGCACCCGTCATCTTTCCAGTACATGGTATTTTTTATCTCCCTGGCACCAGAACCAGCAGGCTGGCACCTTAATACAGTTTTGTGTTGCAGTTTGGGCACTCGTCCATAAAAGGTTTGCCATTACTGACTTAGATGGACCAAAATGTTTTTTTGTGGGGTTATTACAATTTTAATGGCTTCTTTTACTTAAAGTGGACAGAAACCCACCCTGAAGTCTATGAGACTCCAGGGCAAGCATTCTCACTCCCATCCGGGGCATGCTGAACTGGAATGCCACACTGTGTAAAACCCCCCAGGGCACCCAAAATACTTTTACTTTTTCCCCAAGCCCATGGCGCATGCTTGGCCATCACCGGCATCCTTTCTCTCAGTGCGCAGCCCCCTCCGCCGCAACTAAATAGCAATGACCCACACTGGTGCACCAAAGTGAAAACAACATTTAGGTGAAAAATTATGTATGGATGGCGAAACATGATACATGTCTGCCTCTTAAGGAAACAATATGAATCAGTGTACATAGAACGCATACTAGCATATGATAAGATTGTATAGTAAGTGGGGTAATGGCATGAAGGGCATGGTGTTATTTTTTAGATGGTGATAAGAACCTTTTTGTAACAAATTGCATGACTTTTTTATGTGTATATTTACAATAAATAGAATTTTATATACTATCCTGGTGTGGTCATAATCTCAAGCCGTTAAAAATTCTCTGAGGGTGCCTAACCTCAGAATAAGTGGTGGGTTACCTTTCATTTAACAACAATTATAATATGCACTGATCTGCTCTGAGCCCGCGACTGGGGGGAGATGAGTCTGATGGGATCTGATGGGTTTCACACAGAGGCAAGGAACAAAACCCGGGAAAGTCAAAATCCTTGGCACATCATTTATTGCAATGCATAGTAATGGGCATTACCATACAGCTCACAATGGCTGCTATCTTCTAGCTGTGCGCACACACTGCTAGCTATTTAGAAATACCTGGAGTGGGTTACACAGGAGATGGAAAGGTGCCAGACATGTCATGTGAACGCACATGTGCCATGAGACATTAGTTTGAGGTGAGCTATGCCGGAACTGAGGGTTTTTTAAACATAGGACATCAAACACCTCCCCATAGCCAGGTCTAAAAGGTTTGGTTTGCCGTAAAGAATAGCTGGGCATGTGGAGAAGTGTGCCAGATAACCCACACCCGGGTTCCAAGCCTTACCATGTGAGGACAGAAGCTACATAAACAGGGACGCCCCCACACTTCTCCACCCAGACCATTTTATTTTGTTGGGGCTAGGGAATCTACTCATGAGGATTTGCACACAAAACAAAGTTACATCACGTACCTACGCACAATGGCACACTCTTTATATTGAATGTTGTTCACAACTCTCATCTCTCAGTGGTGGATGTGGGTCTCAAGGTATGAAGGTTTGGGGACCTCTGTATTAGTGGCGACAATTTTGTCTTTTCTGTGCATTGGTGTAGTAACTCGTCAGAGCCCTATTTTATGACAGAACAAATATGGATGATCCTCACCCTCAAGTTCCTATTACTAAATCTTTAACTAAGGTGCCTTTTAGGACTGGAAGATTAGATTTCCGATGGTGTGAACAGCTGTCAAGAATTCAGGCAGCTTAAATCGTTACACTTTCATTAGGGTTGAAAAATGTTCAACCAAGGAAAGGGAAAGATGAATAAAGATGAAAAAAAAAAGATAAGAGCTCTCGTTTCAGAGGGAAAAATCCAATGAAGAGTAATCCAATTTGTTTTATTGGGGAAATAAATATTTCTGCTATACCATCTAATAGTAATGCGAATTATTTATTTTGTGTTTATCAACACTCCTGAATCAATGGTCTAGAAATTATGTATGTTTGGAACTGGTTTCTGTGGAAGAATATGCCACAGTGTCACTTCCTGCACAGGAAAGGACCAGCTTTCTTTGCCTGCCATAAAACATTTTGTCTTTCAACTGAAATTCCCCACTGTCTTATGTGCTGACTTAATTTTCGTGGAACTTAGCAGACAGTGTATAATAAAACATATACAGTAATTATTTTGCGCTATCATTCTTAAAGCGTAATTCCACTTTCAGTGCCATTATTGTGTACCATTATGGTGTCCCCAATGTGCTGAGCCTATCTGTTAATTTCTTTTTGATTTGTTTTTCTCTGTGTTTTAAAAGAAAACAGTTTTCTCTAGCAACAATGTGTATACCTTAGCAACATACCCCAAATGGTGTATTTGGTGTACCTGGCAGAGACTTCCTGACTCTTGCTAGTCGCCTAGGCAAAGGCACAGTTGACACTCCACATTCTGCACTAATTCAACTTCTTCAAGTGAGGGGATCACAATCCTGTGTTCTAGAAGCTTAGGGGTTACTGGTAGGGTTCTCTCCTAAGGAGGTCATTACTGCTGTGTGATTTTGCCAAAGCTGATCCAAACTCGCCGGTTACAGTAGAAGTATTCTGGGCAAAGCTATACTATGTGCTTTACTCAAGGCCAGGAAAACACAGAGCCACATATAAGAACTTGGAAACAGCAAGGTCAAATGTCAATTGCAGATATGGGTGCACAATCCTAACACAAATGTTTATATGTTTATTCTAAAAGAGGAAAACAGAAAACAGTAAGGCAGAACGCCAAACACCTTACAAAAATGTAATGTCCCTGTTCAACCCCCCAAAAAAAACATACTCCTCCATCAGTTGGCGAGGTCTCTAAGATCTCTGGAACTAAGAATGGGTTCTGCAGTGCTTATGTACAAAGTGGGGTGGAGACTCATCCACCAGTTAGTGAAGACCATTAAGAAACCAGGTGGGAATTTAGTAAATATGGTAGTAAACGGTTAAATAACCTCCCTCTAGAGAACACATCAAATTATTTTGTTGGCTTAGAAGATTGGCACCTCATTGCTCCTGCAATAAGGCCATGGGAGGCGGCCAACTTAGGCACTGCAGAGGGGCTGGCAATTGACCTGCTTTTTTATTTATCTTTTCATATATATATTTATATATATATATATATTTATTTTTTACTGCATTCATGTATTGGTGGCTCAGCAGCTCCCGCCCCCACTCCCTACATCCTTGTTAAAGAGTGGATCTACAAGGGCCACTAGATCTTTCTACACTAGTCACTGCATGAAAGTTTCTATACCCCTTGTTCTTACTTACTTTTTAATTTGCTTAATATTTATTCACATTGAACCATATATTTGTCATATATCTATATCCCCCCACAACCCTAGTGGGTCTAAATCATTCTGCAAGAGGAAACTCTACTTTTAATAACCCACGATATCATTTATGAAACAGCAACTGTCCAAAACCAGCATTCAGAAGTACCCCATTGATAACCTTAAGCCCTTCCAAGAAGGGCATCTAGTAGCCTGTGACCCAGTATATATGTGGCAGATGAATCCAGACCTGCACAGATGACCTCAATGCTATTATTTCCTTTGTTTCTTCTATATCATTTTCTATACCATTTAATAAAAGCTCTTATATAGCATGCACCAAGGTATTTTTTAAAACAAGGGAATAACTCTACCTTGAATTCTTGGTGAGGTCAGTCTTCAGATTTAAGTTAAAAGTGCTATGGATGGCCAGCTTTACATTCTGAGCATAATTTGCTCCTTTCCTACAGATAAGGTGGAAGTCATTTTTATTGCTAATAGATTAATGAATACATAATGTGGGGACTCAGCTAATGCTTTAGAGCAAACTCCCTTTAACAGACTCATTTCTGAGCTTTTATTAGCGACATTCAGACAGGTACACTTTAGAGGTAACAGTTACAGTGGCTTACCATAAAAAAATAAAAAACAAATAAAATCCTACACATTGGAACGTCCCTTACCAACACTGTCCTCCTCAGCAGCAGCACTGCTCTGTCATCCATCTGTGTTCCAATTCTCAATCTGAAACCTCCATTCTATAATCACCCGTTCTGTCTCTCACGGGGTCAGAGACCCCTAGCTCACTGGATCAGAGTCATGCTGCCCTTTGGGGTGTGCAAGGTCTGCGGCCGCACAGGGTACATCCAAAACTGAAAAATTGCACCAGGAGCTCTTAACTGGATAAGCAGGCCTCTTTTTCCAAAATACTCCGATCTCTCTTTCTTTTTTTGCACATTTCTTTAAAATTTTCTTTTACCTTTTTCCTTCTTCTTGAATTCTTCTTTCTCATTCTTTGGCCTCGATTCAATAAAGGTAGAAAAAATTTAATTCTCATGGTAGTAAAAGATTCAATTCATAAGAAAAAAGCCTGAGAATGTCACTGTTACTGAATCACCAGCTAAGAAAACAATGAAAGTCAATGGCACTTTTTTACTCCTAAGAAAAGTAGAGAACGGTTTACTCCTTTCTACACTGTAGTAAAAGCTGCCATTGACTTTCATTTTCTTTTTATCTAGTGATTCAGTAACAGTGACATTCTCAGGCTTGTTTCTCATGAATTGAATTTTTTACTACCATGAACATTTTTTTCTACCTTTATTGAATCGAGGCCTTTGTCTTTTAATCTAAGATCCTTCCATTTTCCGCTCTATTTGTACACACCATTTTTCATGTAATTTCCACATTCCTTCCATCTTCCTCCTGTCATCTTGCCTTTCTTAGCAGCTTTTTAACATCTTCCTCCTTTCTTACCTTCCCTCCATATTTCTTTTCGAGTTTCTTTCTTTCCTTCTCTCTTGCTTGCTTTCTTTTTCTAAGTTTTTCAACTCTCTTATCTAGCTTTCTTCTTCTTTCTTCTCCACTCTTGTTTTTCTAAATTACTCCCATCTCAATCTTACTCCCTTATTCATTCTCTCTCTCATTTTCCCACATTCTCTTCATCTTGATCTTATTGCATTCATTTAATCTCCTTCTCCCTCTCACTTTCTGTTATTCTGTTTGTATTCTTTTCTCATTCTCATTCTTTCTCTTTTCCACAATCCCTCTCTTTTCACCTTCATAATACTAATAATAATACATCCCTTTTATCGTTCTCTCAATCTCTTTTCCATTTATTCTTTTTTTTTTCTCTCCTCTGGCTTTCTTTTTCTGCATCCCCTTCATGTTTCCTCTGTGGCTCACTTCCATTTTTTGTATCCTAAAATCTTGGGTGACACTTACCCTAAGGCTGGCCCTGATCAGAGCACTTTGGCACTCAGTGTTAGAGCACGAAGGCTTTCTGGATTAGAGCCTCCTAGTTCTCTGTAATATTCTATCTCTCGGCACAGCTCAGCCATCAGATTTATCAGGCCCGATCAAGCTGTTCCTAACAAGATCCAATGCCTTGAAAAATGTGACCTGAATTAGAACTGGATAACATTTACTTACAATTGTTACAAAGTGTGAGTGCTGGGTGCAGTGGAGTCAAATCCAGATAGACATTAGTGGTATAACCGGAACTGGCTTTACTGGAACATGAATGCAGTATGCGAATGTCACCTTAACATGATGGCTAACACAGACAGGAAAAAGAAGTTATAGATTGCAGCTTAATATACAGGAAACACAACACAGCAGAAAATGCACAGACTACAGATAAGCATTAGTAACAGCACCATTTAGTGTCATAACTTGGCATAACTGAAAACTGCAATCAATCTGGCAAAAGTCCCAAAATCACATTCAGAGACAAGCAGAAGCTGTTGCCAAGTATTACTAAGTATATATACATTTGCCAGGCCCTTTAGCAGAGAGATACTCATCATGAGGAAGCTTTACACAGTTTACACAGTTAAGTCTTAAATCAGTTAAAAAGCAGCAGACAATTTGATTGATTTAGCACCAGATAAGAGTGTCTGTCTGTCTCAAAACTCCAAACGCATGCAGAAAATGAGTGTTGGGAGATTCAAAGAAACACCTGTGCATTTTTAGCATGTGCGAGATGGCAGACAAGAGTTTTGGACTTGCATGTAAGTTTGTTATTTTACTCCGGCATCTGCCAGGGTAAAATAAATGACAGCATGTGAGTTCTAGCTTCATTTTTGGCAGCGATGAGCCTGTCCTTGACTGACTTGGCACTGATAGGGATGTTATATAAAATAAGAGTTTTTCAGCTTTTTCTCAACATATATATTATATATCAACTCATCAGTCACATTCGTTTTTTGCCTGTACATCCCTCAGTCATATGACATTCCATAAAAAATTCTAGTTTAATAGTTCTGGTTTAACAGCCAGGCAGTGTCAGAGTGGATGTACCTTGGGGCCCACCTTGACACCAACCAGAGTAGATTATTCTTGGCGGCGACCAAAAAAAATGAATATTGGGGATCACCAGGGAAATTAATTATTGGAGCCCATCAGGGGAGATCATTCTTAGGGACAACCAGAGAAAACAATTTTTGGGGGGTCATGAGTGGGAATCATTCTTGGGACCTATCAGAGAATCTAATTCTTGGGGGGAACCCTTTAGCTAAACAGAAAAAATGGAGGACTTCTCTTAATAATGTTATTTGAAAAAACAAAATCACAGAACAGTTCAGGCAAATTGAAATAATGTGTTAGTATTGTACCTTGGAGTGCCTATGGTGTGCCTAGTGGGTCTATTGTGACGCTGGCCTTGGTTTAGTACCTAGGGCCATACGGAGGGTCCTCTGCTGGGTAAGAACAATATTTAACATAAAGCAGCTGCTGTACATTGGAAGGTGACACATTTTGGCCTTGAAATCAGCTGTTAGTGATTCATAGTAAGCATGCATGAACATAGAGTTGGAAAATGTGGTATTAAAGATTGTGGGCGACCCTAACATACATTTACATAATATCTCTTATAAATATTGTAATAAAACAAGCTCTAGATACAAGTCACCCATAGTCCTTTCATATATGTTTTTTTTTAGAGTTCTTCATAAAAAAGGAAAGAAATGTTTATTGCTTTTGTAACATGCTACATTTCTCCATATGAACGAAGTCAGAATGTTTTGGAGTGCTGTTTTCAAACATTCTATGCTCAGGCCATAAATTCCTCGCCTCCTAGCTTTATTCTGCACGCAGGAAAATGGATGGCCCCTAAATGTACAGCATGAGCGTGCTTTAAAAAGCAATAAATAAATAACATTTCCTTGACAAAACAACACGCTTTAGGAATTCTGTCCTCTCCTCCCTCGCATTGGCGTCTAAAATCACCGCACAAATCCACAGCATAAAACTCTAATCAATATGTTTAGACATATTTTATGTTCTCCTGCAATGCCAATGTGCTTGCGAGTCAGCAGGGAAATGTTATTTCCATATCGTGGAGATGTGGTGAAGTACCTTTCCAGAAAAAATATAAAAAATATAAAGCCCTTATTCTAATTCAGCACACATTTCCTTACTTATGTCTCTTGTCTTGAATATTCTTCTAGTTTTTTTCCAAAGGGCCCGTGGTGAATCCAGAACAGTATGTTTCTTAACATTCCATGCGATTATACTTCATAAGACATCTAGCAGTGAGTGCTGTGAAAGGATAAAGAAGGCGCAATCCAGTGTACATGAGAGATAAAGCCTAAGTTTACAAGCTGTAGACCACTCATCTTCAATAATGAAATTCCCATTTAAATTCTCCAAGCTTTTTGTAGCCCAACAGCCATCCTGCCTCCCCCCCCCCCCCCAAGGTAAGCTGGGCAACTAACCTGATCACCGAAATCCTCTACTGATTCCGGTAGGGGGTTGGGACTCTGAATTGTAGCTGTAGACTTAAGTGACAGTTGGACTTGAGTGAATGAACACTACAGCCACAATGCTGCACGCAATTGCTTTACAGACCTGTCACTCACTCCAAGATGGCTATGCCCAGGACCTGAGATGTTGGGGGAATGGCACTAGATCCTGAGGGAGGTAAGAGGTTTATTTTATTATAACCCTCTGTTGCAAGGGGAAAAGGTCAGGGCGGTGGGCTACATAGAGACTGGACTTCTGCTTTAACCCTTTAAGTGCCAGCTTTTCCAGAATTTTTGTCACCCTTTGTTGCCAGACCACGTTTCACTATTTTGCACTACATATGTTCAACCTTGATTTTTGAAGGGATTTCCAGGGATTTTCCAGGAAAATTATATATTGTTTTTTTCAGCAGAGCTTCAACATGAAATGTCTTGTTTGGCCTTTTTTTGTGTATTCTCAATACTTTTGGGTGAAATATGTGCAAAAAAAAATTTTTTTTTCAATGTGTAGTTTTTTTGTGTAATAAAACATGTAAGTCAATAAAATCTTATTGCCTGTGAAATCCCAATTTCTCCCGGTTACAGCGGTACCACATATGTATTAGTAGACACCCTTTCCTGCCCAGGAGACTCCCCCAAACTGAAACAGCGCTCTAGGAGATTTTCAGATAAAATACAACTATGCTACGCGCTAAGCGCACCTTGCAGTTTTTCCTGAAAACAACCCTTTACATTTGAAATACGCCCACAAACTATATATTCTCTGGAAGTACATGCCTCAAGCTTTCTAGGTGTACCAGGCTTGTTTATGTGGGTGTAGTTTTGTGGAGGTAATCACTCAATAAATTCTTTGGTTGCACAGACTTTCCCTAAGAAAGAATAAAAAAGAAGAATCAAAGCCACATTTTCGTAAAAAACTATATGCAAACAAGAAAAAACAAGTAAAAAATTAGTTTTTAGACAATTGTCTCCTTTATTTTAAATAAAACATTTGTTTTATTAATGAAAACCATATTGCATGTGAAAGCCCCATTTCTCCTGATTACAACAGCACCACATATGTATCGGTAGCCCCCCCATTCTTGGCCAGGAGACCCCCCAAACTGAAAAATGGGGGGGACCCCATTTTTTGGGAATTTGAAGGGTTAAAACCCTTAGAAATCCAAAAAGAATGACATAGGGTCCCCCTTACCCAGCATAACCAGCCCGGGACCAGCTATGGGGGCTTGTAGGAACAGGGTGAAGGGGCAAGCTTTGGTGTGTCCCCCCACCCTGCCGGCTACAAGCTCCGTGGGCCGGGCTCTTCTGCCCCCCCATGGGCTTTGGGGAGGCAGGTAATTGGGGGTGCCGGGGGTTAATGGCAAGTCACCTGCTAGCCGCAAGTCACCCACTAGCTGCAGGTGACTTGCCAGCCCCCAGCCTTGTGAACTGGTATAGGGATCTCATGGATCCCTACTGATCGTCTTGGGTGAAGGTGAGAGAAGCCGGTTGCTCTGTGATGTCATAATGACATCACCTGCCCCACCCCCAAGGGGCGGGGCTAACAGCCGTGACCCAGGAAGTGAGGTAGAGGGCAATTTCTCGCCCTCTCCTCACCACGGAAGGTTACAGTTTATTGTGCCAGCTGCCGAAGCGGTGGGGGGCGTTATTTTGGGCGCTCTCCTGAAGAGAGAAGAGCCCCGGGGGGATAGGATAGCCCCTGGGTGAAGAGAAGAACCGGCCTAATCTAACGAGGGGTCAGGTGAGTTTTTAACTTTTATATTTTTTTTTCTGTGGGGTTTAAAGTCAGCTACGTGAGTCTCACGTAGCTGGCACTTAACAGTAGGATAGGCGACTACATGAGACTCACGTAGCTGGCACTAGAAGGGTTAATGGCATTTGCAGGTCTGAAGATCAGGCCTTATGGATAGTGTGTGTGTATAGTATGTAAATCCCAAAATACAAACAATGTATACTCTGGGTCATGAAACATTGGGTACAAACATTGTAATGCCCTGGGGTGATTGCTGTGCTGGCCTTGGTTCACTGCCAACCTCACTCTATTGTAAATAGAAGCAGAATGCACTAACATCTTAGTCTCCTGGGTCTCTCTCACTGTTTTGGGTCCTTACTCATAAGCCCTAGGATGACAATACATTGAATTAAAAGAAGCAGGTGGCCACTTATTATCAGCTTTATGTTTACAAAAGCAATAGGATAATTAACTCTTTGCAATAAAGGAGCCACCTCCCCCAAAATAAAAATAAAAAAATAATCTGCTTATCCAGTGGTTTGTATCTCCTGGGGACTGGTTTCTCCAGCTACACATTTTTAGTGCAATGTGATGAGGAATGTCTCTCTTGGGTTCTCTCTCTCTTGGGACAAGAGAGGTTACAAAAAATGGCCAAAAAAGACCAAAGCAGCAAGAGTGTGTTGGTAAATCTAGTAGAGTGGTTATACCCTAAAAATTAACTCAATTAGGGACCCGAGTTTTGATGAGTAAGAGCTGCCCTCAGGAAAGGCCAAAATAAAACTCTCAAGGGCTATGAAAGTCACGCTTAGAGAAATATAAAGATTAGACACATTTTTTTGAAAAACAGTTATGTGAATGATGAAATGTCAAGATAATTACAGCCACTCATGAAAATGTCATTATTCGAGAAACCTCATGAAAAAGGCATGATATTGCCAGCAGATAAAGACTGTATATGTTTTGCACCAGAGCTCTTTTAGCATACACATGCTCAACCTGCAGCCCGGGGGCCACATGTGGCCCTTGGAGCCATCTGATGTGGCCCATGAGCTGCTGTGGGGAAAATGGGAGGGGTAAATATAACTGATGTTCAAAGGTAGTTAAATAGTAGCAAAGTAAGGATGGCTGATTGCACAGGGAGTGATCTAGGAGGGGCGCATTGGCAAATAGAGGTGGCAGAGGTGGCTTGGAGGAACGCAGTGACATTGTACAACACGACCAATGGGAGAAATCTTTGACAGAATAATCTAGTAAAATAGTTTTTCTATAATAATTGTATGCTTAGTGGTGGGAGCTTAGATGGGTTGAGTTTTGGGAACATGGTTAGGATGTGGGCATTATGGGGGGGGCTATAAATTAGGGACCCATATTTTCAGAGTGGTAAGCCAATCAGCATGTGTATTGCTAGCAAATGGGGATTGTTACATATGAGTGTAGGGGTGTAGTGGAAAGACCTAGAAGTGGAGACAGTGGGTATCCTGATTGCTGTAGAAAATCTTCATTATGCTATTCCAAATGAAAAAAATCTGAATGCAGATCAAAACCCAGCGTGATTGGCCCAAGCCGATCAATCCCCCCCCAAAGGCCATCCAAAATCGCGATGCCCGCTGTGTGAAACCCCCCAGGTCGCCCCATACACTTACCTTGTTTCCCGGTTTAACGGCGTATGCGCGAGCCGTGCCCGCATCCCCACTATCCCTCTAACAGGGTGTGTGCCCGCGCCAGGCATTTGTGAATGGTCAGTGCGGGCATGCTCCCTGTTAGAGGGTAGCGGGGGATGCGGCTGTCAGTGTGCTCAGAGCCACTGGCCTTAGACGAAGCTTAGACAACATAATGTCAGCGGCTGCGAGCACGCTGATTGGACTGGAAAGCGGTGAGTTCTGAGGGGTTTCACACAACGGGGGAACCCTGATCGGGAAAGGACCAAAACCCAGGATAGCCAAAATCCACTTTAAAGTGGACCAACACCCAGGGGTGATCGGCCCGGGAATCTATAAGATTCCCGGGCCGATCACCTCCCTCACCGCGGGACATCCGAGATCGGGATGTCCCGCGGTGAGGGACCCCCCCCAAAAAACTCACCTGATCGGCGACGGCAGCGGCCGCCGCCTCCCGCGCGCCCCTCTAGGCGTGCGCACGCCCGCGCCGGCCGTTCGTGAATGGCCGGCGCGGGTGCGCGCACTGTCAAAGGGGCACGCGGGAGGCGGCGGCGGACGCGCTGTCTTGTCCGCAGCTGTCACCCGCTTGTCCGTGGCTACGTGGGAGCGTGGTAAGGTGAGTTTTGGGGGGTTTCTGGGGGGTTTTACACAGCGGGGCACCCCTAATCGGGGTGCCCCCCTGAAGTGGACCAAAACCCAGGATAGTCAAAATCCTGGGTGTTGGTCCACTTTAAGTTTACTGTGCTTATCAAAAGGTTGAGCACCCCTGCTTTAGCACATTAAAGCTTCTATACCTTGTCAGGGACTAAATCCCCTGACTATCCATAGTAATACCATACCTACAATGACATGTTAAAGCAAAACAAAACCCGCAAATGGGACTTTCACAGGTTTTGTCCTGTTCTTCTGGCACATCACGAATTGGAAATTTGGGAATTTGGATATTTGGGATGTGTGAAACCACTCAAAACTCCACTTTCCACTCGCCTCTTCCTCGTTCCAATGGCGTATGCATGGGCTCTCGTCCAGTGAGCGCCATCTGTTGCTCGTATATGTAATTCAGCAAATGGAGTGTTTACAAGCGTTCCGGGGGGTCACACAGCAGGGACATGCCCTAGACGAAGGCCAGCCGCTGGCCCTGGAATCAAAAAGACCCAGGTAGGTTTTGTTTGCCTTTGAAACCAAAGACAGCTACTAGCACTGCATAACCCCAGTCATGTTAATGGTAGGCAGAGAATGTGGATTGGAGTTGTCCACAGAGAAAGACAGATGATTAGTGAAAATAAAACAGTCCAGTTGCCTTTTATAATACAGTACATGTTCTTGTAAAGCCCCATTAGAAAAAAAGGCTTTGTTTTTTAAAAACAGTCCATCTCCTGTGTAAGTGTAGCCTGAAGAAAAACATTTTTGCCAATGAATATTAATGAATATTGTGTATAGCAGCTTTGAAAGGAGAAAAGTCCACTTTCAATGGTATTTATGAAAGTGTATATTAATGTGTGCCAAAATGATGTTGGTACACCAAGATCTACAAGAAGAGAAAAGTGAGCTCTTTATACACAGCAGTGTTCTGGGTTTACATAACTGGGCTAGCGTTCCATATACCTTCCACTGCTAACAACCCTCACCCTTTCCCAAATAACCATTTCTTTGGAATGATGGAGTTTAATCAGCTACAGCCTCAACATAAATATTTATAAAAAATGTGAGCTTAGCCACATCCCTCATAGGCCTGCGAGCTCAGCTGGGCTGAACGCCAGGATCCAAATCACACCCCTTTGGCCCTCCTCCCCTCAAAGCTAAGACACCTACCCTCCTGGCCGGTTTCAGTAGAAACAGCCTCTTACTTGAATCCTCCTGTTACCAATTTTCCGTGCTATCACAGACCAGTACTTGGCAGAGGGGACCGCCCAATGGCTGTGACAATGAAACACATCCCTAGATAACACAGTAACTAAAACCATATAATAACAAAATCCGTGATACATACGCATTGACATAAAATCCAAATAAGAAAACATATATATCTATACATAGATATATGTATAGATATATATAGATATATCTATCACTCGTAAAGGGGGACTATCTCCAACCAAACTAATACCACCCCAGAAATTCCCCTAAAAATATAGAAAATCCCTTGATCAAGTGCCCCATCGGAACCACATGAACCACTAACACCCCCCTTTTTTCTGCCATATTCATAGCATGCTCTCTCAGCTCAGTCCCCTAACGCTGGCCCAAACCAACTTCGCTCACTTCTCTGCCGCTGCTCCGCAACAATGCTCTCTGCCATGTAAAAAACCCACCCCATAGGCAATACTCGACACGCAAAATTTAGCTTGCCCAGCACTGACTGCAGCTGCCGCAGCCAAAGCTTCCTGAGTCCGAGGATATCCCCCAGAACTGACACTAGATCCGCCACCTTTATCATCGGCAACCTGCAAACCCTTTCCACTGCGTCGATCCCAAGAAACTTTATGGATGTTGCCGGGCCCTCCGTTTTATCATGAGCCACCAGTACGCCGAATGCCTGGAACACATCAAGCATGGTTGCCATCATGAGTTCACACTCTCTTGTACCTGCTGACCCCATGCACAGGAAAGCATCCAGGTAATGTGTGATGGACGTTCACAACTACGATTGCCAATATAGTAAAGGCCTGTAGCTAATTTTCGAACGTCATTGGCATATGCCTAAAACGCCTTCTATCCTCATCCTCCTCCTTGTGGTTCTCTTTTCCCTTTACCCATATTTCAATTTCAAAGCACTCGAGGGGGAGCCACGTAAAGATATCCACAGGGGATGGGGGTGAGCTGGGGGTCAAGAGTCAATCCCTGAGCTGGCAGCCACGTGGTGGCTGGGCCAGCAGGGAAGGAGACAGGAAACACCTCATGCCAGGTCCCCAGGTGGGGCAGGGAAGTGTGTGTGCTGGTGGCTTGGAGCTTTGCTCCTGTGTACTCTGTCAGGTACGTAAGTGTGTAGAAAGGGCCTCCCCCTGGCGCGACAAGGAGTGTCTGAGCAGCCTGGGCGTGGCCGGCCCAGCCCTGCAGCTGTATGGTGTAGATGTCAGGACCCCTGCAGCGAGTCCAGTGGGGAGTCCAACGAGCTGACTGGCGTCTTCCTCCACTAATCACGAAATTCATTTTTAAGTGCAGCAATCTAAATTACCCTGGGGAGAGATGCATATAAGCACTGCTTGTTGTGTTTGTCCGGTTAAAGTAATTTTTGCCTGTTGCTCCACTTTAATTCTGACTGGAGGTTCGTGCTCAATCCCCTCTGGGGCCTTTGAAATTTGTGAAGTCTGCAACTCCAACACACTGTCACACATCTGTTGTGACAGCCAATGACTGGTAGTATTCTTGAATATCTGTCCAGTGAAATGTACTGGTTGCTAGTCGAGAGAATAAAGCAAGACCGGCCTTGGAATAAGTATAACATTCGGGGTAGGACCCAACCATGAAAACAGTTTTTTGCCATAAGATTTTAGGGTATTAATTGTACTACTAAGAAGCAGGGCATAGTTAAGTTTGTACAATTTCCCCAGGTCTGTAGATAGCTGGACCCCTAAGTACTTTATAGCCTATAACTCTCTCAGATCTGCCTGGGTTGAGGTAGCTTTGTGTGCCTCCTCTAATTCCTTAATGCGCTCCAATGTAGCCTTAATCTGCCGCGCCCGTTCCCTCTTGAGTGCCTCCAACTGCATAGGCAACGGGGTCTCACGGTTGCAATGGTCGGCCTGGAAATCCGATATGGTGGTCTTTATTTCATTCAAACAAAGAGCATCTTTAAGTAGACTATCATTGAGGCGCCAAATGCATTGCCTGGGGATGACATCAGGAATTGGGAGGCTCGAGAAGACAGGGGCATGGTCTGAAAAGAACATATAGTCTCTTCCCCCCCCCCCCCGCAGAATTCTCCAAACTCCACCACCTGGAGGGCCCGAAAGGCTCCACGGAGCCTATTTAGCTTGGAATGGGGTACCGCCGATCTACCCTGGGAAGAATCCAACCTTGGGTCCAGTACCAGGTTGAGATCCCCACCCACAATTATGGTACCCTCTGCGAACTCCTCCAGCAGGCGCAGGAACCCCAGGCCCACCTCCACCTGGTCCTGGTTGGGTAAGTATAAGTTGGCAAAGGTGTATTTGGCCTCATACAGTGTAAACTTAAGAAATAAATATCTACCCTTCGGGTCCACTTTAGAATCCAAAGGCTCAAGGGGGATGTTTTTATGAAGGGCGAAGGACACCCCTTTGGATTTGTTTTCTGGATTGGGGCTATGAAACCACCTATCGTAGTATTTATTCCTAATCTCACGAATTTTCCCTTTACAGAAGTGCGTCTCCTGGATCATAATGATATCTACCCTCTCTTTGTGAAACCCATAAAAAAATTTTGCCCGCTTTTCGGGTATATTCAGCCCCTTAGCATTAAAAGTACAAATCTTGAGGCATGCCATAAAATCGAAATGCCCTGGGTTTAAGGTGTTACTGTATTACAATGCGGCAGACAAGGGTTCCAAGTTGCACCGGGGCAACAGTGCCGCGGGGTGCAAACCAGGGACCGGGACCCAAGGGAGGAACAATAGAGAAAGTAAAAACAGAACAGAAAAAACACTAAAGAAAGGTTAGCCTCCCGCTGGTGAGAATCCAGAGAGGGCTCAAAAACAGGAAATCAGTGAAAGGTAGTAATAGGGACCTAAAAAGCCCTTCCTTACAGAGGAGGACAAACAAAGACATGGGGAACAGGGTCCCCAACTACCACGTACTTCCTGACAGGATAAGATCCCACAGGATAGCACGGAAAAATTCTTGGGGAAAGTGGCTTTGCAACTCAGGAGCAAGCCCCCGTCAGCCCAACTTTACACATAAAGTTACCATCACCCCACTCCCCAAGGGAAAAAACAGTTATCCCCTCCAACCAGCTCACCCACTGCAACACCCCAACTCTCCCCCCACAGTAAACATGGTCATCGGATAATACATTAAACATGTCATAACAAAAACACTTGTGAGTGTTCCATGGGGGAACTTTCACCCCCCAGAAGGCTCATCTGAACTCTTTGTGCCTCTCATCAGGCAAAGCAAGCCGTCCCCTCTCCACACTCCTCCATAATAATCACAGGATTGAGAACAGCCCCCCAACCCGCCAAGTGGAGACCAGGGCCGCCCTATGTAGAGGACCCGGTTTCGGCCCCAGCTATAAGCTTAGGGGGCCCTCGGGACCAACGTATGGCTAGAAAGAAAAGTCCCAACAGAGTGTGTCTTTTCTTGATGGGCGATCATTCCTCGTTAGAATGAGGAGGAGCATTATAACACACAGCAGTCACCAATAAGAGAGAAGAACATCGATGCCAAAACGAGATACGTGGGGGCCAGGACCACTCTCAGTGGTCCCGGTTTCTCCTAGGGGCGCCCCCACCCCGCTCACGGGCCATCCTGGGTTGTCGGGGGCCCACTGTGGGAGCGGAGGCGGTGGGTCACAGGCCAGCCAGTCCGGGATCGGAAAGGGCGCCAAACCCAGGAAGTCAAACATACTTGACAAGTCTTCCTTACTTCGAAGCGCAAACGTAGAATTGTCCTTGCATATTATAAGATGAAATGGGTGACCCCACTTGTACGAGGCCCCCATCTCCCTAAGCCTGTCGAGTAGAGGTCGGAGCACCCTTCTCATCTGCAGGGTGCGATGCAACACGTCAGGCAGGACCGTGATCTGCGACCCCTTCCATTCAAACCTGCCGCGCTTCCAGGCCCGATGAAGGATGTCTTCCTTAACAGTGAAGAAATGAATCCTACATAAGACGTCTCTGGGGGCCGGACACCCTGTGGATTCTATCGATAATCAGCTCTGCATCTGATGCTCTCCCTAGCATTGAGTTGAACAATTCTGTTGCCGTTAGGTGTAATGCTTCTGCCTGGACTGATTCCGGGATGCCCCTTATTTTAAGGTTATTACGTCTATTTCTATTTTCCTGATCGTCTGTTTGCAGTCGAAGGTCAATCATCTGCTGCTGGTGGAGTGCTTGGGTCCTCTCCAGATTTGCCAAGCGCGTTTCGTGATCTGCATGGAAATCCTCGAGTGTAGCGACCTTGGTTTCCAGGGCAGAAGATTCTTGTTGGATGTCCTTGATCTCTCTGCGCAGGGCCCGTTCAATTCTGGTTGCCACCACTTCTAAGTCCGCTTTAAGCTCAGCCTTAGTCGGGAGGTATTGTAGGATAGCCTGGATGTTTGGGTCAAGAGCAGTTGAAGTTGAAGTTAATGGAGCCTGCTGGCTAATGGATGTGTAGGGCGGGGGTATCCCAGATGTGGAAACGGCCGATCTGGCATCAGCGTGTCGGATATCACAGGTCCGGAGACCTCCAGACTTCCAGGCGCCCCAGTCCTGGGGACACGCCACTCG
Source organism: Gastrophryne carolinensis (assembly GCA_027917425.1). Classification (NCBI taxonomy): domain Eukaryota; kingdom Metazoa; phylum Chordata; class Amphibia; order Anura; family Microhylidae; genus Gastrophryne; species Gastrophryne carolinensis. Next base: position 496,309,307 of record CM051235.1, read on the forward strand.
GGGATTCCAGACTTGACCCCGGCGACTATTCAAAGTGCATAATCCCGGGGGATCCTTGGGAGATTGCATAACAGGGATCAGCTCCTCCCATCCCCTGGTATATGCCGGCCTGCACTAATCTCTTCATGGGGTCTGCCCTTTCCCCGCCGGGAACATCGCCCTTCCAGTGAGCAGGGGATGCCCCCCCCCCGAGGATGATGTGCTAGATTGCTGGGACAACGCTGGGAGACGGCTTCTAGGACTCTCCCCTGCTTCCCACCCTCTTGCGAACCACTGTCCCAGGAAGGCCCCAGAGTCCTCCACTTGATTATTGCCAGCCTATCTTCCCCCTCTCTGGACCGCCGAGTGAACAGTGTCAGCGGGCTCTGCACCCCCCTCCTCTCTGCTCCTCTGTGTGGTTGCCGCTTCTCCCCCTCTGCCCCGGCTCTCTGGCACCCATCCCCGCCGCTCACCGCGCAGCTATAACAGCGGCAGGTGCGGAACGGCTCGACAAGTCTTCGGCGGATCCCCGCCTCGGCACTTCGCCTCTCCTCCTCGCTTCCCCGCCTGTCTCTTCACCGACCTCCTCTGTCACGCCGGCTGCGGAGCATGCTGCGGCGGTGTCGGCCTCCGAGCGGGCTACGGTATTGTCACCTGCCCCGGCTACTCCATCAGTGCCCGATGACAAGGTGGGTGGTGTATCTTTCTCACCTTGCTGCCCAAAAATCTCAGACAAAGGCTCATTTGTCTCCCGATTCCCGCTCCTCATCCTGACGGACACCACCTTGCTGAGTGGAGCCTTCTGCCCTGCTGCTTCTTTAACTTTGAAGAAGTTCCCGATGGCAGGCTTGGGAGACTTCTTGGCTGTGCCCCCAGTTCGCCGCTTCTTGTTGCCTCTCATCTGATCGTCCTGGGGGGAATAGGGTCTCCTAGATCTACTGAAAAATCCACAGGCTTAACGGGAGCTCTCACATGTGCCTCCTCACTCCTTCATGCTCAGGCCACACCCGAACTAGCTTATTTTATATCGTTCCCATGTGGGATACAGTGGTAGGAAGTTAGCGTGTGCTTGGACAGAAGACTGGAGAAAGGGAACATCTATATATGGATGCAGCAGGTCTGTATCAGGTGGAAGGTAAACAGGGAAGCCTCATACCCTCTGATAACCCCTGATCTGAGGGCTGTGAAGATGTTTGCTGCAGTCTTTCCCTTAAATGTGAAGTGCATAGCATATAGTAGGCATGTTAAAAACATCCGCACTCTATGCTTTTTTGCAAATGAGAGAAATTCTAGTCTAATGCTGTTGAAACCAGCGGCTACAGTTATCCTAATGAGCAGCCCACACTCTGCTACATGCTAAAAGACCATGAACTCTCCATGTATGTGCCATTAGCTCAACCTGATTGATCAAAGCTGTGATAACTGTTAGCAGAGTGCTATGGAATGAATACATTAGGTGGGTTTTATATTCTATCCTACACTAAATAGCTGCTTGCTCATGTCAACCCTAAGCGCCTTTGTACTGTCAGTAATATAACCATCACCTTATTTGCACCGCACATACAGGACTTCACTGCAGCATCTTCAGGGTTTTTTATAGTTTTTGCAAAGATGATTGTTAAAAGAAAGCTAAAGAATAAAAGCAAACATATTTTTTACATGAAAGAACATTGAGTAACGCTAACCAATCTGTGCATGCTGACAGAGAGTGACATATTAAAATAAGCTGCTTTTTTCACCCCAGATGTTTAAGGGTATATACAGTGTGAATAAAAAGTACACTTGTCTACTTTGGAAGTTTTCAAGTTTTATCACAGCAAAATGCATTATCTTTCTAAGCTGCTTAACAGAAACAGACTGTTTCATAATGAAGTAAAACAAAGATCTCAGAAAATTAATTGCCAAAAAAACACAAAATAAATTATTTAATTAAATTACTATTTTTTGGATTTAAAATCAAAATTTGGATTGTGGGCGAATGGGAAGTCAGCCCCGGCTCAGCAGCGTTCCTTGCCTCGTGGCAGCACCCCTGGGCTTCCAGCAGAGGTGGCATCCCTGGCTTCCAGCGGTGGCAGGACAGCGAGGTGATTGGGAGAAAGGGGGTTGGGAGTGCAAGGATTCTGCCACTCAGCCTGTTATGGGGGGGATTCTGCCACTCAGCATGTTATAGGGAGATTCTGCCACTCATCATGTTATGGTGTGATTTTGCCACTCAGCATGTTATGGGGGGTTCTGCCACTCAGCCTGTGATGGGGGGATTCTACCACCCAGCATGTTATGGGGGATTTTGCAACTCAGCATGTTATGGGGGGTTCTTACACTTAGCATGTTATGGGGGAGGGGAGGTTCTGCCACTCAGCATGTTATGGGGAAGGGGAGAGGAGGTTCTGTCTCACAGCATGTTATGGGGAAGGGGAGAGGAGGTTCTGTCTCACAGTATGTTATGGGGGAGGGGGGTTCTATCTCACAGCATGTTATGGGGGGTTTCTGCCTCAGGGCCTGTTATGGGGGGATTTTACCACTCAGCATATTATGGGGGGGGGGGTTCTACCACTCAGTGTGTTATGGGGGGGTTCTGCCACTCAGCCTGTGATGAGTGGGGTTCTGCACACTGCCTGTTATACTGGGCCGGACACACTGCAGAAGGGTCGGTGTGACCAGAAAAATCCTGAGCTGTTTTTTGACCCCAGTACGCCCCAAAATGATTGGTTAGGTTGGATTTTTTTAACCTATTATCATCAGTGTCACATTTCGGTACTTACTTCCTTACTGCTTTAGTGTTGCTCCTCGCCGCAGCAGCGAGTGGCACCATAGCCTGGCAGCCACTGACAGTAGTTGTGGTAGTTGTAATAGGTATTAACGGGTTTGAGCAGTCAAACTTTAAAATCATATGCCTGACAGATTACGTGATGCAGTGTCTCTTCACTACCATCAATGAAAGAAAGTGGAATTTCTCCTTCATTTTTGCTTACATAAGCGCCTCCCCCCCATCCTGACACCAAATTCAAGCCTGAGGCTTGTGCAGGGTTGGCACACCCCTCTCGGAATTGTAAGCTAGAAGGGAGCCCTCCACGCTGTCACACAAGCCCAGTTCACTCCAATGCAATGCTTACAGTGTGCTTGCATTACTCAGCCCTGCCACTACCATCACAGAGGACAGCACAGCATGAGGTGAAGCTTTATTTTATAAATACTCTGGCAATAGTTTAATGTTCAAAGAGGAAAAAACGAGAACATTGTAATGTGTAACCCTATGTTGGAATACTTTTGCTTGTGTCTGTACAATGACTTTAATACTGCCCTAGGCACACACCTCCTGTTGTTGAATTTGCTACATGTCTAAAAAATAATCTTACCATCCCTGGACATCCACGCATACCCCCAAAATTAGTATGCAGAATGCATGCACCCTCAGAAATATAAAATGCACATGCATTCATCTCTCAGCACCTAACATAGATATGCAGCGTATGCACAGGTCTCACCAACACTAAAAAATAAGCTGCCTTCGCCCCTTCCAAATGAATATGCAGAGTTTGCGCAGATCCCCGATGAGCACTCCAAAATTATTATGCACATGGATCTCACCCACCACATAAATGTAATATGTTGAGCGTGCACAGATCTAAAAGAAAAGTGTCCCCACTCTGTATGGAAGCTCAGCCAAATACCAGCTCAACTTTAAAAAATCTAAAGAAAAAAATCTTAAAACATAGATATTTATTAGTCCACAATTGGAAATAATAATCCAAAGGTAGGGTTAATTCTACCTGAGACTGCATATTCTTGTTAAACAACAATTTCTAGACAAAACTAAAGCCTGAAAAGACAGGCCTATCAAACATAAAATAAGCAGCAGTGGCGGGGACCTTGTCACACACTGCCCCACAGCACTCACACCATCAAGCATCTGTTATTTACACCCTTGTGATACACATATTATTCCAATACATTCATTCATCAATGGCTTATATGACACATTTCCTTAAAGTGTAACAAAACCCACCAGCGTCCGGCCTGGAATTGAAAAGATTATAGGGTCGGCAGATGGCTTTGTTCCCAGGAACTCCAAGCTTTTTGTAAGCCTACAGCCATACCTGATCACTGCTGATTCTGGCAGGGGTCAGATTTTTGAATGGCAACCACACTCCTGAGTGACAGTTGGACTTTTACTGAAAGACCAGTACAGTCACACTGCTGAACAGTCACGTGGGCCCACTTTCCAGGCTGCTGGTCAAGGCAGGCCCACTTGACCACCTGCGGGCAATTGGAGGACAGAATTGTGGTTGATGATCAAGGTGAAGGTAATCATTTCAAGGTTTTGTGGGGGTCATTTGGGGTCGGGGAGCTCCAGCAATCTGAATGTCTCCCCATCTTGTCATATCGGCATCCGCACAGTCCGTTCAAAAAGGGGCGTGGGACAGTTTTATCTATAAATTAACATGGTTTACCGTTACTGCCCTGCTGAAGTAATAATCACTGATATCATGAATATTTTTTGCATGTCTGTAGCTTACAGTGGGCCTACACCAAAAAGTGAATTCATGCATTGACCCTTGATATCCTGCACCAGTTATTTTATATTTGTAAAAAAATGGGGGTTTTGTACTTAGATCTGTAGGACCTGCGATCAACTCTGTGGACACTGGTGGACATTAGAGCCAACTTGACTTGGTGTGAGAAACCACACAAGGGATTGACACAGGAGAATCTTGGATGCTAAGCCTAAGGAGTGCCTGATCTAAGGAGATGTGGAAAGATTTGGTGGTAAGTAGCTCCTAGGTTTGCATCCCAAAAAATGGCAGTTTGTTTGGGGCTGGAGAATTGGACATGGATGCAAGTGTCAGGGTCAGTAACAAGATGGCAAGATTTGGAAACAGATGATACAATTACTGAGCTCATACAAAGATTGATCCTAATCAGATCGCTATGTGCATACAGTAAGTGGATGCATATGTTCACAGACATACATGAATGCCCAATGGGACACGACAGGTCCTGGTGCCCTTTTTTTCAAGTTCCTCTGCTGACAGCAGGCTATCGTTGCTAGTCCGTTGTGAAGAGATTTACCAGATCGCCCACTGTCAGACCCGCAAAGGGTGCCACTTCCTTCTCCTCCGCAGTCTCTTCGCAGGACACCGCTGTTCTCTTGTAGACGAGGGTGGGACGCGCCATTGTCACAAGAATTATGGCCCGCCCCCCTCCATTCACTATAGAGGAGTACAAGTTGCCAACAAGAACACCATGTTTTACTGAGGCATAGGCTGAGACCAAGGCCTTGCAGCAGACCCTAGTTGTTCTTAGCTTGAGTAGTCACATCTGTTGGTGACTGTAATTTTGAAGAAGTACAGTATGTACCCCACTCCTCCAGCTACAATTTGTCTTGAGTGACTTTGGGCACAGCCTATGGCACATGATATGTCTAGGCATGACTAAGCACTGTTAGAAATCAGCATTGTGGTTTTATTTCATCTGATTAACAGCAGTGTCCTCAGAAGCCAAACTGTTGTGACTTGCTAAATATTTTATTTCACTTTTGCTTTGCTTACAGAAGTCATAACATAGATATGTCCTACAACTTTCTGGGAATTGCAGAGAACATTGTGCAAGTGTCATAAAAGCTTAGTGCTAAATATGAGCCAGACTGCATGCTGCATGACACCTGACAGGGGTCAGTTAGGCAACTGTTTGTCATAGAAGAAAATGAATAAGCAGGATGTTCACCCTCATAAATACCCCAAACCAGTGTCAGTGGGTGAGGGTCATGGCCACTTCTAAGGGGCAGAGAAGCAGGGCAATTGCTCTAGGTGCTAAAGTGGTGTGTGTGTATTCTAGCCATCCTGGTTTCTGACAATGAGTCAGTTTGCAGGGGCTGGCCATACGCCAAGCCCCTCATTCCCCCATATTCAGCTCAGTCATGACACAGAAAGCACAAACCAGTAAGGGACAGCAGCAGCATCACAGGATGGGTGCCAGAGAGCTAATTCGCCTGAAAACTGGTGAAGGTGCCACAGACCTGCACCAAGTCTGACACAAAGTTGCCAGGGCCCGCCTTAAAAGTCATCATAGTGATATGCACTGGTTAGAATACAACCTCCCAAACCACCAATTTAAAGTGCATAAAACACATATAATTCACACCAATAGTTCCTGTCACCTTTTGGAGAAGTTTTGCATATGTGGGCAAGATCAGGGCTGGGTGAGGTATAGAAGGCAGCAGATCAGGTTGGGGGTGGACCAAAACAAAAAAACAGCCTGAGATTTTACTGGCCCTAAGCCAGCCCTCCACCCAAAGTGCTTGTTGACCAAACAAGAACACTCCAAGCCTGGGACTATAGCATTGAAGGGACAGATCATGGGGTAGGGGTAAATTATAGATGGTGCTGACAGTAGAAAAAAACATCACAGCACCAAAACTATTTTAATAAACTAAATTTTACAGTATTCATCCCTCTGTATCTTTATGTTGCTGATCCACCGGATCTGTGGCTGCCTCGAGGTCAGCGAGCCAGCACGCTGTTTTGGTCTCCATCCTCCAGTCTTGCACTGATGCAGCTAGCTTTTTATGGCCCTTCAGTTCTCTGTACCAGCAAGGACCCAATCAAAGGGACCCAAACGGTGGCTGCAGCAGTGCCTGACTGCAGGAGGATGCCGGTCCCGCTGCCTGCTGCCTGTGTCCAGAGCTCCTATCACTGCGTCCTGCTTCAGATGCCCACGCTGCTATGGGGACCAGGAAACAACAGGGCAGTACAGGGTGGCAGCACCACCCCGGAGGCACAGCGCAGCACAAAACTGTTAAAGAAGAACTCCCTTCCCACACCCCACTAGGAGGGTGGGCACAAAAGCTGAAGGTTAGACCTTGAGTGACAGGTCATTCAACCAATAGCGTGCAGCAGTATGACTGTACTAGTCTGCCACTCAGGTTCAAAAGTCACTCCGGTTTAATGTTGCGAGCCCCGGCTGGCATCAGGGGAAGCTTATGGTGACTAGGTGAGTTTCTAATATCTTAATGCCCAAATCGGCCTTAGCACAGGGGGATAAGGGGTGGCCAGGGGGTTACAAAAAAGCTTGGACTTCCTCTATGAATGAAACATTTAAAAGAAGACCAAACATTTTTGCTGCCCATCACACACACGCACAATGTGCAGGTGTTACTTCGGCCCAAGCACTGAAATTTATTGTGTATATGCAATCCTTTGTACAGTTTTTGCACGTTTTTTTTAATTCCCTTTCAATCAAGGCAATATTTTGAAATAGACCCTTATTTTTATCAAGTATTTTAAGGAAAATGAACTAAATTGAGGATCTCAGTGTTTAGTGTAACTATTACCTGTTGTCCCCAAGTTAGTCCTTTAAGAGTTAAGTGCACCAAAATTCATGCACGCACTAGTTGCAAGTAGACTTTGGAACATATAGGAAATATAAATATGTTTTTGTTAGAGCTATAGATAACTTTTCTCAGTTGCTATCCTCCTTATCTTTTACATTTACTTTATTTTAGCGAATGCTCCTAATTACTTATTAACAGCTCTCCCCATGCTGCACGTCCTTCCCCCACCCCTCCCTCGGCTGTGAGTTAAAAGTCAAATCTTATTAAATTTTAAAAGGAGGTTATTTCCGCGGACCTTTGGAAGGAGGTGGGTAGTGTATGGCTGCATTTGCAAATTTTAGCAGATTGCTGTGGGGGAGGGGGCTCCTGCGAAGAAACATTTGTCTCTTTGTTAGGCACTGTGTTGTGTCAGCAGTACACGTGTAAGAAAGATGGTGGAGGGTGTCAAAAAAACATTTTGAAATTTAGAGATGCAGCAGCTGCCGCTGTAATAATTACCTGAAATTTCACATATTAAGATTTTTATGCCTCATAGTTGTGTGAAGGATAAAAAAAAGCATAATTACACATCCAATGCAAAAATAAAATAACAAAGATTATGCATGCAGATTAAATCAGTGGTCTGTAATAAACAGGTATATGAAAGGGTGCCTGACCTTTCCATGGTGTGTAAAAAACCCTAATGCCACTTCAGTTTGTTTTTCATAGGGTGCAATTGATTTTCATAAGGTGCAAATAAAGGTAACCAGGCCCTGGTGCAAACATTAAACCTTCATGAATCACATTATAATATTCTTTCTATCAGGTTATGGTGCAATGTGAGCACAAATCTGATGAAAAAGGTGGAGGAAGAGCAATGACCTAATGGGTGCTGATGAAGTTGGGGATTTTCAGATTCTTTATGGATCAAGGGGATAATCATATGAACTAAAGGCTCCTTCATGGATCTGAAGGATGATCATTAAGCTAAAGACTCCTTTATGGATGTGGAGGATAATCATATAGCTAAAGCATCCTTTATGGATTGAGGGGGGTAATCTAATGGCTAAAATGATCAGTATGGGTCAAGGGTATGATCATATGGCAAAAGGGTTCTTTATGGATGAAGGGGATGATCTTATGGCAAAAGGGTCCTTCATGGATAGAAGGGATAATAATATTGCTAAAGGATACTTTATTGATCGAGGGGGGTAATTAAATGGCTAAAATGAACTTTATGGATTAAGGGGATGATCATATTGCAGAATGGTTCTTTAGGGGACGGTCATATAAGAAAAATGGTCCTTCATGGTTTAAGGGAATATATGCATATGGATAAATGGTCCTGATGGATGAAGGGGATAAATCATATGGCAAAAGGGTTGAAGGTATAATATTAATTGTAAAAGTTATTTTATGAATCGAAAGAATAAGCATATGGCAAAAGGGTCCTTTATTCCAAGTATGTCTCACACCCTGCTTCGGAAGTATTAATTACACGTGGGTTATGGTCCAGTAGAGGGCGAACTTCTGCAGAGATGACAAGAAAAAGAAGCCCCTCCCGGTCCATAAATACCTGGGATCTCCCACACATTCCCCTGTTTAGTCTCTGCAGACGGCGAAGAAAGTCAAGAAGATGGCTGGCTATCTCTTTCCTTTGCAGGTAAGCCGGGTAACACCCGGCCCCCGTTTGTCCTATTTCCACCCGGACCTCTTTTAATAATGTCATTTAAGCTTTCCAGCTATGGCTGCAGGGTCTGGGTGAGGGTAGGTAACACCTTTAGAGGTGTTTTGACTAGGAGCCATGCTCCACCGCAAATCCCCCACCAAAGGGTAGGCGGTCGTCAGGTTTTTGGTGATCCTGACTTGGGATGCCCTGTCCGTTTGAAGCCCTCGCTACATAGCTAAATGTAGCCATCGGCTTACCCCTAACCTCCCTGTTCCCGATTAGTGGGGGGGGGGTAGCTTCCCCTCCCTGGTTAATGTTTATGCTTCACTTTTGTGTGTGTGTATGAGTGTTGGTGTGCTTTTACTTCACACGCTGGCTACTGCCAGCGTGTGCTGCCTTTCTTTTTATTAATGTCACTCCTTTCTCCTATACAGCCGGCCCGCGCGCGCACTCTCAGGCGGCGGTGGGCCGGTGACGTCACGGCCTGGTCCGCAGTCCTATTGGCTGGGGAGCGCGGCCTGTGGTCAGGTCTCAGATCGTTGGGGGGGCGGGGCCTGGCGCTCAGCGCGCTCGCAGTGGCCCGCCCCTTCCTTCTTCTCACGGCCGGCTCCCAGGCCTATGGGGAGCTGGGGAGCGCGGCCTGTATTGGGATCCCGCGTTTTGGAGGGGGCGGGGCCAAGCGCTTGGTGCACTCCGCAGTGGCCCGCCCCCGTCCTCCTTCTCTTCCTTCCGGCGCCATCTTCTCCGGTCGTGTGAGTGCCCCATGCGGGCTTATATATATGGATTAAATGTATATGTGCATAATATGGCTGCTGGGCGATTGTAGAGCCCTTGGGCAGCATATGGTATTTTTATGATATATATATATATATATATATATATATATATATATATATATACTCAATTATGACAGCTGTGTATGCTTGCCTGTCTTACTTATGTGGGTTCCCTATTGTGTCTTTCAAACAAAAAAAACTAAATTAGAGGTTTCTCCCGGTCCTATGGCCCTTTTGCTCAAAATTTAGGGGTACCATTAGTTTCCTTGGCCTTATTCATATCCTCCCACTAACGGACTTTTAAGGGGCATCCCGGGTAGCTCTATAGCGTAATTCCCATCGGTCATTGCGACTACCTAAAAATCACCATATAAAGGCTCCCCAGGATACTGTGCTCTGGGTCCCTTCAGGCAATCCCGGCTGTGTGTGGTATGTGGGGCATCCCTTGTGGGCGATAATGTGCAAATTTGTGTACCATGTGCGCAGCAGGCTATTGCGCAGCAAGCCGGGCCCCGTGCGGCTGGATCAGCTCCGCTGGTCTCATCCCCTACACCCCCACGCCTGGTTATGACCCCAGGTGACGTTGTCACCTGTGGGGAGTCGCAATCTGATGTATGCGCAAGACTGGCCAACATTGAGAGACTGATTGCTAGCTCTGCAGCCAGGAAGGCCCCAGCTAGGAGACGGCACTTGGCGCCCGCAGCGCCGGCCTTTGATTATGCTGATTTTGAACCATTTGACTTGTCTGATTGTTCCCCGCTAGAGGAAGGGGAACTGTTCCCAGACTCTGACTCATCTGAGGATCGGCAGTACCCTGGCGCTGATGCCGGCTCAGAGCGCGGGGATACTGTCAACACCCATAGGCTCCTTACTCAAATTTTTTAGGTACTTGCCATTTCCCCTCCTGCGGAGGCCCCTCTGCAACGGGGGAATTTTTTGGGACCGCCAAACCTCGTTTGGATTTCCCGGATCAGAAGCACTTTAACAATCTGATCCTTAAGGAATGGGAAAAGCCTAGTCGGCTCCCTGGTATGCCTCACGGGTGGGATAGGAAGTATCCCTTTCCTGTTGATGTGGTAAAACTTTGGTCGACACCCCCAGAGGTCGACGCGCCCGTCCTGGGATTGTCCAATACTTCAGTCGTGCATACCCCGGATTCCACTACCTTGAAGGATGGTAAGGACCGACGTCTCGATCAATTGGCTTCACATGCCTTTGCTTGTGTGGGTTCGGCCTTGCGCCCGGCTTGTGCTTCTGCGATCACGACCGTGGCTACTAGAGCTCTAATTAGGGGCCTTTTGGATGGTTCCCAATTGGATCCCTGCAGTGAGGAATTTACAGCCTTGACTCATTGTGAGATGTTCATTGCTTTTGTCTTATCAGCCTTGAATGATACTATCCGTATGTGTAGCAGGACCTTGGCATTGCAGGTTGCTATACGCTGGTCGGTCTGGTTGCGCCAGTGGGTGGCCGATAACACTGCTAAGAAGGCGCTCACAGGTCTTCCCTTCGTGGGTCTGCGCCTGTTTGGTGATCGTTTAGACTTGGTTGCCAGAGGGGGTAAGTTACCTCAACGCAGGAAGCAGCGCCGGCCCTTTCGGGGTTCGGGTTCATTCAACCCTTCCTTTCGTGGCTCTCGGTCAAGCAGGGGAAAGTTTTTCACTGCGTTCCGAGGGGATGCCTGGGGTAGGGGCAGAGGACGTGCCCGACCCTGGACTTCCTGGGGTACTAAACCCAAATACGTTTCCAAGCCCGCTCAGCAATGAAGGGGCGCCCTCTTTGCTCAGGTCTGGACCCTAGAGGTCACAGACGTCTGGATCCGGGAGGTAATTTCCTCCGGGTACAAGCTGGAGTTTGCATGCCGGCCTCCTCCCAGATTCCTCAGGTCCCGGGTTCCGTCGGACCCTCGGGCAGCACAGGGCCTTTTTATGGCGGTGCAAAACCTTTGGGATATGGGGGTAGTTTGTCCGGTTCCCCCCACAGAGAGAGGTCTGGGTTACTATTCCAACCTCTTTACGGTGCCCAAAAAATATGGTTCCATAAGACCCATTTTGGACTTGAAACTCTCAACCGGTTCATCAGAACCAAAACATTTTGCATGGAGACTCTGCGCTCTGCTGTCGGCTCACTGCTTCCGGGGGACTTTATGACCTCAATAGATATCAAGGACGCTTACCTTCATGTGCCGGTCTTCTCGGGACACAAAGGTTCCTCAGGTTCGTGGTAGACAACCAGCACTCCCAGTTTGTGGCTCTTCCCTTCGGGCTGACTTCGGCGCCCAGGGTGTTCACCAAGGTTTTGGCAGGCGTGATGGCCCTTCTCAGAGTCCGGGGCATTCGTATCTTGCCCTACCTGGACGACCTTCTCATTACCTCCTCCTCTCTCCACCAGGCGGAGCTGGATACCAGAACGGTGGTGACGACACTGGAGAGGTTTGGGTGGGTAATCAATTACCCCAAGTCCTCTCTATCCCCGTCAAGGGTGGGTCGTTCCTGGGCATGACTCTGGATACCATTCAGACCAGGGTGTTCCTACCCCAGCCGAAGGTGGATGTTCTTCAGGCTCTTATTCGTTTTCTTCTGTCCAGCCCTCGTCCGTCCATCAGGCAATGCATGAGGCTGGTAGGTTTGATGGTGGCTTGCTTCGAGGCAGCGCCATTTGCTAAGTTTCACATGACACCCCTTCAGCTCCATCTTCTATCGGTTTGGGACAAATGTCCTCTGTCTCTGGATCAGACTTGTGTTCTGTCCCTTATTGTCCGGCGGTCCTTCCAGTGGTGGATGGACCAGAGGAATCTCCTGGGGGGCAGGTCCTTTCTTGCGCCCTGTTGGGAGACGGTCACCACGGATGCCAGTCTGTCAGGCTGGGGAGGCTTCTGGAGGGAACATCAGTTCCAGGGGCTGTGGGGTCCTCAGGAGGCCCATATGCCCATCAACATTCTGGAGCTGAGGGCGGTTCAGTTGGTGCTGTCGCATCTGACACATCACCTTCAGGGCTTACCAGTTCAGGTTCGCTCCGACAATCAGACAGCGGTCGCTTACATCAATCACCAAGGAGGGACTCGCAGCCGGAGTGCCCTCCGGGAGGTGTCTATGATTCTTGCTTGGGGCGAGAGCAACGTTCCGTGCATCTCGGCAGTCTACATTCCAGGGGTGGAGAACCTGGAAGCGGACTCTCTGAGCAGTGGGGGAATGGTCCCTCAGCAACAAGGTATTTCTATCCCTCTGTCGCAGGTGGGGGAGTCCGGAGGTGGATCTGTTTGCCTCTCGTCACAATCACAAGCTTCCGGCATTTGTGTCTCTGTCCCAGGACCCTCTGGCTCTGGCAGTGGATGCCATGTCTCTGTCCTGGTGGGAGCTCGGTCTCCTGTATCTCTTTCCTCCCTTTCCCATGGTGGGCAAGGTGGTACACAAGCTGGCTCAAGAGGGTGTGCCTAGTGGCCCCACGGTGGCCAAGAAAGGTGTGGTTCGCCGACGTCGTCCGGCTGGCGGTCGATCAATTCAGGCTGCCTCTGCTTCCGGATCTGATCACACAAGGTCAGCTTTGTTACCCCAATTTACAAACGCTGGCTTTGACGGCGTGGCTGCTGAAACCTTCATCTTAAAGGAAAAGGGTTTGTCTGAAGCCGTTGTCCAGATTCTTGTCAGTGCTAGGAAGAAATCTTCCTCTAATATCTACTACAGGACCTGGCGGACCTACATTGATTGGTGTGAGGCTAGGGCCTTTCCTTGTCGGGTGTTTTCCATTCCTCGGATTTTGGAGTTTCTTCAGCATGGTCTGGACATGGGGTTTCAGCTTAGCACTCTTAAGGGACATGTGTCCCCTCTGGCGGTTTTCTTTCGCTCTTCATCCTTTGGTTAAGACCTTTTTTCAGGGGGTCACTCATGTGCGCCCTCCTCGCAAACCCATGTTACCTGTTTGGGATTTAAATTTGGTGTTGTCTGCCCTTCAGGGTCCTCCTTTTGAACCAGTGCAGGATTCTGCTCTATCCATTTTCACCTTAAAAGTTGCCTTTTTGGTGGCTATCACCTCTGTTCGACGTGTTTCTGAGTTGGCGGCTCTGTCCATTCAGGCCCCCTACTTTGAGAGACATCAGGACAAGGTGGTTTTCTGTTTTAAACCAGACTTCTTGCCAAAGGTTGTCTCTGCCTTTCACCTCAATCAGGACATTGTGCTTCCTTCATTGTGTCCTAAACCTAGCAATGACAAGGAGAGGGCCTTGCACTCTCTGGACGTTGTTAGATGTGTAAAGTACTATGTGGTGGCTACTTCACCATTCCGGAAGGAGGACGCCTTTTTGTGGTGCCCTCTGGGCCCAAGAAGAGTTTGGCGCCCGTCAAGTCTACCATTAGTAAATGGATTCATCAGGCTGTTATTAGGGCCTATTCTGCTAAGGGGAGGGATCCCCCTTTCCAGATCACTGCTCATTCTACTCGTGCTGTTGGGGCTTCCTGAGCCTTTCAGCACCAAGCCTCTGTTGAACAAGTTTGTAAGGCTGCTACTTGGTCTTCTGTTCATACTTTTTCCAAGTTTTATAAGGTTGATGTGCGGGCCTCAGCGGATGCTGTTCTGCAAGCTGCAGTGGTTTAATTTGAGCACTATTGCCTGTTGGGATCCCCACCCTTTTTGGACACTGCTATTGGCCACGTGTAATTAATACTTCCGAAGCAGGGTGTGAGACATACTTGGAATAATACCATTTTGTGATTACTCACCTGTAAAATGGGTATTATAAGTATGTCTCACACCCTGCTTCGTCCCACCCTGAGTTGTTTCTTGGATCCTCTATATGGTGAATCTTTTTTATCATAAATTTTATTGGCTCTTCCTGGTCCCCTTACGGCTTTCTTATACTGGGGAATGTGTGGGAGGTCCCAGGTATTTATGGACCGGGAGGGGCTTCTTTTTCTTGTCATCTCTGCAGAAGTTCGCCCTCTACTGGACCATAACCCACGTGTAATTAATACTTCCGAAGCAGGGTGTGAGACATACTTATAATACCCATTTTACAGGTGAGTAATCACAAAATGGTATTATTAATTAAGGGCATGGCATGGTATGGCTAAACGCTTCTTCTTGGATCAAGGGGATAGTCATATGGACGAAAGGGTCCATAATGGACTAAGAGAGTAACTGCTAAATGCCAGTAAAGGACTGTGGCTGGGGAATATTCTAAATACAAGATACAATAGGAGAGAGCCCTGCCCTTGAAGCTTACAGTCTAAAGGATAAGAGGTGGAGATAATAGAGAATGATCACAAAAAGTCGGTATTCAATTTTGTGAATTACTTGAGCCAGGTTGTATGCTTTTCTGAATTGGGTTTTGAGGAGTCCTTTGAAAGCTGGGAATTGAGGGGGGCATTAAACAAACATTCCAACGAACATTCCAGAAAATTGGAGAGGCATGCAAGAAGTACTGAAGGTTGAAGGCAAAGCAGTGGCTACGTCTGAGTTGATATACTTGGATTAGAGATGATATTTAGAGAGAAGCCTGGCTGGAGAGGGCTTTGTAGATTAGAGTTAGAGTTGAAACAGGGCATGCACTAACATTTTAATGCTGTCAGACGAGAGGAATGAACAGATACAGATGTTTTTTAGTTGGAGACAACTGGAGGTGGTTAGAAACTGGATATAAGGTTTAAACCTTCTGTTGCCAAGCACATAACTCTTATGGTTGCCTCTCCAGGCGTTAAGTGCAAAGCACGTGAGAGATACATGCCTAGCCTCTAGAAAAAAAAACTCAGATGACCCCTCGTTCAATTTGTCCAGGTTTTCTTTTCAGCTGGGAGGCATCCAATCCCCCCGGGGCTCTTCTTGCTTCAGGATAGGGTCCAGAATAGCCTCCCCCGCCTCAGCCACCACCAATAACTGTTTAAAAAAAAACATTTACTCACCTGCGGCCGTGATCCCTCCTGCTGGGTCTCCTTTTCATTGTGGGGCCTCTGATCCCCCCTGGCTCTTCCATGCTGAGAAGAACATCTGAAAGGAGCCTTCTTCACTGCTTCTGCAGTCACGGCCTTATGTGGGCGTCACCATGTGATGTCATCCCACTCCCGGGGCTGAGCAGTCAGATGCCAGAAGTGATCGCTGGAGATACATTGGAAGGGTAGGGGGCTGTGATCCCCTTCCTCCCCAGCCCCTCTCCAGCGATCACCTCTGGCAGCGGCTCACCATGGGACATGATCACCGGGAGACACAGAGGTGAGTGTTAAAAATAAATAAATAAATAAAAGTCATTCTTTCTCACGTGAGGTGTCTTTTTTATTTAGATTTAACCCTTTGTGAACTGGCAAGGGCTCCATGAGACCCCTATACCAGTTCACAAGGCTTGGGGGCTGGAAAGTCACCTGCGGCTAGCGGGTGACTTGACATTATCCCCAGCCACCCCATTACCTGCCTTCCCAAAGCAAAGAGGGGGGGCAGAAGTGTTTGAGGCCACAGAGCCCTGCCTGCAGGATGAGGGGCCACAAAAGCCCCTGCACCCTGTTCTACAAGCCCTGCATAGCTGGTCCCTGGGCTGGTTATGCTGGGTAAGGGGACCCCACACCATTTTTTTTAATTTTAAGGGGTGTTAAAAATGCCCTCAAAAAAATCTTTTTTTCTTTTTATCTGGGGGGCATCCTATCCCTCCGGGACTCTTCTTGCTTCAGAAGAGGGTCCAGAATAGGCCCCTAAGTCATTTAATTAATTCTTTATGTCCTGTCACCCAGCAGGTATAAAAGGCTTCCAGCAGCAGGAGAGCAGAAACCAGAGTGATTGGCGTGGGACACGTGACGTGTTTGGGGATGGATGGGAGGGAAGTATTAAAAATAAATAAATAAAATATTTTTTCTTCTTGTCTCTGCGTGTTTTTTACACTTAACCATTTGTGAACTTGTAAGGGGTCCAATAGATCCCTATACTAGTTCACAAGGTTCAGGGGCTGGCAGTTAACCTGTGGCTAGTGGGTGACATGGCATTAACCCCCAGCCCTCCCGAAAGCCTGGGGGGCAGAAAAGCCCGGGGCCACAGAGGCTTTGTGGGCTTATACCCTACAGGGCAGAGACTGCAAAACCTAGCCCCTGTGCCCTGTTCTTACAAACCATGGTAATGCTGGGTAGAGGAGACTATTCAGTTTGGGGGTTCTCCTTGGTTGGAACAGGGGGTTACCAATATGTGGTACCATTGTAATTGGGTGAAATGTGGCTTTCACATGTAATATGGTTTTCTTTAATACAATAAAGGTTTTATTTAAAATAAACAAGACCATTTTTTTTTTTACTTATTCACTCAAAAATATGAAAAAAAAACTGTTCGGGGGACCTTGCTTTTTTCAGACTGAACTTGTATTTTTCTTGTTTGCACATCTCCTAAAGCGCTGTTTCAGTTTGGGGGTCTCCTGGGCAAGAAAGGGTGTCTACCAATACATATGTGGTACCATTGTAACTGGGGGAAATGGGGATTTTACATGCAATAAGATTTTATTGACAAACTTACATTTTTTATTACAAAAAACAGTACAAATTGTAAACAATAGATTTTTGTTATTTTTATGCACATTTTCACCCCAAAGTATTGAGAATACACTTAAAAAATGACAAACATGTTAAAGCACAGACTGCGAATACATATCTTCCAGGGAAATCCCCTCAAAGTTGAACATGTGCACAAAATGGTGAAAAATGGTCTGGCAAAGGAGGGTGACAAAAAAATTAGGTAGGCTGGTTGTTAAAGGGTCCAGAATGACTCCTAGGCACAGAGCATGAGGAGTTGCAGTTGCATAATTGATATTAGAGGTTAATGTGTTATATGGTGGGAAAATTACTAGTTCTGTTTTCTCCATGTTTAGCTTGAGGGGGAGAGAGGACTTGAATTAAGAGATAGCTGTAAAACAACGAGGTGAGATGTGAAGGAAGAGAAATTGGTGCTACAGAGGTATATTTCAGTGTCATTCACTTAGATATTGAGTATTCTAAGCCTAGTAAAATTATAAGATATTGTTCACCATCAATTGGGCAGAAACTTATGAGACTTTGTATCTGCCAATGTGTAAAGTTTGCAATCCTGTTCCAAAAGTAGCAGTTTTAGGTTTCCTTTTGTTGTGTTGGGCTTATTTTCTGGTCACATGTGGCAAGAAGACAGAACAGAACAGAAAATCACTGGATATCATTGTATACTAGAAGGGGCAACAAGCAAAAAATAAGGGGTTCCCATATCCATGAGTTTTGCATATGATGAACTTCTTGAATAGGGGCAATTCCAATTCCAGAGTCCAATTGCCTTGAATAGGGACAAAGACAAAAATTATCCGTATTTCACAGCAGCCCACAGCTTCCCCTTACTCTCTGGTCTGTGTGACTCCACCCGCAGTTATTGAGTGCACAGAGCAGAAATGGCAGATGCCCATGCATGTGGTGTGGGATCAAGATGAATATACAGGGAAAAACAGGGGTTTCCATACTTGCGGGCATCCCAAATCTTTCTCTGCCTAAGGGAAGGCTATAACCAGGACCAGGAGTCTTTTAAATTTGTTTAACTTTAAAAGTGAAAAGTTCAGTGGTATTTATTACGTAGTTCTGCTTGATTTATCCAATTTGCACATTGAGAAATGTTAAAATCTCACTTGTTACCATGGGCAGACTGTAAACACAGCTGTCTGTAGTTATTTGCTGTATGTCTTCAGGATGCACGGACAGATTTAGTATGCCATGTGTCATTACATCTCCTGAACAGACACCCAACTTTTAAATATTTTACACTGGATTCCTTGAAGGAGACCGGTCTGTGGAGAAATAAGAATGTCTTTGCTGACCTCTATGTAGAAATGTCAAACAGGCTATTCAGCATTTACTGTTTGGGCAACATTTACATTCAGTTTAGGAATAGCAGATAAAAAAGTGATTCAGAGCTTATGCTGTTTTTCTTTATATATTATTTAGGTTTTAGCAGGTACCATTGAGAAAATGATATGCAACTGAAGCTGACTGAATTTAAAGAGGTTTGGGATGTGAGGAACAAAAGAAATGGAGGAGTCGGGATTCAAAGCGAGGCAGCAAGGATGGGGTCGGTTGAACTGGGTACCGAAAACTGAAAAACTGGATTATAAATATTTTAATCATTTCCAATAAATGTGACTTTTCTATAAGATCAAGCTCCATTTAATAGCACTTTTCAGTCACAGCTTTGTTTATTACCAGAATGTATATTTAAATGTTTTAGGAGAAATCTAAATACAACACTGCATGATAATTTGACAACTGTGATCTTGCTCCAATCTCCCAGTGACTTCTGGCAATGAGGGATCACAATTATTTAAGATCCTGTATGCAAATACATACAGACTCACACTGTTTGCTTTTAACCCCCAAAAAAGCCACCAGTTCTGTTGTTTGTCATTTTACTGTTTTCATAAAAAAATACAGGCGTATGTGTTGTAATTGCACTCTGAAAACTAGGAATGATTTGGGCCTAAACTATTATAGGTTGAATGTATTCAAAAAGAGATCATATTTAAAATAAAATATAGGCCATAAATGGGAATAACACCCATTTTTAACAAAATAGGTGTTGTTCCTTGTGCAGAGGGACTTCCTGAGCGTTGGTTCCCCCATGCACCGTAAAACAGCTAAAACAAATAATCTTGGAGATCCATGTAAATATATGGTGATTCTGAAGGCTTTCTCACAATGGGGAACCCCACACATAATCCTCTGTAAGCCATGTTTGTCATATGTTCATTTTGCCACCTTGATGAAACTGGGCTTCATGACTGGCAGACCATGGGGTCGATTCAAAGAAACATGTAACAGCTTTGATTTTGGTGCCGATCATCCTATTTTTCCCGTACGCTCGTGCGTTCGTATGAACTTGCGAGTGATTCTATAAGCAAATACGTTTCCTATCGTAAAAAGCCCGTCCGTTCGTATGTTATCTTCCGAACTTGGCTCAGTCATTTGTCAATCGTAAAAAACAGGTTGATGTGATCACTTGTTGCGGCGGCAGCCTGTTTTTTCGGCCGCTTCCATCGTCCACCTCTTCCAATTACTTGCGTTTGCCTCTGGTTTTCAATGGTTTTTGGCCTCTTATATTCGTTCGTTCGTATATATATAAGGTCTTGCGCATGCGCGATCCAAGCTACACTCCACAAACCAATGTGGGCCCTATCTGACACTACCAATCTCACCACTACTGCCTCGCGCCAGGCTACCACTTACCTTTAGGAACCATAAAACTTACCCAAACCCCTTAGCGCTTGCATCCTTCTTCATTTCTCGGACCCTAAAACTTACCTAAACCCCTTAGCGCTTGCATCCTTCTTCATTTCTCGGACCCTAAAACTTACCCAAACCTCTTAGCGCTTGCATTCTTCTTCATTTCTCGGACCCTAAAACTTACCCAAACCTCTTAGCGCTTGCATTCTTCTTCATTTATCGGACCCTAAAACTTACCCAAACCCCTTAGTGCTTGCATCCTTCTTCATTTTGACGAGCCTAAAACTGACAAACCCCTTGGCGGTTGGATTTTTCTTCATTTCCCGGACCCTAAAACTGACCCAAACCCCTTGGCGGTTGGATTTTTCTTCATTTCCCGGACCCTAAAACTGACCCAAACCCCTTGGCGGTTGGTTTTTTCTTGTTTTTGATGACCCTAAAACTGACCCAAACCCCTTGGCGGTTGGATTTTTCTTCATTTCCCGGACCCTAAAACTGACCCAAACCCCTTGGCAGTTGGTTTTTTCTTCATTTCCCGGACCCTAAAACTGACCCAAACCCCTTGGCAGTTGGTTTTTTCTTCATTTCCCGGACCCTAAAACTGACCCAAACCCCTTGGCAGTTGGTTTTTTCTTCATTTCCCGGACCCTAAAACTGACCCAAACCCCTTGGCGGTTGGATTTTTCTTCATTTCCCGGACCCTAAAACTGACCCAAACCCCTTGGCAGTTGGTTTTTTCTTCATTTCCCGGACCCTAAAACTGACCCAAACCCCTTGGCGGTTGGATTTTTCTTCATTTCCCGGACCCTAAAACTGACCCAAACCCCTTGGTGGTTGGTTTTTTTCTTGTTTTTGATGACCCTAAAACTGACCCAAACCCCTTGGCGGTTGGATTTTTCTTCATTTCCCGGACCCTAAAACTGACCCAAACCCCTTGGCAGTTGGTTTTTTCTTCATTTCCCGGACCCTAAAACTGACCCAAACCCCTTGGCGGTTGTTTTTTTCTTGTTTTTGATGACCCTAAAAGTTACCCAAACCCCTTAGCGCTTGCATCCTTCTTCATTTTGACGAGCCTAAAACTTACCCAAACCCCTTAGCGCTTGCATCCTTCTTCATTTCTCGGACCCTAAAACTTACCCAAAACCCTTAGCGCTTGCATTCTTCTTCATTTTGACGAGCCTAAAACTTACCCAAACCCCTTAGCGCTTGCATTCTTCTTCATTTTGACGAGCCTAAAACTTACCCAAACCCCTTAGCGCTTGCATTCTTCTTCATTTTGAAGAGCCTAAAACTTACCCAAACCCCTTAGCACTTGCATTCTTCTTCATTTTGACGAGCCTAAAACTTACCCAAACCCCTTAGCGCTTGCATCCTTCTTCATTTCTCGGACCCTAAAACTTACCCAAACCCCTTAGCGCTTGCATTCTTCTTCATTTTGACGAGCCTAAAACTTACCCAAACCCCTTAGCGCTTGCATTCTTCTTCATTTTGACGAGCCTAAAACTGACCCAAACCCCTTAGCGCTTGCATCCTTCTTCATTTCTCGGACCCTAAAACTTACCCAAACCCCTTAGCGCTTGCATTCTTCTTCATTTTGAAGAGCCTAAAACTTACCCAAACCCCTTAGCGCTTGCATTCTTCTTCATTTTGACGAGCCTAAAACTTACCCAAACCCCTTAGCGCTTGCATCCTTCTTCATTTCTCGGACCCTAAAACTTACCCAAACCCCTTAGCGCTTGCATTCTTCTTCATTTTGAAGAGCCTAAAACTTACCCAAACCCCTTAGCGCTTGCATTCTTCTTCATTTTGACGAGCCTAAAACTTACCCAAACCCCTTAGCGCTTGCATCCTTCTTCATTTCTCGGACCCTAAAACTTACCCAAACCCCTTAGCGCTTGCATTTTTCTTCATTTTGACGAGCCTAAAACTTACCCAAACCCCTTAGCGCTTGCATCCTTCTTCATTTCTCGGACCCTAAAACTTACCCAAACCCCTTAGCGCTTGCATTCTTCTTCATTTTGACGAGCCTAAAACTTACCCAAACCCCTTAGCGCTTGCATTCTTCATTTTCTCGAGCATAAAACTTACCCAAACCACTTAATGTACATATGTCTATATGTTTATAAGCATGTATTTTCGTGTTTGTGTAAATGTATTTTTTTGCGCATTTTAGAAATGACACATTTCTAAAGCATTAAAATCTTATTTATTTTAAAAAAATAGGTTGTTATTAATGTTTTTTTTTTATAAAAACTTTTAAAACTTTTTTTTTGTAAAAAATTTAAAACTATTTCACAAAATTAGCCAGGACCAAGGGCACTAATCCTCCTCCTCTTCTTCATCAGTTGGCCCCAACGTCGCCTGTATGGCCATCAGCTCGGCCACCAACTCCTGTATTCTTTTTTTTTTTCAGCCACTGTTTGTGGGCTCATCCCTGTAACCAATAGAGAAATAAACATAAATAGTAGTACCAGACCGGTTTGTATGCTGGGAATAGATTTTTGGTTAATCAAATACATGTAAATGCATGACATATGTCATTCTTCCAAGGGATAAAGTAAATGCATTTCCCACAGGTAAGTAGTGAAACTCCTTAAACCGGACCTTCAACATGATAAAATGAAAAGCAAAAACTCTTTCCAAATGATTCTGCACCAGATAAAAGTACATTTTGGTGCATTTTTTATTACTGCGCCGCCATCTGGACTCAGAAGCATAACACTTAATGAGGAAAGGAGAGTGGGATAAAGTACAGGGGAGCAGGTTACAGTTGTGCTTTGGTAATACAGAGCATAGCTGGGTTCAGGGAAAGGTCAGCAGTCCCACAATGCATGGCAGCACCTTACTTTGTTAAATCTGGATGCCATGCTGCCTGTAAATATGGCGCATTCCATATGCCGCCATCTTGTATGTTTAAAGGCTCCTAACATGCAGTAGATGCAGGTAGCCTGTTTTGGAATGTTCGCAATCTGTATGTACAGTGTGTGGGATACTTATTAGCTAGGCTCTTCATACGAGTTACTGTATGGTCCGCTTTAAGCTAACGAAGTGCCCACATGAAAGTGTTAACTATACATTGGCTACGCCTTTAGTTATGTGTGTGTTATTAGCCAAAAACACATAATTCTGAATAATGGCATGGCTACTTACTTTGTTGGTGGCCGACAGATGGCTGGTTGGGGCCAACAGGATGCCCTTGGTCCTGGCTATGCTGTGAAGAAGTCCCTGGAGAAACATGTGACATTTGGTTAGTTGTTGTATAGAGTCACTATTCCCAACATATCTGGCTCCCAGTCTGGCTGACATCACTCACCCTCGCCAGGATCAACTTCACGCATCTCTGCTGCCTCCTCCTCCACTACCTCACCCGCTCCCGAAGCATCTAGAAATACATAATAAAGGAGCACTTAGTTTTTTGGCTTGCATGTATATCTTTGTGCATATACATGAAGAGTGACATACCAGAGCCTTCCCCATGCCTGGCCGGGTATGACTCCACGCCCACGCAGTTGGGCCCCTCCTCTGTGGTAAGGTCCAGGGGCTGGTCTGAGGAGGCCACAGAGGAGGGGTAGGTCCGTCGCCCGGGAGATCCACCACCTTCACTCACAGATGCAGAAGCATGCAGCACTGGTCGGCCTGTGCGCCTCCGGGTGCGGCGAATTCTGAAATCCATTTCCAACACTAACCAAGAAAAGTCATTATAAATAAAGGCATAACTTATAAATTTGGAACATATACCATGCAATCGCTTTGTACTTACTTGGAAAATGGATCCCAAAAAACCTCCGCACCCGGGGCATGTGCAGACGTTTCAGGTCCGACCAATGCTGCATTATCTGGGTGTGAGTGAAGGTGGTGCTGGTCACACGTTGTATTTCCGCGATGATCTCCCGGGCGATGTCCCTTTTTTCGCACACATTGGGCGCGAAGTCATACCGGCGCTGAAGCATGATCTGAAAAACATAATGGACACAGAGCTTTTACTTTTACACACAGAGCCATATGTGTTGCATCACAAGTTGCGAATGTAATGTCAACACACACATTTAGAGTGAAAGCCATTTTTGGGGAGTGCCTTAAAGCGGACGTTCACTCTGAATCAGAGTCTGGTCATATGTTATATGTTTCACACACCCTGTACATACAGGTTGCCAACATTAAAAATCAGCCCACCTGCATCTATGGCATGTTATGATGGTTTTAACATCCAAGATGGCGGCTTATGTAAAATGCCATCTTTGCAGGCAGCCTGCAAACAGGAAGTGCATGCAAACTGGAAGTGTGTGTGCTGCTCTGCATTCTTGGACTGATGACCTTCCCATGACCACAGCTCTGCTGTGTCTGAGCAAAGCACAGCTATAACCCACCCCCCTGTATCTTATCCCACTCACCTCTCCTCAGTAAGTGTGATGCTTCTGAGTACAGATGGCTGCGCGCATATCCTAAACAGAGTTTCAGGCCAGTGGAGGCAAGACTAATACGTTATTGGCTTAAAATGGCCCATTTTGAAATGTAATAGGCTGTGTCCTCGTTTTTTAGGTTTTATTGCTTTTTAGTCAATCACGCTGAAGGCCCGGTTTCGGACTTTTTGGGCACGTGTTTGGCATGCCGTTGTGTTTTTATGTCTTAGCCAAACAGTGGTCCTCAAACATCCGCATCAAGGTCCGAGACAGGCCAGGTTTGACAGCTATCCACGCTACTCCACAGGTTAATTAACTGGTGCTAAGCCAGAGCAATTGCCCTAATTAGGACATCAGCATAGAGAGGTGAAAACGTGGCCTGTCTCGGCCCTTGAGGATGAAGTGTGAGGAGCCTGTTCTAAAACATTAAGATCCACAAAACTTGTTCCAACCGCATCATTTACATGTAGTACATCAGTCAGTATGAGCTTAAAAGGCAGAGCAAGGCACTTACCAGCATGAGGATCTCTTCTTGTTGACGGGTGAAGATAGTGGGCGCCATCTTTATGCTTCTTCAAGGCAGCAGATAAGTGAAACCCCAGCGGTTTCCTGGTTCCGCACGAACGTACGTCCGTACGATCGCGTAGGCGTGCGCATAGGCGTCAGACGCTGGGCGCCTTATTTAAAGGTCCCTGCACCCAAAGCTCATTCTCTTTGACATTTTGGAGAAAATGGCACCAAAAAAGCCAGCACAGAAACGCGCCCAGCCAAGCCAGACCTCTGAGGGCCCAACAACCAGGTCCCAGCAAGGCCAAAAGAAGCTACGCTCCAAAAAGGCAAGTAGCAGCTCGGCCCCACCAAGGGACAGTGGACCCTCCCTTTCGCAAAAAAGGCCCACAAAGGCACGTGCCCCTGCGGCCAAAAAACAGGCAAAACGGGTAGGAAGCCCCACAGCAGGCACCACATCTGCCCCCAGAAGAGGCCGCACAAGGGAGCCCACACCACCCATGCTCTCAAGCCGGGCACTTAGCCAACCCAGGCCCCGCAGCAGGGCCAGAAGCCCATCCAGGCACAGAAGCAGGGCCAGAAGCCCATACAGGCCCCGCAGCAGGGCCAGAAGCCCATCCAGGCCCAGAAGAAGGGCCAGAAGCCCATCCAGGCCCAGAAGAAGGGCCAGAAGCCCATCCATGCCCAGAAGCAGGGCCAGAAGCCCATACAGGCCCCGCAGCAGGGCCAGAAGCCCATCCAGGCCCAGAAGCAGGGCCAGAAGCCCATCCATGCCCAGAAGCAGGGCCAGAAGCCCATCCATGCCCAGAAGCAGGGCCAGAAGCCCATACAGGCCCCGCAGCAGGGCCAGAAGCCCACCCAGGCCCAGAAGCAGGGCCAGAAGCCCATCCATGCCCAGAAGCAGGGCCAGAAGCCCATCCATGCCCAGAAGCAGGGCCAGAAGCCCATACAGGCCCCGCAGCAGGGCCAGAAGCCCATCCAGGCCCAGAAGCAGGGCCAGAAGCCCATACAGGCCTAGAAGCAGGGCCGAAAGCCCATCCAGGCCCAGAAGCAGGGCCAGAAGCCCATACAGGCCCAGAAGCAGGGCCAGAAGCCCATACAGGCCCCGCAGCAGGGCCAGAAGCCCATCCAGGCCCAGAAGCAGGGCCAGAAGCCCATACAGGCCCCGCAGCAGGGCACCTAGGACCAGACCAGGCACCAGCAGGGCACTTAGCCCAAGACCTGGCACCAGCAGGGCACCTAGCCCAAGACCTGGCACCAGCAGGGCACCTAGCCCAAGACCAGGCACCAGCAGGGCACATAGCCCCCCAAGAGGCCCAAGAAAGGACATCATCCTTACCACATCTACACCTGGAAGTTCTGTGGCCAGCCACGCAAGAACACCCAGTCCCTTGGCCAGTCCAGTCCAGTCATTGGGAAGCCAGCAATCCTTCCATTCCCCTACACAGCCCCAGGCCATAATGTCACCACATGTGTCTGCACACATGGAGGAGCCCCAAAGCCAACCATCTGTCCGCACATTGCGGCGCGGACATTTGAGTGGGCGATTCTCACATGACCAAAATATGGCATTGGCTAGTGGTCTTACATTATTCTATGACGAGCTCTATGGGAGCAAATCAAAACACACCACTAAGCAGCGCAAAATGGAATTGTTAGAAAAAATCCAACGACAAGTAAATGCAGCGGGGGAAGAGAGGAAAGATGTTGGACAAATCCAGAAGAAAATTTCTGATCTGAAATATGCTGTACGGCAAAAAGAAATTAAAAGGCATAGTTACAGGTAAATAAATGATGTATCCAAATGTAATTATTAGGATGTACTGTATGCACCTTTTCTGTGTACCAAACTATATTTTCATTTCAGCATGAAAACTGGAGGTGGCTATCCCACCAAACTGGAGTTTACACCTGCTGAGGAGATTGTGCTGGGCCTTCTCCATCCTGTCGCGGTCGGTGGCCATGCGGGTCTAAGGGACACAGACTCACCGACCCGTACACAAGGTGAGTAATCTTAATCTGCATGTTTGCCTTGTTGCAAAGTAAATTAAAGTTCAATAGTACAAAGATGACGGTATGGCCCTATGGTGTGGCTTGGTTGGGCTCGCACTAGTGTGCCTGTTTGTGTCCTGTTTTGGTCCCTGTGAATCACACATTTCGGACCACATACATTATGTAAAATAACAATTAACACTAATTATGTGTCAAGTAACGAAGTTTCAGAAGAAAAGTGATATATTTGTACTCAATCACAAAACACACATCATTAGGGATGTGTTGTCTATTTGTTGTGTGAGTTGTGTTTCAGGTAACAATTTAAATCAAGAGCCAAAAACATATATTACCTAGAGAATGGTAGTCAAACTCCAAATAGGTGCTCTGCAAGTTGTATGCTGACTGGGTACACTTCCTGACTTCGAACTGAGGTCAGTTAGCAGTTTACTCGATCCATTTCACATATCTTAAAGTGAGTGTATTTTACAAATCGTCCCCGTTGCTGTAGAGTTGCTTCAGATTACAAATAGTGGCTTGTTTAATTACCTACCTAAACAATGCTTATGTGTGTGTTTACCTTGTTTTGTTTTCTCTTCTTCAGCCCAGCATGACCCCTCAGCAAGTGTAAACTCACCCCCCAGTTTGAATATGCCTACCAGGTCCGTACAGCATAGGAGCCCAGATCCGAGTTTTCCGGTAAGTTTATTTAAACCCAAAAATACTACCAAGTGCTTAAGCATGTGTTAAACTGATGGAATCCTAATTTGGAACGCAAACTTAACATTTTTTTTTCTATGTCCCTACAGACCCACACACTCATGGAAGAGATCCAGGAAATGGAGGAAGATGGATCCATGCTGGCCACGTCCGAAGACCTCCCCCTGGGTCCCAATCTGCAACTTCTCCATAATGTTTCTCTGGCCAATCCTCAGCAGCAGAGTGAATCTGCATCCATTGTGCCTGCACATGGGGAGACTGAGACAACAGTCCCCAGTGTTCACTCTGCTGCTGAGGATTTGCCAAGCATGCCTGTTGCTGTTGAGGGGACGAGACAACGCGACAGGGCACGCCCAAGAGCCAGGGTAATTGTGCGGCGGACTCCATTACGCCGCACAATTTCCCAGGGGAGGCACTGTGCCCTGCTTGATTTATGGAACCAGGAGAGGGACTCTTTTGAGGCACAGCACCAAAATGAGAGGGAGGAAAGGCATGCCGATATGGTGAACCTCAATAACACCTTACAGGGCATCCTCGCTGAGTTTCGGACCCTCAACAGCAACATGGTCAATGCAAGTAATGGCATCCAGTCAGCCATGGCTGATATGACCAATATGCAGAGAAACATTATGGAGCAGTTGCAGATTAACAATGCAACCATGGCCCAGGTTAGGTCCCATCCACATGGACCTCCACCTGGGTTTTATGGGCAGCCACCCTATTAATTAATCCATGAATGTGTGGGACATCTTTTCTCTTCCCCCCCACTGTATTTACTTGTAGTTTGATGTTTAGCTCAATCCATTTTGTGTTTCACATGCAGGCTGTGTTTTGGATTTGCTCCCATAGAGCTCCTTAGAGTAATGATTAAGGCCACTAGCCAATGCCATAGGTCTATGTGCAGTGTAGGTGGCAAGTAACATGTGCCACTTATGGCTTTTTACATTTGTTTGGTTTGTGCTCCTCCTGTTTGCAGACATGTTTGTGTGACATTATGGCCATGCCAAAATATCCCTTAACACAGCCAATATTAAGCACTGGACTAGGCTGGCCTTTGGACTGGGTGTCCTTGTTTGGTTGTGCCACTCAATTCCAGGTGTAGATGTGCTAGATTTCATTTTAATAACTTCATGCATTTTGAGCCACAGTTGTATGTGGAATGTTTTTTGTTATGCACAACCATTCAAAGTCCCAAAAGTAAAAAATGTACACACTTACAATACATGTGGCGTTTTTAGTTGAAACACATTTTACATCACCTTGGGCTAAAGCAGATACATTTTTGTTAAGAGGTGTAAAAATGCAAATATCAATCTAAGTAAACACCAGGAAAAACATTAGGCAACAATTAAGGCAAACATTTTTTAATTTAAGGTAATGCCACATTACGAGCAAACAAATAATTGAACAAAAAAACAAATACACACACACAGAATGGAAAAAAAAAACAAGGCTTTAACTAAAATGCTGCAAGATCAAATTTGCTCGCACTGATTGACCAGACTCACTGGGTGGGCCAACATAATTGTCACCATCATCTTCTAGGGCTGTAGAGGGCAGAACATCCACATAACGGGGGACACGTTCTTGAATCGCAAAATTATGCAGAACAGCACATGCCATTATGATGTCTATCACTTTGTTAGGATCATATTGTAGGGCGCCCCCGGTATGGTCCAAACACCGAAAACGGGTCTTCAACAGTCCAAATGCCCTCTCAACAACAGCCCTGGTCTTGCGGTGCGCACGGTTGTAGGCTTCCTGAGAGGCATCCTGGGGCCGCAGCACAGGCGTCATGAGCCAGGGGAGAAGACAATTAAATTCAAAAAATAAACAAATTGCAAACAATTTGACATATATCAAAATGAGGTAAGCTAAAGGCCCAAAAAATACACCCAGGGCACATTAGAAAAAACACTATTGGCACAAATGTAGTACATAACTAAAAATGCAGCTTAAATAAACCAAAGAATGATAAAACATCTGCACGGACAAGGGTTTTTAGAAATATGCTTTTTTTTCTGGTTTATGAAATGTTACAATTAGGATGCTGCTGAGGGGCCCACAACATTTCGATAAAGAATGCACTGTATGCAGTTTAAGTCCACTTTGGCATTGAAAGACCAATACTACAAAAGGACCATAAACTAGCAGATACTTCTGGACAATCTGCTACCCAATATATTTTTTGACATGGAAGTTACAGACATCCTAACCAAAGTTAAAACATTCTGAAGGACAAAGTGAGCCAAGCGTTTTTTTTTTTTGTTTAATAAAATACACAAAACAAAAAAAAAAAAAAATTCTGTTTCATGTTTATGCCAATAATTATAAAGCTAAAATAGCAAAAAAGAACAGATTCCTCTGAAATATCGATAACAAAAAATAGGACACACTTACCAAGCAGCCATGCATCCGAAAATTCACCTGACTCAAATCGCCGAAACAAACCAGATCGTCTCAGGATATATGAGTCGTGCGACGATCCTGGGTAGCCGGCAAGAACACTCATGAAACGCATGTCCGGCCCCACCACGGCCTGGACATTAAGGGAGTGTCCCATTTTTCGTTTCCTTAAGGCCCAAAACAAAAAAAAAAGGGTAAGTGATAAGGGCAAAACACATTTGAAACAAAAAACATGTCTGCACACAATTTAAAACAACAAATGAAAAGCCTAAATAAGGCATGTACACAAAAGCCCAAACAAAAATATGCTGCCGCAAAGGAAAACAGGTTACATTACACGTTGGGCCCCATAATAACCAAACCAAAAAAAATATACCTATATATATACTCGTCGGATGCCCTAGGTACGAGTGCCACATGTGTGCAGTCAACAGCACCAATTACGTTGGGCATGTCGGCGACATTATAAAAACCAAGCTTAATGGCGTTTCTGGCTGCCATATCATCCGGAAAATAAATATATTTGGGAGTTATGGCAGCCATGCCTTCCAAAAATTTGGATAGTGCGCGGGGCTCAGCGTAGGCTGGGACATCCCCACGGAGAGGGCACCCAGCCTCTGGAACGAGCCGTTCGCCAAAAATTGCAGGCAGCCAAGCATCTTGGTCATACCTGAAATTGCATGCCCCTTCCTTGTGGTGCGGGCTAACCATGGCCGCAGCTCACTATATAATTTATGGAGGGAAGCGCGATTAAGCCTGGTCAGCTCGAACAGCTCAACATCATTCATGCTATCGATGTTCATGCGACGACGCAGGGGCAATCTGCTCTCAGACATCCGGATCAAATCGATGCCAAAAAGCATAAGCCCTTGATGTGCCACAAACTCGCTCCTCTCCATCCTACTCCCGAGGCCAAATAGCTGCCGGCAAACATTTCGGAAAGCAGCTATTTAATGGCCTTCAAAACAATTAGCAATCACCTCTCTGAATTGGTCGCAAGCCCATGTGAAGCACGTAAAAAATAGGATCGGACGCAAAAAATACGATTTGGACGGGAAAAAGACACGAACTAACGCAAAATATCCGATTGACGTCCGAAATGCATATGTTCATATACGTCTATGCGCGAACGATCGTGCGAATACGAAATGGCCCAAAAAAAAGGAAAAAATGACAAACACCCACCCAAACTTACGATTCTCGATCCGAAATCAATTAACTTTTGCTCTTTGAATCGAGGGGCATGTGACTGACGATGGCCAATCTTGGGGCGAGTTTCGATGAGGGAGCGTGGTGCAGGTAAGGTAAGTTGGGATTAGCATGCAGTACAAGAATTTTTCTGTCAATGCAGTATGTAATACTTTCGTTTTTTTACTTACATTTTCAGCATTTTATATAGTTTCCATTTTTTGCTGCACCACTAAGCAGATAATTTAGATATCGTAGTGCACATGTTCACTCGACCTCTTCATTGTGTTTTTAAAGATGTTGGTATTGACTATACAGTACTTATTTGTTAGCAGCTACTTAGGGTATTGGTTTATGTATTAAAAATGTACAACTGCATGCCTGTGGCGCTAGGAGTGCCTGTGTTCTGCTAATGTATGCAACGGACACAACAATTTGCAATGTTCAACGAAGCTGTCAACCAATTTTTTTATCCTTAAAGGCAGATGGCAAAAAATGTCTTTACGCCTATGGAATGCACTTATTAATCTCAAAAGACAAATCCTGGCA
This sequence comes from Gastrophryne carolinensis, assembly GCA_027917425.1. Classification (NCBI taxonomy): domain Eukaryota; kingdom Metazoa; phylum Chordata; class Amphibia; order Anura; family Microhylidae; genus Gastrophryne; species Gastrophryne carolinensis. The sequence continues at coordinate 496,340,992 of CM051235.1, forward strand.
ACAAATTCAAAGCTCAATAAAACAATTCATTTCATCAGTGCTGTGCAGAGGACCTTTCACAGAGGTAAAGAGAGATAAAATGATGCTTTTTGTGATTAGATCACATTCCATCTCATTATCTGTGCTCTCACGATAAAGCAATTTAGCAAGGGAGCTGGGGTAGGGTCCAGACCTAATTTTTATATGACCAATCTCAGAAACACAGCTGTTAATTTGCCTAGCTGAAGGCATAATGCTGAGTGGCAGTGGAGCTGTGGGGTGTGGGGGGTAATGTGGAGTGGCGGTTGGGCGGTTATAAATGGCACGGATAACTCCTTAATGCAGCCGCGTGCTGGAGAACATTCTTCCCAGTGTAACTGGTGCTCTGTCTGCCTGAATTAGTCATGTGAAAGTGCAAATTGAAAATAATCGGCTCTTGCCGACTGCCAAATCTAAGCAGCTGATTGGATGGCTAGTTGAAAGTCTCCTTAGATGCTGAACAGTACATTAAATTCCTATTTAAAAAGACAGGTATGGCGTAATGCAGCATTAAAGGCACTTAAATCCATAAAGCTGTGCAAATTAATGAATTTTTCTTTACATCTGGACATTTTCTAAATTCTTCCGCCCAATAGATATACTGAAAACACATCACCTATTATTAACAACTATTTTTTGAAGAGCAATCTTATCACTGTGAAAGTTACCACCCCCCCCCCCAAAAAAAAATACTAAATAGTACAATCATTTTAAAGCAATACTGCTGCTATGTCTTTCAATTGGTTAGAGAACTAAATTCATTTGCCTGGCAGCTGACCTGATGAAGTGATAGCCCCGTGCAGAATGGGGAAGAATGAAGAAAGGAAGGGGAATTTCTTCTTCCTCTGCCTCGAGCACTTCCCCCTGGATTCACACCACCAATACAATCCTGAGGCTCGTGTCAGGTTGGTATCTTTTCTGTTAGTGATATACTAGAATCAAACTTAGCTTAGATGTTTTTCAGACAGAAAGCTAAAAACCCTGTACTCACCTTGTGTCCCATGCAGACCAACTGTATCCACGTCCTGATGTTTTTCAGACAGAAAGCTAAAAACCCTGTACTCACCTTGTGTCCCATGCAGACCAACTGTATCCACGTCCTGCATCTCTTGTTGCTTCTCTGACAGGGAGAGCTCCCCCACCATCGCTGGAAAGAGGTGTGTCCTGCATTGCTGAGGTGATAATCAGGATGCCCCCTATGTGTGAACCTCAGCCCAGTTCAATGCAAAACTCACCTTTGCCTTGGCACCCATGGCAATGTAAACAACACCTGCCGCATCACCAGCATCTCTGGACCTGGCCGTTCCCACTCATTATTGCTGAGCTCTACATCTAAACAAAGCTGTATTGACCATCATTAATATGCACAGCATATGGCACGAGAGCGCGCACATTCATTTTGGACCAGGGAAAAGTAGGGTGGCGGGGATGCGCACTGACAGGGACTCAGGAATTTTAATGCTATTCCTCATCTTCCCACATCCACCGAAAACAGGCCTAAAATAAAAACATTCCTCCCCTACTACCCTGGATATACATACCAAATAATATAAATATTTATCTGCTCTCTATAAGGACTCCCACTCCGCCAGAAATGAGTTGCTGTATGTGCTCCCACTGCTGCACTTGCACATTTAAAGTGGACCAAAACCCACATTTTTATCTAGCATCCTATAAATTGCTCCCTCATGAACTGCACCTTTTGCCAATTTTCACTGTTCCTGCTTCACTCTTAACCCAGATAATGCCGCCTCTATTCATTGCCACACCTATGCAATTACTAATCGCCTGCCATCTCACACCGAGGGACAGCAAGTGTTCAGGACAATTCAAAAAGCAAAAACATCTGTTTCTAGTTCTACACCCTAAGAAGGGAGCATAGGCAGGGGCTTTGGCCAAATATATTTTACAAGTTCAGTGGGTTTTGGTCCACTTTAATTACCTAGGCACTGGCTTCCTGTTTTACACTCCACTGAAAATGATGCCCCCATCATTTTCCACTACACATAACTGCAGTAGAATATATTATCAGGCCTAGGGGTATTTTAGGGGCTACAATTTAGGGACTATAAGTGAACCGAGAAAGGTACAGAAGCCTCTGGTTCCCCAGGGGAGTGGAAACACTCATCAGGTAATCCTGGTAAGTAGTAACAACTACCAGGCGACTGAAGATTTTGTTTCCAATTGAAGGAGAGGTTTCAAATTTAGGGTGTAGGTTTGCATTAACATAAAAAGAGACTATATTATATGCATTGTAATCTGCTACTAAGAAATACTCAGCCACTTCTGGTTTGTAACCCACAGCCCCTGAAGCAACAGGGATGTACAGAAGGAAACGACCTGGCTTAAGCAATTCCTATAACCTTAAATGGAACATGCAACTCTAGCTCTACCACGTGTGATCCCTACCTTTCCTCTCCACTCCCATCCTTTAGGCTGTAAGCTCGCAATAGCTCTCCTTCCTATTGTCTCCTGTGCTCACAACACTTGGTTTAAACCTTGTGGCATCTAATTTTGTATTGTTTCCTGTACTATATGTTTTAGCTTGTCTGTAATCATACCTCGTAAAGTGCTACGGAAGATGATGGCACTATATAAATAAACAATACTAATAATAATAATAAAATGTCAGACACTGGATTATTCCAAAACAAGAATAGGCTCTATTGTAAACCCCTACAGCAGTCATGTAGCATTCTCAGCAAAACATTTCAATGGTAATTGTGTGCTCCCCTGGTTCAGGTAGGACGTGAACCAGTAACGCCTCTGGGGGGGTTGGGAACAATGCCATTTGCTTTCCACACTGATCGGGGGCCCTCCTGGACTTCAGCCCGGGATGCTTTCAGGCCTTTTCCTGCAGGCCCAGTGTCAGCATCTTGCATGCTCTGTCCTCCTCATGGCTCCAGGCTTCCTGGCTCTGCTCCTTTTATAGCGGGCCTGCCTCCATTTCCCCTCCTTCTGAATCCCACAAGATCTCGCAGGCCCGACCAGCAGAGTCATGAGGCCACACTCAAAATGGCCCTGGGGCCTCTCAGCAGCTCCCAAAAAAACAGCTTTCACAGCATTTGCTGTATGTATGCCAGAGAGAACCACATATTGGTTCTTCAGGATTAAACAATTATTTTATAGTACACTGACCTGCTAACTTGTGTTATGCCAAAGTCTCTTAACGATACACTGTACTTAAACAGCCACAGACAATGTTTGATGGTCTAGAGAGGATAGTTCCTTGTGGTGCTGCATTCAAAAGGGACAGTAGCAACTGGATAATGCACAGGCCAATTATGGAGGGTGCAATGAGCTGAGTAGCAGTTTGAATGTGGCTGGTGTGGCAACTGGTAGGTTGAGGTCAACAACAGTGGTGTGGTCAGACATGGCAACAGAACATAACCTACAACATGGGCTATGGTCGTCAAGGGACTTGTGCTGGGTTAGACATGGCAATGGTCAGCAAGAGGCATAGGCACTAGGTCAATGAAGCAATCTAAGCAACAGACATAAGTGTTTGGACAAGATCAGCACGGCAGGGTCAGCAACAGGCTACCCAGACAGATATAGGTAGGTGAGTGCAGATACTGGGCTAGAACAATATGGCGGCCTGACAATACAGTCAGCGCTGTGTCCTTCCAGAAAGCTTTTTTAATCAGCTGTCTCTAGTCAGTTTAGATGCTGAGCCTGGTGGCATCTCACATTTATAACAAAGAGGGTGCTGCAACAGTCAGCAGGCATGGGAAGGACTACCTCCTGCAGCAGCTAGCTGGGCAATTATGCCACTAACTGCAAGGCAGACAAGTGAGTAATGGACTGTGACATGTTGTTATTTAAAGTTTAGTAGAGTTGTAGTTGTTAGAACAACAGCAAACAATTATTTTACATGGTTTATTCTATTACCTTTACTACTTAATTTGAGCACTGATTCAACAAAAGTCTTTAAAGAGGAACAACAAACATGAATTTCACTTTTCTGTATGTTGTTCCTTTCTGCAGCGGCATCCCAAATTGGGATGTCCCGCTGTGTGTACCCCTCCAAGTCACCCCGTTTCACTCACATTTCTTCCGCTCCCACGGCGCAGACTTGGGTGAGAGCGTGCGCGCCGCTCAGCCAATCAGCACGTTTACTGTCACTCGGCTCCCTTCGGTGCCGCTAGCCGCATCCTTCCCCACCTTGCAGCTGTGGCTTGACCACGCCGCTCATTCAGGCCGGGAGCTGGCACGGCTAGAGGTGAGCAGGGATGCAGATGGAGAGCACAGAGGGCTCTGGGAGAGGGTGAGTGTTTCTGGGGTAATTGTTAATTAGTTTAGGTTAGAATCGCACACCATACAGTAAACAATGTAAAAAAACAAGCCGGGGTTCAATTTGCAGCCAGCTGTGTCCGCTCCATACACAGCAGAGAACTACTCAATGAAAAGAGATGGCTATATAAATAAACACCCAATACTATGCAACGCCATTAGTGACTGATATTTTAATCAGTAGAGTGCCACAACATATATATAGTGCTAGAACATTCTATATACAGTAAATACATGCATCAGGGTAGGTAAAGAAAGCGCCGTCCCCTTAAGGAGGGCAGCCCACATGACTGGCCTGCGTTCCGTCCGGAGGCAGACCAGCCATGGGGGAAGGGGTCACTGGGGGAAGTGACCTCAAGGGGGAAGGGGAATATAAAAGGGACGTTTGTCCCCCTCCCCTTCCTCTTTGCCCCCCGGCGTGGATGGACGAGCAGTCAGGACTGACGCTCGTCCATCCACTGAGAAGAAGGGACATTGAGCCCCCTTTTGAAGGCCAGGACTGGGTAGGAGTTCCCCCCCCCCTCTACCTAATCGCACCCTCGGGATGCGATCTCATTCCTCCCCCACCCCGCTCTCACCTCCCTCTCCCGCCCCGCTCTCACCTCCCTCCCCCGCCCCGCTCTCACCTCCCTCCCCCGCCCCGCTCTCACCTCCTTCCCCCGCCCCGCTCTCACCTCCTTCCCCCGCCCCGCTCTCACCTCCTGTTTCCGCCCCTCTCCCCGATGTCTGCGTTGGGGAGGGCGGCGGCGGCGGCACCCCCACTCCCTCATGTCTTCAGCGCGGCCCGGGCGCCTCCGCAGGTGAGCCTCTCCTCTCCTCTCCTGTCGGCGGTGACGTCACCCCCTGCTGGCCAGTATCGGCAGTGCAGCCTGAGCTGCCGCATCTCCCCGCAGTCTCGCCGGGCGGGGAGCTTCAGCGGCTCCACAGTTCTTCCCCCGCCGGCTCCCAACACCCCCCCTCTCCGCAGCATCGCCCCCCCCCCATTCTCACACATTGCTCTGACGGAGCAGTAACGGGGGGCGCGTGCCACGCCTCCAGCTCTATTAGTGGGCCCTCCAGCGTCTCCTTTTACGCCTGGAGGGCCCCCTTCAAGCAGCACATCAGGGCCCACCCCGGCAGGATGCACCTGGGGGGGCACCTACATCACCCCCCCCCCCAGAGCGGGTTCTCTCCGCTGCCCACTGCGCACACCGAGCTTTGCCCCCCTTCCGTACCCCCCCCTCTCCTCGCAACACGACCCTGGTGCATGGCCGTTGATTTGGCGCCCCCCCCCCCAACATGGCATCCTCCCCCCCCCCTCGCGCCCTCACCGGCGCCCCTTACTCCCCTCCCCCCATCGCAGCAGGGCGCTCGCGCTACTGTCGCGTGCACGTACGGCAGGGTCTCTGTTTCCCAGCCAGTACCAGCTACTCCCCCCTTCCCCCCCCCCCCTTTTTTCGCAGCTGGCGGTGTTCATCCAGGACAAGGCTCGGAGGGGGGTTGCAGTCGGAACACCAGGATGGCGCGTCGGGGATGCCCCCGACCAGGCGGGCGGTCGTGTGGCAGCATCAGGAGGCGTTGGTCCGGCATCATCTTCCAGAGTCACAGCGACGACGCCAGGGTCGGCGGCAGCGTCAGGATGTCCAGCGGGAAGCGGGTCACTGGGCCAGTCGGGCACGGTGGCCCAGGGAGTCGATCAGCAATCAGACGGACCAGGCGGCGTGATCGTTCGGCATGGTGAGCCACATTTAATCGCAGATGTTATTTTATGTCGCAAGCTGGGGGTGGGGGTTTCCGTGGGTGATGGAGCAGGCTGGGTCGCAGGTTTTTTGGCAGGGGTAACGGATTTGTTGATTAGTTGGGAGTCAGAAGTGAGCTAGGGGGCCGCGGGGGCCAGGTGCAGCGCAAGGCCCGGCATTGTTGTGGGGGCCTGGGGCCACTGTTACGGCGGTCAGTTCTGGGGGGGGTCATTACACCAAGTGGGGGCTAAGGGAGCAGGACATAGGGAGGGAGATAATGTTGAGGACCCAGGGCAAAAGGGGGGGCGACAGGCCAGCACCAATCTCGGACCGGGCAAAAGGGTCACACCTTCGTGTGTTTTGAGGATACGTTGGGGGGGGCATCTTAAGCAGGAGTACGTGGGAGTCTTCACATTGCTGCCGCTAGAACGTTTTGGGGTTGAGAGTTGGGATATGGGTAAGGAGTATCAGAGGGAGGAGGACAAGGACAGAAGGCGCTTTTGGGTGATCTCACTAACTTCTAGGAGTTGGCTGCAGGCGTTCTCTGTGCTGGTGAGTGTGATGGGGGAAAAAGAATCCAGAGCACGGTTCACTATTTCGCTATATCATCTGGGGGGTCCACCTCGTGTACGGTGGCTTGGCCTGGTTACGGTTTGATGAACAATCCCGGCAACGCATGGCAATAAGTGAGGGCTTGGGCTGGGATCGCAGGGACATTGGGCGCTTGTTGAGGGTAGGAATGCAAGGGGGGGTGTACCCGGGGGGCGAGTGGTTTATCCCCCTTTCCGGCTGGAGCCACTTCAGTGTGGGTCGGGGGTGGCGGAAAAGTTGGGGAGCCACTTAGTGGGGTTATGCTTTAAGCAGGAACTGGGGGGTTCCGCAGAGGTGCAGATGGCCTGCAAAAAGGGGTAACGCCAGTGAGAGGGGCAGAGATGCGCCCCTGGAGGAATAAGTATCCCAATCAGGGGAGGGGGCGTGGTGGTTAGCAGGGGATTTTGGAGCTGGGTTTTTGTGATCCCATGTACGGCTCTTCGGGGGGGCAAGCCCTTTAAAGAACTTGAATTCGGCACGGGAAGGGACGGAAGAATTAAGGGAAAAGTCGGGGGCGGGGTGTCTGTGGGGCAGATGGCGGGCCCGTTTAGTGACCCCCCCTCCCCCGCTGGAAGATCTGGTGGTGTCCCGGTTGAGTGTGGTGCCCAAGAAGGGGCAGGGCAAATTTCGCCTAATATACTACTTGTCTTTCCCTAGGGGAGTGTGGGTGAATGGTGATATAGTCTAGAAACTATCATCGGTGTCTTACAGGAGAGTCTGCATTTTGGCTGCTACCGGTGCTTCCGAATAGTTGAAACCTCTTGGGGATGTTTTGTTTGAGGGAGGGGATGATGTTGTTAAATTTCGGGTGCATATTTGAGGCCTTTAGTCGTTCCTGGAGTGGGGGTGAAGGAGATAACTGGCGTGGGGCCCATCACCCATTAGTTGGACGATTTCACGAGAAAACGGAGGGGCCGGGGTCAGTTATGAAACTTTAGGGATTGAGAGTGACATGGTAGAGAAGGTCTGCAGGTTGCCGAGGGACAAAGTTAAGGATGGGTTTGAAGGTTTGTAGGGGCCCTGGGGTTAGATATGTATATAGATATGTATATATTTAAAAAAAAAAAAAAAAGGTTACGCTGCAGCAGCTTCAGTCAGTTCTCTGGAAGCTGAACTTTGCGTGTTGGGCCTTCCCTATGGGGCGGATGTTCACGAGGAGGTTATCGCTGGCAACAGTAGGTGTCAGGGAGCCGCGTCGCTTCATCAGGCTGATGGCGGCCATGAAGGAGGACATCAGGATGTGGGTCACGTTTCTGGAGTCTTTTAACGGGCTGGAGTATTGGGTGGAGCCGGTGAGGACGAACGGTGAGATCCAGTGGTTCAGGGAGGTGGCAGGTGCGGGTGGTTTTTGGGGGGAGGTTTTGGGGGTCGATGGGGTGCTGGCCCCGGGCCAAGGCGGTGGCTAAAATCTGCGCTTATAAGGAAATTGGCCTTTCTTGACCTGTTTCCACAGGTGGGGGTGTTGACACTGTGGGGAGAGGTGCTGAGGAACAAGGCGGATAACATGTAAGTCGTTCGGCAGTCTCACAGACTTCAGACGCAGCTGGGATTGGGTTGTTTGCAGTATAATGTTTGGTGCAGAGTGGCGCATGTGCCTGGAGTTGAAATCTGGATAACTGATGCTCTTTCTCGTTCACAGGGGTAGCGTTCAGGCAACTGGCATCTGAGGGATGGAGATCAGCGAGTCATGCCAAGCTGGCTGTTGGGGATCATGTGAGGTGCCTTTTTGGTTTAATTCAAGGGTTGGTCGCCCCATCCACGTGAGGGTCTTATGTGAAATAATGGCAGCGGTGGTGGGCCTTGGCGGTGGAATTCAGGGGGCCGGCCTCGGAAGGTGATAGACTGTCATGCTGATTGGTATGTGAGTGAGCTGTTAGCGGGAGGTGAGACCCCGGCCTCGGTTGACTGGAAGATGTCAGCCATGGCCATTTTGTCTCTGCTAGAGGGTTGGTCAGACTTTTCTAAATAATTTTGGGTGCGGCAGGCATTGTAAGGTTGGAGGAAAGAGCACAGGTTGGTGGATAGCAGGCAGTCAGTTTCCGGGGAATACTTCGGGGGGTGATTGGTGTTTTTTCCCCTGGGTTTGTTCGTCAAGTTTTGAAGTGCAGTTGTTTAAAGGTGATGTTCTTGTTGGCAGTCTATGGAGCCATGGGGGTGGGGGAGTCGGTGACCCCCAATAAACGGGGGTCAGGGGGAATGTGGCAGAGGATGGGGTCGTGTCTGAGGGGTGGGTTTCTCTACGCATTCGGAGGTTGAAAGCTGGTCGAAGTGGTTGTGGGTAAATATTTTTCTGGGAAGGTTGCTGCTGCTCAGGGTTTATGGGGCTCAGACTGCATAGGTGTGGTCTGCTGTTGAGGCAGGGGCTCTCCGAGGAGATAATAAAGAGGTTGGGGAGGTGGGAGTCGGCAATATGATCGGCAATATGATCGGCAATATGATCGGCAATATGATCGGAGGTATGGTCGGCGGATAGAGTCGAGCGGTCATGGGTGATCGCGATGCATCCCACCCTCCTCCCCCGACCTCCTCCATTGCTTTTTGTTTTAAGATCGGCGCGCTCGGTCATGATCGGCGGTCATTCTTTTATATTTTGCTCTGCAAATGGATTGAGAAGGTTTGAGGTGGGCTGGTATGAGAGGGCTGCAGTGGTGAACTGCGGGAACACACCTTGGAATGGGCATCGAAGTTGGGTCCACCGGGAGTTTTGGCATCACAAGTGGGTGGTAGCGATTTGGAGAGGGTGCCGATGGGGCATTTAATCAAGTCCATAACCCGGGACTTGGGGTGTTTCCGGAGGTGGTTATGGTGGGGTCACAAATGGTCACCTGGCATGTGTGGCGGCGCGCTAGAGTCTTGTTGGCCATAGGGAAGGTCGGGTTGAAGATCAACATGGCGTTAGCGTGGTTCATAAGGTTGAAGGGGTGGTTGACTGTGTGCCATGTCGATGTTGGGGGAGATTTGGGGCTCTTATCAGTCGCAGGAGGTGCACTTGCATGGCAAGGGGGTCGATCTGTTCACATGTCATTGAAGGAGCGGATCAACACGGCGGTGGAGGTGTGGCGGGCCAGGCAGCGCTAAGGTGTCAGAGCTGCCTGGCTGTGGCGGGTCTCCTCTCGGGTTTCGGGTCTGAGGTAGCATTTCCATGGGTAGGGTATGCGGCTGTTTTGTGGAAACCGGCCAGGACGAGTTGGTTAAAGTATTTTGAATGGTTTTGGTTCTGGTAGGGAAGGGGATGTTTTGGTCACTGGCGGTTAGCCCGATTAAGCTCCCTGGCCTAGGAGGTTTTGCGGCCGAGCTTATGTTGGCTTCCGCTTGGTGGGGGTCGGGATGTTAACTTTGTTCCCTCCCCTTCCCTTCATTCTTGGGATCCTAGGCTTCTCAGACCCGGAACAATAGGGGGGACTCTTTACTGCTTGTAAAAATGTTGTTTATATATGTTTGGGCTGTGGCCGATTAAATTTAATCATTCCAACGACATGGTGGTCTGGACTCGTTATTTGGTGGGTGAGAGGTATGACGCAGGGCATATGGAACGCTAGCCCAGTCAAGAAAGCGCCGTCCCCTTAAGGAGGGCAGCCCACATGACTGGCCTGCGTTCCGTCCGGAGGCAGACCAGCCATGGGGGAAGGGGTCACTGGGGGAAGTGACCTCAAGGGGGAAGGGGAATATAAAAGGGACGTTTGTCCCCCTCCCCTTCCTCTTTGCCCCCCGGCGTGGATGGACGAGCAGTCCCACCCGCCCGCCCTGTTTTTGGTTGTGTTTGGCTTTTCGGCCACAGTCTGGGGGAGGGGGGTTGGGGAGTTTTTTGAATATGTGTTAAGGTTGTATGGTTATTTATTTAAAAAAAAAAAAAAAAAAACAAAAACAAAAAAAAAAAAAAAAAAAAAAGAAAAAAGAAAATAAATAAAAAAGAAAAAATAAATAAATAAATAACAAAAATTGAGGTGTTTTGTATTATGTCTGCGGGCACTTGTTGGAGGTGCTGCTGTATTCTGTTATTTATTTCTGTTGAAGTAGGTTGTTATTAATAAAAAAAAAAAAAAAAAAAAGGTTTGTCATACTTGTAAATATGTTAATGTATTGTTATTTATATTTGTTATGTTTTGGTTTTCTTTTCTGTGGACATTTGGATTGTATTTGTCACAGCCATTGGGCGGGTCTCCTCTCGGGTTTCGGGTCTGAGGTAGCATTTCCATGGGTAGGGTATGCGGCTGTTTTGTGGAAACCGGCCAGGACGAGTTGGTTAAAGTATTTTGAATGGTTTTGGTTCTGGTAGGGAAGGGGATGTTTTGGTCACTGGCGGTTAGCCCGATTAAGCTCCCTGGCCTAGGAGGTTTTGCGGCCGAGCTTATGTTGGCTTCCGCTTGGTGGGGGTCGGGATGTTAACTTTGTTCCCTCCCCTTCCCTTCATTCTTGGGATCCTAGGCTTCTCAGACCCGGAACAATAGGGGGGACTCTTTACTGCTTGTAAAAATGTTGTTTATATATGTTTGGGCTGTGGCCGATTAAATTTAATCATTCCAACGACATGGTGGTCTGGACTCGTTATTTGGTGGGTGAGAGGTATGACGCAGGGCATATGGAACGCTAGCCCAGTCAAGATATGTAATAATAGACTGTGTCTATTAACAAGGGATATCCCAAAATCGGTAAGGATCAAATGCATACAGGTTGCAGTTAATCATAAACAGATAATAACACAGTATATCAACAAAATTCTTCAGACACTAGTGCATGCACATAAACAGCGAATCAAGTCAATAAGCAAAGGAACAAGTAAGGAGCAGAGTACCTAAGATGAATGACAGATAAGACCCTCAACGTTTCGGTTAGAGAACCTTCATCAGGAGGGAAATCTGTAACCTCTTCCCAAGGGAGATTGCTTAAATAGTAAAACACTCCAGCAAGATGGCTGCCAGCATCGGTGCACATGTTCGGTGCCAGATGATGACGTCATCAGCGGTCGCGTCCGAGGATCGCGACCAAAACTGGGGCAACAGGCTAAAAAATCACCCATGGTGTCCCAGTGGCGCATGGGGTCCCTGGCGTGCCGCATTATGTGTACCCAATAATATAAAGATGATAAGGATAGTAGTAAAACAGCATAGGGAGAAAAGGTCTTAATTAAGTGCAGCCAAAAAGATGGCCGCCGTCGTCACGGCAACGTATGTTGCGACCAATCAGATGTTTATTTAAATTTATGGGACGCTAATCTTCTGCTATTCTTTGTAGCTTTGTAGGTACATTTATAACCAGAGGCCAGAGTTTTGCTACGTTTTGTACAGCAGTACATATATGTAAGTCTGTACCCAGTTCTCTAACATTACTTCCATACCTTGAGTATTGTGCTATCAGGCATAGGTACTGTCTCTTTAATTACAGACCATGCCTTTTTAATATATCCACTTCCCCTTTCCCTTCACTCCACAATCACTTCACAATTGATTCCTTTTTATAAAGGTTTTTAAAATATTTTTATTCTTTATTCTTTGCAGTAGATCGCATTGACTGTAAGCACTCCAGCATACAGAACTCCAGCTATAAGACATGTGTTACCCACGCCGTTCTTCTCTATTATACCGATATCTCGCTTTGGACTCCTGTCTTCACTTAAGGCGGCGGCCATCTTGTTGGCTGCTGGACGCCGCTTCCAGCATCATCATTCGCCCTGGATGCATTTGAGCCACGCTCCTGTTGGGCTTCGGTCCGCGGTGCTGGCGACCGCCATCTTTGGTTGGACTAGATACCGCACTCCGGATCTTCCCATGATGTACTTCCTCCCGATGGACGTCACTTCCTGCACATCTGTGATTGGCTGCAACATACATTGTCGTGACGACGGCGACCATCTTTTTGGCTGCACTTAATTAAGATCTTTTCTCCCTATGCTGTTTTACTACTATCCTTATCATCTTTATATTATTGGATACACATAATGCGGCACGCCAGGGACCCCGTGCGCCACTGGAACACCATGGGCAATTTTTTAGCCTGATGCCCCAGTTTTGGTCGAGATCCTCGGACGCGACTGTTGATGACGTCATCATCTGGCGCCGGACATGTGCACCGATGCTGGCAGCCATCTTGCTGGAGTGTTTTACTATTTAATCAATCTCCCTTGGGAAGAGGTTACAGATTTCCCTCCTGATGAAGGTTCTCTAACCGAAACATTGAGGGTCTTATCTGTCATCCATCTTAGGTACTCTGCTCCTTACTTGTTCCTTTGCTTATTGACTTGATTTGCTGTTTATGTGTATGCACTAGTGTCTGAAGAATTTTGTAGATATACTGTGTTATTATCTGTTTATGATTAATTTCAATCTGTATGCATTTGATCCTTACCGATTTTGGGATATCCCTTGTTACTTAAAGACACAGTCTATTATTAAATATCTTTACCTACCCTGATGCATGTATTTACTGTATATAGAAAGTTCTAGCACTATATATATTTGTGACACTATATCAGTCACTAATGGCATTGCATAGTATTGGGTGTTCATTTATATAGCCATCTCTTTTCATTGAGTGTTTCTGGGGTTCATGGGGGTTTCACACAGTGGGGCATCCCAATTTAGGATGCCCCAACGACTGGAACTCAGGAGGCCCTGGGGTCTTTTAGAAGTTCCTCTTTATCGGCTATGTTTGTGTGTTTGGAAATAACAGGCATACAGCTAAAGATTATGATAGGACAGGGCTCATTATTTGTGTTTTTGGATACAGAGTTGTGCTTGAACTCTTTATGAGCAAACACATGCTTCCCCCCTCCCCCAGTCAGGAGAAGATTTTTAAATAAAGTACATTAGTCAAATTTTTTATTTATATTTATTTTATAAATATCTTTATATCATATAATATAATTTAATTATCACAAGCGTTTAATCACAGTTGTTTTTTAGAGGTTAGTAGGAGTGCATCAGTGGTCCTCCAGGACTGAAGCAGTGGCAAGTATTTTACAGGGTTGATTGGTTAACTTGTAAATTAAAGGCTTAACCCCTTAATGATAACATTTACCATCACCAGTATGTTTTAAATGTTATATTATGATGATAATGCAGCAGACACGGCATGGCACATGTAAGTAAGAATACCCGTAATGATCCTACGGATTGCAGAGACCCAGGAGCCCTTGCATGTGATATTTAAGGAATGAAACCTGCCGCTAATCCTCCGCACGCCCTGATTTCACAGCCTCTCGAGCGGTGCAATTACAATTAAGTTTAACCACGGTTCTTGTCTTTTAAAGAATAGCAGCATTAGCAGGGAGCAATGTATTAGAAGGATTATCGTTTTGCTCATAAAATTCAGAGTTCAAATAGTGTTTGCACTGTGCTCTAGGCAGGGCCGTTTACACAATGGGGACAGGAGAATGCTGAATAGGGAGGGCGCCACTCCCAAATTTCTTGGATATACAAGTCATAAAAGCATGAAAGAGGAAGAAGACGGGAGGCCTGTTGTGAAATTCTAAACCAGGTTTATTGAACCTGCGCACCTCCAGCTGCTGCGTGCTTGCAGTTAAAAAACTGGAGTCACTGGTTTTCTTTCTCTGGAAACGGTTTGTCAAAGTTTGTCTTTACAGCACATAACAAATAATTTTTAACCCTAGAGTAAATTTAAAAGGAAACCAGTAGTCATGTTTTTGCCTTTGAGGAGTTGTTTTGTCAACAAAAAAAAAAAAAAAAAAGGAAAAATTGTAAGAAACAAAGAGCTACCGAATTGGAACAAGGGAGCAGCTTAGGAGGATCTTACACACGATAACAGTTCTGGTTGTTGTCACACTGAAAAAAACAAACTGCACTGACCTCCGCTTCTACACAGTTGATCCTCATATTCCTGCAGGTTGCAGCAGCCTTGCTTCCTCAGAGCACCAGAGCAATAAAAAGGCCAGCATCAGGGTAGGACAGCCTAGGCTCCTGTGTTGGGCCTGGGTGGCTGGCTCTGAAGGAGGGGGCAGACGATGGCAGGGTACCTAGACAATAGGCTCGATTCAGAGACACATTCGTCCAGGCTTCCGTAGCGGTCTGTGAAAGTTTTGGTGGGTGTTTGTCATTCTTTTGCTTTTTTTCGTTCATTTTTCATTCGTACGAACGTTCGAGAATGCGCTTTCGATGAACAGAAGCAAATCGGAACATTTCCGTTAGTTCGGATCATTTTCCAAGCAAAATCGGAAATTTTCCGTTCGTTCAGAAAACTTCCGTTGTTGGGATGGGTTTCCGTCTGATTCAGAGAGCTGATTTCCGACGGATCACCACCCTATAAATCCGTTTCATTTCCGTTCCACTTACGAGACCTTTGAGGGCTCGGATTGCTATTGTTGAACATGTTTTGTGGCTATGTGGAGGAGTCTGCGCGCCTTTAGCACCAAGACATTGCATGTATCAGCATGGCCGAGGCCATAAATTGTCTAGCAACGCATACCTGAATTAATACATTTCATGTATGCCTTATAGATGCATTTTAATGCTGACCTAAATTAGTCCTTAGCATGTAATTTATTTTTCCACATATCCATATAATTGCTATATTTTTTTAGACTTATGTCCTTTGTGAATTATATTTGGATTGTTGAACTTGAATCTTAATTTGTTGAACTTGAATCTTAATTTGTTGTAGGAGTTATTGTTTTAGTTGGTTACCTTTGCTTTGTGTAATTATTTTATATTTGGTTGCAGGACTGCAAGATGTGCCACTCGCCCTTGCTCCTGATGCCCGTTCTTTGCCTGCAGAATGCGGGCCAGGGGTTCTCTAATCGGGCACTATGCAAAACCCGACCCGTGGTGGCAAGGGCCCTCTGGCTTTTGAAGTCCAGATTTAGGTGTTTGGACCATACGGGGAAGGGGGGGGGGGGCACTGCAGTATGACCCCAGCAAGGTTATACCAAAATTTTTATTCACGTTTTTTAACAGGGACCACACGTGCCAGAGTGGCACAACTGAGTGTCAGGGTCCTTCAGTTGGTGGGCGAGATGCAGGAGCTGCGCAACTCGTTGGGGACCACAGATGAAGAATAATGTTCAGTGGCCTGCCATTGCTATGTATTTTGTTTTTTATAGTTGTAAAAATTGGAAATTTTCAAAAATTTTTAAAATTTTATATTTTATGATGGTATAAAAAAAAAGGTTACATTGTCATTTCATTTACAAAATACATTAACACAAAACTAATGGGCCCAGAAATATTTAAAGATGAATATTCACATGACCGAGAAGTGATTTGGGTAAGTTTTAGGGGGCTAAAATGGAAGAAGAACCTATCCGAGAAGTGGTTTGGGTGAGCTTTAAGGGTCCAAAAGGGAAGATGGAGGATGGTGCTAAGTGATTTAGTTAAACATTGTAGTAGAAGTGAGGGTGGCAAATATGTAGGCAAGCACTTTAATGAGTTAAGTTTGTAGTGCGCAGGCGCAAGATCGTAAGGATTCCGTCTGGACGATTATTTTTTGTAAAATGGAAACAGAATCTATCGGGAAACATAAAGGATTCGTTGGAGGATACAATGGGAAAAGGGCAAAAACGAAAGCCTACGTTGTAACATGTGGAAATGAAACGGAAAATTCTGGATGGAAAATGACATCCTCGTAATTCGTAATCTGCCGTACTAATGGACGGAAACTTTACACACGGTTTTCAATGCATGCATAGAATCGCTCATACGGGAACGGAAACATTTCACAAAAAAAACAGATCGGCGCGAAAACTGAAGTTTTTTTGTGTCTCTCTGAATCGAGCCTAATGACTTTAAGCATCCTAAAGGAAATCCACATTCTGAAAGGTCTTTGGAGCATTCATTAAAATTTGACTTTTAATCTCAGGGTGATCTCACCTCATGTTAATTTACTGTTCCCTTCATCATTCACCTCCAAATAACTACTGCTGTATCGTTAACCACCTCCAAATTATTTCACAAGCTTCTCTTAAAGTGGACCAGCCAGGGAAGGTTGAGTTTAAAAGGAAAACCACCTTTTTGTCAGGTTTTTGGTGTTCGGCCTTATTGTTTTCCTCTTTTGGAATGAAAATGAACATTTGTGTTAGAGAGTGGGAGTGGTTTTTATGGCCTTGAGTATCCAATGTAACAGGTGAACTGTTTAGCAGCTTTGGCTAAGATAATGACCTCTCTAGTTGAGAACCCAGCCATTAACCCTTGCTACTGGAACACAAGACTGTGATTGTTCCAAACTGAAGTAGTTGAATTTCAGCAGAGTAAAGAAGTCTATGATATGTACTCGAAATCACCACTTTGGTGTACATTGCTAAGATAAACACATTGTTGCTATGGAAAACTTTATAACGCAGAGCTGCAAACAAATAGAAACTTAAAAATACAATTCTGTGATTACTCACCTGTAGAACAGGCTCTGCCTGTTGGAAGGACCTTGGTAAATACCCAGGGAGCCGAGGTGAGACCGAAGGGCAAGGCCACAAACTGGTAGTGATGATCCTCCAGAGCGAACCTGAGGAATCTCTGATGACCTGGAAAGATAGGTATGTGAAGGTAAGCATCCTTGATGTCTACAGAGGTCATGAAGTCCCCTGGGCGTAGAGAATTCACAGCGGAGCGCAGAGTCTCCATGCAAAAGTGTCTGAATCTGACAAATTTGTTGAGGGACTTTAAATCCAGGATGGGCCTGATGGACCCGTCTTTTTTGGGAACAATGAAAAGATTGGAATAGTAGCCTTTGCCCCTTTCCCTCAAGGGTACCCGGCAGATGTCTCCCAATTCCAGAAGGCCTTGGACAGCAAGGGACAGACCCTGAGCTGACAGGGGGTTTTGAGCTAGCCGGGATTTGATGAATCTTGGGGGCGGCCAGGCTGTAAACTCTATCTTGTAACCAGAGGACACTACCTCCTGAATCCACCGGTCTGAGACATGACGCCTCCAGACGTGAGCAAAGAGCCGAAGCCGTCCCCCCACCCGGATGGGTGAGGGTGCCCCTTCATGCCTGAGGGGGCTTGGGGGAGGACTTAGGCTCGGGACCCCAGGAGGGACCAGGGCGGCCACGTCCTCTGCCCCTTCCCCAAAAATCTCTGCGAGCTCCAGCAAAGGAAGCTCCCCGTCCAATTCTGGAGCCACGGAAGATAGGAAAAAAGGCACCTGAACCCCGAAAGGACCGGGGCTGCCTTCTACGCTGAGGTAACTTGCCTCCCTTAGCAAACAAGTCCAGACGTTCCCCAAAGAAGTGCAGCCCCTTGAAGGGAAAACCAGTGAGAGCCTTCTTAGCAGCGTTGTCAGCTGCCCACTGGTGCAGCCAGATCGAGCGGCGTCTCACCACCAACAAGGCAGATGCCCTACCACACATTCTAATGGTATCATCCAAGGCAGAGAGAACATATGCAACAAATTCCTCACAACGCAGAAGAGCTCTATACTCTTCACTACCTGCATCATCAGGGGCCCCATCTAAGAGACTCCTGAGCAGGCTTTTAATAGCAACAGCCGTAATTGCAGAGGCACAGACCGGACGCAGCGTGGTCCCCACACAAGCAAAGGCATGGCAAGCCAGCTGATCTATACGCCTGTCCTCCCCATCCCTCAGTGTAGTAGAGTCAGGGGAATGCTTGACGGATGTGTTGGACAACCCCAGAAATGGTGCATCCACCTCGGGAGGACATGACCAACGTTTAACCATCTCAGCGGGAAAGGGATACCTTTTATCCCAACTCTTTGGTACCCCGGGAAGCCGGCTAGGCCGTTCCCACTCTTTGAGCACCAGATTATTAAAGTGAGTTTGTTCAGGAAACTCCAAGCGTGGTTTAACAGTATGAAACAGCTCCCCCTGCTGCCGCGGAGCCACGGCAGGAGGAGAGATACAGAGCACTTAAAAAATGTGAGCTAAAAGCCTGTCAGTATCATATGAAGCCCATGGGTCAGACCCCGAATCGGCACCATAAACCTTAGGCTGATCCTCAGATGATTCTGAATCAGAAAATAATTCCCCCTCTTCCAGGCGGGTATAACCGGTAACATAAAAAATTCCTCAGCCTCCATAGGAAAGAGAGTAACACCAGGTGATAAATGCAGCTTCTTAGCAGAAGCCTTACGCGGGCCAGACCCAGCAATATGTCTTTCAATGCTGGCCACCCGTGCAGCCAAATCAGGTTGAGACTCCCCACTGGTATGCACCTCATTCGGAGTCAGATGGAAGCGTGGGGGGGTAGGCGAAGCCAGAGGGGGCGCAGGCCCAGCCACAGGTAACCCAGACTGCAGCGCAAGCGTCTGCTGGGCGCAAGGGTACACACATCCCGACATCCTCACTTATAGGGGATACCCCACACGCCACACACAGCCGGGCTTGTCCCGAAGGAACCCCAAGCACATTATCCTGAGAAGCCTCCATTTGGTGATTATTGTGGCACAACCGGCCAATTGGGATTGGCGCTAATAAAGCTACCCGGGATGCCCCAATAGCCCACTAGGGCCCGCCCCCCAAAGAGCGCGAAAACGCGCCCCGTGACAAGGCCAGCCGATGCCGCCGCCGCCGCGGAGCGAAGTACAAGCGCGCGGCGGCGGCGATAATAAAACCCAGTGCAATCACAACAAGGATACATACAAAGTTTAACGCATACACCCCCCCCCCACCGAGGTCTACCCAGGGAGAGCGAAGGGGAAGCAGCGGCCTGCCTAAGAGGAGCCTAACTGAGGGGATAGGGGGCGAAGGGCAAACGGCCGCGGGAGGGGCATCCCATAAGGCTCACCACGGGCCTGTACCACCTACCCTTTGGTGGGGGACTGCGGTTGGAGCAGCGCTCCTTAGCACCTGACAGCGGTGTTGCCTACCATCACCCGACCAGCGCAGCCTAAGCTGGGAGGCAGTGAAAAGGAACAGGTGGGAATAGTCCTACAGGGCCACAGGCTAATAAGCCCCGCTCACCTGCGAGTAGAAAGAGCCATCTTCTACTCATCGCAGCCCAGACTGCAGAGAAGAACTGGGGAATTTGTGGGAGGTCCCTGGTATATATGGGGCCGGGAGGAGCCATCTAGAGGATGTATTACCCAAGAGTAAGGAATATATTCTGGAACAGGACGTGCTGTATACTTAGAATAAAAACACATATGCTCAGCACATTAAAGACATAATTTTGGCACACAATAATGGAAACTTTTTGCCTAGCAACAGAAGACATCAGCTGCCCCAACTGTCTCAGCCAATTGGAGGTGCCCTATTTAAGGGCCACTTTCAGGAGCAGAATAGTGCTGACTATATTGTTGAGTTGCTGTGCTTTTACAGCCATCCCTAGGCCACCTGTCATACCTACCTGCCTTGGATTTCTATTACTGGTCTCATACTGACCACTTATGCCGACCAGGTTGCCAAATGCTACTACGTCTCGACCACATTCGAGATGCTATGTTACCAACCTCATCTCCAGACTATGTTTAAGTAGCTGCCCACTTTGGCAACCTGGCCATGATCAGAGGGTATAGCAGTTTCCAGCAAATGCCATTGACCCACCACCACTCCTGACCCAGGGCTATACCATTACAATTCTGAAGCGTGTTTGGGAATCCACAGACGGCCTGCAAGACTTTGAACCAGAGTACATGGCTTACTTTGGGGACTGTTTATTGTGTACTTATTTTCTATATTACTGTCTCAAAGGGATTCTGATCCCTCTAGCCCTTTCGCTGCCAGCCTATCTGGAGATTTTGTCACATTTGTTGCCAGACCATTTTGCACTCCCCATGTTCAACTGTGATTTTTGAAAGATTTCCAGGGATTTGCCAGGGAAATTATATATTGTTTTTTTCAGCAGAGTCTGGGCTTTAACAGGAAATTTCATCTTTGTCATTTTTTAGATGAAATATTTGCAAATTAATATATATATATATATATATATATATATATATATATATTGTAGTGTAGTGTATTTGTAGTGATTTTTTGTAATTAAAAGTTTATCAATAAAATCTTATGTGTAAAAGCCCCATTTCCCCCAGTTACAACAGTACCACTTATGCATTGCTAGACACCCTTTCCTGCCCAGGAGACTCCCCCAAACTGAAACAGTGCTTTAAAAGATTTTCAGATAAAATACAACTGTGCTATGCACACCTTGCAGTTTTTCAAGAAAAACAACCCTTTACATTTGAAATATCCCCCACAAAATATGTATTCTCTGGAAATACACACCTCAAGCTTTCTAAGCATACCAGGCTCAAAGCCACATTTTCCTAAAAAAACTATATGCAAACAATAAAAAACAAGTTAAATCTAAAAAAGCAACATCCCCCGAACAGAACAATACCCAAAATGCATAGGTACTGTCAAGGGAAGAGTTGGCAAACACCCCAAAGTACGCATGTGCGTAGGAATAATTTTACTTGAAAATTTCAGCTCTGCAGACAAAGTGCGCACCTTGCAATTTTTCCACCAAAACAACCCTTTACATTTGGAATGCCCCCCACAAATCATATATTCCCTGAAAGTATACATATTAAGCTTTCTAAGTGTACCCAGCTTATTGTAGTGGGCTCATCTTTCTGGAAGTACTCCCTCGAAGAATTCTTTGGTTGCACAGGGTTTCCCTAAAGAATTTATAAAAAAGCAGAATAAAAAAAACACCTTTTCCTAAAATATCAATGCAAACAAGAAAAAACAAGTTATTCTGAAAGTGCAAGGTCCCCGAAGAAGAACAATACTCAACATTTTTGCAGGAATTTCCAGGAAAATTCTATACATTTTTTGTGGCAGAGTTTAGGCTTTAACATGAGATGTCTTGTTTGTAATTTAAAAAAAAAACCATATTGCATGTAAAAGCCACATTTCTCCCGATTACAACGATACCACATATGTACCGATAGCACCCTCGTTCCTACCCAGGAGACCCCCCCAACCTGAAAAGAGCACATATAAAATACAACTACTATCAACACTATAAAGGGTTAATTTTAAAAAAAAATCTTCTCAGGGAGAGCCTCCATTTTGGGGGGAATTTTAAGGGTTAAAACCCCCCACCCAGCATAACCAGCCTGTGACCAGCTATGGGGGCTTGTAGAACAGGGCGCAGGAGCCAGCTTTGGTGGCCCCCCGCCCTGCAGGCTACAAGCCGGCATAGGCTATGGCCACAGGCTTCTGCCCCCACGGCCTTTGGGGAGGAAGGTAATGGGGGGGCTCGGGGTTAATGGCAAGTCACCAGCTAGCTGCAGGTGACTTGCCAGACCCAGAGCCTTGTCAACTGTTATAGGTATATGGTCTTATAGATCCCTTACCAGTTCACAAAGGGTTAAATGTAAAAAAAAAAAAAACAGAGAAAAAATATATATTATATATTTTTTTTTAATACTTACCTCCCATCCATCCTGGAGCACTGTGTCCCACACTGATCACTTTGGCTTCTGCTCTCCTGCTGCTGCTGGAAGCCTTTTATACCTGCTGGGTGACAGTTAACATGGGGTTAACAGTTAACTGGGGGACCCCATTTGTTGGGCAAGTTTAAGGGTTAAAAACCCTTAAAAATCCAAAGAAAAAATGGTGTGAGGTCCGCCATACCCAGCCTGTGACCAGCTATGGGAGCTTGTAGAACAGGGCGCAGGGACCAGCTTTAGTGTCCCCTGGCCGTGCAGGCTACAAGCCGGCATAGCCTATGGCCATGGGCTCTTCTGCTCCCCCTCGGGCTTTAGGGTGGCAGGTAATGGGGGGGCTCAGGGTTAATGGCAAGTCACCTGCTAGCTGCTAATGACTTGCCAGCCCCCATGGACCCCTTACAAGTTCCCAAAGGGTTAACCGTGAAGAAAAACACCACACAAAAATGTCATTTATTTAAAAAAAAACATTTTTTTTTTACTTTACTCACCTCCGATTGTCAGCTCCTGTGTCCCTCGCCGACAGATGCCGCTGATCGCCGGCCAAAGGAGAGGGGGAGGCAGGAGATCAGAGCATCTCCTGCCCCTTGCCTCTGTCCACCAATCTCCAGGTATCTGACACCCGAGCTGCGGGGAGCCAGGACGACGCCGAGCGGGTGAGGGGGCTAGTCGTTAAGATGGCGGTGCCCATCGGGAGGCAGTGGGAGAGGGCTTTGTTGAGCCCTCTCCTGAAGGCTGAGTAGCCCGGGGGGGAGTGATCGAAGTCCCCCCCCAGGAGGAGAGCCGCAGGTAAGTAAATGTAATTTTTTTATTTAACAGGATCTGCTGATGCGGGGGACGCCCTATTCCGGGCACTCCCCTGCAGCCTGATGCCCCCAGGGTGAAAAGGAGACCGGTCTGGATCGAACGAGGGGTCAGGTGAGTCTTTTTATTACTTAGTTTTTACTGTAGCGGGGGGGAAGTCAAGCACGTAGTTTCTACGTGCTTGGCACTTAAAAGGAGTGGAAGCGAGCACATAGAAACTATGTGCTCGCCACTGAAAGGGCTAGTCTAGTCTTAGTATGAGACTAACACCCAAAGAATACTAGAGAGCACACACCTACAAAATGATAAACATTAGAAGTGTATTATGGCCGAGGATCAGTCAACAATGTGGTCCAAGAAGAAGAGAGGGATAAAGAACAAATGCCCAAACTACAACCTACCCACATGTCTGCTCCTATAAGGCAGATTGGTCAATCAGACAGTTCAATGACTATGCTCTACATTACACAGAAATATCCATATACTATGCTTCCGGGTGTCTCATACATATCGGGAGTCTGCAAAGCTCCTTCTGGCCGTGCGGTCACAGTGCTGGATTCTTGGGGTTAATGATTAGTCAAATTGGCAAGACAAAGTTTATTGTTTTTATTCAATTACTCCTCACTGCCTTTCTAATGCCGTTTTCCAAATGATGTTAATATGATTGTGGTGAAATCATTACCCAGGTTATATATACATAAGCAGTATGCAGAGTGGTCACTATAGTTCGAGCAGAGTTTAGTTCTACACAATGAAAATGGCCACCGCAAGAATGGGATGCCCCTCAGGGAGATTGGGTCCTTTTTTAACGGGAGGCTCCCAAGTCCCTTAGATATGTTTTTAAGGTATTTATTTGTGTTACTTGGTGTACAAATTTCAAACCAGGTCCAATATATATATATATATATATATATATATATATATATATATATATATATATATTTTAAATTCTTTTAATACAGAGAGTACAAAAACAACGTTTTCAGATACAAAGACACATATAGGTAAATTGAAATAAACAATAGCATTAGGCAGTGTTTACATATAGAAACTGTTCGGTCAGCAACCTTGTATTCCACAGGCCCGACCCCCCTACGGACCCACTACTCCGCATCCAGTGCATTATCTGTTGGCAGTGCACTCCATACCTCTAGGGTCACCCCAACGGAGAGGGGAAGTATCTCCTCTGCGCCATGCTGGCCTATGTTACCCGTGTTTCTCTACCCTTACGGGGCTCCTTTGTCGACCTACAATAATCCCCTAAGCCAGCAGTTAACTCCTCATGTCAACTGTCCAACTTATCACCTGGGAAAGGTGTCTAATTAATCAACAACAACTAAACCATGAAAGGTGAAATAAGAGAGGGGAAAAAAAAGGAGCGAGAGGTGTGGGGAGGTCCCTAGACAGATTCCAACAGGGCCCTGCATTCCTCAGATTCTGAAAACACCAACCACTATACCAAGTGCTGGTAAAGTTTTCTTCTCTGTTCTCCCTTGAGAGCGTAAGGCTTTCGAATCTCATGATATCATTCACTTTCAGGACCCACATTGCTGCCGAGGGGGATTCTGCCCTTTTCCACACTTGGAGAATGCTGACAGATGACAAAGCAGAGATCTTCTGTATTCCTTTGTCGGGGCTTTTGATAGGTGGAGAAGGCAAACAGCCAGATCTTCTGGTATATCTGTTTCTAGCAGGCTCCCTGCCGCCCGCCTGACCGTATCCCAGAATGCTTTGAGTTTAGAGGATGCCCACAAGATGTGTAGTAGGTCGCCCCTTGCCATCCCACACCTCCAGCAGTCCGCAGCGGTCTCAGGGAAACATCTGCCACCAGAGCACTCTGTACCACCACGTGAGTATTTTATAGCTGCATTCCTGATACCTGGTGCAGGTTTTGTGAGGCATTTTCCTATGTTGTTTGGGCGAGAACGAGGTTTCCAGATCTTCCTCCCATTTCCTCAAAAAAGGGGAGTTCATCTACCTCAGGGAGTCTATTAGAATCTTGTGTATAAATGAGAGGGTGTGCTGCTCCGCGTTCCTACTAGAACACAATTCTTCAAATGGGGTAAGTTTCCTCTGTTCACCTTAAGAAGTGAAAGAGTTGGAGACGCTGCCAGTCTGTCCAGGCGGGTAGTCTCCTCCACTGCTCCACTCAATCTAAGTCAGCCCACTCGGACCAGAAATGCTTCACCCTGTAAACCCCCACTCTTCTCCACTCCCCTGGCATCTGTCCCTCACACCCAGGGGGGTATGGGGGTTGCCTAGGATCGGGAACATGGGTTATGGAGAGGGTGAGAGCTCCGGGTGCCCAAGGCATTGCTGGCAGATCCGTAGGGTTGCGCCCCTTGTGGGGTCTTTCATTGCATCTGTCCCTCACACCCAGGGGGATATGGGGGTTGCCTAGGATCGGGAACATGGATTATGGAGAGGGTGAGAGCTCCGGGTGCCCAAGGCATTGCTGGCAGATCCGTAAGGTTGCGCCCCTTGTGGGGTCTTTCATTGCTTGCGGTATATCCTTACCCTCTAGCCACAGGATATTGGACACTGGGGCCTTTGAGAAACCCTGTTCTAAGCCCACCCATTGTTTATGCCTCACGTGTAAGCACCAGTCTACGGCCCTGCCTAGATGAACTGCCGCATGATATTGAACAGGATCGGGAAAACCCTGCCAGCCCTGTTAGCCTCGGTTTCTTTCCCCCCACACACAAACCTGACTAAAAGTACTCTCACCTTCTGCAAGAAAGTTTGCAGGATATTCACTGGCAGTGCCTGCATTAAGTAGAATAACCGGGCGACGAAGTTCATCTTTAGCGCATTGCAATGGCCAAACCATGATATTTTGCCTAAAGACCATCTATTTATCTCTTCTTCAAACTTTTTTGGGGAGGGAAGTTTAAAGCGAAAATGTTTGCAAGGTCATTCCCAATTTTTGTCCCCAAATACATCACGCTCTCCCTTGCCCATATAAATGGGAATGCGCTTTGGATGTTGCCAAATCTTCTTGTAGGGATGTTCACGTTTAAAGCTTCGGACTTCTGCAAATTAATTTTATAACCCGAGAATTCCCCATACCGTCTCAGTTCCCCCATCAGGTTTGACGGGGATGTCTCGGGGCACGTCAGACAGAAAATCAAATCATCCGCATATGCAGTTACTTTATATTGCTTTGAAAACTGGTCTCCCGTCAGACAGGCAGGGATACTGACCCCTTCATTAACAAGGATCAGCAAGAAGCCGAAACATTTACTCAGGACCAGGAAGGCAACCATCCAAGTAAGATCAGTCCAAAGGGCGCATTGGCCCTGGAAGCAAACGAGATCAGGCGCATACCTAAGGAGGCGCCCGCAGACCCCAAAGGGCATCAGTCCCCCTAAGGGACAAGAAACGACCAGGAAAAGTGCCACACCTGTTGAGGGAATGTAGACCCCTTACTTCAACATTACTAAGAATAAGGCCCATAGGCAGACTAAAAGGACTTAAATAAGGATCATAAAACACCACCTTGGACAAAATGGTCCGGCGTAAGGCGGAATACCACCACATAATGGTGTGTATATATATATAAATACATATATATATACACACAGCTATATATATAATGAACGAGGGCTAAGCAATCAGAGCCACCTGCTCAGGCACACGTCTGACTGAAGCAACCACCCCCAGAGGGGCGACTGAGCCACAAAAACAGCTCAGAAGGCAACCAGAATAAGACCCAAGGGAAAAATTCCGCAGGGCAGACAGAATGAAAACTGATCCCAACAGGGACCATAGAACTACTTGAGAGATGTCCTTGAGCATCCCCAAGAGAACTCCTAACAAGGAAGACTGAACCAGACTTCTACAGGAAGGCGGACAGGACAGAACCTGAACCTTCAAGAACCTAGATGGGGAGCCAACCCCAACCTATGCTGGAACCACTCCAGAACCCCGGAAACCGAGAACGTCCAACAGGGGAGAGACCAAGACTCATGCCAATCAATATGGGTACACCCTAACCCATAACGGACGGAGGAAGAGGAAGCCAAGGAAGCTTGCTCGTAGCCCCCCATATACCAAGTCACCCAGAAGATAAGCCCGTCTCCAAGGGGTGAATGAATCAGCTGTCAAGTCCCAGACTAGAGTCTGTAGATTGGGAGGACATAGGAATGGAGCCCGACAAGGGCAGAACCGCACTCCTGAGAGAGCGTACAGTTCAGCTGACCTCAGCAGAAGCATCTGCGAACCACAGTTCACTAGGCCACCCAGGGGCCATCAAGCTCACGGGTCTCATTATCAGCACGACCGTGCGCAGAAAACCCACAGCAGGGTGAATAAAGAGAAGACATATAAAATAGAAGTCTATACACAAAGTTACTAAGCCCCCATGACCAGAGTCAGAATATTCTGGGACAGTAAAAACAAGGGCAGAGCCCCTGTGATATTGGCGAGACCCAACAGAGCCACCCTAGTTGGCTCCCAGAGGGACACCAGGATAGCACAACCTGCCACTGAAAGACATCCATTGGAGCGAATACCACTGAGGAACAGGGGACGTAGACCCCCACCCAGAACAGGATCAGGAACCCTCCAGAGGGATCATCCTGCTTCAAGCTCCAGACCAATAATAAAACAGGCCATTGTCTTCCAACAGACCAAGAGTCCCCAAATAGACAGGCCCTAAAAGAGGAGAAGTCCAGCCGTATAGAGTCAACGGAAGGCTCACTGTTTCAACAAACCAGTAGGTAAGATGGACCCTCTAAGGGACCCTACCTAGGAACCACAGGGGGTTTGGGAAGAAATTCCCCCCCCCCCCCGCCAACCTGCGAGACTTGGTACCCAAGGTGACCATTCACAGGAAGATGCAGGCAAAGAAGGGGGTGCCCCCTGACAGGGTCCTTGAGTATAATCGGCTCAAGAGGAACCACCGTGCCTAGGGGAATGAGCACAGACCTAGCTCCAGGGGTGCTGGAACCCCATGTAGGATCACTAACCTAGTGTGCAGAAGAGCCTAAGGGCTCGGTATATAAGGGACAGCATCTGATACGCCACCAACGAGCCCACCAGCTGCAATCCTGCCTGGTGAAGGTAATATATCAGCAAAGAGGGACAGAGAACTTGTCCCAGAAGATCCCCTACCGTCAAAGAAGAAGGAACTAGCCGGAGCCGAATCCAAATGCAATTCTAGGAGAGGAGATACTGGAGAATGGGACAAAATAGGAACTAAGGTGACTGAACACCCATCCCAAATAACTCCCCATTGTAAGTAAGAAGGACAACCTAGTAGGTCCTTATGCGGCTGCCCCTTGGTCTCATTCGAGACAGCACTCCCATCCAAGCCGTAGCGAACACAGGGAGCGGGGGAGGGGCCTAATAACACGGCCACAATCAGCGGTGTTGATCACCAACACCCACCTGTAAAAGCCTCAGTGTCTTGAAGACACATGTGAGCCAAAATAAGCATCTTAGCATTCCACTGACGGCCAGAGGCCCACTGATTTACAGAACGCCGACGGCCCAACTCAGAGACGCCAAGCAGAAACGCCTGTGGATACAATCGCCAAACCCATGGAGGGTTAGGATGGGCAACCGCCTCATCCTCCAGGAGAAAGCGGAACAAATTGGTGTAGAGGCCGCTGCCTCTATCTGTTAAGGGCATCCTGTCAAGGAGCCCAGACCTAGCAGGCCAAGGAAGGCCTGCACCAACACCTGAGGAAAGACAGGGACCAGAAGTACCCTGACCCACTCGGGGAAGAACCATCCAGCAAACACCGTCCCGCAACCAGAGGGACTACCTCCTGAATCCACCAGAACGAGGCATGGTGCCTCCTGATAGGAGCAAGGTGCTGTGGCTATCCCCTCACCCAGGCGGGTGAGGGCGTCCCATCATGCTTGGGGGGTTTTGGTGAAGAAGTCGGGCTTAGCCCGACCAGAAGGCCCCTGACGTTGTCTGCCGCTCCTGGGGCAGGAGTCTGTACCAGGCCCCGGAAGGGGCACCCCTGGTTCTTGCTTAACACTATGATATGGAGGGGGAGGGGTATCCCTGCTCCGAGGGTACCGAGACGGCCGCCCTTGATGGGGCGAATTGTCCTCTTTTTTAAATATATCCAGACGGGCCCCAAACAGTCGTTGCCCTTTAAAGGGAAGCCCAGTCAGAGTCCTTTTAGCAACATCATCAGCCCCCCACTGTCTCAGCCAGAGCAGTCGACGTATAGCCACCACTGGGGCAGAGGTCCTTGCACACATTCTGGATGTCATCCAGAGCTAAAAGGATAAATTTAACAAATATATCACAACTGGAGAGTGCATTAAACACCTCCCAGGGTAAATCCTCAGGGTGATGCTCAAGCATCTGTCTTATGAGGGTTCTAGCGGCCACTGCAGTGATGGCCGCGGCACAGACAGGACGCAGCGCCGTTCCTGCACAAGCAAAGGCGTGCGAAGCCAGCCTCTCGATGCGCCGGTCCTCGACATCCCGAAGGGTGCTGTAAGCCGGGGCTGTGAAGAAGGGGGGGTTAGGAACCCCAATGATCGGTGCGTCCACCACGGGAGACGATGACCAACAATCCACCATCTCAGGGGGAAAAGGGTATTTCCAATCCCAGTCCTCTGGGATCCCTGGAAGTTTAATGGGGCATTCCCATTCCTTAAGAACCAGAGCGTGGAAGTGAGCCTGCTCGAGAAATTCCAAACGCCCAGTCCCCTCTCGGCTTGGGGACCGCACCAGGGAGCGAAATAGCCAGGGCCTTAAATATCCTAAGCAACATACCATCAATGTCAAGCTGGCCCCAGTCACCCTGGCCAGAATCATCGTGACTCCTCGGCCTCTCATCAGAGGAACCTGGATCAGAGAACAGATCTCCATCGTCAGATGGAGCACTATCACAAGGAGAAGAGAGCTCCTCCGAACCCATAGCAAAGGCCGAAGCCGGGGGCGTCAAGGGCCGCTTCCTGCCAGGACCCAAGCGTTCGGACAACCCCGTAACAATCTGGTCAAGCGTAGGCCGTCTAGAAGACAGGTCAGGTTGTAACTCCCCGCTGGAACATGACTCAACAGGAGTGAGGTTTAGGCAAGGGGAAGAGGGAGAATGGGAGCGAGGTGCAGCCACAGGTGCCACTCGCAGGGCCGGTGCTTGCTCGGCACAGGGCGTGCACACCCGTGCCCTGTCAGCATCAGCATGGGGGAGACCACACGCTATACACAGCCGGACTTGTCCCAGAGGGACCCCGGTCACATAATTCTGAGATGCCTCCATATGGTGATTATCTAGGCACAGTATGCCCGTAGGGATTTATGCGCTAGGCAACCCTGGATGCCCCAACGACCCGCTGATTAATGTGGGAGATTTGCAGGAAGGCCCGCTAATAACTATATATGTATAAATATATATATATATGTATAAGGATATAAGAGGCCGGGAGAAGCCGCCGGAGACTCGGCGTCTGAAAAACATAAGGTGAAAGAGGGTGTCAGGGCCATGCGCAGCTGGAAGAACAAATAATAAGAAATCACCCGCGAGGCCACTTACAGACCAAGGGAGGAGGGGAACAGCTGCCATGCGCGCGCGAAGATCGTCAAAATGGCGCCCAGCAAACCTCGGAGGGTGGGCTCAATGCTCGGCCGTGACGCGGAGTGCGCCAAGACAAGTCCCCGCCCACCCTGAAGAGCGCGAAGCTCTGGAGGTAAAAAATAAAAAGCAAGGATAAAATCACAACGGCTGTTGTAACGAAAAGGCGCTGCGGCATCTAACGACGCAGCAAACTATGTAGTAGAGAGAAAAAACAGCGGCAGCCAAAACAGAATAAGGAGCACGCAGCGCGGCTCTGACACCCAGATGTCAATAGGCAGAAATAAAGGCATTAAGCGTGACTAACAGTACACTGGGACCGCCACACACCTCAACCCCCCCCCCTTTCTTTTCCCCTTAACTAGTTGGGGAAAGAAGGAGGGTGGCAACCCTGAAACAGGGTCCACCACTACTCAGGGCACGGGGCAATAGTGCGGGAGGGGCATCCACTAGAGGCTCACCATTAGCCTTGACCGCCTACCCTATGTTGGGGGATTGCAGTGGAGCATGGCTCCGTTAAGCACCCAAGGTGCTGCCTACCTTCACCCGACCAACGCAGCCCAGGCTGGGAGGCATAGTTTCTCAAAGAGGACGGGTGGAAATAGTCCCACAGGGCCGCGGGCTGTAAGGCCCCGCTCGCCTGCGAGAGCGTGATACTTCATGTCTTCGCAGTTCAGCACTGCAGAGAAATCTGGGGATTTGTGGGAGGTCCCTGGGTATATGAAGGGCCGGGAGGAGCCTGTTTTTGCATGTCTGCAGTGAACAGCGCCCTCTGGTAGAGGATTACCCATGTGTAAGTATTATAGATGGAGCAGGACGTGCTGTATGCTTAGAATATTTGGTTTTCTCCGGACCCTCCAAGAGAGGTTCAAGGGTGAGTATGCATATCAGTGGTGAGAGTGGGCAACCCTGCCTGTTCTGTTTGAAATCCAGAGGGAATCCGAGAGTGCGAAGTGGGAGCTGTAAACGTTTGAGATCCAGCCCAGAACATCGGGGCCTAGCCCAATGTGTCTAAGCGTGGCCCGCATGAATTGCCAATTGATCAAAAGCCTTCTCGGCATCAGTAGCAAGAAGAAGGGAGGGGCAGTCTTTCTGTTGTTCCAGTTTTAAGGTTTAACATCTTTATTGTGTTAGCCCTAGCTTCTCTGTGTGGCATGAAACCCACCTGTTTAAGACCTATAACATGGTGTAGATGAGGGGTGATCCTGGAGGCCAAAATCTTAGCAAACAATTTTAGGTTAGGGTTTAGAAGCGAGATCGGCCTGTAGCTAGCACAAAGGTTCGGGTCCTTGCCCTCTTTGGGAAGCACTGAAATGTGTGCTCTGAGGGAATCTGGTGGCAGAGTCCCTCCATCTTTAATCAAATTAAATACATCCAGAATTTTGGGGGCCAGTAGTGGAAGCATTTTCTTATAATAAAGGCCATCTGGACCAGACACCTTCCCCCCTGCCGAGGCCGCCACTGCCTTCTGGAGTTCGGCCAGGGAGATTGGCTCCTTCAAACCCTCCAATACCCTCTCCGGTAGTTTGAGCATCCCCGATTCCCTGATGTACTGTGCTATCAATTGTTCTTGTTCTTCACCCTGCACTTTAGGGAGATTATACAGAGCTTCATAAAATTTCTGAAAAGCCTCTGCAATATCTTTTGTAAGGTGAGTCACCCGGCCTTCTGAAGTGATGATCTTTGGGACATATGTCTTCACTCTCTCGGCCTGCAGGGCTTTAGCCAGTAACGTGCCGCATTTATCCCTTGACTCAGAATGCTCTCCGGCACTTGGTCGTTTGGGCCTTTATCTTAACACAGCATAACGTTTTCAACCTCTCTAAGGGATGTCAAAGCTGAGAGATGTTCAGCGGATAGTGACTTTTTATGTAGCATTTCTAATCTCCCAATTTCTCTAAGGAGCACTAATGTGCTGATCCTCCAACAGCCCTCAGGTAGTATCTGCTGCCGAAAGAGGGTGGGTTAGTTGCTTTAAAATGCGTTTCTTGCAAAAAGGCCACTTGTGCCTTTTGCCCCCTAAGGTTTCTCAAAATTAGTGATCTTTTCTCCGGGCTAGTCAAGCCCTTGACATTGAGTGTCACTATGTTGATGTTTGTCATACTGTTGTCTGGTAATGGCACGTGTAACACGTATTACTGCAGGACCCAAGCTCGAAGGGGTTTGGTGCACTCAATTGGGTTCCCACGTCCTTATGAAAAGTTAGGGACAGCGAAGGGGAAGGAGAAGGTTCAGGAGGGGAAGACAACAATTACTACTTCGGTATCCTCTACGAATAAAAAAAATCAGCCAGGTCGGCGGTAGGAGCCGTCCTAACCAACCTATTGGGGGTGCTGTGACTTTCACTAGAGGGGAGCAGCTCAGGAAAAGAGACCCCTCACCCCACGTCCCGAACTGAGGATGTCTTAACTTGGACCCAGCACTCTATGCACCCTGTCCAACTTGGGGTGAGAGAGTCTCTCTCCGGGTTGAAAATAGTGGTTACAATGCGCTTTAGGTCCTCGCCGGGCGCTGCTTCCGGGATTCCTCGGAGCCGAAGATTGTTCCTCCGGTTTCTATTCTCGATATCATCCAGATGGAGATGGCATGCCTGCAACATTGCTTCTTGTCTGTCACATCTAGCTTCCAGCACTTGGATACGGCTGACAGTCGATGCGCCCCGTCTCTAGGGAGGTAACTCTTACTTCTACCTCTGAAACTTGCTGCTTGACCACCGTCATTTCCCTCTTATGCTCCGCCTCATATCTTGCTATCAGGCTTTCAATGTCCGCCTTAGTTGGCAGCCCCTTCAGCAGCGAGATAATTTCCAGGTGAATGCTCTTGTACCACCGCTTGTGGTAACTCGATGCCCTTTACGGGCTGCTGCCATAGATTCTGGCTCCCATTCCTCGCTGTCTTTGGCGGCCACCATCTTGCTTGCAGCGTCTTCTCCTCTCACTGGCCAAAAACCACTCGATCTCGGTGACTTCCTCTTCTTCTCTCCCCTGGCTCCTCATTTGTTCTTCCGCCTTCCCATGCTGATCTTCGCTGGTAAAATACCCCATACATCCAGTATATCTTTAAGAATAAATCAAGGCTACTAGACATGTTATTTTATTTTTATGAAGACATTTTGCTAGTCATTGGAATAATTTCTTTGAAGACATAGCCAATTGGATGACTAACAAAACACCTTCATAGTAAAAAAAAATAAAAGCAAGTTCAGTTGCCTTAATTTATTCCTACAGGTATGTATAAGTGGTAAGTAGTTCTGCCTGGTCTTGGGTTCTGCTTTTTTGGTCTGCTGGGCAGGGCATTCCAAACTGAAATGTCCGAGAGCTTTGGGGACTGGGGGTGATAGGATCTTCCATCATTTTTACTGGACTTCTGCTTTAAACAGCTCATGTGCACTGCAGCAAAATACTTGTACCAAATACTAATATATACTTCCAAACTAGGCATAAAACTAAAAGTATTTAAATAGAGATATAAAAAAAGGCTTTTTTTTATTTCAAAAATAGCAATTCATACAGATATCATGAAGAATAAGGAGAAAAAAACATGGATGTTAACTGCATGTGGTCTTGTAAGACAAAAGTGAGGATCACATTTCACATCTAAATTCAATGACTTGAAGATACGATCAGCGCTCTATTCCATCTCTGAGAACCACTTACCACTTCCCATCCGAACATGTGAAAAGAAAATGGATGCGAAACGTGTGGAGGATATATTACAGACATCGCTGCGCTGGTATCTTTTAGCATCTGGCCAACACTTGGAATTTGGTGATTTAAGTAACCATGGAAACTAGCCAGGTTCTATAGGGCTGACATCATGCTGTGCACACAATATCAACCTAAATGTTTCAGATTTTTAAAATTTACGATTGATCTTGACCTTCATGAATATCGCATTGTGCTGGGGGGGAGCTCCGGCATGGGATGCACCGACGAGCCCGGCTGCCTAAACTTGTGAAACACTTAGTGTTCCAGATCAAATTATTCTTTATGTGTCTTTATATTTCTGCATATATTTATACAATTCCAGCAACTGATGGAATCAAAATACAATAGACACACAAGCTGGGGAGGTGTAGACACTGTGCATCTTCACTCTGCATGAGGTACATAAAGTAGGCCTAAGGTCATTTCTGCTTACAGTCCAACTCGTCGACCATTCTGACTGGTAAAGAATTACAAAACCCGTTAGTGGGTATCCCACAGGTGAATTTGGCCCTCAAAATGGCATGCACTGTAGTGTGAAACCCCACTGGTCTGCCACAAACGCGCCTCCTTCTTCAATCCCACGCTGCATGCATGGCCCTTGCCCGACACCCACACTTTGCAAGCCTGCTGCTGCATCTGGCAGACAATGCTCAGCTTTGCTGCAACACTCAGTGACATCCTAGCTCCATACATCTAGCGCTCTCATAAAGGCAGACATTTAAGTGGGATTGAGGGAGGAGGCAAGTTTATGGAGAATTGAAGGGGTTTCACATTGTGGGACATCCCAAATTGTGATGCCCTGGGGAATAGGGGATTCACTCATTGCCCTACAGTCTTTTTGATTTTAATGCTGCGACATCCAATGAAACAGGGCAGCCGTGGAGGCATCCAATTGACCCTGAATTTCAGCACCCTCTCCTACCTACTTCCATGTAGGTTCACAACCCCACATAACCACCAGCAGGCAGTGAGGTTGGCGCAGAAGTAGGCTTATACAGTGCTGTGCGGCCACCGAACCCATGAACCACATGCCTACCTTTATCTAATCCTTATTTACCTTTATCTAATAGCCAATGGCGGTGATTGCTCTCGCACAACCCAGCACGGCTGAGCTTTGTAACCTGACATACACTTCCGTCATGGGCAAGTGGTCGCTGCTACAGGACTGGGTGAAGGTGAGCAGAGTAGCCTCGTGCCCCCTTACTGGCAGCAGCCGCTGGGAGACTGTCCTCAGAAACTACTCTTCCCGGGATGGGGTATTCATTAACATATGAAGTGCAAACTTTACTCTCTTTAATTTGCTCTTGATGGATCATTAGTAAATAATTATATATAATAAATAGCTATAAATACGGCTGAGAGCCCTCGCACATATGAAGGGGTGCTCTTTAGCTTTCCAAACTTTCTTCTAGGTGAGATAATGTATGCCACACGGCAGCAGATACCCGGAAAGCTTACACTCCTCACCACAATAAAAGTCACAGGATCCAAATCAAAGTACAAGTGGAGTCACTAATTTGTTTTAAATTGCTCTTGGACTCCACCTACTGGTCAATAGTGGTAGATACACTGGTTTGACATTTTTGAAAATGTTACCCGATTTAAAATTTGTATAAGAAAGAAAAAAATACACAAAAATGCACACAAATAAAAATATACTAACATGTCAATAATATTAAATACAGCTGTTCACAGCTATTGATAAAATGCATATTAACTAGTTTCTTTAAATACAGCAGAATGATACCTGAATGGATCTAATTCTCAATAATTCCACCTTAATGATAACTTAATGATGATGAGGATTTTTTCTGCAAATTCACATGGACCAAAAAACTGATTTCATGTGTTTCTAAATGGACTATTTCTGTGTAATGAAAGACAAACATGATTGTGTATTTATTTGTTTTACTTGGTGTACACATTTCAAACCAGGTCCAATGTATTATGATAAAAACAAAACTTAAAAGGGGGACATATTTCCATAGATAAAGCTGACAGTTACAGTACCTAAGCTCTGTTAAAAGAGATCAGTGTTTTTCAAGATTGCGACAGGATGGGGTTATAGCTATAATTTTTATCCTTTCTGTGACCAAACTGAGTTTATGAAGGAGACCACCAGTCAAAACTCATCCTCTCAACTCCACAGCTCTGAGACATTCTTGTTTGGGGTGCTTTTCTGTACAGACTGCAAAACCTCTGATTTTACACACTGCTGGGGGTCAGTCATGCAGCCCACATGACCACCGAGTGCAAAACACTATGAGGCTGATTCATCATTAGCGGCAGGTAGCGACAGATGAACGTCTGTAGCAGGCATTTTCAGAGCGCCCGCTAGTAGTCGCAGTGCTCGGCCGTGAGTCGCTAGTTTATAGCGACTCAGTCGCTGTTCAGTAATGTTGAATACATTGTGAGGAGTCGCTATTTGACGAGTGCAGCGCTGTATGGGAGCGCATGTTAGCGACTGCACATAGCGACCGACTCACACCATATTCAGCAAAAAAACAGCTTCACAAATCTCTGGCGCTGAAAAATACTTGTTTGAAGCCCAGAGCGCAGAAGGCTGTGTATTTAAAGTGTGTTTTCAAGCATCTATCAACTAGTAACAAAGCAAAAACATATGGAATTACATTGTAACAACATTGTAACATGAACACTTTAATGCCAGACCTGTAATATCATTTCTTAGGAAATATATAAAAAATGAAAAAATTATGAAAAAACTGCTATTTCAATGCCAGAAGAGGTCAAATAATTATTTGTGATTTTTTTGAAAAAAAAAAAACAAAAACCCCGTTTAAAGAAAAGGATCGTCCATTGAAATGTATGGGAGAGCGTCAGGTAGCGAGAGGTTATACCTGGCACTGTGCAAGGTTGAACGCTGGCGCTGTTCACTGAGGCTGTGAAAATGATGAATCAGACGCTACATGGCGCTATCCCAGTCGCTAAACAGATTCTGCTTGATAAATGTGTAATTGCGTGCCGTGTCCGGCGTTCACCAGTCGCTACCTGTCATTAACCAGCCACTACCTGACGCTATCCCTTCTTAAATAAGGGCCTATGTAAGTCCACCCAACAAACCCGAATCATGGCTGGCAGTCCTGGGGCTCCAGACTGGTCGTTGGCAGAGAGGGGATGTATTGGTAAAATATCTCATACATCCAGTATATCTGTAGGAATAAATCAAGACTACTGGACATGTTATTTCATTTTTATGAAGACATTTTGCTAGTCATTGCACTTATTTCTCAAATGACAGACAATTGGATGACTAACAAAACATCTTCACGGAAAAAAAGTAAAAAAAGGTCCAATTGCCTTGATCATTCCTACAGATATGTATAAGTGGTAAGTAGTTCTGCCTTCTTTAAATACAGCAGAATGATACTTACCTGAATGGATCCAATTCTCAATAATTCCACTTTAATGAGGACTTTTTTATGGAACATAAAACAGATTTCACATGTTTCTAAATTTCTGTTTAATGAAAGACAAAACACTTACCAAATAAAAACTTGTTAAAACATGTAAAAAAAATATGCAACAGCGGTTGCATAGTGTGATAGTGTGAGACTTCTAAGAGGAGTTATCTCACCACTAAATGTCCAGTTCATAGGAGCTAGGTCAGTCCAGACAATATACAAGCATCGGCAGAGGTTCAGTGTACAGCTGGGGGGGCCACGAGTCCCACACACATCCGGTTCCGTAAATTTGTTGCACTTATATGCACCACTAAATGCACTGTGTCCTACAAGATCTCAGCCAGAGCCCTATCAGCAAGACCCACTTAAGCGGATCAAAAGGCATAAAAAAGTTTAGTAAATTGTTTTCCTAAAGCTCCCCCTCCACCCTCTGGCAAAAACAATTTGAGATGGCTTAGCTCCATGCAGATGTTTGGGAATAACAGGCCGATTCTTTTCTGCAGAACGGCGTGGGAGCAGCCATCTTCTCAAACACATAAGCATGAGGGTGGTGCTGTGCCAGAAGCAGCCCACATCAAACAGAGAAATGCCTCAGAAACATGGGCAGCTTGTGTATTATGTTATATAAACACACACTGAATAACCAGCTGCTACATTGTTTGTGTGTGTGAAGGGAAACCTGCAACAATGTTTCTTTATCACTGTTCACTGCGGACTCTGGAAGTGTTTCAGCTGGTCAGCAGAGCATGAGTCATCATAGCTAATGGCTTTCTACTACAAATAAAAGGAGGGTTGCACTGTTATATGAGGCAATTTTGTGGGATTGGGTTTTCATAAGCTGTATGTGCCAAGATGGCTGCTGCCATGCAGTTATATAGCTTTGGATCTGCGGATATTTGACACATTAGTGATGTACTAATATGTATTAATATATCACGGATATATTAGTACTGCAAGTATATATTATTACAAATGTACAAATTATATAACAAATAAATAGCATTATTGTATTTTTTAACGTTTTACAGTAAATACATTACATAAATCTCGTGTATGTATATATATTGCTTGTGCAAAGTGAAATGGGTTATCAATTTTGTTGTGTTGTAGACGGTATGAAAAGGCCTAAATATGGCCAGTACTGGACTGGGGTACCTTGCCCCCCCCACCCCTGGGAAAAAGCACTCTTCGCCTATACAGAATTAATGCAAGAGAACTCTTTAGGTTGACCAAAACCCAATAAACTTGTGAAATACACTTAGCCAAAGCCCCTGCCGATGGGGAAGCTAGTTAAAAATGTGAGTTTTGGTCCACTTTAATCATGTAGTAAAAAGCATAATACAAAATACAGGGCCTTTTTTTAAGAAGTGCGCCTTTTAGCATCATTTTGCTGGAATAGCGTCAGTTTTTGAGTGCAGAATGGCGCTGTAAGTCACAGCACTCGATGTTAACTAATTAGCTTAGATTTTTGCACTAGGTCACAAGGGCCACTAACAGGCCAGGTTTTGCAGATCTCCACACAGATGCCCGGGTGAGCTAATTATTGCTCAGACAGAGCTTTAGACTCTAGCACTAATTGCCTCACCTGGGCATCTCTGTGGAGATCTACAAAACTTGGCCTGTTAGTGGCCGTGGAGGAAGAGGATTGAGCACCTATGCATTAGGTACTGGCCTGTTTCAGCAACTGTTGGACCCAAATGCCGATTATAACAGTGCCAGTGAGCACCACTTTTTACTGCCGTCTTGTAGGCGCTGCACAGCGTATTTATACGTTATATTTATACATTTTTGGCATGCTGAAAAGATTAGTGCTTATTTGATAAATTGAACACTGTGGCAGTGAGGCAATATATTGGCGCTGAGTGGTATTAGTGGTGGCCCTTATAGTGGTGGCCCTCAGTCAGAGCCTGGGACCCACTGGAGGCAGATCTGTAATTCTTTAGGGAAGAAATTCTACAAATTATTAAGGTCTTTTGGGGATTTGGGATATTTAATTACCAATAACCATCTAGTTGACAGAAATGTCACTCACGGTCCTACCAGTGCAACCCTGTGGCTGGTGAATATGTAGCATGAAACTTCTTACTGAAAAAGGGACTCTGGGACTCCCAGGGCAGACCAAGTATGTGATTATATTGTTTAATTATTTAATGTAAACCGGGGTTAGCCGCATAATCAAGGGATTTTTATGTGTAAAGTAAAAGATTGTTTTAGGAGGTTTGTCTCTACACACACATATAAATATATATACACACACATATATTTTTATGAGATGTATTTAAATTCTTTATATTGTGGAGATTAGCTCTGGTAGGCGACCGGGTGTCAGCAGTATAGAGGCAGAGGCAAGCAGTTCAAAGTAAAGTCTGTGTTTATTTCACACATAAATCCACAAAAGCATATGTCCAAACAGGTTACATCACCTTTTCAGGAAACAGCAGCATAAATGATTCAATCAGGCAAACAGCTTTTAGTCCTTGAGCAAACGTCCTGTTTACAGTCCAACTAGGCCTCAGGTCCGCATGAAACAGCCTCCACAGGAGATTTCAGCCAGGCTCACAGAGTCTCACTCCCATGTGAGCTCTAGACAAAGGACCCAGCACAGCTGATTCCCCAGGCTATTTAAACAGCCCGCAAAACCCGGACCTGGGTAGTGGGATGGAGTCCCACCCTGCTCTACTCCATCCCAGTAAAGCCGTCCCAGGTTAGCCTTTCGGCTATTCTAAATCATCAGCAGCAAACTGCCACCAGCAGCTGATGCTGGACAAACAAGCTATACGGCTTTACTGCACCAATGCCAGGTACATTGGTGCTACATACCTGCCGTCAATAACGGCCCCTTGCACCTTACCACATACCCCCCCCCCTTTGTTCAACCCTGAGGGGGTGGACACATGCCAAACAATGTGTTCTGGACAGGGCATCCGCGTTACCCAACAATCGTCCCGCTCTGTGCTCTACTGTAAACTTGAAGTTTTGTAATGACAAGAACCATCGGGTGACCCTGGCATTCCTGTCCTTGGCCTGGCACATCCACTTGAGGGGAGAGTGGTCCGTAATCAGACGGAACCTTCTCCCCAGCAAGTAGTAGCGAAGAGACTCCAGGGCCCATTTAATGGCCAAACACTCCCTCTCCACTATACTATACCGGGTCTCCGCGGGTGTCAATTTGCGACTCATGTAGACAACGGGGTGCTCCTCCCCGTTGACTTCCTGAGACAGTACAGCACCGAGACCTACCTCGGAGGCATCGGTCTGCACTATGAACTCCCTCTTAAAGTCGGGTGTCACCAACACCGGAGACCCACACAGGGCAGACTTCAAAGCGGAGAACGCTTTTTCGGCCTGTTCATTCCACTTCACCATGACAGACTTGCGTCCCTTTAACAGGTCTGTCAATGGTGCCGCTAGGGTGGCAAAATTGGGAATGAACCGCATATAATATCCCACCAACCCCAGAAATGACTTTACCTGGCGGGTGGTGTTAGGCCGGGGCCAGTTACGGATGGCTTCTAGTTTGTTCACCTGGGGCTTGACCACTCCTCGTCCAATCACATAGCCCAGGTATTTTGTTTCTTCTAGGCCTAAAGCACATTTTTTCGGGTTTGCCGTCAACCCAGCCTTCCTGAGGGAATCCACTACGGCCTGGACTTTGGGTAGGTGACTTTCCCAATCCGTGCTATGGATAATTATATCGTCCAGATATGCCGAAGCATACCGACGGTGTGGCCTGAGGACAATATCCATTAACCTTTGGAACGTAGCGGGAGCGCCGTGTAACCCAAAGGGTAACACCTTGTATTGGAACAGTCCCTCTGGTGTAATAAAGGCTGTTTTCTCCTTGGCAGCCTCAGTCAAGGGCACCTGCCAGTACCCTTTTGTGAGGTCCAAAACCGAAAAGTACCTGGCTTGGCCTAGCTTCTCAATGAGTTCATCTACCCGGGGCATAGGGTAGGCATCAAACTTGGAAACTTCATTAAGTTTGCGGAAATCGTTACAGAACCGCAATGTACCATCGGGCTTGGGAATCAAGACTATGGGGCTGGCCCACTCACTCTTTGATTCTTCAATCACGTCTAACCGGAGCATTTGCTGCACTTCCTCCGCGATAGCTTGTCGCCGGGTCTCGGGTACCCGGTAAGGCCTCAACCGGACCTTGACCTGAGGTTCCGTGACAACATCATGTTGGATGACCGAAGTGCGCCCAGGGAGTTCTGAAAACACGTCCGTGTTTCTGCTAATAAACTCCCTGGCTTCCTGAGTCTGTTTAGAGGAGAGGTTGTCGCCAGTTTTCACCTCGACTACTACCTCTCTACTAACAGACCGAGGAATGGGAAGCTCCACCCCCACCATACCTGGTCGGGGACTGTCACCCCCAGGGGTCTCCCTGTCTTTCCATAGTTTCAGCAGGTTTACATGGTACACCTGCTCGGGCTTCCTCCGCCCAGGCTGATGTACCTTTTAAGTCACTTCCCCAACTTTTTCAATGACCTCATAGGGACCCTGCCACCTAGCTAGAAATTTACTGTCCACCGTGGGTACCAGAACCACAACTCTGTCACCGGGGTTAAAGTTCCGTACCCTGGCTTGCCGATTATAAACCCTGCTTTGGGCCCGCTGCGCTGCCTCCATGTGTTCTCTGACAAGCGGCAAGACGGTCGCTATCCGTTCCTGTAGCTGAGTCACGTACTCTACCACACTTTTGTGGGGTGTGGGTTGCTGTTCCCAGGCCTCCTTGGCTATATCCAACAGGCCCCGTGGATGTCGACCGTATAAGAGTTCGAAGGGCGAGAACCCCGTAGAGGCCTGGGGCACCTCTCGCACTGCGAACATCAGATAGGGCAGCAGCAAGTCCCAATTCTTCCCATCCTTGGCGACCACCCTTTTTAACATGGTCTTTAAAGTTTGATTAAACCGTTCTACTAGGCCGTCTGTTTGCGGGTGGTAAACGGATGTCCGCAACTGTTTCACCTGCAGCAGTTTACAGAGCTCTTTCATTACTTTCGACATAAACGGGGTACCTTGATCGGTCAGGACCTCTTTAGGCAGACCTACTCTGGAAAACATTTCCATAAGCTCCTTAGCAATGAGCTTGGCAGAGGTGTGACGCAGGGGCACTGCCTCAGGGTACCGCGTGGCATAGTCCAAGATCACCAGAATATGTTGGTGCCCTCTAGCGGATTTTGGCACTGGACCCACTAGATCCATGGCAATCCGCTCAAAGGGT
Source organism: Gastrophryne carolinensis (assembly GCA_027917425.1). Classification (NCBI taxonomy): domain Eukaryota; kingdom Metazoa; phylum Chordata; class Amphibia; order Anura; family Microhylidae; genus Gastrophryne; species Gastrophryne carolinensis. The sequence goes on from CM051235.1 coordinate 496,383,612, forward strand.
ACCTCAATAACTGGGAGAGGAACTAAGGGACCACGGTAATGAGGCTGAGGGCTGGTCATCTGACATGTTGGACAGGACTCACAATATCTCTCCACCTCCTTGTACACACTGGGCCAGTAGAATCGTTGTAAAACGCGGTCCAGTGTTTTCTGCTGGCCTAGGTGTCCACCCAGAACATGTTGGTGGGCCAAATCCAACACCAATTTGCGATATGAATTGGGTACCACCAATTGTTCCACCACCTCTTCACGTACCTTGTTTACTCGGTACAACATTTCCTGGTGAACCACAAAGCGAGGAAACTGTAACTCCGCCCCTGGCTGTTGTGGTTCACCTTCCACCTCAAGAACATTCTCCCAGGCCCGAGACAGGGTCGGGTCCTGGTGTTGAGCGGTACCAAAGTTAGTTGTGGAGACATGGAGATCTGCCAACTCTGGACCTGTTGTCAACTCTTCCACATCTCCAACCATAACATTTAGTGGGGTTGACTCCCCCTCTTCCATTTTAGGGACGGGCACCTCTTCCACGGTGCCTCCTGATTCCGGTTCCCAGGGCACCGGGGTCTCCCCTGAGTAGGGCCAGTCTATTGGGGACACACCCGCCTCGCGGGTTTCCGGAACTGCCAGCTTGGCCCACAGTGACCTGAACCCTGGAAAGTCTCTCCCAATAATCAGTTCATATGGGAGTTTAGTGGCGACAGCGACTTCATGTTTCCAGCTGCCGGAGACGGTGGTGAGAGACACTTGTGCTGTGGCATAGTCTCTCAAGTCCCCATGAATGCACAAAACCCCGGTTTTCCGCCCAGTGTACTCATCGGGCAGTACTAAGGCGGGTCTTGCCAGGGTAACCATACTCCCCGAGTCCAAAAGGGCCACAGCCAGGGTGTCTCCCACTTTCACCTGACAGAGGTGACTTTGCCCCACAAGCTCAGGGATACCGGCAGCACACAGCCTCCTGGCATACATGGAAGGGCGGTAACCAAAGTTTACATCCATGGGCTCCCCCTGGTGGGGACAATTGGCTCTGATATGTCCCGGCTCCTTACATCCCCAACACAACACTTGGGCAGGGACTTTGGGGGGTAGGTCCTGAGAGGGTTTAGGGGACACCACTCGCCTGAGCTGGGGCGGGGACCTCCGGGGTTTCCCCGAATCCCTCCTCATGGAGCCGCTTTGCAAGTTCCTGGTGGCCTCATATCGCTCCACTAGGTCCACCATCCCTAGTGCGTTGTCAGGGGATACCTGGCCAACCCAGTGCTGAAGAGGGTGCGGTAAAGCCCTCCAAAACATGTCCGCCAGCAAGCGGTCCAAAATGGCAGTGGGGCTTAACAACTCCGGCTGCAGCCATTTTTGCAGCAGGTGCAGCAGTTTATAATACTGGGGTCGGGCGGGCTCTGCCGACTGGTAGCTCCACTGATGCACCCGCTGAGCCCGAACCCACACATTCACCCCCAGTCTCGCCAGTATCTCACCCTTCAGAGTCGGGTAGTCAGCGGCTTGGTCCTCTGGGAGATCAAACAACACCTGCTGGGGTCCAGACGCCAGAAATGGAGCGATGACATCAGCCCACTGGTCATGCGGCAACTTCTCCCTTGCAGCCACCTTTTCAAACACCGCCAGGTAAGTCTCCACGTCATCTGAAGGGGTCATTTTTGTGAGCGCCGAGCGGACAGCTTTCCGGGCATCAGGAATACTTTTGGGCGCACCTGCAGCTTGCTGCGCCATCATATGTTGTAAAAACAGCTGGTTGGTCTCATGCTGCTGCCTGTTGGCCTCCACGAGCGCTTTCACGACCGCCTCCATTTTGTCTGCAGTCCCAGGTAGCAGCCTGGCAGGTTTAATATAGGACATGCACAACAAAAAACTTTTTCGTCGGTTGCTCCTAGCAACGGCCTCACTGCTATGCCCGCATCCGACACCAAATGTGGAGATTAGCTCTGGTAGGCGACCGGGTGTCAGCAGTATAGAGGCAGAGGCAAGCAGTTCAAAGTAAAGTCTGTGTTTATTTCACACATAAATCCACAAAAGCATATGTCCAAACAGGTTACATCACCTTTTCAGGAAACAGCAGCATAAATGATTCAATCAGGCAAACAGCTTTTAGTCCTTGAGCAAACGTCCTGTTTACAGTCCAACTAGGCCTCAGGTCCGCATGAAACAGCCTCCACAGGAGATTTCAGCCAGGCTCACAGAGTCTCACTCCCATGTGAGCTCTAGACAAAGGACCCAGCACAGCTGATTCCCCAGGCTATTTAAACAGCCCGCAAAACCCGGACCTGGGTAGTGGGATGGAGTCCCACCCTGCTCTACTCCATCCCAGTAAAGCCGTCCCAGGTTAGCCTTTCGGCTATTCTAAATCATCAGCAGCAAACTGCCACCAGCAGCTGATGCTGGACAAACAAGCTATACGGCTTTACTGCACCAATGCCAGGTACATTGGTGCTACATACCTGCCGTCAATAACGGCCCCTTGCACCTTACCACAATATATACAAATATATATAGATGTCTGTAAAAGTATATACCTCATATATAGATTTGTGTATATATATCATTTAGATTTTTTTAAAACTACATTTTAAAAGGACACCTACGGGTCATGCTGACGGATTACTTAAACAAGGCTGTTGGAAGAGCCATTCTAGTCTTCCCCTTGTCTCTCCCACAGAGATTTTTGGGGAATTTCTCAGCATTGTGTAAACTATTGATGTTGTACTATATAATGTATGTTTTTCTCCTCTTCATCTAATTTTTGCCCCCTTTACAATTCCAGTTAGCTGTCTGTATTTACTTTATGGTCTGTTGAAGCCTTTCAGTGTTCATGCTTCTACTGTCTTCATTAAGTGCATGTCAAGGTTGCGAGCTATGGATTCTTGAAGTTTCTATAGTGAATTTGTTATTAATATAAGTGAACATTTTTTTCCCTGTAAATTCTCTGAGCATTTCGTCAAATCACCAAAGGTCAGAAATATTTTGACAACTGTATATTGTCAAGACTTTTAAATACCTCTTGCATGATATAACGTTGAGTTGGAGTTGAAGGCAAACAACGTGAGATAGGATCTTTTGTGTTCGGCCACATCATTCACAGTGTAATCATTGTCAGCCTTCCTCGGAATGCCGCTTCTATACATCAAAGGAAATGAGATGGTGCTGCCTACTGAAAAGCTAATGATCCCCGTAAAAGGTCTGCAGACAAGTTCCTCAAGCCTCATAGTATTGTTTAATTAGGAACATTGGACCGAAAATAAAAAGGGGACCTTACCCTATTTACAACATCTGGCTGCTTCAGGGCTGTACCGACTTAGCCATCTGGTAGTGACAGCACGGCTAAAGCCATGCTCATCAATGTCCTGTGCCACTCGGGTGACCCCATTGCATCCCATTCATGGGCACTGCACAGGCACGAGATCGGGGGCCGTGCACAGTGCCCGATGGGATGTAAGATGGCACCGCCCATCTGAAGGTTGTCTGGAAACCAAGGGAACAAGAAGATGGATCCTTTGGCGTGGTGAGTACAGAATGTCCTAAGGTATTAGATCATGAGATAGCAATCTTGTGATCCGAAACTCCTCTGGAGGTCTGGCACTGGAGTTCCAGTTCGTACCCCTGAGACACCACTCTCAACACAAAGGACACTCTGTCTTCACTAACAGAGCAGAGTTTCAAGGGTCGAGGCCATATCCATCTTCATGGAACCGACAGTCTCTAATTTAACAGATACTTCACTACCCCAATTTATTGTCTATGCAGTTTTGAGAAAATACAATTCTGTGATTACTCACCTGTAGAATTGATATTATGAGTATACAGTACGTCCTGCTCCAAATTAGATTACTTACACTTGGGAAATACTCCGCCAGATGGTGCTGGACTGCAGAGACAGCGAAATTGGCTCCTCCTGGCCCCTCAAATACCCGGGACCTCCCACAAATCCCCAGCATTGAAAAACGAGAAGCCGGGAGAATTAAACAGAACCAAACTGGTAACTATAACAAATGATAACAATCACCATACAGGGGATCCAGGATAATACAAACCAAGGGTGGGGTGGAGCAGGACGTACTGTATACTCATAATATCAATTCTACAGGCGAGTAATCACAGAATTGTATTATTCTTAGTATACAGTACGTCCTGCTCCAGATTAGATTACTTTCACTTGGGACATCCAATAGCAGTGTCCATAAAGTAGGGTGGGATCCCAAAGGTAACAACAGACAGGTCAGACCACTGCCGCCTGCAGAACCTTGCGGCCAAAAGCAGCATCAGCTGAGGCCCTAACATCAACCTTGTAAAACTTTGAAAAAGTATGAACAGAAGACCAAGTAGCGGCCTTGCAAACTTGTTCAACAGAAGCCTGGTGCTGAAAAGCCCAAGAGGCACCAATAGCACGAGTGGAATGAGCAGTAAGGCGAAAGGGAGGATTCTTCCCCTTAGCAGAATAGGCCTGAATCACAGCCTGACGGATCAATTTGCTGATAGTAGATTTGGCAGGCGCCAAACCCTTCCTAGGACCAGAAGGGACCACAAAAAGAGCATCAGTTTTTCTGAAAGGTGCAATAGTCACCAGATAGTACTTCAGACACCTAACCACATCCAAAGAATGCAAGACCCTCTCCTTAGCATTACTAGGATTAGGGCACAAGGAAGGAAGAACAATGTCCTGATTCAAATGAAAGGCAGACACGACCTTAGGCAGAAAATCTGGCTTGAAGCGAAACACCACCTTGTCCTGGTGTCTCTCAAAGTAGGGGGGCTGAATGGAAAGCGCCGTCAACTCAGACACACGCCTAACAGAAGTGATAGCCACCAAAAAGACAACCTTGAGAGTAAGAATGGCCAAAGCAGCCTCCTGCACAGGTTCAAAGGGAGCACCCTGCAAAGCAGACAAGACTAAGTTCAAATCCCAAACAGGCAACATGGGCTTACGTGGGGGATGCACATGAGTAACCCCCTGGAAAAAAGTCCTGATCAGAGAATGCTGGGCAAAGGACCTCTGGAAGAAAACAGCCAGGGCAGAGACATGACCCTTCAGAGTACTGAGTTGGAGCCCCAGCTCCAACCCATGCTGCAGGAACTCCAGGATCCTGGCAATAGAGAACACACTTAGACTCACGCCAGTCAATGTAGGCACGCCAAACCCTATAGTAAATGAAAGAAGAAGACTTATTCCTAGCCTTTATCATGGTATCAACAACAGAGGCAGACAGCCCCTTCTCCATCAAGATGGAGGTTTCAGCAGCCAGGCCGTCAAAGCCAGAGTTTGTAAATTGGGATGGCGTAAGTGACCCTGAGTGAGCAGGTCTGGCACCCTGGGCAGAGCGCACTGATCTACTGCCAGCTGCACCACGTCTGTGAACCACACTCTTCTTGGCCACCTGGGGGCCACCAGTATTGCTGGCACCCCCTCCTGAGCTATCTTGCGCAGAACCCTGCCCAACAGGGGGAATGGAGGAAAGACATACAGAAGCTGAAAGTCCTGCCATGACATTGCTAGAGCATCCGTGGCCAAGACCAGAGGATCCTGGGACAGGGAGACAAAGGCCGGGAGCTTGTGATTGTGACGGATCTCGTATGCCGCCACACTCCTACCTGTATGTTGCAATGGGGGTGCACAGTTAGCGGTGATGCCGCAAATCCAGAAAAAGCAGTAAAACCAGCACTCCAAGTGATAATCCAAAAAGAATGTATTCAAGTCAGTTGCACAAAATCCAACGTTTCGGGGGTTACAGCAGGCCCCCTTCATCAGGGATAACTAACAACAAGTGCACAGGCATAGCAAGTGTTAAATAGACACAATTGACCAATGATAGGCAAGAGAATTCCCGCCTGACGTCACTTATGACGTCACAGTATGTCTATAAATCATATACAATGTGTAAACATTCCATCCGAAAACAGAGGTAAAGAACATAAATGATAGTAAATAAAGATAAAAGTATACTTACCTAAAGGTCCCCTCAGAGCCCTCCCGCAAGTCTGCAGCTCTGGCAGTTGGCTGCAGCAGCGGGGAACGCCGAGGGGGAGGACGAAGTAGGGGGGAAAAGGGCATGAAGGGGAGGGGTGGTAGAAAGGAAAAGGGGGAGGAGGAAGGGGGGGCATTGAGGGGAGGGAGGGAATGGGGTTTTTTTTATGAGCAGGTGGCAAAGATCAACTCATATCACTAATATCTAAGGATAGAGGACAAGGACCAAACTATTATCTAGGTTCAAGAAAACATTGAAAACCAAACGAAGTGTTAAGTCCACGGGGTGATACAGTGTCCAATTTATGTATCCAAAAAGTTTCTCTCTGGAGTAGGAGACGTTCCCTGTCTCCCCCTCTATGAGGTTTGGGGACACGATCGATCACCATACCCCTGAGTTCGTGGACCTGGTTTTTCTGTTGCAAAAAGTGTAATGCTACCGGTTTGTCAGAGTCCATATTGACACCACATTCAGTTTTTTCTTTTAGTACCTTAATGTCACTTCTGTGCTTCTGGAATCGCCATTTAAAAGGGCCCACCGTCTTACCTACATATACTAGGCCGCATGGGCATTTTAATATATAGATACAAAAGTCGGTGATGCATGTAAAATATTCCTTGATCTTGAAGCGGTATCCAGTGTGTGGGTGTGTGAAGGAGTCCCCAGTTATTAGGGAGTTGCAGATATTACAATTAAAACATTTATAGCAGCCCATTTTTGTGGATAGTGGTTGGGTCGTCTTCCTATATTTCTCAATCGGATAGTCTCTCACTAGAATGTCCCTTAGGTTGCGACTCCTATGATAGACTCTTAGAGGAGGTTTTTTTAGGGGTGCGGCCAAATTGTAGTCAGCAGTGAGGATATTGTGGTGTCTGCGGCAGATACGCTCAACTTTGTATTGAACGTTTGAGTGAAAGGAATACAGTTAGACTTACTTTTCTTTCCCGGTTTGTTGCGGAAAATCTCTTGTGCTTTGTGTAAAGCTGTTTCTATGACCGACACGAGATACCACCTTGTGCGGAACTTCTCGTACATCACTTTTAACTGATCATTACGGACATCTTCGTCCGAATTGATCCGGAGTACTCTCAAGAATTGAGAGATATTGTCCAATAAGTGTTTAGGGTGTGAACTCTCGTATCGCAGTAGGGTGTTTCTGTCGGTCGGCCTGCTAAACAAACTGGTGGAGATGGAACCTAGAGTCTTCTTTATGAGAGCCACATCCAGGAATGTCACGTACTCAGTAGAAATTTCTGGGTTGAACTGGATGGAAGGGAATATGGAATTAATTAAGTAAACGAACTGTTGTAGCGAGGCATTATCCCCTTTCCAGAATAGCCCCACGTTGTCGTTAACGTCCCCAGGATACGACGTTCTCTTGGAACAGTACAGAGGGGTATATGTTCTTTTCTTCCAGATACCCCACAAACAGATTGGCAAAGGCAGGTGTGACTGCACTGCCCATGGCTACACCCCTGATCTGCTGATAAAATGTGTTCTCAAACTTGAAAAAATTCCCATTGAGGACCAACTCAAGTCCATCAAGTATATATTCAGTAGGGATACCCGCTGGGTCCCGTTGTAGAAAGAAACGAACGGCTGTAAGGCCAGCTGTGTTGGGAATATTAGTGTACAGGGATGTAATGTCTATGGTGACCATGTGTGTAATCTCATGTGTGGGGATATCCTGTAATTTCCGGAGGAAGTCGCATGTGTCCTGTAGGTAGGAGGGTAGCCGTCTTACATACAGTTGGAGTATGGAGTCCAGCCACTGTGCCACAGGTTGTGTGGCAGAATTAGTGCTCGCCACAATAGGGCGGTACTTCACAGGATTGAGACCTTTGTGGATTTTAGGTAGTCCATAGATGACCGGGATAATGGGGTGTTCCATCACTAGAAATCTGGCTGTCTCCTTAGATATCCAGCCAATTCTAAGCCCCATTTCAACATATGTCTGGACTTTGGATTGCACATGAGACATGGGATTACTTTGTAATGGTTGATAACTCTCATTATCCTTAAGTAAATCCTCTATGCCAGCTCTGTAGTCATTATAGTACATCACGACAATAGCACCCCCCTTGTCGGCCGGTTTGACTATGATCTGTGGGTCAGACTTTAGGCCTTTCAGTGCAGCTATCTCCCCTGGGGTAAGATTGCTATACACTAGTTTCTTAGAGGCCAGACGCACAGTGTCTGCCCTGATAGTGCGTGTATAGCTTTCGATTGCTCCAAACTGGCCGTGAGGGGTAAACTGGCTTTTAAGCTTAAACATTGTGTCTTTATGGTCTGGTATCACCTCTGTGGGGTGATCCTTAAAGTGGACCATCACCCTCCTGTGATCGGCCCGGGAAGATCACCTCCCTCCCCGCGGGACATCCGAGACCGGGATGTCCCGCGGGGTGAAACCCCCCCAAACACCCCAAATCCCCTTACCTTGTCTTCGGCGGCGGCCGGCCGCCGCCACCTCCCTCGCGCCCCTCTAGACGTGCGCGCCCGCACCGGCCGTCTGTGAATGGCCGGCGCGCGCGCATCAAGAGTGACGCGCGGGAGGCGGCGGCGGAGGAGCCGCTTGTCCGCGGCTGTCAAATTGCTTGTCCGTCGGCGCTGGGAGCGGGGAGAGGTGAGTTTTTCGGGTGATCGGGGGGGTTTCACACAGCGGGGCACCCCGATCGGGGGTGCCCCACCGAAGTGGACCAAGACCCAGGATAGTCAAAATCCTGGGTGTTGGTCCACTTTAAAAAATTGTTTGAGTTTCAATCGGCGCTCAAACTTAAATAGTTCAATGTCAAATTTAAATGGATCAAATCTAGATGCCGGGCAGAATGATAATCCCCGTGAAAGCAGGCTTACCTCTTCCGTGGTTAACGGTCTAGATGCCAAGTTCATTACCGGACTTTCCTGTAGCCCAGGCGTGTCAACCTCTGTGTCCCGGGAGCGTCTGGTCGTGCGGTGGTGCCTTCTACCGCCCCGCCTGGGTCGGTTAGTTCTGTGGCCCCCCCGAAAATGGGGTTGTTGGGGTCCACTCACTTTAGTGCCCTTGCCGGGTTCCGTATCAGAGGCCAAGTCCTCAGTTGGGGGATCATCTGATGATGTCTGTAATTTCTGTGTAGTACCAAACCGTCTAGAGTAATGTCGCCATGGTCCTGGGGGTTCGGCACCCCGAGAATCCTTCCCAGTCATCCAAAGATATAAGCGTCCCTCTTTGTAATCTTGGCAGACCTGTCGGAATTTTTCTCTTTTATATTTCTTTAGGTGTTCAGTATAGGTATTAATGTCCTTCTCAAGTTTAATCAGGTCCTCATTTATTTTTGGGGTGCTGGTGATCGTATCCTTCATACGAAGTTCAAGGCATTGATTTCTCTGGTCAACTGGCAGAGTTGCGCCCGTACTTCTTCAATGACAAGAAGCATATAATTGAAAGAATTTTGATTAGACACTTCGCACCAACGTGCACAAAAATCCGGATTGTTCCGTCCGATTGTTGGTTGGTTTCGGATTCTAAATCCGAGAGGGATCTTTTTCACTCTATAATATTCGGAGACCGTCAGTCCGTGCAGCTCAATTTCAGTCCTCTTTTTCTTTAGTTTTTTTAAGTTCCCTAATCAAATCGATTGGGGTATCTTGTCCAAATGCTGCCTCTAGGTCAGAGGGGAAGAGTATGGCCTCTATTTCATCTTGTTGAAATGACAGTGTCTTCGCACGGATGTCAGGGTTACCATCGATACCCTGAAATACTTCCATAAGTGTATCAACAGTCCTCAAATGGTGGGTGCGTATCGGCTGGGTCAAGCAAGTCCAACAAATCTCGTATGCCGCAGCACTCCTACCTGTATGTTGCAATGGGGGTGCACGGTTAGTGGTGAAGCCGCGAATCCAGAAAAAGCAGATCCACATCTGGTTGACCCCAACGGTGACAAAGAGAAACACCCTGAAACACCCTGTCGCAGAGGAACCACTCTCCCAGGCGAGAGGACCCCCTGCTCAGAGAGTCTGCCTGCAGATTCTCCAACCCCCAGGATGTACACAGCTGATATGCAGGGAACATTGTCCTCCGCCCAGGCCAGGATCAGAGACACTTCCTGGAGGGCCCTCTTGCTCGGGGTCCCTCCCTGATGATTGATGTAGGCAACCGCCGTCTGGTTGTCTGAACGTACCTGAACAGGCAGGCCCCGAAGGTGAAGAGTCAAATAAGTCAGAACCAACCTGATCGCCCGCAGTTCCAGAATGTTGATAGGTGTGTGGGCCTCCTGAGGACCCCACCTCCCTTGGAACTGCAGGGACTTCCAGAAACCCCCCCCAACCTGTCAGACTGGCATCCCTGGTGACCGTATCCCAGAAGGGGGCCAGAAAGGATCTGCCCACCAAAAGGTTCCTGGAGTCCAGCCACCACGAGAGGGACTGCCTCACTAGGGGGGAAAGCACAAGGACCCGGTCCAGGGACGCAGGATCCTTGTCCCATACTGACAAGAGGTGGAGTTGCAGGGGCCTCATGTGGAACTGACCATAAGGGACCGCCTCAAAGCACTCCACCATCAGGCCCACCAGCTGCATTCCCTGCCTGATGGAGGGATGAGGGCAAGATAGCAGGAACTGAACCTGCGTAATCAGACTGTCCACCTTCTGCTGAGGAAGAAAAATCCTTGCCTGAACTGTATCCAGATTCATTCCCAGGAAGGGAGTCACCAAGGAGGGAGACAGGGAAGACTTGGGATGGTTGATCACCCAGCCAAATGACTCCAGAGTGGACACTACCAGCTGAGTATCCAGCTCTGCCTGTTGTAGGGACTGGGAAGTGATGAAAATGTCGTCCAGGTAGGGCAGCACGCGGATGCCCTGAGACCTGAACAGAGACATCACTCCTGCCAGCACCTTGGTGAACACTCTGGGAGCTGAAGTGAGACCGAAGGGCAATGCCACAAATTGGTAGTTGTGATCCACCAGGGCGAACCTGAGGAACCTTTGATGACCTGGAAATACAGGAATATGAAGATAAGCATCTTTGATGTCCACAGACGTCATGAAGTCCCCTGGACGCAGGGAACTGATGGCAGAGCGCAGAGTTTCCATGCGAAAGTGCCTGCACCTGACAAATTTGTTGAGGATCTTCAAGTCCAGGATGGGCCTGACTGACCCATCTCTTTTGGGCACGGTGAAAAGGTTGAAATAGAAGCCCTTGCCCCTTTCTTGTAAGGGGACCTGACAGATGACCCCCAGCTCCAGAAGGCTTTGCACAGCCAGAACTAGAGCCTGAACTGACACAGGGTCCTGAGAAATCCGGGATCTGATGAATCTTGGTGGGGGCCAGGCAGCAAACTCTATCTTGTAACCGGAGGACACTACCTCCTGAATCCACCGGTCCGAGACATGAAGCCTCCACACGTGAGCAAAGTGCTGAAGCCGTCCCCCCACCCGGATGGGTGAGGGCGCCCCTTCATGCCTGAGGGGACTTGGGAGAAGACTTAAGCTTGGAGCCCCAGGAGGAGCCAGGGTGACCACGTCCTCTGCCCCTACCCCAGAAATCTCCTCGGGCCCCGGTAAGGGAGAGCCCCCTCCCCTGTCTGGCACCACGGTAGGGGGAAGAAAAGGAGCCCTGACCCCGAAAGGGCCGAGACTGCCACCTGCGCTGGGGTAACCTGCCTCCCTTAGCAAAAAGGTCCAGGCAGTCCCCAAACAGGCGTAGTCCTTTGAAGGGAAAACCAGTGAGAGCTTTCTTGGCAGCATTGTCAGCAGCCCACTGGCGCAGCCAAACCGAGCGGCGTATAGCCACCACAAGGGCAGAGGTTCTGCCACACATTGTAATGGTATCATCCAAGGCAGAGAGGACATAAGTCACAAAAACCTCACAATGAGAGAGTGCATTAAACTCCTCACTAGACACATCATCAGGGGCACCATCAAGGATACTTCTAAGCAGGGTCCTAATAGCCACAGCCGTAATGGCAGAAGCACAGACTGGGCGCAGCGCCGTCCCCACACATGCAAAGGCATGGGACGCCAGCTGATCAATGCGCCGGTCCTCAGCATCCCGCAGCGTAGTAGAGTCAGGGGAGTGCATGACAGAGGTGTTAGATAACCCTAGGACCGGGGCATCCACTTCAGGAGGGGATGACCAACGCTTCACCCCATCAGCAGGAAAGGGATACCTCTTATCCCAACTCTTAGGTACACCGGGAAGCCTGCTGGGACGCTCCCATTCCCTGAGCACAAGATTATTAAAATGGGCTTGCTCAGGAAATTCTAAACGTGGCTTAGCAGTATGAAACTATTCCCCCTGTTGCCTGGAAGCCGCAACCGGGGGATAAATAGACAGAACCTCAAAAATCTGAGCCAACAGCCTATCAGTATCATCTGGGGCCCAGGGGTCAGAGCCAGAACCATCATGACCCCTTGGCCTCTCATCAGATGACTCTGAGTCAGAGAATAACCCCCCTTCTTCCAAGGGGGTATAGCCAGACAGTTCCAAAAACTCATCAGCTTCCATAAGGAAAAGAGTGACATCAGGCGTTAAGTGCCGCTTATTAGCAGAAGCCTTACGCGCCAAGGTATTAGCAAGCAACTTCTCAACACTAGCCAGCCTAGAAGACACATCAGGCTGAGAATCCCCACTTGTGTGCAACTCAATGGGAGTCAGATTTAAGCTTGGGGGAGTAGGCGAAGCTATAAGCAGGCCCAGCTACTGGTAAACCAGGCTGCAGCGCAAGCACCTGCTGGGCACAAGGTACACAGACCCGCACATTGTTAGCACTAGTAGGGGACACCCCACAAGCTACACACAGCCGGGCTTGTCCCGAAGGAACCCCGAGCACATTATCCCAAGACGCCTCCATATGGTGATTATAGCGGTACAATAGGCCGATAGGGATTAACGCTATAAAAGCAACCCGGGATGCCCCAATAGCCCGCTAGGGAAGTGGGAGTAATTTACACACTAGGCCTCACAAGTTTAATGACTAAATAGAGGGAGTAGGGCCGGGAGAACCAATAGAGGTCGGCCCGTCTGAAAGAGAACCCCGTAAGTGACATGCATAATGAGGGTAAATAAAGCCACCCGCGAGGGCACTCACGGACCGCGGGAGGTAGATGCCAGTCAAGCAGCAGCCTGATCCAGGCAAAATGGCGCCGGGTATACCTCGAGGGGCGGGCCGCGGAGACAGCCGCCAACCGCGGGCCCCTCCCCCCCGAAGACCGCGAAGCCGCACGCGTGACAAGCAGCCAATAGCGATGCACCAGCGCCTGAGGTAACGCCGCCGCCAAGCGTGGAGCAAAGTGGGGGCGGCGGCAAATTTAAAAAAGCAACCAGTGCAACCAAGTCAGCGTGGCGACTGACACCAACCAGACAAAAACAAAATACAGTGAAGCACCCCCCCCCCCCCCCGAGAGCTACAAGGGAGAGCGAGGGAGGACAGGGGCCACTTAACAAAGGGCCCACCGATAGACAGGGGCAAGGGACAATAGGGCGGGAGGGGCATCCCATAGAGGCTCACCATATGCAGCACCATGAGCAGCTCTCCTAAGCACCTACCAGCGGTGCTGCCTACCATCACCCGGACCAGCGCAGCCAAGGCTGGGAGGCAAATTAATAATAGAACGGGTGGGAATAGTCCTACAGGGCCGCAGGCTAATAGCCCCGCTCACCTGCGAAAAGAGAGAGCCATCTTCTTGTCCTTCGCAGTCCAGACTGCAGAGAAGATCTGGGGATTTGTGGGAGGTCCCGGGTATTTGAGGGGCCGGGAGGAGCCAATTTCACTGTCTCTGCAGTCCAGCACCATCTGGCGGAGTATTTCCCAAGTGTAAGTAATCTAATCTGGAGCAGGACGTACTGTATACTAAGAATAAGGGTCTGTGTTCCAGGACACCAGAATAGCCTTTCAGTTTAGACAAACTGTAGCAAGTTTAGAACCCTGGCCCTTATCTCTTTACCCTTCTCCTTTTCCTTAGGTTTGGGTTTGGAAATACCCAGCTGAAATAAGGAAGAGCAAGATCATGCTAAGTTAACACCCACTGTAAACTAACAAAAAAGATAAGACTCACAACAATGCGGAAATAATACTTCTCACAGGCTTCTCGTGAGGCATGATGTGCTGGTTCTGCTGTCGCTCCTCCGCTGGCCTACCCAACAGCCTTCTTGACTACCGCATCCCAGGTTACATGTAAAGGTTCCTCAGCATTCTCCAGACCCTTACTTCCGGTTTTACCTCCCAGAGACAACCTCTGCTATGTTTTGGCTTCCTTGGTGGCGGCAGAAACACGTAATCGGACCCGCGACCCGGCCACCATCCCTAGTAGTGCACACCGGAATTGCGGCCCGGGGATCCGAATCTGGAAGTCCCGCCTGCCAGAGTACTAAACCGCTACTCCAGCCGGAGCTTAGCACTTGCCGCGAAATCATTTGACAGTGTATGTGGCTGCAAAAAATGCCGGCAGTCTCCAGGGTCCTCAGCACCCTCTGGCAGCAGCAACAGGTGTGAGAGACGGGTGTTTTCAGCAGACCTCTTGGGCCGTAGGAAAACTATCCTGCGGAAGTAAAGCACAGGGTTAGCGAACCCCACCCCAGAAACTGCTGGTAGAAAAAAACAAACTAAAGTAATAAACAGGACGAAGTCCCTGGTCTCAGATGTTTGTTTGGCAAGAAAACACAAAATACTGAGGACTGGGAGGAAGGAGTGGGGCTTTTAAACTTGTTCCAACACACAGATCTGATCCTGCATAGTGCAGTGGAATGGAGTGCTCCATTTTCTACATGGTCTTCCCCGTAACAGACTGACCCCCAGCACATGAATACTGTGTCTACCATTGATAGCATATCAGCAATGGACCCTAACTTGATGCAGCCAATCAATGAGGGAGCCGAGCCTGCTACATAACTGAAGCATCACTTTTGGGGTTATGTATCCAGAGGTGGTACAGCACTCACAGATGTCTCTTCTCCAGATGGGTGGCCATAACTCAGCAAAATCAGGACAGCTGTGTCTTCCAAAGAACTAAAAAAAAATTTCTTTTTGTCTTAGTCATTCCATGGAAGCACATGAATCCTGTGTCTACCATTGATAGCATATCAGCAATGGACCCTAACTTGATGCATCCACTGCAGCCAATCAATGAGGGAGCCGAGCCTGCTACATAACTGAAGCATCACTTTTGGGGTTATGTATCCAGAGGTGGTACAGCACTCACAAATGTCTCTTCTCCAGATGGGTGGCCATAACTCAGCAAAATCAGGACAGCTGTGTCTTCCAAAGAACTAAAAAAAATGTCTTTTTGTCTTAGTCATTCCATGGAAGACACAGCAGCCATTGCATTAACCCCAATAGTCTCTTGCACCCCAAAAGGCTCAGTAATATATAAATGTGATTAACTGGGCACTCTGTAGGACCACGAGGAGTCAAAGCATAACACAAAAGAAAAAAATATAATAGCTTACTTGAAAATGAAGATGTTTTGCAGGATTCTGGAAAAGTATTATTCAAATGGGGATACCACGAAGGAAAGGAACAAAACTCTCCACTTCTGCTTTAAACATAGCCACGAAGGTGAGAGCTACTATCTACAGACAAAACAAAACATTTAGTATAAATTAATAACATATACAAATTACTGAAAGAAATAAGGGAAGCATATATTCATCTAGAGAAAGAAACAGAAGATGCAGTAAATTGTTCATTGTATAATGGTTACTGCCAATTCACGTGTTATATGAAGTTTCCAAATCATTGAAACCTCTTGTTTTCTTTGCAATCTACATTTCCACAATTGTATATTTTCATTTTTTAAATGTTGCATGAACATCTCAAAATATATGTCTGTTCATACCTTGGTGGTGTATCCTTATTCCAGGGGGTCTCCTCTTCCACCTTGGGACCTTTGATCCCCCCCATGCATTCTTCAGTGGGGCAGAGAACACCCATTCTTTCGCCTGCGCTACATCTTCTGAAAGCTCGCCTTTTATACTGGTGACACTGGTAAGTAAAAGGCAGGAGTGCACGGCTGAAGCCGGTAATGGGGCAGGGAACGCCAATCACATGCCGCGCTCCTAGCTTCCGCCAATCACTTCCGTCTGTCATCAAGCAATTAGCCCTTTATTGTTAACTGCAAGATGCAGTTAGTTGAATTTTATTTGAAAATCCGATAAAGAACTCTTTTCAGTTTTAGGGGTCTCCCCGGTAGGAAAGGGTGTCTTCTGGTAGATATGTGGTACATATCTGGTGCCTTTTCTTTTTATTAAAAAAATGCTACATAGTTTAAAAGAAAATAGAATCTTAAATTTTTTTCCCACATATTTCACCCCAAAATATTGCGAAAGCACTGTCAAAAATTACAAACATGTAAAAGCAAGTGGCATGGTAACAGAGGATGACTAGGTAGGCTGGCAGCAAAAGGGTTAAAAGGACAATACAAGCAAATGGCTCCATCTTTCATTCAGTCTGCTTTATATTTCTTAACTTCCAGTGAACTCTATCCCTTGTGCAAGGCCACCTCAGTAACAGATTCACCCTAAAAAGCAAGCAGGTTCTATAGGGTTTATGGAGAAAGCAGAAAAAAATCCCTAGGATGTCACGCGTAAACAGCACTGTAGTATTCTATTCAAAGGTCTATTGCAGGTGCTTTTTTTAATTGTCCATTAACAGCCTTACCATGGGAGGAGGGTTGATCGGGGGTGTAGGAACTGGTCACTTAAAGGGAAAGTCCAGTTTTCCTGACTTTGCAAACAGACACCAAACCAAAACCTGGTTTTGCAGCTCAAGGCTTTCATTGCCTATCGCTCTCCTGAGGACGGCGAGTCTCTATCAACTTCATGCTGGGTACCACACTCCGGCTTGAATTTTAACAGTTGTGTACAGCAGGGTACGAGACTAAGATGAGGCATCCAGAGAGAATAATATGTGCCCAAGTCTGGTCTTGTACTCCACACACACCTCCTTGAGTCCAGGAACATGACTTCCCATTTGAAGTGAATATTTACCCTCAAAGAGAACTTTGTGCCTATGGCACATTGTTCCCTTATGGGGCATAAATCACCTTTGCTGCTGCACCTCTGCCCCTACAGTTAAACATACTGATAGCATCAGCGGTGGACCTCTGTGTGCTAGAGGACTGGAAGCCGCAGCATACACTGCTGACATTGCATGCTGTTGCTTCTCACTCCCTGCACAGTGGGGGGACCTAGCACTTCAACTGTCAGCATGCCGAGCAGAAAGGCCCTGACAATTCCATAATGTATAGATATTCTTTAACCAAATTGCTAATACTTTTAGAAAATGATTGCTTAAATAACATACACAAAAACTTGCATCAAGGCCAACATGTGTGTTATGTCTCCAGCAATTGCTTTTGGCAAATTGTCCTATTACCTGTTAATGCATATACTGTATGCACGTTTTCACATGTCTATTGGTTTCATGTTTCATCAGAATGTTTTCTAGATTCTAGGCCCTTATAACATAGATTTACTAAACATGTGCCCGGCTTTCCCTATTAAGTTGATTAGGGAAAGTATATATTAAGTTTGTAAAGCCCCCAATGTACTCCTGGTTCTATGCGTTTAGTTACACTTCTGTTAAATCTGACTCATAATACTGTGTGTATTATAATAATTGTAGTATTATAAATATTTTACTTGTCTTCCCCTCCTGTCATTTCTCCATTATACAGTGCCCCGGGCCTATGATGGCGCTCTATCGATAAACAATAATAATAAAAATGTTAAAGTGGACCAACACCCAAGTTTTTTTACTATCCTGGATATTGGTCCACTTCCCCGGGGCACCCCTATCGGGGGTGCCCCGCTGTGTGAAACCCCCCAGAAAGCCCCCAAAACTCACCTCTCCCCGCTCCCACGTGGCCGCGCCGTCCAATCGGCGCCGACGGACAAGCTGATTGACAGCGACGTACAAGCAGCTTGCCCGTCGGCGCCTCCCGCGCGTCACTCTTGACGTGTGCGCGCCCACGCCGGCCATTCAGAGACGGCCGGCGCGGGCGCGCGCACGTCTAGAGGAGCGCGAGTGAGGCGGCGGAAGCAGCGGCTGGAGAGGTAAGGTCTTTTTGGGGTTTCTGGGGGGTTTCACCCCGCGGGACATCCCGATCTCGGATGTCCCGCGGTGTGTGAGGTGATCGGCCCGGGAATCTTATAGATTCCCGGGCCGATCACCTCAGGGTGTTGGTCCACTTTAAGTCATGTGCCCTGAAGGTATCATCCATCTGTATTGCTCCGACTCATCCCACAACAGCAAAGCTGGTAAGTCATACTTACCCCCATATATCATCTCTTACTATAGAGGTGCCATATTTCATCCCCATGTAGATATGGTATTAGCAGATAGTGTCCATCCTGCT
This sequence comes from Gastrophryne carolinensis, assembly GCA_027917425.1. Classification (NCBI taxonomy): domain Eukaryota; kingdom Metazoa; phylum Chordata; class Amphibia; order Anura; family Microhylidae; genus Gastrophryne; species Gastrophryne carolinensis. The sequence goes on from CM051235.1 coordinate 496,401,913, forward strand.
GTAAAAGTGGCTTAGCATTCACCTTGCACATATAGCCAGCCTTTTATATCTCACGTGTATGCTATGTGCAGCTTATGTTATATAATCTTTGCCAGTATGTAAATTTGTACAATGTATTGTGATGAATTTGTACCTTCTACTGTAAATTTGTCCCTAGTTTTAAACTAAACGTAAAAACGCAATCTTACTAGACTTACACCATAAATTCTTAAACGTTTGGGATCCATGGCTGAAATATGCCCACCCAGGTATTCATAGAAGTAGTGTAACGGCTTTCTGACCTGCTGCAGGTTGTCGAGAGTCTCCTCCCTTCCCTTTTTTCTTCCCCCAGTACCCCACTTATCCTCACTTTACCCCTTTCTAGTTTTATAGGAACCCCACCCTGTCTAGTGGGTTCTGAGTGTCTTTCCTCCTGAGGGCCCAACTAGTCAGCTCTACCAATTACTGCGGGTCCTGGTCAAGCAACATTCAATTCGATTAGATTGTTATAATCAATCCCAAAATACTGCTATAACTTTTTGTTATAACTTTGCAATATATTGTTGTTGCTATGACAATTTAACAGAATGTATGCACGACTGCATTTGCATTTAATTTGAAAACTTAATAAAAACTTTTGAAAAAACTGAATGTGGGAAATAAGGACCTTGCTCATGTTAATTGCTGGGAATGGTTTATCTGACCATTTACTGTATACTTCCCAGTTATGTTTGATCAGAATTTTTGTTAACAATGAACACCACACAGGAATTTCACTTTCCTGTGTGTTGTTTCTCTAAGAAGAAACAAAGGGGGGGTGGCAGCCGCTCAGACCATTTTATAACTAACCTGGGAGGTGCACGTTTGCAGGGCAATTAGAATACAAAAGTCTTAAAGGAGCCACAGCACTCAACCCTGTTAGCTTGCAGGCCAGCCTATAATCTGTCTCTAAACTTGGTTAAAAACAGAGGACTCGGTCACACACATCTGCAGAAGTATGCTTAAGTATGCTTGCACTTGAGAGGTTTAGGGCAACCTCAGGTAAGCTGCTCCCAATTTATCTATTGCACTGTATGTCCCAGATGGGCTCTCAGAGATTAGAGTTAGGACTGCACCCCACAGAGGCACTTTGGCGTAGTGGTGCAGCTTAAGCATACTCCGCAGAGGTGTGTGACCGAGTCCTCTGTTTTTAACCAAGTTTAGAGACAACCCTGTTAGCTTGCAGGCCAGCCTATAATCTGAGTACTGTGGCTCCTTTAAGACTTTTGTTTCTCTAAGAAGGTGCATCCCGAATTTGGATGCCCCACTGAGTCTATCCCAGCAGTTCAGCAAGGAAACTCACCTTCCTGGCAATCCGATGGTTCAGACTCGGCACACTCAACCAATCAGCACGCTCAGTTTCACTGGTCTTCCATCAGCTCTGCTAGAGGCTACACAGCCAAGCAGAGCTGACTGCACCACGGTCTGCATTCCCTGCTTAGTTTCTAGCTGCGAGTGTGTGATAAAGGTCTGGTGTGGGAGCACGCACAGCTAGAGGTGTTCAGGGATGTGGGCATGGCACCAAGATGCTGTGATCAGGGGGGAGTGTCACACATGGGGCATCCTAATTCGGGATGCCCAAAGGAGTGTGACTCAGGACAGCCTCAGTCTCTAAATTTCCTCTTTAAATCAACACATTTAGAGATGTATGTAAAAATAATACTAGAGTAGTAAAATGAACTTCGGACACGTTCTCCATTTTGATATGTGATCTGTACTTGAGCTCTGTTGTGGGCCATAGGTACAGTGAATGGCCAACTGAATTTTGCAAATGTGTTCTATTCATTTCATGCTAATGGACACATCAGCTGGAGACATCTCATACCAGAGGCAACAAATAAAAATGCTGGAGGGTGTACTCCAGCCATCACAAAGAAAGATCACTGTGCAGAGCATTTGAGAATAAATGGTTAAACGGTTCTCAAACATGTAACTGATTCAGCTACATTGTAGAGCCACATGGTCCCTCTAGTGGAGGTAATGCAATAGTATCTCAAATAACCAGGAAAATTCCTAGAGGTTCAGCCATGTGACATCAAGCTTTTAAATAAACAATTTAAAAAATGTTATGGTGAAGGATGGCTGGGCTGGTTTAGTGGCAGTGACTAAAACCTTACATTGCATGAATTTGGAACATATTAATCACCCAAGACATGTTCAATGAGGAACAAGGGGATTGCGGCTGTGTCAGGATTATTATTCACGCAGCATGAGTGAAATTCGTTAGACCAATAACAAATAGTCCAAAGTTTCTCTGTGTACGACACACTTTTCAGTTTTTTGGGAAAGCATTTATCATTTTCGTTATACCTCACAAATACTTGTCACCTTGTGCTGTTCTATCACATAAAATTTCAATAAAATACAGTTTGTGGTTGTAACATTTAACATTTGGAAAAGTTTAAAGGGGTATGACTACTTTTTAAAGGCCCTTTATCATTAAATGCATTCAAATAAAATGTTATTCTATGATAAAACTAATAAACTTTATTCACAAAAATCTTCCCCTGGATGTTTTTTCCCAATATGAAGTTGGAAAATAATGCCAGCCCGACAGGAGGAAGGGACAGCATATGTCTGCTTACAAAGCATTCAAGCACAGTGCCGTTTCTGTGAGTTACTGTCACAGCTGCCGTTAGGTCCAAACGCAGCCTGCCCCAGGACAGCATGCTCTGGGTCTCGGCTGGCGTTCATTGTGCAGGCTCCTGCGCAGGCAGCGTGTCCACTCTGCTGTCAGGCCGGCGAGCGGGGGCACATGCCTGAGAGGCACACATGCTCATACATGGCAAGGGAAGCGGTGCCTGCGCTAAAGCTGGGGTAGCAGCGCAGGTGCCCAAAAAACTCCTGGACTGATCGCCGGTATCCAGGCGCACCTGAAACCCCTTGGGTGGGCAGCAATGGACTCTGGCCCTATAAAGGAAATACCCTGATGGCTGGTCAGTGCCAGAAGATTTCCTGTGCAGTTCTTCCTGTTCCGTCTCTGTTACCTCTCTCTGAAAGTTTGGAACACCGTGTACAGCCTCTGACTCCGCTGATTGATTCGCTTTCGGATTAATCCTTTTGCATTCTGTTCTGCCATGTTGGCCTGGCTTTGGGACTTTGCTTTCCAGATTGACCCTTACTGACCACCATCCTGTGTTTAACCTCTGGCCTGAACTCTCAGATTACTCTTTCGGATTACCCCTAACTCAGAGTGTTATTAAAAGCTTGACCCTGACTTTCGTTCCTGATCCTGCATCTTTGTTTGTGGCCTTTGACCTTGGCTATTCCCATCGTCTGCCTCTCCCGTTGTCCAGGTAACCACTGCTGTATGGCCAGGCCTTTGTCTCCCCGAGAAGCGACCTGGAACACCCAAGCAGCAAACCTATCCTCCCTTGCAGGGAGCTCTAGCAAAGACTGGGGTGGCCCTTAGACTATGCTCCAGCAAGGTCGAGCTTGGGTACTAGGCAGTAGTCTCTGTGTGCCACCTTCAGCAGTTGTAGTCTTCTAGCCATAACATGAGCACTGGCAGGGATCCCGCAGAAATCTTGGCCCAGGTGGCCCTGCAGGTGTTAGCTCGGGTTCAGGTCTTGGAACGTCTGCACCCCCAGGTCACCACCCTAGACGGTGCACCAGCCAAACCTTTGGAAGATGTTCCGCTGCCATATGGGGGACCCCCCCCCGTTTCCGTTCTTGTCCAGGCTTCTTGTCTACCATTCCTCCACCTAACTCATACTCTGAGGACAGATGTCAGTTTTGAGCATTCCAGAATAGTTGCCCAGCACCTATCTCATGATTTCCCTTCGTGTTTAGGCAGCCATCGCCTTCCTGAAAGGTAACCCTCAGTCCTGGGCCCATTGGCCGCTGGAAAAATAAGACCCAGTTTTGAACTCCTTCGAGGTGTTCTTCAAGGTCCTTGCCATCCTGTATGACGACCTGGCTTGAGAAGCATCTGCGGAAGCCTTGCTCTGTAGTCTCCGCCAAGGTCGCAGACCGGTCAAGGAATATGTGGCCATGTTTCGTTGTCACTTGTTAGACACTGACTGGAATGACTCGGCTCTCCGTTCACCAATTTCGTTAAGGGACTGGCCGATTGTGTGAAGGATGAGCTGGTGTGGTTTGAGTTACCCAAGTCTGGAAGATCTCATCCAACTGTCAATTCAGATCGACCGTCGCCTAGAGAGATGCTTAGAAAGAACCGGTGGGGCATCTGGGTCTTATTCTACTTACTCATCTCTCATTCAACCTGACATTGAGGATCTGGGTGAGCCCATGCAGCCAGGAGTGATTAGTCCGTCTCTTTTTGCTGAAGAAAGAACTCGTCGCTGCACCTCTGTCTTTATTGTGGGGCCCCAGGTCACTTCCATGCTGCCTGACCCATCTGACCTCAAGGTAAGTGCACCCTTCACCCAACGTATGTTTCGGCTCCTCTGGCATTCCGCTCCTCTTAGCTTCTTCCTCTCTCTTTACAGCTCCCTCTAGATCCACTTGAAGTGCCTGCCATTACTGACTCGGGAGCATGCAGCTTCCTCATGGATTTGGGCTTCGCCAAACAGGGAGTACCCCAGACCATTCCCCTCTCCATCTCCTTGGCCGATGGTTCTTCACTAAGGGGGGGGAGGTGCAGTTACCATCCAGCCCATCTACTTCTTACCTTCAAGGAATGGCTGAGCTTTGACATGTTGTCACCCCAGTTTTCCCTCATTCTAGGCCTGCCTTGGCTGCAGCAGCATAACCCGAGATTGAATGGGAAACCTCAGACCTTAACTTGGGGTCGTCTTACTGCAGAAAACACTCAGATCGTCATAGGCAAGTGAATCCTGACTACCAAGTGGAAGACAGAGTCTGGTTGGCTAGGGAACATCTACAGCTTAACTCATTTAGTCCCAGCTACATGAGACCAGCCTTTGTTGACTAAGAGCTGCCTGGCCACCCTATCCCCAGAAGCATTGGAAAAAGGTACCCCTCATTTACCAGGACTTTGGTGATGTTTTCAGCAAGTAGGGAGCAGGTACCCTGCCTCCGCATTGTCCGTACGACTGCCGAACTGACTTATTTTCTGGGGCTGCCCACAAAATAACGGTGAAGAACTGGTATACATTGTCGCTTATACCGGAGCTCCTGCAGCACGTGGGCGATGCTTCCACTTTCACTAAATTGGACTTAAGGGGGGGCCTATAACTTGATCCCCATCCGCAGTGGAATACAGCTTTCTGAACCAGGTATAGTCACTACGAATACTTAGTGATGGCCTATGCAACGCTGCAGCTACCTTCCAACATTTCGTGAATGACATCTTCCAAGATCTCCTGGATGTGTTCCTTGTGGTCTACCTGGAAGATATTCTGGTTCTTTCACCCACTTTTCTGGAACATCTGGGCCATATCAGTCATGTCCTCTTCTGGCTGCGTGAGCCTTTTTCTCCAGGAATGTTGTCGGCCAAACGCAACTATGACATTGGATATCGGGAGCTCCTCTCCATCAGGTTGGCATTAGAGAAATGGAGATACCTGTTGGAAGGAGCCAGATATCCTATCCTTGAAACCTCAACAAGCAAGCTGGTCGCTATTCTTTTCACAATTTAATTTCCATATCAGCCAACCCAATGCCTTGTCTCGTCTCCATCCTGAGGACTCAGCAAGTAGTCAGTCAGAGGAGCCTATTTTGGGCGACCAGTATTTTTAGTTATCGAATCGATCTGATCTTCAGGATTAACCTTAACTCCACAGCCTTGGTACCCAGAAATGGTACAGATTGGGCAACATGTTATGGTTGTTTATAGTGGAAAGATTGTAGTCCCTGAAGAGGTCATTGATCCACCGAAACACGATCATCCCTTAGCTGGTCAATTCAGTGAAGCTGAAATGGTGGTCTACAATAAAGAACGACTTTGACCATTTTGTTTGAAACTGTGAGTGTTGAAAACAGGTCTCCTCGCACTTGGCAAGCAGGCCTCCTCATGCCTTTTCCTGTTCCGAAATGTCCATGGGGAACTAACTTGAAGGGTTACCACCCTTTGATAGCTTTACCACCATCTTTGTCATGGTTGTTTGTTTCACCAAGGTCGCCCACTTAGTCCTTCTCAACGCCATTCCATCTGCCGTTAAGTTGCCATGTTCTCCCCAAAGAAATTGTGTCAAGACCACAGATCACAATTTACATCTTGGTTCTGGATTCATCTGTGTCAAGATCTCCATATTAAGTTAGCTCTGTCTTCAGCATACCACCCACAGTCCAACGGGCAGACGGAGTGCCCCAATCAGACCTTGAAGCAATACCTCTGGTGCTACACATCCTATCTTCAGGACAACTGGAGCCAACTCCTACCAATGGCCGAGTCCGCTTACAACAATGCGCAGCACTCCTCGACTAGTAATTTACTATTCTTTGTCAGCCAAGGCTTCCATCCGAAGACCCCTCTGGGTTTGCCATCATCCATAGAAGCCCTAGCAGCAGCTTCCCTGGCGGATATTCTAACGTCCCCCCATGGCAGAATCAGGAAATTATTGCCACACTGTCAGGCTCGCTACAGGAAGGGTGCAGATTGTCATAGGCAAGTGAATCCGGACTACCAAGTGAGAGACAGAGTCTGGTTGGCTAGGGAACATCTGCAGCTCAACCCAGCTGCTTAAGACTCACAACGTCGTAAAAAGAAAAATGTACACAAAGGTAAAAACTCACCTGCGTCCAAGATCCTTCCAGCTGGGGCTCCTCTTCACCCGGGGAGCCACGCCCCGCAGTGTGAAACCCCTCAGCACCTGTACATACTCACCTTTCCACAGTCAAATGGTGCACGTGCAGGTTCTCATCCAATAAGAGCCGCCCCACTGAACTGAAGTAATTCGGCAGGCTACTCTCAATGTCAATGGGGAGCGCAAGCGGCCGAATCCCTGGGGTCATGTGCACGCTCCCACCCCAGCCATTTAGATAGGCGGAAGTGCGTGCATGGCTGGGGATGCAGAAGCGTGCACTCCCTGTTATAATCAATGAAAGCCATTTACCAAAAGACGTCTCTCATGCGCACCAGCGCATGCGCCGTTGGACCGAGGAGAAGTGAGCTTACCTGGGCAAACTGGGGGGGTGGGGTGGTCCTTTGTCCCAATTTAGAATGGAAATATACCCAGGAAAGTCAAAATCCCGGGTTTTGTTCTAATTTAAGAGACTGGCACATGCCGCCGACGGGTCCTGGTGCCGCATCTCAAGCCTTCCTCAGGACGGCAGCGCTCTGGATCTCAAGTCAGCGTCCTTCATGCAGGTGCACCTGAAACCCCTTAGCTGGGCAGCAATGGGCCTATTAGCTGGACTCTTGCACTATAAAGGAAATTCCCTGATGGCTGGTCAATGCCAGAAGATTTCCTGTGCAGTTCTTTCTGTGTCGTCTGTGTTATCGTGCTCTGAAAGTTTGGATCTCCATGTAGGATCTCTGGCTCCACTGAGTGACCTCGCTTTTGGAATAACCCTTGTATGAACTTTGGCCTGGCTTTGGGACATTGCCTTCCAAATAAACCCTTCCCGACCTCGGACTGTTATAACGTGCTTGAGTCTGGCTTTTGTTCCTGACCCTGATCTCTGCTTGTGACCTTTGACCTCGGCTATCCCCCTCGTCTGCCTCCCCAGGTAACCCATGCTGTCTTCCCAGGTCCTTGTCTCCCCAGGGGCCGACCTGGGACCCCTCCAAGCAGAAAACCTATCCTGCCTTGCGGCGGGGGGGGGGGGGGGGGGGTTCTCTCTCTAAAGAAGACCGGATGGCCAACCTTAGACTCCTGCAGGGTGTTCAGCATGTAAAGGGTGTCAGCATTTGCTATCTCAACTCACATCAAAGGGAATTGCCAGCGCCGCGCCCTCCAGGCACTGCTATGGGCAGAATTTCATAGGTAAATGCGGGGCACACGCGTGAACGTCCCACTGTCACGCAGGTGTGAAACCAGCCAGAGTGTGTGTAACAAAGCTGGTCCTTTTTTTTGAGGAAAATGTCTTCCTCAGTTAGTAGTGGGATGCTTATAGCAAAATCCCAAGCTTCAGACAACCTGCCTTGCATGGAAAAACAAGATCATAGCTAATTCTAGGATCACAGCTATTCCACAAATTTTCTTGACAAGATGTCTGCATTAGGACTCTCAGATCACAGGCTCTATTTAAGAATTTCACTTGTGTGCCACCATTTCCTGACACACAAACACGTGACAGGTGTTAACGAAATGACTGGCACCAAATTAAAACTTTTTATGGGTCAGGTGCCTGATGATGAGTATGTGCATGAAGACTCAGCACTGTACTTGAAAGCTTCATCAGCAGTAACATGCTCATGCATTTAGATTTCACAAATGTTTAATGATAGTTGTCCTTTAAAGTGTTTGGCAATTTAATTCTTTTTTATTGAGGACAGGAAAATTACAGTCATACAGATCACAGACAATAAGCAAGGTAGCAGATAAACATTGATTACAGCAGATAGACATTGGTTACAGCATTTTTACTGGTCAAACTTATAAGTTGACATACGTTCAAGCAGTCCCACCCCAGTTTATTCCATGGAAGCCATCCCAAAGAGTATCAACAGTAATTCCCCTGGATATTACAAGGGCCCCGGCGCTTGCGAGTTTAACAGAATATGTGAGGGACTCCACCTCCTAACCTAATATGATTAGTGGATCTCCCTCCACCAGTCTTCTGAGGTACCATTCAGTGCCCCCGAAAGCGCTGTGTATTTTATCTCGGACTTCCGGGGTCAAGAGATTGATAAAGCTCTCCCAGGTGGCGAAAAAGGACTCAACTTTTGTTTCCTTTTGGGAGGTCACATCTACCCAGTCGAATTTAAAGAACTGTTGTAATTTCCCCCAAAAAATAGTTTTGCGTGCGACCGCTGATATAATCAATAACAGCCTTCTAGTCCCCCGTGAGACTCTTACACCCTCTAACATAAGCTCCCCGAAAATTGCCCATTCCGGCGAGGGGGATGCGAAGTTTACCAGGTTCTGAGATGTGTATTGAGATACCTGTCTCCAGAACTTTCTGATCACAGGGCACTCCCATAAGTTATGAAAGAGGTCCGCATTGCACTTCAGACAATGTGGGGATTCAGATAAGCCCATGCGGAAAGATCGGAGCGGGGAAACATAATTATAATGGAACTGCCTAAGAAGCATCTGTCTATATGTTGATGCTGATAGAGTAGACCAAGAATAATTATAAGATTTCAGGATCTGGTCACACGTGAGGTCAGGGAAATGCCGAGTCCATTTTATCATTTGCGTTTTCTGCCCACTCCAATCAAGCTTTTTCCTCAACATAGCATAATACATGGAAATAGCTCCCTTACTTGCTGGAGGATCTTGTAAGAGGGAGTCCACATCATTGGACCAATCAAGGTCAGAAAGGCGACTATTTTTCTAGTGTAGGAAGTGGCTTGGATAAAGGAGAACACCCGGAGGGTCACACTGGGATATAAGTGACTCATTGCCGCATAAGAATTTTCTTCTGATCTTTGTTCACCAAGGCAGAAATTGAGGTGATGCCCGACCTACGCCAGTGCTCATATGTGAGAGCCGCGTCGCTCAGGCCGAGATCCGGGTTTCCAGCCAGCGGCAGAAGCAGAGAGGAGTGCGAGCTCAGCTTTCTCTCTTTGCGGACAGTTTGCCACACCTTCCAGATTGTAAATAGCAGGGGGTTTTGTGTCACCTGCGGGGGTAAGTGATGTTTGTGTTGGTGAATCATGAAGGTCAAGCTCGTGGTACCCAATAGGGCCTGGTCCAAGTCCGAGTTGTTATGTGCTTTAAGGTTCCCCACCCAGTCTCTCAAGACACACAGGAGAGCCGCCTGATTATATTTTTCGATGTCTGGGAGGTTCACCCCTGCGTTCCTAACCTCTTGTTGCAACGTGACCCTTCCCAGGCCTGCAATCCTCTTGGCCCAAATGAACTCTCTGAAGAGTTGGTAAATATGCCTCACGTCCTGTGTGCCCAGCAAGACCGGGAGTGTCTGGAAGTAAAAGAAGATTTGCGGGAAAGCTATCATCTTGAGGAGGTGTATCCGCCCCAAGAATGAGAGCCCGAGTTTAGCCCAGCCTCGGAGGTCCTTCTCTAAGTTCTTTATTGCTGGTGTGATATTGCAGGAGTACAACTCCAGGGGGTTCTTCGGAATGAGTGCTCCCAAATATCTCAGGGAACTCCCGCTCCATGAAAAGGGATATCTATCACCCCACCGTGGCCTAGTACCAGATCCCAAAAACATAGCCATCGACTTGCTCAGATTTATAGAATAGCCCGATACCTGGCCAAACGTGTCTATCAATTGTAAGATCGTAGGTAAGGCCGATCTCGGGTTAGATATAAATAAGATCAGGTCATCTGCGATTAGCTTCAGGCCGTTAGCTTCACTGACGAGGACCCAACTCCAATGCCATGAAACTCCGGTTCCGCCTATAAGGCTCTCAACAGTGGGTCCAAAGCCAGGTTAAACAGAAGGGGTGAGAGCGGGCATCCCTGTCTCGTGCCCCTAGCCAGGCGCACCTCCCGTGATCTCTCCCCATTGATCAATAGAGAGGTTCGTGAGTTGTTATAAATGAATCGGATATAATGTAGAAAGCGCCCTCCGAACCCCCTTTTCTCCAGGACACCTAGCAGCCACGGCCACTCCACCTTATCGAATGCCTTTTCGGCATCTAAGCTAAGAAGTATTCCCCCGGAGTTCCTGCCGGCAACGGTAGCTGCTATAGCTGTCCGTATGCCCAACGTAATGTGTTTGTTGCGGACGAAGCCCAACTGATGCTCGCTAAGTAGGGACGGGAGTATCGATTGCAGCCTCTCCGCCATTATTGTAGCTAAAAGTTTGTAATCATTGTTCAATAGAGAGATGGGTCTATAGGAAGAATGTGACAAGGGGTCTTTCTGGGGTTTTAAAATTAAGGTAGTGTATGCTTCAGTGAAATATGGCATTTCGACTTCCTTCGGAAGGATTGTGTTAAACAAGTCCTGTAAAATTGGGGTAATAAATGGGCCTAATATCTTATAAAATTGTCCCGTGTAGCCATCGGGCCCCGGGGTCTTGCAATTTTTTAGCTGCCGGATTGCCCACGTGACCTCCATCTCCGTAACCGGGCCCTCCAACAGCCCTCTCTGGGAATCAGACAGCTTCTCCAGTTCTGCCCGCTGGAGGATAGGGTTCACTAGCGAGTGGTCCGGCAGTGCAGAAGTGTAGACGCTTCTGTAGTAATCTTCAAAGGATTTGACTATCTCAGAGGTCCTAGTGTAATTTTGTTCAGAGGCTGGCTTTTTGATGGCAGCAATGTGTCTTCTAGGGCCTGAGGGGTTAGTCATTGTTGCTAAGAGCTTACCAGACCTGTTGCCATATCTATAGTATTTATGTCTCTGAAAAAAGTTTGATTTCTTTGCCTCTGCACTAAGGAAGGTATCTAGTATAAGTGAGGCCTCCAACCATTGTTGTTTTGCGGCTTCAGTGTTGAGTTGTAAATAAGCTCTATACGACTCTGAGACCGCATCGTAAAGCTCTTTATGTCTCGTTTTCAATGCTTTTTTTCTTCGAGAAGCGAAGTCTACAATATGACCCCTGATAACTGCCTTTGCCGCCTCCCAGAATAGCACGGGTTCTGTTATGTGTTGGATATTGTCATCCTTGTAATTTTCCCAAGTTCCTCTCAGGAACTCCCGGAAGCCATCCAAGCCTGCTAAGTACGTAGGGAAGCGCCAAAACGTTGACCTGCACTGGGGGACCTCCAGTAAGAGGGAGATCACGATCGGTGCCTGGTCCGAGAGTGCAATCGGCTTGATCTCTGCCTCCGTGACCTCCGAGAGAAGGGATTCATGCGTTAAGATATGGTCAATCCTAGACAGGGATTTATGAGCCTTGGAGTAACATGTATACTCCCTCGCCGAGGGGTTAAGGAGTCTCCAGGGATCCACCAGGGGCAGATAGTCATAGATGTGTTTAAATGGTGTCGTGAGTCCCCTAGCGTCCCTTACAGTGGGACTAGATTTGTCCTGTGTAGGATCTGTCACTATGTTAAAATCGCCTGCCACGATCAATTTTGTATCCTGATAGTCATGTAGTTGTTGTGTTAAGTCAACAAAGAAGGGGAGTTTCGGGGTGTTGGGAGCGTAGACGTTCACCAAGGTATATTCTTGCCCCGAAACCTCTAACTTCAGTATGATGTATCTGCTTTGGGGGTCAATGACTGATTCCAGAATTGTGTATCTAAGTGATTTATTTAACAAGATCGCAACTCCCCTCTGCTTTTTTTTAAATGTCGTGGCGATCACCTCATTAATCCAGGGTGCTCTCAAGTTGCACTCCTCTCCCTCCTTCCAGTGCGTTTCCTGTAAAAGGACTATATCAGCAGCGTGGTGGCTCAGGTGTTGTAAGATTTTCCTACGTTTGAGGTGGTGGTTAAGCCCTCCCACATTCCAGGAAACCAGTTTTGAATGGGATTTAGGGTGGCTGGACCGCTCATTTGCCGGACTCATCTAGGATAGATAGCGCTGTCAAACTTTAGAAAGCCCAGAAAATCAGTGCAAACAGGGGGGGCTGTCCCAGGCACCCTCCCTATTGTATTCCGCGGACCAGTAACAGACAGTTAAAAACATTGTCTCCGAGTTGGGAGACGATGTGACCTCTGCTGTATAACCAATTGCCAATGCTATTCCATTGCAACATTCCTGTCACTCCCCTCCATTTTCCTTTTTCCATCATATAACCTTTTCCCTCGAGATCAGAGGGAGATAACTGAGTAATCAATTCTATAAACAAATAACAAACATTAAACATTAAGGACAGAGAGGATCGTGCAAAAGAGTCAGTGATTGCATGACCATCTCCATGCACCAACAACAAAACTTTTCCATAGTCATAGTGGTTCAAAGGTGGTCTAAAAGGGGTTATGCTCAATTCCCAAAATAGCGTACTAACGTTGGAACTGTTAAACGTAAGTGTGATACTAGGGTAGCTCCTTTTTGGCCTGAGTCGGGTTTTCAAATATTCTCGGCTCTCCATTTATTAGCAGCCGCAATTTAGCAGGGTATAAGAGGGCGAACCGTATTCCCGTGTCAGCCAAGTACTTGCACACCGGGGCGAATTCTCGTCTTTTCTGTGCGACTGCGGCTGAGAAGTCCTGAAATATCAGGATTCTGTGCCCTTCCACCGTCAGTTCTTTCTGCTTTCTGAAGGCTGCGAGGATCGCCTCTTTATCTGCAGAATGAAAGTACTTGGCTATCACCGGCCTAGGGCGTCTTGCGCTGACCGACTGCCTCTCCTGGCCTAACCTGTGCGCCCGTTCAACATGTCTAGAGTCAGTGGTCCGGAGGCCAAGGGCGAGCATAAGGTCATGTGTAAGGAACTTGGTCAGGGACGCGGTAGTCTTGTACGACTCCGGAATTCCTATAAAACTGAGGTTTGATCTCCTACTCCTGTTTTCCAGATCCTCGTGCTTTTCGTTTAAAGATGAAATAATCATTTCCTGAGCAGAGGATCTGGTTTGGAGAAGATCTAGTTTATCCTCCAAATCACTGACCCTTCCAATTCCGTGACCCTCGTGGTATTACATGTGATCTGGGACATGGAATTGGCAATGGCATCCTGCAGAGAATCAAATCGTTTGTCCAAGTAAGGGGTAATCTGAGCCAAGACTGCCTGAGCTATGAATTTGCCCTCCTCCCCACCTCGTTCCAGGGGTGTGTCCGGGATCGAATCCTCGTGCAAGTCAGGGGTTAATGGGGAGCTCGGGGGCGATCCCTGGGTGTTGTTGTTTTTCTGACTACTTTGGGTCTGTTTTGACTTGGCCCTGTCAGCTTTTGTAGTATTTGCAGATTGCTGTTTCTCTAGATAACGGTCTAAACCCTTTCTGGTCGCTTGAGACATTGTGAATAAAAATATGAGCACTGCCAAATTACAGGGATTATCAAAGATGGAGACTTTGTAGACAAAAGGGCAAATTAATGCTATTATCTCTCCAAGTAGCGGTTCAAGCCCTTCTAAACAGTTTTAGACAGTATGAACAAAGATACAGGTATTGGCAAATTGCAAGGATTATAAAAGAAAGGCAAAAGAAGAGCAATCTACCAACTGGCCAGCAGGTGGCAGCAGAGGACAGGCACCTCGCCCTCAATGAGATAAGAGGTGAACTGTACTCGGCTCTCCCAGCAACAGGTTTTACACAGATTTTTCCTGCTTGAAGCAGTGAGCCAGTGCTCTGTGCAGAAATTTGCAGATGATATTTACAGATTTGAAATACAATAAAAGATTAACTATATACAATAGTGTAATAGGAGATCCAACCTAAGGGGAACCACAGGGGCCACACCGATGGACATAGGGATGGCGGCCTCAGCCGCAGGTAGAAGGGAAGACAAGGGAGGGTGATGTCTTCACCAGACTCAAAAATGGCCGGGTGGGCAGAGCGTCGGGGGGGGGGGGGGGGGGGGGGGGCATTGAAGTGAGGGCGGTAATCCAAGCAGGGGGGGCAGACAGGTCTCGCAGCCAGGGGAGCGGTCCCCGCCTCCAGCCGACGATCCGGCCCCTCAGAGTTGGCTGATCAATTGCCTCAGTGTTGCAGTTACTGTGGGGTATATCCGTCGGTGCGGCGTGCGGGTGTTAGCGCACCTCAGTTATAATGAGTCAAGGAGGCAGGTCACTGTACACCTTTCTTTCCTACCTCTCTTGCTGGTAAAGGGAGGCACGCCTCGAGGGGGGGGTCCACAGAGAATCGAGTGTCACACTCCACAGCCCTCTGCCGCGTTTCACCCATGCCGGGTGAGGGGGGGGTCAGTAAGAGTGTACCGAGGGTCTCGCAGGCCTTCACCGCTCAAGCCCGCCCCCGTCACCACTCACACATTGGCAGTACTGCTCCGCCAGGGGATTTCACAGTGCAGGGCGTGACGATGACCGCCGCTCCAGCACGCGCTATAAGGGTGATGCCCGCCGCTCCTCCGGTGTCAGGGCCAAAGTTAGTGGGAAGGGCTGCCCTCCGATGCCCGACGCAGATGGCTGCCCGCCTCTCTCACCGGCAGACTCTCTGTGGGGGGGGGGGAGGGGGGGTACACGAGGAGCCGGGCACCGCGCTCCACCACTCGCTCCCCCGCTTCACGCCGACAGGCAGGGAGGATCAGCAAGAAAGCGCAAGGGGTCCTGCCGGGCCGTTTCCACTCACCCCTGCCTCGACCGCCATCCTCCAGTCTTGTTCCCGCCGTCGCCCGCACTCCAGCTGCACAGCTCTCTCAGGGGACCACGCAGGGCAGGAAGCACAGAATGTCCGCCCCCTCACCGCTCGCAACAGGGGTGATGTCCACCGCTCCTCCGGCGCCAAGGCCGACGTTGATACAGGGGCCGGCTCACTAACAGCAGACTTCTTGCGGCCTCCGGCGCACCCCAGCAGGTTCGAATAATCGCAGGTAGGTAGAGAGGTAGGGGGATCTCTAGCAGTAGCTGTTTTACCTGCCCTTGCCTTCGGGCGCCAGGCGCCACGTGGGTTTCGCAAATGCGGGCAGGGACTCCGGGGAATCATGAAAGGGGGGTCTCCCGTAAATCCAGACGGTAGCACTGATGTTTGCCCCCTCTCACAAACGTGCTCCAAGGCTCCGGCGTTGAGGATTGCAATCGATGCTAGGAGCATGTGGAGGAGCGTGCTAAAATGCGGCCATCTTCGTTGGCTCCGCCCCCGGAAGTCTTGGCAATTTAAAAGTGTAAAAATTCATATCAATAGCTTACCTTTCATTGAGTGGCTTCAGAGCTCTGCTTCCTCCTCTGTCAGTCTCCTTAGTGAGGAAAATAACTTCCTTTTTCAACTTTCAGTCTTCCCGCTCAGCTAACCTGGTCCATCAATCAACCTTCAGTGGACTAAGAATGCCCCCCCCTCCCTGCTCACAGCTCTGAAACCCCACCCTCCTCTCTCCTTTCACATTCATCACAGTGTGCTTACATCACATCGCTGTTGCCACACCCACCGTTTCTCCTAATTTTTTTCTATGCATCTCTAATACTTTTAAAGATAACTTAGCAACTATAGAGTCTTTTTGGAAATGGATTAAAGTTTAGGACAGTGCAATGTGTAGCCCAAGTCAATGGAACAACAGTCAGCCTTGTCTTTAGTATAACTTTTAAACCTTGCCAGGGTACACATAATTATTGTTTATTATTAAAGCATAAACATATTTCGTGGCGCTGTACAAGGTGGAAGTACACGGGTAAAGTAAATACTTAAATTCAACAATAAATAAACACAAAGATGCAGAAACACATTAGGAGCGAGGACATAGATGTTGAGCATCGTCATTCCTTTCAGCAAGGCTTGCAACTGCAATTGCACACCTATACTTTTTCATAATCTTTCTAGACAGACCTCCCCAAGCAGCGTTTGCTTTTGATCAAGTCAGTTTCCAGCACTTTTTCTTATTATGTACACACACACGCACAAATGACTACCAAATGCACCACTTCCAAGTCTTATAATGGACCTCCTGGCTAAAATGACTGGAGGTCTGCTCACCTCCCCAAACCCCTGAAATATCCCAAAATCAGAATTATCATCATCTAAATCCATTAAGCAAGCTTAAAGTGGACGAAAACCCAGGATTTTCACTATCCCGGCTTTTGGTCCGCCCTCTGGAGCATCCTGGTTTGGGATGCCCCGCTGTGTGAAACCCTGCCATCGCTCCAACAGTCCATGTGCAGCCTCTCGTACAATCAGCTTCTCCGGCCGTGCATATTAATGTGCGGCTGGAGAAGCTGAATGGAAACCCAGCCGCACACACCGGTGACTGGCATCAATCGCATCGTTCGGCTGTGCAGGCTCGGTTTCCAATGTTGCCTCGTAACAGGGCGCAAGGGATGGAGCATAGTCATGGAGTGGAAGCAATGTCTTGAGCAGACCCACCCATTATGCAGCATCACAGAGCCAAGGGCCACGTCCACTTGCTTCAGAATAAGAAATCATGAGATGAAACTGTAAACCTCGATATTTCTGCCATTTCTTCATCCATTGAAAAACAGAAAACACCACCTTCCAATAGAGTGCACAGGGTGGAGTGCACACCTGCTTGCACAGAAATTAGAACCTGCTGCTGCTGCCGCCACCTGAGGAGTGGAGAGTAAGTTCAGCTTGCTTTTAATCTATATCTGGCACAGCATCCTAAATTTGGATGGTGAAGGGGTTAGAGCTCCTCCAGCCATAACTGTCTGGAACAGCAATTTCAGTGTCTGAAAACCTCAGCCAGGCAGGTGACAAGCACCATTATTTCGGAAGCTTTGGTGCGAAATGAATAAGCCACAGACAACTTTTAGCGTCAAGAGACCAGCCTAGGTGTCACTAGCTTATATCTCACTTGCAGAGACCTAGTCAATTCCAGAACAGCCCAACTAATGAGAGTAAATGCAAAAGCCAATACAGCAAAGGAAAAAAATGTGGTTCAACAAAAGCTCTAATCTAGGCCCTAGATTTAGACAAAAACCATCAATATCACACCTTTCGTTCTCCTCAATCCAACGGCATAAGCATTCTTGCGACAGTTAGAGGGTAGCGGGAATATGGCCACCGGCATGCTTGGCTCAGCTCGGCTGCCCTTAGCCAAGTCTTAGCTGAAACCACCGAGTGCACTGATTAGGCGAGAATCCTCACATGTACCCAAGGGGCGGGGAAAGGTACATTTTACTGGGCAACCTGGGGGCTTCACACATTGGTGCATACCAAATCAGGGTGCCCCAGGGAAACGTACCAAAACCCAAAATAGTCCATATCCAGGGTTTTGGTCCACTTTAAGAAGAATTATTTATTCCAGGATAGTTCTATAAGGCATCAAGACTAAAGGGTGTTTATAAAGTTGTGAGGGAAGAACCACAACACCTGGTTATAGTCGTGAATGTCGTGAAAAAATTTTTTGTCTCCTCTAGGTGGTGCCAGCATCCTGTCTTACCAGTGAAGAACAACTGACTAAAAATGTTCAGCAAAAAGATAATGAAGAACTGCAGCATAACGGCACAAGAAGACAAGTCCAAGAGGCAGTGTGTAGCAGGCCACCCACCAACAGGGGTGGACTGGCCATAGGGAGACTTGGGAGAATTCCTGGTGGGCTGCACTGCTTCGGGCCTGTTGAGCTGCAGCATTTTACACCCCCAATTAATTCCTGCATTCATGTTCTCAACCCAGCACCCCTGTACCTGGCTCCACTTTACTCTCCAAGCCAAGAAACCCCTTATCATTGGAGGACACTGGGATTCAGGCTCAGTGGGGGATACTGAAGGCTGGCAATGGGCTGACCGGGCCGGTAAAATCCCAGTCCGCCACTGCCCACCATCACAATGTTGGAACATTTCATCCACTTGTGAGGTTTAGGGGAAGGTTAAACAAAAACCCTAAACGATCAATTAGCACATCTGAACATCATTCAACATATAAAGTTGAACTGAGCCAGTGAATTGCTGTTTATAATGCAAAACTCTGCTAGGTTATGTATTAAAGAGGAACAAATCCCACCAGTGGTCAGTCTGGGATCGAGATGCCCCACTGTGCGAAACCCCCCCCCCCCCCCCCCCCAGGGTGCCGGTAATCACTCATTTTCTCCCACTCCAACGCATGCGCAGGCTCTCGTCCAATCAGAGCCACCCGCTGAACGGACGTAATTCGGCAAGGTGAATCCGATTGTTTACTATGGAGAGCGAGAGCAGACGCATCTCTGCATCCTAAAGCTGTGCGCGTGCTCCCTTCCTAGCCACACAGATAGGTCACTTTAGTGGGTGGCCCAAGAAGAGGCAAGTCTGGATGCGACAATGGCTTTACACAGTAGGGGCATCCCAATCCGGGATGTGTGGGGGACATGGATCAAAACCCAGGAAACTGAAAGTTTTTTACTCACCTGGGTTTTGGTCCATTTAACAGATCTCGGTGCCCCAGCACAGGAGCTGAATAGAGCCAAGCACCTCGCTAGCCGGCCTACTAGCATCTAGCATTTTATGGTCCTGTGTCTTTAGGACCATTAAAGTTAGTGGTAAAGTGGAAAATTAAATGATCAAGAGGTCAATCACTTTGGAATTGCTATGCAATCCAATAAGCCTCTAAAACCATTATGAACATGTGCATGCTCGGGGGACAAGAAACAACGGAGCAATGCTGGGAAGCATGTAGTGCTCTGTACTGCATTTGTGCATTTCCATCACAATGCAATGGAAGGGCACAGTTTGAGAGGAATTGTTAGCCATGCCACGCAGATCATCCATCCTGGTGTGCTGCTGAATAAAGCTGTTGTTGCTGAGATACAGCTGATTTTCTGTAGCCCAGGTCATTTTTATTTTCTCTTTTACCTTTAAAAGTTAGACCTAGAAAGAAAAGAAGCAAAGCAGGGAGCAGCTTTCCTACACTGAACATGCAAACATTGATGTGTCCCACACAGCCTGATGCAAGAAGAGTGGAGATAGGTCCAATCAATGCTAAAATGTGGTCATCAATAAATAAACCCCTAAAGGAAAAGGACTCAATAACAACAGCTTTATACAGCAGCACACCAGAATGAATCTGCATGACAGGTAATCAAACAATTCCCTGTTTTTATACCTAGCTTGGACAGTCCCCTGTATTGTAATGTTTTTCAAGAAAACCATACTTCATGGGCTGTGGGCTCTGCACCCCCTGGGGCTTTGAAAATGCAAGTAATGGGGTGGTGGGTTATGACAGCCCCACCAGCCCTGTGAGCTGGTATAGGGGGCATGTGGACCCCTTACCAGTTTACAAAGGGTTATAGTGATATATCAGATATAGCCATTGTTACACCATTGTGCCAGGCTACATTCAGTACTGTCCTAAACTATTTTCAATTTTTACATTGAAGAAGAATAGAGATATCAAGGTTCAAAGTTTTTCCTCATAATTTCTCTTGAAGCAAGTGGGCATTGCCATTGGAGCTGTGATGCATCATAATAATAAGCATAATGTGCTGTGAGGAAGTGTACTTGCTCGGAGGGGACTGGGTAGGGAGGAGGGAGTGTTTAGCTGGGCTTGAATGGCAGCTCTGAGTGTGCCATCAATACAGAGGGGAGTGTGGTCTTCAATGGGCCCATATTTGTGGCTCCTGATGTCCCCTGGGGATGGAAGTCCCTGCCCCACACCTGACCTCCACTGATCACTAACGGCTTCTGACAGCTCTTCCACTGCTGGAAGTAGCCTTTTATACTGGCACAGTGGGAGGACGTCATCACACTCGCCCTATAAAAGGTCCCTCCCTGCGGCTGCCAGAAGCTGGTGAGCAGAGGCAGGGAACGGGTGTTCTCTGTCCTGCTGAAGATCATGGGAGGGGAATCAGAGGCACCCTGGGAAACAGGGAGACCCCAAGTGCTGGGTAAATCCATTGCAGCAATGCCCCCCCAGTCCTGCCTTCTTTCACTAGCAGGACAGCGTGGGGGGGTACAAGACATCCACAGTGCAGAGCAACAACCCACGATCTGTGTCCGCTCCTGTCCACCTATTCAAGTGAATGGGTGGGTGGGCAGGGGAACCCGCTCTGTACTTCCCCAAGATGGCTTCGCCCAGCACCCGAAGCACCGGGATACGCTGGATACCGGGCAGGTAAGCCATTTCATCATCAGGGAAGATGAGGCAGGGCGAGAAAGGGTCATTGTTACACTGGATTCCACTTCCACTGATTTTAAAAATACAATTCTGTGAGTACTCACCTGCAGAATTGTTTTTACTATGCATGGCACGGCCTGCTTCAAGAAGTCCTTACGTATGGGATATTTCGCCATAAGGTGGCGCAGTGTACTGCAGAAGAGTTGTGGCTCCTCTCGGTACCCTATAAAACCAGGATCACCAATAGACCTCTCCAGTGTTGACAAGCAGTTATACAAGAAGCTGGGAGATAAAAAGGGTAAAAAATCCCAACTAACTTGGAACAATCACCATAAAGAGGCAACCGAGAAAAACGATAACAAGGGTGGGGTGAAGCAAGCCATGCCATGCATAGTAAAAACAATTCTTCAGGTGAGTACTCACAGAATTGTATTTTTCCTATTGCATGGCACGGCCTGCTTCAAGAAGTCCTTACATGTGGGACATCCAACAGCAGTGTCCGTAAGGTAGAGTGGGATCCCCAAAAAGTAGCAGCAGGCAGTTCAAACCACCACCGCCTGAAGTACCTTGTGACCAAAGGCAGCATCAGCTGAGGCCTTAACGTCAACCTTGTAAAACTTGGAAAAAGGTATGAACAGAAGACCAAGTAGCGGCCTTACAAACTTGTTCAACAGAAGCTTGGTGCTGAAAAGCCCAAGAGGCACCAACAGCACGAGTGGAATGAGCAGTAATCCGAAAAGGAGGAACCTTCCCTTTAGCAGAATAGGCTTGTACCACCGCCTGTCGAATCCACTTGCTGATAGTAGATTCAGCTGGAGGCAAACCCTTCCTAGGTCCAGCAGGAAGAACAAAAAGAGCATCAGATTTCCTGAAAGACTCAGTAGCAACCAAATAAAACTTCAGAGCCCTGACAACATCCAGAGAATGAAGGGTCCGTTCCTTGGAATTAGCAGGGTTAGGACACAAAGAAGGTAAGACAATATCCTGATTGAGATGAAAAGCAGACACAAGATTGGGCAGGAAATCCGGCTTAAGCCGAAACACCACCTTATCCTGATGCCGCTCAAAATAAGGAGGTTTAATGGAAAGTGTCGCCAGCTCAAAAACCCGCCTGACAGAAGTAATAGCCACCAAAAAGGCTACCTTAAGAGTCAGAATGGGCAACGCAGCCCCACAGATAGGTTCAAAGGGAGGACCCTGCAGAGCAGACAATACCAAATTTAAGTCCCGAACCGGAAGCAAGGGTTTACGTGACAGACGCACATGAGTAACTCCCTTAAGCAGACGGTGATTGGCAAAGGATCTTTGGAAAAAAAATTGCCAGAGCCGACACCTGTCCCTTGAGTGTACTAAGTTAAAGGCCCGAATCCAAACCCTGTTGCAAAAACTCCAGAATCCTAGGGATAGAAAATACCCGACAAGGAAGAGATTTGGACTCATACCAGGCAATGTAAGCATGCCAGACCCTGTAGTAACGAGGACGAGGACTTCTTCCGAGCCCGAATCATGGTATCAACAACAGATGCCGGCAACCCCTTGTCCATTAAGATGGAGGTTTCAGTAGCCAAGTTGTTAAAGCCAGCGTTTGTAAATTGGGATGACGCAGTTTTCCCTGAGAAAGAAGATCTGGATCTTTGGGCAAGACGTACCGATCTACTGCCAACTGCACGACTTCTGGAAACCACACCCACCTTGGCCAACAGGGGGCCACCAGAATGGCTGGTACCCCCTCCTGGGCTATCTTGTGCAGCACCCTGCCTAGCAGAGGAAAGGGAGGGAACACATAAAGGAGCCAAAACTCTGTCCAAGGAATCGCAAGCGCGTTCGTTGCGAAGGTCAGAGGATCCTGAGACAGGGAGACAAACCTTGGAAGCTTGTGATTGTGGTGGGATGCAAACAGGTCACCATCCGGCTGACCCCATCGGTGACACAGGGAGCGAAATACCTTGGCGCTGAGGGAGCATTCCCCCAGACGAGACATCCCCCTGCTCAGGGAGTCTGCCTCCTGGTTCTCCACCCCAGGAATGTAGATCGCCGAGATGCACGGTACATTCTCCTCCGCCCAAGACAGTATCAGGGACACTTCCTTTGAGGGCTAGCTTGCTCCGAGTCCCCCCCGATGATTGATGTAGGCAACTGGCGTCTGGTTGTCCGAGCTGATCTAAACAGCCCGACCCCGAAGGTGTGTGGTCAGTTGAGAGAGAACCAACCTGATCGCCCGCAGTTCCAGAACATTGATGGGAGCATGGGCCTCCTGGGGGCCCCACTGACCCTGGAACTTCAGAGACTTCCAAAAGCCCCCCCAACCTGTCAGACTGGCATCTGTGGTGACAGTCTCCCAGCACGGAGGCAGAAAGGTCCTGCCCACCAGAAGGTTCCTTGAGTCCAGCCACCACAAGAGGGACTGTCTGATCAGGGGGGACAGGGCAAATTCCTGATCTAGGGACGCATGATCCCAATCCCAAACTGACAAGAGGTGCAACTGAAGAGGTCTCATGTGAAACTGAGCAAAGAGAACCGCCTCGAAGCAGGACACCATCAGGCCCACTAACTGCATCCCCTGCCGGTTGGAGGGATGGGGACACAAAAGCAGGGCCCGTGCCTGCTTCTGAAGGCCCTCCACTTTCTGCTGAGGCAGGAAAACCTTGACCTGAGAGGTATCCAGAGTCATGCCCAGAAAGGACCTCACTAAAGACGGAGACAGTGAAGACTTGGGATAGTTGATCACCCAAATGACGGACTCGAGAGTGGAGCTCACCACCTGAGTATCCTTCTCAGCCTGATGAGGAGACTGAGCCGCAATCAGAATGTCGTCCAGGTAAGGAAGGATCCGAATGCCCTGGTTCTGCAGCAGAGCCATCACACCCGCCAGCACCTTGGTGAACACCCGAGGCGCCAAGGTGATACCGAACGGTAAGGCCACAAACTGGTAATGCTGATCCTCCAGAGCGAACCACTGGAATCTCTGATGACCTGGAAAGATTGGCACGTGAAGATAGGCATCCTTGATGTCCACAGTGGTCATGAAGTCGCCCGGCCAGAGGGTACTGACAGCCGAACGTAGCATTTCCATGTGAAAGTGCTTGAACCTGACGAACTTGTTGAGACCCTTCAAGTCCAGGATGGGCCTCAAAGACCCGTCCTTTTTGGGGACCGTAAAAAGATTGGAGTAGTACCCCTGACCCTCTTGGTAAGGCACTAGACAAATGACTTCTGACTCAAAGAGCCATTGAACCACAAGGTGCAAACCCCGAGCTGACAGAGGGTTTTGAGACATCCGGGATCTGAGGAATCTTGGGGGCGGCCAGGCTGCAAACTATCTTGTAACCGGAGGACACCACCTCTTGAATCCACCGGTCTGAGACGCGAAGCCTCCAGATGTGAGCAAAGAGCCGAAGCCGTTCCCCCACCCAGATGGGTGAGGGAGCCTCCTCATGCCTGAGGGGCCTTGGGAGGGGGTTTGGGCTTGGACCCCCAAGAGAGACCAGGACGACTACGGGACCTGCCACGGCCCCAAGAATCTCTGCGGCTACCTGAGAAGAGGGAGCCACGACCTCTCCTAGAGGCACAAAAGGAAGAGGAAGAGAAGGAAGGCCCCCGAAAGGGCCGAGACTGCTTCCTACCCTGAGGTAGCCTACCATCCTTGGCTAGGACATCCAGACGTTCACCAAAGAGCCGCAAAGAGGAACCCAGTGAGAGCCTTCTTAGCTGCAGGGTCAGCAGCCCACTGACGCAACCAAACAGAGCGGCGCATAGCCACCAAGAGGGCTGAGGCCCTACCACCCAGCCGGACAGCATCATCCATGGCAGTAAGCACAAAGGCAACAAAATCAGAGCAAAGCAAGAGGGCCCTATAATCCTCCCTCCTCCTACCAGCCATGGCGCCATTAGTGAGACGTTTGAGCTTCTTCTTAAGAGCAATGGCAGCAGCACAAACCGGACCCAGCCCCCGCCCCCACAAACGTAAAGGCATGGCAGGCCAGCTGATCCATGCGCCGGTCCGCGCTGTCACGCAGTGTATTAGTGTCAGAGGAGGGCATGACCAAGGTGTTGGACAGCCCTAGGACGGGAGCGTCCACCATTGCTTGACCAGATCAGCAAAGAAGGGATACCTCCTATCCAAACCCTTGGGCACCGTAGGCAATCTATTAGGAAGTTCCCACTCCTTGAGGACCATATTAGAGAAATGGACCTGCTCAGGAAACTCCAGGCGCTGTTAATTAGGACGAAAGAGCTCACCCGGTTTCCTCTTAGCCACCTTAGGGGTGGCGATGTGCAGGGTATCGAAAATGTTAGACAACAGTATGAGTGTCATCAGGGAGCCATGAATCCTCCTCGGAAGCAGACCCAGGGTCACTGTTGTACCCCTCCTGCTGGTCCCCAGAGGAGTCAGAGTCCTGGAAAAGCTCCCCCTCCTCTAGGGAGTCATGGCCACCAAAAGCATCAAGTCCCTCATCCTCCTCAGCAAAAAGGGAGGGCATGGGATCAAGGTGCCTCTTCTTGCCAGAGGCCTTACCCGTCACAGGCCTGGCAAGCTGCCTTTCAATGCTGGCCATGCGTAGTGCCAGATCAGAGTGTGACCCCCTGCTAGTATCCCCCTCACTATGGGCTAAATGCAGGCGCGGGGGAGTAGGAGATGCCGGAGGGAGCGCAGAACTGGGCAGAGAAACACTCAACCCAACCTGGTCTGCAATAACACTCTTGGCGCACAGCACACAAACCGCGCCACCACCACTCAAAGGGGATACCCCGCACATAACACACAGCCGGAATTGCCCCGAAGGACCCCCAAGCCTGCCATCCCCAGCAGCCTCCATATTGTGATTAACACAGGCGCAATCGGCAAGCACAGGGTAAGGGCCAATAAAAGCCACCCGGGATGCCCCTCAAGGGATGCCCCCAGAAGCCAGGAGATAGAAGGGGGGGAGAAGGAGCAGGACCGGGAGAAACCACAACACACAGTTATCCCGCCTGAAAGACATAAACAGAAAGAGGCATCCCACAGCACATGCCCAAAAGGAATAAGCAACCTCCGAAGCCCCGGACGTGCAGCACACACCAAAGATCGGCAAGCTGCCAGGCCACGGATGATAAAGACTCAAGAACCGATCACCGCCGCAGCCCATGTAGGAAGAGGGGCCCGGACACGCAGCAGCCACAAGATGGCACCAGAACGAGAACCTCGAGGGGAGCGGAATGCCCCCCCCCCGAAGAGCACAAAACAGCGCTCACGTGACCCGCGCCGGCGCCATTACACTCAGATAATGCCTCACAGCAGTAGCGCCGCCCTGCCGCGAAGCGGTGTACAAAGTGGTGACGGAGGCGAAAACAACAGCGCCAAATAACCACCCGCCGCAACCCAACCCCCCCACCCCTGAACACCCGCCGGGGGGAGGGCGGGCAGGCAACAGCAGGAGCAGGGCCAGGGTAGGGAGGGGCGGGAGCCCCAGAAACAAGGGGAAAGGGAGAGGTAAAACAAGGTGAAATAAACCAGCAACACCAGTTCCCAAAACACCACTCACCCCCTCAATAGGCAGGATCTCCACATCCCTCAGTAGGCTCACCATAAAGCCTATGGCCGGCCACCCTTTGTGTTACAGGGTCTGTAGCTTTGAGCAGCGCTCCTCGAGCACCTGACCCTAGTGCTCCTCTACCTTCACCCGATCCATCAGCCGAGGCTGGGAGGCACAGAGGGTCCGGAAAGGGGTGGAAATAGACCTGCAGGGCCGCAGGCTTGATTGCCCCGCTCACCTGTGCAATATAGAGAACCATCTTCTATCTTCGCAGTATCACTGCAGAGGAAACACTGGAGAGGTCTATTGGTGATCCTGTTTTTATAGGGTACCGGGAGGAGCCACAACTCTTCTGCAGTACACTGCGCCACCTTGTGGCGGTATATCCCATACGTAAGGACTTCTTGAAGCAGGCCGTGCCATGTAATAGGAAAAAGGAACAACACCCAAGATTTTTACTTTTTTGGTTTGTGTTCATTTGGGTGGGGGAATCTCAATTTTGGATTGTGTGAAACACTGCTGGTTGCCCATTGTGTGATCGCCACCTCAATGGCGATCATACGATGCATGTGCAAACTGCGAGCTAATCAGGTGTCCTAACCATGCTTATGAGTGAGTGGCTGGTTCCTGGTGGAATAACACCGACCTTTGTCTGTACCTACCCGTACCAGCCATTCAGAAATGTCTGGCATCGTTGTTCACAGCTGCTACAGGGCAGGGTAAGTATATTGGATGACCACCAGGGCAACCCAAAGATGCAGCAGAAAAATACCATTTTGTGAATACTCACCAGTAAAATGGATATTTTTCACACACACCCCGCTTCCTGTAGTAATAACGTTCGGGTAAACCATCTCCAGATGGAGAGGGAGAGAGGGAGAGGGAGAGAGGGGGAGAGGGGGAGAGGGAGAGAGGGAGAGAGGGGGAGGGAGAGAGGGGGAGGGGGAGAGGGGGAGGGGGAGAGGGGGAGGGGGAGGGAGAGAGGGAGAGAGATCTATCTTGAAACTGGCCCCTCCCAGTCTATATATACCTGGGACCTCCCACCTAATCCCCAGTGTAATTGAAAAGCAGTAAGACAAGGTACCAGAAAATTAACCCTCAACAAAATTATAGCTTCACCAAATAGAGAAAACCAGGATACTAAAAAGGGCGGGTGAAGCGGGGTGTGTGTGACACACCAATAATATCTTATAATATTTTACTGGTGAGTATTCACAAAATGGTATTATTCTTTGTGTGTCACACACACCCCGCTTCCTGTAGTAATAACGTTCGGGACATCCAAAAGCAGTGTCCCTAAAGGGTGGGTATCCAGCAGGAAGATGAAGCATAACTCAAACCACTGCAGTTTGCAGAACTTTGCGGCCAAACACAGCATCCGCTGAGGCTCGCACATCAACCTTATAAAACTTTGAAAAGGTATGAACCGAAGACCAAGTAGCCGCCTTACAAACTTGTTCAACAGAAGCCTGGTGCTGAAAAGCCCAGGACGCACCAATAGCACGAGTAGAATGAGCAGTGATACGGAAGGGAGGAACTTTTCCCTTAGCCGTATAGGCGCCAATAATGGCTTGACGAATCCATTTACTAATGGAAGATTTAGCCGGGGCCAAACCATTCCTAGGCCCACAAGGTACAACGAAAAAGGCATCAGTCTTACAGAAAGAAGACGTAGCACGCAAATAAAAATGAACACAGCGAACAACATCCAAACAGTGCAAAACCCTCTCCTTGTCATTCTTGGGTTTAGGACACAAGGAGGGAAGAACAATGTCCTGATTCAGATGGAATGCAGAAACAACCTTAGGAAGAAAATCCGATTTGAACCGAAATACCACCTTATCTTGATGTTTCTCAAGGTAGGGCGCCTGAATGGACAAGGCCGCCAACTCAGAGACACGCCGAACCGAGGTGATAGCCACAAAAAAGACTACCTTCTGAGTCAAAGTGGAAAGAGCAATATCCAACAAAGGCTCAAAAGGAGGAGCCTGAAGAGCAGACAAAACCAAATTCAGATCCCAAACAGGTAGCAACGCCTTCCTAGGAGGCCGCAGATGCGTAACCCCCTGGAAAAAAGTCTTGACCAACGGATGAAGCGCAAAAGCCTTCTGAAAGAAAATAGACAAGGCAGAAACCTGCCCCTTCAAGGTACTAAGCTGCAGACCAGCATCCAGTCCAGACTGAAGAAAATCCAGAATTCTGGAAACAGAGAAGACTCTGCAGG
Source organism: Gastrophryne carolinensis (assembly GCA_027917425.1). Classification (NCBI taxonomy): domain Eukaryota; kingdom Metazoa; phylum Chordata; class Amphibia; order Anura; family Microhylidae; genus Gastrophryne; species Gastrophryne carolinensis. The sequence goes on from CM051235.1 coordinate 496,430,207, forward strand.
GCAAAGATCTAGCCTCACACCAATCGATGTAAAAACGCCAGGTTCTATAATAGATAGCAGAGGAAGACCTTTTTCGAGCACAGATAAGAGTCTTAATAACTGAATCAGAAAGACCTTCCTCCTTTAAGATGGAGGTTTCAGCAGCCAAGCCGTCAAAGCCAGCGTTGGTAAATTGGGGTAACGCAGCTGACCCTGAGTGAGAAGATCCGGCCGCAGAGGAAGCTCAAACTGATCCACTGCCATCCGAACGACGTCCGCGAACCACATTCTTCTTGGCCACCTTGGAGCCACGAGAATGGCGGGGACCTCTTCCAGAATCAACTTTCTTAACACTCTTCCTAGCAAGGGAATCGGAGGGAACAGATACAGGAACCCCAGTGTCCCCCAACTCAGAGACATGGCATCCACCGCCAGAGCCAGAGGATCCTGAGACATTGATACAAAAGTCGGAAGTTTGTAATTGTGACGAGAGGCAAACAGGTCCACCTCCGGTGTTCCCCACCGAAGACACAGAGTCTGAAAAACCTGAGGGTGGAGAGACCATTCCCCCAGACGGGAGGAGCATCTGCTTAGAAGGTCCGCTTCTGTGTTCTCCACCCTCGGAATGTAAACTGCCGACAGGCAAGGAACATGAGCCTCCGCCCAGGTCAGAATCAGGGAAACCTCTCTGAGAGCTCCCAAACTGCGAGTCCCTCCCTGATGATTGATGTAGGCAACTGCCGTCCTGTTGTCCGAACGCACCTGAACCGGAAGGCCCCGGACCTGGTGAGTCAGAAGAGAAAGAACCAGACGGATAGCTCTCAGCTCCAGAACATTGATGGGCAAGTGAGCCTCTCGAGGGCCCCACTGCCCCTGGAACTGAAAATCCTTCCAGAATCCCCCCCAACCCGAAAGGCTGGCGTCCGTGGTGACAGTCTCCCATAGAGGAGTCAGAAAGGACTTGCCCTTCAAGAGATTGTTCGAAACCAACCACCACTGAAGAGACTGCCGGACCCGGGAGGACAACTAAAAGGGTTGGTCCAATGAACGTGGACAACTGTCCCAAGACGTCAACAGATGCATCTGAAGCGTCCGAGTGTAAAACTGAGCAAAGGGAACTGCCTCGAAGGAGGCTACCATCAACCCCACCAGCCTCATCCCCAGACGGATGGACGGTCGAGGATTGGAGAGAAGAAGCCGAACCATATCCTGAATCAAAAGTATCTTCGACTGAGGTAGAAAAACACTGTGCTGACAAGAGTCTATTGTCATCCCCAAGAAGGACGCCACCCAGCCAGCCAGGGAGGACTTGGGATAGTTGATTACCCAACCGAAGCTTTCCAGCGTAGAAACCACCATGCTGGTGTCCTTCTCCGCTTAATTGAAGGAAGGAGCCATGATGAGATGGTCGTCCAGGTAAGGCAAAATTCGAATGCCTTGAGTTCTGAGAATGGCCATCACCCCTGCTAGAACCTTGGTGAACACCCTTGGCGCCGAGGTAAGACCAAACGGAAGCGCCACGAATTGAAAATGCCGATCCTCCAACATGAAGCGCAGAAAACGCTGATGGACCGGGCAGATGGGAACATGCAGATAAGCATCCTTTATGTCTATGGACGTCATGAAGTCCCCCTGCCAAAGAGAAGTGATGGCCGAGCGCAGAGTTTCCATGCGAAACTTCCGTGGACGAATGAATCTGTTGAGGAACTTCAGATCCAGGATAGGGCGCACCGATCCGTCCCTCTTGGGCACCGTGAAAAGATTGGAATAGAAACCGAGACCCAATTCCGAAGTTGGCACCTGATGGATGACCGCCAAATCTAGAAGATTCCCTACCGACACTCGGAGTTCTTGGGCGACCAAAGGATCCACCCTTTTAGTTACAATTGACGTAGTTTTCCCTCTACACGAATATCCCGCATGAGAAAGGACTGTTTGCACTGAGGCATTTTTTAATGAAGGCTTCTGACTTACTTTTGGTTCAAGTGGAATTTTTGATAGATTGTTTTCAGTTTGTTCTTACTCACAACTATTTTTGGTTTGGGGGTGAATATTTTTTACAGGTGAAGGGTGTTGCGATGGGGGCTAAATTTGCCCCCAGTCTTGCTAATTTATTCATGGGATTATGGGAGAACATGTTTATTTATGAATCACAACCCGTTGGTTTAAAGTTTTGGAGGCGTTACATAGATGACTGTCTTGTCATCTGAGAAGGTGATGAGCACTCATTTATGGAATTCTTTGAATATATTAATCAAAATAATTGGGGTATTTCGTTCACATGTGAAAAAAGCACAGAGAAAATACACTTTCTAGATTTGGAGATTAATAAAGTAGGCACAGATTTGGTTACTAAAACCTTCTTTAAGAGTACCGATAGGAACGCTTACGTCCCGATGTCTAGTTGCCACCACCCCAGTTGGCTTAGTAACATTCCCAAGGGCCAACTGGTCAGGGTGAGACGTAACTGTAATAGGGATGAAGACTATAAGGTCCAAGCTGACACTATAGGGGAGCGCTTTGTTAAGAAGGGTTATAATAAATTAATGATAGAGACAGAAATCAATAAAGTAGGGAAGATGGATAGAAAAAAGATGCTTGAAGGAACTGTCCAAAAAAAAGCATTGGGAAGTAATCCAGCAGAATTTGCCTTTATTACCCAATTTGGAAAAGACTATAGGCTTTTAAAGAAGGTGTTGGAAAAACACTGGTATATCCTCAAGAATGATGAGATTTTGGGACCTGAACTACCGGATAGACCGAGGTTGATTTTTAGGAGACCACCCACACTAGCAACAAAATTAGTGAAGAGTTATGTTAAACCAAGACAAAATAATACTATGGGGACTATTAAAGATCTTTTGGGGTTCTATAGATGTAAAAAATGCATGGGGTGTCACGCATGTGGGGGCGACACACCCAGATGTTTTAAGGAATTTATTTCCAAGAGTACAGGAGAAAAGCACAAGGTGAACCAATTCATAACATGCAATAGTGTGAATGTTGTTTACCTTTTGGAATGCCCATGTGGGCTACAGTATATAGGGAGGACAGGTCGAACACTTAAAACCAGAATAAGGGAACACCTATACAATATAAAGAAAGGGGTGGAGACACACAGTATCTCGGCACACTCCCCCCCAAGGGGGATTAAGTTCCTTGGAATAGAGACTGTAAAATTGGGTTTGAAAGGAGGAAATGCATTGAGGTTCCTCTCCCAGAAGGAATCACAATGGATTTTCAAAATGAAGACCATGAGTCCACATGGGTTAACCCTTTAAGTGCCAGCCTACCTGGAGTTTTTGTCACACTCTGTTGCCAGACCATTTTGCACTATTTTGCGCTCCCCATGTTCAAATGTGATTTTTGAAGGGATTTCCAGGGATTTCCCAGGAAAATGATATATTGTTTTTTTCAGCAGAGTCTGGGCTTTAACATGAAATGTCTTGTTTGTCATTTGTTAGGTGTATTCTTAATATTTTTGGGTGAAATATGTGCAAAAAAAAAAAAAAAAAAAAAAAAATTTTTACATATTGTAGTTTTTTTTGTAATAAAAAATGTAAGTTTGTCAATGAAATCTTATTGCGTGTGAAATCCCAATTTCTCCCGGTTACAGCGGTACCACATATGTATATGTAGACACCCTTTCCTGCCCAGGAGACTCCCCCAAACTGAAACAGCGCTTTAGGGGATTTTCAGAAAAAATACAACTATGCTATGCAATATGCGCACCTTGCAGTTTTTCCAGAAAAACAACCCTTTACATTTGAAATACCCCCAACAAACTATATATTCTCTGGAAGTACACACCTCAAGCTTTCTAGGCGTACCAGGCTTGTTGATGTGGCCATAGTTTTCTGGAAGTAATCCCTCAATGGATTCTTTGGTTGCAAAGAGTTTCCCTAAAAAAAGGATAAAAAAGCAGAATCAAAGCCACATTTTCCTAAAAAAACTATATACAAACAAGAAAAAACAAGTTTAATCTGAAAACGCAACATCCCCCGAACAGAACAATACCCAACATGCATAGCTACTGTCAAGGGAAGAGTTGCCAAACACCCCAAAGTAAAGCATGTGCGTAACGGTAATTTTACTTGAAAATTTCAGCTCTGCAGACAAAGTGCGCACCTTGCGATTTTTCAACCAAAACAACCCTTTACATTTGGAATATCCCCCATAAACCATATATTCCCTGAAAGTACACATGTTAAGCTTTCTAAGGGTACCCAGCTTGTTCTAGTGGGCTCATCTTTCTGGAATTATTACCTCAAAGAATTCTTTGGTTGCGCAGGGTTTCCCTAAAAAATGTATAAAAAAGCTGAATAAAAAACACCTTTTCCTAAAATATAAATATGCAAACCAGAAAAAACAAGCTAAGTCTGAAAGCGCAAGGTCCACCGAACAGAACAATACCCAACATGCATAGCTACTTTTAACCCTTTTAATTGCCAGCCTACTTGAGATTTTGTCACCCTCTGTTGACAGGCCATTTTTCCCCATTTTGCGTCATGTTTTGCGCCATTTTTGCTGGAACTTTCAGGAAAATTATATATATATTTTTTTGCAGCAGAGTTTAGGCTTTAACATGAAATGTCTTGTTTGTAAATTTTTTTTTTTTACAATATTAGTAAAGTATAAAAGTAAAAAAAATAAATAAATAAATAAAAAATTTTTTTTGAAAATTGACTCCTTTATTTTAAATAAAAAATGTATTTTATTAAGGAAAATCATATTGCATGTGAAAGCCCCATTTCTACCGATTAGAACGGTACCACATATTTATCGGTAGCCCCCTGTTCCTGCCCAGGAGACCCCTCTAATTGAAACAAGTATTTTATAACATTCACAAAAAAAATACAAATACCATCCACACTACAAAGGGTTAAATCGAGAAAAAAAATGACATAGGGTCCCCCCTCCCAGGGGAGGGAGACCCCCCAAAAAATTGACGTGGGGTCCCCCTTACCCAAAGTAACCAGCCCGGGACCAGCTATGGGGGCTTGTAGGCACAGAGTGGGGGGGCCAGCTTTTGTGGCCCCCCCACCCTGCAGCCTACGAGCCCACATAGCCTATGTGGGCCCGGGCTCTTCTGCCCCCCCCTGGCCTTTGGGGAGGCAGGTAATGGGGGTGCCAGGGGTTAATGGCAAGCCACCCGCTAGCGCAGGTGGCTTGCCATCCCCCCAGCCTTCTGAACTGGTATAGGGGTCATGGACCCCTTACCAGTTCACAAGGGGTTAAAAGTAAATAATCACACAGACACAAGCAGAGAAAAAAAATATTTTATTAATTTTTATTTTTTTTTTACACTGTACTCACGTCCCATCCATCCTGGAGCACTCTGTCCCTCGGCGATCACTGGCTTCTGCTCACTTGCTAGAAGCCTTTTATAGCTGCTGGATGACAGAACACAAAGGGTTAATCAAAAAAAAAAAATGACATAGGGTCCCCCCCCCAGGGGCGTGGGGTCCCCCTTACCCAAAGTAACCAGCCCGGGACCAGCTATGGGGGCTTGTAGGCACAGAGTGGGGGGGCCAGCTTTTGTGGCCCCCCCACCCTGCAGCCTACGAGCCCACATAGCCTATGTGGGCCCGGGCTCTTCTGCCCCCCCCTGGCCTTTGGGGAGGCAGGTAATGGGGGTGCCAGGGGTTAATGGCAAGCCACCCGCTAGCGCAGGTGGCTTGCCATCCCCCCAGCCTTGTGAACTGGTATAGGGGTCATGGACCCCTTACCAGTTCACAAGGGGTTAAAAGTAAATAATCACACAGACACAAGCAGAGAAAAAAAATATTTTATTAATTTTTATTTTTTTTTACACTGTACTCACCTCCCATCCATCCTGGAGCACTCTGTCCCTCGGCGATCACTGGCTTCTGCTCACTTGCTAGAAGCCTTTTATAGCTGCTGGATGACAGAACACAAAGGGTTAATCAAAAAAAAAAAAATGACATAGGGTCCCCCCCCCAGGGGCGTGGGGTCCCCCTTACCCAAAGTAACCAGCCCGGGACCAGCTATGGGGGCTTGTAGGCACAGAGTGGGGGGACCAGCTTTTGTGGCCCCCCCACCCTGCAGCCTACGAGCCCACATAGCCCATGTGGGCCCGGGCTCTTCTGCCCCCCCCTGGCCTTTGGAGAGGCAGGTAATGGGGGTGCCAGGGGTTAATGGCAAGCCACCCGCTAGCGCAGGTGACTTGCCAGACCCCCGAGCCCTGTGAACTGGTATAAGGGGTCACATGGACCCCTTACCAGTTCACAAAGGGTTAACAGTATAAAAAATAAACACACACACACACAGGTTTTTGTAATAGTTTATTAAAAAAAAAAAAAAAAATTTAACTTTACTCACCTCCGATGTTCAGATGCAGTGTCCCGCGGCGATCTGATGCAGGTGACAGCTGGGCAGAGAAGGGGGGAGGCAGGCGATCGGATGATCGCCTACCTCCCTCCTTCTCTGCCCAGCCGTCACCGGCATCTGACAGTAGAACTGCCGGGTGCCCCGAAGGGGCGGGGCTAAAATCCAAGATGGCGGCCGCCATCGGAAGCTGCGACGGAGGGAGGGCTGTTATGCCCCCCTCCAGAAGACAGAAGACCCGGGGGGGGGGTAATCGGAGCCCCCCCCCATGAAGAGGAGATGCGGCGGGAGTCGGCGGGAGCGGAGGTGAGTAACTGTCATTTTTTTTTTTTTTCACAGGCAATCCCGGCGGCTGCTGAAACGGGGGGGGGCACCCTATTCCGGGCCCTCCCCTGCAGCCGGAGAAGCCCCGATCGGCGATCGGAGCCCCGCTGGCTGAAGAGGAGACCCGGCCGGACCAAACAAGGGGTCAGGTAAGTGACTTTTTTTTAAACTTTTTTTTGTGGGATTGGGGAATGCCAGGCACGTAAAATTTACGTGGCTGGCACTTAAGTGGCGGAGAGGCAACCACGTAAATTTTACGTGGCTGGCATTTAAAGGGTTAAACATTGAGTTTGACATAAATTGCATTATAGGGAAACATTAAATAGTAAGCACATATACAATTAATTTAACGTTTGAACATATTTTTATCAATTTTTTAATTATATTAGTCATGTTACACATACAGATAGAGTTTTATTTTTATATCTTTTAAAACAAAAATAATATGAAGCATATGGGCTTTTGTTAGGGTTATATATACAGATATATTTTAATATCCATTTATAATAATAGTTCTTAATGGATTAATATTGGGATTTGTGTTTTTAATAGTATTGGAACTATAGATTCTATGTTTGGTGGTGTAGGTATGTTTTATTAATGCATAGCGGTTTTTAGAATAAATTAAAAGTTATGCTGTTAATAAATGTTAGAAGTTTTTAGGTAGCGTTGCCTTCCACTTCTCCTTTTATAGTGAATAATAATGATAATAACCTTTATTTCTAATCCTTATTGATATTGGGATAAGCTCCTGTGATAAAGAAAACAGGGCCCCCGTTTTTAAACCTCCGGATTTGATATAGAGATTAAGCAGCGCATTGAGACAATACAAACAGCGCTGAGCCGATGGAGTTAACTTTTGGCCCTGACGTCACCAAAGCGAGGTGAATAAATTAGTGACGATGTGGTGGGCCCGCAGCCTAATGAGAAAGTCTGAACAGACGAAACGCGTTGGGCGGGGCTTCACCACATCGTCACGACGCATCTCTGAGGACAGCTGCGGACGCCCGTTCCCTATCTGCACAGCCCACGGCCGGGGCAGTGTGGTGTCTATCTAATTGATAACAAGTGGAGGAGAATTGTAAGGTGACGCTTCGCTCTTGCTTTTATGGAAGTTCATGGATTTGAAGCTGTGATCAGTGCTCTATTAAGTTTGTGATTCGGTAAGCGCAATAAAAGCTTTTAAAATTTCTTATGCTCAAACGTTATCACGCTATGTGCAGTTTGTCCTTTCCATCTCTCCCCATTTTGACCCCTATGCTTTAAACCAATACGGAGTCCATAAGGAATGAGGATTTAATCATAAGGGAAGTCATTTCCAGTGGAATCCTTTGAATGATATATGCTGTATTGAAAGAAACGTTCTGGTACGTGCATTGATTGTCTGGTGGCTGGGATACACGCTTTATATTTGTGAGCACACCTGGTGAAGTTAATACTTGAAGTATATGAGGAAAAGGACTGTGCTTGAATGAAAATTTCTGCTGGATCCCGCGGAGTCATACTATATAAATATATATAGTTGTTTGTTTTTGTTAATTGTGTAACTGCTCTGACACAGTTATTGGACTCCTGCGCTGGATACTTTACTTGGAACTGTTATATTCATTCCATAGGAATATTGATTGGAGATATAAATTGCTCAATATTAGAGTTATAGCGCGGCTTTTCATTGGTGTTAGATTTCGGACATATCTCCAGCCCAGTTTCTTATACACCAAAAACCTACTACGACCAAAGGATCGGTAGGTATTCGGGACCTGAGAAACCTTGAGGGAGGACGGGACTGGAACTCCAGTTTGTAACCGGACGACACCACCTCCCGAATCCATCTGTCCGGGACCGCCCGGACCCAAGTCTGGATGAAGTGTCGCAACCGTCCCCCCACCCTCGGGTGAGGGCGCCCCCTCATTGCTGAGCAGACTTGGGCGTGGACTTAGGCTTAGAGCCCCACGAATGACCGGAACGGCCGCGGCCTCGCCCCCGGTTCCAACTAGTGCCCCTGGTAGCGGGAAGGGAGGCCCCTCTGCCTGCCCTGGCTCCCCGAAAGGAAGGATTGAAAGAAGAGGTTCCTCGAAAAAGACGCCGCGGCTTCCTGCGCTGAGGCAACTTGCCTCCCTTGGTTACTGAATCCAACTTGTCACCAAACAGTCGTAAACCCAGAAAAGGAAGGGCTGTAAGAGATCTTTTAGCACCAACGTCCGCCGTCCATTGACGGAGCCACACTGACCGCCGAATAGCAACCAAAAGAGCAGATGTCCTGCCACACATGGCCATAGCATCATCCTGGGCGGCTAGAACAAAAGAAGCAAAAGACTCACACAATTGAAGAGAGGTAAACTCCTCACATTCCGGATCAAGATCCGCGTACACATTTTTGATCAAGGCTTTAAGAGCCAATAGGACAATGGAAGAAGCTCATACCGGATGCAAGGTCAAACTGGCACTGATGAAACCATGACGAGCCAGCTGATCGATTCTACGATCCTCTACATCCTTAATTGTAGTAGTGTCTGGTGAATGCAGCACTGAAGAGTTAGAGAGCCCCAAAACCGGTGCATCAACGTCTGGGGGTACCGTCCAAAGTTTGACCAATTCCTCCGAAAAGGGATACCTCCTGTCCCAATTAGCCGGGGAGCCAACAAGGCGGGTCGGCTGTTCCCATTCCTTAAGCACAACCCTTTCAAAATGTAGCTGACCAGGGAACGCTAAACGCGGCTTAGGCATCTCAAATAGCTCACCCTTAGGCGGAGGGACCGCCGCTGGTGGATCCAGAGACAAAATTTCAAAAACCTTGGAAAGGATAGAAGGAGTATCACAAGACACCCCAGTAGTCAAATCTGCCGAAGTATCAGTCAACAGGGGAGCATCAATATCATCCAAATCTTCCAAAATTTCCCCTTCTTCAGGCAAAGGACATCTGACCAGTCTAACACCTCCGCTGCCTCCAAGGCAGGAGTCAGAGGAGGAGAATCAATGTGTTTCCTTTTAGCCGTAGCCTTATGAGCTACCTGTGCAGACAACAACTTCTCAAGAGTGGCCACACGAGCGCAGAACTCAGATTGCGAATCCCCAGCTGTGACAACGTCACCCTGGGTCCGGAATAAAAGTGGAGGGGCAGGGGACGACTGAGGTTGCGAAGAGCCAGGAGCCGGAGTACCAGACTGGCGCGCAATATTCTGCTGTGCGCAAGGAACGCACAAAATGACATCATCCCCTGGGAGTGGAACACCACAACCGCCACACTGCCTAGATTGCCCCGAAGAGCCATTTCCGGTATCATTGGAAGCCTCCATTCGGTGAAACTTTTTTGGAATTCGCAGAACCCAGGGATTTATGCTATAAGCTACCCGGGATGCCCCTTATTCATTAATTAAAGTCCCGGGAGTGGGAGGATTTTTGTAACCCAAAATAAGACTAGCCAGGTATATCAGACTGGGAGACCCATGCAGCAGGGGTATCCCAAATCTGGAAAGACAGAGAAAACACTGTAAAATTCATGAATAAACCGCACATGCACACAGAGAAATACACAATATTATCCAATAAAAAAACGATATATATATATATATATATGAATTAAAATAAATATGGTCACATACATTTGAAGCATGCTGATGCCTAACTAAAGGATCAAGCATGAGATACAATGCATAATGAAAAGAAACCACCATGGCTTGTTATAACTGACAAAAAAACCTCCATTCTATACTTATATGGACCACAGCATAAAGTCCCCTAATGGGAATAAGAACTCATTGAATGTGATATAGAAAAGAAGGAACTATAATAAAAAACCCTTTTTTAAGTGGCCGCAGCAGAAAGAGGCAGCGGGAACAGAGCACAGAAATTACCTCAGAGGCCGGTGCGAGCGTTCCCACAGCTGAGAGAAGACGGGCAGGCAGAGAGCGCGCGCAAAGCGCTCTTACCCTGTCCCGCCAGCCAATCACCGCACAGCACGGGCCGCGCCGAGCGCGGCCCCGCCCCTTGAGCACGGATTTACCTCAGAGAGGTAAAAAAAACAAAAAAACAAAAAAAAAAAATGGCGGCAGCGCCATTCAGAAAAAACAAAAACCGGACACGGTCTGAGATGGGAACGCCGCACACAGTCACACACACACAGATTAAAAGACGCACACACACAGACACGCGCGCACCGACGCCCACATATATAAGTACCAAAAAATTACCTCAGGATAAAAAGAGTAGCATATGCCAGAAAAGACCCCTCACCTCCCCCCCCTCCCCCCTAACGGACTTCCCCACCAAAAAGGGGAGGCCATGAGGAGAGAAGAGATATGGGGACAACGGGACGGGGCATCCCAAAATCCGGGTCACCAACCGGATAACCACTCTGCCCCAATAATGGGGACTAGTGGAGGAGATAAGCTCCTAGGCACCACCAGGTGCCGGCTACCATTACCCAGTCAGCAGCCGAGGCTGGGAGGCTTCCGATAATTACAAAATACAAGTAAACAAGAACTGGGCAGAAATAGACCGGGGGGGTGCCGGGGTGTAACCCCGGCTACCTGCAAGCAGGAGACCTGCTTCTGTCTTGACACATCTTGCAGAGAGAGAACACTGGGGATTAAGTGGGAGGTCCCAGGTATATATATAGACTGGGAGGGGCCAGTTTCAAGATCTCTCTCTCTGCAATGACATCTGGAGATGGTTTACCCGAACGTTATTATTACAGGAAGCGGGCGGGGGGTGTGTGACACACAAAGAATATAGCTGTAACCCCAATTAGACGTTTCCGTGATTTATACCGTGCCTGGGATGCCCCCGGGCAGGGAACAAATTCCAAGATAGAACAAAATTTGGTTTTGTTCTGTTTTAAAGGCATCAGAGGTGTACTGAGTGGAGAAAAATTACTCCCCATTATAAAATATTGCATGTGAGCCTATTCAGGAGGTAGGGTCTACTGTCCTAGCCACATGACCTGAAGGAGAGTAAAGTTAGGTCTCTTCATGAGGTTTGTAGAAAGCAAAGAAAAGATGGAGAGCATACCTTTCCATCTCCTGTGAGACTGGCTGACATCATTGGGTGCTGTGAGGAGCAGAGCCCCAAACACAAGGAGCAGTCTCTTCAGCTCCCACATATGTCCATCTAACAGCTTCACTGCTTTTATTCATCTCTGCTGAGAAAACAATTACCTCAGGCCAATACTGCGCTCTGGTTGGTTAGTTTCTGTCAAGTGTCTAACCCGAACAAGGCAAATCCACCCTCTGTAAACTGATGCTTGCTGTACATTCTTTGTGATTGGCTTGTGATTGCAGCACAGTGATTGGCTGTTCTCCTGTTGCTTAGTCTATCTCCACACGGCGATTGGCTGCCCCCCTGTCGCTTAGACTACCTCAGCTCAGCTGAAGAAAAAGCACGCATTTCCTCCCCAGAAGATCCTCTCACAGGCAGGAAAGTGGAGCCTCATTCTATACCCCAGGTACAGCTCAGTGTGAGGGAGGAAGAGGGACACTTTGGATACACATACCTCCCAGCGTTTTAGTGTGGAAAAAAGGACAATTGTTAAATTAAGCCACACGCCCATATTGAGGGATGGATAGGAGGTTTTAAAAAGGACCAAAACCCACCCTGGAGCCTATGAGACTCCAGGGCAGGCATACTCACTCCCCTTGCCCCGCTGTGTGAAACCCCCCAGGTCACCTGAAAACTCACCTTCGTTCCCAGTCTAATGCTGCATCCCCACTATTCCTTTAGCATGGCATGTGCCCGCACGAGGTATTTGCAAATGGCCGGCACAGGCATGTTCCCTGAGAGGGTAGCGGGGGATGCGGCCGCCAGCAGGCTCGCATTAGACGAGCTCCGCACATGACCTGGGGGGGTTCCACACAGTGGGGCAGCCCTAATCGGGGTGCCCTGGTGGCAAGGACCAAAAACAAAGCATAGCCAAAATCCTGGGTTTTGGTCCACTTTAACAGTGAAAGCAATATAAACACATTGCATAGGCGAATTAATCATTTATTTGCTGATCTGCATGTTACCCCTCAAAGAGGGGAAAATAAGGACAATGAGGGACAGGGGGACATGGACTCAGAAGAGGGACATTCCCTCCAAATAAGGGGCAGTTGGAAGGTATCGATAAACTAAGCATAGATGTAATGTAAGAAGATGTCCATTACAAGGGCCGTTTTGCGTACTTTGTATTGAACCCAGGAAATGGCAATAATAAGGCAGCAAGCAGCTTAGCTGATGTGCCTCTCCTCCTTTCTAGCAGGACCTCCTGGGTTTTGGTCTTTTCACCGGGGGAACCCAGATCAAGGGTGCCCCACTGTGTGAAACCCCCCAGATCGCAGGGCGCAACTCACCTCTTCCCTGTCCTGCGGCGCATGTGCGGCCAAATCTGCGCCGCTGACGGCACATCGCCTAAGGCTAGCGGCTCCGAGCGCACTTGTGGCCGCATCCCCCACTTCCCTCAAACAGGGAGTATACCCGTGCCGGCCATGCAGCTGCGGGTCGCAAATGCGCCGTTGGACCAGGAAACAAGTTAAGTGTATGGGGTGTTTCCCTGGGGGGAGTGATTGGCCTGGGAATCTATGGGACAATCGCGCTGGATTTGGTCCACTTTAAAGCAAAACAAATCCCAGGATTTTGACTATACTGGGTTTTGTTCTGTGCCCTAAGGGCATCCTGTGTGTGAAAACCCCCCAGTACAGGCTGTGAAACTCACAGTGGTCCAGCAGCTATCTCTAACCAGAGTGTATCCAGTATACTCAGGCCTCAAAAAGCTGCAGCATGACATGCCCTGCCCAGCTTAAAGTGGACCAAAACCTGGGATTTTCAATATCCCCGCTTTTGGCCCCCCCCATGGAGAACCTCTGATTTGGGATGCCCTGCTGTGTGGCTTGGTCTATTTACCTTTTAAAGAACCTGATGCGCCTCTCCTCAAGCAGCTGAATGGAATCATAGCCTCTCACACGATCCAGAAATGGCGGTGTTATTTCCACCCTGCCTTCCTAGACACTTGTGCCCCCAATCGGCCTGACTGCCTATACACTTGTGGCCCTGCATAACTAAACCTATGCCTAATCACAGGCAGATGCAGGCATTTGTTGTATTAATGTGCATGGTGCTAGGGCAAGCAAGAGCACTTCCAGCAAAAGTGCTAAGGCTAAGCAGAGCAGTGGTAGGCAAAGTATTAGGGCAAGACATAGAAGCCCCCCAACATCCCCGAATGGAGCTTGCACCCCTACTTCACAGCAGGGGTTTAGGGCAGTAGCAAGACAGCTTCAATCTTGATACCCCCCTCTCACCATCAGCATCCACTCCACCCTCATCATGGCTGACCCTGGGCCAGACACCCAGCCCCCAGCCAGCCCTGTCCATTCACCAGCCAGTGATCAATCTACCCCATCAGGATCTTCCTCAACACCCATAGTGCAAATGTCCCCTATTTCACCAAGTACACAGGGAGATGATAGCCAATCATGGCTTTGGCAACTGGTGTGTCTGCCCATTTTGATCAGCTGTGTGGCCGCAGTTCGAGAGCTACACCAAAATCTGTCAGGTATGCTAATAGTGCCGGACCAGAGCAAAAGGATGTGGATCAAGTGCAAAGGAAACAACATGGGTAACAATGCTTTGTGCTGTTGTGGATGCTGATGTTGGGCGTGACCTTTGCATGATAACATCCTTGGTGTATTTGTTTAAGGTTTGAGGTGGAATACCACAAAATCTGCAGTTCAATGCACCCGAAGAAATGGTGTATGGCCTGTTGAACCCAGCTACACTCCAGGGCTTACCAGGGTCCATCGACTCAGACATGCGTGCTGCTACTGTAATAGGTAAGTCTTTAGAGAGGATTTTACCTGGAATTGTTTTTCCCCATATTTTTTGTATTGGCTATTTATATATTCATACAAATTAATCATGTCCCCCCTCAGACGTCTTCTCTCAAGACTCAACAGATTTAATTCCCGTAATCTAAGATCCTTTATTCCCCTTATCAGTTTAGCGGCTCTCCTCTGCACCCTTTCCAAGATCAGGGCGTCCTTTAAACTGGTGCCCAGAACTGGATGGCATATTCCGGGTGTGGGCACACCAGTGCCTTGTAAAGAGGCAATATTACATCTCTGTCTCATGATTCTATGCCTCTTTTAATACATGATATATATATATATATATATATAGCCTTAGAGAAGCTGCTTGGCATTTCATACTGTTCATTTGCCAAGTGGATGCCCAGACACTTAAAGCTACTGAAGCTTGGGAGCATCTTCAATAGACTGCACTGTGCTACATATCTTGGTGTCATCCAGAAAAATAGAGACAGTGCCTTTAATGATATTTTCTATATAATATGTAAACAAATTGAATAATAGTGAGCACAGCACTGAACCCTGTGGTATACTGCTTACAGCTGGGGACCATTCACCCCCGATCGGGTGCGGCCTGCTATGTGAAACCCCCCAGGTCACTGAAACCAACTCACCTCTTCCCGGTCCCACAACGCATGTGCGGCCGCTCGTCCAATCAGCACGCTCGGATCCGTTGATGTCATGTTATCTAAGCCTTCGCCGAATGCGAGCGGCTCATAGCACACTGATGGCCGCATCCAGCGTGCCCACGCCGGCAATTCACAAAAGCCTGACGGGCATGCGCTCTGCTAGAGGGATAGCGAGGATGCAGCCGTGGCTTGCGTATGTGCTGCTGGACGGGAAAGAAGTGTATAGGTGACCTGGGGGGGGGGGGGGGGGGAAACGATTGGCCTGGGAATCTATCGCCGTGGGTTTTGATCCACTTTAATGAGAGGTTTTGCAAAATCTAGAATAACTATGGCTACAGCCATCCCTCTGTACAGGCTTCTACTCACTTACTCATGGAAGCCAGTCAGATTAGTCTGACAGCTTCTGTCCTTAGTGAAAACGTGCTGGCTGTCACTATTATGCATAGTTAAATATTCCTGTATGTAGTCTCTTAAAGCGGACCAACAATCAAAAATGACTTAAACCAGAACAACACAACAAACAGTTCTCATATACATCCCTCCCAGAGCAATTTAGATTGCTGCACATAAAAATTAATTTACCGTTTTCTAACTCTTGCTGTGGTAAATTCTTGAAAACAAGATGGCGGCTCATGCATTTGTAGGCCGTCTGCAAACAGGCTGTTGGTCCCTTTTTAAAAATGGGCACATTTGCCTTGCGCCAGTCCCTTGGTACTATACCAGTTGTTAGTGAGTCTTTAAAAATCGACAACAGGGGTGATTAAATAACTAAGCGTCTTCTTTAAGAACTCTTGGGTGAAGCACGTCTGGTCCTGGAGTCTTATTCGCATTTAAATGATTTAGTCTTTCTTGGATGATCCATCTTTAGCCAGTTAAGAATTATGCATGGGGTATTGTTTGCAGTGGTATTGCCTAAATTGGTACTTTGGGCTGTGATGCCCCCCCCCCCCCCAATCTTTGCCTGGTGCTGTGGAGGGATGCTGCTACCACCCCTCATCAGGGACACTTGTGAAGGGCTAGGGGTGGCTATTTATCTATCTATCTATATATTAGGGGTGTCAGAAAAAATCGATTCTGTCAAGTATCGCTATATTTCATTCAACGATACTAGAATCCATCCTTTCTTTCAAGTATCGATTCTGATTTCAGTAAAAGAAAAGTAAAAAAAACACTCACCTGACTCCTTGTTTGATCTGGACGGCTCCCCTCTTCTCCGATTCCTCCCCCCAGGGGCTCTTCAATCTTTAGGAGAAACCCCCGACAGTCCCTCTCCCCCTGCTTCCTCGATTGCAGTAATGAAACACAAAAACCAATGTTCCATATGCAATTCATTCAAAGTGAGACAGGCTGAGGGATATATGTCCGGTACACTAGAAGCTAAATAGTACATGTGAAAAAAAAAAACTTTCTAAACTCATTGATGGCTCAGTGGTTGATGCCACACACCAAATAATGCTAGCAATTGCTCATAAGTACATGAATAGGTGCTGTTTCAAATTTGTTGGTTCTTTTCATCACCCTAGAGTCCAAGTAGTATTCTGGAATTGGACACCCACCCCAAAAACGATGCTTAGTACCTTTAGGGTATATATCATTGAAAAACAACAGCTCATACAGTACTCGGTACTGTATTCAGTACTCAGTATCAGAGTAGGGCATAATTCAAAAGATCAGTAGTAAGTAAGTTCCCTTTGCTCTGTGATTCACAAAAAACAAATGTAGTGTGGTTGCTGTTCATACCATAAATGGCCACTGGAGGCTGCTATTGCAGTAATGAAACACAAAACCCAATGTTCCATATACAATTCATTCAAAGTGAGATACAGGCTGAGGGATGTATGCCCGGTACACTAGAAGCGAAATAGTACATGTGAAAAATAGCATACAAAATTCAGTCATGCACAACTGAAAATAAACCAGTGCCAACAGACACTAAATGACAGCATGATGACCTATAGAAACAAAATGCTATTACCAATAATGAATAGATTATAGCGCTTCGTTTCAGTATGCCCCTTCGTCATGAAACAATTTGAACTCCTCGTCCAAATTATGTAAATAATTAATCTTCTAAAAAAAAATCAAAATCAATATCTCCTTGCCCGGCTCCCAAATTAGGTAGACAATTATAACTAATATCTCCTGGAACCAATATGGCCAAGTATGCAAATAATTATTATCATAAAAACCATCAATAGAAATATCATTGATTAATACAGTAATAACTAACTAAACAATTTAATAACTAAAATATTTATATAATATAGGCAAACAAATATATAGATATAACAGAATAACTGACCAATGGTAACGCAATGGATACACACAAAGGACTGTAGGATCTTAGATATCTGGCAAATCAAAGAACACAGATAAATGATAAATAAAGAGATATATTGTTGGTAAAATAACACAAGATGCTATCAAATCTTACAAAAAAACAAGATGCCACATGCTATGTTTCAGAGTTACATGATTGGCATACACATAAACAGCGATTAAGGCAGACTTAAGAGCATTACCTGACCAGCAACCTATACAGTTACCCTCCTGACAGGGGAACCTACAGACCGTCAAGCTGGCAGCCTTGGGGGGGGGACTTCTTGGCCTCTATAGACATCAAGGATGCTTAGCTTCATGTGCCAATTTTTGCAGGCAATCAAAAATTTCTCAGGTTCGCAGTGGAAGATCAACATTACCAGTTTGTGGCTCTGCCATTCGGCCTTACTTCGGCTCCCAGGGTGTTCACCAAGGTGTTGGCGGGAGTAATGGCTCTGCTGAGGTCTCAGGGCATTCACATTCTTCCTTATCTGGGCGACATTCTTGTAGCTTCCCAGACTTTACAACAAGCAGAGTTGGATGTTCGGAAAGTCATCTCCACTCTGGAAAAGTTTGGATGGGTGATCAATCTTCCCAAATCTTCCCTGTCTCCTTCCAGGATAAATACTTTTCTGGGAATGACTCTGGATACCTCTCAAGTCAAGGTATTTCTACCTCAGCTGAAGATAGAGGGTCTTCAGGCGCAAACACAGCTTCTTCTGTCTTGTCCTCATCCGTCCATCAGACAGGCTATGCAGCTGGGTCTGATGGTGTCCAGCTTCGAGGCTGTCCCATACGCTTAGTTTCACATGAGGCCTCTCCAGGTTCATCTCTTGTCTGTGTGGGATCGGGACCCAGGATCTTTGGACCAGGTTTTTGTTCTGCCCCCTCTGGTCAGACGGTCTCTGTTATGGTGGCTGGAACCAAGGAATCTGCTTCTGGGCAGATCTTTTCTGATGCTCTGCTGGGAGGTGGTCGCCACGGATGCCAGCCTGACAGGTTGGGGGGGTTTTTGGAGGTCCCTGAAATTCCCTCAAGAGGCCCATGCCCCAATCAACATTCTGGAACTGAGGGCAGTAAGATTAGTGCTTTACCAGCTGACCTTGCACCTTTGGGGTCTAGCAGTTCAGATTTGCTCAGACAACAAGACAGCGGTGGCTTACATCAATCATCAGGGAGGAACCAGGAGCAAGAGGGCTCTCAAGGAAGTATCCCTGATTCTGTCCTGGGCGGAAGTCAATGTTCCCTGTATCTCAGCGGTGTACATTCCGGGAGTGGAGAATCTGGAAGCAGACTCTCTGAGCAGGGGGGGCCTCCCGCATGGGAGAATGGTCCCTCAGCAACAGGGTGTTTCATTCTCTGTGTCTCTGCTGGGGTCAGCTGGATGTGGATCTCTTTGCTTCACGTCACAATCACAAGCTCCCAATTTTTGTATCCCTGTCACAGGATCCCCTGGCCCTGTCAGTGGATGCTCTGACAATGTCTTGGAAGAGCTTTCAGCTCCTTTATGTTTTTCCTCTGTTTCCTCTGCTGGGCAAGATACTGTGCAAAATTGCCCAGGAGGGAGTGCCAGCCATTCTGGTGGCCCCGTGTTGGCCAAGAAGAATTTGGTTCGCAGTAATTGTACAGTTGGCTGTAGATCAGTTCGTACTGCCCCTGGTGCCGGACCTGCTCACTCAAGGGCGGGTCCGCCACCCCAATTTACAAACGCTGGCTTTGACGGCCTGGCTGCTGAAACCTCCATTTTGATGGATAAGGGGTTGCCGGCCTCTGTAGTTAATACCATGATCAGAGCTAGGGAAAAGTCTTCTTCCACCATTTACTACCAGTTTGGCGTGCTTACATTGACTGGTGTGAGTCCAGATCACTTCCATGTCGGGTGTTCTCAATTCCCAGGATTTTGGAGTTCTTACAAAATGGTTTGGATATGGGTTTTCAGCTTAGTATGCTGAAGGGCCATGTCTCTGCTGTGTTTTTCCATCATCTGGTTAAGACCTTCATTCAAGGTGTTACTCATGTGCGTCCTCCACGCAAGCCCTTGTTACCTGTTTGGGATTTGAACTTAGTTTTGTCTGCCATGCAGGGGTCTCCCTTTGAACCTTTGCAGGAGGCGGCTTTATCAACTCTCACCGTCAAGGTAGCCTTTTTGGTGGCTATTACCTCAGTCAGGCGTGTTTCTGAATTGGCGGCACTTTCCATCAAGCCTCCTTATTTTGAAAGACACCAGGACAAGGTGGTGTTTCGCTTTAAAACGGACTTTCTGCCTAAGGTTGTGTCTGCTTTTCATCTCAATCAGGACATTGTGTTGCCTTCTTTGTGCCCTAATCCTAGTAACCCCAAGGAAAGGGTTTTACATTCTCTTGATGTTGTTAGGGCTGTGAAGATTTATTTGGTGGCTACTGAACCCTTCAGGAAGACTGATGCTCTCTTTGTGGTTCCGTCTGGTCCTAAGAAGGGCCAGGCTCCTGCTAAATCCACTATCAGCAAGTGGATCCGTCAGGCTGTTATTCAGGCTTATTCTGCTATGGGAAAGAAACCCCCTTTCCACCTTACTGCTCATTCTACTCGTGCTATTGGTGCCTCTTGGGCTTTTCAGCACCAAGCCTCTGTTGAACAAGTTTGCAAGGCCGCAACTTGGTCTTCTGTGCATACTTTCGCTAAGTTTTACAAGGTTGATGTTAGGGCCTCAGCTGATGCTGCTTTTGTTGCTGCCTTTGTGGATCCCACCCTACCTTACGGACACTCCTATTGGATGTCCCATGAGTAAGGATATCTCCCGGAACGGGACGGGATGTACACAAAGAATAATACAATTCTGTGATTACTCACCTGTAGAATTGATATTATTGGTGTACATCCCGTCCCGTTCCGCCCCACCCTTGTTGTTCTTGTTACCTCTTTATGGTGATTGTTGATTATTTCCCTCGGCTTTTGTTAACTGCTTTTTAAATACTGGGGTCTCGTGGGAGGTGGCCACTTTTTCTGCTCTGCAGTCACGTGACATCTGAAGATGAATAACCCATGAGTAAGGAAATCTTCCAGAACGGGACGGGATGTACACCAATAATATAAATTCTACAGGTGAGTAATCACAGAATTGCATTTTTTCTCTTATACTCCAATGTTACTTTGATATCCAGACTTGCCCTGACAGTTTCGCTAGACTGAAACTTGTGGATCTGTTTTGCTGGACTCTCAGGTGGGCAAGTATTGGAATTTCCCAGCCAATGAAACTGGATTTGAATATTCTCAGGATCTGCCCCTGATTTGAAAACCGGTTTTTATTAGGGTGGGGGAACTGAATGTGGGCTGACAAACTTTTGGGCTTGTGAGGGACATTAGCCTGACTTGTATGACTATGTATGACTGGTCAAAAGCAACTGATTATACATAGCGAGAGATACAAATAAATTTAAACATTACATAATGTTTTAACAATATTAATTTTCCATAAAGGCCCTTTATTTACAGTCAGAGTGTCTCTCTTATGCAGTCGGCTAGGGTGCAAGGACAGGATGCGGCTCAGTGGTTCATGGCCCCAACAAATACATCAGCCCCTTCACATCCTTTTTCTATTACTGGCACCAGCAGCAGCACCATCCAGCTTCCTGGAAAAGGTGCTGCTGGGAGTGACGTTCATTAGGGCCGCTGTGTCATTGTGAAGGGGGAACAAGGTAGCTTGTGCGATGGCCACAATGCGATGCGGTGGCCACAGTGGATCGAGGGATCTAGCACCCATGGCTTGGCAAGGCAAACTGACGTGGAGGCATGGTTCTCCGCCAGGCAGATGCCCTAGGCACAGGCATAGGGTTGCCTTGTGGTAAATATGTGGTAAATACAGACACGAAGAGAAATGTCTGTTATAAGCCAAAGAAAAATTGCATTCAAAACATTTCTAATATAATTCAATGAAGCCATTGCTGGAGAAATAGTGGTATTTAAATCAGACCAAAAGTAAAAAAAAAAGTTCAGTAAATTGCACCCCTAAAGCCCCACTCTGGTAGTCGGTGACATAAACTATTTGAGAGGGCTCAACTCCATGCAAATGTTAGGGAATAGCAGGCAGATTCTATGCTGCATAACAGCATTGCAGCAGCCATCTTGCCACATGCAGTACAGTTTATGTACAACCCAATGCCACAGTGAAAATTGCCTCACATTTGCAATCCTCCTTTTTTTCTAGTAGAAAGCCATCAGCTGTGATGATTCATTGCTCTCCTTCACAGCTAAAAGATACACTGTCTGAAGGATGTGTGGTAAATCCACACAAAGTCCACAGTGAACAGTGATAAAGAAACATTGTTGCTGGTTTCCCTTCACGCACAATTCCTCTAGCAGCTGGTTATTGCGTGTGTAAGTGTTTCTTATAACATAATATACAACCTGCCCATGTTTCTGAGTCATTTATCTCTCACTTTGGTGTGGGCTGCTGCTGGCACAGCTCTGCCCTCATGCTTTTGTGTGTGACAAGATGGCCGCTCCCATGCAGTTCTGCAGCAAAGAATCAGTTTGTTTTTCCAGAACATTTGCATGAAGTTAAGCCATCTCAGATTTTTGCCAATGGGGGGCTTTAGGAGCACAATTTACGAAACTTTCTTTTTTTGACTTTTGGTAGGCTTTAACCCTTTTGTTGCCAAGCCCGTAACACCTACGTGCTGGCTTGGCTGGGCCTTAAGTGCCAAGCCCGTAGGTGTTACGTGCTTGAATTTCCTCGCTTGTAGTTTAAAAAGTAAAAATAAGAAATACTCACCTGACCCCTTGTTGGATCCGGCCGGGTCTCCTCTTTAATTTGGTGCCATCCGATCCCCCGTGGGGGGTCGGATGGCTCCAGGAGAGCCCCCGGAATAGCCCCCCCCCCCCCCCCCCCGCTTCTGCAGAAGCAGCTTCTAACTGTAAAAAAAAATAAAAATGACATTCACTTACCTGTGTGTGCGCTGGCTCCCGCTGTCCCTCCTCTTCACCTGGGGGGCCTCCGATCCCCCCCCAGGACTTACCGATCTTCAGGAGAGAGCCTGGGAGGCTCTCTCCTCTCTTCTTCTCGATGGCGGCCGCCATCATGCCTCTAAGCCCCGCCCCTTGGGCTTATGAAGTCATCCCGGCCCCGAACGGGCATCAGCTTTCTCAGCTTCTCAGATGCCGGTGATCGGCGCTGGGGAAGGAGGTGACAGGAGATCCTCTGATCTCCTGCCTTCTCCTTCTCTGGATGCCGATCACCGGCATCTGTCAGCTGAGCGGCGAGGGACAAGAGCTTGCAATCGAAGGTAAGTACAGTAAAAAAAATTTTTTTTTTTTCTAATAAAATACTTTTTATTATTGTGTCGTGGTTTTTTTTAACAGTTAACCCTTTGTGAGCTGGTAAGGGGTCCATGAGACCCCTTATACCAGTTCACAAGGCTGGGGGGGTGGCAAGTCACCTGCCCTAGCGGGTGGCTTGCCATTAACCCCCGCACCCCCATTACCTGCCTCCCCAAAGGCCAGGGGGGGGCAGAAGAGCCCGGGCCCACATAGGCTATGTGGGCTCGTAGGCTGCAGGGTGGGGGGGCCACCAAAGCTGGCCCCCCCACTCTGTGCCTACAAGCCCCCATAGCTGGTCCCGGGCTGGTTACTTTGGGTAAGGGGGACCCCACGTCATTTTTTTGGGGGGATTTTTAAGGGTTTTTAACCCTTAAAAATCCAAAAAAAAATGGGGTCCCCCTCCCCGGGAAGGGGGACCCTATGTCATTTTTTTTTTTAATTAACCATTTGTCATCCAGCAGCTATAAAAGGCTTCTGGGCAGGAAAGGGTGTCTACCTATACATATGTGGTATCGCTGTAACCGGGAGAAATTGGGGTTTCTCACGCAATAAGATTTTATTGACAAACTTACATTTTTTATTACAAAAAAACTCTACAAATTGTAAAAAAATATTTTTTTTTTATTTTTTTTCACACATTTCACCCAAAAAAATTGAGAATACACCTAAAAAATACAAACAAGACATTTCATGTTAAAGCCCAGACTCTGTTGAAAAAAACAATATATAATTTTCCTGGGAAATCCCTGGAAATCCTTTCAAAAATGACAGTTGAATATGTGTAGCGCAAAATAGTGAAACATCGTCTGGCAACAGGGAGTGGCAAATGCTGCAGGTAGGCTGGCAGCGAAAGGGTTAAGACTGTATATACAACAGCAAAAGAAGAAATACCACAAACAAAATTTAAACCCATGATGCTGCTTATTAAAATCCACAGATATTGCAGTGCATCATAAAATTATCCTTTATGTTTAAAAAATGAATGACAGATTGCCACAAACACGATTTTGGGCCAATTTTGAGTTGATAGGAGAGAGTTCTGTTGATGCTATTTTTAAAGTTTTGAAAACCTTTTTGGATAAAAAGGGCATTTCTGTTACCATAGGCCTTGCTACTGATGGGACAGCGGTGACGATGGATAGGCGCAGTGGTGTAAAAAACAACGCTGCAAGCAATGTTTCTGTTAATGTTGCATTTTCATTGCATTTCTCACTGGTTGGTACTTGCTGTATCACAGGCATCTGAATGCATCCCTCAGTTATCTAATGAGCAGCATCTCATTGGTGTACTCTATTCATATTTCAACAGCTCAGCTTTAAGACACAGTCTCTCGTGCAGTGAGAGCCGCCTGTCGTTTGGCAGACCGCTCTCATTGTTTACAATACATTCCGGTAGGCTGGGGCGGGAACACGCGCACGGCCGGGGATTCAGGGGATGCAGCAGCGCACCTCTCATTGATTAGAATGAGAGCCATCTGCCGAATGATGTTTGTAGATAGATGTTGCTATTACAGAGAAATTAAAATTAACTTTCACAGTACACCAGAAGGAGTTCTAGAGTGCGAAAGAAAAATTCCTTAATCTATTACAGAATTTGAGTTAATGCTTCAATTTAAAGTGGACCAACACCCAGGATTTTGACTATCTTGGGTTTTAGCCCACTGCCTCGAGGCACCCCGATCGGACCCCCCAGATTGCTAGCTTCAACTCACCTCACTCCGCTCCTACGGCGCATGCGTGGCCGCTCGTCCAATCAGCGCGCTCAGAGCCGCTGAGCTATGCACGTCAAAGTGACGTCTTACCGGCCGCATCTCGCGCTTCCCTTCAACAGGGAGCGCGCCCTGCTAGAGAGAAGCGCGAGATGCGGCTGCAGCCCTCGCATGCGCCGTTGGACCGGGATTCAATTAAGGTTTGCGGGCGTCCCGGGGGGTATCACACAGCGGGACGTCACGATTTTGGATGGCCCGCGGGAAGGGATTAGATCGGCCCAGGAATCTATAAGCTATAAGATCCTACTAGGTGTTGGTCCACTTTGAAAGGGTTTATTTGTCAAGATCAAGTTTTAAACCCAATGTCTCTTCCCCATGTCATTTCCAAAAAAGAATAATTCAACAATGTTGCTAAAAAGTTCAGAATAGCATAAGAAGTAGGTTAACAGATGTACATCTTGCCGACCTTTCAAGAATTTCAGAACATGGACCTTCAGTTGCCTTCTTAAATTACAATATGCAATGTAGTTTTGAAGAAAACACGCAGGTTAAACCTGTAATTCTTGGAACAAAGTTCAGATTGTTCAACCTTAATTCCACTGTTCCAGTTCATCTGTTTAAATGGTTTATATGTTGACTTGTTTCACACATTCTACTGCCCTGGTCCCTATGTGACAGATTATGATCTAAAAAGGTAAGGCTTTACACTTCTGTTCATTTTATAAGGTAAAATTATTTTTACAAAGTCCTACATATGCGTGGAAGCATTGCTCTAGAAATGTTTCCTTTCTTTAAATAGTAATATTGTTAACTCCACCTATACAACTATGTTGTTCAATTTAATTACCACAAATGTTGTATTCCTGTAACCCAAAATACTCATCCAAGATGCTTGGAGAAGTATTTTTACTACTTGGGAAAAAGTCTAGTGCGATCTATGCTTAGGGGTAGTTAAAGTGAGCCAAAGACCATTGAACACATTCCTAGAATCTAAAAGATCTCATGTAACCTCACCTCAAAACTCACTCCCACAGCACATGCGTGGGCCTCTGGCAGCATCCCTGCTACCTTTCCATCTCCGGGCACCTATGCCTGTGCCAGTCAAAAAGAAATTGTTAGCAGTGGATGCATTCACTGTAGAAGTGGGAGATCGACTTTCCCTGGCTCGTGGGGGGGGGGGGGGTGAAAAACTTAGGTCTTTGTGCATTTTAATTAATTTCAACTTCAATCTGAGGGGAATTCCATTGAGCTAGTTTGCTAATTGTAAGAAGCCCACCAGATGGCGCCAAGTTACTTGTCTATAAGCTCCCACATGACTCTTATAGGCTGCGCCTAGAATTGAGTGTGCACTTGGGTTATCAGGGTGATATACATAACAGGTCTAGCATAGGAAAACGTAGATAAAACAGCACCCTCTATTTTATTAAGGGCCCAGAGGAAATCCATCACCTAGACCAGGGGTGTCAAACTGAAATACACAGTGGGTCAAAATTAAACAGCGTGCTCTGCTTTATTCAGCTTTTTTTAGCCGTCATCTTTCAGTCTGATTAGTCTGTTAAAGCAGGCTCATATTCAGGGTGAAGGACCATCTTATATGTTTCCCACACCCTGTACATACAGATTGCTCACATTAAAAATCATCCTACCTGCACCTGTTGCATGTTATGAAACTTTAAACTTCCAAGATGGCGGCTCATAAGTCATCAGGCAGCCTGCAAACAGGAAGTGCCTTCTTACTGTGTCGCTCTGCATTCTGGAATTGCTGTCCTTTCCCTGACCCCAGCTCTGACCTGTTTGTGTAAAGCACAGCTATAACCCACCCCCTGCATTTTATCCCGCTCTCCTCTCCTCAGTATGTGTGATGCTTCTGAGTCAAGATGGTGGCGCCTGTATCCTAGAGTCCTGGACAGAGTTGCAACACAGTGGGGGAAAGAATAATAAGTGACTAAAAACTTAAAATATATTCATTTTAGATGCTGCGGAATAGTTTTTTAAGGGTTTGGGCTTTTCATTAAATCATGCTGAAGGTCCGGTTTAAGGGCCGAATTGAGCCAAGTGCACTGACAGCTGCATCCCCAGCTATGCTATGCATTCACAAATGCACGTATTACTGGTGATCTTGGGGGTTTTAAACAGTGATTTAGAAGGCCTCAGGTAGTGAGGATCCAGTGCCGCTCTAATTGGCCAGACCTGAAGTCTTTTAGACTCCAGGGCCAGCCAAATACGTGGTTGCTCCTTTTCAATACAGCGTGCCACTTTCCATGATGGGATGGGATAGGATTCTATGCTTTTGTTTACCTCACACATTTGCTTTTCACCTTCACTAACAGGCTGAGCTGGCTTGATGTCGTCCTGCATAGAGGGAGAAAGCAGCCAACTCAGCCTGGTTGACAGTTGAATTTGTCAACTACTGGGGAAATATTCATCATCATAGGGGCAGAGTTTTACATCAAAGCCCCACCCCGCAATCTCGTCTGCCACCAGGCTGCAAACTTGCAATCTGGCCGCCAGGCAGGCTTGATAACTAGTGTGTGGCTGTGGTTTAAAGGTAGCGACCACCTTAGCCTTGTCAATCACCCTTCTGCCCACCCTCTCACACACTACATTTTTGCTCCTCCCTTTCCCCTGCACACTTCTGTGCCTTTCCCTAACCCCATACACTTCTGCACCTCTATACGACCCACCCTCCTATGACAGCCCCTTCCCTTCTGTGCCTCCCTTTGACTTGCTGCCTTTCTACACCTGCACCTCTGGTCTCTCCCTCTGACCTGCCACTCTTTAGTTTGTTTTTCCCAGTGTCCTGTTCAGGTCGCTCCATTTCTTACATGTGGGTATTCACCACCAGGGGGCGCACAGTTACTGCAAGATAAAAAAGCTGTGACTCCTCCCGGCCCCCTATAAAAGGCAGGTGTCTCAATAGAATCCCCAGTGTTCGCTTGCAGTATTACTGCAAAGACGTCTATGGATACTCTCTCTGGAATATCGCAGCTGAACGGGGCATCCCAAGCCTGACGCTGCACCCCTATTCCCACTGTCTCCGTGGACCCACGTTGCCTCCCAGCCTCGGCTGAACGGGACAGGTGCAGTTAGGGAGAACGCCGAGGGTCAGGCGTTCACTGAGCTAGGCTCTGGGACGCAGACCCTACCGTAAGGGTAGCCGGCCATGGCTAATGGTGAGCCTTTTGGGGGGGAGGAACCACCTCAGGGAACCCTTTTGTGATTATCCCACAAACTTTATTATTGTGTGTGAGAGTGTGTTTTCCGTTCTTACCTCCCTCTGATGTCTCTTCTCCTTCTCTCTCCAGCTAACGCAGGCGCTGAGAGGGGGGGCTGCCAGCGGTCTGCCACGGAGCAGAGCTGTCACGGCGGGGGGACGCGCCGTGTGCTGGGGGGGGCCACCGCAGGCTGCGCTGCTGTATTCGGTGGGGCTTCCTCCATTTTGGGCTATGAGGAAGATGGAGGCGGGCGATGACATTGCGCCGTTGGGGGGGGGGCGGAGCCGTGCAGTGACGCTTTTTGCGGCACTGCGGGTGAGGCCTGCCCCTCAAGGAGAGTGGACAAGCTGTTCTGCAGCGCCGTCTTGCTACGTGCTGCTGCTGACGCGGCGGGGGAGGTCCTTCCTGGGTCCCCACGCTGTGCATCGCGGGGGATGATCGAGCCGGCCGGTTTCTTCTGCTGGGACTCCTCCGGGGCTTTGCCACCATCGTGAGTCCCTTGGCTTTTTCTTTTTCCAGCGGTTTGGGCCATTAGTGCTTTGTAACCTGCTGAATGGTCTGCTAATCAATGGAGGCTTCTGGGGATAGTGAGCTATGGGCCCTGACGGGTGAGGCTCTGCCCCATGTGCGGTACCGCCCCCCCACCCCCCCCCCCCCCGGGGCGGACCTGGCACGGTTGGTCTCACTTGCGCTGGGTGCATATTTGGGAACATACAGAGCAGGCGTATCTGCCCCTGGCCCCTTATCGCCTGCGACCTCGCCAGCACCCCCACTTTGCTTTCTGCCATTTGCAAAGGGGAAGCCAGCTGGGGTCCCGAACTGTTTTGGCATACCGGGTGGCTGGCCTTGAGAGTCCTTCCTGGGTTTGTCGATATCCCGCACGGCCCTGGGAAGGCCACGATTAAGAGGTGGCACTTCGATCCTGGTTACTCGGGTTGTCGATTATGGTGATGTTCCTGCTGGAGGTCTGGGCTCCTTGGAATAAGGCTATTACCTCAGGATTCCTTTCCATTGGGATCATTCAACCGGCTATGACAGCGAGCCTGGCCCCTCCTCAGCAAGGATGGGCCCTGGCGATACTAGATTTACCCTTCGGTGGGAGTCGTGGCTTATTGCCTCTCTTAAGCGGCAAGAGGAAGCGGGTGATTCACTCTGGCCTGAGACAGAGGCTGCTTTCCTGAGCAGACCCATTTTTTCCAATGGTTGTTGGATGGGGAAAGGCCTAATTTTTACCATCTAGGGCCAGGACAGACGATATCTCCTTGGGTGGAGCGGGTCCATCTCTGACCCCGCCTTCCCGGTGGGATTCTCCCGTGCTGGCTTTTCTCAACATCGCGGTTATGCCGTCACCCTGTACTGTTTCCTTGCGCGATCCGGCTGACAGGCGCATGGATCGCTGGCATGCCATATTCACCTTGCCGGGCTTGCTTCACCCTGTGTGTGCCGCAGCCATTGCTTCTTTGCCTTCAGGAAGAGGTTGTGACGACGTGTTGATTTTGCCAAGTCTCGCATGCAGGCGGTGGAATATAGAGACCTCAAATCCTGTGTGGATTCGTGCCTTGTTGTCTCCAGCATGGCCGATGGCGTCCGTCTGGTTTCAGGGTCTCGGCCATGTTTTGTTGCGCTTTGTCGATCGCTCTGGTTGCGGCAGGGGTCAGCTGACGCTGCGGCCAAGTGGTCGCTCTCTAGCATCCCCTTCGTGGGGCTCAGTTTACTTGGGGGGCATCTGGTCCTGCTGTTCAAGGTGGCAGACTTCCTCAGCGACGGGAGCCTGCGCTGCCCTTCGGGGCTCTTCTGCCTATCGCTCCTTGTGGAGGAAGAGGCTCTTCATTTTCAGTTGGACGCAGAGATTCCTGGGGTCGAGGTAGGTCTCACGGCTGACCCGCGCTCTCCTGCGGAGCTAAATCCAAACCCCCTGCCATTCCCTCTCAGGCATGAGGGGGCACCCTCACCCCTTTGGGTAGGGGGACGGCTTCGGCTATTTGCTCACGTCTGGAGACAGCACGTCTCGGATCGGTGGATTCAGGATACGGTCCACAGTATGGTTTCCTCCGGTTAAAAATTAGAGCCGGCAGTCTGGCCGCCCTCTAGATTCTTCGGTGTTGGATCTCCCGGGATGCTTGACGGCGCAGGGCCTAGGGATGCCGTTCGAAGCCTTCTACCATCATTTGCGATCGTCCCGTGCCTCACCAGGAACAGGGTTGAGGGTTTTTTCTCCTCTGTTCGCGGTGCCCAAGAAGGACAGAATGCGGCGTCCTCTCCTGGATCTGATGGGTCTCTTCAGGTTTTGTCAGACACTTCCGCTTGGTGACATTACGATCCGCAGTGGGTTCGCTTCGACCCGGCAAATTCTTGACCACGGTGGACATCAGGGATGCTTACCTGTTCATCCCAATTTTCCAGGGACATCAGAAGTTCCTGAGGTTGGCGTTGGAGGTTCAGCATTACCATTTTGTGGCTCTGCTGTTCGGGACGCCCTCAGCCCTCCGGGTGTTTTCCAAGGTGGTGGCGGCGTTATGGCCCTCCTGAGGGACCTGGTCATTCGTGTTCCTCCTTATCTGGACGTCCTGCTGTTTGGGGCTCACTCCCTTTAACAGGCCGAGAGCGATACCCCGACGGTGTTGTCCACGCTCAAGGATTCGGATGGGTGATCAAATATCCCTAGTCTTCCACCACTCCTTTAATGGTGAGGTCCTTCCTGGGCATGATGTTGGACACCCCTCTCCAGACGCGGGCCTTATTGTCTTGCCAGCGTGCCATCGATCCATCTGGGGATGCAGCTGGTGGGCCTCATGGTGTCATGCTTCGTGGCAGTGCCCTTTGCTCCGTTTCACATGAGGTATCTTCAATTGCATCTTTTGACCGGTTGGGACCGGACACAGGACTCCCTGGAGCAGGAGTTTTTACTGTCTCCTCTGGACAGGCAGTCCCTCTTGTTGTGGTTGGAGTCCAGAAACCTATTGGTGGACAGGCCCCTTCTGATTTCTCGTTGGGTGATTTTCATCACAGACGCCAGCTTGACCAGCTGGGGAGGTTTTTGGCAATCACTGAAGTTCTGGGCCAGTGGGGTCCGCAGAAGGCCCACTTGTACATCAATTTCCTGGTGCTGAGAGTGATCCGGTTGGTCCTGTTTCATTTGACTCCCCATTTATGGGGTTGTGCGGTCCAGGTCCGCTCAGACAATCTGACGGCTGTCGCCTACATCAATCACCAGGGCGGGACTCGGAGCAAGCAAGTCCTCAAGGAGGCGACACAGATCCTGACTGGGTGGAGGAGAGTCTTCCCTACATCTCGGCGGTTACTTCCCCAAGGTGGGGAACCAGGAGGCAGACTCCCTGAGCGGGGGGGGTCTCTCGTCTGGGGGAATGGTCTCTGAGCAACAAGATCTTTCATGCTCTGTGTCACCGCAGGGGACGTCTGGACGTGGACTGGACTTGGTCTGGACGTGGACCTGCTTGCGTCTCGACACAATCACAAGTTTCCAAGGTTCGTCTCACTGTCGGTGATCCTCTGGCCTTCGCCACAGATGCTCTGGCAATTTCTTGGACGGAGTTCCTCTTTTTTACGCCTTCCTCCATTTCCACTCCTGGAGTGCTGCGCAAGACAGCCCAGGAGGGGGTGCCAACCATTCTGGTGGACCTCGTTGGCCGAGGCGGTGTTGGTTCGCGGACATAGTTCGGATGTCAGGGATCGCTATGTCATGCCCGACGATCCAGGACTTCTCACTCAGGGGTGGCTGAGCCACCCCATTTTGCAAATGCTGGCTTGACTGCTTGGTTGCTGAGTCCTCCATCTTGATGGAGAAAGGGCTGTCTGCCTCTGTCGTGCGTACCATGATTCAGGCTCGGAAGATATCCTCCTCCATGATTTATTACAGAGTCTGGCATGCTTACATTGCCTGGTGTGAGTCTAGGGTTCTTCCCATTGCACATTCTCCTTTTCTAGGATTTTGGAATTTTTACTACTTGGTTTGGATTCGGGTCTCCAGCTGAGAACCCTCAAATGTCAGGTTTTGGCCTTGGCTATTTTCTTCCAAAGATCCTTCACCAATCAGTCTTTTCAAGACCTTTTTTTCCTAGGAGTTACTCAGGTACGTCCACTGCGTAAGTCTATGTTACTGGTGTGAGATTTGAACTTGCTGCTTTCTGCTCTCCAGGGTCATCCCTTTGCGCCTTTGTGCGATGCTGCATTATCCATTCTTTCCCTTCAGGTGGGCTCTTTGGTAGCCATCACTTTGGTGCGTCGCGTTTCAGAGCTGGGGTGCTTTGTATGAGGTCTCCTTACTTTGAGCGGCATCAGGATAGGGTGGTTTCTTCTCCTTAAACCGGATTTTCTACCTAGGGTTGATTCTTCCTTTAATTTCAATGAGGGCATTGTTTTGCCTTCCTTGTGTCCCGCGCCTTCTAATTCTGAGGAAAGGATCCTCCATGCCTTGTATGTGGTCAGAGCCCTTCAGTACTACTTACTTGCTGCGGAATCCTTCCGGTAATCGGATTCTCTTTTTGTCCTCACTGACGGGCCTAGGAAGGGCTTGTCTCTAGCCTAATCCACTTTCAGCAAGTGGATCAGGCAGGCGGTGGCGTTTAGGGTATTCTACCAAGGGGAAGAAACCCCCTTTTCGGATCACAGCTCACTCTACCAGAGCTATTGGTGTCTCTTGGGCTTTCAGCACCAGGCATTGGTTGAACAGGTTTGTAAGACCGCTTTTCGGTCTTCAGTTCATGCTTTTACAAAGTTTTACAAGGTCGATGTTAGGGCCTCGGTTGATGCTGTTTTTGGGCGTAAGGTGCTTCAGGCGGTAGTGTCATTAACTACGTGCTGTTGCTCCCTGGGGATCCCACCCTTCTTTTGGACACTGCTTTTGGATGTCCCACATGTAAGAAATGGAGCGACCTGAACAGGACACTGGGAAAAATACAATTCTGGGAGTACTCACCTGTAGAATTGTTTTTGGTAGTGTCCTGTTCAGGTCGCTCCATCCCACCCTTGTTCTGTTATCTCTTTGCCTGTTATGGTGATTACTGTTGTATTTGGTCTTTTTCTTGAGAGAGTACATGCTGAAGCTATGTGATGTAGCATGGTTTCTTGGCCTCCCGGCCTGTCTCATTTTTACTGCTGTTTAACCACTGGGGATTCTATTGAGACACCTGCCTTTTATAGGGGGCCGGGAGGAGTCACAGCTTTTTTGTCTTGCAGTAACTGTGGCCACCTGGTCGCGAATACCCACATGTAAGAAATGGAGCGACCTGAACAGGACACTACCAAAAACAATTCTACAGGTCAGTACTCACAGAATTGTATTTTTGTTCTGATTTTCCTCTAGTGGTCCCAAGATTCTCTAGTTCAACGCTGTTGGTACCCTTTCCCCCAAAAAGACCTACCTTGAAAATAAGCCCTAGTATGATTTTTCTAGATTTTTGACAATCCTTTAAATATAATTCTTCTCCAGAGATTCAAGGGAACCTCATGCAGGAGCCAAGACTGCTGCAAGTGTCTGTCCGCCCCCAACTCACATATAGTAAGCAAATAGTAACATTTTTATGGAGTGGCACCCACCAGGAACATTGGGGGAAGGGGGAGTTGGGCTGTCATATTATGGTAGCTCTATCAATTTTGAAATGGAGAACAAATATAGTTTGACTATGGTAAAATAAGGCATCCCCTGAAAATAAGCCCTAGTACACATTTTGGAACAAAAACGAATATAATACTCCTATAATAATAGTCTTGTTTTGGAAGAATCGTGGAAAACATAATCTTTCTTAATTCTTAACTGGACAAACCCTTCCTCAAGCATTTCATGTAGTGACTGTAATAAAAGTGACATCACTTGCATCGGACATTGGGCTTTGGCTTTTTATTGTCAGGCTTTGAAAATGTGTGATGACAAAATTCCATATTACAGATACTGCACATTTAGTGTGGACTTTCTGGGGTGAGATTGATGCTGTGAATAGTGGAGCGCCACACAGGTTTAGCAAGCACCTGTTTATGTCCGTGGAAGTGTGTGTACACATGTGCGGCTGCTTCAGTTTATATAAGCTCTTGTAAACACAAATATTTACTCGCTTCAGGATTGTGTTGTTACACAATTGCAAAGAACTCGCATGGCAGCAAGCTTAAAGAGGAACAACACACCAGACCCAGCTGTGTGTTTGCCCCTAGATCACTGACCTTCCTGTTGCTCCCACAACGCAGACTCGGCAAGAACGAGCACAATGATTGGCTGAGCGGCCCATTCAACCAATCAGCACACTCACATTCATTTGGCTCCGCTGATGGCAAAGCAGCTGAGCAGAGCCGAAGGAGCAGAGTGCACCAACGGCCGCATCCCCTGCTCACCTCCTAGCCATGGACTCCAGGGTTTTGCTCCTTTTTTGACCAGTCAAACTTTAAAATCATTGCCTGGCAGCTTATCTGATGCAGTGTCAGTCTAATGCTGTCTCCTCCTTCTGGTCACTGAAATAAAGGGGAATTTCTTCTTCCTCTTTGCTGACTCCAGTAAACCCCCCACCCAATCCTGACCACAAATCCCATCCCTGCAGCCGCTTCCCTCTGGCTGTGCATACCCAGCGTATAGATATGCCTGGCACAAAGGCTCAGCAGCCAAAGGACACATTAGGGCCTTTTCCTCATATCAGGATGCCAGACAAAGAGGCAGTCCATGATATGAGGATATGAGGATAGACTCTAAGCCGGTGGTAACTCCTGCTTTGTGATTCTACTGCAGATTGTCCCGCGTTCACATGGCCAGAGTGTCAATTATTAAATGCTTAGTCAATCACTTCACAGCTGCTGCACTAATTGGCTGATTAAGCAGCCAGTTACGGTCAGTAGGGTAGCTCAGAAGGGGAAGTTACTGATGCACATTGATGCTCCTAGTGCCGGTGCCATGCAGATGAGCCTTTTTACATTTTAAAAGTTAGGCTTAGTGCCAGGGCAGGGTTGAGCAGATTTCTTTCTGTCTGAACTCCTTCTTTAAAGTGCACCAGGATGGCCTTACTATCTTGGTGATTGACCCTTGTCCCTGGGGCATCCTGACTTTAAGATGCCCCAATGTGTGAAACCCCCCCAGATCGCCCACTCAACTCACCTGTGAGTTGAGCAGGTACAAGCTGGGACAAAACAAGGAGGTAACATTCCTGCCATTGCTCTGGCCTTATCAGACCATTTCCAGCAGAGCAGAGGAGGCAAGTAAACCAGATAGACCAAAACCCCCAAAAACAACTCTCAAACCTTTTTTTCTACCCCACCCCAGGTACACTACCATTTGGATGTTTTCTGACAGGATACAGTTGTTCTAAAATAGCTGTTTAAGTCCCCCTCCTTGCTACGAGCCAAAAGAAGATTTAATTTTCCCCTAATTTTTCCTTTGAAGCCAAAATCGTTTTTAAGCATTTTTATTCAATTCATTACCAGAACACAAAGGGGAGTTGATACATGTTTTCTGATATTTCCATAGGACGTGGTCGGTCCACTTTAATCTAACTACCTTTTGTGGCTAACCCTGAGGGATTGAATGTGGTGGGTAGGGTAAATATAATCTATTATTAGTATCATCCTATAGATGTCCATGTTAGCCTAGAGCCCTTGCACTGAAATAGGGCAAAGTACAGTTTAAGCATTTAATCTGAATATAATATATTGAGTCCGTCTAAAATACTCTGAACTTTCAGACCTCCACCTGTTTGTAATATTGATAGAAAGTCACAATAATATTAGCATGATATCCAGATTAAGCACCATGTGCAGCACAGACGGCTGACAGGTGGTCTGGGAATGAAACAATCAGCATGTATGGATGTTCGTGAATAGCAAGGATGGATTTATTCCAAGTGCCTTTGACTTGGATAAGTGGGCCATGAGAATGCCACAAAAACATTCCCCAGACCATAACCATTCCACCACCTACTTGTGTTCTTCAAAAGTGGTTGCAGAGTGATTGTTCTCTGATGTTTCTTACCTGGCACGCCAAACACCCAATGTAGAAAATCTGATGTAAGAGAAGGCAACCCCTTGCCAATCAGCAGATGCCTTTTTTTGCCAAGGCAACTTCAATAGCAGAGGTGCAGTGGTTATCCATCTGCTTTGGAACCCCATACAAAGTCAAGAGCTTAGCTTTTCTTGTCTGCCTTTGTTCTCCTCTCACATCAATGAGACCTGGTACTCTGCAGTTTCCATGCTCCTTGCTTGCAATGGTCCCATATGTCCCTAGCACAGGAACAGTTCACAAATGGCACAATTTTAGAAATAACTGCCACCCTTCTCCAAAAGTCAGTAATTATCCCTTTCTGCAGCTCTGATCAACAGCCCCTTTATCTCGTATTCAATTCTGTGACACCTATACTAGTGGGTTAACTGGAAGCATACCAATACCCCTCACGGATGGTTCATACAAAGGCTATGCCTGCCCTACCCCCCCCCCCCCCCACTCCAACGACTGCAGCTCTGCTGTAAACAATTTTTATTCTAGTTCTTTCCCCACATTTATTTTATCTTTTTTATTTTTTAGGTGATTTCTAATCAGAAAGTGGGGCCCCAACACCTATGACTTCCAGACCCTCATATAGTATGTTGTTTCCTAGTTGGACCCATTCTGCTGCCTGAAGTTGGCTCACCAAGACCAATATCATTTGGAAACACTGGACATGAGAGGTCCTACTTCTCTGCACAGCCATGTCGGGTACCCGGGATAAGCGACGCCCCTTACTGCTATAATGCAAGTCCCAAATGCTGCCGATTCCTTCAACATGTACATAAATCTGAAACGAATATTGGTCATGGATGACATGTATAAAATAGAGGGCATGGCTGTGTGGTTAACACAATAGTCAGCTGATACAGCCTCCAAAAAGTCTCTGGTGCCCCCCCCCCCCTCCCCCTGATTTTCCAGTGACTTTCTGGTTGGTCTGCTCAGACATGAAGAGGTACTTCACACCTGTTTGGAGGGGTAAGGTTTTATACCTGGGCCCGGGAGGTAGTCCCCTCAAGATACAAGATCGAGTTTTGGGCCATCCACAGAAAGGGCAACGGCCCTCATAGATACCGGTCAGTTACTATAGAATAATAATAGGTTGTCGTGTAATTCCTGGAGCAGGGTGGACATCAAGGATACATATCTGCATGTGCCATATTTTGTTGACCACTAGAGAGCTCATGCAGTTATTTTGGGCTCACAACATTCCCAAGGTGTGATGCTGCCCGTTTCCCTCTTGTAAACCCTAAAGGTGCTTTGCGAATATCTTCCAGTGTTTATGACATTGCTGAGACATTAGGGTCATTAGGGTCCCCTCTTGCAAGGGAGCACTGCGGGTACCTGGATACAGTTTTGTCCAACTATTAGGGGTAGATTTTTAATCATTCCAAATCCCAGGTTCCAGTGGCCAACGTGAGTTTATTTTGGGCATGATCCTAGACGCTGTGCAGATAAGCATGTTTTTACCAAAAAAGCAGCGCTTAACATTTTAGAATAGGGTAAGGATGTTGTTGACGACAGAACGGCAAACAACATGACAAGGCATGCATTCGCTGGAGCTAATGTTGTCTTCGATAGAGGCATTGCCTTTCACCTAGTTTCACATGTGGTTGTGGTAATTGGCATTATTGTTGCGTTGGAACAGTATAGCTGGGTCCCTGAGCCATTATTTCCACCTGTGTAAGTAAGTCACTGAACTGAGCTTGAGTCCCACTTTCTATTAGTGGGGATGTTTCTATGGTTTCTTCTGGTTCAGTGGACTTTCCAGACAGTGCTTTGGGCAGCCTGATGGGGCCCAAGGCCATTGAGACCAGCAGGATTGTCAACTGCCCATAAATGTCTTGAAACCTATTTTTGCTCAGGCACTGGACCTAGGATTAGGTTGGACGTGTCGGCAGAAAATATGCCCTTTAGGTAGGTCCTGTCACGTCTCATAAACGGAAGTGACAGATGTTTTGAGGCCTGGACAAGAGACCCCCTTTTCTTGATGGTCAGTGCACTGGTGCT
The DNA here is from genome assembly GCA_027917425.1 of Gastrophryne carolinensis. Classification (NCBI taxonomy): domain Eukaryota; kingdom Metazoa; phylum Chordata; class Amphibia; order Anura; family Microhylidae; genus Gastrophryne; species Gastrophryne carolinensis. The sequence continues at coordinate 496,467,841 of CM051235.1, forward strand.
TCTATGGCCAGAGTTATTCCTTCTCTCTGTAACTGCTCCTGCAGCGGTTAGTGACAAAGATGGTATTTGAAGGGGATCCTTTTTTTTCTGTTCGTAAACTGGGCTGGAAGGACATGGTTTTTAGATGCTATAAATTTGTTTGACTGTCCCCTCTTGAGGCCCCCAATTATCCAGATCTAATTTCACAGGGTCCTTGGTGGCACCCTAACATGGTTGCTGGTTTGGTGGCTTTACTTTTGAAACCAGCAGTCTGAAGGGCCAGAATTCGCCTGCTAGGGTCACCGCAATCCTGATCCTGGCTGGCTAGGAGTCCTGCTGTATGAAACCCACCAGATCACCAGTATCAGCTTATTTTTCCCTGATCCACTGGCACATGCACAGACTCTTGTCCAATCAGAGCGATTCAGATAGGCTGGAGTGGGAGCACATGTGCAGCTGGGAAAGCATTCATATGCACTTTCCATTACAGAACATCAGAGCGGTTTGCCAAATTACAAAGTCACATGCGGACACCTGCACCCCCTATACCAACATCCAGGCCAAAACAACGACTAATGCACATCATAAAACACTGATTGAATGAGCGCCTGTGAATGCACCATGTGAATGTCGGACAGGTGAGTAGAGTGGGAAATCTGGAGGGTTACACACAGCGAGAGATCCAACATTGGTCCTGCCTCCAGGGCAGGGACCAATGACCAGGATAGTCAAAATCCTGGTGATTGGTCCACTTTAGGTATATTCTACAGGACGGCAGAGGGCTTTTATTGTCTGGTGCAATTCTGGGCCTTCTTGCAAAGATTTTTCTGTTGCTAAGGTTTTTTTTTAAGAAAAGAGACCAGTTGATGGATTGCAATTCACTACATGTTGGTGATTTTCAATGGCTGTTGGTAGAAGAACAGATGGTATCTCCTCTGGATTTAAATCGCAGTCCTGTAATGAGCTCTGTTTGAACTCTTATAGCTCTGTTTGATGCAGTTGGCTTAAAGTGGACCAAAACCCGGTATTCTGACTATCCTGGGTTTTGGCACTTGCCCTTGTGTGAAACTAAACTGACCATTTTTGGGGTCTTCAAAGTGGAACGGTTTAAACCAGTTTGTGGGTGATGGGCATGGTAGGGGTTTGGTTTAGCATGTGGCTTAATTACGGGTCACATGGTTTGAGAATATTTGGTTGTCCATAAAAGATGTTGGTGATGGAGCCAATGCTCAGTCTATGCTTTCCACTGCCACCATTCAACCAAAGAGTCAGATCAGTTGTAAACCAGACATGCAGCATTCTGCAGTTGTTGGGACAGGCTTACCCATGTCAGCAAAGTGGGACATTTAGGTGTCCCCAGAGTTATTTGAGGGACATTGGGCCTCATAGTGGGACTGTCCTACTAAAAGTGGGACATCTGGTCAGTTTATGTGAAAGAACCCTGGTCCCCTAGTAAACGTACCTTTCCTCGTTCCTACTGTGCATGTGCGGGCTTTTTTCCAATGAGCGCACTCTGCTGCACTCGTCAAAATTGGTTATGGCCCGAGTCTATACTATAGATATGGGAGACGTCGACTTGCGTATTCACCATTGGATCGGGGAGAAGTTGACCTTCACAGGGGACTTGGGGGGGGGGGGGGGGGGGTCACACCCCAGGGAGAAAATCAGGCAGCTTTTAGTCCACTTTAAGACTAAAATGTGATGCCCCACAAGTATGGGTACCATGGAATGAACTAGGAAAGAAAACCTATGTTACTTACCGGTAACGTCCTTTTTAGGAACCCTTCAGCTTGACCACATGAAGATATTATGCTCCACCCCCTGGGAGGAAACACAAAACAGGAACAGAGTTTAAAAGCCCCCACCCCTTCCTCCCCACTTCAGTTATAGAACAGTAACCGAACTTCAACCCTTGACATCTGGGTGGGTAATAAGTGGTCAAGCTGAAGGATTCCTAAAAAGGACGTTACCGGTAAGTAACGTAGGTTTTTCCAAGTCATCCTTCAGCTTGACCACATGGAGAGGATTAGGCAAGTAATTATACCTTAGGGGTGGGATGCTCCAAAGAGTACCCTTCTACCGAAGGACTGATGTTTGCAGATAGTAGATCAAGTCTATAGTGTTTAAGGAAGGTGTGGGGCAAAAACCACATGGCAGCTTTACATCTATAGAAACCCCTGTTCTTTCTGGCCAAGATGTGCCCATTGCCCTTGTGAAGTGAGCTGACACTTCAGGGGGAGTCACTCCCTTACTAACATATGACTTTGCACTAGTCAGTTTTAACCATCTAGCAATAGTAGACCTTGAGGCTGCTGAACCTTTATTTTTCCCCTTAATGCTACTAGCATTTGCTCTGTCAAGTGCCAGTACTTCTCTGTAATTTAACATTAAGTCTAGATCCTCAGTGAGATAATGGTAATTCTCATGTTCCCTTTCTTCCTGACCCTCACCTGAAAGAATAGAATGTATTTTTTAACAGGAAATCTCTTTCCTGATTCTGTGAATATTGTTGTAATGTTATCTAAGTCTTCCCCATCAATCTTCTACCCTGAAAAGAATGGAACACAGTATATATATATATATATATATATATATATATATATATATTCTTTGAACTACTGTCCCCAGATCAGTCTTTAGCCCGATTGCCCGACAGACACCGGCCCCTAGCTGAGGCTCTGATGATTTTTTGACAAGCATGTGTTAGAAAAAACATGGCTCTGTATAATGTTGGGAGAACCTCCAATTTTCTAGATGAGGAACTCATTTTGAGCCTTGATTTTGTCTATCCACTTAAGCATACTTCTCCGAACCACATCCGAAGCCCTTGTTGATTTATTTGGATAGTGGTTGTGGGAGATTTTTGAGTATTCAAATTATTAAATAACTCCCTTGACCTGGCTCTCTGTGATGGCATTAGCTATATATGCAATAGCAAGAGACCATTGATAATGGGTTGCAAATGAGAAGTTCGATTGACTGTTCATTTCTAACCCTCTCTTTTGCTTTATACTGAGAATTTTTCAAAAGATAACCTCCAAGTTTCCAAAAGTGTGGCAGACTACAGACTACACACCGCTTGGATCTCTTGGCTGTCTTGATATGTTATTTCTGTTCAGTTCTTGTTTCAGAATCTGACTTCTCTAAAACATAATTTGAACAAATGCATGTTTTAGACGAGGGGTCCCCAATCCTGTCCTCAAGGCCCACCAACAGGCCAGGTTTTACAGATCTCCACAAAGATGCACAGGTGGATTAATTAGTGCAGCTGCAAAGCAATAGAGCTGGCTATTTGGAGATCCAAAAAACATGACATGTTGGTGGGCCTTGAGGACAGGGTTGAGGACCACTGTTTTAGACAGACCCCTTATTAAAAGGTTATATATATATATATATATATATATATATATATATATATATACATAATCTTATACATACATATATAACTCCAAGGACTAACATAATATATACATATATATATATATATTATATAAATATATATATACCCACACATACACACAAAACATATATATATATATATATATATATATATATATGTATATATATATACATGTATATATATAAATCCGATACCAATATATAGACATATAGACAACCTTAGTACACAGATTTCTATATGTATAATAATCCTGAAACAGCAGTACAAACAACTACTGCTTGCTGGCTTCCATCGGCACTGTCCGACCCAAACCTGCAGCATCTGTTTCAGCGTCGGTGGGGTTTGTGGGGAATCCGGCCTGGCTGCTGCTGCCGCTGTCTCTCCTATTCCAGCTGATCCGATGCTATCCTCGCCTGATCAGTGAACCTTGCTGGTTTCAACTTCCTGTTTCCTGCTTCCTGCCGAAAACAGGAAGTGATGACCGATGATGTCAGAGACACACCTCCAAGCTTAAAACAATGGAGGGAAACAGTTCGCAACTAGCGAACTATATATAACTAGCGCAACCGTTCCTCAGGGATTACTCTCAGATCACCATGCCACTCCAGCGTACCTACTACATAATGGAGCAGGATTTTAAAATTGAAAATAGCACTGTCTGTGCCTTTTTCAGTAACTATGAGGGATATAGCCCCAGGTGCATTCAGTCTCCAACAGGGTCTCCTGTGGGTTATATCTGGTGCAGCTGGCTAACTCCAAACTCTGGAGGGTCGGAAAATAATAAACTAAAATAATAAACTGGCCGCTGACTATAACATCAGCACACACTCTGTCCCAAGGTTTCCCAGGGAGGACACAAAGAACTGAAGTGGGGAGGAAGGGGTGGGGCTTTTAAACTCTGTTCCTGTTTTGTGTTTCCTCCCAGGGGGTGGAGCATAATATCTCCATGTGGTCAAGCTGAAGGATGACTTGGAAAAACTACATTTTGATGATTACAATATAATTAAGAGCATCATGTTACACAATATCCAATTAGAATTAGACTAGACCTCATCACAACACGTTATCCCAATAGCATAACATGTTTACTCTCAAAAGGTCAGTTACGTCAGTATGTAATACCAGGTGTCATAGAAAAATACATGAAGAATTGTTATTCTCCTCCTACTGAAGTAGCACCTAGTTATAAAGCATAGCAGGAAAAACAATTCCTACTAGGTCAACTGCATTGCATTTCTGTTTGTGGTAAAAATGTAATTGGCATTACAGCACAAGCCTAAAGTGGACCATAAGTCTGAAATGGTCCAATTAATAAGGTCCTGGTTTGGGATGCCCTTCACCAAGTACACACTCCCCTTTTTCTAGGTTTGCCTTTGTTAAAGGCATCCCTGCTCTGTGTTCTTGACAAACTGATTGTCTGCTAGTGGAGATGTTAAAATGGTTAATGCTACTGTTCCCTACAGACAGGCTCAGGAGACAAGCAGTCCTGTAAGGGGAATCGTACACTAAGGGTAAATCGTGCGCTTAAGGTGAACCTATCACCAAGATTTTCACTATCCTTGTGATAGGTCCTTGTCCCTGGGGAATCCCACTGTGTGCCCCCCCCCTTTCTCCATTCCCAGGATACAGACATGGGCTCTCATCCAGTCAGCGTTTATGCCATGCATGCTAATGCATATTATAAGCCATTGTTTTGAACTGAGCACCATTTCTTGACCACCAAAATACATATTTCTAAGATAAAACACATTAAATAAATGTTGCTGTGATAGGGAGACTGAAAGGGGTGATATCTGGAGTTCAACTTGCAGAGCAAGCATCATCACGGACATGTGACAACACTGCTCTCTAATGAGGAAACAGGTTTTGATCTCAATTGACTCCTGAAAAACAGGTCACCCAAGATTCCTTTTACAGCAGGGAGAACTATGCCAGATATGCTCCAGCACACTACCAGACACAGTACAGAAATCCTTTACATTTTCCATACAGCAACACAAATCTTTTTTTTGGCAGAAGTGAACCAAAACCCAGGATTTTGACTACCTCTAGCAGTGCAAGTGCCCGCACCAGGCATTTGTGAATGACCGTGCGGGCACGCTTCCTGTTAGATGGAGGCAGAGGATGCAGCCGTCAGAGCCACTGGGACTGGGATAAGGTGAGTTGCTGCGGCGATCTGGGGTGCCCCCGGGGAAGGGAACGAAACTTTTGACTATCCTGGGTTTTGGTCCACTTTAAGCTGCTATAAAGGACCAAACACATCATAATGAGTTGGTACTTTTTCGGATTCCCCACTATGTGAAACCCTGAACCATGCTGTGTGCTTGCCTGGCAGACGCATATTACTGGGATGCTACCTATTGCACTGTGGGATTGTGGAAAAGGCAAGGGATGTGATGAGAGAATCAGCGCTGCCCTATAGACAGTCAGCCTGATCAAAGGAGGTTTTGACCTTCTTGCAAGTAATCCTACAAGTAATGACTAGAGCCCCCCCTTTCTGGTCCCGCTATACTAAGCTGAACCTGCAGCCAGAGATGGTCAAGCTTTTGGGGATGGTAGGCAGAAGGGGGTCTTTATGCAAACTTGGGACAAACTTTTTGAATTCATTGCAAGTTGCAACTCTACTTAAAGTCATTCTACAGTCATAAGCATATAAAACGCTATACTCACCTTTTTACCCTACCCACCCTCCATTTACTGGATTGCTGGATCCAAGTCCAGCGCCACTAAACCACTGAGGGCCATTCGTCACAGAAACTATACCAATCCCCCCCTCCATTCACTGCAGTGGAGGGAGCCTGCCAAGACCTGGGCCTGGACATTGGGCCAATCTCATAACTGTGGTCTTATAATATTCAAAGACCAATCTGCTGTGGGGGACAAAAGGCAAGTTATTTTTTTTTGGCCCGGAAGTGACGCTTGTGACGTCACGCAACGCGTAGACGTTAGGGTATTGGGCTGGTGGTTGTTCTTGATGTAAGTTTATTTTTATATTTGGATTGTTATTTGTTTTGCTCTCCCGGGTGGTTACTCACTATTTCATTAGCATGTATTAAGGTTTTGTATAGGTTACAAGATAGCTTTGTATAGCACTTGCACTTTAATTTGGTTTACAATACACTGTGACACTGCAGCGCTCATTTAATTGGGTTGTTGATATGCACTATTGCACTTTGATTTATACCAGCCAGGCAGGATAATTCATGTAGAATTGCAGTAATCCTTTGTTATTTAATATTGTATCCCACACCAGTCCCTCTCCCCTCCAATTTTGTGTCCTTTTCCTTCCTTACTGACAATGTATTGTCTTCTATGTTTTTTAATTAGTCTTACATGTTTGTAACATACATGTTTTGTAAATAAATATGATTTTTTTCAAATATATATAGTAGTGGTGCCATATATTATAAAGGGTGCTTTGGAAGGTGTGGGTCCTTCCAGTCTGTTTGGTGGTGAAGGGTAGCACTGGACATTGAGCAGAGGGCTGATACGCCCTGTAAAGTGGACTGGAATTGATCAGCTTGCTGGAGTACCCAGCCCAGGACTATTTGGTTGGTGAAGTAACCCTTTTTGCTTTCTGCATTTATGCTGCAACCTTTGGACTATCTACTGAACTTTGCTGAATAAAAGCCGTTTTGCCGTTCAAATCCGTTGTCGTCACTGCTGATTGTTTGCCCGCTTACACTAGCCTAGACCTTCCCTCTAAAATGTACCCAAACCTGGGATTTTGCATATACCAGGTCCCTGTCCGAGGGGCATACTGCTTTTGAGATTACCCTATGTGTGACCCTCCTTTTCCCTTTGGCTGCTTCCCTACAGCTTTTCAGGCTTGCATCAGCCGTTCAGGTTGGCATGCACCAGTAGGAGGGATGTTGGAAAGCTGTCTTGGTCACACCCAGTATGTTACTGGTCAGACCTTATATGGAATATTGTGTAGACGCCTAAGGGGGTGACCTAATAACTATGTATAAAGAAAAGATCTATCCCACAATCTAGTTAACACCAGGACTGTAAGTAAAACTTGGGGACGTCCACTAAGGTTAGAGTAAAGACGCTTCTTGCACCAACATTTATAAGATCAGAGAAACTATGGACCTCTCTGCCAGAGGTGTTGGTCATGAAGAATACACTAAAAGAGTTCAAAAGTGGCCTGGATACATTCCTTGCATGAAATGCCAGCTATGCCTACTAGACCACTAATAAATAGGCTGAACTGGATGGACTAAAGTCTTTTTTTAGCCTTACATACAATGGGCTTAATTCAACAAACAAAGAAAAAAATTGTTTTTGGAAAATTTTATCACATGCGAAACTTCGAGTACTTTGACAAAATTGACTAACTAAATTCGTCCCATCGAACAGGCTCGAAAATGGATGTGAAAAATGTACGTTTCCATGCAAAAATGGCTTTAGTAAGCGAAAATGGAATATCGACTTCATGCAACGCTAGATATGTATTTAGTAAAAGATCAAGGCAGCTGGATGACTTGTGAAAGGTGTTGAAGTAGAGAAAAAAAAAGATATTGCAGCTGCCTAGATTTATTCCTACAGATATGCAGGAGCTAACTTTTTTTGTTCATTTTTAACGGTTTCAAATAAAATGAACAAAGAATCATTGCCTTTTCTCTAGATTACCAGACTGGTGCACCAGGCATAGTAAGTTCATGGTCAAAAAGCCGAACATCCTGCCCCCGGCCCTGGCAACTTCCCAGCCCCATAGCCTTTGGCCACGGTTTAGAACTTTTCCTGGGGTGTTGGCTTTAATTTTTTATTAAAACAGTAAAATATAAATTGTAAAGTTAATTTTTAAAAAGATGTATTGAGTAATGGATCAAGGTAACTGGACTTTCTGTTTTCTTTAGCTGCACATCTTTTGTTATTAATCCCCCTGCATGTATGTGTAAATTCAACATTGCCTATTGGGAAAGGCTGCTGGATGACTTATGAAACATTGGGGGCCATGCTAATTATTTGTTGAAGCCAGTGTGACCTGGAACAGTAGGGATTGTAACCTGCATCTTGTTGAGCTTTTTAGCGTTCTGCCTTTTTTCCCCAAAAATTTCTTGTACCCGTGACATGGCATTCTTACAGGTTAGGTACATCATTTCTCCAATGAGGTATAGCTTTTTTTCACTATATCCAGTCCAGGTCATCCCAGAAGTAATTACAAGTAGTAATCCACCGCTAGGTGGCGCTCGACTGCAAGATCAAAAGCTGTCGCTCCTCCCGGCCCCCTATAAAAGCAGCTGTCTCACATGATTCCCCAGTGTTCATCTTGCAGTCTGCTGCTGAAGATCGTTTGGATACTCTCTCCTGGATACTTATTCCCACTGTTCCGTGGACCCACTACTGCCTCCCAGCCTTGGCTGATTGGGACGATGAAGGTAGGGTGAATGCCGGGGTCAGGCGTTGAAAGAGCTAGGCTCTGGGCCGCAGACCCTGCCTAAAGGGTAGCCGGCCATAGGCTGATGGTGAGCCTGCTCCAGATAGTATTCATAACAGCTGGGTTATACCTCCACAAGAGGGCGCTTTACTGGAGAGATGGCAAAAAGAGGCCCCTCCCGGTCCATATATACCCGGGACCTCCCACTAATTCTCCAGATTCTTCTCTGCAGTGGGCTGCGAAGGACAAGATGATGGCTTCTCTTCTCGCAGGTGAGCTGGGCTTGCAGCCCATGACCCTGTAGGACTATTCCCACCCGTTCCACTTTAATACTATGCCTCCCAGCCTTGGCTGCGTGGTCGGGTGATGGTAAGCAGCATCTGCTAGAGATGCTTTATTAGGAGCTTGCTCCACCGCAAATCCCCCACCAAAGGGTAGGCGGTCCAGGTATGGTGAACATGAGTTGGGATGTCCCGTCCTACATGTCACAAATGTATTTATGGGCATCTTACTTCCCCCTTCTCCCACTATCCTGGTTCGTCGGGGGGGGGGGGGGGGGGGGTGAGTGTCTGTGCGTGTAAGCGCTTGCCTTCAAACTCCACTGTTGTAAGTTGTGGTTGTGTACTTTATAATCGTGCTGGCACTACAGCTCAGCACTTCTCCTCTCCCCTTCTCATTCTGAACTTCCCGCCACTGACTCACGCGCCCTGCGGCGTCCACGATCAGCGGTGATGTCACTCCAGGTTCTGCTGGGCACCGATTGGCTGCGGAGTGACTTGCTGTCGACCTTCCCCGCGCTTCTTGGAGGGGGCGTGGCTTAGCGCTTGGTGCGTTCCGCGCTCACCTCATGCGGCCCGCCCCTTCAGAGCCCTCCTGCACCATCTTCCCTCCTGCTCCTGGTCGATTGCAAGCTCTTCGGCGGTCCATGAGTGCCCATGCTGGCCTTGATTTACTATTTTTATTGTAGTTATCCATCTATTGTTTGTAATATCTGATGGGGTATATTGTTTTATGTCTTTCAGGCGGGAAAACTGGTTTGAGGTTTCTCCCGGTCCTGTGCCCTTTATTAGTTCTAACTGACATTATTAGAGGCCTAATAATTTAAATCCTCCCACTATCCTAGCGGACATTTGGGGCATCCCGGGTAGCTGTGTAGCGTAATTCCTATTGGCCAGTTGTGCCACAAAAAATCACCATATGGAGGCTTCACAGGATATTGTGCTCGGGGTTCCCTCGGGACAAGCCCGGCTGTGTGTGGTGTGTGGGGCATCCCCTGTGAGCGATGATGTGCGGATTTGTGTAGCCTGCGCCCAGCAGGCACTTGCGCGTGTCACGGACCGGGTGGAGCAGGCTCGGGTGTGGATCCGCTTTAACTGTGGAACCGATGGTGGGTACCGTGTCAGGGGAGCGGAGTCTAAGAGGCCACCGGTATTCACCAGAGCCCACCGCAAGGCAGGTTGGTCTTGTGCGGTGAGTGACCCCCAGGTCGCTACCCCCTAACAGCGGCCCAGTCCCACAGTCAGCCGAGGTTCCGCGAGGTACACAAGTGGCAGGCAAAAAGGCGTAGTAAGTACAGGCAGAGATCGGGGCTGGCAGCACAGGTTCGCGGTAAAGGTGAGTAGCCGAGGTCAGGGCAGGCAGCAAAGGTTCAGAGTCGAGGACAGGCAGAGGTCGGTACACGGGTGAGCAATCCAAGAATGTCTGACTTTCAACAAGCATGGAGAGACCAAGATCTGGCACTGAAGGAAAGGAAGTGCCTCTTTAAATAGGGGAAGTGGATGCAGGATTGGATGAGCAGGCACCAATCAGTGCTGTACAGGCCCTTTAAATCTCAGGAATCCAGTGCGCTCGCCCTCTAGTGGACAGAGACGTGCGTGCACCTGAGCATGTGAGAAGGAAGCATGGGGGGAAGGGCGGCAGCTGGATGCAGCCATGAGGAAGTGCTGCAAGATGGATGACGGCTGCATGCAGCCATGGAGGTAAGTGACTTGCTGTGAGACGGGCGTGCAGCGCTTGTCCTAACAGCGCGGCATTCTGGGCTATCTGCTTCTGGGTCTGCGCCCACCATGTCTTCTCCCTCGTCCCCTCGGTTGATCGTGACCCCCAGTGGGATCAACACTAGTGGGGAGTCTCAGCCTGATGTGTCTTCCAGGCTGGCCAACATTGAGAGATTGATTGCTAGCTCTGTTTCCCGTAAGGCCCCAGCTAAAAGACGGCACTTGGCGCCTGCTGCGTCTGCCTTCCCTATGGAGACTGAAGATTTCCTTGATTTGTCTGACTGTACCCCGCTTGAGGAAGGGGAGTTATTCTCAGATTCAGAATTTTCCGATGATCAGCATTTCCTTGACGCTGATGCCGGCTCAGAGCATTGGAATGCTGATGACACCCATAGACTTTTGACTCAAATCTTTGAGGTGCTTTCCATTTCCCTTCCTGCTGCGGCACCCAGGCAACAGGGGGAATTGTTTGGTACTACAAACCCACGTTTGGAATTTCCAGAACAGGCACATTTCAATAATCTGGTCCACAAAGAATGGGAGCGGCCTAGCCGGCTTCCTGGTATCCCTAAGGGATGGGATTAAAGGTACCCTTTTCCCTCGGATGTGGTTAAATGTTGGTCAACTCCTCCTGGGGATCCAAGCCCAAATCTGTCATCAAGCCCGCTCAGCCATGAAGGGGGGCCCTCACCCTTTCGGGTGGGGGGGCGGCTGCGGCTCTTCGCTCATGTCTGGGGGCAACAGTTCGCTGCACGACCCCCTTCAAGATTCATCAGGTCTCGGATTCCTCTGGACCATCTGGCAGCTCAGGGTCTCTTCCTGGCTGTACAGAACCTATTGGATATGGGGGTCATCTGTCCGGTCCCTCCGGGGGAAAGAGGTCAAGGTTATTATTCTTATCTCTTCACAGTCCCCAAAGGGGATGGTTCCATCAGGCCCATCCTGGACTTAAAGCTTCTCAACAAGTTCATCGGAACGAGACGCTTTCTCATGGAGACCCTGCGCTCCGCGATCAGCTCTTTGCGCCCGGGGGACTTCATGACCTCCATAGACATCAAGGATGCTTGCCTTCATGTGCGAGTCTTCCCAGGGCATCAGCGGTTCCTCAGGTTCGCCCTGGAGGACCAGCACTACCAATTTGTGGCACTTCCCTTCGGTCTCACCTCGAGTGTTCACCAAGGTGTTGGCGGGGGTGATGGCCCTCCTCAGAGCCAGGGGCATTCGCATTCTCCCTTATCTGGACGACCTTCTCATTACATCTCATTCTATCCAGCAGGCAAAATTGAATACCCAGACGGTGGTGACTGCCCTGGACACATTCGGATGGGTAATCAATTATCCAAAGTCCTCCCTCTCCCCGTCCCGGGTGACCCCCTTCCTGGGCATGAATCTGGATACCATTCAGGCCAGGATTCTTTTTCAGCAGAAGGTAGATTAATTTCATGCTGTCCAGCCCTCGTCTTTCCATCAGGCAAAGCATCAGGCAAGGGATGCAATTGGTGGGACAGATGGTGGCCTGCTTCGAGGCAGTCTTTTATGCTCAATTTCACAAGAGACCCCTTCAGTTCCATCTCCTTTCAGTCTGGGACAAGCGTCCCCTGTCTCTGGATCAGGTCTTTGTTCTTTCTCCTCTGGTCCGGCGGTCCCTGTGGTGGCTGGAGTCGAGGAATCTTCTGGGGGGCAGATCCTTTCTGACACCTTGTTGGGAGACGGTCACTACGGATGCCAGTCTGTCAGGTTGGGGGGGCTACTGGACAGCCCTCCAATTCCAGGGGCTGTGGGGCCCTCAGGAGGCTCACGCTCCTATCAATGTGTGTGAGTCTAGGGCCTTTCCTTGTCGTGTGTTCTCCATTCCTAGGATCCTGGAGTTCCTTCAACATGATTTGGATATGGGCTTTCAGCTCAGCACTTTGAAGGGTCACGTGTCCGCCTTGGCTGTTTTCTTCCAGAGTTCCTTTGCTCTACATCCTCTGGTCAAGACCTTCTTTCAGGGGGTCGCTCATGTGCGCCCTCCCCGCAAACCCATGGTACCGGTCTGGGATTTGAATTTGGTATTGTCCTTCAGGGTCCTCCATTTGAACTGGTGCATGAGGCTGCCTTGTCTATCCTTTCCCTGATGGTTGTCTTTTTGGTGGCTATCACCTCTGTCCGGCGTGTTTCAGAGTTGGCGGCTCTGTCTATTCAGGCCCCTTACTTTGAGTGACACCAGGACAATGTGGTTTTCCTCTTTAAACCAGACTTCTTGCCTAAGGTTGTCTCTGCCTTCCATCTCAATCAGGATATTGTGCTTCCTTCTTTGTGCTCTAATCCTGGTAATCCCAAGGAGAGGGCCTTGCACTCTCTGGATGTTGTCAGGAATTTGAAATACTACCTGGTGGCTACTGCGCCTTTCAGAAAGACGGACGCCTTGTTTGTGGTTCCCTCGGGTCCAAAGAAGGGGTTGGCTCCTGCTAAGTCTACTATAAGCAAATTAATTTGTCAGGCCATTGTTAGGGCCTATTCTACTAGGGGGAAGGATCCTCCTTTCCGTGTTACTGCTCATTCTACTCGTGCTGTTGGGGCTTCCTGGGCCTTCCAGCACCAGGCTTCTACGTTTGTAAGGCTGCTACGTGGTCTTCTGTTCATACCTTTTCCAAGTTTTACAAGGTTGATGTTCGGGCCTCAGTGGATGCTGTTTTTGGCCGCAAGGTTCTGCAGGCGGCAGTGGTTTGAACTGCACGTTGTTGCCTTTTTGGGATCCCCACCAGTTTATGGACACTGCCATTGGATGTCCCAGCTGTTATGAATACTATCTGGAGCAGGACGTGCTGCATACTTAGAATAATACAATTCTGTGATTACTCACCTTGTAGAATTGGTATTTTAAGTATGCAGCACCTCCTGCTCCATCCCACCCTGATTGCTTTATTCTTGGATCCTCTATATGGTGAGTGCTTGTTACCGTTTTGGTTTTTGTAATTTGTTATTGGCTTCTCCTGCTTCCCTTACTGCTTTTCTATACTGGGGAATTAGTGGGAGGTCCCGAGTATATATGGACCGGGAGGGGCCTCTTTTTGCCATCTCTGCAGTAAAGCGCCTTCTTGTGGAGGTAACCCAGCTGTTATGAATACTATCTGGAGCAGGACGTGCTGCATACTTATAATACCAATTCTACAAGGTGAGTAATCACAGAATTGTATTTTTCGCTTGTGTCTTCTAGGTGGGCCCCCTTGATAGATTAAGGGTTGTGGTTCCTCCCGGTCACCGACCCTCCCCCCTCCGTGCCCTCTCCCTATTAAGAGGGATGTCAAAAGAGGGACTAATTCTGAGGGCTTATTAGGTTTGGGCTGTCAGTGCCTTGTAACCTGCTTACCATTACTCACCGTAATGAAGGCTTCTGGGGATAGTGAGCTAGGGGCCCCATCTGGGCGGGTGAAGCTCTGCCCCATGTGCGGTACTAGCCCTCTGGGCGGACTCAGCACTATTTGCGTTCACCTTTGCTGGTGCTTGGTTTCGCCCTGTGTGTGCCACGGCTATTATCTCCTTAGCCATCAGAAGGCAGGTGAGACGTCTTGTGGATATTGCGTCTCGCAAACGGGCGGAGGAGTATTGAGACCTCAAGGCTTGTGTGGATTTTATTGCCTTTGTTGTCTCTGCCATGAACGATGGTGTCCGGCTCGGTGCCAAGGTTTCGGCCCTGCTTGTTGAGCTTCGTCGTTTGCTCTGGTTGCGGCAATGGTCGGCTGATGTCGCAGCCAAGAAGTCGCTCACTAGTATCCCCTTCGTGGGGCACAGGTTGTTCGGGGAGCATCTGGATCTCCTGATTAAAGATGGTAGACTCCCTCAGCGACGGAGGCCTGCGCAGCCCTTTCGGGGTTCCTCTGCCTATCGTTCCTTTCGTGGAGGAAGAGGCGCTTCATTTTCAGGTGGCCGCAGAGATTCCTGGGGACGAGGTAGTTCCCGCGGCCGATCCAATCCCTCCTGGGGATACAAGTCCAAGCCCCCTGCCAAGGCCCCTCAGGCATGAGGAGGCGCCCTTACCCATCCGGGGGGGAAATGGCTTCTATTATTTGCTAATATATGGAGACGTGTCTCGTATCAGTGGATTCAGGAGGTGATGTCCTCCGGTTACAAAATAGAGCTGGCAGTCAGGCCGCCCTCAAGATTTCATCAGTCGCAGATATCCCAGAACCCATTGCAGGCACAGGGCCTAGGAATGGCCGTCCAACACCTTCTGCCGTTAGGTGTGATTTGCCCTGTACCTCGTCAGGAACAGGGTCAAGGTTTTTACTCTAACCTGTCCACGGTTCCTGTCCAAGGACGGAACATTAAGACCTATCCTCAACAGATTTGTAAGAGTCAGGCATTTCCGCATGGAAACCTTGCGGTCAGCGGTGAGCTCGCTTCGACCCGGCGACTTCCTGACCACAGTGGACATCAGGGATGCCTATTTGCACATCCCGATATTCCAGGGACATCAGAGGTTCCTAAGATTTGCTCTGGAGGACCAGCATTACCAGTTTGTGGCCCTGCCATTCGGGATATCCTCAGCCCCCCGGGTGTTCACCAAGGTGCTGGCGGGCATCATGGCTATTCTGAGGAATTAGGGCGTTCGTGTGCTGCCTTATCTGGACTATTTACTGATTGCATCTCAGTCCCTTCAGCAGGCCGAGAGCGACACCCGGGCGGTGTTGTCCACTCTCGAAGAGTTTGGATGGGTAATCAATTACCCCAAGTCTTCTATCACTCCCTCAACGGGAGGGTCCTTCCTGGGCATAATGTTAGACACCTATCAGGTCAAGGTATTCCTGCCACAGCAGAAGGTGGTGGGGCTTCAGATGCAGGTGCAAGCCTTGCTGTCTTGTCAGCGACCTTCGATCCATCTGGGGATGAAGCTGGAGGGCCTGATGGTGTCTTGCTTCGAGGCAGTGCCCTTCGCCCATTCCCACATGAGACCTTTTCAATTGAACCTGTTGACCGGCTGGGACCGGATGCAGGAGTCGCTGGAACAGGAATTCTCACTGTCCCCCCTGACCAGACAGTCCCTCTTGTGGTGGCTGGACCCCAGAAACCTGTTGTTGGGTCCTTTCTGACTCCCCGGTGGGAGATAGTTACCACGGATGCCAGTCTGACTGGCTGGGGAGGTGTTTGGCAGACACAGAAGATCCAGGGTCAGTGGGGTCCACAGGAGAACCACTTGCCCATAAATCTCCTGGAGTTGAGAGCGGAACGGTTGGTGCTTCTACACTTGACTCCCCATTTGAGGGGTCGTGCGCTCCAGGTTCGCTCGGACAATCAGACGGCTGTCGCCTACATCAATCACCAGGGCCGGACTCGGAGCAAGCGAGCCCTCAAGGAGGTGACCCAGATCCTGACTTGGGCAGAGGAGAATGTTCCCTGCATCTCGGCGGTTTACATCCCCAGGGTAGAGAACCAGGAGGCAGACTCCCTGAGCAGGGGGGCCTCTCGCCTGGGGGAATTGTCTCTCAGCAGCAAGATCTTTCACGCTCTGTGTCTCTGCTGGGGTCAGCCGGATGTGGACCTGTTTTCGTCCAGACACAATCACAAGCTCCCAAGGTTCGTCTCCCTGTCAAGAGATCCTCTGGCCTTTGCCACAGACACCCTGGCAATTCCTTGGACGGAGTTCAGGCTCCTTTATGCATTTCCTCCGTTTCCACTCCTGGGCCAAGTGCTGCGCAAGATAGCTCAGGAGGGGGTACCAACCATCCTGGTGGCTCCTCGCTGGCCGAGAAGGAGTTGGTTTGCGGACATAGTTCAGATGTCAGTGGATCGTTACATCATGCCCAATGACCCAGGGCTTCTCACACAAGGGTCGCTGCGGCACCCAAATTTACAGACGCTGGCTTTGACGGCCTGGCTATTGAGACCTCAATCCTGATGGAAAGCCTGTCTGCCACGGTTGTGCATACCATGATTCAGGCACGGAAGAAGTCTTCTTCCATGATATATTACAGAGTTTGGCATGCTTACATTGCTTGATGTGAATCCAAGAGTTTCCCTTGTCGCACCTTCTCTATCTCTAGGATCTTGGAGTTTTTACAACAGGGTTTAGACTTGGGTCTCCAGCTGAGCACCCTCAAGGGCCAGGTCTCTGCCTTGGCTATTTTTTTCCAGAGATCCTTTGCCAATCATAGATTGATCAAGACCTTTTTCTAAGGTGTTACCCACGTACGTCCACCGCATAAGCCTGTATTACCAGTGTGGGACTTGAATTTGGTGCTTTCTGCTCTCCAGGGGCCTCCCTTTGTGCCCTTGTGCGATGCGGCCTTGCCTATTTGATAAGCATGACCCCCACTGAAGTAAAAAAAATAAATGCTATTGCACTTGCCTAGATTTATTCCTACAGATCTACAGGAGTTAACCTTTGTTTTTTACAGTTTCAATTAACATGTACATAAATCACGGCCCCTTCCTCCAGATTACCAAGCGGGGAAACGGATTAGCCCTTTAGCCTTCAGCCCAGGTTTGGCGCTTTGCTTGTGGTTGTCTACGGTCATTTTTTTTAAAAACAGTGTAATTTATTAAACAATAAAAGTTAATACCTACTGGGAAATTCAGATTAGTCACCAGCAATCATGTGATTAACTGCCGTTTTTTTGTGTGCCGATTTGCTCATAGTTGCTCTTTAAAGTGGACCAAGACCCAGGATTTTGACTATCCTGGGTTTTGGTCCTTGCCCCCTGTGTGAAACCCAAGTCGCCCGATCGCACTCACCCTTCCTTGGTCCTACGGAGCATGCGCAGCCTTTCGCCCTATCAGCACGCTCGGATCCGCTCACGTCAGCTCGTCTAAGCCTTCGTCTAACGTGAGCAGATTCAAAAGCGCTGGCAGCCGCATCCCCCGCTACCCTCTAACAGGGAGTGTGCCCTGGCGCGGGCATGCGCCCTGCTAGAGGGATAGCAGGGATGCAGCCGCTGCTCACTCATGCACCATTGGACTGGGAACGAAGGTGAGTTTATGGGCGACCTGGGGAGGTTTCACACAGCGGGGCATCCCGATTTTGGATACCCTGGGGGGAGGGAATCTTATAGATTCCTGGGCTGATCTCTGTGGGTTTTGGTCTACTTTAAGGCTTTAGGGTCGCTGGCGCTGTCTCTAATTTGTTATTAGTATTTTTGTTATTATTGTTATGTTATTAGTATTATTTGTTTTATTATCCCTTGTGGAGCTTGCTGGTAATAGAGGGCCTAGATGGTATTTGGGCCAGGCTTAGGCCTTAGAACATTTGAAATTGAAATGATGCCTTTGTCATTTTAAAGCCCATCTCTGATGGGGCTAGTATATTAGCATAGTATAAAGGCAGGCCTTCACCCAGGAATTGGCAACTCTGGACACTACAAATAAAAATACTCTGCAACATCAACACTGGCTATGTGACCCAGCAGAAACCTATGACAATCAAAGTCAGTGGTAGTTTTCTCATCTAAAAAAAGTATGAATCGACCCCCCAGGTGTTTATCAATTGATTGTGCAAGGCACCATGCCTGGCTGTGTGCAAGTCGTGCCAGCACACCTTACTGGGAGCATGGAGGGGTATTTTTTCCAGCCTAATGTAGGTAGTCAGCAGTTTTTCATCCATCTAATTACATGCATTTGAGTTGAGCTGGTTCATTTCCCATTTTGAAATCAGTTTATTTATCTCCTTAAATTATCAGTGATTATAAGCTAATGTAACAGATTCGGGAACTGTGCCAGGAAAAAGCATGAAGTCACTATGCTGTCATCATTGTAACAATGCCATAATTAAGTCCTGCTGCCCAGGAAATGGCACACCCAGCTTTGTCCGTGAGGAAAGTTAAGGTTCAATGCATCTAGAAGTACATAGTTATACACTTATACCTAATGTTGTTTGCTTTTGTATGAGTGGAAGTTGGGAGTAGACAAAGGGCTTGATTCAGCTCTGGACATTTAGAGTTCACTGCAGACAATCCATTGGATCACCTGCATGAAAAGCTCCTTGTTCGGGTGATTCAGCAATGCAAGGGGCCAGATTAGGTAGGTCCATAATACAGAGACGTTCTTTTATGGGAGCACCCCCATCAACATCAAACCCTCTGTCTCTCTTTTTTGTCCATCTCTCTTCTGTGTTCTCTCTCTCTTGGCTGTCTCTTCTGTGTTTCCCTCTTTTGTGTTTTTCACCTGTGTTTTTCTTATCCAGTGTTGGACTGGACTAATTCAGGGACACCATCAGGGCTGTACAAGTGATTAAAGACAAACACAGTTGGGGTTTTTATTCAGTACATTATATTTTATATATTTTATTTACTATTTTTACAATCTAATTTTGTTTTAGCTGACGGTTGGGCCCCAAGGATAACTTTCCATGGTGGGCACCACAAATAATTTCTGGCGGACTGAAAGTGCTCTTTTTCATTTCTGACTCGCTTCTGTCTCTAGTGTTTCTCTTTCATCAGTCTTTCTCCTGTCTCTTTTTTGTGTTTTCTCCCTCTTGTCAGTTTATCTCCTGTTTCTCTCTTTCCCGTGTGTATCTCCCTTCCTGTCTCTCTTGTGTTTTTCTCTCTCTTGTCTGTCTCTCCTATATCTCACAGCATCAGGAGGACGCACCAATGATAATCTAGCCCTGGCAACACACACAAGCAAACTTTACATTTTGCATAGCAATTCTCCTGAAGGCAACAACATGGTGCATCGGACATAGGGGCTGGTAATTTGGGTAAATAGTCATTAGTACTGGTAAGCAACCCACGGACAAGTCTGGCAGGTGACTTGCCACACCATCATCTTCTGAACTTGGGACTCATTCACATTTCACAAGTTAAAAAACACACATACTCTTTCAAAAATATTTTAATAAAATATAAATTAACTAAACTCACCTCACGGGTCAAATGTCCGGCCAGTGACAATGGCATGGTGGCATCTAAGCTTCCAGAGTGTCTCCTCCCACCCCAGGAATAACCCTGCCGCTAAGGAGCGATTCTTTTATACAGCATGGGTGCACATTGAATCACTGTTGAGTAAATTACCAAGGCAGCTTCAGTAAGTGTAATAAAACCTGCACTGCTGCCACGCTTTACAATTTAACAAGTAGGACAGTTCTGATGTTACATTGTAAAAAGCCAACCAACTCCCCCCTGTGTAACATTGTAAACACCCAGACTTTTAGTTGCTGTTACAATGTACCAAGGGCTGTGTCCTACTGTGTTTTTTAAAGCAGTGACACGCGTACACTGTAGACATGCAAATCTTTCTGGTGCACACATTTTGCAATCCCGCACAATTTTTGCAAGTATATGACCTGTATTAATATGTATTCATGAAGCGAGCTTTTGATGAATAGGGGACTTGTGCATCTCTTTTATCCCACTATATTAAAGTGCTACTGCAGGCAAAGATAATTGTTACAGAGTTGCTTCTGGCTACTTTTGGCGCTGTCCTAAACTGTTTTTCATTTTTAAATTGAAGCAGATATGGCCGAGATATCGAGGTTTACAGGTTCAGCCAATGTCCCCCAATCAGCTCAGTAGAGCAGGACAGGATTGCTACCCTCCCTCCTCCTGCACCTCCTCTGCCTCCGCCACCTTCTCCAGATTCATAACTTTGCTGTCAGAGCAGAGAGCTGATTATTATGCAGCAACACAGATCCAAGGGCCACACCCACTTTTTCAGAGATAAAATAATAAGCTGAACTTGTAAACCTTGATATTTTCGCCATTTCTTTCTCAATTTAAAAACGGGAAACCGTTTAGGACAGTGCCAAATGTAGCCCAACACAAGACAAGACTGTAAGACTTACATGGATCCTTCCCTAAGGTGGCTTATTCCTCTGTTATGGCTCTCCCAAGTCTCACCTCCCATACAGCCATTAGCCTCTGACTCTGAGTAGGACTTTAGTAGGAGCTGATGGCTGTAAGTATTCAAAACTATATTGAAGCATTGCAGACTTAGTGCCTTTCTTGGTGATTAGATTAGAAAAACATAGCAAGCGAAGAGACGACTTGCATGACTTTGATCCTTCCATAAGAATCGGGGGCAATTCTGTTTTGCTCTTAACTTTTTTTATTATTCAAGTTCAACTATTGGCTGATATGAGTGCTTATAAATGAACTCATATCAGCCAATTGGTTTTAGTCCAATATACGTGGCTTGTCAATAGTTGAGCACCCCTATTTTATAGGGAAGACAGAGGGGGAAATTACAAACACCTGTGAGAGGGCAGGGGACACTAAACAGGGGACCCATGGACAAGCCACATAAACACTACAGACACTTACACACAAACAGAACATCAGGTGGCTCAACGGGTAGAGCAGTGGGTCTAGGATGATAACAGACCACACTCCACCAGTTTAAGTTCACTTCAGTGTCAGTTCTCACAACTGTGCCTTCAATCTGGCCTTTAAGTCCCTCCCACATGTCACACATTGAAGCGTGGTGCTTGAAAATGTGATCATTTGCAAATACTTGTGACATTTGATACAGTATCCATTTGTATAACCTTATGGCTTGTTTTTCTTGGTGCTGAAATTTCAATGTTGAGGAGTGTGACTTATAGTATTTTACACATGCATTTTTCAGGTTCTGTATGGCATGTCTTTTATCAGAAAATGTGTAACTCCTTCTTTGCACCCCTGAAAAGTTGGGTGGTATGCAAATACTGCCTGCTTTTGAATTTATATAGCTTTGACTTCCACCCAAGATGCGGATGGCCCTAATTTGCATTACGGGATATAGCTCAGGCTTTATTGGTAAATACTTATTCAGAGATTTATTCAGGAGTCCTCTGGGAGCTTTGAATGCTGTTGATGGCTTGTACATTCGATACTAGCATTACTGTAAATAAAATTAACATAGTAAAACTTGTTATCAGTGGCTCTTTATTTAGAAAGCTGTATTCAATTGCTTTTTACCTTCATCATAGTAACTATATGTTTTACACTTCCATATGATATTAGCTAAGCACTTCAAATTTGTGCGCAGGGCTGTCAAGCTGCCGGCAAGTTTCCTCGCCTTCTGCTCGTATCCATCATGCAGACACCCACATGAGGGAAGGATTAGGTTTATCACCATCGTGCTGGGCTCCACATCTTCCCCCACCACCATATCCTGAATAGAGGAGAGGACCTTGTGACGCTATTGCAGCCACACAGATGGATTTCTCCCTTGGCGCCTTGCCTCAGATCCCCGCCAGCACTCTACGAATCACAGCTCCTTTCATGGACTTGTCACCAGATTTTGCATATCATCATTGCTTTTTACGCATTTGTGAATGAAGTGGAACAGACTGCACTACTCCTGTTGTGATATGTGACAAGGCGGCCTCCTGTAGTATTCATGACGCTCATACCATGCTTCATCTCCGCTCGATTTAAAAATTCCATATTTGTTTCCATCCTAGCTCATGGAGAATCAATGATTATGGAAGACATGCTGCTTTGCCTGTTTAATGCAGCATATTAAAGTGAACCACCAGTCAAAAATGACTTAAACTGGACCAACAAAACAAACAGAGCTTATATGCATCCGTCCCCAGGGCAATTTCGATTGCTGCACAGAAAATGTACCTTTTTCTAACTCCTGCTGTAGTAAATTTTAAAAACAAAATGGTGTCTCCTGGACCTGCAGGCCACCTGCAAATGGATAATGCACAGTAACAGAAACCCAGCAGCATTGTCTGTTATGTCAGTTGTATCCAGGCAGCAGCATGGCTGAGATGCTGGGAGAGAAAGCTGCCGCTACCACTAGAAAATCAGTGAGGTGGAGTTTCAGCTTTGAGTGGATGTAGGAGCAAATGTAATCAATATCACCCATGCAGATGGGGCAAGTGAGTTTTGGTGAGTTTTCTTTTCCAGCTGTGTCAGGCTCTTGGTCCGGTTTAAGTTTTAAAATTGACCTATTTCATTAGTAAAATATGTAACAAAAAGTAATTGGCAGCTCAAAATACACAATGGCCCTTATTTAACAAGGGATAGCGCCAGGTAGCGAATGGTGAGCGAACGGTAATGACGCTCACCGCCACGAGAACGCTGGCTCCCCTCCGCAATCACACATTTATCAAGCCGGCTTAGCGACTGACAGAGCGCCAGATAGCGAATCATTCATCATTATTCCAGCCTCACCCCACAGCGCCAGCGAGCGACCTTGAACAGCGACAGGTATGACCTCTCGCTACCTGGCGCTCTCCAATGCATTTCAATGGAACAATCTTTAAATATTCATAATTAATTGTTATTTTTTTTTTTTTTTTTAATGTGAAAAATTCTGTGACCACTTCTGCCATTTTAAATAATTTTTTTAAGGTAAAAAAAATAAATAATTGTACATAATTGATATTACAGGTCTGATATTAATGTATTCATATTACAAAATGTTTTGAAAAACATGTTTTTTTTCTTCTAAAAATATGGTTGTTTAGGGGTTAAAAAACTACTTTTAACCCATCGCCGCCAGCGCTCTGGGGTTTAAACAAGCATTTCACAGCGCGAGAATTTTTGGAGCGTGATTTGTTAATGAATATGCTGGGAGCCGTTCGCTATGGCCGTTCGCTGTCATGCGCTCCCATACAGCGCGGAACCTGTCAAACAGCGACTCCTAACCCCGTATTCAACATTACCACACACCGACTGAGTCGCTGTCAACAGCCGAACAACGGCCAAGCACAGCGAATACTAGCGGGCACTGTGAAAATAACGCTACTGTCGCTCATCTGTCGCTACCTGGCGCTATTAATGAATCAGCCTGAATATTTAGCAGACAAAGGGGTTTATTCATCAAGGGATAGAGGCAGATAGTGCCTTGTAAGCGGGCAGGCAGCATCTGGTGAACGCCAGGTGCTGTACGCAATACCACATTTATGAAGGCGATTCTGGTGAGCGCCATGTAGCAAACGATTCATCATCACAGATGGCTCAGCGGACCCCGGCGGCGCTCTGGCTTCCAGGTATTACCTGTCGCTCTCCCATAAATTTCAATTGACGATCCTTTTCTTCTCTTTACACAGGGTTTTCTTTTCTTTTTATTTTTTTTTCTCAAATAATTGTCTCACCTATCCTGGCCTAGAAAGTGTCATTTTTGAAAACTTTTTGGATTTTATGCAGAATTGTCATTACAGGTCTGGCATTAAAATGTTCATGTCACAATATTATAAAAATGTAATTCCATGTGTTTTCTCTTTGTTACTGGTGGATATGTGTTCAAAAACAGACTTTAATGACACAGCGTCCAGCGATCTGGGCTACTGCGACCCAATTTTGACCTCCAGCGCTGTGTGAGGCTGTTTTCTTGATGAATATGGTGTGAGTCGGTCACACTGAGCAGTCGCTACCATTCGCTCCCATATATCACTGTACTGGTGTTAGAGCGACCAACATACATCAAATTCATTTGTAATAGTGACTCACGGCCGATCAGCTTAGCGCCACTGTACAGACGTTCATCTGCTAATACATGGCGCTAAATATTGTTGCCTTTTGGTTGTTTTAGAGGTCTGACTATATAGCGATCTCTGTATGGTCGGACATCATGATCTTAGAGCTTTTGTCTCTATCTATAAGCTTTCTACAAAATGATACAGATCACTTGTCTGCAGTCAGAGTTAAGGGTTAAAAGACACATATCATCTTATCCATGCCACAGCTGACATTCTCCCTCCCTATGGAATGTAATAATTTGTCAGCAAAAGTACATGTTACATTAAATGTTACAATGTTACTGTTGCCCAGCACAAATTGTTACATACTGTATGTGTGAGTGAAGCAGCCGGCGAGAGCCGGAGGAGAAGTTGCTTTTTCAATAAATAATCGTCCAGACGGAAATCCTTACGCTCTTGCGCCTGCGTAAATGAAATGACACTGAAACTTTTTTTTTTATTCCATCATAAAATATAAAAATATGAAAATTTCAAATTTTTACAACTATAAAAAACAAAATACATAGCAATGGCAGGCCACAGAACATTATTCTTCATCTGTGGTCCCCAACGAGTCGCGCAGCTCCTGCATCTCGCCCCACCAACTGAAGGACCCTGACACTCAGTTGTGCCACTCTGCCACGTGTGGTCCCTGTTGAAAAACGTAAATTAAAATATTGGTATAACCTTGTTGGGGTCATACTGCAGTGCCCCCCCCCCCCCCCCCCCGTATGGTCCAAACACATAAATCTGGACTTCAAAAGCCAGAGGGCCCTCGCCACCATGGCCCGGGTTTTGCATAGTGCTCGATTAGAGAACCCCTGGCCCGCATTCTGCAGGCAAAGAATGGGCATCTGGAGCAAGGGCAGGAGTGGATATCCAGAATCCCCTGAAAGAATTTAAAAATACTAACCTAAAATACACATTCTAAGCTACAATATTGTTTAACATGTCATCAAGGGCTAAAAACAACCATAGGTTAAGACATGAGTCATCAACTATATTCATTGCCATACAGTGAAAATGGATTGATGGAATGTGAGCAAACTTACCCAGGAGCCATCCACCAGATAATTCTCCTGACTCAAACTGACGAAATAAGCCGGAGCTCTACAATATATAAGCATCATGGGACGACCCTGGATGCCCTGCAAGAACACTGAGGAATCGCATAGCTGGACCAAACACTGCTTGTATATTGTGCGAGTGGCACATCTTGCGGTTCCTGCAACTAAATATAAAATAATTACACAAAGCAAAGGTAACCGACTAAAACAATAACTCCTACAACAAATTAAGATTCAAGTTCAACAATCCAAATATAATTCACAAAGGACATAAGTGTAAAAAAAATAGCAATTATATGGATGTGTGGGAAAATAAATGTTTACATGCTAAGGACTAATTAAGGTCAGCATTAAAATGCTTCTATAAGGCATACATGAAATGTATTGATTCAGGTATGCATTGCTATACAATTTATGGCCTCGGCCATGCTGATACATGCAATGCCTTGGTGCTAAAGGCACGCAGACTCCTCCACATAGCCGCAAAACATGTTCAACAATAGCAATCCGAGCCCTCAAAGGTCCCGTAAGTGGATCGGAAATTAAACGGATTTATAGGGTGGTGGTCCGTCGGAAATCAGCTCTCTGAATCAGACGCAAGCCCATCCCAACAACGTAAGTTATCTGAACGAATGAAAAATATCAGATTTTGTTTGGAAAATTATCCGAACTATCGGAAATGTTCCGATTTGCTTTCGTTCATCGAAAGCGCATATACACATTTTCCCGAACGTTCGTACAAATGAAAAATGAACGAAAAAAAACACCCACTAAAACTTTCACAGACAGCTATGGAAGTGCAGACGAATGTGTCTCTGAATCGAGCCTATAGTGACTAACATTCAAACACACCAGCAGTATAGGATTCCATGCTTCATTAATTGCAGAACGAGGTCGGTGGTTTACCAATTGAGGTGTGAGTGCCCGAAGGCCTATGTGGGTGAAACCCAGAATGCCCTACGTATCCGAATTCAGGCCCACGTTTCTAACATCAGACTGGCGCAACGAGGTTCTGCGGCAGGTAAGGTGATCTCACCTGTGGCGCGCCATTTTCTAGAAGCTCACGGAGGTGATTTTTCTTCCCTTCGTGTAACAGGAATAGAGAAAGTGAATTTAGGCCAGCGGGGCGGTGACCTGAAGAGATTACTCCTCCGAAGGAAATTACGCTGGATTTTCCAGCTGGGAACCAGATCACCACAGGGATTGAATGAAGAGTGGTCCTTTACACCTTATTTGGGTTGATGTGTGTTCTGCCTCCCTCCAGTTGTCCTCCCTAGGCAACACTCTCTCTCTCAAGTGACCCGGGGATGAAAGGGTTAACCTATTTTATAATATATGGGGGTACTTTGGCTAATTAGCCGTCCTGGTTGGGTACACACTTGTAGTTCTTAGTTGTTTGGGTTGGCCATGGAGTCGCTGTCCCAGGTGGGATACCCACTTATTCATATAATCAGCGGCCCATTGGCTTGTCCAAGGTCACTTCCCATTTAAGGATGGTATTTTGTTGTGTTTTTGACTAGCCTACAGATGGGTTAGTGTATATAGTATTGTTGCTTCATTTTAACATTATTATAGTTATCACTGTTTTCTTACTGTTTATCACTTACTTTCAGGTGCTTGGCTAACTCTTTCTCTTTTGGAAAATCCCCCGAGTCACTGGTAACTTTTGAAGAGAATATCCATCAAATTACAACAACATGAATGGTCTTAGGAGAAGACTAAAAGGAAAGGAAGGGTACCGGACTCACCCATTATGTCAACATCTTTTCAAAATTAATTGTTTCTCCCCCTCCGCTGCATTTAGGTCCACCATGATAGGCTGTTAAGGGAGTAAGATGGGCACCCCCTACAGTGGTTTATATTAAATGATTGTGCCCATTATTATTCTGATGTCTTCGGCATGTTTTGTCCCAGTAGTCATGTAGTGGCTCTGTAGGATCAAGACATTCTTTAAATAATGTTTTTTGGTCCACTTTATGGTGATGACTTTATTCACCCGCTTTAGCAAGAGTTAATGATTAAATATTGTTTCCCTATTATTAAATTCAAAGCTAGATCTTGATTATTGTTTGGTATTGCTATTTTGAAGTTGCATCTAACACTGTGTCAGTTTGTGTTTCATTGTATCATGACTGCGGCTTGGTCCCCCCTTTTGATTTTCTCCCCTTGCCCCTCATGCCATCCACCCTCCGAGTGAGACTGGGCTGGCTTGTTTTACAGTGCCCCATCCAGCACCTTGTCCCCCTGCCCCCTCGAGGCCCCTCCTACACAGCGCTGCAGGCCGCCCCGTCAAGCTTTTGCTAGGCGGTGAAGATGCATAGCGGCGCAGCAGTGTGTGGGGGGCGTGTGAGGGGTGTGCGGGGAGGGCGTGGGCGGTACGACGGCAAGGCAGGTGAGGGTTGCTATGCGCGGTGGCGTCCTTAACAACGGATTTTGATTTTTCATTCACTTTAAAGGGATACTCTTGTGCAATCTTATGCTTTCACAAAGGTTGTGACTAATAGGTTTGAGGTTAAATGGCAAATCCATTGCTGTTTTTGCATCTTGTAAATTACACAATTGTTGGTGTTTCATGCTGTGTTACTATGCACAGACATTTATGATTGTTTGTTAGGAATGGCTTAAAAAGTCTTTTAATTTTTGTGCCGGCACAAAAATTATATTTATTCGTATATAATAATTTTCTCTAATATTATATATTTTAATAGAGTATAGGTTATCACTGTTTCTGTCTCTGTATTATTTCCTATATTGTATGTATATAGATGAGTTGTTTACATTTATTTTAGACTGTATATACTTGTATATACTAGTAATTCTTGTGGGTTATTTAGAGGATTTGCCGTGGACAGGGGTCAGCGGGAGTTGATTTTAATTGTGCTGTTATATGTTGTTTTAATTGTGTTTTCAGTGTCTTTTGAATAAAATTATTTTGTAATTGCCTTTTGGGTTGTGCTCCATTTTTGGTGGCTATTGGGGCTAATGCCCCATAGTACACCTTTTGTATATACTGGCAGTCTAGCAGGTGAGCACGCCGAGTTATTGCAATTAATTCTAGCGGTGCACCACATTTTTTTGTCTATAATGCATTAATATGTGTTAATATGATCTCTGCTGCCATAACCTGGTAGTAATCCAGGTTATGGGGGTGGCCTAAAGGGATTAAAGAGTACCTGCGTGAGAGACTGTTGCATTTGCTGTTTGTTCAGTGTAGCAAATTACTGTCTGGGCATTACTGCAATATTTTTTTAATGTTCGTCCTTCTTGAAGTCCTTGATGTAAAGAGCCTAGCAGCTTCCAGATCCATTATTAGTTAGTGCATAAGGTTCTTTCTAGTGAAGAATAATGCTTGCTGGGGATCCTCCCTTTTGGGTGAACATGCCACAAGGAGCCTGTTGAACCAGTCTTGCAGATTATTATTATTGCTGTTTTCTATAGCGCCATCTTCTGTAGCGCGGTACAATGTATAATTACAGGCAAGGTAAAACATACAGTACAGAGACCATTACATAATAGCTGCTACAAAGTTTAGGGCAAATGTTGTGAAAACTCGAGAGAGAGCCCTACCCTTGCAAGCTACAGTCTAAACTCTTTAGTTTCTTATTCCCATTCACAAAGATCATAAAACAGGTCATGGGATGCTATCTGTCAGGTACACTGTTCTGAGGACTGCAAGACTGCATTCAGGATGGCAGCAGACAATGTGGAGTCCTAGGTGTGAGGAGGACCTTTGTCCGTGTGAGCAACGAACCCTCAGGGCCTGGAGTCTACTGGCAGGTCTGGTCTTTACTGGAGCCCTCCTCAAGGAGGGTCAGACTGCGCTGAAGACACTACCAGGGTCATTCCTTAAGAAGCTGGAAGCTACTGTGGACTAGAAGGGAGAGTAGCAAATTAGCAGACAAGAGCATGGTCAGACGAGCTGAGGTTGAGTACACAGGCAAAGGTTCAGCATTGAGGAGCAAGCCGGGTCTAACGAGAAATCAGTCCAAAGTAGCAGCATACCTTGGTTCTTGTCTTGAATCAGCTAACACAGCAAATAATGGCTGCAAGGGCCTCCATTAAATAGTCAGTGAGCATATGGAAAGACCCAAGAGCGGACTGTCCGTGAAATCCAGGCTTCTGGGTGAGAGCGTGCAAAAATGAAATTCCAGAGCGGATTATCTGTATCTCTGACTGTAACTCTGCTCCAAAGGGCACTAGTCCTTGTGTTTTTTGGTGAAAAGATGAGAAGCTGGGCCCTTCAGCCTAGGTGCCAATCAACCTAAGCGCCGCCTGCCCCTTGCCCAGTCACCAGCTGCCCTCCTGCCCAGTGGTAACATAGATTTGGGAATTAAAATTAAAAAACGAGTCAACTTTCCAGCACTGGCCACTCCTTCCTCACCGCGGGACATCCGAGATCGGGATGTCCCGCGGTGAGGGACCCCCCCCCCAAAACCCCCGAAAAACTCACCTCATCGGCGGCGGCGGCAACGGGCGCAGCCGCCTCCTGCACGCCCCTCTAGGCGTGCGCGCGCCCGCGTCGGCCGTTTCTGAATGGCCGGCGCGCGCGCGCGCGCACTGTCAGAGGGGCGCGCGGGAGGTGGCTGTCACCCGCTTGTCCGTTGGCGCTGATTGGTCAGCGCTGCCACGTGGGAGCGTGGTGAGGTGAGTTTTGGGGGCTTTCTGAGGGGTTTCACATAGCGGGGCACCCTTAATCGGGGTGCCCCCTTGAAGTGGACCAAAACCCAGGATAGTCAAAATCCTGGGTGTTGGTCCACTTTAAGACACAGATGTATACTGAACACCAGTCACAAAGTTGTTTGATCTCATTATCAAAGGCCTGTGTTGTAATCCCTGATAAGGCCAACAATGGTAGTATTGTCAGTAAACGTAATGATCTTAAAAGATTCATCTGAAGATTTACAGACATTTGTGTACAAGGAGAATATTAGAGAAGAAAGCCTTGAGGAGTTTCAATGTATGTCAGGGTTAATTGTATTCAACACAGATCTAAAGTCTGCGAACAACACCCTGACTAATGAGTGATCAGGATGTTTAGCGGGAATGTTAAAGCCATATTTACTGCGTCCTCAGCCTCACTGGGGGTCCATTTGCACCTTCGTTATTTCTTTTATGTAGGATGACACTAGCCTCTGAAAAGACCTTCATAACTACCAAAGTGCTTTTTTGGGCACAGGTATTAAAGTAGACAGACTTCAGTCAGCCTGCAACCATCTGATTCTGATTTGATGTAAAGGCTAGTTAAAACTCCTCCTAAAAAGTCATTATTGTATTGGATTAAAGGGCCACTACAGTCAAACTAACTCAAGACAATGGTGCAGCATTATGCAGTTATTCCATCATGGCTGCTCCCATGAACAATAAGCGTTAGTTAGATTGGACTGACCCTTTAAGGCTTTGGGTTATCTTTTTTACATCAAATTCCTTTATCAAAAGAGAAGTTTTCATGTTCCATAGTTCGGCAACATTGCCTTTTGCCAGCAAATTGCCATAACTATACGCACTGTAATGTGTGCAGACAGTAGTGGCTTTGACAGTATCTTCTGCTGGAGATAGATCCAGATCAAAGAAAGTTCTATGTTAAATGTATGACACAGTGGCATTAAGTGGCACCCTTGCCCTTATAGGTAAAGGGATGCTTGCTGAGATTTGTAGATGTATGGTTGGTCCCAAGAAGACTATGAGACTCAGAGGGGTTGATATATCAGGCTTGTTCCTCTAAATCTCTGCTGTCACCATCTTGGCTAACTGCCTTGCTAAATGCAGTGAGACACTTGCAACATCTACAGGTGTTAGTGCTAGTACCATGGCCATGCATTTGGGTTTTAATTGTGCTGCCCAAAACAAATGGGGCCATGCACCCGAACCTATACTTGAAGCACCTAAATTGTTATCTTCACATGCAGTCTATTTGCATCATTGGAATCTCTGGGATCATTGTTCACCTCTAGAACAGGGACAGTTCTTGGCCCAGCAGTAGAGAGTTCCATTGCTTTGTTTTAGTTTTGCTTGTTACAAGTTGTGAGATTGGCAATAATACATGTACTTCTAGATATCTGCAACTGTTTGCCATTTGTAATTTGCATTTGATGAGCATCATCCTTATTCTTACTGCTTTGGGATGTCCCTTCAGTGAAAGAATACACTCCCATGTCCTCTAAAGAATGACATTCGGCCTGATTTAGAGCCTGCCCTTAAATGCTTGTTTTTTTTTTTGGTTAATTGGGAAATTGGGATTGCTCATAGCATTCACAGCCGCGTTCCAAGAAAAATTTGTTCATGTGTAAATGGACATATTTGCTTTGCGATGCATACGGTATAGCCGAGCATTTACTCTATTTGCAGCCAAAGTAGTTTCGGAAGCCAAGTTTTTACCTTTTTCCGTGTAACTTTCTTTTGAGCCCATTGTTCTCTGCGTGCGTGTCCTTGCGTGGCTTTCCGGCTTACGCCTTTTTTGTTGTAACCAACTATTTGAATGTGCCTCCCGTCATCCTCCCACCACTGTACCCATGGTAGTCTGCATGTCCTAGCACATACTTACCTTTCTTCCCCCTGCTGGCATCTATGGCATCCCATGTAGTCTGCATATCCTAGCACATACTTGCCTTCCTTCCCCTGCTGGCATCTAGAGCATCCCATATAGTTGTCCTATCCTTGCACATACTTATCTTTCTTCCCCCTGATGGCATCCCATGTAGTCTGCATGCCCAAACACATACGTAACTTTCTTCCCCCTGCTGGCATCTAGGATATTCCATGTAGTTTGCATGTCCTTGTACATACTTACCTTTGTGCATTGGTTGCCATGTCGTCTGCTTCTACCCACTGTTACTCACCTCACACTTTGGCCACCTTCTGTTTTGATGTTCTGTTTTATACTGCTGTTTGTTTAGCATCTGCTTTTTGAAGCTGCATATAAAAACCCAGGACAGACCCCAGTGCGTGCCCCACTGTGAAGTCCACAGCGGAGCCCCGTGCAGAGCCAACGGGGAAGCCAAAGGCTGAGCAGCATTGCCACAGCCATGCCTGCTCTTTCCTCAGCCAGTATCTTGGAATCCATATGTTCTGTGCATGGGAGTGGGCATAGTGATTCCCCCTTAAGCCGACTTGGATGCAAACTAACAAGGGGCAAATTGTGTGGCAAATGTAATGATGCCCAGTTGGAGGTTCTGCTGGATGGTGTTGCCAAAATTATGATCGACTGACTGGGTCCCGGTCCCACTCAACCCCCAAAGCATTGCAGGAGCAGTTATGGTTAGAGATTGCCTGAAACGTGACGGGCAAGGTCAGAACCCAATGATGGTGCCCAGGCCAAGAAAAAAGTGGGACGATATGAAGGTGGTGGTTCATCAGAAACTTAGGACCAGGTGGGCTGAGGGGTAAGGGCTGCTTGTACAGGAAATCCTTGTAGGGGGCGCATATACTGTAATCTTGACTTCTCTCCACACAGACGGCACTTCTGGATGAATTTATTGAGCTGGTGGAAGGGCAATATTTGGATGAGACCTCCAGAAGTGGGCCAACAAGGCCCCTTTTTGACAAAACGCCAATAGATATTTTGAAGTTGTACAATGGACCACTAGTTTGCTCTATGAAGACCTTGGCTGCAGTGGTTACGGAGCAGCAGCACCACCACCAGAAGATGGAGATGCTGGTTGAAGCTCTGGTGAAGGCCAACCAGGTTGCCCTTCAAGGCTGGAGAGGCTTGGGGCACAGCAAGCAACTCTGAGTAAAGCTTCTCAAGAAAAAGACGGGTCAATTCGAACACCTACTGGTTGGTCATCTGATCGATATCCAGGCCACAGCGGGTATGCCTAAGCTCTGGAAGGTTAGTGGTTAACAGTTCCCCACAGCTGCAGATGCTCGTACTCTTCACAGAACTTGTCGAGGGGCTCCATGGTAGGTGCAGAGGATGTAGGTTGTATTTGCATGCAAGAGAGGCTCTGAATCAGACCGAAAGAAAAGAGGATTTTAGACCCTTACATAATATGTTTTTTTTATGGAAAACACAGCCCTCACTCTGTTGACGGCTACTTTTTTTGTTGTCCACATTAAAGTGGACCAAACTCACATTTTTAACTAGCATCCCCTGAAATGCTCTCCTCATGAAGAGTACCGCTGTTGGTGCTTCACTCTGCTCCCAGCTAACGCTGCCTCCTTTAGCTGTTAAGCCCCACCTCTTTAATTCATTGCCACTGTTGGAAGTGGCAATGATGTCATTGCTAACCTAGGCATTGACTGATAGCCTTCCATCTCACAGAGGGGTACAGCAAAAAAAATCAGTGTTCCAGGACAATTCGATAGAAAAATAAATCCCTGTTAGACCTTTTTCAACATTTTTTTCAACAAATCCTTCATGACAACCCCTTAGTTCCTTTCTGTTGCTGTTATGAAGGATGAAAATCCATGTTAGACTTACCGGTAACAGTTTTTCTACAAATCCTTCATGACGACCCACAGAGAGAAACTGAGAGGTCGTCATGAAGGATGATGGGAGAAAATATCCGTTTTTATTTTTGGCCAAATGTATTTCACAAGTTTGCTGGGTTTTGGTCTGCTTTCAAGCTTTAGTTTTGTAGGGGCAGATACTGTGGGCAGGGGGGGTAATTAATCAGAATGTACTCTATGGCCAATACTAAGTCAATTTCAGACTTTGGTATCGATTTAACATGATATATGACATTTTAATTATATGTAAGAACTCTATGTAACTAAATATAACCTTGTTTTATTATTGGCAACAGTGATTCATTGCCAGCGCTGACATCTATGGGTAACGAATTCTGATTGTTTAAATGGAACGATTCCAGCATGCACTTCCCCAAGTAAGCAAATGAGTGTTGCTTGTCTAACGTGACTCTTGGCTGATCCCATCACCGCGGTCTTCCTGTGCTTTTGTTGTGAGAGTTCTGCCGTCACATAGGCGAGACGCCGGTGGCGAAAGGTGATCTAACGTCTATCCAGAGGCTGTGTCACTGGTCCTCTTGTAGGACTGGCTCTTTAAGAACACAGTCTCTCTCTCTGTTCTCTGCCTCTCTCTTTTTCTCATATGTATTCTTTCCAGAGTGGAGCTGCTTCAAAGGATGAATAATGACCGCCTCTACCGGCTACCCAGGGTTATTATTCCATGTGAAAGCCTTGGGCTGCACAGGACTTGGATGTGCTGCTGCCACTCTGCTGCTGTGCAGGGAAGCTGAAGACATGCTCTGTTTACATCAGCTCTTAAACACACACTGATAATAGGACCGTGGATCGGCAGCCATCCTAACGAGGAGGGGGATATCCTCGCCGCTGCGCCAAGAACCTTCATTGAACTCCTTCTTCCGCCTCCTCCTCCTGAGCCAGTTATCTGTCTAATTCATATGTGTCAGTAATTAAAGGGATGAGTTGACGTGCCCATCAGCAGAGACTGCCACTGACCTCCTGTCACTACAATCCTCCATGTCACCAAGAGAAAAAAAACTGAATCCACCCACATGCATGGACCGTTAAATAGACAAGTCTCCTGTGCATCTCAGTGAGACCGCAGAAGGCACAGGCTGAGCAACACGCAGCCGAGCTGATGGAAGAACCAAAGGGTAAGTGTGAAGCCTTCCCCCTGCCTTTGCTTTAACACTTTTCTGACTTTGCTTTGAACACACGTGCCCTGATTCCGAGAAACTTTCCTTAAAATACCCCCTGAAAACAAGGACTGTATTCTCACTTTATTTCAGAATAAGGCAAGACATAAATGAAGGTGTGATTCTAAGACGTAAAGAACTTAGAAGAAGAAAACTTTCACTAGAGCAACTCATCTTATTTACTTTTTAAAGTAATTTGAAGTAAACCTAAAGCGTTGAATCTTGTTGCCTGTTCGGTGTGAAAGTTTTAAGTTGTAGAGAACCAATATATGAACGTTCTGAGCCTTGCATGAACTGTAATGTTCTGTCTTCTTTGAATTGCGCTTAACTTATCTAATTTTTATTCTGAAATACAGCACAAACTATGGTCCAGGGGATTTTTTAAGGACAGTGTCATCAGTGTAAACTTTCTAACCCCTGTGGAGCCAAGTTATTCATTGAACACAGGACTACCTGCAGTAGCTGAGTTGATTATCATTTGTATTTAGTGTCTTTACTTAGAGACGTTTCTGTGGCTACTGGGCACGTTTCTGCTGCTCAGGGATTTAACGGTCAACTTTCTCTTGTATTACAATAGAAGTGTTATACAGTACCTCACAGCATGCTGCTTAATCATAAAGACCCATTCATTCAGGGTTCATGTAGCTGTTCTCACATGCGGTTTGTACTAAATACTGTATATGTAATATCATCATATACCATGGGGTTATTTTACATGTCTTACTGATATTATACGGAAACACTAGCATCAGACTTTATTGATGGGGCTCATACTCATACCTCTAGTAACATAATGCTCAGCCTGCTTCTAAATGCACCTTAAAAACTCTGAGCACTGCATTTACACACCTACCTCAAAGGTCAGCGACCTACAAAAATACTAAAAGCAGTTGGAGCAGCCTTGCAGCTAGGCAGTTGTTTTTTAGCTCCTCACTAATCCTTTACTTTAAACGGTAAATTGACTCCATTTGTTTTATTTGTCTAGTCTGTCTTGTGCTTTACAGAGTACATAGACGCATCCATGCTCCCAATCTCTCTCTTGCTTTAAAGTGAACCAAAATCTACCCTGAAGTCTGTGAGGCTCCAGGACAGGCTTACTCCCCAAGGCATCCAGATTCAGGATGCCCTCCTGTGTCAAACCCTCCATGTCACCTGAAAACTCACCTTTTTTCTCGGTCCAATGGCACATGCGCAAACAGCGGCCGCATCCCCATTATCTCTTTAGCAGGGCGTGTGCCCACGCCAGACATTTTTGAATGGCCAACGCATGCTCTCTGTTAAAGGGTAAAGGGGGATGCAGCTGCCAGCGTGCTCGGATCTGCATGCTTTAGCTCTTGGACGAAGGGGCGGGAGCGGATCCGAGTGCGCTGACTGGACTGAGGAAGGGTGAGTGAGATCGTCCGACCTTCACACAGTGGGGCATCCCCGATCAGGGTGCCCGATCACCAGAATCCTTGGTTTTGGTCCACTTTAAAATCAACTGGATATTCCTGCACTTGCATTGCATTGCATGGGGGAAGTATATTAACTACTGCAACACTTAGAAGTCCACAGAAGTTTCCAGCTTCCAATATTCTCCCTGTAT
Organism: Gastrophryne carolinensis; assembly: GCA_027917425.1. Lineage (NCBI taxonomy): Eukaryota > Metazoa > Chordata > Amphibia > Anura > Microhylidae > Gastrophryne > Gastrophryne carolinensis. The sequence continues at coordinate 496,504,241 of CM051235.1, forward strand.
TATAGTGAGGGTATCTGGAGGCCGTGATGACTTGACGCAGAAGGTGGTTGGGGTTCTGATGAAGATTCTTAGCAGGTTCTCTGCAGCTCCAGGCTAGATTTAAAATGGGGGGTTTGATATTAACCACCTAACAGTTTTATCTGAGTTGTGCTCAAGCAGTGAAAAAAGGAATTTACTGTTTTGCATGAGCAGACAGTTAACCATTCTTTGCCCTTTAATAGAAATGTTAGGGAGGTTATAAAGGAAGATCAGGAAACACTGACTGGAGGACCTCATACTGGGCTACCGCTACTCGTCTCTGCTTTTCCAGCATTTCACTTCCAACAGCTTATCCCATTTGCATGGTGGGTACAAAGACCTGGCCCAATTGGCTCCCCACAATTATGTATATGGTACCAAGCCGTAACACAGAATTTAGGGAAAGGGATTAATAATTGTCCAGCCTCATGCTTCCTGGGGGGGGCACTCCAATTTCGGATGTCCCAATACATTGAGGTTGAAATGTCAGGATCAGTTTTGACTGGAGGTCCTCTTTTAGTCACTAACATAGCAACAGCCTCTAAAGTTTATTCACTAGACATCTAGACAGAACGCACACAACTAATCACACTATATTCATTTCATTTACATTGCTCGAATGTATCATGGAGGATTAAATAAGCTTTAGGTAGGATAAATGATACAGGCAAGTAGATTGAGGCTAGATATTTGGATTGCAGGTATGGGTGACAAAAGATCCAATTGTAAATATATATATATCACTGATACTACCTAGACAGAAAATACACTATGCTAATGCGTGTTATTATATGCATGTTAGGGAAGTTATGTTTTTCACTAATTAATACTAACTCACTCATATAAGGCAACGTACAGAGGTGAGTCCTCCACGCATTCTCGTTCTCCATTATAGTGTGGGTATCTGGTGATATCATTTGGTTTGTGGGGTTCTGTTAAATTATGCCCCATCTCTGGTTCAGTGTAGCTGTAGTTCCAGTTTATGCATGTAGGTTTTATATGTCATTTTGAATTTTAAAGGCACTGTTCAGCCAATTAAAATAAAGCTCGCTTACCTGCCAGCATGTAGGCACAGCCAGTCCGTCCATTAGTTTGGTTGCAGCTCTATCCACTTTGAAGCAGAGGGCAAGCTCCTGACCGCCCCCTTGAAGGGCTTACGAGTGTGCACCCCTTAAAGTGCATATCAGTAGTGAGGGCAGTAGTGCATTTAATAGGTCATGTGATGCACCCCCAGCTGCCAGTCAATGCATTATCCTGATATGTCATGGCTGAAAGCAGGGACTTGCATTGAGGCTGGCCCTGGAGTGCACTGGCGGCACTGGAGCTTACAGCTCTTATATCGAAGCTATCAATTCTATGGGCTGGCAGGTAAGTGAGCTTTGTTTTGTTAATTTGCTTGGAAAAGGATTTAAAGGGACAGTCCAGGAGACAGCAAAACGGGGCAGCAATCAGCTTTTACCCGATGCCTGTCCAATGTGCCTGCATCGCAAGATAGAAGCCCTAGCAGGGCTGAAAAGTTTGCCTTGCTTTCAATATCATTCCTTCAGAACCACACAAAAAAAGTGATCTAACATCCACTCTGTCCCTTGGAGCTCTTAGCACAACTGAGCATAGCAAGCTACAGTGGTCCCGCAGATGTGCTCACATGACTTAGGCCCTTATTTATGAAGGAATAGCGACAGGTAGCGGCGACTGGTGAGCGGCCGGTAATGACGGGCCCCGCCACGAGAACGCCGACTCCCCACCACAATCACACATTTATCAAGCCGATCCTGCTTAGCGACTGAGATAGCGCCATATAGCGACTCATTCATCATTATTCCAGCCTCAGCCCACAGCGCCAGCATCTGACCTTGAACAGCGACAGGTATGACCTCTCGCTACCTGGCGCTCTCCAAAGCATTTCAATGGAGCAATCTTTAAATATTCTTAATTAATTGTTATTGTTTTTTTTTTTTTTTTTTTAAATGTGAAAAATTCTGTGACCACTTCTGCCATGTTAGTTAATTTTTTTAAGGTAAAAAAAAAAATTGTGCAGAATTGATATTACAGGTCTGATATTATTGTATTCATATTACTAAATTGTTTCAAATTTTTTTTTTTTTTTGGTTTCCAAAATTATGGTGGTTTGGGGGTTAAAAAACTACTTTTAACACATCGCCGCCAGCGCTCTGGGGTTTAAACATGCATTTCACAGCGCGAGAATTTTTTGAGCGTGATTTTTTGATGAATGTGGTGGGAGCCGGTCGCTCTGACCAGTCGCTATCATGCGCACCCATACATCGCGGAACCTGTCAAATAGCGACTCGTCACCCCGTATTCAACATTACTGCACACCAACTCAGTCGCTATCAATAACCGAACAATGGCCAAGCACAGCGACTACTAGCGGGCGCTGTGAAAATACTGCTACAGTCGCTCAACTGTCGCTACCTGCCGCTGTTAATGAATCGGCCTCTTAGAGAGCTACGCCATGGCACTCCCCTTCCCAGCTCAACCACACCTAGTAATGGAAGCAATGGCAGCTGCTTTACTTTGTATACATAAGTAAGAAAGTTAGCATTTGTCTAGACAGGGGACGCTGGGAAATCATGTCAAGGTTCTATCTCTGCCCAGACCGTACTCAAGACCATAGACCCAGACTATAGACCATACTATTTCATGTATTCGGGTGCTTACCTGTACAACTACACAATGCCGTGATTGCTTATATTATATATGTATTACGCGACAAGCCCAGCTAAAGGATAACATTGGCTTTTGGTATCTAGTATGGCTTCATGCGGGTCAGTACAAAGAAGCATTCACACAAGTCCACTTACCCCAAAATGGTGCTTACAATCTGACTCATCTCAACACTCATAGACTCTCCAGGGCACTCGGGCATCAGGTAACCTATGTTTTTGGGTTATGGGAAAATATTTAACCAAAAGTTACAGTTCTTTGAAAGTAAAAATCCCAGGATCCTTTGAATGACAAGAATCCCACAATACACCTAATATTAAAATTGTAAATTTATACGGTGCTATTCGTCCTGTTGTGCTGTACAAAGTCAGGTTTATCCTGACAATTCTGATACATAAAGAGATGCAACTATAAATACATACATATATATTTAGATGAGTCATAATTAATATCAAGTTATGCACAGCAGTGATGAGAAACTAATTATCAGTTTTGCCAGTCTCCCATGGCAAGACTTTAAAGTTGTAGAAAAACAAGGGCGAAGCTCATCCATCGCCTGCTCTGTGTTTACACATGAGCCTTGAATATTTCTTTTTTGCCTTTTCACATTCCATTCAGCACTCCCCAACCTTTCAAAGGCAACCTTCAGAACAAAATCCAGCACCGGAGCTGGCCCAAAAAAAGGTCTGATTTAGCCTGCAGGATTTAAAGTGGACCAACACCCAGGATTTTGACTATCCTGGGTTTTGGTCCACTTCGGCGGGGCACCCCGATCGGGGGTGCCCCGCTGTGTGAAACCCCCCAGAAACCCCAATAAACTCACCTCTCCCCGCTCCCACGTGACTGCCTGGTCCAATCCCCGCCAACGTCCAGGCGGGGAACAGGAACGTCCAAGCGGCTTCCGCCGCTGCCGCCTCCCTCGCGTCACTTTCGGCGCGCCCGTGCCGGCCATTCACAGACGGCCGGCGCGGGGGCGCGCACGCCTAGAGGGGCGTGAGGGAGGCGGCGGAGGATAAGGTAGGTGGTTTGGGGGGGTTTCACCCCGCGGGACATCCCGATCTCGGATGTCCCGCGGGGTGGGAGGTGATCGGCCCGGGAATCTTATAGATTTCCGGGCCGATCACCTCTCGGTGTTGGTCCACTTTAAAAACCCTTTACCATTGATCACTCACTGTAGGTGGGTCCAACAGGCGCTGACATAGGCGCTAACCAATACCAAAGTACAACAATCAAAGCTAATTAGTAGCGTTCTGCACAGAGACTGCTAGTGCCAATGTAGGACGGGAATGTCGGTGCTGCAAAGCTGGCACTATAGCCACAAGAATTAATCTATAAGGCGCACATCATAAATAAGGCCCTATATGCGCATGGCCAGGGTCATATTACATGTGATGAAGGCCCATGGAACAGATTATACAAAGAGAGGAGTTTGGGAGACCATAGCTCTTCTTTTTGATTAAATAATGATTTATTATTAACCACAGAAATTCCCCCCTTATTTTCTAAAAACTTTCCTTATTAGCCATTCTGAAATCCCTTTTTTAAACAGTTTAAAATATCTGTTACATTTTTAACTGCCACAGAAGATTGTCGCTGTGTATTCATAATAATAGGCTGACATGGCCTTGTAGTTAAAGCGGACCTGCACCCTAAATAAGAGCCTATCTTATATGTTTCCCACACAGATAGCTCACATTAGAATTCCTCCCACCTGCATCTACTGCATGTTATGAGCCTTTAAACATTCAAGATAGCGGCTCATGGAGCCTCAGGCAGCCTGCAAACAGGAAGTATCTTCTGACCGTGTCGCCCTGCATTCTGGGATTGCTGTCCTTTCCCTGACCCCAGCTCTGCTCTGTCTGTGCAGAGCACAGCTATAACCCCACCCCCTGTACTTTATCCCGCTCTCCTCTCCTCAGTATGTGATGCTCCTTAGTTAAGATGGCGGAGCCCGTATCCTAGAGTCCTGAACAGAGTTGCAGCCCAGTAGGGGAAAGAATAATAAGTAAGTGACTAAAAGCCTTAGATATATTAATTTTAGATGCTGGGGAATAGTTTTTTAAGGGTTTGGGCTTTTCATTAAATCATGCTGAAGGTCCGGTTTAAGAGACTGATCTTGTGACTATAGGGTTGCAGGTTCGATTCCAGGCTGGCACATGACTGAAGTGCTCTTGAGGCTGGGCGCCCGATCAGGCATGTGTGCACTCATCTGTTTCACTGTTGGGTTTGTGTTTGTTCTCACTACACGGGTGGGTTAAAAAAATGAAGCACAGAATAGGCAAATAAACACATATCATTAATAATAATAATGTGGGATTGGTATGCAAAATGAGTGTTTTCTTTGCTTTAGAAGAATGAAACATGTTACTGTAAACAAGGTATGGATGAGTTATGAGGACAGCTTTAGTAAATCATTCCCACATGTTTCTTAAACATATTAAACCCTAACTTCAGACACAACTTGTTTTTTTATTAGACAGGAAATAGTTAAAGTGATTCCCGAGCCGATCGATTCCCCCACCCCCCGAGGCATCCAAAATCGGGATGCCCCCCTGTGTGGAACCCCCCAGGTTGCCCCATTCACTTACCTTACCTCAGTGCCCCCAGGGAAAGGACCAAAACCCAGGATAGTTAAAATCTTAGGTTTTGGTACACTTTAAAGCCATTTATATTAATGCCGTCTATGAGGTTTCTGTAAAGGTATTATGTCAGATCCTGTTTGATCTCAGATGACATGTGTTTTCAGTATTTAAGGGGGTGGCCAGCACTAGATATGGGATTCCAATGACCGTGATGACACTTAAAGCGGAACGCCGCCCTCTGCGACACTGGTGTCGGTGGCCCCTGCCGGGAATCCAGCGCTGCTGTTGGTTGCTTTGCACTCGCATGGGCAGCGACGTTCCAGCTACTAAATGTCCTGCCCGTGTGAGCACTGGAAAGCCAATCACGGCGCTGGATTCCCAGTGGGCGAGATAAGGTAAGATTTATAGACGCTCTGGGGTGCATGTGCTGGGGGGCTCCAGCATTCTGGATGCCCCCCAGCCTGTGATTTAGCAGCGCCCCCCCCCCCGGCGGCCACCAACACCCACACAGCAGAAGGTGTTGGTCCGCTTTAAAGCAGAACAAAACATGGGATTTTGACTATCCCAGGTTTGGTTCCAGTGGAACATTTGGGATGTTCCACTGTGTTAAGCCCCCCAAATTGCCATTAAAACGCTCACCTTTACCCGGTCCTACAGCGCCTATGCGGGCTCTTCAGATCAGTGCCAGGGCCATCCGTGTTGGGTTTGTTCAGTTTTAAATGCCCATGGTTTGCTGTAAGATTAATCAGTACCTTTGCTTTCCCTTTACTGTTATTAACACAAATTGGGGAGTCTTAATGAGGTTGCCTAGCAGTTTGTGTCTCTGTGTGAGTGCTGTATGCTAATTAAACCTGTCCATTACTGGTATCCCTCCTCCTGATCCTCACTCCCCCACCAGGTCTATCTGAGGCATCACTGGGCAATCTGATTCTGATTGGGATTGCTGGAGAGGTAAGAATACTCACACACAGGGGAATCCAAACCAGGAGGCCCCAGTAAAACTGACTAAAACCCAAATGGATGAAAACCTGTTTTTCTTCCCACTTTAAACACCTCTGTAAAGGCAAATGAAAAATATCCCAATCCCAGTCCCAGTTATGTGGGCTGAGCCAGTCTAGTTTCTGCTCCCTGCCCAGCATTGTCCCGGCACAACCCCACTGCCTATCACAAGTGAGAAGGCTTTCTCATTGATTGGCTGCAGGGGGCCAATCAAAAAATAGTTCATCTTTTGCTTTGCCATACAATGTGTCATTCTGAAGACCTTGTTATAGGATTTTCAAAGTATTTGTCATTGTGGATCATTTGTAAACGTCTATTTGAAAGGATAAAATATAAATCCTCTAAAAAAAATCTTGTGTTCTTGTAGTTCAATGGTTATTGTGGCGGACGTCTCCTGAGAGAGTGTGTTCCATTCTGAGCTGGCCAATTTGTGTATTCTCTATAAACTCCATTCACATAGTGAGGAATGCCCTGTCCTGTGTTTGCTTGAAAAGCAGCATGGCTGCCATGGGGGCAGTGGGAGTTCCTTATCTAAATAGTGAAGGGAGGAATATGGACCCTCAGCCCCCGAGTGTTGCTAGGAGTTACGCTTATCATTCCCTAGCACAGAATGACCTTGCTGTGCTGGCAGATAGATAGCACAGGGCTGGCTGGCTAACAGCAAAAGCATGAGTGTCGATAAGCTGTGGCCACCCTGTGCACATCGAGGCACACCTTTTCTAGAAAGCAAAACATAACCAACAATTTTACAATGCTTATATATTGTGACCTGTTGGCTATACCACACCTTGCTCCCGGGCAGCTTTTCCTTTCCTCTGCTTCTGGATGAATAGTTAAGTTTCAAGCAAAACTGTACTGCTGTATGCCGGGTTACGTTTCTCATGCTGGCAACATCTTTATAGACATATTTTGGATACGTAGTGTCAGAGTTATGCTTTAATCAGGGATCTCCAATAACTCAAAGTGGGACCATAGGTTTCACAGGACCCCATAACAAATTTCATAGTGGCCCCTCTCTCTCAAAAAAAGGACTTAGCCCCCAGTATTAAAGAACAACACCTGGGATTTTTCTCTCCTGGTTATTGTTTGCTGTGTGTATCCCCGGGTATTGCCGTAAAAACTCATCACAGTTCCTATTATATGACGTCAGGGCGGCATTGTAAAGATGAAAGGAGCGTGAGGTGATGGACATGTATAACCACAGCAGCCATTCTAAAATGCCCCAGCGATGTCACTGCAGGCCGCACATGCACCTTAGGCTTGCAATGAGGTAAATTTACTGCCCGATCCCTGGGGATACACAAATGGTGCATCCCAAATCATGGAAAGATTGGCTGATGTACCTATTAGGTATTCTGCCTGCACTCTTGGTTTGTGTGTACAGTTGGTCAGAAACCATTTTAGGCAGTGATGTACTCCCTGGATCAGTGACAGTGGGACCTGGTGGGGTCTTTTTGCCTCCTGGGGTGTTGCAGCAGTATGCATATATTAATGATGATAGGTTTGTGGGGGGGGGGGGGGGTAGAGATTTAGGATACAGAAACATATGGGTTAATCATTGTTGTTCCTCTTTAAAGCGAAAATACATTTTAGTAAATTGCTTTCCTTCTAATGATCAGTTGCATGAGTAATTTGAGAATGCTTAACCCCATACAGATGTTGTGAAATGGTTTATTAGCTCTAGAATTACAAGGGGCGGCCATCTTGCCACACATCTGACAGTCCTGCTTACACATGAGAATTAGGGCGGGGCTGTGCCAACAGCAATTCACACCAAATTGAGAGAGATATATGTCTCAGAAACAATAAGAAGCTTGCCTGTAATTTTTTTAAACACAGACACTGTATAAACAGCTAATGTAGCAAAAGACATATTTGTGAGGGAAGCTGTTACAAAGTATCTTTATAACGGTGGGGGCAGCAAAAGCATTTAGTCAGGGAATACAATGTATTTAGAAGATGTAAGGAGCTAGCAAAGCAAAGATGAGTCTTTACAACTAAAGGCTTACTACTTCTGGCTAGAAATAAGAGATGATTGCACAAAACTATGAGGCAATTTCGACTGAGGGATTCGGGTTTATCAGAATCAGATCCTTCATGTGTGTGGCAAGATGGCCGCTGCCATGCATGTTTAAGACTGCAGAATCTGCCTGCTATTCCAAACATCTGCATGGTATTAATCCCTCTCAGTAAGCTTATGTCACTGAGCCAGAGGTGGGCTTTAGTGGAGCAATTTGACTGGAGGTTCTCTTTAAGGTGGACCAAAACCCATGATTTTCCTGGGTTTTGGTCCAGACCCCAGGGACACCTCGATCCAGGATGCCCTGCTGCTTGAAACCCCCCAGGTCGCCTGAACTAACTCAATTTTCTCAGGTCCTATGTCGCATGCGTGGCCTTCTATCGTATCAGCATGCTCGAATGTGCTGACGCAAATTTGACTAGGCTCATCTAAGGAGCTAAGTCCGGCCAAGCTCTACAGAGTGTGCCGAGCGCTCTGGTGCCTGCATCCCCTTAGGGGGGATGCAGCTGCCGGAGCGCTTAGCGCACTCTGATAGCCCTCTATATATAGGCGACCTAGGGGTTTCACACAGCGTGGCATCCCGAATCTGGTTGTGGGTTTTGGTCCACTTAATAATATTTTGACTTTGGGACCACTTTAATACGCAAAGAACGTTGCCTTGAATAGAAATCTAGAAGTGTGGATCACCTTAACTTTTTGTTTTTTACATAAATTTGCTAGTTTGGCCAATAAGCTTTGGCCGTGATGTTTTATAATGCAATGATTATAACTTTCTGGCAGTATTCAGAGAGGTGTAATGGAAATTAGGGTCGATTTATGGTCGTTCGCATGTTTTTCGGGGGTCTTGGGCTTCCGCCCGATTCATGGTCATCAAAATGGGATGTGCTTTTGTTTTTGTGCCAATTTGTGCACTAGTGTTCGTCAATGCACCAATTTGCACCTGAAATTATCCGCTAGCGCCATTTTGCCATTTTATGGTATGTTTAGAGGGCAGAGAAGCCGCTTTAAATACAGTACATGACTTAAATTGGCAGCTTTTTGGTGCAATGATGCATGCTAGGTTGCTCGTTGTCAGATGTCCCTCTGGAGCCCTCAGGCACAAACACTTTACTCCTGAGAACCATTGTGCTTTGTTATAAACATCCAGCAGAATGCTGGTAACCATGAAACTGCTATTCCCCCGAGGAGAAGATCAAAACAGAGCTGCAGAACTTTAATAGTTTGCGTGTCAGCTTAAGGAGGACATGTCATGCAAAAAACATGGGGACTGGCGAGAGATTAAATTAACTTGAACCTAAACCCTTTAAATTAAGGCATAGCGTTACATATACTCCAATGCTGGGGGAAAATGTTCCCCAATATCAATTTGGGATGCCCCTGTGAATGAAACCCCCATGGCACTGGTATTACTTTCTGCTTACTAAACTGCTGATCCAACTGTGCATGGGGGGACCTTCTCTAACATTTCTTTCATCCCTCTACCTCCTATGGGCACCCATGCCAGGCATATCTCAATGGCAGGCAGCAGGAGGGAGCCACCATCAGGAGGTACAAGGTAATAAATTATAATTAGAAGAAGCCTGTGCATGTGCTTCAGGATTGCCAGTTCCACGGAGTTACACATACAGATGCTCAGACGAATAGGGGGAATGCCTGTATGAAACTGACCAAATTGGTTACTTTGTGCCAGGAAGGGTCCTGGTTCACAATGACAATAAACTAATCAAAACTATTCCCTCACACCATCAATGAGGCATGGATTACAAGGATTGTCCAGCCAAATATACAAAAAAAATTGCTATACTCACCTTTTGTCCAGCGCAGCTCCACCGCCCGGACCAGCTGGTGTAAAATTTTGACAGTGCTCTTTGGTCCAAGATGGCAGCTGTAGTTGTGTCTTGTTTACATTCCATAGCAGACCCACTTCATCTTTAGCAGCAGAGGAGGTGGTACCGAGGCAGGGTCATGTAAGCAATGCAGAGGGTTACTCACTTTTTCTGAGTAGAGTTCCATTCAAATTTGGGGTAGGGTGGAAAGAAAACACACATGGAAGATGCAAGTCCTTCAGGAGGAGGCAATGCAATGTGCTGCTTTCTTCCATCATACAGGCCTTCATGCTTTATTTTGAACTTTTATGTCCTGACACAATAGCCGGGCACCACAGTGTGTGCCCTTAGTGCATTGAGACTTATTCTGTAAGAGGTGAGTGTGGCTAACTGCTGGGCTAGGGGGATGCAGGTCTAGTATTCCTCCTGGCCTGGATCTTTTATACTCCGCTTAAGAAAGGCTACTGGTTCTCACGCTTGAGCAGAGGCGGACTAGCCATAGGGTGTCCCAGGGCCACCTCTTTGTAGCCAGCTGGGCTGCTGTTTTTAACACCCATATTCAATTCCTGGCCCCTTAATCTCTCAGCCCCTTGTTCCCAGCCCCACTGTACCCACAAGGCAAGGAACCCCAGCCCCCAATGTTATAGCTCCAGCATCATGGTTGGGTGGGGCCTCAGCAGGGACGTCTCGGACCAGCCAGGGGCTGGTAAAATCCAGGGCTGATTTTTGGCCCCAGTCCACCACTGCTCTTGAGTGAAGGCACCAAGGCAGTACCTGGCATGTTCCCTCTGCGCATAATGAGTAGACCTGCATGGTCCAATTAGGTGAGCGGGGGGGGGGGGCAGTTTTATCCATTTTTTTCAGTTGAATGGGAAGCAGCTTTAGGAGGCTCATGGGGATTGCATGCTGGGGCTGCATCTTAAGTACCAAGCCTGTGCTGAGGAGGTGTCAAGATAAGTATTCTCTTGTTTTGCCTTTAAAGTTGATTTACACGAAGGCCTTCCAGCAAACGGGCAACGCCTAGCAGGGCAGGCACTTCCAGTTCTCGGGCAGGTACCAAGTACCAACCAACAAGCCTGCCACAGATCGATACCCGCCCCCAGGAGGTCAGCAGGCCCAGCTCCCTAATCCCTCCCACCCTTTTTTTTTCTCTTCCTTTATCTGTTTCTCTTGTTCTCTTCTTCATCTGTGTCCACCCTTCCCCCCCCTTCTCCTCCCCACTCCCTACATCTCCCTTACCATCCCCCACCTTCACGTCCACATTTCATCTTCTCTCCCAGCCTTGTATTTCTGCCCCTTCCGCATGCACATTGGGCTTCACTCCTATTGGGGCCTGCCCGCTTATGCCCCTCCTGGTCCCATGGCTCTTCTCCTCTTGGTCCGCCGATGGACGCGCGCCTCCGGGCAGGCCGCCCCCACGCCGCTCGTCTTTTGTGGGGTAGGCTGATCAGAGAAAATACCCATTGGCGGTGTTGCCTCCTAAAAAAAAAAAAAAAAAAAAAAAAAAACAGCTCTCACGCTGATGACCCTAAGTTTTATCAGCGCCGATGGGGCTGGCGGCCCTCCACTGGCGCGGGTGGCGCACCCTGCCAACAGGGCATGTCGCATTGGCACTTTTTTTGCTGCCTTATTTCGAGGCCGGCGTTGGGCACATGAGATGCAAGTGGGTGCACCATTGTGGTGCGTCAAACATTCTCTCTCTCGACCCCTGACGGTTTCGGAGGGGGTGGCAATGGGAAAGGGATAACATCATTAATCTCTGGGTGGTTGGCGAGGTCTGCGGATGGTTTATATTTGCTTAAACCTTGTATCGGTACGTAACTTCCTATGTATATCCTGTTGTTTGCTTCTGTCCCATGGATTTACCTGTGTTTTTTTTAAACAGACTTCCCAAGTAGGGTGTAGATCCATGGTCGGACTGGAGCATCTTGGGCTCACCAGAGGAAATCATTGTTGGAGCCCACCGAAGGAAATCATTTAGATGGACCCAGGGGGCAATCACGATTTTGCATGTCCCTAGGTCAGGCTTGCAGTGGGCTCTGGAGTCTTTTAGATTCCAGCGCCGCACGGCACAGGTTTTGGCTCATAAGTCTCTGACAGTCCTCGCCCATACACTTACTTTTAAAGAGTAAGTCCAGTTTGTTGACTGCACGCTCTTTTCACTGAAAAGGTTTTGGCACACCACCTCCGTTGAAATTAGGGGGTGGCCATTCACTCAGTGAGCAATAGTTGGGCGGGGATGTCATGGGACCTGGTAAGTTGGTATACTGTGGGAAGATGGAAGCCCTGTGGGGGGACAGTAAGTGTGTGTGTGATTTTTTTTTTTTGCCGGGATTGTCCATACAATATATTATGTACCCTTATGTTAATGGCTGGGACAGCACTTACTAATGTCTGGAACAGGGGTGTAAGGGGGTTTAGATGTGGTGACTGCACAGGGCCCATCATTGGCGCTACCCTATTGTTTTTATTATTTGTGCAGTCATGGCATTAGGCACAGGAAATAGAAGCACCATTTGTCTTGACGTTTCAGTCTTTAGTTTAAATGAGAAAAGTTACTATGAGGTTCCCGTTTAAAGTTTGCTCCAGGGGTACACTACAGTTGACCCCAGGAGAAAAATCAAAGCAGGGCATCTTTTAGGAAAGTCAGTTAGCTATTGCCAGGTATGAGGCATGATGGTGTAGTCAGGGTCTGTATGGCAGTAGGATAGGTGAGTAAGCAGGTAGGTGTTTCCATTGTCTGCCCTGCAGTGTGGATCCCTCTGCTCTGTTATGCATCAATTGACTGCAGAGATTTCTCGTTGTGACATGGCAGTGTCTATACGCTGACAGCCGTTCTAGCCCAGACAATATTCAAAGCACAATGAGCAAAAATAAAGTGAAGGACAATGTTGGATTTGTCTCCATCCGCCATGAACAATGAACTTGTGGCTTTTGTATCTACTTTTAACCTTTTCATTATGAGCCAAGTGTAAATAAGTCACTTTTTCATTTAATCGTTTATCTTTTCCCTTCAGTACCTTTTTCCTTACTGAGAAAAACCTCATCTGTTGTGTGAGAGCACCAGACTGCAAACAATATTGAACATTTTGGAAATGACTTTCATAAAGAAAGCAAATAGGTCCTGAAATAGCTATTAAAAAGATGGCTCAAAAAATGAGAGCTAGTTACTGGGCCAGACGACTTAAAGGGATTGTCTAACCAAAAATGTAAAAAAAAAAAATAGCTATACTTTCCTTTTGTCCAGCACAGCGCGGCCAACCAGACCACCATTGTAAAACTTACTAAGAGTGGAGAATGAGCGTCCTTTTGGTCCTCTCCAGTCCAAGATGACAGCCGACGGGGGACAAGAAAAATATGAGAAAACAGGGTCATGCTCCACTTTAGTACCTGAAAACAGGGCTGCCATCTAGACGGTACAAGCATATTTTCTGAATGGGGTACAGCTGAGACAGGGGTTGATTGCTGATTGGTATTCTTAATTGAGGGAAGTGCTTGCTACATGTAGTATGTTTATATTTAAATATTTTCACAAAATGGGCGTTGGGAAATGTGCGGTCAGCTTCTGCATTGGTCGCTTCAAAAGGGGACAGTTTTTTCCCGCAATATTCAAGCCTGGTATAGGGGGCAAAGTAATTTGGATGAGCAGTCCCCTACTTCCAGTGGCAAGGAAGCAGGCTTCCTTAAAGTGGACCAACACCCAGGATTTTGACTATCCTGGGTCTTGGTCCACTTCGGTGGGGCACCCCCGATCGGGGTGCCCCGCTGTGTGAAACCCCCCCGAACCCACCTCTCCCCGAGCCGACGGACAAGCCACGGACAAGCGGCTCCTCCGCCGCCGCCTCCCGCGCGTCCCTCTTGACGTGCACGTGCCCGCGCCGGCCATTCACAGACGGCCGGCGCGGGCACGCGCACGTCTAGAGGGGCGCAAGGGAGGCGGCGGCGGCCGGCCGCCGCCGAAACTGAGGTAAGGAGTTTGGGGTGTTTGGGGGGGTTTCACCCCGCGGGACATCCGAGATCGGGATGGGAGGGAGGTGATCGGCCTGGGAATCTTATAGATTTAATTTAAGAGTCAATTTAAGAGTATTCCTAAAAGGGCTCTTGAGGTCAGAAAAATATAGGGGCTGCCATTCCTTCTCTTTTTTTCCATTCAATTCTAGTTAATAAGCATTTCAGAAACCTGCCTTATGTGCCAACCTTATTCATATAGGACCATTATTCAAGATCTGCCAAATTGACATTTTCTTTTGATCCAAGATCTGCAAAATTGACATTTTCTTGACGTTTGAATCAATTTTTTTTGTGATAGAGGATTAAAATAGCTTTAGTGTTCTAAAACTATATCTACCCTTTCTTATTAGATGAATCTTACTGACTAGCATGACTATGTTGTTAACACTTTGACCTGCCTGCCTTAGTAATGTTGCATACAATAGATTGAAAATGTGCAGTATATGGTGTGTGTTTGACTCACAGAAGTGAGTCATTCCTAGAAAGAATAATTGGCAGCTTATGGCTTCCTTTTGGAATAAGGATCCGGCATGGTTTGCCTTTTTATGAACAATGCAGGGTAGCTGCGTCATTAAACTTTACAGCCGGGAATGTTTTTTCAGGATTAAAAGGGGAACTGTATGAAAGAAGTCCGGGTAGCACAATAACTGTCACCATTTGTTATGTTTTTTTCTTCCCCTGCCCCATTAAAATGAACCTGTCAGAATAGACCTATGGAGGAAGCCATTGCTAAACAACCTCCACAAATACTGGACTGGCTGTCTTGTTATTCCAACAGCAAATACGAATGGTATTGTTTGCTTAAATTTGTCAAGCACTTATGAGGCCATATCGCCATCTCATGTGCAGAGTTCTCCACATATAAATGAATACCCATAGGTAGTTGCTGTTTCCTAATTTGTTAAAACAAATAAGTGCAATGTGCATACCAAGTCACAATTAATACCAGTGCTGTAGCATAAGCAACAACGAAATATATGCAGGAATCAACATCTCTTGTCTTTCTCTTAATAGACTATACCTATTAATGTATTACTTATTATTTTTTTATTATTATTTATTGCAAATCACACCCACTAATGCACACTACATGGAACATCATGTGACAGGTTAGACTGCGTTGGCCATAATTTTAGCGGTGCCATTGGGGGACAGCTAGTCTAATATAGTAGAACTTGCCTATTAGAGTACTATGGACAGCTGCTTGTAGCTAGTGGGGCCATTTCTAGTAAAAACTTAGGGAGCAAAGGGTTAAACATGCTCAAAATCTAAACAAAGGCATATGATAAAATAAACCCCTTAGTGACCAGCACCCCAGTGTAGCACAGGAAAAGCCTTTCACGATGGTCTTGCTTGCTTTTATTTAGTTTGTTTCTTCTATCTCTTTTTCATTGTTAGGGGGTGGAGAGGAGGGTCTGGACAGACTCAAAGTTTACACATTTAGCAGCAGGAGACCTCATCTAGCAAGGTAACTGGCATCATAGGCTCGATTCAGAGAGACAAAAAAAGACTTTCGTTTTTGTGCCGATTTCGTATTATTTTCAAATTTTCCCGCTCTCGTATGAGTGTGCGAGCGATTCTATGCATGCATTGCAAACCTTCTGTAAAGTTTCCGACCGTTCGCATGGTACGAGGATGTAATTTTCCATCGTGACTTTTCTGTTTCATTTTCTCAGGTTACAACGTCAGATTTCGTTTTTGCCCTTTTCCCATTGTCTCCTTGCACGAATCCTTTACGTTTCCTGATCGATTCTATTTTCCTTTTTCAATAAATAATCGTCCGGATGAAAATCCTTACGATCTTGCGCATGCGCACTACAAACTTAACTCATTAAAGTGCTCGCCTACATATTTGACACCCTCACTTCTACTACAATGTTTAGCTAAACCACTTAGCCCTATCCTCCATCTTCCCTTTTGGACTCTTACAACTTACCCAAAACCACTTCGCAGTTAGGTTCTTCTTCCATTTTAGGTCCCAAAAACTTACCCAAACCACACCGCGGTTAGTTTCTTCTTCCATTTTAGGCCCCTAAAACTTACCCAAACCACTTTGCGGTTAGGTTCTTCTTCCATTTTAGGGCCCTAAAACTTACCCAAACCACTTCGCTGTTAGGTTCTTCTTCCATTTTAGGCCCCTAAAACTTACCCAAACCACTTCGCGGTTAGTTTCTTCTTCATTTTCATCACCCTAAAACTTACCCAAACCACTTCGCGGTTAGTTTCTTCTTCATTTTCACCACCCTAAAACTTACCCAAACCACTTCACGGTTAGGTTCTTCTTCATTTTCATCACCCTAAAACTTACCCAAACCACTTCGCAGTTAGGTTCTTCTTCATTTTCATCACCCTAAAACTTAGCCAAACCACTTAGCGGTTAGTTTCTTTTTCATTTTCATCACCCTAAATTTTACCCAAACCACTTCGCGGTTAGGTTCTCCTTCATTTTCATCACCCTAAAACTTACCCAAACCACTTCGCGGTTAGCTTCTTCTTCATTTTCATCACCCTAAAACCCAAACCACTTCGCGGTTAGGTTCTTTTTCATTTTAGGGCCCTAAAACTTACCCAAACCACTTCACGGACATCTGAATCTTGCTCTAAAAATATGTCTTTGATCCTTTGTTTTGTGTAAATGTATCTATAAATTTTTGTGGTTAAAAAAACTGGGACTATTTACATTTTTGGGATGTCATTTTTTTTTAAAAAAGGGGTAAAAATGTTTAACTTTGCTAAAAAATTAAAAACTAAACAGGGACAGGACCCAGGACTCTAATCTTTTTCTTCTTCTGTTGCCCCCAACGAGGTAACCACCACCTTCATATCGGCCACCAACTCAAGGACCCTCCTATTCAGTCCCAAAACTGCTTGGCGTGTGGTCCCTGTAACAAATTGAGAATAAAACTATAGTTGGAGACCAATACATATTTGTCACCTGTGGATTGAATGTTTGTTAGTTAGCTAATTAAATAAAGGCTACATATGTCATTCTGCCAAGTCATTAAGCTAAGGATGTGGCCAGAGGGGATTCTGCCACGTCATTAAGCTAAGGAAGTGGCCAGAGGGGATTCTGCAAAGTCATTAAGCTAAGGAAGTGGCCAGAGGTCATTCTTAGAATGCCATTGACTATGGCTTGATGTATCTGTGTGTTCATGTCAATTACCACATACTGGTAATGCCGCTTCCTCCACAACTTCACCCGCTCCCGAAGCATCTATAAAAACAGATGAAGGTAATCAGCTTGGTAGTAAATAGAATGTATATGTGTGTGTGTATACATAAAGAGTCACATACCAGAGGCTCCCGCATGCGTGGCAGGGTACGACTGCCTGCCCACGCCGTGCCGCCCCTCCTCTGTGGAAAGGTCCAGGGGCTGTTCAGAGGACCCAACAAAGGAGGGGTAGGATCGTCACCCTGGAGATCCACCACCTTCACTTCCAGCTGCAGATTCATGCAGCACTGGTCGGCCTGTGCGCCTCCGGGTGCGGCGGATACGGTAATCTATTTCCAACACTACCAAAGAAAAGGCATTATAAATAAAGGCCTACCTTCTGTCTTAGTTACATCTGGCATGCAATCGCTATGTACTTACTAGGGAAATGGATGCCGAAAAACCTCCACACCCGGGGCATGTGCAGCCGCTTTAGTGCTGCATAATCTGAGTGTCGGTGAAGGTGGTGTCGGTCTGTTGCTGGATTTTCACGATGATGTCCAGGGCGATGGTGCTTTTCTCAAAAGAGTTGGGCAGGAAGTCGTACCTGCGCTCCAGCATGGTCTACAAAACATAAAGAAAACATAGCATTTAGTTCCAACTGGCTACCAATATCTGTCAACAATAGATCCTTTGACTAAATGACATTAACACACACATTTCTAGGCTAATTAAATTAATTAAAATTGGTGTTTGGCACGTGTGTGCAGTGACTTTGGTTGTGCACGGAGTTGTAGCCACTTTTAAATAAAGACCTTACTTCCTGCGCTTCCTTAAGGGGTAGACATGCATTTAACTGGCAAATCAAACTGATAAAAAGACACTTACAAGCATGATGAGCTCTTCTTGTTGGCGGGTGAAGATTGTGGGAGCCATCTTTGTTCTTCTCCACAGCAGATAAGTAATGCCCCAGCGGTTTCCAGGTTCTGCACGGCCGAACGAACGCGTACGCGAGCGCGTAGGCGTCACAGGCCGCCAATCTTATTTAAAGGTCCCTGGACACACAGCTCATTCTCTTTCTGAGTCCGTGCAAAATGGCACCAAAGAGACAAACAGCGGCAAGTGGGAAAAAGGCACCCAAGCGGCAGGAGGCTTCAGAAGGGCCAAAAACGCGTTCCCAAATGCCCGAAACCAAACTGCGTCAAACACGCAATGCTCCGCCAAAGCCACCCACCACTACTCCCATAAAAAGGAGGCACAAACCAAGTGCAAGACACAGGCCACCAAGCCTACCACAAGGGAGGAGAAAAAACCTGGTAAGAGGGTGCAAAGCCTCAGCCCCCCCGGGCCCACATCCCCCCCCCACGTGGCACCAAGGCACTGAGCAAATCCCAAACCCACCGGGAAATAAGCCCAAGCCGCCAAAGAAGCCCCCGACCTCCCAGAAGCCACAGCAGAAGCCCCCGACATCCCAGAAGCCACAGCAGGGCCCAAAGCCCCCGACGGCCCAGAAGCAACAGCAGGGCCAGAAGCCCCCGACGGCCCAGAAGCCACAGCAGGGCCAGAAGCCCCCGATGGCCCAGAAGCCACAGCAGGGCCAGAAGCCCCCGATGGCCCAGAAGCCACAGCAGGGCCAAAAGCCCCCGACGGCCCAGAAGCCACAGCAGGGCCAAAAAGCCCCCAACGGCCCAGAAGCCACAGCAGGGCCAGAAGCCCTAAAAGGCAGAGAATCCAAAGCTCCCCATCCCCACCCGCACGGGGCTACCAATCCACGGGCAAGAGTGGCAGAACAACAAGCTCTGGCTCACCCCTGGACCGTCCAAGTACCTCAAAGGGCCATGCTCGTTCCAAGGGCCCACAGGGCCACAGGGTCCCAAGCACAACTTCCAGTTCATCCAGACCCTCTCTTCCTCGCCCACATTCGCCACCGGCACCCTATGCCACATCAACCCCTGCAACTTCTGTGGCCACCCAGCCACGAACACCCAGTCCCTTTCCCAGTCCAGTTAGATCAGCAGCCAGCCTGCAGTCCTTAAATTCTCACACACACACCCAGGCCAGAATGTCACCCCATTTGCCTGGAAACAATGAGGAGCCACAACCACAACCAACAGGGCGCACATTGAGCAGAGGCCACTTGAGTGGCCGTTTTGGTGAGGCCCAAAATCTGGCATTGGCTAGTGGCCTCACGTTATATTATGATGAGCTATATGGGAGCAAATCAAAAGCAACAAGCAAGCAGCGCAAAGCTGAGATTTTGGCAGAACTCACCAGACAAGTCAATACAGCGGGGGACAAGCTCAAAGATGTAGAACAGATTCAACGGAAAATATCGGACCTCAAATATGCTGCATGGAAGAAAGAGAATAAAAGGCGGCATTACAGGTACTAATCTTATTTTTGGTTTTGTATTCTTCTTGTATAGACATCATTGAGCTAAATTTGTGTAACTATGTTTTTAAGCTTACAAACTGGCGGAGGGTTCCCCACTAAATTGAAATGTACCCAGGCTGAGGAGATGGTGCTGGGCCTGCTACATCCTGTTGCGTTAGAGGGACACTCGGCACAACAGGACACGGACAACCCGCCTATTCCTGCAGGTTAGTAATGTTTTTTTTCCACAAAAATTGAGCAACTTGTGAAATTAGCCAGCAAGGCATATCTAAACACATGCCCCTAGGGTGTGCCTTGTAGTGGAGTGAACAATTTGACCAGGGTGTGTCGTGTGTGGACAGATAATTTGATAATTTGCTTGCCCATACATGACGTTTCTGAACATTTAGGAAGAGTAGTAAAGTATTGAGATTAGCAAAGGACTGCCTGATATGTATTTCTATTCAATCACATCCAACACTTACATCTTTATCTGTTGGCCACTTAGGTTTGAGCTGTGCTTGGGTCCCAAAGGCTTAAGATGGGGTGATTGCAATGTTTTCATAGATACAATGGTAACGAGCAGAATCATATTGTAACTGCTATTTGCAAGCAAGATGTGTTCACTTAATGGTCTATAAGGGATGTTTAAACACACACAACAGGCAGTACTTGCATGTTTGGTTGGCTTCAGGTGACCAATGTGTATGTACTTGTTTCATAATCCATTTTCAAGATAATGGCATTCATAGTGAAGGTCAAGTTGCACCGTTGTGGGAGTGGCCATTCCAGCTTGGCCACATGTTTGATTTAAGCATATGTGTTATTAAGCATCACCAATGCATAGTTGTGTGTTTACATTGTTTGTTTTCTTCTAATGCTGCCCAGCCTCATCCCTTAGCTAGTGTGGAATCCTCTGCCAGTTTTACAATGCCGTCTACTTCCGTGCTGCCTCCGACCCAGGATCCGATATCTACGGTGTCTTTTTATGATGTTGCTTATGCATGTGCCTTGCCATGTTTCTTTTGGCTGAATTACATATGTATTCCCCAAACTGAACCTTTTTTATTTACATGTCCCAACAGACCCACACACTGATGGAGGAAATCCAGGAGTTGGAGGAGGATGGAACCTGCATGGGACCTTATGAAGATCTCCCCCTGGGCCAGAATCTGCAACTGTCCCAACATGTTTCTCCGACAAATCCTCAGCAGCAGAGGGAAGCTGGCTGCATGCTGCCTGCACATCGTGGGCAGCATGCAGATACTGACCCTCCAGTCCCCAGTTTTAGATCTGCTGCTGAGGATTTGCCCAGCATACCTGTGGCTGTTGGGGGTCCTAGAGCCCCATCATCGGCATGCCCCACAACCCGGGAAATTGGGAGGCATAGTCGAGTACGTCGCCCAGTTTCCCAGGGGAGGGGCGCGCAGATGATGGAGTCAGCATGGCACCATGAGAGGCGGCTATTTCGCCGCCAAAATCAACAAAACCGCGAGCATCTACATGCCCAATTTGAGAACCTCAATAATAACGTAAGTGCCATGCTGACTGAATTTAGGACCCATAACAGCCACATGGCCAACTTTACAAACAAATTCAGGGCCAGCATGGCTGAATTGCAAACTAACCAAAGAAACATTTTGGAACAGTTGCAGATTCTGAATGCCACACAGGCCCAGGTTAGGCCCCACCACCAAGGGCCACAACCTGGGTTCTATGGGCATCCCCCATATTAAGGCGTATTTGGCCTGAATCTGTTCTACATCTTTGCTCTACATCCCCACTGTATTGACTTGTCTGGTGAGCCCTACCAATATACCATTTTGGTATGGCGTTGCTTGTATGTTTTGGTTTGCACCCATATAGCTCATTAGAGTGCTGAGGTAGCCCACTAGCCAATGCCAGAGGTCAAGCCTCACTGAACCGGCCACTCAAGCTGTTGCGCTGCAGCCTTGGCCCTAATTACATTAGTTGTGGCTCCTCCTGTTTGTAGGCATGATTGGGGGACATTCTGGCCTGGCAAACTACTACCTTGGCCCCTGGCTGAGATTTTACTGGACTTGGATTGGGACTCGGTGTTCTTGTTTGGGTGAGCCACTGCGTAACAGGTGTAGATGTGGCATAGGTATGTCCTCTGCTTTCAACCTGTGCCTGTGGCAAATGTGGCCAAGCAGGAGAGGGTGTGCTTTTGTCCCTATTTTTAACATGTTAAATCTCTGAATTATCGACTTGACAATGCTTGGCACATATATGTTTGTATGTTATTTTTAAGGTTAACTTTGTCCTGGAGTGCCTTACTTTGTAAATCCAGGCTGTGGCCAATTGCTTTGTGGCATGATTTTGCATAAATGCCATGTCCATGTATTCCCCATAACTATAGGAGTGACCATCAACTACAATTTTTTTGTTAAAAAGTAAACAAAAACAAAATAAAATACACGTGTTCATGACTAAGTTGCTGTCTTTCGGTTTTTGGCTAATAAAGATGACTTAAAGTAGCCCCAAAAACAAACACACAAAAAAAAAAAAAACTCAGTCTAAAATCATTGTTGATTTTTTTTTTTAAATAATTCATAACTGTTTTGTCCCAAAAAAAAAAAAAAAAACAAATGGCACAAAGCAATAACAACAAAGAAGAAAAAAACCAAACAAACAAAGGAGAAAACAATTAAGCAAAATGTGTTGCTATTAGATTAGCAGGGACGGCTTGGCCAGATGCACTGTGGTGCCCAACATAGGCGTCCTCTGGCTCATCGCCGGGTAGAGAGGGGGGCAAATCCACATACCGGGGGACCCGCTGCAAGATAGCAAAATTATGCAGCGCAGCACAGGCCATGATGATATCTATGACTTTTTGGGGTCATACTGAAGGGATACCCCGGTATGGTCCAAACATCTAAATCGGGTCTTCAATAGGCCAAACGACCTCTCCACCACTGCCCTGGTTTTGCGGTGCGCCCTATTATAGACCTCTTGGGCGGCATTCTGTGGGTGGAGTACAAGCGTCAACAGCCTCGGGAGGAGTGGATATCCCGAATCTCCTTGCAAAATTAAAGAAAACAAAAAATATAAAAAAATTACTACATAAATTGAAGCCAAAAAATGCTCATCTACCTGAATAAGAGGCTAGGTGACATTGGGCAAAAAACATGAGCATACATATTGCACAGGACAAATCGACCAAGAAACATATCTAATAGATGGGGGCCCAAATTAGAGAACCAATATTGCGGATGCTGGTCAATCAGCCAGACTGTTAAGAGCTATTGGTTTAAGTCTGTGCTGCTCAGCAATCTTGGATGAGTTAAGTTTTCAGGACCCATTTTCTGCTTTGTCTGAGGAGGGACTAGTTACAATGTGGGAATATTTACAAGGAGGGAATATTTACAATGAAGGAATAATAACAAGGAGGGACTAGTTACAATGAGGGAATATTTACAAGGAGGGAATATTTTCAAGGAGGGAATAATTACAAGGAGGGACTAGTTACATTGAGGGAATATTTACCACGAGGGAATAATTACTAGGAGGGAATATTTACAAGGAGGGAAAAATTACTAGGAGGGAACAATTACAAGGAGGGATTATTTACAAGGAGGGACTAAAAAATGAAAGTACACCATAAAATAAGGAAAAGTTAATTTCAACGAGCCATTCGCCAAAAATTGCAGGCAGCCAAGCATCTTGGTCATACCTGAAATTGCTTGCCCCTCCCTTGTGGTGCGGGCTAACCATGGCCGCAGCTCACTATACAACTTATGGAGGGAAGCGCGATTAAGCCAGGTGAGCTCGAACAGCTCAACGTCATGCATGCCGTTGATGTCCATGCATCGCCGCCGGTGCAATCTGGACTCTGACCTCTGGACGATCTCAATGCCCAGGAGCAAAAGATCTTGATGCTCCTCAAAGCCACTGGAGCCATCCATAACACTAGGCTGCTTGTTCCGTGGTCAAAATGGTTCCGTAAGGGGATCGTAAAGGAAACTGTTTTATTGGGTGTTGGCCCCTGGGCAATCCGCTCTCTGAATTAATCGGAAGCCCATTGCAATAATGTAAGTGTTCTGAACGATCGCAACATTTCAGATTTTGATGGGAAAAGGTCTCGAACTAACAAAAAAGCCTTTGGATCATCAAAAGAGCATATACGCTTTACTACGAACGTTCGTGCGAGTAGAAAATGGACAAAAAAAAGCAAAAAAAAGTAACACCCACCCAAACTTTCACAGACAGCTATGGAAGTCCGTACGAATGTGTCTTTGAATCGAGCCTCATGTCAGTATTGCTGTCCCTATCCGTAGCTATGCTGTTTAGCATCTGAACATTTAATATTTGTGGTAGCATTTCATTATGGTATTGTTCTGTGTCCTCTTCCTGGAAGAAAATGCTAGCAATATCTTACTATAAAGTCACATTGTTCCAAATTTACTTGGAGATCATGTGGGTTTTTGGGCCCCTCACCACATCAGAAATGACACCCAACCACTTGCAGAATGACTGTCTTGTTCTCTGGTGTCCAACAGCTGAGGCCACATTAAAGTGACAACAGGAAATGTTCACATTCCAGACTCGTTGTTAAATTATCCCCGGTGACCAGTTCACAAGAGAACATTGTTGATCATATCTCAGCTCATCTCTCACCCTCACTGGGGCCAAAGTCACTGCAGCAACATTCTGTCACTTTAAAGCTGATCTCTGAGCATGAAGAAATTGTGTTGCATCATGTAAAACATCATAGATTGTGTGTGTGGCACTGCACTAGTTAATGTTTAAAGGGACTGTACAAGCTCACAAAGAAATAACCTGCAGGCTTGATGCTTATGAACAATGAAAAGCCTAAATAGCATATCAGCAGTGGATGCTCACGTGATGTGCCCCCCCTACAGCCTGGCAACGACAGATCCTGCTCCACCGTGACTGGCAGCAGGGACACGCATAGAAGACATTGCAGAGTACACTATTCACAAAAGTGACATCACCAAAACAGGACTGGCTTAGCCTGCACTAGTAGGGATTGAGACTATGGGTTGGCAAGTAAGTGATATTTTATAAGATGAACCTGAACAGGCACTTTAATGAGCTTACCTATTTTGGGAAAGTTGTGGCCCCATCAAGAAAAGGATGAATGGGGGAAAAACCTTTCCTGGCACATGAACAACAAACCACTGGGGTCCTGCTGGCTGAGGTGGCAGTGGCACTGGCACTGACCCCACATGGCGGGGGCCACTCCCCGCCTGCTTAGAGACACTGAGGGCACATCGGCACCCTGACCAGAGATGAAGAGAACACATTGGGTTCCTCCAACCCCACCTGCCCAGAGACTCGTGAGTGCAGTGGCGCCCCTTAGCCCCAAAGCCCTGGCGGGCCACTTCACCAGAATGCATAAATCTACTAAATGTTTTACAGCAAACAGCACCCACTGGGTCTCTGGCAGTAGCCACCAGGTCTTTGTATGGGTGAGCGAGTGCGGCGGGGAGGAAAAAAACAAGCCCAGAATTTGCCACCTTACCCATTGCGCCGCCTCCTCCCCGCCTCACATGGCCTTGTAGATGGTGCGGCCCTGATAACATGCCTACCTGTCCTTACTGAGCTATAGTGTTTATTGTAAAGGGTGTGAGACCATTTTCTGTTTCTGGAGCCTATAAGAACCCAGGACTGGCTTATTCCCTCTCCCCAGGGCATCCCAAATTGGGGTGCCACGCTCTGTTAAACCCCCCAAATCACCCAATATCCTTACCTGTCCAAGCCCATGGCACATGCATCACTCGCATCCCTTCTCGGCTGTGCGCAGCCACGCTCACCACAACTGAATGTCTGTGCTTGGCCATGTACAGCCTATGATGTGTGTGGCTGGAGATTCCATTCAGCTTCTCCAACCGCACATTAATATGCGTGGCCGGAGAAGCAGATTGGACGAGGAGAGGGAAGTTTACTTGTGTACGTCGGGGTTTGACACAGCGGGGCATCCCAAACCAGGGTGCCTCAGGGGGACGGGCCAAAAGCCAGGACAGTGAAAATAACGGGTTTTGGTCCAATTTAAATGTTTTTTGCAAAGCAGATAGTAAAGCAAGTGGAGACCATCAACAGCAGAACTTGACCTTACCATTAAATAATTTTGGTTTAGGTTTCTGAATGAAAGACTTTCTGTTGGCTTATGACATTAAATGTCACTGCACAGAGATATGGAAATATCTCTATAAACAAAGCACCTTATTTATTTTGCCTCGATTAACCTTCTGTGGCTTCTGATAGACAGCAATCATGTGATGGTAGCTGTCACTTCTCTTTCTTTGACATATTTACGGAACTGTGTCTGTTTAGCAGCCCTCAGGAAAAGATTGTGTAATAGGGTTGTATAATATGTGTAATAGGGTTGTATAATATTAGAGCAGCGCCTGAGTGGGTGGGCTGGGGACCACGCCTAGCCCAGTTGGCCCAAAAAAGTGCATCCCACTGGGGAGTCACCCTGTGGGCTCCATGGTGAATGTGTTTATGCCTTGTGTTTATATATAAACAAGTATGGAATAAAAAAACATTGGTTGTGATGCCTTTTATGTTAACATGCTATTAAAATGGACAGTATAAAATAAACAAAAGCACATACTCAACTTTTGTCTACCCAGACCACTGCTAACTACGTTCCAACTTACTTGAGCACACACATTCCATTCATTTCAGTGACTAGGGCGTGGCTATTCACTGTAACTGATGCCGGGGGGGAGGGGGGGGGTTGAATAGTTCCTCTTAGATGAACACTGAGGTACTCAATCTCTGGATCCTGTGGGTACTTTTTATACCACTGGACTAGAACGAAAGTGATGCTGGGGGAAAAAGATTTTTAAAATACTTTTGCTACTTTGATAAGACAATGCACAAGCATATGGTCCCTGTAACATAATGTTTATTTAGGTGTTAAAGAGACTCTGTAGGCAAAGTGCATAAATTGTCATTCAGTAGCTCACCTCATCATGGCAGTGCTTTCCTTTCCTGTCAGAATGTAACTGCTTCTGAAATAGGGCTAGGCTGGTGGTGTAGAGCTCCACATCATCAGACCGTGGACACTGGGAGAAAGGGAGAACACCCAGGGTGATGAGAATGTCTGTCTTACAGCCCCCCCCCCCTGCTGATTATTATGCGGCATCACAGAGCCAAGGCCCTTGGCCAAATATTTTAAAAGATATATCATAAGGTGAAAATGTAAACCTTGATATCTTGGCCATTTCTTCTACAATTTAAAAACTGAAAACAGTATAGGACAGTGCCAAACATACAATGGCCTTTTCCTTCTGTATCCCTTTAACATCCTCAGTCGCTCCATGTTAACCCAGCCACAAGTAAACAAGCTTGTTCACACCTGCCCTCTGTTTAGACAGTGGAGCGAGGAGAACAGGTGCAGCTGTTCCCTATTAATGTTCACCTGACATTTGGAAACCACCCACAAGAGCCTCACAGACATGAAACTATTGAACCAAATTAGGCAATAATCATTTTGGGCCATATTTATCAAGAACTTTTGCCAGACTACGCCACATTGGTGCAAATTAGAGTAGTGCATAATATAGATTATAATGTTCTCAGCATGTTGCTGCATCACTCATGTATAGCAAATATGTGTTTTTGCAGTGCAGAAACGTGCACCAGTGTATATGTTAACATATTTTGCACCTATTTGGCGTAATCTAGCAAAAGTGGTTGATAAATCAAGGCTAGGGAGGACTCCGTCCCTCATAACATGGCCTAAGAATCTAAAAGAGAGGCTGTTAGCTTCTATCCTTGTCCTGAGCTAGTAGGCCTCTTGCTAATAGTATCTTCCCTATCCAGTGCAGTGACCCCGCTTTTCCTTACCCATTCCTAGAGACTTGGAATTGTTGAGTCCCCCCTTTGTAAGTACATTAACAGAACATGGTTGGGATTATATATTGGGCATATAAGCCTCCTGTCCCAGGGTCTCCACCACTTTTGTGGGTTTGCAGTCCTGTTGGCACACTTGCTGCGATATGCTTTGTTGCCTGAATACATGTTTCTGTGCAATGTGTGTTGATTGGCTGCCCACTCCAAGAAAGATGTACTGTGGAGTGTGAGGACAGGACAAGCTTCAGAGCAGGGTGGGTTGCATCAAGAGATTATGGCAGTACAGTACTTTTGTTTGTTGAATTTTGTCCAGTGACCCCATAGATCCATGTTCTCTGATCTAGCCCAACACTCTCTCTGATGGAGAGCTCTGCCTTTGAAACTCTCCCCAGTACACCTAACATCTATAGACTTGCCGCATATGTAGTGTGATATCTGAAATAATCTCAGTGGTTTTATGTAACTCATTCTATCCTGGCACATCTTGTGTGATGTGACACAGCTGTGACATTGTGTTTTTTCCAAGTATACAGCACGTCCTTTTTCACTTATTCCTTACGTCTGGGTTATCATCCACAAGGTGGCGCAGTGGACTGCAGAAAGACTTGTGGCATCTCCTGGCCCTATAAAAAGCCAGGAACCTCCCACAAATTCCCAGTTTCCTTCTGCAGTCGGACTGCGAAGATAGAAGATGGCTCTCTCTCTATATTGCGCAGGTGAGCAAGGCAACTAAGCCTGCGGCCCTGCAAGTCTATTCCCATCCGATTCTGGACTCCCACTGCCTCCTAGCCTTGGCTGACAGATCGGGTGAAGGTAGAAGAGCACTAGGGTCAAGTGCTCCAGGAGCGCTGCTCCAAGCCGCAGACCCTGTACTACAAAGGGTAGCCGGCCATAGGCTTTATGGTGAGCCTACTAGGGATGCGGTGTTCATGCACTACCTTCTGAGGAGGTGAGTTATTTGGGGACTATGTCCTCTTCTTTTACTTCTGGGGCTCCCCCCTCCCCTCCCTGGCCATGAATACTCGCCGCTGCCTTCCCTCGTCTCCCTCTCTTCTCCCCCTCTCTGACTCCGTTCGGGGGGGGGGGGGGGGAGCCGGTGGCAGTGGTGGTGAGTGGTGTTTTCTGAGGTAATTTGGTGATTTTGGTGTGTTGGTGTTTTTAGCTGCCGCGCAGCTTTGTACTACGCTCCGCAGCTGTGGACGCTATAACCTGAGGTAAATTTGCTTTGTCATGGCCCCGGCCGGGTCACGTGAGCGCCGTTTTTGTGCTCTTCAAGGGGGGGGCGGGGCCTGGTGATGCTGTGGATCGCGCTGTTCCCCTGCGGCCCGCCCCTCAAGGTACCTTAGCCGGCGCCATTTTGTACAAACTGCGTGTCTGGTTTTCTTCATTCCCGGCTGCAGCGCTGCTTTCCCTGGTGTATCGCTTTACCTATCGGTCTGTGCCTGAGTGACCCCATGGTGTCTTTGGTCAGAGAGTCCCCCTTGGGGGGGCTTTTTATTGACCCTGGGATTTTCATGTGCTGCGGGATGCTCATGTGTATTTTTACTTATGTCTTTCAGGCAGGATACCATTGGGTTGTGGTTTCTCCCAGCTCCACTCCTTCCTCCCCCTCATTCCCCCCTTTATTAACTTCTGGGGGCATCCCGTGGGAGGGCATCCCAGGTGGCTTCTGTCTTAAGCCTTTACCCACTACTGGTCTATTGGGCCTGTGTTAATCACCATATGGAGGCTTCAGGGGATAGCGTGCTTGGGGGCCCTGCGGGGCAAGCCCGGCTATGTTCCATGTGTGGGTATCCCCTGTGATTAACAGTGTCACGGTGTGCGAATGCCGTGTGCTGACAGTGTCATTGCGCTGCAAGCTGGTTTGCCTGCTTCGCTTCCCAGCTCTGCACCTCCCTCTGCTTCCCCTACTTCCCTGCTCCTGCAACTAGGCCCCTGTGAGGGCACTGTTAGCAGGGAGTCTCATTCTGATTTGGCTCTGCGGGTGCCTAACATTGAGAGGCAGCTTGCCAGGCCTGTTCCTAGGAAGGCCTCTGGCAAGAAGCGGCACCTGGATCCCAGGCCCTCCCCCCTTGCTAAGGTGTATGTGGGGATTGATGAGTTTGGTGGCTGTCACCCTCTTGAGATGGGGGAACTTTCCCAGGATTCTGACTCCTCTGGGAACCAGCAGGAGGGTTGCGATAATGACCCTGGGTCGGTGTCCGGAGAGGATTCATGGTACCCTGAGGACACTGATAATCTGCTGTCACATATTTTTGATATATTGCACATTGCTGCCCCTGATGTGGCTAAGAGAATACAGGGGGAGCTCTTTCGATCTGGTAAACAGTGTCCAGAGTTCCCTGAACAGGAACATTTTACCTTTTTTGGTACTTAAAGAATGGGAATGTCCTAGCAGGCTGCCTGCTGTGCCCAAGGGTTGGATAAAAGGTATAACTTTCCTGCTGATCTTGTTAAGAAGGCTTGTCCAATACTTCGGTCATGCCTGAGGACCGGCGCATGGATCAATTGGCCTGCCATGCTTTTACCTGTGTGGGGGCTGGATTGCGTCCGACCTGTGCCGCTGCCATTACTGCTATTGTCCTCAAGAGGCTGCTCAAGCGTCTCCTTGATGGTGCTACAGCTGGTAGCGGGGGGGGGGGGGGGGACTATAGTACTCTCTTACTTTGTTCTGGTTTAGTGCCATTTCGGGGGTCCTCCATCCTCCTCCCTTCCTTTCGGCTCCCAGAGGAGGTCGTGGCTCCCTCTTCTCTAGTGGCCGCAGAGATTCTTGGGGCCGTGGCAGATCCCGTGGTCGCCCCGGTCTCTCCTGGATACTAAGCCCAAACCCTCTCACAAGCCCCCTCAGGCATGAAGGGGCGTCCTCACCCATCCGGGTGGGGGGACGGTTTCAGCTCTTTGCTCACGTCTGGAGGCTTCATGTCTCAGACCGGTGGATACAGGAGGTATTGTCCTCCGGTTACAAGATCTGAAGGGACTTAACAAATTGTCAGATTCAAGCATTTTTGTATGGAGAATACGCTCTGCTGTCAGTACCCTTCGCCCGGGTGACTTCATGACCACTGTGGACATCAAGGATGCTTATCTTCATGTGCCTATCTTTCCAGGTCATCAGAGATTTCTAAGGTTCGCGCTGGATGATCAGCATTAACAGTCTGCGGCTCTGCCCTTCGGTATCACCTCGGCACCTCGGGTGTTTGCCAAGATACTGGCGGGAGTGATGGCTCTGCTACGGATCCAGGACATCCGCATCATTCCTTACCTGGACGACATCCTGATTGTGGCCCAGTCCTTTCCTCGGGCTGAGCAGGACACTCAGATGATGACCTCCACTCTAGTGTCCTTCGGCTGGGTGTTCAACTTTCCCAAGTCTTCTCTGTCCCCGTCCTTGGTGAGGTCCTTTCTGGGCATGACTCTGGATACCTCTCAGGTCGGGGTGTTCCTTCCTCAGCAGAAGGTGGAGAATCTTCAGATGCAGGCTCGGGCTCTGCTATCATGTCCTCATCCCTCCATCCGTCAGGGGATGCAGTTGGTGGGCCTGATGGTGCCCTGCTTCAAGGCAGTCCCCTTTGTTCAGTTTCACATGAGACATCTTTAGTTACTCCTCTTGTCAGTTTGGGATCGGGACCCTGTGTCCTTGGATCAAGAGTTTGCTCTCTCCCCTCTGGCCAGACGGTCCCTCTCATCGTGGCTGGACTCCAGGAACCTTATAGTGGGCAGGACCTTCCTGCCCCCGTGCTGAGAGAAGGTCACCACAGATGCCGGTCTGACCGGTTGGGGAGGCTTCTAGAAGTCCTTGAGGTTCCAGGATCGGTGGAGCCCACAAGAGGCCCATGCTTCCATCAAAGTCCTGGAACTGAGGGCGATCAGATCGGTTCTTTCTTGCCTGACCACTCACCTTCGGGGTCGGGCTGTTCAGATCCGCTCAGTCAACCAGATGGTGGTTGCCTACATCATTCATCAGGGAGGAACTCGGAGCAAGCGAGCCTTCAAGGAAGTGTTCCTGATCCTGTCTTGGGCGGAACAGCATGTTCCCGGCATCTCAGCGGTCTACATTCCGGGGGTGGAGAACCAGGAGGCGGACTCCCTGAGCAGGGGGACGTCTTGTATGGGGGAATGGTCCCTCAACAACCGGCTGTTCTCTCCCTGTGTCATCGCTGGGGGCAGCCGGACGTGGACCTGTTTGCGTTTCGCCACAATCACAAACTACCCAGATTTGACTCTCTGTCTCAGGTTCCTCTGGTCTTCGCCACGGATGCATTGGCAATTCCTTGGAAGAAGTTTCGGCTTCTCTATGGTACCTGCCATCCTGGTGGCCCCTTGTTGGCCTTGAAGGGTTTGGTTCGAAGACGTCGTGCAGTTGGCAGTAGACCGGTACATCTTGCCCAAGGATCCAGATCTCCTCACTCAGGGGCAGCTACGCCACCCCAATTTACAAACGCTGGCTTTAACGGCTTGGCTGCTGAAACCTCCATCTTGATGGAAAAGGGGTTACTTGCTTCTGTTGTTGATACCATGATTAGGACTAGGAATAAGTCCTCATCTTTTATCTATTACAGGGTCTGGCATGCTTACATTGCCTGGTGTGAGTCCAAGTCTCTTCCCTGTAGGGTTTTTTCTTTTCACAGAATTCTGGAATTCTTGTAACATGGTTTGGATTTGGGCCTTCAACTTAGTACCCTGAAAGGCCATGTTTCAGCTCTGGCAATTTTTTTCCAAAGATTTTTTGCCAATCACCGGCTGGTTAAAACTTTTTTCCAGGGTGTTTCTCATGTGCGTCCACCCCGTAAGCCTTTGCTACCAGTCTGGGATCTGAATCTGGCGTTGTCTGCTATGCAAGGGCCTACCTTTAAGCCTATCCGTAAGGCCACCTTGCCCATTTTGATTCTTAAGGTAGCCTTTTTGGTGGCTATCACTTCTGTAAGGTGAGTTTCTGAGCTAGCGGCGCTTTCCTTCAAACCTCCTTATTTTGAGCGGCATCAGGATAAGGTGGTGTTTCGGCTTAAGCCAGATTTCTTGCCTAAGGTTGTGTCTACCTTCATCTCAATCAGGACATTGTCTTGCCTTCATTGTGTCCTATCCTGCTAATTCCAAGGAGCGGACTCTGTATTCTCTGGATGTGGTCAGGGCTCTGAAGTTCTCTTGCTACTGAGACTTTAGGAAGTCTGATGCTTTGTTTGTTCTCACTTCTGGGTCTAGGAAGGGTTTGCCTCCGGCTAAATCCACTATCAGCAAGTGGATCCATCAGGCGGTGGTGCAGGCCTATTCTGCTAAGGGGTAGGATCCTCCCTTCCATCTTACTGATCATTCCACTCGTGCTATTGGTGCATCTTGGGCCTTTCAGCACCAAGCTTCTGTTGAACAAGTTTGTAAGGCCGCAACTTGGTCTTCTGTTCATACTCTTTCCAAGTTTTACAAGGTTGATGTTAGGGCCTCAGCTGATGCTGCTTTTGGCCGCAAGGTTCTTCAGGCGGCAGTGGATTGAACTGCCCGCCTTTGCTTCTTGGGGATCCCACCCTACCTTACGGACACTGCTTTTGGATGTCCCAGACGTAAGGAATAAGTGAAACAGGACATGCTGTATACTTGGAAAAATACAATTCTGTGAGTACTCACCTGTAGAATTGTTTTTGTAGTATACAGCCCGTCCTGTTTCATCCCTCCCTTGTTATTATTATTCTTGGTCACCTCTGTATGGTGATTTGTTCAAATGTTCTTTTTGGGATTTCTTTCATTATTGTTCTCCCGGCTTCTTGTCTAACTGCTTTGTAACACTGGGAATTTGTGGGAGGTTCCTAGCTTTTTATAGGGCCGGGAGATGCCACAAGTCTTTCTGCAGTCCACTGCGCCACCTTGTGGCGGATAACCCAGACGTAAGGAATAAGTGAAATTGGACGTGCTGTATACTACAAAAACAATTCTACAGGTGAGTACTCACAGAATTGTATTTTTTAGATGTATGGCCCTTAATGTCAACTTGAGTTTTATTTTTATGCTGATGAATGAATCGCTTCACATCTTTTCAACCCACAACTTCTGCCCAATGTGAAGATTTTAGGCTGCATGAACACTGAAGGAAGCCATGCAATATACATATGTATACATATATATATATACATGGTACTGAGTACATGCAGTACCGAAGACATCTACAGTTTGTTCTCTCTAGGACCGTATTTGGTTTTCAGGCTGTTCTAGCTGTAAAGCAGGAGATTACTGAAAGGAGAGAGTAAATACTGATGCAGGCCCCTGGTGAGGTGGACTGCATGCTGGGAGCAGCTGGTTTATAAGCATATATCCCTATGGCCAGTCCACCTAAGCTCATATCTGCTTGCAATGGTTACAATACGATTTCTGTGGGGTACTACCTTTTTCCCCTTTTGGGGAGAGGGAGCAGGGGTCAAGGAATCTATTCCTGTGAGAAAATCCCTTTCACTACCATCAGGATTTATTTCATTAGGGACCTTAGGGGCTTAAGCATCCATATTGAGGTGCTCTTGGTAAAGCACTTGCCTTTGCTGAAGTTGTCTGGTACTGTGTACTGTAAGGGACACATTTTGGGGTAGTAGCAGTTTTTAGGCAGGGAGATTTCTCAGACCATTGGGGACTCTGTCTGTGTCTAAGGTGGGGGACAAAAGTGTAGTGCAACCCCAAATTACTCACTGCTGATTCCCCCAAGCAAAAGTAGGACACAGCAGACAGTTTTTCTCCTTAAGTAGCACAATTGTCTTATACTACAGCTTACGCTTCACAGTGGATATCACACTGCCTCTTAGCTTTAAAGTGGAAGAAAACCCAAGATTTTCACTCTCTCCAGTCCCCCCCTTTCCAGAATGCGGAGCTAATTAACCTCTTTCAAGCCCACGGTGCGCCCGTCTGGCCAATCAGCTTCTCCTGACACGCATATTAATGTACAGCTAGAGAAGCTGAATGAAATCCCTAGCCACACTTATGAGCAGGGACTGTGCACAGCCGAGAAGGCTTGGGGAAAAGATAAGTTTACTGGGCGCCCTGGGGTATTTCACACAGCAGGGCATCCTAGTTCAGCATTACTCGCAAGCTTCCTAACTCTACAGTTCACTATCTTACAAGCCTCACAATCCTCTCTTACGCAATTGGGTGTGCTATAGTTTTGGATCAAATTGTTGGATACTGCTTGCTACAGCTGAAGGCAACAAAGTACCTGTATTGAAAAAGTGAATGTCACTATCAGTATACTGTAATTTGCAAGCAGAGGTATCTGATCATTGGAGTAAAACACTTTTTTTTTAGAATCAATGGAGACCTTCTTAACATCTGTGTTCTCAATTCAGCAACCTTGAAAAGTATACATATATATTGTGGAGTGAAGATAAGGTCATGTTATTGAATTTGCGCCTGTTTTTGTATATTGCCAGCATGTCCCAGGTGCTGACATGCAGTGATCACAGAGATGCTTTTCCTTTGACGCTACGGCAAGCATGTCTGAAGTTTATTGAAGAGCCTTTTCGTCCTGCTTCGTGTGTGCGCTTACGTCCACCACTTTAAATTCCAGTAGACCAAAAACGCAGTTGCAACACTTATCTGTTGCCTCCTTGCTGTGATGGGCTTCCAAAGTTCTGAAAATCATCACATAGCAGAGTCATCTCTGAGGGGGCTGTAACTTGCTTTCATGTTTAGTTTTATTTGTCATCATTCAAATGCACCATTAGGGTTCATGAAAGCATTTTCTTAGAATGCCTGCAGATGTGGAAGTCATGTGGATGCCATACAGCCCGCGTGAGTATGCGGTGCTCAGCTCTCAGAATTGACCATGGAAACCGTAAAACACAGCACCAAACATTAGACATTGCCATAGTAAAGTGTGTTGTGGACCCAGCAAAAGGGATGCAATTAATATTTGTCATAATTATTTACCAAATGTTATGATATGAAATAGTGAGTTGTAGGTTAATTTTGGGCCGGGGGACCCTTTAATCCAGGGATGTCTAACTCCAATACTTAGCGGGCCAAAATTAATAACTTGGACAGGATCACGGGCCAACCTTGATATTTATTAAAAAAATGTCTATCCAACAGCACATGCGCACAGCCATTTGGCAGCCAGCTCAGCCTGGTTGATAGACCGCTGGTGTCGGTACGCGAAAGTCTGACTCCGACTACTCTATCTACCATATTTTTCGCCATATAAGACACACTTATTTTTCCCCAATGTTGGGGCTCCTTATCTCACCTTTCCATCGTTCCCACGCTGCTGGCCAGTTCGCCATAGCCACAGGAGGCCAGAAGATGGAGGAATGACGGGCAGGGCAACCGATCCCTACCTGCTGTATCTATCGCCGCTTGCCGGATCGGTTGGCTGTCTGCTGCTCCTCCATCTTCTAACCTCCTGTGGCTGTAGCGGGCTGGCCAGCAGTGTGGGTACGATGGAAAGGTGAGTTACATTTTTTCTTTTGCCTATGGGGAATGGAAGGAGGGGATGCCACACTGCCTATGGGAATGGGAGGGGGATGCCACACTGCCTGTGGGAATGGGAGCAGGGTTTCCACACTGCCTATGGGAATGGGAGGGGAGAATGCCACACTGTTTATGGGAATGGGAGGGGGGAATGTCACACTGCCTATGGGAATGGGAGGGGAGAATGCCACACTGTTTATGGGAATGGGAGGGGGGAATGTCACACTGCCTGTGGGAATGGGAAAGGGAATACCACTCTACCTATATGGGCAATGGGAGGGGGAAATGCCACCCTGTCAATGGGGAATGAGGGGATACCACATTGCCTATGGGAATGGGAGAGTGAATGCCACACTGCCTATGGGAATGGGAGGGTGAATGCCACACTGCCTATGGGAATGGGAAGGGGGGGAATGCCACACTGCCTATGGGAATGGGAGGGGAGAATGCCACACTGTCTATGGGAATGGGAGCAGGGTTTCCACACTGCCTATGGGAATGGGAGCAGGGTTTCCACACTGCCTATGGGAATGGGAGCAGGGTTTCCACACTGCCTATGGGAATGGGAGGGGAGAATGCCACACTGTCTATGGGAATGGGAGGGGGGAATGTCACACTGCCTATGGGAATGGGAGAGGGGATACCACTCTACCTATATGGGCAATGGGAGGGGGAATGCCACCCTGTCAATGGGGAATGAGGGGATACCACATTGCCTATGGGAATGGGAGAGTGAATGCCACACTGCCTATGGGAATGGGAGGGTGAATGCCACACTGCCTATGGGAATGGGAGGGTGAATGCCACATTGCCTATGGGAATGGGAGGGTGAATGCCACACTGCCTATGGGAATGGGAGGGTGAATGCCACACTGCCTATGGGAATGGGAGGGTGAATGCCACACTGCCTATGGGAATGGGAGGGTGAATGCCACATTGCCTATGGGAATGGGAGGGTGAATGCCACATTGCCTATGGGAATGGGAGGGTGAATGCCACACTGCCTATGGGAATGGGAAGGGGGGGGGAATGCTACACTGCCTACGGTAATAGGAGGGAGGAATGGTTTAATTTGGTTTAAAAGAGGAGATGATATACAATGCGGGTATAATGCAGTGTACCTGCGTTGTGATTGTGTTGTGTTTGCGCTGCCATAGAATTTACCATTTATTTATTGTGCAAAAAATGTTTTTCTTTTCAAAAATGCAAAACAAACACATTGCCAACTCATCAAAAGCGTAACATTTGTTTTGATACAATGTACCTCTGGCATATTTACACCTGCTCTAAACGCAACAGAGAAGTGTGAACAGAGCCTAAGAAAAATGGCTGCTGAAGTGGATTTCAGCAGATCATCAGGGTTGGGAGCCCACTCAGAACAATGCTTCTGATGATCCAGGCTAGATGGTGATATAAGAGCTTCCTGATTATTGGCTAACTTTACTATTTAAGCATGTCTCACCGGGGAGTGGGGTATCTGGGTAACTTTATTGTCACACCAAGGTGGGAGGCAGAGTTTTCACCCACTGCCTGCCAGTGTTGGTTTTGCCAAGGGATCCATATGTTTGCAGACATTGGGAAACCCAGTAATTAGCTTTGGAGAGCCTTAACTCGGGGTGCACCCCACTTTAGGATGCTTTGCAGGTAACAAATATGGTTCTCACCTTGTTTTGTCACTGATTGTTTCAGACATTCAGCGTTGTAATGCCCAACTTACTATCTGTCTTCTAATCACAGATGTTCTTTATCATAAAACTAAGTTTTGGAGGTCCCTAGACCTATCATTTTGTGCTAATATGTTAAAGATGCTTCTTCTTTTCAAAAGCTTTAATGCCCTCCTACAGTAATTGCCCTCAGGTCAGCTCCACAACATTCAGCAACATAAAGTTGCCCCTACTAAGAAATGGCACTTCTTATGGAATTTCTGTTACATTGTATATTTGCCATAAACCTAAGTGGTTTGGCCTTACCTTACATTTATGTTTGCTATTTGGCTTCCCAAATCTCACTTGTCTCCATGGCAGAGGCCCCCTGACTCAATACCTACTACTAGTGATTCTTCCCTATTGTCTCTTCCTCTTATCTCTCAGGCTGTAACCTCTTAATGACGGATCTCTCCTATTTATTTCATAGCATTCACTTTGAACATTGTAGCATCGTTATTGTAATAGGCTATTTATGTACTCTCTGTTTTACCCTGTCTGTATTTACTACTTGTACAGCACTAGGGGCGCAGTCACTATAAAAAACAAAACAATTATAACACGAAAAAGGATTGAGCTAATAATGCAAAAACTCTACTGGACCTTAAAGGGCCACTCCAGCTCCTCCCTGCAATATAAAAATAACCCCTGCCCTGTCCCCGCCAAATAGCGATTAAGCTCAAGTAATAAAAGAAAAAAAAGATACCTTAACCCCGAATCCAGCCCCTGAAGTCAGCAGTACCGCAGCAGTGGCACCGAATGGCCGCCACTATCTTCCTGAAGTCCCAGCTGGCCGTTGGGAGCAGATGTTCTCTGCATCGCGCTCACACGATGCACTGCTCCAAGCGGCCAGCCAGAACTTCCAGGAAGATGGCGGTGGGCGTTCATCAGCTTCGGGGGTTGAGTGTCTTTTTTTTTCTCTTGCATTCACTCTACCCCCAGTACAGCACTGTTTTTTAAAATGCCCTTTCTTTCTTTGCCAACTTTGTCAAAACCCAAGATTTTAACTATCCAAGTTTTGTTCCGTACCCAGGGGGCATCCTGAATCCCGACTATATAACTGGAATTCAGCTTTAAAGCGGACCTTCAACCCTGAATAAGAGCCTATCTTGTATGTTCCCCCCACCCCCTACATACAATTAAAAATCACCCTACCTGCACCTATTGTGTTTTTTTTTTTAATCTTTTAACATCCAAGATGGCGGCCCGTGGAGTCTGAGGCTGACTGCAGACCGGAAGTGTCTTCTGAATATGCTGCTCTGCATTCTGGGATTGCTGTCCTTTTCCTGCTCTGCTCTGTCTATACAAAGCTCAGCTATAACCCAGCCTCCTGCACTTTTTACCCCTCTCCTCAATATGTGATGCTTCCGAGACAAGATGGCAGCACCTGTATCCTAGAGTCCAGAAAAGAATTGAAGCCCAGTGAGGGAAAGAATAAGTGACTCAAAACTTAATATACATTTTAGGTGCTGGGGGATAGTTTTTTAAGGGTTGGGGCTTTTCATTAAATGATGCTGAAGGTCTGGTTTAAGTCCGAATCACTTGTTATGACTTCTAGCCATATTTACTATCTAGGATTTAAACCCTCCTAATGTTATCACTTGCAGTTACTGCCATTTTATTTTAGCTAGCATCTAGATAGCAATCGTCTTGCTATCATATGTATGTGTTTTTATTAATAAGACATTGTCCTTCTAGAGGGCCTCTAAGTTCGGTCAGGTGAATGGTGCAGGGCTAATGTGCTATGGAGAGGGTTATTGGCAGTATACTTTTGTTAAGCCGCCTTTTCAGTTTAACAATGAATGAAAGCAAGTTGCCGAAAGGTGAGGAGACTCTGAAAACTGACCTCTAAAGTCTTTCATTTCAACCTCTGAAAGATCAGCACTCAGATTCAGTTTTTGTTGTGCCAGATATATTGTTGATTAAAGGTCACCGTGAAGCTGGAATCCAGAAACAGATGACACATACGGTGGATATAAAAAGTCGGCACACAATGGCAGGTTTTTGAAGAATCATTTCAGAACTTTTTTCACCTTCAATGTGACCTATAATCTGTACAATTCCATTGAAAAACAAACTAGAAGGGGGTATAGGGGTCACCTGGACACCTTACCAGTCCTCTCTAAGTAGATAAAAAATAAAACACCACACAAAATTAGACATATTATATTATTTCGAAAGCATGCTATGACAAACTAGAACCCATATTTAAATCTGGGATAAAGTAATGATGGATACTTATGCAGGCTGATTTTTAGTAAGCTATTTATGAATATATAAACTCAAGTCCTATAGTTAAAGAGGAACGAACATAAAATAAAAAGGGGCCGATTTCCCCCCCACCACCACCACCTTTTGGATGTCGCCGCTGCCTTCCGTGGCAACATCCGACTGCTTCGGGGCTCGATCCTCGTTCCCACTGGCTTAGCCATCTGTAAATGACAGACTTTAGCCAGCCTCTTCAAAGTCCAACGACGCTCAGCGAAATCTCGTGAGATTTCGGCCGGCTCCATTGCATCCTAGCCATGTGCACAGGAGCCAGATTGGGGCCATGCACAGTGCCTGATAGGATGCAAGATGACGCTGCCCGTGGGAAGGTTGCGGGAATTCGAGGGAACTGGAAGATGGATCCCCTGGGGAGGTGAGAGGAAGCCACCCAAAGGTAAAACCAGGGGGGGCGCAGCGGATCAGTGAGGTTTTAACCTCCCCCGATGTTCCTCTTTAAAGTCCCCGTACAGACTTTAAAAAAAAAATCTATATTGACCTTTTATCCACCACAGCTGCACGTCTACTACATTCTTTACAATAAAGTGAGCATGCTGAATCTGCCCTGGCATGCCCCCTTCATTGCAATAAATGGAATACTGTATGTGGGGGGGCGTAAACAAGGCCATGCCGGGAGATGGAATCCCTGGATTCCCACCCTGGGTAAGTATGTAGATGACAGCGCTGGGGGGAAAACCAGACCCGATCCCCTTAAACCAATATTCAGCTAGAAAAAAGCTGGCATAAAGTTAGCTGTCAGCTTATCCGGACCAACAGTCTGGCACAGTTGGAAAAGAAAGGTAGGGGCCATTTTGGAGCTTCTTATCCCAGTATCTCAGCCATGCTGCTTTCTGGATTTAAGTGACAATGCACAGTAACAGGAAGCCCAGCAGCACTTCTTGTTTGCAGGTGGCCTGCAAATGCATGAGCCGCCATTTTATTTCTAACATTTACTACAGCAGAAGTTAGAAAAAGGTTAATTATTTTATTGTCCTGGGGAGGGGTGCATGTGAGCACTGTTTGTTGAATGCAAAAGATAAAGCCTTAAAATATAATGTAAATTTTGCCAATTGATTGACTCAAGGCCATATCCTCTTCTCATGTGGTATATGGTATAGCAGTCTTTAGCCTCTTCCTCTTTACTGTTTCATAATCCTCT
The DNA here is from genome assembly GCA_027917425.1 of Gastrophryne carolinensis. Classification (NCBI taxonomy): domain Eukaryota; kingdom Metazoa; phylum Chordata; class Amphibia; order Anura; family Microhylidae; genus Gastrophryne; species Gastrophryne carolinensis. The sequence continues at coordinate 496,545,317 of CM051235.1, forward strand.
GTCTCTGTGCTTCCCCTTCCGGAACTGACATTTCGACAGGTCGCTTTGTCTGTCATTCAGACATGACAGAAATACATTATTTCAGTGTCAGTGTTCCCATTTCACTAAATAAATGCATAATATCCCATCTTTAGGAGAATTTATTTTACTGCTGGCCACACACTAGGCAGCCCGTGGTCTTAAAAAAAAATAAAACGTAATATTTAAAGCAGACCAAAACACAGGAAATTAACTTACCTAGGTTTACATTTCCAAGTTGGGATTGGTCCGCTATACAATCCCAATTCAGGATGCACCGGAACAAGCTGTAACATGGTCCTGGAGATTTCAGGTTGCAAGGATATTGGTCTGCTTTAATCTGGAGGACCTCATATTACATACCTGGATCTCAAAATGTGATATTGGTTATTTTTTTGCATATGGGCGGCATTGCAATAAACTGGAGTTAATAGGATAGCACACAGGTGGTTCTTAATTTGCTGTCAGAGAGTCAGTGAGGAAGCCAAATCGATTAAAGGCACTGGCACAGTTAAGCCTACATCTCCAGAAAGCTCATTACTCTGGCAGATGGTTGATCATTAGGTACAATAAGGGACAAAGCCATGTATGTACATACCCCATGTGAAGGACCAGATCCCAGCAGCTTCAGGGAGGCAGAAATAGACTCACTCGGCCTGGCCGAGATGGGGAGGCCGATTCATTAATAGCGCCAGGTAGCGACAGATGAGCGACTGTAGCGTGATTTTTTCAGCACCAGCCAGTATTCGCTGTGCTTGGCCGGCGTTAGCTTGATGACAGCGACTCAGTCGGTGTGCGGTAATGTTGAATACGGGCTGGGGGGTCGCTGTTTCACAGGTTCAGCGTTGTATGTGAGCGCCTGACAACGAATGGCCAGAGCGAACGGCTAGCTTCATATTCATCAACAAATCACGCTCCGAATGTGCTGTCGCTGTCCATTCCTTGTTTAAACCCCAGAGCGCTGGCGGCGATGTGTATTAACTAATTTTTAACCCCTAAACAACCATATTTTTTGAATGTAACATTATACATGTTTTCAGAATCATTTTGTAATATGAATACATTAATCTCAGACCTGTTAGATCAATTCTGCACATATTTTTTTTAATTTTTTTTTTGACTTAAAAATAAATCCTAACATTGCAGAAGTGGTCTCCGATTTTTTGACATTAAAAAAAAAAAAAAAAAAAATTAATACCAATTAATTAGGAATAATTATAGATTGCTCCATTGAAATGCATTGGACATCGCCAGGGAGCGACAGCTCATACCTGGCGCTGTGAGGGAATTTGCAGCGGCGCTGTTCGGTCCAGGCGGCTTCATGATGAATGCCGCGCCAGCCGTCGCTCTCGCCGGCGCTAGCCTCATTTTGCTTGATAAATGCATCATTGTGACCGCCGCCGGGCGTACTTGAGTCAGTAGTCGCCGTTAGCTGCCGCTACCTGGCGCTCGTCAGACACTACCTGGCGCTATCGCTTGATGAATAAGGGCAAAAGCATCACTGCCTTCTGGATTGTGAAAACCCAGCTAGCATGAACATGCAAGAAAAGGAGTAACAAACAACAAAATATGTTTTTAAAAATTAGACATAATCCCTAGATCGTTATAATAATTTACAGCTGTCTAAATGATTGGTATAAGAGTGTTGTTGTTAATGGTGTGCACACTGTAGAGAGGCAAGTTACAAGTGTTATACCACAGAGCTCTGTCCTAGGCCCTATTCTTTTTAACATGATTGTAAGTGACGTAGGAGAAGGCTTGGTAGGTAAAGTATTCATGTTTATAGATGATATAAAGGTGTGTAATAGAGTGGATATTTCTGCAACATGGAAAATGATTTGGCATTACTGAACAAAATGTTAAAACAATGGAAACTAGAGTTCAGTGTTCCTCAATATAAAATGTTGCACCTAAAGGGAAGGAATCCCCTATGTGAGTATCATATGGGCAGTACTGTGTTAGCTAGGACAGATTTAGGGCTGTTGATTTCTGAGTTTAACTAGGCATTGAGTAAAGCAAGCAGGATGCTGGGCTGCATTGCTTGAGGCATCACCAATAGGAAGAGGTATATGCATCTGTATAGAGCCCTAGTGCGGCCACATTTGGAATAATGTGTACAGTTTTGGAGACCTCAGTGACATATAGATTGGATTCAAAGGGCTTAACCATACATCTTATCAAGACAAACATAATTGGTACAGCCTGGAGGAAAGAGGGGAAAAAGCAACATGATTGGAATCTGAATATGTGAAAGGATGGAGACTGGCACCCCTCCAATCTATTCTAAACTCTGCTGCTCACCTCATCCATCTTTCCTTTCCCTTCTCCAGTGCTGCTCCTCTGTGTCAATACCCCCATCTCTCAGAGAGTTCAGTTCAAACTTCTAACACAACAACCTACAAAGCTCTCTCCAGCAAGGCCCCCCCTACATTTCATCTCTTATCCAGCGATATCAAGCCAAGCTCCACCTCCACTCTGCCTGTGGCATTCCTCTGTCCTCCTCCTTGGTCACCTCCTCCCACTTCCGCTTTCAGGACTTCTGCCCACTTCTTTGGGATGCACTCCCCTGCTCAATCTGCCACTCTCCAATGCTCCAAGCCTTTAAAAGTTCCCATAAAACTCACCTCTTAAGCATATAACCTTAAGCAACTCCTATAACAACCTTTACCGACACATGCCGTCTAACTCAAGCTCTACCACTAGTGATCCCGCCCCTTTTTGTCCCCACCCCTATTCTTTAGACAGTAAGCTCGCAAAGGCAAGGGTCTCTTACCTATTGTCTCCTGTGCTCACATTTGGTTTGAACCTCGTAGCATCTAGTTTGTATTGGTCTCTTAAAAGCAAAGTAAACCCAACAAGAATAAGACAGCAAACAGGTCACTTGATGTCTATCCCATGTGCCTCACCTTCATTTCCTGCAGTGCAGGGAAGAAGCCATAACAGGGCTCTAAAATGTGTCCCTGTTTTCAATTTCATTCAACTGTCACACTGTCACTTGACACTCTCGTGTGAGCAAGCATGGAAAGCCACAGTGGTCACGCAGCTGTCTCTAACAGTAAGCTGCACAATGCAACTCCTCCCAGCCCAGCCACAACACAAAAATAAAAGCAAAGAAAGCAGCTTTGCTTAGAACACATAAGTTACATATTATCTGAGATTTTGATATGTTTTGAGGATAAGATGTATTAGATGGAGGGAAGATTGAGAACCATGTGAGAAAATATTAAGTTATTGGAAGAGTAATAGATTGCTCCCAGCAAAGGCGGTGGGAAAAAGCAACAATAACTGAATTTAAACATACCTGGGATAAATACACAGCTATCCTGAGATAAAGAGAATGTAAGAGCAGCCTTGATGTCTCCTTCTGCCTGCAATCATCTGTCTTGTTGAGCCTAAAATTCTGAGCTAAACAATATCAAATGTGGAGGCCTGCCATTTTCTGTTTTGTTTAGGACAATCATAGTTGTCATCTTACTTACCCCATGCCACCCACCTATGTGTTCAAGAAATGTTATTCTAGCGGGGAGACCAACCTTGTATGCTAAGACATACTTACAGAAGTTATTAATAATAGTTTCCCCATGCATGCTTAGAAGGAATGAGAAAAGTTCCTACAGAGGATATTTATGTCCAGTTGGGAGTGTATGACTGCTCTACTAAAAATGATGTCCAAAAAATCCCATATGTCCCTTGGACCCCTTACCAAACATGAATACATTTAAAAGAAAAAAAAAGAACTCACTGTCACCACGCCTTTATCTGTCCCCCCGACGTGCTGTGTCCTTTCTGCAGGTCTGCTGGTTCAGGGCTCCCTCCTGGTCCAGCACCACATAAAAGTCACAAGGGGGGATTGCTCCAAAGCTCTGCATCTGAGATATAAAATGTTACAACTCCAGGCATTACCCTTGGCTGGATGCCAATAAAAAAACAGATGCCAGCAGGGTAGAAGCCACTGCTGGCAACAAAAAAGATGTGGGTGGGGTAACTATAGTGAAATGTATTTTAATATAATATTTTTGATGTGTTATTTATTCTTCTTGTGAGGGGTCAAATTAACCCCTATTCCAGTTAAAAGGGCAAGCCTCATGCCCAACATACTGGCGGGTGGATTGCTAAACCCTCCCTCCTGCCCAGCCCATTACCCACACTCCCACCAGCCAGGAGAGTGCGTAAGAGCCCAGAGTAAATATAAATGATGACACCACCAAAAATATTTTATTAATCTAAATTTCACTAGACTTTACCCACCGCTCCTTCTGTCCCGTGCTCTGTATATTTTTTTATGCTACTGGCAGTGTCAACTTCAGACTCCCTGCTGGCATTTGGAGTGAAGGGGGACACAGGTCCCCAACACCTCTTTTTTTGGCATCCAGCCAAGAGTATTGAGAAAAACTTTTATACTACAGAGGCAAAACTTCAGTGAAATCTCCCCTGTGTGACTTTTACGTCATTGGAGGGGAGGGACATGAAGGGGGTTCCTTGGGAAATCCCCCTCCATGTCTCTGCCCTCCAGTGATGTAGATAGTCATGTGGGTGGGATTCCACAGAGGCTCCATCCTTGTATTATGAAAGCTTCCCTACCCCAGCAGTTCCCTTTGGCTGGACGCCAAGGAAGGAGGATTGGAAAGAATCAAGATGATCACAGCCCGATGGACCAGGAGGAAGCCCCAGTCCTGGCGGACCTGCAGAGAGGATGTCACCCATTAGGAGAAAAACATGGCCTATCACTAGTTTTTATATTGTGAAGCTATGACGCTTGCTACTTAGATAAGGGGATTGGTAACCTTAGGGTCGAACTTCAAAGCCAGAATGGAATGTGCGTGTGATGTTGGATAGGAGCATCAAATCATTTAAAATATTCATATATTCATTCATTACAATCATAGCATAGTTTTACCTGCCAAATTAATCATGCAGTGCCACTGCTTCTCATCTTCATCTCCTTACAAACCAGTAAATATTACAGTTCATTTTCAAGCTGATTGGCAAGTGCTAGTAATGCACAATTTTAAAATGAAACATGATACTTATGTGGTTTAAAACCATATAGGTCTGGATGTAGGTAAAGTTCACCTTTTCTGATTGATACAGGCTTATTTTTATAGTTTACAATCCAAATAGCAAGTTTAGTCATGAAAAAACAGAACAAGCAAAAGGAGTTTTTTTTTTTAAGAAGAAAGCCAACAATGACAGTTTTTGATTGATACAGGCTTATTGTTATAGTTTAAATACAAAATAGCATGTTTAGTCATGAAGAAACATAGCAAGCAAAAGGAGTTTTTTGTTTTAAAGAAGAAAGCCAACAATGATAGTCTCAGAGGTAATAAAGATGACTTCAGAAGCATTCACCAGATTTTCCAGGTTTGGTTTAGCTGAGGACAGCAGAAAGCAAGATTCTAGCAGCATCGGCAATGCTTTAGTCATATTTACCTCTATAAGCATTTAACAAAGACAGTGATTTTGGAGCACATAAAACAATGAGCCAAGACTAATCCAGTGCTGCCTTGTGCAGGTGTGCTGACATATTCCGTCACAAGCTGTGTCAGCAGGAATCTGAAGGGAGAATTTTGCATACCCCCCCCCCCCCTATCCATTCAATCTCCAAGGCATTCCTGAGGTTTCCACATAATATACTTTTTAGCGTGAAATAGCTCGAGCTCCATGAACTTAGTGAGTTGCCCTGCTACCGTGCACCTCCCTGCCACCTGCTGCCAACCCTCCTTTGTTTCTTTTAACGTTTTTTTAATTCCTTTTCATTGGTCGAAGCTGCATTCTGCAACAATTGTAGCAGACCGACCGCCACGCTAAATCGCCTCACCCTGCATTCGACAAGCGCCCGCCTACACTCATCGCAACTTCCTGCTTTCTCTGTATGAGTGTCCCCCCACTGCAGACATTGCTTTTAGTGCTTGCCAGTGAGGACTCCAGATGTTACTGCTTTAGCTTGTGAAGGTAAAAGCAAGCAGAAGGGAACCAAGCTGCCAGGGGGGAGATATCATTGTCTTTTGTAGGCCGGGGTGTGACACATGGATTAAGTGTGTTTCTGAGTGCATGGACAGGGGCTGGAACGTTCTCCTTAACGTGACCTCCATCCTGCGGTCCCTCCTTTGGCCCCCGATGCTCTCCCACACCTATTATGGCAAATGGGTGTGGGACCACTTTAAATCAGCCCTAAACTCTGCCAGAGAGGTTCCTGGTTTGCAGAGACACTAAACTAACTTAATCCACCTGCAAACTCCATCACTGAGCCCTGCATTAGAGACAGGGCTGGTGTCAGCACAGGGAAAACCTGGCATCTTCAGGAGTCCGCTCAGGCTCACACTTGGCCATCGTATTATTTAACAGTGGACTCAACCACCGAATGCCGGGTGCTGTGCGCAGACCCACTCATGGCTGACCTCAGCAACGGGGGGATGATCAGCAAGAATGGAGAAAGTGGCATGTAATGGAGGGTAATTGATGGAAGCGCAGAAGGTGGCAAGAACCAGGTGACAGCTGACAAGGACTGGAGGCCGATCAGCAACAGGAGATAACCCATTTGTAGCAGCGGATCTGAAAGGTGACTCACAACTTTGGGGCCCACTAACTCTTGCCCAAAGGGCCCCCATAAACATGGAGCCGGCCCTGATTAGAGAGATACTTCTGCTTACATGGACAGTGTTCACACCAAGTGGACTTTCCCTTTAATTTTCTCCCTGGTGGACCTGGCACCGTTCCATTTCAGAAAGTCCTTCCTGCTTGCTTTGTAGCTGCAGCGTCTGGTGTAATTGAGTGATTCCACCTGCACTAAGGACACATGTAGTTTAAATATTTGCGTTTCTAGTTTTTTTTCGTGTGCAACTAGAACCTGTATTATAGCTGTTTATTAAGCCATATCTTAAACCTTATCTTTTCATTAACACATGTATGTTAAAGCCAGGCTGTTTGTGTGAGGAAAAGGTTTACACAAAATGTACTCAACCTCCCTACTCCCATTTCACTCAAACCTTAGAGATCTGTTTTGTATAAAAATGAACATGGTTATTTTTACTGCACCTGAATTGAGCAGCTTTTGGTCTCAGGGAGGCCACGTGATAGATAAAACTGAACATTGCATTTTCCATTATTCTGGGAAATGTCTTCAGCTGAGGTCTGGTGCTTCATAGCATAGCAGGGGTTCCCAACAGGTGGTACTAGTACCACTGGTGGTTCTCAAGATCCTCCAGGATCTCTCAACAAGGCTTCAGACTGACATGTACCCCAATCTGATCTGCTGCCATCTATACTAAACTGCTGCCATCTATATACAATCTATATACAATATATAAATAAACAGACTGCCCCATTTTTGTGTGGTTCATTCACTTTAAATGGCTGTTTTGTGTGATTTGATTATGGTTTTAGGTGACTGACAACTCTGACGCACCACCCAGGTGGTACTTGATATAATCAGAAAATAGAAAGTGGTACTTGAAAAGGTAGGGAACCCCTGCTTTAGAGCACTCCTGTAGTTTAGGTACCCATGCCTAATGCAAATTCTGACTGGTTGTATGGCTCAGACCGCATTCTGAGTTGCTGAAAACTGTCAGATGTGGATCAAACTGTATGTATTAAAGGAGCTGAAAAGTCAAAAAAGACTGTAGGCTTCTCTAACCCCAACCCATGGGCATGCCAATTCCAGTACGAAGCCCAAAATACTCACCAGTCCATAATGTCTGATTATAGGCTTTTAAGAAGTTTCAGTGGGGGTGAGGGTTGCATCTGCCCTCAGGGCAGGACTGCAAAGTGGGTCATTTTGTGAGATTCAGATTGGGTTCTGATACAGATTAATTCCACATTGTGGAATTACCAGTTATGGTAAAGACATACCTTCCAACTTTTCAGGGTGGGAAAGAGGGACAATTGTTAAATTAAGCCACGCCCCATCATTGAAGGATAGATAGGAGTTAGGTTGTAACAGTTACAGCAATATAAACACTTTGAATATGCCAATGAATCATTTATTGAAGCAGATCTGCATGTTAAATCTCAAATGAGAACAACAAGGGACAGGGGAACATGGACTCAAAGGGGAGACAGTCCCTCCAAATGCAGGACAGTTGGGTAAAGATGAACTGAAGTTAAGTTGGCCTACAAGTTAAAGTGGACCAACACCCGATGCCGATCGGCCCGGAACTCTATAAGATTCCCGGGCCGATCAGCTCCCTGCCTGCTGTGTGAAACCCCCCAGGACGCCCGCAAATCCTACCCGTTCCTCATTCCAACGGCGCATGCGCGGGCCGCCGCCTCTCGCGCATCCCTCTAGCAGGGCGCGCACCCGCGCCGGCCATTTGTGAATGGTCTATGGCTGATATTGCAGTATAGATCAACTACCATATTTTTCGCCCTATAAGATGCACTTATTTTTCCCCAAAAGTGGGGGGAAAATGTCCATGCTCCTTATCGGGCGAACCAAGTCGGTGCAGGCCACACCCACCCGCTGCCCTGACCTGGGTGTTCATCCGTGCCCAGGAAGAGGCAGCAGATGGAGGAGCGGCGGGCGCTGTCTCTGGCCCTGCCGCTGCTGTTGCTGCCGGAAAAGACAGCGATAGCAGCGGGCCCGCCGCTGCTTCTTACTGCCTATGGGAATGGGGGGAGGGGGATGCCACATAGCCTATAATAATGGGGGGAGGGGGATGCCACACGTCTTATGATAATGGGGGGAAGGGGATGCCACACTGCCTATGATAATGGGGGGAGGGGGATACCACACGGCCTAGGATAAAGGGGGATGCCACACTGCCTATGATAATGGGGAGAGGGGAATGCCACACGGCCTATGATAATGGGGGGAGGGGGATGCCACACTGCCTATGATAATGGGGGGAGGGGGTGCCACACGGCCTAGGATAATGGGGGAAGGGGGATGCCACACTGCCTTTGATAATGGGGGGAGGGGAATGCCACACTGCCTATGATAATGGGAGGAGAGGGATGCCACACTGCCTATGGGAATGGGGGGGCACACTGCCTATATGGGGAATAGGAGTAGGGTAATGCCACACTGCCTATGATAATGGGGGGGCACACTGCCTATATGGCGAATGGGAGGGGGGAATGCCACACTGCTTATATGGGGAATTCGGGGGGGGGGGGGGGATGCCACACTGCCTATATGGGGAATGGATGGGGGAATGTACACTGCCTATATGGGGAATGTACACTGCCTATATGGAGGATGGGAGGGGGAATGTACACTGCCTATATGGGGAATGGGATGGGGCATGCCACACTGTCTGTGGGAATGGGAGGGAAGAGTGCCACACTGCCCATGAGGAATGGAATAGGAGGAATGCCACACTGTCTGTAATGGTGCGTTTTTGGTTTAAAATATTTTTTTTTCTTATTTTCCTCCTACAAATCCTAGGTGCGTCTTATAGGGCGAAAAATATGGTAGATAAATAATACTTTATAATATATATAATGTATATAATATACATTAGAGGGCTCTGTTGAGAGGGTGCAGACTTTGGCTGGTAGGTTAAAAAAAAAAAAAAACCTGACAGCTGGCACTAATGGTAGCTGGATTTCATTCTAATTATCAAGTTGTGAATAAGTGCAGCCTAGTCTAACCGCCTCATCAGTGATTCAGGACGGGTCGTGTTTGTTAATGCCAGGCGCACTGTTTCGATTGCTAATGCCAAACAAGCCAATTAGATGTCATGAAAGAGTTTGGCGTCATGAGTCGTGCAATAATGAAATTATGTGTGTATCTAATTACATGTAACAGTTAGTGTGAAAGCATGCCGGCTGATTACGTATGACTGCACCCTTGCTGAATGCCAGTAATTAGCCCCTTTCCAATAAGCTGATTGGCCATTGTGCGATATGGAGCTGAAGCCGGTAGTTTATGTGTGAGCGGTAGGCTAAGAGCTTCTTTCACAAGATCTTCTTACGTGGGATCCCAGATTTGGTGAAAAAGCGTCATCGTGTCTAAATTGTCAACAGGTGCTTTCTCTGCTCTGCCTACGTAGTATGCGGGCCCTTGAAACTCTGACTAACAGTTCCCTAATTTCCATATTAAAAACTATGGCAATTAGTGTTCTCTATGTTGTATCCTTAAGTATGGAATCCAGACAAATCTGCTCAGTTTGTGTTCATTCTCTATCCAGTATAAGTGGTAATTTCCGTGTTGTTAAATATTTCATGATAGATGAAAGGTTTTCTTAATGTGAATTGGTTATTAGGTCCACACTAGGACTTATTCAGTAACAGAGCTTACCTCCCATCCTTAACCCTTTAAATGCCAAGCACGTAGTTTCTACATGGTTGCTTCTCCTACGGTTAAGTGCGAAGCACATAGAAACTATCCCCCCGCTAGTGTAAAAATAAAAACTCACCTCCGGGGGGCATCCGATCCCTCCCCCGTCATCTTCCGGCATCAGGAGGGGGTCCGAAACCGGACGCACAACCCCCCCCCCCCGGGATGACGTCATCCCGCTCCTCATATACTCTCACCCGGCTCTGGCTCTGACAGATGCCGGTAGTAGCGGTGCAGAGCGGGTGAGAGGCGAGGAGGCTCCGATCAGAGCCTTCTCGCCTCTCACCCGCCCTGCTCCCATCACTAGCGGCTTCTGTCATCGGCAGCTGTCAGCGGCGAGGGACACAGGATCGGAGGTAAGTAGAGTAAAAAAAAAAAATAATAAATGTCATTTTTTTTGTCTGTGTGTTTATTTTTTACATTTAACCCCTTGTGAACTGGTAAGGGGTCCATGCGGCTAGCGGGTGACTTGCCATTAACCCCCGGCACCCCCAAATACCTGCCTCCCCAAAGCCCAGGGGGGGCAGAAGAGCCCTGGCCATAGGCTATGTGTTCCTACAAGCCCCCAAAGCTGGTCCCGGACTGGTTACTTTGGGTAAGGGGGACCCCATTTCATTTATTGGGGGGATTTTTAAGGGTTTTTAAATTCACCCCTTATGTTCTGTCACCCAGCAGCTATAAAAGGCTTCCAGCAGGCAAGCAGAAGCCAGTGACACAGTGCTCCAGGATGGATGGGAGGTAAGTATTAAAAAGAAAACAAATAAAATATTTTTTTTCTGTGTGTGTCTGTTTTTTTTTACATTTAACATATTGTGAATTGGTACCAGTTCACAAGGCTGGGGGCTGGCAAGTCACCTGCGGCTAGCGAGTGACTTGCCATTAACTCCCGGCATCCCAAATTACCTGATTTAACCCTTTATAGTGTGGGTACCGGGGGGCTACTAATACATATGTGGTACCGTTGTAATCAGGAGAAATGGGACTTTCACATGCAGTATGGTTTTCATTAATAAAACAAATGTTTTATTTAAAATAAATAATTTTTTACTTAATATTTTAATAAACTGTAGAAAAATTACAAACAAGACATTTCATGTTAAAGCCTAAACTCTGCTGCAATATATATATATATATATATATATATATATATATATAATTGTCCTGGAGATTCCTGCAAAAATGGCGCAAAATGGGGAAAAAGGACCTGTCAACAGAGGGTGACAAAATCTCAAGTAGGCTGGCATTCAAAAGGGAAGGGTTAAAAGTAGCTATGCATGTTGGGTATTGTTCTGCTCGGAGGACCTTGCGCTTTCAGATTTAGCTTGTTTTTTCTTGTCTGCATATTGATATTTTAGGAAAAGGTGTTTTTTATTCTGCTTTTTTATACATTTTTTAGGGAAATCCTGTGCAACCAAAGAATTATTTGAGGGATTACTCCCAGAAAGATGAGCCCACTACAACAAGCTGGGTACACTTAGAAAGCTTAAAGTGGACCGTCACCCATGGGTGATCGGCCCGGGAATCTATAAGATTCCCGGGCCGATCACCCCCCTCACCGCGGGACATCCGAGATCGGGATGTCCCGCGGTGAGGGACCCCCCCCAAAACCCCAAAAGAACTCACCTGACTCCCGCGGACTCCTCTAGCCGTGCGCGCGCCCGCGCCGGCCATTTGTGAATGGCCGGCGCGGGCGCGCGCACTGTCAGAGGGGCGCGCGGGAGGCGGCGGCGGACGCGCTGCCTTGTCCGCCGCTTGTCCGTGGGAGCGTGGTGAGGTGAGTTTGGGGGTTTCTGGGGGGTTTTACACTAATCGGGGTGCCCCCCTGAAGTGGACCAAAACCCAGGATAGTCAAAATCCTGGGTGTTGGTCCACTTTAACAGGTGGACTTTTTGGGTTGTTTTGGTTGAAAAATCGCAAGGTGTGCAGTTTGTCTGCAGAGCTGAAATTTTCAAGGAAAATTACCATTATGCACATGCTTTACTTTGTGTTGTTTGCCAACTCTTCCCTTGACAGTAGCTATGCATGCTGGGTATCATTCTGTTCGGGTGATGTTGCTTTTTCAGATTTAACTTGTTTTTTCTTTTTTGTATATAGTTTTTTTTAGGAAAATGTGGCTTTGATTCTGCTTTTGTATCCTTTTTCAGGGAAACTCTTTGCAACCAAAGAATACATTGAGGGATTACTTCCAGAAAACGGTGGCCACATCAACAAGCCTGGTATGCCTAGAAAGCTTGAGGTGTGTACTTCCAGAGAATATATAGTTTGTTGGGGGTATATCAAATGTAAAGGGTTGTTTTCATTGAAAAACTGCAAGATGCGCATAACATAGTTGTATTTCAGCTGTGTTTCAGTTTGGGGGCGTGTTCTGGGCAGTAAAGGGTGTCTACCAACACATGTGTGGTATCGCTGTAACCGGGAGAAATTGGGATTTTACACGCAATAAGATTTCATTGACGAACTTATATTTTTTATTACAAAAAACACTACAAATTGTAAAAAAATCGATTTTTATTTATTTTTTTTTTGCTCATATTTCACCCAAAAATATTGAAAATACACCTAAAAAATTACAAACAAGACATTTCATGTTGAAGCCCAGACTCAGACTGAAAAAACAATATATCATTTTCCTGGGAAATTCCTGGAAATCTCTTCGAAAATCAAATTTGAACATGCGTAGTGCAAAATAGTGATAAATGGTCTGGCAACAAAGGGTGATAAAAACTCCAGGTAGGCTGGCAGTTATAGGGTTAATTAAAGTGGTCCAAAACCCACATTTTTAACTAGAATCCCTTGAATTGCTCCTCCCATGAGGATTACCTTTTGCCAATTTTTAGTGCTCCTGCTTCACTCTAATCCCAGATAATGGTGCCTGTTTTAGCTGTAACGCTCCGCCTCCTACATTAATTGTCACTGTTGTCAATTATGTCATTGCCACACCTATGCAATGATTGATCACGTGACATCTCACACCGAGGGACAGCAAAAAAAAAAAAAATTGTGTTCCAGGACTATCCGAAAAGCAAAAATATAAATTTCTAGTTCCACACCCTAAGAAGGGAATATCGGCAGGGGGTTTGGCCAAATCTCTTTGACAAGTTCAGTGGGTTTTTGTCCGCTTTAAATAAAATAAAAAAGTCCATGGCAGCAGACCATTTCTCCTCTGGGTTTCCAGACCCAGACAGGACCTTGAGTGACTAACTGGACTAATTAGGATTGAGTGACTTACAAACAGGGCAAAACTGCTGTGCTCCACCTCTTGCATGGAACCAGGAGGATAGAAATGATCAGGATTATTACCCAAATGGGGAGTGGTATGTAATTAAATAATGTAATTTCATGTCGCATTTCATTTTCTGGCCTCTTTCCCTAGAGGTAATACAATTCATTCTACTCTTCTGGGTTTTTTTTTTATAACAAAGCTCCAGTTTTCTCAGCTGTTAATTTACCTGGCCTCAGCCTAAAAGGGCATAAGCAAACCAAAAGTGAACACTAAAATAAAACTCACAAAAAAAACTAAAAGTCTCTAAGGCATACAATGTAACCTTATTGAGGGATGGACCAAGTCCTGAATCTGAATCATCCTGATGGAGGAGGGAAAAGGAAGAGAAACACTTCCCCCAGGGTATCATTGTAGGGGTCCCGAGTATCCAACTCTCTGTTGCATTGATAAGGGTGCATTCTAGAAAAGAGAGCTCTTTATCAACCCCTTAAAAACTCATAGCGGGAACTGTACAGGGCTATTTGAGCTATCCAAGAACTCAGCCAAGGAAGGACTTTAAATATTACTTAGGCTCTGTTCACACCTCTCTGTTGAGTTAAGTGCAAGCAGTTTGTAAATATGACAGAGGGGCAATGTTTCAAAAGTTGGGCCTTTTAATGCTAGCAAATCATTTGCATCACATTTTTAAAAGAAAAAGCATTTTTTGCATAATAAGTAAATGGTTAAGTCTATGGCAAAGCAAACGCAACACAGGTACACTGTGTTATATATATATGTTGCGCTTATGTTGCCATAGACTTCTACTGAGCTGCGCTGTTACTATGCGCTGATAAAGGTGTCTGCAATGTTTTTTTTATGTGTTGTGCAATGCAGTGCAGATGTGTGAACTATCCCATCTGGAATAATGTACTGCGTTTCCTCAGCATTGTAACTGCATTGCAATGCAGCACAACAGCACAGAGAAAGTGCAGAGGTGTGAACAGAGCCTTATATTATTCTCCTATTCCAAGTATGTCACACACCCCGCTTCAAATATTCATGACATATGGGTTATAACCAGTAGAGGGCGAACTTCTGCAGAGATGACAGGAAAAAAAAAGAGCCCCTCCCAGTCCATAAATACCTGGGACCTCCCACACATTACCCAGTAATCATCTCTGCAGACGGCAAGCAAGTCAGAAGATGGCTGTCTCCTTCCTTACAGGTAAGCCGGGTTTGCACCCGGCCATTTTGGCCCTATTTCTGCCCGGACCTGAATTAAATTTTAAAACAACTATGCCTCCCAGCCTTGGCTGTGGGTCCGGGCGAGGGTAGGCTACACCTTAGCAGGTGTCATAATAGGAGCCATGCTCCTCCGTGAGACCCCATTTTAGGGGGTAGGCGGTTACCAGGTTTGGTGATCCTGGTTTGGGTTGCCCTGTCCCTGTTATCCCTTCACTACCTTGTAGCCTGGGATCCCCCCTTTCCGTGTCCCCCGTGCAATCCCGGCTGTGTGTGGGTTGTGGGGTATCCCTTGCGGGGGATAATATACTGGTTTGCATGTGCTCAGCAGGCCATAACGTGGCAGCCGTGGTCCCAGGCGTCTGGGTCTGTGCCGCCGGTCTCATCACCTACTCCACCCCGCCTGATCCGTACCCCAAGTGACACTGTCATTAGCGGGGAGTCGCAATCTGATGTATGTGCTAGATTGGCCAACATCGAGAAATTGATGTCTAGCTCTGCGCCCAGAATGGCCCCGGCTAAGAGAAATCATTTGCCACCGGCCACGCCGGTTCTGCGTTTTGAGGATTATTATTCTCTTGACTGGTCTGGTTATTCCCCACTTGAGGAGGGGGAATGGTTTCAGAATCTTATGGCTCTGAGGATCAGCAGTTTTTGGATGCTGATGCTGGGCAGGAGCATGGGGATGCCGTGGATACCCCCAGGATTCTGGCCCACTTATTTGAGGTGCTGGGTATTTCTCCTCCGGCGGAGTCCCCTCCGCAGAAGGGGGAATTTTTTGGGACCTCTAAGCCTAGATTGGAGTTCCCAAATCAGAAGCATTTCGATAATCTGATTCTTAAAAGAATGGGAAAGGCCTAGCCGGCTTCCCGGTGTTCCTCAGGGATGGGATAGGAAGTATCCCTTTCCGGTGGACGCGGTGAAGCGCTGGTCGTCCCCTCCCGAAGTCGATGCACCCGTTCTGGGATTGTCCAACACATCTGTTGTGCACTCTCCGGACGCCACCACGCTAAATGGTGGTGAGGACCGACGTATTGATCAAATGGCATGTCATGCCTTTGCCAGCGTGGGTTCGGCCGTGCGGCCTGTGTGTGTGTGCTTCAGCGCTCATGGCTGTGGCTAACAGGTCTGTGATTAGGGGCCTTTTGAATGGTTCCCAGCTTAGCCCGGCCAGTGATGAATTTGCTGCGCTTACGCGGTGTGAATTGTTCATGACTTATCTGCCTTGGATGACACAATATGTATGTGTAGCAGAACCTCGGCGTTGCTGGTGGCTATTTGCCGATCGGTCTGGTTGCGCCAGTGGGCGGCCGACATTGCGGCTAAGAAGTCACTTACAGGGCTACCAACCTTCCTGGGTACGTGGCTGTTTGGAGATAAGTTGGATTCGGTAGCGAAAGGAGGAAAGCTACCACAACGCAAGAGGCAGCATCACTCCTTTCAGGGGGCGGGCTCCTTTAATCCTTCCTTTCGTGGTGCCAGAGCAGGCAGAGGAGCTGCCTACTCTACCTTCAGACTCCTGGGGCAGAGGCAGAGGTCGTGCCCGTCCCGGTCCTGCCTGGGGTTCCAAGCCCAAGGCCGCTGCCAAGCCAGCTCAGCAATGAGGGGGCGCTCTCACCCTTGCGGGTGGAGGGACAGCTGCGGCACTTCATCCAGGTC
This sequence comes from Gastrophryne carolinensis, assembly GCA_027917425.1. Lineage (NCBI taxonomy): Eukaryota > Metazoa > Chordata > Amphibia > Anura > Microhylidae > Gastrophryne > Gastrophryne carolinensis. The sequence continues at coordinate 496,561,717 of CM051235.1, forward strand.
TGGGCCCGGGAGGTCACAGACAAATGGATCTTGGAAGTGGTCTCATCCGGGTACAAACTGGAGTTTGAGTACCAGCCTCCTCCCAGATTCCTCAGGTCTCGGGTTCCCTCGGACCCCCGGGCTGCGCAGGGGCTCCTGTGGGCAGTGCAGAATCTTCTGGATATGGAAGTCATATGCACGGTGCCTTTCTCAGAGAGAGGCCTGGGTTATTACTCCTACCTTTTCACGGTCCCAAAGAGGATGGCTCCATGAGACCCATTCTGGATTTGAAGCTTCTCAACAGGTTCATCAGAACCAAGATGTTCTGCATGGAGACCTTGCGCTCAGCCGTCAACTTCCTTCGTCAGGGGGATTTCATGACGTCCATAGACATCAAGGATGCTTACCTTCATGTACCGATTTTCCCAGGACACCAGAGATTTCTCAGGTTTGCGGTGGGAGGTCAGCATTTTTGTGGCTCTTCTGTTCGGGCTGACCTCAGCACCAAGGGTGTTCACCAAGGTGCTGGCGGGTTTAATGGCCCTTCTCAGAGCCCAGGGCGTTTGCATTGTGCCGTATCTGGACAACTTTCTCATTACGGCTTCCTCTCTCTCAGACAGGCAGAGCTAGACACCAGGATGGTGGTGACTATGCTGGAGAGGTTTGGCTGGGTGATCAACCACCTCAAGTCTTCTCTTTCCCTGTCAAGGGAGATTTCATTTCTGGGCATGAATCTGGATACCATTCGGACCAGGATGTTCTTGCCTCTGTTGACAGTGCAGATGATTCAGGACCTGATCCGTCTTCTTCTTCCAACCCACGCCCGTCTTCCGACTAGGGATGAGGCTGGTGGGGTTGATGGTGGCTTCCTTCGAGGCAGTTTCCTTTGCTCAGTTTCACATGAGGTCGCTCCAGCCCCATCTACTGTTGGCTTGGGACAGATGTCCGCTGTCATTGGATCAGTCATTCCGGATGTCTCCCCTGGTTTGGCAGTCTCTTCAGTGGTGGCTGGAACCAAGGAATCTTCTGAGGGGTAGGTCTTTTCTGACCCCTTGTTGGGAGACGGTCAACACGGATGCCAGCCTGTCGGGCTGGGGGGGGTTTCTGGAAGGAACATCAGTTCCAGGGTCTGTGGGGTCCTCGGGTGGCCCATCCCCCCCATCAATGTCTTGGAGTTGAGAGCTATTCGGTTGGTGCTGTCACGCTTGACGCATCACCTCCAGGGTTTACCGGTTCAGTTTCGATCGGACAATCGGACTGCGGTCTCTTACACCGAGTAGGAACTCGCAGCTGGAGTGCCTTGCATGGGCAGGGAGCAATGTCCCATGCATCTCAGCATTGTACATTCCGGGAGTGAAAATCATGGAGGCGGACTCCCTGAGCAGGGGATCCTCTCGCCGAGGGGAATGGTCTCTCGACCACAAGGTATTCCGGTCTCTTTGTCACAAGTGGGGGATTCCAGGGGTGGATCTCTTTGCCTCACGTCACAATCACAAGCTTCCTGCATTTGTTTCTCTGTCTCAGGATCCTCTGGCCCTGGCAGCGGACGCCAGATCTGAGGAGATCTGAGGTTTCCTAAAGGAAGAAGGTTTGTCTGATGCTGTGGTTCAGACACTTGTCAGGGCTAGGAAGAGATCTTCCTCTAACATCTACTAGAGGACTTGGAGGTCCTATATTGATTGGTGTGATGCTGGGACCTTGCCTTGCAGGGTGTTTTCGATTCCTAGAATTTTGGATTTTCTTCAACACGGTCTGGACTTGGGGTCCAGCTTAGTACCTTGAAAGGGCAGGTTTCTGTCTTGGCGGTCTTCTTTCATAGGTCCTTTGCTCTTCCTCCATCTGGTTAAGACCTTTTTTCCAGGGGGTCACTCATGTGCGGCCCCCTCGAAAGCCTTGTTGCCTGTTTGGGATTTAAATTTGGTTCTATTGGCCCTCCAGGGGCCTTCCTTTGAGCAGGTTCAGGATGTTGCATTTTCTTTGCTCACTCAAAAGGTTGCCTTTCTGGTGACTATTGCCTCTGTTAGACGTGTCTCTGAGTTGGCGGCTCTGTCGATTCAGGCTCCTTACTTTGAAAGACACCAGGACAAGGTGGTCTTTCGCTTTAAGACAGATTTCCTTCCTAAGGTGGTTTCTGCCTTCCATCTCAATCAGGATGTGGTTCTCCCTTCCTTGTGTCCTAAGCCTAGCAATGACAAGGAGGGGGTTCTGCACTCTTTGTCTTTGGTTCGTTGTTTGAAGTACTATTTGGTGGCTACTTCTCCCTTTTGTAAAACGGACGCCTTGTTCGTGGTGCCCTCCGGGCCCAGGAAGGGTTTGGCGCCCGCCAAGTTTGCCATTAGTAAATGGATACGTCAGGCCATTGTTGGGGCCTATGCTGCCAAGGGGAAGGTTCCTCCTTTTCGGATCACTGCTCATTCTAATTGTGCTGTTGTGGCTTCTTGGCTTTTTCAGCACCAGGCCTCTGTTGAACAAGTTTGTAAGGCTCCTACCTGGTCTTCTGTTCATACTTTTTCCAAGTTTTATAAGGTTGATATGCGGGCCTCAGCGGACGCTGTTTTTGGCCGCATGGTTCTGCAAGCTGCAGTGGTTTAAAATTGTGCATTATTGCCTTGTTGGGATCCCCACCCTTGTTGGACACTGCTATTGGATGTCCCATATGTCATGAATATTGGAAGCGGGGTGTGTGACATACTTGGAATAATACCATTTTGTGATTACTCACCTGTAAAATGGGTATTATAAGTATGTCACACACCCCGCTTCATCCCGCCTTTTTGTGTATTCTGGATCCTTTATATGGTGAACCTTTTATTGTTGAATTTTTTGTATTGGCTCTTCCTGGTCCCCTTACTGCTTTCCTATACTGGGTAATGTGTGGGAGGTCCTAGGTATTTATGGACTGGGAGGGGCTCTCTTTTTTTCCTGTCATATCTGCAGAAGTTCGCCCTCTACTGGTTATAACCCATATGTCATGAATATTTGAAGCGGGGTGAGTAAGCGGGGTGAGTTACAGGTGAGTAATCACAAAATGGTATTTTTTGCTGTTGCTATTAGTTGTTTATATTGACTCTTTGCAACCCCCTTAAATCTCCTGTTGCTCTATTTAGAATCAGGGACTACTCTTTTGAATTGCCTTGTACAATTTAACAGTTAGTAAACCCCTTTGTACCATTTCTATTTGTTGTGGCAATAAGTGGCCCAGATCCTTCATTCCTATTGTTATCTTAGGCCCTTATTTAACAAGGGATAGCGGCAGGTAGCGAATGGTGAGCGAACGGTAATGACGGGCACCGCCACGAGTACGCCGGCTCCCCTCCAGCAATCACACATTTATGAAGCCGATCCTGCTTAGCGACTGACAGAGCGCCAGATAGCGAATCATTCATCATTATTCCAGCCTCACCCCACAGCGCCAGTGAGCGACCTTGAACAGCAATCTTTGGAGCAATCTTTAAATATTCTTAATTAATTGCTATTATTTTTTTTTTTTTTTTTTTTTAAATGTCAAAAATTCTGTGACCACTTCTGCAATGTTAGTTTTTTTTTTAAGGTTAAAAAAAAAAAAAAAAAAATTGTGCAGAATTGATATTACAGGTCTGATATTAAAGTGGACCAACACCCAGGATTTTGACTATCCTGGGTTTTGGTCCACTTCAGGGGGGCACCCCGCCGCCGCCTCCCGCACGTCCCTCTCACAGCGCGCGCGCCCGCGCCGGCCATTCACAAACGGCCGGCGCGGGCGCGCGCACGACTAGAGGGGCGCGCGGGAGGCGGCGGCCGCCGCCGAGGAGGTGAGTTTTTGGGGGGTTTTCGGGGGGGGTCCCTCACCGCGGGACATCCCGATCTCGGATGTCCCGCGGTGAGGGAGGTGATCGGTCCGGGAATCTTATAGATTCCCGGGCCGATCACCCCAGGGTGACGGTCCACTTTAATGTATTCATATTACAATATGTTTTGAAAAACTTGTTTTTTTTTTCCTAAAAATATGGTTGTTTGGGGGTTAAAAAACGACTTTTAACCCATCGCCGCCAGCGCTCTGGGGTTTAAACAAGCATTTCACTGCGCAAGAATTTTTGGAGCGTGATTTGTTAATGAATATGGTGGGAGCCGGTCGCTAGGGCCAGTCGCTATCATGCGCTCCCATACAGCGCGGAACTTGTCAAATAGCGACTCCTCACCCAATATTCAACATTATGGCAAACCGACTGAGTCGCTATCAACTACAGAACAACGGCCAAGCACAGCGACTACTAGTGGGCGCTCTGAAAATGCTGCTACTGTCGCTCATCTGTCGCTACCTGGCGCTATTAATGAATCGGCCTCCCCATGTCCTTATCCAGGCTTCACTTATCACCAGTGTACATACTGCAGCCTTAATGCTCCAGCATTACCGGTCCAGTGCTCTTGTGCCGGCTTTGCTGTGATTTACTGATAATATAATATAAGCATAAGAAAATAATTCTATCTGCTGTGCAATGATTTCCTTTCAGTCATTTCACATTAAACATAAACTTTACTTCAGTCCATTTCTCCAGCTTTTGGAATTATCTTTCTTTCCCAAAACACCTTTGGGAAGCAGGCAGGTTAAAGAGGAACATCGGACCAAAAATAAATAGGGGCCGACCTCCCCAATCAGCCCCTACTTACATTTTGGATGCCACCGCTGCCTGCTGTGGCGACATCCGGCTGCTTCAGGGCCCGATGCTCACCCCACCACCCACTTAACCGTCTGTTAATGACAAGCACGGCCTTAGCCGTGCTTATCAATGTCCCACAGTGATCTCTCAGCCCAATCGAAGTCTTGAGGGAGTTTGGGTGGCCCCATTGCATCCAATTCATGGCTACTGTGCAGGCATAAGATCGGGTGCCACGTGCAGTGCCTGATGGGATGCAAGATGGTGCCGCCCGTCGGAAGGTCGCCTGGAAAGCGAGGGACCTAGAGGATGGATCCCTTGGCAGAGTGAGTAAAGAATGCCCAAAGGTAAAACCGGAGGGGTGGGAGACAGCAGATCGGCGAGGCTTGAGGGAGTTTAAAACTCCCCCGATGTTCCTCTTCAACTAACATGTATATATACTGTAAATGTGTGTGCAAATATGTACCATATAGTTCACTCATTGGATGCACGTAGGATTTGGATGAGGAAAATAAGAAAAAAAATATTCTAAACCAAATGTGCTAAAACACCCCCCCCCCCAAACCAAATACAAGGCAAGGTGCAGAGTCCCCCCATTAAAGGCACCTCCCCTCATTTCCCATATAGGCAGTGTGGCATCTCCCATTCCCCTATATAGGCAGTGTGGCATTCGCCCCCTCCCATTCCTCATTATAGGCAGTGTGGTATCCCCCTTCCCATTCCCCATTATAGGCAGTGTGGTATTCCCCCTTCCCATTCCCCACTATATGAAGTGTGATATTCCCCCTTCTCATTCCCCAATTTAGGCAGTATGGCATACCCCCTCCCATTATAGGCAGTGTGGCATCCCCCCTCCCATTCCCCTATATAGGCAGTGTGGCATTCCCCCCCTCCCATTCCTCATTATAGGCAGTGTGGTATCCCCCTTCCCATTCCCTATTATAGGCAGTGTGGTATTCCACCTTCCCATTCTCTACTATATGAAGTGTGGTATTCCCCCTTCCTATTCCCCAATTTAGGCAGTATGGCATACCCCCTCCCATCTCCCATTATAGGCAGTGTGGCATCCCCCCTCCCATTCCCCTATATCGGCAGTGTGGCATTCTCCCTTCCCATTCCCCAATATAGGCAGTATGGCATACCCTCTCCCATCTCCCATTATAGGCAGTGTGGCATCTCCCCTCCCATTTCCTAATATTGGCAGTGTGGCATCCCCCCTTCTTACTCCCCATTACAGGCAGTGTGGCATCCCCCCCCCCTCCATTTCCCATTACAGGCAGTGTGGAACCCTCCCTTCCATTCCCCATTACATGCATTGTGGCAGAATCAAAATGAGCCCCCCTTCACCCTGGTTTATTGAGAAAAATAGCGATGGTTATACTCTGCTGTCACCCGGAGTATGGCGGATGGAGATGGAGGATCGGGGGAGGGCAGGGTAATTGATTGCCGCTGATACTGGTAGTTGCGTGCACACACACACACGGGTCTGTGCAGCAGGTGGGCGCAGGCAGAGTCTGGAGCCTCTAAGCAAAGCCTTAACAAGGATTTGTGTATATCTTCTGCTATGACTGGAAAGGACTCTGCAATTGTATTTGGCTTACTCCAACATCATTGAGGATTTCCTTTCTGTCGCAGTATTATAATAATGCTGTCAATTATAACATGCGTGGTGAGACATTTTGGGCGGAGGACATACTTTTAAAAAAGGCCCAAGCAATGACTTGTCAGGAAGAATGGTGACCTTCTTCCTTATTTCGGAAACTTCTTCAAATTTGCAACAATACCCTCTTTGTCAATACTAGCATAATTACTGGTCCTTTAGTAATACTCATGCACACCAAGTGATGTGTAAATATGAACTACATTATTCCATACAGGGCATGACAAGTGAGGTTAATACATTTCTCTAGGTCACAAAGCAATAAGACTGGGGTTGATTTGCCACTTGGCGGTTTAAAACTAAATACCTAATATAAAAATGTGCATTCAGCTATGTTTGCAAAAATTAGTGAAATCACAAAAAGTGCTGGAAAATGTTTGTGTGAGTAATTTGCATGCGATTCAACTATTTTTACATTGGTTTGTACACTCACGGTTTTACGTACTTTTTAGCATCAGTGATACTAGGGAAAATCTCAAGATGCCATGCTCCCGAGGTATAAATGTGTGAGGCAGGTACATCATTCTTCTGGAGAGAAGATGGAAGAAGGGGGTAGTCGGGCCTATGTTTCTTGGAAAAGTAGAGGGGCGGTGTTTGGGTGGCCGCTATCAGGCAAAGAAGATGCCGTGTCAAGCCATAAGCCTCCAGAGACCTTTAAATAAGCCCAGGGGTCTTTCAAGCACACCAATAGAGCTTAGTAGGTGGGTTTCATTATATTACCAAAGTGGGGGTGTGCTTAACAACTCTTCAACTACTTTTAGGCTGGTAACCTTGGAACCCTTTACCAGTTACATGGTTATGTTGTTAATATGGTTGAAAAACATACAGTATGTCCATCAAGTTCAACCAAGGTATGAGGTAGAGGACGATTCTATACATTTTACATCTAACAGTAACTGTTGATGTTATTTTCTGCTAAAAAAAAACGTTTTTAAGCTGTCAGCTGTTGCTGTAACAAGCACCACTGGGAGGCTATTCCACAGATGTATTATTCTTATAGTAATGAATGGTTGTCTCCTCTGAAGATTGAATCTCTATTTTTCTCCAGACACATGTAGTTCCTCCTTGTCTTTTCAGAGTTTAACATTAAATGTATTTTCTCATTTTTTGTATATCTGTATAAATATTTATACAAGTTAGGCAAAGGGAAGGGGGGCCTACATTCAAATGTGTCCGGCATTCCCCCACAAACCAGTGGCATGCATTGCTGCTGCCATTATCTTGTGTCCTCTTGCCTCCAGAATACAGTATGTAAGTTTCTCTGCTCTGGGGGGGTGTTTTTTTTAGGGGGGGATCTGTTGGTCTAGTTTAAGACTTCACTAAAAGTTGAAAAAAAAAATAAATTCATGAGAAAAAAGCCTGAGAATGTCACTTTTACTGAATCACCAGCTAGGAAGACAATGAAAGTCAATGGCACTTTTTACTGCGGAGTAGCCTCAGGAGTAAAACAGTGCCATTGGCTTTCATTGAATTCCTATCTGGTGATTCACTAAAAGTTAAATTCTCAAGATTATTATTATTGTTATTATTGTTTATTTATATAGCGCCATCATCTTCTGTAACGCTGTATAAAGTAGTAATTAAAGACAGGGTAGAAACATACAGTACATACATACCTCCCAAGTGTCCCGATTTGCCCGGGACTTTCACGGGAAGCCCCCCATGTCCCGTGGTCCCGCCTCTTTAAGAAATGTCCCGGCTGCCGCCCCGCCCCCGCTGTGGAGCGGTGTGCCCGGGCTCTGCGCTTCGGTTAGTAACGTGCTGTGCGCCGGCATCAGCAGAGCTGGTTTGTGGAGGCCCAATCGCGGCTGGGCCAATGATGGAGGAGTGGGCGGGGCACAATTACGCTGTGCCCGGGCTCTGTGCTGAAGATAGGATGGCTGGAGAGGGAGGGGGAAGATAAGGTAAAAATCAAAAAGCTGCAGAGCTCCCGCAGCGCTCCCACCAGCCGCCAGAGACTTTCTTTTAAATCATGTTTGGCTGTCGGAGTGATTGATCTCTGCCCTCCTCCCCCGACTGTCAGTTCCAGAAGACTGCACAGGGGAGGGGGCTTGCCGAGTGAGGCTGTTCTCCCGACCCTCCCCGCCCGCGCGCGCTGCGATCATCAGTGTCCTGGAGGTGTCAGACTTGCAGGACACAAGAGTAAAGTAGAGAAAAGGCAAGTGAATGATGTATTAGTTGTGGCCAGTCTGCCTCATTCGCTTCTATTCTGGGTTTCCTTTCTATTCTCTGTCCTTTTCTCGCTTTATCACTGTTCTTCTTTTTCTTTCTCCCTTCCTTCCCCATCTCTCTCTCTTTCTTCCTGCTTTAATTTTTTGAACTATCTTGCTTCTTTTATTTGTCCATTCCTTTATTCTTTTTCTCTTCCTTTATCTTTCCCCCTCTGCACATTTCTCGCTGTGTTTTTCTCTTTTTTTCTTCTCTGCCTTTCTTTCTCTCTCTCCACCACGCTTTATTCTATCTCGTTTTCAACTTTGCTTCTCTCTTTCTCTTTTTGTTATCTTTCCTTCATCCTTTCCCTCACTCCTTCCTTTCATCCTTCCCTCTCTCCCCTCCTCTCTGCATTTCCTCTCTTTTTTCTTCTCCCACTCCTTCCTTCTTCCCTTTCTTTTTCTCACCTTTCCTTTCTTCCTTACATTCTTCCCTTTCCACCTTTCACTCCTTCTCCCTCACTCCCATACTGCCTTCTTTCTTCCTTTTGTTCTTTCACTGCCCTTCCTCTTTCTTATCTGCTGTCCTTGCTCTTCTCTCTCTCCCTTTCTTCAGTTCTCACTTCCATCTCTCTCGTTCTCTCCCTGTTTCTTTTCTTACTCCATTACTCCATTCCTCTTCTCCTCTTTTCATCCTGTCTTCTTCCCGTCTCTTTACTCTCTCTCTTTATTTCTTTTTCTCTCCCCCTCTCCCTCCTCTCTTTCTTTCCCTCCTTCCTCTTCCTCCCTTTCTCTTTTCTTTCACTCACTATTGCTATACATTTTTTCTCTCTTTTTTCATTACCTCCCCCACTTCTGTTTTCCCTCTCTTCCTTGCTTCACTCACTTCCTTCTTTTTATTTTCCCTTCTCTCTATTTCTCACCTTCTTTTTCTCTCCTTTTTCTTTCTTTACTCTTCTTCCCAACCTCCTAACTTTCTCCTTTTTTTCCTCTTCTTTCTTCTTCCCTCTCTCTTTCTTCCTCCATTTTCTCCTTTCTCTTGTCTTTCTCCCTTTTCTCACACTATCACACTATTGTATGCATGTGTGCGCGAGGGCTTGCCAGTTTTATTATCACCAATATGTAATTTGTAGGTGGTGTTTCCCTTTATGGGCATGGCTAGGGGGCGTGGCTAGGGGCGTGGCTTAATGGTAACAAAAAGGCAACATTTGTCCCTCTTTCTTGCTTTCAAAAGTTGGGAGGTATGTACATAGACTATTTAAAATGCAGGGTTACAGAGTTTACAATGAATATTCTGAAAACAAGAAACTATAGGAAAGAGAGCTCTGCCCTTGCGAGCTTACAGTCTAAAGGATGAGGAGTGAAGACGAGGGGGAAGGATCACAAACAGTCAGTACTGAGCATTTTTATCATGAATTTTTTTTACTACCATGAGTTTTTTTTCCAACTCTTAGTGAATCAAGGCCAAATATATGCACCAGCCAGCCATCAGGTCACCTTAATTGGAAATAGATGACTGGCACACAGTGATATTGGTGTATTGGTGTTCCTCTAGTAGGATGTGACATGATGCCAGGGTTAGCACATTCCATTAAAGGATCCATTTGAGGATCTGTAGAAGTCACTAGGCTCCCAATGGACAGCGAGGGTGGGGTGTTTAATTTGCACACATCAAACCTGTGCGTTACGCACAGGCTTTAACATAGAAACATAGAAACATAGAAGGTTGACGGCAGAAGGAGACCATACGGTCCATCTAGTCTGCCCTTATGTGTATACTGTATGTACTCTTTATCTTAGGATAGATGTGTGCTTATCCCAGGCATGTTTAAATTCAGTGACTGTTGATTTTTCAACTACCTCTGCTGGAAGTTTGTTCCAAGCATCTACTACTCTTTCTGTAAAATAATATTTTCTAACATTGCTCCTGATCTTCCCCCCGACTAGCTTCAGGTTGTGCCCCCTTGTTCTATCATTAAGTTTCTTCTTAAAAACACTTCCCTCCTGAACCTTATTCAATCCTTTCACATATGTAAAGGTCTCAATCATGTCCCCCCTCTCCCTTCTTTCCTCCAGACTGTACAAATTAAGTTCTTTAAGTCTCTCCTGATAAGTTTTAAGTTTAAGTCCTTCCACCATTTTCGTTGCCCGCCTTTGGACACGTTCTATTTGAATAATGTCTTTTTGCAGGTAAGGTCTCCAGAACTGCACACAGTATTCTAGCTGTGGCCTCACCAGGGCTCTATTACAGCGGCATCACAACCTCCCTCTTCCTACTGGTGATGCCTCGAGCTATGCAGCCGAGCATCCTGCTTGATTTTCCCACTGCTTGGCTACACTGTCCACTCATTTTGCAGCTATCAGTAATCAGTACCCCTAAATCTCTCTCCTCCGAGGTCCTGGATAACACAGTACTGCCCATACGGTACTCAGAGCAGGGATTCCTTCTACCCAAGTGCATGATTTTACATTTAGAGACATTAAACTCTAGTTTCCACAGTTTTGACCATCTATCCAGTAAAGCTAAATCATTTTCCATGTTGCAGACACCTCCAGGAATATCCACCCTATTACTAACCTTTGTATCATCAGCAAACAGACAAACTTTTCCTACCAAGCCTTCTCCTATGTCACTTACAAATATATTAAAAAGAATGGGACCCAGGACAGAGCCTTGCGGCACACCACTTGTAACTCGCCTTTGTTCAGATTGCACACCATTTACAACCACACTCTGATACCGATCCCTCAGCCAACTGGAAATCCACTGAACTATCCAGGGATTGAGTCCTACCTTCAATAACTTATCTATGAGCTCCTTATGTGGTACAGTGTCAAAGGCTTTGTTAAAATCCAGATAGGCGATATCCACAGCACCACCTTCATCTAACACTTTAGTGACATTGTCAAAGAAATCAATAAGATTGGTCTGATATGATCTTCCCTCAGTAAAGCCATGCTGTTTTGCGTCCAATAGGTCATTAATTTTTAGATGGGAAATTATCTGTTTTTTAAGAGTGTTTCCATTAATTTGACCACTATAGATGTTAAACTAACTGGCCTGTAATTACTGGATTCTTCTCTACTCCCCTTTTTATGGATTGGTACAACATTGGCCATTCTCCAATCATCTGGAACCTCACCAGTTGAAAGGGAATGGTTAAGTAAATCAGTCAGAGGGGCTGCAATCACAAACCTAAGTTCCCTTAGAACTCTGGGGTGGATTCCATCTGGACCCATCGTCTTACTTACCTTTAGCTGTGCCAGCTCGGATAGGACATCAGCCTCCAGAAACTCCGGAGCTGTGCCCTCCCAGCTGGATGCTGTGCTATGGCCATGCCTGCTACTATCTGAAAATACCGAACAAAAGTAGCTATTCGGATGGTCAGCCACAGCCTTATCTCCGTCAATATATTTATTTTCCCTATTTATAATTTTTGAGACGGCATTGTTTTTCTTCTTTCTGTCACCAATATATCGGAAAAAGGTTTTACCCCCCCTCTTCATAGATTTGGACATTTCTTCCTCCTTTTGCCCTTTAGCAGTCCTTATAATTAGTTTTGCTTCCCTCTGTTTAATTTTATATGCCTCTCTGTCAGCTACACTTCCACTTACTTTATACTTCTTATAGGCAGACTTCTTATCTTTTATGATGGTGCTGACTTCCCTAGTAAACCATAATGGTTTCTTCTTCCTTTTATTCTTGCTAGTTTGTTTCACATATTGCTTAGTTGCCTTTAAAGTGAACCGAAACCCAGGATTTTGACTATCCTGGGTTTTGGTCCACTTCGGTGGGGCACCCCGCTGTCTGAAACCCCCCCGAAAGCCCAGAAACACTCACCTCACCACGCTCCCACGTGACCGCTCCAACCAATAACAGCGCTGAGAGCCGCTGTGGTATGCGCGTCCAAGGCATAGCAGCTCAGCGGCTCTGAGCGCTGGAGGCCGCGTCTCGCGCTTCCCTCTAACAGGAAGCGCGCCTGCGCCGGCCATTCACAAACGACCGGCGCGGGTGCACACCCTGCTAGAGGGAAGCGCGAGTCGCGGCCGCGGCTCGCACATGCGCCGATGGAACGGGGCTGAGGTAAGGTTTGTGGGCCTCCTGGGGGGTTCCTCCCCGCGGGACATCCCGATTACGTATGCCCCGCGGGGACGGATCTGATCGGTCCGGTAATCTTATAGATTCCCGGGCGATCCCCCCTGGGTTTCAAGCCACTTTAAGATGGCCATTTTTAATAGTGACCACTGGGCACTCACTTCTGCTACTCTGTTCCACTCACCTAATTTTCTTTCTACATACTCCGCCATTTCCTTGAAGTTTGTCTTCCTAAAGTCTAGCACTCTGGTTCTGGTGTGTGATTGCACAATGTCTGTTTTTATTCTGAACCATAAGCATTGATGGTTTATATTTAGGTTTAGGTTCACTGTTGCTACAACGCCCTACCCCACACTTCATTATTTATTAGCAAATGTAGGGATGTGGACATAAACAGAATATGCCAGTTAGTCTGATAGAAACCCTTTTAGATAGTGATGGTAGGAGTTAGAGCCTTTTGATGGTAATAGGTAGAGATGAGCGAACTTTTGAAAAATTCGATTCGACTGATTCGCCGAATTTTCCGACAAAAATCGTTTCGACCCGAATAAATTCGCGACAAATCGCTATTAAAAACGGCTATTTCTGAGCCTCCTACAGCCTCAATAGGGTTGTAAACCATTCAGCCTTGCTGTAACACGCACAGGATGCGTGCTGGGTTAGTTAAATAATACTTTGAAGAAATATCACATGCAGATCAGAGGCATCGCTAATAGAATCGCAGAGCGGCACAATTGCAGAGAGTTGAAGTGGCATCACTATGAGGGGCAGAAGGAGCCCAAATATACACTGGAGTTGGCCTCAGGAGCCCAAAAATTGGATGAATCACACCCTGGAGTTGGCAGAAGTTGGCAGCAGCAGCAGCAGGAGCCCAAATATACACTGGAGTTGGCTTCAGGAGCCCAAAAATTGGATGAATCACACCCTGGAGTTGGCAGGAGTTGACACCAGCAGCAGCAGGAGCCCAAATATACACTGGAGTTGGCTTCAGGAGCCCAAAAATTGGATGAATCACACCCTGGAGTTGGCAGAAGTTGGCAGCAGCAGCAGCAGGAGCCCAAATATACACTGGAGTTGGCCTCAGGAGCCCAAAAATTGGATGAATCACACCCTGGAGTTGGCAGAAGTTGGCAGCAGCAGGAGCCCAAATATACACTGGAGTTGGCCTCAGGAGCCCAAAAATTGGATGAATCACACCCTGGAGTTGGCAGGAGTTGACAGTAGCAGCAGCAGGAGCCCAAATATACACTGGAGTTGGCCTCAGGAGCCCAAAAATTGGATGAATCACACCCTGGAGTTGGCAGAAGTTGGCAGCAGCAGCAGCAGGAGCCCAAATATACACTGGAGTTGGCTTCAGGAGCCCAAAAATTGGATGAATCACACCCTGGAGTTGGCAGGAGTTGACACCAGCAGCAGCAGGAGCCCAAATATACACTGGAGTTGGCTTCAGGAGCCCAAAAATTGGATGAATCACACCCTGGAGTTGGCAGAAGTTGGCAGCAGCAGCAGCAGGAGCCCAAATATACACTGGAGTTGGCCTCAGGAGCCCAAAAATTGGATGAATCACACCCTGGAGTTGGCAGAAGTTGGCAGCAGCAGCAGCAGGAGCCCAAATATACACTGGAGTTGGCCTCAGGAGCCCAAAAATTGGATGAATCACACCCTGGAGTTGGCAGAAGTTGGCAGCAGCAGCAGCAGGAGCCCAAATATACACTGGAGTTGGCTTCAGGAGCCCAAAAATTGGATGAATCACACCCTGGAGTTGGCAGGAGTTGACACCAGCAGCAGCAGGAGCCCAAATATACACTGGAGTTGGCTTCAGGAGCCCAAAAATTGGATGAATCACACCCTGGAGTTGGCAGAAGTTGGCAGCAGAAGCAGCAGGAGCCCAAATATACACTGGAGTTGGCCTCAGGAGCCCAAAAATTGGATGAATCACACCCTGGAGTTGGCAGAAGTTGGCAGCAGCAGCAGCAGGAGCCCAAATATACACTGGAGTTGGCCTCAGGAGCCCAAAAATTGGATGAATCACACCCTGGAGTTGGCAGAAGTTGGCAGCAGCAGCAGCAGGAGCCCAAATATACACTGGAGTTGGCCTCAGGAGCCCAAAAATTGGATGAATCACACCCTGGAGTTGGCAGAAGTTGGCAGCAGCAGCAGCAGGAGCCCAAATATACACTGGAGTTGGCCTCAGGAGCCCAAAAATTGGATGAATCACACCCTGGAGTTGGCAGAAGTTGGCAGCAGCAGCAGCAGGAGCCCAAATATACACTGGAGTTGGCCTCAGGAGCCCAAAAATTGGATGAATCACACCCTGGAGTTGGCAGGAGTTGACAGTAGCAGCAGCAGGAGCCCAAATATACACTGGAGTTGGCCTCAGGAGCCCAAAAATTGGATGAATCACACCCTGGAGTTGGCAGAAGTTGGCAGCAGCAGCAGCAGGAGCCCAAATATACACTGGAGTTGGCTTCAGGAGCCCAAAAATTGGATGAATCACACCCTGGAGTTGGCAGAAGTTGGCAGCAGCAGCAGCAGGAGCCCAAATATACACTGGAGTTGGCCTCAGGAGCCCAAAAATTGGATGAATCACACCCTGGAGTTGGCAGAAGTTGGCAGCAGCAGCAGCAGGAGCCCAAATATACACTGGAGTTGGCCTCAGGAGCCCAAAAATTGGATGAATCACACCCTGGAGTTGGCAGAAGTTGGCAGCAGCAGCAGCAGGAGCCCAAATATACACTGGAGTTGGCCTCAGGAGCCCAAAAATTGGATGAATCACACCCTGGAGTTGGCAGGAGTTGACAGTAGCAGCAGCAGGAGCCCAAATATACACTGGAGTTGGCCTCAGGAGCCCAAAAATTGGATGAATCACACCCTGGAGTTGGCAGAAGTTGGCAGCAGCAGCAGGAGCCCAAATATACACTGGAGTTGGCCTCAGGAGCCCAAAAATTGGATGAATCACACCCTGGAGTTGGCAGGAGTTGACACCAGCAGCAGCAGGAGCCCAAATATACACTGGAGTTGGCTTCAGGAGCCCAAAAATTGGATGAATCACACCCTGGAGTTGGCAGAAGTTGGCAGCAGCAGCAGCAGGAGCCCAAATATACACTGGAGTTGGCCTCAGGAGCCCAAAAATTGGATGAATCACACCCTGGAGTTGGCAGAAGTTGGCAGCAGCAGCAGCAGGAGCCCAAATATACACTGGAGTTGGCCTCAGGAGCCCAAAAATTGGATGAATCACACCCTGGAGTTGGCAGGAGTTGACAGTAGCAGCAGCAGGAGCCCAAATATACACTGGAGTTGGCCTCAGGAGCCCAAAAATTGGATGAATCACACCCTGGAGTTGGCAGGAGTTGACAGTAGCAGCAGCAGGAGCCCAAATATACACTGGAGTTGGCTTCAGGAGCCCAAAAATTGGATGAATCACACCCTGGAGTTGGCAGGAGTTGACACCAGCAGCAGCAGGAGCCCAAATATACACTGGAGTTGGCTTCAGGAGCCCAAAAATTGGATGAATCACACCCTGGAGTTGGCAGAAGTTGGCAGCAGCAGCAGCAGGAGCCCAAATATACACTGGAGTTGGCCTCAGGAGCCCAAAAATTGGATGAATCACACCCTGGAGTTGGCAGAAGTTGGCAGCAGCAGCAGCAGGAGCCCAAATATACACTGGAGTTGGCTTCAGGAGCCCAAAAATTGGATGAATCACACCCTGGAGTTGGCAGGAGTTGACACCAGCAGCAGCAGGAGCCCAAATATACACTGGAGTTGGCCTCAGGAGCCCAAAAATTGGATGAATCACACCCTGGAGTTGGCAGAAGTTGGCAGCAGCAGGAGCCCAAATATACACTGGAGTTGGCCTCAGGAGCCCAAAAATTGGATGAATCACACCCTGGAGTTGGCAGAAGTTGGCAGCAGCAGCAGCAGGAGCCCAAATATACACTGGAGTTGGCCTCAGGAGCCCAAAAATTGGATGAATCACACCCTGGAGTTGGCAGGAGTTGACAGTAGCAGCAGCAGGAGCCCAAATATACACTGGAGTTGGCCTCAGGAGCCCAAAAATTGGATGAATCACACCCTGGAGTTGGCAGGAGTTGACAGTAGCAGCAGCAGGAGCCCAAATATACACTGGAGTTGGCCTCAGGAGCCCAAAAATTGGATGAATCACACCCTGGAGTTGGCAGAAGTTGGCAGCAGCAGCAGCAGGAGCCCAAATATACACTGGAGTTGGCCTCAGGAGCCCAAAAATTGGATGAATCACACCCTGGAGTTGGCAGGAGTTGACACCAGCAGCAGCAGGAGCCCAAATATACACTGGAGTTGGCTTCAGGAGCCCAAAAATTGGATGAATCACACCCTGGAGTTGGCAGAAGTTGGCAGCAGCAGCAGCAGGAGCCCAAATATACACTGGAGTTGGCCTCAGGAGCCCAAAAATTGGATGAATCACACCCTGGAGTTGGCAGAAGTTGGCAGCAGCAGCAGCAGGAGCCCAAATATACACTGGAGTTGGCCTCAGGAGCCCAAAAATTGGATGAATCACACCCTGGAGTTGGCAGGAGTTGACAGTAGCAGCAGCAGGAGCCCAAATATACACTGGAGTTGGCCTCAGGAGCCCAAAAATTGGATGAATCACACCCTGGAGTTGGCAGGAGTTGACAGTAGCAGCAGCAGGAGCCCAAATATACACTGGAGTTGGCTTCAGGAGCCCAAAAATTGGATGAATCACACCCTGGAGTTGGCAGGAGTTGACACCAGCAGCAGCAGGAGCCCAAATATACACTGGAGTTGGCTTCAGGAGCCCAAAAATTGGATGAATCACACCCTGGAGTTGGCAGAAGTTGGCAGCAGCAGCAGCAGGAGCCCAAATATACACTGGAGTTGGCCTCAGGAGCCCAAAAATTGGATGAATCACACCCTGGAGTTGGCAGAAGTTGGCAGCAGCAGCAGCAGGAGCCCAAATATACACTGGAGTTGGCTTCAGGAGCCCAAAAATTGGATGAATCACACCCTGGAGTTGGCAGGAGTTGACACCAGCAGCAGCAGGAGCCCAAATATACACTGGAGTTGGCCTCAGGAGCCCAAAAATTGGATGAATCACACCCTGGAGTTGGCAGAAGTTGGCAGCAGCAGGAGCCCAAATATACACTGGAGTTGGCCTCAGGAGCCCAAAAATTGGATGAATCACACCCTGGAGTTGGCAGAAGTTGGCAGCAGCAGCAGCAGGAGCCCAAATATACACTGGAGTTGGCCTCAGGAGCCCAAAAATTGGATGAATCACACCCTGGAGTTGGCAGGAGTTGACAGTAGCAGCAGCAGGAGCCCAAATATACACTGGAGTTGGCCTCAGGAGCCCAAAAATTGGATGAATCACACCCTGGAGTTGGCAGAAGTTGGCAGCAGCAGCAGCAGGAGCCCAAATATACACTGGAGTTGGCCTCAGGAGCCCAAAAATTGGATGAATCACACCCTGGAGTTGGCAGGAGTTGACAGTAGCAGCAGCAGGAGCCCAAATATACACTGGAGTTGGCCTCAGGAGCCCAAAAATTGGATGAATCACACCCTGGAGTTGGCAGAAGTTGGCAGCAGCAGCAGCAGGAGCCCAAATATACACTGGAGTTGGCCTCAGGAGCCCAAAAATTGGATGAATCACACCCTGGAGTTGGCAGAAGTTGGCAGCAGCAGAAGCAGGAGCCCAAATATACACTGGAGTTGGCCTCAGGAGCCCAAAAATTGGATGAATCACACCCTGGAGTTGGCAGGAGTTGACAGTAGCAGCAGCAGGAGCCCAAATATACACTGGAGTTGGCCTCAGGAGCCCAAAAATTGGATGAATCACACCCTGGAGTTGGCAGAAGTTGGCAGCAGCAGCAGCAGGAGCCCAAATATACACTGGAGTTGGCCTCAGGAGCCCAAAAATTGGATGAATCACACCCTGGAGTTGGCAGGAGTTGACAGTAGCAGCAGCAGGAGCCCAAATATACACTGGATTTGGCTTCAGGAGCCCAAAAATTGGATGAATCACACCCTGGAGTTGGCAGAAGTTGGCAGCAGCAGCAGCAGGAGACCAAATATACACTGGAGTTGGCCTCAGGAGCCCAAAAATTGGATGAATCACACCCTGGAGTTGGCAGGAGTTGACAGTAGCAGCAGCAGGAGCCCAAATATACACTGGATTTGGCTTCAGGAGCCCAAAAATTGGATGAATCACACCCTGGAGTTGGCAGGAGTTGACACCAGCAGCAGCAGGAGCCCAAATATACACTGGAGTTGGCTTCAGGAGCCCAAAAATTGGATGAATCACACCCTGGAGTTGGCAGAAGTTGGCAGCAGCAGCAGCAGGAGCCCAAATATACACTGGAGTTGGCCTCAGGAGCCCAAAAATTGGATGAATCACACCCTGGAGTTGGCAGAAGTTGGCAGCAGCAGCAGCAGGAGCCCAAATATACACTGGAGTTGGCCTCAGGAGCCCAAAAATTGGATGAATCACACCCTGGAGTTGGCAGGAGTTGACAGTAGCAGCAGCAGGAGCCCAAATATACACTGGAGTTGGCCTCAGGAGCCCAAAAATTGGATGAATCACACCCTGGAGTTGGCAGGAGTTGACAGTAGCAGCAGCAGGAGCCCAAATATACACTGGAGTTGGCTTCAGGAGCCCAAAAATTGGATGAATCACACCCTGGAGTTGGCAGGAGTTGACACCAGCAGCAGCAGGAGCCCAAATATACACTGGAGTTGGCTTCAGGAGCCCAAAAATTGGATGAATCACACCCTGGAGTTGGCAGAAGTTGGCAGCAGCAGCAGCAGGAGCCCAAATATACACTGGAGTTGGCCTCAGGAGCCCAAAAATTGGATGAATCACACCCTGGAGTTGGCAGAAGTTGGCAGCAGCAGGAGCCCAAATATACACTGGAGTTGGCTTCAGGAGCCCAAAAATTGGATGAATCACACCCTGGAGTTGGCAGGAGTTGACACCAGCAGCAGCAGGAGCCCAAATATACACTGGAGTTGGCTTCAGGAGCCCAAAAATTGGATGAATCACACCCTGGAGTTGGCAGAAGTTGGCAGCAGCAGCAGCAGGAGCCCAAATATACACTGGAGTTGGCCTCAGGAGCCCAAAAATTGGATGAATCACACCCTGGAGTTGGCAGGAGTTGACAGTAGCAGCAGCAGGAGCCCAAATATACACTGGATTTGGCTTCAGGAGCCCAAAAATTGGATGAATCACACCCTGGAGTTGGCAGGAGTTGACACCAGCAGCAGCAGGAGCCCAAATATACACTGGAGTTGGCTTCAGGAGCCCAAAAATTGGATGAATCACACCCTGGAGTTGGCAGAAGTTGGCAGCAGCAGCAGCAGGAGCCCAAATATACACTGGAGTTGGCCTCAGGAGCCCAAAAATTGGATGAATCACACCCTGGAGTTGGCAGAAGTTGGCAGCAGCAGCAGCAGGAGCCCAAATATACACTGGAGTTGGCCTCAGGAGCCCAAAAATTGGATGAATCACACCCTGGAGTTGGCAGGAGTTGACAGTAGCAGCAGCAGGAGCCCAAATATACACTGGAGTTGGCCTCAGGAGCCCAAAAATTGGATGAATCACACCCTGGAGTTGGCAGAAGTTGGCAGCAGCAGCAGCAGGAGCCCAAATATACACTGGAGTTGGCCTCAGGAGCCCAAAAATTGGATGAATCACACCCTGGAGTTGGCAGAAGTTGGCAGCAGCAGCAGCAGGAGCCCAAATATACACTGGAGTTGGCCTCAGGAGCCCAAAAATTGGATGAATCACACCCTGGAGTTGGCAGGAGTTGACAGTAGCAGCAGCAGGAGCCCAAATATACACTGGAGTTGGCCTCAGGAGCCCAAAAATTGGATGAATCACACCCTGGAGTTGGCAGGAGTTGGCAGCAGCAGCAGCAGGAGCCCAAAAAATGGCCTAAAGACATAAATATGTTTTGCACCATTTGGAAAGTGTAAAACGTGGCACCATGCTGAATCTAGTCGCATGCATCAGGCATTGGTGGGTGGAAATCCTGGCTGATCCATCCCTGATTCATTTTGACAAAGGTGAGTCTCTCCACATTTTTAGTTGACAGACGAGTTCTCCTCGCCGTAACTATGGCCCCCGCCGCACTAAACACCCGCTCAGATGGCACGCTACTTGCCGGGCAGGACAGCTTTTCCAGGGCAAACTCTGCTAGTTGCGGCCACAAATCAAGTTTGGCTGCCCAGAAGTCCAGCGGATCCTCAAGGTGTGTTGGCATGGTCATGTCAAAGTATGACATGACCTGCTGGTTCAGGTCCTGC
This sequence comes from Gastrophryne carolinensis, assembly GCA_027917425.1. Taxonomy (NCBI): domain Eukaryota; kingdom Metazoa; phylum Chordata; class Amphibia; order Anura; family Microhylidae; genus Gastrophryne; species Gastrophryne carolinensis. The sequence goes on from CM051235.1 coordinate 496,582,531, forward strand.
TCCAGGTCTTCCTGCTGCTCATGAGTAGCCTCACTATGCGGGTGTAGAAAGCTACTCATTAGCGACTGAAGACTGAGGCTGCTGCTGCTGATGGAGCTTCTGCTGCTGCTGCTGCCAACCCCCCCAGCGGCCATGGCAGTGGAAGGTGAGCGCAGAGGTCCCCTCGAGTCAGACCTGCGAGAGTATGGACCATGGCGCAGATAGGCATCGGCCAACTGCCTACGTAGAATGTCTTTGTAGTAGTTGAGTTTGTCCTCCCTCTCGGTGGGTTTAAAAAATGCCCCCATTTTGTGCCGGAAGCGAGGGTCCAATAAGGTGGACAGCCAGAAGTCATCCCGCCGACAGATGGAAACAATTCTGGGGTCACTACGCAAGCATGTGAGCATGCTTCGTGCCATTTGCGCAAGTGACTCGGATGGACTACCTGTCTCCATCTCCACTGCATACTGCCACGGTGTGCCCGGGTCCTCTGTCTCTCCTTCCTCAAAAACCTCTAGCTCCTCTGGCTGCTCCTGCTCCTCCTCTCCTGTCCGCTGACTAGATAAACCAGCCATTTCGCCAAGCCTAAACTGTGTTTCGCTGGGCAACTCCTCCTCCTCCTCTTCCTCCTCCTCCTCCTCCAGTTCAGCTCCAACGGGGTTCATGTGGCCGTAAGATGTAAACGCCATGTCTCCAGTGCCCTGACCAGCCATGGTTTCCAACATGTGCTGTAGTACATGAAGCAGTGGAATCACGTCGTTCATCCCGTAATCCTGCCGACTGACAAATAAAGTGGCTTCCTCAAAGGGCCTGAGCAAACGGCAGGTGTCACGTATGAGCTGCCACTGGTTGACATTGAAGTTACACAGGGGAGTCCCCCTATCTGCTTGAAACATCAGGAAATCCGTGATGGCTTTTCTCTGTTCATATAATCGGTCCAACATGTGAAGGGTGGAATTCCAACGGGTGGAAACATCGCAAATCAGACTATGTTGGGGGATACCATTCTGACGCTGTAGCTCAAGAAGGGTGTGTTTGGCGGTGTAGGAGTGGCTGAAGTGCATGCAAAGTTTCCGTGAAGTTGTTAGGATGTCCTGCAGATGGGGGGAACACTTCAGAAACCGCTTGACAACCAGATTGAAGACGTGAGCCATGCAGGGGGCATGGGTCAGGCTTCCTTGGCGCAGCGCAGACAAAATGTTCTTCCCATTGTCGGTAACCATGATTCCCATTTTAAGTTTTCTCGGAGTAAGCCATGTTTGGATTTCCTGATGAATACATTTAAGCAGTTCCTCCCCTGTGTGACTCCGTTCGCCAAGACAAACCATGTGAAGCACTGCGTGACACCTCCGTGCCCTGCACACATGGTAGACTGGAGGGGCACTGAGACTTGAGCCTACAGTGGAGGGTGAGGAGATGGCGGAGGATGAGGAGGCCGAGTCGCACGGTGTCACAGGCCCAATGGGCAGAGAGCGCGGAGGCCGAAGCGGCGTGACCTGTCCAAGTTGCTGCTGCAAAGGGACCACATTCACCCAGTGGGCCGTAAACGACATGTACTGCCCCTGACCGTAGTTACAGCTCCAGATGTCGGCGCTGCCATGTATTTTGCTACACACCGACAGGCTCAAGGACTGGCCCACCTTCTGTTCAACAAAAGTGTGCAGCGCTGGTACTGCCTTCTTGGCAAAGAAATGACGGCTTGGGACTCTCCACCTCGGCTCGGCACAAGCCATCAGTTCTCTGAAAGGTGCAGATTCCACCACCTGAAAAGGGAGCGACTGCAGCACCAGCAACTTGGACAGGAGCACATTCAGCTTCTGCGCCGTAGGATGAGTGGGCGCATACTGCTGTCTCTTGGACATGGCTTCGCTGATGGATTGCTGGCGGGATGCATGACTTGGAGGAGGAGGAGCAGGAGCGACAGAGGATGGGTATGACGCACAGCTGCCTTCGGCTGAGGTGCTGGAGCCTTGGCTGGCAGAAATTGGGAGCTCACTTGGTGAGGAAGCAGACTGGACCACCCCTTGGGAGCCTCGGTTCTCCCAGGTCGTTTTATGGTGACGCATCATATGTTGACGCAGGGCCGTGGTGCCAACATTTGGACCCTGGCCACGCTTCACCTTTTGCCTACATATCTTGCATGTGGCCATGTTACCCTCCTGCGGATGCCTCAGGAAAAACTGCCACACTGCCGAGTAGCTACTTTTCCCACCCCCTGGCCTCACTGATTCACTGCTGCTGTTGCCAACTCCAGGAACCCCTGCTCCACTACCTCCCGATAAGGTAGCCTGCCACGCAGCAGGTGCTCTACCCCGGCCCCGGCCCCGGCCGGCTCCAGCCTTTGGAATTGTGCCCCCATGCTGACTGCTACCACCTTGCTGCCTCAGCTGCTGACTCCGGGGCAACCTGCACCCCTCTTCTCCTGATGATGACGATGAAGCCCCTTCATCACCCGGCTCCCAAGTGCGATCGGCTTCATCGTCATCATCATCATCATCACCGAGTTGTGGCTGTACGTCACTGATGTTCGTGGATTCGTCAACAGTGTCTGGCGCAGGAGCTGGAACGCTCGCAGCACCCACGACACTGTCCACATCACTATTTGTCTGCCTAGCTAAAGAAGCCACCTCCATTTCTTGGCTGGGCAGTAGCTGCTGACTGTCCTCTATCTGATGGTCCTCCTCACTAAAGAGTGGAGCTGAACCCAAAGCATAGGATACGTCGCTGGGGGAGGGAACGGCGTAGGCCAGAGGCAATGGGAGGACAGGGACTGCTCTCGGGGCATGCCAACTCAGGGTTGTGTCAGAGGAACCTACCGACCCTAGACTGGGGGTCTCAGACGTAAGTTGTGATGATGTTGTTGATGAGCGCGTCAACCAATCTACCACGGCAGATGCGTTACTGGTGGAGACCCGACCGCTAGCAGATACTGGCAGATTAGGTCTCTCAGCGTGACTCCTGCTGCTACTGGCCCCCAGTCTGATGCGAGCTCTGCCTGCGGAATCTTGGCCTCTGCCACTCCTCTTTTCACTTCCAGGCACTTGTCTGCCCGACATAGTCTAACTGGCGTGGTAGTAGGTGATATTTAAAAAAACCCCGGGCAGCGGTGGGTCTATATGAAACAGAATATAATGCACACCAAAAGTGAGCAGTAACACTCAGCCTCCAACAGGCCTGCTTAGTGTAAATAAGAGAGCTGCTTAGTGTAAATAAAGAGGGGTATGCTATGTTACAGAATGGGATGCCTCAACAGAAGTGCACCTGGCAGGCAGCAGTAAGCCTATGCCCAGCAAAAGTGTCTTATAATATAAATATAATAAGAGCAAATGCTTATATGGTCTTAAACAGAGGCTGCTTTAGTCACAGAATGGGATGCCCTGGGCAGGAATGGACCTGGCACGGTCCAGTAGTGCTTTGGCCAGCAAAAGTGTCTTTATCAGGCTAATTTCAAATATGATAAGAGCAAATGCTTATATGGTCTTAAACAGAGGCTGCTGTAGTCACAGAATGGGATGCCCCGGGCAGGAATCGACCTGGCAGGGTCCAGTAGTGCTTTGGCCAGCAAAAGTGTCTTTATCAGGCCTAATTTCAAATATGATAAGAGCAAATGCTTATATGGTCTTAAACAGAGGCTGCTTTAGTCACAGAATGGGATGCCCTGGGCAGGAATGGACCTGGCAGGGTCCAGTAGTGCTTTGGCCAGCAAAAGTGTCTTTATCAGGCTAATTTCAAATATGATAAGAGCAAATGCTTATATGGTCTTAAACAGAGGCTGCTGTAGTCACAGAATGGGATGCCCTGGGCAGGAATGGACCTGGCAGGGTCCAGTAGTGCTTTGGCCAGCAAAAGTGTCTTTATCAGGCCTAATTTCAAATATGATAAGAGCAAATGCTTATATGGTCTTAAACAGAGGCTGCTGTAGTCACAGAATGGGATGCCCCGGGCAGGAATGGACCTGGCAGGGTCCAGTAGTGCTTTGGCCAGCAAAAGTGTCTTTATCAGGCCTAATTTCAAATATGATAAGAGCAAATGCTTATATGGTCTTAAACAGAGGCTGCTGTAGTCACAGAATGGGATGCCCTGGGCAGGAATGGACCTGGCAGGGTCCAGTAGTGCTTTGGCCAGCAAAAGTGTCTTTATCAGGCCTAATTTCAAATATGATAAGAGCAAATGCTTATATGGTCTTAAACAGAGGCTGCTTTAGTCACAGAATGGGATGCCCTGGGCAGGAATGGACCTGGCAGGGTCCAGTAGTGCTTTGGCCAGCAAAAGTGTCTTTATCAGGCTAATTTCAAATATGATAAGAGCAAATGCTTATATGGTCTTAAACAGAGGCTGCTGTAGTCACAGAATGGGATGCCCCGGGCAGGAATGGACCTGGCAGGGTCCAGTAGTGCTTTGGCCAGCAAAAGTGTCTTTATCAGGCCTAATTTCAAATATGATAAGAGCAAATGCTTATATGGTCTTAAACAGAGGCTGCTGTAGTCACAGAATGGGATGCCCTGGGCAGGAATGGACCTGGCAGGGTCCAGTAGTGCTTTGGCCAGCAAAAGTGTCTTTATCAGGCTAATTTCAAATATGATAAGAGCAAATGCTTATATGGTCTTAAACAGAGGCTGCTGTAGTCACAGAATGGGATGCCCCAACAGGAATCGACCTGGCAGGGTCCAGTAGTGCTTTGGCCAGCAAAAGTGTCTTTATCAGGCCTAATTTCAAATATGATAAGAGCAAATGCTTATATGGTCTTAAACAGAGGCTGCTTTAGTCACAGAATGGGATGCCCCAACAGGAATCGACCTGGCAGGGTCCAGTAGTGCTTTGGCCAGCAAAAGTGTCTTTATCAGGCCTAATTTCAAATATGATAAGAGCAAATGCTTATATGGTCTTAAACAGAGGCTGCTGTAGTCACAGAATGGGATGCCCTGGGCAGGAATGGACCTGGCAGGGTCCAGTAGTGCTTTGGCCAGCAAAAGTGTCTTTATCAGGCCTAATTTCAAATATGATAAGAGCAAATGCTTATATGGTCTTAAACAGAGGCTGCTGTAGTCACAGAATGGGATGCCCCGGGCAGGAATGGACCTGGCAGGGTCCAGTAGTGCTTTGGCCAGCAAAAGTGTCTTTATCAGGCCTAATTTCAAATATGATAAGAGCAAATGCTTATATGGTCTTAAACAGAGGCTGCTGTAGTCACAGAATGGGATGCCCTGGGCAGGAATGGACCTGGCAGGGTCCAGTAGTGCTTTGGCCAGCAAAAGTGTCTTTATCAGGCCTAATTTCAAATATGATAAGAGCAAATGCTTATATGGTCTTAAACAGAGGCTGCTTTAGTCACAGAATGGGATGCCCTGGGCAGGAATGGACCTGGCAGGGTCCAGTAGTGCTTTGGCCAGCAAAAGTGTCTTTATCAGGCTAATTTCAAATATGATAAGAGCAAATGCTTATATGGTCTTAAACAGAGGCTGCTGTAGTCACAGAATGGGATGCCCCGGGCAGGAATGGACCTGGCAGGGTCCAGTAGTGCTTTGGCCAGCAAAAGTGTCTTTATCAGGCCTAATTTCAAATATGATAAGAGCAAATGCTTATATGGTCTTAAACAGAGGCTGCTGTAGTCACAGAATGGGATGCCCTGGGCAGGAATGGACCTGGCAGGGTCCAGTAGTGCTTTGGCCAGCAAAAGTGTCTTTATCAGGCCTAATTTCAAATATGATAAGAGCAAATGCTTATATGGTCTTAAACAGAGGCTGCTGTAGTCACAGAATGGGATGCCCTGGGCAGGAATGGACCTGGCAGGGTCCAGTAGTGCTTTGGCCAGCAAAAGTGTCTTTATCAGGCCTAATTTCAAATATGATAAGAGCAAATGCTTATATGGTCTTAAACAGAGGCTGCTTTAGTCACAGAATGGGATGCCCTGGGCAGGAATGGACCTGGCAGGGTCCAGTAGTGCTTTGGCCAGCAAAAGTGTCTTTATCAGGCTAATTTCAAATATGATAAGAGCAAATGCTTATATGGTCTTAAACAGAGGCTGCTGTAGTCACAGAATGGGATGCCCCGGGCAGGAATGGACCTGGCAGGGTCCAGTAGTGCTTTGGCCAGCAAAAGTGTCTTTATCAGGCCTAATTTCAAATATGATAAGAGCAAATGCTTATATGGTCTTAAACAGAGGCTGCTTTAGTCACAGAATGGGATGCCCTGGGCAGGAATGGACCTGGCAGGGTCCAGTAGTGCTTTGGCCAGCAAAAGTGTCTTTATCAGGCTAATTTCAAATATGATAAGAGCAAATGCTTATATGGTCTTAAACAGAGGCTGCTGTAGTCACAGAATGGGATGCCCTGGGCAGGAATGGACCTGGCAGGGTCCAGTAGTGCTTTGGCCAGCAAAAGTGTCTTTATCAGGCCTAATTTCAAATATGATAAGAGCAAATGCTTATATGGTCTTAAACAGAGGCTGCTGTAGTCACAGAATGGGATGCCCCGGGCAGGAATGGACCTGGCAGGGTCCAGTAGTGCTTTGGCCAGCAAAAGTGTCTTTATCAGGCTAATTTCAAATATGATAAGAGCAAATGCTTATATGGTCTTAAACAGAGGCTGCTGTAGTCACAGAATGGGATGCCCTGGGCAGAAATGGACCTGGCAGGGTCCAGTAGTGCTTTGGCCAGCAAAAGTGTCTTTATCAGGCCTAATTTCAAATATGATAAGAGCAAATGCTTATATGGTCTTAAACAGAGGCTGCTTTAGTCACAGAATGGGATGCCCTGGGCAGGAATGGACCTGGCAGGGTCCAGTAGTGCTTTGGCCAGCAAAAGTGTCTTTATCAGGCTAATTTCAAATATGATAAGAGCAAATGCTTATATGGTCTTAAACAGAGGCTGCTGTAGTCACAGAATGGGATGCCCCAACAGGAATCGACCTGGCAGGGTCCAGTAGTGCTTTGGCCAGCAAAAGTGTCTTTATCAGGCCTAATTTCAAATATGATAAGAGCAAATGCTTATATGGTCTTAAACAGAGGCTGCTTTAGTCACAGAATGGGATGCCCCAACAGGAATCGACCTGGCAGGGTCCAGTAGTGCTTTGGCCAGCAAAAGTGTCTTTATCAGGCCTAATTTCAAATATGATAAGAGCAAATGCTTATATGGTCTTAAACAGAGGCTGCTGTAGTCACAGAATGGGATGCCCTGGGCAGGAATGGACCTGGCAGGGTCCAGTAGTGCTTTGGCCAGCAAAAGTGTCTTTATCAGGCCTAATTTCAAATATGATAAGAGCAAATGCTTATATGGTCTTAAACAGAGGCTGCTGTAGTCACAGAATGGGATGCCCCGGGCAGGAATGGACCTGGCAGGGTCCAGTAGTGCTTTGGCCAGCAAAAGTGTCTTTATCAGGCCTAATTTCAAATATGATAAGAGCAAATGCTTATATGGTCTTAAACAGAGGCTGCTGTAGTCACAGAATGGGATGCCCTGGGCAGGAATGGACCTGGCAGGGTCCAGTAGTGCTTTGGCCAGCAAAAGTGTCTTTATCAGGCCTAATTTCAAATATGATAAGAGCAAATGCTTATATGGTCTTAAACAGAGGCTGCTTTAGTCACAGAATGGGATGCCCTGGGCAGGAATGGACCTGGCAGGGTCCAGTAGTGCTTTGGCCAGCAAAAGTGTCTTTATCAGGCTAATTTCAAATATGATAAGAGCAAATGCTTATATGGTCTTAAACAGAGGCTGCTGTAGTCACAGAATGGGATGCCCCGGGCAGGAATGGACCTGGCAGGGTCCAGTAGTGCTTTGGCCAGCAAAAGTGTCTTTATCAGGCCTAATTTCAAATATGATAAGAGCAAATGCTTATATGGTCTTAAACAGAGGCTGCTTTAGTCACAGAATGGGATGCCCTGGGCAGGAATGGACCTGGCAGGGTCCAGTAGTGCTTTGGCCAGCAAAAGTGTCTTTATCAGGCTAATTTCAAATATGATAAGAGCAAATGCTTATATGGTCTTAAACAGAGGCTGCTGTAGTCACAGAATGGGATGCCCCGGGCAGGAATGGACCTGGCAGGGTCCAGTAGTGCTTTGGCCAGCAAAAGTGTCTTTATCAGGCCTAATTTCAAATATGATAAGAGCAAATGCTTATATGGTCTTAAACAGAGGCTGCTTTAGTCACAGAATGGGATGCCCCAACAGGAATCGACCTGGCAGGGTCCAGTAGTGCTTTGGCCAGCAAAAGTGTCTTTATCAGGCCTAATTTCAAATATGATAAGAGCAAATGCTTATATGGTCTTAAACAGAGGCTGCTGTAGTCACAGAATGGGATGCCCCGGGCAGGAATGGACCTGGCAGGGTCCAGTAGTGCTTTGGCCAGCAAAAGTGTCTTTATCAGGCCTAATTTCAAATATGATAAGAGCAAATGCTTATATGGTCTTAAACAGAGGCTGCTGTAGTCACAGAATGGGATGCCCTGGGCAGGAATGGACCTGGCAGGGTCCAGTAGTGCTTTGGCCAGCAAAAGTGTCTTTATCAGGCCTAATTTCAAATATGATAAGAGCAAATGCTTATATGGTCTTAAACAGAGGCTGCTTTAGTCACAGAATGGGATGCCCTGGGCAGGAATGGACCTGGCAGGGTCCAGTAGTGCTTTGGCCAGCAAAAGTGTCTTTATCAGGCTAATTTCAAATATGATAAGAGCAAATGCTTATATGGTCTTAAACAGAGGCTGCTGTAGTCACAGAATGGGATGCCCCGGGCAGGAATGGACCTGGTAGGGTCCAGTAGTGCTTTGGCCAGCAAAAGTGTCTTTATCAGGCCTAATTTCAAATATGATAAGAGCAAATGCTTATATGGTCTTAAACAGAGGCTGCTTTAGTCACAGAATGGGATGCCCTGGGCAGGAATGGACCTGGCAGGGTCCAGTAGTGCTTTGGCCAGCAAAAGTGTCTTTATCAGGCTAATTTCAAATATGATAAGAGCAAATGCTTATATGGTCTTAAACAGAGGCTGCTGTAGTCACAGAATGGGATGCCCCGGGCAGGAATGGACCTGGCAGGGTCCAGTAGTGCTTTGGCCAGCAAAAGTGTCTTTATCAGGCCTAATTTCAAATATGATAAGAGCAAATGCTTATATGGTCTTAAACAGAGGCTGCTTTAGTCACAGAATGGGATGCCCTGGGCAGGAATGGACCTGGCAGGGTCCAGTAGTGCTTTGGCCAGCAAAAGTGTCTTTATCAGGCTAATTTCAAATATGATAAGAGCAAATGCTTATATGGTCTTAAACAGAGGCTGCTGTAGTCACAGAATGGGATGCCCCGGGCAGGAATGGACCTGGCAGGGTCCAGTAGTGCTTTGGCCAGCAAAAGTGTCTTTATCAGGCCTAATTTCAAATATGATAAGAGCAAATGCTTATATGGTCTTAAACAGAGGCTGCTTTAGTCACAGAATGGGATGCCCCAACAGGAATCGACCTGGCAGGGTCCAGTAGTGCTTTGGCCAGCAAAAGTGTCTTTATCAGGCCTAATTTCAAATATGATAAGAGCAAATGCTTATATGGTCTTAAACAGAGGCTGCTGTAGTCACAGAATGGGATGCCCTGGGCAGGAATGGACCTGGCAGGGTCCAGTAGTGCTTTGGCCAGCAAAAGTGTCTTTATCAGGCCTAATTTCAAATATGATAAGAGCAAATGCTTATATGGTCTTAAACAGAGGCTGCTGTAGTCACAGAATGGGATGCCCCGGGCAGGAATGGACCTGGCAGGGTCCAGTAGTGCTTTGGCCAGCAAAAGTGTCTTTATCAGGCCTAATTTCAAATATGATAAGAGCAAATGCTTATATGGTCTTAAACAGAGGCTGCTGTAGTCACAGAATGGGATGCCCTGGGCAGGAATGGACCTGGCAGGGTCCAGTAGTGCTTTGGCCAGCAAAAGTGTCTTTATCAGGCCTAATTTCAAATATGATAAGAGCAAATGCTTATATGGTCTTAAACAGAGGCTGCTTTAGTCACAGAATGGGATGCCCTGGGCAGGAATGGACCTGGCAGGGTCCAGTAGTGCTTTGGCCAGCAAAAGTGTCTTTATCAGGCTAATTTCAAATATGATAAGAGCAAATGCTTATATGGTCTTAAACAGAGGCTGCTTTAGTCACAGAATGGGATGCCCTGGGCAGGAATGGACCTGGCAGGGTCCAGTAGTGCTTTGGCCAGCAAAAGTGTCTTTATCAGGCTAATTTCAAATATGATAAGAGCAAATGCTTATATGGTCTTAAACAGAGGCTGCTGTAGTCACAGAATGGGATGCCCTGGGCAGGAATGGACCTGGCAGGGTCCAGTAGTGCTTTGGCCAGCAAAAGTGTCTTTATCAGGCCTAATTTCAAATATGATAAGAGCAAATGCTTATATGGTCTTAAACAGAGGCTGCTTTAGTCACAGAATGGGATGCCTCACAGCAGACTTAAGATCAGTTCAGTATATATGCACAGTTAGTTACTATAAGCAGCCTGAAAACGCTAACAAAGGCTGGATGAAAAAAAAAAAATCTCCCTGTCAGCCAGCTCCGTTTTTCCTACCTTTCCCTGGCTTTCTGTCTGTCTCCTGTCTGTCTCCTGCCTGTCTCCTGCCTGTCCCTGTCTGTCCCTGTCTCCAGCCTGTCTAACTGCCTCAGCTACACAGCGTTCTGTCTGTCTGTCACGAATGCAATAGAGAAATGAGGAAAAGCAAGATGGCCGCCGTTAAATACCGCTGTGTGACGTCACCGGGCTTGCTGGCTGCTGATAGGCTGCATGTGACTGCCCCAGCTTGCACTGGCGCGGGATACATGTCCAGACATGTCCCGTCCGCCATCTTAGAATGCCTGTAAATGTAAATGAATGGATGTTAAAGGAAAACTTCGAGTGATCGAATCGCGGGGAAATTCGGATTCGATCCGAATCGAATTTTTCCTGAAATTCGGATCGAATCCGGGTTCGTCCGGATCGATTCGCTCATCCCTAGTAATAGGCTATAGAAGTGTATTGGGAACTTTCCAGACAGTCACTGATATACTCGTATATACTCTAGAAGCAGGTAGAAGGAATTAATAGCTAATGCCAGGAATAGTGTAACAATGGCTAGGACAGCTATTAGTTGAATTTTGGAAAGAACTATCACGCTTGGCATACCTGGAAGTTCTGGAAGCCAGCTAGAGGTTATATAAGGGGCGGGGACTATGTAGATAATGTTCTATACCATTTTGAATTGTCGTGGAGCAGTCAGTTGTAGATGAGCAGCATCTGTATGAGAGAGATCCTGGTCCAGCAAGTGAGTAGTGGCTACCTTGTGGGAATCCAGAGCAGAAAGTCTTGCTTGTCCAGACATAGGGAATAGGTCCAGTTGGTGAGTACTTGGCTGTGTAAGGGACAAGAAGTGGCTGCAGTTGTGGAAATGGTGAATTGCTACTGTGCCATTTGTTTGTGAAGACATTAATAAAGAGGAACTCTGCTTTCGCCTACTTGGGGTCAAGTGTCTGTCAGTGAGTACCAACACCCCCTTTGGTATTGCCCCAGTAACCCACCCATACAGACACACTTGGAGCCACCCTGGGCCCGGAACAACCTGCTCCCTGCCATCCTCACCGAATACCTGGTGTGTAAGAGTAGCACAATGTAAATATGCACCAAGTGAGACTAAGGGCCCTTTCACACTACGCATTTCTACCACAGGGGGGTGTAGACATCTATGAGGTGTGATGCCCTTACGCTGTCGCCTCTCCCTCCATCATGGGCAACACTTCCTCTCCGTCTCCTCACTCTCACTCCTGGGTCTTTGACTGCACAGAAAGCTTTAGTAGCCACAGAGAGGCCTGTTAGCCTTAGCCAATGCAGGCCACTGGTGAGCCACCTTCACACTTTACCTGCTGCCGCATGGCATCTTCAGTAGCTACCGCCGTGACATAGAGGGAGAAAAACTGTGGTACAAAAAAATTTGTGTTAATGTGGTGGAAACGCATTCTTTATTGAGTCACAGGCATCAAAAATAACATTACAGAGGAGCTGGAGCTGACACAAGAGCTGCCGGCTCTTATACTTCACTCCAGCGTCAGTGTGAAGGTTGTATTTAATGCCTCCAGCATGGAGGGACAGGTGAAGGGCATGCTAAGGATACCGCACACTTGCTGCTGCTGCTACCAACACAGTCACCCTGTTATAAAAAATTACTTTCTTGATTTCCATTTGTTTTTCAGTTTACTTTTTTTAATGCAAACATTAATCCTGACAGCTATTGTCACAGATGATATCTCATACTGACATGACATAACTGTACAGACATAATACAATATGAAAACAGGATGCCTGTTATGATGGAAAGGCAGAAGAAGCATCTGCCTAGGGCACATTAGACAGAAGGGTGTTAAATCAAGATCTTTCAGTGCATTTTTTTACTAAAAGTGAAACACTAACATTGACTTACTGTATGTCTGGTAGCTAGTTGAAAGTGGTATAAATGTGTAATGAGGCATAAATAATTGGAAACGCAAACCATTCAGGTACAACATACTATGGGGCGCTGATATATCCTTTGTCCTAAAAAAAACAGAGGGAACTATATTTTGGGGAGAGATTTATATTGATTGGCAAGTCAAAAAATAAATTAGCTAACCTTTCATAGAGTCTGTCTACCTTCTTAGTGAGGAAAATCACGTCCTCATTCTGTTTTCCATCCCCACCAATCAACCTTCAGGGGACTAAGAACAGAAACACCCCCCACTCCCTGCCCAGATGTCCTGAGTGGCTGCCTCTCTCTGCACTTATGAAACTCCTCCCTCCTCTCAGTGTGCTTACATCACATCGCTGTAGCCACACCTACTGTTTCGCTGCATCTCCAATGCTCTAATACTTGTACAAATAACTTAGGGACTACAGGGTCTTTTTGAAAACAGATTGAAGTTTAAGTGCAATGTGTAGCCCGAGACAATGGGACAACAATCAGGTTTGCCTTTAGTATAACTTTTATAGTGGACAAAAAAGACCCTTATTTAAGGATACAATAGTGTTATATTAAAACATACATACACATTATACACAGTGTTATATCACAGTTGCTCAGAAAGAGACGGCTGTGCACAATATGAATCTTCTAATATTACCCAGCCATCACTTCTTACTTGTGGACAGGTGTTTCAGGATATTGCCCCTCATCAGCACAAGGCTATATGTAATGACTGTATCCAGACAGAATTCTGCTGGTTGGGCGACCAACCAAGCATCAGCCACTGCAATCTAAATTGGTTCCATTGCATTGTTTTTTTTAATTTAAAAAAAAGATGATATTCAGAGGGCAGATCAGATCAGTTCAAGAAATGTCCAGAAGCAAAGCTGAGCCAGCCCCACTAACCTGCAGGCCAGCGAAACATCATAAGACAAGGAGAAGGTGTCCAGCTTCAACATAGGTATAAAATCACTGCATTTAGGACACAAATGCTTGAGAAAAGCGCCCTCATGGACCTGATGTCGGGTTTAAGTGGCTGGATGTTGCTTTTAGCATTTCAAAAGATTTTTATTTCCATTTTCAAGCTCATTAAACATGAATGAAACACAACAATAAGACTTACAGTATGGTAATAAATTATCAGAAAACAATAAGCAACTTTGTTCCTTTTTGACTTCGTTAACCCTCAACTGAAGGCAGAAATATATACAATTACTAAACTAATTGGTGGTACAGGCATCAGGTAACCTACTTGCTGATTTATTATAGCCATTGGGTTTACAGTCGCTTTAAAGTGGACCAACTACTGTCTAATAGACTCCAGGACCAGCCAATTCAGCCCCCCTGTCCCATCCCGAATTAGGATGCCCCACTGTGTGAAACACTTCGATCACACGAAAACTCACCTTTCCTGTTCTCTCATGCCATGCTTGTTGACCAAGGGCACATTCCCGGCCGCCATGCAGCTGAGGCGCGCTCTCGCCCAGTCATTCAGAAAGGCTGGGGGTGGGAGTGCACCTCACTCCTCAAAGTGACCGGAATGCAGCTACTCAGGCTCCCTATGCCTGAGCACTGGTCTTAACAGCACTTTGTGCCATGCATTATTATGCACCGCGCACAGCGCTGATTGGACCAGAACCAGTGCATGTGCTGTGAGAACGCTGGAACTTTTTAGGGGCATCCTGAGGGGTTTCACACGGCGGGGTAATTGATAAACCTACACGAGAGAAATCCTTATTCAATGTCTGTGAAAGACGCCATCACCTTGAATAGCTTTTGCACATTAAACTTCTTTGGACACAGGCAACCACTATGGCTTCTTTGTTTTGACCAGGGAGGAGTTGGTAAGCTAAAGCCCGACTCCGACTCCACATTTTAATCAGACCCAGCCTACGACTCCAGCTTCAACTCCTTCATAAAGGGCCAATAATTAGTAATCCATTTCCCATAGTAAAATGGTAACATGGGGGATTTTTTTTTACCATTATATAAGCAATAGGGCGACTTATATACATAAAGGATATTTATTGGAATTCAATTTCTTACAACAAATAACTTAAAGAAACATTCCAAGCAAATGTTTAAATTTGCTGTTTTCTGCTTGCCCCATTCTGGCTGTCAGGGGCAAAATCTTTTCATTCCCTGATAAACCCTGCTGAACTTTCTCCTTTCTGCATATTTTCTCAGTCCCCAAAAAGAAATGCATAGATAATTCATCCTCTGCTGGTGAGGAGGCCCAGAAGAAGGGAAGGGTGTCACTAGGTATAAAAGCAGCTAAATAAAAGATGCAGCCCTTACATTCAGCATGGAGAGAGCAGAACAGGCTAATTTGCCCATTGCCTTGAATTTTTCTTGGCCAGGCAATAACATAAAAAAAGCCCTTATTCACATGTCTTCCCCACAACTCTTCCATGCAGCTGTGAAAGTTACATTAATTATACAGTAGTAGAGATTTTCATTTTAATGCTGGCGTCTGATGCCCTTATTCATCAAGCGATAGCGCCAGGTAGTGTCTGACGAGCGCCAGGTAGCGGCAGCTAACGGCGACTACCGACTCAAGTACGCCCGCGGCGGTCACAATGACGCATTTATCAAGCAAAATGAGGCTAGCGCCGGCGAGAGCGACGGCTAGCGCGGCATTCATCATGAAGCCGCCTGGACCGAACAGCGCCGCTGCAAATTCCCTCACAGCGCCAGGTATGAGCTGTCGCTCCCTGGCGATGTCCAATGCATTTCAATGGAGCAAGCTATAATTAATCATAATTAATTGGTATTATTTTTTTAATTTTTTTTTTTAATGTCAAAAAATCGGAGAACACTTCTGCAATGTTAGGATTTATTTTTAAGTAAAAAAAAAAAATATGTGCAGAATTGATCTAACAGGTCTGAGATTAATGTATTCATATAACAAAATGATTCTAAAAACATGTATAATGTTACATTAAAAAAATATGGTTGTTTAGGGGTTAAAAACTAGTTAATACAGATCGCCGCCAGCGCTCTGGGGTTTAAACAAGGAATGGACAGCGACAGCACATTCGGAGCGTGATTTGTTGATGAATATGAAGCTAGCCGTTCGCTCTGGCCATTCGTTGTCAGGCGCTCACATACAACGCTGGACCTGTGAAACAGCGACCCCCCAGCCCGTATTCAACATTACCGCACACCGACTGAGTCGCTGTCATCAAGCTAACGCCGGCCAAGCACAGCGAATACTGGCTGGCGCTGAAAAAATCACGCTACAGTCGCTCATCTGTCGCTACCTGGCGCTATTGATGAATCGGCCTCCCCGTCTGTACATTATATCTGACTCCAGCCAAACCTAGCTCCAACTCCACAGCCCTGGTTTTGACTGCTCTTTTGACTATAATTCAAAATCCACATATCCATCAGTTGTCCCCAGTCAAGATAGAAAAGTTTCCTGCCAAAAATGCTGCACAATTCCTTGTAAGGCACTCGGGCTCGCTTTGATCTGCTTACAAACATTTTGCAACCCACTTGGCAGACACCTTCCTTTTGTCCAGATAATCATTGATTATGGACACTCTTTCTCTGTAAATGTTCAAATCTTCAAAGCTGAAATGTGTAGGTCTTCCAAAAGCAGTTTCTGGAACAGGTCTCAGTGAACCGTCCTCATTAACTGAGTAGAAGTGGCCAAAATGGGTGTTGTCCAACTCCCTGCTAGCCCTGTTTTTTTTAAGCTTCCTCCTTTCTCTCCTGGTAAAATGAGCCCTGAGGTTGGCTGCCGGCGGTCACGTGATCTGTTATCAGCCATATTGTTGGTACTGCAGACCTCTTGACTGCTAGTGGGCTATTCACGGGGTCCGTTTTACAAGCAGAGCATGGAGAAAGGTAAGGAAATGTTATTCAGGGGTTAAAGTGTAGGGGCAGTAACTGGGATCTGCCCCCCGGATTAATCCGGTTTTAAATTTAGCAACCTGAATTAATGTTACTGTGAATGTCTTTGACTGACTTCCCTTTCAGAAACAGGAACCTCCACACGCCCTGCTCATTTTTGCAAGGAAATCTGCATACATAAGACTCAAACATGAGTCCTGCCAATATGCAAAGATTGACCTTTCAAATACTATAACTTTTTTAATGTAAAAAAAATCTCCATTTTCCTAGGGATTTGCCTTGTCTCAGCTGCAACCAAATCAATCAAACTAAATAATGCTTGCAACTTGGTTTGCGATGCCCAGCTGCGTGTAACCACCCAGATTCTTTGCTTTCCTTACCAGGAGCCCGCGGTGCAGACACGTCTCTTGTCCCATCGGCTTCTCCACACACGCATATTAATGTGAGGCTGGAGAGGCTGAATAGAATTCCTCATCACTCGCATCTTATAGCTGTGCATGGGCGCACAACCATTTAGTTACTGTGGGTGTGACCATGCACAATGATGCTGCTGATGGTCACACATGCACTGTGGGTTCAAGGAAAGGTAAGAACAGCAAACCAGGGGGTTTCAGTCAGTGGGGCATCCCAAATCGGGGTGCCCTAGGGGGACGGACCAAACTCAGGATAGTGAAATCCTGGGTTTTGGTCCATTTTAACAAAAGTGTAAATCCACAGTACTATGTCAGTTTACATCAGGGCTAATCTAAATATGTTTTTAAGTTCCCTATATGCCTGGTTTCAAAGTTGCTCCATCTGCATTAATACTTAGTAAGTCACTAACCATAAACTAACTGACTTTCAAATTTTTGATACAGATAACCAGGATTAGACTGAAAAACATGACAACAAAAAACTCCTTCATCCTTCCTTCTAGAACTCACGCCCTAACTTACACCCAGTACAGCTTTCTAGTTCACTAGGAGAAGTCATGTAGCATGGGCTGTGGACATTTTTATATATTTTTCTTTATCTTCTTTGTAAGGATTCTGAGGTTAGCAGGGCTTTAACCTGAACCTGGGTTTCCCCGTGTTTGTATTAGCAGCCTACATATATGCACGTGGGCCACTAGATGGCAATGGTCCACGTACAGCAACATCAATACAGATGGATGTGTTTTGACCAATTAGTTCCTGGAGTTGGGTTGTCTGACTGCAGCTCTCTATCATGGGGCAGTGTATAAGGCAGCCTTATAAAACTGGACCTAAAGTCTATAAAGACTTTAGGGCCGACAACATGCAGCCTAGGGGACATCCCAGCATAAAACTAAATTGAAAGCCTGAGAATGGACAAAATGAATCACCTACTTCCTGGTTCCTGCATTCCAGTAATTCAAGCAGGGATGCAATTTTCTTCAGCATTGTGCCCTCTGCCACAGCTGATAGCAAGCCAGCAGTGGTTACAGTTTAGAGGGAGAGCCCTATGGCTTCTTCTCATTTAAAGGAGCAGTATCGCGAAATTTGCATTAAAAAAGATAAATAATTAAATAGCCACACAATAGCTTCTAACATGTGTATAAATAATCTGGCGATAGAAAAAGGAAAAAATATATGCCTTTCTTTTAAATTGTATAATTACAATGGCTCAGTCCATTTGCTGAATAGGGGGATCTGCTGGGTTGTATTTATTGAGCTGCTCCATTTAGCCCACTGGTCTCCTAGCAACACTTTACCTCAGAGGCTGACACTGTAATCAGTGGTAACGGCTGTGTGTGTGTGAGGTGCTGCTTTTGTTATGAGACCAGGTGACTCAAATGTGTAAAATCTATACAAAATAAACTAAACTGACTGAAAATAACTGAAATTCTTCTTTGAATAACTGTGCAGGAAAATCTAAAGGTATTAAAGTGGAACAAAACCCTGATTTGCCGACCCTGAAGTCTATAAGACCCGGCCATTGGCCTTCCTCCTTGGGCATCCTAAATCAGGATGCCCACTATGTGAAACGACCCCTGGATAACCACAGATCCCCCCATTTTTCTGGCGCGCTCACGCAGATAGTCATTTACACAGGCCGGGCGGCCAGGAAGGTTACTGCTCAGGCTCCCCATCTGCGTGAAACAGAGCTGATTGGATGAGAGCCCGCGCATGCGCTGTGGGACAGGGAAAGGTGCGTTTTCACAGGCGAACTTGGGGATTTCACATATAAGGGCATCCCAAGTCGGGATGCCCCTAGGGGCACAAAACTCCAGAAAATCCTGGGTTGGGCTTTGCTCAAAATACACAAAGCTGAAAAACTGAAAGATTCTGCAGCAGAGCCAACATGAAGGGAAAACTGTCAAAATCAGCTAAATGACTTCTAGAGCTTTTCTCTCTGTTTTAGATATATAAGTTCTGGCCAGGCAATGTTGCAATGTTGTTATCTGATGCTGGACGGCTGCCAGCACTGAACAGCTGATACTTTGATACATTGTTTCACTCCTCTCCTCAGCATGGAACAGGCCAGAGTGTCGGCCTCCGACACTCAGAAGACATAAACATGAGCTATTAGTCTCTAGCTGTTCAACACAGATATCATTTTTTTCTAAATTTGTAATTCTTACTCCAACACTTACCTACATTCAAAGTACCATTTAAATATGTCACCAAGAAAAATTCGTGATACTGCTCCTTTAAGTTTGGTTTTGAACCGGAGCAGACCAGGGCCAAAAATCAACTCAGGATGTTACTGGCTCCCCTGACAGCCCGTATGACATTCCATCTTTGCCCTGATGTACTTCGCAGATGGCAGTTGAGTGCGCTGCATGGCCGAGGGTAGAACATTGCAGGCAGCAAGAACTGATTATAAGCTGCATTATAGGGGCAGATATTGTAGCAGGTGTTGTTATGCAACCCCACCCCATAGCCTGGGGTGTCCTGGCTGGGGGTTCAGTGGGGACAGGAATATAGGGAAAAGGTCAGGAGGAAGTGAGTGGCTCAGTTTGTTAAAACCAGCAGTGCATTTATGAAGCCATACCGAGAGAGTAAATTTCAAATGATCCAGTTCAGGTGGGCTACATGTTTGGCAGCCAGCTCCAATGCAGCAGGGCACAACAGGAATTGTCACAGCTCTTTCTATTGCCAGACCAATCTTAGGTGTGGACCTGCTTTAAAGTTCCTGTCCAGATTGGAACAAAAACTAAAGTGCACTTATCTATCACCACACAGGCTAAATCCCAAAGAGTCCTGCTAGTTGCAGCCCTCTGGTTTCAGTCGAGAATTGTGTCGTCGGCACAGGATCACAAGTATGGCTCTTTCTTTATTCATCTTTCATGTGCTTTGCTGCAAAGGCTTCTTTTGACCCTCAATGTGTATCAGTAAAAAGACAATTCCATGAGGTCATAAATAGAGACTACTTTGTAATATTAGTGTCTAAGAATTCTGTTAAATCCTAATGTGCCAAACATCTGACTTGGGCCCTCTCTCAGTTCCTCCAACACACCCATAAAAGGCTGCTGTCTCTGGGCAGCCCTACGGCTCGGCTCCATCGGCGCAATGGACACCTCAGACCACTCAGCCCTGTCATAACCCATCAGTAGTACAGCATATTTATCTCCCAGCCACAGCTGCACGCTGAAAGATTATTTTTTTTTTGCAAGCAAAACTAAATTAGAACTAAAACCTTTGCTGCTAAGCACATAGTGAGGCCCACAGTAGTTTATTGTTTAAGGAATGGAGTACTCACATACACTTGATTGGTCGTGCACAGTGTCGAACCGGCCCACCAGAGAACTTTTACTCTTCCCATTCTGGCTGTCAGGGCCGGCATCTTTCATTCAGCAGCATCATTATGATTCGTCATTGCATGTCTCAATGTAAGGATCTCCTCAGAAGGGAATTCAATAAAGGGAAAGGAGACTGTTTACAAGGGTTTATCAGGGAATGCAAAGTGCTGGAGAATATAAGACGCAGCCCCTGGCAGCCAGCATGGAGCTACCAGGAAGCAGGATATTTTAACCCTTTGTCTGGATTGTCTTTTAACTTTATTTTGTTTCATAAAGGGCCTGCCGCTCAAACCTATATACAAGCACAGACTAATATAGGCATCACCACAAACTCTATTATGCCCTATATAATGTCTGGGAATCTGCTTTAATTGGGAAAGGTGCCATGAGCCCCAATATTCATTACCCCTGGTGGGCCCAGGATAGGCCTGCTGGGCTGGTTGTTGCTCTCAGAATGGTGCCCACCATGGGCCTGTGGCTACCGCTTTCTCCTCCATCAAAACATTGAAACTGGCTTTACTCACCCTTACCCCTGTAAGGATGGTCATATGACCCCATATAGCATATATAGTATCTGCCCCCGCAATGCTATATAGCCTCACTACCATGGCTTTCAATCACCATCACTGGTTGCATGATGAGATCTCTATCCAGCTGTAGCTGCAATTCAGCATAGACTGGAACAAATAATCTCATGAGACATATTCCGACTCTTTCCTTAAATGCCCTCCTCCATTTCCCCTTACTTGACTCTTGTTGCTGGAGGACAGTTAAGCAGCTATTTCCTACGGAACAGGTCCTGCATAGGGTTTAGCACACAGACGCCCATTTGATTGCAGCAGCCAGGAAGACAGTGGCCTGTTCTCTAGCTCATTATGTAAATGCATCTGGGAGAAGTAGGGGCCGCTCTGCTCTGGAAAGTGAGTATCAGTTGCCATTCTTTTTCTTTACTCACAGGCTGAGTGGGAATGTATCCAGATGGAAAGAATGTGCTTTGTAAGAGGCAGTGAATGGTACAGATTGTTAGTATGTGCAGCGCCATGCCGTAGGGAATCCCGACACACATTTTGCTGACATAAGCTGGGTATTACCCCTTCTGTGTCCAGCCAGGCGCTTCTCTTTATCATCTAAAGTCTAAAAAGCTTGGGCTGAGCTCAACGTACATTGCTTTTTTAATGTGTTTCTATATACCTCCCAAGCACTCAAAATTATGTGTATGTTTTACACCTCCATAAATTCATGCGGACTTCACCAGATTCAGTATCCACAAATACCTGTACGTTACATGGCTCTGTCTTTCAAACCTTATATATGATCTCTGTAGGATGGAATACAATTAATTTCATGTTGTGCTGTGTATCATTGTGTAAGGGACCAATAATTTTTGATTTAGTGCCTGTAGGATGATAGACTTTTGCCAGAGGTCCCCTGAGATTTGCCTGAACAAAACCTATATAGGGCCAAAGTCAGATGTCTTGCTTGCTATACCACCTGCTGTTATGTACGGTATGTATCTTGACTGTGTGATTGCATAGTCTGTTGTGTTATTTTTGCTGGGTGTCTCCCTGATCTACCAATGATAAGCTCATGTGTAACCCCAGCCTCCTTGCTAAATGATTGTGTCACTATGCCTGAGTGTCCATATGATCTACTGCTCACTATAGTGGGCTTTAGGTCTTTCCTTGTCTGTGCTGCACCATAAGCCTTCTGTTATGCCTGTTGAGTTCTAGTTCTCAAATTTTCACTGCAAGTATTTCTACGTTATGCTGTCTTGTCTGCCTACCCTTGGTTTCTCCTTCTCCAAGCATGTGACCACCTTGTGCAACCCTTACAATTTAGGGTGGGCTGGTTTTTGTGGGTGATCAGCTGCTTGCCTCTCTGGTGGTGTAAATGGCTTGTACATCTGTGTGTGTCTATGTTCCCAGTCTGTGACTGTGTCCAGCTAGCAACCCGTGTCCACTGGTTCCCAGCTTGTGACTCCAACTGCCCAATCCTGGTCTACACCCCTGTTCCTGGTCTGAGCCTGCGGTTTCCATTAGACTTCTTGTATTCACCATAGCTTTGCCTCTAGGAATAAATTGGCCTATTGGCTGAGAGCCACATCCGTTTCCCATATCCTAGTTCCTAAACCAGGAATTTCTGGTGCTAGTCCCTAAACCAGGAATTTCTGTTGTTTTTGTTTGCTTAGGCCTGACACCATAATACAGTTCTAGAGATTTAAACTAACAAGAAATACTGGAATATAATGGAGGCTACGGTGGATAAGTATAGTGCAGTTTAGTGTTTCTTCTCTTTAAAGAAGACCTAAAGTTTGAAAATAATTTGGGCCTGGTAAGCAAGGGTAACCAATTTGGGATGCACCATGGTTATACTAAAGAGAAAGCCCACATAGTGCCAGATGAGTGTCAGGTGAGTGTTACGGTAGGTCCCAGTGCAAAGCCAGAGCACCTCTGTTAGTGGCAGGTAGTGTCCCATCTATAAACATCGCTGGAAATGGGATGAGTGATGGTGATGGTGCTGAGTTCTCTACAGTGCCTTATAAGACCAAGTGCTTACCTTGCACTGTGTGGCTTTATCCCATACACTGCAGTTGGCTGGGATGGTTACAATTATTTTGCCCTTTTTTGTTAATTTTTTTGGGCTGGTGCATGTGCCGCGGGATCCTTGGGCTATTTGGAATTGTTTTTGGAAATATTTTTTTTAACTTTTATGTTGTGCTGCAAACTTGTGATTTTGGTCGTGCAAACCATGAGCCCTGCCTTTCATATGTCCCCAATGCAGTTCCTGGAGTTTTTATTTTATTTTTCCCCCAGCCCCCAAAAAATAAAAACGGGGACGCAGGGCGCCTGGAACCTCCTTCTGACAGCACCCACTCGGACACTGTGTTTTTTTTATTAATGTGGCTGCTTTGCAGTGTTCCCAGTCAGCGCTAGGGGTCACAGCCCTCTTGATAAGCCGTGCGCTGTGCCGAGGCACCGGCTGGGAGGGAGCGCAAGCATAGCGCTGCCACACTCCCCGCAGCTGACAAGTGTGGGCACAGATAGTGGCTTGTGCGAGTGTCAAATCTGGCGCTCGCCCCAAAAATACTTAGGCCCTTATTCATGAAGGGATAGCGTCAGGTAGTGCATTGTAAATGACAGGCAGCAGCAGGTGAACGCCGGACACGGCACGCAATTACACATTTATCAAGCAGATTCTGTTGAGCGACTGGGATGTAGCGTCCGATTCATCATTATCCCAGCCTCAGAGTTCAGCCTTGCAGAGCGCCACGTCTTACCTCTCGCTACCTGGCACTATCCCATACATTTCAATGGACGTTCTTTTAACAGGGGTTTTTTATTAATTTTTTTTTTTTTTTTATTCTCAAATAATTTTGTGACCTCCCCTGGCCTAGAAAAAGCCATTTTTGAAAATAATTTTCATTTTTTATATATTTATGCAGAATTGACATTACAGGTCTGGCATTACTGTGTTCATGTCACAATGTTATAACAATGTCATTCCATAGGTTTTCGCTTTGTTACTGGTGGATACATGTTCAAAAACAGCCTTTAACCCTTTAAATGCCAAGCACGTAGTTTCTACGTGGTTGCTTCTCCTACCCTTAAGTGCCAAGCACGTAGAAACTACGTGCCTGGCATTTCCCCCTAACAGTTAAAAGATAGAAAAAAAAAACACTTACCTCTGGTATCCCTGTGAAGCTTGGGGTCCTCTCTTCCTGGGGGGGGCATCCGATCGCCCCCCCGTCGTCCTCCGTCTTCAGGGGGGGGCCCGAAACCAGCTGCCCCCCCCCCATTTCCAGCGCTGACTCGCCGTTGTAAAAAAAATAAAATAAAACTGTCATTTACTCACCTCTGCGCCCGAGCCTTCAGTCCGGGTCTCCTCTTCACCAGCACCAGGGGGGGTCCGATCCCCCCCCTGGGCTGCGCAGGCTTCAGGCTTCTTCTGGGTCCTCACCTCTTGAAATGGCGGCGATGGCCGGCGCCTCTTAGCCCCACCCATTGTGGGAGGAGCGGGATGACGTCATCCTGCTCCTCTTATACCCCCTCCGAGCTCCGGCATCTGTCAGATGCCGGTGGTGATCGGAGCAGGGCGGATGTCAGCCGAGGAGGCTCCGATCGGAGCCCCCTCGCCTGTCACCCGCCCTGCGCCGATCACTACCGGCATCTGTCAGCAACATGACAGCGGCGCGGGACAGCGGCGAGGGACGCCGGATCGGAGGTGAGTACAGTAAAAAAAAAAAAATTTCTCTGTGTCAGTGTGATTATTTACTTTTAACCCCTTGTGAACTGGTAAGGGGTCCATGACCCCTATACCAGTTCACAAGGCTGGGGGGATGGCAAGCCACCTGCGCTAGCGGGTGGCTTGCCATTAACCCCCGGCACCCCCCATTACCTGCCTCCCCAAAGGCCAGGGGGGGGCAGAAGAGCCCGGGCCCACATAGGCTATGTGGGCTCGTAGGCTGCAGGGTGGGGGGGGCCACAAAAGCTGGCCCCCCCACTCTGTGCCTAGCTGGTCCCGGGCTGGTTACTTTGGGTAAGGGGGACCCCCTGTGAGGGGGGACCCTATGTCATTTTTTTTTTTGATTAACCCTTTGTGTTCTGTCATCCAGCAGCTATAAAAGGCTTCCAGCAGGTGAGCAGAAGCCAGTGATCGCCGAGGGACAGAGTGCTCCAGGATGGATGGGAGGTAAGTATAAAAAAAAATAAAAATTAATAAAATATTTTTTTCTCTGTGTGTGTGTTTTTTTTTTTACATTTAACCCCTTGTGAACTGGTAAGGGGTCCATGACCCCTATACCAGTTCACAAGGCTGGGGGAATGGCAAGCCACCTGCGCTAGCGGGTGACTTGCCATTAACCCCCAGCACCCCTATTACCTGCCTCCCCAAAGGCCAGGGAGGGGCAGAAGAGCCCGGGCCCACGGGCTATGCGGGCTTGTAGCCTGCAGGGCCAGGGGCCACAAAAGCTGGCCCCTGCGCCCTGTTCCTACAAGCCCTGCATAGCTGGTCCCGGGCTGGTTACTTTGGGTAAGGGGGACCCCACGTCAATTTTTTAACCCTTAAAAATAAAAAAAAAATGGGGTCCCCCTCCCCTGGGAGGGGGGACCCTATGTCATTTTTTTTCTCGATTTAACCCTTTGTAGTGTGGATGGTATTTTGTATTTTATTTGTGAATGTTATAAAGTACTTGTTTCAGTTAGGGGGGTCTCCTGGGCAGGAACGGGGGGCTACCGATAAATATGTGGTACCGTTCTAATCGGTAGAAATGGGGCTTTCACATGCAATATGCTTTTCCTTAATAAAATACATTTTTTATTTAAAATAAAGGAGTCAATTTTCTAAAAAATTTATTTATTTATTTATTTATTTATTTTACTTAATAATATTGTAAAAAAAAAAAAAAAATTTACAAACAAGATATTTCATGTTAAAGCCTAAACTCTGCTGCAAAAAAATATATATATAATTTTCCTGAAAGTTCCAGCAAAATGGCGCAAAACATGGCGCAAAATGGGGAAAAATGGCCTGTCAACAGAGGGTGACAAAATCTCAAGTAGGCTGGCAATTAAAAGGGTTAATAGTACCTATGCATGTTGGGTATTGTTCTGTTCGGGGGACCTTGCGCTTTCAGACTTAGCTTGTTTTTTCTTGTTTGCATATTTATATTTTAGGAAAAGGTGTTTTTTATTCAGCTTTTTTATACATTTTTTAGGGAAACCCTGCGCAAACAAAGAATTTTTTGAGGTAATAATTCCAGAAAGATGAGTCCACTAGAACAAGCTGGGTACGCTTAGAAAGCTTAACGTGTGTACTTTCAGGGAATATATGGTTTATGGGGGATATTCCAAATGTAAAGGGTTGTTTTGGTTGAAAAATCGCAAGGTGCGCACTTTGTCTGCAGAGCTGAAATTTTCAAGTAAAATTACCGTTACGCACATGCTTTACTTTGGGGTGTTTGGCAACTCTTCCCTTGACAGTAGCTATGCATGTTGGGTGTTTTTCTGTTTGGGGGATATTGCGTTTTCAGATTAAACTTGTTTTTTCTTGTTTGTATATAGTTTTTTAAGGAAAATGTGGCTTTGATTCTGCTTTTTTATCCTTTTTTTAGGGAAACTCTTTGCAACCAAAGAATCCATTGAGGGATTACTTCCAGAAAACTATGGCCACATCAACAAGCCTGGTACACCTAGAAAGCTTGAGGTGTGTACTTCCAGAGAATATATAGTTTGTTGGGGGTAATTCAAATGTAAAGGGTTGTTTTTCTGGAAAAACTGCAAGGTGCGCATATTGCATAGCATAGTTGTATTTTTTCTGAAAATCCCCTAAAGCGCTGTTTCAGTTTGGGGGAGTCTCTGGGCAGGAAAGGGTGTCTACCTATACATATGTGGTACCGCTGTAACCGAGAGAAATTGGGATTTCACAATAAGATTTTATTGACAAACTTACATTTTTTATTACAAAAAAAAAACTACAAATTGTAAAAAAAAATATATATATTTGTTTTTTTTGCACATATTTCACCCAAAAATATTGAGAATACACCTAAAAAATGACAAACAAGACATTTCATGTTAAAGCCCAGACTCTGCTGAAAAAAACAATATATCATTTTCCTGGGAAATCCCTGGAAATCCCTTCAAAAATCACATTTGAACATGGGGAGCGCAAAATAGTGCAAAATGGTCTGGCAACAAAGCGTGACAAAAACTCCAGGTAGGCTGGCACTTAAAGGGTTAAACACACAGCCTCCGGCGCTCTGGGCTACAGCGAAGCATTTTTGAATGCCGGCTGTGTTTGAGGCTGTTTTTTTGATGAATATGGTGTGAGTCGGTCGCACTGACCAGTCGCCACCATTCGCTCCCATACAGCACTGTACTGGTCATATAGCAACTCCCCACAAGGTATTCATCAATGCTGCACAGCGACTGAGACGCTCTGAACTAGCAAACCATGGCCAAGCACAGCGACTACTAGCGGTGGCTCTGAAATCTGCTCTACAGACGCTCATCTGTCGCTACCTGCCGCTAGTAATAAATCAGCCTGTTACTTTAATAAGGCTCCCAGTTTTGTATTTGAGTCGTTAATTGCGGCGTTGTGCACAGCAGCAGCATCCTTGCATCTCTCATAACTAGGGATGAGCGAATCGATCCGGACGAACCCGAATTCGTTCCGAATTTCAGGAAATATTCGATTCTGAACGAAACCGAATTTCCCCACAATTCGATCAATCGAAGTTTTCCTTTAAACTCCATTTACTTCAATTACAGGCATTGTAAAATGGTGGATGAACATGTCTGGACATATCCCCTGGGGCAAGTTATCATGGGAAGGTCACATGCAGCCAATCAGCAGCCAGGAGCCCCGGTGACGTCACAGTGCTATATAAACGGCGGCCATGTTGCTGGTGCGCATTTCAGCCTTGCATTGCGGCCACAACGGAGCTGTTTAGAGACAGGGAGAGACTAAGAGAGAGTCAGGGAGACCCACAGAGTGCAAGACAGAACCAGGGAAAGATAGGGAAAAATTGGGAAAGATTGAGGCAGGGACAGCAGAGAAAGTGACAGGGAAAGCTTTTTTTTATTTTCATTTCACTTCATTTGCCAGATCAGTTTTAAATTGCTTTTGTTTGTGCTGTAAAAATTCCTTGCCACTGTGCATCCCATCTTGGCAGTGGCATATTTATCTGTTACACACAAGCATTTCTTATAACTCGACTAGATTAAATTTTTTTTGTGTCTGCTGTAAAAACCCCAGCCCACATGGGCATCCCAAACCAGCACATGTCACCCTATCTGCTATACTAAATAAGCGTTGTTCATCCTCAGCTTAATCAAGCTATTGCATTTTGAATTGGTTTTTGTCTGGTTTAAATACACCAGCCCACATGGGCATCCCAAACCAGCACATGTCACCTTATCTGTTATACTAAATAAGCGTTGTTCATCCTCAGCTTAATCAAGCTATTGCATTTTGAATTGGTTTTTGGTCTGCTGCCAAAACATTAGGCTGCAGGGTATCCCAAACCTGCACGTAGCACCCTATCTGTTATACTAAATAAGCGTTGTTCATCCTCAGCTTAATCAAGCTATTGCATTTTGAATTGGTTTTTGGTCTGCTGCCAAAACACTAGGCTGCAGGGTATCCCAAACCTGCACGTAGCACCCTATCTGTTATACTAAATAAGCGTTGTGCATCCTCAGCTTAATCAAGCTATTGCATTTTGAATTGTTTTTTGTCCTGCTGTCAAAAAAACACCAGGCCGCAGGGTATCCCAAACCTGCACATAGCACCCTATCTGTTATACTAAATAAGCGTTGTTCAGCCTCAGCTTAATCAAGCTATTGCATTTTGAATTGTTTTTTGTCTGGTTTAAATACACCAGCCCACATGGGCATCCCAAACCAGCACATGTCACCCTATCTGTTATACTAAATAAGCATTGTTCAGCCTCATTTTAATCAAGCTATTGCATTTTGAATTGTTTTTTGTCTGGTTTAAATACACCAGCCCGCATGGGCATCCCAAACCGGCACATGTCACCCTATCTGTTATACTAAATAAGCGTTGTTCATCCTCAGCTTAATAAAGCTATTGCATTTTGAATTGGTTTTTGGTCTGCTGCCAAAACACTAGGCCGCAGGGTATCCCAAACCTCCACGTAGCACCTTATCTGTTATACTGAATAAGCGTTGTTCATCCTCAGCTTAATCAAGCTATTGCATTTTAAATTGGTTTTTGGTCTGCTGCCAAAACACTAGGCCGCAGGGTATCCCTAACCTGCACGTAGCACCCTATCTGTTATACTAAATTAGCGTTGTTCATCCTCAGCTTAATCAAGCTATTGCATTTTTAATTGGTTTTTGGTCTGCTGCCAAAACACTAGGCCGCAGGGTATCCCAAATCTGCACGTAGCACCCTATCTGTTATACTAAATAAGTGTTGTTCAGCCTCATTTTAATTAAGCTATTGCATTTTGAATTGGTTTTTGTCTGCTTTAAATACACCAGCCCACATGGGCATCCCAAACCAGCACGTCGCCCTATCTGTTATACTAAATAAGCGTTGTTCAGCCTCATTTTAATTAAGCTATTGCATTTAGAATTGGTTTTTGTCTGGTTTAAATACACCAGCCCACATGGGCATCCCAAACCAGCACATGTCACCCTATCTGTTATACTAAATAAGCGTTGTTCAGCCTCATTTTAATTAAGCTATTGCATTTTGAATTGGGCTTTGTCTGCTTTAAATACACCAGCCCACATGGGCATCCCAAACCAGCACATGTCACCCTATCTGTTATACTA
This sequence comes from Gastrophryne carolinensis, assembly GCA_027917425.1. Classification (NCBI taxonomy): domain Eukaryota; kingdom Metazoa; phylum Chordata; class Amphibia; order Anura; family Microhylidae; genus Gastrophryne; species Gastrophryne carolinensis. The sequence goes on from CM051235.1 coordinate 496,611,843, forward strand.
AATAAGCGTTGTTCAGCCTCATTTTAATTAAGCTATTGCATTTTGAATTGGGTTTTGTCTGTTTTAAATACAACAGCCCACATGGGCATCCTAAACCAGCACATGTCACCCTATCTGTTATACTAAATAAGCGTTGTTCAGCCTCATTTTAATCAAGCTATTGCATTTTGAATTGGTTTTTGTCCTGCTGCCAAAACACTAGGCCGCAGGGTATCCCAAACCTGCACGTAGCACCCTATCTGTTATACTAAATACCCTTGTTCATCCTCAGCTTAATCAAGCTATTGCATTTTGAATTGGTTTTTGTCCTGCTGCCAAAACACTAGGCCGCAGGGTATCCCAAACCTGCACGTAGCACCCTATCTGTTATACTAAAAAGGTGTTGTTCAGCCTCATTTTAATTAAGCTATTGCATTTTGAATTGGTTTTTGTCTGCTTTAAATACACCAGCCCACATGGGCATCCCAAACCAGCACGTCACCCTATCTGTTATGCTAAATAACCGTTGTTCAGCCTCATTTTAATTAAGCTATTGCATTTTGAATAGTTTTTTGTCTGGTTTAAATACACCAGCCCACATGGGCATCCCAAACCAGCACATGTCACTCTATCTGTTATACTAAATAAGCGTTGTTCAGCCTCATTTTAATTAAGCTATTGCATTTTGAATTGGGCTTTGTCTGCTTTAAATACACCAGCCCACATGGGCATCCCAAACCAGCACATGTCACCCTATCTGTTATTCTAAATAAACGTTGTTCAGCCTCATTTTAATTAAGCTATTGCATTTTGAATTGGGTTTGTCTGCTTTAAATACAACAGCACACATGGGCATCCCAAACCAGTACATGTCACCCTATCTGTTATACTAAATAAGCATTGTTCAGCCTCATTTTAATTAAGCTATTTCATTTTGAATTGGTTTTTGTCCTGCTGCCAAAACACTGGGCCGCAGGATATGCCAAACCTGCACGTAGCACCCTATCTGTTATACTAACTACCCTTGTTCATCCTCAGCTTAATCAAGCTATTGCATTTTGAATTGTTTTTTGTCCTGCTGTCAAAACACCAGGCCGCAGGGTATCCCAAACCTGCACGTTTCACCCTATCTGTTATACTAAATACCCTTGTTCATCCTCAGCTCAATCAAGCTATTGCATTTTGAATTGTTTTTTGTCCTGCTGCCAAAACACTAGGCCGCAGGGTATCCCAAACCTGCACGTAGCACCCTATCTGTTATACTAAATAAGCGTTGTTCAGCCTCATTTTAATTAAGCTATTGCATTTTGAATTGGTTTTTGTCTGCTTTAAATACACCAGCCCACATGGGCATCCCAAACCAGCACGTCGCCCTATCTGTTATATTAAATAAGCGTTGTTCAGCCTCATTTTAATTAAGCTATTGCATTTAGAATTGGTTTTTGTCTGGTTTAAATACACCAGCCCACATGGGCATCCCAAACCAGCACGTCACCCTATCTGTTATACTAAATAAGCGTTGTTCAGCCTCATTTTAATTAAGCTATTGCATTTTGAATTGGGCTTTGTCTGTTTTAAATACAACAGCCCACATGGGCATCCCAAACCTGCACATGTCACCCTATCTGTTATACTAAATAAGCGTTGTTCAGCCTCATTTAATTAAGCTATTGCATTTTGAATTGGTTTTTGTCCTGCTGCCAAAACACTAGGCCGCACGGTATCCCAAACCTGCATGTATCACCCTATCTGTTATACTAAATACCCTTGTTCATCCTCACCTTAATCAAGCTATTGCATTTTGAATTGGTTTTTGTCCTGCTGTCAAAACACCAGGCCGCAGGGTATCCCAAACCTGCACCTTGCACCCTATCTGTTATACTAAAAAAGTTGTTCAGCTTCAGCTTTATTAAGCTATATCATTTTGAATTGTTTTTTGTCCTGCTGTCAAAACACCAGGCCGCACGGTATCCCAAACCACCACGTTGCACCCTATCTGTTATACTAAATAAGCTTGTTCAACCTCAGCTTTATTAAGCTATTGCATTTTGAATTGGTTTTTGTCCTGCTGTCAAAACACCAGGTCGCAGGGTATCCCAAACCTGCACGTTGCACCCTATCTGTTATACTAAATATCCTTGTTGATCCTCAGATTTATTAAGCTATTGCATTTTGAATTGGTTTTTGTCCTGCTGTCAAAACACCAGGCCGCAGGGTATCCCACATTGCCAATTTTCATAGTATCTGGTGCAGAGAAGCAGTTCCTCACTTTATTTAGCTTCTGCTTTTTAAAGTAAACACATTTTTTAAAGTACCTATTGCGCATTTCAAATACATAAAAATGTCAGGCAGACAAGTGCCAGGATGTTCAAAGAGGCCAAGATTCAGCAGGCAGAGGTCGCAGCAGACTAGGGGCGAGTGGCAGCAGGAGTCACGGTGAGAGACCTGATGTGCCAGTATCTGCTAGCGGTCGTGTCTCCACCAGTAACGCATCTGCCGTGGTAGATTGGTTAACGCGGTCATCCACATCATCACAAGTTACATCTGAGACCCCCAGTCTAGGGTCGGTAGGTTCCTCTGACACAACCCTGAGTTGGCATGCCCCGAGAGCAGTCCCTGTCCTACCATTGCGTCTGTCCTACACCGTTCCCTCCCCCAGCGACGTATCCTATGCTTTGGGTTCAGCTCCACTCTTTAGTGAGGAAGACGATCAGATAAAGGACAGTCAGCAGCTACTGCCCAGCCAAGAAATGGAGGTGGCTTCTTTAGCTAGACAGACAAATAGTGATGTGGAGAGTGTCGTGGGTGTTGCGAGCGTTCCAGCTCCTGCGCCAGACACTGTTGAGGAAACCGAGAACATCAGTGACGTGCAGCCACAACTCGGTGATGATGATGATGAAGAAGCCGATCGCACTTGGGAGCCGGGTGCAGAAGGGGCTTCATCATCATCGTCAGGAGAAGAGGGGCGCAGGTTGCCCCGGAGTCAGCAGCTGAGGCAGCAAGGTGTTAGCAGCATGGTTGGCAGTCAGCATGGGGGCACAATTGTAAAGCTGGAGCCAAATGGGGCTGGGGTAGAGCACCTGCTGTGCGTCAGGCTACCTTATTGGGAGGTAGTGGAGCAGAGGTTCCTGGAGTTGGCGACAGTAGCAGTGAATCAGTGCGGCCTGTTGGTGGGAAAAGTAGCTACTCGGCAGTGTGGCAGATTTTCCTGAAGCATCCGCAGGAGGGTAACATGGCCACATGCAAGATATGTAGGCAGAAGGTGAAGCGTGGCCAGGGCCCAAATGTTGGCACCACGGCCCTGCGTCAACATATGATGCGTCACCATAAAGCGGCCTGGGAGAACCGAGGCTCCGAAGAGGTGGTCCAGCCTGCTTCCTCACCAAGTGTCACGCCGCTCCCAATTTCTGCCAGCCAAGGCTCCAGCACCTCAGCCGAAGGCAGCTGTGCGCCATACCCATCCTCTGTCGCTCCTGATGCTCCTGCTCCTCCTCCTCCAAGTCATGCATCCCTCCAGCAATCCTTCAGCGAAGCCATGTCCAAGAGACAGCAGTATGCTCCCACTCATCCTACGGCGCAGAAGCTGAATGTGCTCCTGTCCAAATTGCTGGTGCTGCAGTCGCTCCCTTTTCAGGTGGTGGACTCTGCACCTTTCAGAGAACTGATGGCTTGTGTCGAGCCGAGGTGGAGAGTCCCAAGCCATCATTTCGTTGCCAAGAAGGCAGTACCAGCGCTGCACACTTTTGTTGAACAGAAGGTGGGCCAGTCCTTGAGCCTGTCGGTGTGTAGCAAAGTGCATGGCAGCGCCGACGTCTGGAGCTGTAACTACGGTCAGGGACAGTAAATGTCATTTACGGTCCACTGGGTAAATGTGGTCCCTTTGCAGCAGCAGCAGCAACTTGGACAGGTCACGCCGCTTCGGCCTCCGCGCTCCCTGGCCATTGTGCTTGTGACACCGTGCGACTCGGCCTCCTCATCCTCCGCCACCTCCTCACCCTCCACTGTAGGCTCAAGTCTCAGTGCCCCTCCAGTCTACCATGTGTGCAGGGCACGTAGGTGTCATGCTGTGCTTCACATGGTTTGTCTTGGTGAACGGAGTCACACAGGGGAGGAACTGCTTAAATTTATTCATCACGAAATCCAAACATGGCTTACTCCAAGAAAACTTAAAATGGGAATCATGGTTACCGACAATGGGAAGAACATTTTGTCTGCGCTGCGACAAGGAAGCCTGACCTATGCGCCCTGAGTGGCTCACGTCTTCAATTTGGTTGTTCCCCCGATCTGCAAGACATCCTAACAACTTCAAGGAAACTTTACATGCACTTCAGCCACTCATACACCGCCAAACACACCCTTCTTGAGCTACAGCGTCAGAACGGTAGCCCCCAACATAGTCTGATTTGTGATGTTTCCACCCGTTGGAATTCCACCCTTCACATGTTGGACCAATTATATGAACAGAGAAAAGCCATCACGGATTTCCTGATGATCCAAGCGGATAGGGGGACTCCCCTGTGTAACTTCAATGTCAACCAGTGGCAGCTCATACGTGACACCTTCCGTTTGCTCAGGCCCTTTGAAGAAGCCACTTTATTTGTCAGTCGGCAGGGTTACAGGATGAACGACGTGATTCCACTGCTTCATATACTACAGCACATGTTGGAAACCATGGCTGGTCAGGGCACTGGAGACATGGCGTCTACATCTTACGGCCACATGAACCCCGTTGGAGCTGAACTGGAGGAGGAGGAGGAAGAGGAGGAGGAGTGGCCCAGTGAAGCACAGTTTAGGCTTGGCGAAATGGCTGGTTTATCTACTCAGCGGACAGGAGAGGAGGAGGAGGAGCAGCCAGAGGAGCTAGAGGCCCAGACACACCGTGGCAGTATGCAGTGGAGATGGAGACAGGTAGTCCCTCCGAGTCACTTGCGCAAATGGCAGGAAGCATGCTCACGTGCTTGCGTAGTGACCCCAAAATTGTTTCCATTTGTCGGCGGGATGACTTCTGGCTCTCCACCTTATTGGACCCCCGCTTCCGGCACAAAATGGGGGCATTTTTTAAACCCGCCGAGACTGAACTACTACAAAGACATTCTACGTAGTTAGTGGGCCGATGCCTATCTGCGCCATGGTGCATACTCTCGCAGGTCTAACTCGGGGGGACCTCTGCGCTCACCTTCCCCTGCCATGCCTGCTGGGGGGGTTGGCAGGAGCAGCAGCAGCAGCTCCATCAGCAGCAGCCTCAATCTTCAGTCGCTAATGAGTAGCTTTCTACACCCGCATAGTGAGGCTACTCATGAGCAGCAGGAAGACCTGGAGCAGGACCTCAACCAGCAGGTCATGTCATACCTTGACATGACCATGCCAACACACCTTGAGGATCCGCTGGACTTCTGGGCAGCCAAACTTGGCTTGTGGCCGCAACTAGCAGAGTTTGCCCTGGAAAAGCTGTCCTGCCCGGCCAGTAGCGTGCCATCTGAGGGGGGGGGGGGTTTAGTGCGGCGGGGGCCATAGTTATGGCGAGGAGAACTCGTCTGTCAACTAAAAATGTTGAGAGACTCACCTTTGTCAAAATGAATCAGGGATGGATCAGCCAGGATTTCCACCCACCAATGGCTGATGCATGCGACTAGATTCAGCATGGTGCCACGTTTTACACTTTCCAAATGGTGCAAAACATATTTTTTGGGCTCCTGCTGATGCCAACTTCAGGGTGTGCCTTTCATCCAATTTTTGGCCTCCTGCTGATGACAACTTCAGGGTGTGCCTTTCAGCCAATGTTTGGCCTCCTGCTGCTGCTGCTGCTGCTGCCAACTCCAGGGTGTCTTTCAAGCAATGTTTGGGCTCCTGCTTCTGCTGCTGCCAACTCCAGGGTGTGCCTTCCAGCTAATGTTTGTGCTCCTGCTGCTGCCAACTTCAGGGTGTGATTCATCCAATTTTTGGCCTCCTGCAGCCAACTCCAGTGTCTCTTTTGCTCAATGTTTGGGCTCCTGCTGCTGCTGCTTGCAACTCCAGGGTGGTGATTCATACAATTTTGGGCTCCTGCAGCTAACTCCAGTGTCTCTTTCAAGCAATGTTTGGGCTCCTACTGCTGCTGCTGCTGCTTGCAACTCCAGGGTGTGATTCATCCAATTTTTGGCCTCCTGCAGCCAACTCCAGTGTCTCTTTCAAGCTATGTTTGTGCTCCTGCTGCTGCCAACTTCAGGGTGTGATTCATCCAATTTTTGGCCTCCTGCAGCCAACTCCAGTGTCTCTTTCACGCAATGTTTGGGCTCCTGCTGCTGCTGCTTGCAACTCCAGGGTGAGATTCATCCAATTTTTGGCCTCCTGCAGCCAACTCCAGTGTCTCTTTCAAGCTATGTTTGTGCTCCTGCTGCTGCCAACTTCAGGGTGTGATTCATCCAATTTTTGGGCTCCTGCAGCCAACTCCAGTGTCTCTTTCACACAATGTCTGGGCTCCTGCTGCTGCTGCTTGCAACTCCGGGGTGTGATTCATCCAATTTTTGGCCTCCTGCAGCCAACTTCAGTGTCTCTTTAAAGCAATGTTTGTGCTCCTGCTGCTGCTTGCAACTCCAGGGTGTGATTCAGCTAATTTTTGGGCTCCTGCTGCTGCCAGCTCCAGGGTGTGTTTTTCAGGCACTACAGGGGCTCCTCATAGTGATGCCACTTCAACTCTCTGCAATTGTGCCGTTCTGCGATTCTATTAGCGATGCCTCTGATCTGCATGTGATAATTATTTACAGAATTATTTCACTAACCCAGCACGCATCCTATGCGTGTTACAGCAAGGCAGAATGGTTTACAACCCTGTTGAGGCTCTAGGAGGCTCAGAAATAGCCATTTTTAATAGTGATTCGTCGCGAATAAATTCGGGTCGAATCGATTTTTGTCGGAAAAAACGGCAAATCAGTCGAATCGAATTTTTCAAAAGTTCGCTCATCTCTACTCATAACTTCTGTGACCACTGTCAAGCCAATCATGTTCACTGGGCATGTATGTGGGGAAACAGGGCTGCGGTTTAGGTCCTTATCAAAAGATGTTCCAATGAAAAAGTTTCAGTTATACAAACATTAAGATTTCAGAAGAAGTAACTATGCTGTTGTCATAAAAGCCACAAAAAGATTAGCAAATATTTTGTAAATCAATTGAAAGTTAAAACCGCTGCTTATTATACACATGTTTAATAAGGACCATTACTTGCTTAGTGTTGGCTTTGCGCAATCCTCTGTGTTTTACCATTCACGGAAATCACTTCCTGAAGATAAGCTCCAACAAAAAGAAAATCTAATACTACCCTTCCTGCCAAAAACTTGTATACCCATAAAACAAACACCGCAAAAATAGGAATGGATTCTGTGCCGAAAAGCACAAAATACATTAAGCATCATCTCATCAAATGCTGATGATAAAACTGCATCTAAAGTCTACATTTTTTTCATGGAGTACCCCTTCTCAATTTCTAGTTCTCAAATACCAGCCATTACAGACTTCCCTCGGAGGGTGTAGTTGCAGTGCGCCGTGTGTGCTGTCAATTGGGAAAATAGCAGAGAACTGAGTACAAACAGAATTATAATTGTAGCGGTGAATGTGTGGATAACAGACTTTTTGCTAGCATTACACTTGGTTTTGCTGCACTTCGACTTACTGAATGAATGGTATTTACTTTTTAAAATGGTTTGACACAAGCTGGGGAACTGCTGTGGCAGATTTGGTTATAAAAATTTAAGAAATCTTGCTGAAAATACACTATTAAGGCTTATGTCAACAGAGTATGTGTCTCAGAATATATGTGTGGTATCTAAAGTTTAACCTAGTTTTTACTAAAGCTTTCTAAAAATACCATTTTGTGATTACTCACCTGTAAAATGGGTATTGTAAGTATGTCACACACCCCACTTCATTTACTAATTATTATTACACTTGGGTAATCTCACCGCTAGGTGGCGCAATTGCAGAGATCTCCAAAAAAGCAGCAAGCCCCTCCCGGTCTACACATACCTGGTACCTCCCATCAATTCCCCAGTGTTAAAACAGCAGTAAGACAAGGTACCAGGAAAAAACAAATGTAACCCTCAACTGTAAATAACAAAACTTCACCATATAAGGAACCAGGATACCAAAAGAGGGCGGGTGAAGTGGGGTGTGTGACATACTTACAATACCCATTGTACAGGTGAGTAATCACAAAATGGTATTATTCTAAGTATGTCACACACCCCACTTCATTTACTAATTATTATTACACTTGGGACATCCAACAGCAGTGTCCAAAAAGGGCGGGTATCCAAACCAGGCAATAACGCAGATAAAACTCAAACCACTGCAGCCTGCAGAACCTTACGGCCAAACACAGCATCCACTGAGGCCCGCACATCAACCTTATAAAACTTGGAAAAAGTGTGAACCAAAGACCAGGTAGCAACTTGCTCAACAGAAGCCTGGTGCTGAAAAGCCCAGGACGCACCAACCACACTAGTAGAATGAGCGGTAACGTGAAAAGTGGGATCCTGCCCCTGGCAGAATAGGCCCCAACAACCGCCGGACGAATCCATTCGCTAATGGAAGACCTAGCCAGAGCCAAACCCTTCCTGGGACCACAGGGCACTACGAAAAGGGCATCAGTCTTACGAAAGGAAGACGTAGCACGCAAATAGTACCTAACACAACGCACAACGTCCAAGCAGTGCAACGCACTCTCCTAGTCATTCCTAGGCTTAGGACACAAGGAAGGAAGAACAATGTCCTGATTAAGATGAAAAGCAGATACCACCTTAGGGAGAAAATCTGACTTGAAACGAAAGACCACTTTGTCCTGATGTTTCTCAAAATAAAGAGCCTGAATCGACAAGGCTGCCAACTCCGAAACACGCCGAACCAAAGTGATGGCCACCGAAAAGACAACCTTCTGAGTAAGAGTGGACAGAGCAATATCCTGCAAAGGCTCAAAGGGAGGAGCCTGTAACGCAGAGAGCACCAAATTCAAATCCCAAACTGGGAGCAAAGGCTTCCTAGGAGGCCGCAGAAGCGAAACCCCCTGGAAGAAAGTCTTGACCAAAGAATGGCTAGCAAAAGACCTCTGGAAAAAAATAGACAAGGCAGACACCTGCCCCTTCAAGGTACTCATCTGAAGACCAGAATCCAGCCCTGACTGAAGAAAATCCAAAATCCGAGAAATAGAAAAGACCCGGCAGGGCAAAGATCTAGCCTCACACCAATCAATATAAGATCACCAGACCCTATAATAGATGGAAGAGGAAACCTCTTCCTAGCACTAACGAAAGTCTGAATGACCGAATCCGAAAGACCCTCCTACCTCAAGAGGAAGGTTTCAGCAGCCAAGCCGTCAAAGCCAGCGTTGGTAAACTGGGATAACACAGTTGACCCCGGGTGAGCAGATCTGGCCGAAGAGGCAGATCGAACTGATCCACTGCCAGACGAACGATGTCTGCGAACCACACCCGCCTTGGCCACCTTGGAGCCACGAGAATGGCGGGAACCCCTTCCATAACCAACTTTCGCAGCACCCTGCCTAGCATGGGAATCGGAGGGAACAGATACAGAAAACCCAGAACCCTCCAGCTCAAGGTCATGGCATCCACCGCCAGAGCCAGAGGGCCCCGAGACAGCGACACGAATGTCGGAAGCTTGTGATTGTGATGAGAGGCAAACACATCCACCTCCGGCGTCCCCCACCGAAGACACATCGACCGAAACACTTGGGGATGAAGGGACCATTCCCCCTGGCGGGACGAGCACCGCTCAGAAAATCCGCCTCCGTGTTCTCCACTCCTGGAATGTACACTGCCGAAATGCAAGGGACGCAAGTCTCCGCCCAAACCAGAATCAGAGACACTTCTCTGAGGGCACCCAGACTGCGAGTCCCTCCTTGGTGATTGATGTAAGCAACCGCCGTCTGATTGTCCGATTGAACCTGAACCGGCAGACCCTGTAAATGATGCGTCAAGTGGGACAGAACCAACCTGATGGCTCGCAGCTCCAGAACATTGATGGGCAAGTGGGCCTCCAGAGGATCCCACTGCCCCTGAAACTGAAGATCCTTCCAGAAACCTCCCCATCCTGACAAGCTGGCATCCGTGGTGACAGTTTCCCAAAGCTGCGTCATAAACGACCTGCCCTGCAGAAGATTGTCCGAGACTGACCACCACCGAAGAGACTGCCGAACCCGAGGGGCCATCCGGAAGGACCGATCCAATGACCGCGGGCGCCTGTCCCAAGACACCAAAAGATGAAGCTGCAGCGTCCTCGTGTGAAAATGTGCGAAGGGAACCGCCTCGAACGAGGCCACCATCAACCCCCCCAGTCTCATCCCTAGCCGAATGGACGGGTGAGGATTGGAAAGAAGAAGCTGAGCCAATTCCTGTATCAAAAGAACCCTGGCCTGCGGGAGAAACACTCTGTGCTGGCAAGAGTCCAAGGACATCCCCAGAAAGTCACCACCCTGGCCGGAACCAGAGAGGACTTGGGGTAATTGATCACCCGGCCGAACCTCTCTAACATAGACACCACCATGCTGGTGTCCCCTTCCGCCTGACTGAAGGAAGGGGCCATGATGAGAAGATCGTCCAGGTAAGGCACAATGCGAACCCCCTGAGCTCTGAGCAGGGCCATCAACCCTACCAACACCTTGGTGAACACCCTTGGAGCCGAGGTGAGGCCGAATGGAAGAGCTACAACTGAAAATGCCGATCCTCCACCACAAAGCGAAGAAACCTCTGAGGAGCCGGAAAAAACGGAATGTGAAGGTACACATCCTCGATGTCTATGGACGTCATAAAGTCCCCCTGCCGAAGCGAGCCGATCGCAGACCGCAAAGTCTCCCTGCGAAACTTCCAGGGACGAATAAACCGGTTGAGAACTTCAAATCCAGGATCGGACGGAACGACCCGTCCTTCTTGGGTACAGTGAACAGATTGGAGTAATACCCCCGCCCCACCTCTGAAGGAGGGACCGGGCAAACGACCGCCAATTCCACGAGATTCTGAACCGCCGCTAGGAGCCCCTGCGCAGCCACCGGGTCTGAAGGAACCCGAGACCTGAAAAAAAACCTTGGAGGAGGACGGGACTCGAACTCCAGCTTGTAACCGGCCGACACCACCTCCCGAATCCACCTGTCCGAGACCACCTGGCCCCATACCCGGGAGAAGCGTCGCAACCGTCCCCCCACCCGCACGGGTGAGGGCGCCCCTTCAATGCTGAGCGGGCTTGGCGGCTGACTTGGGCTTGGCGCCCCAGGCGTGAACGGGGCGGCCACGGCGTTTACCCCTATTCCAACCCGCACCCCTGGAAGCCGAGAAGCCCGCACTCCTGCCGGCTCTGGCTCCCCGAAAGGACGGATTGAAGGAGGCCGCCCCCCGAAAGGAACGGCGAAACTTCTTGCGCTGAGGCAGCCTAACTCCCTTGGCCACAGAATCCAGCTTTCCAACCAACAGGGCAGACGCCCTGCCACACATCAACATGGCATCATCCTGAGCGGCCAGGATAAATGACAAGAAGGAGTCATAATAAGCGCAGGAAACTCATCACCCGAGGGATCAAGATCCACACATAAATCCCTGACCATAGACCTAACCGCCCAGGCCAAAGAAGCCGAAGCACAAACAGGCCTCAAAACCGAACCCGCACAGACGAAACCATGGCGGGCCAGCTGATCAATCCGGCGATCCTCGCCATCCTTAAGATAAGTAGTGTCAGGAAAATGAACAGCCGCCGTATTAGACAGCCCCAAAACCGGAGCATCCACCTCGGGAGGGACAGACCAACGTGTCAGCAAGTCCGGCGGAAAGGGATATTTCTAATCCCAGCTAGGCGGTACCCCGACGAGCCGTGTAGGAAGCTCCCACTGCCCAAGGACAACGTCCTCGAAATGCTGTTGACTGGGGAACTCCAGAATCTGCTTAGAGCCCCCCCAAAAAGCTGGCCCCTAGGCCGAGGAGCAACCTCGGGAGGGTCCAAATCCAAAACCTCAAACATTTGGGCCAAAATAGAAGGCGTAACAGGAGCGGGACCATCCACCTGGTCCCCCTCAGCGCCCAGCACCTGCTGGCCCTCTGAATCATCCAAATCCTCCACAAGCTCACCCTCTTCGAGGGGACGATCTGACCAATCCAGGTCCTCAATCACCTCCTCATCAGAGACCGGGGTAGGCGGAGATAAGTGTTTACGCTTAGCCGTAGCCTTCTGAGCGGACATAGCGGAAAACATTTTCTCGAGGTTGGCCAAGCGGGCGCACACCTCAGATTGCGAATCCCCACCCGTGACCACGTCACACGGGGTCCGGAACAGGCGAGGAGGAGAGGGAGATGGCGCGGACGATGAAGTACCAGGCACAGGGGTGCTGGACTGGCGCTCAATGCTCCGCTGCGCACATGGAATGCATACAATGACATCATCCCCCGGGAGCGGAGTCCCACAACCCCCACACAGCCTGGATTGTCCCGAAGGATCAGTTCAGGTATCCTTGGCAGCCTCCCTATGGTGAAATTATGGTATTCGCAGACCCCAGGGATTTACGCAGTAAGCAACCCGGGATGCCCCTTTAATACTGGCTAGCTAAAATTTTATGCTACCCTGACCATGGGGATTAAACAGACAACTATCCCAATTTTTTCCCCAAAACCAGCCAGGTAAGGAAGACCAGGAGAGCCCAGCAGGATGGGGTCCCAGGATCTGAGAAACACAATACAACAACAATCATTCCGGGCACATGCTACACATATGTAAAAAGTAACATCCGAAGGTATATGAATATATATATAAATATATACATGTATAATATATGAATACTATATGCTGAAAAGGTCTCCCCCCTTCCACCTAAAAACAGGATCAAGAACCTGCCCTCACCTCCAAGGATGGGAGCGAGAGAGGGGAGGAAAAAGGGGGGACATCACAGCGGGGGAAAACTAGCAACAACCCTGCCACACATCAACACGCAGACCACCCCCGTCAGTGACAAGGAAAAAAGGGACCTACCTCAGCGCGTAAGATGGCGGCCGGACACAAGCGCCGCTCAGGAGGAGAGAAGATAGGCGTGCCTGATTGGAAACGCGGGAGCCGCCGAGGCCCCGCCCCCCCTGAAGCGCCAACCACCGCGCGGACCACGCAGCACAGCGGTCCCGCCCCAATCCAGCGCGCCGAGCGTCTGACCCTGCGAGGGCAGCGCCGGCATCACAGGCCGGACCGGCGGAGTATCAAGTACACGCACTCAACACACACACACAGTAGTGCACCCCCCGGCCCGCAGCAAACCTCTCTCTCCCCGCGTAATATACAGAGCCACAAGCGCCGAGCAAGGCGCGTCCATCCCAGTGTGACCCCGCCTCTCGGCTCCCTGAGGGGGATAATGAAAACCGACGCCAAACATGCATCTCCCCCCAACGTAAAACAGTCACCCACAACGACCAGCGCAGCCGGAAAACGTCGCTAAAGCAGGGTTCAGGGTTCCATGATGGTGTGGGGGGGGGGAACACAACCCGCCAATCATGCCACACACGGACAACCATGACGCCCGACCAGAGAGTAAACCACTGTAAGGCACTATCTAACCGCTAGGTAAATGGGGCATCCCACATCCGGATCACCACTCCGGGAATCCCGCTATGCCCCGCAATGAAGGGTCGAGCGGAGGAGCTAATCTCCTGGGCACCTAGGGTGCCAGCTACCTTTGCCCGACCTGCAGCCAAGGCTGGGAGGCTGCCTGTTAACAGGGGAACACACAAAACAGGAACGGGCAGCAATAGACCATGGGGGGCCGGGGTGATACCCCGGCTACCTGCAAGCAGGAGACTTCTTTCTTCTGTCTTGTCGCCATCTTGCAGAGACCAACACTGGGGAATTGATGGGAGGTACCAGGTATGTGTAGACCGGGAGGGGCTTGCTGCTTTTTTGGAGATCTCTGCAATTGCGCCACCTAGCGGTGAGATTACCCAAGTGTAATAATAATTAGTAAATGAAGTGGGGTGTGTGACATACTTAGAATATTAGTTTTTAAAAAATGTGAAAAGAGCTCTTCGTAAATGAGGCTCTTGGATTGTGTTAGGTTCTCACTTTTTATGTAAATATTGATTATCCAGGATTGTTTAATACAATTTTGCCTTGATTCAGTAGACTTTCCTTAAAATATCTTGTGACAATTAGGACAATTTCTTTCTGAATTTCAAAATAAAGCATGAGGAAGAGAGAGAGCGTGATTTGCACCTAAAACCTTTATTTGAGCAAAGTGTCATCTTTCTTATTTGCTTTTTAAAGTAAAACTTTAGTAAATCTTTAGTTTCACAGTCAGTAGATCTTTTTTTCTGCCTGGAACATATGTGACATTTGTGAAAAAGTGCTACTGCAGGCAAAGGCAGTTGTTACACCATTGTGTTGGGATACATTTGGCACTGTCCTACACTCTTTTCCATTTTTAAACTGACACGGAAATGGCCACGATATCGGCGGTTACAGCTTGACCTCATGATTTTGTGTCTGAAAAAAGTGGGTGTGGCCATTGGCTCTGTAAAGCTGTTTAAAGCTGCATAACAATCAGCATAATGGGCGGCGTCTGTAAGATTCCCAGAAATTGTATAAGACACCCTGACTGTGCTTATCCCCTCTCCCCCTGTTGCTAGGCAACATTGGAGCCTAGATCAGCACTCCCAGACACAGTCCCAAAGTCCATGTGCTCACCCCCAAAGTGCATGCACACACTGCCAAAGTGCATGCACGCACCCTGAAACGTCCATGTGTCAACTCCTAACCATTCATTCGCACACTTCCAAAGTGCACATTCCCAAAGTGCATGCACATGCGCGCACTCCAAAATTTCTATGCACACTCTCTGAAAATACCATGTGCATGCTCCCAAAGTGCAAGTGTGCCCTCCAAAATGTGTATGCATGCACTCCCAAAGGTACATGCACACACTCTGATGTACACGTGAGGTGAGTAATCACAGAATTGTATTATTCTAAGTATACAGCACATCCTGTTCCAGAATATATTCCTTACTCTTGGGACATCCAATAGCAGTGTCCGTAAGGTAGGGTGGGATCTCCAAAAGTAACAGCAGACAGTTTAAACCACTGCCGCCTGCAGAACCTTGCGGCCAAAGGCAGCATCAGTTGAGGCCCTAACATCAACCTTGTAAAACTTAGAAAAAGTATGAACAGAAGACCAAGTAGCGGCTATGCAAACTTGTTCAACAGAAGCTTGGTACTGAAAAGCCCAAGAGGCACCAATAGCACGAGTAGAATGAGCAGTAAGGCAGAAGGGAGGCTCTTTCCCCTTAGCAGAGTAGGCCTGTATCGCAGCCTGACGTTTCCACCTGCTGATAGTGGACTTAGCCGGAGCCAGACCCTTCTTAGGTCCAGACGGAAGCACAAAAAGAGGATCAATCTTCCTGAAGGATTCAGTAGCCACCAAATAGAACTTCGGAGTTCTGACTACGTCCAAAGAATGTAAAACTCTCTTCTTAGGGTTACTGGGATTAGGACACAGAGAAGGCAAAACAATGTCCTGATTGAGATGAAAGGCAGAAACAACCTTAGGCAGAAAATCTGGCTTAAAACGAAACACCACCTTGTCCTGGTGTCTCTCAAAATAAGGAGGCTTGATGGAAAGTGCTGCCAACTCAGAAACACGCCTAACAGAAGTTATAGCCACCAAAAAGACCACCTTAAGCGTGAGAATGGACAAAGGAGCCCCTTGCAAGGGCTCAAAGTGAGACCCCTGCAGGGCAGATAAGACCAAGTTCAAGTGCCAGACTGGAAACACGTGGGGGACGCACGTGAGTAACTCCCTGGAAAAAGGTCTTGACCAGGGGATGCTGAGCAAAGGATCTTTGGAAAAAAATAGCCAAAGCAGAAACATGGCCTTTCAGAGTACTGAGCTGAACACCCAGATCCAAACCATGTTGGAGAAATCCCAGAATCCTAGGAATAGAAAACACACGACAGGGAAGCGAGTGGGACTTGCACCAGTCAATGTAAGTACGCCAAACCCTGTAATAGATGGAAGAAGAGGACCTCTTCCTAGCCCTGATCATGGTATTCACCACCAAGGCAGGCAGCTCTTTTTCCATCAAGATGGAGGTTTCAACAGCCAGGCTGTCAAAGCCAGCGTTTGTAAATTGGGGTGGCGTAGGTGAGTGAGCAGATCTGGAACCCGCGGCAGGGCATACTGATCTACTGCCAACTGCACGATGTCTGCGAACCACACTCTTCTTGGCCAAGAGGGGGCCACCAGGATGGTTGGCACTCCTTTCTGAACCATCTTGCGCAGCACCCTGCCCAGCAGTGGAAACGGGGGAAACACATACAGGAGCTGGAACCTCGTCCAAGACATTGCCAGGGCATCCGTGGCCAAGGCCAGAGGATCCTGGGACAAAGACTGGAAGCTTGTGATTGTGACGGGACGCAAACAGATCCACATCCGGCTGACCCCAGTGGTGGCACAGGGAGCGAAACATCCTGCTGCTGAGGGACCATTCTCCCGGACGAGAGGTCCCCCTGCTCAGAGAGTCTGCCTTCAGATTCTTCACCCCCAGAATGTACACAGCTGAGATGCAGGGAACATTTTCCTCCGCCCAGGACAGTATCAGGGACACTTCCTTGAGGGCCCTCTTGCTCCGAGTCCCTCCCTGATGATTGATGTAGGCAACCGCCGTCTGGTTGTCCGAGCGGACCTGAACAGCCCGACCCCTTAGGTGTGGGGTTAAGTGGCCAAGAACCGACCTGATCGTCCTCAATTCCAGAATGTTGATAGGGGCATTCTGACCCTGGAACTTCAGGGACTTCCAGAATCCCCCCCAACCTGTCAGACTGGCATCTGTGCTGACAGTCTCCCAGCAGGGGGACAGAAAGGACCTGCCCCCCAGCAGGTTCCTTGAGTCCAGCCACCTCACTAGAGACCGCCTGACCAGAGGGGACAAGACAAACACCTGATCCAGGGACACAGGGTCCCGATCCTATACTGACAAGAGGTGAAGCTGAAGAGGCCTCATGTGGAACTGAGCATATGGAACCGCCTCGAAGCAGGACACCATCAGGCCAACCAGCTGCCTTCCCAGGACAAGACAGCAGGAGCTGAGCTTTCTCTTGAAGGACCTCCACCTTCTGTTAGGAAGAAAGATCTAGACCTGAGCTGAATCCAGAATCATGCCCAGAAAATTCTTCACCATGGAAGGAGACAGGGAAGATTTGGGGTGATTGATCACACAGCCGAATGATTCCAGTGTGGACACCACCCGCTGAGTGTCCAGCTCTGCCTGGAAGGACTGAGAAGTGATTAGCATGTCGTCCAGGTAGGGAAGAATGCGAATGCCCTGAGATTTCAGCAGGGCCATCACTCCTGCCAGCACCTTGGTGAATAGCCTGGGAGCCGAGGTGAGACCGAAGGGTAAGGCCACAAATTGGTATTGCTGATCCTCCAGAGCGAACCTGAGGAATCTCTGATGACCTGGAAAGATAGGTACGTGAAGGTAAACATCCTTGATGTCTACAAAGGTCATGAAGTCTCCTGGGCGTAGGAAAGTCACAGCTGAGCGCAGAGTCTCCATGCGAAAGTGTCTGAATCTGACAAATTTGTTGAGAAGCTTCAAATCCAGGATAGGTCTGATGGACCCATCCTTTTTGGGCACAATGAAAAGATTGGAATAATAGCCTTTGCCCCTTTCCTTCAAGGGCACCCAGCAGATGACACCTAGATCTAGAAGGCCTTGGACAGCCAGGGAGAGACACTGAGCTGACAAGGGGTTTTGAGCTACACGAGATTTGATGAATCTTGGGGGTGGCCAGGCTGCAAACTCTATCTTGTAACCGGAGGATACTACCTCCTGAATCCACAGGTCTGAGACATGACGCCTCCAGACATGAGCCAAGAGCCGAAGCCGTCCCCCCACCCGGATGGGTGAGGGCGCCCCTTGCCTGCCTGAGGGGGCTTGGGGAAGGACTTAGTCTTGGGACTCCAGCCAGGGCGGCCACGTCCTCTGCCCCTGCCCCAAAAATCTTCACGGGCTCCAGCAAATGAAGCTCCCCGTCCAATTCTGGAGCCCCTGAAGGAAGGAGAAAAAGGACCGGGGCTGCCTTCTACGCTGAGGTAACTTGCCTCCTTTAGCAAACAAGTCCAAACGTTCCCCAAAGAGGCGCATCCCCTTGAAGGGAAACCCAGTGAGAGCCTTCTTAGCAGCGTTGTCAGCTGCCCCCTGGCGCAGCCAGACCGAGCGGCGTATTGCCACCAACAAGGCAGAAGCCCTGCTACACATTCTAATGGTATCATCCAAGGCAGAGAGAACATATGCAACAAATTCCTCACACCGCAGAAGAGCTCTATACTCTTCACTACCAGCATCGTCAGGGGACCCATCTAAGAGACCCCTGAGCAGGCTTTTAATAGCAACAGCCGTAATAGCAGAGGCACAGACCGGACGGAGTGCGGTCCCCACACAGGCAAAGGCATGGCAAGCCAGCTGATCAATGCGCCTGTCCTCCCCATCCCTCAGTGTAGTAGAGTCAGGGGAATGCATGACAGATGTGTTAGACAACCCCAGAACTGGTGCATCCACCTCGGGAGGACATGACCAACGTTTAACCATCTCAGCAGGAAAGGGATACCTCTTATCCCAACTCTTTGGTACCCCGGGAAGTCGGCTAAGCCGTTCCCACTTTTTGAGCACCAGATATTAAAGTGAGTTTGTTCAGGAAATTCCAAGCGTGGTTTAACAGTATGAAACAGCTCCCCCTGCTGCCGCGGGGCCACGGCAGGAGGAGAGATATAGAGCACTTCAAAAATGTGAGCCAAACGTCTGTCAGTATCATCTGAAGCCCATGGGTCAGACTCAGCATAACCCCTAGGCTGATCCTCAGATGATTCTGAATCAGAGAATAATTCCCCTTCTTCCAGGGGGGTATAACCAGTAATATAAAAAAACTCCTCAGCTTCCACAGGAAAGAGAGTAACACCGCGTGCCAGATGCCGCTGCTTGGCAGGAGCCTTACGTGGACCAGAACCAGCAATATGCCTTTTAATGCTGGCTACCCGGGCAGCCAAATCAGGTTGAGACTCCCCACTGGTATGCACTTCACTGGGAATCAGATGTAAGCGTGGGGGGTTAGGCGAAGCCAGAAGGGACGCAGCACTAGGCCCAGCCGCAGGTAACCCAGACTGCAGCGCAAGCGTCTGCTGGGCG
Organism: Gastrophryne carolinensis; assembly: GCA_027917425.1. NCBI lineage: Eukaryota > Metazoa > Chordata > Amphibia > Anura > Microhylidae > Gastrophryne > Gastrophryne carolinensis. Next base: position 496,631,008 of record CM051235.1, read on the forward strand.
CAGGGTACACACAGCCTGACATCATCACTTATAGGGGATACCTCACACGCCACACACAGCCGGGCTTGTCCCGAAGAAACCCCGAGCACATTATCTTGAGAAGCCTCCATATGGTGATTATCACGGCACAACAGGCCAATAGGGATTGACGCTAATAATAGCAACCCGGGATGCCCCAATAACCCACTAGGGAAGTGGGAGTAATGGTATGTAATAGCCCTCCAATAAGAGTTAACACTAAATAGAGGGATAGGACCGGGAGAAACCACAAAGTTTGACCCGCCTGCAAGACATAAGCAAAAAGATCCCATAAGCAATATTCAATACAGAGAAATACAAAATAAATCAGCCCACAGGGGCACTTATGGACCACGATAGGGAGACGCCAGGCAGACGCAGCAGAGAACTAAAATGGCACCCACATATACCTCGAGGGGCGGGCCGCGGTGACAGTGACGCAGAACGCGTCGGCCGCAAGGCCCGCCCCCCCGAAGAGCGCGAAAACGCGCCCACCTGACAAGGCCAGCCAATGATGGCGCAGCAGCACCTGAGGCGTTGTCGCCGCCGACCGCGAAGCGTAGTACAAGCTTGCGGCGGCGGCAAAGAAACCAGTGCAACCAAATCAAAAGGGACCAAAACACAACATATAGTAAAGACATGCACCCCCCCCCCCCCCCAGATCTACCAGGGAGAGCGAAGGGGAAGCGACGGCCAGCCTAAAGGGAGCCAGCCAACTGCGGGGACGGGGCGAGGGACATAAGACGCAGGAGGGGCATCCCATAAGGCTCACCATGGGCCTGTACCGCCTACCCTTTGGTGGGGGACTGCGGTTGGAGCAGCGCTCCTTAGCACCTGACAGCGGTGCTGCCTACCTTCACCCGAACCAGAGCAGCCTGAGCTGGGAGGCAGTAAAAGGAAACGGGTGGGAATAGTCCTACAGGGCGGCAGGCTAATAGACCCGCTCACCTGCGAGTAGAGAGAGCCATCTTCTAGTCATCGCAGCCCAGACTGCAGAGAAGAACTGGGGATTTTGTGGGAGGTCCCTGGTATATATGGGGCCAGGAGGAGCCACTTTTCTGTCTCTGCACTCTAGCGCCATCTACTGGATGTATAACCCAAGTGTAAGGAATATCTTCTGAAACAGGATGTGCTGTATACTTAGAATAAGGGGGGAACAATCCCTGTATCTTTTTCTCTGCAGAGTTAACCAGCTGAAGGCCAGCACTGACAAAACTGAGACAAGGTAAGCGCAGGCTACAGCTGGGAATGTATTTGGGTGCAGTAACCCTTTAAGCATTTATAAACTCATGTAATGTACTCTCTTCTTTAAATTATACCTTGTTGCATCTCATGCCTTTTTTTTTAATTTAATTTTATTTATTGTCTCCCTGAATATTAGGTACGCTAGTTTGTTTATGAAAAATCTTGAAGTGAATACTTGTATAATTGATTTTAATTGTTGGCTTCTTCACAGTTGCAAAACAGAAGACATGGAACAAGAAGGCTCTCTTCTTTCTTGGCTTTCTTCTCATCCTGGGAATCGCTGCTTTAGTTGTTATTGTAGTCCTGCAGAACAGACCTCTTCCAAAGAATATAAAGGTAAGGAAAATTAAGGTAATGCCATTCACATCCAGGGAATGTCTATGGGGTGTTCAGATGGAGCGTGTTGTTATCCTAGGGGTGTCAAACTTTCTTTTCCTATTTAGCTAGGTTATTTTTAAAATGGACTGGATAACTGTTGTTTCCTCCCCAAAGCAGCCTGATCCCTTGCCAGGGGTTGTTCAATCACCACTGAGATATGAACATACTGTTATTCCATTTGGCCAACTAAGACCAAGCCTAACTCACAAACCACTTTCCTATACACAGTTTTTGTTACCTTCTGGAACGAAAAACCCACAATGGAACGAAAAACCTACACTGAAACATTTTGAAGCTGACACAAGCAGTTATAAATTTACTGAAAATCAACTAATGCCATTGGCCTTGATTTACTAAGCGTTAAAAAAAATTCTCATGATAGTAAAAAAATTCTGTTCATGAGAAAAATGGAAAATTCACTTTTAGTGAATAACCACTTTTACTCCTTTTTACTCTGTAGTAAAAAGTGTGACTTTCATTGTATTCCTGAATGGTGGTTCACGAAAAGTGAAATTGTCATGATTTTTCTCATGAATTTAATATTTTACTACAATGAGAATTGTTTTTTTCAACTCCATTGTTTTGGACTTGTGGTTCAACAGATAATGAACACATTATTGTACATGGATATCACCTAAAGTTTCGAAAAGAGGGTGTGTCCTACAATCAGAAAGGCATCGGGAAGGTAACAAGCTATTTGGGAGGCCATCACAGATGATAAATAGATGTTGGTAAGGGGTTATATTGTATTTGAAAGTAGAATTTCCCTTTGGAGAGGGATTAGTGATGAGCTTTGAGCATTGTGAAATTCAACCTGAATATTTCCTATACGGTCCAGCTCAGCCCATATGGCCAGGCATTATTTGGCTTAAAACATCATAATTTTCTGGGGAGGTCACACCCAAGGTATAAATGCCATAATCAAGAGATGGGTGACTCTCGCTCAATACAAAATTAGCTGGAGAGGGTTCTCTTCCAGCAATCCCAGACATAATGGAAGAAGTTAGCAGGATCAGGAAAGGAGCCCAGGAGACAGTTCTTATAGCTATTATGTTTATAGTGTGTTTAGCACTATATGAACTTGGATTGGTAGCAAAAGAGCCCTTTGCACATGTTCCGTGGTGTTTTTCCTGGGGGCTAGTAAACCTGCAGGGTTGTAGGCCTCTGAGCCCTGGGTTGCCAGCCCCTATGCCAGGGTGCCATGCTAGATGAGTTTGGTTCATCCATATTTGTGATGCCAGGTGGTTTTGGGAACTGGGATAAATACAGTAAATACACATTTACACTTAAAACATCTGAAGCCATCATAAAATAGATGTTACCAAACGATATTCCTTTCACGAAATGAAAAAAAACACGGAATTCAGGATCAAGTAACAAAGAGAGTGGCAACATGTAATTAAGATGGCAAAGCCTACTGAGTCCTATCCCGTTTGTCAGCTTCTGCTGGTGCCACTTTTCTAGCAGAGATAAAATCATTAGTGTCAGCTTTACTCTGTAACTTACCATTTACCGAGTCTGGGCGAAATTCCAGGGCTAAACATGCTGACAAATGTGCAAGATTACATCTATTACACCATTAGACGCCTTTTACACGTTTCAGCGGACCGACCTATATTTAGCATTCTCTAGCTGTATGCGAGGGTGGCAATGGAAGATGTGCAACTAGTTTTGTTTGTAAAAACAAGCAGATCATGAACCTAATCAGATCAAATAAGTATTTTACAGTCATTTATTTAAATAAATATACGACTGTGTATGTGGCTTGTAGAGCTACGTTCACACCTGTTGGGACGTGTTTGCGGCATACGTTTTGCAGCAGAAATTCCGTATTGTGTTCATGCTTTTTTGTGTTTTTGTTTGTATTTGCACCTGCTTTTAAAAGGTAGCCCTGTTTAATGAGATGCATTGGCGGTGAGGACGCAGCGGGCAGGACTTTTTCTTGGTGTGTTTTTCTCTTCTCTGCTTCACCAGGGATGTGTTAAAGGGACCATAGAGGTATTTATGCCATTGATAGATTTTTTCTGCTGTACCGCTGTGTTACCTGTGAACGCAGAAACGTACAAGCGTGAAAGAGGGCTGAAGCACAAATGCTCTACTAGAATGTTTACAAGAAAAGAATCATTGTAAAAAGTGGAGCTTATTATTATTATTATTATCCCCTGCATTTAAATAGCATGAAAATATAAGACTCTGTTTGTTATAGGAACTGCCTGGGCAAAAATAATAAACAATACATACCCACCAATAGTCCAGTGCAGCTGATCGTCCTTTTTCCGCTAGTCTAAAACCTACTATCCCCCAGATATAAAGACCAGGCCATTTCCGCTCCAGACCTCAGCTTGTGGTGGTCTTGATGGCTCCTCGCATCACTCATCACAGCTGTCCTCATCCAATACATTCATTTCTGTGGACTCCACTAGTAGAGAATGGAGGAGGCGCAGCCAGTCACCATGACTGATGCAAGACGATGGCCGCATGGCTCTAGGCCACCAGGATCAGAGAGAGCAGTTCACAGCTGCTGGTAAGTTTTAAACTACTGGGCAAACCAGCTTCGCTGGACTATAGCTGAGTATCTGATGTTTATTGTTTTTGCCTAGACAGGAACAGGGTACATAAAACCGTTCACATTTTCTTCTTGGGATACTTTTTAAATGGCCCTTACTAGGGTTGAGGTCACTCTACTTTGAACAGGCATCTTGGCATTAAGTGCCCCGATGAAGTGATCTTTTCCTCCTTTCCAAAGCATTGCTGAAGTTGTGACACTTTTATCAGCTTAAAGCAAGACTATGACTGAAAAACATTAAAAATGTGTATGTAGCTAGAACTATAGGCTGGATGCAGCAAATATCATTATTTAAGGTCATACTTTAGTAAAATAAACCACTATACTCACCTTTTATTCAGCACAGGCTATCGCTGCTGGTGCGGTGTAAAGACACTTACCAGATGGACGCTCCCTCCTCCTCCGCGCCTCAACGCTCAACATCAATATGCAGAAGGGGACTACAATTTCTTAACAAATAATTTAAATTGGACCAACAGTCAGAAATGACTCAACACAACAAAAGAGTGCTCATATACAGGGCAATTTACCTGCCGTGGTACATTAAAAAAAAATGGAGGCTCATGTATCTGCAGGCCGGGTGCAAACAGGAAATGCTGTTGGGTTTCCTGTTATTGTGCATTGTCAATTATGTCAGTTGAATCCAGGCAGTCAGCATGGCTGAGATGCTGGGAAAGGAAGCTCCAAAATGAGAGCATTTCAGCTATGAGTGGGTGCAGTAGCAAATGCTGACAATACTTAAGTATTTTGAGTGAAAATGGGGCAAGTGAATTTTGGGAAGTTTTTTTTACCAACTGTGCCAGGCTGGTGGTCCGGTTTAAAGCAGGGTTAAAGAGCGGGGGCGTATAAGCACTTTGAAAACTGGGCCACACTGAATATGTTCATAACAAAGATTTTCTATACCAACGCCATAGTTTATACTTCTTCCACCACATCACCCCATTACTATATTTTTATGTAACAATCCCCACATGCTACCAGTACACATGCTGATTGCTTCACCTCTCCAAATATATGGGTCCCATATAATAAATATATATATATATATATATATATATATATATATCTCCCCATCAATGCCAAATCGTAACTGTATATCTAGAAAAAACTCATATCTTGTTATGGTGTCGCTCAGGGGCGATTGTGGACAATCAATGTCACCATGATCTTCCAAGCCACTGCTCTATTTCGCAATGAGCCCCTTCTTCATCAGTCTCCTTGTAACCTTTCATCCTTACTGAGCCTCTATTTACCTTTACACAGAAGTTACTTTAGCTGCATTTGGTTGTCCCATGCTGGCCCTATCGGGTGTCATCATTCACCCATCGGCATTTTGCATTCCCTGATAAACCCTGCTGAACTTGTTCCTTTCTGCTAACTCCCCTTTCTCAGTCCTCAAAAGGAATTCACTTTGGAGGGGACTGTTACACTAAAGAATGCATGGATAAGTCATTCTCTGTGGCTGAGGAGGCCCAGCAGAATAGAGGGAGTTTACTAGGTATTATATAGAAATATAAAGCAGGCTGAATAAAAGATGCAGCCTCTCACATTCAGCATGGAGAGAGCAGAAAACAGCAGACTGCATCCGGTTCCCATTTTTATGAATATTGGGCAAAGGCTGTAGTAAAAAAAAAGAAACTCGGGCAATTTTGTGGCACTGGGCTTGGGATAGAAGGTGATGACATAAACGTCCTTTCTGGGTATAGGTACACTTTAAATCCATGCCCATAAAGTTAATTTAGCATTCTTTGCACAGAGCAGAATATGTTTTATTTGTTGGAGACAAAGCTAAAAATACTAAATGACTAAGATATCACAAACTAAGATATTTGGTGCTCAACAATTTTTCTTTCTAGGTCTGTGCTGTCTGCTTTCTCTTCAAAGACTTTTATGAGGTCCTGCTATTAGAAGTAGTCTTCAGCACCAAGCCTCCCCTGGAATCAGATACTGTGGGGGTGCTTTAAAGTCGATAGGCAAGCACCTTAGCATTGTATAGCTTATATGTTTGTGAAATTAATGGTGGCTTTGAGGATGGTGAGATCTTTAGGTATTTCTATTATTTCAGTAGTTCCTTTTTAGTATTTGCACATTTGTAATAGACTATCCATCATTTTTTTTGTGGTTGATAGTCCTATTACACAATCATATGTTATATTTGACTAAACAGACCAGGTGTCCTCTTTTCGGTAGGAAAGTCCTGCTTTGAGGCGTTTCATCCTCCTTTCCTTCGAAAAAAACCCCGGTACAGTTTAATGTCCCACTTTGCTGACATCCAGAATGTCTGTTTAATTTACAACTGAGGCCTGGCTCATAGGCTGAAGAGTGGTAGTGAAATATATAGATTGGGTGGGTGTTAGGTCAATCACCAACATCCTATACTGACCTGAAATATCCATGTTGTGCTTTAAGCGTATGTCTGGGGACATGGCTACCTGCACTTATACACATAGTAGTAACAAAGAATGCATATATTCTTAGTATACAGTACGTCCTGCTCCAAATCTAATACTTACACTTGGGATATACTCCACCAGATGGCGCTGGACTGCAGAGACATCGAAAATAGGCTCCTCCCGGCCCCTCAAATACCCAGGGACCTCCCACAAATCCCCCCAGAATTTCTCTGCAGTCTGGCTGCGAAGGACGAGAAATGGCTCTCTACTCACAGGTGAGCGGGGCTATTAGCCCACGGCCCTGTAGGACTATTCCCACCCGTTCCACTAGTAATATGCCTCCCAGCCTTGGCTGCGCTGGTCAGGTGAAGGTAGGCAGCACCGCTGTTAGGTGCTTAGGAGCGCTGCTCCACCGCAATCCCCCACCAAAGGGTAGGCGGTTCAGGCTTATGGTGAGCCTCTATGGGAAGCCCCTCCCGCACTAGTGCCCCCTTGCTCCTGCCCATCGGTGGGCCCTGTTTAAGTGGCCGCTGTCCTCCCTCAGCCTCCTTGTAGCCTTCGGGGGAAAAGGGGGGGTGTGTAAATATGTATGCTATGCATTCTGTGTTTTACACTCTTTTTCCATTCTGTTTAGTCTTGTGTCAGCCACCGCGCTGACTTGTCTTTACTGTCTTTTTTAAATTGCCGCCGCCGCACGCTGACTTGGTACCGCGCTTGGCGGCGCCATTACCTCAGGCGCTCGTGCGCCATCATTGGCTGCTTGCACGTTCTGGCTTCGCGCTCTTCGGGGGGGCGGGGCCCGTCTTTGGCGCTCTCCGCATCATCGCTGATACCGGCCCGCCCCTCGAGGTATACCGACGCCATCTTTATCCTGCTTGGTTGGCCCATGCGCGACGGACCCCTACCTACCGCGATCCGCAAGTGCCCTCGCGGGCGGCTTTATATCTTTCAGTTTTGTTACTGTGTGCTTACAGGTCTTGTCTGCTTATGTCTTTCAGGCGGGGCGATCCCTTTTGGCTTCTCCCGGGCCTGTATTAGTATATAACTTGTAGGCTTTGCAAAAATAATACTCCCACTTCCCTAGCGGGTTATAGGGGCATCCGGGGTTGCTATATAGCGTTATTCCCTATCGGCGTATAGCGCCGCTATAATGACCATATGGAGGCATCCCAGGATAATGTGACCGGGGTCACTTCGGGACAAAACCGGCTATGTGTAGCGTGTGGGCAGCCTCATGCTGACGCTGACAAGGCACGGGTCTGTGTACCCTGTGCTGAGCAGGTGCTTGCATTGCAATCTGGCCTGCCAGTGGCTGCACCTCGTTTCACTTCGCCTACTCCCCCAAGCTTAAACCTCACTCCTACTGAGTTGCATACTAGTGGGGATTCTCAGCCTGATGTGTCTTCTAGACTGGCTACTGTTGAGCAGTTGATTGCTAAGTCCTTAGTGCGTAAGGCCCCTGCTAAGAAGTGGCACTTGACGCCTAATGTCACCGTTTTCCCCATGGGAACTGAGGAGTTTTGGAATCTTTGTGGCTATACCCTGTCTAATGAAGGGGAGCTTTTTTCTGATTCAGGCTCATCTGATGAGAGACCAAGGGGTCATGACGATTCTGGCTCTGACCCCTGGGTCCCGGATGACACTGACAGATTATTGACCCAGATTTTTGAGGTTCTGTCCATCTCTCTCCCTGTTGAGGCTCCCAGGCAAAGAGGGGAGCTTTTCCATACAGCAAAATTATGTTTGGAATTTCCCGAGCAGGCACATTTCCATAACCTTGTGCTCAAGGAATGGGAGCACCCCAGTAAACTTCCCGGGGTCCCAAAAAGTTGGGATAGGAAGTATCCCTTTTTTGCTGAGGTGGTTAAATGTTGGTCATTCCCGCCCGAGAAGGATGCCCCGATCCTAGGGCTATCTAACACCTCTGTCATGCATTCCCCTGATTCTACTACCCTGCGGGATGCTGAGGACCGGCGCATTGATCAGCTGGCATCCCACGCCTTTGCATGTACGGGGACGGCGCTGCGCCCGGTTTGTGCCTCTGCCATTACTGCTGTGGCCACTAGAACCCTTATCAGAAATATGCTTGATAGTGCCCCTGATGATTTGCCTTGTGAGGTGTTTAATGCACTCTCCAGTTGTGATGTTTTTGTAAAATTTGTCCTCTCAGCAATGGATGACACCATCAGGATGTGTGCCAGAACTTCTGCCCGCTCGGTTTGGCTGCGCCAGTGGGCTGCTGACAACGCAGCCAAGAAGGCCCTCACTGGTTTTCCCTTTAAAGGACTGCGGCTTTTTGGGGACCGCCTGGACCTTTTTGCTAAGGGGGGCAGGTTACCCCAGCGCAGGCAGCAATCTCGGCCCTTTCGGGGTCAGGGTTCCTTCTCTTCCCCTTACCGTGGTGCAAGACAGGGAAGGGGGGTTTCCCTTTTCTGGGGCCCGGGGAGATTTCTGGGGTAGAGGTAGAGATTCCTGGGTCCCAAAGCAAAATCCTCTCCCAAGCCCCCTCAGGCATGATGGGGCGCCCTCACCCATCCGGGTGGGGGGACGGCTGCAGCACTTCGCTCACGTCTGGAGGCTTCATGTCTCAGACCGGTGGATTCAGGAGGTAGTGTTCTCCGGTTACAAGTTGGAGTTTGCTTCCGGTCCCCCTCCAAGATTCATCAGATCCCGGATTCCTCAGGACCCTGTGTCAGCTCAGGAGCTAGTGCAAGCAGTGCAAGGCCTCCTGAAGCTGGGGGTCATCTGCCAGGCCCCCTTAAGAGAAAAAGGCAAGGGCTTTTATTCCAACCTATTCACAGTACCCAAAAAAGATGGTTCAATCAGGCCCATCCTGGACTTGAAGATCCTCAACAAGTTTGTAAGGGGATTTCATGACTTCTGTGGACATCAAAGATGCTTATCTTCATATTCCTGTGTTCCCAGGTCATCAAAGGTTCCTCAGGTTCGCTCTGATGGATCAACACTACCAGCTTGTGGCCTTGCCCTTCGGCCTCACTTCAGCTCCCAGGGTGTTCACCAAGGTGCTGGCTGGCGTGATGTCTCTGCTCAGATGTCAGGGCGTCCGCGTGCTTCCCTATCTGGACGACATTCTCATCACTTCCCAGTCTCTACATCAGGCAGAGTTGGATGTTCAGCTGGTGGTGTCCACTCTGGAGTCATTTGGATGGGTGATCAACCACCCCAAGTCCTCACTGTCCCCTTCCTTGGTAACTCCATTCCTAGGAATGAATCTGGATACAGTTGAGGCAATGATCTTCCTTCCTCAACAGAAGGTGGACAGTCTGATTGCACAGGCTCAGTCCCTCCTAGCTTGTCCCCATCCCTCCATCAGGCAGGGGATGCAGCTGGTCGGCCTGATGGTGGCGTGCTTCGAAGCGGTCCCTTATGCTCAGTTCCACTTGAGGCCTCTGCAACTTCACCTATTGTCAGTATGGGACAAGGACCCAGCGTCCCTGGACAGGGTCTGTGTGCTCTCCCCTCTGGTCAGGAGGTCCCTCTCGTGGTGGATGGACTCAAGGAACCTGTTTGGGGGCAGATCCTTTCTTTCCCCTTCCTGGGAGACGATCACCACGGATGCCATTCTGTCAGGTTGGGGGGGTTTCTGGAAGTCCCTGCGGTTCCAGGGGAGGCGGGGCCCTCAGGAGGCCCACACACCTATCAATGTCTTGGAACTGCGGGCGATCAGGCTAGTTCTGGCTCATTTGACTACTCACCTTCGGGGCCTGCCTGTTCAGGTGCGCTCGGACAACCAGACGACAGTTGCCTACATCAATCATCAGGGAGGGACCCGGAGCAAGGGGGCCCTCCAGGAAGCGTCTCTGATCCTGACTTGGGCGGAGGCCAATGTCCCCTGCATATCAGCTGTGTACATCCCGGGGGTGGGAAATCGCCTGGCGGACTCTCTGAGCGGGGGGACCTCTCGCCAGGGAGATAGTCCCTATGAAGCAGGGTGTTTCAATCTCTGTGTCACCGTTGGGGCCAACCAGATGTGGATCTGTTTGCATCCCGCCACAATCACAAGCTCCCAGCTTTTGTCTCTCTGTCCCAGGATCCTCTGGCCTTGACCTCGGATGCGCTAGCAATGTCATGGCAGGACTTTCGGTTCCTGTATGTCTTCCCTCCAATCCCCCTGGGCAGGGTTCTGCGCAAGATTGCTCTGGAAGGGGTGCCAGCAATTCTGGTGGCCCCCAGGTGGCCAAGAAGAGTGTGGTTCGCAGACGTGGTACAGCTGGCAGTAGATCAGTACGCTCTGCCCTTGGTGCCAGATCTGCTCACTCAGGGCTCACTACGCCATCCCAATTTACAAACTCTGGCTTTGACGGCTTGGCTGCTGAAACCTCCATCTTGATGGAGAAGGGGCTGTCTTCCTCGGTTGTGGATCCTTTGATTAAAGCTAGGAAGAAGTCTTCCTCTTCCATTTATTACAGGGTTTGGCGTGCCTACATTGACTGGTGTGAGTCTAAGTCTCTTCCCTGTCATGTGTTCTCTACTCCCAGGATTCTGGAGTTCCTGCAGCATGGGTTGGAGATGGGGCTCCAACTCAGTACTCTGAAGGGTCAGGTTTCTGCCCTGGCTATTTTCTTCCAGAAGTCCTTTGCTCAGCACCCTCTGATCAGGACTTTTTTCCAGGGGGTCACTCATGTGCGCCCCCCCCCACGTAAGCCTATGGTGCCTGTTTGGGATCTGAACTTGGTTCTGTCAGCCTTGCAGGGTGCTCCCTTTGAACCTGTGCAGGATTGGTCATTCTTACGCTCAAGGTTGTGTTTCTGGTGGCTATCACTTCGATCAGGCGTGTGTCTGAGTTGGCGGCGCTTTCCATTCAGCCCCCCTACTATGAGAGACACCAGGACAAGGTGGTGTTTCGTTTCAAACCTGACTTTCTGCCTAAGGTAGTGTCTGCCTTTCATTTGAATCAGGATATTGTTCTTCCTTCTTTGTGCCCTAATCCTAGTAATGCTAAGGAGAGGGTTTTGCATTCTTTGGACGTGGTTAGGTGTCTGAAGTACTATCTGGTGGCTACTGCACCTTTCAGGAAAACTGATGCTCTTTTTGTGGTCCCTTCGGGTCCTAGGAAGGGTTTGGCTCCTGCCAAGTCTACTATCAGCAAGTGGATCCGTCAGGCTGTTATTCAGGCCTACTCTGCTAAGGGGAAGAATCCCCCCTTCCGCCTTACTGCTCATTCCACTCTTGCTATTGGGGCCTCCTGGGCTTTTCAGCACCAGGCTTCTGTTGAACAAATTTGCAAGGCCGCTGCTTGGTCTTCTGTTCATACCTTTTCAAAGTTTTACAAGGTTGATGTTAGGGCCTCAGCTGATGCTGCTTTTGGCCGAAAGGTTCTGCAGGCGGCAGTGGTTTAAACTGTCTGCTGCTGATTTTTATGTCCCAAGTGTAAGTATTAGATTTGGAGTAGGACGTACTGTATACTAAGAATAATACAATTCTGTGATTACTTACCTGTAGAATTGGTATTATGAGTATACAGTACGTCCTGCTCCAACCCACCCTTGGTTTGCATTTTCTTGGATCCCCTGTATGGTGATTGTTATCATTGTTATAGTTGATAGTTTGGATTGTTTAATTATCCCGGCTTCTCCTTAACTGCTTTTCAATGCTGGGGATTTGTGGGAGGTCCCTGGGTATTTGAGGGGCCGGGAGGAGACTATTTTCGATGTCTCTGCAGTGTAAGTCTCAAGTGTAAGTATTAGATTTGGAGCTGGACGTACTGTATACTCATAATACCAATTCTACAGGTGAGTAATCACAGAATTGTATTATTTGTTCCTCAAAAGCCTGTGAATAAGCCACACCCAAAGCCACACATACCACCACACCCAAATCCAAACACACCCCTACAACTGTTTCCCTGTAAAGTAGTCAGTTTAACGGGCATGCTGATTCATCACTAACGCCAGGTAGCGACAGATGAGCGCCCACTAGTAGTCACTGTGCTCAGCCGTGGGTCGCTACTTCATAGCGACTCAGTCGCTGTCCAGTAATGTTGAATACATTGTGAGGAGTCGCTATATGAGCAGTACAGCTCTGTATGGGAGCGCATGGTAGCGACTGCTCATAGCGACCGACTCACACCATATTCAGCAAAAAAACAGCCTCACAAATCTCTGGCGCTGAAAAATGCTTATCTGAAGCCCAGAGCGCTGGAGACTTTGTGTTTAAAGTCTGTTTTTCAGCATCTTTCCACTAGTAACAAAGCGAAAACATATGGAATTACATTGTAGCAACATTGTAACATGAACACTTTAATGCCAGACCTGTAATGTCATTTCTGAAGAAATATATAAAAAATAAAAAAAAATTGAAAAAAATGCTTATTCAATGCCAGGAGAGGTCACAGAATTAGTTGAGATTTAAAAAAAAACAAAAAAAACAGAATCGTCCATTGAAATGTATGGCAGAGCGTCAGGTAGCGAGAGGTCATACCTGGTGCTGTGCAAGGCTGAACGCTGGCGCTGTTCGCTGAGGCTGTGAAAATGATGAATCAGACGCTACATGGCGCTATCCCAGTCGCTAAACAGATTCTGCTTGATAAATGTGTAATTGCGTACCTTGTCCGGCGTTCACCAGTCGCTACCTCTCATTAACCAGCCACTACCTGACGCTATCCCTTCATGAATAAGGCCCTAAGTGTCCCACTCAGGAAAATGATCAGTTTGTATATGACCTGCTGTCCTGTGCTTTGCTTTGCCTCTCAACAAAACAGACTTATGACAGTATAGTACAAAACACTATTCTGGACCAGTTACCCTAAAAAACAATTCATCTTAGACATCTGATTGCTTAAAGCAGTCCTTCACTCTGAATAAGAGTTTATCTTATATGTTTCCCACACCCTGTACATACAGATTTCCCACATTAAAAATCATCCTACCTGCATCTACTGCATGTTATGAGCCTTTAAACATCCAAGATGGCGGCTTATGGGACATCAGGCAGCCTGCAAACAGGAAGTGTCTTCTGACTGTGCTGCTCTGCATTCTGGGGCTGCTGACCTTTTTCTGACCCCAGCTCTGCTCTGTCTGAGCGGAGCACAGCTGTAACCCGCCCCCTGTACTTTATCCCACTCTCCTCTCCTTAGTAAGTGTGATGATTCTGAATCAAAATGGCGGCACCTCTATCCTAGAGTCCTTAACAGAGTTGCAGCCCAGTGGGGGGAAAAATAATAAGTAAGTGACTAAAAACTTAAAATATATTATTTTAGATGCTGGGGAATCACTTTTTAAGGGTTTGGGCTTTTCAATAAATCTTGGTGAAGGCCCGCTTTAAGGTCTCAAATCCTGGCCCAGTACATTTGCTTCAGTCTTTCAATTTCACCATTGCGGTATTGTCCTGTTTAAATTCTCCCTCTTATGAACTAACAATGTTGTGGTTTCTCTCTCAGTATGGCATTGTGCTGGATGCCGGATCTTCACACACCAGTCTGTACGTCTATCAGTGGCCTGCAGAGAAGGAGAATGACACAGGCGTTGTTCACCAGGTAGAAGAATGTAAAGTGGACGGTTAGTGAACCTTGACATTCATATTTAGACTTTCTCTTTATCCTGAGAACTGTTTTTGACTCCACACTGAGTACACCAATGCCATTGTGTAGAAACTCAAGGCATCCAGGCAGTCCACTTTTTTTCTAACTTTAGCAAATGTGTGTTTTATGGAAGTAGTTTCCACTATCCGCAATCTGATGCTATTGGCAATGTACACCAAGTGCAAACTTGGTGTATGTTACCAATATCACCAGATAGCTGGTAGTGAAAACTGCTTCCATAAAAAACTCATTTGCTATCAAAGGAAAAAAAATACTAGATCAGTGCCTTGAGCACATCCTTTTGGCAATATAAACTTTTAAAAATCCCATTAAAAGTGGACTTACCCTTTAAAGTTGGCTATTCATTGATCTATAAATTAAGTTGTTGTGGTTTGTGCTAAGGCCATCACGTTGTTGGTCAGGAACATCTGACAGGTGGGAATGGAAAGATTTGAAAATTCACTTGTTTAGTAGTATTAATTACACCTCATGTCGTAAAGGTCTTAAGTGAGAATTCTGCTTATATGTTGGCAGAATTTAAAGTGAACTTTAACAGTGCATTAGGAGGCTCATAGACATGCTGTTTTTACATATTGTCAGAGTTGACAACTGAGGTATTTACCAAAAATACTATTACATTTCATACATATGATAATGAAACATCACAAAAAAAATATTTAAATTAAGTGAAATAATACAGTCACTCAACTGCTCCTAAACAGGTTAAGAGGAGCAAAGGAGTTTTAAAAACACAACTTGATTACTGTACATGGTGCATACTGGCCAATTATAATCAAATTATAATTAGCAATGACTAATGTCTCTGTTGGCTCACTTCACAACCCAGCAGGGTGGCTGTTGACCTTGTTATAGTCCATTTCCAAGCCTTACCCTTTAGAAAGCGGGGCTCAAATCCCTTTAATTTCCAGCCCCCATACGTGACTATTCCGTGCAGAAACTTATGACAATGCCTTAAGTTGGCTCTCTAAGGCCCTCTGTTGGGGTAGGCACATGAAAGGCAGCAGCCCATTTATTTTTGCGGACCTAGGGAGGGAGGATTATGGTCTCAAGGTTTTGATGGCCTGCTTTTTGACACAGAACTGCTCTTAGTTGTAGATGAGGGACAAGAATCTGGGGTGTGCTGCCATCAGAGGTGGGGGTTTGAGCCTTGTGACTAAGTTATGTCCCCCTGATGAGGTATTAAACATTAGGGACCCCCCTGCCCCTCCCCTCTTGAGAGCTTGTTATTCCTTTTAGTTTATGTGTTTTGTGTTATGCAGCCACCCCTTCTTATGGGTAACACTGACATATGGCTCAGACGCGTTACTTATTGATGCCTGCTCTTCCCGGCCATGAAGAAAAGCAGCTGGTGGGGCTGGTGCTTCCTCATGTGGCCAGCAGGTTGGCCTTACATGTGGCTGGCTCTTTGTGTGGCCCCAGTTGAACTTGGGCAGGCTTTTGTGCTTGGTGCCAGGTTAGTGGAGCTTCATGACTATCCTCTGCTTATGTGCAGGCACATGGAACAGTTAGTCTTATAGTGGACCAAAACCCATGGTCCCACGGCCCTGGAGTCTCTAAGATTCCAGGGCTGCTTGATTCCCACCCCCAGGTGTGAAACACCCAAGGTCGCCCAGAAACTCGTCTTCTTTCCCGGTCCAACGGTGCATGCCTACTTTGATTGGATGAGAGGCCGTGCATGCACCGTAAGACCATGGAGAGGTGAGTTCGTTCGGGCGACCTGGGGAGTTTCACACAGCGGGGCTCCCCCGATCGGGGTCCTCGGGGGGCAAGGACCAAAACCCAGGATAGTCAAAATTCTGGGCTTTGGTCCACTTTAAGCTACATGGGGGGATGCTTTCGACCCTTCCCCCCATGTGCTGCACTCGAAGTTATAGGGCAACCTTGAGTAAGCTGCTTCCAATTTATCCATTGCCTTGCATGTCTCAAAGGGGACTCTCATGGATTTTGGAGTTAGGACTGCTCCTACACAGAGCCACCTTGGCTTTTTGTGGTGCAGCTTTAGCCAGTTTCAGAGACAGATTATAGAACTGCCCAGATTATAGAGCTGTGGCAGATTTGAGTGCAGATTGAGTGCACAGAGAGGAAGCGTTGCCTAGTTGCGCACATGTGAGTTCACTTTCTGTCCTCCTCTGTCTTTGCTGCATGGGGCACAGAAAACTTATACGTGGCACTGCATGTGCTACTGTTCTGTGTAATTTTACTTCACAGGTTTTTGTGGCTCCACCCCAATGGACCCTCATCAGTGTTCATATCTTCCTGCCAAAGGATTTCCCAGGTAGCAACCGATCCACCACATAGACTTCAGCCGAAGATGGTAACTGTCTTATTCTGTTTGGAGGGTCTCTTGGGAATGATGGTTTCTGCTGAATGGGCTCCTCTGGTCCCCACCAGGCCAGATAGGAAAGCTTTATCTAAGCACAAGCACATCTGGATGGAGATTTGGGGATTTTCTAATAAACATCACACTTTGACAAGCTTCTTTTTTTTATATATTCTTTATTTATTTCAAACAGTTCAAGACAGGATACAGCGTTACAAGACACTCAAAATTTACAAATTTGCACAAATTCAGACCATAAACTCTTGCATGAAAGAAAAAGACAAAAAAAAAAAAAAAAAGAGAAAAAGAAAAAGGACAATAAAAGTTAATGCCTGGCAGACTTTCCTGCGTGTTATTTGTAATGATTTATCAGACGCGACCTGCTGGCTGTCCACCCGGAGGGGCAGCCCAGAAGGGGTCCCCCCCAGCTCAGACTTGCCGCGGCGTCCGGCATCTCTTGTTCAGAATCATCTCCTGTACTCTTAGAGCAGGAAAGTCATCTAAAGAAGGGAAAGGGGAAGTGGGGTAGGAAATTGGGGAAGGGAAAGGAGTGTGACGGGGGGGGGGTAGCTCCATCCCTCTAGTTCGACTGGGCTGCATCTGTGAGGGCCTTATATTCGGGGGAGCACACAAATGAGTCCCAACCTGCCCATCTGCGGTTGTGTGTCTCAGACATCTCATCGCGCTCTGCCATTATGCCCTCGTATCTCTCCATCTCCGAGACCCTGTCGAGCCACATAAGGACGCTGGGCGGCTCCGCCTCCCTCCATCGAGCCGGGATACATGCCCTTGCTGCGTTAATCAACTGACCCAGGATGGATCTCCGGTACCTCTTTACGGGCACCTCCGAGTGGTGGAGAAGGAAGAAGGCCGGGTCCCCCGGGAGAGCCTCTCCTAGGACGCGCTCCACGGTCGTCTTGACTGTTGACCAGAAGCCGGTTAACTTTGGGCAGGACCAGAAAATGTGGAGGAGGTCCCCCCTCCCCCGGCCACAGCGCCAGCAAAGAGGGGACACCTCCGGAAACCACTTATGTAGCGTGGTGGGCACCCTATACCAGCCAGTGAGAATTTTGTAATTACATTCCTTGTATTTGGTGCATCTGGCCGTGTCGTGCGCCAAGCTCGCCATCCTGGTCCATTGCTTGGAAGTGAAAGAAGTATCTAGCGCCTCCTCCCACCTCCGCATAAAGGAAGGGACCCCCATCTCCGTCGAGCTAATCAACATTTTATACGTCATAGAAAGGACATGCTGAATCGGGCCCTCCCCCTCACACAGTCTCTCAAACGGGGTATGCTCCCTAACTCCCAAAGCCTGTCTCTGAATAGACGATAGGAAGTGCCTCAGCTGTAGTTCCTGCCAGGCGTTCCATCTAGGCAGGCCTCTAGTGTCTGCGATGTCAGCGAGCGGCACCCATGCCCCCCTGTGCTGAAAGAGTCTAACCCTACCAAGGCCACCCCTCAACCAACTCTCAGCCGTTCTGCTCGACAGTCCCGGCGGGAACGCAGGGTTTCCCAAGATCGGGAATAGTGGCGAGAAGTCAGGGGAGATGTCGCAACGGGACCGAAGTTTTTGGAAGACTCTAATGGAGGCCCCTATGGTAGGGTGTTTTGAGATCGCTCCCAGGTGTTGTTTTGCCAACCAGGGCAGATGGCTCAGGGGGAGAGAGGTGTTTCCCTGCTCGATTTGGACCCATTGTTTGTGTCTCGAGTGTCTACACCAGTCAATTATTCTGCCCAGATGTGTGGCGGCATAGTATAAGCTGGGATCTGGGAGACCAATTCCTCCGTTCTCCTTAGATCTCCTAAGGATCTTTTTGCTAACCCTGGGGTTTTTCCCAAGCCAAATGAACTTGGCGAATAGGGCTCCCACCTTCTGTAAGTAGGAGTTCGGGATGTCGAGCGGGAGTGCTTGCATCAGATACAGGAGGCGAGGTAATAAATTCATTTTTAGGGCATTGCATCTCCCGAACCAGGATAGGTTCTTAAGGGCCCAGGCCTCTGTGTCTCTGACAAAGCTCCGCAGCAGCGGGGGGAAATTCAGGGGGAATATTTTGTCTGTTTTACCGATCCTAGTTCCCAAGTAGGTGATGTGTTCGCTAGCCCACTTGAAAGAAAAAGAGTTTTGTAGGTTAGTCTCCCTATGTCTCTCTAAGTTAAGGTTCAGGGCTTCAGATTTTTGTAAGTTAATCTTGTAGTTCGACACGTCCCTGTAGGCATCCAGCTCTCGTATCAGATTAGGGAGGGTAACTTCAGGACAGGACACAAAGAAAATCAAATCGTCCGCATAAGCTGCTGTTTTATAATGGCCGGAAGGCAGGGAAACCCCCCGAATGTTGGGATTTGCCCGCACTCTACAGAGGAAAGGCTCTAGTGTCATGATGAAAATAAGTGGTGAAAGGGGACATCCCTGCCTTGTCCCGTTCCCGATGCTGAGAGGCTCCGACAGGAGGCCATTGACCCTCACCACTGCCGAAGGGTGGTGATAGAGACTAGTGATCCATGATATCATATTAGGCCCTAAACCCACGTGCCGCAGGACTCCCAACATAAAGTCCCAGTGCACCCTGTCGAAGGCCTTCTCAGCATCGGTGGCAAGGAGAACCGCAGGGAGCCTTGTCCTGTGTATGTTGTCCAACAGATTTAAGACCTTCACCGTGTTGTCCCTTGCTTCTCTAAGTGGCATAAACCCTACCTGATCTAGGTGGATAACGTGATGTAGATGTGGAGCCAGGCGGGAGGCCAGTACTTTGGCGAACAGCTTAACATCTGCGTTAAGGAGAGAGATTGGCCTATAGCTAGAGCTTTGCATAGGGTCTTTCCCCTCCTTCGGGATCATGGATATTTGGGCTCGAAGACTATCCTTGGGGAGGGTAGTACCTCTCGCAAGGGAATTGAAGACTACCTGAAGCCGAGGTAGTAGGACCTCAGAGAAAACTTTATAGTACAACAATGGAAGCCCATCTGGACCTGGCGTTTTCCCATTAGCAGACCCTTTGATGGCCTTACTCACTTCGTCTGCCGTGATGGGGTCCTCTAGTTTTCCTATCAGAGCCGGTGGGATTCTAGGGAGGCCTGATTTCTCAATGTAATCTTTAACTTTCCCTGCCTTATCTCCTTGGGACTGGGGCGAAATATTGTAGAGTGTTTCATAGTATTTCCTGAATACTTCTCCTATCTCCCTGTCTCTGTGAACCACCCTCCCCGCCTGGTTAAGGATCTTAGGGATATAGGTTCTAGCCCTCTCTCCTCTCAGAGCAGAAGCCAGGAGTCTCCCACATTTGTCCCCCCATTCGTAGAATATTCTCCGGCTCTTAATGAGTTGAAGTTTGGTTTTGTTACTAAGTAATTTCTGGAGGCGATCTCTAAGAGCGGTCAGGGGTGCCAGATGTGTCCCTGCCAGTGACTGCTTGTGGGCTCCCTCTAGCTCTTTTATTTCATCTAGTAGGTCCTTGATCTGTTTGCCTCTCTCCTTTTTAACCCGTGCCCCTCTCTCAATCAGCGCTCCTCTGATGACACATTTATGGGCTTCCCAAACCACAGGGGCGCTAATCTCTGGTGAGGAGTTATCTTGAAAATAGCTTTGTAAGACCAGGTTCAATTCTTCTCTTATCAATGGGTCCTGAATTAGGGACTTGTTTAGTGTCCACGACCAAGGCCGAGGCGCGTGTTCATTGGATGCCAACCGGATGCCCACAGGTGCGTGATCCGATATGGTTATGTTGCCTATGGTGGCGGACAGAATCATGGGGAGTGAATGGTGCTGGATCAGGAACATATCGATCCTCGAGTACATGTTGTGGGGAGGGGAGTAAAATGTATAATCCCGCCCGTCAGGGTTTAAAATCCTCCATGGATCTACCAATTGGTGCTTGTGCAGCAGCTTCTTGATTCTTTTAAGTTTTGCGTATGGCATATAGGAGTGGCCCTTAGAGGTATCTATTAGAGGTTCCAGGGAAAGGTTAAAGTCCCCACCTATGATCAATCTCCCCTCAGAGTAAGCCGCCAGGTTCTCTAAAACCTCCTCCAAAAAATTAATCTGACCCACATTCGGAAGGTATAGATTGGCTAGGGTAACGAGCTCGGACCGGATCTTCCCCTTAACAAATAGCCAGCGACCCTCTCCACCACTCAGAGAGCCCAACTCCTCCCAGGCCACAGATCTGGAAATGAGAATGCTCACTCCCCTAGACCGTGAGTCAGGGGAAAAGCTGTGATACGACACCGGAAATACCTTATTCCTGAAGACAGGAGGGTTAGCCGCCTTGAAGTGGGTCTCTTGTAGGAAGGCCACCTGCGCCCTCTGCGCTCTGAGGTTGTTCAGGATCATGGATCTCTTTTCTGGGGTGTTCAGCCCTTTTACATTGAAAGAGATTAGATTAGTATCGGCCATGTTAATGGACAGTGAGCACCAAGTGGCGTCAAGGTATTAAGAGAGTAGGGCCAGGAGAGATCACCGGGGAGGCCAGGCAGATTACAACTATTGGCAGACAGCACCAAGCTACGGTAACTGTCCAGTCAGCTCAAGGTCTCGGAGATGGAGGGGGGAGGCAGGGGAGCAGGGAGGGGGAAGGGGAGTACAAAGGTGGGTCTAGGGGTGTATATAAGTGAGGAAAGAAGGGATGAGACACTAGGGGGGGGGGGGGAACACCAAAAGATTAAAAGGGTCTGGCAGATCACAGACCAACCCGGGACCGGGCCCCCCGCCGGGAGCCAACCTTAAGAGCCAAGTCCCACCGGGGTACCCACCCGCGGGGAGAACCTATTGTGCGTCTGCACCAAACTTCAGCTACCTCTAGTACAGAGGCGAGCTAACTCGGGCCTATTTGGGGGAAAGTGACTGACTCCGAGCTCAACGTTGGCTGCTCCGGGGGTCACAGGGCAAGTAGGAGTCTACTGAACAATCGGCATAACAATAAAAAACCGTCAGGCGGGGGGCTGCGGGCAGCATCCCCGCTGAGGGTAGTAAAAGGCATTAGCAGAACAATACACTCTATACTCAACAGTGGGTCAGTGATAGTAAAACTGGAAAACAGGAGAACAACGGAACCATGGAACAAGAAGGGCGGGAGGTACTTCCGGTAGGAATCTCTATCTCACGGCTCTTCACTTTACAGTTCATTGTCGGTCGGTCTGGCCCTCCTTGCGCTCCTCCCTCTGGGTCTTTCCGCTGTGGCGCGTCTCACCGGCGCGCCGGGGTGTCTCCGCTGTGGGAACTCCATCTGCGGGGATAGCCAGTTCGGGACCGGAACCGGCGCGCAGCCAAGAAAGCCGAAGAGGCCCTCCAGATCTCGATACGTCTTGAGAAGGTAAGTGTCTCTGTCCTTGGACACAATCAAGTGAAAGGGGTAGCCCCATCGGTACGATGCTCCAGAGTTCCTGACTAAGTCCAGGACCGGCCTAAGCAATTTCCTCATGATCAGCGTGCGTCTCGAGAGATCTGGAAGGATGGTGATCCTGGCCCGTCAAAGTCCACTGGTCCGTGCCTCCAAGCACACCGGGCGATTTCTTCTTTGACGCGGTATAAATGTATTCTACAGACCACATCTCTTGGATACGCGGGGTCCGGGTTGCGGGGGCCAAGGGCTCTATGTGCTCTGTCTATCTCTATGGGAGTGTCGAAGCTCCTTCCCAGAACTGTGTTAAAAATGGTTGTTATAAGCTGCTTCACATCCTCCCCAGCAGAGGCCTCCGGGATACCCCTCAGCCGCAGGTTGTTCCGTCTGTGTCTGTTCTCTAAGTCGTCATGTTGTAGCAGGAGTTGTTGGATCTGTGAGTTTTGCGCATCAATACGGGCTGACATAGCTGCCAATGCGGACTCACTGGCTTCCTGATTAACTGAAACTCTAGCGTCGAGCGTCTGGATTTGGGTCCTGACTTCCGCCAGGTCTCGCTTGAATGCTGATTCGTAACGTGCTATAAGAGCCTCGAAGTCTGCTCTAGACGGGATAGCTCTCAGGAATGATAGCGTTTCTCTGTGAATGTTCCCTCCGGCTGTTTCTGGGTTGGCTGTTGTAGGGGTGGATGAGTGTTCTGGTGGGGGCAGGGTAATTGAACTGACTGGGGATACCAGCAATTGGGAGGGGGGGGTGCCCGGCTGTATTTCTCCCGGTGGGGTATCTGGGGCCAGGATTGCTACGTCTGCCTCCCGTACTGCCCCCGTGTCACTGCTGACTTGAATGGCGTCATGGTGGGCAGAAGGCCAGGGCCCGCCGGGAAGAAAGCCCTCCTGTGCATATTCTTGTGGACCAGTGGCAAGTTGCTCCCCATGTCGTCCCCAGGCGCGGGGTGTTCGCTGTGGCAGCCCATGGGCCAGCGCAGACCCAGTGGCTGAGGTCTGCTGCACTCCATCCGGACCTCCAGCAAGGCCTTCCCCTCGAGTTCCTGGGGTAAAGGCATATTTACTGAGGCTGCTGAGGGAGGTAGTGATGGGCTTTCTGGTCTGCTGGTTGTGCCCATTTATTGCAGCTGGCTCACCTCTCTTCTCTGTGGGCACCACACCCGGGGCTTGCATCCCCCTCTCCCCTCCCAGGTCAGATGCTCTGCTTGGGACCGCACTTCCCCCACTCACCGCTGCAGCCTCTGTTCCGTCTCCCGGGTGCTTCATCCAGGCGGTGTCTCCTGCGAGCTCTGACTGAGCCCTCACTAGCTGCTGCTTCCCATCGGCTGCAGTGCCTTTCCCCGCCGTTTCTGCCGCCGCCCAGGCTCCAGCGGGGGGGGTCTGATGATGCGACCCGCCTGGCCGCACTTCTCCTGCGGTCTCTGACGCTGCGGCCGCCATTACGTCTACCGCCGCCTGTCCCGCCAACGTCTGCGCCCGCTCCTCTGACACCATCAGGCGCCGCCGGCCCCGCTCGTCTACCGGGTCTCGATCTGCCGGTTGTTCCACAGTGGGAGGTAAGACTTCCTCTCCACTGTCTGAGGCGCTCGCAGATGGCGGGGACGCCATTTCCCGCTCTCCCACACGTGTCCGGTCTCTGACTCCCAGCGGCTGCACCTCGCGCCGTGCTTCTTTCTCCCTCCGGATCCTCTCCTTCCTGTGGTGCTTCTTCCCAGTCATCTGGAAAAAGGTTTTTCTGCCGATTGCCTGCGAAATTGCTGTATTATTGCCCTGCTAGACCCGCAGCTCGCTCTCTCACGTCCTCATCACTCCAGCGCCAGGCCACGCCCCCACTTTGACAAGCTTCTGACAACGTTGAAGGAGTGGAGCAGAACAGATAAGTTGTCCACTCCAAAGGGTCTGGATACTAGCTATCCCTTCATTGAGGCAACCGTAAAAAAGTGGTTTCCACCTACGTAGGAGGACCGCCCATTCTTCCCTAAAGTGACACAGTGGACAAGAGCCACCAGCTGGTGGGACACTCCTTTACCATGGCAGGGTTGATCTCCATTTATGCTTCATCCTTGTAAAGTTTGACAAGCAAGGCATGGTTAAAACAACAGAAGGAGGCCCTGAGTCAAACCAATTTGCATTTCTCCCTAAATGCCTGCATTCTGAAGTTAGTGAAGTTGTTGATACAGGCCATGGAAGACGCGGCTTGGTTGACAGACAGAGGTCTTGCCTTACTAGTCGCCTTATGCCGAACTATCTGATTGAAGCAATGATGAGATAATATGGCTTCCTGTTCTGACGACAGCCACCAGGAGAATTTGACTAGTGCCGCAGGATAGGAACATACGGAGTTCCCAAAGCTGTTAAGCAGTGGGATGACACTCCTGGAAAACTATAGTCCCAGGGTAAGTCAAAGTTCTCTACTCAAGCCTTGCCAGATATGAAGAGACACCCTCACCCTGTCAGGCGGTGTAACGGCTCCTGAATTTAATGCCTGTCTAGAGGGATCAGATCTCAGATACCTTGATCTCGGAGATAGCCAGTGAAGAGACCGCGCCCTCAAAGCAGCAGTAGGCCACGTGGTAGATTTTGGGGTAGCGGTACCAGTTCTACTTTCAGAGAGAGGCTTCGGCTTTTTTCTCCATTTTATTTGTAGTTCCCAATAAGGATGGGATAGTGTAGAGATCAGGAAATTTCAGGTGAAGTTCTTGAGGCCTGTCCCTGGAGTAAAAGAAGTTATTGCCGACAGTGGACACTAAGAATGAATTTCTTCATATCGTTGTGGACCACCAAAATTTCCTACTGTTCATGGTGGGCTCACAGCATTTTCAGTTTGTGCCCTTTGGCCTCTCCTCAGCCCCAAAGGCGTTTACAAAAACTTTGGCGATGCTCATGGCATTGTTGCAGCACCAGGGGATTCAAATAACGCCCTACTGAACAATCACGTTTTACCCTGGGAGGAGACCCCACAGTCCCCTCAAACCCACCAGAAAACACAGCACCGCCCAAATTGAAAGTACAAATCTAACCTATTTATTATTAAACAAGGATCACATATTACAAAAACATTTAAAACATCCTAAAAAGGTCACACCAATGACCACCAGGGGGCACATTAAGCAGGCTCCTCTCTCATATCCATACCAACTAATATATTATACATATACAAAACACCATTTGTAGTGCATTTATCATATACATTAAATAATGACATTTAAAGTGCTGAGTGCTAAGTGCTAAACCTATAATTATTCAGTGAGGACCGCCAAGAGCAGAAAAAGCAAAATAAATCAAAACCATACACATATGTGCTCAGTCGGTACATTACCCATACAAATGGCCAGGCTGTCGGTCTGTCCCCCTGCCCCTAGCCCACTACTGAACAATCACCTTATCACAATCTCATCTCTGCAAGAGGCATTTCAGATGTGAAGTGAGTGGTTTGAGTGGGGACACTGTTGGAGACCAAGAGTCTGACCATTTGGCAGGGCATGCGCCTATTGTTTTTTTATAGGAGCAGAACTATCAAGTTGGAATAGCACAGCAGAGTCCCTGGATCATCAATTCCATCTAAAGAACTCACTGAAGGAGTTGATAAACTGGTGGCTCAAGTTCCAGTTTCTGACAGTGGGGTGTTGGTTCTTTTCGGTTTGGTGGATTATCCTGATTATGGATGCCAATCTGTCAGACTGGGGCAGCATGAAGGCACATCAAAGGGTTTAAGGCTGCTGGGAACCTGGTGGGTCCATTTAATGGCTGCTGCCTATGTTACCAGGGTGTCTCCAAGAGCAGGATGGCAATCCAGGAGCTGCATCGGCTGATGCCATAAAGTGGTGAAGGGTGGTGAAACCACCCTGCATAGTTCTGCTGTTATGGATGATGCAGACAACAAGTTCAATTTAATGTTGCAGTTGATTCCTACGCAGAAGGGAGCGGGTACGGGATTTCCTATGAGTATCTTGGTGTCCCGGAATGTAATAAGAGAGCAACAAATTTTACAGGTGAATACAGAAAAGGCTTGCACCTCTCTTCTTGTAGATCTTGGTGTAGAGACTTGGTGTACAGTTGGCAATAGCAATTCAAAGTGAGATGCAGGTAACTTCTTCCATGAAACACACATTTGCTTAGCGCTTTGAGGACATCATTTTGGCCCACAAAAGATATACACTTTCAAAAATTCAAGCAAAAGTGGACGTTTTAAGCGGTAGTCCAGTTTATAGAACCCGCTGCTTTCCTCGCAACTGCTCATGTTCCAGACTCTCTAGATTTTCTTGCAGTTTGTATCCCATTACCAGTTCTTAACTGTCTCTTGGCTTGGCCACAGATTTGATGCCCACAGTCGTGGAAGCAGAAGATGAGCATTATTCACTACTTGTAGGGCCTGTTGGTAAAAACCCATCTCAGAGGGTTAAGATATTTTCTCAACTTATATCCTTTCTGATAATGGAATTTGACACAGGGATAGTCAAGGGTTTCTTTTCCAAAATGACCCTGTGTCTTCTCAAGGCAAGCATTCAGCATGTTCTAGCTCATACCTCCCACCCTCTTGCCCACCATCTGTGCATGAGAGTCTTATCACCCCACAGGTAAGGTCTTCTCTCTTGGAATGCCATGTTTACTTGACAGTAAGAGGTAACTGCTCCTTGGGCACCATGGTTTGGGCAGCCTTCTTCTCACTACATTACATTAAATGAAATGGTGCATAGACATAAATATACTAGCTCAAAGCTGCTCCACATGCCTAGAACTATTAGTAGTCAACTGCAGACCCTTCTACGCCCCAAGGCAATTTTCCTCGTTTATCTTGATTGGTGTCTACATTCCTCCACAAGGATCTGTAAAATCTGCCTTAGATGGCTTGGTTGACTGTATTATCGAATGCGAAAAGAAACATCCCCAGGCCCTTATCATCATATTGGGTGACTTCAACCAGGCCAAGCTCAACTTAGAACTTCCGAAGTTCACCCAGCACATTACCTGTCCCACCAGAGGTGTGAATTCCTTAGACTATTGCTATACTACAATCAAAGGAGCCTACAAACCCATAGTCAAAGCTGCACTTGGCCATTCTGATCACGCCCTAATCCACCTGGCACCAGCATATAGACAGCAACTGAAATCCTGCAAGCCTTCCCTTATTACTACAAAGAAATGGACAGCGGAAGCAAAACCTAATCTACAAGCATGCCTCGATTCCACCAACTGGGAAGTCTTTGAGAACCCCGGAAACGTCAGTGACTGGACCGATAAGGTCACGTCTTACATCAAATTCTGTGAGGACATGCTGATTCCCACAAGGACCTATAGGAAACAGATGCACAACAAACCATGGTTCAACAGCTCAATCAAAGCCATTAGGATGAAAAAGGAAGCAGCCCACAAACATGGAAATCTCAATGAATATAGGAAATTGTGGAATCTGCTTACAAAGGAGATAAAAGCTGCAAAAAGGTCTTACTCAACCAAATTAAAGGAGAAATATTCTAAGCAGACAGCACGTCCTGCTCCAGACATAGTCCTTACATGTGGGTATACCTCCGCCTTCAGCGCCGCACTGCAGAATCATGAAGAAAACAAGCAACAAGAAAACAATTCAGAAATGTTCCCTCTGGGTGTCTCTTCTTTTTGGAGGGTTGGGTCTAGATCCCTCCCTTTTCTATTCTTCTCCCTTTTCTACCAGCTATGTTGAGAGTTGGCGCCCTAGTTGGATGGCTGGGACTAGCTCTCTATTCCCTATGGAATGAGGTCTTACCCATGGGTACTAGAGTTCTTATGGCATGGCTGGAGTTGGTCTCCCAACTCAGTTCCTTGCGAGGTTCCAGGGCTCGCCCTGTTTGTCCTCGGTAGAGACTAGTTTCAAGCTTCGGCATTGAGCTTTCCTCAGGGGTGGCTCAGGCGCATTCCCCAGAGAATTCTAAGCTCCCTTGGGGGGGGGGGGTTGCTTATCTTGTTGCCCTGCTAAGGGTTTCCCTGGGTCTTATTCAGGTTCTTGTCTGAACTGTTCCCTGCCTCAGATGACTCCTTCGGGCGGGTGCCTCAGTCTGGGGCGTGCCATAGGAGACGGCTTCCTTAGCCTAGTCATTTTTATATTTTTTACAGCTCTTTATATCTGGTGAGGGAGGATGTGTCCGCCTTGCACCAAGTTTGAGTCCAGGCGGAGGGTTGTTATTCTTCTCGATTCCAGAACCTATGGTCTTTGGACTGTTGTTCTGCTTACTCTGAGCTTAAAAGGGATCTGTATCCCTCAATAGGCATTGGGACCTCTGGACTGCTTCCTGTCCAGGGTTTGGGCTATGCCCGTTGGGCTTATAGACGTCACCATCCTTCTTGCAGCAGGATCTGGTTACTCCCATGAGTATGGGAGTCTGTTGGACTGGTCTTGCTTGGTTGGTTGCCCTTCTGAGCTCCTGATTATCATGTTGGCTCTTGAGGAGCCTTGTTAGCTCGTGTTCAGTATTACGTTGGTCTCGCCGAGACCAGGGTTTGTATTCCCTGACGGGAAAGGTTCAAAGGTTGCCATGGCTACCCTGTTATTGTTAGTAGCATGGTTAGGCTGTTACTCTGGCCTGTTTGTTAAGGGAGATTCATTCTTCTCTCTTAATTTGGATTTCTTCTACCGGTGCTTGGTTTGGGCCTTATGCACTTGGTGGTTGAGCAGGCATTAGACTTGTAAGGCTTCATAAGTTAAGTTAGAGCTTTGCTCTAGTTGCTCCTGGTAGCAAGGTTACAGGCAATAGCTCTGTTTGGTTGGCTGTGCCTTTATTCTAAGCAGACAGCACGTCCTGCTCCAGACGTAGTCCTTACATGTGGGTATACCTCCGCCTTCAGCGCCATGCACTGCAGAATCATGAAGAAAACAAGCTCCTCCCGGCCCTACATATACTGAGGGACCTCCCACAAATCCCCCAGATTCCTCTGCAGTGCTCAAACTGCGAAGACATGAAGTATCACGCTCTCGCAGGCGAGCGGGGCTTGACAGCCCGAGGCCCTGCGGGACTATTTCCACCCGTCCTCTTTGTGAGTAACATGCCTCCCAGCCTGGGCTGCGTTGGTCGGGTGAAGGTAGGCAGCACCTAGTGTGCTTACAGAGCCACGCTCCACCGCAATCCCCATCCATGGGGTAGGCGGGTTAGGCTAATGGTGAGCCTCATAGTGGATGCCCCTCCCGCACCTTGCCCCACGCCCCATGTAGCGGTGAATCCCGAGTGCTGGGTCACCTTCTTCCTTAGTTCCCCCCGTTAGGGGGGGAAAAAGAGGGGGGGGGGGGTTGTGTACGTTGGCCTAATCTTGCCATATCACACGACTTGCCTTAGCCCTATCGGTTTCCGGGGGTCAGAGCCGCGCCTTAAACTTTGTTTTTACGTTGGCCGCAGCGCCTTTAAAATATGTGACTTGGCGCGTAAGGCGGCTCTGTCTCGCGACGCCATGACGTTTTTTCTGTTCTTTTCCTGTCTTGTTCCGCGGAGCTTCGCGCTCTCCGGGGTGGGCGTGGTCTGGTTTGGCACATTCCGCGTCACCTATAGCTCTGGCCCGCCCTTCGAGGTTCGCTGGCGCCATTTTGTCGGTCATGGTCGGTCGCGCGTGGTCATGATCCTCCTTCTCCCTTGGTTGCTGTAAGTGCCCTCACGGGCGTTCGTTTAATTTTCTTTTCGTGCTGCGCATGGCTCTGACACCCTCTTTTCCCCTTATGTCTTTCAGACGCCAAGCTTCCAGTGGCTTCTCCCGGCCTGATATATATATATCTCACGGGGTTATATTAGAATCTTCCACATTCCCAGCGGGTTTTGGGGCATCCAGGGTTGCTTACAGCATAAATCCCTTCCGGCATATTACCTAGATTAATCACCATATGGAGGCATCTCAGAATTTGGTGTCCGGGGTCCCGCGGGGACAAGACCAGCTGTGTACCATGTGTAGACAACCCCACGCTGACGCTGACAGAGCACTGGTCTGCGGACCGTGTCATCAGGCTTACCAGTAGCTGCACCTCGCTTCGATACACCTGTCTCCCCGGACTTGAATCTCACTCCTGATGAGTCGCACTCGAGCGGGGAGGACCAGCAAGTGGTGCCGCGCAAGCTTCCCACCGCGGAGCATAGTATGTCAGGACGCAACCTAGCTATAGGTTTTCCACTGAAACCGAAGAACCTGCCGCTATGCAGGATCTGGATCAGTCCGGGGATGGTGATCTGTTCTCAGGGTCCAGCTCTTCAGATGAGTTGTCTTGGAACCGCGACGGTTCTGGCCCGGAGTCCTGGGGCCTGTGTGAAACAGATGAGTTACTCATTAAGATCTTTGAAGTGCTGTCCATCTCTCCCCCGGGAGAGTCTCCTAAGCCCAAGAGGGAGAGTTTCCACACGGCTACGCCGCGCCTGGAATTCTTGGATCAGCATAATTTCCAGTATCTTATATCTAAGGAATGGGAATCCCCTTGTAAACTCACAGGGGTTCCGGGGGTTTGGGACTGGAAGTACCCCTTTCCCCAGGATTTGGTTGAACGATGGTCAGTTCCTCCAGAGGTAGATGCTCCAATTATTGGGGTGGTTAACCCTCCCTTCATGGCGGCCTCCCCCTCTCGCACCCTTTGGGATGCCGAGGACCGGTGCGTGAACAGATTGGCCTCCCATGCCTTCTCTAGTGTAGGGGCGGCTCTGCGCCCGGTCTGTGCTGCGGCTGTTACCTCGGTGGCCGTCAGGACGCTGCTCAGGAAGATAACGCACGTCAGATTGTGACGTTTTTGTGAGATTTATCCTCTCAGCTATGGATGACACCATTAAAATGTGTGCTAGAACCTCGGCCCTTGTGGTGGCCATTCGTCGCCTGCTTTGGCTGCGACAGTGGGGGGCTGACAATGACACTAAAAAGGCTCTTACTGCTATTCCCTTCAGAGGACGTCGCTTATTCGGGGCCAGGTTGGACCTTTTTGGCAAAAAGGGCAAGGCGCCCTCGCGCAGACGGTCAGCCAGGCAGCCCAGGGGCAGGGACCCCTCGCCCCCTCCTTATGTTTCTGTTAAAAGAGAACCAGAAGTGTGCTTCCAACTTTTTGGAGTGGAAGCTCGTTCCAGGGGAGGCAGGCATCGCCCTGGGACCTCTGGCAGGTCAAAACCAAAGTCTGCCAAAACCTCACAAGCATGAAGGGACGCCCTGCGGGCGAGGGAACTGCCACAGCACTTGGCTCTTAGGGCAGGATGCCAGGCTTCGTTCAGGCGATGGCAGGCGATGGCCTTCCTGGACGTGGTTTTTGAAAGAATGGAGTGTTCTGGGCAGTTCCCCTCAAAATTAGCCAGGGGTATTCTAGTCCCCGTTGTATCCTTTAGTGATTGGACTCAAGTTGAGTTTGGCCTGAAGGGTCTGGGCCTTCTTTTAGATTGGCCTTGGCTGATAATTGCATTAACTTTGCTCTCCCCCCGGGATGACGCAGTCTGCCCAGATCCGGCGGTCTAGACCGGGCATCTAGGTTCCACGGGCTTTGCCTACTCAGTATCCATCTGTTGGGCCGCAACCCCCCTTGTCAAGTGAACCTCTTGATGCCTGCAAGGATCCTTTTCCCCTTCGGTCCCTTGCTCCCTCTGGACACCTAGTCCTTTTTTCCAGCCGGTGTTACAGGACCATTCTTTATATTAGGGCCTTGTCTGGGATCCCTCCCCTGTTCCCAGATGGCTCGCCAAGGCGAGCGAGGGAGCGCTTTCATGCTCATTCACCGGAGCTGTCCGCACTAGTTGCTACTTTGACTTGGGGCTCTCTTGGAGTCTTTTGGATTGGTGCTTAGGCACATCTATTACTTAGTGTAATCTGATTCATGTCCCCCTACGGGGTGGCATTTAGATGGGTCCAGGTTCAACCCTCCCTTCTGATTTGGGTGCCTTGGTATGGAAGGGGCCTTGCCCTCGGTGTAATCTCATTACATTCACCTTGCGGCTGGTGGGCCTATTGCTGGCGGCCCAAGGCTGTTCCTTTTCCCAGATGCCCCTGGGGCCTGCGGCACCTTGGGTTACTTATCCTGGATGGGGTTCCAACACCCCTGGAAATAGCTCAGTACGTTCCCCCTGTTTTATGGGGGTTCCATTCTGGTTGGTCTATTCATGGAAGTTGTTGATGGACTTCACTTCCTTCTTGCTATCCCTGTAAATGGTCGCCATGGGGACCAGGTCTGGCAGGGTCACTAAAGGTTTTCTATTCCTTATGAATTTCCCTGAGGTACCTAAGGAGGGCCCCTTTAGGGGGGCCATTCTCATACCATTGGTAGGTCATCACATTGTGCCTTGTTGGGCCCTAGCTTGCTGGTCTGTTTCCCTTAGGCCTTGTCTCTTGGGGATTCTTGGTCTGTCTGGTCAGTGGCCTGTCCCAGCTTTTATCTGAGAAGGTCTCGGAACAGGTTGACCCTTCTTGTAGGGTCTGGTCCTGATCCAGTGGAGGTTTTTTACACTCCTTGCGCTTCATTGGTATTGGCTCGTTGGCTGTCCTACTGTGCTGGGAGGGCCTTCCCTAGTGTCTCAACGAGCCTACTGGTTGGGGTCGTGGCCCTGTGACTGTTACAGAGACTCTGTCCTGGTTAAGGTCCTAATTCATTGCCCTGGGTGATTGTCCCAGGACTCTCTGGCCTTGGTCACGGTGACCTAGTCTGGCCGTTTGTCCGGGTATTCTACCCTTTGTCTGACCCTTCTTACACCCTGCTAGGTGGGGTTCTGCACAGGCTTGCTGTGGCAAGGGTGAACTGTTGCACTGGGAGCCATGAGTGGCCCTGTATGGTTTGGTTCGCATTTTCTGCTGGAGACAGTTGTACTGTGTGCCCTCTCAGGTGGGCTGTTATGCCTAGTTAGGCTCCTTCTACGTCATTCCCTTCACAGGGTTTGGACGATCGTTATTCACCCTATCAGAAATGTTCCCTCTGGGTGTCTCTTTCTCTTAGAGGGTTGGGCCTAGATCCCTCCCTTTTTTATTCTTCTCCCTTTTCCACCAGCTATGGTGGGAGTTGGCGCCCTAGTTGGATGGCAGGGACTAGCTCCCTATTCCCTATGGAATGAGGTCTTACTCATGGGTACCAGAGTCCTTATGGCACGGCTGGAGTTGGTCCTCCAACTCAGTTCCTTGAGAGGCTCCAGGGCTCGCCCGGTTTGTCCTCGGAGAGACTAGTTTCAAGCTTCGGCTTTGAGCATTCCTCAAGGGCGGCTCAGGCGCATTCCCCAGAGAATTCTAAGCTCCCTTGAGGGGAAGGTTGCTTATCCTGTTGCCCTGCTAAGGGTTTTTCCCGGGGTCTTATTCAGGTTCTTGTCTGAACTGTTCCCTGCCTCAGACGACTCTTTCGGGGCGGGTGCCTCAGTCTGAGGCGTGTCATAGGAGACGGCGTTCTTAGCCTAGTCCTTTTTACATTTTACAACTTTCTTATATCTATACGCCGTGTTGGTGAGGATGTGTCCGCCTTGCACCAAACTTGAGTCCAGGCGAAGGGTTGTTATTCTTCTGTATTCCAGATCCTAGGGTCCTTGGACTGGTGTTCTGCTTACTCTGAGCCTAAAAGGGATCTGTTTCCCTCAATAGGCTTTGGGAACCTCTGGACTGCTTCCTGTCCAGGGTTGGGGCTATGCTTATAGATGTCCTCATCCTTCCTGCAGCAGGATCTGGTTACTCCCATGAATATGGGAAGCCGGTTGGACTGGTCTCGCTTGGCTGGTTGTCCTTCTGAGCTCTTGATTATCAGTTTGGCTCTAGAGGAGCCTCGCTAGCTCGTGTGTAGTATTATGTTGGTCTTCCGAGACCCGGGTTTGTATTCCCCGAAGGGAAAGGTTGTTATCGTTAGTAGCTTGGTTAGGCCGTTTTTTCTGGCCTGTTTGTTAAGGGAGATTCCTTCTCCTTTCTTGGTTTGGATATCTTCTACCGGTGCTTGGTTTGGGCCTTATGCACTTGGTTGTTGAGCAGTCTGATTAGTTCTCTGCTCGTGTTCCATTAGCCTTGTTAGGCTTCATAGGCTAAGTTAGAGCTTTGCTCTAGTTGCTCCTGGTAGCAAGGTTACAGGCGATAGCGCTGTTTTGGTTGGCTGGGCCTTTTGTCATGGGGATCCCACCCTACTTATGGACACTGCTATTGGATGTCCCACATGTAAGGACTACGTCTGGAGCAGGACGTGCTGTCTGCTTAGAATAATACAACTCTGTGAAGTACTCACCTGTAGAGTTGGTATTATATGCAGACAGCACGTCCTGCTCCACCCCACCCTGATTCACCTTGTTCTGGATCCCCTGTGTGGTGATTATTATCTTGGATATTATTGCCAGTCTCTGGGTGGTTGTTTTCCTCCTGGCTTCTTCTCTCACTGCTTTTCAATGCTGGGGATTTGTGGGAGGTCCCTCGTTATATGTAGGGCCGGGAGGAGCTTGTTTTCTTCATGATTCTGCAGTGCACGGCGCTGAAGGCGGAGGTATACCCACATGTAAGGACTACGTCTGGAGCAGGACGTGCTGTCTGCATATAATACCAACTCTACAGGTGAGTACTTCACAGTTTGAGTGAGTTGTATTTTTCTTCAGCTAATTCCAGAGTACTTTGGTCTAGCCTAAAGAATATCACCAACTTCAAGGGTTCCGCGCCTTCCATCAATCCTAGCAAGGACCTCGCTGAGGAACTGAATCAGTTCTATAGCCGATTTGACACAATGAAGCCTGGAGAAGGACTTGCAAGCCCCTTCCCACCAGTAAGTGAGACATCATGCACAGTGACCTTGCCCACACTGAACATTGAAGTGTCAGATGTCAAGAAGATTCTACTGACGCTCAACACCAGGAAAGCGTCTGTCCCTGATGGAATTTCAACAACCTGCCTTAAAGTATGTGCAGAACAGATTGCCCCAGTCCTCACTGACATCTTCAGGAGCTCACTCAAGGTTGGAATAGTCCCTGACTGTCTGAAGAACTCAGTCATCATTCCAATCCCAAAGTCGTCATCAGCCTCAGCCTTGAATGACTATAGACCCATTGCTCTGATCCCAGTGGTCATGAAAGTCTTTGAACGACTGGTCATACCATTCCTCAAGGAGGCCATTGGCTCCCAGTGGGATCCACTGCAGTTTGCTTACAAAGCAAACAGATCCGCGGAAGACGCAGTCAATCTGGCAGTCAAGCTCACATTAGAACATGTAGATCGACCCAGTACGTACACCAGACTGTTATTTGTAGACTTCTCATCTGCCTTCAACACCATTAACCCACAAATTCTCCATGGAAAAATGCTCGCACTGGGCATCTCACCAAATTTATGTGGATGGATTACCAACTTCCTCATGAACAGGACCCAGAGAGTAAAACTGGGCCCCTTTATTTCCACATCCAGATCAACAAATATAGGTGCACCACAGGGATGTGTTCTGTCTCCCATTCTCTTTTCCATCTACACAAATGACTTCAAATCCTCAGACCCATCCATCAAGATAATCAAGTTTGCAGATGATAGCACAGTGGTCGGCCTCATCATGACAATGATGAGTCTCCCTACCGAACACAAGTAAAAAACCTGGAATCCTGGTGCGGAGAGAACAACCTTATCCTGAACATCCAGAAAACGGTTGAACTCATTATTGACTTCAGACGATCCCACATAACACATCGTCCCATTTCCATCGGTAATGGAGAGGTCAATATCGCTACCAGCACAACATTTCTCGGCACTGTGATCCCGCAAGACTTGAAGTGGATCAGGCAAGCTACCGTCATCTTGAAAAAGGCAAAACAGAGGCTATACTTCTTGAGACAACTAGCAAGATACGGTATGTCTAAAAGGATCCTAAAAACCTTTTATAATGGTGCCATAGGCTCACTTCTGACCTCCTCCATCACGGTCTGGTATTGCGGGACCACAGCCAAGAACAAGAACAGGCTGAACCGGATCACCAGGACAGCCGAGCAGATCACTGGATGCCCCTTACCATCCCTGGAGGAGCAATTTATGCAAAGGATCTGCTCAAAGACAAAAAGAATAACCGAGGACCCAACACATCCAGGACATTCATTTTTCAAACTCTTGCCCTCTGGCTGGAGGTACTTGGCTCTTTCGACAAGAACCTCCAGGTACAAAAATAGTTTTTATGCACTAGCTGTTAAGGCACTAAATAACCACCACTAAATAATCTGCCATGAACTGACTGATTTACCACTGATACCATATGTAAATATGTTAAAATGTTAATGTAAAAGGAAAAATGTATAATAGTATAATATTATATGTATAATATATTAAAATGTTCTATTTTTTTTATATTTAATGTTATAGCTCTAACGAGGTACCTCCCTCTAAGAAGCATTCCTTGTATGTATCCTGTACTTACTTGGCGGTCAATAAAGTATTCGTATTCGTATGCACAGTAGGCTTTGGGGATTTGTGAGTTTACTGGGTGCCCTGGAGGGTTGCACACAGCTGGGGGTAAGGAGTAAGCCTTTACTGGAGTCTCGTAGACTCCAGGGTGGGTTTTTGTCCACTTTAAATCTTTGGGTCATTTCAATTTGAAAAACGTGGATGCCTTACATCTGGTAGAAGTTAGTCTTGTACATCTTTGGAGGCTACAAATCTTGCCAAATGCTATGAAGTCTAGTATAAATTTAAGAAACATTTTCTGTTATTTATTTTAAGAACAGAAATTGTATTACTTGGCAGTGGCCAAGTTTTGGCGGTACTAGGGCAAATGGAGTCCTAGTATTTTCCCTAGCTGTTGTCAAGTCTTTGATGCTCAGTCTCCTGGTGGAGTTAATGAGTTGCGTTTCGTGGTTACCCTTGTTTGTTTGTAAATCTCCCCCCACTCATCTATTCTTATGACTAATGTAAACTACAGAAGGAGGACATGCTCTGGTGTGGCTAAAATTAGACATCCGTGACTGATTAATGCAAGCAAAATTCCTATAAAAAGGTTTCTTTCTTCCAATTCAGTCCAGCGTTTCGAGTACCAGTTGGATAAAGCAGAAGACTTGGCCACCATCCATCAGTGTTAAATCTAGACGTAAAGGAGCATGCAGCAGATTTCTGAAATGTTTATTTTATTTATGTCTCACAGTGTTAGAGCTGTATGTCTGCCAACAAAAACTGGCAAATAACCATGAAAGGAAAATCATAAATTATAACATGAAAGCCAAGCTGATGGTTGATCTCTCCTTTTGCATGATTTGTGTTCAGCACAGTGTTACCCTATTCAGCATTGCCAAAGTCTTGGGGAATTGTGTTGCATGCTTGTGACAGTTCTTGGTAGGTTGAATCCTCTTTAGTTTTCTACATAGGTCTAATCAAATTGATGACTAGGAAATTCCAGTTCGATGTATTAATCTAAATTGTAAACTAACAGTAATCAATCTGGAAAATCAATATGTGTATTTCTAGCATTTAAAGAGAATATATATGATAATATATATAAGAGTAAATTTCCTTTGCCACCAAGATATGAATAATCATCAGTAGTTAGACACTGCCCCCCTCTCCCATCAGTAAATTTCCAAAAAGTGCATTGTTTCCAATATTTCCAACAAAAACAAACTGACCTTTTTTCCCACCCAATACAGTGCTCAGAAATCTCCCGGTGTCCTGGCACCAACCCCCCCCAGCCCCCATCACGTCAATCACAGGGGCTCAGCACACCCCGTTTATTCACTTCATCGAGTAGAATGGGAGACACTGGCTCGACACGCCCCCCTCCATTGCTAATAATAGATCCTGGCATACACTGGCACTATGACTGATGCGGAGATGGTCCACGGCTCGCAGCGAGCGTTGGTTGTGTACCCAGGGAACTCTGCACCATATGCACTCAAAAACTGGGAGCTAACAAGCACCAGACCAATTAAGAGCTGCAAAGCGGTGAGAAGCACCTGTTTTTTATTTGCCTTTACAGACCCTTTAAAGTAAGTAAAGTAAAACTGATATTATATATATCTTTATTGCCTCAATAAAAAATATTTGAAACTAAAGTAAGTAAAACATCTAAAGGGTGCAGGATGGTGGTTAGAGGATTCAGTGGCACCAGGTAGGCCAATATTAGAAACAACCCACTTTTTTATATAGTATAGAGAAAAATATAGCAGTTTTCTTATAGACCCTTTAGAAGCTTTATATTTAGTAGGCAACACAGGAGGACAGGAAGTTCATGAAATGGCCAGGTCATATGTTGAACACCATGCTGTAACAGGGACCCCACAGACAGAGCTACCTGCAAGACAAAGGGCTTTGACCAAAAATAACTTTAGTGCTTGGTGTAATTAAAAATAATTTAATGGATTAATAGTTAAAATAAATAATGTTAAATTAATGTCAACATATGTCAAAATAAATATGAACAGATGTCCATTTTTGACCTTTGAATCACTTTAACTGCATGTATGGGAACTAGTAACAATAACCTAAAACTAAGCCCAAAAACTTCAAGATGCTGTGCTTTTCGTGGCAAATATGGGAACAGGAATGGTTTTGAATAAGGAGTTGCCTTGGGTAAAATTAAAATTAAATTCCATTTTCACCAACTGACATCGCCTGCAGGAACATTTGTGCCCACTGCCTTCCAGGGCTCAGAATTGCACAGCACCCCCATCCAGCAGCACTAATTATTTCCATTCCTCAAGTCACCCTTACCAGTAACATTATATACAGCCAGCCCCCAATATTCATGGGGGTTAGGTAAACGCCATACAAGCGAATGCTGTGAATTCCCAAATAACCAAAAACCACAGAGCTTGAGAGGCACTTTTAGTGCCTGGTGCTGATGTGGGGGCTTTACAAAGAAAAAAATACTCTTACCTCCGGAGATCAGGCACAGTTCCCTCACACTTCAGGTCCTGTGCACCGTCTTGAGAATTCACAGATCAGCATCCCCCGCTGTGTGTGCGGCTCCCCTTTCTCCCAGAAAGACTGGGCGAGGTAAGGTTTTTTTTTTTCTTTGTAAACTCCCCTCCAACTCAAAATTGGGCCAGGCAGGGGGGCCTGATAGGCCCCCATTTGTGATTTCAAGGTGAAGCAGTTAGATGGAGTACATGTAGCCCTATCTGAATGAAAAGTGAGATGCCTGAAATAATTAGCATTAGCATCATATGTAAAAAAAAACGACCTCACTCACTCACCACCCCAAGATTCCGCACAATGCTTGAGATTTCACATAGGACTGAATCAAAAACCTGAGCAAATTCAGTGTATTGTTGGTAGGCTTTTAAAGAGAACTGATACCCTAACAAATCTTGTTGGCCCTCAATGCTGAGTGGAAAGGGTCTCTATTTAATACTCCTAGGGACTGGTTTTGGATGCCTCACAGTATGACACCCCCTTTGCCAAGCTGCATATTTACCTAGGTAATGACCTGATGGTCTGCTCGTGAAAACAAGCAGAGCAAAATGCAGAGTGCCCTGCTTATTGGTGAATATGCCCACTGTGGGATCCCTGAACTAGGTGAACTGGGCATCACAAATTGGCAATTGGGTTTTTGCTTCACCTAAACATTTTTAGTGTTGAATGTAGATCTGGTTTTAGTTCTCTATTAGAGGGTCCCGGTGGGCTCCTTATTTATCCTTAGTGAGCATCAAAATTCACAAAGTAATATTCCTGTTTTCCAGGTAATGGCATATCAGGTTACTACGAGAATCCAGTGAAGGCTGGCCTCTCTCTCCATAAATGTATGAACAAAGCCCAAAATGTTATACCAGAGAATAAACACAAAGAGACACCTGTGTATTTAGGCGCCACAGCTGGAATGCGGCTACTCAGGTATGGTCACCATCTTATCACCACTGGCCTTCTAATTTGTTTTTTTCAATTCACAGTTCCACCCTGTTAGGCCCAGGTGTGTCAGACATTTGGAAGAGTTTGAGATATTCTTGGTTTAGGGAATTGGATATAGGAAACCAGGGCTGCCCTCAGCCAAGAGATTAAAATACTCTCATAGTCAGGGGCCACGACAATAGTTGGTAACTTGTATCAGTACTGGGAAGTATTGAGGTACACAGACAAAGAACGAGGTAAAAAGACAGAAATCTGGACTGGACAAGGAACATAGGCAAAGACTAGGTACAAATGGCAAAGGAACAGGAGTGTAGACCAGAACAAGAGGAGAGACATGGAGACAACCTGTCTGTACCACAAGAAAGGCAAATGGTGAACACCTGGGGCATGGGAGGCCTTTTACCCTTTTGCCAGGCTTTTTCTTCAGCCCAAAGTCCAAAACCATAGTAATAGTTGGTAACTGAAAAAGGAACACAGGCACATTTTAGGTACACGGGCATGGAACATGAACAGTGGAGCAGACCAGAAACATGGGCTCAAACCTGTAACAGAGGAGAGACACAAAGAAACACACTATAGAATATAGCCTGTGTAGTTTCAAACAGGAAGGAACAAAGATACACCCTTCTGCACCACCAGAGAAGCATACGGTTCATTAGTGGGCATGTTTCCAACAAGCCCCAGATGTTGGAGGGTACATAGGCTCGAGCAGTCCTCCGGTAGGGTCCAATGTAGGAACAGGGAAACAGAGAGCAAATAGGTGACAGGACATGAGCTGCAACAGCATACAGACTTTTAGTGAACACAGATATACAGTCAACATCAGATATGGAACCCAACAGGGAACAGAATAGGGGCTGAGCAGCTGCAGCGCACACAAGCCTTTATAGGAGACAGAGGAGGGGATGACCAAGACCTGTGAAAAAGACAACACGAGGTCTAAGCCAGCTAAGCAAACATAAACAACAGCTGGTGGTGGAACATGAAAAGCATCAAACTAAAAAGAAAACAGACAGGGATCATCAGGTCAAAGCTTTAATTAGTGGCCATGGAGATTTAAGATTCTGATAATATATATATATATATAAAGTGTATATAAAGTTAACTGTAAACAGATATTGCTTTATTTTATTTTTAGGCTTACAAACCCAAGAGTGGCAGATGA
Organism: Gastrophryne carolinensis; assembly: GCA_027917425.1. Taxonomy (NCBI): domain Eukaryota; kingdom Metazoa; phylum Chordata; class Amphibia; order Anura; family Microhylidae; genus Gastrophryne; species Gastrophryne carolinensis. Next base: position 496,671,716 of record CM051235.1, read on the forward strand.
GGTCCTTTCTTCAGTGGAGCAAGCCCTGTGCTCATTTTCCTTTGATTTTCAAGGTGCCAGAATAATTACAGGACAGGAAGAGGGAGCCTATGGCTGGATCACAATTAACTATCTCCTAGGAAACTTCATACAAGTGAGCAGACTCTTGGCACTGTCATCCTGTGAAAGCATGTGTTTTATGGCAAATCTGTTGTTTGCAAACCTAACATTTTAGAGCAGCTATGTCCTGTGGTTTTAAATATAGGTTAGACTGCTATAATCTGTGTTTCAAAAATAAAGTGGCCCTTATTTATCTGGGCGGCTGATGTAAGAACCGTACTTGAGCCTGTGTGTGTTCCCATAGCAAACTGTCATACGGGCATTTCCGGACTTCAGCTATGGCTTAATAGAACCATCAAACACATTTATAAATTATGTTGTTTGTGTTTTTTTTCTCCTTCAATGCTCCAGCATTTTTGTAGGCAAACAAGGATTGCCCTGGCATGACTTTACTGAGGGTTGGATCTTCTTGGAATTGATGGTCCTGATTACTTCTATATATTTATAGTGCCATTCATCCATTGCAAGTGCTCTGTGGGTGAACAGCCTTTAAAAAACAGTGACCATTAAAGTCATATATACAATGAACCACCTTTGCCTACATTCTCTCAGATGATGGTTGTGGCCCACAAATGTTGAGCATGGACTTGGAAGACGACCCTTGGGCCACGATCCTCTAGTTTGTCCAGCTGCTGACAGTCAGGCAAGGTATAAAAACAGCATGCAGAATCAGTCTTTATATACACCTAGGTCAGGAAGTGCAAGGTTTGTTGTTGTTGGTATGCAGACATAAAAGACTAGGAATAATCTAGGGTTAGATGGACCCATCTTTAGGAAAAAAGTGACCCATTGTTGCGCTCTTTTAGTTGTGCTCTCATGTCTAATGAAGAGAATGGGGTACAGTATTCCTGAAAGCTCATATTAAAATACTTGCTTAGGTATCTTCACTTTCTACTACTCTCAATGGCTAACACAATACAACACACACAGTTTTGCTGGCAGTCAGATTATCAGCATTTCACTTCCTTCTTCTCCTAGAGTTTGCTTTGGCCCCTTGAGTGACACTTGAATGGGGCCTGTATGGGGGAGGGGGACCATTAGCCACCCAATACATTAATACAATAGCAATTGGCAGACCAATGTAAATGAAATGAAAGTAACAAAAAGGTAGGCCACACAGTTATGAACATCATTATATTGAGATATATATCTGTGTGGCCTACCTTTTTGTTACTTTCATTGTTTTTCATAGTCGCTAATATAGTGGGCCCCTTAGTCAAGGTATTAATGTAAGGAGCGCTTATAGTGAAACATAACTCACCGCAGTAGATCCCAGGGCCGATCATTGTCCAAATTGGGATGCCCTGCCGTGTGAATCCTGCGGGTTGCCACAGAACTCACCTGCTTCCCGACACCTTTGGTGATGTAAACATCTGGAGACTGCATCCCCGTATCTTTGGGCTGTGAGCACGCTCCTGCCCCTGGCCATTCTGATAGGCTGGGATGTGAGCCGTTGCGCTGATGCGGCCACTGTGCTCCCAATTGCCGAAGCTCTGCATTTAAATAGAGCTGTTTGCTGAGCATTACATATGCATGGCAAATTGCTCTGCTTGGATGAAAGTCCATGCATGCACCATAGGACAAGAGAAAGGTGAGTTTCTGTGGGTTTCACACAACCTATCTACATAATATAAATATAGGTCCCAATCTAAAAATAACTAATTCCAAAAATATGTATTTCATGTATACCTAAATCATTTCTTGAAAGTGGTACAAAATGTCACCCAATAAATAAATCATCTAGCAAACAATATTCACCATTTCCATGTAATATATACTGAAATATAAAATCAAATTATATTACACCACACAATATTAAATGAAGTGTTCAAATACATAGCATACAGAGTGTATAAACTAAAACTTGATAAATAAAAAAATGGCTACATTTTAAATTAACAAATACGGTAAGTTAAAAATACCATTTTGTGATTACTCACCTGTAAAATGGGTATTATAAGTATGTCACACACCCCGCTTCCAATATTCATGACATATGGGTTATGTCCAGTAGAGGGCGAACTTCTGCAGAGATGACAGGAAAAAAAGAAGCCCCTCCCAGTCCATAAATACCTGGGACCTCCCACACATTTCCCAGTATAGGAAAGCAGTAAGGGGACCAGGAAGAGTCAAATACAAAAAATTTAACAATAAAAGGTTCACCATATAAAGGGTCCAGAATACAATAAGGGCGGGATGAAGCGGGGTGTGTGACATTATTATAATACCCATTTTACAGGTGAGTAATCACAAAATGGTATTATTCCAAGTATGTCACACACCCCGCTTCCAATATTCATGACATATGGGACATCCAATAGCAGTGTCCAACATGGGTGGGGATCCCAAAAAAGGCAATAATGCACAAATTTAAACCATTGCAGCTTGCAGAACCTTGCAGCCAAAAACAGCATCCGCTGAGGCCCGCACATCAACCTTATAAAACTTGGAAAAAGTATGAACAGAAGACCAAGTAGCAGCCTAACAAACTTGTTCAACAGAGGCCTGATGCTGAAAAGCCCAGGAAGCCCCAACAGCACGAGTAGAATGAGCAGTGATCTGAAAAGGGGGAACCCTCCCCTTGGCAGTATAGGCCCCAACAATGGCCTGACGTATCCATTTACTAATGGTAGACTTGGCAGGCGCCAAACCTTTCCGGGGCCCAGAGGGCACCACGAACTAGGCGTCCGTCTTACGAAAGGAAGAAGTAGCCACCAAATAGTACTTCACACAGCGAACCACATCCAAAGAATGCAGGACCCTCTCCTTGTCATTGCTAGGCTTAGGACACAAGGAAGGGAGAGGAAGGAAATCTGGCTTAAAACGAAAAACCACCTTGTACTGGTGTCTCTCAAAGTAAGGGGCTTGAATGGAAAGAGCCGCCAACTCAGAGACACGTCGAACAGAGGTAATAGCCACCAAAAAGTCAATCTTTTGTGTAAGCATAGAGAGTGCCACATCCTGCATCGGCTCAAAGGGAGGCCCCTGGAGGGCCGACAGAACCAAATTCAAATCCCAAACGGGCAACAAGGGCTTTCTAGGGGGCCGCACATGAGTGATCCCCTGGAAAAATGTCCTAACCAAGGAATGCTGCAAGGCAATGTCCTAGCCTCACACCAGTCAATATAGGACCTCCAAGTCCTGTAGTAGATGTTAGAGGAAGAACAATTCCTAGCTCTAACAAGTGTCTGAATCACAGCATCAGACAAACCTTCCTCCTTTAAGATGGAGGTTTCAGCAGCCACGCCGTCAAAGCCAGCGTTTGTAAATTGGAGTAACAAAGTTGACCTTGAGTGATCAGATCCGGGAACAGGGGCAACCTGTACTGATCTACCGCCAGCCGCACGACGTCTGAGAACCAAACCTGTCTTGGCCACCTCGGGGCCACCAGAATTGCTGGCGCACCCTCTAGGGCCAGACTGCGCACCACTTTGCCCACCATGGAGAAGGGGGGAAACAGGTACAGAAACCCCAGATCCCTCCAGGCAAGAGACAAGGCATCCACTGCCAGGGCCAGAGGATCCTGATACAGAGACACAAATGCTGGAAGCTTGTGATTGTGACGTGAGGCAAAAAGATCCACCTCCGGAATCCCCCACTTGTGACATAGGGACCGGAACACTTTGTGGTTGAGTAACCATTCCCCTCAGCGAGAGAATCCCCTGCTTAGGGAGTCCGCCTCCATGTTCTCCACACCCACAACCACACTCCACAACCTGTTGAGAAGCTTCAGATCCAGAATGGGTCTTATGGATCCATCCTTTTTGGGAACCGTGAAGAGGTTGGAATAATAGCCCCGGCCTCTCTCCGAGAAAGGCACCGGGCATATGACCTCCATGTCCAGAAGGTTTTTTACTGCCCACAGGAGCCCCTGCACAGCCCCGGGATCCGAGGGCACCCGAGATCTGAGGAATCTGTGAGGAGGCCGGTACTCGAACTCCAGTTTGTACTCGGAAGAGACCACTTCCAAGATCCATTTGTCTGTGACCTCCCGGGCCCAAAGCTGGAAGAAGTGTCGCAGTCGTCCTCCCACCCGCAAGGGTGAGGGCGCCCCCTCATTGCTGAGCTGGCTTGGCAGCGGGCTTGGGCTTGGAACCCCAGGCAGGTCCAGGACGAGCACGTCCTCTGCCTCTGTTCCAGGAATCACCTCTGAAGGTAGAGTAGGCAAAACCTCTGCCTGCTCTGGCACCGCGAAAGGAAGTATTAAAGGAGCCTGCCCCCCGAAAGGAGCGACGCTGCTTCTTGCGTCGTGGTAACTTTCCCCCCTTTTGCCACCGAATCCAACTTATCTCCAAACAGCTGCATACCCAGGAAGGGTAGCCCTGTAAGTGATTTCTTAGCCGCAATGTCAACTGCCCATTGGCGCAAACCAGACCGATCGGCGAATAGCCACTAGCAACGCCGAGGTTCTACTACACATGCATATTGTGTCATCCAAGGCGGATAAAACAAAAGACATGAACAATTCACACCACTTAATGGCTGTGAATTCATCACTGGCCGGGTTAAGCTGGGAACCACTCAACAGGTCCCTAACCACAGACCTGGTAGCCACAGCCATGAGCGCAGACGCACAAACAGGCCGCAAGGCTGAACCCACACTAGCGAAGGCATGGCAGGCCATTTGGTCAATGCGCTTGTCCTCACCATCTTTTAGAGTGGTGGCGTCTGGAGAATGTACAACAGAGGTGTTGGACAATCCCAGAACGGGCGCATCGACCTCGGGAGGGGACGACCAGCGCTTCACTGCGTCCACCGGAAAGGGATACTTCCTATACCATCCCTGAGGAACACCGGGGAGCCGGCTAGGTCTCTCCCATTCCTTAAGAAGCATGCTTTCAAAATGATTCTGATTTGGGAACTCCAAGCGAGGCTTAGAAGACCCAAAGAATTCCCCTTTCTGCGGAGGGGACTCCGCTGGAAGAGAAATATCCAGCACCTCAAATAAATGGGCCAGGACTCTGGGGTATCAACGGCATCCCCCTGCACCTGCCCAGTATCAGCATCAAAAAACTGCTGATCCTCAGCATCAGATTCAGCAAACAATTCCCCCTCCTCAAGCGGGGAATAATCAGACCAGTCAAGGGAATCATAGTCATCAAAATCCAGAACCGGAGACAGATGTCTTCTCTTAGCTGGGGCCTTTCTGGCCGCAGAGCTAGAAATCAATTTCTCGATGTTGGCCAATCTAGCACATACATCAGACTCCCCGCCAATGACAGCGTCACTTGGGGTGCGAATAAGGCGGGGTGGGGTAGGAGATGAGGCCGGTGGCACGGACCCAGACGCCTGGGACCCCGACTGCCGCGTTATGGCCTGCTGAGCACATAGTATGCAAATCAGTACATTATCCCCCATAAGGGATACCCCACAACCCACACACTGCCGGGTTTGTCCCGAAGGGAGCCCGAGCCCGGTATCCTGGGAAGCCTTCATATGGTGATCTTTATGGTAGTCGCAATGGCCAGAGGGAATTACGCTAGAAGCTACCCGGGATGCCCCTTAAGTCCGTTAGTGGGAGGATTTTTACAATGATAATAATAATATCAATAATATTAATAAAATTAATAATATTGTCCCCAATTTTTCCAAGGGACCCTAGGACCGGGAGAACCCCCTTTCAACTAAGCAGGGTCCTCCTGAAAGACATAAGAGGGAGAGGGGGAACCCCGTAAGCAAGGCACACTTTCAATAACGAACATGCTTGCAGAGAGTAAAATGATAAAAAACACTGTGTACTGAGACTATAATATAATGGCAGCAGCCGCATCAGACATTGTGCACGCTATACGATTGAGCAAGTAAAGGACAAAAAGGTAGCCCCTCGGGGCACACCACAGAGGGAGAAGAAGGGCAGGCCAGCGTGGGTCGCGCGCCGCAGCTGGCCCCGCCCCTTCCCCATAGACGCAGTTCCCAGCCAATGCCAGGCACCGCAAAGGGCGCCAAAGAGAGGGGGACGGGCCGCCACCAGCGCGCCCCCTCCCCGGACCAACAGGAGGGGAAGAAGCTCTCCCCACGGAGTGCGGAGCCGAAGGCTCCAGGTGCGCGGCGGCGCCAGAGCAAACACTGGCAGAGTAAAAAACACTACACACAGTCATACATACATCAAATAAGGAGAATACCAAAGTGAAAAGACACCGCCCCCCATTGCGGGAAAGGGAGTAATGGAAGGGGAAGTCCCCAACTACAATAGAAGCTAGTGGGGAAACGGACAGGGCATCCCAAACCAGGGTCACCAACCTGGTAGCCGCCTACCCCCTGTAATGGGGTCTCACGGAGGAGCAAGGTTTCTATCAGTACACCTAATAAGGTGTATCCTACCCTCACCCAGATCTGCAGCCTAGGCTGGGAGGCATAGGGGTTTAAATTTACAAGGTTCGGACAGAAATAGGGACAAATATGGCCGGGTGTGAACCCGGCGTACCTGCAAGGAAGCTCGCCATCTCCTGCAGAGAATACTGGGGAATGTGTGGGAGGTCCCAGGTATTTATGGACCGGGATGGGCTTCTTTTTTTTTTTATATTCTTTATTTAGTACATTTTCAAAAATACAAAGCATGGGGTACAGAACACAAAAAGGGAATGAGAGTACAGAACGGTTGATAAGCAAAAAAAAAAAAAACATAACACAGGATAATTCAGAGTGAAGGGTCCAGAGCCCCCTCCGTAGGGGGAGGTATGATGCTATCAGTGCTCAACCTGGGTTGAATGTGCGGGGGGCGCATCTAGAGAAAGAGTCAAGGACGATAAGGGAGGGGGGGAGAAAAGCAGGGGGGACATGGAGGGGGAAGGGAGGGGATATAGGGCGTCTATGAGAGCCTAGCTGTGTTTCGTCCAGTTGTATATTGAGTGCATCCGGTTTGGTCCCTCCCCGGGCATTACCCACTGGCATGCTCCCGAAATTCCGCCGATTCTTGGAAGATCAGCCAGGGAAGCCACGTGGATCTAAATTGCTCATCCCTCTCGCGTAATGAGAGGGCCATGTCTTCCATCTCCCTAATTGATTGTACTTCACTGAACCAATCTTTGATCGCCTGGGCTTTCTTTTGCTTCCATAACCGAGGTATGACCTGTTTGGCCGCATTCAACAAGTGGACTACTAGTGTTTTTTTATGTTTCCCCACTGATTGTTTTTTCGTTTGGTGCAATTGTATCGGAGCCGGGTCATTTTGGATCTGTGTGCCTGTGATTTGCGTGATCAAAGAGATAACCTCTCCCAGTACACCTGAACTTTTGGGCATTGCCAGAAGATGTGTATTAGTGTTCTACTCCCTGTCCCGCATCTCCAGCAGAGTGGGTCTACTTCTGGGAACATTTTGTTTAGTCTGTCCGGGGTATAGTACCACCTAGTTAATAATTTGTAATTTGATTCCTGTATTCTGGTTGCCATCGAGGATTTGTGTGCTAAAGTCGCTATCCGCTCCCTCTGCTTCTCCATGATGGGTCTACCCAGGTCCTCTTCCCATTCTCTCCAGAAGGGCGGCGGAGGGCTCTCTCTATACACTAGGGTAGTGTACAGCTTTGAGATCAGGTGCGTGTGAGATCAGGTGCCCCCCTGCACACAGCTTCTCAAATTCCGTGTAGTTTCTACTTTTGTCCCTCCTGAAACCCGCCTGTGAGAGGTAAGATTGGAAGTACAAAAGAGTCCATGGGTCTAGGTTGCGATCTGGCCATCTGGATCTCAGTATTCCCAGGGACGTCCACCCATCTCCTGTCAGGAGATCTCCACCTCTAAGAGAGGGTATCTCCCCCCACCCTCTCAGCCCCGCCCCAGAGCAGCTCAGTGGGAGCTCCGGGTTGTTTAGTAACAAAGTCATCGAAGAGGGCCAGGGTGAGATCTCTGGTTGTTCTCTATATCTGTAAAATATGCCCAGGGTGGCCAGTATCGTTGGATGTTCGATGACCTTCCCCTTTGGGATTCCCTTGTTCCATGGGATAGTATCTAGTGGCACCGGGGCTATGGCTCTCTCCAGCTGCACCCATCTTTTCGCCCCTTGGCATAACTGCCATTCACATACCCTCTGGAGGTGGGTGGAGACCCAGTAGAGTTTAGCATCTGGCATTGCCATTCCACCCCGGGTTTTAGGCCTATACAGAATAGTTCGCTTCAGTCTTGCCGGCTTTCTTTGCCACACAAATCTGGTGAAAGCCCCATCTAGATCTTTAAAATATTGCAGTGGGATATGGATCAGGAGGGCCTGGAAAAGGAACAACAGCCTAGGCAGGATGGACATTTTAATAATATTAACTCTACCCATCCAGGTGAAGGTGGGCTGGTCCCATTTTTCTAGATCTCGCTTTATTTTTTGGCCCAGTGGCTGGAAGTTTAAGGTGAATACGTTTGATAATTGGTGTGGGAGTTGGGTTCCTAGGTATGTGATGGAGGTCTTCGCCCATCTAAAAGGGAAAGACCGCTGTAAGTTGTGGCTTACATCTGTTGGGAGAGATATATTTAGGGCTTCAGATTTGTCAAAATTTATTTTAAATGAGGAGAGTCTCCCATAGGTTTCAAATTCTTTCATTAGTACTGGTAGAGATATAGTAGGACCTGTAATAAAGAATAAGAGGTCGTCTGCATACGCAGCTGTCTTATGGGTCCCCTCAGGGGTTTCTACACCCTTAATGTCCCCATTTGCCCTTATCCTACACAGGAAGGGCTCAATTGACAGGGCAAAGAGGAGAGGGGATAGGGGGCAGCCCTGGCGTGTCCAATTGCGGATTTGAATTGTATCAGATAAATGGTCATTTACCTTAACTCTTGCAGAGGGTAGGGTGTATAGGACGTCTGTGTATTTTCTCATCCTGTCCCCCAGGCCGATGTGACTTAGTGTCTCCCTCATGAATGTCCAACTAACCCTGTCAAATGCCTTTTCCGCATCAGTGGAGAGGAGCATCGCCGGCATATTCTGCGATTTAGCCCAGTGGATAACGTCGATAGCCCGGACCATGTTGTCTCTGGCCTCTCTCCCCTGCACAAAGCCCGTTTGGTCAAGGTGTACTACTTGGGCTACATTGGGGCTAGCCTGTTGGCCAGGATCTTGGCATATAATTTTAGATCTGTGTTCAGGAGAGAGATGGGCCGGTAACTCTGGCATACAAGGGGGTCCTTGCCCGTCTTATGCAGAACAGTGATGTGGGCCTCCAGATCTCTACCGGAGAAGGCACCCGAGGTCCACGTCAGTGATTGTGTTCCATGCTTTGACCACAAATGGGCCAAGCTGCGATAGGAAAGTGCTATAGTATCTTACCGTATAGCCATCGGGGCCCGGCGCCCTCCCCAAAGGAGATTGTTTTATTGCCCTAGCTAGCTCCTCCACACTGATGGGATCTTCAATCGCAGCCGCCACCTCCCGGTCGACCTGCGGCATTCCGGAGTCATTGATGTAGGTCCTGGACCTGTCTTGGTGGGATTGAGTTGCATGCCCCACCTGTAGGTCATACAGATTGGAATAATAAAGCCGGAAGGATTCTGCAATCCTCTCCGGTGCGTGCTGCTTCTGTTGGGACTTGTCTAGTATTTCTGCTATAAAGTTTTGCAGCCTTTGCTGCTTCAAGGCCCTAGCAAGCAAGGCTCCACTCTTGTTACCATGTTCATAAAAAACACGTTTGCACTTTTTCATCGCATATTTAGCTTTGTGTAAGTGTAGTGTATTCAGAGCCTCCCTCGTCTGGGTCAGTTCGCCCAGCACTCGCACCGCTTTGGATTGCTTATGTGACAATTCCAGTTTCTTAACCCTTTCCATGAGTCTCACCATCTGCATTTGCCTATCCTTCTTAATTCTAGTGGCATGATTCACCAGGATTCCCCTGATCACGCTCTTGTGGGCTTTCCATAACATTAGCGGTGAAACTTCCCCGTTATCGTTCTCCTTGAAGTAGGCATCTATACCTTCCTTCACTGCCTTAAGGGCAACTGCATCTTGTAGAAGTGATTCGTTTAGTCTCCATGTCAATGGCGGGGGGGGGGGGGGGGCTATCCGTTAGGGTCAGATCTAGGTGTATAGGAGCATGATCTGAGAACGTGATGCTATGTATACCTCCTCCCGTAACTTGCCCCAGCAGGCTATGTGAGATCCACAAATAGTCAAGTCTGGAATAAGTCCCATGCACCCTAGAAAAGAAAGAATAGTCCCTATCAGAGGGGTTGTGGATCCGCCATGCGTCCACCAGCTGCAAACCGTGTAACTTTTTCCTTAATGTCCTAAGGGCTGCTTGAGATACAGCCGTCTTCCCCGATGATGTGTCTAGTGTGGGTTCAATGGCTAGATTGAAGTCTCCGCCCAATATAATTTCTCCTGCCATAAATCGTTCCAGCTTGTTTAGGGCGTGGATCAAGAATTTAGGCTGCCCCTGGTTTGGTGCGTATACAGACACCAGTGTATATGTTCTACAACCCACCTTCCCTTTAATCATGACTATGCGCCCGGAATCATCTCTCCATTCTTCCTGCACCATGAGTGGGAAGTCTTTAGACAGCATTATTGCTACCCCTCGTTTCTTCTTATCCTCGGCTGTGCAGCTGGTGAACACCCGCGGATAAGGTCTGCTACCCAGTAGAGGGGTCACGGATTTTTTAAAGTGCGTCTCCTGAAGGAATATGATTTTCGCTCTCTGCCTTCTCATTTCCTGCAGGAGACCCTTAACGTTCAGCGAAACTTAAAAAAAAATCTTAAAACGCCTGTGGGAGGTTCGGCGAAGGTTAGTCTGCGGGGAGTTTTAGAAGGTCTAATTCTGTTGTAGAGTGTTATATTTTGTTCGCCCTTGAAGAGTCGTGGAAGGGGAGGTAGGATAGGGGTGAGGGGAGGAAGAGGTGTGGACTAGGGCTAGATAGGGTTGTGAGAGTGTACAAAAACGGGGTGTGAGACAACCAAAAAACAACAACAGTCAGAAAACAACAAGTAAATGGACTAAGTATTAGTCCGCCGGATCCACCGGAATAACGTCATCCGGAGACGGTGCTTTTTACTGAGGACTAGAAAGAATCCCCCGGACCCTGTCGGGGTGGGGAGATCCGATTGTCTGTCCTCTCTTTACCCCTCTAGGGCAACCTGGATCACCACTTAGAGGGGAGCACTCAGTATTTAAGGGGAGGGGTGGAGGACCGGAACTATGGTCAACAGGAGGAGAGACGCACTGAGCTCAGCTAAGTCGTGCTGTTGCACTCAGGGCTCAGGCGGGTATGGGGAAAGAGGGTGAGCCGTCGAGCATTCAGCATTTGGGGGAATTTTATTAGGGATGACGGGCTCATGGCCTGTACGCTCGCGGCCAGCAAGGCGGTCTGACTCCCGTGTAGGGAGAAAAACCCACTGGGGTGATTGTAACGAGCGGGATCGGGGTCTCCAGGCCTGATGGCTGAACCAGAGACTACCGAGCCGTCTGCCGATGATCCGCGGTGCTGGCCGCCCGTAGCGCGCAGGCATAGATAGACAACAATGACGGCAAACTAGTCTAACCTTAGACCTCTTACCATGGCGCTGGTCCCACCAGGTCCCAGATCCCCGCTTCCCGGTGCAGGCGGTTTGCTCAACCGGAGAGGGACTCGGAGTAACCGCGCCACGGCATCACAAGGTTTCAGCTACAGTTCATCGGCGATCCCGAGCTCCTCTTCTAGCCCCGCGGGGGGCTCCAGCTGCTCTCTGTGGCGGTCGCCCGCCGTAGACGATAGATCTGGAGCGGTCCAATCAGGGACGTCCACTGGGGCTGCCTCCAGGAAATGGAACAAGTCCGGAAGTTGGCTTGGGGATTTCAGCACGAAGAGGCCACCAGATTTCCGAACTAGTAGTTGCAAAGGGTGTCCCCAGCGATAGGTAGCTCTCTGGTTCTGGATGAATTCCATCAAAGGTTTTAGAAGCTTCCTCATTAGTAAAGTCCTGCGGGATAGGTCTTGTAGAATAATCACTTGGGCACCCTGGAACGTGATGAGCCCCTGTTCCCAGGCACGGTGAGTGACCTCTTCTTTGATTTTGAAGAAGTGAACCCTGCATATAATGTCTCTGGGTCTGTCTCTCCCTGCGAGTCGAGTTCAATGTGGCTGGTGCTGGGGAGCTCCAGGAGCTCGTTGAAAATCGTTGTTACTGCAGCTGCAAGGTCTCGGGGCTCCACCGATTCGGGTACCCCCCTTAAACGAAGGTTGTTCCTCCGGTTTCGGTTTTCAACGTCGTCATGCGCAAGGAGGAGGTCGGACATATGTCGTCTGCCTTCTATTTGCTGTAGTTCTAGCGTCGCCACTCGTGCTTCCAGTGACCTGTGCGAACTCTCCACGCCATCCACTCTATGTGTGACGTCAGCCACCGCCCCCTGCAGGGTCGCCAACTCTCTTTTAATGGCACCCTCCATTCTGGGAACGTAACCATCGAAGTCGCCCTTGGTTGGGAGACCACAGGGCCTCATTGAGATTGATTCTGACCGCTTCTGCAACCACTTGTGACAATAAGTCGAGCGGAATGGATGGGCAGGAGATGTGATTGGGCACTGAAAGCGTGGGGCTTTGCGGGGTCACTCCTTCGGCATGGGAGTTCAGCCTGGTAGTGTGCTCACCCTGTCCTGCATGACATATTGCGGAACGGGAGGGGTTGCTCAAACTCCCTCTGGCCAGAGGGTCTTGCTCCAGCCATCCCATCTGCGGCAGCTTCATCTTGCCCCATGGTGTTTGATCGCTGAGCCTAGCGGTTGGAGTTGCCCCAGTGTAGTTCTGCCAGGATGGAGTGGGGCTCACTGAGGGTGGTGGGGTGGCCGGCACGCTGCTTGGCTCAGGGGAGAAGTAGACAGACCTGGGTGAGAGCCGGGTCAGAGCTCCATATGTCGGGGGCACATAAATCAGACCCGTATGCTGGGGTGGCGAATCTGGGCTGCTCAGGTCTGTGTCTAAGGGCCCTGTACTCTCCGCAGTTATCTGTGGAGTGGGGCCGCCATTCTGCTGCTGAGGCGTGTCATCTGGCTCCCCCTCTCCCGTGCAATTGGCCCTCTGCTGCTGCGGGCCTCGACTGTGCAGATTCCGGCCCAGATCCGGGGGTAAGGGTGCTGGGGGGCAACCACTAACCTTACTGCCAACAGGTGCTCCTCCAGCTATTCCCCTGCGGCCGTCCGCCTCGCAGTGGATCTCGGCAGTCACCACCCGACAGTTCCCCGCACCTGCAGCTGGCTCGTGTCTGCTGCCTCCGTCCTCCGGCGGTGACGCGCAGGTCCTCCCCCCCGGGGGCAGCGGGTCCCCGCCGTGCATCGGGCAATCGCGGCTGGTCTGGTGGGGATTAGCATGGCAGTCTGCTTCCTACCGCATTCTCGCGCCTCCCGCCGACATCTTGGATTTCGCTCCCCGGGGTGTTTTGTACTCCCGGGCTTGGAAAAAGAAGGGGATGGAGCGGTCCCGGGGTTTCTTGGGTGTTCCCCTACCTCTCCCCTTCTTTGGCATCGGAAACTTGGGCTTTTCTGAAATGCCTGAGTGCTTCTAATGGCAATGCTAGTGCGGAGCTCTCCTCACACATGTCTCTACGGCTCCATGTCAAGCCACGCCCCGGGGCTTATTTTTTTCCTGTCATCTCTGCAGAAGTTCGCCCTCTACTGGACATAACCCATATGTCATGAATATTGGAAGCGGGGTGTGTGACATACTTGGAACAAAAGGAGAAGAAAATTCACTAGTGAATAAATGATAATAAAGTATTTAAATTACCAAATGGCACTCAGTGAAGGAGACAGTTTACTAACTACCCAACTACCCATCATGTGTCATGGATTACTGCTTCCTTGTAAACTGTAAATGGATCTGGATCTATATATATTATTTAGATTGGATAGGTTGGGCATTCACTACCTTTTACTTTTTTGTCTGTCTGGGTACAGAACTATTTAACAGACTGCACCCCCTGGGCTTTTTCAGGGCCAACCTTTGGTGTATATATTCAGCTTACCTTTTGAGTTTCGAGTTTGTGTATTCAGGCTAGCAGCATGAAACTTGTGCAGGATTATTGAGGATAGGTTCGTTTTTTATAATGCAAACTAGGCTGGGGAGGGGGGGGGGCATATTTGTTATTAGCCTTTAAAAGAGCACTGCCTACATCTTCTGTGATTTATCAGCTGTGTTGCCTATAAGGCCCAGTAGATGGTGTGGGAGCACTTTCTAGGTGGAATGAAAAACAACAGCCCAGCTTTAGTAAGGAATCCAATGAGTAACCATGTGAAAAGAACTTTGCAGTGATTGATGGCACTTGTGTATGAACCCAGTATAATACCAGCGTAAGATAATGGTCTATGAAGGTTCTCATTCATTCAAGAGTATATTTGTAGTAATATGCTGAAGCAACTGGACTTTTTGGTTGTTGTTTTTACTAGTCATTTGACTGGCTTTCTCAATTCAGAGCTGTAGGAAAAAGCTCAGGAAACAGAAGTCTGCCGAAAAACCAATTCACACAGACTAGCTGATGTTTAAAGTGGACCAACACCCAGGATTTTGACTATCCTCGGTTTTGGTCCACTTCGGTGGGGCACCCTGATCGGGGGTGCCCCGCTATGTGAAACGCCCCAGAAAGCCCTGAAAACTCACCTCTCCCCGCTCCCATGTGACCGCTGCAGCCAATCCCCGCCGGCGGACAAGCGAGAGGCAGCGCCGGACAAGCAGAGCGCGTCCGCCGCCGCCTCCCGCGCGTCCCTCTTACAGGGAGCGCACCCGCGCCGGCCATTCACAAACGGCCGGCGCGGGAGCACGTCCTGCTAGAGGGACGCACGGGAGGCGGCGGAACATGGAAAAGGTAGGATTGTGGGCTTCCTGGGGGGTTTCACCCCGCGGGACATCCCGATTTCGGATGCCCCGCGGGGAGGGATCTGATCGGCCCGGGAATCTTATAGATTCCCGGGCCGATTCCCCCTGGGTGTTGGTCCACTTTAACTCCTGTCACCTCTCCTTATAGTTCTGGGGTCATTAGATTTGGTAGAGTTGGTAAGAATGGCAGAACAACTCAATCATGCTGTATATATCTGGGGTATACAGATTTTCCATTTCAAGAATGTGATTGGAATTTTGAAGCATATACAAAGAAAAGATGATCAAGCAGATACGTATCAAGGCTGTATCCGGCATGCTATACACAGCGATACTAAAAGGGCAGCATATTATTACATGGAACCTGATACATTGCGTTGGCTACAATCAGCTAGTTAAACCGGACCTTCACCATGATTTACTGAAAAGCCCAAACCCTTAAAAAACGATTTCCCAGCATCTAAAATTAATATATTTTAAGTTTTTAGTCACTTATTTATTATTCTTTCCCCCTCTGGGCTGCAACTCTGTTCAGGACTTTAGGATACGGGCGCCGCCATCTTGACTCAGAAGCATCACACTTACTGAGGAGAGGAGAGTGGCATAAAGTACAGGGGGGCGGGTTATAGCTGTGCTTTGCTCAGACAGAGCAGAGCTAGGGTCAGGAAAAGGTCAGCAATCCCAGAATGCAGAGCAGCACAGTCAGAAGGCACTTCCTGTTTGCAGGCTGCCTGATGTTCCATGAGCTGCCATCTTGTATGTTTAAAGGCTCATAACATGCAGGTAGGATGATTTTTAATGTGGGCAATCTGTATGTACAGGGTGTGGGAAACATATAAGATATGCCCTTATTCAGGGTGAAGGTCTGTTTTAAACATCAACACACCTGTCTGCCCAGCGATAGAGTCTATTCTAGGTAATTCCCAACTATGTTATGCCCCACAGTGTGGAACCTCCAGGGTAAATTGGGATGCCCCTATGAGGAGTTAAAATTGGGGTTGTTGGTCTACTTTAACAACTTAAAAGTTGGATGACCAGCAAAAAGCTTTCCAGTTGCTTTGACTCATTATTGCAGATTATTATTGCCTTATGTTTGCAATATCAACCTGTATATATAGGCAGGGCTGTCAAAATAGAAATGTAATAGCTATCCAAAGGGGTGTGAGTTGAGTATATTTTTTCACTGTCCACCTGTGCCACCTTGTCTTCTGTGGCTGTAGGTACACCCTACATCTGGTTATCAGATATCGAGAAAAACGTTTACCCAGCTCACCTCAATTCCCAGATACAAAGTAAATGATACCTGGCAGGGCGACTTCACTTTCCTCAGCCGGAGTTAAGCATTGAGCACAATTCCAGGGCCACTGATGTACGATCTCTTCAGGTAAACCCAATAGGATGCTGCATGGGCCCCCAGAGTCCATTCTACTGGTAGGCCCAGGACACCACAGTCTGACACTGGCTTATACCACATGTTCTGGTGCTCTGTGTCTTCTATGAGACTATGAGAGGCATTCATAGCCCTGTCACAGAGGGCATTTACGATTGCTGTGCTAGAATGCAGCCGATAGGCCAGCGGCAGGCAAGTCATAATCTATAACACGCCTGCTTCCATACTACCAGCAACTTACTAGCGCCCTAATGGATAATGGTAGGTAGGCATACAGTGAATGGACCCACTGAATGGCTGAACGGAGCATCCACCAGGCTTTCTGCCTCAACCATACTTAATTCAGCCTGGCACACGTTTAGTGACACTGAAGCAAGGGCTAAAAAAATAACATAGCTTTTCATGAGCTTTTCATTTCTGGACCTGGCAGCACCATGTTCCTTGTTTCAATGTGACACCCCTTTAGCTTGATCATGTATGTTTTGCACCTCTTGAGATGATATTAAAATGTTAAGCATCGTGTTGTATTAAAAAATTCTAAAAATATTTCCTATTGTTTAGTAACAGTTGTTTCTTTCTTTACATCTAGCACACACCTTTGGTAAATTTCCTGGCTAATTCAAGAACAGAGACGTCTGGTGCTTTGGATCTCGGGGGAGCTTCCACACAGATTACTTTTGTGTCTCAACAACATATCGAGTCGCAGGATAGCGCCTTGCAATTCCGTTTGTATGGAAAGTCATATAACGTGTATACCCACAGCTTCCTATGCTACGGAAAAGACCAGGCTCTTCGTCGTCAGCTGGCCAACAGTATGCTGGTATACCACACAGCTTTTATGCCACACCTACTCTGTTATAAACTGACTTCCCTATTTACCCTCCAATCTATAATTTAATGCTGTCAATAACAATGCACCACATACTATGGCATGTGCCTGTGGTCTCAGTGTCACTGCAAGTAGTTCACTGTAGGAGTGTTTCTTTAAACCAAAGAGCACTTTCTTGGGCTTTTCCATCAGATCCCAGATCAGGGATACCGTTACGACATGAGGCCCCCATGCTTACTTACAGCTCAGTAAATTGCACACCAGGCCTTGTCTTTTTGACTTCGACCTCACCAAATTTGTTTGACAGAATATGGCACCTGGCTGAGGCACCCATAGAGAATAATAGGTGTCTTTGCATTGTCTTTTACTCCATATATACCCCCTTATGCCCAGAGTCCAGAACTGTGCAACCTGGCATTCAGATTACCAAGACTCAGGGCGAACAATAGAAGAAGTGCAGGTAAACAGGGGATTCAAGTGCCTCAACCACTTTCCTGGTCTGGGGTCTTAATACCCCCTTCTCTTCCTCCATTAACAGGGAAAGTTCCAAGAACAGATGAGTAGGGTCCTGGGATACTCAGAAGTGGAGGACAATAAGGGTTAGCTGACTACTTGGGCAACACTGTAAGCTCTTTTACTCACTGCCCAAGCACAAGGAAAAGCTATTGGGTGGTTAAGGCTTACTTGAGTTTAAGGGACATCCTAGTGCAGACAATCAATTAATCACGATATATAGCACACAGCACTGTAGGACTCAATGCTGAATTTGATCAAGCCTAAACTGTATATGTATAACTTCTGCTCCTAAACCATATCTGAAGCCCAGACCCTAATCTCTCCTAAATGAGCATGCACAGCTGGGAATAATAAGAATATTTACTTTAACCTAAGGGCCTGATCTGCTCTGAGGCTAATTCCACATCTTTTATGAAAGATGTAAACTTTTTACTGTGTTAGGTTGCAATGATTTTAAGAGATACAAAGTTGGATTTTTAATACTCTGTCCGCTTTAAGTAAGACTAAAATACCTCCTGCAGCAATAGACTCGATCACATTGAGATTCTTCTGAAACCCCCTAATTGATATTGTCAAAAAAGCGCCTCTCAAACTTCTACTCAGCCGTGTTTTCCTGCCAGCTGCACAATGGTGACAATTAACTGTTTTTATTGTTCCCTTCATCTCACACTCCACATTCCGTGTTGGGTTTTTGTATCGCTTGCTGTAAATAGAGCTGATCTGAGTTTGGAAATAGTGTCAACAAATTGCGCTTTTTGTAATGTTTCTGAATGTTTTCGCTGCGCCATTTAGGAGTTCTGGGTATTTATGGAAGAACACAAGAGATTTTTAAAATTGAGATAGTTAAAAAAGTACTGTTGATTTTCAGTGTATTTTTGCACATGTCAATACTTAGTTTTCTCCTACCAGAACTATGGTTTTGGTTATGGATAGACTTGGGTTGGTTAGAACTCCCAAAAGGTTCTTATAGGGATTATCCGCTTATCCCAGGCAGCAGCCCACGCAGTCTTTGTTGACCTGAGATGAACCTGATTCAGAGACCGGGTTCCAAAGTGTGAAAGCAGGAACTGCCTGCACATGTTCCCTATGACACACATAAACCCTTCGCCCCACACAAGCACAGATTTTCCTAACTTCTCCTGGCCTCCATAGTGACACTGGGCCTAAAGTTGCCGCCGGCGGAGTGAGAAGAAGGTAAGAAAACCTATTTTGTATAAAACAGATGATAGTCATTCAGAAGCCAAATAAAAAACAGAAGGGTACTTACCTTTTGTTCCACGCAGCTGTTCGGTGCTAATTTAGCAATCAGCAACTCACCTGAGTGCTGGATCCGAGCCCAATCCTCAGGCCTCGCTTCCTGCGTTGTCCCAGACCTGAATGCCAGCTCATGTACCCCACCATCAGTCACAGGGGCATGGGCCAAGCTACAGTGGAGGAGGGGGGCGTGTCCAGCCTTGGCACACAACCTCCTTTGCAATGAATAGAGAGGGCATGGCAGCACGCCCATGACTGATAGCTGGTTGCGAGCCGGTGCACCATTGACCCCAACTCCATGTTTAGGCCCCGGGTGACGTGTGACCACAGGCTGTGGAGCAGGCCCGGATCCAATGATCAGGTGATTTGCTAATCACCTGCTGAATCACCTTTGTGAGATTCACTGTGAGATACATTTGCTACTGGAAGTTATGGAAATCACTAAAACAGGTAATGAGAGTAAGTTTTCCTAATGGTAAAATAGGACATTAAAAACCTTACCACTGGTGGTCAAGATTCCAAATAAAGAAGGCATCAAATGTAGCAAAGGACATCCGAATAAATGTGATATAGGTCTAGCTTTTATTTAGAACCACGTACAATATGCTATATGTGAGCTGGCTCAAATAGTGACAACTGTAAGGTGAATTTATGAACAACACAGTAACTAGTCTCTATAGGGAGAGATCCATGTTAGGCTAAATATAGTGGGCTAAAGCCCAAAATGCCCCCTATTTAAAGATACAAGACTAATAACACTTTCTTAAAGAAGAAAATATTTACATGACACTTGGAAGTGCCAGAACACAACCATATTTTTAGCAAGTTTAAAGACACCAAAACTTGCATGGATTACACTTAAAAACCAAAACTCCCACTATTACAATTACAAGAAAGCTCTTGGTCTACAATGTCAGAATATTAAAGTGATTTTGACTTTCCCGTGTTTTGTTCCGTTCCTGCCCCAGGAAGCCATACTCACCATTCTCCAGTCCAACAGCGCATGCATGGGCTCTCATCCAATGAGAGCCTCTGGATGAACTGATGTAATTTGGCTCTCATTGGAGAGCTCTCATTGTTTCGAATAGGGAGCGTTCAGAATAAGACTGCCACCTTACTATTATTTTACCGGCCTGCCGGTAAGTTTTTGGTAATTGCTGGTATTTTTGTTACTGTTAAGCAACAGGGCCAGTGGTCGAAACCCAGCAGGTCTGTGACTTTAGAGCATTCTGGGGAAGCATGCTGTGTGTTTTGTTGGCTACTGAACTTTAGAAAGTGAAAAGAACTGTTGGACTGGAGAACGGTGAGTATGGCTTCCTGGGGCAGGGGTGACACAGCGGGGCATCGTGGATGATTGTGGATGCCTAGGGAAAAGCCAGCTTAGATTTCAGGCTGGTAGGTTTTGTGCCAATTTGAAAGCTATATATCAATACATTGATATTAATTGTAAATGTGAATCTCTTTACCAGCAGCCTATTGGTGCAAGGATATTTCAAGTATGTCACACACCCCGCTTCCAAGATTAATAACATTCGGGTTATGTCCAGTAGAGGGCGAACTTCTGCAGAGATGACTAGAAAAAAAGGAGCCCCTCCCGGTCCATAAATACCTGGGACCTCCCACACATCACCCAGTAATCGTCTCTGCAGGACGGCGAGCAAGTCAGAAGATGGCTGTCTCTTTCCTTGCAGGTAAGCTGGGTCCACACCCGGCCAATTTTTTGTCCCTATTTCTGCCCGGACCTGATTTAGATTTAAACTCTTATGCCTCCCAGCCTTGGCTGTAGGTCCGGGCGAGGGTAGGGTACACCGTAGCAGGTGTACTACTAGGAGCCATGCTCCTCCGTGAGACCCCATTAAAGGGGGTAGGCGGCTACCAGATTGGTGATCCTGGTTTGCGATGCCCTGTCCGTTTTTTATCCTTCGCTACTCTGGGTAGTTTGGGACCCCCCTTCCGTTTCTCCCTGCTCCCGCAACTGTAGGGGGGGGGCTGTTCCTTCTCCCTTAGTGTACGTGAGTGCTTTGTTTGTTTCTCTGCTGTGTGTGTGTGGTGTGTTGCCACAGTGCCTCATATTACGGCCGCGCTTTGGAGCTGGCCGCCTGGGATGGCTCCGCATTATGGAGAAGAGAGCTTCTCCCCCTCAATCTTGTCAGGGGAGGGGGCAGGGCCGGGCGCTCGGCACGTTGGCGGCGGCCCGCCCCCTGTCTCTGGCGCGCCTTTTTTGCAGCTCCCAGCCATTGGCTGGGAACCGCTGTCTCTGGAGAAGGTCGGGAGGGGGTGAGGCCGAGCGCGGCGTGCGATCCGCGCTGGCCTGCCTTTCTTCTGCCTCTTCCTCCTTCCCCCAGGCTTGTAACGTGGTTCAAGAGGATGTGCCAGCAATTCTGGTGGCTCCAAGGTGGCCAAGACAGGTGTGGTTCGCAGACGTCGTGCGGCTGGCGGTCGAACAGTACAGGTTGCCCCTGCTTCTGGATCTGGTCACTCAAGGTCAGCTTTGTTACCCCAATTTACAAACGCTGGCTTTGACGGCGTGGCTGCTGAAACCTCCATTCTAAAAGATGAAGGTTTGTTTGATGCCGTGATCCAGACACTTGTTAGGGCTAGGAAGAAGTCTTCCTCTAACATCTACTACAGGACTTGGCGGTCCTATATTGATTGGTGTGAGGCTAGGGCCTTGCCTTGTAGGTTTTTTTCGATTCCCAGTATTTTGGAGTTCCTTCAACATGGTTTGGACCTGGGTTTTCAGCTTAGTACCTTGAAAGAGCAGGTCTCCGCCCTGGCGGTTTTCTTTCAAAGGTCTTTTGCTCTCCATCCTTTGGTTATGACTTTTTTCCAGGGGGTCACTCATGTGCGGCCCCCTTGAAAGCCTTTGTTGCCTGTTTGGGACTTGAATTTGGTTCTGTCGGCTCTACAGGGGCCTCCTTTTGAGCCGGTGCAGGATGTTGCACATTCCATTTTCGCTCAAAAGGTTGCCTTTTTGGTGGCTATTACCTCTGTTCGACGTGTTTCTGAGTTGGCGGCTCTGTCTATTCAGGCCCCTTACTTTGAAAGACATCAGGACAAGGTGGTCTTCCGTTTTAAGCCAGATTTCCTACCTAAAGTGGTCTCTGCCTTCCATCTCAATCAGGATGTGGTTCTCCCTTCCTTGTGTCCTAAGCCTAGCAATGACAAGGAGAGGCCCCTGCACTCTTTGGATGTTGTTCGTTGTGTGAAGTACTATTTGGTGGCTACTTCTCCTTTCCGTAGGACGGACGCCTTGTTTGTGGTGCCCTCTGGGCCCAAGAAGGGTTTGGCGCCCGTCAAGTCTACCAGTAGTAAATGGATACGTCTGGCCATTGCTGGGGCCTATACTGCCAAGGGGAGGGATCCCCCTTTTCAGATCACTGCTCATTCTACTCGTGCTGTTGGGGCTTCCTGGGCTTTTCAGCACCAGGCTTCTGTTGAACAAGTTTGTAAGGCTGCTACTTGGTCTTCTGTTCATACCTTTTCCAAGTTTTATAAGGTTGATGTGCGGGCTTCAGCGGATGCTGTTTTTGGCCGCAAGGTTCTGCAAGCTGCAGTGGTTTAATTTTGCATTGTTGCCTTTTTGGGATCCCCGCCCATGTTGGACACTGCTACTGGATGTCCCGAATGTTATTAATCTTGGAAGCGGGGTGTGTGACATACTTGAAATAATACCATTTTGTGATTACTCACCTTTAAAATGGGTATTATAAGTATGTCACACACCCCGCTTCATCCTGCCCTGGTTTGTATTCTGGATCCTCTATATGGTGAACCTTGTTTGGTTAATTCGTTTTTTTATTGGCTCTTCCTGGTCCCCTTACTGCTTTCCTATGCTGGGTGATGTGTGGGAGGTCCCAGGTATTTATGGACCGGGAGGGGCTTCCTTTTTTTCTAGTCATCCCTGCAGAAGTTCGCCCTCTACTGGACATAACCCGAATGTTATTAATCTTGGAAGCGGGGTGTGTGACATAATTATAATACCCATTTTAAAGGTGAGTAATCACAAAATGGTATTTTTGGAGTGTCTGCTACCTAAACTCTCCAAGCAGGCCCGATACTCACCCTAATACAGTACATGACCTCCAGCGACCAATCCAGTTCACCCAGTGGGTGAGCGCTCAGTGATAAGCATGGTTGCTGGTGGACACATGGGTGGCTGCCGCACTGGAAGAAGGTGATGGCTGGTCACAGGGCCTGGCAGGGGGGAATGTGCTGTGGGGCATCCCAAATCAGGATACCCAGGACCAACAATCTTTTTGAGCAGATATCGAACGCCCCCCCCCCCCCCCCCCAATTTACCACTGTTTTCTTTTGCAGGGTGCACAAAACCTCACCCTTTTGGACCCGTGCTTTAATTCAGGATATAGCCGGAATCTCAACATATCAGAGCTCTTCAGCAGTCCCTGCGTGTCTAACCTGAGAACCCCCTTGCTTCCTAAGACCATCCAGATACAGGGGACTGGTGATTACCATCTATGCAAGAGTAAAGTCCAGGACATTTTTAATGTGTCTCACTGTAGCTATTCACGGTGTTCTTTCAATGGCATTTTCCAACCTTTGCTACAAGGGAAGTTTCGGGTGAGTCTATGCCAATGATATATTTTTCTTTATTATTATTTGGCATTTATTATGTAGGGCCCATAAGTATTCAGTCAATTTACAAAAAGTGTTGGGCTTGTCTTGCCTGATAGAAGCAGAATGGACAGTAATTGTCTGCTCATAAAGATTTCAAGCACAGTTCTGTATCTTCAGACACATCAAAATCCCTCACACCCCAAAAGTGTCAGTTCTGTGCTTGTTATTAATAGTCATTTCTGCTGACTCTCAGGTGGGAAAAAAAGTACAGAAGGAAAGTTTTTTTAAAAAAGTATATTGGTGAAATGTTTCTTTTTCCAGAGTATATCATATAAGAACATAACATTTTCAAAGGTTTTAAATGACCTTTAACCCTATTAGTGCCTGCTAGGCGAGTCTCACATAGCTGCCTCTCCAATCTTTAAGTGCCATGAAACTCAAATAGCTGCGTTTAAAGCCCCATAAGAAAAAATACAAAAGTTAAAAACTCACCTAACCCCTTAATCGATCCGGCCGGGTCTTCTCTTCACCCAGGGGGCACCCAATCCCCCCCAGGGCTTTTGTGGCTTCCGGAGAGGGGCGATAGAGCCCCCTGCTTCCACCACCGCTGCTGACTTTATTTACTCACCTGCAGCCTTGATTCCTCCCACCCTCTACCCCACTTCCGCTTTTATCTGCCGCTAACCCTGCCTTTTGTTGGTGGGGCAGATGACATCATCCGTGGCGACATCCAGCACCCACCCAAAGTCATTCTGTGTGATTGGCCAGGAGAGGGTTGGAGGGGCAAGGGGCTGTGATCCCTTGCCTTCCCAGCCCACTCTCCATTTTGTTTACACATATTTCACCCCAAAATATTGAGAATATACTCAATGACAAGCAAGACATTTCATGTTAAACCCAGACTGGGTTTTCCTGGGAAATCCCTTCACAAATCACAGTTGAACATGTAAAGAGTAAAATAGTAAAAAATGGTCTGGCAACAGAGGCTAACAAAAACTCTAGGTGGCTGGCGTTTAAAGGGGTGAGGGGGGTCAGTGGTCACTATGTTTTAGGGGTCTTAGACCGGATCAGTGCTCACTGTGCATGCACAGACATCATCTGGCTGAAGTGCTAGCCCACCATGACGATTTTAATGGCCTTTAAAATTTGGGCTGCAAATTCCCTTCTCAGCGACTGACACTGCAAAGCATCCATACCCGCATCCACGTCCAGAGGCCAGCACTGCACAGCATCCCCTATCCCCTATCTAGGCACACACTAACTTCCTCCCACTTGCCGTGCTCACTCTGAAAGCATCAGGGGCCGAGCGATCACTTTTTTGCATGGACATAGAAACTGCAGGAAATGAAGGAAAGGTAAATGGGACAAGGAACAGGTAAGCTGCTTGCTGCCGCATTATTGCCGTTGGGTTTAAAATACATGTAAATTAATTATCCCACATTCACCCCTTGTCCTTACCTAGCAACTTTAAATGATCCCTATCTGTTCACACTGTCCAGAGCACAAAGGCTGTAGACAAGCAGCACCAGGTGAGGCAGGGGGGATTCTGCCACACTGCTTGTTACATGGTGATTGGGGGGATTCTGCCACACTGCTTGTTACATGGTGATTGGGGGGATTCTGCCACACTGCTTGTTACATGGTGATTGGGGGGATTCTGCCACACTGCTTGTTACATGGTGATTGGGGGGATTCTGCCACACTGCTTGTTACATGGTGATTGGGGGGATTCTGCCACACTGCTTGTTACATGGTGATTGGGGGGATTCTACCACACTGCTTGTTACATGGTGATTGGGGGGATTCTGCACTCTGCCTGTTATAGGGTGGCTGGGGAGATTCTGCCACAAGGTCTGTTATGGGAGATTGGGAGGGATTCTGACACACTGCTTGGTATAGGGAGGTTGTGGAGGAATTCTGCATACTGCCTGTTATAGGGGGATTAGGGCAGGATTCTGCCATGCTGCCTGTTATAGGGGGATTAGGGCAGGATTCTGCCATGCTGCCTGTTATAGGGGGATTAGGGCAGGATTCTGCCATGCTGCCTGTTATAGGGGGATTAGGGCAGGATTCTGCCATGCTGCCTGTTATAGAGAATTGGGTGGAATTCTGCAAACTGCCTATTATAGGGGGACTGAGGGGATTCTGCACACTGCCTGTTATAAGGGGATTGAGGGGATTCTGCATACAGCCTGTTATAGGGGTATTGTGAGGATTCTGCCCACTACCTGTTATAGAGGGATTGAGGGGATTCTGCCACACTGCTTTTTTTAAGGAGATTGGGGGGGAATATTGACACATTGCCTGTTATAGGGGGATTAAGGGGCGGGGGGAGATTCTGCACACTGCTTTTTATAGGAGGCTCCACAATCTGCCTGTTGGGGTTATTCTGCAAACTGCCTGTTATGGGGTGATTGGTGAGGCTTCTGTACACTGCCTGTTATAGGGGAATTGGGGGGGACTCTGCACACTGCCTGTTATGGGGTATTTGGGAGAGATTCTGCACACCGCCTTCGGCAATTGGGTCAATCTGGGAGGGGACATTTTAGCAACCATTTGGTTCAGAATTCTTTTCCCTTTAAAGTGTGCCTCTTGTGATCAGGTGTGTCTTATAGAGCAAAACTGTTGTATATATATATATATATCTGTGTTTATTTGCAGGCTTTCTCTGCCTTCTATTTTGTCATGGACTTTTTAAAAGTTACCAAGGGTAAAGTTTCTCTGGACAATGTGAAAGAAATTGTAGAGCGGCATTGTTCTAAACAGTGGAGTGAGGTAAGGAAAAAAGTAAATGCTCACTTGATACATGTGCAAGGCAAAGGTGCTCAGACTGACCTATTATTATTTTTTGTAAGTTACTGTAAAACCGCTTTATCTTTTTTTGTACTTAAGGTCAAGCAAGAGTCTGGAAAAATTAAGGAGAAGTATCTCAGTGAATATTGCTTTTCTGGAGTCTACATTTTAACCCTTCTTGAACTTGGTTATGGCTTTAATGCTAGTAACTGGGAAGACATCACATTCTTGGGCAAGGTAAGACATGTAGGGTTCAATTCAACTTCAGTGTGAAATGTTCCTGTTTTTTGAGAAAAAAATTTAGTTTAGTTCCACTTCTCAATAGAGCAATCCAGCGAGTGGGGTTAATTCAACTTCTCCAGTTTGAAACGATCACAGTCTTGTGTTCCAGTAGCAAGGGTTAATGGCCAGGCTCTCGGCTGGAGAGGTCATTGGGCTGCTTAGAATTAGCCAAAGCTGCTAAAGAGTTCCCCTGTTACATTGGAAGAGTCGTGGGACTTGTGGTCCATGGCCTCGATTCAATAAGAGTTTAAAAAATTCTCACGGTAGTAAAAAAAATCACTGTTACTGAATCACCAGATAAAAAGACAATGGGAGTCAATGGCAGCTTTTACTAAGGTGTAGAAAGGAGTAACCAGTTCTCTACTTTTCTTAGAAGTAAAGTAAAGTGTAATTGACCTTTATTGTTTTCCTAGTAGTTGATTCAGCAACAGTGAAATTGAAAAATTATTATTTTACATTTCAAAAGAGGAAAACAATACAACAGGACACCAAAAACATGCCAAAAATGGAGTTTCCCTTTAAGATCTGAACTTGGAAGGAAGTGCTACGGTAGATTGAATATCCTGTTTTGTTAGGGTGGGGGGGTGTCATGTGTTTTGCCTACAAGTGGGCCTTTGAAACCAAAAAGGGCAGGTGGCAAATAGTTACCTATTACACCTATTTACCTACATACCACCATCTAATACCTTATCATTTAAGCTGTGCAGGCTTTTCCACAATGCACTACAGGGTCCTTTTAGCTCCTTTCACTGGGTTTGAAGTTGTCATCACCATTTCTTCTATTTTACAACAGCACCTGACATAAAAGTTATTGTCTTATATCTTGAGAACCATAGCATAGGGGTAAGCAGGCCTGTGAGGAAAGAGTGCAATACTGTGTTGGATGTCATTTGTTGGCCCCCTTTACCACTCTCCCCCTACCTGAAGGTAATAAAATCCATTCCTCTTCTGTCAGATTGGAGTTCCATGGTGAAAAATAGGTTACCAGGCGATGAAATAATCCCCAACGTGCCTATTAAATAACCAAACAGTTACAGAATGGCAGAACTATCATGCCTAGTTTTGTTTAAACCATATTTGTGAGCTAGCAAGGCCAAGTAATACCATGTAACAGAGTTATGGACCAAGAACCTGGATCAGCCTGTCAAAGGGTAGAAAGGATAAACATCTTCCCCAGGTTGTAAGTGTCCATAGTATCAGCTGGATCTCCAAAGGCATATTCAAGAGTCAGGCTCTATATCTGATCATACACCTGCAATTCATAACTCTGCATTTAGCCAAAATCCAGAAGGACTTCAAACCTTTTTATTCATTATGCCCTTTTATTTTTAGTGCTTCTGTTAGCCGTTGCCTGTTTAGTTCTTGTATAACCCTTGTTTAAAGTGGACCAAAACCCACGGAGATCAGCCCAGGAGTCTGTAAGATTCCCGGGCCGCTTGATTCCCTCCCCCGGGGCATCCCGATTCTGTGTGAAACGCCCCAGGTTGCCCATAAACTCACCTTCTGTTCCGGTCCAACGGCGCATGCGTGAGCGGCGGCCACATTCCCACTATCCCTCTAACATGACGCGTGCTCGTGCCAGGCATTTGTGAATGCCCGGCACGGGCATGCTCCCTGTTAGAGGGTAACAGGGGATGCAGTTACCAGCGCGCTGGTAATACCACCCTCATCCTTTTTCTATTCTCTTAATTGAATGCAACTGTAGCTAAAAATGACAAGCTGAATCTCTATGTGCTCTATATAAGCAACACTTGCTCTTTCCAAGTTGCCTAATCTAACACACGATGCAACACTGCCATTTCTGTCTAGTGCCAGTAAGTGGCTCAGATTCTTTATCCCTTTTGTTTTTATTAAATAAATACTGCTGTATACACACCTAGTGGCAGCTTTTTACATGTCACCGATTGGACAACGTCTAATATGGATGGTCACTTGTGACACATGTGTGGTGCCATTTATCTGTTTGATTGGATCATTGTGATCATATCAACTGATTGGACAGTCCAAGCATCAAAGGTTGTATAAGGTTTTTAATTCCCTGTGATCCTCTTTTAATAGCAAAATGCAATAATATTCTTAGTATACAGTACGTCCTGCTCCAGATATAGTACTTACACTTGGGTTATCCTCCGCCAGATGGCGCTGCACTGCAGAGACATGCAAAACAGGCTCCTCTCGGCCCTCAAATACCCGAGGACCTCCCACAAATCCCCAGATTTCTCTACAGTGCTGACTGCGAAGACATGAAGTATCTCTCTCGCAGGTGAGCGGGGCTATCAAAGCCTGCGGCCCTGTTGGACTATTCCCACCCGTCCTATTTGTGATGTGCCTCCCAGCCTGGGCTGCGCTGGTTGGGTGAAGGTAGGCAGCACCACGCGTGCTTATGGAGCCATGCTCCACCGCAGTCCCCCACCAAAGGGTGGGCCCTGTACAAAGGGTCGCCATCCTCCCTCGTTCCCCCCGTAGCTCGGGGGGAAAGAAAGGGGGGGGATGTGGTGGTCTCAGTGTATGGTGTTTACACGCTTATGGCCTTAGTATTGTCCTTTGACTGGGATTCCTGGTGTCAGAGCCACGCTGTTTGCATTTTTATTGTGTATCTGTCGCCGCCGCGGGCACCTCTTTCCTTTACTGGATGTGCTGCGCCTCAGGTGCTGCGGCGTCTTCATTGGCAAATCATTTTTCTAAGTGTGTCATACACTTCGCTCATGACAACGTTGAAACTATCTCAGAGCTTCGCGCTCTTCGGGGGGACAGGGACCTGGTTTGGCGCGCTCCACGTCACAGCCCGCTCTGGCCCGCCCTTCGAGGTTCGCTTGGCGCCATTTTGATGCTGGTCGCACGCACGCGTGGTAGCGGTCCTCCTCCTCCTTTGGTCTGTAAGTGCTCTCGCGGGCGATTTTCATGATCCTTGATTACTGTGCATGGTTCTGATACCCTTTATTCCCATTATGTCTTTCAGACTGGTGAACACCATTGGCTTCTCCCGGCCCGGTGTAAAATTATAGCGGGCCTTGTAATATTCTCCCACTTCCCTAGCGGGTCTTTGGGGCATCCAGGGTTACTTATAGTGTAAATCCCTACTGGCATATTGTGCCTTGAATAATCACCATATGGAGGCATCTCAGAATTATGTGACCGGGTTCCCTCTGGGACAAGACCGGCTGTGTATAGCGTGTGGACAACCCCATGCTGATGCTGACAGGGCACGGGTCTGCGGACCCTGTGCCGAGCAAGCACTGGCTCTGCAATCAGGTCTGCCAGTGGCTGCACCTCGCTTCATTTCACCTATTTCCCCATGCTTAAATCTCACTCCTGCTGAGTCGCATATAAAGGGGGAGTCGCAGCCTGTTGCGTCTTCCAGACTGCCCACGGCTGAACAGATCATTGCGAGGTTGTCAGAGCGCAAGGGCCCTGGTAAGAAGCGGCACTTGACGTCTCCTGTTTCTGTCTTTCCTATGGGAACTGAGGAGTTTTCTACTCCGTGTGACTATTCCCCTTCTGAAGAAGGAGAGCTATTCTCTGACTCAGGCTCATCTGATGAGAGGCTGAGGAGTCATGACTATTCTGGACCTGAATACTGGGCCCAGTATGACACCTTGTTGATTAAGGTCTTTGAGGCTCTGTCTATCTCTCTCCCTGGTGAAGCTTCCAAGCCGAGAGGGGAGCGTTTCCATACAGCAACAGCACGTTTGGAATTCCTAGAACAGGCTCACTTCCATGCTCTTGTTCTCAAGGAATGGGAATCCCCCAGTAGACTCTCAGGGATCCCAGGGGATTGGGATAGGAAATACCCCTTTCCCCCTGAGGTGGTTAATTGCTGGTCATCTCCCCCCGTGGTGGATGCCCCGATCATTGGGGTTCCTAACCCCCCCCTTTATTACAGCCCCTGCTCATAATACCCTTCGGGATGCTGAGGACCGGCGCATTGAGCTGCTGGCCTCCCACACCTTTTCTTGTGCAGGGACGGCGTTGCGCCCGGTCTGTACCGCGGCTATTACTGCGGTGGCCGCTAGAACCCTCATCAGAAAGATGCTTGATCATCAACCTGATAATCTCCCCTGGGAGGTGTTTAATGCACTCTCCAACTGTGATGTGTTTGTAAGATTCATCCTATTAGCGTTGGACGACACCATTAGAATGTGTGCAAGAACTTCTGCCCTTGCGGTGGCTATACGTCGCTTGGTTTGGCTGCGACAGTGGGGTGCTGACGATGCTACTACAAAGACTCTTACTGGGCTTCCCTTTAGAGGGCTACGCTTGTTTGGGGCCCGTCTAGACCTGTTTGGCAAAAAGGGTAAGTCACCCCAACGTAGGCGGCCGTCTAGGCCCCCTCGGGGCAGGGGCACCCCTATTTCCCCCTTCCTTAGTGTTAAACAAGAACCAGGGGTGTCCTTCGGGGGGATCTCGTGCAGACTCCGGCCCCGGGAGCAGCAGACAACGCTCTGGCCCCTCCGGCGGGGCTAAGCCTAAATCTTCCACCAATCCCCCTCAAGCGTGATGGGGCACCCTCGCCCGTCTGGGTGAGGGGATGGCTGCGGCACGTTGCTTTTGTCAGGAGGCTTTACGCCTCATACTGGTGGATTCAGGAGGTTGTGTCCTCCGGATACAAGATAGAGTTTGCTGCGCGGCCTTCCACAGTTTTTATCAGGTCCCAGATACTCCTGGTCCCTGCCGCTGTTCAGTTGCTGGCACTGGCCATGCAAGGCCTGCGAGGTCTGAGGGTCACTTGCAGATTGCCCTTAACAGGCAGAGGCAGGGGCCGCTACACCAACATTTCCACAGTCCCCCAAAAGGATGGGTCAGGCTGGCCCATTCTGGATTCACAGCAATTCTCCAATTAGCTCTCAAGATGCTTATGTTCACATCCCTGTGCCTTCAGGACACAGAGGCTCTTCAGGTTCGTGTTGGAAGTCCAACACTGCTAATGGTGGCCTTGTTATCTGGCCTCTCTTCAGCTCCCAGAGTGCTCACTCAGGTGCTGACGGCGGTGATGTCTCTGAGGAGACCAAGGGGCGTCCACGTGATGACCTACCTGGACGTCCTTTCTCACTTCCCAGTCTCTACGTCAGGCTAAGTTGGATACCCGGCTGGTGGTGTCCATTGGGAGTCATTTGGATGGGTGATCAATCACCCCAAGTCCTCATTGTCCCCTTAAATGGTAACTCCATTGCTAGGAATGAATCTGGATTAGGTTCAAACCAGAATCTCCCCTTCTCAGCATTAAAGTGGGCAATCTTGTCACATGGGCTCAGTCCCTCATTGCTGTCCCGGTCCCTTCACCAGGCAGGGATGCAGCTGATGGGCCCGTTGGTGGCTTGCTCGGAAGAGGTCCCTTATGCTCAGTTCCCCTTGGGCCCTTCTGCGACTTCTATTGTTAATACAGGACAGGGATCCAGCATCCCTGGAGCAGGGTCTGTGGGCCTTCCCACCTGGTAAGAAGGTTTCTCTTAGAGTGGATGAACTCAAGGAACCTGTCTGGGCCAGTTCCTTCTTGCCCCGTCCTGGAAACGATAACCATGGATGCCAACCTATCAGGTTGAAAGGGGAGGGTTTCTTCTGAAACTCCCTGCGATTCTGGGGGTGGCGGGGCCCTTAGGAGGTCCTTACGCCTATTGATGGTCGAAACAGTGAGCGTTTTCAGTTGGTTCTATCTCGCTTGACTCCTTCCCTTCTGGGCCTGCCAGTTTGGGGGCGCTCGGTCTGTCTGACGACAGTGTCCTACATTAATCATTGGAAGGGGCCTGGAGCTGGTGGTCCCTACAGGGAGGGTCTATGTTCCTAATCTGGGTGGAGACAATGTTCCCTGCATATCAGTGATATTCGCTCCGGTGGAGCCCCTCTGCGACAGGATGTGCTAATTCCTGTGTCGCTATGGAGTCCAACCAGTTGTGGATCTGTTTGTGTTCCGTCACTATCACAGGCTCTCGGCCTTTGTTTCCCTGTCCCAGGATCCTCTGGCAGTGGTCCGGATGCCTTAATAACGTCATGACAGGACGTTTGGTTCCGTATGGCTTTCTCCATTCCCCCTGCTAGGCAGGGTTCTGCATAAGATTGCTCTGGTAAGGGGACCAGTGATTCGGGTGGCCCCCAGGTGCCCTAGTAGAGTGTGGTTTGCAGACATGGTACCGAGGACTGTAGTTTTTCTGTACCTTTTGCCAGGAGTGCCAGCTCTGATCACTCAGGGCCCCCTTTACGTCACTCCAATCTACAGTCTCTGGCCTAGTCGGCCTGACTGCTGAAACATCCATCTTGATGGAGACCGGCTTATCTGTCTCAGTGATTGAGACTATGGGGAGGCTAGGAGCAAGCTTCTTCCTCTTCTTCTTCTTCTATCTGTTATAGGGTATGGCATACCCATATTGATTGGTGTGAGTCTAGGTTTCTTCCCTGTTGGGTGTTCTCGGTTCCCAGGGTTCTAGAGTTGGTTCAGCATGATTTGGAGTTGGTTCTCCAACTCAGTACTCTGATGGGTCAGGTTCTGCCCTGTCCACCTTGCCTTAGTGGTCTCTGGTTCGGTCTTCCTTGACATCTTTCAGGGGCTACTCATGTGCGTCCCCCATGTAATCCTATGGTCCCTGCCAGGATTGGATTTTGCCTTTTCTTCTGTCTGCTTGCAGGGTTTTGTCCCTTTGGTCCTATTCTCTATGCCGTTTGGCTGTTCTTACCCTCAAGGTTGTCCTTCTGGTGACTGTTACCTTGGTCAGGCGTGTGTTAGCGGGCGGTTCGGTCTACCTAGCCCCCATTCCTTGAGATACACCAGGATAAGGTGGTGTTCCGCCTGAAGCCGGACTCTCCGCATCAGATGGTGTCTTATGTTCATTGATTCGAGATATTGTTCTTCCTGCTGTGCCTTTTTCCTAGCAACGCTGAGGAAAGGGTTCTGCATTCCTTGAACAGGTGTTGGAAGTTTTTCCTTGGTAGTCTCTGTGTCCCTTAGGATGGTCCTTGGTGCCTATGGTCATTACATCCTGAATGAGCCCGGTTTCTGTCTGCTTTCGGGGAGTTGGGCGGCTTTGGCCCTGGTCATTTCTTAATTGATGTTCCTTTTGGTACCTGGAAGGGTCTTTTGGCTTCTGCCAAGTCTTCTGTTAGCGATTGGATTCGTCAGGCTGTTACTCAGGCCTATTCCAACAAGGGGAAGAATCTTCCTTTTCGCTTTGATTCTTTTTCTACTCGTGCTTTGATGCCTCTTGGCTTTTCAGCACCAGGCTTCTGTTGAACTGGTTCGCTAGGCCACTACCTTGGCCTTCTGTTCATACCTTTGCAAACAAGGTTGATGTTACGGCCTCAGCTCATGCTTCTTGGCCGTATGGTTGCAGGTGACAGTGGTTTTAAACTGTCTGCTGTTGTTTTTGTTGGGGGATCCCACCCTACTTTATGGACACTGCTATTGGATGTCCCAAGTGTAAGTACTATATCTGGAGCAGGACGTACTGTATACTAAGAATAATACAATTCTGTGAAATACTCACCTGTAGAATTGATATTATTTGTATACAGTTCGTCCTGCTCCACCCCACCCTGGTTTTTGCATTATTCTGGATCCCCTGTATGGTGATTGTTACCATTGTTATAGTTACCAGTTTTTTGGTGATTAATTCTCCCAGCTTCTTGTTCACTGCTTTTCAATGCTGGGGATTTGTGGGAGGTCCCCGGGTATTTGAAGGGCCGGGAGGAGCCTGTTTTGCATGTCTCTGCAGTGCAGCGCCATCTGGCAGGGGATAACCCAAGTGTAAGTACTATATCTGGAGCAGGACGTACTGTATACAAATAGTATCAATTCTACAGGTGAGTATTTCACAGAATTGTATTTTTTTATTGTATTGATGGTTACAATGTATCTTTCCCAGATCCATGGCAATGATGCTGGATGGACCCTGGGCTACATGCTGAACCTCACCAACATGATCCCCGCTGAGCTGCCTTCTTCACCTCCTCTGTCACATGGCGGTTACATTGGACTCATCGTCTTCTTTTCTGTTTTCTTACTATTTATCATTTTGACTTGCTGGTTGACATTCAGAAAACCCAAATGTCTACAGAAGGGAATAATCTAAAAGTCACTTGATAGCCGATCACGAGAGATAACCTGCAAGCTACCCTGAAGAATTGGCTTGCTGTGGATTTGTTTATGGTGACTTTGCAGAAAGCATTGACCAATCAGAACTGGGAGAATTAGCTCTGCTTCAAGGGACTCTATGAGCTGAGCATGCACCCCAGGGCTATTGTTTTTGGACAGGTCATATTATTGACTTCATATTAATGAAGGGAACAAATACATCCTTCTCAATAGAAGGATGGAAGACTGTGAGGAGGGGACACTTAGCGATGAACACAGCTACAGCCGTTGTGTTCCAAACTACAAAAAAATAAACTGATCTCAGGTTACGTCATATAATTAGCTCTATTATTGTATTTTTATAAGTCCTCTTCATTTATAATAGGTTACGTTATTTTGTCCTTGTCAAAAAGCCATAGCAATCCTCCTCTGTACCCAGAATCGTTACATTTATATATAAAAAGAGAAAAGCCATTCCAGCGTCACTGTGGTGTTTGCGTGTGACTGGACACTTTTTGTCATAAATTCCCCAGTGGTTATCTCCACTATGGACTGAAATGACTGTACAAGGATAATTATTGTTTCATGCAGTGCACTTTTTATACCTTCCAAACCCTCATATAGCTAGCACTAACAAAACCATTTTTAACTAATAATCTAATAATTTAATCACAACATAACATTAATGAAAAATAACACTGCCATTGCCACACAACTCCCATGTGACTAACATATCTATCAGTAATTCTATCATATCTATCAGTAATTGACTGACTAACAGGCTGATTCATCACTAACGCCAGGTAGCGACCGATGAGCGTCTGTAGCAGGCATTTCAGAGCGCCCGCTAATAGTCGCTGTGTTCAGCCGTGAGTCGCTAATTCAGAGCACCTCCATTAATGATGAATACATTGTGAGGAGTCGCTATTTGATCAGTACAGCGCTGTATGGGAGCGCATGTCAGCGACTGGTCAGTGCGACCGACTCACAACATATTCATTAACAAAACAGCCTCACAAAACTCCGACGCTGAAAAATGCTTTTCCAGGCCAGAAGAGGTCATAACATTATTTGAGCAAAACAAAAACCATGTTTAAAGAAAAATGAAAGAACGTCTATTGAAATGTATGGGAGAGCGACAGGTAGCGAGAGGTCATACCTGGCGCTCTTCAAGGCTGAACGCCGGCGCTGTTCGCTGAGGCTGGGATAATGATGAATCGGACGCTACATGGCGTTATCCCAGTCGCTCAACAGATGCTTGATAAATGTGTAATTGCGTGCCGTGTCCGGCGTTCACCTGTCGCAACCTCTCATTTACAAGGCACTACCTGACGCTATCCCTCCCAATGAATGCGCAAGCCACTTCTTACGGCAAATGCATTCACCGAGCTCTCCTGCTAGAAGAGCAGTGTTACCTGCATTTCTAACCACTAAGAATAAGCACCTTAATCATAACCACCACACAGCAATTCAGCTGACCAACACATACCCTCCCCAGAGCAACCAGAGCACTTTCTTACATCGGACCAAAATCACAAATGAAATTTGCTCCGCTAACCTTACCTTTAGGGGTCATGCCGACTCGGAGCGGTGGTAGATAAGCAGAAAAGCTTTGTACCGGTATGGTTGTCCTTATTTGAACCTCACGTTGAACCTTCACTTGAACCCTGACATCACCCTATCCTTAGTCTATTATGTCTTTACCCCCCCCCCCCCCAGAATGCCTACTCCATTTATTGTAATGGAGGGGGCGTACTGAGGCCAAGTGTGTCGAACCCACCTTGGCACACCCCCTCCATTGCAATGATTGGCGTAGGCATATGGGGGCTTTATGAATGCTGCCATTATAAGGTGCCAGTGCTAGAAGATTGGATCGCTGGCTCTGCACCATGAAGATGCCGGAGCTGCACAGGAACAATGGATGAGCTGTGGTGAGTATAGACTTTTTATGTTTCGGCCTGGACAATACCTTTACATTCTTGTAAGTTTCTGCCATTGTACTATGGACATATGGAACCATGAAGATATCAAGTATGAGGAACAGGAGAAATTGGAACTTCAATTATCACTAGAACACCGTGCTGCTGCTGTGAAGTTAGAGGAATAATTTACATCCAAAACGTTCACTAGGGAAACATGACTTATTTTAATTTACTTTTAAAGTACGTCGGAAGTAAACCTTAAAGCGCAACAAAACCCAGGGCGGCCTGTCCTGGAATCCCTGGGGCATCATAAATTAGGATGCCCTGCTGTGTGAAACCCCTGGGCTCGTTGATATTCACTTTCCTTACCCGTTCCAACGGTGCAAATGCAGGCCCACAGCCTTTTGCAGTGCCTATGTAATTTGTAATCTGCTCAGATTGTTTACAAGAGCGACGGAATCTCCTGCATCTTCGCGCTGGGATGCGCATGTGCGAGCAGCGCCGCTCCATTCTATACCTTTAGCAGGGCGTACGCCCGCTCCAGCCATTCACAAATAAGGCCGCCAGCGCACTGGGGTCTGCTTGTCAGGACTAGACTTAGACAATCCTTAGACAAGTGGGTGGGAGCGGATCCGAGCACGCTGATTGGACTGGGGAGAGGTGAGTTAGTTTGGGTGACCTGGGGGTTTTACACAGCCAATGACCAAAACCCAGGATAGTCAAAATCCTGGGATTTGGTCCACTTTAAATAATTGGTTTTACAGCAAAAAAAAAAATTGTGCAGGAGCAAAGAGTGGCCACTAGGTGGCACTGAAAACTTGGTGATTAAAGGGACCCTACAGCATTTGTCTGGTTCAGCCTGAGCTTTAATTGAGACTTCTGGAAGTGCAATAGGTGCCTGAGTGGTCCTAAATGCTGGCTAGAAAAAGTCTATTTTAAAGAACTTTTAGAAGTGCATATACATATAATATATATATCAGTAAAATGCCTCCTTTGTGTAAAACAAATCACTCCTGCCTCACTCTATGCCTCAGAGAGACTGGTGGTCCACTTAGCCCTGTAGCAGGAAAGGGAATCCTGAATTAGGATGCTCTCCCATGCATATCCCCACAGCAAGCCCAATACAAGCAGCGGCACTTACCTGTTCCCATATTCCCTTGCCGGTTTGCCCCCCTACATGATGCTGGTGGCAAACCTGAATGTTTGCCAGACGTCATATGGGGTGGAAGAAAGTCAACAATACAAGGTAACACAAAAGTAGGTACGTGCTGCTCATTTATGGGATTTACAGGGAGCCAGTGCACTGCAGGGCATCCCAAATTGCTGCAGGCGTGCGACAAACTAAAGTCTTTTTTTCACATTGACTTTAGATTTGCTTTAAGTTCCAAGGGTTTTTTCCACTTTAATTCTAATATGATTTTTGCCCAGTCTAGATTTTGAAGTGCAAATTCTTGTCCTCCTCTTGCTTTGGCTCCAGTCACCCAAGATTGCAGAGGTGGCAATTTCTTTGTGGTTAACAATGTGCACTTTCATCTTATATTTCTGTTTACTGCTGCAAAACCTGCTACAAGCTTCCAGAATTTTCAGTAAAACTGGTGACTGTTACTGATTTGTTGCTCTCTGACAACGCACTGTTAAAGTGGACCAACACCCAGGATTTTGACTATCCTGGGTCTTGGTCCAGGATCGGGGTGCCCCGCTGTGTGAAACCCCCCCGATCACCCGGAAAACTCACCTCTCCCCGCTCCCAGCGCGGACGGACAAGCGATCTGACAGCAACGGACAAGCGGCTCCTCCGCCGCCGCCTCCCGCGCGTCACTCTTGACACGCGCGCGCGCCGGCCATTCACAGACGGCGGGCGCGCACACGTCTAGAGGGGCGCGAGGAAGGCGGCAGCGGCCGGCCCCCGCCGAAGACAAGGTAAGGGGATTTGGGGCGTTTGGGAGGGTTCCACCCCGTGGGACATCCCGATCTCGGATGTCCCGCGGGGAGGGAGGTGATCTTATAGATTCCCGGGCCGATCACGGGAGGGTGATGGTCCACTTTAACTTTGAAAAGAGTGAGGCAGAATTGGGGTCATTTTAAAGAGAAACAATACACCCATTTTTTACTTTTCGGGGGGTTGTTCCTCTCAGTGGGAGCATCCTGAATTGGGAGGCCCTGCTGTGTGTATCCCCCCGGGTCGCCCCATTCATTCACCTTCTTGTCACTCCCACAGCGCAGGCTCGAGGGCGAGAA
Source organism: Gastrophryne carolinensis (assembly GCA_027917425.1). NCBI lineage: Eukaryota > Metazoa > Chordata > Amphibia > Anura > Microhylidae > Gastrophryne > Gastrophryne carolinensis. The sequence continues at coordinate 496,710,430 of CM051235.1, forward strand.
CAAGTGTGCTGATTGGCTGAGCGGCCTACTCAACCACTCAACCACTCAGCCAAACAGCGCCAAAGGAAGCCGAGTGCGCCTTCAGCAACATTCCTTGCTCACTTTCTAGCTGCCGCATGGGGGCATGGCTAGAGGTGAGCTGAGAAGTGGCCGTGGCACAGAGACACGGCGAGGGCTCTGAAACAAGGTGAGTGAAACAGGGCTTCTGGGGGGGTTTACACAGCGGGGCATCCTAATTTGGGATGCCCCAAAGAGTGAAACTCTGATGACCCAATGTTCCTCTTTAAGGCAGACAGGTAAGCCAGCGCACCTTCCATCTACTCAGTTCTGTCATTTAATCTTTTGGGGGCAAGTATTGTAAAGAGGGGGGATTCTTGTTCACTCTTTAAAAATCTTTTTTTGGGAGCTGGGGGGATTCGTATACACATATATTTTAGGGAATGTGGGGGCAACTGTGTTTGCTTTGCTTTGTGGAACTTGGGGATGAGAGGGAATCTACATGTTCTTTTTTTGGGGGGAGAGCACATTGAACCATCAGGTATGATGCGTTGCAGTGTCAGGGAGGTAAGACACTTATACTGTGATTTTAGGCTCGGCCTGGACAGTTTCTTAACCTGTAGGAGCATCTTAAATCCCTCTTGTTAAAATGAACCTTAAGGGGGCACTATTGTGAAATTGTGTAATATAAATAATCCATATAAACCTGTCGCCTAATGAGAGGAGGGGTCACTTATACACACAAACTAAATGAAACTCCTGCCAAGCTTGTGGTTATCCTCTCCTGGTAAAAATAAATCCAGGGGTGACAGGTTTAGTGTATCAGGGGGAACAGAGCCTATCACCCCTGATTTCATCTTCCTTCCATTACAATACATAAAAAGATGGATATTTCTTGATCCTGGGTATATAAGTGACCTCTCTTCCCACCAACCAGCATATTTATATGGATTTTTAGCATTGGGCCATTTTTCGCGATAGGCAATTATGACTTGCAGTCCGATAATTCGTTACTGAAAAACAGAAGTTCATTTACCAGGGTGGGTATCATTGCCAAATGTCCAGAGCAGCACAAAATCCTGTGCAGTAACATTTCTAGTGCCTGTGACTAGAGAATGAACTTCCCAAATTCTATTGTGGCTACTGCAAAAAGGAAATGAGTCAAAATCTTTACTGTGAGGTCAGAAACCACAAAAAAACTGGACACTCCATAACCCAGAGCACATACATTAAACCAACCCTTGCATCCAATGCAGACTTTTTACTTGTGTTCAGTGTATTAGTATATTGTTGCATGTATTAGCTTTATTTGTTCTATACAATATCTGCAATACCTACTTTTGTGTACTGTGCTTTACTGTGTTGTGTTAAGCTGTTTGAGATTTTTTCTATTATTATTACTACTATTTCTATTATTATTCTTCTTATTATTATTCAATATTATTATTCTATATTATTCTATCATTATATTTCTATTATTGTTATTGCTAATATCTTTGTCGGAGCCAGGTAAGGTGTGGTGGTTGACTGGAGGTCCGCTGTAAGTATTCGTTTAATGAAGTCCCAGTTTACTCTGGCAAAGTCCTTGTTGCCATTGGTCGACAGCAACAGAACGGGTGCATTGTCAAGTTTGGCTGTTTGTTTCTTTTCATTTTTGAGTGACACCTTTAGGGTTTGAGATAATCCAAAAAGGACTAAAATGATAATTCGATGATCTGGAATTTATCTCTGCCAACCCGGTTGAACAAAGAGTGATTGGTTGCTATCACATATGGAGCTCCACGTTCCTTGTATGCTGCTCTAGCCGATGGTTGTACACTATGTTAGTATGTGGTACACAGCATCCTTTGTCATGCCACAGATCTGACGTATTAATTGCTATGGCAACAGAGCACATTTCACAGTTTATGTAAGTAAAATTCTGACTCACGAACCCCTATTATAAATGAGCAAGCCTTAAAGAGGAACATCGTGGGAGGTTAAAACCTCCCCCAAACCTCACCGATCTGCTGCCCCCCTCCGGTTTTATCTTTGGGCAATGTTTACTTACCTCACCAGGGAATCCATCCTCTGGGTCCCTCGGATTCCGGACGACCCGACGGGCGGCGCCATCTCGCATCCCATCAGGCACTGCATGTGGTCTTCGATCTTGTGCCTGTGCAGTGCACATGAATGGGAAGCAATGGAGCCGCCTGAAATCTTGCGAAACTTCGCTGAGTCGTGTGGGACTTTGAAGAGCACAGCATCATTTACAGACAGCTAAGCGGGCAGGGGGCAGAGGATCAGGTACTTAAGCAGCCAGATGTCGCTGCAACAGGCAGCAGCGACATCCAAAGGGTAAGTAGGGGCTTATGGGGGGGAATCGCCCCCTCTTTAAAGGGACTATCCAGGTAAGTAAACAAAAAACCTTACTCAATTTTTTTCGCCACAGCTCATCTGTCCTAGTCTAGTTAATAGAGAAGAGGTCTGCCTGCTGAAGGACTCGATTTTGGGACTAGGATAGATCAGCTGCAGGGGACAGAGGGTAAGCTTTTTTTTCATTTGCCTAGACAGACCTGGTGTGTTGTGTTGTTTCCCACCCTTGTGTTATGCCTAGACAGACCCGATTTCTGAAAAGCTGATGCAGACACGCTCGCAGCTAAAGTTGTTCAGGGATGCGTCTGGCGGGGCACGCTCAATTCAGCTTTCTTGCCGCTCAGAGCCATGGGAACAAGGAAAAGGTGACTTTACCAGCGATCATGGGTGATGCACAAAAAAGGGAATTTCAAATATAGTGAAAATCTTAAGTTTTGTTCCTCTTTAAGCTGAAAAAGAAAAAAAAATAGACATTATAAAACAAACCGTGTTAATGAAGACAGGCTTCTTATGTTCCTAAATCCTGCCATCTGCAGTAATGCTAAAAGCTCTAAAATACTATCTAATGGCTACAGAAGCTGCACAAGACTGATGCTCTGTTTGTGGTTCCGGCAGGGTCCAAGAAGGTTTGCGGTGGCCTAACCCACTATTAGCCTTTGGATTAGACAGATTGTGTCTCAGGCCTATTTTGCCATGGGTAAGGATCCACCTTTTTGTGTGACAGCTCACCCTACTAGAGCTGTGCATGTGTCCTGGGTCTATCGGCACCAAGCTTTAGTGGGCCAGGTGTAAGGCTGCCACCTGGTCATCAGCCCACAATTTCTTCTTTCTTCAATGTGGGCAGGCACGCATCCGCAGACGTGGTGTTCGGGAGACAGGTGCTTCAGGCGGTGGTTCAGTTCTCAGCTGAGGTCTGATTAGTCTGCTTCCATTGTTAAACATTGGCACTTGTTGCACAGTCTCTTCTGTGGTTCATGGGATTCACGTGTTGTGTTGTTTCCGACCCTTGTGTTATTCTTCGGACATCCAAATCCAAAGGGTAAGTGTCGTTGCCTTTGACTTTGTATTGGCCGTTGAGGTTCTCAGGCCTTGTTTTTTGGGGGGGTTTGAACATTCTTCCCAAGGTTCCAGTCTCAACTTGGGGAGAAATCTAGGAAGTCAGGCTCTAGACCTGCCGACGGGAGAAGTCAGCTTTAGCTACAAGCAAGACCCAAACGGCATCTCTCATGAAATTAATGAATTACACACACAATTACTACAGTGTGCCTCTCTCCACTGATTAATTAATTCCATGGGCAGTCCATATTTTAATCAGAGCCAAGAAAAACGACACTCATGAAGGCCTCCCCAGCAGATTCTGGCACGGGAGACAAATTGCCAGCACATGGTTGTGAACAAGCAGGGTAGCTCGTTCGGAACTGCATCAGGGTGCCTGCACAAATTTGATGGTAGCAATTAAGGAAGAAAGGAGAAGCAGCAGCTAAACATGGCAGCACTTGTCAGAAATGTGGGAAGCAGGACCAGCATCGTGACACCATATTTCTGTTGCAGGCATGGACATGCACTGCTCGTTATCTTACTATCCCTTGGGTGGGAGCCTTAACTAACCTATTTAAACATACCGCTAAAAAGAATTTCTCTTTGATTATGGTCTGCCACTGCACTTGCAGTACAGAGAGAATTGCACTGAATGATTCTGTTTTACTGCCATCTGTTGGCCAAAACATATGCTGCAATACAGCTATGTACAGTATATAAAGAACGTAAGTGTATGTGGATCTCTCCCCTGTATAACCCAGCCAATTAGAACAAGAAATGACTGCCACAGCTCCAGTCAGTTTACTGTAATTCCATTAAAATCCAAAGCAAAATATGCATGACATCCAAGCCACATTAAAACCAGTAACGAAAGGTAGACCCACATCCTGAAATCCATGATGCGTTTCCGGTCTGGGGGGATTTATTCATACAAAGCTATGTAGCTAGCTTAATGTGTTATGAGACCAATGTGGTAACTCATAACCGCATAGCAGCATAACTCAACATCTCTTCCTGGAACACATTCTACATCTGTAAATATATAAATAATATATTTATATACATGTGGACAAATAGTGGGTAAATTAACTTGATACTGACTTGATACAGTCATTTGCCAGTAGTTAATTTACTAAGACAGGAGCCAAAACAAATTGTGGTTGAACAACAAAAATAAATAAATAACAAAAAAAATGATGAAACTGACCTGGACAAAATGGTGACTCCCCTAGAAAATATTGAAAAGAATTTAACTTAAGGGTCTTGTTAAAACTAAGGTGTGCCCTGTAATTAGCACCACATGTCCTCACACATGTATTCAGTCAGCCTGCATATTATGGAGAAACAAGTTTATGGTAAAGAACTTAATGTCCACTTCCACAGGAAATTGGATGATAATTGCTTCGTGGAACCAGTCATGCTAATCAAGAGATGAATAAATATTCGCTCGTCGGACCAGCGTCCTATCGCTTTGACAAGCAGCAAATTTAATGTTCGTCAAGGCAGGTGCCCTAATTAATGATAATGGGGAATTAGTCACTGGGGATGAAGAGAAGGCGGAGCTGTTAAATGGATTCTTTGGCTCTGTGTACACAAGAGAGGAACAAGGAGCCAATACAGTTCTTAAAAAAATCAGCTCAGTTATCTCACCAACCCTGTTCTTGATCTTAAAAGACTCACTAACAACTGGTGCCAAGGGATTGGCGCAATGCAAATGTGGTGCCCATTTTTAAAAATGGCTCTAGGTCTTCCCTGGGCAATTACAGAACTGTAAGTTTAACATCTATTGTGGGAAAATTGCTTGAGGGGCTATAAAGGGACTACATACACGAATATGTAACTATCCATAATATTATAAGTGACAACCAGCACAGTTTTTACTAAGGACAGAAGCTGCCAGAATAACCTGATTGGCTTCTATGAAGAGGTGAGTAGAAGCCTGGACAGAGGGGCGGCAAAAGCATTTGTCACTGTCCCCTATAGACACTTATTGGGGAAATTGAGATCTTCAGGATTAGAAAATACAGTTTGTAACTGGATTGAAAACTGGCTGAAGGATCATGTACAGAGAGCTCTGCTTAATAATACCTACTCTGAATGGTTACCGGTTGTAAGAGTTGTACCCCAGGGTTCAGTGCTGGGTTCCCTATTATTCAGCTTGTTTATAAACGACATAGAAGATGGAATTAAATGCATCGTCTCTACTTTCGCAGATGACAAAAAGATATATAGTACAGTGTAGTCTATTGAAGATGTTCACAAGCTTCCAGCTGACTTGGACACTTTGAGTGTCTGGGCATCCACTTGGCAAATGAAGTTCAATGTAGAGAAATGTAAAGTCATGCACTTGGGGTCTAATAACCTGAAGGCCACATATGTCCTCTGGGGAGTAAAACCGAGAGAAACACTTATTGAGAAGGATCTGGGGGTACTGGTAGACCCAGATTAAATAACAGCATAGACCAATCTTTGCTTAGGGCTAGGTTACCCTGCGAAAATATTAGGGCTCAGACTGTGACCACACCATACAGTTGTTATAAATTCAGAAAATATCAACATGAAAATATCTGTTTATTATGCATGCTTTGAGAAAGCCGTGTAAAGGCGAAACATGATACATGTCTGCCCCCCTTTTTTTGAAAATTGATGCAATACTGAATGGTAATCTTTATGAGTGCCTTTGAAGAAAGAATTGTAATGTACAGTGTATTGTGCTAATGTATGAGTTATGAAAGTCCTCATAGCAGGCAATTGTTTTTAATGTACTTAATAAATTGAAACTGAATTTATAACAACTGTATGGTGTGGTCACAGTCTGAGCCCTAATATTTTCGCAGGGTAACCTAGCCCTAAGCAAAGATTGGTCTATACATGAGGGCCGGGCTATGTACCAACCAGGACATAAGCATTAGGGGTTTTCTGGAGTGGTCGCTATATTATGAGCACAAATAGTGGTTCAAAAGTTAGCTTGTATAAATAACAGCATGCAATGTCAAGCAGCTGCTTCCAAGGCCATGGCACTGCTGCGCTCTCACCTGGAATATCTCACCCAGCTCTGGGCACCCAGAAGTAAAGGGTGCAGAGGAGAGCCACCAAACTAATAAGAGAAATAAAGGATCTTAGTTATGAGGAAAGATTAGGAGAATAAAATCTGTTTAGTCTTGAGAGGAGAGGGGGGGGGCATGATTAACTTGTATAAATATATAAATGGGCAATACACAAAATACAGGGAAACGCTTTTTCAGGTAAAATTCTCTCTAAAGACAAGGGGGTACTCCCTTCGACTGGAAAAAAATTAATTTAATCTCCGGAGGCGACAATCATTTTTTACCATAAGAACTATCTGTGGAAAAGCCTCTCACAGAAGCTTGCTACGGCATCAACCATATAAAATAACTTCCCCTCCCCCCGAGAGGGGTGATCTCACAGATCTACCAACTCTTAGATGCAGAACAAGAATCGGACCCTCCCTTTTGTGGTGATTGGGAGAGGGACATGGGTAGAGGGTTCACGGCAGAAGAGTGGGGAAAAATATTCTCACTCGCCTACAAATCATCAATCTCAGCACAAATTCAAGAGAGCAACTACAAATACTTAACCAGATGGTACTATACTCCAAAAAGACTAGTGTCCATGTTTCCAAGTTCCTTGTCCGTATGTTGGAGATGTGAGACGGGAGAAGGGTCACTCTTCCATATCCTATGGTCCTGTCCTAGGATCACACCATTTTGGACGAAAGTGTCGTAGATCATGACCAGGGTCACGGGCTCGCAAGTTCCGTGTTGCCCGGCGCTCATGCTTCTGTACCATACTAACAGTAGCATCACAGAAAATCGGTGTTGAGGCACATGATCAATGCAGCAAGAGCGTTGCTTCCCAGGTCATGGAAGAAATATATCCCAACAGAAAAGGACTGGATTGGAGAGGTAGAAAGAACAAAGGAGATAGAAGAGCTGACAGCAGCTGTGCAGGATAAAGAGAACCAGATCATATGGAACTCATGGCACGAGTTTCGAGTAGAGTAATAACTAATCTCATATCTTCCTCAATCACCTGGTGTCCCTCACGGGCCATGGAGGGGAGCGGTGAGTTGTTCTATGACTCCTGGAGGGGGTCCCCATTCCCTGTCTTCCCCCCTCCCGCCGACAGCAGGACCTGCAGATGTCGTGCTTCCCCCACCCTTTTTTTTCTTTTATTTCTTTTCTCTATTTCTCCCTCATTCTCTTTTATCTCTTTCACTCCCCCTTCCTCTCTCTCCTTTATCTTTCTTTCCTCTCTGTAAATTCCAGTAGGTCTAGCTTAAGTGCGGAGATGCTGCCGACCAATCCCTAGACCATCAAAAGACTTGAACCTAACTTAAAAGACCCCTGGCCCAAGGAGAGGGGAAATCAATTAGGCCCCCTGGTGCACAGGTGGGGACCAGAGTGGTGACCGCTTGGTTAAAAAGGCGAACAGAATCCAAAACCACTATAGAGATGGGTTGGAGCGGGAGGAGCAAGTGTTTGCCTTGGGACTCCCTGCAACGCCCAAACATCAGTGAAATGCTAAAAGGGAGTAATCATATCTATGTCGGGAGGGAAGAGAGGATGCAGCGGTGGAGAGGGCCCCAAGATGGCGGACAGCCTCCTACAGGAAACCCCGGGAGCGGTGGGACGGCGGGCGGGAGACTCGCCGCTCTGCCCTGCGATCGGGACCCCCAGAGAGGATAACCAGGGTGGAGTAACCTTGCGACATGAGGACCCCACAGTGGAGGATCTGAAGGAGACAGGAGGGCGCGCAGCGTCGCCCCCGCGGCTGCGGGCGGAGGGCAGACCGAGAAGGAGGACTGGTGCCGGGAGCCATCAGAGCGTGGAGTCCGGTGCGGAGGAGGTGATCGGGTGCGCCGCCCCTCCGCAGCAGTTACAGCCCGGGGATCGGGGAGGTGGAGAGGCGCGGCTGCAGCCTTCCTCCGGCCCCGCTGTCAGTGAGCACGCCGCTCCCCCGCAGCGTCTTCAGTCCGGGACTGGGGAGAGGGAGTGACGCGGCAGCAGCCTTCCCCCGGACCCGCTGTCACCGATCATCATCAGGCGGCAGGGGGCGAGACGGGAGAGGAGACCTGCTGTGGTCAGGAGAGAGAAGACGGGGCACCGCCGTCCCTGCAACACCGGAGAAGAGGAGGTGAGGTCTGCGTCTGGCTCCCCGGGCCCCTCCAGAATACAACCAGGGAGTGACACTGGGGGGATCAGTATCCAGCTGCAGACAGCTTCACCAAGCACATTGCCGGCTATGGAGAAAAGGCAGCAAGGGGGCGGACTGGGCAAAGAGAGTACCAGCATGCTTCCTGGTGGGAACACAACAGCTGTGCCGTATAATGCAGGTCTCCACAAGCATACCCCTACACACATGACGCGAGGGGGGGCTCCCACACCTGAGCCAATGAGCATCGACCCGGGGGGAAGGGGACTACCTTCCCGAATTTACCACGAGGAACCTGGGGGGGGGGAAGACCCGAGAACAGCGGGATGAGACCGCCTCGACGGGCCGAAAATAATGGCTTGCCGCAGGTTGGGGTAGACGACTGTCCCAGCTCCCCAACAGCATCGTCGGCTTCCCCTTGCTGGTCGCGCAAATCCCCCCCGCACAGCCCAGTCCTATGTGACCGCGAGGACACGGGCATGTTGGATCTCGATCAGCACAGCATCAGAGCTCTCCTATCATCTTATCTATCACCCACTAGGAAAGATTTTGAAACCTTCATAAACAGAATGGAGTCCACTCTCCGGAGAGAGGTAGACGAAGTATCGAAACAGGTGCTGGAGGTGGGAGATAGGGTCACAGCCGTAGAACAAGTGCAAGACTCGGTCCAGCAACGTTTATCCACTATCGAAAGAGCGCACACCGCCTTAGAAAGAGCCCAAGTAGAATCATCGCAACACATAGCCAATATCCTACTCCACCAAGATGACATGGAAAATAGGGGGAGAAGGAATAATATTCGCATAAGGGGGCTCCCTGAATCCCCAGAGAATGCCAACCTGTCTGAGATTGTGACCCAAATCTTCAACCTGGTTCTTGACCGTCCACCGGAGGAAGCAATTGAACTAGACAGGGTTCACAGGGCTCCGGGACCCAGGAATTCAGATCAGCGGAGACCCCGAGATATCATTTGCCGTGTTCACTTTTATAAAATAAAGGAAGAAATCCTGAGACTCGCCTGGGTCAAGAAAGGCATTTCTTTTAAGGGGTCTCAGATTATATTGCTAACCGACCTGGCGCGGTGTACACTACAAATGAGGAGGATCCTGAAGCCCCTCCTAGAAAGTGCAAAACAAGCTGGTGCCACCTACAGATGGGGACATCCCTTTCATCTTATTCTCCAGCTGTGGGGTCGAAGCTTTACACTCCGCTATCACTCTCAGCTACTGGAGGCGTTCGAGTTTCTGGGGTACCCTGGCGTGGAGCTGGAGAACTGGCTTTCTCCCTCGCTGGGCCCCATCCGGGCGTGGTGGGGCGGGGACGGAGGGCGTGACCCGCTACCCAGAAGAAGCAGAGGGGTCAGACCCAGAGTCCACAACGGCGCCAATGACTGGCAATAAACAAGGTTTTATCGGACTGGTTTACCGCTGATCTAGTCAGGTTGAACTTGCACAACCGGTTGCTGATCTCAATAATACTACCTTGAGAAGAGGACATGACACGTTCTTTTCTGGCTGATGGCGTGCCTTGGTCCTGAAGCCGGTGCGGCTGGGGGTTGGGGGGGGCGCCGCCGAGGTGTGAATTGCGCATAGAATATCATGGTGTGGGCTCTTTTGCTCCGATCAGCTCGGCGGGGCGTCCCCTCTGCCTCCTGCCCCCCCCGGGGGTTGGTCTCCCAATTGCAGACGGCCTATAGTCGGCGGTCGGTCCGCTCTGTCGGAGGGTCGCCACGGCGAAGGGCAGGCTGGGGTCTCACTGATGGTAATTTAGTTGACAGAGTGAGGGATTGGCGGGCACAATGCCTTGTCTGTGATGGGCTTCCCCCCTGGACTGGGCCTCTAAGGGGTCCGGGCCTCGGGACAATCCCGTCCGGACCAGTCGAAAACAGAGACTCCATTATTGTTACTCTAAAATGTTCTCAATGTTAATACTGTTTTATCTGTTTCAGTTGTTTAGCAACCTAACTACTTGGGCTTTAGCTGACGAAGTTTAGGAATTACAAGAGCAAAGTTTTGTTAGTAATGGGCTTATCTCCAGGCCTAGGTCTATGTTAGGCCCGGGCCTCAGGATAACCTCTCAGTTCTTGGATGGGGCGCCTTATGTCGGCTGCCACTTTCCACTTCCCCCATTGCATAACCTCCTGAGCTCTCCCAGAAAGTGTTTGGGATAGCTTATCCGGAGGGAGCGCGTGAAAGCGCCTTTTTCTCCTACTGTGTTCTTTCTCCCTTTCTCCCCTAACTCCTAGCTCCCTGTAGTCTCCCCCCCTTCCTTTTTTTACTCTTATCCCCTTCTTCTTTCCTCTCCCTTTCTAATCTCCTGCCCTTCCTGCTCTCCCGTTTATCCCTCCACACCTTGACGTGGTTGAATAGAATGTCGAGTATTACCATTTGCTCCTACAACACGAAGGGTCTAAACGTTCCGGAAAAAAGATCTAAAATCCTCTCTGAGCTCCATAAAAATAAGGTTAAAATAGCACTACTACAGGAAACTCACTTTAAGGTGGGTCACGTACCAATAATTCGAGACCGTCATTTCACCTCATGGATACACTCCCCAAACCCAGAAGCGAAGTCAAAAGGGGTGTCCATAGCTTTGCACCGGTCCCTTCCCCATAGAATTCTGGACACAGAATTGATCGATTTATATTCTTAAAACTGACACTATTCACAAAGACTTACACAGTAGTGAACATCTACAGCCCCAATCAGGACTCAGCCCCTTATTGCTGTGGGTTACTAAAACAGCTAGCTTTGCAGAGGGTATTATTGTATGTGGGGGAGATTTTAACTTACCTCTCAACCCGCTGATTGACACCTCCTCTGGTAGATCGGGGATCTCAATGGCAGGACTTAAAAAGCTGAAGAAACAACTACTAGAAATGCAATTAGTGGATGTTTGGCGGGCGCTACACAAGAGGGACAAAGATTTCACCTTTTACTCTAATGCCAATAACTCATACAGTCGCATTGACTACATCCTACTAAGCCATCACGCCATGTCCTGGAACCCAGAAGCGAGCATAGGGAGTATAGTGTGGTCGGACCACGCCCCAATTTTTCTGTCTGTAGATGTGCCTGGACTGTATCCGAGGAGATGGGACTGGCGTTTAAATGATAACTTGCTAAAAGACGAGGCCTGTTTAGCAGCAGTGCGGGAGAGCATAGAACACTTCTTAGCGGACCACCGTAGTGACGAGACACCCCTCCCTGTACAATGGGAAGCGCTTAAATGTGTAATGAGGGGGATCTTTATTCAACACGGTACCAGGCTTAAAGATCCTCCCTAATAGAAAAAACAATCAGCCAAATTAAAACATTGGAGCTCACGCATAAACGTATGCCCACTAACGAGACTTTGATCGAGTTAGAAAAAGCTAGAGATGACCTAAAGACCCTGTACAACCAAGTATTTCAGCGGCATAGAGATCGGCTAAAGGGGATGTTCTATGAGCATGCCAACAAACCAGGTGGGATGTTAGCGAGATCGCTACACCCTAGGAGCTCTGCCACTTATATTCCTAGCATAAAAACACGAGAGAATAACGAGACTTCCAATCCGAACGAGATAGCGAAGTCCTTTAGGGACTATTACAGTGCCATTTACAACTTAACGAACTCTGCTCCATCTGCAGCACACTTGCCACCCTTGGAGACAGTTCGGGCATACATTGATAGGACCCCTCTCCCTAGAATCTCCCAGGCAGACGTTGAGTCCCTTGAGGCTCCTTTTGGAACTCAGGAGGTAGAGAAGGCGATTCAAAACACCCCGGTGGGAAAAAGCCAGGGACTCGACGGGTATACCCCAAGGTTCTACAAGACGCTAGGTCCCCTGTTAACCCCCTTCTTGACTAGGGTTTTCAATTCAGTGGGGCAGGATTCCCCCTTCCCAAGACAATCATTGACAGCTACGATCGCTGTTATTCCAAAGCCCGGTAAAGATCCTCTCACATGTAGCAGCTACCGCCCGATTTCCCTAATTAATGTGGATATAAAGTTGTTCGCCAAAATAATAGCTTCGCGTCTTAAACCAATTATTCCTGCACTTGTTCATCTGGACCAGGTGGGATTTGTCCCAGGCAGAGAGGCACGGGATAACATGAATAAATTGTTCACCCTGATCTCTTACATGCAGTCCAAAAGGATCCCGGCTTGCCTTCTCTCGTGTGATGCAGAGAAGGCACTTGATAGAGTGAGCTGGGATTTTATGTGTGCTTCTCTGCAACAAGTTGGATTGGGACAGTCCCTCCTGGGTAAGATTTTGGCCCTTTACAAAAACCCCTTGGCCTCAGTGAGAACTAATGGTGTAATGTCATTGCCTTTCCCCATAGGTAATGGAACTCATCAGGGATGCCCACTGTCACCTCTCTTATACATTCTCACCATGGAGCATCTGGCCATCGCCATACGAAACAATCCGGACATAAAGGGGATAGAGATTGATAACAAGCAATACAAATTGTCTCTATATGCTGATGACTTACTGCTCCACTTAACCTCCCCTGCTATCTCCTTCCCATCAGTACTAAAAGAGTTTGAACAATTTGGGATGGTAAGCAACTTTAAAGTTAACTATGCGAAATCGGAAGCCCTTAACCTAACTTTGCCGATCGGAGAAGTAGACAGACTCAAAAGCAATTTCTCCTTTAAATGGCAGTCGGCCGCAATCAAATATCTAGGGATAGAGATCCCAAATGATCTAGCTAAAATATACGAACTGAATTACGCTGTCCTGATGAACAAGACGCTTAGCGATCTAAAAAACTATGATAGAAAGTCCTTGTCCTGGTTTGGACGAATAGGAGTATTAAAAATGGATATACTGCCCCGCTTTTTATACATTTTTCAAACAGCCCCTATAGTTCCCCCCAACAGCTTCTTTAAGATTCTGAAGTCCGCGTTCCTCAAATTTGTCTGGGGAGTCTCTAAGCCTCGCATTCACCACGAAACACTGTCTCGTAGCAAAGCTAAGGGAGGTGTGGGATTACCTGACCTAAAACTCTACCATTCAGCGGCGGTCCTCATGAGGGCATTAGACTGGGCTCACCATACTTCGAGCAAGATCTGGGTCACTGTCGAAAAGGGGCTATCGCCCCTCCCCTTGGTCTCTCTCCCTTGGGTGAGACCTCAACCCAAACACGTTCTTAGAAACTTACCTTTTCTGACGCAGCACCTTTTCACAGTCTGGGACCGATTGACCTCAAAATTTGAGATTTGCCCAACGCCCGGGTCCTTTGACCTCGATTATCGGGAATCCGGACTTTGCACCCGGAGTGGGGGTCTCGTCCTTTCTGGGTTGGCAGGCAGCGTCAGACCCGCGTCTACGACACATCATGGGTGAATCGGGTCTGCCAAAGTTAGAGGAAATTAGAGCGCAGTTCCCTGGGGTGCATGTGTTGTGGTTCCTCCACAGACAGCTGACTAACTATATATCCTCCCATCGCCTGGATGATGCGAGGAGTCGCCCGTTATCCGATCTTGAGAGGCTTCTCTCTTCTGTGACGCCTGTACCCCACGCCCTCTCTGTACTGTATCATACCTTGGTAGATAACCAGATGGGAAAACGAGTTGGGTCGGTCCTTCTCAGAGGAAGACCTATCTAAAATGTTCAGCTTGACGCATAAATCGGCCGTGGAGGGGGCGGCGCAGGAGAGAAGTTTTAAGATAATCTCGAGATGGTACAGATGTCCAACAGACATTCATAAATATGCACCCCAAACCTTGAGCAGTTGCTGGCGGTGTCTAGCGGAGGAAGGAACCATGACGCACATTTGGTGGGGGTGCCCGGTTGTTAGATCTTTTTGGGATAAAGTTCTAAGCATATACACAGAGACAACGGGCACTATAGTAAATAACTCACCCCAATTAACCCTTCTTTCCCTAGCAGAGGTCTCTATATCCCAATACAAAAGGGGCTTACTCCGGCATTTCCTAACGGCAGCGCGGCTGTCATACCCAGACACTGGAAGTCCAGAGAGGCCCCTTCCTTGGCGGAGTGGGTTGTGGAGCTTGAACGTATCAGACGTGTGGAAGAACTCATTCTCAGCGATAGAGATGAGCGAACTTTTGAAAAATTCGATTCGACTGATTCGCCGAATTTTCCGACAAAAATCGTTTCGACCCGAATAAATTCGCGACGAATCGCTATTAAAAACGGCTATTTCTGAGCCTCCTACAGCCTCAATAGGGTTGTAAACCATTCAGCCTTGCTGTAACACGCACAGGATGCGTGCTGGGTTAGTTAAATAATACTTTGAAGAAATATCACATGCAGATCAGAGGCATCGCTAATAGAATCGCAGAGCGGCACAATTGCAGAGAGTTGAAGTGGCATCACTATGAGGGGCAGAAGGAGCCCAAATATACACTGGAGTTGGCCTCAGGAGCCCAAAAATTGGATGAATCACACCCTGGAGTTGGCAGAAGTTGGCAGCAGCAGCAGCAGGAGCCCAAATATACACTGGAGTTGGCTTCAGGAGCCCAAAAATTGGATGAATCACACCCTGGAGTTGGCAGGAGTTGACACCAGCAGCAGCAGGAGCCCAAATATACACTGGAGTTGGCTTCAGGAGCCCAAAAATTGGATGAATCACACCCTGGAGTTGGCAGAAGTTGGCAGCAGCAGCAGCAGGAGCCCAAATATACACTGGAGTTGGCCTCAGGAGCCCAAAAATTGGATGAATCACACCCTGGAGTTGGCAGAAGTTGGCAGCAGCAGCAGCAGGAGCCCAAATATACACTGGAGTTGGCCTCAGGAGCCCAAAAATTGGATGAATCACACCCTGGAGTTGGCAGGAGTTGACAGTAGCAGCAGCAGGAGCCCAAATATACACTGGAGTTGGCCTCAGGAGCCCAAAAATTGGATGAATCACACCCTGGAGTTGGCAGAAGTTGGCAGCAGCAGCAGCAGGAGCCCAAATATACACTGGAGTTGGCTTCAGGAGCCCAAAAATTGGATGAATCACACCCTGGAGTTGGCAGGAGTTGACACCAGCAGCAGCAGGAGCCCAAATATACACTGGAGTTGGCTTCAGGAGCCCAAAAATTGGATGAATCACACCCTGGAGTTGGCAGAAGTTGGCAGCAGCAGCAGGAGCCCAAATATACACTGGAGTTGGCCTCAGGAGCCCAAAAATTGGATGAATCACACCCTGGAGTTGGCAGAAGTTGGCAGCAGCAGCAGCAGGAGCCCAAATATACACTGGAGTTGGCCTCAGGAGCCCAAAAATTGGATGAATCACACCCTGGAGTTGGCAGAAGTTGGCAGCAGCAGCAGCAGGAGCCCAAATATACACTGGAGTTGGCTTCAGGAGCCCAAAAATTGGATGAATCACACCCTGGAGTTGGCAGGAGTTGACACCAGCAGCAGCAGGAGCCCAAATATACACTGGAGTTGGCTTCAGGAGCCCAAAAATTGGATGAATCACACCCTGGAGTTGGCAGAAGTTGGCAGCAGCAGCAGCAGGAGCCCAAATATACACTGGAGTTGGCCTCAGGAGCCCAAAAATTGGATGAATCACACCCTGGAGTTGGCAGAAGTTGGCAGCAGCAGCAGCAGGAGCCCAAATATACACTGGAGTTGGCCTCAGGAGCCCAAAAATTGGATGAATCACACCCTGGAGTTGGCAGAAGTTGGCAGCAGCAGCAGCAGGAGCCCAAATATACACTGGAGTTGGCCTCAGGAGCCCAAAAATTGGATGAATCACACCCTGGAGTTGGCAGAAGTTGGCAGCAGCAGCAGCAGGAGCCCAAATATACACTGGAGTTGGCCTCAGGAGCCCAAAAATTGGATGAATCACACCCTGGAGTTGGCAGAAGTTGGCAGCAGCAGCAGCAGGAGCCCAAATATACACTGGAGTTGGCCTCAGGAGCCCAAAAATTGGATGAATCACACCCTGGAGTTGGCAGGAGTTGACAGTAGCAGCAGCAGGAGCCCAAATATACACTGGAGTTGGCCTCAGGAGCCCAAAAATTGGATGAATCACACCCTGGAGTTGGCAGGAGTTGGCAGCAGCAGCAGCAGGAGCCCAAATATACACTGGAGTTGGCCTCAGGAGCCCAAAAATTGGATGAATCACACCCTGGAGTTGGCAGAAGTTGGCAGCAGCAGCAGCAGGAGCCCAAATATACACTGGAGTTGGCTTCAGGAGCCCAAAAATTGGATGAATCACACCCTGGAGTTGGCAGAAGTTGGCAGCAGCAGCAGCAGGAGCCCAAATATACACTGGAGTTGGCCTCAGGAGCCCAAAAATTGGATGAATCACACCCTGGAGTTGGCAGAAGTTGGCAGCAGCAGCAGCAGGAGCCCAAATATACACTGGAGTTGGCCTCAGGAGCCCAAAAATTGGATGAATCACACCCTGGAGTTGGCAGAAGTTGGCAGCAGCAGCAGCAGGAGCCCAAATATACACTGGAGTTGGCCTCAGGAGCCCAAAAATTGGATGAATCACACCCTGGAGTTGGCAGGAGTTGACAGTAGCAGCAGCAGGAGCCCAAATATACACTGGAGTTGGCCTCAGGAGCCCAAAAATTGGATGAATCACACCCTGGAGTTGGCAGAAGTTGGCAGCAGCAGCAGCAGGAGCCCAAATATACACTGGAGTTGGCCTCAGGAGCCCAAAAATTGGATGAATCACACCCTGGAGTTGGCAGGAGTTGACACCAGCAGCAGCAGGAGCCCAAATATACACTGGAGTTGGCTTCAGGAGCCCAAAAATTGGATGAATCACACCCTGGAGTTGGCAGAAGTTGGCAGCAGCAGCAGCAGGAGCCCAAATATACACTGGAGTTGGCCTCAGGAGCCCAAAAATTGGATGAATCACACCCTGGAGTTGGCAGAAGTTGGCAGCAGCAGCAGCAGGAGCCCAAATATACACTGGAGTTGGCCTCAGGAGCCCAAAAATTGGATGAATCACACCCTGGAGTTGGCAGGAGTTGACAGTAGCAGCAGCAGGAGCCCAAATATACACTGGAGTTGGCCTCAGGAGCCCAAAAATTGGATGAATCACACCCTGGAGTTGGCAGGAGTTGACAGTAGCAGCAGCAGGAGCCCAAATATACACTGGAGTTGGCTTCAGGAGCCCAAAAATTGGATGAATCACACCCTGGAGTTGGCAGGAGTTGACACCAGCAGCAGCAGGAGCCCAAATATACACTGGAGTTGGCTTCAGGAGCCCAAAAATTGGATGAATCACACCCTGGAGTTGGCAGAAGTTGGCAGCAGCAGCAGCAGGAGCCCAAATATACACTGGAGTTGGCCTCAGGAGCCCAAAAATTGGATGAATCACACCCTGGAGTTGGCAGAAGTTGGCAGCAGCAGCAGCAGGAGCCCAAATATACACTGGAGTTGGCTTCAGGAGCCCAAAAATTGGATGAATCACACCCTGGAGTTGGCAGGAGTTGACACCAGCAGCAGCAGGAGCCCAAATATACACTGGAGTTGGCCTCAGGAGCCCAAAAATTGGATGAATCACACCCTGGAGTTGGCAGAAGTTGGCAGCAGCAGCAGCAGGAGCCCAAATATACACTGGAGTTGGCCTCAGGAGCCCAAAAATTGGATGAATCACACCCTGGAGTTGGCAGAAGTTGGCAGCAGCAGCAGCAGGAGCCCAAATATACACTGGAGTTGGCCTCAGGAGCCCAAAAATTGGATGAATCACACCCTGGAGTTGGCAGGAGTTGACAGTAGCAGCAGCAGGAGCCCAAATATACACTGGAGTTGGCCTCAGGAGCCCAAAAATTGGATGAATCACACCCTGGAGTTGGCAGAAGTTGGCAGCAGCAGCAGCAGGAGCCCAAATATACACTGGAGTTGGCCTCAGGAGCCCAAAAATTGGATGAATCACACCCTGGAGTTGGCAGGAGTTGACAGTAGCAGCAGCAGGAGCCCAAATATACACTGGAGTTGGCCATAGGAGCCCAAAAATTGGATGAATCACACCCTGGAGTTGGCAGAAGTTGGCAGCAGCAGCAGCAGGAGCCCAAATATACACTGGAGTTGGCCTCAGGAGCCCAAAAATTGGATGAATCACACCCTGGAGTTGGCAGAAGTTGGCAGCAGCAGCAGCAGGAGCCCAAATATACACTGGAGTTGGCCTCAGGAGCCCAAAAATTGGATGAATCACACCCTGGAGTTGGCAGGAGTTGACAGTAGCAGCAGCAGGAGCCCAAATATACACTGGAGTTGGCCTCAGGAGCCCCAAAATTGGATGAATCACACCCTGGAGTTGGCAGAAGTTGGCAGCAGCAGGAGCCCAAATATACACTGGAGTTGGCCTCAGGAGCCCAAAAATTGGATGAATCACACCCTGGAGTTGGCAGGAGTTGACAGTAGCAGCAGCAGGAGCCCAAATATACACTGGATTTGGCTTCAGGAGCCCAAAAATTGGATGAATCACACCCTGGAGTTGGCAGAAGTTGGCAGCAGCAGCAGCAGGAGCCCAAATATACACTGGAGTTGGCCTCAGGAGCCCAAAAATTGGATGAATCACACCCTGGAGTTGGCAGGAGTTGACAGTAGCAGCAGCAGGAGCCCAAATATACACTGGATTTGGCTTCAGGAGCCCAAAAATTGGATGAATCACACCCTGGAGTTGGCAGGAGTTGACACCAGCAGCAGCAGGAGCCCAAATATACACTGGAGTTGGCTTCAGGAGCCCAAAAATTGGATGAATCACACCCTGGAGTTGGCAGAAGTTGGCAGCAGCAGCAGCAGGAGCCCAAATATACACTGGAGTTGGCCTCAGGAGCCCAAAAATTGGATGAATCACACCCTGGAGTTGGCAGAAGTTGGCAGCAGCAGGAGCCCAAATATACACTGGAGTTGGCCTCAGGAGCCCAAAAATTGGATGAATCACACCCTGGAGTTGGCAGGAGTTGACAGTAGCAGCAGCAGGAGCCCAAATATACACTGGAGTTGGCCTCAGGAGCCCAAAAATTGGATGAATCACACCCTGGAGTTGGCAGGAGTTGACAGTAGCAGCAGCAGGAGCCCAAATATACACTGGAGTTGGCTTCAGGAGCCCAAAAATTGGATTAATCACACCCTGGAGTTGGCAGGAGTTGACACCAGCAGCAGCAGGAGCCCAAATATACACTGGAGTTGGCTTCAGGAGCCCAAAAATTGGATGAATCACACCCTGGAGTTGGCAGAAGTTGGCAGCAGCAGCAGCAGGAGCCCAAATATACACTGGAGTTGGCCTCAGGAGCCCAAAAATTGGATGAATCACACCCTGGAGTTGGCAGAAGTTGGCAGCAGCAGCAGCAGGAGCCCAAATATACACTGGAGTTGGCTTCAGGAGCCCAAAAATTGGATGAATCACACCCTGGAGTTGGCAGGAGTTGACACCAGCAGCAGCAGGAGCCCAAATATACACTGGAGTTGGCTTCAGGAGCCCAAAAATTGGATGAATCACACCCTGGAGTTGGCAGAAGTTGGCAGCAGCAGCAGCAGGAGCCCAAATATACACTGGAGTTGGCCTCAGGAGCCCAAAAATTGGATGAATCACACCCTGGAGTTGGCAGGAGTTGACAGTAGCAGCAGCAGGAGCCCAAATATACACTGGATTTGGCTTCAGGAGCCCAAAAATTGGATGAATCACACCCTGGAGTTGGCAGGAGTTGACACCAGCAGCAGCAGGAGCCCAAATATACACTGGAGTTGGCTTCAGGAGCCCAAAAATTGGATGAATCACACCCTGGAGTTGGCAGAAGTTGGCAGCAGCAGCAGCAGGAGCCCAAATATACACTGGAGTTGGCCTCAGGAGCCCAAAAATTGGATGAATCACACCCTGGAGTTGGCAGAAGTTGGCAGCAGCAGCAGCAGCAGGAGCCCAAATATACACTGGAGTTGGCCTCAGGAGCCCAAAAATTGGATGAATCACACCCTGGAGTTGGCAGGAGTTGACAGTAGCAGCAGCAGGAGCCCAAATATACACTGGAGTTGGCCTCAGGAGCCCAAAAATTGGATGAATCACACCCTGGAGTTGGCAGAAGTTGGCAGCAGCAGCAGCAGGAGCCCAAATATACACTGGAGTTGGCCTCAGGAGCCCAAAAATTGGATGAATCACACCCTGGAGTTGGCAGAAGTTGGCAGCAGCAGCAGCAGGAGCCCAAATATACACTGGAGTTGGCCTCAGGAGCCCAAAAATTGGATGAATCACACCCTGGAGTTGGCAGGAGTTGACAGTAGCAGCAGCAGGAGCCCAAATATACACTGGAGTTGGCCTCAGGAGCCCAAAAATTGGATGAATCACACCCTGGAGTTGGCAGGAGTTGGCAGCAGCAGCAGCAGGAGCCCAAAAAATGGCCTAAAGACATAAATATGTTTTGCACCATTTGGAAAGTGTAAAACGTGGCACCATGCTGAATCTAGTCGCATGCATCAGGCATTGGTGGGTGGAAATCCTGGCTGATCCATCCCTGATTCATTTTGACAAAGGTGAGTCTCTCCACATTTTTAGTTGACAGACGAGTTCTCCTCGCCGTAACTATGGCCCCCGCCGCACTAAACACCCGCTCAGATGGCACGCTACTTGCCGGGCAGGACAGCTTTTCCAGGGCAAACTCTGCTAGTTGCGGCCACAAATCAAGTTTGGCTGCCCAGAAGTCCAGCGGATCCTCAAGGTGTGTTGGCATGGTCATGTCAAAGTATGACATGACCTGCTGGTTCAGGTCCTGCTCCAGGTCTTCCTGCTGCTCATGAGTAGCCTCACTATGCGGGTGTAGAAAGCTACTCATTAGCGACTGAAGACTGAGGCTGCTGCTGCTGATGGAGCTTCTGCTGCTGCTGCTGCCAACCCCCCCAGCGGCCATGGCAGTGGAAGGTGAGCGCAGAGGTCCCCTCGAGTCAGACCTGCGAGAGTATGGACCATGGCGCAGATAGGCATCGGCCAACTGCCTACGTAGAATGTCTTTGTAGTAGTTGAGTTTGTCCTCCCTCTCGGTGGGTTTAAAAAATGCCCCCATTTTGTGCCGGAAGCGAGGGTCCAATAAGGTGGACAGCCAGAAGTCATCCCGCCGACAGATGGAAACAATTCTGGGGTCACTACGCAAGCATGTGAGCATGCTTCGTGCCATTTGCGCAAGTGACTCGGATGGACTACCTGTCTCCATCTCCACTGCATACTGCCACGGTGTGCCCGGGTCCTCTGTCTCTCCTTCCTCAAAAACCTCTAGCTCCTCTGGCTGCTCCTGCTCCTCCTCTCCTGTCCGCTGACTAGATAAACCAGCCATTTCGCCAAGCCTAAACTGTGTTTCGCTGGGCAACTCCTCCTCCTCCTCTTCCTCCTCCTCCTCCTCCAGTTCAGCTCCAACGGGGTTCATGTGGCCGTAAGATGTAAACGCCATGTCTCCAGTGCCCTGACCAGCCATGGTTTCCAACATGTGCTGTAGTACATGAAGCAGTGGAATCACGTCGTTCATCCCGTAATCCTGCCGACTGACAAATAAAGTGGCTTCCTCAAAGGGCCTGAGCAAACGGCAGGTGTCACGTATGAGCTGCCACTGGTTGACATTGAAGTTACACAGGGGAGTCCCCCTATCTGCTTGGATCATCAGGAAATCCGTGATGGCTTTTCTCTGTTCATATAATCGGTCCAACATGTGAAGGGTGGAATTCCAACGGGTGGAAACATCGCAAATCAGACTATGTTGGGGGATACCATTCTGACGCTGTAGCTCAAGAAGGGTGTGTTTGGCGGTGTAGGAGTGGCTGAAGTGCATGCAAAGTTTCCGTGAAGTTGTTAGGATGTCCTGCAGATGGGGGGAACACTTCAGAAACCGCTTGACAACCAGATTGAAGACGTGAGCCATGCAGGGGGCATGGGTCAGGCTTCCTTGGCGCAGCGCAGACAAAATGTTCTTCCCATTGTCGGTAACCATGATTCCCATTTTAAGTTTTCTCGGAGTAAGCCATGTTTGGATTTCCTGATGAATACATTTAAGCAGTTCCTCCCCTGTGTGACTCCGTTCGCCAAGACAAACCATGTGAAGCACTGCGTGACACCTCCGTGCCCTGCACACATGGTAGACTGGAGGGGCACTGAGACTTGAGCCTACAGTGGAGGGTGAGGAGATGGCGGAGGATGAGGAGGCCGAGTCGCACGGTGTCACAGGCCCAATGGGCAGAGAGCGCGGAGGCCGAAGCGGCGTGACCTGTCCAAGTTGCTGCTGCAAAGGGACCACATTCACCCAGTGGGCCGTAAACGACATGTACTGCCCCTGACCGTAGTTACAGCTCCAGATGTCGGCGCTGCCATGTATTTTGCTACACACCGACAGGCTCAAGGACTGGCCCACCTTCTGTTCAACAAAAGTGTGCAGCGCTGGTACTGCCTTCTTGGCAAAGAAATGACGGCTTGGGACTCTCCACCTCGGCTCGGCACAAGCCATCAGTTCTCTGAAAGGTGCAGATTCCACCACCTGAAAAGGGAGCGACTGCAGCACCAGCAACTTGGACAGGAGCACATTCAGCTTCTGCGCCGTAGGATGAGTGGGCGCATACTGCTGTCTCTTGGACATGGCTTCGCTGATGGATTGCTGGCGGGATGCATGACTTGGAGGAGGAGGAGCAGGAGCGACAGAGGATGGGTATGACGCACAGCTGCCTTCGGCTGAGGTGCTGGAGCCTTGGCTGGCAGAAATTGGGAGCTCACTTGGTGAGGAAGCAGACTGGACCACCCCTTGGGAGCCTCGGTTCTCCCAGGTCGTTTTATGGTGACGCATCATATGTTGACGCAGGGCCGTGGTGCCAACATTTGGACCCTGGCCACGCTTCACCTTTTGCCTACATATCTTGCATGTGGCCATGTTACCCTCCTGCGGATGCCTCAGGAAAAACTGCCACACTGCCGAGTAGCTACTTTTCCCACCCCCTGGCCTCACTGATTCACTGCTGCTGTTGCCAACTCCAGGAACCCCTGCTCCACTACCTCCCGATAAGGTAGACTGCCGCACAGCAGGTGCTCTACCCCGGCCCCGGCCCCGGCCGGCTCCAGCCTTTGGAATTGTGCCCCCATGCTGACTGCTACCACCTTGCTGCCTCAGCTGCTGACTCCGGGGCAACCTGCACCCCTCTTCTCCTGATGATGACGATGAAGCCCCTTCATCACCCGGCTCCCAAGTGCGATCGGCTTCATCGTCATCATCATCATCATCACCGAGTTGTGGCTGTACGTCACTGATGTTCGTGGATTCGTCAACAGTGTCTGGCGCAGGAGCTGGAACGCTCGCAGCACCCACGACACTGTCCACATCACTATTTGTCTGCCTAGCTAAAGAAGCCACCTCCATTTCTTGGCTGGGCAGTAGCTGCTGACTGTCCTCTATCTGATGGTCCTCCTCACTAAAGAGTGGAGCTGAACCCAAAGCATAGGATACGTCGCTGGGGGAGGGAACGGCGTAGGCCAGAGGCAATGGGAGGACAGGGACTGCTCTCGGGGCATGCCAACTCAGGGTTGTGTCAGAGGAACCTACCGACCCTAGACTGGGGGTCTCAGACGTAAGTTGTGATGATGTTGTTGATGAGCGCGTCAACCAATCTACCACGGCAGATGCGTTACTGGTGGAGACCCGACCGCTAGCAGATACTGGCAGATTAGGTCTCTCAGCGTGACTCCTGCTGCTACTGGCCCCCAGTCTGATGCGAGCTCTGCCTGCGGAATCTTGGCCTCTGCCACTCCTCTTTTCACTTCCAGGCACTTGTCTGCCCGACATAGTCTAACTGGCGTGGTAGTAGGTGATATTTAAAAAAACCCCGGGCAGCGGTGGGTCTATATGAAACAGAATATAATGCACACCAAAAGTGAGCAGTAACACTCAACAGGCCTGCTTAGTGTAAATAAGAGAGCTGCTTAGTGTAAATAAAGAGGGGTATGCTATGTTACAGAATGGGATGCCTCAACAGAAGTGCACCTGGCAGGCAGCAGTAAGCCTATGCCCAGCAAAAGTGTCTTATAATATAAATATAATAAGAGCAAATGCTTATATGGTCTTAAACAGAGGCTGCTTTAGTCACAGAATGGGATGCCCTGGGCAGGAATGGACCTGGCAGGGTCCAGTAGTGCTTTGGCCAGCAAAAGTGTCTTTATCAGGCTAATTTCAAATATGATAAGAGCAAATGCTTATATGGTCTTAAACAGAGGCTGCTGTAGTCACAGAATGGGATGCCCCGGGCAGGAATCGACCTGGCAGGGTCCAGTAGTGCTTTGGCCAGCAAAAGTGTCTTTATCAGGCCTAATTTCAAATATGATAAGAGCAAATGCTTATATGGTCTTAAACAGAGGCTGCTTTAGTCACAGAATGGGATGCCCTGGGCAGGAATGGACCTGGCAGGGTCCAGTAGTGCTTTGGCCAGCAAAAGTGTCTTTATCAGGCTAATTTCAAATATGATAAGAGCAAATGCTTATATGGTCTTAAACAGAGGCTGCTGTAGTCACAGAATGGGATGCCCTGGGCAGGAATGGACCTGGCAGGGTCCAGTAGTGCTTTGGCCAGCAAAAGTGTCTTTATCAGGCCTAATTTCAAATATGATAAGAGCAAATGCTTATATGGTCTTAAACAGAGGCTGCTGTAGTCACAGAATGGGATGCCCCGGGCAGGAATGGACCTGGCAGGGTCCAGTAGTGCTTTGGCCAGCAAAAGTGTCTTTATCAGGCCTAATTTCAAATATGATAAGAGCAAATGCTTATATGGTCTTAAACAGAGGCTGCTGTAGTCACAGAATGGGATGCCCTGGGCAGGAATGGACCTGGCAGGGTCCAGTAGTGCTTTGGCCAGCAAAAGTGTCTTTATCAGGCCTAATTTCAAATATGATAAGAGCAAATGCTTATATGGTCTTAAACAGAGGCTGCTTTAGTCACAGAATGGGATGCCCTGGGCAGGAATGGACTTGGCAGGGTCCAGTAGTGCTTTGGCCAGCAAAAGTGTCTTTATCAGGCTAATTTCAAATATGATAAGAGCAAATGCTTATATGGTCTTAAACAGAGGCTGCTGTAGTCACAGAATGGGATGCCCCGGGCAGGAATGGACCTGGCAGGGTCCAGTAGTGCTTTGGCCAGCAAAAGTGTCTTTATCAGGCCTAATTTCAAATATGATAAGAGCAAATGCTTATATGGTCTTAAACAGAGGCTGCTGTAGTCACAGAATGGGATGCCCTGGGCAGGAATGGACCTGGCAGGGTCCAGTAGTGCTTTGGCCAGCAAAAGTGTCTTTATCAGGCTAATTTCAAATATGATAAGAGCAAATGCTTATATGGTCTTAAACAGAGGCTGCTGTAGTCACAGAATGGGATGCCCCAACAGGAATCGACCTGGCAGGGTCCAGTAGTGCTTTGGCCAGCAAAAGTGTCTTTATCAGGCCTAATTTCAAATATGATAAGAGCAAATGCTTATATGGTCTTAAACAGAGGCTGCTTTAGTCACAGAATGGGATGCCCCAACAGGAATCGACCTGGCAGGGTCCAGTAGTGCTTTGGCCAGCAAAAGTGTCTTTATCAGGCCTAATTTCAAATATGATAAGAGCAAATGCTTATATGGTCTTAAACAGAGGCTGCTGTAGTCACAGAATGGGATGCCCTGGGCAGGAATGGACCTGGCAGGGTCCAGTAGTGCTTTGGCCAGCAAAAGTGTCTTTATCAGGCCTAATTTCAAATATGATAAGAGCAAATGCTTATATGGTCTTAAACAGAGGCTGCTGTAGTCACAGAATGGGATGCCCCAACAGGAATGGACCTGGCAGGGTCCAGTAGTGCTTTGGCCAGCAAAAGTGTCTTTATCAGGCCTAATTTCAAATATGATAAGAGCAAATGCTTATATGGTCTTAAACAGAGGCTGCTGTAGTCACAGAATGGGATGCCCTGGGCAGGAATGGACCTGGCAGGGTCCAGTAGTGCTTTGGCCAGCAAAAGTGTCTTTATCAGGCCTAATTTCAAATATGATAAGAGCAAATGCTTATATGGTCTTAAACAGAGGCTGCTTTAGTCACAGAATGGGATGCCCTGGGCAGGAATGGACCTGGCAGGGTCCAGTAGTGCTTTGGCCAGCAAAAGTGTCTTTATCAGGCTAATTTCAAATATGATAAGAGCAAATGCTTATATGGTCTTAAACAGAGGCTGCTGTAGTCACAGAATGGGATGCCCCGGGCAGGAATGGACCTGGCAGGGTCCAGTAGTGCTTTGGCCAGCAAAAGTGTCTTTATCAGGCCTAATTTCAAATATGATAAGAGCAAATGCTTATATGGTCTTAAACAGAGGCTGCTGTAGTCACAGAATGGGATGCCCTGGGCAGGAATGGACCTGGCAGGGTCCAGTAGTGCTTTGGCCAGCAAAAGTGTCTTTATCAGGCCTAATTTCAAATATGATAAGAGCAAATGCTTATATGGTCTTAAACAGAGGCTGCTGTAGTCACAGAATGGGATGCCCTGGGCAGGAATGGACCTGGCAGGGTCCAGTAGTGCTTTGGCCAGCAAAAGTGTCTTTATCAGGCCTAATTTCAAATATGATAAGAGCAAATGCTTATATGGTCTTAAACAGAGGCTGCTTTAGTCACAGAATGGGATGCCCTGGGCAGGAATGGACCTGGCAGGGTCCAGTAGTGCTTTGGCCAGCAAAAGTGTCTTTATCAGGCTAATTTCAAATATGATAAGAGCAAATGCTTATATGGTCTTAAACAGAGGCTGCTGTAGTCACAGAATGGGATGCCCCGGGCAGGAATGGACCTGGCAGGGTCCAGTAGTGCTTTGGCCAGCAAAAGTGTCTTTATCAGGCCTAATTTCAAATATGATAAGAGCAAATGCTTATATGGTCTTAAACAGAGGCTGCTTTAGTCACAGAATGGGATGCCCTGGGCAGGAATGGACCTGGCAGGGTCCAGTAGTGCTTTGGCCAGCAAAAGTGTCTTTATCAGGCTAATTTCAAATATGATAAGAGCAAATGCTTATATGGTCTTAAACAGAGGCTGCTGTAGTCACAGAATGGGATGCCCTGGGCAGGAATGGACCTGGCAGGGTCCAGTAGTGCTTTGGCCAGCAAAAGTGTCTTTATCAGGCCTAATTTCAAATATGATAAGAGCAAATGCTTATATGGTCTTAAACAGAGGCTGCTGTAGTCACAGAATGGGATGCCCCGGGCAGGAATGGACCTGGCAGGGTCCAGTAGTGCTTTGGCCAGCAAAAGTGTCTTTATCAGGCTAATTTCAAATATGATAAGAGCAAATGCTTATATGGTCTTAAACAGAGGCTGCTGTAGTCACAGAATGGGATGCCCTGGGCAGGAATGGACCTGGCAGGGTCCAGTAGTGCTTTGGCCAGCAAAAGTGTCTTTATCAGGCCTAATTTCAAATATGATAAGAGCAAATGCTTATATGGTCTTAAACAGAGGCTGCTTTAATCACAGAATGGGATGCCCTGGGCAGGAATGGACCTGGCAGGGTCCAGTAGTGCTTTGGCCAGCAAAAGTGTCTTTATCAGGCTAATTTCAAATATGATAAGAGCAAATGCTTATATGGTCTTAAACAGAGGCTGCTGTAGTCACAGAATGGGATGCCCCAACAGGAATCGACCTGGCAGGGTCCAGTAGTGCTTTGGCCAGCAAAAGTGTCTTTATCAGGCTAATTTCAAATATGATAAGAGCAAATGCTTATATGGTCTTAAACAGAGGCTGCTGTAGTCACAGAATGGGATGCCCCAACAGGAATCGACCTGGCAGGGTCCAGTAGTGCTTTGGCCAGCAAAAGTGTCTTTATCAGGCCTAATTTCAAATATGATAAGAGCAAATGCTTATATGGTCTTAAACAGAGGCTGCTTTAGTCACAGAATGGGATGCCCCAACAGGAATCGACCTGGCAGGGTCCAGTAGTGCTTTGGCCAGCAAAAGTGTCTTTATCAGGCCTAATTTCAAATATGATAAGAGCAAATGCTTATATGGTCTTAAACAGAGGCTGCTGTAGTCACAGAATGGGATGCCCCGGGCAGGAATGGACCTGGCAGGGTCCAGTAGTGCTTTGGCCAGCAAAAGTGTCTTTATCAGGCCTAATTTCAAATATGATAAGAGCAAATGCTTATATGGTCTTAAACAGAGGCTGCTGTAGTCACAGAATGGGATGCCCTGGGCAGGAATGGACCTGGCAGGGTCCAGTAGTGCTTTGGCCAGCAAAAGTGTCTTTATCAGGCCTAATTTCAAATATGATAAGAGCAAATGCTTATATGGTCTTAAACAGAGGCTGCTTTAGTCACAGAATGGGATGCCCTGGGCAGGAATGGACCTGGCAGGGTCCAGTAGTGCTTTGGCCAGCAAAAGTGTCTTTATCAGGCTAATTTCAAATATGATAAGAGCAAATGCTTATATGGTCTTAAACAGAGGCTGCTGTAGTCACAGAATGGGATGCCCCGGGCAGGAATGGACCTGGCAGGGTCCAGTAGTGCTTTGGCCAGCAAAAGTGTCTTTATCAGGCCTAATTTCAAATATGATAAGAGCAAATGCTTATATGGTCTTAAACAGAGGCTGCTTTAGTCACAGAATGGGATGCCCTGGGCAGGAATGGACCTGGCAGGGTCCAGTAGTGCTTTGGCCAGCAAAAGTGTCTTTATCAGGCTAATTTCAAATATGATAAGAGCAAATGCTTATATGGTCTTAAACAGAGGCTGCTGTAGTCACAGAATGGGATGCCCCGGGCAGGAATGGACCTGGCAGGGTCCAGTAGTGCTTTGGCCAGCAAAAGTGTCTTTATCAGGCCTAATTTCAAATATGATAAGAGCAAATGCTTATATGGTCTTAAACAGAGGCTGCTTTAGTCACAGAATGGGATGCCCCAACAGGAATCGACCTGGCAGGGTCCAGTAGTGCTTTGGCCAGCAAAAGTGTCTTTATCAGGCCTAATTTCAAATATGATAAGAGCAAATGCTTATATGGTCTTAAACAGAGGCTGCTGTAGTCACAGAATGGGATGCCCCGGGCAGGAATGGACCTGGCAGGGTCCAGTAGTGCTTTGGCCAGCAAAAGTGTCTTTATCAGGCCTAATTTCAAATATGATAAGAGCAAATGCTTATATGGTCTTAAACAGAGGCTGCTGTAGTCACAGAATGGGATGCCCTGGGCAGGAATGGACCTGGCAGGGTCCAGTAGTGCTTTGGCCAGCAAAAGTGTCTTTATCAGGCCTAATTTCAAATATGATAAGAGCAAATGCTTATATGGTCTTAAACAGAGGCTGCTTTAGTCACAGAATGGGATGCCCTGGGCAGGAATGGACCTGGCAGGGTCCAGTAGTGCTTTGGCCAGCAAAAGTGTCTTTATCAGGCTAATTTCAAATATGATAAGAGCAAATGCTTATATGGTCTTAAACAGAGGCTGCTGTAGTCACAGAATGGGATGCCCCGGGCAGGAATGGACCTGGCAGGGTCCAGTAGTGCTTTGGCCAGCAAAAGTGTCTTTATCAGGCCTAATTTCAAATATGATAAGAGCAAATGCTTATATGGTCTTAAACAGAGGCTGCTTTAGTCACAGAATGGGATGCCCTGGGCAGGAATGGACCTGGCAGGGTCCAGTAGTGCTTTGGCCAGCAAAAGTGTCTTTATCAGGCTAATTTCAAATATGATAAGAGCAAATGCTTATATGGTCTTAAACAGAGGCTGCTGTAGTCACAGAATGGGATGCCCCGGGCAGGAATGGACCTGGCAGGGTCCAGTAGTGCTTTGGCCAGCAAAAGTGTCTTTATCAGGCCTAATTTCAAATATGATAAGAGCAAATGCTTATATGGTCTTAAACAGAGGCTGCTTTAGTCACAGAATGGGATGCCCTGGGCAGGAATGGACCTGGCAGGGTCCAGTAGTGCTTTGGCCAGCAAAAGTGTCTTTATCAGGCTAATTTCAAATATGATAAGAGCAAATGCTTATATGGTCTTAAACAGAGGCTGCTGTAGTCACAGAATGGGATGCCCCGGGCAGGAATGGACCTGGCAGGGTCCAGTAGTGCTTTGGCCAGCAAAAGTGTCTTTATCAGGCCTAATTTCAAATATGATAAGAGCAAATGCTTTTATGGTCTTAAACAGAGGCTGCTTTAGTCACAGAATGGGATGCCCCAACAGGAATCGACCTGGCAGGGTCCAGTAGTGCTTTGGCCAGCAAAAGTGTCTTTATCAGGCCTAATTTCAAATATGATAAGAGCAAATGCTTATATGGTCTTAAACAGAGGCTGCTGTAGTCACAGAATGGGATGCCCTGGGCAGGAATGGACCTGGCAGGGTCCAGTAGTGCTTTGGCCAGCAAAAGTGTCTTTATCAGGCCTAATTTCAAATATGATAAGAGCAAATGCTTATATGGTCTTAAACAGAGGCTGCTGTAGTCACAGAATGGGATGCCCCGGGCAGGAATGGACCTGGCAGGGTCCAGTAGTGCTTTGGCCAGCAAAAGTGTCTTTATCAGGCCTAATTTCAAATATGATAAGAGCAAATGCTTATATGGTCTTAAACAGAGGCTGCTGTAGTCACAGAATGAGATGCCCTGGGCAGGAATGGACCTGGCAGGGTCCAGTAGTGCTTTGGCCAGCAAAAGTGTCTTTATCAGGCCTAATTTCAAATATGATAAGAGCAAATGCTTATATGGTCTTAAACAGAGGCTGCTTTAGTCACAGAATGGGATGCCCTGGGCAGGAATGGACCTGGCAGGGTCCAGTAGTGCTTTGGCCAGCAAAAGTGTCTTTATCAGGCTAATTTCAAATATGATAAGAGCAAATGCTTATATGGTCTTAAACAGAGGCTGCTTTAGTCACAGAATGGGATGCCCTGGGCAGGAATGGACCTGGCAGGGTCCAGTAGTGCTTTGGCCAGCAAAAGTGTCTTTATCAGGCTAATTTCAAATATGATAAGAGCAAATGCTTATATGGTCTTAAACAGAGGCTGCTGTAGTCACAGAATGGGATGCCCTGGGCAGGAATGGACCTGGCAGGGTGCAGTAGTGCTTTGGCCAGCAAAAGTGTCTTTATCAGGCCTAATTTCAAATATGATAAGAGCAAATGCTTATATGGTCTTAAACAGAGGCTGCTTTAGTCACAGAATGGGATGCCTCACAGCAGACTTAAGATCAGTTCAGTATATATGCACAGTTAGTTACTATAAGCAGCCTGAAAACGCTAACAAAGGCTGGATGAAAAAAAAAAAATCTCCCTGTCAGCCAGCTCCGTTTTTCCTACCTTTCCCTGGCTTTCTGTCTGTCTCCTGTCTGTCTCCTGCCTGTCTCCTGCCTGTCCCTGTCTGTCCCTGTCTCCAGCCTGTCTAACTGCCTCAGCTACACAGCGTTCTGTCTGTCTGTCACGAATGCAATAGAGAAATGAGGAAAAGCAAGATGGCCGCCGTTAAATACCGCTGTGTGACGTCACCGGGCTTGCTGGCTGCTGATAGGCTGCATGTGACTGCCCCAGCTTGCACTGGCGCGGGATACATGTCCAGACATGTCCCGTCCGCCATCTTAGAATGCCTGTAAATGTAAATGAATGGATGTTAAAGGAAAACTTCGAGTGATCGAATCGCGGGGAAATTCGGATTCGATCCGAATCGAATTTTTCCTGAAATTCGGATCGAATCCGGGTTCGTCCGGATCGATTCGCTCATCCCTACTCAGCGATAAAGGCTCAGTAGAAAAGTACATCATAACCTGGGCCTGCTGGATCGATATTCGGGTCTCAGACCGTTTCCGAACGTTGATTCAGTGATGAACAGTGGACGGCATGGTCATCTGACCGTGCCCTAGCTCGAGTGTGTGATAGGACTCTTGCGGCAAAAAAGAGTTACAGCTCAGGGTATCTCCCTTCCCCCCCCCCCCTTTCCTCCCCCTCTTCTCTTGCCCCCATTTTTTTGTGTTTCTTTTTTCCCTTGTCAGTAGGTATCTTATCCTGTTTCTTATGTTTTGGTTACTGTTACGTTTTGTCGCATCCTCTCTGATAACCTTCCGCTGCGCGATATGCAGGAGTGGGGGTGGTGTGCTGGGTTCTGTGAGATGGGTTTGTGATCAGACCGGTGCTGGGGTGGGGGGTCCGGGGGCTGATTTTCGGCGTGTTTTTCTGATCAATGATCAGATAGGGGAATTTGTCCCCCATTCTCCGACGGTTGTGCTCCGGGCCCTCCCATCTCTGGCGAGCCGTGGGGCTGTGTATGGGGCTCTGGTTTCCCGTGACACAGGATAGATACTTGCGGCGTGGTGCACCAGCTAAGTACCCTCGGATGCTCATAGGTGGAATCGCAGGCACAAGTGAATCTCTGTGGCAGTGGATAGAGCTGCTATGATATTGAGCTTTCTGATAGATGTGACATTGTTTCGTGTATAACATTCTGTATGTGTTTTTGTGTTTTCCTTTTTTTTTTCCTCCTTATTGGATTTTTCTCAATAAAAACAGATTAAACTAAAACTAAACTAACCTGTATACTGGATTTTTATTCTTTCTGTACTGTCTCACTGTTGATACTTTGCTTGTATCGTTTTGAAAACTAAATAAAGAATTAAAAAAAAAATAACTTCCCCTACCCCCAACACCCTTGGTTGAGCTTGATGGACATATGTCTTTTTTCAACCGTTTTAACTAGGTAAGGATGACCTATATTTCAGGCACAAACAAAAAGGCCTTAATCAGGAAACAATACCTAACTAACAAAAGCATAAAATACAGGGGAACACAGAGGGACCTAAAGGTGCTGGTGTACTCGCCAAGGGTCCAGGTCAGGAGCCAGCAGCCTCCAGGAGCCGATAGATGTCCTGCTGCAGCAAGGACCATGAACATGAAGTAGTCAAGCAGCCTCGGGGAAGCCAGAGAGAGGCCTGCTTGCTACTGGATTTCAACGGAAATGGAGACTGCGATTCATGCAGGTAGAGGGTGGTTCCCACTTATAGACTAAATGTGCAGCAACTGAGGGGCAGATAGAACATCAAGGGGCTCTGGTGGCTGTTCAAACTGTGTGCTGGGTAGTAAGAAGCGCAAGTTACCAGCAGGGAATCAGCCAATCCCCTGATTCTCACACCCAAGAGCTCAGAACATCAGTGTCATATTGCACAATCCGTCACTGTCCAACGTGGACATAATCGAAGATGACTGAGGAGGAAACCACACAGCTTCTGGGAGAAGTACTAAGGATTCTGTTTCTATCCCTAATTATTAAAATAACCCAAGACAGTAACACCTGGGGTCAGGGTATTCAACAAACTACCCCCTTTGTGTACTGTTAGGCAGGGCCGAATTATGAGGGGGTGCAAGGGGTGCGAGCCCCGGGGCCTCCACCACGTGCACTGCAAAGGGGGCCTCCACCAACTCTTGGGTTATGGTGTGGGCTTTTCAGTCTTCGGTCTAATGGGCCGAGGGCCCAGAAGCAAAGCTATCTATGACAGTGGGGGCCTCCCGCCCCTGGGCAAGCCTTTTTAGTTTTTGCCAACCTGCAGCCAAAGCCACCACAGGGAACGACGGAGAGTCTACAGCAGCAAAGCTGTCAGCAATGCTCCAGTGATGGGTGCATGCAGAGTTGTCACTGCACATAAGCCACCAAGCAAAGCCGCGGGCAGCTCAATGCAGGGAACTGTTTTCTGCTGGACCGGCTGGGCGACTACACTACCCATCCCCCTGCTCAGAATGGCAAAGCAGGAGTTCCCAAGCAGCACGCACCCACAGAAGGGCGGGTGCCAGACAACCACCAATCAGTTACTTGGCTGGACTATAATTTTAAAGGAAAAAAATACTGTATCAGGGGCCTCCACCAGAATTTGTGCCCAGGGGCCCCCACCACACTTAATCCGGCCCTGCTGTTAGAAGAGGGTCCTGCAATTTCTTTTGGGGGGGAGGCTGTTAAAATAAATAAATATGCTGTTAGCAGGCAGGTCACTATTTTGCCCTGGAATGCAGCCTTACAAAAACATCCGGTATCATAACAGGTGCTGGAAAATTCAATGAACTACTGTAGGAGGTCTCAGAAAATACCGTTTTGTGAGTACTCACCTGTAAAACAGATATTATGAGTGTGACATACACTCCGCTTCCACAGTCATGACATCTGGGTAATCTCCAGTAGAGGGCGAACTCCTGCAGAGATGAATGCAAAAAAAGGAGCTCCTCCCGGTCCATAAATACCTGGGACCTCCCACCAATTCCCCAGTGTAAGATAGCAGTAAGGGGACCAGGAAGAACCAATTATAACAAAACTAACAAAATAAACAATGGTTCACCATATAAAAAATCCGGAATACCAAAAGGGTGGGGTGAAGCGGAGTGTATGTCACACTCATAATATCCATTTTACAGGTGAGTACTCACAAAACTGTATTATTCCAAGTGTGACATACACTCCGCTTCCACAGTCATGGCATCTGGGACATCCAATAGCAGTGCCCGTCATGGGTGGGAACCAAAAACAGTAAAAGAATGCACCAACTTAAACCACTGCAGCTTGCAGAACCTTGCGGCCAAAAACAGCATCCGCTGAAGCCCGCACATCAACCTTGTAAAACTTGGAAAAAGTATGAACGGAAGACCTAGTAGCAGCCTAACAAACTTGGTCAACAGAAGCCTGGTGCTGAAAAGCCCAGGACGCACCAACAGCACGAGTAGAATGCGCAGTGACCTTAAAAGGGGGAGTCCTCCCCTTAGCAGAATAGGCCCCAACAATGGCCTGACGAATCCATTTGCTAATGGTAGACTTGGCGGGCGTCAAACCTTTCCTGGGCCCGCAGGGCATCACGAAAAAGGCGTCCATCTTGCGGAAAGAAGAAGTAGTCACCAAATAATACTTAACACAGTGAACAACATCCAAATTGTGCAAGACCCTTTCCTTGTCATTGCTAGACTTAGGGCACAAGGAAGGGAGAACAATATCCTGATTGAGATGGAAGGCAGATACCACCTTAGGAAGGAAATCTGGCTTAAAGCGAAAGACCACCTTGTCCTGGTGTCTTTCAAAGTAAGGGGCCTGAATTGACAGAGCCGCCAACTCGAGACACGCCGAACAGAGGTAATAGCCACCAAGAAGGCAACCTTTTGAGTGAAAACAGAAAGAGCAATATCCTGTAACGGCTCAAAAGGAGGACCCTGGAGAGCCGAAAGAACCAAATCCCAAACAGGAACCATAGCCTTCCGAGGGGGCCGAACATGAGTAACCCCCTGGAAAAAGTCTTAACCAGCGGGTGTAAGGCAAACGATCTTTGGAAGAAAACAGACAGAGCCGAGACCTGCCCTTTCAAGGTACTAAGCTGGAACCCAAGATCCAGACCGTGCTGAAGAAACTCCAAAATCCTAGGAATCGAAAACACCCTGCAAGGCAAAGCCCTAGCCTCACACCAGTCAATATAGGACCGCCAAGTCCTATAGTAAATGCCAGAAGAGGACCGTTTCCTAGCTCTAAGCAAGGTCTGAACAACAGACTCAGACAAACCTTCCTCCTTCAGAATGAAGGTGTCAGCAGCCAAGCCGTCAAAGCCAGCGTTTGCAAATTGGGGTAAAGAAGTTGACCCTGAGATAACAGATCCGGAAACATGGGAAGCCGGTACTGATCCACCGCCAGCCTTACAACGTCTGCGTACCAAACCCTTCTTGGCCACCTTGGAGCCACCAGAATTGCTGGTGCCGCTTCCAGAACCAGTTTGCGAACCACCTTGCCCACCATGGAGAAGGGAGGAAACAGGTACAGAAACCCCAGATACTTCCAGGCAAGGGACAAGGCATCCACTGCCAGAGCTAGATGGTCCTTAGATAGAGACACAAAGGCCGGGAGTTTGTAATTGTGCCGTGAGGCAAAGAGATCCACCTCCGGGGTCCCCCACTTGTGACAAAGGGACCGAAAAACCTCTTGGCCGCAAAGTCCACTGTCCACTGGCGGAGCCAGACCGATTGGCGCATGACCACCAATAAGGACGACGTCCTACTACACATAACAATAGTGTCTTCCATAGCAGCCAAGACAAAATCCATGAACAATTCACACCTTTTAAGAGTAGCGAACTCAGCGCTGGCAAGATCAAGGTGAGCGTCCTTTAACCAGTCCCTGATCAGAGACCTAGTAGCCACCGACGCTAGTGCAGATGCACACACAGGCCGCAAGGCCGAACCCACACTGGCAAAAGCATGGCATGCCATCTGATCAAGACGCTTATCCTCGCCATCCTTAAGGGTAGTGGCGTCTGGGGTGTGAATCACCGAGGTGTTAGTCAATCCCAAAACTGACGCATCGACCTCGGGAGGAAAAGACCAGCGCTTAACCGCTTCCACCGGGAAAGAATACTTCTTATCCCATCCCTGAGGAACACCCGGAAGCCGACTAGGTTTCTCCCATTCCCATCAATGCATCAAAGTGACCTTGGGTAGGGAACTCCAAACAAGGCTTGTGGGAACCAAAAAATTCCCTTTTTTTGAGAGGGGGCGCCTCAGGCGGGGCAATATCCAAAACCTCCAAGAGATGTGTCAAAACCTTGGTAGTGTCAACGGCATCCCCCCGCGCCTGCCCAACATCAGCATCACAAAACTGTAC
The DNA here is from genome assembly GCA_027917425.1 of Gastrophryne carolinensis. Taxonomy (NCBI): domain Eukaryota; kingdom Metazoa; phylum Chordata; class Amphibia; order Anura; family Microhylidae; genus Gastrophryne; species Gastrophryne carolinensis. The sequence goes on from CM051235.1 coordinate 496,747,475, forward strand.
ATCGTCAGCCTCAGACTCCTCATACAATTCCCCCTCCTCTAACGGGGAATAATCCGACCAATCAGGGGAATCATCATCAACATCCCAAGCCGCCTGGGCTGGCGACAAATGTCTCTTTTTAACCTGGGCATCCTTGCCCACCGCGCTAGCAATAAATTTCTCGATGCTGGCCAACCTAGCGCAAACATCAGAGTGCGACTCCCCGCTAGCAACCATGTCACTTGGGGTACGGAAAAGGCGGGGAGGGGAAGGCGATGAAGCGGGGGGAGCCGACCCAGAAGGCTGGGCATGGCCTTTTGTGCACATGGAATACAAATCAGCACATTCTCCCCCGTAAGGGATACCCCACAACCCACACACGGCCGGGATTGTCCCAGAGGGAGCCCGAGCCCGGTATCCTGCGGAGCCTCCATATGGTGATCATTTCGGGTCAGTCGCAAGGACCGTAGGGAATTAAGCAGAAGCAACCTGGGATGCCCCTTTAGAGTCCCTGTGGGAGGATTTGAAGATGATCAATTTAGGCTAGGGACCCCAGGACCGGGAAAACCCCTTAACTGCACACACACGAGACCATCTGAAGACACATAAAAAAGGCCCAATAAGCAAAGGCACTCAAAACAGTGAAAAGTAAAAATAACATATAAATAATATGTATCAACAAATATATATATACAAGTGCAAACCGGAGAAAAGGGGTAACCCCGCAAAAGCTAAGGAGGTGGCTCACAGGCACTTACAACCCGACGAATCCACAGCAGCCGCAGTAGCAACAGCACAACGTCCAATATGGCCACCGGCAGAGCTGGAGAAGTGAAGAGGTGAGGTGAGGGAAAAGGGGGGCGGGCCAGAGCAGAACGCGCGCTCGCCAGGCCACGCCCCCCTCCCAGCTAACCCAGCAACGCGGATCCCAGCCAGTGGCTGGGTCACCGCAAGGCGCCAAAAGGAGGGGGAGGGCCGCCCCCCCCTCCCCAGACCGCAGCCTGAGGGGGAGAAGCTCCCCAGGCTGAATGTACAACCAGACTGTCCTGCCACCAAGAGAAATGACTGTCTGCACTAACACTCAGACACAAGTAAAAACAGACACACCACACGCACACAGCATAATAAATAAATGACAACTGTGGGAAGAAGCGCCCCCCCCCCCCCCCCCCCGGAGGTTAAGGAAGGGACCCAGAGGGGGAAGGATTCCTAAACCAGGGTCTGGTAGAGGAAAGGGCAAGGGACAGGGCATCCCAAACCGGGATCACCAACCCGGAAATCCGCCTACCCCTTGTAATGGGGTCTCACGGGGGAGCAAAAGCTCCTTCAACACCAATTAGGTGCTGCCTACCCTCACCAGGACCTGCAGCCAAGGCTGGGAGGCTCAAATAGGGTTAACTTAGAAAAGGCCCTGGCAGCAACAGGGACAAAAATGGCCGGGCGCGAGCCCGGCTTACCTGCAAGTAAGAGAAGTCTTCATCTTCGTCTTGCTCGCCTTCCTGCAGAGAAGGAACTGGGGAATTGGTGGGAGGTCCCAGGTATTTATGGACCGGGAGGAGCTCCTTTTTTTGCATTCATCTCTGCAGAAGTTCGCCCTCTACTGGAGATAACCCAGATGTCATGACTGTGGAAGCGGAGTGTATGTCACACTTGGAATAAATCTGTGACACACTGTGCGGTGTTGGTGTACTTGAGGGGTGGGTTACGAGAGGACCCAGGACAGGGTCAGGGACAGGGGCTTTTCCTCGGTCTGGAAGTAGCGCAGCAGACGGTAGTCACTCAGTTCCAGGGAAATATCTTCCCGTAGGGCCTCTGGTAACTTCAGGACTTCTTGAAAGTAAAACGCAGACACAGTCCAAAAACATTTACACCAAGATTTCAGGACAGCTTGACATTTAGAAGAAGGCCCCAGGCATATAGGGTCCACGTTCCCACCTTGCACTGTACTTGGCCTCTACCAGATACAGGACAAAGAGACTCTAGTTGAGTGGATAACATGGCCCATGTCAACTGCCACCACAGCTTCTTCTGAGCACAAAGCAGCTAGCTGGCAGAGCGTCATGTACACTCCATCCAGGACCAAATCCCACAGACATTTGAATCTGTCCAAATAGACCAGATCCCTACTGGGAAAGAAAGCAGGGGGCCCAGGGCTTATGCATTACTGCCATTATCTAACAACCAGACCAGGACCCTCTCATCTGTCACTAAACATACACAGGAGCTCAACAATAGTTCTCGTGAAATGACTTCTGCCATCTGGTTGTTTTTTAAGACCTCACACAGTAATTTGCAAAATCTGTGATCATCCATTAAAGTGGACCAACACCCAGGATTTTGACTATCCTGGGTTTTGGTCCACTTCGGTGGGGCACCCCGATCGGGAGTGCCCCGCTGTCTGAAACCTCCCAGACAGCCCCAAAAAACTCACCTCTCCCCGCTCCCACGTGACCGCGCCAGCCAATCACAGCGCTCAGAGCCGCTGTGGTATGCGCGTCCAAGGCCGCCTGGACGCGCATACCAGCTCAGCTGGCTCTGAGCGCTGGAGGCCACGTCTCGCGCTTCCATCTAACAGGGAGCGCGCCTGCGATGGAACGGGGCTGAGGTAAGGTTTGTGGGCCTCCTGGGGGGTTCCTCCCCGCGGGACATCCCGATTTCGGATGCCCCGCGGGGAGGGATCTGATCGGTTCGGGAATCTTATAGATTTCCGGGCCGATCCCCCCCTGGGTGTTGGTCCACTTTAAGACAAAGCAAGAACGTAACAAACTGAGCACCACGTCTATGAGCAACCACATGAAGGACCATCACCCAGTTCAATGCAGAGCGTAACTGGCTTTGATGACAGAGTAGCTGCCTCACCCTGCTCTAGCTGTCTTTTTCTCTACCTTCCCTCTCGTCATACCTACATCAGAACAAAGTAGCAACTCAACCACCCATGAGCCAAGGTCCTCAACACTCGGCTTGCAGGGCTGTTTTTCCCTGCAATTCTACCCTGCAGGCTAGTGGACAAGCCCTCTTTCCATGATTTTGAGGCCAATGACAGTTCAGGATGCTCAGGCTCCACATTTATAAAAATGGTGTGTTTCCCTGCCCTGCAACAGCATATTACTCTAAACATGCCCTGTTAGTATGATCAGGGGCATGTGAAATCCGTAATGGGACACTGGGTAATTCTATTGGAGGATGGGGAGCAAAATGCGCACTTTTTAAATGTGTGGTGTCACCAAGAGTTGAGGAAGATTTGCCAAGCTCTGATCTCAACATACTTCTTCCCATCTGCTTACTTCATCCTCCTATTTCCCCTCTGCATTGCCAGTGTTACATTGGCAACCTGACACATGCATATCTACCCACTTTTCAGGATGGGAAGGAGGGACATTTGTTAAATTAGACCATGCCCCCTCATTGAGGAATGGATAGGAAATAGGGTGTAACAGTTACAACAATAGAAACACTTTAAATAGGCAAATAATTTATTGATGCAGATTTGCATGCTAAACCTCAAAGGGAGGCAAAGGAGAACAAGGGTCAGGGGGGCATGGACTTAAAAGAGGGACAGTCCCTCCAAATCAGTGACACTTGGGAGGTATGCACATGCACCTTGCCTGACTCAAGTGCTGTACCTAGGAACTGTAGTTAAATGATTCCTAACCAACTACTCAAGCTTATGGCCCCTGTTCAGTTACTATTCAGCACTGGGTTAACTGCAAAACTGCCTCCTTTGTTAAGTTCCTACATTCTGGAATTCAGTTTTATATACATGCTGAAAAAGCCCTGGTAGCAACAGACCGGAATAGCGGACGCTCTGTGGATCTTCTGTGTTTTACACTTGTGAAGTGGCCTCAGATGCAGGATGTGTGCCTCTCTACTCCCCCCACCACACTTTGAAGGAGCAGTGGTGGTCAGGAAGTCTTCAGTAGCACCATACCTATTGTGTGCCAGGCGGGAAACACGCTTGCAGCTCAGGGCCAGGATACAATATCACAGCAAGAGGAAGAATAATGGTCATCTCAACATTAGCCAGGAGTGTGGTTTTGACAAAGGGAGGTTTTGATATGAAAGTGCACCTATACTCAGAGAGAAGTTCATGTCGTCACCTTCCATCCCCAGCCCAGTGCCCCAAAACAGCCTGTTTCTTTTTTTTACTAAAGCCTTTACCCAATATTGGTAAAAAGACTAACAGGAAGTAGAATTATGGTGAATGGCAGCTATTTGCGAATTAGTTCAGTTACAACTAAACTGTAACATTAGGACTGATTCAACAGTGAGATTTTTTCTGTGAGTGCAATTCAGCAACATTTTAACTGAGCACATTTTTAAATAATTTGCACAGCTAAAAATAATTCTAAATTGCAGGAAAAAAACATGAAAAAAATATTTTCTCACAAAAAACGTGAGTCAAAAAAACATTTCAATTAAATTCTCACGGTGCTGCATGAGCCCTATAATGGCAGTTAGGTTGAAGCGCTCCCCATTGAGAGCTGTGTGTACTGTTAATGAATGCATGATCGCTGGGGGCTGGGCTGTTCGGCCAGGGAGTAATATGTTTGACTACATCTAATTTGTGTTGTTATGAATATTGGGCAAGGGCTTTTGTAAAGAAACACAGGCTGCTTTGGGGCACTGGGCTGGGGATAGAGGGTACCACATATACTTCCCTCTGAGTATAGGTGTATATACAATACGTAAGTATGAATAATGTCTAGACAGGAGGACAAGAGGGTAAGGGATGGAGGGCTCAGGATTACAAACTAAACACTCTGCAACCTTGGTAATTAGCTGTACTAGGCCAATTTGTAAGTAAACCCAACTTAATGATCTCCCCGTTCTGCTGCAATCACCACTGTCCTCCTTCTGTATTGCGCTGATTGGCCTCTATTATCGCTTCATTAGGGTATGAATGATCAGGCTTCATTTGTAGCACACTAATGTCTGTTTATTTTCATTATCCAAGTTTATTTAGCAGCAGCGCTGGAATCCTGGGGTCCATCAGAAATGGTGGTGGTATAATTTGAGCCACGTGGGTTCTGTTAAGTTTGGTAATTAGTTCAGAGAACAAAGGAAGGCATGCTGGCCGTAGATCAAAGCCTAACGATGCTGGGAAGTCAGACTCAAAACGCTGAGCAGCGAGAAAAGAGCCAGCCATTACTTTTATGTCACTCAGTCACCGTGCGTTAGGTATCCTGACAACCCTGCACTTCTTTTCACATGGCCAAAAATTATCCCCCCCCCCTAACGAAAGTTCACTTCATTCATAAACAAATGGAGGTCAACATTTCTTAAAAAACTTTATATTACAGACATCTATGTTCTGAGTGTGGAGATGGTAGGGTCAATTCAGCATCATGTGAGAATGCATTTTCACACATTTTCAGATAAGAAAAGTACTCTCGCCTGATTTAGCAGACCTTTTCCTTTTTGGTGTTTTTATCCACTCAATGATCTCAAACAAAATATACAAAAAGCTGAAAAACTCTTAGATACAAAGTTGCCATCTCTTGAACATGTTGCTGGTATTCACTCACCTGTCCTCGGTCCAATGGCGCATGTGCCAATCAGAGCCGCTTGCCGTGCCTATGTCATTCGGCAAGCAGCTCTGATTGTTTACAGTGGGGAGCAAGAGCGGTTGCATCCCCTGCATCCTTGGGCTGTGAGCGTACTCTTGTCCTAGCAACTCAAATAGGCAAGGACGGGAAAGCGCCTGCTGCTGGGGATGCGGACACTCCTGCTCCCCGCTGAAACCTATCAAAGCCATTTGCCGAATGACATAAGGGCCGATACACAGCCTCTTTTAAATGCTCTGTCAGGGAACCGCGGGTCACGTGATCCCACTATCAACCATGGACCTCCGGACACACAGACCGTGTTCCCAAGAAAACCATTGTCCGAGTCCTCCTATCAGGAATTCCAGCCCCAAAGCCTGCGGACACACAGATCGCTCAAGTTATATTTAAGTTTAATGCTATAAGCACACTAGGCAATGATAACAAACATTTGGCTATGATGGAATATGAAATGATACAAAAATGCTGTTCTGAGAAGGTTACAGGGTAGAGTGAGTTACACAGAGAAACAATAGTCAGTTACCTTAATATGCAGAGTAGTAGTGATGGAGCTCCCACAAGAGGTAAGTGGCAAGCTGGGTGGATGGACATCTCCAGCACGTGTGAATCGTGAGCTCTCCAGATAAGTGGCACTGTTCTCATCCCCTTGGCTTACTTTTAAGCAGGTGTCAACCCTCCACCCCCTCCCTTCTGTGGGGCGGATAGTCACCTCCCACTATTCTGGAGTGTGCTTTAGCCCCTAAAACCCTTTAGGGGTTATAACTTTGGGCAGTTGGGTCGTATGGCTTTGGAAACGGCACCAAACAATTGGGCTGGATGCCGGGCATCCGATGAGTCCAGAAATTGGGTCCCTAAGTGGGTCAGAACCTTAGATCTCCATTTACCTGGTTCTCCTTTATTGCTGAGCCTGCATTTGTGTTGGTGCCGCTTGTCTGCAGCTCCCATCTTTGATGTGACAAATTCACAGCCAGGGGTCCAGCTAGCTGCAGACCCACTGGAGTCTTCTCAGGCTAGAGGTGTGAGAGTCAGCAGGAGAGCAGCAGGGGGTGCTTTGAAGCTCAAACTGCCTTTCCTGAGTGTTAGAACCTCATGCCCATATATGGACTTCCTTTTCCTGCTGGCCTTGTAATGGCAGACATTTGCTAAGAACAGGGAACCTTAAAAGGGGATGCCGGGCATCAGCGATAAAATTCAATGTAATATTTGCCCTATTCCTCACACTCTTACACATGAAAAAGTGTGTGTATGTGAATTTTTTTATTCATTTCGATGTATTAGTGTTTGTGTACATGCGTTTAAGCCTTTTTATTCTCATGTCTATTGTGTATGAACTTCTAGTTGTTTTTGCATTGATGTGCATAATACGTGATTAGTATAGGCTTACTCATGATTCAGAGCCTTGATTCTTTTTTTTTCATGCTCCACTTCCGGGCTCTATTGCCTGGCAGGAGTGTGTTGTCCTGATGTGCGGGAAAGCGCAATGGAGCCCTCAGAGGAATACTTTGCGGAGTATTAGCATCTTCAGCGTTGCAGCATTTGTACATGTGTCTCTCGGACTTTCGATTGCATCGACCACGTGTGGATGTTGATTGCAGGCCTGGAGTTGAGCTATTCGAGCTGACCCAACTTAACCGTGTTTCTCTCGAGTAGCTGTATAGTGAGTTGTGGCCATGGTTGGCCCCCACCACAAGCTAGGGGCATGCAATTGTGGGTATGACCAAATTAGTTGTCTGCCTTAAATTTCTTGCAAACGACTCGTTCCAGAGGCTGGGCGCCCTCTCTGTGGCCATGTCCCAGCCTACGCTGAGCCGCACACTAAACAAGTTTCTCAATGGCACGGCTACCTTGGCGGTCAAGTACATCTGTTTCCTTGACACCATGGTAACATGGAATGCAATTAAATTGGGCTTTTATGAGCTGGCCGATATGCCCAATGTCATGGGCACGATTGCACGAACGTGGCGCTGTTGTTGAGTATCTCTACAGGTATGTCTTTGTTTTCCCTTTGCTACCTTTATTCCATGCAAATGTTGTGACATCTATTTGTAGTTTAGCTTCCCAATATTTAGTGTGTCTTGGCCCTTGCATTGCCTTGCCTCCTGTAAAGTGGACCTCAATCTCCCTCTTTCAACTAGTATCCCCTTGTTTCTGTAGCTGCTTTTCTTGTCCTTTTTCTCACACAAGTTATGGGAACCACCTTACATAATCTGCCATTTTATTACTCAGCCAAAGAAGGAAGTCAGCATGATGGCTGGATTTCTGGGCTCTACCCATGATGCCTACATCCTTAGGAATTCAAGCCTCTATGGCCGCTTTGAGACTGGTGAGTTGTCTGGCGGGTGGCTACTTGGTAAATCTTATCATTATTAGTCCTTTGTGTTTTTTTGCTCCTGTATTTATGGATGCACCCTTGCTCTCCCTTCCATTTTTTGTCTAATTGTATTTTATTTTTTCAGGTGATAATGTTTGTATTATGTATGTAGCTAATATTTCTTTTTTTTGTAGGTGATTCCAGCTACCCCCTGCTTCCATGGCTCATGACCCCTATTCAGCGGCCTCACACTCCTACAACCAGGCACATAGGAAGACCAGGGCTGTTGTGGAGCAAGCGAGTCTTTTTTTTTGTTCCCAAAGTCATTTTTTGTGGTGTCAATAATCTTAGGCTACTGAGATTTATAATCAAATCAAAATGTTTTAACATCCAACACAAAATGTGTTTCATCATTGGTAGGGTGGGTGGCCTGCAAAGTATGGCAGTTCTCTTGCTTGTTAAAGTGCCACCAGCCATGCCAGATTCTCATTTAGCATCTGCCACTGTTCATAGCTGTTATGTAGTTCCTCCACCATTGAATGGAGCTCATGGTGGATCTGCCTTATATTTCTCCACATGGTTTGGAGGAACCGGGCACTGTTTTGCCTAAAGGCTAAGCTATCTGCTTGCCAATCTGACTACATCAACTGCACTCGCCTCACCAGGAGAAGATGGCGACATGCCTGAGCCCGTCGTCCTCTTCCCTGGGTAGGGACACTTGCAGCTGGAGCTGTACTTGGCCTTTCAACATGTGTTGTGCTCGATGTGGACAAATGCTCTGCAGCAGAGCTTGCCCATAGAGGTGATAGAGGTGATAAATGCAGCTGCTGCTCACGCTCCACCTGCTGGTCATTCTAGGGCTGTGGATACAGCTGGTGGCAGCAGAGGGAGTGGTGGAGGCAGCTGCTGCACAGGGAGTGAGGGAAGCAACTGCTGCTACTGGTGCAGAGGGATTGTGGGAGGCAACTGCTGCTGGTTCAGTGGCAGCTGCTCTTGCAGTGACAGCTGTTGAGGCAGCTGTTGGTGCAGTGGCTGCTGTTGAGGCAGATGTTGTGTCTAAGGGTGTTGGGGAGGCAACTGGTGCAGCAGAAGGTGCTGATGCTGCTGTTGTTGTAGAGGCCGATGCAGTGGATCATCCTCCTCAAGATCCTGTATGGCCGCCAGTAGCGGTGTCTGTAAGGCCAGAACAATCTTTTAGCTTGTTGCTGTTAGATAAACACATAGTAAAACAAAAATAAAGCTGTAGGGGGTTCCATGGGTCACCACTGTGACCACATTACACTTACCAGATCCAATTCTTCATTTAGTGCAATCCTTGAATATGCAGTCCTTGATAAAGTTGCACCAGTACTTGTTTGTTGGTGTGCTAGGTTGGGCATGTGTATTTGCTGTTTATTTCTTTCAATTTGAATAAAACTTAAGTTTATTCAAACCACATACCCTGTGTGCCTAAGCAATTGCTAACCCATGTGCTTCCATGTTTTACAAGTCATGAGGGTGTGGCATAGACACTTGCATAAAAAGATCATTAATTAGCAGTGAGGTGGCCTTTCATGGTCCCGCAACAACACTTAGGCCCTGATGGCATCATGAACTAGGCAACTGAAATGAGTCATACATCGTTTGAAACTAAACAACCTAAAATATTGAACAACTTACTTACTACAGCAGAGCAGCATGCATGTCTGAATCGATGGACCCCGGCAAGCCCTGGAGTGTAACTAGGCAGGCCATACATAATTTTTCTGCAATGCAATGGTCAACATCAACAACAGCACAAAGCATTGTCACCCTTGTTGTTTTGACTTGTTAATTGTTTCCCTTACAGCATATTTCATTTCGGCAAACTTCCTTTGCACTTGATCCACATCCTTTCGCTCTGGTCGGGCACGATTAACCTGCCTGGTGATGGCCTCCCATAGGTGGAACTTTTGGTATAGCTCTCAAACTGCCCCCATACAGCTGATCAAAATGGTCAGACACACCAGTTGCTAAAGCCATACATTGGACATCATTAAGCTTGCCACTCAGGGTTCCCCACTGCAGGTGTCGTCCAGCATAGGATTGGCCATCATCTCCCTGTGTACTTGGTGAAATAGGAGACATTTGCTCTATGGGTGTTGAGGAAGATCCTGATGGGGTAGATTGGTCACTGGCTGGTAACTGGACAGGGCTGGCTGGGGGGCTGGGTGTCTGGCCGGGGTCAGCCATGATGAGGTTGTAGTGGATGCTGCTGGGGAGAAGGGCATAACCACATTGGAGCTGCTGCTTCCCTAGACTCCTGCTGTGTCTGACATGGTAAAAGGTAGGGGGGCTGCTATGTCTTGCCCTAGTACTTTGCATGCCACTGCTTGGCCTTAGCACTTTTGCTGGAAGTGCTCTTGCTTGCCCTAGCACTATGGGTGGGATTGCTCTGGGTCGCTTTAGTACTTTGCCTGCCACTGCTCTGCTTAGCCTTAGCACTTTTGCTGGAAGTGCTTTGGCTTGCCCTAGCACTATGGGTGGGACTGCTCTGGCTTGGTCTAGCACTTTGCCTGAGGTGGTGGTGGCTTCCGGACTGTGTGCTGGCATGAACTTAAAGGAGGGCTGTGGTGCCTTGGTCCTTGCCGATCATCCAGCCGGGCATGGCTTGGTTCCTGCCATCCTGACCTATCTCACAATGGAAACTGCAGTAGTGGAGTGTTGCCTTCTCCACATGTAAGTGTGTGTCTTTAACAATTTATACTTCCATAATACGTAATTTATACTTCAATAGGACGTACCGCTATGACTTCCTGCCCGACATATATGCCAAGAGGACGCTGGCACTTGATATAGTAGCAACACTGGAGGAGGAGCCCGACACATCTACACTTTTACACAGATCAGGAAGCATTGGTCGAACCTGAGAAAGAGGTACATATAGACCTGTGACTATTTACTAACATGCCTTCTTCAACAGGTTTGCAGGAAGCAGAAGCAAGATGTTAATTCAGGGGGACTCAACCACTTCTTGTAAAGATCCATTTAAAGGCATCCAGTGACAGGTGAAGGTCCAGAAGAAGGACTGTCGCAGGGGTTGGAGAGTGGGAAATCTGCACACTGGGGGAGGGGCTATATATATTCCCCAGGCAAAACTGGAAAAGGCTGCTTGCCCCACCCCAAAAATCCAAACATTTGGGAACAAAAAAACAGGAGCTTTTCTTTTTATTTTTTGGCCCCACAGAACCTACAGCTCTGGCCTGCGGCACACTGCTTTAACCCCCCCTTGCATTCCGTGGAGGCCATGTACAGGGGTAGACTAGGGCCCAAAATGTTACTGGCAATATAAGGTCTGGTAACAAGGATGGATAGACAGGGCCCGGGGGAGAGGGATGAATAGGATAAAAGCTGTAAGGAGAGGGATGGATAGACAGAACAGGAAGGGCAGGGAGGGATGGAGAGAGAGCTGGGAGAAGGAATGGGCAGAACTAGGACAGGAATGAATGGGCAGAACTGGGGAGCAGTGGTAGATGGGCAAAGCTGGAAAAAAGAGTAATGGATTGGCAAAACTTGGGGATCGGGAATTGGATGGGCAAAACTGGGAGGACGGGAATGGATGGGGCAGAGAGACTGGGCTGGATGAGGCAGAGCTGAGGGGACAGGGATTGGATGGGCAAAGCTGGGAGGACAGGAATGGATGGGGCATAGATACTGGGCTGGATGGGGTAGAGCTGAGGGGACAGGGATGAATGGGGCAGAGCTGGGGGGATGAGATGGTGGGACAGGGATAGCTGGGGCATGGGGAAAGGATTGGATGGGGCAAAGAGACTGAGAAAAAAGATAGTGTGTACCACTTCCCGCCAATGTAGTACTTCATACTGTAATGCTAGGTGCTAGGGAGCCATGACACTGACAGGGAGACTAAGCAGTACATTGCCTATCAACACAGCAACACAGAAGCGACTGAGTGCAGGGTTGTCAGGGCAGGGGTCTGGACATATGGCACAGAGGTTTGCATTTGGCTCCCAGTCTGACAGTTGAGTATCGCTGTACTAATTGTTTGTGTTTTGTCTTTTACAGTCCACCCCCAACATTGTATATAGTTTTTATAGATTTTTTTTTATTTTTTTGTATAAGTTTTACAAAAAAAAAAAATATTCCAAACTTTTACACATTAAAAAAAACTAAATAAAAAAGTACCAAAAGAATCTTTACAAATAAAATATTTTAAATTAAGAATTAAATAACATTGTGGTGTCTTTAATTATATAATTTGCAGTCATCCAAAATTTACAACTATCAAGGAGAATGAGCTTCACTGGAGAGAAGAAATGAGTAAGCATAGGAAGAATAGAAGAACAATGCATTTCAACCATAAAAGTGGTAAAGGTAAGCATTAGGAAGAATAGAAGAACAGTGGACGCCAAGCATGAAAGTGGTAAAGGTAAGCATTTGGAAGAATAGAAGAACAATGCACGCTGAGCATGAAAGTAGTAAAGGTAAGCATTAGGAAGAATAGAAGAACAGTGCACGCCGAGCATGAAAGTAGTAAAGGTAAGCATTAGGAAGAATAGAAGAACAATACATGCCGAGCATGAAAGTGGTAAAGGTAAGCATTAGAAAGAATAGAAGAACAATGCATTTCAAGCATAAAAGTGGTAAAGATAAGCATTAGGAAGAATAGAAGAACAATGGACGCCAAGCATGAAAGTTGGTAAAGGTAAGCATTTGGAAGAATAGAAGAACAATGCACGCTGAGCATGAAAGTAGTAAAGGTAAGCATTAGGAAGAATAGAAGAACAGTGCACGCCGAGCATGAAAGTGGTAAAGGTAAGCATTAGGAAGAATAGAAGAACAATGCATTCCAAGTATAAAAGTGGTATAGGCAAGCATTAGGAAGAATAGAAGAACAATGCATGCCGAGCAGGAAAGTGGTAAAGGTAAGCATTAGGAAGAATAGAAGAACAATGGATGCCAAGCATGAAAGTGGTAAATGTAAGCATTAGGAAGAATAGAAAAACAATGCATGCCAAGCATGAAAGTGGTAAAGGTAAGCATTAGGAAGAATAGAAGAACACTGTATGGGACATCCTAAACTAAGACCAAGCAAGGAGAAGGAGTGACACTGGAGAGAATGATGGGTAGAGCCAAGAGCTTTGGAGCAGAAGAGACTTGGCACAGCAATAAGTAAGTAATGGAATACCAGGCCAGGGGACGAACAATGGCAAACATTAAAAATGAGAGAAAAAAAGAAAGTTCAACCAGCTCTCCTGACACCTTTGAGAGGCAAGGAGAGGAAATCCTCTGGAACAGTTCCACAATGCAATGATCAGTGAGGTGTCCAGCCTTCTCATTCAATCAAAACATAACTTTTAACCCAAAGGTTTAAAATGCTGTAATCCACATAAAGTGCAAGAGTCCTTGTGCAAAATCAAATCATCAAACCTAATAATATACGTGCCCGGCCCTTATAAATGTGTGCCCCACAGCGGGGTCCCTGTGACACGTTTTGGGCATACAGTTGCCCTTAATCATTCATAGGAGAAAAAATGAGAGGCTTGCATATGTGTACAAGCCTGTGTATGCATATACATTCCGGATAAATGTACAAAAAAATGGATTTCACAGGCTAAATTAAAGGAAATAATTGTCTTGGGACATCCAATAGCAGTGTCCGTAAGGTAGGGTGGGATCCCCCAATAAAAAGGTAACAGCAGACAGTTTAAACCACTGCCGCTTGCAAAACCTTGTGGCCAAAAACAGCAACAGCTGAGGCCTTAACATCAACCTTGAAAAGGTATGAACAAAAGACCAAGTAGCAGCCTTGCACACTGGTGCAATAGAAGGCTGGTGCTGCAAGGCCCAAGAGGCACCAATAGCACGAGAAGCAAGAGCAATAAGGCGAAGGGAGGATTCTTCCCTTTAGCAGCGCAGGCCTGAATCACAGCCTGACGAATCCACATGCTGATAGTAGACTTGGCAGAAGCCAAAAAACCCTTCCTAGGACCAGAAGGGACCACAAGAAGACCATCAGTGTTCTTGAAAGGTGCAGTAGCCACAAGATAGTTCTTCAGACACCTAACCACATCCAAAGAGTGCAAAACTCTCTCCTTAACATTGCTAGGGTTAAGGCACAAAGAAGGAAGAACAATATCCTGATTCAAATGAAAGGCAGACACTACCTTTAGGCAGAAATTCTGGATTGAACGAAACAACACCTTGTCCTGGTGCCTCTCAAAGTAGGGGGGCTGAATGGACAGCACCGCCAACTCAGACACACGCCTGACAGAAGTGATAGCTACCAGAAACACGACCTGGAGTGTAAGAATAGCCAAGGCAGCAACCTGCACAGGTTCAAAGGGAGCACCCTGCAAAGCAGGCAAGACCAATTCCAAATCCCAACAACAGGGACCATAGGTTGTCGTGGGGAACGCACATGAGCAACCCCCTAAAAGCAGTCTTAATCAAGGAAAGCTGAACAAAAAACTTCTAAAAGAAGACAGACAGGGTAAAAACCTGACCCTTCAAAGTACTGAGTTAGAGACCGACTCCAACCCATGCAGTAAAACTCCAGATCCCTGGGAACTGAGAACACCCAACAGGGAAGAGACCAAGACTCAACCAGTCAATGTAGGTACGCCATACCATATAACAGATGGAAGAAGAAGTCATCTTCCTAGTCTTCACCATGGACTCAACCAATGAGGTAGACAAACCCTTCTCCATCAATATGGAGGTTTCAGCAGTCAGGCCGTCAAGGCCAGAGTATGTAATTGGGATGACGTAAGTGGTCCTAAGTGAGCAGAACTGGCACTCCAGGCAGAAGGCACTGATCTACTGCATTAAGCACATGCCAAGGGAGATCATCAGGAGCACGATCAAGCATTTTCCTGATGAGGGTTCTAGTGGCCACAGCAGTAATGGCAGAGGCACAGACCGGGCGAAGCGCCGTCCCCGCACATGCAAAGGCGTGGGAGGCCAGCAGGTCAATGCGCCGGTCCTCAGCATCCCAAAGGGTAGTATAGTCGGGGGGATGTAAGAAAGGGGTGTTAGATGGCCCTGTGATCGGGACATCCACCTCAGGGGGGAAAGACCAACATTTAACCACGTCAGGGGGAAAAGGGTACTTACTATCCCAAACTCCTGGAATCCCTGGAAGTTTTCCCATTCCTTGAACACAAGGGTATGGAAATGTGCCTGCTCTAGAAATTCCACGCGTGATGATGCTGTATGGAAACGCTCCCCTCTTTGCCTGGGAGCCTCGCCAGGGGGAGAGATAGACAGAACCTCAAAGATCTTGATCAATAATCTGTCAGTGTCGTCCTGGATCCAGGGGTCAGGGTCAGAGTCTTCATGAGTCTCCGGTCTCTCATCAGATGAGCCTGAGTCAGAAAAGAGCTCTCCTTCATCAGAAGGGGTATAGCCACACAGAGTCATAAACTCCTCGGTTCCCATAGGGAAAACAGTAACATTAGGCGTCAAGAGCCGCTTCTTACCAGGGCCCTTACGCGCTAAGGACCTCGCAAAAATCTGTTCAGCCGTAGGTAGTCTAGATGCCACTTCAGGCTGAGAATCCCCACTCTTGTGCAACTCAGCAGGAGTGAGATTTAAGCCAGGGGAAATAGGTGAAGTAAGACGAGGTATAGCCACTGGCAGGCCAGATTGCAAAGCCAGCGCTTGCTCAGCACAAGGTACGCAGACCCGTGTCTTGTCAGCATCAGCATGGGGTTGTCCACACGCCATACACCGTCGGTCATGTCCCAGAAGGACCCCGGTCACATTATCCTTAGATGCCTCCATATGGTGATTATTAGGCACAATATGCCAGTAGGGATTGACGCTATAAAGCAACCCTGGATGCCCCAATGACCCGCTAGGGAGTGGGAGTAAATTTACAAGGTCCGCTATCAATTACACCGGGCCGGGAGGAGCCAATGGATTCACCCTCTGAAAGACACAATGAGAAGAAGGGTGTCAGCACCGAAACACACTACTGTGAATTATAAAGCCGCCCGGGAGGGCACTTACGGACCACGGTAAGTAAGAACGTCACACACACGCGCGCGTCCAGACAATATGGCGCCGAGAACCTCGAAGGGCGGGCCAGTGCGAGCCGTGACAAGAGGCGCGCCATGCTAGGCCCCGCCTCCCCAAAGAGCGCAAAGTCCACAGACAAGCAGCCAATGAGGACGCAAAAGCGTCTGAGGTGACGCCGCCGCCCGGAACATCCAAATGAAGGAAAAGGTGCGCGCGGTGGCGGCCTTAACAGTGTAAAAAGACAAGTCAGTGCGGCGGTTGACACCACATACACCAGTCCAAGCAGACATTTACCAAGAGGACCATAAGCGTGTATCCACAGTACACAGAGATCCACACACACACACACCCCCTTCTCTTCCTCCCGAGGGCTACTGGGAGAATGAGGGAGGATGGCGGCCCTTTGTACAGGGCCCACCGCTACCGGGGCATGGGACAATAATGCGGGAGGGGCATCCCATAAGGCTCACCATCAGCCTATACCACCTACCCTTTGGTGGGGGACTGCGGTGGAGCAACGCTCCTTAAAGGAGCAGTATCGCAAATTTTTCTTGGTGACTTATATTTAAATGGTACTTTGAATGTAGATAAGTGTTGGAGTAAGAATTACAAATGTAGAAAAAAATGATGTGTGTGTTGAGCAGCTGGAGACTAATAGCTGATGTTTATGTCTTGTCAGTGACGGGCGCCGACACTCTGGCCTGTTCCACACTGAGGAGAGGGAGATACAAATGTATCGGTTCCACGCTGAGGAGAGGGGTAAACAATGTATCAAAGTCTCAGCTGTTCAGTGCTGGCAGCCGTCCAGCATCAGATAACATTGCAACATTGCCTGGCCAGAACTTATATCTAAAACAGAGAGAAAAGCTCTAGAAGTCATTTAGCTGATTTTGACAGTTTTCCCTTCATGTTGGCTCTGCTGCAAAATTGTTCAGTTTACCATTTTCTCTTTTTTTTCCATATGATCTTTCTTTCAGCTTTGTGTGTTTTGAGCAAAGCCCAACCCAGGATTTTCACTATCTGGAGTTTTGTTTTGTGCCCCTAGGGGCATCCCGACTTGGGATGCCCTGATATGTGAAATCCCCAAGTTCGCCTGTGAAAACGTACCTTTCCCTGTCCCACAGCGCATGCGCGGGCTCTCATCCAATCAGATCTGTTTGCACACAGATGGGGAACCTGAGCAGTAACCTTCCTGTCTGCCCGGCCTGTCTAAATGACTATCTGCGTGAGCGCACCAGAAAAATGGGGGGATCTGTGGTTATCCAGGGGTCGTTTCACACAGTGGGCATCCTGATTTAGAATGGGGTTTTGTTCCACTTTAATACTTTTAGATTTTCCTTCACAGTTATTCAAAGAAGAATTTCAGTCATTTTCAGTCAGTTTAGTTTATTTTGTATAGATTTTACACATTTGAGTCACCTGGTCTCATAACAAAAGCAGCAGCTCACACACACACAGCCGTTACCACTGATTACAGTGTCAGCCTCTGAGGTAAAGTGTTGCTAGGAGACCAGTGGGCTAAATGAAGCAGCTCACTAAAAACAACCCAGCAGATCCCCCTATTCAGCAAATGGACTGAGCTATTATAATTATACAATTTAAAAGAGAGGCATATATTTTTTTCTTTTTCTATCGCCAGATTATTTATACACATGTTATAAGCTATTGTATGGCTATTTAATTATTTATCTTTTTTAATGCAAATTTCGCGATACTGCTCCTTTAAGCACACATGGTGCTGCCTACCTTCACCCGGCCCAGCCCAGGCTGGGAGGCACATCACATCAAGGACGGGTGGGAATAGTCCAACAGGGCCGCAGGCTTTAATAGCCCCGCTCACCTGCGAGAGAGTGATAATTTCATGTCTTCGCAGTCAGCAGTGCAGAGAAATCTGGGGATTTGTGGGAGGTCCCCGGGTATTTGAGGGGCCGGGAGGAGCCTGTTTTGCATGTCTCTGCAGTGCAGCGCCATCTGGCGGAGGATAACCCAAGTGTAAGTAATCTATCTGGAGCAGGACGTACTGTATACTAAGAATATATGTGTAACAATGCTCTAACACACTTAAACTATTATAGAAGGCTCTGATTCAACCCTTATAGTCACAGCAAAAGGCTCTGATTGGACAAAAGCCCCTGTTGGACCGTTTAAGTTGTACTGGGCGATCTGGGGTTTCACACAGCGGGGCATCCCAATTCGGGGATTGAAACCCGGATTAGTCAAAATCCTGGGTTTTGCTCTGCTTTAATGAAAAAATGCAGAACAAAAATAGATGAGCAACAGAGTAATAACAAGCATACAGAGAAAACAGCAATGTATATAAACACCGCCATCTGCTGTCCAGAGGTATAGTCAATGGTAAGACAGTTTGACATGTGTGGAAATTAATACTGAACTCCGCTCAAAACATGTAAATAGTTTAAAGCAGAACAAAACCCGTGAATTTTACATTCCCATGTTTTATGCCATGCCACGGGGCATCCTGCTGTGTGAACCCCCCCCAGTTCTTCCAGTAAAACTCACCTCTCCTCAGTCCAACAGCGCATGTGCGGGCTCAAGTCCAATTAGAGCCCTTTGCAGTGTTTACATGCTCCGGCAAAGGGCTCTGATTGCCTTCACAGGGTAGCGTGCGTTGCATCCCCTGCGGTGTGCACAATAAACAGTCAGAGCCCCACATGTGCTGTTGGACTTGGGAAAGGTAAGTTATTATTTGATGCCCAAGGGGGAAAGCCAGTGGTGGGCCCTGGAATCTTTTAAATTCCAGACATTCTGGTGGTGGTAAATAGGAAAAGGTAACAGCAGCTTCTTGCCCTTTGCCCAGCCCTCATTGTGGACATTTAGCATTTCTCTCTATGTTGATAAAAAAGAAAAGTCATGGGTGTCACTGGAAATAAAGGGGTCCCACTGACATATTTTTATGGTGGTCTCCAGTTCTCGGCCATAGTAATAACCATAGCCTGTGTGTTTTATACATGGTATCCAAAGAGAAAATAAGGCTCTTCTACAGGCTAACAGACAACATCACAGAGAGCAACCGAATCATTGATCCCTGTAACAAGGTACAGGGAAGTCTGTTTGTTAAAAGAGATCTACCATTACTTCTTTGCTATAACAGCAGCCAGAGGGGGCCTGACAAAGGGGAGCAGCACTCGAAAAGCGAAAGGCGAAGAGGCTAAGGAGAGCAGCGCTGTTCTAGACTGGAAAACTGCCAGCCTGTTTATTGGCAGGAAACAGAGGAGGGTGAGCCAATCAGGTTAATGTGACTGTTGACCTTTGAATAATTCTTTCAATGAGACGTGAGAGATCCGTGTATCCCTAGGACTTAAAGTGGACCCGCATTCAAATTTGAAGCCTGAGCTCTTCCACTCCTCTACCCTAGACCCAAACAACTAACCTGAACCCTAAACCAAATCCAATCCTCTGCACTAGACACTACCACTCAACTTCTAAACCTAATCCAAATCTCTATGCTACTCCTAAAAAGACTGGGCAAGCAAAATGTAAAAAACATGATTCAGCAGCTTACCTCATGGTATCTGCCCTTTCCTTTTCTGTAACCTTGCAGCAGCATTTAGAAGCAGAAACTTGGCAATGACTTCTGGCACTCCCCCCGGTTCCCCTAGCAGTAAACCACCAATCATAGGGCTTGACCTGTGGTCTATGACTTTGCCCACTGTGGCTGCTTGTGTATTGCAACATTATGATTAGGTGTCAGTAAGTATACTGATAAACACACTATCTGCTATTGTCCCGGAAAGCAACCACACCCACTGGCTGGAAATGTAAAAAATGAATAAAAACGTAAAAATAACTCTGGCGGGTCGTGTTGAAACAAAAAAAAGAAATGGGGAACATTATGCACTTTAGGCCTATGTGATTAAAGTGGACCTTCACCCTGAATAAAAGCATATCTTATGTTTCCCGCACCCTGTACATACAGATTGCTCACATTAAAAATCATCCTACCTGCATCTACTGCATGTTATGAGCCTTTAAACATCCAAGATGGGGGCTCATGGAACATCAGGCAGCCTGCAAACAGGAAGTGTCTTCTGACTGTGTTGCTCTGCATTCTGGGATTGCTGTACTTTCCCTGACCCCAAATCTGCTCTGTCTGTGCAAAGCACAACTATAACCCGCCCCCTGTACTTTATCCCCCTCTCCTCTCCTCAGTATGTGTGATACTTCTGAGTCAAGATGGCGGCGCCCGTATCCTAGAGTCCTGAACAAAGTTGCAGCCCAGTGGGGGAAAGAATAAAAAGTGACTAAAAACTTAAAAAATGTATTAATTTTAGATGCTGGAGAATAGTTTTTTAAGAGTTTTGGGGTTTTTATTAAATCATGATAAAGGTCCGGTTTAAATGGTCTATGTAATGGTCTATGGACAAGTCCTTTAAATCCATGCTGTACACTAGACCCTAACACTTAACCATACCTACAAACCTGATCCAATGTTTTACACTTCACCTGACCTGACCCTAAACCTGACCCAGTCCTTTGCACTAGACTCTAAAACTCCCAAACCTGATCCAAATCTCTATGCTACTCCTTAAAGGGACTGGCCAGGCAAAATGTAAAAAAAAACAATAGACCATAACACCTAATCTGAACCCTAAACCTGATCCTGTCCTCTACAATAGACCCTAACACCTAACCTGAACGCTAAAGATGATCCAGCTGGCTACACTAATACCTGATAAAATCCTCTACACTAGACCCTAAAAAATAACCAGACCCCTAAACTGTAACACCTAAACCTGGTCAAATCCCCTGCAATAGGCCCTAAGACCTAAAGTGATCTCTGAACCTGATTCAGTCCTCTACATTAGACCTTTAACACCCAACCACAAACAGACCCCTAAACGGTTTCCCATCATCGACCCTAGAACATAACATGACCCCTAAACATGATCCAATCCTCTAGACTGACAACCTAACACCCAGCTCCTAAACCTGATCCAGTCCTACATGATACCCTCAAACTGAACATGACCCATTAAAAACTTAACATTTTCTACCCTAGACCCTAATCTGAACCCTAAACATGATTATATCCTTTACAATAGACCCCAACAGTTAACCCAAATACTTAAACCGGACCTTCACCATGATTTATTGAAAAGCCCAAACCCTTAAAAAACGATTCCCCAGCATCTAAAATTAATATATTTTAAGTTTTTAGTCACTTACTTATTGTTCTCTCCCCCACTGGGCTGCAACTATGTTCAGGACTCAGGATTCAGGATACAGGAGCCGCCATCTTGACTCAGAAGCATCACGCTTACTGAGGGGAGGAGAGTGGGATAAAGTACAGGGGGGCGGGTCATAGCTGTGCTTTGCTCAGACAGAGCAGAGCTGGAAGTCAGGAGAAGGTCAGCAATCCCAGAATGCAGAGCAGCACAGTCAGAAGGCACTTCCTGTTTGCAGGCTGCCTGATGTTCCATGAGCCGCCATCTTGGATGTTTGAAGGCTCATAACATGCAGTAGATGCAGGTAGGATGATTTTTAATGTGAGCAATCTGTATGTACAGGGTGTGGGAAACATATAAGATAGACTCTTATTCAGAGTGAAGGTCCGCTTTAACTGGATCCAATCGTCTACACTACAACACCTAACATGCCCCAAAACCTGACCCAACCCTCTTAACTAGACCCTAACATCTAAAACCACCCCTAAACCTCATCCTAGACCGCAATAACTAAGCCAAACACCCAACCTAACCCCAAACCTGATCCAATCATCTACACTAGACTCTAATATCTAACCTCATCCATAAGCTTGTAATCCTGACCCTAACATCTTTAACTTCTTAAGCTGATCCTAATACCTAATACAGGGGTGTATATAGCCCTGCCAAAGGCCCATAGCAGGGCCCCATCAGTATCTCCTCTTTTTGTTTTTGCCCGTAATGGGCCTTCATGTGCCCTGGTAAGGGAAACCTACCACAACACGTACAAAGATCTATCTAATGAATTATGTGTGATACACAAATTACCATCTCCATTAGTTTTATTTATAAAAGTGTGCATACATCATGAGGAAATCATTCTGATTCTACTGCTGGAGAAGCCAAATTCGCTTACCAGGATCATTGATTTCTTGCTTACAGTTAACCTGCATTGTCTGAGGAAAAAGCACCAGCTGTGACCTGACAGGTATTTTTTTTTGCTATGAATTATGTTCTCAACTTAAAGTGGAAATTCAATAAAAAACACCCTGCCTTGCCACCCTCTCCTGGCGCTGAGGCAGGACGGGAGGTTACAGAAAAAAATCCTTACCTCAGCTGCAGTCCAGCAGCACTCTCCCGTTTCTGTGAGGCCCACCGACACAGAAAGACACAAGGCGGCATTTCCCAGCACTGTGCATATGCCTGCCGTCCATTTGTACGGAGCCAGGGTATGCCGCTTTGTGTCTTTCCATGCGGCTGCCACCCATGCCCCGGTTAACGACGCCGGACGGCAGCTGAGGTAAAGGTTTTTTTTTCTTTGTAGCCCCCCTTTCCTGCCTCAGCGCCAGGAGAGGGTGGCAGAGCAGGGGGTGTTTTTTGACTGGAAGTCCGCTTTAAAGGATAACCTTCCACCAGGAAATAGGCATACAAATGTCAATTTATATGCCCTGCTTCTTAATGAAGAGGCACTGCAATACTTTCCCTATTGCTTACAGATCTCTGGAGCTAGCATTCTATACTAGTATACTATTATGGCCTTGGGACGGAGTCAGCTCCTGCTTTTTGTGCTTGACGTTAGTGGGCAGGAGCCACGGTTTCAAGATTGGCAAGCGTTAAAGATCCACATGGTCCAAACCGTAGTAACAGAGGCACTCTTACCCGCCAACAACCGAGGCGGGTGCAGTGGCCAGTGGCGCAAACACGGATTCAAGAAAGTAGAAAAGCCAGCACTCCAATTAATATATTAAATCCGTGCAAAAATCAATCATATAATCCACTAATGTGGATGTTAATACAAAAGTGCATTGTTCATATTATAGTCCATTGTTTCGTGGCATGTGGTGACCCTTCATCAGGGACAGTCAAATAAGCAGAATGTGCCATCCTGCAGGGGTTAAATACCTAAAAGGTCACCTAAAATCCTGCCCTGATGTCATCGCTGACGTCAGCGGGTCAAATGGCAAAAAAAGCAATTCTGTGAGTACTCCCCTGTAGAATTGTTTTTGTTCTTGCATGGCACGGCCTGCTTCGGTATTCATAACATTTGGGTTATTCCGCCACAAGGTGGCGCAGTGTACTGCAGAAGAGCTGTGGCATCTCCCGGCCCCCTATAAAAACCATAGAATTCCCATCGTAGACAAGCAGTGAGACAAGAAGCCGGGAGAGAATAAAGGTAAAAAAGGTAAAAAACCCCAATTAACTTGAAACAATCACCATAAAGAGGCAACTAAGAATAAATATAAGGGTGGGTCGAAGCAGGCCGTGCCATGCAAGAACAAAAACAATTCTACAGGTGAGTACTCACAGAATTGCTTTTTTCTTTATTGCATGGCACGGCCTGCTTCGGTATTCATAACAGTTGGGACATCCAAAAGCAGTGTCCAAAAGTAGGGCGGGATCCCCAATGAGTAACAGCCGGCAGTTCAAGTCACTACTGCCTGAAGCACCTTGCGGCCAAAAGCAGCATCCACCTTCAACATCAACCTTGTAAAACTTGGAAAAAGTATGAACAGAAGATCAAGTAGCAGCCTTACAAACTTGTTCAACTTGTGCTGAAAAAGCCCAAGAAGCACCAATAGCACGAGTGGAATGAGCAGTAATTCTAAAGGGAGGTTCCTTCCCCTTAGCAGAATAGGCTTGAACCACCGCCTGACGGATCCACTTGCTGATAGTGTATTTGGCCGAAGGCAAACCCTTCCTAGGTCCAGAAGTGAGAACAAAAAGAGCGTCAGATTTCCTGAAAGGCTCAGTAGTGACCAAATAAAACTTCAGAGCCCTGACCACATCCAGAGAATGCAGTGTCCGCTCCTTGGAATTAGCAGGATTAGGACACAATGAAGGCAAGACAATGTCCTGATTGAGATGAAAGGCAGACACCACCTTAGGCAAAAAATCTGGCTTAAGCCGAAACACCACCGTATCCTGATGCCTCTCAAAATAAGGAGGTTTGATGGAAAGTGCCGCCAGCTCAGAAACTCGCCTTACAGAAGTGATAGCCACCAAAAAGCTACCTTAAGAGTCAGAATGGACAAAGCAGCCCCACGGATAGGCTCAAAGGGAGGACCCTGCAGAGCAGACAACACCAGATTCAAGTCCCATACTGGTAGCATAGGCTTACGAGGTGGACGCACATGAGTAACACCCTGGGAAAAAGGTTTAACCAACCGGTGGTTGGCAAAGGATCTTTGGAAAAAAATTGCCAGAGCGGAAACATGGGCTTTGAGGGTACTTAGTTGAAGGCCAGAATCCAAACCATGTTGCAAGAATTCCAGAATCCTGGGAATGGAAAAAACCTGACAGGGAAGAGACTTGGACTCACACCAGGCAATATAAGCATGCCAGACCCTGCAATACATAAAGGACGAGGACTTCTTCCTGGCCCGAAACATGGTATCCACAACAGAAGCTGGCAACCCCTTCTCTGTCAAGATGTAGGTTTCAAGCCGTTAAAGCCAGCATTTGTAAATTGGGATGGCGTAGCTGTCCCTGAGTGAGAAGATCTGGATCCCTGGGCAAGACGTACTGGTCTACTGCCAACTGCACGACGTCTGCGAACCACACCCTTCTTGGCCAACAGGGGGCCACCAGGATGGCTGACACCCCCTTCTGGGCAATCTTGCGAATGACCCTGCCCAGTAGAGGGAACGGAGGGAACACATAGGGAAGCCGAAACTCTGTCCAAGGCATTGCCAGTGCATCCGTGGCGAAGGCCAGAGGATCCTGTGACAGGGAGACAAACCTGGGAAGTTTGTGATTGTGACGGGTCGCAAACAGGTCCACATCTGGCTGACCCCAGCGGTGACACAGGGAGAGAAACACCTGGTAGTTGAGGGACCATTCCCCCAGACGAGACGTCCCCCTGCTCAGGGAGTCCGCCACCTGATGCATACCGCTGAGATGCAGGGGACATTCTGTTCCGCCCAAGAAAGTATCAGAGACACTTCCTTGAAGGCTCGTTTGCTCCGAGTCCCTCCCTGATGGTTGATGTAGGCAACCGCCGTCTGTTTGTCTGAGCGGATATGAACAGCCCCACCCCGAAGGTGTGTGGTCAGGTGGGACAGAACCAACCTGATCACCCTCAGTTCCAGGACATTGATGGGAGAATGGGCCTCCTGGGGGCCCCAACGACCCTGGAACTGTAGGAACTTCCAAAAGCCCCCCAGCCCGTCAGACTGGCATCCGTGGTGACAGTCTCCCAGCAGGGGGGCAGGAAGGTCCTGCCCACCAGAAGATTCCTTGAGTCCACTACGAAAGGGACTACCTGGCCAGAGGAGACAGAGCAAATACCTGATCCAGGGACACAGGGTCCCGATCCCAAACTGACAAGAGGTGCAACTGAAGAGGTCTCATGTGAAACTGAGCAAAGGAGACCGCCTCGAAGCAGGACACCATCAGACACACCTACTGCATCCCCAGACGGTGGAAGGATGAGGACACAAGAGTAGAGCCAGTGCCTGCTTCTGAAGGCCCTCCACCTTCTGCTGAGGAAGGAACACCTTGACCTGAGAGGTATCCAGCGTCATGCCCAGAAAGGACCTCAACAAGGACGGGGACAGTGAAGACTTGGGAAAATTGATCACCCAGCCGAAGGACTCCAGAGTGGAGATCACCACCTGGGTGTACTGTTCGGCTTGATGAAAGGACTGAGCCACAATGAGGATGTCGTCCAGGTAGTGAAGGATGTGAATGCCCCGGGTTCGTAGCAGAGCCATCACTTCCGCCAGCACCTTGGTGAACACCCAAGGCGCCAAGGTGATACCTAATGGTAAGGCCACAAACTGGTAATGCTGATCCTCCAGCACGAACCTCAGAAATTTCTGATGAACTGGGAAGATAGGCACATGAAGATAAGCATCCTTGATGTCCTCGGTGGTCATGAAGTCGCCTGGGCGAAGGGTACCGACAGCAGAGCGTAGCGTCTCCATGCGAAAATGTTTGAATCTGACAAACTTGTTGAGGACCTTCAAGTCCAGAATGGGCCTCAGAGAGCCGTCCTTTTTGGGGACTGTGAAAAGATTGGAATAGTACCCTGTTCTTGATGGGGCACCGGACAAATGACCCCTGACTCCAGCAGGCATTGAACCGCCGAAAGTAACCCTTGAGCTGACAGGGGGTTTAAAGACATCCGGAAACTGATGAATCTTGGGGGCGGTCAGGCTTGGGGGCGGTCTATCTTGTAACCGGAGGATACCACCTCCTGAATCCACCGGTCTGAAACCTGGAGCCTCCAGACGTGAGCAAAGAGCTGAAGCCATCCCCCCACCCGGATGGGTGAGGGCGCCTTCTCATGCCTGAGGGGCCTTGGGAGGGGGTTTGGGCTTGGAACCCCCAGGAGAGAGCGGGACGTCCGCGGGATCTGCCATGGCCCCAGGACTCTCTGCGGCTACCTGAGTAGAGGGAGCCACAACCTCCTCTGGAAGAACGAAGGGAGGGGAGGGAGACGGAGGTCCCCCAAAAAGGCCGTGGCTGTCTCCTACGCTGAGGCAGCCTGCCATCCTTGGCCAAAACATCAAGACGCTCACCAAAGTGCCGCAGCCCCTTAAAGGGGAGCCCAGTGAGAGCCTTCTTAGCAGCAGCATCAGCTGCCCACTGACGTAACCAAACAGAGTGGCGCATAGCCACCAAAAGTGCAGAGGCCATACCGCCCAGCCTCACAGCATCATCCATGGCAGTAAGGATAAATACAACAAAATCAGAGCAAAGCAAGATGGCCCTATAATCCTCCCTCCTCCTACCAGCCATAGTGCCATCACAAAGATGCTTGAGCAGTTTCTTAAGGGCAATAGCAGTAATGGCAGCAGCACAGGCCGGGCGCAGTCCTGCCCCCACACAATTAAAAGCATGGCAGGCCAGCTGATCCATGCGCCGGTCCTCGCTGTCCTTCAGAGTGGTAGTGTCAGGGGAAGGCATGACCGAAGTATTAGACAGGCCTAGCACGGGGGGCATCCACCTCAGGGGGACAGGACCAACGCTTTACTAGATCAGCAGGAAAGGAATATTATCCAATCCCTTGGGCACAGCGGGCAGCCTGTTAGGACGTTCCCACTCCCTAAGCACCATAGAAGTGAAATGGCCCTGCTCAGGGAACTCCAGACGTTGTTTACCAGGACGAAAAAGCTCACCCTGCTTTCTCTTAGCCACCTCAGGGGGAGCAATGTGCAAGATTTCAAAAATTTGTGACAGCAGAATGTCAGTGTCCTCAGGCTACCATGATTCCTCCCCGGACGCAGACCCAGGGTCACTAATGCAACCCTCCTGCTGGTCCCCAGAGGAGTTAGAGTCCTGGAACAGTTCCCCTTCTTCTAGGGAATAAAGTCCCCCAGTACCATCAAATTCCTCATACTCCCCAGTGGAGCGTGAGGGTGTGGAAGTCAGGTGCCGCTTCTTGCCAGAAGCCTTCCTAGGAATAGGCCCGGCAAGCAGCTTCTTAATGTTGGCCACACTCTCACCCCTCTCACTGGGAGCTAATTGCAGCAGTGGGGGGGGGGGGGTAGGTGATGCAGAAGGGGGCGCAGAGCTGGGAAGTGATGCAGGCAAACCAAGCTGGAGCGCAAGGACACTTTGAGTGCATGACACGCACACCGTGACATCATTGCTGATAGGGGATACCCTGCACATGGAACACAGCCGGGATTGCCCCGAAGGACCCCCGAGCACGCTATCCCCAGAAGCCTCCATATGGTGATAAACACAGGCGCAATAGGCCAGCGCTGGGTAAAGGCTAATACAAAAGCCACCCGGGATGCCCTCCCACGGGATGCCCCCAGATCAGCAAAAAAAATACAATTCTATGATTACTCACCTGTAGAATTGGTATTGTATGTATACAGCACGTCCTTTTCCAGAATATATTTCTTACACTGGGGATAAACTCCAGTAGATGGCGCTGGACTGCAGAGACAGAAGAGTGGCTCCTCCCGGCCCCATAAATACCCGGGACCTCCCACAAAATCCCCAGTATTGAAAAGCAGTTAGCAAGAGACCGGGAGAACTATAACCATTCTATGAAAATTTGAACATAAAAACAATCACCATAAAGAGGTAACTAAAGATAATGATAACAAGGGTGGGGTGGAACAGGACGTGCTGTATACATATAATACCAATTCTACAGGTGAGAAATCACAGAATTGTATTATTCTAAGTATACAGCACGTCCTGTTCCAGAAGATATTCCTTACACTTGGGACATCCTATAGCAGTGTCCGTAAGGTAGGGTGGGATCCCCAAAAGTAACAGCAGACAGTTCAAACCACTGCCGCCTGCAGAACCTTGCGGCCAAAAGCAGCGGAGGCCCTAACATCAACCTTGTAAAACTTTGAAAAAGTATGAACAGAAGACCAAGTAGCGGCCTTGCAAACTTGTTCAACAGAAGCTTGGTGCTGAAAAGCCCAAGAGGCACCAATAGCACGAGTAGAATGAGCAGTAAGGTGGAAGGGAGGTTCCTTCCCCTTAGCAGAGTAGGCCTGAATCACAACCTGACGTATCCACTTACTGATAGTGGACTTAGCTGGAGCCAGGCCTTTCTTAGGTCCAGATGGAAGCACAAAAAGAGCATCAGTCTTCCTGAAGGATTCAATAGCCACCAAATAGAACTTCAGAGTTCTGACTACGTCCAAAGAATGCAAGACCCTTTCCTTAGGGTTACTAGGATTAGGACACAGAGAAGGCAAAACAATAGGGTTGATTCAGAGACAAAAATACCGTTTTGTGAGTACTCACCTTTAAAACGGATATTATAAGTGTGACATACACTCCACTTCAACTCTTCATGACATTTGGGTTATTCTCCATTAGAGGGCGAACTTCTGCAGAGATGAATGCAAAAAAGGAGCCCCTCCCAGTCCATAAATACCTGGGATCTCCCCCAGTGTAAAAAAGCAGTAACGGGACCAGGAAGAACAAAATATAAAAATACTAACAACCAAGAAACAAAGGTTCACCATATAAAGGATCCAAAATACCAAAAGGGTGGGGTGAAGCGAAGTGTATGTCACACTTATAATATCCGTTTTAAAGGTGAGTACTCACAAAACGGTATTATTCCAAGTGTGACATACACTCCGCTTCAACTCTTCATGACATTTGGGACATCCAATAGCAGTGTCCGTCATGGGAGGGAACCATAAACAGTAAAAAATACACCAACTTAAACCACTGCAGCTTGCAGAACCTTGCGGCCAAAAACGGCATCTGCTGAAGCCCGCACATCAACCTTGTAAAACTTGGAAAAAGTATGAACGGAAGACCGAGTAGCAGCCTTACAAACTTGTTCAACAGAAGCCTGGTGCTGAAAAGCCCAGGAGGCACCGCATAGGACAGCACGAGTAGAATGCGCAGTGACCCTAAAAGGGGGAGTCCTCCCCTTAGCAGAATAGGCCCCAACAATGGCCTGACGAATCCATTTGCTAATGGTAGACTTGGCGGGCGCCAAACCTTTCCTGGGCCCGCAGGGCACCACGAAAGAGGCATCTGTAGCAATAACCTTTATCGCCAGAGGGCTTCACCGCCCGAGACGTCCTTTTCCCAATCGTAAGAGGTGCTGCTGGAATTCCAGAGTCGTCCGTGAGGAAACAGGAACAGCCCTTACAAGGGCTAGTGAACTGTAATATAGCGTTTCCCCCAATAAGAGACAGAACTTCAGTATTGAGGGTGAAGGTGAAGTAGACTTTATTAGTGCCACACTGGGCCTTATATGCAATGCTCTATGCAATGACAACCACACTGACCAATAGCAGCAGGGCACACAATCCCTCAACTCTGCCGGTGACGCAATCAGTAGAACAATAGCAGGCTGTAATACAATCAATCAGGACAATGCCATTGACTGTGACGTAACCAACAATACACAATGGCAGTCTGTAATACAATCCAAAATACAATGACATTGCCTGTAACAGTATCAAAATACAATGACATTGTCTGGAACCTAATTAAGAAAAGGCCAGTGAATGACCCGGTGGGCAATCGAATAGTGATGACATCCAAAAGGCAGAGCGTCTGTCACAATGCCCCCTTTTTGTGGAACACCCGGCAGACCCGGATTGACCCTGTTCGGGTTAACGTGGGGCTGTCCGGACTCTTGTTATGGGCAGAGTTCTGTTTGCCAGGATAATCCATCTGCATTACTGGTTTGTCTACAGGGCCTGTATACACACACACACACACACACACACACACACATACAGTTGTACTCACAGGGTGCTGGTCTTGTACACACACAGTTGTACTCACAGGGTGCTGGTCTTGTACAATGTCGACCGGACCACCAGAAGGTCCCTAATGGGGCAAATTATACGACCGCACTCCCACCACAATAATATATAGTCAAATTTATTCAAAATAGAAAAGCTGTACATATATACAATTCAATTGGCCCACATACATACAATTAGACGGACATTTAAAACCAATTAAAACAAAAGGTACTGGTGGGTGAGCTGGAAATAGCTCTAATTATAAATATTAGTCAATTGCACTCTAATATTATTGAGATCACTGAGATTTCATATATAGCACCCCTAGCTGAGAGGATAAATGTCCCATATATTTCAATGAGTTACTGTGTAAATATAAACCAACAAAATCATAATAGTGTCACCACAACAGAAATTAAAGTGACTATCACCACAACCACCATTTAGTTGTGAATGTGCCTAAAAATGGACATAAGAAATACTAATAAGGTGAAATAGTGTGTATGAAAGATACAAAATTCAAACTAAATGGGGCAACCTAAAGAAAAGTGCGCATGTGTGCAAGTGAACTCAGAGTAAATAGTACGCTGAGAATATTCTCAACTACAAAAACGTGCTGGGTATGATGTAACCCAAGAAATAGCTAAACAGTCAAACCCCACACCATAAAAACCAAAATAATAAAACACCAACGTGAGGGAAGAGTGCGGCAACCAGTAATACTGATAATAAATAAATAATGTAGGGGGCAAAAATAAACAATGAATAATCAAGGACAAAATAACATCACCAATGTATGTATGAGCTCAGCATCACGTCCCCACCGGACCTGCAGCACCGACGCGTTGCGTGGTCTTACTCCAACAACCACTTCATCAGGGTGTGCTAAATCACTCGCCATTCTGCTTAAATACCTCCTTAATTGGTCATCACAAGATCGCCTGTGTAATAACCCGCAAGGTGAGACCAGCGTGGAGCCTCCATTGCGATCGCGCCTGTGTTGTGCGTCATCGCATCAGTGTCACAGTGCGCGCCGCAAGTAGCGCTGGTGCGCATGCGTCAGTCGTGGCCAGAGCGCACGCGCGCGCACACGTCCCCCGGCGCCCACCGCGCAGGCGCACTCCCCTGCAGTAGGAGGCGCCAACGCGATGGGCGCCGGGAGACGCGCGCGCGCCCCCGCACAGCCGCAACCGAGGCAACAATCCCACCAGAGGGCAGTAGCTCAGCGAGTGAATACAACGTAACCATGTAACACTACTATACTTATGCATGTGGCCAAGACCTTCTATAATAATAACTCATGTCATTAAATTATCCTACAATACTTTAGTTGTTATGATATTGGAACACAGCCACCCCTCAGTACATCTACACAAGAGATATTTACAAAGAAAGAGGTGATGATTACATAACTCCCCTAACTTATATCAAATATTCCTAGAATAGGGTTGATTTAATCAACAAAACCTTAATCTGTTATAACATTTATTTAGAGATTAAAGATTGGGAGTACTGCACACAACCATGCTTGTAGTCAAAACTATCATTCACAACAGTGGGAATTAGTATTTTACATTACGGGCCCTGTGAATACAATTGGCTCCTCTGGGACACACTTGCGTCCCAACCCACGGTTCCTATATTGAACCAGGGATCCTGGTAATGGTTACTCCAGATATTGTCCGAAGGATATTTCAAAAAGTTCCCCCTATGTCAGAACAGCATTAAGCCATCAGCACATATCAGTCCGTCTGGCAACGGGGGTTATTCTAATCCTCCTATTTTAGAGATGAAGTCGAGGCTTACACCGTCTCCCCATGTGGAATCCAGTGTGTGTTCGGATCGCAGTCACGTTCTTTCACCGTATGTTTCTTGATGGTTTCTTTAGTATCGTGTCCTAGGATCATCGGTGGGCCATGAAGTAATAGATACAGGGTAATCACGTGATCTGTTAAACAAACACTCCGATTAGAACATTAGAGCAGAGCAGAAAACAGAGCAGATCTCATATCCCAAAATGTTCCATGTGCAATCAAAACACTCTGGGGTTGTCAAGATAGGTGTTAATTACAACTCTCAGAGGGGCCATAGTAAGGGAATCAAATTACTAGGTAATGTGAATACTAATATACAAATATACAAATGGCCTTAATCACGTCCCAGAAAGGGTGCAAAGGAAACATCCTCATTGAGGCCCCTCGGGGCCTTTGTCTGCATCTTAAAGATCCATTCAAGTTCCTTCTGTTGCAGTTTCCTCTTTAGGTTACCCCCTCTGCCCCCTAGTGAGATTTTATCCAAAAACACTATGCGCATGCCGTCAGTTTTGCCTCCGTGCATAGCCAAAAAATGCGCTGCCACTGGAGTGAGTATTTTCCCGGCTTCCCTGTCCCTTTGCGCCAATCTAATACTTGACAAATGCTTCTGTATGCGCAGTTTTCCAGCATTCTTTGTTTCCCCAATATAATGCTTAGGGCAGGGGCATTCTAGCAGATATATGACGCCCTCAGAACGACAGTTCAAATGATGTGCAAGAGGGTGTCTCTCATGTGTACGTAGAATGATAACGTCATGATTAACTTTGACCAGAGGACAGATGTTACACCTGCCACAAGGGCGACTAGAGCCCTTGGTTCCTGTGTGGTTATGAGTCTGGGCCCCCAGCCATGTTTTAGGTCTGGTGTAATGGCTGCTACATAACCAATCCCGCAGGTTAGGCGCACGGCGAGCTGTGAGCAGGGGTCCTCTCTGCACCCATTTCCTCAATTCCGGGTCAGTGCCCAGGATTCCCCAATGCTTTTTCATGATCCGTCTTATTTCTTCCCAATCACTGTTGTATTCACTAATATACCTGATGTCATCATCATTTTTCTTCTTGTTCTTACCTTTGTTACAATATAGGAGGTTCTCCATCGGTGTGTCTCGTGCCCGGCTATAAGCTTGATTGATTATCCTCTTCGGATATCCCCGTTTTTTAAAACGTAAGCTCATATCTGTGGCTTCTACCTTGAAGTCCTGTATGTTCGAGCAATTGCGCCTTGCCCTCAAAAACTGGCCCATAGGGATTCCCTGCTTCAATCTCCTCTGGTGGAAACTCCTATAGTGTAGTAGGCTATTAGTTGCAGTCTCTTTTCGATGTAATTTCGTGCAGACATCTCCATTCTCTTCAATTTTAATCTCCAAATCCAGGAAAGTTACCTGACAGGTTGACATTGAATAAGTAAGATGTATATTAAATTCATTATTATTCAGTGTGTCAATAAACCTTGTGCCCTCCTCCATCGTCCCACGCCATATGATAAGTAGATCGTCTATATAGCGATACCAGCCAAGTATATGTTGTTGAAAAAATTCAAATGTCTCACCCCATACCACTTCCCTTTCCCACCAGCCCAAGAATAGGTTGGCCACCGAAGGTGCACAACGTGCACCCATGGCGACTCCCCGTATCTGTCGGTAATAGTTGGAATCAAAGATAAACATATTATGCGTAAGAACGAAGTTCAGTAGGTCTAGCAGAAAGTCATGTGTCCTTCTATTTTCCAAGGACTCAGTGTCCAGAAAGTACTTAACTGTCCTCATGGCCATGGTGTGTGAGATGTTTGTGTACAGGGACTCCACATCACAAGTGATTAAGATGGTTCCTGATGGTAAATTCACCGAATGTAGTCTACTCAATATGTCAGTGGAGTCCCGTACATATGAGTCCATGGCTAGAACATGTGGCTGTAGGGCAGAGTCTATAAAGACACATGCATGTTCAGTGAGGCCGCCAATACCAGAGACAATTGGCCTACCTGGAGGCCTTGAGCGATTTTTGTGCACCTTGGGGAGAATATAAAACGTGGGAATACGTGGGAATTCTACTCTCAAGAAATCGTACAGAGATTTGTCAATCTTTCCTTCCCCAAGGGCACCGCTCAGTAGATTGTCAAACTCCTGTTGGTATCTCTTAATGGGATTTACACTAAGTTTCTCATAAGTGTTTTTGTCCCGGAGTTGGCGGAGCACTTCCTTCTGGTAATATTCTCTGGGGAGTAGGACAATATTTCCCCCTTTGTCCGCCTCCTTTATTATCATATCCGTTCTTCCCTGTAGGGAGCGGATTGCCTCTTTCTCGGCTGCCGAGAGGTTACTGTGTATACGTTTGGGTCTCATTTGCTGTATATCGCTACTTACCAGGTTATAAAAAATTTGTATAGCCGGGCTGTGGTTCCAAGGCGGTATAAAGGTGGAGGGTTTTTTTAGAGATGTTTTGTTCTTTTCTCCCATTTCTTGTTCATCCAGGAGTGCCATTAGGTCCTGCAGTGCTCTCCTCTCAGACTCGTTCCAATTGTGATTATCTATATCCTGATTGGGATTGGAGAAGTGTTTTTTTAAAGACAAACGTCTGCAAAATAAAAAAAGATCTTTAATTGCAGTGAACTTGTTGATGGTTTTTGTGGGTGAAAAACTCAATCCCCTGGCCAGAACTGATCTTTGTAATTCCGTAATGGGGCTACCGGTAAGGTTAATAACTTCTAATTCTATTGATGGTATTTCTGAGTGGTTGATCTCTGAGGTGGTATATTGCGTCCCCGTCGTACTTCCCTCGACCGTAGTCGTCTGTAGTCCCATTGTGTTGGGTCCCTTCCTCTGTCTCCTCTTTTTATTGTTATGTCCCCTGCGTGTCCTCCTCTTTCGTGGCCGGTGATGTGTCCCACAGGGCTACAGTAGAACAACATGCCTTATTTAAATCCATTAAACAGAGTCGACGTAAATATCTGCGACTCTGGTGGAATATAAATAGCCTTGAGATTTACAAGGAACAGCAACTAATCCCACGGGGACTGCGTGTCCAAATTTTTCCAGCATGGGAGGTGAGTGAAGAATTTAAGCAGGAATGGGAAAGTCATCTCATACATTGTTCCATGTCATTAATGGACATGTTGATCAAGGAGGATAAGAAACTACTCACCCAGGTCAAAACAGAGTTGCAAGAACTATATAGGCAATTGGATGCCCTTGTATCCAAAGAACAGGTATCAGACTTTAATGATAGAGTTCTAAGTGAACTAGACAAATATGAAATAGAAGTCAGAAACAACAAGAAGCACAAGCTAGCCAGGGATAGGTCTGATGCTGCCAATGGTAAGATCTATCGGTGGAAACATCAGGGCAATAAGAGGGATCAACCTCGGGAATATGCCACACAGACTAACACCCGGGGAAGAAGTACTAGAAGTACCCCCCAAAGAGACTCCTCTTTATCCAGTCACATGTCTGACTATTCATCTGAGGAGCATTTTTTAGATTCCGGCCACGAAAGAGGAGGACACGCAGGGGACATAACAATAAAAAGAGGAGACAGAGGAAGGGACCCAACACAATGGGACTACAGACGACTACGGTCGAGGGAAGTACGACGGGGACGCAATATACCACCTCAGAGATCAACCACTCAGAAATACCATCAATAGAATTAGAAGTTATTAACCTTACCGATAGCCCCATTACGGAATTACAAAGATCAGTTCTGGCCAGGGGATTGAGTTTTTCACCCACAAAAACCATCAACAAGTTCACTGCAATTAAAGATCTTTTTTTATTTTGCAGACGTTTGTCTTTAAAAAAACACTTCTCCAATCCCAATCAGGATATAGATAATCACAATTGGAACGAGTCTGAGAGGAGTGCACTGCAGGACCTAATGGCACTCCTGGATGAACAAGAAATGGGAGAAAAGAACAAAACATCTCTAAAAAAACCCTCCACCTTTATACCGCCTTGGAACCACAGCCCGGCTATACAAATTTTTTATAACCTGGTAAGTAGCGATATACAGCAAATGAGACCCAAACGTATACACAGTAACCTCTCGGCAGCCGAGAAAGAGGCAATCCGCTCCCTACAGGGAAGAACGGATATGATAATAAAGGAGGCGGACAAAGGGGGAAATATTGTCCTACTCCCCAGAGAATATTACCAGAAGGAAGTGCTCCGCCAACTCCGGGACAAAAACACTTATGAGAAACTTAGTGTAAATCCCATTAAGAGATACCAACAGGAGTTTGACAATCTACTGAGCGGTGCCCTTGGGGAAGGAAAGATTGACAAATCTCTGTACGATTTCTTGAGAGTAGAATTCCC
Organism: Gastrophryne carolinensis; assembly: GCA_027917425.1. Taxonomy (NCBI): domain Eukaryota; kingdom Metazoa; phylum Chordata; class Amphibia; order Anura; family Microhylidae; genus Gastrophryne; species Gastrophryne carolinensis. The sequence continues at coordinate 496,783,815 of CM051235.1, forward strand.
ACGTTTTATATTCTCCCCAAGGTGCACAAAAATCGCTCAAGGCCTCCAGGTAGGCCAATTGTCTCTGGTATTGGCGACCTCACTGAACATGCATGTGTCTTTATAGACTCTGCCCTACAGCCACATGTTCTAGCCATGGACTCATATGTACGGGACTCCACTGACATATTGAGTAGACTACATTCGGTGAATTTACCATCAGGAACCATCTTAATCACTTGTGATGTGGAGTCCCTGTACACAAACATCTCACACACCATGGCCATGAGGACAGTTAAGTACTTTCTGGACACTGAGTCCTTGGAAAATAGAAGGACACATGACTTTCTGCTAGACCTACTGAACTTCGTTCTTACGCATAATATGTTTATCTTTGATTCCAACTATTACCGACAGATACGGGGAGTCGCCATGGGTGCACGTTGTGCACCTTCGGTGGCCAACCTATTCTTGGGCTGGTGGGAAAGGGAAGTGGTATGGGGTGAGACATTTGAATTTTTTCAACAACATATACTTGGCTGGTATCGCTATATAGACGATCTACTTATCATATGGCGTGGGACGATGGAGGAGGGCACAAGGTTTATTGACACACTGAATAATAATGAATTTAATATACATCTTACTTATTCAATGTCAACCTGTCAGGTAACTTTCCTGGATTTGGAGATTAAAATTGAAGAGAATGGAGATGTCTGCACGAAATTACATCGAAAAGAGACTGCAACTAATAGCCTACTACACTATAGGAGTTTCCACCAGAGGAGATTGAAGCAGGGAATCCCTATGGGCCAGTTTTTGAGGGCAAGGCGCAATTGCTCGAACATACAGGACTTCAAGGTAGAAGCCACAGATATGAGCTTACGTTTTAAAAAACGGGGATATCCGAAGAGGATAATCAATCAAGCTTATAGCCGGGCACGAGACACACCGAGGGAGAACCTCCTATATTGTAACAAAGGTAAGAACAAGAAGAAAAATGATGATGACATCAGGTATATTAGTGAATACAACAGTGATTGGGAAGAAATAAGACGGATCATGAAAAAGCATTGGGGAATCCTGGGCACTGACCCGGAATTGAGGAAATGGGTGCAGAGAGGACCCCTGCTCACAGCTCGCCGTGCGCCTAACCTGCGGGATTGGTTATGTAGCAGCCATTACACCAGACCTAAAACATGGCTGGGGGCCCAGACTCATAACCACACAGGAACCAAGGGCTCTAGTCGCCCTTGTGGCAGGTTTAACATCTGTCCTCTGGTCAAAGTTAATCATGACGTTATCAATCTACGTACACATGAGAGACACCCTCTTGCACATCATTTGAACTGTCGTTCTGAGGGCGTCATATATCTGCTAGAATGCCCCTGCCCTAAGCATTATATTGGGGAAACAAAGAATGCTGGAAAACTGCGCATACAGAAGCATTTGTCAAGTATTAGATTGGCGCAAAGGGACAGGGAAGCCGGGAAAATACTCACTCCAGTGGCAGCGCATTTTTTGGCTATGCACGGAGGCAAAACTGACGGCATGCGCATAGTGTTTTTGGATAAAATCTCACTAGGGGGCAGAGGGGGTAACCTAAAGAGGAAACTGCAACAGAAGGAACTTGAATGGATCTTTAAGATGCAGACAAAGGCCCCGAGGGGCCTCAATGAGGATGTTTCCTTTGCACCCTTTCTGGGACGTGATTAAGGCCATTTGTATATTTGTATATTAGTATTCACATTACCTAGTAATTTGATTCCCTTACTATGGCCCCTCTGAGAGTTGTAATTAACACCTATCTTGACAACCCCAGAGTGTTTTGATTGCACATGGAACATTTTGGGATATGAGATCTGCTCTGTTTTCTGCTCTGCTCTAATGTTCTAATCGGAGTGTTTGTTTAACAGATCACGTGATTACCCTGTATCTATTACTTCATGGCCCACCGATGATCCTAGGACACGATACTAAAGAAACCATCAAGAAACATACGGTGAAAGAACGTGACTGCGATCCGAACACACACTGGATTCCACATGGGGAGACGGTGTAAGCCTCGACTTCATCTCTAAAATAGGAGGATTAGAATAACCCCCGTTGCCAGACGGACTGATATGTGCTGATGGCTTAATGCTGTTCTGACATAGGGGGAACTTTTTGAAATATCCTTCGGACAATATCTGGAGTAACCATTACCAGGATCCCTGGTTCAATATAGGAACCGTGGGTTGGGACGCAAGTGTGTCCCAGAGGAGCCAATTGTATTCACAGGGCCCGTAATGTAAAATACTAATTCCCACTGTTGTGAATGATAGTTTTGACTACAAGCATGGTTGTGTGCAGTACTCCCAATCTTTAATCTCTAAATAAATGTTATAACAGATTAAGGTTTTGTTGATTAAATCAACCCTATTCTAGGAATATTTGATATAAGTTAGGGGAGTTATGTAATCATCACCTCTTTCTTTGTAAATATCTCTTGTGTAGATGTACTGAGGGGTGGCTGTGTTCCAATATCATAACAACTAAAGTATTGTAGGATAATTTAATGACATGAGTTATTATTATAGAAGGTCTTGGCCACATGCATAAGTATAGTAGTGTTACATGGTTACGTTGTATTCACTCGCTGAGCTACTGCCCTCTGGTGGGATTGTTGCCTCGGTTGCGGCTGTGCGGGGGCGCGCGCGCGTCTCCCGGCGCCCATCGCGTTGACGCCTCCTACTGCAGGGGAGTGCGCCTGCGCGGTGGGCGCCGGGGGACGTGTGCGCGCGCGCGCGCTCTGGCCACGACTGACGCATGCGCACCAGCGCTACTTGCGGCGCGCACTGTGACACTGATGCGATGACGCACAACACAGGCGCGATCGCAATGGAGGCTCCACGCTGGTCTCACCTTGCGGGTTATTACACAGGCGATCTTGTGATGACCAATTAAGGAGGTATTTAAGCAGAATGGCGAGTGATTTAGCACACCCTGATGAAGTGGTTGTTGGAGTAAGACCACGCAACGCGTCGGTGCTGCAGGTCCGGTGGGGACGTGATGCTGAGCTCATACATACATTGGTGATGTTATTTTGTCCTTGATTATTCATTGTTTATTTTTGCCCCCTACATTATTTATTTATTATCAGTATTACTGGTTGCCGCACTCTTCCCTCACGTTGGTGTTTTATTATTTTGGTTTTTATGGTGTGGGGTTTGACTGTTTAGCTATTTCTTGGGTTACATCATACCCAGCACGTTTTTGTAGTTGAGAATATTCTCAGCGTACTATTTACTCTGAGTTCACTTGCACACATGCGCACTTTTCTTTAGGTTGCCCCATTTAGTTTGAATTTTGTATCTTTCATACACACTATTTCACCTTATTAGTATTTCTTATGTCCATTTTTAGGCACATTCACAACTAAATGGTGGTTGTGGTGATAGTCACTTTAATTTCTGTTGTGGTGACACTATTATGATTTTGTTGGTTTATATTTACACAGTAACTCATTGAAATATATGGGACATTTATCCTCTCAGCTAGGGGTGCTATATATGAAATCTCAATAATATTAGAGTGCAATTGACTAATATTTATAATTAGAGCTATTTCCAGCTCACCCACCAGTACCTTTTGTTTTAATTGGTTTTAAAAGTCCGTCTAATTGTATGTATGTGGGCCAATTGAATTGTATATATGTACAGCTTTTCTATTTTGAATAAATTTGACTATATATTATTGTGGTGGGAGTGCGGTCGCATAATTTGCCCCTTTAGGGACCTTCTGGTGGTCCGGTCGACATAGTGCTCTGCTTTACTCCTTTGTGAGTAAGGGGCTCTTATGTCCTGCACCCCTTCTTACTTCATTTACCCTATAGGGATTACAGTGGTGCGGAGCATCGTCCTTTTATTTATATGCTGGTCTTGTACACACACAGTTGTACTCACAGGGTGCTGGTCTTGTACACACATACGGTTGTACTCACAGGGTGCTGGTCTTGTCGTTTCCCCCCAATAAGAGACAGAACTCAGTATTGAGGGTGAAGATGATACCCACACACACACACACATGCAGTTGTACTCACAGGGTGCTGGTCTTGTACACACACAGTTGTACTCACAGGGTGCTGGTCTTGTACACACATACAGTTGTACTCACAGGGTGCTGGTCTGGTACACACACAGTTGTACTCACAGGGTGCTGGTCTTGTCATTTCCCCCCAATAAGAGACAGAACTCAGTATTGAGGGTGAAGATGATACACCCACACACACATACAGTTGTACTCACAGGGTGCTGGTCTTGTACACACATACAGTTGTACTCACAGGGTGCTGGTCTTGTACACACATACAGTTGTACTCACAGGGTGCTGGTCTTGTACACACACATGTACTCACAGGGTGCTGGTCTTGTACACACATACAGTTGTACTCACAGGGTGCTGGTCTTGTACACACACACGTACTCACAGGGTGCTGGTCTTGTACACACATACAGTTGTACTCACAGGGTGCTGGTCTGGTACACACACAGTTGTACTCACAGGGTGCTGGTCTTGTCATTTCCCCCCAATAAGAGACAGAACTCAGTATTGAGGGTGAAGATGATACACCCACACACACATACTCTCTTAGCTCTGGTTGCAAGGCATTGAGAAAATGTTCTAGTAAAAACAACTGTAGGCTTCCGGGGTGACAGCGTGCCGGGCTAACAAAGCCTCCTTTACCAGATGGTAGTGTGGTATGTCCGCATCAGGGATGGCCCGGAAAGCATCGGAAGCTTTCCCCGATAGTTTCCCTGATAATATGGTGACCCATTCCTCCGTGGGTACCCGGTGTAAAGCGCACTGCCGTTCAAAATCGGCCAAAAATCCATCAATCTCATTGTCACTTTCCTGGATGGACTTAAATACTGCAAATGGAATCTTTTTCCCCCCAGTGTAACTGAGGCTCAGAGACACAGGGGCGCTGAGAGGCTGCTGGGTTGCGAGTCGTCGATCTTCCCTTCGCTTACTGGCCTCTGCCTCCGCTGCGGCGAAGACTTGGTCGGTCAGTTCTTGTGATGGATTCGGCCATAGACCGACAATCTGTTCCGAACCGCTTGAACGAGAGCAGCGTCTTCATCGATCTCTATATTGGTTTCGGTCCTCACTGCCGCACGATCCATTTTGATCAGCTCGGCTATCAGTTCCTGACGTGGGCGGTTGCTAGCTGACCTTCCCCGGCTCACGAGTAGATCCTCCAGGTCAGCCTTTTCAACTTGTCATGCTGACTCTCCATCAGGGTAGCACTCTCTCTGGGTAGAAAGGACCATCCCACCGCTGCCACCAATTGTAGCGATAACCTTTATCGCCAGAGGGCTTCACCGCCCGAGACGTCCTTTTCCCAATCGTAAGAGGTGCTGCTGGAATTCCAGAGTCGTCCGTGAGGAAACAGGAACAGCCCTTACAAGGGCTAGTGAACTGTAATATAGCGTTTCCCCCAATAAGAGACAGAACTTCAGTATTGAGGGTGAAGGTGAAGTAGACTTTATTAGTGCCACACTGGGCCTTATATGCAATGCTCCATGCAATGACAACCACACTGACCAATAGCAGTAGGGCACACAATCCCTCAACTCTGCCGGTGACGCAATCAGTAGAACAATAGCAGGCTGTAATACAATCAATCAGGACAATGCCATTGACTGTGACGTAATCAACAATACACAATGGCAGTCTGTAATACAATCCAAAATACAATGACATTGCCTGTAACAGTATCAAAATACAATGACATTGTCTGGAACCTAATTAAGAAAAGGCCAGTGAATGACCCGGTGGGCAATCGAATAGTGATGACATCCAAAAGGCAGAGCGTCTGTCACAGCATCCGTCTTGCGGAAAGAAGAAGTAGTCACCAAATAGTACTTAGCACAGCGAACCACATCCAAATTGTGCAAAACCCTCTCCTTGTCATTGCTAGGCTTAGGACACAAGGAAGGGAGAACAATGTCCTGATTGAGATGGAAAGCAGAAACCACCTTAGGAAGGAAATCTGGCTTAAAGCGAAAGACCACCTTGTCCTGGTGTCTTTCAAAGTAAGGGGCCTGAATTGACAGAGCCGCCAACTCAGAGACACGCCGAACAGAGGCAATAGCCACCAAGAAGGCAACCTTTTGAGTGAAAACAGAAAGAGCAATATCCTGTAACGGCTCAAAAAGAGGACCCTGGAGAGCCGAAAGAACCAAATTCAAATCCCAAACAGGAACCATAGCCTTCCGAGGGGGTCGAACATGAGTGACCCCCTGGAAAAAAGTCTTAACCAGCGGGTGTAAGGCAAAAGATCTTTGGAAGAAAACAGACAGAGCAGAGACCTGCCCCTTCAAGGTACTAAATTGGTACCCAAGATCCAGACCGTGCTGAAGAAACTCCAAAATCCTAGGGATCGAAAACACCCTGCAAGGCAAGGCCCTAGCCTCACACCAGTCAATATAGGACCGCCAAGTCCTATAGTAAACGCCAGAAGAGGACCGCTTCCTAGCTCTAATCAAAGTCTGAACAACAGCCTCAGACAAACCTTCCTCCTTCAGAATGAAGGTTTCAGCAGCCAAGCCGTCAAAGCCAGCGTTGGTAAATTGGGATAAAGTAGTTGACCCTGAGATAACAGATCCGGAAACATGGGAAGCCGGTACTGATCTACTGCCAGCCTTACAACGTCTGCGTACCAAACCCTTCTTGGCCACCTTGGAGCCACCAGAATTGCTGGTGCCCCCTCCAGAGCCAGTTTGCAAACTACCTTGCCCAGCATGGAGAAGGGAGGAAACAGGTACAGAAACCCCAGATCCTTCCAAGCAAGGGACAAGGCATCCACTACCAGAGCTAGATGGTCCTGAGATAGAGACATGGAGTTTGTGATTGTGCCGTGAGGCAAAGAGATCCACCTCCGGAGTCCCCCACTTGCGACAAAGAGACCGAAAAACCCTGGGGTTGAGGGACCACTCTCCTTGGCGAGAGAACCCCCTGCTCAGGGAGTCCGCCTCCGTGTTTTCCACTCCCGGAATGTAGATTGCCGAAATGCAAGGAACATTGCTCTCTGCCCAATGCAGGATTAGGGAGACTTCCCTGAGGGCACTCCTGCTGCGAGTCTCCCCTTGGTGATTGATGTAGGCTACCGCCGTCCGATTGTCTGAACGAATCTGAACCGGAAGACCCTGTAAGTGCGACGTCAGCCGTGACAGAACAAGCTGGATGGCTCTGAGCTCCAAAACATTGATGGGATTGTGAGCCTCCTGAGGAACCCACACCCCACTGAACTGATGACTTTTCCAGAAACCTCCCCAGCCCGACAGGCTGGCATCCGTGGTAACCATCTCCCAGCGAGGAACCAGATCTGCCCCTCAACAGGTTGCTCGACTCCAGCCACCACCGAAGAGACTGCCGAACCCCGGGAGACATCCTGAACGGTTGATCCAATGACAGCGGACACCTGTACCAATGCGTCAATAGATGAAGTTGAAGAGATCTCATGTGAAATTGTGCAAACGGGACCGCCTCGAAGGAGGCCATCAATCCCACCAGTTTCATCCCCTGCCGGATAGAGGGGTAAGGATCGGCCAGAAGAAGGCGGATCAGATCCTGAATCCCCTGCACCTTGGTCTGGGGTAGAAACACTCTGGCCTGAATGGTATCCAGATTCATGCCCAGAAATGAAATCTCCCGTGATGGCGAGAGAGAGGACTTGGGGCGGTTGATCACCCACCCAAACCTCTCCAGGGTCGACACCACCTGGTGGGTGTCCAGCTCCGCCTGACGGAGGGAAGACGCTGAAATCAATAGGTCGTCCAGATACGGCACAATGCGAATTCCCTGAGCTCTGAATAGAGCCATTATGCCCGCCAGAACCTTGGTGAAGACCCTCGGCGCTGAGGTCAACCCGAAGGGAAGGGCTACAAACTGAAAATGTTGATCGTCCACCTCGAACCTGAGGAATCTCTGATGCGCTGGAAAAATTGGAACATGCAAATATGCATCCTTGATGTCTATGGATGTCATGAAATCCCCTTGACGAAGGGAACTGATGGCCGAGCGCAGAGTCTCCATACGGAACTTCTTGAATCTGATGAATCTGTTGAGGACCTTGAGGTCCAAAATGGGTCTTACAGAACCTTCCTTCTTGGGAACCGTGAAAAGGCTGGAGTAGAAACCCCACACTTGGTTTTTGTGCCGACCTGTTTTTTTTTTTTTTAATGTTCCCACAGCGATTCTGTGCATGCATTGCTATCCTTCTATAAAGTTTTCGTCCGTTCGTACGGCAGAGTACGAGTACGAGGATGTCATTTTCCAGCGTGACTTTTCCGTTTCATTTTCTCATGTTACACCGTAGGCTTTCGTTTTTGCCCTTTTTCCATCGTCTCCTCCCACGAATCCTTTACATTTCCCGTTAGATTCTGTTTCCTTTTTCAATAAATAATCGTCCGGACGTAAATCCTTACGATCTTGCGCATGCGCACTACAAACTTAGCTCATTAAAGTGCTCGCCTACATATTTGGCTCACTCACTTCTACTACAATGCTTAGCTAAACCACTTTGCGCTTTCCTACATCTTCCATGTTTCACCCCTAAAACTGACCCAAACCACATTGCGCTTTCCTACATCTTCCATGTATGACCCCTTAAACTTACCAAAACCACTTAGTGCAATCCTACATCTTCCATGTTTCACCCCGAAGACTTACCCAAATCACTTTGCGGTTAGGTTCTTCTTCCATTTTAGGCTCCTAAAACTTACCCAAATCACTTTGCGGTTAGGTTCTTCTTGCATTTTAGCCCCCTAAAAATTACCCAAATCACTTCTCGGTCATGTGAATATTTATCTCTAAATATTTCTGGGCCCATTAGTTTTGTGTTAATGTATTTTGTAAATGAAATGACACTGAAACTTTTATTTTATTTTTTAAATACCAAATGCCATTTTTTTTTATTCATAAAAATGTTTATTTTTTTAAATTTAACATTTTTTTTTCTTCATAAAATATAAAATATTAAAATATTTAGAAAATTTTAAATTTTTACAACTGTAAAAAACTAAATACATAGCAATGGCAGGCCACAGAACATTATTCTTCATCTGTGGTCCCCAACGAGTCGTGCAGCTCCTCCATCTCGCCCACCAACTGACCCTGACACTCAGTTGTGCCACTCTGGCACGTGTGGTCCCTGTTAAAAACTGTAAATTAAATTATTGGTATAACCTTGTTGGGGTCATACTGCAGTGCCCCCCCCCCCGGGTCTTGCATAGGGCCTGATTATAGAACTCCTGGACTGCATTCTGCAGGCAAAGAACGGGCATCAGGAGCAAGGGCAGGAGTGGATATCCAGAATCCCCTGAAAGAATTTTAAAATAATAACATAAAATACACATTCTAAGAAACAATATTGTTTAACATGTCATCAAGGGCTAAAAACAGCCATAGGTTAAGACATGAGTCATCAACTATATTCATTGCCATACAGTGAAAATGGATTGATGGAATGTGAGCAAACTTACCCTGGAGCCATCCACCAGATAATTCTCCTGACTCAAACTGACGAAATAAGACGGAGCTCTGCAATATATAAGCATCATGGGACGACCCTGGATGCCCTGCAAGAACACTGAGGAATCGCATAGTTGGACCAAACACTGCTTCTATGTTGTGCGAGTGGCACATCTTGCGGTTCCTGCAACCAAATATAAAATAATTACACAAAGCAAAGGTAACCAACTAAAACAATAACTCCTACAACAAATTATGATTCAAGTTCAACAATCCAAATATAATTCACAAAGGACATAAGTCTAAAAAAATATAGCAATTATATGGATGTGTGGGAAAATAAAGGTTTACATGCTAAGGACTAATTAGGGTCAGCATTAAAATGCTTCGATAAGGCATACATGAAATGTATTGATTCAGGTAAGCATTGCTATACAATTTATGGCCTCGGCCACGCTGATACATGCAATGCCTTGGAGCTAAAGGCGCGCAGACTCCTCCACATAGCCGCAAAACACGTTCAACAATAGCAATACGAGGCCTCAAAGGTCCCGTAAGTGGATCGCAAATGAAACGGTTTAATAGGGTGGTGGTCCCTCGGCAATCAGCTCTCTGAATCAGACGCAAGCCCATCCCAACAACGTAAGTTATCTGAACGAACGCAAAATATCAGATTTTGATGGGAAAATGATCCGAACTAACGCAAATGATCCGATTTAGTTTCGTTCTTCGAAAGCGCATATACAAAAGCGCCCGAACGTTCGTACAAATGGAAAATGAACGAAAAAAACAAAAGAAAATGACTAACACACACAAAAACTTTCACAGACAGCTACGGAAGTCCAGACGAATGTGCCTCTGAATCGAGCCTAATGTCCTGACTGAGATGAAAGGCAGAAACAACCTTAGGTAGAAAATCTGGCTTAAAACGAAACACCACCTTGTCCTGGTGTCTCTCAAAATAAGGAGGCTTGATGGAAAGCGCCACCAAACTCAGAAACACGCCTAACAGAAGTCATAGCCACCAAAACACCACCTTAAGTGTAAGAATGGACAAAGGGGCCCCTTGCAAGGGCTCAAAGGGAGACCCCTGCAGGGCAGACAAGACCAAGTTCAAGTCCCAGACTGGTAACATAGGCTTACGTGGGGACGCACGTGAGTAACCCCCTGGAAAAAAGTCTTGATCAGGGGATGCTGAGCAAATGATCTTTGGAAGAAAATAGCCAAAGCAGACATATGGCCTTTCAGAGTACTGAGCTGAAGACCCAGATCCAAACCATGTTGGAGAAATTCCAGAATCCTAGGAATAGAAAACACACGACAGGGAAGCGAGTGGGACTCACACCAGTCAATGTAAGTACGCCAGACCCTGTAATAGATGGAAGAGGACCTCTTCCTAGCCCTGATCATGGTATTCACCACCGAGGCAGGCAGACCTTTTTACATCAAGATGGAGGTTTCAACAGCCAGGCCGTCAAAGCCAGCGTTTGTAAATTGGGGTGGCGTAGGTGTCCCTGAGTGAGCAGATCTGGAACCTGTGGTAGAGCGTACTGATCTACTGCCAACTGCACGATGTCTGAGAACCACACTCTTCTTGGCCAACAGGGGGCCACCAGGATGGTTGGCACCCCTTCCTGAACTATCTTGCACAGCACCCTGCCCAGCAGTCGCAACGGGGGAAACACATACAGGAGCTGGAACCTCGTCCAGGACATTGCCAGGGCATCCGTGGCCAAGGCCAGAGGATCCTGGGACAGAGAGACAAAGACTGGAAGCTTGTAATTGTGACGAGACGCAAATAGATCCACGTCCGGCTGACCCCAGCGGTGGCACAGGGAGCGAAACACCCTGCCGCTGAGGGACCACTCTCCCAGACGAGAGGTCCCCCTGCTCAGAGAGTCTGCCTCCAGATTCTCCACCCCCCGGGATGTACACAGCTGAGATGCAGGGAACATTTTCCTCCGCCCAGAACAGTATCAGGGACACTTCCTTGAGGGCCCTCTTGCTCCGGGTCCCTCCCTGATGATTGATGTAGACAACCGCCGTCTGGTTGTCTGAGCGGACCTGAACAGCCCGACCCCTCAGGTGAGGGGTTAAGTGGGCGAGAACCAACCTGATTGCCCTCAATTCCAGAATGTTGATAGGGGCATGGGCCTCATGAGGGCCCCACTGACCCTGGAATTTTAGGGACTTCCAGAATCCCCCCACCCTGTCAGACTGGCATCCATGCTGACAGTCTCCCAGCAGGGGGCCAGAAAGGACCTGCCCCCCCAGCAGGTTCCCTGAGACCAACCACCACACTAGAGACCGCCTGACCTGAGAGGGCAAGACAAACACCTGATCCAGGGACAAAGGGTCCCGATCCCATACTGACAAAAGGTGAAGCTGAAGAGGCCTCATGTGGAACTGAGCATATGGAACCGCCTCGAAACAGGACACCATCAGGCCCACCAGCTGCATTCCCTGCCTGATGGATGAGGACAAGACAGCAGAAGCTGAGCTTTCTCTTGAAGACTCTCCACCTTCTGCTAAGGAAGAAAGATCTTGACCTGAGCTGACTCCAGAATCATGTCCAGAAAAGACTTCACCATGGAAGGAGACAGGGAAGATTTGAGGTGATTGATCACCCAGCCGAATGATTCCATTGTGGACACCACCCTCTGGGTGTCTAGCTCTGCCTGATGGAAGGACTGAGAAGCAATAAGCATGTCGTCCAGGTAGGGAAGAGTGCGAATGCCCTGAGATCTCAGTAGGGCCATCACTCCTGCCAGCCGAGGTGAGGCCGAAGGGCAAGGCCACAAATTGGTAGTGCTGATCCTCCAGAGCGAACCTGAGGAACCTCGGATGACCTGGAAAGATAGGGACGTGAAGGTAAGCATCCTTGATGTCTACCGAGGTCATGAAGTCCCCTGGGTGTAGGAAAGTCACAGCTGAGCGCAGAGTCTCCATGCAAAAGTGTCTGAATCTGACAAACTTGTTGAGAAGCTTTAAATCCAGGATAGGTCTGATGGAACCATCCTTTTTGGGCACAATGAAAAGATTGGAATAATAGCCTTTGCCCCTTTCCTTCAAGGGTACCCGGCAGATGACACCAGAAGGCCTTGGACGGCCAGGGAGAGACACTGAGCTGACAAGGGGTTTTGAGCTACACGAGATTTGATGAATCTTGGGGGTGGCCAGGCTGCAAACTCTATCTTGTAACTGGAGGAAACTACCTCCTGAATCCACCGGTCTGAGACATGACGCCCGAAAGGACCGGGGCTGCCTTCTACGCTGAGGTAACTTGCCTCCCTTAGCAAACAAGTCCAGACGTTCCCCAAAGAGGAGCAGCCCCTTGAAGGGAAAACCAGTGAGGGCCTTTTTGGCAGCATTGTCAGCTGTCCACTGGTGCAGCCAGACCGAGCAGCGTATTGCCACCAACAAGGCAGAAGCCCTGCCACACATTCTAATGGTATCATCCAGGGCAGAGAGAACATATGCAACAAATTCCTCACAAAGCAGAAGAGCTCTATACTCTTCACTACCAGCATTATCAGGGGCCCCATCTAAGGGACCCCTGAGCAGGCTTTTAACAGCAACAGCCGTGATAGCAGAGGCACAGACCGGACGGAGCGCGGTCCCAACACAGGCAAAGGCATGGCAAGCCAGCTGATCCATGCGCCTGTCTTCCCCATCCCTCAAGGTAGTAGTGTCAGGGGAATGCATGACAGATGTGTTAGACAACCCCAGAACTGGTGCATCCACCTCTGGAGGACATGACCAACGTTTAACCATTTCAGCAGGAAAGGGATACCTCTTATCCCAACTCTTTGGTACCCCGGGAAGCCGGCCAGGCCTTTCCCCCTCTTTGAGAATCAGATTATTAAAGTAAGTTTGTTCAGGAAACTCCAAACGTGGCTTAACAGTATAAAATAGCTCCCCCTGCTGCCGCTGGGCCACGGCAGGAGGAGAGATACAGAGCACTTCAAAAATGTGAGTCAAAAGTCTTTCAGTATCATCTGAAGCCCATGGGTCAGATCCAGACTCAGCATAACCCCTGGGCTGATCCTCAGATGATTCTGAATCAGAGAATAATTCCCCTTCTTCCAGGGGGGTATAACCAGTAACATCAAAAAACTCCTCAGCTTCCATAGGAAAGAGAGTAACACCGGGTGCCAGATGAAGCCGCTTAGCAGGAGCCTTACGCGGACCAGAACCAGCAATATGCCTTTCAATGCTGGCTACCCGGGTAGCCAAATCAGGTTGAGACTCCCCACTGGTATGCATCTCACTGGGAGTCAGGTGTAAGCGTGGGGGGTAGGCGAAGTCTGAGGGGGTGCAGCACTAGGCTCAGCCGCAGGTAAACCAGACTGCAGGGCAAGTACCTGCTGGGCGCAGGATACACATACCCTGACATCATCACTTATAGGGGATACCCCACACGCCACACACAGCCGGGCTTGTCCCGAAGGAACCCTGAGCACATTATCCTGAGAAGCCTCCATATGGTGATTATCACGGCACAATAAGCCAATAGGGATTGACGCTAATAAAAGCAACCCGGGATGCCCCAATAACCCGCTAGGGAAGTGGGAGTAATGGTATGCAATAGCCCTCCAATAAGAGTTAACGCTAAATAGAGGGGGTAGGACCAGGAGAAACCACAAAGTTTGACCCGCCTGCAAGACATAAGCAAAAGATCCCATAAGCGATATGCAATATAGACAATGTATATATATATAAATCAGCCCACAGGGGCACTTACGGACCGCGATAGTGAGACGCCAGGCGCACGCAGCAGAGAATTAAAATGGCGCCCGCATATACCTCGAGGGGCGGGCCGCGGAGACCATGATGCAAAACACGTCATCCGCAAGGCCCTTCCCCCTGAAGAGCGCAAAAATGCGCCCACCTGACAAGACCTTGTGGGAGGTCCCTGGTATTTATGGGGCCGGGAGAAGCCGGAGTGTATCCCAAGTGTAAGGAATATCTTCTGGAATAGGACGTGCTGAATACTTAGAATAAAGGGGGGGGGGGATGAGGGGGAGGAAGGAGTAGAGCCGGGAAAAACCACAACCCACTGGTATCCCGCCTGAAAAACATAAGTAAAAACGACACATGAGCATCAGCAGCACATGCCCCACCAGACCAATAAAAAAACTCACGGACCAAGGACACCACAGGGTCACCAAGGCACAGACCGCAGGATGAAGCGACACACCGGAGGAAACAGCGCTGCAGCCCGGAAGGGAGAAATCCAGACGCACAGCTAATCCAAAATGGCGCCGGCAGAGGTACCTCAAGGGGCGGGCCGCAATACGCATCATCCCCCGGGCCCGCCCCCCCGAAGAGTGCGAAAACGGCGCCCACGTAACCCCGCCGGCGCCATGACAAAGCAAAAACGCCACAGGTTATAGCGCCCACAGCCGTGGAGCGCAGTACAAAGCAGCGAAGCGGGCAAAAAACACGAAAAAACACTATAAACGCCAAAACAGCACAACTAACACCACTCGCTGCTACCACCCGCCCCCCCGAACAAAGTCAGAGAGGGGGAGGGGGGAGAGAGAGAGACGAGAAGGCAGCGGCGAGTATCCAAGCCAGGGGGAGGACCCCTGAAGGAAAAGAAGGGGACACAGTCCCCAAAACACTTACCCCCTCAGAAGCCAGGACAGGAACTCCGCATCCCTAGTAGGCTCACCATAAAGCCTATGGCCGGCTACCCTTTGTGGAACAGGGTCTGCGGCTTGGAGCAGCGCTCCGAGAGCACTTGACCCTAGTGCTCTTCTACCCTCACCCGATCTGTCAGCCAAGGCTGGGAGGCAGTGAGGGTCCAGAAACAGGTGGAAATAGACTTGCAGGGCCGCAGGCTTGGTTGCCTCGCTCACCTGCGCATAGAGAGAAAGCCATCTTCTATCTTCGCAGTTTCACTGCAGAGGAAGCACTGGGAATGCTATGGTTAATCCCGTTTTTATAGGGGGCGGGGAGATGCCACTGCTCTTCTGCAGTACACTGCGCCACCTTGTGGCGGAATAACCCAACTGTTATGAATACCGAAGCAGGCCGTGTCATGCAATAAAGAAAAGACAAGCATCAAAACATCAAAACATTGCCAGTAAGCCTTCGTGGGCTATTAATACGCGGTTGCCGAATGAAATAACAATATTTAAGCATGTTATAATTTTGGTATGAAGGGGAAGGGGAAAAGGCCAAGGGAAAAGCTATAAAGACTGAAGGGAAGAGGAAGGAAGGAGGATGGTAACTAAGAAGAAGAGAGAATAGAGGAAAGAAAAAAGGTATAGAGAAATAGGAAACACAGGCAGAGGGACGTGCTAGGTTGCATGGCAAAGCCGCCACCGGGCATGAAGCAGTGACACAGTGGTCGCTTGGAACAAGCAGCACCGCGGGGGCGGGGGGGCAACCGTGTATTGATAGCCAACACCGATGACGTCAGGTGGGATTTCGGGTGACCTTTAAGGTATTTAACTCCTGTAGGATGGCACATTCTGCTTATTTGTCTTGTACCTGATGAAGGGTCACCACATGCCCAGAAACACTGGACTATAATATGGACAATGAACTTTTGTATTAACATCCACATTAGTGGATTACATGATTGATTTTTTTCCATGGATTTTATATATTAATTGGAGTGTTGGCTTTTCTACTTTCCATGTGGTGAGTCATCAGCTTCAGGGAATAAAATTTGAGCATAGCTGTCTTTTATTTTGTGGACAAAAGGGGAGTGGCAGCTGCTCAGACCATTTTATAACTAACCTGGCAGGTGCAAGTCAGCAGGGCAATTAGGTTACTAAAGACTTAAAGGAGCCGCAGCACTCAACCCTGTTAGCTTGCAGACCAACCTATAATCTGTCTCTAAATCTGGTAAAAACAGAGGCTCGGTCACACACATCAGTATGCTAAGCTGCACCACCACGCCAAGGTGCCTCTATGGGTGCAGGCCTAACTCTAATCTATGAGAGCGCCACTTGGGACATACAATGCAAGAGATAAAATGGGAGCAGCTTACCTGAGGTTGCCCTAAACCTCATGTGCAAGCCATGGGGTGGAAGGGTCAAGACCTTGCAATACAGCCTAGAGCCCACACCCCATATGCTTGCACAAATTCAAAGTGAACAAAGGGGGAGTGGCAGCTGCTCAGACCATTTTATAACTAACCTGGGAGGTGCAAGTCAGCAGGGCAATTAGGTTACTAAAGACTTAAAGGAGCCGCAGCACCTGACAGGCTCAGGCTAGGCTGCATAATAAAAAGGCAGGATTTCTTAGGACGATGCACCTACTGAAACTACCCTAAAGTCCGGGATGTGGGGAGGAGCACTTCTGGTGATTTCTCGTTTTTTAGGAAAGGCAGGGACCCTGGTTGGAGGGGAATAACCAGATCTAGGGTCTTTTTCTCTTCCTCCATTAAGTAGGTATAGTTGTCATTGTGCTCTTCCATTATGGCAATTAAGAGATACCTAAATGGAGTAATAACAGCCCCTATTGCAGCAGATCTAGACCAGTCCCCATATACAGATCTATATAAACATCTCAGGTGGGGTGTTCTTTGATGTCCAACTAGACCAGAAACCAGGTGCAGCCTATTTCGTGCAAACAAAGTTGTAAGATGGATGAAGAGTGTCACAATTCCACCCCAAGTCTTGTCATTGTTCACTAAAGGAATGTAAAGCAGCTGTTAACGTAAACGTTAAAACAATAACAGCCAACTTGTTTTCAGTTATCTTAAATGATAATACAATGCTCCTATCTGGAACAAGCCTTCCTTTCAAATGTACCTGATATCTGCCAATACAGTGTATACAATCCTTATTATGGAAGGGCTTCAATCATGGGAATGGCTTCTCTTGAACCTCGAACAGGAGTAGCCCTTTTTAGGTTAGGTACTGGAAACCCTGAACCCGATTAGAGAGAGTATCCAGGAACCTTAAACTTGTTAGCGCTTGGTGAGGGCATTAGACACAGGTTCAGGTCAGCAATGATTATTGCAGGTAATGCAGGTTTTCAGGGGCAGCTACAGGTAGCAGTTGCAAAAGCAGGCAAACATGGCCAAAGTCTTGTTGAGTGTAGTCCAGGTCAACTTCTGCTAAAAGTAGTCAAAGTTTAAACATGGGTTGGTAACAAGGAACAGACAAAGATGGCATAAAGCAGAGAGGCAATGTTGGACAATATAAGTCCACATGTATTGCAGGTTCACAGCTTTAGGTAAGCAGGCTGGAACTGGGGATCAGGCTGCAATTAGTGATGTCCAAACCAGAACCACAAATTTTGGGTTCATAACGAATTTAGCAATTCTGGATCCCCAGACCAAAACACAGACTTCAGCCAGATGTCCGTGCCAGGGGGTCAGCATTCGGCCTGAACACAGAAAAAGACAATTCTGGGAGTACTCACCTGTAGAATTGCTTTTACTATGCATGGCACGGCCTGCTTCAAGAAGTCCTTACGTATGGGATATTCCGCCACAAGGTGGCGCAGTGTACTGCAGAAGAGTTGTGGCTCCTCCCGGTACCATAAAAAAAAAAAGGATCACCAATAGACCTCTCCAGTGTTGACAAGCAGTTATTCAAGAAACCGGGAGATAAGAAAGGTAAAAAAGGTAACAAACCCCAACTAACTTGGAACAATCACCATAAAGAGGCAACCAAGAATAACAATAACAAGGGTGGGGCAAAGCAGGCCGTGCCATGCATAGTAAAAGCAATTCTACAGGTGAGTACTCACAGAATTGTCTTTTTCCTATCGCATGGCACGGCCTGCTTCAAGAAGTCCTTACGTATGGGACGTCCAACAGCAGTGTCCGTAAAGTAGGGTGGGATCCCCAAAGAGTAACCACAGGCAGTTCAAACCACTACCGCCTGAAGTAACTTGCGGCCAAAAGCAGCATCAGCTGAGGCCTTAACATCAACCTTGTAAAACTTGGAAAAGGTATGAACAGAAGACCAAGTTGCTGCCTTACAAACTTGTTCAACAAAAGCTTAATGCTGAAAAGCCCAAGAAGCACCAATAGCACGAGTGGAATAAGCAGTAACCCTAAAAGGTGGAACCTTCCCCCTAGCAGAATAGGCCCGCTCCACCGCCTGACGGATCCACTTGCTGATAGTGAATTTAGCCGGAGGCCAACCCTTTCTAGGTCCAGCAGGAAGAACAAAAAGAGCGTCAGATTTCCTGAAAGACTCAGTAGCAACCAAATAAAATTTCAGAGCCCTGACAACATCCAAAGAATAAAGGATCCGCTCCTTGGAATTAGGAGGATTAGGACACAAAGAAGGCAAAACAATGTCCTGATTGAGATGAAAAGCAGACACAACCTTAGGCAAGAAATACGGCTTAAGCCGAAACACCATCTTATCCTGATGCCGCTCAAAATAAGGAGGTATGATGGAAAGCGCCGCCAGCTCAGAAACTCGCCTGACCGAAGTAATAGCCACCAAATAGGAAATAGCAACACAGGAAAATCACCGCCGCAGCCCAGGGAGGAAGAGGGGCCCCGGACGCGCAGCAGACTCAAGATGGCGCCGGCAGAAGAACCTCGAGGGGCGGGCCGTGGGGGGACGACATGATACGCGCCATCCCCCGGCTCCCCCCCGAATAGCGCAAAAACGGCGCCCACGTGACCGCGCTGGCGCCATCACAATGTAACAGACGCACTCAGGTTATAGTGCCACCCGCCGCGAGCGGAGTACAAGCAGCAACGGCGGTGAAAAAAACACACAGTTAAACACACCGCTACCACCCGCCCCCCCCCCGAACACACATCGGGGAGAGGGGGGGAGGAGAGCGAGCTGGCAGCGGCGAGAGCCAGGCCAGGTACGGGGGGGGGACCCCAGCCAGAGAAACAAGGCACCCAGTCCCCAAAACATTCACCCACTCAGAAGCTTGGACAGGAACTCCGCATCACTCAGTAGGCTCACCATAAAGCCTATGGCCGGCTACCCTTTATGGTAGCACTCCTTGAGCACCTGACCCTATGGCTCCTCTACCTTCACCCGATCCGACAGCCGAGGCTGGGAGGCACAGAGAGTCCGGAAACGGGTGGAAATAGACATGCAGGGCTGCAGGCTTGGTTGCCATGCTCACCTGCGCAATATAAAGAGCCATCTTCTATCTTCGCAGAATCACTGCAGAAGAAACACTGGATAGGTCTATTGGTGATCTTGTTTTTATATGGTACCGGGAAGAGCCACAACTCTTCTGCAGTACACTGCGCCACCTTGTGGCAGAATATCCCATACATAAGGACTTCTTGAAGCAGGCCGTGCCATGCAATAGGAAAAGCTGGTTGATGGGCTGCTTTTGGTTAGATACAATTTTTATCGAACAAAGAACAGCCTGACTTATTTTTTAATTGTGTACGTTCACTTTTAAGTTTTTTACTTAATACGGCTTTTAATGCATTTCATTTAACCTTGAAACTGCCTGCAGGTTTATTTTGTGGTAATTTTTAGTTTTTTTTGGTTAAATACAATTTTTATGTATTGAAGAATAGTCTGACTTTTTATTTTTTTATTTTTGTATTGTTTCACTTTTAATTGTTTTACTAAATGCAGCTTTTAAATGCATCCCATTTAACATTAAAACTGCCTGCGGGTTTATTTTTTAATATTTTTTGGTAATTTTTTTGGCATTTTTTGTTAGATACAATTTGTATATACTGAAAAATGTTTGTTCAAATTTTTTTGTCACTTTACCTTGTTTTATTGAATGCCACTTACCCAGCATTCATTAAAGCCGGGAAAGTGGCAGCAGGGATTTAATTTTTTAAAATCTTTTTTACTTTTTTAAAAAAAGAAAACGTAGGATTCCCCCCCAAAAGCTACCAGCCCGCACACCAAGCATAAGGGCTTGTAACCCTTGTGGTAAGGTGGTGCAAGGGGCCGTCATTGACGGCAGGTATGTAGCACCAATGTACCTGGCATTGGTGCAGTAAAGTCGTGTAGTCTGATTTCCAGCATCAGCTGCTGGTGGCAGTTTGCTGCTGTTGCTTTAGAATAGCCGAAAGGCTAACCTGGGACGGCTTTACTGGGATGGAGTAGAGCAGGGTGTGACTCCATCCACTACCCAGGTCCGGGTTTTGCGGGCTGTTTAAATAGCCTGGGGAATCAGCTGTGGCCTGTCCTTTGTCTAGAGCTCACATGGGAGTGAGACTCTGTGAGCCTGGCTGAAATCCCCTGTGGAGGCTGTTTCATGCGGACCTGAGGCCTATTTGACTGTAAACATGGCTTTTGCTCAAGGACTAAAAGCTGTTTGCCTGATTGAATCATTTATGCTGCTGTTTCCTGAAAAGGTGATGTGACCTGTATGGACATATGCTTTTGTGGATGTTTATGTGAAATAAACACAGACTTTACTTTGAACTGTTTGCCTCCGCCTCTATACTGCTGACACCCGGTCGCCTACCAGAGCTAATCTCCACATTTGGTGTCAGATGCGGGCACAGCAGTGAGGCCGTTGCTAGGAGCAACCGACGAAAAAGTTTTTGTTTTGTGCATGTCCTATATTAAACCTGCCAGGCTGCTACCTGGGACTGCAGACAAAATGGAGGCGGTCGTGAAAGCGCTCTTGGAGGCGAATCTGCAGCAGCAGGAGGCCAACAGGCAGCAGCATGAGGCCAACAGACAGCAGCGCGAGGACTACAAGCAGCAGCAGGAGACCAACCAGCTGCTTTTGCAACATATGATGGCGCTGCAAGCTGCAGGTGCGCCCAAAAGTATTCCTGATGCCCGGAAAGCTGTCCGCTCGGCGCTCACAAAAATGACCCCTTCAGATGACGTTGAGACTTACCTAGCGGTGTTTGAAAAGGTGGCTGCAAGGGAGAAGTTGCCGCATGACCAGTGGGCTGATGTCGTCGCTCCATTTCTGGCGTCTGGACCCCAGCAGGTGTTGTTTGATCTCCCAGAGGACCAAGCCGCTGACTACCCGACTCTGAAGGGTGAGATACTGGCCAGACTGGGGGTGAATGTGTGGGTTCGGGCTCAGCGGGTGCATCAGTGGAGCTACCAGTCGGCAGAGCCCGCCCGGCCCCAGTACTATAAACTGCTGCACCTGCTGCAAAAATGGCTGCAGCCGGAGTTGTTAAGCCCCACTGCCATGTTGGACCGCTTGCTGGCGGACATTTTCTGGAGGGCTTTACCGCACCCTCTTCAGCACTGGGTTGGCCAGGTATCCCCTGACAACGCACTAGGGATGGTGGACCTAGTGGAGCGATATGAGGCCACCAGGAACTTGCAAGGCGGCTCCATGAGGAGGGATTCGGGGAAACCCCGGAGGTCCCCGCCCCAGCTCAGGCGAGTGGCATCCCCTAAACCCCCTCAGGACCTACCCCCCAAAGTCCCTGCCCAAGTGTTGTGTTGGGGATGTAAGGAGCCGGGACATATCAGAGCCAATTGTCCCCACCAGGGGGAGCCCATGGACGTGAACTTTGGTTACCGCCCTTCCATGTATGCCAGGAGGCTGTGTGCTGCCGGTGTCCCTGAGCTTGTGGGGCAAAGTCACCTCTGTCAGGTGAAAGTGGGAGACACCCTGGCTGTGGCCCTTTTGGACTCGGGGAGTATGGTTACCCTGGCAAGACCCGCCTTAGTACTGCCCGATGAGTACACTGGGCGGAAAACCGGGGTTTTGTGCATTCATGGGGACTTGAGAGACTATGCCACAGCACAAGTGTCTCTCACCACCGTCTCCGGCAGCTGGAAACATGAAGTCGCTGTCGCCGCTAAACTCCCGTATGAACTGATTATTGGGAGAGACTTTCCAGGGTTCAGGTCACTGTGGGCCAAGTTGGCAGTTCCGGAAACCCGCGAGGCGGGTGTGTCCCCTATAGACTGGCCCTACTCAGGGGAGACCCCGGTGCCCTGGGAACTGGAATCAGGAGGCACCGTGGAAGAGGTGCCCGCCCCTAAAATGGAAGAGGGGGAGTCAACCCCACTAAATGTTATGGTTGGAGATGTGGAAGAGTTGGCAACAGGTCCAGAGTTGGCAGATCTCCATGTCTCCACAATTAACTTTGGTACCGCTCAACACCAGGACCCGACACTGTCTCGGGCCTGGGAGAATGTTCTTGAGGTGGAAGGTGAACCACAACAGCCAGGGGCGGAGTTACAGTTTCCTCGCTTTGTGGTTCACCAGGAAATGTTGTACCGAGTAAACAAGGTACGTGAAGAGGTGGTGGAACAATTGGTGGTACCCAATCCATATCGCAAGTTGGTGTTGGATTTGGCCCACCAACATGTTCTGGGTGGACACCTAGGCCAGCAGAAAACACTGGACCGCGTTTTACAACGATTCTACTGGCCCAGTGTGTACAAGGAGGTGGAGAGATATTGTGAGTCCTGCCCAACATGTCAGATGACCAGCCCTCAGCCTCATTACCGTGGTCCCTTAGTTCCTCTCCCAGTTATTGAGGTACCCTTTGAGCGGATTGCCATGGATCTAGTGGGTCCAGTGCCAAAATCCGCTAGAGGGCACCAACATATTCTGGTGATCTTGGACTATGCCACGCGGTACCCTGAGGCAGTGCCCCTGCGTCACACCTCTGCCAAGCTCATTGCTAAGGAGCTTATGGAAATGTTTTCCAGAGTAGGTCTGCCTAAAGAGGTCCTGACCGATCAAGGTACCCCGTTTATGTCGAAAGTAATGAAAGAGCTATGTAAACTGCTGCAGGTGAAGCAGTTGCGGACATCCGTTTACCACCCGCAAACAGACGGCCTAGTAGAACGGTTTAATCAAACTTTAAAGACCATGTTAAAAAGGGTGGTTGCCAAGGATGGGAAGAATTGGGACTTGCTGCTGCCCTATCTGATGTTCGCAGTGCGAGAGGTGCCCCAGGCCTCTACAGGGTTCTCGCCCTTCGAACTCTTATATGGTCGACATCCACGGGGCCTGTTGGATATAGCCAAGGAGGCCTGGGAACAGCAACCCACACCCCACAAAAGTGTGGTAGAGTACGTTACTCACCTACAAGAACGGATAGAGACCGTCTTGCCGCTTGTCAGAGAACATATGGAGGCAGCGCAGCGGGCCCAAAGCAGGATTTATAATCGGCAAGCCAGGGTACGGAACTTTAACCCAGGTGACAGAGTTGTGGTTCTGGTACCCATGGTGGACAGTAAATTTCTAGCTAGGTGGCAGGGTCCCTATGAGGTCATTGAAAAAGTTGGGGAAGTGACTTACAAGGTACATCAGCCTGGGCGGAGGAAGCCAGAGCAGGTGTACCATGTAAACCTGCTGAAACTGTGGAAAGACAGGGAGACCCCTGAGGGTGACAGTCCCCGACCAGGTATGGTGGGGGTGGAGCTTCCCATCCCTCGGTCTGTTATTAGAGAAGCAGTAGTCGAGGTGAAAACTGGCGACAACCTCTCCTCTAAACAGACTCAGGAAGCCAGGGAGTTTATTAGCAGAAACACAGACGTGTTTTCAGAACTCCCTGGGCGCACTTTGGTCATCCAACATGATGTTGTCACGGAACCTCAGGTCAAGATCCGGTTGAGGCCTTACCGGGTACCTGAGTCCCGGCGACAAGCTATCGCGGAGGAAGTGCAGCAAATGCTCCGGTTAGATGTGATTGAAGAATCAAAGAGTGAGTGGGCCAGCCCCATAGTCTTGATTCCCAAGCCCGATGGTACGTTGCGGTTCTGTAACGATTTCCGCAAACTTAATGAAGTTTCCAAGTTTGATGTCTACCCTATGCCCCGGGTAGATGAACTCATTGAGAAGCTAGGCCAAGCCAGGTACTTTTCGGTTTTGGACCTCACAAAAGGGTACTGGCAGGTGCCCTTGACTGAGGCTGCCAAGGAGAAAACAGCCTTTATTACACCACCCGCCAGGTAAAGTCATTTCTGGGGTTGGTGGGATATTATATGCGGTTCATTCCCAATTTTGCCACCCTAGCAGCACCATTGACAGACCTGTTAAAGGGACGCAAGTCTGTCATGGTGAAGTGGAATGAACAGGCCGAAAAAGCGTTCTCCGCTTTGAAGTCTGCCCTGTGTGGGTCTCCGGTGTTGGTGACACCCGACTTTAAGAGGGAGTTCATAGTGCAGACCGATGCCTCCGAGGTAGGTCTCGGTGCTGTACTGTCTCAGGAAGTCAACGGGGAGGAGCACCCCGTTGTCTACATGAGTCGCAAATTAACACCAGCGGAGACCCGGTATAGTATAGTGGAGAGGGAGTGTTTGGCCATTAAATGGGCCCTGGAGTCTCTTCGCTACTACTTGCTGGGGAGAAGGTTCCGTCTGATTACGGACCACTCTCCCCTCAAGTGGATGTGCCAGGCGAAGGACAGGAATGCCAGGGTCACCCGATGGTTCTTGTCACTACAAAACTTCAAGTTCACAGTTGAGCACAGAGCGGGACGATTATTGGGAAATGCGGATGTCCTGTCCCGAGCACATTGTTTGGCATGTGTCCACCCCCTCAGGGTTGAACAAAGGGGGGGGGTATGTGGTAAGGTGGTGCAAGGGGCCGTCATTGACGGCAGGTATGTAGCACCAATGTACCTGGCATTGGTGCAGTAAAGTCGTGTAGTCTGATTTCCAGCATCAGCTGCTGGTGGCAGTTTGCTGCTGTTGCTTTAGAATAGCCGAAAGGCTAACCTGGGACGGCTTTGCTGGGATGGAGTAGAGCAGGGTGGGACTCCATCCCACTACCCAGGTCTGGGTTTTGCGGGCTGTTTAAATAGCCTGGGGAATCAGCTGTGGCCTGTCCTTTGTCTAGAGCTCACATGGGAGTGAGACTCTGTGAGCCTGGCTGAAATCCCCTGTGGAGGCTGTTTCATGCGGACCTGAGGCCTATTTGACTGTAAACAGGGCTTTTGCTCAAGGACTAAAAGCTGTTTGCCTGATTGAATCATTTATGCTGCGGTTTCCTGAAAAGGTGATGTAACCTGTATGGACATATGCTTTTGTGGATGTTTATGTGAAATAAACACAGACTTTACTTTGAACTGTTTGCCTCCGCCTCTATACTGCTGACACCCGGTCGCCTACCAGAGCTAATCTCCACACCCTTTATTTATTTATTTTTTTAAACTCTTTATTTTTTATTTATTTATAATTAATTATAATTAATTATATTTTAATTATTTTTTTTTTTGTATTCTGTGACTATTCAAACTTTGAAACTATTCGTAGTACTTTTTCTAGCCCATTTTGTGCAGGACAATCTCTGTGGTGTTACTGCCCTGGTGCCCCCTTAATTTGCAGCCCTCTAGCCCTTGTCACCCCCATTTTACAGCTGTTTTTGGGCCCCCAAGTCAGGGTCCCCATTGACTTCAATAGGGTTTGGGGACCCAAACCGGACTTTAGCAGCAAGTTGTTGAACCCCAATTTCAGCGGGTTCGCCCATCCCTAGCTGCAATACATTCTTTGAACCATGACAGGGGATAGGAAATAGAATATATCATAGAAGCTGTTCATAACAGATAAGACACCCTGTTTGGTGCAAAGATTCACAGGCTGACATTACCCGGCTGACCAGAAATCCAGACTTTTAAAGTTAGTAGCACACTCTTCAGAAAAAAACATTTATTGCCTGTCAAAAGATTATCTTCTAAGTCTGTGGCATTGCTGTGTAATGGTGAGCAGTTTGATGCTTCAAATCCATCATCTATTTAAAGTGGGATTTTAACCCAGGTATTGTTCCATGCCCCAGGGGTAGCCTGAACTGGGATGCCGGCTGTGTGAAACCCCCCCCCGAACAACTCACCTCTTCCTAGTCCAATAGCGCATGTGTGGGCCAATCAGAGCCATTTTTTGTGCATATGTAATGCTCAGCAAACAGCTCTGTTTACATGCAGGGCTTCAGCGGCCACATCCCCTGCAGCACGCACGCTTTCACTCCCAGCCTATTTCACAGCTTGAACATGCGGGGGGGTGCGGCCACAGAATGTTTACTGAGGGTTTCGGGAAGCAGGCGAGTTCTGCAACGCCCCAGGTGGGAGGTTTCACACAGCTAGGCATTCGCTGATCATCAGAATGCCCTTGGGAAGGTCTTTTAGATTCCAGGGCCGGCAACAGTGGGTTTGGGTCTTCTCATCATATTAGTAAGCATCACATCCAGGTTTTTTTTTCACCCTAGGTCTGTACCTGGGGCAATCATTTGCAGTGCTGGGGAGTGCATCAGTACAGCTATATTAAAATGATAGTCCCCTTGCTGGCACATTAATGTGGGCTCATGAGGCATAGATCCAGTTAGACGTCCACCTTGGGGCATTCTGATTTGCTATGTGAAGTGCCTCCATCTACCCGATATTCACACCAGCCCACGGGGCATGCACAGTTGACATCACTTACATCTTTCCCAGGCAGTGTGCGGCCACGTTTGTTGTAACTGAATAGCTGGCATGGCCGCACACAGCCTTAGGTGGATGTAGGGGTGGCGCACGGCGATCGCAAGTGTGGCTAGGCTCTTATTCGGTTTCTCAGGCATACATTATTATGTGCAACCGACTGGCACAAAGTATTCTATATTATTAATAAGGTGGCAAGCTTAAAGTGGACCAACACCCAGGATTTTGACTATCCTGGGTATTGGTCCACTTCCCCGGGACCGCTTTAAGCACTCCCCGGACCTCACTGGCTTCACTTTTCAGCAAGGTAGCAGTCAGAGTAAGATAGACAGGTTTTTTTTGAAGGAGAGCTCAGCTTCTCAGCCTCCGTGGCTGCAGGCGGTCGATTGCCCGATCAGAATTGCAGACAGGCTACAGCTCTCAAGACTGTCCTTGGTCTGAAGGATAGCACAGGTTCCCTGGTAATATCTAAATCTGGGATCCTGGAGATTATTAGGTCTGACCTCCTGGGCAGAAAGGTTCTTGACCATGCAAGGATGGTGAGTTTCCTGAACTCTACTCCAGGATTGGGAAATTGTGACCTATCACTAGCTTGACAGAGCCGGTCAGTGCCGATGAGGTGGTAAGTGCAATTGATTACCTTGCCATCAAAAAGTCGCCCGGGTCAGATGGTCTGACAGCTGAATTTTATAAAAGACCATCCTGGTACCACATTTGGTGGAGGTCTTTAATTGCTGTCTGGCAGAGGGTTCCCTCCCTCCCTCCATGAGGCGCTCGGCTGTGATCCTTCTGTCAAAAGGTAAGGACTCTGCGATGATTGAGAACTGGCGCCCCATCAACCTTCTCAATGTCGATAGAAAGATACTGGCAAAGATTTTGTTCTGACGCTTGTCGTCAGTAGCGGAGCAACTGCTTTCCCGTCATCAGCACTGCTCGATCCAAGGTAAAAGCACCTTCTCAGCGGTTTTAGCTGTCCGGGAAGCCTTGGAGCGATGCAGGGCTGCAGGCTGGGGAAAGTACTTGTTGCCGTTAGTTCAGGCAAAGGCTTTTGATAGGGTCAATCATGAGTACCTATGGCTGCTTCTTGGTAAGTACGGCCTGCCGGGGCGGTTCATTAATTGGCTACAAACCCTGTATGAAGGGGCTGAGAGCTTCCCTCTTGTTAATGGTTGGGTTGGAAGGCCTTTCGAAGTTGGCTCTGGTGTGCAACAGGGATGCCCTCTAGGTCCCCTACTGTATGTGTTTGCAATCGATCCCTTTATAAGAAGGGTTGAGAGCAGTATGTTATGTGGGGTTCCTCTGGGTGTGCCTGGTAAGCCTCCTTTGAAGGTCATTGCCTACGCTGATAATGTATCTCTGATTGTCTCTGGGACAAATGAGGCAGAGGAGGTGGCTTCTCTGATAGCACAGTATACAGAAGCATCGGGCTTGAGGTGAGGGCTACGAACTTCCGGACACCTTCCCAGTGCCCCAGCAGGAAATTAAGATCCTTGGCATTAAAGTGGACCAACACCCAGGATTTTAACTATCCTGGGGGGCACCTCTCGCGCGTCCCTCTTACAGGGAGCGCGCCCGCGCCGGCCATTCACAAATGACCGGCGCGGGTGCGCGCCCTGCTAGAGGGACAGGCGGCGGCCTGCGCATGCGCCGTTGGAACGGGAGAAGGTAAGGTTTGTGGGAGTCCGGGGGGGTTTCACACAGCGGAGCATCCCGATTTTGGATGCCCCGCCGGGAGGGAGCTGATCTGCCATGGTCTTGGTCCACTTTAATGCCCAAAAAACTGGTTGCAGTCTGGAAGAGCTGGAAAATGTCTCTCAGGGAAAGGGCTGACCTTATCAAGACCTACCTGATCCCCATCTTTTTATACATCAGCTTCGTCTGTTTTGGCAGCGTCTCTCTACACCAGGGTCTACAGCGTTATGATGTTATGGGGAAACCGCATGAACCTGGTGAAAAGAAATGTCACCTACCTATCCAGGCGGGAGGGTGGCCTAGGGATGGTCAACCCAGTCGTGTTTTTCTCTCTCGTGTAAGGAATTTACCTGGGAGTCTGTCCCGCGGCGCCTCCGCACGCTCACTGGCGGCGCGGCGGCGCCGGGCAGCCGCCTCTCCAGCGTCGGGCGTGCACGTGCTGGCACGTTCCTTTTATGTCCCTCGGCGGCACTGCTCCCAGCACATTCGCCGGGGGCAGATTTAAAGGAACCAATCCTGGCCCAGGGATCCTCTGCTCTGGGGAGGTCAGGGATTGGACAGCCTGACTGGCCAGGGTGGTCCAGTCCCCTGGGGTCTCTCCTATCAGGGGTGAGATTGTGCGTTGCACCAATCAGCACATTCCCCTTCCCATTGGTCAGTCACCATTTAAATATTTTCCTGCCCCGACCACCAGTGCCCGTTATAGCCATTTACTAGATTGGGTGTGCTTCTGACTCTCGTCGGGGAGGCCGATTCATTAATAGCGCCAGGTAGCGACAGATGAGCGACTGAAGTATGGCGCTATGAGCGCCGCTAGCGTACGCCGCGGGCGGTAGCGATTCGCTATAGCAGGCCTCCTCAGTCGCTACCTGGCGTTGTTGGGAACAACGCCTACATTGCTGAATATGATGTTGGAGCTCAGCTTTGTAGGCGCTGTCAATCAGTTTGACCACGCTATTCAACACAGCGCCTGCGCTTTGCTTTGCTGTGGGCTTGAAATCAAGTACCTTTAGAATTAAACACATTGCACATTGTTTTTTTTTTATTTTGTTGTGAAAAGTAAATAAATTAAACTTAAATGTTCATGAAAATCAAAATGCCCGTCATGGTGCATCTCGGGGTGCCTGAAAAAGATTAAAAAGTGCAGTTAGTATATATATTTAAATTGGCTTTTTCGCTGTAAAAAAATATTGCATTAATTGGTAACCAACATTTGGGTCAAACTTGCACACCAACCCTAATTGTTATGTTGTTCAGCTTCCACCCCCCCTTAGAGTGGTTTTGGTCATCTTACACCCCCCTTAGAGTGGTTTTGGTCATCTTACACCCCCCTTAGAGTGGTTTTGGTCATCTTACACCCCCCTTAGAGTGGTTTTGGTCATCTTACACCCCCCTTAGAGTGGTTTGGGGCATCTTACACCCCCCTTAGAGTGGTTTGGGTCATCTTACACCCCCCTTAGAGTGGTTTTGGTCATCTTACACCCCCCTTAGAGTGGTTTTGGTCATCTTACACCCCCCTTAGAGTGGTTTGGGGCATCTTACACCCCCCTTAGAGTGGTTTTGGTCATCTTACACCCCCCTTAGAGTGGTTTGGGTCATCTTACACCCCCCTTAGAGTGGTTTGGGTCATCTTACACCCCCCTTAGAGTGGTTTGGGTCATCTTACACCCCCCCTTAGAGTGGTTTTGGTCATCTTACACCCCCCTTAGAGTGGTTTTGGTCATCTTACACCCCCCTTAGAGTGGTTTGGTTCATCTTACACCTCCCTTATAGTGGTTTTGGTCATCTTACACCCCCCTTAGAGTGGTTTTTGCCAAATTATGATGGGAGGTCAAATAAATTTTCCCGGTAGTGCAGTACTTGGATTAGAGTGAAGGGTAGTTAGCTTACCGCAAAAAAGGAAGTGATCATCCTTTCCCTTAGCTCATCGCCATTCTGGGTGTCCTCACTTCTTTCTGCAGGCAAGTTGGGGATTTCGGGCACCAGTGCTGTCTCTTCAGGGGATTGAATTCTGTGGCATATGCATATATTGTGGAGCACACAGCAGGCGAGGATGATCTTGGAGACCTTCTGTGGACTGTACAGCATCTCTCCTCCTGGGCGTGCCAAACATAGAAAGCGTGCTTTCAGCAGGCCGATGGTTCTTTCCACAATGCTTCTGGTCTTGCGGTGTGCTGCATTGTAGCGTTCATGGGCAGAGGTCTGTGGGCTCCTGACCGGAGTCAGCACCCACGTTCTCTGTCCATATCCCTTGTCCGCTGTAGAAAAAACACAAGGAGAGAGACAGCAATTAGTACTAGTACATGTTTTGGTTTTCATTTTTTATAATTTGGCTTACTAGGCCACATATTTGAGGCAAAATACTTTGACATGGTTAATTATTTACCCAGTAGCCAGCCAGCTGGCATTTCGTTGTTCTCAAACTTCCGGCACAGGACTGTCCGCTGCAAGACGTAAGAATCGTGGCATGAGCCGCGGAACCCCGATCTCACCGCCCGCAGCTTAATTTCATGGTCACAGACCACCATGATGTTAAAGGAATGAAATTGTTTTCTGTTTCGGTAATACAGCTCCTGTGCACGGGGAGGGCGGAAAGGGATATGTGTACCATCAATGCACCCTAGCACATTCGGGATCCCTCCCATTAGATAGAAAGCATGTTTTATTTTGGCAACCTCCTCCTCATCCTCAGGAAACTTGATGTAAATTGGGATTAAATCACAAATCGCCAGAACTACCTGGATTAATATGCGGGGTTGCCTGGAAGGTCCCTCGTGCCAAAATATTCAGAGTGGCACACAGGCGTACTATGCCTGGAATGGATTGAGTGCGTTTGGTGGATGACTCGATTTTGTGCTTAATCTGATCATATAGGGACTGTAGTGCAGCACGATTCAGACGGAAGCGGCTCCTGATCTGCTCGTCACTTAAGTCCCATACTGAAAGGCGGATTCCAAAGGAGCGGGGTGCACTAAGCCTCACAACACCCCGCTCCCTGTCCTCCTGCTCTTCCAGCATACGCATACATCCATCCACCCAGACACCATACATCACCCTCTTATCCATCACACACACTCAACAGATATACAAAATCAAACAAACAAAAACCAAAACCACAAACACACCACACACACAAACAATCACACTCCTCACACACTCACTACAATGCAGCTCACCACAAAACCAGAAGTATAGTGGTCCAAACCACCAGCCTGCTGAAAAGCAGCTTTCTAAGTTAGGCACAACCAAGAGGGGAGTTGCTGCACAGCCCACAAAAGGCCCCAAAATCAAGCCTCACTTGCTGTATGCTCCACAATATTTGCATATGCCAACAAAATCAATCTCCTAAAGAAACAGCACTGATGTCAGAAATCACCCAACAAGCCACAGAGAGTGAGGACCAAACCCAGACAGACACTCAAATGAGCTAAGGGAAACAAGCACCACACCACAGCCTTTGCCACAGTGTAACAATACCAGAAGCTTTCAAAATCCTTCCATTTATACTTCACTTTGAAAAAGGACAGGTCCGCTTTGCCGCCTTTTGCGTTGCTCTGCTATTTCCGGGCGCCAATTAGCTGACCCAGGTGTGCGTGAAACGGAGTGCGCACGCGCACGCTAGTAGCGCTACTAGCGTACGTGAGCCGAAACTTGCGTGCATTAATGGACATGGCAGAAAATTCAGTGGTGGGCCAATGAAAGGTAAGCTGCTGTTTATTTAAATAGCCGTTAGGATAGCCACATGTCACAAGTGTTTCATATACATGAGTACATTGTTGTATTTGGTTGTGTGTTGTTTGGTTAATGAGGTCTGTAATTAGTTAATTGGCTAACACACATGCTTCAGTCATTGCAGTGGAGGTGTGGCTACAAGCACCTGGCCAGTATGTGTGAATCTATTAAGTGGACTGGTTTGTGATTGGCTGTTAGAGCACATAAAACCTGGCCAACCCAAAGAGAGTGCGATGCCATTCTGTAGTCTGCATGCGTGCTTGTTGGTTGTGTATTGGTGTGTGTGTGCAGCTACAGGATGGAGCCAAATTCAGGACATCTGCCGGCCACAGCAGGCCTAAGTAGGAGTGTGGTGGGTGCTGTGCGCAGACCTCCCTTACGGAAAAGGGCCCAGCCTGAAGGTGGTGCAGCACCCCAGGCTAAGCGCCCAGGTGCCAAGAGGGAGCCTGAATTTAATTTGGCGGAGAATAATCATCTTGTGCGCCTTACCCTTGCTAAATGGGAGCTGATATTTGCCTCCCAAAGCAAGTCAATAGGCAAACAAGAAAGAAGCAAACTGTGGGATGCCATTGGTGTTGAGCTTAGTAGCACTGCTCAACACCCACGTAGTGGCCCATCCTGCAGGAAACGCTTCTACACTTTGAGAGGGGCCCTTATCAAAAAGATGAATCACGATCTTGATGTGGACAGTGGGACCATCCAGGCTCCAAAGAGTACCTACAGGCCGTATGAGGAGATGCTGAAGGCCAAAATTCCACTTGCTCGGCTGCAGGGTGTGGATCCTGGGGATGACACCACAGGTTGGACTGAAGGTACATATTTTCTGCATTTTTTTACAAGCTAATGTTAATGTATGTGATTTGCATTTTCTCTTTCTGGCCAACAGTAGGACCTGTGAAGTAGTACATTATACCTCATAAATGTTTTACTTTCCTGTCTGTTGCTTTCTGCATAGGTGCACATGATGCTGTCCAGGATTTGGCTCAGGACACACAAACTCCTGCCCTTCAACCAACCTCAAGCCTAACCCAGTCTGCCATTGAAGGTATTTACCACTAATTTAGGTGCTGGTTGTTTGGGGACCAAATGGGTGTGGGTGCAGCTCAAACAATAGAGTGGGGCACTGTTGAGGATTAATAATATGGACCTGCGGCCTAATTTCACGCCCACTTTAACCCTCACAGCAACTAACTAACAAGGCCCTAACATGTGTAGCTATGTTGGAAGGCAGAGATGTGTGGCCATATATCTGCATATACATGTGGAAGCCACACTGGCCTTGATTAGTGAATATTAGTAAATGAGCTGCTCACACACACCTTAATGCATGTTTGATTTTTGACCGCACATTACCAATGGCTCAATGTTTCTTGGTTTTTGCCTAGCTGCCCCGCCATTGGCCCCAGCATCTCCTCAGGAGCCAAGCTACTCTTTGGATGTCGGTAAGTGCATGTGTCAACCTTGCTTTATCCGCTTTAACCCAAGTGCATGTGTCTCATTCCTCTTTTTTATTTGTAGGCCAAGTGACTGGTTCATCTTTGGACCCCACTTCCGATGTTGCAGGTCAACAGGACCCTGTTGGTGTGTATAGCAATACATAATGTATCCTTTATGCTGTTTATGTTACACTGGTTCTATTTGGTTAGTCTAATAATCTACATGTTTGCTCTGTCAACTTGAAGATGCCTATTTTGAGTGCTTATTCCATCCCCAGGGTCAGTCTAATAGTTTTTGGAGTGATTGCATTTTGTTACAAATAATTTTAGACCAACATTCACCCAAGTAGTTGGAGGAATATTTTGAGACATTAATTGTGTTTTTTAGTTGGCCAGAATATCGGAAGTGGCTGTTCTGGAAAGGGCCCTTCACGTTCAGGCTGCCAGAGATGAGGGTAAGTTGTTTTGGCTTGATGATCTAGTATGTATTTTGGCTCTACTTTTGTGGCACTTTCTTCAGGCAACTTGTGTTTCCACATGTATTTTCAAGGTCAAAGCTCGAGTGAGGGCCCCACTCCAGACATCTGGGAGATTGCGGGTATGTGTAATTTTAGCAATGTGTCTGATCTTATTTGGCCCAATTATTGCCTCATATTCCTCTAACATACATGTTAGCAATCTGAGTTTAACAGATACCTTTTGGCTAGTGTGTAATCTGGCACTTTGTGGAGGTATGGCCTCGATAGGCTATCCATGTTACATTTGAGTTTTGTCCACTGACCTACTAACCTGACTTTCCTGTTTAGCATATGCCAACTTGCCGGAGATCTCGGATGTGGATTTGCCCCTCTCTGGCAGCGATACCCCTCCTGTGCCGGACGACACAGAGGTAACATGGCTGATTTAGAGGACCAATAACCACATTGCCATGTTCGTGGGTAGTCGATGAACCAACATGTCACATTTCCTTTCTTGGTCGTTTTTGCAGGAGGCGGAACCAGAACGCCAAGCTGGGACCTCTTCCCAAGTGCCATGCGGCCAAGCTTCCGAGGCTCAAACAAGGGTAAGTTGTATTGTGACAGTTTTGGCAAATGATTTGGAGGGGCATAGCTGCATTGGTTCGGTTTGACTAAAATGTTGTTTTCTATTTTGTTAGCCTCAAACCACAGCAAGAGGAGGTGTGGCACCAACAAGTCAGGATTTTTATGAGCTAGGGGTCCGGATGCTGGAGGACTACAGTCGCCAACAGCCGCGTGATGGAACTAATGAGTGCATTGCGGCGTTGGAACATCAGGTGCTGATGTGTCAGCAACAAAATGAGGCCCAGCAGCGCCAGATCAACCAGTTGCTCCTAAACCAACAGCAGAACCAGGAACTTGGTCGCCTCGGAAATCTAATGGAGCAATCTCTCCAGCGACAGGACCAAACTTTGTTGTTGATACAACAGCTCATACAACAGCAGTCTATATTTTTACTGCACTGTTGTCCCCCAACACCGCCCCTAGCAATGACTCCCAACCTCCCCGGCCACCCAGCCAAGAATATTAATTTGTTTGTGGTTATTTTTTTTTTCTGTAAATAGATTTGATTAACCCACCTCTAAATTGTGTTTTTCCTAAGACATAGCTAAGAACACAGTCAGGGATGAGTATCTTGATCTACATATGTAAATGTAGTTCCAAATTTATGCCACACATTTGTGACCATAGCTTACTATGGTTTACACATTAAATGGCTCCAAAGGTATGGCAAAATTTACACACAAATGGGTTTGTAGACACTTAAACTATGCTTGACAAGGCACAACACTGTAATTAGCAAAATATAAAAATATTTATTCAAAAGGTGGGCAACAGGCCCAACATTGGCCCACAAAGGGCCTCCAACAAGGGGCCAGTCATCCCCCCACCCTAACGACGCCGCCGCCTCTTCTTGGCCAGCAGCATAAGTTTCAGACGCCTGATCGACCGCCACAGTCTGCGATGCTGGTTTTCACAAGCTGTAGAGATGTAGAAAAAAAACAGATTTAATAAATGGAATGTGACCTCAACAGACACAGATGTAGCAATGTAATGTCAGTGGGTCCAATTAGCTGACACTCACATTAACATTGTTGCCCACTGTGCCCTTAGTTGTAAACATTATATGAGTACTAGTGGCTGGCTTAAATTTGGCCACCACATCCCAAGCATACATTTACTCTTAACTCTTGGGAATCAAAGAAGGTATAAGTCCCAGTGTAGACATTTATGTGTTTAGTAACAGCCAAACATCAGGGCCTAAGTCCTAACGAGTAAACTAGTTTGGCCAAGAATCTTAGAGGTCACGACCTAAGCAGGCCCATTTGGTTGGGTCTAAACCACAAATTGTCTCTATGTGGCAAACTCAAGAATGTGAGGCAACAATCAAGCATGCAGACAGGCATGTAGGATTGTTGCCCAAACACATGTAACCTAGATGTGTGTTAAATTAACACATAGGTACATTGTAAATGTCTGCAGATTTGACTAGAAGACATAGGGTTCACAAGTCTTTAGGAATATGAAGTGGGATGTACTCACCATCGCAGCTGTGGCGGGGGCCCATGCTGCTGGCCGTCCCTGGAGCTGGGGTGGGGAGGGTGGTCACCGGCTCCATCTGCGTAGCAACATCTGTCAGGAGAAAGCAAAAGAGAAAAGCAAAATTAGTGGGCCAATGACACCTGACTATTTGACATCCATCTGGTTAGGGAGTCTGAAAAATCAAATGCTTGCATGGTTACATACATGTTGTCCAACATTAGCATATTTCCTGGTCCATGAGTTCATGTAAATTATTTATGGTTGCAACATGGACCCCTAAAGATAATGTGCCAATAACCTTGACAGTGCAATGTTAAGGACTAATTTGCAGTTGATTGTCCAATGTTACTAGTGTGCAACATGTGTTAGCCGGAACAACTTAACCAAAGAACACATTTGCTAGCCCCCATCATGGTGTGGGCAGAAACATAGGGGTGGTTGCCAGTTGGCTAGCACTGTAGTGGGGTTTGTGATGTCAATGTACATTATCAAACCAGCTTGTACTATGGACCAGGAAACATGTGTCTCTTAAAAGTGGGCCAAGACCCAGGATTGATACTATTCTGTGTTTTGGTCCACTTTGGCAGAGCACCACAATTTGAGTGAGACACCGTCCGCCGCCGCTGCCTTCCGCACATCACTCCTCCAGTGTGTGCGCACGCGCAGCCCATTAGGAAACAGAGAGCGCAGGCGCACACACATCTAGAGGGGCACGCAGGAGGCTGCGCGGTGGCTTCTGCCACCCCCAATGAGGTAAGGAGTTTGTGGGTTTTTTTGGGGGGTGAGGGAGGTGATTGGGCACGGAAGCTTCGAGATTCCAAGCACAATCAACAATGGGTGTTGGTCCACTTTAAGGAATGTCATAACATAGGGAATGTGATGGATACCAACAAACACTTACCATGACTATGCCCGTGGAGAAGGCGTTGCCAAAAGGCCATGGAGGTGCCGCCTATATGATGCCCTGCAAATTAGAGAGGAATGGCAAGGGCTAAGTACAAATGGCCAGATGAAACCTGTCACAGACTAACAATGACAAAATGTGCACTCACCAGGGGATGATCCGCCACTTGAAGCCCAGGGAGGGCTCTGAGGAGGAGGCGGGGAGCCTCGGCTCCTCACACTCTGCTCGGAAGATCCCCCAGCCAAAGGGCCACCCTCCTCCCTCTCACTCCCTGCTCCTTCAGGGAGTGTGGGAGAGTCCATTCCTTCCACCCCACTTGGACTCCCCACTTGAGAGTGGCCCCTTGGCTGGTGAGACTCCTCAGAGTCAGAGTGTGAGGAGCTGAGGCTTGATCCTGCCAGCCCCCCAGCAGCACACTCCTCTGGGGCGTCATCCCCTTCCTCCCCTGGGTCCTCCAAATAGGATCCGCGAGAGGGACCCTCCCCGATGACTCCCCCGAGTCCGCCTGCCTGGTTCGGGGGAGGAATCCCTTCCCACGTTTCCCCAGGGGAGGACGCTTATCTGTGTTGAGGGGGTGAAAGTAAACAATTAATATTAAGACCACAAATGGACACAGCTTAGCAGATGATTTAAACTAAAGTATAAACATAGCATAAGCTTAAACTTACCTGATGCGTAGGCATCATATAGGCGGTACACGCCTTCAGGGTCCTGGCGCTTGAAGTCAGACCACTTTTGTTGGATGGCTCGGACGGAGAGCTGGGTGTTGAAGCGCCGGGACACTGTGGCCTTCACCTCCATGGCTATTTTTTTTTTCCCCCACGGGCATAGTCAGATTCGGAGGAGGAGCTGGGGAGGCGCTGAATCCGTCTCCTGGGCAGCATGGTGGAAACGCTAAGGAGGAAACAGGAACCGGATATGACCAAAGCGACAGGGACACAAAAAAAAAAAAAAAAACGCTCCGCGCACCAGGAACAAGCTAATATTAGCTATGTGCAAGCTAAGTGGCGGAAAAAGTAAATTGACGCATTACAACAAGCTATTGGCCTAAGCGCTAGTCATTTTTAGCTTTAGGTGGCTTTGAAACGCAAAGGAGGAAACCGGAACCGGATATGACCAAAGCAACTGTGAAATAAATTTCAAAAAAAAAGTTCCGCGCACCAGGAACAAGCTAATATTAGCTATGTGCAAGCTAAGTGGCGGAAAAAGTAAATTGACGCATTACAACAAGCTATTGGCCTAAGCGCTAGTCATTTTTAGCTTTAGGTGGCTTTGAAACGCAAAGGAGGAAACCGGAACCGGATATGACCAAAGCAACTGTGAAATAAATTTCAAAAAAAAAGTTCAGCGCACTAGGAACAAGCTAATATCAGCTATGTGCAAGCTAAGTGGCGGAAAAAGTAAATTGACGCATTACAACAAGCTATTGGCAAAGACTCCATTAATTATTAGCTTGATTTAGCAGGGGGTTCAAGATACTGTAATGCATAGGTCCTTGAAAACCAAAAAACTTGGTGCTGAAAAAGACAAATCTTATTCCTTCATAAAATCATCACACAATAAAACTATCCAACTACATGATAATGTGCCACATGAGAATGCATTACGGGTTGTTATGAGCTTGTACGCCTGAATAAATCCTGCATAATGTGGACATGCACGCTCACAACTACAGTGTATTCATTAAGAACGACTGGGGTCGCGGGAAGTGATTTCCTTGCAAATGGCAGAAGGGCACATGTATGAACAGCACAGCGCCGCACAGCGCAGCACAGCGACGCTCACGCCGCCACATAGCGAATCAAAACAGCTACTGCACAAACTCTGACCACCACAGATTCATCAAGGACAGGGCTGCCGAATAGCTTGGGCGCTGACAATTTCGAAGAGCGAACGTGACCGCCAAACATGACTGGCTAAAAAGTAGCTTTACAAGCCCCGTGTGTGGTGAAAACAAGCGATTTTGAGCCCAATGAGTTTTGTGGGAGGAGATGCATTTTAGATGTCACTCACAACATTACAGTGTAAAAATAACAACTTTCTTCAAAAAAAGAAAAATAACAAGCCAGATTAATAAAACATATCCCAATAAACATGTGTTGAATTTTGTGCCAAAGACAAGAACACAAAAACCACTTAAAACAATCATTGCAGCGTCTGCCATTGAAATGTATGGGAGAGCGGCAGGTAGCGCCAGGTCATACCTGTCGCTGTGATGGGATTAGCAGCGGCGCTGTTCATTGCAGTCGGCTACATGATGAATCCCGCGCTAGCCGTCGCTCTCGCCGGCGCTAGCCTCATTTAGCTTGATAAATGCGTCATTGTGGCCGACGCCGGGCGTACTGGAGTCGGTAGCCGCCGTTAGCTGGCGGTACATGGCGCTCGTCAGACACTACCTGGCGCTAGCCCGTGATAAATAAGGCCCTTAGTGTTTTTTATCCGGCTTCGTCCTTGACTATTCCTGCTCGCTGCCTGAACCGACCTTCTGCCTGTCTGACTTTGTTTTCTGCTTAACCCCTTGGATACCACGCTTCTGTGATCACCGGCCTTGACCCTTGCCAGTTGGTTTTGACGTTACAGACTTTTGTGCATGAACTCCTGTTTTGGGATACCCCGCAGTTCATCCGTCTTTATCGTAAGCCAGCAATCTTTGCGCCAGTAAGTCCTGGGGGCAACCGAGTCTGGAGAGGCATAACCCGTGTCTCCAGCAAGCGGGGGCTTGTCTATAGGCACAAGAGGCGGTGGAGATTGGGGATTGTTGGCTCACGAGAGAAGGGTGTCCAGCGGTCCCTGACATCTTGTTTCTGAAACATAATTTTGGAAGCATGTTGGCAGAGAGCCCGCTTGACTGGGTGGGTATTTTCCAGTCCTGGTTTAAGCCCTTCCTGCGAGACTGGGAGAATGGTGGTCGGGTGAAGAGCCCTCGAGTTCCTCAGGCTCAGCTCCTGGCCTATGTTGCCTCGTGCTTGAAAATACTTCGGCAATGGCAATTGACAGCAGAGGACATGAGATCTACTCCGAGGAAGCTTCTGGTGATTCGGGTCCTGGGTCTGGCTTTTCATGAACCATTGTCCCTCAGGGATTGTTCAGGCTCCATCATGAGGGAGGGTTTGAGGCTTAACTCCTCAAGAATTCCTTTGAAATATCGGGATATAGCCTGGCTCTCCTTCCAAGGAAAACTCTACCTTAGGGGGATCCGGTAGAGTCACAGCCTGCCAGAGATAATTTGTCTCTGTGAGGAGTATCAGGATGAGGTGGAGACTATGGACCACTTCCTGCTCCGGTGTCCCTTTAATGTAGATGTGTGTAAACAGGTGGGGTTGGCCCTCGGTGCCCCCTTCTTCTCCCAGCTTTCTTATGCTAAGTGGGTGTATGAGGCATTCAAGAACAGAGGGGATTTTTGTTTGGACACTTTATATCTAGTTAGTCTAGTGATCTGCTATTTCACGTGGAATGCACTGTGCCAGCTCTGCATTAGGAAGAAATTCCTCCCTGTCCCGGCGGTGGTGCATGACATCCTGCATGAGGGAAGATCCGGGTGCTAGAGAGGGACAGGTGGGAACAGGGGGCCTGGATGAAGGCGTGGAGAAACATCAGGCCTCCTTAGTCCTCATGACTTCCCTGGGCTTTCCTATCTCTTATCACCCATAGATTTTTTATAACAATTACAGATTTTTTAAGAACGGCTGCGTGCATAGGTGATGGGGTCTCTTAGTTTTCCTGCTGAATTGTGTATAGTATAGTGTTAAGTTGTACATAGGTTGTATATAGAATTATGGATATGACGTGTTAAGTTGTACATAGGTTGCATATAGAATTATGGATATGACATATTATATGACAAATTGTTTAGGCCCGTTTTTTTTTTGGTATTATTTAGTTTATTTATTTATTATTGTAACTTTGTATATATAGTATATGATTGCTTGATTTTACTCAATAAAAAAGTTACAAATGGAACTAAGCAGGGTAGAACTAAAACATCGCCTCTCTTGTTGCTGCCCGGCGTCTCTCTTCCCGACGCCTTTACTCCCACCCGTCCGTCCACCCACTCTCTCCTCCCGCCCGCCATGACAGTCTCTCCTCCCATCCGCTGCGCCTGCCTCTCCTCTCGCCGCCCGGCCGTGGGGGGCCGGAAGACTGGGAGTCACAGTCCTCCAGTTGTATACCCCTGGCGTAGAAGACAATTAGCTCACAGCTGCCAAACATCCAGGTACTATTCGAGAATAGTGAAATTATGGGCACAAAAATAATCCGAGACCAGTCAGACCAAAATCACCAATTCTGTTGATAAATATCAGTGGGGCTGTGGGTCAGGCTGAGGGGGGGTACAGATCAATGGGGCTATGGGTCAGGCTGGGAGTGCAGATCTATGGGACTGTGGGTGAAGCTGGGGTTGCAGATCAGTGGGGCTGTGGGTCAGGCTGGGGGTGCAAAGTACCTGGTAATGTTGGACCAACTGATGTTTCTTCTTGATTAGCATATTACAGCTGGCACATTTGCTGAGCTGCAGAGGAGGTTACAGGCTGGCCCAGGAAGCAAGTCTAAGTTCCTGCTGAATCAGCAGGGGAGGGGACGGGGTGGTCGGAGGCATGCAGGGGAGATGCCATCAGACACCCTGCACAGCTTGTGTCGGCCCGCCCCCTTTTTCCGCAAACCCTCCCCTGCCGAGGAGACTGGCTGCTGTCTTCTTCCCTCTGTGCCCTCCCTGCTTCCTTTCATAAATCCTCTGTTGTTCTGCTTTTTTTTGAGCAGCAGAGAGGTGGCGTGGGGTAAAAGAAAAACGGCAATTACAATTGCTGGTAAAAAAAAAAATATATATTTTACGGCAAGGCAGCAAAAATAACGGCCCTGCTGGTGAAAAAACAGCCAGGTGGCAACCTTATCAGCATACCCCTACTGTAGTCTGTTTCCTAAAGATGCCCTTACTTAACTACTTCCATGTTCCCCCCTAGTTAGCCAATAGGGCTCACAGAGTGTGGGCACCAGGGCTGCCATCCCCATACAGCAGCAATCTCTGGGCCCCATCACAACCAGGGCCATAACTGCTCCCCTGCCCAGATGGCTGCCCTGGTGGGTGCTGTACATCAATGTGCAAGCCCTGGAGAGGGAATCCTAAATAGATTTAGCTGCACTGGAATCAGGGTAAGTGGAGCGGGTCATCTCCCAATTGCATGCCCCCACCCGCAGATGCCCCATTCAGTGGCCCTCCAGTGTTATTAGACTGAAGGGTCACTTTAATATCGCTATAAATGTGTATATTTATGTAGATGGTAAGCTCCTATAGCCAAGGCACACACTATCCATCACAGCAGGGCTGTGGAGTCGGTAGATAAATGTTCCGATTCCGACTCCTCAGTTTTTTGTACTTCCGACTACGACTCCCCGACTCCTCTGTATTAATATGTGAATGTATTTTATACATTCCTTGAAGGAAAGAAAGGCAACATACATGTCATTACTTATAGCAGAGAGAAGTAGTTGAGCAGAAGCTACCTTCTCCTTTCTGTGTGCTGATCTTCTGCTGAAGATAGGGCAGTGGGAGGATCCAGAAAGGGGCCTTTATTATAAAACATGATTTCCCTAGTAGAATCCCATAGTCATGTTTAAAGTTTAAGCTAACAATCGAAGTTTACAAGTTTTTATAGCCTTTTGCTGAATGACAGCAGTTTTTCCAATGGTACAGCTTCAGTCTTGAACTATTAATCCTTCATTCCCTTCACTTATACAAGTGTCTCTAGTCCTGCAAAAAACATATTTTTACTTAATCCCTAATCAGTGAGAGGCTAGGTTACCCATGGGTTCCCTGTAACTAACAGCAGAACACAACCCTATGCAAAGTATTGCCGCTTCTAATTGTGCGTTGCGTGCCATATAGTGAAGCATATGAAAAGCATGCTTGTTCACGGTCACTTAAAGTGGACCAACACCCTGAGGTGATCGGCCCGGGAATCTATAAGATTCCTGGGCTGATCACCTCACACACCGCGGGACATCCGAGATCGGGATGTCCCGCGGGGTGTAAACCCCCCAAAACCCCCGAAAAACCTTACCTCTCCAGCCGCTGCTTCCACCGCCGCCGCCTCACTCGCACTCCTCTAGACGTGCGCGCGCCCGCGCCGGCCGTCTCTAAATGGCCGGCGCGGGCGCGCACACGTCAAGAGTGACGCGCGGGAGGCGCCGACAGGCAAGCTGCTTGTCCGTCGCTGTCAATCAGCTTGTCCGTGGCGGGGAGAGGTAAGTTTTGGGGGCTTTCTGGGGGGTTTCACACAGCGGGGCACCCCCGATCGGAGTGCCCCGGGGAAGTGGACCAATACCCAGGATAGTCAAAATCCTGGGTGTTGGTCCACTTTAACGTGTTCGTTTTGCGGTTACGTGAGGCACTGCATACATTGGTCTTTATTCTTACAATAGAGAAGTCATTAATTATAACTTTTTGTGAATTGGGACATTTTAACTTGCTAAATCAAAATTTAGCTAATAATGGCAGCCATGTCAGTTTGTGCAATGGTCCGCAAGGTCTGCTCTGTGATGCAGGGCTGTGGAGTCGGAGTCGAGGAGTCGGAGGAAATTTTGGGTACCTGGAGTCGGAGTCGGTAAACAATGCACCGACTCCGACTCCAGATACCCAAAATTTCCTCCGACTCCTCGACTCCACAGCCCTGCATCACAGAGCAGACCTTGCGGACCATTGCACAAACTGACATGGCTGCCATTATTAGCAAGTTTTGCTTTGTACAACGCCATAGAATAGGATGGTGCTATAAAAACCAAATATATTCATTTGAAGTGTGTGGCAGCATGAAAAGAACCACGACCATGTACTTTTACATAATTAAAATGGGATTTATTTGGGGACAAGAAGGGGGGAAGGCACAGGGAGGATAGCAGGGTCCACTGGGGTTTTCTCTTCTGGGTCTGGGAAGGGTGAAGGAATGCTGATGTCTGTCAGGGACAAAGATGGGATTCAGTTACTAAAGAAAACTGAATCTTGTTTCCATCCTAGGGACATCCCCGGAAATACATTAAAGGAGGTCCCACTTATCAGGTAGGTGCAGGAAGGTTCAGATGTGCCTAAACAGGGAGACTCCGGACATGGGTGCTCTGGTACATCCAGCCAGGACCTCTATAAAGGAGAATGCAAAGTGTTAGTAAAGGATGGTGCAGAGGGTTCCCTAGGCCTAGAAGGGGAGAGCCAGAGGGTGGCTTACCTTGGTTGGGGACGTGCATCCT
The DNA here is from genome assembly GCA_027917425.1 of Gastrophryne carolinensis. Classification (NCBI taxonomy): domain Eukaryota; kingdom Metazoa; phylum Chordata; class Amphibia; order Anura; family Microhylidae; genus Gastrophryne; species Gastrophryne carolinensis. The sequence continues at coordinate 496,828,146 of CM051235.1, forward strand.
CTGCCCTTTTTCTGGCTATGCTGTTCCTGGTTGGGTTGGGGGGGAGGTAGGTAGTTGACGCTTGGTGCTGTGGAGATGCCATGGGGAGCTCTTTGGTGGATTAGCCACCCTGGCAGTAAAAGGATGCAGGGGAGATGTGGTATGGCTGGTAGGAGGCAGATGTCGTGCGAGTGGGTTCGCTTCGGCGGGCAGCCTCCTCCCTCTCTGCTGCTGTCCTCCATTGAGATGGCGCATAGGGAGGCAGTAGCTAGTGGGAGGGGCTATCGTATAACCAGAGAGAAGGCGTGGGACACCCATTAAGAGATCAGAAAGGGTGGAGTTAGTCTTTAAGCTAGAGGGAATAGGGTGGTGTTAGGCCCTTATCTATATGTAGTGGGTGGAGTCTCCCTTTATACCAGGGATATGGAGGGTTGAGTTCATGGTAGGTCACTGGGTGGGTCACCCTATAAAAGCTCAGTTTGGTGCCAGATCGGGAATGGGGGCGGGAACAGTAAGCACAACTTAAGAGGTACTGGTACGGTGTGCAAGAGTTTCAGGACACTTGGAGAGGACCCTGTCGGGAGAGAACCCATCGGGGTGCCTTTGGGGCGGAACTGACAAAGAAGAGGCGTGCAACCGTTGAACTCAGTTGGGAGTGTTACCCACGGACATTTGCGGATTGGGGCCTATACCAGTGAGACCACTGGAAGCTTTAAACCCAAGTTGTGACCAGTATCCCTAAGGTGCAGAGGCTCTCCCTTAGTAACCATTGCTCTGCATGATTCCCTGCTATGTTACTAAGAGCTAGTGTTCACATCAAAGTGTGGTGGACTAGGCCCCATGCTACCGTGATTATCTGTGAACTGAGTATACTGGAAATGTTGAGAGTGCTGTGAGCGGCCTCATGCTGTGAGGTCAATAAAGCAGAGCTACACTGTTGAAGCCAGAGCTGAGTTGTGCGTGAGTTTATCAACCAACCATGACATACACCTGCTGGATTACAATTACTGTGCCTGTGACATACAACTGTGGAATATAATTGCTGTGACCGTGACAGGTCTTTGGATTTATTACAAATAGGGGTAACCCTGACCACCACTAGAGTGCCCTACAATAGTCCCCTGCAAGTATAAGCTCCTATGGTCAGTGCAGGCAGTGGTGTGCTTAAATACCACACAAACCATGCAAATGCATGGGGCCCCCAGAAGCTGGGCCAGTTCAGTGAACATCGGAGGCCATCATGAATTGGGATGCCCCGCTGTGTAAAACCCGTCCCAAATCCCTGGTTCACTCATCTTGTGCCAGGGCCCTCGCTGCGTCTCTGCACCACGGCCGCACACCAGCTCACCTCTAGCCGTGTGCGCACCCGCGTCTGGCCTTTCTGAATGCGCAGCGCAGGCACACGATGGCTAGGAGGTGAGCAGGGGATGCGACTGGCGGCGCTCTCGGCTCCCTTCCCCTCCCTTCCGGTCTCGGCTGCTTAGCCATCCAGGCAGCTTAGCCACCATCGGCGCCGAAGGGAGGCGAGTGAAAGCGAGTGTGCTGATGGGAGTGGGGCGCTCAGCCAATCAGCGCGCTTGTTTTTGCCCGAGTCTGCGTCGTGGGAGCGATAGGTAGGTGACTGACCTAGGGGCATACAGAATGCCCCCACTGAGAGAAACAACCCCCCCGAAAGTTGAAAATTGGGTGTGTTGTCCCTCTTTAAATAAATAAATAACAGCACTCGGCGGACGGGCTGCGGCGGGTGGGGAGTGCGGTTTAACACAATGCAGAGTGTGCAGCAGATAGGAAGGCACTGTACACTTATGTGAACCAGTTGTTGCCGAATTAGCACGCTCAGCTCCATTCAGTTATGCAAGATGATGTGACATCACCGAAACTAGTGAGATGAATGGTCCAGAGGGCCACTGGTTGTATCCCCGCTGACTTCTTGCTGGGGGCATGCCCAGGCCAGCCAATCATAAGTGGCTGCCTCTAGCTAAAGGTATAGCAAGGCCATGACCTGCACATGCGTCATTGGAATGATATTAGGTGATAAGGTGCACTGACTTAAAGTGGACCAACACCCAGGGGGGATCGGCCCGGGAATCTATAAGATTCCCGGGCTGATCAGATCCCTCCCCGCGGGGCATCCGAAATCGGGATGTCCCGCGGGGTGAAACCCCCCAGGAAGCCCAGAAACCTTACCTTAACCCTGTTCCAACGGCGCATGCGCGGGCCGCGTCTCGTGCTTCCCTCTAGAGGGACGCGCGAGACGTGGCCTCCAGCACTCAGAGCCGCTGTAGTTGGACGCCGCTTGTACGTGCATACCACAGCGGCTCTGAGCGCTCTGAATGGACGAGCGCCCGATCGGGGTGCCCCACCGAAGTGGACCAAAACCCAGGATAGTCAAAATCCTGGGTGTTGGTCCACTTTAAAGCAGACCTTCACTCTGAATAAGAGTCTATCATATGCGTTTCCTACACCGTGTACATACAGATTGCTCACAATAAAAATCATCCTACCTGTATCTACTGCATATTATGAGCCTTTAAACATCCAAGATGGCGGCTCATGGAACATCAGGCTGCATGCAAACCGGAAGTGCCTTCTGACTGTGCTGCTCTGCATTCTGGGATTGCTGAACCCAGCTCTGCTCTGTCTGAGTAAAGCACAGCTATAACCCGCCCCCTGTACTTTATCCCACTCTTCTCTCCTCAGTAAGTGTGATGCTTCTGAGTCAAGATGGCGGCACCTGTATCCTAGAGTCCTGAACAGAGTTGCAGCCCAGTGAATGAAAGAATAATAAGTAAGCGACTAAAAACTTAAAGTGGACCAACACCCAGGGGTGATCGGCCCGGAAATCTATAAGATTCCCAGGCCGATCACCTCCCACCCCGCGGGACATCCGAGATCGGGATGTCCCGCGGGGTGAAACCCCCCAGAAACCCCAAAAACATCTTACCTGATCCGCCGCCGCCCGCGCGCCCCTCCAGACGTGCGCGCGCCCGCCCGCGCCGGCCCTCTGTGAGTGGCCGGCGGGGGCGCGCGCGCGCCGAGAGTGACGCGCGGGAGGCGGCGGCGGCGGAAGCGGCTTGGACGTTCCTGATCCCCGCCTGGACGTTGGTGGGGATTGGCTGCGGCGTTCACGTGGGAGCGTTGAGAGGTGAGTTTTTTGGGGTTTCTGGGGGGTTTCACACAGCGGGGCACCCCCGATCGGGGTGCCCCGCCGAAGTGGACTAAAACCCAGGATAGTCAAAATCCTGGGTGTTGGTCCACTTTAAAATATATTAATTTTATATGCTGGGGAATAATTTTTTAAGGATTTGGGCTTTTCATTAAATCAGGCTGAAGGTCCGGTTTAATGGGGTTGCACATAGTGGGGCATCCTTATTTGAGATACCACAGGGCGTAGAAATTGGATGGCCATATGGGCAATTCCCAATGCTATGGATGGTCAATGCCAGGATGTCCCTCTGCGTGAAACCCTCTGGATTTGCTTGCACTCCCACAGCGCATGAGCAGGCCGCAGCTACATCAAGGTGCGTTAATATTGTATTTTGCTGTACAAAATTCTTTAATTAGTCTTTAATTAAGGCCCCAGACACACCTTTCCATGGGGCCCTAGTAATGATAAGCCCGTCCCTGTGTGCAGGTTATATTCTTTGGGAAGAAAGGCATCAAGGTGCATTGGCGCCTTTATTAGCAAGATTATTGTACCACGCCACAGAACAGGATGGTGCTATTCAAATCCTATTAGCGACCTTACTTCAATTGTGAGCTCCTATACCCAAGGCGTCGGGTGTCCTCTTGTAAAGCGCCACAGCTCACGTTGCAGATATAACCTGTGAGCGCTGCGTTCCCGGTCTCCAAGTTATGTGAGGCGCTTATAAGGGGGTGTCCCGGGGTCACTGGTGACCTGGCAGCTATGGCGGGAGCCCGCTCACCTGGTGGGCGCAGCAGAAGTGGGGGCGGGGGGAGGGGAGGTCAGGCCCCCGGGCTGAAGTCGGGGCGGGCAGGCGCTGGCAGCACTCCCCCCCCCCCCCCCCCCTCCAGTGTAAGTGGAGCCGCCCGGCCGCCGCACAGCCCCGCTATAGCTAACGGAGAACCGGGAGCCTCGCAACGCCGCCGCCAGCATGACACCCCGCCGCCTCCTGCCGCTGCTCGTGCTGTGTAAGGCGGCACTCTGCATCACCTTCCGATACCATCGCTACGACGACCTGGTGCAGAGCCTGTACGACGTGCACCGATCCTGCTACTCCATCACCCGCCTCTACAGCATCGGCCGCAGCCACCAGGGGCGCCACCTCTATGTCATCGAGTTCAGCGACAACCCCGGGGTGCACGAGAGACGTGAGTACCCCCACCCACCCTGTCACCCACAATGCCCACCCTGTCACCCACAATGCCCACCCATCCAGCCTCTCATTTACAGTAGTGCCAATAACCCCACCACTCCTTTATAACCTAATAGAGTGTTACCTCTTCCTTCTTCTGTAGCCTCCCTGAAAGTGCTTCTAACCCGGAATCCTTTCTTATACCCTAATAGATTGTAAGCTCTTCTCCTTCTGTATCCTCCGTTATACCCTAATAGATTGTAAGCTCTTCTCCTTCTGTATCCTTCCTTATACCCTAATAGATTGTAAGCTCTTCTCCTTCTGTATCCTCCCTTATACCCTAATAGATTGTAAGCTCTTCTCCTTCAGTATCCTCCCTTATAACCTAATAGATTGTAAGCTCTTCTTCTTCTGTATCCTCCATTATACCCTAATAGATTGTAAGCTCTTCCCCCTTCTGTATCCTCCTTTATACCCTAATAGATTGTAAGCTCTTCTCCTTCTGTATCCTCCTTTATACCCTAATAGATTGTAAGCTCTTCTCCTTCTGTATCCTCCCCTATAATGTAATAGATTGTAAGCTCTTTTCCTTCTGTATCCCCCCTTATACCCTAATAGATTGTAAGATCTTCTCCTTCTGTATCCCCCCTTATACCCTAATAGATTGTAAGCTCTTCTCCTTCTGTATCCCCCCTTATACCCTAATAGATTGTAAGCTCTTCTCTTTCTGTATCCTCCCTTATACCCTAATAGATTGTAAGCTCTTCTCCTTCTGTATCCTCCCTTTTTACCCTAATAGATTGTAAGCTCTTCTCCTTCTGTATCCTCCCTTTTACCCTAATAGATTGTAAGCTCTTCTCCTCCTGTATCCTCCCTTATACCCTAATAGATTGTAAGCTCTTCTCCTTCTGTATCCTCCCTTTTACCCTAATAGATTGTAAGCTCTTCTCCTCCTGTATCCTCCCTTATACCCTAATAGATTGTAAGCTCTTCTCCTTCTGTATCCTCCCTTATACCCTAATAGATTGTAAGCTCTTCTCCTTCTGTATCCTCCCTTTTACCCTAATAGATTGTAAGCTCTTCTCCTTCTGTATCCTCCCTTATATCCTAATAGATTGTAAGCTCTTCTCCTTCTGTATCCTCCGTTATACCCTAATAGATTGTAAGCTCTTCTCCTTCTGTATCCTCCCTTTTACCCTAATAGATTGTAAGCTCTTCTCCTTCTGTATCCTCCCTTATATCCTAATAGATTGTAAGATCTTCACCTTCTGTATCCTCCCTTATATCCTAATAGATTGTAAGCTCTTATTCTTCTGTATCCTCCGTTATACCCTAATAGATTGTAAGCGCTTCTCCTTCTGTATCCTCCCCTATAATGTAATAGATTGTAAGCTCTTTTCCTTCTGTATCCTCCCTTTTACCCTAATAGATTGTAAGCTTTTATTCTTCTGTATCCTCCCTTATACCCTAATAGATTGTAAGCTCTTCTCCTTCTGTATCATCCCTTATACCCTAATAGATTGTAAGCTCTTCCTCCTTCTGTATCCTCCCTTATATACTAATGGATTGTAAGCTCTTCTCCCTCTGTATCCTCCATTATACCCTAATAGATTGTAAGCTCTTCTCCTTTTGTATCCTCCTTTATACCCTAATAGACTGTAAGCTCTTCTCCTTCTGTATCCTCCCTTATACCCTTGATAAAGTGTAAGCGCTTCTTCCTTCTGTATCCTTCCTCATACCCTAATAGATTGTAAGCTCTTCTCCTTGTGTATCCTCCCTTATACCCATATAAAGTGTAAGCTCTTCTCCTTCTGTATCCTCTGTTATACTCTTATAGGGTGTGAGCTCTTCTACTTCTGCATCTTCCCTTATACCCTAATAGATTGTAAGCTCTTCTACTTCTGTATCCTTCCTTATATACTAATAGATTGTAAGCTCTCCCTCCTTCTGTATCCTCCCTTATACCCCAATAGATTGTAAGCTCTTCTCCTTCTATATCCTTCCTTATAGCCAAATAGAGTGTAAGCTCTTCTCCTTCTGTATCCTTCCTTATAGCCAAATAGAGTGTAAGCTCTTCTCCTTCTGTATCCTCCCTTATAGCCAAATAGAGTGTAAGCTCTTCTCCTTCTGTATCCTTCCTTATAGCCAAATAGAGTGTAAGCTCTTCTCCTTCTGTATCCTTCCTTATAGCCAAATAGAGTGTAAGCTCTTCTCCTTCTGTACCCTCTCTTAAACCCTAATAGATTGTAAACTATTTCTCCTTCTGTGCCCTCCTTCTCTATGCCCCTATGGTTATTTACCAAATTGTGGAGAACGCCTCCAACTCACTGGAAAACTTCTGTGCCACACATAGGAAGCTTCTCCAATTTAAGCATAAATAGATATTCTGCTTTAGAGCTGTGCGGTGTGGGGAAGATCTAGTAACTACCTACTAGGTAGAGAATCACCCATTAGTAAATAATCCCATAATATATTGTAACATTTTTTCAAATGGGGTGAGCCTCTCCACTTCATAGGAGGACATCATTTTGTTGCACGGGGCAGATTGTAAGGGAAGGCATAAAGAAGCTTTCCAAGCGTTATAAAACTGAGGTGGAAAGGTTTTCTGCAGGTGCATTGTAAAAATATTTTACACAATCAAAAATAAATAACTGTAGAGTAGAGCTGTTGGAAATTCCCCTGTAAGAGGCCACATTCTGTGCTGTGTTGATACATAGCATGGGCAGGTGGGCTATTTTCCCTGACAGCAGGGGGAAGTGGGGCATTAGCATGACATTATATGAAGGATGGCCTCCCCCTTTCCCTTTTATGTACCACCACAGCACCCCGGGGCGAGATTTACTAAAGCAGCAGTGGAATACACATCCTTTACAGGACCAGCTACAGCTGCCAGTCTGCTCACACAGAGGAACCTGTAAAATGTATTAACAACCTTGGGGGGGTCCTGTAAAATCAATTTATCTGTATGTCACAGCCAGGTCCAGTGAAAACAGATACCTGCAAAAATCATTCGAACTAGTCAGTCTGTGTGACTGGGAGGCTGATTCATCATTAGCGGCAGGTAGCGACAGATGAGCGTCTGTAGCAGGCATTTTCAGAGCGCCCACTAGTAGTCGCAGTGCTCGGCCGTGGGTCGCTACTTTATAGCGACTCAGTCGCTGTTCAGTAATGTTGAATACATTGTCGCTATTTGACCAGTACAGCGCTGTATGGGAGCGCATGTTAGCGACTGATCATAGCGACTGACTCACACCATATTCAGCAAAAAAACAGCCTCCCAAATCTCTGGCGCTGAAAAATACTTGTTTGAAGCCCAGAGCGCAGGAGGCGGTGTGTTTAAAGTCTGTTTTCAAGCATCTATCAACTAGTAACAAAGCGAAAACATATGGAATTACATTGTAACAACATTGTAACATGAACACTTTAATGCCATCCCTGTAATGTCATTTCTGAGGAAATATATAAAAAATGAAAAAAATATGAAATGCCAGAAGAGGTCACAGAATTATTTGTGATTTTTTTGAAAAAAAAACAAAAACCCCGTTTAAAGAGAAGAAAAGGATCGTCCATTGAAATGTATCGGAGAGCGACAGGTAGCGAGAGGTCATACCTGGCGCTGTGCAAGGCTGAACGCTGGTGCTGTTCGCTGAGGCTGTGAAAATGATGAATCAGACGCTACATGGCGCTATTCCAGTCGCTAAACAGATTCTGCTTGATAAATGTGTAAATGCGTCCCGTGTCCGGCTTTCACCAGTCGCTACCTGCCGCTACCTGTCATTAACCAGCCACTACCTGACGCTATCCCTTCTTAAATAAGCCCTAGGTCTCATAGGTCAGCTTTATATATCTGGGCACTGCAAGTGAGCTGGTATTTTCACTTTTAGCCACAAGTTCTCTGTTGGGTTAAGATCTGGACATTGCCCTTTATGAAGAGGACCTGCACCCTCCCTGATATATGTGTTCCAGGGAGGTGGTAGGTCTGCTGTTACTCTCTTCTGATGTCCTGTAGAGAGCAATACCTCTTGCATACTGGGTCTCAGTATACTGTAATAGAGGACCATAAACCACTGCAGGCATGGTTCCTGGCAGTACTTTCTCCAGTATTATTAGCTAACTGTTGCAGAGTGTGCTTGGCTTCCATTCACCCGGTGGATGAAAATTTGGCCTGGAAGAGGGGAGTATCACTCACTCACTGCGGGACTCGGTAAAGAGCAGGAGGTGTACAGGGATGAGAGGCAGAGAGGGTGGAGGGCTTTGGCTTTATGCTTTGAGCAGTATTTTGCTTAGGATTGTGACGGACAATTACCATTTTGTTATCAGGATTATTCAGTATCTTGCTTCATTTATTCTGATTGGCCAGACACTGTACATAGGACCAATGCAGGAGTATTGTTCAACCTAAACACATCCATTGGAATTAACCACATTTACACCTATCTTTAGCCCAACATATAATTACTACCCCTAACCCAGCCTGTAACCCTGGCCTAATCTCTCCTGACCAGCTGCTCTGTATCTTACACCCACCCCCTAAGATTAATCCTAATATAAAAAAAAAAAAAAAAAAAAAAAAAAAAAAAAAAGATTAATCCTAATATAAAACCTTAACCTGTACATTACATCTAACCCTAATTTCAATATTTAAATGTATAATGTGCCTTATACTTTACACTAATCCCCTAAACCCATTCTCAGCATAAAACAGTACCGTTAAACTTACATCTACACTAAACCCTAAACTTATAATAATATAATAATAATTATTATTATAAGCAAGACAAAAAGAGGGACCGCACCTACAAAAATATAATAGTGTGCTAAACTGTTCAGGGTGAACAGGACAACTGTTACAACATACACCCAAAGACGGGGGGGTCCCACACACCCACCCAACCCTGACACAGAAGCAACACTAAACAAAAATAGCTATACAAAATTGACCAAGTTTATTATTACATATAACTACATTGTATACTCAATACCATATGACAATATTAAAAACATATTAAAAAACATGTAAGACAAACTAACATCGAGGAGGGGGCACACAAAAGAGGGGGGAGGGGGGGGACCAATTTGATCCAATAACAACGCTGCTATGGATACCTATCTAATGACAATGGATGAGCCTAGACTATACTAAAAAAAATGTGCGTAATATACAAAAATTCATAAAAATGTGCAATTAGTGCTTAACATTAATTAATTATACTGAATAGTGTCCTAACATATCTATAACCCTACCAATAACTTAGAAACAAAAAATAAACACTCTAAAACACACTACCTAACTGAAGCTGATATGAGGACTCACAGGTGGAAAATGTGCCAGATAAAGAAAGAATATATATACCACAAATAATGAATGAAGCAGGCTCACATAAACAGACCCCCCCCCCCCTCCTTACCTGCCCACACTCCTCACCACCAACGCGTTTCGTGACGTCACAGCGTCACTTTTTCAAGGTGTGTGACTCACTCTGCATCTCCGAGCTGCTGCTGCCGCATCCCTGCCATCCCTTTAGCTGGGGTGCGTACCTTCTAACTGTGAGCTTTGCTGGTGGCAGGAATTCGGAAACGTCTGGTGCAGGCATCCCCACAAGTAGAAGTGAGTGAGGTTTGGCCAAAAGAACATTAGAGTCTCTTGCCACACTGAGCTCAGAGTGGCAAAGAAATCCTGAAAGAAATGTGCGCCACTGTAGATTTTTTTAAACTCTACACTGTAGAGTTTATGTGTCGATCCCCAGGGAATACACACAGTGGGGCATCCCAAATCAGAATGCCCCAGACAGGAGGAACAAATCCCAAAATATTGAAAAGCTTGGATTTTTTCATCTATAAATACAAATGTACCCCTACCCCATCTAACCTAACACCTAGGCCTAATTTCAACATATAACGGCACCATACACCCAACCCAGCCCCTAACCCTAAAATGAGCATATACATTTACCCTTATTGTGATCTTTACACCTAAGCTGTCAGGTGAGATTGTGAGGTCCAGAATAATGGCGTACAGTCCTGCTTTTCGGTGTAATCCAAGCAGGGAATGGCTCCCGCAATGCCTTTCCCTGGGCTATGAATAGCTAGTGTGTTATAAATAGAACTTTATAGAAGGAAACGTGTTCTCAATTAAGTAACCCTTTCATGTTATTTATGCTTTATAGATGTTATCCCTCCAGCCTGAAGCGTATATATCTCTCGGCACCATCCTGAGTTCGCTCCGGTGTTGAATGGGAACAGGCCGATTTGTGGCTCAGATGGAAAATAAATTAATGTTTGGCCAGCTAACACTGGAACCTTTAGATGGAAATTCCAAGTTTAGTTTCATTACAACGAAGGTTTTACGCTTTGCTGGCCATCAGGTTTAGGCAGTACCAGAATTCAGAGAGCACAACACGCAAAGGATAACTGGAATCTGACTGTGAGCCAATCAGAAAGAAAGGATATTTACCAGGCCTTTAACGTAAACCTCAACTCTCTATTGTAGCTCTGTGTCCTGGTCCCCAGGACACTAAACTCACTGGCCCTCCAGTAAAAAGATACCTTTACCTGGTAGAACTCCATCCTAAAGGACCCTAACTCACCCCCAGGGCGGTATTTACCATTAGGCAACCCTAGGTATGTGTTTAGGGCAGCCACTTACAGCGGGGGGGGGGGGGGGGGGCTATAGAGTGTGCTGTTACTTCTACAGTTAAAAATAATAAAAACACCGTTGTTGGCACCTTAATGCCCCCTCATGACTGCCCCAACCCCTTAGCCACAGATGTGTGTGCGGGGGGGGGGGGGGGGGGCACAAGAGGTTAAACCCAGTCTGCTGCCGGAGCCTCTCTCAGCTGTTAACAGGACCTGATTTCCTTGCCTCCAGGCTGTGGGCAGGTGACTCCTAACACGAGTAAAAATAACAGAAGCCAGTAAAAGGTTCAGGGCTCTGCATTTAACGCCTTGCACCCCCCCAAACACACACACATACTGTCTGCATTTAACCCCTTGCACCCCCCCACACACACACATACTGTCTGCATTTAACCCCTTGCACCCCCCCCACACACACACATACTGTCTGCATTTAACCCCTTGCACCCCCACACACACACATACTGTCTGCATTTAACCCCTTGCACCCCCCCACACACACACATACTATCTGCATTTAACCCCTTGCACCCCCCCAAACACACACACATACTGTCTGCATTTAACCCCTTGCACCCCCCCACACACACACATACTGTCTGCATTTAACCCCTTGCCCCCCCCACACACACATACTGTCTGCATTTAACCCCTTGCACCCCCCCACACACACATACTGTCTGCATTTAACCCCTTGCACCCCCCCCACACACACACATACTATCTGCATTTAACCTCTTGCACCCCCCCAAACACACACACATACTATCTGCATTTAACCCCTTGCACCCCCCCCCCCACACACACACATACTGTCTGCATTTAACCCCTTGCACCCCCACACACACACATACTGTCTGCATTTAACCCCTTGCACCCCCCCAAACACACACACATACTGTCTGCATTTAACCCCTTGCACCCCCCCAAACACACACACATACTGTCTGCATTTAACCCCTTGCACCCCCCCCAAACACACACACATACTATCTGCATTTAACCCCTTGCACCCCCCCACACACACATACTGTCTGCATTTAACCCCTTGCACCCCCCCACACACACGTACTGTCTGCATTTAACCCCTTGCACCCCCCCCCACACACACATACTATCTGCATTTAACCCCTTGCACCCCCCACACACACACACATACTATCTGCATTTAACCCCTTGCACCCCCCCCACACACACACATACTGTCTGCATTTAACCCCTTGCACCCCCCCACACACACATACTGTCTGCATTTAACCCCTTGCACCCCCCCCACACACACATACTGTCTGCATTTAACCCCTTGCACCCCCCCCCCCCACACACACACACATACTGTCTGCATTTAACCCCTTGCACCCCCCCACACACACATACTGTCTGCATTTAACCCCTTGCACCCCCCCACACACACATACTGTCTGCATTTAACCCCTTGCACCCCCCCACACACATACTATCTGCATTTAACCCCTTGCACCCCCCCCAAACACACACACATACTGTCTGCATTTAACCCCTTGCACCCCCACACACACACATACTGTCTGCATTTAACCCCTTGCACCCCCCCCCAAACACACACACATACTATCTGCATTTAAACCCTTGCACCCCCCCCCCACACACACACATACTATCTGCATTTAACCCCTTGCACCCCCCCCCAAACACACACACATTCTATCTGCATTTAACCCCTTGCACCCCCCCCCCCCACACACATACTGTCTGCATTTAACCCCTTGCACCCCCCCACACACACATACTGTCTGCATTTAACCCCTTGCATCCCCCCACACACACACATACTATCTGCATTTAACCCCTTGCACCCCCCCCACACACACATACTATCTGCATTTAACCCCTTGCACCCCCCCAAACACACACACATACTGTCTGCATTTAACCCCTTGCACCCCCCCACACACACATACTATCTGCATTTAACCCCTTGCACCCCCCACACACACACACATACTATCTGCATTTAACCCCTTGCACCCCCCAAACACACACATTCTATCTGCATTTAACCCCTTGCACCCCCCACACACACATACTGTCTGCATTTAACCCCTTGCACCCCCCCACACACACATACTGTCTGCATTTAACCCCTTGCACCCCCCCCACACACACATACTGTCTGCATTTAACCCCTTGCACCCCCCCACACACACACATACTGTCTGCATTTAACCCCTTGCACCCCCCCACACACATACTATCTGCATTTAACCCCTTGCACCCCCCCACACACATACTATCTGCATTTAACCCCTTGCACCCCCCCCCACACACACATACTGTCTGCATTTAACCCCTTGCACCCCCCCCCACACACACACATACTGTCTGCATTTAACCCCTTGCACCCCCCCCCCAAACACACACACATACTGTCTGCATTTAACCCCTTGCACCCCCACACACACACATACTGTCTGCATTTAACCCCTTGCACCCCCCCAAACACACACACATACTATCTGCATTTAAACCCTTGCACCCCCCCCACACACACACATACTATCTGCATTTAACCCCTTGCACCCCCCCCCCCAAACACACACACATTCTATCTGCATTTAACCCCTTGCACCCCCCCACACACATACTGTCTGCATTTAACCCCTTGCACCCCCCCACACACACATACTGTCTGCATTTAACCCCTTGCACCCCCCCCCACACACACATACTATCTGCATTTAACCCCTTGCACCCCCACACACATACTATCTGCATTTAACCCCTTGCACCCCCCCAAACACACACACATACTGTCTGCATTTAACCCCTTGCACCCCCCCCACACACACACATACTGTCTGCACTTAACCCCTTGCACCCCCCCACACACACATACTGTCTGCATTTAACCCCTTGCACCCCACACACACACACACATACTATCTGCATTTAACCCCTTGCACCCCCCCACACACACATACTGTCTGCATTTAACCCCTTGCACCCCCCCCCCACACACACACATACTGTCTGCATTTAACCCCTTGCACCCCCCACACACACACACATACTGTCTGCATTTAACCCCTTGCACCCCCCCCCCCCCACACACACATACTGTCTGCATTTAACCCCTTGCACCCCCCACACACACACACATACTGTCTGCATTTAGCCCCTCCACACTGTCTGCATTTAAACCTGCACTCCCACTGCCCCGCAAGTGAGGTGCAAGCAACAAAAATGTGCCTAGGGCAACCTAGACACCAAATATGGCCCTGGACTCTACGTGGAACAGGGACAGTTTTGGTCTGCATTAAAATTATGGCTGGCTGCAGCCTGACATAGAACTTGGAGCACATCTGTCTGTAAAGGTTCTCATTCATCCAGGTCATAGTGTAAGTTCAGTAATAAATCAAGGCAACTGGACTTGTTGCATTTTTTTAGCATGATTTGCATCAGGGAAAATACATTAGTCCTAGTTGCCTTGGTCTATTACTAAAGTAAAAAAAAACTCTTTAGTTCTGTTGCTGTGTGTGAAACATTACAGTATTCTGAGATGCTGAGACCTAATATCTAACCAGCCTTCCTAACAACGAGCTAATAGTACCCTCTGTTCCAATAGGGATCCCAGATGATCTGCTTTTTAGGTGAGGCCCTTATTGGACTACAGTGTATGTTGGGAGTAATGGGATCTAATTTCCTGCTCTCTTATTGGCCCTCCTTGAACTTTCCCTACCTACAGCATTTTTCTAAAGATTTCTGCATCCCTTTAGTCACATGACTAAACTTTGAGACGCATCTAAGGTCACTGAATTATTCTGGCATGTTTTTTCTTCTCTTCATAGTTGAACCTGATTTCAAATATGTGGGCAACATGCATGGGAACGAGATCTTGGGGAGAGAGCTGCTGCTCCAGCTCTGCGAGTTCCTCTGTGAAGAATACCGGAATGGCAATCCGAGGATCGTCAGCCTCATTCAGGAAACGCGCATACACATCATGCCCTCTATGAATCCCGATGGCTACGAGGTTGCTGCAGACCAGGTACCCCTGCAATGCCCATTTTGCCCCAGAGCCTGCATAGAGGCCTGCCATAGTAGATGCAGCTTACCCATATGGGGGTACAAGTATGGAACTGGTTGGGTTTGGGCACAGATGAATCAGACTGCAGGTTAAGTGCAGACAAATCAGGCTGATGGTTGGGTTGTGGTGTGGATAAAGAAGGGTATGTGCTATAGATGTTTTAGGTTGCGGGTGAGGTTGATGAACAGATGAATTGCGCTATGGATTCGGTTGAGGCGCTTTATCAAAGGCTGCCATTTTGGGGCACAGATGACTTAGGCATAAAATTGCAGTAAACATGAAGTGGAAGTGCAGTATAGGCTGATGGTTGTTTGCAGTACGGATAAATGAAGCTGTGGCTTGGTTTGCAGTACAGGGGGAGTAATTAAAGTCTAGATTATGGTACAGATGAATAGGGCTTGGGTGGGTTTATGGGACAAATAATTCAGGTGTTACTTGAATTGCAGCACAAATTTATCAAGCTGTGGGTCTTCACTGTATAGATGTATTGGGCTAGTGCTAAGATAGAGATGCTGGTAAATTGGGTTGTTGATATACTGTAGATTCTGTATCTGTAAATCCGCTAGCAGGTCTGCCTGCTGATTGGGTTGTCGGACTGATGAACGGAAATGCAGTCTAGATTGTTGTACAGACGAATAGGGACGGGGGTTGGTTTATAGTACAGATAATTCAGGCTTTCTTTGAACTGCTTATTTATCAGGATGTAGCTCTAGAAATGTGCTAGAAATGTATTGGACTGACGCTACAATAGAGATGCAGGTGAATTAGGTGGTGGATTCAGATGGTGCCAGCCATTTGCTGTTCGGGCAGATCAGCCGGTTGCTGGGGTTGCAATACTGGTGAATAGTGTTGCTCTGATGAATAGGGCTGTGGTTTGATTTGTGATACAGATAATTGGAGCTTATGCTGGGGTGCAGAACATCAGGATTCAGGTCATGGTAGAAATGTATTGGGCTAGTGCTGGGTTTGAGGTGCAAATGAAGAGAGTGGCCTTTAGGTCTTGATGCTATTCGACAGATCAGCTGCTGACAGAGTTGCATTAATGGTTGATCAAGTTTCAAGTTGCGGTGCTGCATTCAAGAGCTTACTGTGGACCTAATTAACCCTCGGGACCATTGCATTGCCCATCTCCGGGCATCCTGATTAGGCATAACAGCCAACTGAAAGCCTTATAGCTAGGCCAAAAATCTTGCATGACCCATGTGACCGTCAACAGGGTTTAGTGGATAGCACATGCACGGCTGCCTGATGAATCCTTTTGGTCATTGGCAGATGCAGCAGCCACTGTTACAGCAACATGTAGGGTGGTTGTTTCTCCTTGTGGATACCCTGGGGGTGGATGATATCCCTTTGGGCTGTTTTGACTTTAGGTCCACTTGAAGCCCCACGTAAACTACTAATGATTCCAAAGAACTTCTTTGTGAGTTAACATAAAGCAGACCACAAATCAACAATGACCAGAGGTCAGCTTACTCCCCTTATTCTTAACTGTTCACTTATTCCGCAAGTCAGTGGTGAATAGAGCACAATGAGAATGCACATCACATGCACATCTGCCCAGCAAAATGCTATTGGTTGCTGGCAGAGCAGGGAATGCAGGAGTGAGGGTCACAGGGTAAGTATTTTGCCTGAATTCAGGCACCCTATTCTTTTTTTAACCTGTGGGGAATCTCTAATCAGAATGTTCCTAGTGAGGTAGGGAGGATAAAAGAATACCAATCAAGTTGTACGATAAGTAGACCCCGACCAAGTGCTAAAACACAATGCTCCTCTGTTTGTGTTATTACCTGAAAAAGCCTCCTAACTTTTTTTCTTCAACAAGTTGGCAGGTCACATGACTGAATGACAACATGTGATTGAATGGTCATGTGACCTGATAATGCCATAACTTCCTTTAAGGAGTATGGAGCTGGTGGTCTTCTTTCATTTGGTCTGGATATTTGCATAACCACATGATGTGCTAGTGTGGAGATGTCTTCCAGAAAAATAGGTTGGTGTGCGTGGTGAGCACATTTACAAATTGAAACATTCTGTAATAAATTATTTTGTATATACAGAGGCGACAAAGCTCAGGGAGCCATATATTAGAATGGAATGTTAAAACCTTGGGATGGGCTTTCTCTCCCTCCTGCTGAGACTATAAGAAACAAGATGAGTCCTTCTGAAAAGCCTGCCAGATCCCTACTGAGCAGTCCATTGTCCTACATTATTTCACCTACAAAGCAATTTATCTTAATTGTTTCTATTGTAATGAGCTGTTATGAGCCTAATATTCTAATGTAGATAAAAGTATACCCCATAACACCAAAATTTAAGATGGTGATGTTTGTCCTGGAAGGGTTTGGATTGGGTGACCCTCAATAATAGAAGAAGTGTAGCAATGGTGGCCTCCCCCTGTCGCCCAGCAGACATGTTTCCTCTACTTATATAACTTATTTCTCATCTATAAAGACAGTTCCTCCACAGGGTCCCGTTTTCCCGCACAACATTATATGGTTATCACCATGACAATTTACATAACGGAACGGTAATATGGAAACACAAGCAGTTTATTTACAAATTCCACAAAGCAACTGGAACGGTTTGCATTGTTTTCTGAGAAGGAAAAGCTCGGTTTGGGATTGTTTGTGGCTCTAATTAGATACATCTGCTGTGTAATCACTTAATCAGGGCAGAGGACGCCTGGTTTATCCTATGCCGATCCTAAGTGTACTATCTGCCCAATGTCTGCGCCATTTAGGAGATGCAAGTGAGCTCCTCCCTATGTGTCTTGCTAAATCTAATCAGATAAGATATAAACCACAACCACTTTAAAGTGGAACAAAATCCACATAAAAGAGCCCCTATTTGGATTGCCAAGCAATCCCTTGGTTTCTCCATAGAGTCCCAGCAAACCTTGACAGCTGCAGAAAAGCTTTTCCTCACCCTGCAGCATTCCCATTCCCCTGCGGCCTGCGCATCCCCACAGACATTCAAGTCTTGGTTTGGGTCCCCCTAAGTAAAAATATATATGGCTTTATTAAAGTGGACCAAAACCCAGAATAATCAAACATTTTGACTATGGTTGGTTTTGTTACTGTCCGCGGGGGCATCCTGATCGGGGGTGCCCCGCTGTGTGAACCCCCCCCCCAGATCTCCGCAGCAACTATATCCTTATCCCGCTCCCGCAGCGCGTCTAAGTGCAGCAGCTCTGACGGCCGCATCC
The DNA here is from genome assembly GCA_027917425.1 of Gastrophryne carolinensis. NCBI lineage: Eukaryota > Metazoa > Chordata > Amphibia > Anura > Microhylidae > Gastrophryne > Gastrophryne carolinensis. Next base: position 496,846,345 of record CM051235.1, read on the forward strand.
TCCACCTCCCTCTAACAGTGAGCGTGCCCACGGCAGCCATTCACAAATGCACTGCTAGAGGGAAGCGGAGGATGCGGCCTGCTCTTAGACGCGCTGTGGGAGCGGGATAAGGTGAGTTGGCTGCGGCGATCTGGGGGGGCTTCACACAGCGGGACACTCCTGTGATTTTGGTCCACTTTAAACCAGAAAAACAGCCATTTTTCTAATAATGGGTGTTGTTTTTGGTACAGGGAGCCATCCCAATTGCGAATGCCCTCATGCGCATAAAGGGCTGCTATCGGGAGAAATTTTACGTTTCTCCTTGTCCTTCCAGAGAAATACAGAGCTCTGCTTGGCCAGCGCGGTCCGGCACTCGGCAGCCATTTTGAAAAATTGGCGAATTATTTGGCGAATAATTAAACCAGACCTTCAGCATCATTTAATAAAAAGACAAACCCTTAAAAAACTATTCCCCAGCAGCTAAAATTAATATATTTTAAGCTTTTAGTCACTTACTCATTATTCTTTCCAACACTGGGCTGCAAATCTGTTCAGGACAGGATATGGGCGCCGCCATCTTGCCTCCGAAGTATCACGTACCGAGGAGAGGAGAAGAGGGAGGGTGCAGGTTAAAGCTGTGCTTTGCACAGACAGAGCAGAGCTGGGGTCAGGAAAAGGACAGCAATCCCAGAATGCACATTAGCATAATCAGAAGACACTTCCTGTCTGCAGGCAGCCCGAGACTCCATGGGCCGGATGCAGCTTGAATGTTTAAAGGCTCAGAAAATGCACTAGGTGCAGGTAGGATGATTTTTAATGTGAGCAATAATGTATGTACAGTGTGGGGGAAATATAAAAGATAGGCTGTTATTCAGGGTGAAGGTCTGCTTTAATCTAATAAACAACCAGTTTGATTGAACAATATACATATATATAGCGAGAATACATCACTGAGAGTTTCAATTAAGCAACTTTCTCACTATGCACAGCTCTCTTGGCTAGGTGAGAAGTAACTCTTGGGAAGTGATCCTGGGCATTGTTCACAGGTGGGGTCTCAGCTTGTTTTATACACCTAAAGTGCTATGTAAGGATGAACCTGCAGTTTATAGCTGCTGTTTTACGAGGCTGGAGTACAAATAAAAAGCTTTTTTCTTATATTTCCACACACTTAACAGCTGTCATTAACCCTTTCCTAGGCATAAGCATAGTCAAATCTCCACATAGCACTACACGCTGTCGGAAGATTGATGATACATTGCTGTATTTTGCTGTAGGAGGGCAATGTAGGATGGCAATTGAAAAGATGCCTTATGGTAATAATGGCATGTGGCTGCTTCCTTAGGGGCCGTACTTTAACGGATACTTAACGGGAAGGAATAACTACAACAACGTGGACCTGAACCGGAACTTCCCCGACCTGAACATGGTCATGTATTACAACCAGAAAAATGGAGGACCGACTGACCACATTCCTCTGCCTGACAACTGGAAGGAGCAGGTGGGTCTTTCTACATGGCTTTCAGCTATGTGACTAATAGCAAGGGTGTCGGTGGGGCTGTGATATATGAGAAAGATCGGAGGGGGTCTCATGGGTACAGGTAAGGGGGATGCAGGTCAGGTTGCTGGACAGATGAGAGGAGGCTACATGCCAGCTTATTGTACAAATGAGAGGTTGCTGCAAGTAAGAGAGGATCTGTGGGTTTCAACACAGATGAGAGGGCTGCTGGTCAGTCTACAATGCAGATGAGAGGGGGCTACCTGTCCAGGTATTTTACAGATGAGCGGCCACTTTGGCTTAGGGTATGGCACAGTGAGACAGGCTCAGCTGAGCTGAGATGGGGAGCGAGGGTTGCGCTGCAGCACAGATTAGAAGGTTGCCAATTTGCCAGTCAAGGTGGCAATACAAAAGAGAGCGAGTGTTAGTTGTGATTGCTGTAGAGCTGACATGGCTGCGCTTCAGAATAGAAGGGACTGCAGTTTGCATTGTGTTATAGATAAGAAGGAGTTGCGGGCCAGGTTACAGCACCAATGGCAGTGGGTGGGTTGGGTATGGCTGGCAGATGAAAGGGTTGACAGTCAGGTACAGGCTGCAGTACAGATCAGGATGGGTTGTGGTTCAAGTTGGGGTACATCTGAGAGGATGCTACACATCGGGCTTTAGGTTGCGGCACATATAAGAGGTTTGCGTCTTTTTTTGGTGAGGCTCATGCTGCAATACTGCTGAGATGGTTGGGGCTCATGATACAGCAGATTGGGGTCTGCAAAGGTCTAATGATGTCAGGAAACATCTCTATGATTGTTTTGAACTATTGACCATTTGTCCGCTTTGAATAATTACCCATAGTTCCATTTCCACAGGTAGAGCCAGAGACACTCGCCACCATTAACTGGATGGAGAGGATTAACTTTGTCCTCTCAGCAAATCTTCACGGTGGAGCTCTTGTGGCCAATTATCCCTTCGATAAAAGCAATGAATTGCGGGTCCGAGGGTACCGCCGCACCTCCAGCTACTCTGCCACACCTGACGATAGTCTGTTCAGAGAAGTAAGTAACATGTTGCTACCCATAACTGGGCCTCATCGGCCCAACAGTCAAGTCCCTGGCAAGGCAGCATTTTTCAGTCTGTAATAAAAGTTCATGGGTTTATGTCGACTTTCTGACATTCTCTTAAAGGCAATCTATATAGAAACAAATATGGAGCTTGTAGGTTTACATTAGTACTTTGAATATATTAAGGTACAGAGCAAAAATAAAAAACAAACACCTATAGTGAAAGGCTTAAGCCCAAAAAAATAAATTACAAACTTTACAATATTATTGATAAAGTATTATCGCGAGTCCATATTTTAAGTGTCCCAAAACACATGCACAGTTGCTGAAGTGATGCAAAGAAAAACTTTCCGTGTTGATAAATCCAGTGGGTATCCCAAACACATGCACCTGTTAGCAGTGATCACCCTTCACTCGTGTGCGCTTACCAGAAAAACATAACAAACAACTCCTTAAGATCAATTCCTTGTAATAAACGTGCTCCGTGAAGTACTTCCATAAATTCAATAGGTTTCCATAAATCACTCCATATTATTCAATGGTCACATGGAAGAATAACAGAGGCAATAGTGCAACCCCGTCTAATTTATATACCACGTGTTTAATATTAAAAATAATGCACTTACAAACATCCAACGAATATATACACAGAATAAAATCGAAGAGTGGTTCTCCTTCCCCCAGTCCACTATGGCCAGTAGTAGATGTAGGTAGAGTAGGGGCTGAACTTGCACTTCAATGAATAAAATTCACCTTAAGGTATAAAAACAAACTTTGCCGCTGCCCCGCCTGACGCGTTTCACTGTTAATACAGCTTTTTCAAAGGCTTCTAAAATAGCGTGCTTGGTCACCGTGTTAGGTAGTGGCGCATCCAAGCTACCATATAAACCATTTTATGTGGTAGCTTGGATGCGCCACTACCTAACACTACTACTACTACTACTAGTACTACTACTACTAGTACTACTACTACCTCACGATAATACTTTATCAATAATATTGTAAAGTTTGTAATTTATTTTTTTGGGCTTAAGCCTTTCACTATAGGTGTTTGCTTTTTATTTTTGCTCTGTACCTTAATATATTCATTCTTCTGAGGCTTGTTAGAGATAAAGGTCTGGTACGTTGTAGCATTCACTTCACGTTCATAATTATTTAAGATTTAGGAGCGCGGTGTTTATTTGAACAGTTTCTTTACATTAGTACTTTGTTGTACCAAGTTATTTGCCAATGAAAGCAGAAAACAAAAAAATTAAAATAATGACATTTATTGTGTAACTTAGCAGACTGAAGCTTTGAGGGCCCTTTATGTTTCTTCTTCAGGCATCATACAATTCAATATTTTACAGCCACATAATTATACACAAAACAACACTAGAGACACAAATATCATTCTACAGACCCACATGAATAATGCAAAGTCAGACATTTGGGGAAATGAATTTTATCATTGTCTGCATTTTATGAATGTAGTTGATAACCTCTCCAAGCAGGAGAAGAAGACTGGGTAAATACCCCTAATTGGCAGCATATATAGTGGTTAATATGTTTAATCATGTAGAGTGGAGCAGTGTACATTTTTAGATGCATAGCTGTTGTGTCATTCAAAATGGCTGTTCATCTTTCTAGATTTATGTTGCACAGAGCTTCCGAAATACATATAGTACAGTGGCGCTCTTACTAGTCTCAAGAAGCAAGGGTTCTAGGTCATTCTAGACCCTTTTGGCAATGATCAAGTGAGCCAAGGCAACCTAAATCGCCACACCTGAAAGGGTTTTATTTGCATCTAGGACTGATGGGTAAAACCTTATACATGAATGAGCCGCTTGTCCTTTACTAGGTGTAGTGATGGCTGGTTTATGTTGTAGGATGGTGGTTGGATTTCCCGGACATGGGGTCAGCAATATTCTCTCTTGTCATTGACCTTCCTTTACTTGTGTGTTATACCAGCAGACCGTAGCTTGTATTATTGCATAATTGCATTATTGCATAATTGTTACCTTTCATGTGTACATGTTTGAACACACATTATCTGGTTGTTGACCTCTTGTTCTTACTAGTTATTGCGTTTTACCTTTCTAGGCATTCCATGGTAGTGCAGGTTGCATAATGGTTAGTTTAGAGGCTATCTTTTATAAACTTGTGTTCATAGTTACGTAGTTGAAGAAGTACTTGCATAGAACCAAGGGTCTTCTTAGGAGGGTCTACATAGTAATAATAATATGTTTATGTTGTCTTTGTATGCTTGTGCATTTGCCATCCGTGCAGTGAAACACACATTAGTGAACAACACCAGTGAGTACACACATGAAGGTCTGCCCTAGCCATGCCACTGCAGGACTAAAGGTTGTGGGGTTAGGTGCCCTGTTGAGGAACACTTCAGTCCTGCCCCAGCTGGGAATCAAACCTGCCACCCTGCAGTCACAAGATTGGTTGCCAAATCACTAGGCCATGGCTGCCCCCAGGCACTACTTGCTTTGTTCAGAACACGTTCCATTTATTAGTGAAATGTAGCAAACACACTTAATATTAAAGCAGAAGTCTAAGTAATGGGGTAACAAAAAAAAAAAACCTTACCTTGTACCCAATTCTGGTTCGGGATGGCTCCTGACATCTTGGGAGAAAGCAAAGAGCGGCCTCCCCCTGGGTCCGTGGGGTCTCCCGTCCATCCACTCGAGTGATTGGGCAGGCAGGAGCGTGTGGGGGATTCTGCTTTGCGTCTTGCTTTGAGGCCGCACAGACACGCTAGAACTGCGCTGGACCATGGATAAGGTCAAGGGTTTTTTTTCTTTGTACCCCCCGTCCTGCCTTAGCACCAGGGGAAGGGGTGGCAGGGCAGGGGGTTACCACATGACTGGAATTCCACTACAAAGTCATTGTCCATGCACACTGAAAATTATTCCTATTATGTCGGGTTACAAATGGCAATGTCCTAATTTTTCCTTATTTTCTTTCTATGGAAACAAAACTATATTGCCAGAATAATTTTAAAAAAATTAATCCCATGTTTTGCTTCCTCTTTGAAGGGAGTGGCACACTGTGTACATTGCATTGGAGTGAGCTGGGTTTAAGTGACAGTGTGGAGGGCTCCATTCTAGCCTACCACTAAGAGCTACCACTAAGTCTCAAGCTTGATCAGCAAATAGCAAGAAGTTTCCCCCCCTTAGTATGACTGATCTCATACTTAGGGAGTTATATAAGAAGGGATTGCAGCAGGTAGCGGCACATAGCGGCAGGCAGCGTCTGGTGAACACGGGGCGCTGTAGGCAAAACCACATTTATGAAAGCAAATCTGGTGAGCGTCCGATGTATTATTACAGGTGGCTCAGAGTATAGCACCGGCGCTCTAGCTTCCAGAGCGCCAAGTATTACCTCTTGCTCAGTGTCGCTCTACCATACATTTTAATGGCCGTTCATTTGCTTGTGTTTAAACAGCGTGTTTGATATTTTTTTTTGCACAAATCATTGTGTGACCTCTCCTGGCTGCAAACAAAACATTCTTAGAAACTTTTTGGACTTTTTATATTTTTATGCAGAATTGGCATTACAGGTCTGGCACTAAAGTGTTAATGTCACAGTGTTAAAACAATGTCATTCCATGTGTTTTCGCTTTGTTACTGGTGGATATGTGTTCAAAAACAGACTTTAATCACACAGCGGCTGGCGCTCTATGCTACAGCGACCAGATCTGTAGTATGATGTGAGTCGCTGAGAGTCGGTTGCACTGAGATGACGCTACCCTTCGCTTGCTGCAGTGCTGTACTGGTGTCCAACATACATCACATTCATCAATGCCGGCCAGGTCACTACAGCGACTGAGGCGCTCTGTTACAGCGCCCGATACCCGCTTACAGCGTATACTAGCGGTCGCTCTAAGCGCCGCTATACAAACGCTCATCTGCCGATACCTGGCATTAGTAATAAATCAGCCTCTTAGTTTCTGTAGTTATTTGGTGGTAATGGTGGACACGGAAAATGCCCAGACTTCTTGTTGATATTTCTTTTCAATATATACTGTATTTAATATTTTTTTTTAAATCCCTTGAAAAAGCAAACAAAACAAGACAGGTTTTTTCTAAAGATAAAACTATTATATTTAATCTTTGTAGTAGCAATATATAGATTGTAAAGGGGTGTATATGCAGTCATGTGGCCTTTGTATATTAGTTTGTGTTTTTAATGACCTTTTCTGTTTCAATATTTGTATTTTTTTTGCATAGGATAAATGCAAACGTTGTCATTCTTGGTAGGTTTCCCCAAATAGGGATCCCTGCATTAATTAACCAGTACAGCAATGTGTATATTAATGTCCAATCAACATACCGTATATACTTGAGTATAGGTCGACCCGAATATAAGCCGAGGCACCTAATTTTACCACAAAACACTGGAAAAGTTATTGACTCGAGTATAAGCCTAGGGTGGGAAATGCAGCAGCTACCGGTAAACAGGGGAACATGGACTCAAAAGAGGGACAGTCCCTCCAAATCAGGAAAACTTGGGAGGTATGCAATAACAGTACACAGAGCTGTGGCAGCGCTATCACTAAAGAAGCTTTACCTGCTGCCATTTTAACATAAAAATCCCGCCCTCGCCTGTAGGGGCAGAGGAGCACACAGCCAGCATTGGTGTGTATCCTTCTCCCCTTTCCTGTCTCCCATTCGTTGCATCCCTGGGCGTTCCAACCTCTTTGCTGAGTGAAGGTTGGGGACAAAAAGCGCAGACGCGCAGCCAAGCAGCTTCCAGGGAACGCTGCTCACCACCCGGGTAATGCTAAGAGCAGACTTGCTCTTAGTGGACGACTGCCCCACCCCCTGCTCGCAGATTGACAGCAGCGATGTCAGCTGCCTTCACTCCGGCACGCCAGCTGTAAGTTTTTTCATCCCTCCCCCCTGCACGCCAGGAAGTCTCTTTGCGCCAGCAGGCACCGGGAACTATTAATTCAGAAGACACCAGCACACACACACCTACCTGATGAGGGGGACACAAGAGGACCACATGCCCCGCACTGCTCCAGCATCTTCACTGCCGACGGCGACCGGGGCTGCGCGGGGGGGCAGGCGTGGGTGCGCGGCCGCGCGCGCGCACCTTAGCTCCTACTACCTTTTCTCCTCCATTTCACTGACTCGAGTATAAGCTCAGGTGGCTTTTTTCAGCCCAAAAAGTGGGCTGAAAAACTCGGCTTATACTCGAGTATATACGGTAACTAAAGTTGTGTACTAGTAGAGAAGGTTCACAAACAAGGAGTATAACTAATCCTATTGTATTATTTGGTTATGAGAGAAGGATAGCTTATTCTGGAATACAGCGCGTGGCATCTCTGCCACCGCCTAATTCACTTCAGGAAAGGAAGGGGATCTTCACATTCCTTGCAAAACCGGTGAACATAAGTCGTAGACAAGAGAGCATCTTAATATAAATAGAGTAGATAAAGTTTAGAGAAGAAGTGGGAAGAGCTTGGGAGGAGGAGGAGGGAAAGGGAATTTGTAATGACATTTTAAACAATACGGCAATTTAATAGTTGCCACTTGATAGTGATTTTCTGCTTGTAGACCCCAAAAAACATAGAACGTAGAATATAAACTTCACGTAGCAGACTGTTTATGGTGGTGCAGCCATACCCAGGGTCGGGCTTATAATTTCTGGGGCCCCATGCAAAGTTGTGTCCCTAATCAAAGGAATTGTAATATACCAAAATACAATAATAAAGACGAACAAATGATAGAGAGAAGCAGCTGTCTCATGTAGCCGGGCCACTGAAAGCATCACCAGTATTACACGCAAGCCACTTTACAGTGTTCACTCAGCAAAGTTCTGGGGGGCCCCTGATAGGTGGGGGCCCCATGCAATTGACGGGTTGCGTGGTGGCAAAGCACACCACTGGCCATACCACACAAAAATTGATTTAAAAAAATTTAGAGTTTAGAGGTGCAATGTGGCAGAACCCCCCCACCCCATAACTAGCAGCATAAAGAACCCCCACTTACTCCATTACAGGTAGTTTTCAGAACCCCCTAATCACCCCACTTCCTATACCGATGATCTGCGTGGCACCTCCTGCACCTGTTTGTCCAGCTGGCGGGTCGTGGTCTGTGTACAACCGTTATCCATTGTTTTCATTGGATGTGGGCCATACACAGGAATTGCCCACTCGCCAGAACCAGGGCTGTGGGAGCACGTTCAGCAATGCTGGAGAGCTGGTAAGGTAAGTGGACTTTTCCTTTACCAGCCACCCAAAATCAAAATATGATAAGTAACAAAAGTAAGAAAAATACAGAAAAAAGACTGCACCAGCTATATCATAGAAGAATGTGCACATATGAGGATAGAGACACACTAGTGCACTATTGAACAAAACCACACACAAAGAGTCCCACAACTCCTCAGTCTATCCTCATTAAACAATGGCACCACTCCATTAAAAAGATTACATTTTAGGTTCCTTTATTACTCCAAAATCTATATACATATATACAGACACGTTAAACTCATTAAAATACATATAATCACAACCTGTGAAAAGGAAACCCCCAAAGATTGTAATGGCCGTTGATTAATTCTATTCAATGAATTTCATTTCTGCTGCTCTTAAACCTGGCTGACTATATATGTACTGTGCTCAAATAATTCATATGCTAATAACTAATACAATACTAATGTTCTGTGCAATATATCTGTAAAGTGCTACGTGCATGAAGTGCTAATACCTGATAAGAGGACAACCAGGAAGAGAAAAGACAGACACGCATATAATGAAAGATAAACCCACATATAAACGGCCAGCCAGCATTGCCCCCCCCACATGCACTGCCGACGCGTTGCGTGATGTCAGCGCGTCACTTCTCCATGACAACCTGGCAATGCTGGCTGTCCGTTTAAGCTACATACAAATACCACCTATTTGTGTACTGTACATTTCAATTCATACCTTCAGGAAAGATAGTGACAATGGGGTTGATTCAGCACCAGGTCCGAAAACATTACTACTTTTTAGGAAAGAAAACAACCATTCACATTCATTGTCTACCTTGGGGCTGATTCAGCGCCAGGTAAAAATTTACATCTGGTTGCTGAATCACTCCCAAGGTAGACAATTTATCTCCTAAAAAAATTACCCTAATGACTCCTCTGATGTTTTGTCTCCACAGCTTGCAAAAAAGTACTCCTATGCTCACCAAACAATGCACGAAGCATTTCATTGTGGAGATTATTTTCCTGATGGCATCACTAATGGAGCATCTTGGTATTCACTATCCAAAGGTAATCATTTATTACATCATTAACAGGTTATTTAACCATGAAAATAATTCTGCTCTGAGGACAAGCTCAGTGACCTTTGGCAGGTTTGAGGTGGACGTCCTGTCCTTTCTTACTTGGGAAAGGAGGAGCTACAAGTGAAACATATTACAAAAAGACTCTTAAATTAGCTCATTTTTAGTAATGAAGAAATGTGCTCATGTTTAGTAAAAGGTTTTATCATACAGTAACGTAGAAGGTGCTTGCCTTCAGTAACCTGAAAAGGAATATAGAATGTGCTATTCTTCAGTAATTTAGAAGGTGTCCTTCTTTAGTTAGGAACAACCATCAATTTCACTCCAGGGCTGGCCAATTAACTACCCCTGAGGTACAGTACTAATTGGACAAGAGCCTACACATACCATGGGACTGCCAGAAAGGTAAGTTTTTAAGGTGATCCCAAATTGGGATGCCCCTGGGAAAAGGACCAGAACCTGGAATAGTCAAAATGTGTTTTGGTCCACTCTAAGTAGAAGCTGCTTGCCCTCAGTAATATAGAAGGTGTTGGTTTTCAGTAGCATAGAGATTGCTTTCCTTCAGTAATGATTTACTGGATAGATGGTCAAAACTGTGGAAACTAGAGTTTAATGTCTCTAAATGTAAAATAATGCACTTGGGTAGAAGGAATCCCTGCTCTGAGTACCGTATGGGCAGCACTGTGTTAGCCAGGACCTCGGAGGAGAGAGATTTAGGGGTACTGATTACTGATAGCTGCAAGATGAGTGGACAGTGTAGCCAAGCAGTGGGAAAAGCAAGCAGGATGCTCAGCTGCATAGCTCGAGGCATCACCAGTAGGAAGAGGGAGGTTGTGATGCCGCTGTATAGAGCCCTGGTAAGGCCACAGCTAGAATACTGTGTGCAGTTCTGGAGACCTTACCTGCAAAAAGACATTATTCAAATAGAACGGGTCCAAAGGCGGGCAACGAAAATGGTGGAAGGACTTAAACTTAAAACTTATCAGGAGAGACTTAAATAACTTAATTTGTACAGTCTGGAGGAAAGAAGGGAGAGAGGGGACATGATTGAGACCTTTAAATATGTGAAAGGATTGAATAAGGTTCAGCAGGGAAGTGTTTTTAAGAAGAAGCTTAATGATAGAACAAGGGGGCACAACCTGAAGCTAGTTGGAGGGAAGATCAGGAGCAATGTTAGAAAATATTATTTTACAGAAAGAGTAGTAGATGCTTGGAACAAACTTCCAGCAGAGGTAGTTGAAACATCAACAGTCACTGAATTTAAACATGCCTGGGATAAGCCACCATCTATCCTAAGATAAAGAGTACATACAGTATACACATAAGGGCAGACTAGATGGACCGTATGGTCTCCTTCTGCCGTCAACCTTCTATGTTTCTATGTAATGATTGTAGAGGATGCAGTACAGCTATTACCACCAGCTTAACCCAAAAAATATCCCCCATTTTTTTTAAATATATATGTATACAAGCCTCATTTTTCTAACCCTTAACACCCCCTTTAAAAAAATGTACAGCTAGTATCTTTGTGACTTTCATCATCCAATTCTCTACACCATCTCCCAGGACATCCATAGCCTTGCTGCCTCTATCGCCCACCAATCCTAAAGGAATGTGTTTCATAGTCCTCCGGATGCAGCCCTAAAGCCACCAAGCTCTTGTATAAAACCATTCCATATTTAAAATCTCGAAAATAAAGACATTGTTCAAAAATGAAAAATTACCCCCCCCCCCAGCCATACCCAGGGTCGGGCTTATAATTTCTGGGGCCCCATGCAAAGTTGTGTCCCTAATCAAAGGAATTGTAATATACCAAAATACAATAATAAAGACGAACAAATGATAGAGAGAAGCAGCTGTCTCATGTAGCCGGGGCACTGAAAGCATCACCAGTATTACACGCAAGCCACTTTACAGTGTTAACTCAGCAAAGTTCTGGGGGGCCCCTGATAGGTGGGGGTCCCATGCAATTGACGGGTTGCGTGGTGGCAAAGCACACCACTGGCCATACCACACAAAAATTGATTTAAAACAATTTAGAGTTTAGAGGTGCAATGTGGCAGAACCCCCCCACCCATAACTAGCAGCATAAAGAACCCCCACTTACTCCATTACAGGTAGTTTTCAGAACCCCCTAATCACCCCACTTTCTATACCGACGATCTGCGCGGCACCTCCTGCACCTGTTTGTCCAGCTGGCGGGTCGTGGTCTGTGTACAACCGTTATCCATTGTTTTCATTGGATGTCGGCCATACACAGGAATTGCCCACTCGCCAGAACCGGGGCTGTGGGAGCACGTTCAGCAGCGCTGGAGAGCTGGTAAGGTAAGTGGACTCCCCCCCGCAAACTGACTCATAACCCCCTTAAGATTCTCCCAGGTCACCAGCTTGTGGCGGTCTGCTGTCCTGAGCTCCTTGCACCATCCATTCAGGGCGTGCTTGACTGCATATTATTTTGTAAATATATTTCATCCTGAAAACTCTCATAAAAGATATGACCCTAGAAAAGGCAGTGTGCAGAATCCCCCCCATGACAAGCATTGTGCAGAATCACCCCCCCATTTTCGTCATAACAGGTAGCATGCTAACCCACCCCCAATCACCTCATAACAGGTATTGTGCAGAATCCTCCCAATACACCTATAACAGGCAGCATGCAGAATCCCCCCATCACCCCATAACAGGCAGTGTGCAGAACCCCCCCCATCCATCACCCCCCCCCCCCCATAACAGGCAGCATGCAGAATCCCCCCGTCAGCCCATAACAGGCAGTGTGCAGGCCTTCCCCAATTTATCCCATAACAGGCAGTGTGCAGAGCCCCCCCAATCCACATATAGCAGGCAATGCGGAACAAACATGGGTAAATGAATGGAATAAACAAACACCCACTAGGTAGCTATGCCAAAAAATCAAGTGGTTTAAAGTGGACCAACACCCTGAAGTGATCGGCCCGGGAATCTATAAGATTGGGGGTGTAAACCCCCCAAAACCCCTGAAAAACCTTACCTCTCCAGCCGCTGCTTCCGCCGCCGCCTCACTCGCGCACCTCTAGACGTGCGCGCGCCCGCGCCGGCCGTCTCTGCATGGCCGGTGCGGGCGCGCAGACGTCAAGAGTGACGCGCGGGAGGCGCCAACGGGCAAGCTGCTTGTCCGTCGCTGTCAATCAGCTTGTCCGTGGCGGGGAGAGGTAAGTTTTGGGGGCTTTCTGGGGGGTTTCACACAGCGGGGCACCCCCGATCGGGGTGCCCCGGGGAAGTGGACCAATACCCAGGATAGGCAAAATCCTGGGTGTTGGTCCACTTTAATATATGTGCTCAAAGAATTATTCACAGGTAATCAGTCTATACACTATATACACAAAATCCATCCCCACATGGGGTTAATGCAGGTGCAAATAGTAGATCAAGGATATCAAGAGCTCAAACGGGGGTACAGAAATAGAGGATAAATCAGATTTCAAGACAAAGGTGCATTTATAAGGCAGAAAGGCATTACATGTCATGTACAATCCCTAAAGGTACCCAAACGTCACTGATTATATGCATAGCAGGAAGCAAGGAACATCAGAAATGTGAATAGGTATAGAGCTTACAGGCTGATCGCTTGTTGAGAAAGACAAGAACCTCGACATTTCGGTCGGAAGACTAGTGGTTGTTTGTTTTTTTCCATTCATTTACCCATGCTTTTTGTAGGTGCACATTGAGTGGGTGCACTGGACTAAGCTGAACCCCTCACCATAACTGCATTTGGTTATTACTTGCCACTCACTGAGGATGTTTTAATGGTGTGCTTTGACCTTACCTAATGTGGAAGAAACACCCATTCAAGGGAATTGTGCAGCCAATCCAAGAAGGCTGCACGCAACAGCAGGATTGCCCAATTTTCCCAACTTTGGGGGGGGGGGGGGGGGGGGGGGGCGGGTATCTTAAAAAATACGGTATATAGGTGGCAGACTGGATCAGAAGCCAGAGGAGGTATTCAGCCAGTTTCTTGTCTGGAGCCAGAGAGGATAGTCACTCAGTACCGAATTAAGAGCCAGGAAAGGAAATCAGCCAGCTAGATTAGAAGCCAGAGAGGGTAGTCAGCTGCCAGGTCAGGATCCAGAGAAGGTAGTCATGTAGCCAATGCCTGTTCATAATGAGGAGTAAGGGTCAAAAGTGGGGTTACAGAAAGCAGGCATCATTGCTTTATGTGAAAACTGGGTGGCCACATGTCTACACCCAAACTCCCCTCTCTTGACCCATATGCCCATGCACGCCCCCTGCTGGCAGAGTAACACAATTTCTATGGCTGTAGCATAGGTTTCAGGGGAAGTTGCTCGCCTATCATTATGAAGTAGGGGCGCACAATCTGAGCTGGGCTGGATTACTTCGGGTCAGGAATGGTGAAACTGAAATACTTAAAATAGTTACTGAGATTAATTCGGGAGAGTGAATGGCCTGAGACACTCTAAGGAACGCACGGCCTTTCCCCTCATTCAGGAATTAGGTCTGGGGACGCCTTACAATGGGCGGCATTGTTCTACCAATAGGCTAGTAGTGCATCGCTCATCTGCACATTAATACCACGGAATGGCTTCTGTTTGTCTTAACAGCTTTCTACCAATACGGGAGCAGAAAAAGTAAAACTTTTTATTGGCTTATCCAAAAGAACTCAGCAGCAGGCGGCTTCTTTAAGACAGACTTCCCTTCTTGGGTTTATGTCTGCACTTAAAGCAACTCTGTGATAGAGAGGGTCCTGGTCCACAGGGACACTAACCTACCCCCTCACACCATCAGTGAGTGGTACTGACCTTTTCCTAGCAAAGCTCCACCCTACAGGAGATAGGAAACAGCTGCACATCGGTGTGTTGGGCATGTTCCTGTCCCTGACATACAAAGCCTGAGTGAGATGAGTATCTCCTAAATTTCATTCATAGACAGCAGCAGTAGAATTTCTGGACCCTATCTGGCCCAAAGACACAGATGCCAGAGCATGGTTAGGTCCACTGGTTTAGAGTTGCCACAGTCCCAGGGAAACAGATGGTTAAGTATTAGTGCCTGATTTTGGTCTTTGGGAATCTTTAAATGGAGGGACATCCCGAATCGGCATGTACTATGGTTAAACGAGACCCTATGTCATTTTTACTGCTTTAAAGTGGACCTCCAATCGAAAATGAATGGACACCAGCTCACCCCCCACGGCTCAGAGATCGCTGTCCTGCACACAACTTAACAGCAAATCGGATACTGGGACAGCCAGCAGAGTAAGTATTGCCCCGGTTTCTAGTTTGCTGTTAAGGTATTTGTAGTTCGCCATCCACACACTGTGCAACAAACATTTGGTCATTTTTAACCAGAGGCCTGCTTTAAGATTCATGCTTGTTCTGGATCTGTGGCTATGGAAGCAAAAAAGCTGGTTGCAACCAGGTAACTACTACGTTCAGGAGGTGATCAGAAATTGTGGCCTCTAGGTATCTCTCAACACAGGTTTACTTATGTATGTAATGTGATAAACGTTAAAAAGAAAAAGGATTTGCAGGTTGGTCTGGTATACGTTCCTTTAGCTGGGATGCAAAGCTAACAGTTCACCTCTCTTTTGCCTGTCTACTGACTGCCCACTTTATAGCCTCACTTTCTAAACTACAGTGCAGCTATAGAGTCTCAAATGTGCCAAATATCACATGTGCCCATCAGTATGAGAGAGGTAAACACAGTTCCTGCACGCAGCCCTGTGATGGCCACACACATTCGTTTCATTTTTTTCTGATCAATCAAACTCAATTTTTATTGCATTGCAAACACACACATAATAATAATAATCAATCCAAAGATCGAATATATAAGTAGTTAAACAACCAATCCAATGAGAAAATCAGTACGTTTGTCCACAGTTATAGAGAAAATAGGGGAGCAGATACCTGAATCTGAAATCCAGGTAAGCCATGGGCTACCTGTCCAATTAGATTGCTGCAGCCTCCTAATATATTTTCTAATAAAACAAAAATTCTAATTAAAAAAGGATACTCTTTATTAAGTTAGAGATTTTTATTCTGTTTTTTTTTTGCTGTTTGTTTGCATTTATTCACCCAGTATTCAAGTTTATTGATCTATGTGTGTCCATCCAGGGATGCAGGACTTCAACTACCTTTATAAAAACTGTTTTGAAATCACTCTGGAGCTAAGCTGCGAAAAGTTTCCCAAAGAGGAGGACCTGGAGAAGGAGTGGTACAACAACCGTGAGGCATTGATCACATTCATAGAGCAGGTAAGTCAGTGTTTTTTTTTTTATATATATATATTCTTTATTTATATTAAGTCAAGAAAAACTATTACAAGACATTCAGGCAATGTGAATAAACTGAGTCAGTACTTGTTTACTGTTTACTTGTTATTAATGTCGTCGGGCGCAGCCGAAACGTCACCAATTTTTTGGGAGCCCACCTGGAAGGGCCCACCCTATAATCTCACAATCGTCCGACGTCTCTCACCATGTCATAGGTTCCAAAAACAGGCAAGTCGCACAAAAAAAACAAAGACACGGGGAGGGGAAAAAGGGGAGATAGAAGGGAACAGGAGAGTGCAAAAAGGAAACAACGCCACCTCTCTAGTTTCACTGAACTGTGTCAGTAAGAGCCTTGCATTCAAGGGAGTACACAAAAGAGTCTCAGCCGGCCCACTTGCGGTTGTGCACCTCAGACATCTCATTGCGCTCAGCGATGATGGCCTCATACCTTTCCATCTCCGAGACCCTGTCGAGCCACAGGAGAACGCTAGACGCCCTCGCCGCATTGACCAACTGACCCAGGATGGACCTCCGGTATCTCTTTGCGGGCATCTCTGAGTGGTGGAGAAGAAAAAAGGCCGGGCCCACCCGGGAGCGTTTCCCGCAACACGTGCTCTGCTATCCTCTTAACTGCTGACCAGAAGCCGGTCACCTTTGGGCAGGACCAGAAGATGTGGAGGAGGTCCCCTCTCTCCTGGCCGCATCGCCAGCAGAGAGGAGACACCTCTGGGAACCATTTATGTAAGGTAGCGGGCACTCTGTACCAACCAGTGAGGATTTTGTAATTGCGTTCTTTGTACCTAGTACATCTGGCAGAATTGTGTGCCAAGCTAGCCATCTTAGACCATTGCTTGGTAGTAATGTGTCTAAGGCTTCCTCCCACCTCCGGATAAAGATTGGTGCTCCCTCTTCTTCCGGGCTAATCAACATTTTATACGCCATAGAAAGGACATGCTGGATTGGGCCCTCCTCCTCACATAGCCTCTCGAACGGGGTAAGTTCCCTAGCTCCCAACGCCTGTCTCTGAATAGAGAAAAGGAAGTGTTTCAACTGTAGCTCCTGCCAAGCTTTGCATCTGGGCAGGCCTCTGGCATCTGCAATGTCAGCAAGCGGTTTCCAGGCCCCACCGCGCTGGAAGAGTCTAACCCTGCCCATCCCACCTCCTATCCACCTCTCAGCCGTCCCACTCGGCAGTCCCTGTGGAAACGCAGGGTTCCCTAGGAATTTTTGGAAAACCTTAATGGAGGCCCCTATTGTTGGGTGCCTCATCATTGCTCCCAAGTGCTGTATTCTTAGTATACAGTACGTCCTGCTCCAGATAAGAATCATTACACTTGGGTATTACTCCGCCAGATGGCGCTGGACTGCAGAGACCGCAAAATTGACTTTTCCTGACCCCTCAAATACCCGGGACCTCCCACAAATCCCCAGAATTTCTCTGCAGTCTGGACTGCGAAGGACTCTTTCTTCTCGCAGGTGAGCGGGGCTATTAGCCTGCGGCCCTGTAGGACTATTCCCAGCCTTGGCTGCGCTGGTCCGGGTGATGGTAGGCAGCACCGCTGTCAGGTGCTTAGGAGCACTGCACCGCTGCAATCCCCCACCAAAGGGTAGGCGGTATAGGCTTATGGTGAGCCTCTATGGGATGCCCCTCCCACCCTATTGCCCCTTGCCCCTGTCTATCGGTGGGCCCTCTGTAAAGTGGCCGCTGCCCTCCCTTGTAGCTCTCGGGGGGGGGGGGGTGTATATGCCTTGGTGCTTTCACTGTTTTATGTGCTTCTTGGTGTCAGTCTCCGTGCTGAATTGGTTGCACTGGTTGCGTTTTGAAAATGCCGCCGCCGCGCGCTTCCGTTGTGCTCCGCGGTTGGGGCGGAGGCATTACCTCAGGCGCTGTTGCGCGGTCATTGGCTGCTCGTCGCGTGTGCTGCTTTGCGCTCTTCGGGGGGAGGGCCCGCGGTTGGCGCGTTCCGCGGCCCATCCCTCGAGGTTTCACCAGCGCCATTTTTCGCTGGTTTCGGCTGCTGCGTGACTGGCATTTACCTACCGCGGTCCGTGAGTGCCCTCGCGGGCGGCTTTATTTACCCTATGTCATTATACAAGTCACTTATGGGGTTCTCTTCGCTTATGTCTTTCAGGCGGTCGAACTCTATTGGTTCTCCCGGCCCTTCTCCCTCTATTTAGTTATTAAACTTGTGAGGCCTAGTGTGTAAATTACTCCCACTTCCCTAGCGGGCTATTGGGTCATCCCGGGTTGCTTTTATAGCGTGAATCCCTATCGGCCTATTGTGCCGCTATAATCACTATATGGAGGCGTCTCAGGATAATGTGCTCGGGGTTCCTTCGGGACAAGCCCGGCTGTGTGTAGCTTGTGGGGTGTCCCCTACTAGTGCTGACAATGTGCGGGTCTGTATACCTTGTGCCCAGCAGGTGCTTGCGCTGCAGCCTGGTTTACCAGTAGCTGGGCCTGCGCCACGTATGGCTTCATCTACTCCCCCAAGCTTAAATTTGACTCCTATTGAGTTGCATACCAGTGGGGATTCTCAACCTGATGTGTCTTCCAGACTGGCTAATGTTGAGAAGTTGCTTGCTAATACCATGGCGCGTAAGGCCTCTGTTAAGAAGCGGCACTTGACGCCTGATGTCACTCTGTTCCCTATGGAGGCTGATGAGTTTTTGGAACTGTCTTGTTATACCCCCTTGGAAGAAGGGGAATTATTCTCTGATTCGGAGTCATCTGATGAGAGGCCCAGGGGTCCGAGCCAGAATTACCATGACCCCTGGGCTTCTCATCAGATGACTCTGAAAACTCATCAGCATCCATAGGGAACGGAGTGACATCAGGTGTCAAGTGCCGCTTCTTAACAGAGGCCTTACGCGCCAAGGTATTAGCAAGCTTCTCAACACTAGCCAGTCTGGAAGACACATCAGTTTGAGAATCCCCACTGGTATGCAACTCAACCCAGATGATACTGATAGGCTGTTGGCTCAGATTTTTCAGGTACTGTCTATCTCTCCCCCGGTTGCGGCCCCCAGGCAGCAGGGGGAATTGTTCCATACTGCTAAGCCACGTTTAGAGTTTCCCGAGCAAGCCCATTTTAATAATCTCGTGCTCAAGGAATGGGAGCATCCCAGCAGGCTTCCCGGAGTCCCTAAGAGTTGGGATAAGAGGTATCCCTTACCTGCTGATGTGGTGAAGCGCTGGTCATCCCCTCCAGAGGTGAATGCCCCGGTCCTAAGGTTGTCTAACACCTCTGTCATGCATTCCCCTGACTCTACTACGCTGCGGGATGGTGAGGACCGGCGTATTGATCAGCTGGCGTCCTATGCCTTTGCCTGTGTGGGGACGGGGACGGCTGTGGCTATTAGGACCCTGCTTAGAAGTGTCCTGGATGGTGCTCCTAATGATGTGTCTAGTGAGGAGTTTAATGCTCTCTCTCGTTGTGAGGTTTTTGTGACTTATGTCCTCTCTGCCTTGGATGATACCATTAGGATGTGTGGCAGAACCTCTGCCCTTGTGGTGGCTGTACGCCGCTCGGTTTGGCTGCACCAGTGGGCTGCTGACAACACGGCCAAGAAAGCTCTCACTGGTTTCTCCTTCAAAGGACTACGCCTGTTTGGGGACCGCTTGGACCTGTTTGCTAAGGGAGGCAGGTTACCCCACCGCAGGCGGCAGTCTCGGCCCTTTCGGGGACAGGGCTCCTTTTCTTCCCCCTACCGTGGAGCCAGACAGGGTTGGGGGGTCTCCCTCACCGGGGCCCGAGGAGATTTCTGGGGTAGGGGCGTGGACGCCTTGGCTCATTCTGGGGCTCCAAGCCTAAGTCTTCCCCCAAGCCCCCTCAGGCATGAAGGAGCGCCCTCACCCATCCGGGTGGGGGGGCGGCTTCAGCATTTTGCTCACGTCTGGAGGCTTCATGTCTCAGACTAGTGGATTCAGGAGGTAGTGTCCTCCTGGGAACAAGATAGAGTTTGCTGCCTGGCCGCCCCCAAGATTCATCAGATCCCGGATCTCTCAGGACCCTATGTCAGCTCAGGCTCTAGTTCTGGCAGTGCAAAGCCTTCTGGAGCTGGGGGTCATCTGTCAGGTCCCCTTACGAGAAAGGGGCAAGGGTTTCTATTCCAACCTTTTCACTGTGCCCAAAAGAGATGGGTCAGTCAGGCCCATCCTGGACTTGAAGATCCTCAACAAATTTGTCAGGTGCAGGCGCTTTCGCATTGAAACTTTGCGCTCTGCCATCAGTTCCCTGCGTCCAGGGGACTTCATGACCTCTGTGGACATCAAGGATGCTTACCTTCATATTCCTGTTTTTCCAGGTCATCAAAGGTTCCTCAGGTTCGCTCTGGAGGATCAGCACTACCAATTTGTGGCATTGCCCTTCGGTCTCACTTCAGCTCCCAGAGTGTTCACCAAGGTGCTGGCAGGAGTGATGTCTCTGCTCAGGTCTCAGGGCATTCGCGTGCTGCCCTATTTGGACGACATTATCATTACTTCTCAGTCCCTCCAACAGGCAGAGCTGGGTACTCAGCTAGTAGTGTCCACTCTGGAGTCATTTGGCTGGGTGATCAAACGCCCCAAATCTTCCCTGTCTCCCTCCTTGGTGACACCCTTCCTGGGAATGAATCTGGATACAGTTCAAGCAAGGATTTTTCTTCCTCAGCAGAGGTTGGACAGTCTGCTAGCGCAGGTTCAGTTCCTGCTATCTTGCGCTCATCCCTCCATCAGGCAGGGAATGCAGCTGGTGTGCCTGATGGTGTCGTGCTTTGAGGCTGTCCCTTATGCCCAGTTTCACATGAGGCCTCTGCAGCTCCACCTCTTGTCAGTATGGGACAAAGATCCTGCGTCCCTGGACCAGGGCCTTGTTCTGTCCCCCCTAGTCAGGCGGTCCCTCTCGTGGTGGCTGGACTCCAGGAACCTGTTGGTGGGCAGATCCTTTCTGGCCCCCTGCTGGGAGACGGTCACCACGGATGCCAGTCTGACAGGTTGGGGGGGCTTCTGGAAGTCCCTGCAGTTCCAAGGGCGTTGGGGCCCTCAGGAGGCCCACACACCTATCAACATTCTGGAACTGAGGGTGATCAGGTTGGTTCTGGCTCACTTGAACCCAACACCTTCGGGGCCGGCCTGTTCAAGTACGCTCGAACAACCGATTGCCTACATCAATCATCAGGGAGGGACCCGGAGCAAGGGGGCCCTCAAGGAAGTGTCTCTGATCCTGGCCTGGGCGGAGGACAATGTTCCCTGCATATCAGCTGTGTACATTTCGGGGGTGGAGAATCTGCAGGCAGACTCTCTGAGCAGGGGGACCTCTCGCCTGGGAGAATGGTCCCTCTGCGGCAGGGTGTTTCAATCTCTGTGTCTCCGTTGGGGCCAACCAGATGTGGATCTGTTTGCGTCCCGTCACAATCACAAGCTCCCGGCCTTTGGCTCTCTGTCCCAGGATCCTCTGGCCTTGGCCACGGTTGCCCTAGCAAAGTCATGGCAGGACTTTCAGCTCCTCTATGTCTTTCCCCCTGTTGGGCAGGGTTCTGCACAAGATAGCTCAGGAGGGGGTGCCAGCAATCCTGGTGGCCCCCAGGTGGCCAAGAAGAGTGTGGTTCGCAGACGTGGTGCAGCTGGCAGTAGATCAGTACGCTCTGCCCAGGGTGCCAGACCTGCTCACTCAGGGTCACTTACGCCATCCCAATTTATAAACTCTGGCTTTGACGGCCTGGCTGCTGAAACCTCCATCTTGATGGAGAAGGGACTGTCTGCCTCTGTTGTTGATACCATGATTAAGGCTAGGAAGTCTTCTTCTTCCAATTACTGTAGGGTCTGGCGTGCCTACATTGACTGGTGTGAGTCTAGGTCTCTTCCCTGTCGTGTGTTCTCTATTCCCAGGATCCTGGAGTTCCTGCAGCATGGGTTGGAGCTGGGACTCCAACTCAGTACTCTGAAGGGTCATGTCTCTGCCCTGGCTGTTTTCTTCCAGAGGTCCTTTGCCCAGCATTCTCTGATCAGGACCTTTTTCCAGGGGGTTACTCATGTACGTCCCCCACGTAAGCCTATGTTGCCAGTTTGGGATTTGAACTTGGTCTTGTCTGCCTTGCAGGGTGCTCCCTTTGAACCTGTGCAGGATGCTGCCCTGGCCATTCTTACTCTCAAAGTTGTCTTTTTGGTGGCTATCACTTCTGTTAGGCGTGTTTCTGAGTTGGCGGCGCTTTCCATCCAGCCCTCCTACTTTGAGAGACACCAGGACAAGGTGGTGGTGGTTCAAGCCAGATTTTCTGCCTAAGGTCGTGTCTGCCTTTCATCTGAATCAGGACATTGTTCTTCCTTCCTTGTGCCCTCATCCTAGTAACGCTAAGAAGAGGGTTTTGCACTCCTTGGATGTGGTTAGGCGCCTGAAGTACTATCTGGTGGCTACTGCACCTTTCAGGAAAACTGATGCTCTTTTTGTGGTCCCTTCTGGTCCTAGGAAGGGTTTGGCTCCTGCCAAATCTACTATCAGCAAATAGATCCGTCAGGCTGTGATTCAGGCCTACTCTGCTAAGGGGAAGAATCCTCCCTTCCGCCTTACTGCTCATTCCACTCGTCCTATTGGTGCCTCTTGGGCTTTTCAGCACCAGGTTTCTGTTGAACAAGTTTGCAAGGCCGCTACTTGGTCTTCTGTTCATACCTTTTCAAAGTTTTACAAGGTTGATGTTAGGGCCCCAGCTGATGCTGCTTTTGGCCGCAAGGTTCTGCAGGCGGCAGTGGTCTGACCTGTCTTTTGTTACCTTTGGGGATCCCACCCTACTTTATGGACACTGCTATTGGATGTCCCAAGTGTAATGATTCTTATCTGGAGCAGGACGTACTGTATACTAAGAATAATACAATTCTGTGATTACTCACCTGTAGAATTGTTATTATGAGTATACAGTACGTCCTGCTCCACCCCACCCTTGGTTTTGCATTATCCTGGATCCCCTGTATGGTGATTGTTATCATTGTTATAGTTACTAGTTGGTTCTGTTATCATTCTCCCGGCTTCTCGTTAACTGCTTTTCAATGCTGGGGATTTGTGGGAGGTCCCGGGTATTTGAGGGGCCGGGAGGAGCCAATTTCGCTGTCTCTGCAGTCCAGCGCCACCTGGCGGAGTAATACCCAAGTGTAATGATTCTTATCTGGAGCAGGACATACTGTATACTCATAATAACAATTCTACAGGTGAGTAATCACAGAATTGTATTTTTGCCAACGGGGTAGAAATCTCAGGTGGAGGGGGGTGTTGCCCTGCTCGATCTGCACCCACTGTTTGTGTTGCGAGTGTCTGCACCAGTCGACTATTCGAGGCAGCATAGTATAGGCTGGGATCTGGGAGCCCTATTCCCCCGTACTCTTTTGATCTCCTAAGGACTTTTTTACTCACCTTGGGACTTTTTCCAAGTCAAATAAACCTGGCAAATAAGGATCCCACTCTTTGCAGGAAGGAGTTCAGGATGTCTAGCGGAAGTGTTTGCATCAGATACAAGAGGCGAGGTAGTAGATTCATTTTCAGAGCATTACATCTCCCAAACCAGGATAGATTTTTATAAGCCCACGCCTCTGTGTCTCAAACAAAGCTCCGTAGAAGTGGGGGGAAGTTTAGGGGGAATATTTTATCTAGTGTTTTACCGATTTTAGTGCCTAAGTAAGTGATGTGTTCGCTAGCCCATTTAAAAGAAAAGGCGTTTTGGAGATTAGTCTCCCTGCTTCTCTCTAGGTTAAGATTCAGGGCTTCAGATTTATGTAGGTTTATCTTGTAGTTCGACACGCCCCTGTAGGTATCCAGCTCTTGCATCAGGTTAGGGAGGGTAATTTCAGGACAGGACACAAAGAAGATCAAATCGTCCGCATATGTCGCTGTTTTGTAATGACCAGAGGGAAGGGAGACCCCCGTATGCTCTGCATAGGAGTGGCTCCAGGGTCATGATGAAAATGAGTGGTGAAAGGGGGCATCCCTGCCTTGTCCCGTTCCTGATGCTGAAAGGCTCCGACAGGAGGCCGTTAATTCTCACCACAGCCGATGGATGGTGATAGAGACTGGAGATCCAAGATATCATACTAGGCCCTAGGCCCACGTGCCGTAGAACTCCCAGCATGAAGTCCCATTGCACCCTGTCGAAAGCCTTTTCAGCATCGGTGGCAAGAAGAACCGCAGGGAGGTTTGTCTTATGTATTATATCCAACAGATTCAGGACCTTCACCGTGTTATCCCTTGCTTCCCTGAGTGGCATAAACCCTACTTGATCTAGGTGAATGATGTGGTGTAAGTGTGGGGCAAGGCGGGAGGCAAGAATTTTGGCAAACAATTTAATATCCGAGTTGAGGAGCGATATCGGTCTGTAACTAGAACTTTGAGTGGGATCCTTGCCCTCCTTCGGTATCACCAATATTTGGGCTCGCAGACTATCCATGGGGAGGGGAGTACCTACTGCTAGGGAATTAAAAACTACCTGGAGTCGTGGTAGCAGAACCTCAGAAAACACTTTATAAAACAACAGTGGCAGCCCATCCGGACCCGGTGTTTTCCCGTTTGCCGACTCCCTAATGGCCCGGCATATCTCGTCAACCGTAATAGGATCCTCCATCTGCTCGACCAGGGCCGAGGGGATCTTAGGGAGGCCTGACTGCATTCTGTAGTTACTGATCCTCTCTGCCTTGTCTCCCTGGGGCTGGGAAGGGATATTATAAAGCGTTTCGTAATATTTCCTGAATACTTCAGCAATCTCCCTATCTCTGTGTACCATCGTCCCTGCCTGGTTTAGAACTTTAGGGATATAGGTTCTTGCCCTTTCCCCTCTCAGAGCCGAGGCAAAGAGTCTCCCACACTTATCCCCCGATTCGTAAAATACTTTCCGGCTCCTAATGAGTTGAATTTTGGTTCTGTCACTGTACAGCTTCTGGAGTCGGTCTCTGAGAGCTGTCAGGGACACCAGGTGCGCCCCCGCCAGCGACTGTTTATGGGCTCCCTCTAACTTTTTAATTTCGTCCAGCAGGTCATTTATTTGCTTACATCTCTCCTTCTTAACCCTTGCACCTCTCTGTATTAGCGCCCCTCGGATGATGCACTTATGGGCCTCCCAGACCACCGGCGCACCAACCTCCGGTTAAGCATTCTCCTGAAAGTAATTCCGCAAGACCTGCTTCATTTCCTCCCTTATCACTGGGTCCTGAATCAGGGACTTGTTTAGAGTCCACGACCAAGGCCGCGGCGTGTTGTCGCTAAATGCAAGCCGGATACCCACAGGGGCATGATCCGAAATCGTGATGTTACCTATGGAGGCAGACAAGACCCTAGGAAGGGAGTGATGCTGGATCAGGAACAAGTCTATCCTGGAGTACATGTTATGGGGAGGAGAATAAAATGTGTAATCCCGCCCATCAGGATTTAGGATCTGCCATGGGTCTACAAGTTGATGGGTATGTAGCAGTTTCCTGACCCTTCTGAGTTTTTCATAGGACATATAAGAGTGTCCTTTTATGGTATCTATTAAAGGCTATAGGGAAAAATTTAAATCTCCTCCTATAATCACCCTCCCCTCCGAATAGTTCCCCAGGTTTTCTAGGACCTCTTCCAGGAAGGAAATCTGCCCTACATTGGGAAGGTACAGGTTAGCTAGAGTGAAAAGCTCGGACCTAATCTTCCCCTTGACAAAAAGCCAGCGACCTTCTCCACCACTCAGAGAGCCCACCTCCTCCCAAGCCACAGATCTGGAGATGAGTATGCTCACTCCCCTTGACCGCGAGTCTGGAGAGAAGCTATGTTAAGAGACCGGGAATACCTTATTCCTGAAGGCAGGAGGGTTGGACGTCCTGTAGAAAGGCCACCTGTGCCTTCTGCGCTCTAAGGTTGTTCAAGATCATGGTCCTCTTCTCCGGGGTGTTCAGCCCTTTTACGTTAAAAGAAATCAGGTTAATGTCAGACATATTGCTAAATCGATGAGTACTAAATAAAGTCTGATTAGGAGAAGGGGGCTCGCCACACGCACCAGGGGTGCTAGGTAGAGTACAACTATTATTAGCCTGTGACAGACGATGATCGCCGTCCAGCTGAGCAAGGGTCTCGGAGATGGAAGAGGGCGAGGGGGAGAGGGGGTCGGGCAGAGAAGGGGGGTTAAGAAAGGTTTAGAAGAAGGTAGGTTTAGAGAAAGGGAAGGAGATGACAACAAAAGGGGGGAGGGGGGGCGAACAACAACCAAACTAAAAGGATCTGATGAATCCTAGGTTATACCCGGCCCGGGCCCCCCGCCAGGACCCAACTACAGGAGTCAAGCCTCACCAGGGAACCCGCTTCGTGCAAAAACTACTTTGCGTCTGCACTAAGTCTCGACCACCTCCAAGCAGAGGGAAGCCGACACAGGCATAGTTGGGGGAAAGTGACTGACACTAAACTCAGCGTGGGGTACTCCGCAAGCCGACAGGGCAGCATGGAATCAATTGAACAACTGGCATAACATCAAAAACATTGGGCAGGGGTAACTAAGTAACACCCCTGTCTAGAGCATTAAATGGCAACAGCAAACAACACAGAACAAACCATCAGAGGACCATCGGATCTTTTAAAACCTATGCACCGGGCCAGCCCCCGGCCGGACAGCACCTGAGCCCAGCCACAGACGGAGCGACAAGGCACACAGGCAAGCCTGCGCGCCCCGCCACCCCACCAGGTTTAAGTCAGCCAGACCCAGACGCCCACCCACCGGGGCCCCGCGGCCGCCAGCCTGGGCCCTCGACTGCTGATCCTCGTCACGGCTTAAGCAAAAACATGCACTGCTAGGCAGAGGAGAACCAAAAAATAATGAAAATATGCAAACTATGAAAAATACGAAAAATGGAAAGTGGACAGAAGATGCTCTTAGGAGTGGCACGCGTCATATGGCCCTCCAAGTCACAGTTCGTTGTCGTTCGGCCTGGGCCTTCTGTCACTTCTCCCTCTAGACCTTACAGATCTGCCCCGGCCAGCCGGTACTCCAAAGTGTCCCCGAGGCGGGAGCTCCATCGGTGGGACAAGCCAGTTCGGCACCGGGACTGGTGTGCATCCCAAAAAACCAAAATGGCCCTCCAGGTCTCGATGCGTCTTGAGGAGGTAGGTGTTTCTGTCCTTGGACACAATCAGGTGAAAAGGATATCCCCAGCGGTATGAGGCTCCAGAGTTCCTGACCAGTTCCAGGACTGGTTTAAGCAGCTTCCTCATAATCAGCGTACGTCTCGAGAGGTCCGGAAGGATGGTAATCCTGGCCCCATCGAAGTCCACTGGACCATGTCTCCATGCACAACGGGCAATCTCTTCCTTGACACGATAAAGGTGTACTCTACAGACCACGTCTCTAGGATCCGGGTTACGAGGGCCAAGGGGCCTATGCGCTCGGTCTATTTCTATGGGGGTGTCAAAGCTCCTGCCGAGCACCGTGTTAAAGATGGGTGTTATGATCTGCCTCACGTCCTCTCCAGCGGACGCTTCCGGAATACCCCTCAGGCGCAGATTGTTCCGTCTGTGTCTGTTCTCCAGGTCATCATGCTCTAGCTGGAGTTGTTGGATCTGTGCGTTCTGTGCGTCTATTCGCGCTGACAGAGCTGCTATTGCGGCTTCACCCGACTCTTGGTTAGCCGAGACTCTAGAGTCGAGCGTCTGGATTTGGGTCCTGACTTCCGCCAGCTCTTGCTTGTATGCTGCTTCATAACGCGCTATGAGTGCTTCGAAGTCCGCTCTGGATGGAATAGCTCTCAGAAATGATAGCGTTTCTCTGTGGATGCTTCCCCCTGCCGGTTCAGAATTATCTGGTATTGGCGTGGACGAGCTTTCTAGGGGCGGAAGGGCAATTGAGCCAGCCTGTGATAAGAGCACTTAGATGGGTGAGTTATCCGGGAGCATCACCGCTGGAGGGGTAGTCAGCCCTGGGACTGCTGTATCCAGGTCTCGGGTGCCCCATGCCATGGGACTCTCCTGTGAGGGGTCTAGGGGAGTGGGAGACCAAGTGTCACGGCCACCTCCTTACCTAACCTTCGTTCCCCCGCCGACTCCTCTCGGCGGGCTGCACGTCCGTTGCAGCCGGCGGCGGGTCGGCGTCGCTCCTGCCCGCCCGCCCGGCTGTCACGAGCAGCCGCTCAGGCGGCTTCCGGCCCTGCAGCGTCGGGAGCGGCCGCGCCGCTCTCTGTGCGGCGCGCTCCCGGCGCGCGTCTCCACACGCGCGCGCGTGCTCGTCTCTCCACTGTCTATGCCCTCCGGCGGCGCTGCGCACAGCGCACCCGCCGGAGGTGATTGTATTAATTATTTTGAGCCCTGGCCAATAAAGGGCATGCCCCCAAACACCTGCCTCCTTACATCTAGTTGGGCCAATGAGCCCGTACTATTCATTACTTGCCCTATCACAGTGTCCCTATTCAAACTGGGCAATCAGCCCGGAGATCCCAGTTTCCCCCAATCCCTGCACTCCTCCCTTCAGCCTATCCAGTCAGCTCCCTCCGTATATAGGTGTATACCCTGCAGTTGATCATTGCCCGTTATAGCGTGCTACTGGGTGCGATTTGGATTGCTCTCTCCTTGTGATTTTGCCTTGTTCTCGACCATCCCTGATTGCCGCCTGGACCGACCTTGCTTGCCCCTTGACTACGATTCTGCCTGCTCCTTTTGTACCGCGAACTTCTGACCTCCCGTTGTGACCTTTGGCTTGCCCCTGACCATTCTTCCGTCTAACCCTTCTGTACCGTGCCTCCTCGGATTGACCACCCGTGTATGACCCCTGTCCGTTTTCACTACTCAGTCTTGTCCTTGGATTCATCTACCTTCCCCTGCATAAATCAGCATCCTTTGTGCTAATAAGACCTGGGGGCAACCGTGTCCGGTGAGGCGTGTCTAGCGTCCCGGCAAACGGGGGCTTACTATAGGTGAAGAAAGCAGCGGAGATTGGGGGTTGCTGGTTTATTGGAAGGTGGGTGTCTCCGGGACCTGACATTATAACGGGCCACAAAAAGAAGAATATCTTCTAGATGGAAGAATTGATCCAACAGGTTCAAGCTATGGCCACTGCCATTAATCAGCTGGCTCAACGAGTGGCCGCGCAAGAGAATCGTCAGATACCTGCGCCAACGGATCCTTCTCCGACCGTCGAGCCCAAGATCCCTCTCCCCGAGAAATTTTTGGGGGATCGGGCGAAGTTTTCTAACTTTAAGAATTCTTGCGAACTCTACTTCCGCCTTCGACCCCACGCATCTGGATCCGAAGCGCAACGCGTTGGGCTAGTCATTTCACTCCTCCAGGGCGACCCACAGACCTGGGCGTTTGGTCTAGCTCCGTCTGATGAAGCCTTGCTGTCGGTCTCTTCTTTTTTTTCGGCCATGGAACTACTGTATGCTGACCCAGATCGGGCCGCGACGGCGGATTCTAAATTGCGGAACCTGAGACAGGCCAAACGTTCTGCTGAAGAATATAGCGCAGAATTTCGGCGGTGGGCTGTAGATTCTCAGTGGAACGATCCGGCTTTATGTAGCCAATTTAGAATTGGGCTCTCCGATAACGTCAAGGACATCCTGGTGAACTATCCTTTGCCTAAAAGCTTAGATGAATATATGCAGCTGGCCATCAGGGTGGATCGACGCCTTCGAGAAAGGCGCCAGGAAAGAGGCAAGGACCAACCTTGGGGGTCCTCGCGTCAAGAGTCAAGCTTTAAGGGGGCAGCCGTTTCCTCCCCTTCCGTGTCGCATGAGGAACCGATGCAGCTTGGCGTTACCCACCTCTCTCAGGCGGAGAAGGTTCGACGCAGATCCCAAGGCCTCTGCCTCTACTGTGGTAATCCGGGTCATTTTGCCAAGTCCTGCCCAAACAAGGCTCCGGTGGCGGGAAACTTCAACGCCTAGATCTTGCAGAGGGACCTCTTCTAGGCGATCAGGTATCGTTCCCTCCAGACAATCGTGTACTCTTACCTGTTACACTCTCTTGGGGTCCGTCCCGGACTATTGCCTCCGCCTTCATCGATAGTGGAGCGGCTGGCAATTTCCTGGATAGATCCTTAGCCATCACTCTAGGGATCCCGTTAATCCCATTAGAAAATTCCCTCCGGGTCCTGGCGGTCAACAATAAGCCCATTGAGGGGGGGGTGGTCTCCCACAAGACCCCTTGGGTGAATTTAGTCGTAGGATCTGCCCACTCGGAAGAAATAGAATTTTTGATTATTGAAAGTCCCGTCTCCCCTATCGTGTTAGGATTTCCCTGGTTAAAAGTCCATAACCCCGTGATAGATTGGAGATCGGGGGATCTGGTGAAGTGGAGTCCTTCATGTCAAAGTCGCTGTTTTTCTATATCCCTTAGGACCACACCTATTGTCCTTGATGGGTTACCTCCAGTCTATGCAGATTGGGCAGACGTATTTTCAGAAAAATCCGCCGACATTCTTCCACCCCATAGGGCCTACGACTGTCCTATTGACTTACTCCCAGGTACTATGCCCCCTAGGGGGAAACTATATAATCTCACTAGATCCGAAGAGCAGGCCATGAAAGATTATATCACCGAAAATCTCCAGAAAGGGTTTATCCGTCCTTCCACCTCTCCTGCCGGTGCCGGGTTCTTCTTCGTCGAGAAGAAGGACGGCGGCTTACGCCCCTGTATAGATTATCGTGGGTTAAATAAGATTACTGTAAAAAATAGATATCCTCTACCATTAATCAATGACCTTTTTAATCAGGTCTCTGGGGCCCAGGTCTTCACTAAGTTGGACCTTCGAGGAGCATATAACCTTATTCGCATACGGCAGGGGGATGAATGGAAAACGGCCTTCAATGTAAAGGATGGGCATTATGAATACTTAGTGATGCCGTTCGGGTTATGCAATGCTCCTGCAGTGTTTCAAGATTTTGTCAATGACATATTCCGTGATTTTTTGGGTCAGTTTCTCGTGGTCTATTTGGACGACATACTGATTTTTTCCCGCTCTCTGGTGGAGCACCGTCAACATGTCAAAGCGGTGTTGCAGAGATTGCGGGAAAATCGTCTGTATGCTAAAATCTCCAAATGTGTTTTTGAAATGTCTGAAATCCCGTTCCTAGGATTTATAATCTCCAAGCGGGGATTGGTGATGGATCCTTCCAAGGTTTCTGCTATTTTGGAGTGGGAACAACCCAGAACCCTAAAGGCGCTTCAGAGGTTTTTAGGATTTGCGAATTTTTACAGGCAGTTTATAAAGGGTTTCTCGTCCATTGTGAGTCCTTTAACAGATCTCACTCGTAAGGGCGCTTTTGTTGAGGAGTGGCCTCCCTCAGCTAAAAACGCCTTTCAAGTGTTAAAGGAGACTTTCACCTCCGCTCCCATTTTGATACATCCCGACACCCGGCTTCCATTTCTATTAGAGGTTGACGCCTCGGAACTGGGAGTAGGAGCTGTTCTTTCTCAGTATGCGGGCAATCCTGAGAAACTACATCCCTGTGCATTCTTTTCTCTGAAGTTTTTACCTGCTGAACGCAATTACGATGTTGGGAATAGGGAACTATTGGGTATTAAACTGGCCTTTGAAGAATGGCGCCACTGGCTAGAAGGTTCCCTACACCCCATCACGGTGTATACTGATCACAAGAATCTGGAGTATTTAGAGTCTGCCAAGAGACTCAACTCCCGTCAGGCGCGATGGGCACTCTTCTTTTCTCGATTTAATTTTATTATCACTTATAAGCCGGGGAAGAAGAATGCCAAAGCAGATGCCTTATCCCGTAATTTCGGGGATTGTAAGGACCAGAGTGGTCCTCCAGAATCGATTTTGCCTTTGGGTTGTGTTGTGGCTGCTCTTCTCCCTGACCTGTCTAGCTCGTTGGTACCATTTCAGGGTGATTCTCCTCCGGGTAAACCCACTGATTGTTTATTTGTTCCGCCTCATTTGCGTCTGGCCGTTTTACAGGAACTACATGATGCCAAGTCAGCTGGTCACTTAGGTGTTCGTAAGACTTTAGCTATCGCCAAACGTCATGTCTGGTGGCCCACCATCCGACGCGATACTTCCGCCTTTGTCGAAGCATGTCCGGTATGTGCTCGTAGTAAGACCACTCATGGATCCCCTGCGGGACTATTAGTTCCCTTAGAAATCCCCGCTGAACCATGGTCGCACATATCCATGGATTTTATTGTTGATCTTCCTCCATCACAGGGGAATTCTGTAATTTGGGTGGTGGTGGATCGCTTCAGTAAAATGGCACACTTTATTCCTTTGATAAAACTTCCGTCGGCACCAGATTTAGTACAGCTATTCATTAAGCATGTTTTTCGCCTCCATGGTTTACCACAGAATATTGTCTCGGATCGAGGAGTTCAGTTTGTATCTCGTTTTTGGAAAGCTTTCTGCAATCGTTTAGGTATTAAAGTGTCGCTCTCTACCGCCTATCACCCGCAGTCTAATGGACAGACCGAACGGGTAAATCAATGTTTAGAACAATATCTACGCTGTTTCGTCTCCGATCGCCAAGAACAGTGGGCGGAATTCATCGAATTTGCAGAATTCGCCTTTAACAATGCGCCGAGTGAATCTACTAGGTTTTCGCCTTTTTTTTGTAATTACGGCAGAAATCCTAAGGCATCATCTTTTTCTGGTCCTTCCTCCAACTTGCCGGCCTTGGAGGAATGGCTACGAGAAAGAACAAAGGTGTGGGCTGAGATACAGACTAACTTAAAGAAAGCCTCTAGAACTCATAAAATCTTTGCGGACCGACATAGGTCGCTAGAACCACCATTTCAGGTGGGTGATTTGGTCTGGGTCTCTACTAGAAATATTGCCCTTCGGCAACCCTCGTCCAAGCTAGGGCCTAAATTTATCGGTCCGTTTCCTATTATTGATAAACTAAGCGACGTTACCTTTAAGGTCAAGTTACCTTCATCCATGAGAATTCCGTCATCCTTTCATGTTTCTTTGTTAAAATCTGCCAAAAATATTCAGGTGTCGTCTCCTCCTCCGATCATAGTGGAAGATGGGCCTGAATATGAGATTAATAGAATACTCGACGCTCGGGTGCTTCATAACTCTTTACAGTATTTAATAGATTGGAAGGGGTTTGGTCCAGAGGAAAGGTGTTGGGTACCGGCCAAGGATGTCCATGCCAAAACCCTTATTAATAGGTTTCACCGGGAAAATCCGGATAAGCCTGGTAAGGGTCCAGAGGCCCCTCGTGAAGGGGGGGGTAGTGTCACGGCCACCTCCTTACCTAACCTTCGTTCCCCCGCCGACTCCTCTCGGCGGGCTGCACGTCCGTTGCAGCCGGCGGCGGGTCGGCGTCGCTCCTGCCCGCCCGCCGCTCGGCTGTCACGAGCAGCCGCTCAGGCGGCTTCCGGCCCTGCAGCGTCGGGAGCGGCCGCGCCGCTCTCTGTGCGGCGCGCTCCCGGCGCGCGTCTCCACACGCGCGCGCGTGCTCGTCTCTCCACTGTCTATGCCCTCCGGCGGCGCTGCGCACAGCGCACCCGCCGGAGGTGATTGTATTAATTATTTTGAGCCCTGGCCAATAAAGGGCATGCCCCCAAACACCTGCCTCCTTACATCTAGTTGGGCCAATGAGCCCGTACTATTCATTACTTGCCCTATCACAGTGTCCCTATTCAAACTGGGCAATCAGCCCGGAGATCCCAGTTTCCCCCAATCCCTGCACTCCTCCCTTCAGCCTATCCAGTCAGCTCCCTCCGTATATAGGTGTATACCCTGCAGTTGATCATTGCCCGTTATAGCGTGCTACTGGGTGCGATTTGGATTGCTCTCTCCTTGTGATTTTGCCTTGTTCTCGACCATCCCTGATTGCCGCCTGGACCGACCTTGCTTGCCCCTTGACTACGATTCTGCCTGCTCCTTTTGTACCGCGAACTTCTGACCTCCCGTTGTGACCTTTGGCTTGCCCCTGACCATTCTTCCGTCTAACCCTTCTGTACCGTGCCTCCTCGGATTGACCACCCGTGTATGACCCCTGTCCGTTTTCACTACTCAGTCTTGTCCTTGGATTCATCTACCTTCCCCTGCATAAATCAGCATCCTTTGTGCTAATAAGACCTGGGGGCAACCGTGTCCGGTGAGGCGTGTCTAGCGTCCCGGCAAACGGGGGCTTACTATAGGTGAAGAAAGCAGCGGAGATTGGGGGTTGCTGGTTTATTGGAAGGTGGGTGTCTCCGGGACCTGACACCAAGCTTGGCTGCTGTGGGATCCTCTGAATAAATCTCCCAGAGGACCTGTGGGATTAATCTCTTCCAGGTGCCCCCAAGTACGGAGGAGTCTCTGCAGCAAGCCCTGGGGTGGATTTAACCTGCTGGAGGGTGATAGCAGTTGGCCCCCACTGGATCTGCCACCTAGTCCTGCGTCGGTACTGCCAGGAGTAAAGGCAAACCTACTCAGGCTGCTGTGTGCTGCATCTGCATATGTCCCCCCTGGTGTTTGTGATTCTCAGCGCCTCCTGCACCATCCTTCGCTCCTGGGGTTCTAATAGCCTGGTCTCTGGCTCTCCCCCTCTTTTCTGAGTCATCAGCAGGGTCCATCCTCCCAGACCCCCCGCTCACCTCCAGAACCGCCATGTTGCGGTGTGGTGTGGGACTCCGGTCGCCTCTTCCTCCTTCTGACTGCCCCAGAGATGGGCTCCTTCATCTCAGAGGCAGCTCCACGGAGCTCTCAGGGAGGCTGCATGACCCGGCCGTTCCCCCCCCGCACGCGAGCTGTCGCTTCTGTCGCCGCCGCTCCACCTGTGCTGAGTGTCGGGTGGCGCGGTCTACCAGGCTGAGATGCTGCCTGGCCCACGTGTGCGGCCGCTGCCATCTTGCGCCCGTCCTCTCCACCGACTAGACCTATGCTCTGACTCGTCGGGGCAGCCTCACGCTGCGGATCTTCTTGCCTCGCGTCTTCTCTCCCCGCCGAGCTGTCAAGCGCCGCAGGTGCGAGGTCTTCCCCGCTGTCAGAAGTGGATGTTGAGGGCAGAGACACCATCTCCGCTGCCTCCCCACGAGTGTCGCCAGCCTTGCTTCTCCCCGTGCTCAGCCAGGTACCAATCTCTCTTCTCCTCCTCTCCTTATTGCGCTGCTTCTTCCCTGCCATTCCACTCTGATTCTGCTCGCCAGATGTCTGTTTTAGCTGGTTTAATCGCCTGTTGGCCTCCGGAGCTCAGGTCACTGTTTTAAAAGAGCCCAACAAGCTGCTAACGGGTCACCATAACACTGAAACAGCAGTTCAGCAGCCAAATAAAAAAAAACCAAAATGGATCTTCTGAACTGGTAAGTGCTGGAGACCCATTATGCAGAAGCCCCTTAAAGCGGAACAAAACTCAGTAAATTGACTTTCCAAGGTTTTGTACCGTGCCCCCGGGGCATTCCATTTCAGGAAACCCCCCAGTTCGTCTGGTAAAACTCACCTCTTCTTGCTCGGACTCTCGTCTAATCAAAGCCCTTTGCAGTGTTTACTTCCTTTTTTGCAAAGAGCTCTGATTGAATTCAATAGGTCACACACGCTGCCGCACCTCCCATATCCTTAGCAGCACGTTGCGCTCCTGCCCCAGCTTATCTGAAAGCTACCTATTGAAAACAATCAGAGCGCTCTGATTGGATGAGAGCTTGTGTATGCGTCGTTGGATCATGGAAAGGTGAGTTATTACTGGCGACTAGGTGGGTTTTACACAGTGGGGCATTCTGGGAAAAGCCAGCGAACAGCCCTGGAATCCCACTCCAGACCGGCTGCTGGTGATTCATTCAACAGGCAAATAAGAAAACAAAAGGGTACTTACATTTTGTCCCACGCAGCTGATCAGTGCTAGTCTGGGAAACAGTAACTTACCTGATCCCTGGATCCAAACCGGTGCATCCTGCGCCATCCGGGACCTGGGCGGATGGCGAGTTGCGTTTGCATCCTGCCACCAGTAAAAGATTGCTGCCAAGCCCTCTCTATTCATTGCAATGGAGGTAGTATGCCGAGGCCTGACACACCGCCCTCAGTTGTAGTGAATGGAAATTGGCCGCACCCCTGTGACTGATGGCAGGAATAGGGCCCAGCTTGCAAGCACTGGTGAATAGAGGCCAGGTCCTAGGGCATCGTGGGAAGCAAGGGATGCAGCGCAGGCTCAGATCCAGTGATCAGGTGAGTTACTGCTCACTGGACTAGGAATTATCAGCTGCGCGCGACAAAAGGCAATTATACTTTTATTTGCCTGTTGACTTGAAGGGGCGCATGCATAATGGGTCTTCAGTACTTACCAGTTCAGAAAATCAATCGACTGTGTGCAGAGAGGGGAATACCAAGAATGCTGTGTAATGCATCAGAGTGAAGGACACAGACGCAGGTAACTATGTCTTACTGTGCTTACTGTGGAATGTACCCCCCCCCCCCCCCCCCCCCCCGCTTCCTAGTTGTATCAGTCACTCCACTGATTGAATTTGTCCTCCGCATTTAACCCATCTGTGCAGTGAGTGTACACATGGCCAGATTGTTGGGCTGCCCTATTTTCAGTGCCCGGGGAGCAGTTGGGGGGTTAGGGGCCTTTCTCAAGAGTACTTCAGTCATGGTCGGGAATCAGACCTGAAATTCTCCGGTCACAAGACCGCTTCCTTACTTTTTCGCCATGACTAGGTTGCCAGGGACCTTGCTTCTATCGCTCCCACGCCTCTGATTCGTGTCATGTGACACAGCTCATATTGACCTTGTAGCATTTAGGCCGCACCTTATCAGTCCAGGGTCAGCAGAGAGGGGGTTTTGCCCAAATATTTGCTGGACTGTGTCTTTAGTATAACTATGATGTAATATTAATATTTAGTGATGTTATATACAAAGCAAAGAGACTCTTTTAGCTTGTCTGGGACTCCTGGAAGTCACGGTTGTTCCAGTAAATGGGCGGCTTCCTCCGTCTGGTTTATGTGAGGACATTGCTGTAGAGCAGTCAAACTGTCAGCCAAAGCACACACCCGGCACCCGGCTTGCCCCTGGCCGGTCCACACACTTCACCCTTTGTTGCCCGTCCAATTTGTAGAGTGTAGAGCAAACACGGCACAGGCCTGGCTCACACATACATTTGGTTTTATAAGGCACAATGCTCTGCAGACCTTCCTCTGCTGACATTCTGGAGCCATTCAGCATCCCGGCTCAGATGTCATTTTAATGGCAAAGGCTTCCCAGGTTTTCCAGGCTTCTAGGAAGAAGAAAAAAACGTCCTGGTTGCCACACCTCCTCTGGAATTTTATAGCACAGCCATGTACCGCAGTGACATACTGAGAGACGTTCACCTTTAATTAGATTGATCTGTTCTTGTTCAATTTTGAAAGGCTTCTGTAAAAGTTAAATGATCTCTGAGGAAGCTCTTAACAGTGGCAAAACATGGCTAAATATGAGACAGCTGCTTGTGGGATTGATCACCTGGGCTATTCTTTGGCTGTATGTCTGCCTGCACATGGGGAGGTCTCTGTAGTAGTTTATATGGTTCAACAGTCTCTGAAGAAAACCTAAATCCTGAAAATGATATCTAAGGAAGCTCTGAACAGGGGTGAAATTGCTTGTGGGAATGATGTCCTGGATGAACCTTTTGCTGTACTCACCTTTTCTTTCCCGCAGCCGATCTGTCCTAGTCTGAGTTACCTGTTTGCCCAGCACCAACTGGTGACCTCCATCTCAAATGGCTGTCACTTGCCTCATCTCAGTGATTTTAGCACGCCAACGCTATTCATTCAATGGAGTGGGCATGGACAGTCACTGTGATTTACTTGTGGGTCAGAGTTGATTGTCTCATTGCTCGCCAGTGACCGCTTTCTTGATCTCGGGACTCTATATGTTTTAAACTACTGGACTAGGACTAATAAGCTGTGGTTGAAGAATAAGGTGTGTGTTTTTGCCTGGTCAGGGACTTTAAAGTGGGCCAATCACGGTGCGGGCCGGCCCTGGAGTGTAAAAGACTCCAGTGCTGGCTGGCTAGGTGCCCCAAATCGGAAAGCCCCTAAATCGCATGCAAACTCCTTAAATTTTCTCTGCAGCTTTTCACACTCCTATGCCCAGCCATTGAAATGGGCAGGGAAACCAGGGATGTGGCAGCCACCGCACCCTATGCCGCCACTAAGTCCAAACCTACGGCTTTATGCCGTGCATTAGTATACATAGCATAAAGCGCTGATTGGACAAGAGCTCGCACATGCATTGTGGGAATGGCAGAGAGGTTAGTTGGGTGGGCGATCTGGGGGGTTTCACACAGCATGGCATGCCAAATTGGGATGCCCCCAGGGCAGGGACCAATCACCAGCATAGTGAAAATCCTGGTGATTGGTCCAATTAGTTGAGGGTCAATCCGTTTTGGCTTGTCTGAACTGGGTTTAATTCTTAACCCTTTAAGTGCCAAGCACGTGAATTTTACGTGGTTGTCTCTTCATCACTTAAGTGCCAGCCACATAAAATGTACGTGCCTGAAATTTACCTCTGCTAGCGGGCAAAGAAATAAAAAAAAACACTCACCTGACCCCTCGTTGGATCCGGCCGGGTCTCCTCTTTAATTTGGTGCCATCCGTTCCCCTGTGGGGGGTCGGATGGCTCCAGGAGAGCCCCCGGAATAGGCCCCCCCCCCCCCCGCTTCGGCAGCAGCAGCTGCTAACAGTAAAAAAAAAAATGACATTTACTTATCTGAGGCCGCGCTGCCTCCCGACAGGTCTCCTCTTCACTGGGGGGGCCTCCGATCGCCCCCCCCCAGCCTCTTCCGTGGCGAGGAGAGGGCAGAAAACACTCTCCCCCACCACTTCCTGCATCGGGGCGGGGCCGGTGACATCACGGTGATGTCACCAGCAGCCGGCCTCTTAAGACCGGCACCCGAGACAAAGAATCTGTCTGCTCGGGTGCTTGGAGGAGAGAGCTGGGGAGGAGGAGAGGGCCTCCGATCACCCCCCCCCCCCCCA
Source organism: Gastrophryne carolinensis (assembly GCA_027917425.1). Lineage (NCBI taxonomy): Eukaryota > Metazoa > Chordata > Amphibia > Anura > Microhylidae > Gastrophryne > Gastrophryne carolinensis. The sequence continues at coordinate 496,885,260 of CM051235.1, forward strand.
GCCTCTTCCGTGGCGAGGAGAGGGCAGAAAACGCTCTCCCTCACCACTTCCTGCATCGGGGGCGGGGCCGATGATGTCACCAGCAGCCGGCCTCTTAAGACCGGCACCCGAGACAAAGAATCTGTCTTCTCGGGTGCTTGGAGGAGAGAGCTGGGGAAGAGGAGAGGGCTGAGATCGCCCCCCCCAGGCTCTCTCCTCCAAACACCCGAGCAGACTGTCAGCTGTCATCGCAGATCGCCGGGGGACAGAGGATCTGAGGTGAGTAAAGTAAAAAAAATAATAATAAATGTAATTTTTTTTCTCATGTGTCAGTGTGTTTATTTTTACATTTAACCCCTTGTGAACTGGTCCATGAGACCCCTTATACCAGTTCACAAGGAGGAGGCTGGCAAGTCACCCTAGGCACCCCCATTACCTGCCTCCCCAAAGCCGGGGGGGGGGCAGAAGAGCTCGGGCCCACATAGGCTATGTGGGCTTGTAGGCTGCAGGGTGGGGGGGCCACAAAAGCTGGTCCCCCCACTCTGTTCCTACAAGCCCCCATAGCTGGTCCCGGCTGGTAATGCTGGGTAAGGGGGAGCCCATTTCATTTTTTGGGGGGGATTTTTAGGGGTTTTAACCCTTAAAATTGCAAAAAAAAATGGGGTCCCCCCCCCCCTGGGAGGGGGGACCCTATGTCATTTTTTTTTTAAATTAAGCCCTTATGTTCTGTCGCCCAGCAGCTATAAAAGGCTTCCAGCTGCAGCAGGAGAGCTGAAGCCAGATTGGTCAGCGTGGGACACAGGAATGGATGGGAGGTAAGTATTAAAAAGTATTAAAAAAATAAATAAATAAAATATTTTTTCTGCTTGTTTCTGTGTTTTTTTTTACACTTAACCCCTTATGAACTGGTAAGGGATCCATACCAGTTCACAAGGCTAGGGGGCTGGCAAGTCACCTGCGGCTAGCGGGTGATTTGCTGTTAACCCCCGGCACCCCAATTACCTGCCTCCCCAAAGCCCAGGGGGGGGGCAGAAGAGCCCGGGCCATGGCTATGTGGGCTTGTAGCCTGGCCCCCTTGCACCCTGTTCTACAAGCCCCCATAGCTGGTCCAGGGCTGGTTATGATGGGTAAGGGGGACCCCATATAATTTTTTGGGGGAGTTTTAAGGGTTTTTAACCCTTAAAATTCCACAAAAAATGGGTCCCCAACCCCACCCCAGGAGGGACGACCCTTTGTCATTTTTTTTTAAATTAACCCCTTATGTTTATAGTGTGGAAAGTAGTATTTTATTTGTAAATGTTGTAAAGTGCTATTTTCAGTTTAGGGGGTCTCCTGGGCAAGAATGGGGGGGCTACCAATACATATGTGGTACCGTTGTAATTGGGAGAAATTGGGCTTTCACATGCAATATGGTTTTCTCTAATAAAGTAAATGTTTTATTTAAAATAAAGGAGACAATTGTCTAAAAAATATTTATTTTTTTATTTTTTACACAAAAATATTTAAAAAACTGTAGAAAAATAACAACCAAGACATTTCATGTTAAAGACTAAACTCTGCTGCATTATATATATCTATAATTTTCCTGGAAATTCTGGCAAAAATCACGGTTAAAAATGGCGCAGAATGGGGAAAAATGACCTGTCAACAGAGGGTGACAAAACTTCAAGTGGGCTGGCAATTAAAAGAGTTAATAGTACCTATGCATGTTGGGTATGGTTCAGCTCGGGGGACCTTGCACTTTCAGATATAGCTTGTTTTTTCTTGTATGCATATTTATATTTTAGGAAAACATGTTATTTATTCATTTTTTTTATTCCTTTTTTTTAGGGAAACCCTGTGCAACCTAAGAATTCTTCGAGGGATTACTTCCAGAAAGGTGAGCCTACTACAACAAGCTGTGTACTCTTAGAAAGCTTAACATGTGTACTTTCAGGGAATATATGGTTTATCGGGGATATTCCAAATGTCTGCAGAGCTGAAATGTTCAAGTAAAATTTCTGTTACGCACATGCTTTACTTTGTGGTGTTTGCCAACTCTTCCCTTGACAGTACCTATGCATGTTGGGTATCGTTCTGTTCGGGGCATGTTGCTTTTTGAGATTTTACTTTTTATTTCTTGTTTGCATATAGTTTTTTTGGGAAAATGTGGCTTGATTCTTCCGTTTTATTCTTTTTTAGGGAAACTTTGTGCAACCAAAGAATACATTGAAGGATTACTTCCAGAAAACTAAGCCCACATAAACAAGCTTGGTACGCCTAGAAGGCTTGAGGCGTGTACTTCCAGAGAATATATAGTTTGTTGGGGGGTATTTCAAATGTAAATGGTTGTTTTTCTGGAAAAACTGCAAGGTGCGCATAGCGCAGTTGTATTTTATCTGAAAATCTCCTAAAGCTCTGTTTCAGTTTGGAGGAGTCTCCTGGGCAGAAAGGGGTGTCTACCTATACATATGTGGTACCGCTGTGACCGGGAGAAATTGGGGTTATGCACGCAATACAATTTTATTGACAAACTTACATTTTTTATTACAAAAAAACACTACAGATTGCAAAAAATAGATTTTTTTTTGCACATATTTCACCAAAAAGTATTGAAAATACACTAAAAAAGGCCAAACAAGACATTTCATGTTGAAGCTCAGACTCTATTGAAAAAAACAATATATAATTTTCCTGGGAAATCCCTGGAAATCCTTTCAAAAATCACAGTTGAGCATGTGTAGCACAAAATAGTGAAACATGGTCTGGCAACAGAGGGTGACAAAAGCTGCAGGTAGGCTGGCACTTAAAGGGTTAAAGGAGACCTAAACCCTCAAGGGTAACTGTTTCAAGAAGGATTCAAGTCCACAGGTGCCCTAAAAAAGCTTTTCCCACTGCCCCCTGCCCAGACATATACAGTAGACACAGCGCCTTTCTGCAATATGCTGTTGTTTTCAGGTCCCATGTTGGATGGAGAACCACCGGGCAGCTATTAGGGGTAGGTGTGTATCCATGTGTACCTGGATTCTCTTTGGAGTTGCCAGGAAGCATTTGGACCTAGTTTGATAAAAAAGATTTATAGCTAAGGCATCATTAATATAAACCCTACGCCCTTATTGCCAGGCTGTGTTATCAACTTTCCTGTTACAAACCTTTATTAAAGCAAGGACTTTTAAGGATGGTAGACTTTGCAGGAGGTCCTCTTTAACTATTTTATGTCTTCTGTCTAGGTGCACCAAGGAGTTAAGGGCATGGTGACCGATGAGAATAACAACGGTATAGCTAACGCAGTCATCTCAGTGGCCACTATCAACCATAATATATTCTCTGGTAAGTGTGGTAACACTTGCGTGGTAACACTTTCCTCTATGAATTTAGGTCACCCTGATCCAAACCCCACATAATTGCAGATGCAGGGTTCAGCTGACCTGAGGAGCTGATTATTTCAGCCAAAACCTTTAGTTGTGGTAATAATAGGAAACAATTAAACCCCAGTAAAGAACATCTAAGCTTACTTTCCAGTCTTTACCAACCAATCAGAAAATAGATTGGTGTCTGTGGGACCAGACCAGACAACCCTGGGTCTAGAAATTAAAAGAATCCATGGTTGAGTTACAGCTTAGCCTTGAGGCATCCCAAATCAACGTGAAACTCCCCAGCTGTATTTACCTACCAGCAGCCAAGTCTGCATGGTGCAGTGACTGGGTCGATTTAATTATACGACCAGAGGCAGCGGATGCCCACAAGAAGTGGACCAAAATCCAGGGGGAGGAGGGGAAGTAAAATCCTGGATTTCTTTAAAAGTAAAGCTTATGCTAACACATTATATGCTATAATTACAAATGGCAATCCAATCGGAATTGTTCAGAAAAAAATTAAGCACCAGAACAGCAAATACTCATTAAGAGTTTTGTGCATGTGCCACTGTTTTTGTGGACCAGGTGTGTGGTTTGTTTTAAAATTTTAGTGGGAATTCAATTAGTAATACTATTACTTATTATTATTACTTGGTTGTTTTTGTTGTTCATATTACTGTTTTATTTGTAGGTGAAGAGGGAGATTACTTCCGTCTACTGCTACCCAACACCTACACCATAACTGCTTCAGCAGCGGGCTACTATCCAAAGAATGCAGTGGTCACAGTTGTGCAAGACGTAGTGACGTTGGTAAGTGAAGTCGGGCTCTGGCAGCTTGGGGCAGTGCCAAGGGACAGAGGCAGAATAGGCACCTGTCTTTGGCTCGCTACATGATGGAGCACTAAGCACAGTATCTCTGATTAAAAGAAAAGTCTGCTTCCCCCTCTTTTTTAAATCAAGTCTTAGCTAAGGCATGACGAAAAAGTATGAGGGTCCCCATCTTACCTGTCGGAGCTGCGACTGCTTAGCCCACACTGTCATCTTTTACATAGAAACTGCTGCTTCACATCCTGTTGAGTCATGTCTGTGGAAACTGGACAGTTTTGCCATCCAGTTTATCTTCCCTCTGTCACTACTCAATCTTCTCTAATCTCAATCAATAGTCTAGATTCTCTTAAAGCATGCCTTCAGCATAATTTAATGAAAAACCCAAACCCTTAATAACTATTCCCTTGCATCTAAAATTTAATTTAATATATATATATATATATATATATATATATATATATATATATATATGTTTTGAGTTGCCTACTTATTATTCTTTTCCCTACTGGGCTGCATCTCTGTTCAGGACTCCAGGATAGGTCGCCATCTTGCCTCAGAAGCTATATTTCTTGTTTCTTTCCAGCATCATGTGCTGAGGGGAGAAGGGGACAAGTGCAGGGGGATGAGTTATAGCTGTGCTCTGCACAGACAGAGCAGAGAGCTGGGGACAGAACGGGACAACAATCCCAGAGACCAGAGCAACATAGAAGACATTTCCTTTCTGCAGGCAGTTTGAGACTCCATGGGCCATCATCCTGGACATTTAAAGGGTCATAAATTGCACTAGGTGCAGGTAGGAGGATTTTTAATGTGGGCAATCTGTATATACAGGGTGGGGGAAACATAAAAGATCTTATTGAGGATAAAAGTCCAGAGGAAGTAAAGTCAGCTAATACTTTTCTTCCTCTTTACTGTGTCTCAACACAGGATGATGCTGCTGCAAAAGGCAAGTTACAACATGGTGGGGAACTTCTGCCTCGGTTGGGCATATTGCGCTTATATGTGCTTATTTTCTCTCCGCAGCTAAACTTTCAGCTGGAAAAACAGAAGTTGATCAACTCCAATGAGAAGATGCTATCCCGCAATCTCAACTCCAAGAACCACATCAGGAAGGTGGTTCCGCGGGCGGCGGAGCGGAAAGGGAGGAAATCACAGAGGGGGGCGACGGTTTGACAGTTCACACTTGCCTCTGCTGTTGAGGGTCTGTCAATAAGCATCTAAATTAAATGGACTTAATGGTGCCAGTAGACAAATGATAAGCATATAAAGGAAAGTATTATGCAGTATAAAGGTAAGTAGTGTTGCCTATATAAATCCAAAGAATTGTTAAAGGATTCGTGTCTTTCCATTCTGTCATTGGACCAGCGGACTTCCTGTTTGCACAGAATCGCTACCTGATTAGTGTCTGCCTGGCAGCAGCCATCTTTTTGTTGCTCAGAGACCAGCTGGACTAAGAGGCTCATAAATGGAATGTTGGGGCCATTACCTTTAGGACATGTCTGGGTGCTTCCTTAAGACATGTGATTAGTGATTGGCTCTTTCTATGTTAACCAATCAGACTAAAGCAGACCAACACCCTTGGGACCAATAATTGGAAGTTTCTCCTTATGGGACAGGCTTCCCTGTGGCAGCCTAGAGCCCCCCTTTTTGGCTTACACACTGCATCTGTGTTTCGGAAGCTGCAGCACACACCGCCAGATCCCATTGTTTCCCCAATAAATGATGATGTGGCTTCTGCCTATTCAGCACACCTGGTGCTACATGTATCGAGTAGGGGAAGAGGCATTCTGATCTGCCAGTGGGAAGCCTGCCCCATAAAGTGATCCTGTACAATAAAGCGCCCACCTTTTCTTGGGACCGCCTGGCCTTCAATGCTGTCCTATGGACACTGCTCAGCCCAAATGAAACAGATGGGATCATGTCACAAAGAAGTGGGCGTGGCCATGCTCAAAAGAGGCGTGAGCTGGCTGGACACTATTCAAATTATGTTATAAATCAGTTGCAATGACAGGTCTTCTTTAATCTCTCTACAGTCCAGAACACTTCTGGTTTTGCACATGCTGAGTTTGTTCCAGCATGGAGGAAGCTGCTAATTAGTAGCAGCTGTGTTTCTCAGCTCAGTTCACTTAAAGGACCTAGAGGAATTGTGTCCCTCTGTGTACAAAGCTCATATCCGCACATAACAGTTGTCCACAATGTGGCATTACTTATGTTCAGACTGGTGGGGACAGCCCACCAATGGAATTACATCTTTGATGATAGACAAGTGCCTTTATCTGCTTTATGTATTGTGTATTGTTACCCACAGTGCAGCAAGTGTGGGATTCATTGAATTGTCTCCATTCTATTGTCTTGTACTTTATTTGTATCCTGTTGTCATGTCCTATAGAAACAATCCACCACAACCCTTTCACTCACAGAAATATTGCAAAATAAATACAATGATATTGTTTTTTATTGGTTTGTTGTATCAATGTATATATATTATTTCTATTATGACTTGTCAGATTTAAGAGTGGTGCTGGCATATGAAGCCCATTTCATATTGCTGGGATGGAAATATGGGGACCTGCACACAGAATGGGCCTTCTGCACCAGTGATGTCTGGTCACCATGACGCCCATGGCTTTTTTTGTTAAACACTCTAACCGCAGACAAACGGCAACGCAAAGTGAGGCTATAGCTCCCCAATGGGATCATAGACAAGAGAAGCATTATAGCCGCTTTAACTCCTACTGGACAAAATGGAGCATAAGTAACAAGGTCTGACCCCTGTTTACCTTTATGCTGCCTTGATTCTAGCACACTGCAGCATCACACGCTAGTGATTATATTGGTAAAGGTATATCTGTTGCCTTTGTGTACAGCTGTTTCCAAGTCCCTTTTCAGACAACACTTGGTGAGTAAATGATAAGTATCTTTGTTGCTGGGCTTACCAGCAGCTTGGGGTGAGAGCGTTAAAGCAGACCTAAACCCTCCCTGACAACTATGAGGGAGGGTCGTGGACTATTCTATCAACGTTAAAGCGTAACAAAACCTGGGGTTTTGACTATCCTGGATTTTGTTCCTTGCCACCGGGGTCATCCCAAATTGGGTTGCCCGGCTGTGTGAAACTTCCCAGAACACTCATAGAAAATGAACTTTCGCCACTGCGGCGCATGCATGTGCTTTTGTCCAATCAAAACCATTTGCCGTGCATATGTAATGCTTGGCAAATGGCCCTGTTTACATACAGGGCTTCAGCAAAAGGAATAAGAGCGTCCGCATGCCCTTCAGAGCATGCACTCCTATCCCTAGCCTATCTGAATGGCTGGGAGATGTAGTGCACGCACAGCCAAAAAAATGCGGAGATGCAGCTGCCGTTGCTTACATCAGCGAGAGAGCCAGGAAGGGAGGTGAGTGTTGCAAGGAATCCCACAGTGGAATATCCACATTTGGTTTTGTTCTACTTTAAAGCTGATCTACATGCTCCCTAGCAACATTATTCTAGTGAGGGACCTTGTTCACTGGGATGCTAAAGCAACCCATCTGTCATACCATCAGTGAGCGCTGCATGCGTGAGATACCTTTACTCCATAGAACACCATAAGATGGGAGACAGGAAACAGCTGCCCCCCACACCACTTCCAATAGGAGATATTCTTACTACAGTCTGCAGCTATTTCATATTTTCATACAGAACGCCATGTTCAATTTTGGCTTCCTAGGCATTTTTTGCATCGCAAATCAGAATGCCAGGGGGACTGTTAAAATGGACCTTCATGTCTGCTTTGAAAAGTAGCAACCACCGGCCTAGAGTCTATAAAATTCTAGGGCTGGTGGTCTCCCTCTGTGTTGGGCATTCGTTCCCAACATTCTATCGGACAGAAGCACACACCAGCAGCAGGCCTGTCTGAATGGCTCGGGCAGGTACGCACAACCAGAGGGAAACGGTCACAGGCATGCTTGCCACTATCATTTCAGTTAATATGCACGCCATAGAAGGCTGATTGATGGAGAACGCGGACAGGCACCGTGGCATGGCTGGCGAAGTAAACGTTTTACACAGCATGGCTTCCTGATTTAAAAAGAGAAATACTGAAAAGGATTATGTTCCTCTTTAGGGGTCCCAGGACCCTTCCAGGGACAGAGTTGCCAGGGAGGATATTGGTCAACTTTAAAGCGGACCTACTCCCTCATTAAGACAAACATAGGTAAGTCCATCTAACCTCTAATGCAGGGGTACTCAACCACTTCTTGTAAAGATCCATTTACAGGCATCCGGTGAGAGATGAAGGGGTGGACTAGGGCCTAAAATGTTACTGGCCTTGGTAACAAGGATGGATAGATAGAGCTCGGGGGAGAGGAATGAATGGGAGAGAAGCTGTAAGGAAGAGGGATGGATAGACAGAACAGGAAGGGGAAGGGAGGGATGGAGAGAGAGCTGGGAGATGGTATGGATGGACAGAACTAGAGGGGCAGGAATGGATGGGGCAGAGAGACTGGGCTAGATAGGGCAGAGCTGAGGGGACAGGGATGGATGGGACAAAGCTGGAAAGGACAGGAATGGGGGTGGCAAAGCTGGGGGGGGGGTAGGGAAGGATGGGGCAAAGCTGGGGGGACAGGGATGGATTGGGCTGAGTGGGGAGGACAGGGATGGATGGCGCAGAGATGGCGGGACAGGGATGGATGGCGCAGAGATGGCGGGACAGGGATGGATGGGGCTGAGATGGTGGGACAGAGATGGATGGTGCAGAGATGGCGGGACAGGGATGGATGGGGCTGAGATGGCGGGACAGGGATGAATGGTGCAGAGATGGCGGGACAGGGATGAATGGTGCAGAGATGGCGGGACAGGGATAGATGGGGCTGAGATGGCGGGACAGGGATAGATGGGGCTGAGATGGTGGGACAGGGATGGATGGTGCAGAGATGGCGGGACAGGGATAGATGGGGCTGAGATGGCGGGACAGGGATGAATGGTGCAGAGATGGCGGGACAGGGATGAATGGTGCAGAGATGGCGGGACAGGGATGAATGGTGCAGAGATGGCGGGACAGGGATGAATGGTGCTGAGATGGCGGGACAGGGATGGATGGGGCTGAGATGGTGGGACAGGGATAGATGGGGCTGAGATGGCGGGACAGGGATGGATGGTGCAGAGATGGCGGGACAGGGATGGATGGGGCTGAGATGGCGGGACAGGGATGGATGGGGCTGAGATGGTGGGACAGGGATGGATGGGGCTGAGATGGCGGGACAGGGATGGATGGGGCTGAGATGGTGGGACAGGGATAGATGGGGCTGAGATGGTGGGACAGGGATAGATGGGGCTGAGATGGCGGGACAGGGATGGATGGGGCTGAGATGGTGGGACAGGGATGGATGGGGCTGAGATGGCGGGACAGGGATAGATGGGGCTGAGATGGCGGGACAGGGATGGATGGGGCTGAGATGGCGGGACAGGGATGGATGGGGCTGAGATGGTGGGACAGGGATGGATGGGGCTGAGATGGCGGGACAGGGATAGATGGGGCTGAGATGGCGGGACAGGGATGGATGGGGCTGAGATGGCGGGACAGGGATGAATGGTGCTGAGATGGCGGGACAGGGATGGATGGGGCTGAGATGGCGGGACAGGGATGAATGGTGCTGAGATGGCGGGACAGGGATAGATGGGGCTGAGATGGTGGGACAGGGATAGATGGGGCTGAGATGGTGGGACAGGGATGGATGGTGCAGAGATGGTGGGACAGGGATGGATGGGGCTGAGATGGTGGGACAGGGATGGATGGGGCTGAGATGGTGGGACAGGGATGAATGGTGCTGAGATGGCGGGACAGGGATTGATGGGGCTGAGATGGTGGGACAGGGATGGATGGTGCAGAGATGGTGGGACAGGGATGGATGGTGCAGAGATGGTGGGACAGGGATGGATGGTGCTGAGATGGCGGGACAGGGATTGATGGGGCTGAGATGGTGGGACAGGGATGGATGGTGCAGAGATGGTGGGACAGGGATGGATGGGGCTGAGATGGTGGGACAGGGATGGATGGTGCAGCGATGGTGGGACAGGGATGGATGGTGCAGAGATGGTGGGACAGGGATGGATGGGGCTGAGATGGTGGGACAGGGATGGATGGGGCTGAGATGGTGGGACAGGGATGAATGGTGCTGAGATGGCGGGACAGGGATTGATGGGGCTGAGATGGTGGGACAGGGATGGATGGGGCTGAGATGGTGGGACAGGGATGAATGGTGCTGAGATGGCGGGACAGGGATGGATGGTGCAGCGATGGTGGGACAGGGATGGATGGTGCAGAGATGGTGGGACAGGGATGGATGGGGCTGAGATGGTGGGACAGGGATGGATGGTGCAGCGATGGTGGGACAGGGATGGATGGTGCAGAGATGGTGGGACAGGGATGGATGGGGCTGAGATGGTGGGACAGGGATGGATGGGGCTGAGATGGTGGGACAGGGATGGATGGGGCTGAGATGGTGGGACAGGGATGAATGGTGCTGAGATGGCGGGACAGGGATTGATGGGGCTGAGATGGCGGGACAGGGATGAATGGTGCAGAGATGGTGGGACAGGGATGGATGGGGCTGAGATGGCGGGACAGGGATTGATGGGGCTGAGATGGCGGGACAGGGATGAATGGTGCAGAGATGGTGGGACAGGGATGGATGGGGCTGAGATGGCGGGACAGGGATAGATGGGGCTGAGATGGCGGGACAGGGATTGATGGGGCTGAGATGGTGGGACAGGGATGGATGGTGCAGAGATGGTGGGACAGGGATGGATGGGGCTGAGATGGCGGGACAGGGATAGATGGGGCTGAGATGGTGGGACAGGGATGGATGGGGCTGAGATGGCGGGACAGGGATAGATGGGGCTGAGATGGTGGGACAGGGATGGATGGGGCTGAGATGGTGGGACAGGGATGGATGGGGCTGAGATGGCGGGACAGGGATAGATGGGGCTGAGATGGCGGGACAGGGATAGATGGGGCTGAGATGGCGGGACAGGGATAGATGGGGCTGAGATGGCGGGACAGGGATAGATGGGGCTGAGATGGCGGGACAGGGATGGATGGGGCTGAGATGGCGGGAAAGGGATAGATGGGGCTGAGATGGCGGGACAGGGATAGATGGGGCTGAGATGGTGGGACAGGGATGGATGGGGCTGAGATGGCGGGACAGGGATAGATGGGGCTGAGATGGCGGGACAGGGATAGATGGGGCTGAGATGGTGGGACAGGGATAGATGGGGCTGAGATGGCGGGACAGGGATGGATGGCGCAGAGATGGCGGGACAGGGATGAATGGCGCTGAGATGGCGGGACAGGGATGGATGGGGCTGAGATGGCGGGACAGGGATAGATGGGGCTGAGATGGTGGGACAGGGATGGATGGTGCAGAGATGGCGGGACAGGGATGGATGGGGCTGAGATGGTGGGACAGGGATGGATGGTGCAGAGATGGCGGGACAGGGATGGATGGTGCAGAGATGGTGGGACAGGGATGGATGGTGCAGAGATGGTGGGACAGGGATGGATGGTGCAGAGATGGTGGGACAGGGATGGATGGTGCAGATATGGTGGGACAGGGATGGATGGTGCAGAGATGGTGGGACAGGGATAGATGGGGCTGAGATGGCGGGACAGGGATGGATGGTGCAGAGATGGCGGGACAGGGATGAATGGTGCTGAGATGGCGGGACAGGGATGGATGGGGCTGAGATGACGGGACAGGGATAGATGGGGCTGAGATGGCGGGACAGGGATGGATGGTGCAGAGATGGTGGGACAGGGATGGATGGGGCTGAGATGGCGGGACAGGGATGGATGGGGCTGAGATGGTGGGACAGGGATAGATGGGGCTGAGATGGTGGGACAGGGATGGATGGTGCAGAGATGGTGGGACAGGGATGGATGGGGCTGAGATGGTGGGACAGGGATAGATGGGGCTGAGATGGTGGGACAGGGATGGATGGGGCAGAGATGGTGGGACAGGGATGGATGGTGCAGAGATGGTGGGACAGGGATGGATGGTGCAGAGATGGTGGGACAGGGATGGATGGGGCTGAGATGGTGGGACAGGGATAGATGGGGCTGAGATGGTGGGACAGGGATGGATGGGGCAGAGATGGTGGGACAGGGATGGATGGTGCAGAGATGGTGGGACAGGGATGGATGGGGCTGAGATGGTGGGACAGGGATAGATGGGGCTGAGATGGTGGGACAGGGATGGATGGTGCAGAGATGGTGGGACAGGGATGGATGGTGCAGAGATGGTGGGACAGGGATAGATGGGGCTGAGATGGCGGGACAGGGATGAATGGTGCTGAGATGGCGGGACAGGGATGGATGGGGCTGAGATGACGGGACAGGGATAGATGGGGCTGAGATGGCGGGACAGGGATGGATGGTGCAGAGATGGCGGGACAGGGATGGATGGTGCAGAGATGGTGGGACAGGGATGGATGGGGCTGAGATGGTGGGACAGGGATAGATGGGGCTGAGATGGCGGGACAGGGATGGATGGTGCAGAGATGGTGGGACAGGGATGGATGGGGCTGAGATGGTGGGACAGGGATAGATGGGGCTGAGATGGCGGGACAGGGATGGATGGTGCAGAGATGGCGGGACAGGGATGGATGGGGCTGAGATGGTGGGACAGGGATAGATGGGGCTGAGATGGCGGGACAGGGATGGATGGTGCAGAGATGGTGGGACAGGGATGGATGGTGCAGAGATGGTGGGACAGGGATGGATGGGGCTGAGATGGTGGGACAGGGATAGATGGGGCTGAGATGGCGGGACAGGGATGGATGGTGCAGAGATGGCGGGACAGGGATGAATGGTGCTGAGATGGCGGGACAGGGATGGATGGTGCAGAGATGGCGGGACAGGGATGAATGGTGCAGAGATGGCGGGACAGGGATGAATGGTGCTGAGATGGCGGGACAGGGATGGATGGGGCTGAGATGGCGGGACAGGGATGGATGGGGCTGAGATGGCGGGACAGGGATGAATGGGGCTGAGATGGCGGGACAGGGATGGATGGTGCTGAGATGGCGGGACAGGGATGGATGGGGCTGAGATGGCGGGACAGGGATGGATGGGGCTGAGATGGCGGGACAGGGATGGATGGGGCTGAGATGGGGGGACAGGGATGAATGGTGCTGAGATGGCGGGACAGGGATGGATGGGGCTGAGATGATGGGACAGGGATGGATGGTGCAGAGATGGCGGGACAGGGATGAATGGTGCTGAGATGGCGGGACAGGGATGGATGGGGCTGAGATGGCGGGACAGGGATGGATGGGGCTGAGATGGCGGGACAGGGATGGATGGGGCTGAGATGGCGGGACAGGGATGGATGGGGCTGAGATGGCGGGACAGGGATGGATGGGGCTGAGATGGCGGGACAGGGATGAATGGTACAGGGATGGATGGGGCTGAGATGGCGGGACAGGGATGAATGGTACAGGGATGGATGGGGCTGAGATGGCGGGACAGGGATGAATGGTACAGGGATGGATGGGGCTGAGATGGTGGGACAGGGATGAATTGGGCAAAGAAACAGAGTAACAAAGTTTTTGTGTACACTACAATGCCACTTCCTGCCTGTGCAGTACTTCATATTGCAATGCTAGGTGCCAGGGAACAGAGTCATGACACTGGCAGGGAGACTAAGCACTGCATCTCTGATAAAGTAACGGGGGTAGGGCTGTCAGGGCAGTGGTCTAAAAATCGTGTGCCGAGGTCCGCATTTGGACCCCAGTCCGCCAGTTGAGTACCATTGCTCTAGTGTATTGTATATATGACATCTAGCAGTCGTTGTGGGGAAAAAAGGGGACAGTGTTGAATTATATTAGAACATTATTTATGGTCCGTGAAACTGTAAATCATGTAGAGAAAATAAATAAAAAACTGGTCATTTTGAATGTCCCTCTTTCACATCGGAGAAAGTTGTGTATGAGCTGGAGAGCTTGGCACATGTTAATGATTAACACTTGATTCTAGTCTCTAAGAGCCCCACTTGGGACATACAGTGCAATAGATAAATTGGGAGCAGGCTTACCTGAGGTTGCCCTAAACCTCAAGTGCAAGCCATGGGGTGGAAGGGTCAAAGATCTTGCAATACAGCCTAGACCCCACACTCCATGTGCTTGCACAAATTCAAAGGAAACAAAGGGGGGGTGGCAGCCGCTCAGACCATTTTATAACTAACCAGGGAGGTGCACATTAGCAGGGCAATTAGAATAAAAAAGTCTTAAAGGGGCCACAGCACTCAAACCAGTTAGCTTGCTGACCAACCTACAATCTGTCTCTAAACTAGGTTAAAAACAGGGGGCTCGGTCACACACATCTGCAGAAGTATGCTTAAGCTGCACCACCAGCGCCAAAGTGCCTCTGTGAGGTGCAGTCCTAACTCTAGTACTAATTCTAGTCTCTAAGAGCCCCATTTGGGACATACAATGCAATAGATAAATTGGGAGCAGGCTTGCCTGCTAATGTGCACCTCCCTGGTTAGTTATAAAATGGTCTGAGCGGCTGCCATCCCTCCTTTGTTTCTAATGATTAACACTTGAACCCTTGAATTGCCTGCTAAGCCCACTATATAAAAAGCCCCAACTTGGGTGCTGACTTTCCCTGGAAAGTCGGTTTCAGACACCAAAATTCCTCTGGATTTTTAACATAGAAGCTCCCTCCTTTCACATCCACAATTCCAGCTGCCGTTCTTCGGATCTCTCAGGAGGAATCTAGTGTATAATAAATGGAGGGGCTCTGGGAGGCTTCGGCTTGGAACAAGTAAATGGGAGTTTTTCAGCAGCCAGCCAAAAGTGCAGCAGTTACACAATTTACTCGTTACTCCGGGTCCCCTGTAATTATTCACAGTCGTGGTCAAGACATCATCCCAAACGTTGTTAGCTTGTCTTCCCCACGCAGGCACAGATTAACCCTGTCACTGCCGCAGACATGTTCAACATCTCCAAGCTAAGAACCGGAGGGAGGATTCTGCTCTGGGGAAGATCCATGGAGCAATAATGTGAACTGGTAAAGGGGTCTTAATAAGGAATTCCTTACTAGTCACTAAAAAATGGCATTAACAAGGGAGTAAAGTCACAAAAGACTTATTTTCCTAAGGGCATCAGCAATCCCCGTTACTTGGAACCCCTGTACTTGCCACTACCATGTTCCATTTCAGCCCTCGCCATGTCTGTTCCTTCCGGCCACATCCCCGCTCAACTCTAGCCATCCAGAATGGGCGGCACGGTCACGGCACTGCTGCCAGGTGGGTGTGGCTGGCGGCACCGCTTAGCCGTCCTCGTTGCTGAAGAGAGACGTGTGACAGCGAACGCGCTGATTGGCTGTGCGAGCCGCTCAGCCAATCAGAGCACTTGCTCTCGTCCTAGTCTGCGCTGTGGGAGTGGAAGGTGAGAGAAACGGGGCAACCTGGGGGGTACACACAGCAGGACATCCCAATTCGGGATGCCGCCGCAGAGAAGAACAACACACAGGAAAGTCAATTTCATGTGCGTTGTTCCTCTTTAAGTCACAGCCTGGGAGCTTCATGACATTGCGCAGCAGGGCTGTGTCTCTGCCCCAACCTGTGAGGAATTGCCGCAAACCAGTGGGCTTTATTTTAATGCCCAATTCAGACTTAGTAAAAAACTCACCTTTTCTACCCTGCAGCAGCTTCTTTCTTGTCCGGCACTCAGAAATGTGCCCGTTTATGAGTCATGCAGTGATCACGCGCCCCAGAATTTCTTGAAAGGCGTAAGGGAGATCTCTCCCCTAAACCTGTGTGTGCCACCAATACTGGTACAGTTGTCATGGAGGAACTCGCCTATGGATTTTAATTGTTTACTGCTAAAAGTAAAGCATTATTGAAAGTGTATATTTTGTGTACCAAAATGATGTTCTCAAGATGTTGAGCTTGTGTTTTATGGAAGCAGTTTTCATCTCATCTGTTGCTATTGGCAACTGTAGGCCAAGATCTATAAGAGATGAGAGCCCTGTACATACAGAACACTGTAGCAGTCATAGCAGTAGTGTTCTGTGTACTGAGCTTACTTCCATCTTCTTGTAGATCTTGGTGTATGGTTGCTAACAGTTGGGCTCTAACCAGTAACCACAATCATCTAGATTTAGCTCAGACCCTTCTGTACCTCAAAAAAACCCTCACAAAGTGTGGCCAAGCTTTAGTTTCCCTGGTAATTATAACCTTGTCTATACAAGAACCTGTGATTAGTGATTGCGAGCGGTCGAGAAGAGCATAATGGGTGAGTAAGCTTTGAAAATGACAGGTCATACGTTAACAATGTCATTACGCTGGTATGTTTCAGATGTTCTATGATCTGCCATAGATGTTCTGTAAGCTGTCATTGGCTGGCTACAGAGATCAGCATGCTGAAAAGATCGCTCATCACTTTGCTCTTTTCCCATAGAGACATCAAGAGGGGTGCCAGGTCCATTATTACTTTATCAGGGGCCACAAATGACACTGAAACAATTCTGGGTTAGCATCTGTTATGCTGGAGCTCTAATAGCTGAACAAGTTTGAGCCTAGATGGTTAGGAAATCAATTTTGGTGGAGTTAATATCGAAGCCCAAGAGGGAAAATTGTTCTTGGAACCTACTAGAGAAAATCTTGGGGCTCTCCAGAGAAAATCATTTAGAGGCCCACCAGAGAAAATCAGTTTTTGGCCCCACAAGAAAAACTCAATTTCAGGAGCCCACCAGTGGAAATGATTCTTAGACCCACCAAGAAAAGAGGAGCTTTCCTAGAACAGAAAGTATTTGCACAGTACCCAATAAAAGGACAGATAGCCCATCTATCCTTGCAGCAGGCGGAGCTATGCAAATCATCTCTTTATGTCTCTCTGCCATCCAAGGTCCTTAGAAACGCTAAGGGTGCAATGCCAAGGATTAGCTTTAAATTTACACAGCCATACACATCCAACTAGTGGTGTAAACAATACCAATAATAATAATAATATTATTAATATTATCTCCTGGCTGGCGCAAGCCAAATGTAAACAATACTAATAATAATAATAATATTATTAATATTATCTCCTGGCTGGCGCAAGCCACATGTAAACAATTGAATATTAATAACTAAAATATTATATCAATATCTAGATATTAATTTATAACTATAAATCTCTTGCCTGGGTCGCCACTTGTAAACAATAGAACCTCCTGACTGGCGCAAGCCAAATGTAAACAATATCAATATGATATACTGAAATATTATATTCAATATCTCCTGAATGGCTCTTAGCCAAATGTAAACAATAATAATCTCCTGCCTGCCGCTCGCCAAATGTAAACAATATTATAACTAGATATTAATAATATTATGTATATATTTATATCCTGCCCGGCTCGACTAAAATAGGCAACACATATACCAATATTGTCAATATCTGGCCAATAATCACGCAATGGATACACGCATAAGACTATAAGACTGTAGGTTCTTTTGACTTCTGGTAAATGCAAGAGACACTGAGACACGTAGTAAATAAAGAGATATATTGTTGACAAAATAACACAATAATGCAATCAAATCTCAAATCAGACACAATACAATACAGTTATGAGACTGGCATACATATATACAGGGAAAGACACATTACCCTCCTGATACGGCACTTACAAGCTTCTCCTGTGCAAGCAGTCTCCCGTCAAAACCTCCTCCTTCCTTCTGCCTCCTCTCCTGTCTGCACCCACCTCAATTATACTAAGAGTGGGCCTCTGGTATTCCTTTGATCTTTTACGACCCTAGTCTTCTTCTAATCTGGCTTCTCAATCTTGTCCCAGCCCTGCTTTATTGTCGCAGGATGCTGTACTATCTGATTGGAATACAATTCCTGCCCGGCCACCTGTGCATGCTGGTATTTTAAACTATTTGCTGTACATTCCTATACTTAAATATGCAACATTATTAGCAATATTGATTTTCCATAAAGGCCCCTTATTTACAGTGGACACGTGTTTTGAGCTTTAGGCTCTCATCAGCACTAGGGTGGATGTTTCTGGATTTATGGGGAATGAGACTTGGTGAGGACCAAAACATTGCAAAACGTTGCAAGCCAGTATGTGGAGAGACCCATGTTAGGCTTAATATAGGGAGGCTAAACCCTCTACTTAGGTAAAGGAAAAGACAACAGACCCACCAGGGGAATTTCTTCTTGGGGCCACCAGGGTAAATCATTCTTTGGTCAACCAAAGGAAATAAATCTTGGGGGTATACCATAAAAATATTATTAGGGAATAATTCTTGGGGCCCACCAGAGGAAATCATTCTTGGGGCCACCAGAAGAAATTCTTTACTTCCACCAGAGGTAATCATTTTTTGGGCCACGCCAGAGGAAATCCTTCTTTGGACCCCACCAGAGGAAATCATTACCAGGGCCCATCAAAAAGAATTTTCACTCACATTGTGCCGCTCTGGGATCCCAAAGTAAGCAAGGCTGCAGGTTTAATGCAATCAAGATTTAACCCAGACTTTATTTTGGCACACTTCAATTAAATAACAAACTCACAGAACTCTTTAGGCAAACCAAAAGAACAGTGTTAGTCTTAGACTGGCTGTTCAGATCCAGGAACACAGTAGTATCTGCCTAATTTTGGGGTGTCTAAGGGGCCTCTAGCAGACAGGTACCCCAAATCTAGGGAGTAGGTGATAAAACAACCCGATGTTGCATTTTGACTTTAGGTCAGCTATAAATAAAAAAAGCAGATTGCACCAAGTCCGGATCTTCTAAACTCACCAAATAGCCTTCAATCCAGATGTGCCCCTGGCTGCCTTTGGTGCGAGTTCAAGCTTCTCCGTTGCACACAGCTCATGAGTCGTTGGAGCCTGGTAAGGTGAGTTTTTATGTGCGAACAGAGAGGTTTCACACAGCGGGGCACACTAATTGAGGATGCCCCAAGGGCACGAGTAAAAACTCGGGAAAGTCAAACTCCTGGGTTTCGTTTCGCTTTAAGTTGTCAGTCTGACAGCTGTATTCAGATACAGACACTCTTGATAGTAACTATCTCATGTGTGACTTGGACCCCAAGATCTGGAGTTGCTGCCTCTCTGATTTGTGATTGGAATTGGCAATAAGAACATCCTGGATAACAGAGCAGGAATACTGAGCACCACAATTTGCTATTGGGACCTGACTGCACTGTAGAGAGGTAAGTTCATGAATAGGCATAGTAAGGTGCTTACATTTAAGCACAGCTGTTTTCTGGGATATAGGATATGTGGTATGGTGGGGGTAACAGGTAGGTGTGGTACATGTACACAATGAGTTGGTCAAGTGGACTTAAGAAAATAATCTCCAGCCCAGGGCAATGATTAACCTGTAGACTGTTGGGGACACACATTTGGTGATTGTCATGTGCCCTGTGACCAGGGTGTTTCCAGTATTACATGAAATCTGTCTGATCTCTAAAGTGTCCTGAACTCTTATCTAAAACAAATGTTTACCATGTTCAGTCTCAGTAAGTTTTGGTCTATGACCCAAAGAAGGGAATTTGTGGGCATTAAGAGGGATTTAGAAAATACAAAAAAAGTTTAGTTTTTTTTCAAAAACTATAGCTGGCCTCATTGCCTGTAAAATAACAATCAAAGACATAAGCGTTGAAAAAAAATCTAAAACTTGTACTTGAGTGGAAAAAATCATGGGAATTTCACTGTTGCTGGATCACCAGCTAGGAAGACAATGAAAGGTAATTGCACTTTTTTACTGCGGTGTAAGAAGGTGTAAAAAGTGCTATTGACCTTCATTGTTTCCTAGCTGGTGTTTCAACAGAAAATGTTCATGCTTTTTCTCTCCTAAAGTGCTTTTTTTAATACCAAGAGAATCTTTTTCAACTCTTACTGAATTGGGCCTTCTAAGTTAAAAACAGTTTCTAAAGACTTAACTAGTTGTGTACAAATCCACCATTATAGGCCTGGTTTCTTGGTGAAGAAAACCATCACCACGGAATTCAAATATAACACAGATCTGGTCTCTGTTGGATATCAGTCCCCAATGATAGGCCTGGTCTTCTTAAAAGAAACCCCTTAATGTAGGACTCGTCTCCATTGTTAAATGCCTCTATCAGAGAAAAAAAAAAAGTTAAACATTTTTTGTAGGTCTTGTCTTGTTGTAGGCTGGTCTTTTGTATAAGGAAATTCTTCACCACAGGTCTATTGTATATGCTAAAGAAGTAACTGTATGCCTAGTGTATTTAAGCAAGTGTGTTTGAGACCTCTATTTATGTCTGGTACTTGGAGGGGGGGGGGGACTTAACTATAGATGTGGAACCTCGGGGTGGAAAGCCAGCATCACAGGACTAGTGTTCTTGGGTAGAGCACTCTCAAGGGCTAAGTAGCTTATGTATGAAGAAACTAGGCCTGGTTTCCCTGAGTAGATCCCCAAGCCATAGACATGGCCATCTAAGTACAAAACCTTCACTAAAGAACTAACTTCTTGTTTATAAACCAAATTTCTAGGTCTTGTCTGTGAGATTGAAGAGAGTATGTCTAATCTTCTTGAGAGGGAAACCAGCACCATGACTATAGTCCTTTCGGGTAGAATTCCCCAATTACAGACCTGGACTTCTAGTCTGTGTAGAGATCATAGACCTAGTTCCCAAGTAGAAAACCCTCAATGTATGTCTAGTTTCCATAGACAAAGTACAAGAAAGAATATCATAAATGTACCTTGCATTGAAACTCCCACCAAGTGAAAAAATTGTGGGGCTAATGTGTATGAGTCCAAATCCCTCCCTGGGCAAGTCTTCTGAGTGAAGAAACCCTGTAACATAGTACTATTCTATAAGATAAAACATAATAATAGGCCTAATAACCTTAATTGACAGTGTTTAGCTCTAAAAATATTTTGTACTTGGGTGGAAAATCTCAAATATACTGTAGTGGAAAGCCAGTAACACAGGCCCAACTTTATTTTCATTGAACAGAAACCTCCTATCAAAGGCTTGGTCTTCGAAGTAGAGCTAAAGAAACATAACTATTCTCCACAAAGAAAATAACATAAAATAGGGGAAATAATATAATTAGTTTGGTCTCCTTGCATGGTATCCAACACTCTGGACATGGCCTCTTAATGCGAAAAACCTTAGGCAGAAAGTTATATGCCTGGTCTGTTTGGGTAGAGAACCCCCACTTAGGATTCCCCATAATTATGGTCTTCTTGAGTTGAAAAACACCACTCTAACCTTTAGGTAAAAACCATTACTCTAAGGCTAGTCACTATTGGGTAGAAATCGGCAATTACGTCCTAAACTATAGGGAAATAAAATTACTTTAGGCCTGGATTGATTGAATAAAAACCTCCTACCATAGACCTGGTGTACCAAGTAGAACCAAAGAAGATGACATGATCTCCACAGAGAAAATTACATAAACTAAGGGAAAATAATAGCATTAGCATGGTCTTGCATAGTAACCACCACCCTGGACATTGCCTCTCAATGAGAAAAACCTTATTTCCTGTATAGAAGGCAATTGTGGTAGTTTTCCATGTAAGATCAGCTTTATGGTATTCCTTCTGCCTAACAGAGATCATTTATCTATGTGGAGACTTGTCCTGCAAACACGCTCACTCTGCACCCCTTCCCAGCAACTATCTCGCAACCATGCCCAGAAACCTCCTTTGAACCCCTGAAAAAATGATTTGTTTATGGTAGGGGGAGGCTTGACTTTTGCTTTATTGCTGTGACAGTCACTGTAATAGTGACATGAGCTTGTGGAAGGCCAGAATTAAGCTTTATGTAGTTAATATCTATCCACCCTGCACTATGTAGACTTTACATACAGCTAGTTTCCATGGGGTGATATTGGTTTCTCAAAACCTTGCAAATAAGCCACGCCCTGTCATGCCCATCATCCTGCAAACTGGTCAGCAATGTTGACATCTCTGAGGCCTATGTTTTTAGCTCTATTGAATCAAGTCTATAATCACTTTATTTCCCTACAGGCTAGATGGGAATAGGCCTATAACAAGGGACTCCACCCCATGGACAAAAACCTGATTTTAGGTTTAGTCTTTTTGGGTAAAAGTCCCCTGTTGTCTAACAAATAATTGTTAATAAAGTTCAAAAGTGGTACAAAAATATTAAGTGCAATGATATAAAAGGAATAGTGACACAATAGTCACAATAATGGTTAATTCTGATGTAATAAACATGTTTTTTTTGTTTTAAATGACCCGGCGAGGTTGCCACCATCTTGGTTGTGGGTAGGAGACCTTAGCTGACCAGGACCCACAAGATCACATGGGATATAGGCCAAGCCGGTTATCCCGCTGAGGTCTCACCAACGACCATGTGCGCCGCCGGAGCGGGGAACTCCCAGGGATGACCCGCTCAGTACACACCCTGTGTCTGGGTACCTGTCTGACCTGCAACAGTGGTCATACCAGGCGCCTGGGCTGCCTTCTAGGGTGCCAAACAACCCGCAGTTTTGTATCAGCAAGTGTTAGGGCTCTGGAAGCCCAAAAGTTTTTTTGCTACTATAACAAAGCCTCTCTTTTCATTCTCTCTGATTATAATAATGTTTATAATAATGTTTTTTTATAAAGGTTGGCCATGCGGCCTAGATAGTCTCGGACTGGTGGGAGAAGGCGCACCGCCCTTAGGGGGGGACCCCATAGGGAGGGCGACGGGGGGCCGCCCCTGGGTGGCTGGGCCGGATCCCACCAGCCAGAGACCTTGTTTAATTCTGTTTTATATCAAAATGTTATAGCATTTAATGCCCTTTTAATATACTCAAGATAGCCTCCTGACCCACACCGGATGCCCCCTACCTTCCAAAGATGGGAAAACCATCAGGCTCTTTCGCACACAGAAATGCGAGCAACGTCTACTTAATGTGTTTAATTCATCTAACTCTACCACCCCTTTCCCCTCCCCCCTTTCCCCCCTATTCATCCACCCACCTCAAAACCAACACCCCCCCCCCCACCCACAGTGGGAGCCCAGGTAGGCACAATCCGCTCCTCAAGGGAGATAGTTCCTTCCTAAATGAAGATGTCACTTAATATAGTATCAGTGAATGTTCAGGGGCTAAACTCCCCGAATAAGAGGTCCAGAGCACTTAAATATTTTAATTCAATCCACGCAGACATCATTTGTCTGCAGGAAACACACTATTCATCTAGTTGCAAACCAAAATTTCTTAACCATAAATTCCCCTTGTTTTTTCAGGCGGTCAGCCAAGGTAAGCAGAAAGGTGTTCTAATAGCATTTCGTAATGGGCTTTCCTTTACCTGCCATAAACAGATAGCAGACCCTGGCGGTAGATATCTTTTGCTTCAAGGAACCTTACAGGATGATGAGGTAACATTTCTCACTTACTACACGCCAAACAGCAAGCAGATTCCTTTCCTGGCCCGTATGTGCTCAATATTGCAGAAGCATGGAAAGAGAGTTATGTTTATGTGCGGGGACTCAAACTTAACGCTGTAACCATCCCTGGATAGATCACTCCCCCCAAACGCCCTTACAATTCAAGATAGCAAACGCTTCACAGAGTTGATAGATAATGCGCATCTAGTGGACCCATGGAGAGATATGCACCCTCATAAAAGGGACTACACACATTACTCTGCCCCCCATAAGCTACATACCAGGATAGACCACATTTTTGTCCTCTCCACCTTTATGTCACAGGTGGGTCAGACGAAAATCTACCCTGTCCCGTGGTCAGACCACGACTTGGTGGCAATGACGTGCAACTCTATGGTCATTAAACCCAAACCGTCCTCATGGATATTGAACGACTCGCTGCTGTCCTCAAAACCCTTGGTGGAGGATGCTAGCAAAGTCGCTTTAGAATTCTTCACTATAAATGAGAACCCAGAAACCTCACCAACTATGGTCTGGGGTGCCTTTAAATCTGTTATGAGAGGACACTTTATTGCCACAGCTTCTAGAAAGAAAAAGGAAAGGTCAATATTCTCAGAACAACTTCAGTCCCAATATTCTAAGGATGTAGGGACCTTTAAAACCACCCCCAGTTCCAAACATCTCTGCCAAATGGAGCTCTCCAGGACTAAACTTAACCTCTTGCAATCTCAAGAGGCAGAGGGACGTTATAGACGCTCTAGACAAAAATACTATGTTTCTGCAAATAAACCAGGTACCCTTCTGGCCTCCCAATTAAAGTGTCACGAGCCTACCATGAAACCAGTGAGACTCAAGACTATGACAGGAGGGGAGACTAGCAACCCCCAAGTAGTGGTTGAAGAATTCTCAGCAGGCCTATCTAAGTTATACAAAGCCCCACCCCCATTAGGGGACCATCAGACACAGGCCTTCTTAGACCAGATCAACCTACCACGAATCCCAGAGGGTCAGAGTGCCAAAATAGACGAAAATATAACAGTAGAAGAAGTCTTGAAAGCAATCAAGACATTGAAATCCAATAAAAGGCCTGGGCCTGATGGGTTCACCGCTGCATTTTATAAAAAAATGGCCCCCATAGTAGCACCTCGACTGGTGAGGGTTTACAACTATATCAAAGGAGGCAACCCCATAGACCTAGACATGCTTAGAGCCGTGATAACAATGATCCCGAAGCCTGGAAAGGACCACCAAAACTGGACAAATTTTCGGCCTATATCACTCCTTAATATAGACTTGAAAATCCTGACGAAGATCTTAGCCAACAGAGTCAACGGATTTCTGGGGGATGTAATCCACAAGGATCAGGTGGGTTTTGTCCCTAGAAGACAGGCTGGATATGGGGTGCGCAGGATAATGCAATTGATACAGGGGGCAAAGGACCAAAAATTAGAGGCAATGCTCCTTTCTCTTGATGTGGAGAAAGCTTTCGATTCCCTCTCTTGGCAATACCTCCAGTCCTCCTTAAATAAATGGGGCTTTGGCCCAGGATTCCTCTCTTGGATCGCAGCTTTGTACTCCAACCCATCTGCTTGTGTTAAGTACGCTGGCTTCCACTCCCCAAGTTTCAAGATCCAAAGAGGTACCAGACAAGGATGTCCTTTGTCCCCTGTATTATTCATCCTGGCCCTAGAACCACTTGCAATAAAACTAAGGCAAAATACCTCAATCAAAGGAATCCCCTTAGGAGGCAGGGAACATAAAGTTTCACTTTTCGCAGATGACATGCTGTTGATGTTGAGCTCCCCACATACCTCAGCCCCTAATGCCATTGACCTGCTGACCACTTTTGGCCGCATCTCAGGCCTTAAACTAAATGACTCAAAGTCCACTGCACTAGACGTCTCACTCTCTGCTAGTACAAAGCAGACTTTATCCCAAAACTTTACGTGGACTTTGACACAGAGACTGCAGTATCTGGGGATCAAATTAACAGCCAACTATACAGATTTGTATAGTGCCAACTACCCAGAAACATTTAGAAAACTGGACACTCTACTTCAGTCCTGGCAATTTATAAAATTGTCTTGGCTAGGGAGAATAGCAGCTCTCAAGATGACCTTTTTACCAAAAATGTTATATCTCTTCAGAGTGCTCCCAGTTCAGGTCCCTAAACGTGCCCTCGACATCCTTCAACAGAAAATCATGTCTTTTACATGGTGCAAATCTAGACCAAGGATAAATAAAACAACCCTCTTCTGTAAAAAAGACCAAGGCGGAGGGGCGTGGCCTGCTAATGGAGGAGTAGGAAGCCAAAGCACGAGGCTCCCTGTTTAACCCCCTATAGACAGCTATTATCGATGAGCAGCAACTCTCAAAACATGTCAAAGAAGCGGAGGACCAGGAGCACTACAAAGCCCCATCAGAAGAATCACATTTCCACCTATTTTGGCTCCGCGGGACCGGAGAGCCCCAGACCGTCACAAGCAGCAATGGCGGAGGCCGCCGGGAGGACGAGCGAGGCGGAGGAGCTGCGGCCCCCAGTCCCTGTGGCGCCTGACTTACCTCCGGGCTGCCGCTGCGAGGAGGAGGAGGCCGATGCAGCGTCTCCCCGACCGTCGGAGAGAGGGAGGGACACGCCGCCGGCTGCGATGCCGGGAGACGCGAGGTGCGGTGAGGCCCCAGGCAGGATGACGCCGACCTCGCTGAGGCGGGAGAACGCACCCGCGGCCGCACAGCCGGGACCCGACGCAGGAACTGAGCGGTGGGGGCAGGATCGCGGAGCCGGCCCAGTGACAGCGGAGGGGCCGCATACCCGCCCGACGCATGCCGGAGGAGCGGTGAGTCACACCGGAGGGGGAGAGGAGGGGCCGCAAGTCAGGGGCAGAGAGCTGATGATAGAAGCTCAGATTCACAACAGTGCAGAGGGGATCAAGCCAGCAGCTCTAGAGCAGGGGGCACTGAGAGGACACAGGACCAGGCTTGTAAACCCACATGAGGGAGATGACCCTTTACAGAGACAGGGCACTGCAACACACTCCTCGATCCACATGTCACTGGGGAGAGAAGGAGGCACAATTACACTGGAGAACCAGAAAACCAGCAGCCCTAGTGACGAGTGGGGGCAGGGGTACTTGTCCCCACCCGAACCCCGCAGCCCCATGGCCTTAGATTGCATCATGGACACGGGATACCCCATCCTACTCAACAGATCCCAGACGGCCAGATGCCCGGGTGATGTGCGGGCGGAGTGGAGACGGGAGCCCACGTTCTCGCCGGGACCCCACAGCCCCATGGACTCAGTGTGCTCAGGGGTGACGAGGCTCCCCACGCTGGGAGAGCGGTCGATTATACACGCTGTGGTTGATGTCCCTGATACACCTCTGCCTCACGCACTGATCTCAGCTATAGCCGACTCAGTAAGAAACAATATCACTGATGCCCTCAAAACACTCCCATCAAGATCGGACTTCGAATCTTACATATCTCGAATGGAAGACACTTTCCGCAGAGAAATTACATCCATGCAAAACTCTATGGCGGACCTATCCAACAGAGTAGAATCTAACACGACTGCGCAGACAACGCTCCAAGCTAGAGTGGAAGCAGTAGAACGTGAACAAGAAACTATGCGTAGGATGCTCTCCAACTTCCAAGTGCAGCAAGACGACTTAGAAAACAGAAACCGCCGAAACAATATACGGTTGAGAGGCATCCCCGAGTCGGTGGGCCCAGCAGAGCTGAAATCAATAGCATGCGGACTGTTTAACAAATTGTTAGAGCGCCCACCAGAGGAGCGGATCGAGATAGACCGGATCCATCGGGCGCTTGGACCTGTGAGCCCTGATCCCAACAGGCCGAGGGACGTAATATGCAGAATACATTTTTTTCAAGTTAAGGAGGCGCTAATGAGAGCGGCATGGAGTAAAGGCCCCAGCGACCTAAACGGGGCGCGTATCACCCTGCTGTCGGACTTATCTCGCAGAACCCTCCAAATGCGACGAGTGCTAAAGCCTCTGCTGGACCTAATACAACGACAGGGGGCGACCTACAGATGGGGACACCCCTTCCAGCTATTGGTACGAAAGGATCGAAGAACATACGCCCTGAGGACGCAAGAGCAGCTGGAGGGTCTATTTGAGTTCCTGGGAACGGCTCCCATCATCGTACCGAATTGGCTAGCCTTGGAACTTGATGGAGGGATGGCCCCGCTTCCACAGCGCCCTAGGAGACGGGGAAGGGAGCGACGCAGACCTGATCCAGACCGCAGAAGAGATCTCGTCCCCAGACCCATCAACGGTGAACGAGAAGATAGACAACCTGAGTAATACAGGGACATATGAGGCGCTTAAGTTCACGGTTTGACTTGCTATATTTCCTGTTACCTTTTCCCTTTGGTTAAGATTTTAGTTACAACTGATGTTACTGTCATAACCACAAGTGGCCCTACGGCCTTGCCCGCTTTGCCCGGAGGGAGCTGGGATGTTTGGACCGTATGGACGGGTGGAGCGCCGGGCAGTCCTGATTTAGGCTGCTCGTTATGGGACCCGGGCTGCCCACTGATGGGGGCGGCCTGTGCCCCGATATCCCCCCGGCCATCGGGCCGTTCCCTGGCTGTGCTGCCGGCAGGGGCCCGAGCTGATCCCTGGCTCCGGACGGGCCTGGTTCGGCGAGGCGGGTGTGAGGGAACATTAGCCGAGGGTTATAATTTTAAGTCCCGACCGGACTGGGTCTCTTGCGGGTCTCCCCTCCCCCTGAAATTATAGCCATGGACTTGATCTGAAATATAGATGTGAACCGAGGTGGCCCTGCTGCCCTGCCCGTTTGACCTGGAGGAGGTCTGTGGCACCTGGTCGCGGGGGGGGGTGCTTTCAGTGCTTCCCGG
This sequence comes from Gastrophryne carolinensis, assembly GCA_027917425.1. Classification (NCBI taxonomy): domain Eukaryota; kingdom Metazoa; phylum Chordata; class Amphibia; order Anura; family Microhylidae; genus Gastrophryne; species Gastrophryne carolinensis. The sequence continues at coordinate 496,913,633 of CM051235.1, forward strand.
GGGCCTGGTTGGCCCATTGGGGAACTGTGGGCCGGTTGGGTCTCCGTTCTGGGACGTGGACCGCCCCCTCGATTAGGGGAGATGCCTGGTCCGGGCTGGGCGGGGGGCGACCTCTTGAGGGGGACGAGCCACTGCCGGGTCGCCGTTCCGGTGACTGCGGGCATCTTCCTTCTCCAGATACATATTTTTTTTTTTTTTTTTTTTTTTTTTTTTTCTGCGCCCCTTGATTGCTTCATGGGAAATAATAGTTGAGGTGGGCCCCTGATGGTTAGCCCTCTTGGTCAAGCAGATGCGAGCGATTGGGTTCGGTGGGCCCTGGGCTCCCGGACTCGTGGCGCTTTGTGCGGCCGGATCTTGATCTGCGGGCCTCCCCTCATCGGGGGCGACCGGCTGTCGATTGGGTGGCCCGGCGCATAGCGCAGGGGACTGGTAGCTGCTTGGCATTGGTGGTTGGGCGCTCCCGTGGTCCCCGGGGGATCCCCGGGGCCGGGGGACTGCCCGCTGCGGCTGGGGCCGCCCCGGGGGGGCGGGCCTGTGCGGTGGGGTGGGCCCTGTGGGTGGGGGGGTCGCCCTCCGGGCTGATGCTGCCTGTTTGCCCCATCAGGGGGCGGGCTCGCCCGGTGGGGGATCCCTCTCCCCGGGGGGTCCTTCCCTTCGGCGCCCTGTGGGGTCTTGCGGCGCGGAGCTGGTTCTGCCCGTGTGCGGGGGGCCCACGTGTCCGGGTGCTGCTCGGATAGCGCTGGGGCCCTCCCCTTATGGGCTGTATGGTATCTGGGGGGGGTGGTGGGGGTCACCCGACGCGGGACGTGGTGGGGGGGGACCTGTTGGAGAGGATGACCCTTGTCTGAGGGGATAGGCGAACTGCTGGCCACTTGACAATGTGTTATAGTATAAACGTTTAAACTGTTTAGTGTATTTAATGTTGCTGCTCAACTGTTGATGTGTTATGGGGGTGGGAGGGAATGCCCGGCCGAATAAAAATAGATCGAGAGTTATATCTGTAATTGGTTTATTGGTTCTGGCTCCTCTTCACTTGGCATCCATTTCCCCCAGTGATTCCAGTACTCCCCCTGGGAGAGGTTACCGGAGACTCCCCTGGAGGTTACTGGATTAGACCTCCCTATATTAGGGGGGTCGTTATATTGACCTTATCTGACCCTATTTTGGAGGTCTTCTCCGGAGTTCTGTTTTGTTCCTTTCTAAAAAGTTGAAGTATTCTGACTCTTTACCCTTGCCCCCGTTCCTTTCCCTGTCTCCTACTTCCCGCTCTACATTGCTGGGGTTCCAGGCCCTGCACCTAATCCACCCGCGCATAGCGGGCGAACTCTTACCGCATTTGCCTTGTGCCCGGGGGTTCCGCTGCGCGGGTTTGGGGGGGCGAGATGGAGGCGCTAACCTGTCACCAGCCAGGGACGGGCATGAGGATGGTGTCCCTGAACTGTAGGGGCCTAAATATACCGGAAAAGAGAACGGCTATGATATCTGAACTGAGAAGAATGAGGGCCAAAATCATCTTCTTACAAGAAACACACTTCAAGGGAAACGCTTGCCCTAAGATGTCCCCTAGATATTTCCCTCAGCGGTTTATGAGCTCCTCGCCAGACTCCAAAACCAAAGGAGTGGCGATACTGATGGCCAGGGATATCCCATTTCAGATGATGGACACCTCTGTAGATGGAGAGGGCAGATATATAATGATAAAGGGTAAGCTATTCGGAGAAATATATACAATGGCGTCTGTGTACGCCCCCAACAGCGGTCAGGTGGACTTTCTCCTGCGTTTTCTTTCCAAATTGTTGGACTTCCAAGAGGGAAGGATTCTCCTGGGAGGGGATCTAAATATTACCCTGGACCCACTTGTCGACTCGTCCACCGGTAAGTCCTCCATCTCATATGGAGGACTACGGAAGATAAAACAGGCCCTACATAAACTACAGCTATGTGACCCCTGGAGAATCCGCAATCCGAAAGGCAGAGACTACTCCCACTTCTCACCAGTGCACTCGACATATGCAAGGCTAGACTACATATTACTCTCGCACAGTCTACTGCCTAGGGTAGCCGACTCTGACATAGAGGTGGCATCCCTATCAGATCATGGCCCAGTATGGGTGTCTATGATTGCCAGGGAGGAGAGAAGGAAGATCTGGACTTGGAGACTGAATGAGAGCCTCTTAAAAGACCCTGTAACCACACAGGCAGCACAGTCGGCTCTAGCCGAATACTTTGAGCTGAACTGTTCAGAGGAAGTAACGCCGATGACAGTTTGGCAGGCACACAAAGCTGTGATGAGAGGGATCCTCATCCAGCACGCCACCAGACTGAAAAAAGCCCACACTACACAGAGAGACCAGTTGCTCTCACAAATCCAAGAGCTAGAAAGGAAACATAAAGAAACCCAGGCACGAGAGTCTCTGAAGGATCTGACGACATGCAGGGAGAAGCTAAACTCCTTATTACTAGGAAAGGCTGCATTTGCCATTAAGAGAGGCAGGCGATTTTATTATGAATGGGGAAACAAGAGCGGCGCTCTGCTGGCCAGAGTTTTGAGGAAGCAACAGTCCATCAACTTTATCGAGGCTATACTTGATGAGAAACAGAAGAAATGGCACGAAACAACGGACATCGCTAGAGTATTCCAGGAATACTACCGCAAACTATATAACTTACGCCCGCAAGGGGAGAGAAATCCCCAGAGGGAACTGACCAAGATACGACAATATATCGAGGCCTCGGGCATGCCGAGACTAGGCGATGAAGAAATAGCCAAGCTGGGAGATCCAATCTCGGGGGCTGAATTGCACCAAGCAATAAAGTCCACACCGAATGGTAGATCCCCGGGGCCCGACGGGCTAACCATTGCGTACTATAAGAAATTTGAAGGCCTCCTGAGTAAACACCTCCTCAGGGCATTCAATGCCACTGGGAGGGAGGATACTATTGGAGCGTTCCCAGCGGAAGCATTAGAAGCCCATATCACAGTTATCCATAAAGCAGGGAAAGACCCGTTGAGCTGCAAAAGCTATCGCCCTATTTCGCTATTAAACGTAGACCTTAAATTATTCACCAAAATACTTGCAAATCGGATAGCAATCTACTTACCCAACCTTGTCGAGAAAGACCAATGTGGGTTTATCCCTGGTAGAGAAGCCAGGGATAACACGATCAGGACCCTAAATCTTATACACCGGTCACGGATAGATAACTCCCCAGTGATGTTACTATCCACAGACGCTGAAAAAGCGTTCGATCGGGTTGATTGGAATTATGCGTTTGAAGTGCTAAAACACATGGGGCTCCAAGGGAGGATGTTAAGGTTCATCCTGGGAATATACTCTGAGCCACAGGCCAGGGTAAAAGTGAACGGGCATCTCTCTCAGCCTTTCCGGATATCAAATGGGACCAGACAGGGATGCCCATTATCCCCCCTCATTTTCGCCCTGGTGGTAGAGCCCTTCTTGAGACACGTAAGACAAAATGCGGACCTAAGAGGGGTTCAAGTACGAGGCATAGAGCACAAGGTCTCCGCTTATGCGGATGACCTTCTATTCTTTATCTCCAACCCGGCAGTAGGACTTCCGAACCTCATGAAGGAATTCGGAAAATTTGGGAATCTCTCTGATTTTAAAATTAATTTTGACAAGTCGGAGGCGCTCAACGTCGGACTCCCGGAAACAGTAGTATCTCACATCAAGTCCTCCTTCCCATTTAAATGGTCATCACCTACGTTAACTTACCTAGGCACGAAGATCCCGAAGGACACCGAGGATGTCTTTAGGTATAATTTTGTCCCCATGCTGAACAAAATCAAGGCAGACTTAGCAGGATGGGACTCTCTTACGCTTACCTGGTTGGGACGGATGAGTGCTATAAAAATGACGATCCTCCCAAGAATATTATATCTATTCCAGACCCTCCCGTGCCACATACCGGCAAGCTATTTCAAGAACCTGAACACAATAATCCTAAAATTTGTTTGGGGGGGAAGAAAACCAAGGATCCGGTTTGGACTTCTACAACAACCTAGATCGAAGGGTGGCTTAGCTGTCCCAAACCTGAAGAGATACTGGCAGGCAGCGCACTTACAGAGAGTGGTGGACTGGGGGAGGAACGGAGGAGAGAAGAAGTGGGTAGACGTGGAGTCCAGCTGTGTAGAGACCCCATTGAAGGATATCCCGTGGGCTATAGAGACCTCAAGCCGATACGGAGGATCCAACCTAATGATCAAGGCGACACTCGGGGTCTGGGACGTGGTCAGGAGATTGAGAGAGATCTCGCCTTGGCCGTCGCCTCTGATTCCAGTGATCGGGAATCCGGAGCTGCCTGTCAGTCGGGGACTGCTGGCCAAAGGGAGTTGGAGAGAACTGGGAACTGTCAGAGGAAGAGACCTGGTGAGAGGTGGAGAATGGTGCAGCATAGAGGAGCTTAGGAGCAGATGGGGTAGTCCACACCTGGATCCCTGGCAGCTGCTGCTTTTCCAGCATTTCCTACAGAGAGTAGGCCCGAAAAACTCACTTGGACGAGATCTTACCCAGTTCGAGACCTTGGTCACACAGAAAGAACCACCACAGAGGGTGATATCCCAAATATATCAACTCCTAGACACAGAGCAGGAGACGACACCTGCCTTCTGCAGAGAATGGGAGAGAGAACTAGGCAGAGGGTTCAAGGTGGACGAGTGGGAGAAAATATTCTCTCTCGCCCACAAATCTTCGATCTCGGCACAAGTACAGGAAACTAACTATAAGTACCTATCCAGATGGTATTATACACCAAAACGACTGGCCTCCATCTTCCCGAGTTCCTCACCTATGTGCTGGAGATGTAAAGCAGAGGAGGGCTCCTTAATACACATCTTGTGGTCTTGCCCTAAAATCGCAGCCTTCTGGAAGAAGATAACAGAAACTATGACTGAGATCGTGGGCTCACGAGTCCCCCTCTGCCCGGCCCTACTGCTGCTGCACCACACCACTAGCAGTGTGGCAACATATAAAAAGTCGATCCTGAGACACCTAATAAATGCAGCCAAAATGCTGATTCCCAGGTTTTGGAAGACCGAATATACCCCAACAGAAAATGACTGGATCCGAGAGATAGACAAAATAAGGGAGATGGAAGAGCTGACAGCTATAGCTCAGGACAACGAGGAAAAGACCCGACTGATCTGGATGCCGTGGCACATGTACGTGCTCCGGCCCCTGGGGGCACATGCGGCTGGTCCCTCGCCCCCCTAGGGCCTGGCGCGGAGCCTCTGATGGACAGTGGTCGACCGTTCGGGGCTGGCTACAACATGGGTATGTACACATTTGTGGGGTGGGGCGTGGAGACATGGAGACCCCTCTTCTCTTCCCCCTTTTTTCTTCACTCTTATTCTCCGCCACCGGTTCATACTTCTCCCCCTTCTTGACCCCCCCCCCCCCCTCCCTTTTTTTTTTTTTTTTTTTTTTTTTTATCCTCTACACACCCACTCTCTCTTAATGGCCTGGCCTGGGTTACAGAACACCCCAAACTGGCCCCCAAACTATCAAGATACTAGGCCGGAATCAAACAAATGTTATCTGATAAACAAGGATGTCATTGAGATATCTGGTCAAGCAGCAGAATGAGGTTTAGAAGCCTGAACCTTTTGACAGAAAAAAGTGAATAGAAGCCAAAACTCCCCGAGGGACTGGGGACAAGGGTGGGACACCATTGGTGTCTCCCTGCGTATTCCTGGATCCTCTAGGATACCCCAGAGATAAATAGTCTCTGAAAAGAACCACGATCATAGGAACAGGGGGGAGTACATGCATATGGCAGGCCAGTGCCACTACTACGTGTATGTTATCTTTATCTTTGTACTTATTCTGAAACCTTTCTTTGTATCCCTGATACCTTGTTATCCTGTATTTGAAAACTAAATAAAGAATTTAAAAAAAAAAAAAAAAAAAAAAAGACCAAGGCGGCCTGGCCTTCCCATCCCTGCATAAATATTATACAGCAGCTCAAATAGCGCCCCTAGTACTCCTACACACCCCACAGCATAAACCATTATGGGTCCTAAATGACATTGCCGCTTGTGACCCAGTCCTCCCGGCATCTCTGCTCTGGATCCCTAGAACACTTAGATCAAAATGTATCCCTCCAATCCTAAAGTTCTCCTTGACAATATAGGACAAAGTCAAACATGAATTCACGTCACCTCATTTGCCAGCTTCCCCCCTGCTAGGTAACCCAATGTTTTCATCAGGCGTCACGTACCCTAAAAATTACAAATGGAGGTCACAGAAAGGCCTAACCTCTGTAGACAAACTCTGCACCCCAAAAGGGATGAAAACCAAACAAGACCTCGCACCCCGCGATAGCTCCCCACCTTCTGAGGTATTTAGACACCTACAAGTCCAACATTTTGTTAAAAGCCTCCTAAAAAAGTCCCCTCCTCCATATAGGAATACGGACTTCGAAATCAGATGCATCAGGGACCATTTTGAAAGGGGTTTAATATCCAGTTTATACACAGCTCTAGTTACACCCCCAGCCCCTGTTCACCACAACTATATGATAAGATGGGAACAGGAGCTGGGAACAACTAAAGATCCTGAGACATGGCAGAAAATCTGGAGTGATATAAGAAAATTATCCTGTAATGCGCTGGTTTTAGAAAATGCCTATAAAATCCTCTTCAGATGGTTTTACACTCCAGACAGAATCCACAAATTTTCCCCCTCAGATTCACCATTATGCTTTAGAGGGTGCCAAGAAAGAGGCACAATGTCCCACATCTGGTGGGAGTGCCCTGGGGTTCGTTCTACATGGGATAAAGCCTACAAATTGATATCTGACATCCTACACATGTCCAGTATTGGCGATCCATGGGAGGCGCTCCTATCACTCAAATCTGGTACATACACAAAGCCAGAGTGGCGATTGATACTCCATGTATTATCGGCAGTTAGGGGGACGATAGCTAGAAACTGGAATACCTTGGCAGGAGATCTGTAATAGGATGTCAGATATGTGCAATGAGAAAATCACTGCGATAATAAACGATTCATACGACAAATTCCTCAGTACCTGGAACCCATGGATAGAGTATATTGGACTGAGCCCTCATCAAACAGACCCGTCCCTCCCTATCTAACCACTAGACTCCGGACTGGTCTGGTTCTAGTTCTCACTCTCTTATTAAAACATGATCCAGCATACCTGGGCTCCCACAATCCCCCCCTTCTCTTTCTGCCCCCTCTCCCCTCCCCCAACCCTCCTGAGATATACCCAGGACATCTACACCAGTCCAATGTTCGTTTATCATAGTTAGAAGTTTGCCCAAGGTCAGCCAGGGTGCTGAACACCCAAAAGTGAATATACAAATAGCTCTCAAAATAATTTTAATGAGAATTCTTAATCTCAATTTATACTACTTAAGTTCCACAAGACGCATATCCCTTGGTTAGACACTGTCTGATTTTGCGAGCTACTTTTGCTGACACCAAAAGATACTGTGAGCATTTTGTTGACTTATCTTTACGGTTTATCTGCATTCCATTATGCATTCAACTATGTACGCTTTTTGCATTACTACTTGTTCAGTACGCCTGTCTTTAAAAATATGCTGTACATCACGTGCAAACTTCAATAAAAAACTTTGTAAAGGGATATAGGCCAAGGGGAGATCTGAGGCTGGGCCATATAAAAAGGGTGGGGCAGGAGGCCCTGGGAAGAGAACCAAGCCACGAGGGCAAGAGAGGAGTGTTGCAGCTGTTGCAGGGCCAAGCCGGGTAGGCCCCAGTGATACCTGACATCCGTAGGTGCCCTTGGAGATCTTCCCAGATGAACCCCACATTCCTGAGCATTTGAAAAGAATCCTTTTCGGCTGTACTACATAATCCAAAAGTGACCATTTGGGTTGGTGTGCAGTGGCGGTGTGTTTCTTGTTCCCCACCGGGGACACGGATTACTATGATTGTACGTATGTCAAAGTCACGCTCATCACTTCACAGGTATTTATTTTTAGGCATTATTTATTTATTGGCTGTTATTCATAAAGTGCAGTTTTTTGTTTCCTTGCTGACATTATTTACGGCTCAGGAGCCTTTATTACATCAGTGAATTAAATGATTTCTTTTCTGACAAGGTGGGGAAGCACAATCTGGATCATGTTGCTATACTCGGTTCACACAGCTCATCTGCTTATTGGAGTTATCAATCCTATTTCAGGCCTCTATATTACTTTCTAAAACAGGTTAGAAGCAATACAAATAAAAGTAAACTTGTCCCTTAGAATTTTGAGAACTTTTATTTGAAAGCGGTTACATTTATGGTAGACTTTTGATTGGCTGCTACAAGCAATTTATACAGCTTTCTTGGTACCATTTCTGACTAATGCCCTCATTTCTTCTTCCGGAAAACAACAAATCGCTGTTTACTTGCCATTAGGCAGGTGCTCACTGGAATTACAGTGTGTAGTAAATGTTACGTTTCAGACACATTGGGTGGTTTAGTGAGATCCTTTGCCTGTAATTACATGGAAATGAGGCCGGCAAGCCAAGATGTGATTTAATTACACCATTAAAAATAGCTGCCATCAGCATAGGTGCTGCCTGAGCAGTATCATGCTGCTCACAAGGAAACAATGTTTATGGAGTGCCCTCTAGTGGCCATAACCATTATGCCATGTAAGTCAACAGCTTTGCCAGGGGTCCCTGTATTAAAGTGGACCAAAACCCAGGAGTTTGACTATCCGGAGTTTTGGTCTTTGCCCCCTGGGCACCCCGATCAGGGGTGTCCTGCTGTGTGAAACCCCCCAGGTTGCCCAATCTCACCCCTTCCCCGATTCTACGGTGCATGCGCAGCCCCCTCGTCTAATCACCGTGCTCGGATCCACTCAAGTCCCTTCGTCCAGGAGCTTGTCTAATTCGAGGAAATCCGAGCACGCTGGTGGCCGCATCCCCCGCTACCCTTTAACAGGGAGCGTGCCCACGCTGGCCCTTCACAAATGCCTGGCGCTGGCATGCACCCTGCTAAAGGGATAGCGGAAATGCAGCCGCTGCTTCGGCATGCACCCGTGGACCGGGAACGAAGGTGAGTTCTCGGGCGCCCTGAGGGGTTTGCACAGTGGTTGAGCTGCCAATCAGGGTGCCCCAGGGGGAGTGAGTATGCCTGCCCTGGAATCTCATAGACTCCAGGGTGGGTTTTGGTCCACTTTAAAGGTAATTCAGCAGCTGTCATCCTCCGTTCATTGTCCCTGCTGTGTGTGGCAGTAATGTCATTGCCACACCTAAGCAATGACTGATCGCCTGCCATCTTAAACCAAGAGACAGCAAATAAATCAGTGTTCCAGGACAATTCGAAAAGTCAAAATATCCATTTCTAGTTCTTCACCCTAATAAGGAAATATCGGCAGGGGCTTTGGTCAAATGCATTTTACAAGTTACAAGTTTAGTGGGTTTCGGTGCACTTTAACTTGAATGGAGGCCAATGAATGCTGCTCTATGCAGCGTCACTGCCCTAAGTGCCAATGACAGCTCTGGATTCAGGGAGCAGGCAGTGGGGGCAGATAATACATGACTGTAGGACTTGGCTGGGTGTCTGCTAGATATATGAGGTCCCTTGGTGTTATAATGTTTCACCCCGTCTATGTAAAAACCTATAGTTTAGCTATGTGTTTAGCTGAGTGTAAGCAGACCCCCACCTTACACCCAAGATGTATATAAGAGTGGGAGCATGCCTCCCAATACCTGACCATACACCCCAAATTCGTTAAACATTTTTTGCCAACCAAAATGGACCCCAAATTCATGTGTATTTTTAGGGGCATTGGTGGCCATTGTATGCTTGTGCACACCTAGGAATTTCTCATCTGTATTTAAATACACATGCCCAGAGCTGTGGGCTGCCTAATTACAGTAACCGGGGAGCAGTTGGGGGGTTAAGTGTCTTGCTCAAGAGTACTTCAGTCATGTTCTATTAGTAGTATACGTTAAATTTATAGCAGAGTGAGATCAGACCCCATCTTATACCCCAAATTCATGGCAGAGTGTGATCAGACCCCACCCTACAGCCCAAATACATAGCAGACCATGATCAGAACCCACCTTGAACCACAAATTTATAGAAGAGTAGGGTTGCCACCTTTCCCTAAAATATCGGCCTTGTGGAGGTGGTCATGTGGGGGCATGGCCATGTGGGTGTAGTCTTCTATCAATGCAAACTGCGTAGTTTGGAGCACACCGATAAGGGAGGTGAGGGAAGACACAGGGGGTGGGGCATGGCTGACAATACAGCTGACATCATGGCAGGGCGAGGAGGCAGGAGAGGGGAAAGGAGGAAGGAGCATCAAATTCAGCATGCGTCCCCAGCGCTCTGCAATGACAAACTGGCCGGGACGCTAACCCTGGCCTTGGTCACACCCGGAGCTCGTTCCATGTTCGGGATAGCAGCCAAAACCGCTTGACCGGTAAAAATAAAATACCGGTACTGGTCAGAGCGAGAAATACCAGCTGTGCCGGTGAGATACCTGCAAGGCAGAGTGTGATCAGACCACCACCTTATACCCCAAATCTATAGCAGTGTATGGTCAGACCCCACCCTATAGCCTAAATCTACAGCAGAGTGTGATTAGTGTGTGAGCAGGCCCCGCCTTATACCCCAAATATAGCTTACACCTTACACTCCAAATACATAGCAGAGTGTGAGCAGACCCCACCTTATAAGTTCTCATCCAGAACTTGATTGCTTCTGGTAGCCAAGGACAGGATGGTTTAGCCAAGCTTGTATATCCAAACAAAGACGTTTTCTGTGCTCAGGCAATCATCCAAGTATTTATTAAGCTTTAGAGATGAGCGAACTGAACCAGTAGAACCAGGTTTCGACCTGAATTTCAGGTAAAGTTTAATTCGCCACGAGTCCGAACTTTACGTGGTTCGTGGTGGAACATGGAAGATGAACCTGGCAGGATTTCTCCGGCACCACCCCACAGATCACAGCCAGCCTAGGAGAAGCAGAGAGATGGGTCACATGGTCACAGCTTAAAAGGTCAGGTTAGCTGGGCCAATCAGAAGGCGCAATAGCAGGAGATGTAATGCGCCATTTTCAAAGTTGGCTGTTTGAACCACAACATAGGAGAAATGAAGGGACAGGAAAGGAAATGGGCACAGTGGGACACTGGGGGGGGGGGGGGGGGGGCAAGTGCTGCACAGAAAGCATTGTAGTCCACCCTGTAAAGTCTGAAAACTTCAGTGAGGGTTTTTTTTATTTTTTGGCCACATCTGTCTTTAGCAATATTTTTCACCTGCCGAAAGAATTTAAGTGTTTTAAGTGTGCAGGCCCCGTCTCTTGCTAAGTTGGGATCCAAGGTGCCACTTCGTCAAATACAGTTTAAAAAAACCAAGAGGAGCAGCTTTGTTTTAAGTGTGCAGGCCCCATTTCTCTCTAAGTTGGCGTCCACCGTGCCTCTTTGTTAAATACAGTTAAAAAACAAGAGGAACAGCTTTGTTTTAAGTGTGCAGGCCCCGTCTCTCGCTAAGTTGGGGTCCACAGTGCCTCTTTGTTAAATACATGTTAAAAAAAACAAACCCCGGGGAGCTCTGTTTTAAGTGTACATGCACCATCCATCTCTAAGTTGGGGTCCACAGTGCCTCTTTCTTAAATACAGTAAAAAAAACAATCTTTTTCACCGGCCAAGCAATATTTTAGGGCACATCTGTCTGATTTAGCTGGGCTGTACAAGTGTGTCATTTTGGTGTGTGCCCTGCTCTGAATATTTTTTTTTTCTTGAAATACTAAGTAAAATGTAAAAATGGAAAGGAAGGGGTTGGAAAGGACGGGGGAAGAGGAAAAGACATTCCTACAATTATTTCTGCCACTAAGGATAAGGATGTTGGTGCCAGTACCAACACTGTGGTCAGCAGCCATGTGCCCAGGCCCAGTAAAAGTAGCACCAGCCATTTGCACAGGCCAGCCACTGCTAGTAGTAGCAGCAGCAGCAATGTATACGGTAGTAGTAGCAGCAGCAGCAATGTATACGGTAGTAGTAGCAGCAGCAGTAATGTACACGGTAGTAGTAGCAGCATCAGCAAGCCAGAGTTGGCCATTTCCTCCAGTGGGCATGTTATTTCGAACAATGCATCCATTGTGGACTGGTTGACTCGCTCTCACTCATTTCAGGAGGAGGACTCTGACGCGATGACTTTGAGCCAGGTTTCAGTGGATCCTTCCTCCACTACAGCTACACGTCACAGTAAAAGAAGCCTTTCTCTTTCATCATCTCTCTCTTTACTACCCCCGCCTAGTGGGGCATCAGCTTTTCTCAGCAGCCCAGTTACTATGGTTAGTGATGAGGAGAATTTATTTGATGACAGTCAGCCTTTGGAGTGTGTTGCGAAGGTGGTGGAGGTGGCAGCAGTGTCCAAGACGCATAGCTGTGGCAGTGGGTGTGGTGGTAGACATGAACATACTGCCAGTTATGAAGGTGGTTGTGGTGTGGAGGAGCAAGTAGACCATGATGAAACATCAGAACAGGCAAGTAGCGGGGATCATGAGGAGGAGTATGATGTCATTTTGGACAGGACCTGGGAAGCAGGGAACAAGGAAGGGGCATCGTTAGAGCAGTAGGGTACTTCTAGCACAGGCAGCAACAAAGAGCTGAGCCAAGGTACGGCCAGATTATCTGCAAAATGGCACAGGGCTAGGTCTGCTGGTATGGTCCGCTCAGGAGCAGTTGACAGTGACACTGACTCTGCTTTTGCAGACTCAAGAAAGAAGCCTGCCAGAGGAGGAGCAAAACCTAGCACAGTGCCAGATTTGCAAGCAGAAAGTTAGCCGTAGCCAGGGCACAAATCTAGGACTAGGAACTATGGCTATACATAGGCATCTGGAGCGGCATTACAAAGCTGTGCGGGACTATCGAAATGACTTTCTTCAATTTCCACGAAGCCAATCCTGTTGCTACCCCTCTAAGAATGAAATCATTTTTTGAGTGCTTGAGTGCTACACAAGGCCTACACAACAACCAGAGATCTCCTGTCCCTCTGCCAGACCAACACCATGTTTTCTTAAACAGGTGTTGGTCCCGAGACAAGCTGGGGGGGCATCCAGAATGCTGGAGCCCCCCGAACATAACCCCCCCAGAATATCCTTACCTTCACCTCGAGCTATCAACGGGAAAGGACTCCCGCAATTGGCTGCGGGGTGGTCAAGTGGGCCATTGTCCCGTCCTTGGTGCCATCCACCGAATGCCCCGCCCACGTGTGCGCCGACGGCCACTCGCGGGACTCCATTCTCAAAGTGAAGGAAAGGAGATCGGGCATTCTGGGGGGTTTATGTTCGGAGGGGGTATCCAGTATTCTGGATGGGTGATTCATATGCTAATTATTAGGATTAGGCAAATTCAAATGCTAATTAGTCATCTAAAACATGTTTTTATACAGCCTTGGGTGACTTCAAAGTGTTTTAAGGACTTTTAGGGTCGTCAGCCATTGTTTTCCATGCATTTTAGATGAAGGTTCGTCCCAAACTAGTTCCCACCGAACCAAACTTTTTCGGAGACATTGACCACACCGACAAACCGAAAGTTTGCTTATCTCTATTAAGGATATCTTAGAATTAAGCACATCTTCAAAATCCCACATAGTCATACCTACCAACTTTTCAAGGCGCGAAAGAGGGACATTAGTTAAATTAGGCCACACCCCCATTGATGGATGGATAGGGGATATGGTGTAACAGTTACAACAATATAAACACTTTGAATAGGCAAATTAATCATTTGTTGAATCAGATCTGCATGTTACACCTCAAAGAGGGACAAATGAGAACAACAAGAAAAAGGGGGACACACTAAAAAGAGGGGCATTACTTCCAAGTCAGGGAGGCATGACAATAGTCATAGACCCACATCAGGTGAGTATAGACTTTTAGGGTTTCTTCCTGTAAGTTTCAGGCATTGTAACTAAGGGCATTGATTCAGCATGAAGACACCGAATATTGTAGCGGACACTCAGATGTCTTTGGGATGCCCCCACAAAGGAAAAAGAAATCTGGGCAGAGAAGAGACAGGGGCATCTTTGGTTAAAAGGCAAACCAGATAGGGTCACGCTGGTGGCTTAGGGTTACAGGCTTTTCCCCAGGCAGCTGTCCAAGGCGGTTCCAGACTCCAGGCAGAAAGAGATGCAGAGACCACACAACAACTGTTTCTTTTTGGCCAAGTGTCCCGTTCAGAACACACTTCCATGGACACTTCTACCACTCTGCTCGAATGGCCCCACCTGAGCCAGACTCAGGTGGGCAGCTCCCCTTCACAGGGAAAGCAAAGACGGTGCCCCCTTATGGGCACTACCTCCTTCCCTGGAGCTTCTTCCACTTCATGGGGGCTCCCATGTCCTCCTCGAGGCCAAGGCTAAATGACCTTCCCCAAAGCCCCAACTCGCATGTCTGCTCAGCTCTTCTGCTGCCACCAGACTAAAACAGAACTGGCTGGCAGGGGCATAAGTGAACCAGGGCCCAGAGGGTAAGGTGGGCCCCATCATTGTTCATATTTGTGCTCACATCGCATCATTTAGAGATAGGAAGCACCACTTGTCTCTGCTGCTTCAGTCTTTAGTTGTCTGGCTGCATTCAGTTGAGTTGAAAGACAAAACAACTTTACTGTATGAACCCGTTAAAGGGCCCCATATAATGTCGCACCTGGGCCCCGTAAACATTTAGTCATGCCACTGCTGGCAGGGCCTCCCTTTTATAGGCCCAGCTGCCATCCATATTGCTGTAGGTTGCTGGTGGCCACCAGCTGGAGACATTTCCTATCGTCCTCGTTCTAATGTGAGTGTCTATCTGAGCACTTTTGGGTACCTGTTTAGATTTCCCTTTAATTTTATTAAAGTTTTGTTTCTGAACCCCCCCCCCCCCCCCTCATAGCGTGTGATCAGGCCCCAAGTCTTGTCGGAGTGTTAGAACGTCCCACCCCAAATGTATGTGGTAGAGTGCAAGGAAGCCCATTAGTACCCCAAATGTATGTGCTACCATGCACGATGACCCGCCCCAAAGCAATAATTTATTAGCTCTCCAGACCCCCAACCAGGCTTACCCATTATTCAAATCTTTAAAGGTAGGAGGATAAGTAGACCCCCTTCTCCAACAATGTACATGTAGGATTTCTGTGAAGAAGAAAAAAGAAAATGTTAGTTTGGAACTGATTGCCCCCTGGTGGTGAGATAGAAAATGACCCCTCTTAAAAGCGCAACAAAACCTGGGATTTTCCCAGGTTTTGTTCCATTCCCTGGGGACATCACAATTGGGGATGTCCTGCTATGTGACCCCCCCCCCCAGAAAACCCTAAACAACTCACCTCTTCCGTGTTCCAATGGCGCATGTGCGGGCACTCTGTTTACTCTGTTTCTTTGAGGAGCATGCAACGCCACATCTCCGGCCGTGCTCACGCTCCCTTACCAATCTATCTGAATTGAAAATAATGAGAGCCGTCCTGCTGAATGACGTAGTCATAGTGCAATTGCCAATGGAGCGGGTAAAGGGGAGTCTTTATTGGCGAACTGGGGGGTTTTACACAGCGGGGCATCCTGATTCAGGATGCTCCAGGGTAAAGCCAGCAGCTGACCCTGAAATTTTTTAGATTCCAGGCCAGCCGCTGCTGGATTTTGTTCTGTTTTAAGGCATAATTGTCTTCTATTGTCTACAGTGTTTTTGTTTTGCCTCCTTATGAACCAAAATGTAGGGGGTGGACTTGACTGGTATGTCCTGTCTGATCATGGTTTGCTACGTAGCTAGAACTTACAGAGCCCAGGAATACATTTAGATTGGCAGTTGCCTGAAATGGCCACACACAGCTCACACATTAATACTTAATAATTAATTCCACTGCGGCAGAGGCCGAAACACTGCCTGCAACCCCCTGCATGCAGGGGGAGTATAGGTACCCCTAGGAAGGATCTTGTGAATAGGTCAGTACTGAAGATCTGGACTAGCCGCAAAATGTGGCAGGAGAACCTTATAATTTTTTTTAAAGGCCAACAATGCCAAGCACTTAGTAACCCCTTGCTGTTAATCTAATGTATTATGCCATCAACAGTTCCTCTTGCCCACTGGGCAGGATAGTAGGGGCCGTGCAGTAATTAGACCCCATCTATTGTGTTCCATCAAGCGTCCGCTTTTACCAATACATGGGTTTGTTTTGTTGCCATAACGGGAACTTTATTAGCTATTGTTGATATGCTATGTGTAAGGCTTCAATGAAGATTACATAGTACATAACGTGATGGATGAACTGCCTATCCCTGGCATGTAATTCATTGGCATGCAATGCAATATTCCAGACTGCATAGAGGAGATATCGGTGTTTGGACTGAAAATGTTACAGAGCTCAAAGCACGATGAGGCCCAGTATTCCATCACCCCATGACTTTTATACAGCCTGACCGTTTATCAGGCTTGGCTTTTTATTAGCCAATAATTATTAACAGGGGCATAACACTGACTTATCCTTGTACATATACATTATACCCTGATGGATCTTCCTTAACCCCCTATATAAACGTCAATCCTTCTAAAGTCTCCAACCTTTTGTACCTTCAGAGCCACATTGAGCACCAGGAAATTGTCACAATCAACGTGAAGAGATTGTAATCTATAATAGGACAAGACATGCAAATGTTGCTGGCAACCCCTTAAAGATGTGTAGAACTATGCAAGTTTACCCACTTCCGCTGCACTCCCGTGGCCAACATGACGGGCAGGCACGAACCCTACTGGCTGCTGGCAAACATAAGGGAATGCAGAAAAGCACGTTTTTTCAAGTCTTTTCCAATGCTGCTGAGAGCAGACATAAAGCCTCCATCCTGGTCCCAATCCCCTGGTGATGGAGGAGGGGGTCTGGAAATAGCTGCACATATATAAAGCATCTGAAACTATTCATGCAGCTATTTCTGCGTCTGCCGTGACTAGGGGATTCAGTTTCCAGGACCCTTGTTGGCACAGAGCTGAAAGCAAATACTGAACTGCAGCAACAGGCAATTCCTCCTATAAAACTACTCACCCTCTGGCAACCTCTATTGGCCACTCACATGACACCTTGAGAATGCAGATTAATGAGTTACATATTTTTTCAAAGCAGGTGTGTTTGTTTTTTGATCTCTGGACCAGGGAGGGTTCTGGTCTACATGAACCACTTCCGCCACTTGGGGGGGCGGGAGGTTAAAGTAGAACATTTTGACTATCCCGGCTTTGACTTTAATGGGGACCGTGCGATGCCGCATCTCTGGCTATGCGTGCGCTCCCACCCCAGCCTATCTGAATTGAAAATAATGAGAGCTGCCTGACAAATGACATAGTCATAGCGGGCGGCTTCCATTGGATGAGAGCCCACGCTATCGCTGTTGGACTGTTCTGTTTGTACTTGTGGCTCCCAAGGAACTGATGAGCCACCCAGGAGAGTCCAGTGATTGGGGGATCACTGTTCTAAAGCATCCCAACTGCCACTTATTGGCAGAGCGCTCTCTTTCGAACCCATGTCCCTCATCGTCTTTCTGTCCCTTTTTCAAGTAGAGCTGCATAATTACTGTTGTAACTGTGATATCAAACTTCTAATTTATTGTATTTATTACATTTAAATGTTATAGATTCCCGGGCCGATCACCTTGGGTTTTTGGTCCACTTTAAATGAATATAATATAATATATTATATATATATAATATATATAATATAATATAATAGATTGATTCCCTCACCCAGGGGCACCAAAATCGGGATGCCCTGCTGTGTGAAACTCACCAGGTCGCCCCATACACTTACTATCTTTTCCGGTCCAACGGTGCATGTGTGAGCCGGGGCTGTGGCTGCATCCTCGCTATCCCTGTAGCAGAGCATGTGCCCACGTCAGGCATTTGTGGATGGCTGGTGTGGGCACGCTCCCTGTTAGAGGGTAGCGGGGGATGCGTCCGTCAGCATGCTCGGAGCTGCTCGCCTTAGACAAAGCCGTGTATGGAGACATGCATTACCACACTGTGACAGCAGGAATTGTGTCTGAAAGACTTTAAGACTGGATGAAAACCTCCCCAGGGGCATCCTGATTTGGCATGTCCAACTTTGTAAAAACATCCAGAATCGCCTGCATTTTGACTTGCTACTGCAACTCTTGCTCAGGTTGCCTCCCTGGCATCCTTGCACTGCACCTGCACTGTACCACATGGCAGCCACGAATAAATAAATGGCTGCAGGTGCATGCAACCACATGAAGTGGCCATTGGGGGAGGACTGCAATAAATTAAAATTGGAGGGGCCCGTGTGGCATGGGAGCAAGGAGGAAGGTAAGAAAATGGAAATTCTGAAGGGGGGGGGGAGTTATACACAGAGACATTGCAAAATGGGGTGCTCCTATGAAGCAGACAAAAACCTGGGTGGGTGAAAAATACCATTTTGTGAATACTCACCTTGTAAAATGGGTATTGTAAGTATGTCACACACCCCGCTTCAAGATATTCATAACCTGTAGGGTATACTGACCTGAAGAGGGCGATCTGCAGAGATGATTGGAGGAAAGTAAGTCCCTCCCGGTCCATAAATACCTGGGACCTCCCATTCACTCCCCAGTATAAAGAAAGCAGTAAGGTAAGGGACCAGGAAGAGCCAAACATAAGTCATAACAACGCAAAGTTCACAAAATGAAGGATCCAGAATAAAAAAGGGGCGGGTTGAAGCGGGGTGTGTGACATACTTACAATACCCATTTTACAAGGTGAGTATTCACAAAATGGTATTATTCTAAGTATGTCACACACCCCGCTTCAAGATATTCATAACCTGTGGAACATCCAAAAGCAGTGTCCATAAGGGGTGGGGATCCAAAACAAGGTATAAAGCACAACTTAAACTACTGCAGCCTGCAGAACTTTGCGGCCAAAAACAGCATCCGCTGAGGCCCGAACATCAACCTTGTAAAACTTTGAAAAAGTGTGAACAGAAGACCAGATAGCGGCCTTGCAAACTTGCTCAACAGAGGCCTGGTGCTGAAAAGCCCAGGAAGCCCCAACCGCACGAGTAGAATGAGCTGTAACACGAAAGGGAGGATCTCTCCCCTTAGCAGAATAGGCCCCGACAATGGCCTGACAAATCCACCTGCTGATGGTAGACTTTGTGGGTGCTAGACCCTTCTTGAGCCCAAATGGCACCACGAAAAATGCATCAGTCTTGCGAAAGGCAGACGTTACCAGCAAATAATACTTCACAACCCGAACCACATCCAAAGAATGGAGGGCCCTCTCCTTGTCATTGCTGGGATTGGGACACAGAGAGGGCAAAACAATATCCTGATTCAAATGAAAGGACGAAACCACCTTAGGAAGGAAGTCCGTCTTAAAACGGAAAACCACTTTGTCCTGATGTCTTTCAAAATATGGAGCTTGAATAGACAGAGCCGCCAACTCAGAGACACGTCTAACGGAAGTGATAGCTACCAAAAAGGCCACCTTCTGCGTAAGGGAAGACAAAGGAATATCATGCAAAGGCTCAAAGGGGGGACCCTGAAGTGCAGAAAGAACCAAGTTCAAATCCCAAACTGGAATCAGAGGCTTCCTAGGAGGCCGCACATGTGTAACCCCCTGGAAAAAGGTTTTAACCAACGGATGAAGAGCAAAAGACTTTTGGAAAAACACCGCCAGGGCAGACACCTGTCCCTTCAGAGTACTGAGTTGGAGCCCTAGGTCCAGACCATGTTGCAAAAACTCCAAAATTTTAGAAATAGAGAATTCCCTACAAGGGAAGGCCCTGGTTTCACACCAATCAATATAAGACCTCCAAGTCCTATAGTACACAGACGATGAGGACCTTTTCCTAGCACTAATAAGAGTCCGAATCAAAGCATCCGAAAGACCTTCCTCCTTCAAGATGGAGGATTCAGCAGCCACGCCGTCAAAGCCAGCGTTGGTAAATTCGGGTAACGAAGATGACCCTGTGTGAGTAGATCTGGCAGCAGGGGCAGAACGAACTGATCTTCTGCCAACCTTACCACGTCTGCGAACCAGACCTGTCTTGGCCACCTTGGAGCCACCAGGATTGCTGGTGCTCTCTCCAGAGCAAGCTTGCGCACTACTCTGGCCACCATGGGAAACGGAGGGAACAGATACAGAAACCCCAGATCCCTCCAGTTCAGAGACATGGCATCCGTCGCAAGGGCCAGAGGTTCCTTCGCCAGAGACACAAATTACGGAAGTTTGTGATTGTGACCTCCCGTCACAATAGAGGTCCACCGCTGGTGACCCCCACCTGAGACAAATTGAGTGAAAGACCTTGGGATTGAGAGACCACTCCCCTTTGCGGGCTGACAGCCTGCTCAGAGAGTCCGCCTCCGCATTCTCCACTCCCGGGATGTAAACTGCCGAGATGCACAGGACATGGCTCTCCGCCCAGTCCAGAATCAGGGACACTTCCTTGAGGGCATTCCTGCTGCGGGTGCCTCCCTGGTGATTGATGTAGGCCACTGCCGTCCGATTGTCCGACCGGACCTGGACTGGCAAACCTCGCAGTTGATGAGTTAAGTGACAAAGAACCATCCTGATGGCCCTTAATTCCAGAACATTGATAGGCTCGTGGGCTTCCAGGGGACCCCACAAACCCTGAAATTGCAGATCTTTCCAGAAGCCCCCGCAACCCGAGAGGCTGGCATCCGTGGTGACTATCTCCCACTGGGGAGTCCGAAAGGATCTGCCCTTCAGCAGGTTGGTTGAGTTCAGCCACCACTGAAGCGAGCGGCGAACCCGGGGGGACATCTGAAAGAATTGATCCAGCGACTGAGGAGACCTGTTCCAGACCGACAACAGATGGAGCTGTAGTGTCCTTGTGTGAAACTGAGCAAAGGGAACTGCCTCGAAGGAGGCCACCATCAGACCCACCAGTCTCATCCCTAGCCGGATGGATGGTCGAGGAATGGACATAAGCGACCGAACTCCTGAATCAGAAGAACCTTGGACTGAGGAAGGAACACTCTGGCCTGATCTGTTTCCAGAGACATCCCCAGAAAGGATATTAACCTGGACGGGTGAAGGGAGGACTTGGGGTAGTTGATCACCCAGCCGAATCTCTCCAGAGTGGATAGAACCGTCCTGGTGTCCAATTCCGCTTGGCTGAATGACGATGCCAATATGAGGAGATCGTCCAGATATGGCACTATGCGAATTCCTTGTGCTCTGAGAAGAGCCATTACCCCAGCAAGTACCTTGGTGAAAACCCTTGGAGCTGTGGTGAGACCGAAGGGAAGAGCTACAAATTGGAAGTGCCGATCCTCCAGAGCGAACCTTAGGAACCTCTGGTGCGCGGGAAAAATGGGAACATGGAGATAAGCGTCCTGGATATCTATGGACGTCATGAAGTCCCCCTGACGAAGAGAGTGGATAGCGGAACGCAACGTTTCCATGCAAAATTTTCGCAGCCTTATGAATTTGTTGAGAATCTTTAGGTCCAGGATGGGCCGCACGTAGCCATCCTTTTTGGGAACCGTGAACAGATTTGAGTAAAAACCCCGACCCCTTTCTAATGGGGGTACTGGACAAATGACCGCCATTTCTAGAAGACTCGATACCGCTGCCCGGAGCTGCAATGCAGCCTGTACGTCCGGGGACACCCGAGACGTGAGGAAACGCGGGGGGGGGGCGGGACTCGAACTCCAGCATGTAACCGGAAGACACCACTTCCTTGATCCATCTGTCCGAGACCTCCCGAATCCAGACTTGGGAGAAATGTCGCAGCCATCCTCCCACCCGCGCGGGTGAGGGCGCCCCCTCATTGTTGAGCGGGCTTGGCCACGGGCTTGGGTTTTGAACCCCAACTGTATCCTGAACGGGCACGACCTCTGCCCCTGTTCCAGGAGTCTCCTCTTGTAGAAGGGAAGGCAAACCCTCTTCCCGCTCTAGCTCCCCGAAAGGAAGGGGTGAAGGAAGCCGCCCCTCGAAAGGGGCGACGTTGCTTCCTACGTTGAGGTAATTTTCCACCTTTAACTACTGAGTCCAATTTTTCTCCAAAAAGCCTTAGACCAACAAAGGGAAGAGACGTCAGAGACTTTTTAGACCCAAAATCTGCCGCCCACTGGCGCAACCAAATTGAACGCCTAATGGTAACCATAAGAGCAGAGGCCCTGCTGTTCATCATCAATGAATCATCCAGAGCAGTTAATATGAAGGAAAGAAAAGACTCACAACGTTTCAGTCCAAGAAATTCATCGCTGTCTGGTTCCAAGCCGGACGAGGACAGTAAATCCCTGATCACCTTTCTAGCGGCCACCACCAACAGTGATGAGGCACAAACTGGCCGTATAGCTGCCCCAATACTGGCAAAACCATGACAAGCCATCTGGTCAATACGTTTATCCTCACCATCCTTGAGGGAGGAACAATCAGGGTTAATCAAAACGGCAGAGTTGGATAACCCCAAAATTGGGGCGTCCACTTCGGGGGGGGAAGCCCAGCGCTTAACCGTGTCCGCGGGGAAAGGATACCTTCTATCCCAACTCTGAGGAATGCCTGGGAGCCGAGCTGGTCTCTCCCATTCCTTGGAAATAATATTATCAAAATGCTTTTGATTAGGAAATTCTAAGCGCGGTCTGGATTCCTCATAAAACTCCCCTTGTTGTTGGGGGGCCTCCGCCGGAGGCGAGATTGCCAAAACCTCAAACATCAAAACGTTAGGGGTGTCCAAGGAACCTCCTGACCCCCTATCAGAATCAGCGCCAACAATTTGTTGATCCTCGGAATTATCCGAATCCTCATACACCTCCCCTTCCTCTGGAGGAGAATAATCTGACCAATCCAGACCATCCGTATCATCATATTCATAATGAGAAACCGTGGACAAATGTTTTCTCTTAGCCGGCGCCTTCTTAGCTACCGTAGAGGAAATACATTTTTCAATACTGGCTAATCTGGCACATACATCAGATTGCGACTGCCCCCCCATAGTAACATCGCATGGAGCGCGGGTTAAAATGGGAGGGGGAGAGGATGAAGCCGGCGGTGCTGACCCAGAGGCCTGGGGTCCTGACTGCCGCGTAATAGTGTGTTGTGCACAGGATATACATAAAAAGAAATCATCCCCAGTTAGGGATACCCCACACCCCAAACACTTCCGAGACTGTCCCGAGGGGAGCCCGGATTCCTGGGATGCCTCCATAAGGTGAACTTAATGAGTCGCTATGACAGAGGGAATTACGCTTATGAAGCAACCCGGGATGCCCTTATAGTGTCCTTTTTAAATGGGAGGAATTTTGTAGGAAAGAACCCAGTGAAAGTACCCAGGGACTTAGGACCAGGAGAAACCCCCTTATAACTATTCCCTGAAGAATTCACCTAAAACACAGATAAAAAATAATTAGAAACCAAAAGCTATATTTGGATACTAATAAAAATGACAAAAGGCCCACAGGGCCACTCACAGAACCTCCGGACCAGACCAGAGCCCAGCATCATGCAGCACGGATGCGTGAGGTAACTGCACAGCAGTGAGAGACAGAGAAGAGGGGCGTGGCCTGCGCGGATGGCGCGCTTTACCGGCCCCGCCCCCCTAGAGATAGGCAGATAGGAGCCAAAGCTCCTCAGCGGTGCCCGGGCAAGATAGGGGGCGGGCCGCGGCGACGCGCCGCAAGTCCGGCTCCGCCCCCAATGACACAGCGCGTGAGGGGAGAAAGCTCCCCTCCGCTGACCTACAATCCACCGGAGACGCGGGGTATAGCTGCCCCCGTCTCCTCATAGAGCACATGAGACCGGCAGCGGCCCGCAATAGCCGCCGCGGTGTATTATGAACAATGTTGCCAGTAAAAGTTACATTTAAAACAGACACACATACAACAAATAGCAGTGTAACCAAATTAATGAGGGATTACTCCTATACGTTCCTCAGAATCTAAGAAAGGAGGGCCCCCAGCCTAACTATGAGGGAGGAGGTAAATGAGGGAAATTTTTGAGGTAAAATTTTTAAGGACAGGGCATCCCAAACCAGGGTCACCAACCCGGCATAACCGCCTACCCTCTAAATAGGGTCTCGCGGCGGAGCCTAGCTCCTAAGCACATGTGTGCTAAAATACCATCACCCGGACCGCAGTCAAAACTGAGGAGGCATGTGAATATTAAATATATTAAACAGGGATAATAAGTCCGAGTGGGAATAAAATAATATAGGCCGGGGGTAGACCCGGCTACCTTGGAAAACCCCCTTGCAAGGAGGAGAGATCATCTTCTGCTTGCTCGCCGTCCTGCAGAGATGAAGACTGGGGAGTGAATGGGAGGTCCCAGGTATTTATGGACCGGGAGGGGCTTACTTTCCTCCAATCATCTCTGCAGATCGCCCTCTTCAGGTCAGTATACCCTACAGGTTATGAATATCTTGAAGCGGGGTGTGTGACATACTTAGAATAGTCCTGGTTTTACTCCACTTTAATTGCAAACATAATGGCAGTTAAAAGTGGGTGGCTTTGAATTTTGGCATTTTTCACACACCGAGACAGTAAGGATTGGGCTCCAGGCACACCTCTGCTCATAGAAGACCATTGCTGGACTAGCTAAGCCAGTGAGGCAATATATGGGATAGCAGTGGGCCTGAAGCTATCGGCTGTGGGGGAAACCATGAGTGAGCCGTCTGTCTTTCCTGCCTGGGAAGGCATCAGTGTTATCTCTTGTTCTGCACTTATTACCAACAATTATCCTGGCCTCGGGGTAATAAAAACACTTTTTCAAAATAAAAGAACAGCCCAGGCAAGCAATAAAAGCAATAAATATTCACCCATTCTCCATACCTGATTTGGATTGACTGTCCCTCTTTTGAGTCCATGTCCTCCTGTCCCACATTGTTCTCATTTGCAGATCTGCATCAATAAATGATTCATTTGCCAATTTAAAATGTTTATATTGTTGTAACTGTTACAAGCTTTCTCCCATCCATCCCTCAATGAGGGAACGTGGCCTAATTTAACAAATGTCCCTCTTTCCCACCCTGAAAAATTGGCAAGTATGCATTCTCTTCTGCAGCTACTTCCAATCGGTCTGGCTGTCTCATACCATAGGAAAGATCCCACGGCATGCACATAGCTTTGTGTGAGCGTTTGTCCACCAAAAGCAGGCAAATTGCGAGGCCTATCCCCCTCTGTTACAGTGACTGGAGTACACCAACATATTAAATTTACTGCAATCGAGGGTGTGTGTCCCGCACTGCCTCAAAGCACTCCTTCTGCATGCAGAGCAGCTGGATGCTGCAAAACATGATCCTGGAATGGGACTGCAGGATCTCGGTGAAGCAGAAGAAGGGGGAAAAAAGAGGTAAGTATTATTTGTAATGCTTGCTACATCAGTGACTTTAATTGACTGAGCTCACCACAGCATTCCCATAGGTTTCAATCTAAACCATCCCATGTCAGCAGGGCTCAGTTAATAAAAGGAAAATGGTCAGTATTAAAGCAGAGCAATATCCACCAGTTGCTTTTTTTTAGGGCATCCCTAATCAGAATGCCCCTGCTGTGGTGGAACCCCCAAGTTTGCCCATAAAAACTCACCTTTCCACACTCCAACAGCGCATGCGCAGGCTCTTGTCCAATTAGAGCTACCTGCTGTGTCTACATCATTCAGCAGACAGCTCTCATTGTTTTGTATGGGGAGCACCCGCTGCCGCATTCTCCACATCCCCCGTGTCATGCATGCTCTCATGCCAGCCATTGAATTCAATGAGAGCCATCTGCCGAATGATATCGTTGGACCGTGGAAAGGTGAGTTTTTGAAGGAAAACTGGGGGGGGGGGGGGGGTTTACACAGCGGTGCATGGAACAAGACCCAGGTAAGTCAAATTCCTGGAATTTGTTCCACTTTAAGTGCAGGAACAGAGAAACATCTATCACTGGAATGGCTCAGGTTGACATCTAAGGGATTCTTTCAATGTCCACATCAAGCCTTGTGCTGCACCCACCTAACTACCGGTAATTAGGTTATGAGTCTCACAATGGGGGGGGGGGGGTAGGGAGAGTTACAGTTCTGGCCACAAGAAGATAGAGCCAGATTCCTACCTGTGACCTGTGACATCCCTGTTTAAGATTTCTTCTGCCGCAAAATTAAGTATATCATTTTCCTGGAAATTCTTGCAAAAATCACAATTAAACATTTTTTATTAGTAGTAATCATAGTTGATAGAGATATTTCAATAGTGAATGAATTTGAGAGACAGCACCCCCCTGTGGTGAAAAACGCTTATGGCATGACACATGGATTTTAAATGTTTTTAATTTTGTGTGATGAATTGCTATAATAAAATTAAATTGATTTAACTACAGTTATCGTGTGAGTGCAATAGTTAGACTCTGTTGGATCATTAGAGGGGGATCATAGGGGCACCCCATATTGTGTACTTATGTGCTCTGCACAGAGCAGAGCTGGGGTCAGGAAAAGGACAGCAATCCCAGAATGCATTGCAGCATAGTCAAAAGAGACTTCCTGTCTGCAGGCAGCCTAGGACTCCATGGGCCACCATGTTGATGTTTAAAAGCTCAGAAAATGCACTAGGTGCAGGTAGGATGATTTTTAATGTGGGCAATCTGTATGTAGAGGGTGGGGGAAACATACACGATAGACTCTTATTCAGGGAGAATGTCCGTTTTAAGTTATGAGACTCACCCAGGTGGGTAGGAAGGAGTTACAGAGGAGGAGGAGGATCTCCAGCATCCTTATGTACAATACCACTTATTTCCTTGCGTACAATTCTTCCTGCATCCTTGTGAAGGCCTCTGTGTAGGATTGTTCCTACATTTCTCTGTACAATGACTCCTGCAGCAAGACATTTGCTGGACCAACTTCATTTTAGGTTTTGCTATTCACCCCGTTCAGAAGGGAGGAGTTGCATTTCTGGCCACAAGAGGGATCCAGAATTCTGCCTACATCCATGTACAATTTCTCCTGCATCTCTGTGTAGGATTCTCCCAGCATCTATGTTTAGGATTCATCCTACATCTTGCAATCTCTTTAGCATCCCAGTGTACAATCTTTCATGCACACTTGTGTAAACTTTCTCCTGCATTCCTGTGTACAATTCTTGCTGCATTCCTATTCTGGACCACAGTCTAATGCTTAAAGAGGACCAAAACCACCCTGGAGTCTGCCTCCCCTCGTAGTAAGAACTTCTTTGCTCCACCTATAACTGATCCCTCTTCCAGAGCATCGTAGTAATGAAAAGTATCCTTGCAAGTTTTTGTATTGGCCTTGTATATGCTTACGCACATTGATTAGATCCCCTCTAAGGTACCTATTTGGTCTCAAAAAAGAGGCACAACCCCAAAGCAAGAACAGGTCCTAAAATCCGGAAATGAACTGCGCAAATCAATAAAATATGCAATAAGTCAAGGCAAACATTAAAGAAGACCTACACTTTCCCTGACAATTCTGTGCCTGGAAGTCCTCATCAACAGGCACCTCCTCCAATAGGAGACATGCTTTAATATAGTATGCAGCTATTTCATGTCCCCCATCATACAGAGATAAGCACCTGAATTTTGCATCCTAAGCATCGTTAACTGTAAATCAATATTCTCAGTGTTGAGTGTTAAAAGGGGCATGGCGTTTTTTGACTAGAGGTCCCCTTTAACTGAAGCATGAGCTACAATGATTGATATGCACACTTTTCATTCAAGAAGAGCTGTTATTAGGGATAGGGAGGGAGATAAGAACTCTTATCATGGAAAGAGGAGCTGTTATCGGGTACAGATAGGTAGAGGGGAGCTGTGTTCAGGGACAGAAGGGATATGATCAGGTACAGACAGGGAGAGAAGAGCCATGATCAGGGACAGACTGGGAGAGAAGAGCCGTGATCAGGGACAGACAGGGAGAGAAGAGCCGTGATCAGGGACAGACTGGGAGAGAAGAGCCGTGATCAGGGACAGACTGGGAGAGAAGAGCCGTGATTAAGGACAGACTGGGAGAGAAGAGCTGTGACCAGGGACAGACAAGGAGAGAAGAGCTGTGATCAGGGATAGACATTGAGAGAAGAGCTGTGACCAGGGACAGACAAGGAGAGAAGAGCTGTGACCAGGGACAGACAAGGAGAGAAGAGCTGTGATCAGGGATAGACATTGAGAGAAGAGCCGTGATCAGGGACAGACTGGGAGAGAAGAGCCGTGATCAGGGACAGACTGGGAGAGAAGAGCCGTGATTAAGGACAGACTGGGAGAGAAGAGCTGTGACCAGGGACAGACAAGGAGAGAAGAGCTGTGATCAGGGATAGACATTGAGAGAAGAGCTGTGACCAGGGACAGACAAGGAGAGAAGAGCTGTGACCAGGGACAGACAAGGAGAGAAGAGCTGTGATCAGGGATAGACATTGAGAGAAGAGCTGTGACCAGGGACAGACAAGGAGAGAAGAGCTGTGATCAGGAACAGACAATGAGAGAAGAGCTGTGATCAGGGACAGACAAGGAGAGAAGAGCTGTGGTCAGGGACAGGCAAGGAGAGAAGTGCTGTGATCAGGGACAGACAAGGAGAGAAGTGCTGTGATCAGGGACAGGCAAGGAGAGAAGAGCTGTGATCAGGGACAGACAAGGAGAGAAGTGCTGTGATCAGGGACAGACAAGGAGAGAAGAGCTGTGATCAGGGACAGACAAGGAGAGAAGAGCTGTGACCAGGGACAGACATGGAGAGAAGAGCTGTGGTCAGGGACAGACAAGGAGAGAAGAGTTGTGGTCGGGGACAGACAAGGAGAGAAGAGCTGTGGTCAGGGACAGACAAGGAGAGAAGAGCTGTGACCAGGGACAGACATGGAGAGAAGAGCTGTGGTCAGGGACAGACAAGGAGAGAAGAGCTGTGACCAGGGACAGACAAGGAAAGAAGAGCTGTGGTCAGGGACAGACAAGGAGAGAAGAGCTGTGACCAGGAACAGACAATGAGAGAAGAGCTGTGATCAGGGACAGACAAGGAGAGAAGAGCTGTGGTCGGGGACAGACAAGGAGAGAAGTGCTGTGATCAGGGACAGACATGGAGAGAAGAGCTGTGGTCAGGGACAGACAAGGAGAGAAGAGTTGTGGTCGGGGACAGACAAGGAGAGAAGAGTTGTGGTCGGGGACAGACAAGGAGAGAAGAGCTGTGACCAGGGATAGACATTGAGAGAAGAGCTGTGACCAGGGACAGACAAGGAGAGAAGAGCTGTGATCAGGAACAGACAATGAGAGAAGAGCTGTGATCAGGGACAGACAAGGAGAGAAGAGCTGTGGTCAGGGACAGGCAAGGAGAGAAGTGCTGTGATCAGGGACAGACAAGGAGAGAAGTGCTGTGATCAGGGACAGGCAAGGAGAGAAGAGCTGTGATCAGGGACAGACAAGGAGAGAAGTGCTGTGATCAGGGACAGACAAGGAGAGAAGAGCTGTGATCAGGGACAGACAAGGAGAGAAGAGCTGTGACCAGGGACAGACATGGAGAGAAGAGCTGTGGTCAGGGACAGACAAGGAGAGAAGAGTTGTGGTCGGGGACAGACAAGGAGAGAAGAGCTGTGGTCAGGGACAGACAAGGAGAGAAGAGCTGTGACCAGGGACAGACATGGAGAGAAGAGCTGTGGTCAGGGACAGACAAGGAGAGAAGAGCTGTGACCAGGGACAGACAAGGAAAGAAGAGCTGTGGTCAGGGACAGACAAGGAGAGAAGAGCTGTGACCAGGAACAGACAATGAGAGAAGAGCTGTGATCAGGGACAGACAAGGAGAGAAGAGCTGTGGTCGGGGACAGACAAGGAGAGAAGTGCTGTGATCAGGGACAGACATGGAGAGAAGAGCTGTGGTCAGGGACAGACAAGGAGAGAAGAGTTGTGGTCGGGGACAGACAAGGAGAGAAGAGTTGTGGTCGGGGACAGACAAGGAGAGAAGAGCTGTGACCAGGGACAGACATGGAGAGAAGAGCTGTGGTCAGGGACAGACAAGGAGAGAAGAGTTGTGGTCGGGGACAGACAAGGAGAGAAGAGCTGTGGTCAGGGACAGACAAGGAGAGAAGAGCTGTGACCAGGGACAGACAAGGAGAGAAGTGCTGTGATCAGGGACAGACAAGGAGAGAAGAGCTGTGGTCGGGGACAGACAAGGAGAGAAGAGCTGTGGTCCGGGACAGACAAGGAGAGAAGAGCTGTTATCAGGTACAGACGAGTAGAGGGGAGCTGTGTTCAGGGACAGAAGGGATATGATCAGGTACAGACAGGGAGAGAAGAGCCATGATCAGGGACAGACTGGGAGAGAAGAGCCGTGATCATTGACAGACTGGGAAAGAACTGTGATCAGGAACAGACAGAAGAGCTGTGAGCAGGGACAGACAAGGAGAGAAGAGCTGAGCTGTCACCAAGGACAGACAAGGAGAGAAAAGCTGTGACCAGGGACAGACAAAGAGAGAAGAGCTGTGACCAGGGACAGACAAAGAGAGAAGAGCTGTGACCAGGGACAGACAAGGAGAGAAGAGCTGTGATCAGGGACAGACAAGGAGAGAAGAGCTGTGACCAGGGACAGACAAGGAGAGAAGTGCTGTGATCAGGGACAGACAAGGAGAGAAGAGCTGTGGTCGGGGACAGACAAGGAGAGAAGAGCTGTGGTCCGGGACAGACAAGGAGAGAAGAGCTGTTATCAGGTACAGACGAGTAGAGGGGAGCTGTGTTCAGGGACAGAAGGGATATGATCAGGTACAGACAGGGAGAGAAGAGCCATGATCAGGGACAGACTGGGAGAGAAGAGCCGTGATCATTGACAGACTGGGAAAGAACTGTGATCAGGAACAGACAGAAGAGCTGTGAGCAGGGACAGACAAGGAGAGAAGAGCTGAGCTGTCACCAAGGACAGACAAGGAGAGAAAAGCTGTGACCAGGGACAGACAAAGAGAGAAGAGCTGTGACCAGGGACAGACAAAGAGAGAAGAGCTGTGACCAGGGACAGACAAGGAGAGAAGAGCTGTGATCAGGGACAGACAAGGAGAGAAGAGCTGTGACCAGGGACAGACAAGGAGAGAAGTGCTGTGATCAGGGACAGACAAGGAGAGAAGAGCTGTGGTCGGGGACAGACAAGGAGAGAAGAGCTGTGGTCCGGGACAGACAAGGAGAGAAGAGCTGTTATCAGGTACAGACGAGTAGAGGGGAGCTGTGTTCAGGGACAGAAGGGATATGATCAGGTACAGACAGGGAGAGAAGAGCCATGATCAGGGACAGACTGGGAGAGAAGAGCCGTGATCATTGACAGACTGGGAAAGAACTGTGATCAGGAACAGACAGAAGAGCTGTGAGCAGGGACAGACAAGGAGAGAAGAGCTGAGCTGTCACCAAGGACAGACAAGGAGAGAAAAGCTGTGACCAGGGACAGACAAAGAGAGAAGAGCTGTGACCAGGGACAGACAAAGAGAGAAGAGCTGTGACCAGGGACAGACAAGGAGAGAAGAGCTGTGATCAGGGACAGACAAGGAGAGAAGAGCTGTGACCAGGGACAGACAAGGAGAGAAGAGCTGTGACCAGGGACAGACAAGGAGAGAAGAGCTGTGACCAGGAACAGACAATGAGAGAAGAGCTGTGATCAGGAACAGACAATGAGAGAAGAGCTGTGATCAGGAACAGACAATGAGAGAAGAGCTGTGATCAGGAACAGACAATGAGAGAAGAGCTGTGATCAGGGACAGACAAGGAGAGAAGAGCTGTGGTCAGGGACAGGCAAGGAGAGAAGAGCTGTGATCAGGGACAGACAAGGAGAGAAGTGCTGTGATCAGGGACAGACAGGGAGAGAAGAGCTGTGGTCAGGGACAGACAAGGAGAGAAGAGCTGTGGTCGGGGACAGACAAGGAGAGAAGAGCTCTGACCAGTGACAGACAAGGAAAGAAGAGCTGTGACCAGGGACAGACAAGGAGAGAAGAGCTGTGGTCGGGGACAGACAAGGACAGAAGAGCTGTGGTCAGGGACAGACAGAGAAAGAAGAGCTGTGACCAGGAACAGGCAGGGAGAAAAGAGGTGTAATCAGGGACAGACATGGGTAAAAGAGCTATTGCCCTCCAATGCCACCTCATAAAATAAGCTGACAACCCTCTTGCGCCCTCTTATACTTCAAATATGTTATTATAAGAAGCTAGGAACATACACAAGGGCCTGTCAGTCGGGGAGGATTTACAGGCAACATCTCACATACAGTGGAGGAGAAGCCTCGTCACCAGAGCGGGAAAGGCACCACGTCAGCTATAAAGTTTGCAACTGCAGCTGATTTTCATTATGGCCCAATTTCCCCCAATCTGCTTTTTATACTCTGATTGCCGGTGTGTTGTGTTTCTCTTCCCTGCTACACAAAGGCATAACGAGTGTCATTCATCGCTACACAATCAGATTCCTCATGTGAGTGTGTCTGGCTTTTGTTCAGGGAAAGAATGTGCCCAGCAAACTTTGAGTGAAAGTGAAAATGTTGCTGGAATCATCTGTGGCGCTGAGTCATGTCTGATGTCACAAGACTGTCCTGATTCTACAGTGGAGAAGGGTTATAACAAATTTAGTATTGTGTCTGTGACCCCAATGGGTAGATTGAGTCTTTTTTCCGGTTTGGTCACTGGACCCAGGACATTTTTTTTAAGAAAAGCAGTGAGTATCAGAACTGAAAGGTTGTGTGCAGTACAAAAAGTTGATTTAATATACTCAGGGCACCAGGAGGCATTCTGATGCTACATACAAAACCTGATATCTGGCAAAGAGACTTACCTGAGGATGGCTCCATCAGTGGCAGCAACCGGCTTCATGTGGCGGATATGCACACACTGGTCTGGAGAACCAGATTTGCTACTGGTGGCCACGTGAGGTGTGAGAGCATTATAGGAAGGTAGCCCCATGAATTACTTTTCAGGCTTGCATGTATCGGGTTGCTCCTGGGAGGGCTAGGGTCAGTAAACCTCCAAGTTTGGAGAATCACTTTAAAGAGGAACAAAACCCACCTAATGTTTAGATTCCAGGGCCGAACGCTGGCTTTTCCTCGGGACATCTTGAATCACTGCTCCGCTGTGTGATCCCCCGCCCTCATGGTGCCCATAAAAACTCTCCTTTCCCCACTCATTCAGCAAAAGCGTCTCATTGTTATAAATGGGGAGCGCACGCTGCCGCATCCTCTGCATCCATTTTGCTGAATTACACGCGGAGAGCCCACGCATGTGTTGTTGGAATGAGGAAAAGGTGAACGAAAGTGGCGTTCTTGGGGGTTTTACACAGTGGGGCATCCCAATTCAGGATGTTCCGGGTGACTGGAACAAAACCCGGGAAGGTCAAATTCCTGGGTTTTGTTCCGCTTTAAAAGCTCTCATTGCTAAAGTTGTGGAGTGTAAATGAAAAATAAAGATTTAACTACTCACTTTATATTTACTTGTGTACGCTTTTTGGCACTTTAAAGTTCCTGTTCAGGCAATAACATTAAAAAGTCTTTACTCACCTTTTGTTCCCCACAGATCCTCTGTGCATTTCGGGCATCTTCATACTTACCAACGAGGGAGAATGAGTGATTCCATCCTCCATGGCTGGGCAGACATTGTGGCGTCCATCAAGGCCAGCCCCAAGCTTGTGGCTCTTGGGTGAGCACCCTTCATTTCTGCTGCCACTCATGGGTCCTGCTCTTTCACTAATCCCTCCCCAGTCCTTAGTGCCTTCTCCATCGATTGTCCTCTAGTCCACTGTTCTCAACCTGCAGTACATGTTCCCCTGGGGTATGCAGCAGTGTTCAGGGGTGCAACAACAGGGAGGTTCCTATGGTTCTAGAATAGTGTTTTAACAGTATTCTTTCTTGGTGCTACAAGACCTGTGACCTACTTATTTTGGGAAC
Organism: Gastrophryne carolinensis; assembly: GCA_027917425.1. NCBI lineage: Eukaryota > Metazoa > Chordata > Amphibia > Anura > Microhylidae > Gastrophryne > Gastrophryne carolinensis. The sequence continues at coordinate 496,947,413 of CM051235.1, forward strand.
ATCAATAATTGATCTCCTCCTTGGAGGTACTTGGCTGTAATTGCTTGTTGCTAGAGGGTACTTGGCATAAAAGGGTTGGGGACCACTGCTCTATTCCTCGCTTTATTCTCTGCTGCTCCTGATCATCCTCTTGTCCTTGTCACCTTCTCCAATGCTATAATCACCCCCACCCAGTCCTTGCTGCCTTCTCTGCAGACACATCTCCATTGCTGCCGATAGTCCTCTGATCCTCATCGCCTGCTCCACTGCCACTAAAGGTTCCATCACTGCTGCTCATCATCCTTTGGTCCTCGCCACCATCTAAGCTGCCACCGATCATCCTCTAATTCTCACCAGCTTTTCCATTGCTGCTGAACATCTTTCAGACCTAAGGCCAACCATGAGCAAGACTGCACATAAACTGACATTTTTGGGGTCCTCGCAGGGTCAGATTATGAGGGGAGCGCATCTGGGTGACTACAGACCCCTCCCCCCGTCCAGACTGGCAAAGAAACAGCATGCACCCACACAAGGGTGGCACAAATGGACACCTTCATGGGAGACCATCGATGCTGGAAGATGGAATCACTGGCTCCCCGCCATTGGTAAGAATGAGGATGCTGGAACTGCATGGAGCAGTGGCAGAGGACAAAAGGTGAGTATAGACTTTCTGCCTGGACAATACCTTTACATTCCTGTAAGTTTCATTGGGCCTTGGGGCAACATGAAAATACAGAGTAAAAGGGACAGATGAGAGTGGAGAACCCATTATCTATCACCACTAGAACACCCGGCTGCTGCTTATCACTGATTATTTGAATTTAGAGCCTTAGACTGAGAACTAAACTATAGTTATGAATAATATTTTTAAACTTCCTATGACAGATTTTCTTTTTAATGTTGGAGTTGGTACATTTTTTCTGACATCACAGCTCTGCTTCCAAACTGCCACTGATCAGCCTCAATTCCTGTAAAAGACAGCAGGATTGGGCGCTGTGTGAAACCTCCCGGGATCACCAGTAACCTCTGGCAGCGCTGCAATCGCCGGAGCCGCATTCCAGCTGTTCTGTAACCTTCCCCCCGGTTTTACCCCCAGGCAGGCAGCATCACCCGGCTGCTTGGGTCCAGGGGGGGGCATCTACCAAAAGAATACTGTCAGGTTACAAAAAATACAGATAAGGTGGCAACCTTACACACGCCCGGAAGGGGGCCATTTCCAGGGACACAGCTTGAGCATTGGGAGGGGAGTATTTCCAGGGACACAGCTTGAGCATTGGGAGCGGAGTATTTCCAGGGACACAGCTTGAGCATTGGGAGGGGAGTATTTCCAGGGACACAGCTTGAGCATTGGGAGGGGAGTATTTCCAGGGACACAGCTTGAGCATTGGGAGGGCATTTCCAGGGACACAGCTTGAGCATTGGGGGGGCCATTTCCAGGGACACAGCTTGAGCATTGGGAGGGCATTTCCAGGGACACAGCTTGAGCATTGGGGGGACATTTCCAGGGACACAGCTTGAGCATTGGGGGGACATTTCCAGGGACACAGCTTGAGCATTGAGGGGACATTTCCAGGGACACAGCTTGAGCATTGGGAGGGGAGTATTTCCAGGGACACAGCTTGAGCATTGGGAGGGGAGTATTTCCAGGGACACAGCTTGAGCATTGGGAGGGGAGTATTTCCAGGGACACAGCTTGAGCATTGGGAGGGCATTTCCAGGGACACAGCTTGAGCATTGGGGGGGCCATTTCCAGGGACACAGCTTGAGCATTGGGAGGGCATTTCCAGGGACACAGCTTGAGCATTGGGGGGACATTTCCAGGGACACAGCTTGAGCATTGGGGGGACATTTCCAGGGACACAGCTTGAGCATTGAGGGGACATTTCCAGGGACACAGCTTGAGCATTGGGAGGGCATTTCCAGGGACACAGCTTGAGCATTGAGGGGACATTTCCAGGGACACAGCTTGAGCATTGGGGGGACATTTCCAGAGACACAGCTTGAGCATTGGGAGGGCATTTCCAGGGACACAGCTTGAGCATTGGGGGGACATTTCCAGAGACACAGCTTGAGCATTGGGAGGGCATTTCCAGGGACACAGCTTGTGCATTGGGGGGACATTTCCAGGGACACAGCTTGAGCATTGGGAGGGCATTTCCAGGGACACAGCTTGAGCACTGGGAGGGGAGTATTTCCAAGGACACAGCTTGAGCACTGGGAGGGGAGTATTTCCAAGGACACAGCTTGAGCACTGGGGTGGGGGGCATTTCCAGGGACACAGCTTGAGCACTGGGAGGGGAGTATTTCCAAGGACACAGCTTGAGCACTGGGGTGGGGGGCATTTCCAGGGACACAGCTTGAGCATTGGGAGGGGAGTATTTCCAGGGACACATCTTGAGCATTGGGGGGGGGGGGGGGGGAGTATTTCCAGGGACACAGCTTGAATATTGGGAGGGCATTTCCAGGGACACAGCTTGAGCACTGGGGTGGGGGGCATTTCCAGGGACACAGCTTGAACCTGGGCTGGGGGGTATTTCAAGGGCCCCCCCCTTGAGTTCTTGGGGGGGCATTGCCAAGGACACAGCTTGAGCACTGTGGGGGGGGGGGGGGCATACCTTCCGAATGTCCCTGATTTGGAGGGGCTGTCCCTCTTTTGAGTCCATGGCCCTATTCCTCATTGGTCTTATTTGCCTATTGAAAGTGTTATATTGTTGTAACTGTTACAGCCCATCTCCTATCTATCCCTCAATGAGCGAGTGTGGTCTAATTTACCAAACGTCCCTCCCTAAAAAGTTGGAAGGTATTGGCGGGGGGGGGGGGGGGTATTTCCAGGGACACCGGAAATAACATCTTGCTTCCCCGCTGTTTGCGCTATAACGCGTCCGCATCAAGAGAATGACAGCGGGTGACACACCGTTGCTATGCGCGGAAGGGGCGGGGTTTGAAGCAAAGGGGGCGTAGGCAATGATTTTAGGTAAAGTGGCGGGGCTGTGGGGGCGAGATTTCTAAGAGGAGTGGGCGTGTGCATCCGCGTGACTATGGCAAAGAGGTGGGAGGGTGGAGGCGTGGCTTCCAGCGGAGCAGGAGCGTCAGCTTCAGTACTAACCCAAATATTAACATAAAAGGGCGTATGTGAGAATTTAGCAGGCTACAAGCGTACTACGAGGCAGCTTTATGTGGGCGTGGTCTGTAGTGGAGTAGGCGGGGTAGATTTGCGGGTCTCCCATGTGGCAGGCGTGGAGTAAGGTTGCGAGGTAGGCGTGGCTTGTGGCCCAGTGTGAGTCGTAGTTTGCCGGGCCCTTTGGTAGGCGTGGTTTGAAGTAGAGTAGGCGGTCTTGCGTTGTCTGATAGGTGTGGCTTGTAGCGGAGTAAACGGACTTCTAATCCTATTGGGCGTGGCTTGCTGCCGAGTGGGCGGGGTGGTCTCATGACTCTCCGGTCTGGGCGGCTGCTGTTAGCGAGGGCTGGTCGGAGGCTCCGGAGCGGAGAAGCTGACGAGCTGGCCGGGGCAGGTAAGTGACGGGGGTACTAATAGGGGTGGCAATAGATTGCAAGCTTCTGGGCAGCTGAGAGGTGGGGGAGCCATATTTGTCTGTGTACTGGGGGCTTTGCATGGTTGATGGTAGCCAGGCATTACTGTTTAACCTCTTCATGGCTGCAGTGCTACAGCTGTTTATTAAGGCGCACCTGTCATTGTAGCTGAGGGTAAGCTTTCTAATGACACCTGTCATGTGCCAGTACAAGCTGTGTGCACAGAGAAGTCAGCTGTCAAATTTACTCCCTGAATTGAAGTATGTGCCTTTTACACAGGCTTTGCTTCAGAGGAGTAGCTAGGCTTTCTGGCACCCGGGGCAAAGATTAAAAATGGTGACCCGCACCTGTTCTCAGGACCCCCTTTGGCACCCACCTGACCTGCTGCACCTGTGGCATGTGCCCCCCTGCTCCCCCCTAGCTACCCCCTGCTTTGCTTACACACAGGCTTCACTTCAGGATGTTGGTCCTCTTTAAGATGCCTGTTCTAAGGGCTGTTACACTAAAATTTACAGCGCTGTTGGGCAGTCATCATACTCAGGGCTATTTTGCTTTTTGCTTTTGGTCTGCTTCAGTGGTGGAGGGTAGGCATTGTTGATAAGTGTTATATTGGTAAAGTTGCTCAGTTTCTCATGATGGTTAAAAAAGAGCTGATGACACATTATTTGCCATCAGTGATGTAACTAAATGTGACAGTGAAAACATCAAATGGGGTCCTTTCAAGCATCATACATTAAAGTGGACCAACACCCAGGATTTTGACTATCCTGGGTTTTGGTCCACTTCGGTGGGGCACCCCGATCGGGGGTTCCCCGCTGTGTGAAACCCCCCAGAAACCCCAAAAAACTCACCTCTCCCCGCTCCCACGTGAACGCCGCAGCCAATCCCCGCCAACGTCTAGGCGGGGGACAGGAACGTACAAGCCGCTTCCGCCGCCGCCGCCTCCCGCGCGTCTCTCTCGGCGTCTGGAGGGGCGCGCGGGAGGCGGCGGATCAGGTAAGGTCTTTCTGGGGGGTTTCACCCCGCGGGACATCCCGATCTCGGATGTCCCGCGGGGTGGGAGGTGATCGGCCCGGGCCAATCACCCCTGGGTGTTGGTCCACTTTAAACTTTTTGCTGTCTTTTAAAGTGGACCAAAACCCACGGCAATCGGCCTGGGAATGTATAAGATTCCCAGGCTGATTGATTCCCTCCCCCCTGGGGCACCTCCCTGGAACCTCCCCAGGTCGCCCATACACTTACCTTCTTTCCCGGTTGCATCCCCGCTATCCCTCTAGCAGGGTGCATGCCCTGGCTAGGCATTTGTGAATGGCCGGCGTGGTCACGCTCCCTGTTAGAGGATAGCAGGGGATGCGGCTGTCAGCGCGTTCGGAGCCATTGCTATTAAAAAAAAACCTTTGTATATCAAGATGTCAGTAATCTCTGTAGCTAGAAGCCATAGACTCTGGCTAGTGGAGTTGGCTTTAAAGCAAACACTTGTTGCCATGCATAAAGTATAGCTAGTGGGGCTAGCTTAAAAGTTAGTACTGCCCCTTTAATGGGTTAATACTGCACTTGTTTTAAGTACAGCACTACATGATCTGTGAGCAAATGAGCCCTGTGATTCTTTGACTGTCAGTGTCCGTGCCCAACATGCCTTCCTGAGTGCCAACCGGGCACAGTGCCCACTGTGGCCATCAGAAAGCCCAAGCAGGAGCATGGTGCCCAGGCCTGTGACAGTTGTGTGGTCCTTATACAGCTGTATACAGTATATTCAGTAAGGGAACCTGTGAGGGTGTGGGATAGGATCATGCAATTTGATTGTAAGGTGTGTGGCCAACTAGAAGCATATCTTATTGTCTATACACATTGCAGGCCTCATGTGTAAAATCTATGCTACCACCCCTGGCAAAAATGATGGAATCGCCAGTCTCTGAGGATGTTCCTTCAGTTGTTGAATTTTGTTGAAAAAAAGTAGATCACAGACATAACAAAAAACTAAAGTCATTTCAAATGGCAACTTTCTGGCTTTAAGAAATACTAAAGAAATCAAGAAAAATAACTGTGGTAGCCAGTGACTAGTTACATTTTTAGAACAAGCACAGGGAATAAATTATGGAATTGCTCAATTTTGAGGAAAAAAATATGGAATAACACCTGCATCAGATTAAATCTGCTCGTTCGTGTCCAGGTAAAAAGGAGTGATCACACCTTGGAGAGCTGCTGCAACAAGAGGACTGACATGAACCATGGCTCCAACACCAGAGATATCACTTGATAAAAAGGAGAGGATTATTAAACTCCTTAAAAAGGGTCAATCATCACGCAGTGTTGCGCAAGATGTTGGTTGTTCACAGTCAGCTGTGTCTAAAACCTGGACCAAGTACAAACAACATGGGAAGGTGGTTAAAGGCAAGCATACTGGTAGACCAAGGAAGACATCAAAGCGCCAAGACAGAAAACTTAAAGCAATATGCCTAGAAAACAGAAAATGTACAACAAAACAAATGAGGAACAAATGGGAGGAAACTGGAGTCAACGTCTGTGACCGAACTGTAAGAAACCGCCTAAAGGAAATGGGATTTGCACAGCAACAGTGCAAACTGCAGAAGCTTGTGCCGCCGTTTCCAGACCCCTGTCAAATGGGAGACTCAGCAAATGTTGGTTGAGTCAAGTCTAACATGTATGGCCCACATTGTACAAAAAGTATACAGATCATGTAAAATCTGATTGTAAGCTGCGTGTTCAACATAAAGCGTGTGGTCTAATGCATCATTTCCGCAAATCGATTTGCAAGCGAAAACTAGTTAAATTATCCTCTGTGAGATGAGAATGACTTCGCGAAAATGACTGCTGTGTTAGAGCGATTGGCGAGAATTCGCTTATTGGTCAAGCGTTGTATCATTTCGGCTGACACATGTGAAAACGGAAATCGACCACAAATAGGACGATGCGCTCCACCCCACTGTCTCAAGTTTCTAGGTGCAGCGCACAGCACAAGGCCAATAAATCCTCCACATACAAACACAAAACACACACTCGTGTACGAATTGATCGTTTGCTCACTCAACGAACAGTTGATTTATCTCTTTGTGGAAATGGGCCCTGCCTAGGAGTTTGTAACATGGGGTATATGCAGGCAAACCAAATGTACATCTCCATCAATCTGTATGGAAGGGCATCTATGCTGAAATGTAAACACCCCTGCCATCCTTGGAGAAAAAGATTGCCAGCTCTGAACTGCTCGATCTCCCCACAACCTCTGGAGCCGCATGGCCAAGAGCGCTCACCTCTTACTGGGTCTGTCCCATAACAACAAATGGAGCCAGTCGACATCCGGTTGTGAAGTAAAACGTCCCGTTTATTTGAAGTACAATTAAAAATCCATATCCATACATGATGCAACAGACATGTTAAAAAAGTGAAAAGCGCCGACGCGTTTCGGGCATCATGCCCTTAATCATGACATTATTCCATATATTAACCCTCATATATATATACACAGTAAATGGGTAATTAGTCATCAAACAGCATTAATTGTATAAACATCATCACATGAGGAAAGACTTACACGTGTATCCTCTCCAGTTCGTGATTTGCGACTCACATAATACATGTCATATCTCACACCCACTAGTCAGCCAGGTAACCCTAACCAAACAGGCTATTACTGTGAAAGAAATGACGTTTTTGCGTCCCATTGGCCGCAGGCACGCCATGCACGAAGCTGGCAAAAGAGACCACCATGCGAGCGGAAAGGGGACGGAAGTGAAGCACGCAAGACAAGCTGAAGAGGTGAACCGCTAGACTGATATACACATAGTATCATTACCAGAAGAGAAACATAGTGTCATTATGCTGATACACATGTAACAGCAATATCAAAACAAAAAACATTATGTTCCGCAGCTGTATCAGAAGAATAAGGACCATCTATATTATAAAGGATATTAGACATATATATACAAATATATACCGTGTCGGTTTTTATATACAAAAAGGAAAGGAAAAATATAAACATAAAATATTTAGTAAATACCCAATTACTAGGTACAAACCAACTCTCCTATGGCTCTATAAAAGGACTCACTAAACACTGTAAGCACAGTCACCTGTATATATAAAACCCCTGCCATCCTTCCTGCATTGTCTTCTATCAACCCAGCAGCCCCGTTGTCCATCATTATATAGTAACATTGTATGTAAGGCTGAATAAAGACTTTAGTCAATCCAGTTCAGCCTGTTTATTGGTGGTCTAGTTGCCATAGGTGTTAATGTATTTACATGCAAGGCAGGTATCTAGGCCAGTTTTAAATTATTTTAGTGTATTCTTCATGACTACCTCCTAACTGCTCTTACAGTAAAGATTTCCCTCCTATGCTGGTGCAAGAAGCGTCTTTCTTCTAACCTTAGTGGATGCCCCTGAGTTTCACTTACCGGCTGAATAGATTGTGGGATAGATGTTTGTATTGACCCCAGATATATTTATACATAGTTATTAGGTCACCCTCAGGCGTCTTTCAAATCTTAATTGACAATCTTTCAGGGTTCTCTAGTCCCCTTATTCCATTTACTGATTTATTTTTCTGCCTTTGAAAGCACTCCAGTGTCTTTCTTATGCATCGGTGCCACAACTGTACACAATATTCCATATGGGGTCTGACCAGTGATTTAGTGAGTGATCTTGTTTGCCTTGGCCGCTGCTGTCTGACATTGATCATTAGTTATTTACTAAAACCCCTTGGTGTAATTATGGCACCAAATTCTCCTGCCCATATGCATAATCTTACATTTATCTGGCCAAACCTCCAATTTATCTAAATCAGTTTGTAGCTGCATGCTATCCTCTTTTTTGTTAATTACTTTACACAGCTTAGTATCATCTGCAAATATTGAGATTTCACTGTTTAATCCTTAACCTATATCATTTATATATGTATTTAAAAAGAATTGGGCCCAGCATTGATACCTGCGGTACGCCGCTAGTAGCAGTGATCCAATCTGATCCAAGTAAGTACTGTTTATAACCACCATTAAAATCATTAAACAGGCTAATTAAAAAAAAAAGGGGGGGGTACGTACCTTTTGTCCTGCACTGCTTCCTGTTCCTTGCAGGTCTAGCGATTGGGCACTTGCCTGATTGCTTGATCTGAGCAGTCTCTGCAGCCCGCACTGCCCCGGCGACTCAAGCGCCATTCTCTGTGCCGGATCACACCCCCCACCATCAGTCACAGGGGGTGGCCATGGCGCTGTTGACTATAAGGAAGAGGGGGCATGTTGGCCCGCGGCCTACTACCTCCATTGAAATGAATAGAGAGGGCATGGAGCGCGGCTGTGACTGATGGTGAGTCGTGTTTCCGACCCACCATCAAACCCAAACCAGAAACAGCCCCAAGTTCTTTTTCTACTGGGTTCTTGTGAAGACAGTTCACTGCAACCACAGGCTCTGCCCCGGGAGCATGGTGAACTAGTCCTCAGAGATCAGCACTTATTGACCACTTGGTGGCTACAATGTTATAGGAAGCCCGCTCCCATCCTGGGATTGCTACTGCTGAGGCGGCAACAAAGCGCTTCTTGAATGGAAGCATTTATCTTATTGTCTAAAACAAGTCTCCAAACCAACACCTTCACACAATTATAGTGCCCTTCAGTTACGGGAATCCTGCCAACTACATTATTGCTCCGCAATTCACCTGCCATATCGCATTTCTCTGTGAATATGGAAGCAAAGAAGATGCTAAGTAAACTGGCTTTCTCCTCATTCCTCTCTATAGTTGCCTCCTCCTTGCTTTTCAGCCACACATTCAGGTTTGTACTTTTACTGTTTACGTAGCTGTAGAACATTTTGGGGTTAATTTTACTCTTTCATTTCATTCATTTTTTTTTTTTCTTTTGAGCACCCACTTGTCCATTCCGAATCCTCTTCTACCTGCCAGTACATACTTAGTGCCCATTCCATATCGTCCTCCTCCATCCAACAATCCTGTTATCTATCCTTCATCCCTTTCTTCCATCCTGCTCCCTTGTTGTCCATCCTTATTTTCATCCAGCCCACCCATTGTTCATCCTGCATCCCTTTCCTACATCCAACATTAATAATTGATCTCCTCCTTGGGGGTTTCTGGTTATAATGGCTTGTTAGTAGGGGGTACTTGGTTTAAAAAGGACCACTGCTCTATGCTGAATCCCCTTTTTCTGTCTAGCACCTCCATTGTCCATCCTGGCCCCCCTGCTACCCATCGTGCATCCCCTTTTTTCTTTTTAGCAGCTAGCTATGTAGTACCCTTTTATCACTCTATATACAACCCATCCGTACTCAAAAACTGAAAAAAACTCCAAAAAGTTTTGTACTTAGAGTTGATCTTCAAAATCTGCAGCCTACTAAACAGTAGTAGTGATCTTGGAAAGTGTTGGCCGATGGATTATCATAAATAAGAATAAAAATGGAATTTCCATGGTGGCATATGACACCTTTCTAGTATAGCTGTAGTAATGAGCTGCATATTATGTGCAGGGTGGATGTAATCTGATGGAATTATCGGTTTCTATCCGGGTGACATAGTGTTTGGCAATTAAGGGTGACAGGGGATTTCGTAATCCAGCTAATGAAGGGTGGTGGCCTCAGTCCTGGGATAAAGAGAAGATATTAGGAGCAACATATCCCCACTGTCTTTGCATTAGATATGATAAGAGCTCCACGTGGCTGACGCTTAAGCAGAGCACCCGTTAAGCAGCCTCAGTCGAGTCTGGAGAGGTCATCAAAGGACTGCATACCTGTAGCATTGTCAGGACGGCTGACCAATGGGAACAAAATATTCAAAATGTACTGTCACATGTGTGGACATGTAGTTTACAACTTATAATATGTTGCTTGTCTAAAATGTCCTTAGGCACCAAAGGATGGATGCAGGGCTGTTTCCAGGGGAGGGCGAGCAGGCGCCAGGGCCATTGGGGGTGCCTTTATCCCAGCCATCCTGTTTTCTTCAGATGGGTCAGGGTCTGTGATGGTACAGGCCATAAGACGGGCCCTTCACCCCCTCCCCCCCCCCCCCCCCCCCCCGCCATATTGAGCTCAGTCATGGAGAGGGGGCACTGTCTGCTGCTATGGTAAAGGCACAGCATGGCTCATAACTGTATGGGGCAGCAGCACCATAGGATGGGTGGGTGGGGCAGAATTTTTTCCTTCCCACACAGAGCTTTATTTTGCATGGAAAATGTCCTGGATAGATTTGTTTTCCCATTCTTCAGATGCCCTTCACAGTTGTGAAGTGAAAACCTCTAAATCATTTGTGATAATGTGATGTATAACTACAGAGCAGTGGATTTCTAGTATTTAAAAAAAAAACAAAAAAAAAAAACAGGTTTCACCGTGTTAAGCAGTTTTCCTACAGTAACTTCATATGAGCATTGGAAACAATTCCAGTATGGCAGTTATAATTACATAGAAGGAAGTAATTAAAATTATGAAATACATTCAATATTTGTTTTATTCTTTATTATTATTTCTTTTATTTGAAGCGGACCAAAACCCACTGAACTGGGTTTTTACATTTGTCCAAAGCCCCTGTCAATACTCCCTTCTTAGGGTGTAGAACTAGAAATGGATATTTTCGCTTTTCAAATTGTCCTGGAACTCAGATTTCGTTGGTGTCCCTCGGTGATGGCAGGAGATCAGTCATTGCATAGGTGTGGCAATGACCTCATTGACCAACAGTGGCAATGAATGGAGGATGCTTTACATGTAAGAAGGGACGTATTATCTGGGATTAGAGTGAAACAGGAGTAGTGAAAATTGGCAAAAGGTACTCTGAATATTGGAGCGATTCAGGGGATGTTAGTTAAAAATGTGTGTTTTGGTCCACTTTAAGCACACTGTTACCCAAATGTGAGAGGCCCATGCCTAACCGCCATGGCCAGCATGTTATTTGGTGAGATGCCCTACAGATAATGTCACTATGATAGCTGAGATGGACAAACACATGGATAGTAGTGGGTGGTGGCAGGGTTTAGGAATGAATCTGTAGAATCAGACTCACATGGATATCTGGGCTGGCAGGTATAATTGGGGGTGGGGGGGGGGGGGGGGTCTGGGGCAATAGTGGGTGGTGGCAGGTTTGGGAATGGATCTGTAGAATCAGACTCGCATGGGTATCTGGGCTGGCAGGTATAATTGGGGGTGGGGGGGTCTGGGGCAATAGTGGGTGGTGGCAGGTTTGGGAATGGATCTGTAGAATCAGACTCGCATGGGTATCTGGGCTGGCAGGTATAATTGGGGGTGGGGGGGTCTGGGGCAATAGTGGGTGGTGGCAGGTTTGGGAATGGATCTGTAGAATCAGACTCGCATGGGTATCTGGGCTGGCAGGTATAATGGGGGGGGGGGGACCTGTGGTAATAGTGGGTGGTGGCAGGGTTTGGGAATGAATCTATAGAATCGGAGTCACATGGATATCTGGGCTGGCAGGTATAATTGGGGGTGGGGGGGGGTCTTGGGCAATAGTGGGTGGTGGCAGGTTTGGGAATGGATCTGTAGAATCGGACTCGCATGGGTATCTGGGCTGGCAGGTATAATGGGGGGGGGGGGACCTGTGGTAATAGTGGGTGGTGGCAGGGTTTGGGAATGAATCTATAGAATCGGAGTCACATGGATATCTGAGCTGGCAGGTATATTGGGGGGGGGGGGGCAATAGTGGGTGGTGGCAGAGTTTGGGGTCTGGATCTTCACCTCTGCTTGATATGAGATTCACTCCAGCATAGCATAGTTTGTGCTGTTATACCAGAGCTCGCAATCTCTCCTCCAATGATGCCCGGGGTGCAGGCTAGGAATCCTTTTAGTGCATGGAAAGGGAGCACAATAATATGTTCCCACCTTTAATATGCTCAAATCATTCAACATCTGCATTGTTGTTCAATATTTTCATATAATGAATCCAGGGCAGTTTCTAGGCAAAATATCTCTGCCCCCTCCTCACTCATCCTATGGTGCCTCTGCTGTCCAATACCGATATGTGCCATGCTGTGCCTCTTTCTTAGCAGCAGGCAGTGCCCCCTGCCCCCCTGACTGAGCTCAATATGGGGAATAAGGACCCTGCTTTATGTCCAGCGACAGTGGCCCTGACAGTGACTACGATAAAGGTGCCTCCAATGGCCTTGTGCCCAGGGTGATCGCCCCCTGCTTGCCCTCCCCCAAAAAATAAATAGCCCTTGCCATGATACTGTTCCTCCCCCAGCTCAATCTCTATGTGATTCCACTGGAATAAAACATATTTGCAGATCGACCCCAAACATCAGAGGTTTAGAAAGAGACCATGAACAGCCTGGTGATGGTTTGGAAAATCTGCAGAATCTGACCCACATAGGTTTCAGGCCTGGGATGCCTGGTATAATTAGTGTGGGCCAATAGTGGGTGGTGGCAAAGTCCTGCAGAAACAGACCCACATGGGTTCCGGGCCGGTTGGTGCATACTACATATTCCTGCTTGGTTTGAGATTCCATACAGCATAGTCGCCCCATTCTCAGCTATGTGTAGAATGTAGCTATGGAGGCAGAGCTCACTTTCTCCTCTCCACCCTGGGTGCATTCTTCAGGTCAGGAGAGGCTGGCACATGGCTAGGAGGACACCACCCTTGCTGTCAACAATATCATTACACAATTAATCTTGGCCTTATTTAGGGAAGTGGCACACGGAAAGGGTGCACAATATATGTTCCCACATTCAGAGTGCTAAAATGATTCAACATCTACATTGCACTTCATTATTTTTTTATACTGGTAATATGCCATGTTTATGTTCCATGCCCAGCGCAATTAAACTAATTAGGAACTAGAATATCAAGCCTGGTGATAATTGGTGGCTTTAATGGGCAGTCAGATGGATGGCTACCTTGGTATAGAAAGTATCAGGGTATGTGAACTTGATCTGCCGCTTGCTATTGAGCAACTGGGCATCCCATATGTGAATGCCCCTGTGCTATTTATGCAAGGGGACATCCAGCCCATTTTGATTGTAGGTCCTCCTTAAAGCAGAACAAAATCCGGATGCCCTGCTGTGTGAACCCCGTACGCCGTTATTCACTCACCTGTTCCTCAATCCTTTGGCGCATCTGCTGGCTGCCTGGGGGAGCGGAACAAAAGTCAAATTCCCAGGTGTTCCCCTTTAAATGGCCTGTCTGGGTAAAAAATAATAAATGCTTACCTCTTCTCCCTCACTTCCATCACAGTCACTTGACTGTGCAGCACTCCATTCATTACAACAGAGCGGGTATGCCAGGCACTGCCTTAGGGGAAGTATTTGATTGCTGGACCTTGCCAAAGAAGCTGTGGGGGAGAAGAGGGTGGGTATTTATAATTTTTTGTTTTCCGTAACAGAGTGTTTTAGAGATACTGGAAAAGGGGTAAGTATTTCACTATAACCGGTGAGTGGTCCTCCTACCTGGGGCATGTTGCACTGTGTTAAACTCAGGTGATCACTTTAAAGATTCGCCTTACTGGCTGTCCCACAGCGCATGCACATACTCACTACGGTCTGCAGCGTGCTCCCACTCCCAGCCTATCTGAATAGCGGGGTACTAGTAAGCGGCATGAGATGCCGGAGATGCAGCCACACACTGCGAACACCAGAAAGGAGGGTTTTTACTGCGATTGGTGGGGGGTTTCCTGAATTGGGAGATTGGTCCACTGTAAAGGTCCACATAAAAAATTAGTAACTAATGCCCAGGGGGGTATTCAGAAAGGGCTTCACACTGCAGTACTGCAATGGAGAAAGTGCTTTCATTCTTGTGTGCATAGCCAGGTCCCCCATTGAACACAACTCAGAAAAAGTTCAGTGTCAGTGAAAGGTAGAGAAATGGGGGGGAAATGGGAAATAGGTTATCGGAATAGTGGTCGCAATGCTCCATTGCCCGGTGAAGGTGGATGGGTGGCAATGTATGGGATGGTTTCATGATTGTCTTCCCATTACAGCCTCTGCTTTGCTCTGTGGACACATCTGTTATCAATCTAAACCTTGGCAATAAACGGGCAACACAGCACAATAGTATTTTGACAGCTTTAGTAAATGACAGGCTAATGAACAACTGAAAGGTTATTTTCCACATTGGCAGACCTCCCATCATGACTTGCCCGGGTTGCCATGTAGACACTGGAGTGACTAGCGCATGGTGACATTTTCTCATGGTAATTCTATGATATGAAGAGGCGGCATGATATATGATTCGTACAAATCCTTTGACGAGATGGTGTTGTTGGCCGTAGATGGGGCCCAGCGAGTAAAATATTCTTCCCACTTTATCCCGTAAGCAGCCTGGTCACAGATCTGTCATTGTGACACCAACAGAGCCACCCTTCACCCTAACGCTATGTGGGATTTCATCCACAATGGATTCTGGAGCTCATTGACTGCTGACATTTACGGGAAAAACTGTTTTCCCCAAATCAATAGGTTTTTTCTTTTTGTATTTTAAATCTCCTGCTTTAAAAGGCTGATGGCTCGGTCCTCCGTCTTCTCCAGCCCACCCAGACTGATCACTTATTGAAGCCGGAGGGGAAGCTTGTTGTCAGCCCGGGTGCTGAATGCAGCAGACTTGCAGTATTTGAGACACCAAGATTAAGGCTACAGGAGATTCAGTGAGTATTTGTCTTTTATATTATGTTGGACAGGATTTCTCTTAGCACCTCCCCACCCCAAGCAAGAGAGTCACCCGCAATTCATGACCTGTTAGTGGACCTTGAGGAGGAGGGTTGAGGACCCCTGGTTTGGGAGATTTTTTTTTTGCAGTGGTTAGTGGTGTTTATGGTCTTTTTTGTAACATACTGGTGGATTGCCTCCACACAAGGTTAGGTGTTCTTCAGGTATTTATTCTTCCCATTGCTCCATGCTAGCCATCAGGGGCTGCATCTTTTATTAATCAGCACTTTGCATTGAATGAGTCGTCATCTGCTGCTGACTTTACTAGGATTTAGTGAGAAATATAAAGCACATTGAATGATGTCTGAATATAAGATGCAGGCCCTGACAAGCCAGCCTGGGGAGAATCCCCTTAGTAGACCATACAGCTGCCAAGTAGGACTTGGGACCCCCCTGTTGTGGAGGCTCTTAGGTCAGAGGCATTTATGTGTCGGGTAGGGCGTTTTATTTGCTATAGCCTGTTGACCTCTGGCATGTATAGGTTATATTTAGTTGTATGGGTGTGGGGTTCCTATAAGTTGCTATAGGAGCCTACAGCGTCAAGAGCAGACAGAATTCTGCACCAAGAAGCCAGTGAAAGTTTCTATGCACAGGGAGCTTTTCTGTGTGAAGGGATCTCCAGCTGAGGATGAGTCATTTTACTCTCACCGTCTTTCCCTCAACATCTGCTCCGTGGCAATCCTCTCCAACATGTCTGCTCGTTCTATTAATCACATGTGTCTCATGCAAATCCACAGCAACTCTTTATGGAACATTGCATGTTACATGTTGCCTCCCTGGGGTAATCGCTTGCAAGTGAGCTGAAGCCTACTCTGGAGTTGGGATACAGAATTAGAATGGGTTAAATTTTCTTCCCTGAACGGGCTCAGAAGTGATCAAAACTGACCGTCCCTGAGAGCCCTGAGACTTGTTTTTGTACCACTGAGTTGTTTTTACCCACAGTTGAGCATGTCCCTTATGCCATCAGACCATAGCCTTACCGAAATATCTGAGCGCACCAACAGCTGCACACCCTATGCCCTCTAACCGGGAGCTTGTCTGCGCCTGGAGTGGGCCTGAATGCTGCTTGCGCATGCGTTGTTGGATCGGTGGAGAAGGTGAGTTTACTGGGTGACCTGGGGGTTTCACACAGTGGGCATCCTGAATCTGGATGCCCTGGAGGAAAGGAACCAAGCAGCCCTGGAATCTTATAGATTCCTGGGCTGTCGGGCCTGTGTTTTGGTTCACTTTAAGGTGCTGAACGTATCTGTTTTTTTTCTTTTCTACTTGTTTGCAGCTCTTATTAAAGAAAATGTTTTTCTCTTGCAACAATGTGTTAGCAACTGTACACCACATGCTAATCATCTTATTACCTAAAGCAGAGACAACTCTTCACATTACTAAGCTCACAGGTTTAAAGTGGACCAAAATCCAGGATTTTGACTATACTGGGTTTTGGTCCTTGTCCCCCCCAGGTCACCCGATCTGACTTACCCTTCCCTGGTCCTAAGGTGCCTGTGTGGCCTCTCGTCCGATCAGTTCGCTCGGATCTACTCCCACCCCATCGTCTAAGTTATCGTCTAAGGGAGCAGACCCGAGCACTCTTGTGCAGATCTTGTGCTGTGTTGAATTTCTACATCCAACTTTGGCGAGAAATAGCCTCTGCTGATGACCAGTCCTGCCTAGGGCTCTGGTGTGTTCAAGGGGCTAAATACTTACCTTTCCCTAGCTTTAGACTCCACTATAGGCCGGTATTGTGTCTTTCCCTAGCTTTAGACTCCACTATAGGCCGGTATTGTGTCTTTCCCTAGCTTTAGACTCCACTATAGGCCGGTATTGTGTCTTTACCTAGCTTTAGACTCCACTATAGGCCGGTATTGTGTCTTTCCCTAGCTTTAGACTCCACTATAGGCCGGTATTGTGTCTTTACCTAGCTTTAGACTCCACTATAGGACAATACTGTGTCTGGTGATCATGCAGGTGCTCCATGATATAAGGGGCCCTGGCCTTGATGTTACACAGTCCGGAGAATGCAAAGGTCTTGCATGTAATCCATAGTAAGGAGAAGGGGGTGTGGTTTAGACCTGTATTATTTATGGTTCAGTGATGCCTCTTCAGGTCTGTCAAGTGATCATGTTTGTGTTACATCGCAACTGCCATACAAACAATATTCACATGCTTTGAAAAGCTTTGTGGTTCAGCATTGGTAAAAACGGTTCACGGTGTCTGTAAATGCATTCCAGCTTTGCAGCAGTTTTTTGCTGTGTTCCTATGTAAATATTTATTCTGCTGTTGCCTCTGCTGTTGGATTTGTAATATTTATATGTTATTAGTGTTAGATGACATTCTATTAGCATGGAAGTCGGAACATGAGGCCCCATGGTACTACTGTAGTTATTCCTGGCATACCCGGGGCAGCTGAGGTGCCCCTCCCTTACTATAGTGCTTTGATATGATGGAGGTAAACAGTAGAGTGTCCACCAGAGGCTTCTAATGAGAGAATGGATCTCCCAGAGTCAGCACCGGGTTTTCCCAGCATCCTTTGCTGCTCTGTTTACACCCTATAATAGTTTGGGGGGGGGGATGCACACTGTTTAGCTTTCCTGGCATTCCTGAACAATTCCGGTCCCATGACTGGCTATTAGGACATGCTGACCTGTTATTACACACAATGACACCCTTTCATCTATTTCTTATACTGTTTATATATCGCTAACATACATTAGAGTGCTGTAAAAAGTGGCTTTGGGTCACCAGCATGCCAATAACCCCACCACAATCCCCATTTCAAGGGCTTTCCTCTTACACATGCTAGATACACTGTTTACTCTGAACATAACATCATCTCTGTGACACAAATTTTGCTTTCTGATGACACCTCTCATGTGCATGTGTACTGGGGGGGGGGGCTCTATTATTAGTAGTAGTATCATTTAGATGAATAAATACTGAATATATTAATAATAAGAGAGAGATAGAGGGAGAAAGCCATCAATAGATGTGATCTGTGAATATTGGTACTTTCCGATTTGGGATGCCGCGCTGTTTGAAACCACTTGTTCGCTCATAAATACTCACCTGTCGCAGGCTGTTGTCCAATGAGAGCCGCCTACGTCATTCACGAAGTGGCTCTCATTGACTTGAATGGGGAGCCCTCTGCCGCTGAATGGCTGGGGCGGGAGTGTTCCCATGACGCAGGGGATGTGGCAGCTTGGGCTCCCCATAGTAAACAATAAGAACCACCTGCCAAATTAGTAGTCATAGCAGGCTGCTCTCATTGGACTAGAGCCCGCACATGTGCCATTGGAGTTTTTATGGGCGCCCTGGGGGGTTTCACACAGTGGGGCATTCTGAGTAGGGTCAAGTTTTGCATGGCTGAAGAACATAGAAAAAAGTCCATTTAACTGTAGTGAACTTCTGAAGGAATGCTAGAGGTTCCCTTTACGAGAACAAGGTATGTTTGCAGTAAAAAGAATAATCCCCTTTACCATCTAACTACCGTATATCTAATGATGCTGTATTCGATATTATTTTATTACATATATAATACACTAATTATATATTAAATGGGCTTTTTTCTATGTCCTGTCACAGGGTGCGCACAGTGTAGGGATGCCAGAGGTGGCCTGTCAGAATTGGGTGATTATGGGGGGTTTCCCAAAGCATGGTATGGCCCTGGGAGATGCTTTCACATTCTTCTAGATGGCGAGAGTGGGGTTTGGTCTGCTTTAATGATAACACAAGTTTTTGAGCCTGATGGGTTTACTTGTAACATGATAAGTATTGTTTTATTAGGGCAAAAATTATTGGTGGTCTTTTGATGGGGGGGATATCCCAAATGCTCATCTTGCTGCCCCTGACAGCGTGCCAGAGATCGGGCAGCAGTACTTACCCACTCGTTCCCCTACTGACTGGTGCCCCATGTGATTGCTGGCCACCAATCGGGTTTCAGTGTGGGCTTACAGTGCTGTGGAAGCCTGCCTAGAGAGGGAATGTAGAAGTGGGTAAGTACTGCTGCCCTGGGCACCTTGTTAGGAGCAGCATGGTGGAGAACCCAAATCGGTCGCACAATACTCCCACTGCGCAGGAGACTCCAGGAGCACTGAAAAGGGTTTTTTTAGGCTGTTGATACTCACACTGATGCAGGTTACTACCACAGACCCCATTGCATGATTATTACAATTGAGGCTGATGGGCAGCAAACATCACTTGTTTGGGGTATACACACGCACCGAGCAGTCATTGGGTTAGCTTACATATGTGGACCCCCTATGACTTTATAGGTAGATCAGAATGTGAAAGTGCCTCCAGCTACAGCTGTGTAAAGTAACATGTCTGAATTGAGAGAAGTCTGTGCATGTTGCAAGCTGTTCTCCATCCTCGCCTGAGTTTTCTAGATTTTCCTTTTTCCAGGGCGGTGACGCCCAGCGTTTTCCCTCTCCCAGATGGACGGGCGGACCAGGCCGGGCTGTGATGTGAGTGGGGAGGTGAGCCAAGGAGAGCAGCTTGAACTGTTTACTGGAGAGATCCCCCCTTGCCTTCTCCATTCCCTGCTCTCTCCTCTGGGCTTTCTCATAAGCAGCTATGACACCTAAAGAGGCCCTGTATGAGGCTAGAGAGCTGCTGCCGGGCCATTAACCCTGTACCCCTGTTTATTGTTGGAAAGCTTAGCCTGGGATGAAAGGGTAAAACATCATGTGTTACTAGTGAGATCACCTGCCAAGAATCTCAAGCGTCCATGATTAATCACAGAGGCTCTGGAACAATGGCTCTTGTTGCAGCTTTGCAGGATCTGATCTACTGATAGCTGAAACATACCACTGAGGATCTTTCCTGTGCTTTCACTACTTTTGTGAGTAAAGTGACCATATACCTGGTTAGGTGTCACTGCGTGTGCTGCGATTTCCGGTCTATCAGTTAGAAGGGGTGGCTAGTGTCATTTTGCACCTTGGGACAAAGTTGTCTGGAAGTGTAAAGGTCCGTTGGGGTCTGGTCCCCCATAGAGGGATAAGTCCAATGAGACTCGTAGGACGGTGGCTTAACATAGCTGGGTGGAGATGGGTGACGCAGTGGCAGCCATCAGGAGGGAGAGAAAAGTTTCAGCAGCCTAGCAGGGGTTGGTCTAAATCTGTTCATTGGTCCTTGTTGGACCAGGCTTTGGAGATTAAAGTGGCCCTAAACAGTTCCTGGTAACCCAGAGAGAGTCCTGCTCCTCATGGACACTAAACTTGTCTAACCCACCCCCTCACACCATTAGGGAGCCCTGCATTAGAAAGATATCCCAACTGAGCTTCATTTGATGGAGCACAGGAAACGGACATCTCTGTCCTGTCAGTTTCAGTGACTGGCCAACGTCTACTTTACTTTAAAAAGTATTTACATGGCACATGTTCACCAAGACTACTAGGAATACTTGTCCTGTGCCTCTTTTCTGCCATTCCAATGCTTGGATATGGCTTTGAGTATATACAGTGTCCCCCAATTGTGCTGATTAGGGCCAAAAGTCCAACATAAGTGTCCCCAACAGGGAGACAAGGGCTTTGTAAAAATCCACAGTGGACTTTAAGGTGGACCAAAACCCACGGCGACCCCCCCCCCTCCAGGGCATCTAAAATCGGGATGCCCCTCTGTAAAACACCCCTGGTCGCCCCATTCACTTACCATCGTTCCCTGTCCAACGGGACATGCGCGCTGCAGCCACATCCCCGCTATCCCTCTAGCAGGGAGCGTGCCCGCGTCAGGCATTTTTGTCATTGGCAGGCGCGGGCACGCTTCCTGTTAGAGAGAAGCGAAGGACATACGCCTTAGGACCGGGAATAGGTGAGTTGCCTTAGGTGATCTGGGGGGTTTCACGCAGCGGGGCACCCCGGGGGAAAAGGACCAAAACCCAGGTTAGTGAAGGTGTGATCGCCATGTGTCACATTTGTCACGCATTTGCTTACCAGCCTTCTTGGAAATCCGCATGTAGGATTTATTTTTAGTGTTGGCTCGGCTTCAGAGGTAATCTATGCACACACCTCCTGCAATATGCTACTGTTTGCCATCTCTATCTTATCATCTGAAACCTGATGAGCCAGTGATTACATTCTGCATGTGTACAGCTGCGGGTGTGGAAATCGAATGTACCTTCTTTTCTCCTTCCCTAGAGAGTAGTAGGCAGCTTACACCTGCCCCTGCTGTGAATATAAACGAGCGACTGGGAAACCTGAATGGCAGTCCATCCGCTTGCTTCATTTGTGCTGTGTGTACCAGTGCCAGCTATCTAGAAATGCCTGGAGCGGGTGCGTGCATCAGATGGATGTAAGCCGATCGACCCGGGAAATTATAAGGTCGCCCCGTTCAATTACCTTTCTTCTTGGTTCAACGGCGCTGGCCGCAGCTGCATCCCCACTAACCCTCTAGCAAGGAGCGTGCACGCACCAGCCATTTGTGAGTGGCCGATGCGGGCTTGCTCCCTGTTAGAGGGAAGCGGGGATGCGGCTGCCAGCGCACTCGGAGACTATGACTTTAGATGTCGTCCTAAATGGCGTGACATCAGCGGCTCCAAGCGCTGTAGGACTGGGATGAGTTTCTTTGGGCTATCTGGGGGGTTTCACACAGTGGGGGGCCCCGGAGGAAAGGACCAAAACTCATAACCTGGGTATATTATGAACCCTACGGCGCATGAGCAGGCTCTTATCCAATCAAAGCCGTTTGTTGTGCCTATGTCATTCAGGCAACGATTCTGCCGTTCTGCAGTGGAGAGCAAGAGGTTGCATCTTTGGGTGGTGCGCATGCTCCCGGCCCAGCCATTTAGATAGGATAGGATTTGGCAGTTTCTCTCTGTTTGCAGAAGATCAGGTCATTTGCCAGATGACATTGGCATGGCAAATCGCTTTGATTGGATGAGAGCCCGTGCATGCACCATTGGACCAGGTCGAAGGTAAGCTGAAGAACTGGGGGGTTCCACACAGTGGGGCATCCCTATTTCTGTTTTGTTCCGCTTGTTTGAACATATTGGAGCAGAAATAGACATATTGGCCTAAATAGTGCCTTCACTATGTGCGACTACCACATACCCAGAAAGCAGTCCCTGGATGCCGTTAAGATGTACTAATTACCAGAAAGAATGTTCTGTCTACCCCTCTATTCCCAGCCCAGTGCCCTAAAAGAACCTTTGCCCAATATTCATAAAAACACAAACTGGATGCAGTCTGCTGTTCGAATGGCCAGCTGTATGGCTCTCTGGCTGGGCAGCAGCGCCCCCGTGGTGCTGTCCAGCAATGATACATTCAGTTCTACACAGCTCACCATTGACGGGCCAGCCTTATTAGTTGTAGTTCTTTCAGGTTTATTGCAGTTTGTAACAGACATGGCTGACCACCAATGCTGAGCTGTGTGTACTGTAACGGAATGTATCATCCCTAGAAAGTGCTGCATGGCTGGTGAGCAATATGGCTGCCATTTGAACATCAGACTACACCCTGCTAGTGTTTATATGAATATTGGGCAAAGGCTTTAGTAAAAAAAAAAAAACCCACACACACAGACTGTTTTGGGGCACTGAGCTGGGGATGGGACTTCCTCCCCTTGGGTATAGGATTACTTTAATAATGGAGAAAGTTTAAAGTGGACCTACATTCAAGAAGTAAATTCTGTACAGTCACCCATTCCCCATGAGGCTTAGCGTGATGGGGCAAGAAGCTGCAGTGCACACTGATAGAAGGGGAAGCCTGGACCCACGAGAACTGGGAAGCCTGACCAATAGGCACTGGGAAGACTGACTCACATGGAGAGGCCTCCCTGTGGCTGTGATAATTGTGCTGAGCCACTTTAATTGCAAGCTTGGTGCATGATGTGAGAGTTCTTTATAACCTACCTTAGTAGATGTGGTTAACAGTAAGTGATGCTATAGCTCCCCAGTAGGGGAAATGTTTTGGACTAGAGAAGAATCAATGAAACTACGTCATTGGTTGCTAAGGGGAAACCCTCAATCTGCATTGGTAATGCTTTGTAAATAAGCTGGGTGGTGGCATATCGAGGCCTGTACACATATGTAGTAAGAATAGCCACAGTGTGCTCTGCAGTCATTTTCCTGGCTCTGGAATTTTCCATCACCATAACGATATTTTTAGCCCGCTGGCCTCTCCAGTTTCTCTGGTGCTTCATCACCTCTCCTATGATTCCTCTGTCACCTGTAAATTATTAATTGGGGCTCCAATTCATGGGAGCTGCCAGAGGATCGGGTGAGGGTGACAGGTGGGTGGTGCTGCTGGTGGCTCTGTAGTTTTTTTTTTTTTTTAAAGCACCATTTGGAATTAATCGCACTTCTGTGCTACCGACTTTGGGAGCTGGATTTGGGTGAAGGTGAGTTACATAGTATAATTGAAAAAGACATATGTCCATCAAGTTCAAACAAGGGATGGGGTTGGGGAAATTTATTTTTATGTATTTTTGATAACAGCTAATAATAAATGTTACTTTTACTTTACTGCTAGAAAAGCATTTAATCCTTTTTTCATTTGTCAGCTGTTGATGCTGTGACAAGCTTCTGGTGAAGGCTATTCCACAGATTTATAGTTCTTATGGTAAAAACATAATCTTTTTTCCAGATGGAGGGAATAGCCACTTGTCTTTAGAGAGGATTTTAGTTGAAACATATTTTTTGTAATGGCCAATATATTTATACAAGTTATTCATGACCCCCCTCAGATGTCTCCTCTCAAGACTCAATAGATTTAATCTTTCTTCTTAACTAAGATCCCTCATTCATCTTATTAGTTTGGTGGCTCTCCTCTGCAGCCTTTCCAAAATCAGGGCGTCCTTTCTATGAACTGGAGCCCAGAACTGAACAGCATATTCCAATTGAGGGCACAGCAGTGCCTGGTAAAGAGGCAACATTACATCCCTATCCCATGATGCCTCTTTTAATGCATGATAATATCTTGGTGGCCTTAGAAGCGGCTGCTTGACATTGCATGCTGTTATTTAGCTTATGGTCTACCAGTACCCCCAGATCCTTCTCAACTTGAGACTCTCCCAGTTTTACTCCCCTGGGGACATATATTCCGGTTATTAGACCCCAAGTGCATCACTTTACACTTACCCACATTGGACTTTATTTGCCAAGTGCATGCCCAGACACTCAAATTATCCAAGTCATCCTGAAGCTTGAGAACATCTTCAGTAGACTGCACTGTGCTACATATCTTGGTGTAATCCGCAAAAATACAGGCATTGCACTTAAAGAGGAACATCAGAGGCAGTTGGGGTGTTAATTAAAACTCCCTAGACATGGCTTGCCTAACTCTGCCTTCCCTCCGTTTTTAATATGGGGCCTTTTAACTTGATTATCTGGCAGCATCGAGCTCCAGCATCCATATGATGCCTATGTGTCTTCTGCAGGGCAGCACCATTTTGGAAGCCTTTAGCCTCCCAGCAGATACTGCGAAACCCCTCTGACACCGCACCTGTGCAGTGACATTGTATAGGCTGCAATGACACTTGGGAGTTAAAGATGCGAGATTAGAAGAGCGGCTTCTGGAGCCGATCACTGTGATGAGTATGGATACAGCAGCTGCATTCAAGCAGCAGGATATCTGCGTTTTAGATAACGCTGACATCCAAAAGGTATCGCAGAGTTGGGGGTAGAGATGTAACACTGAGAATTGAAAAACAAGTCTGTTGTTCCTCTTTAATGCTATCTTTTATGTCATTTATAAACAAATTTATAATTAAATAATAATAAATTAGATATTTTCCCTACATCCAGTCCAGGTCGTCCCAATCATTACAGATGGGTTGCTCGCCCCTAGGGGGCGCTCGACTGCAAGATCAAAGATGCAGCTCCTCCTGGCCCCCTATAAAGGCAGGTGTCCCTCTATCATTCGCCAGTTGTTCATCTTGCAGTCTGGCTGCAGAAGATCGTTAGCACTCTCTCTCAGATAATGGCAGCAGAGCGGGGCCACCTAGCCCGTTGGCCGCTGCGGACCCCATTTCCATGGATCCCTCCTGACCCACTCCTGCCTCTCAGCCTCTGGCTGCTACGGGATTCATGACGGTAGGGTGAACGCCGGCTGTCTGTCGCTTCCAGCAGAGCTTAGGCTCTGGGAAGCAGACCTTATATTAAAAGGTAGCTGGCCACAGGCTGATGGTGAGCCTAAGGGGAAACCATTGTGTGTACTGTATTGTATATTCTTAGTATACAGTGCATCCTGCTCCAAATCTAATACTTACAGTTGGGATACACTCCGCCAGATGGCGCTGGACTGCAGAGACATCGAAAATAGGCTCCTCCCGGCCCCTCAAATACCCAGGGACCTCCCACAAATCCCCAGAATTTTTCTGCAGTCCGGCTGCGAAGGACAAGAAATTGGCTCTCTACTCGCAGGTGAGCGGGGTTATTAACCTGCGGCCCTGTAGGACTATTCCCACCCGTTCCACTAGTAATATGCCTCCCAGCCTTGGCTGCGCTGGTCGGGTGAAGGTAGGCAGCACCGCCGTTGGTGCTTAGGAGCGCTGCTCCACCGCAATCCCCCACCAAAGGATAGGCGGTTCAGGCTTATGTTGAGCCTCTATGGGATGCCCCTCCCGCACTATAGCCCCTTGACCCTGCCTATCGGTGGGCCCTATTTAAGTGGCCGCTGTCCTCCCTCATCCTCCTTGTAGCCTTCGGGGGAAAAGATGGGGGGGGGTTGTGTATGTGTATAGATATGTATGTTATTCCCTTTTTCACATGCCTTTATTCTTGTGTCAGCCGCCACGCTGACTTGTCTTTATTGCTTTTTAAATTTACTGCCGCCGCTGCGCGCTGACTTGGTTCCACGCTTGGTGGCAGCATTACCTCAGGCGCTGGTGTGCCATCATTGGCTGTTGGCCTTTCCGGCTTCGCTCTCTTCGGGGGGGGGGCGGGGCCCGTATTTGGCGCGTTCCGCGTCATCGCTATTACTGGCCCGCCACTCGAGGTATACCGACGCCATCTTTCTGCTTTGTTGGCCTATGCGCGACGGACTCCTACCTACCGTGGTCCGTAAGTGCCCTCGCGGGCGGCTTTATCTCCTTCACTTTTGTTACGGTCTTGTCTGCTTATGTCTTTCAGGCGGGACGAACCCTTCTTGGCTTCTCCCGGCCCTGTTTTTAGTATATTACTTGTAGGCCTTGTAAAAATTATACTCCCACGTCCCTAGCGGGTTATTGGGGCATCCAGGGTTGCTATATAGCGTTATTCCCTATCGGCGTATAGCACCGCTATAATCACCATATGGAGGCATCCCAGGATAATGTTACCGGGGTCCCTTTGGGACAAGACCGGCTGTGTGTAGCGTGTGGGCAGCCTCATGTTGACGCTGACAAGGCGCGGGTCTGTGTACCCCGTGCTGAGCAGGTGCTTGCACTGCAATCTGGCCTGCCAGTGGCTGCACCTCGTTTCACTTCACCTACTCCCCCAAGCTTAAATGTCACTCCTACTGAGTTGCATACTAGTGGGGATTCTCAGCCTGATGTGTCTTCTAGACTGGCTACTGTTGAACAGATTATTGCTAAGTCCTTAGCGCCTAAGGCCCCTGCTAAGAAGCGGCACTTGACGGCTAATGTCACTGTTTTCCCTATGGGAACTGAGGAGTTTTGGAATCTTTGTGGCTATACCCCATCTGATGAAGGGGAGCTCTTTTCTGATTCAGACTCATCTGATGAGAGACCAAGGGGTCATGACGATTCTGGCTCTGACCCCTGGGCCCCGGATGACACTGACAGATTATCGACCCATATTTTTGAGGTTCTGTCCATCTCTCTCCCTGTTGAGGCTCCCAGGCAAAGAGGGGAGCTGTTCCATACAGCAAGATCACGTTTGGAATTTCCAGAGCAGGCACATTTCCATAACCTTGTGCTCAAGGAATGGGAGCGCCCCAGTAAACTTCCCAGGGTTCCAAAGAGTTGGGATAGGAAGTATCCCTTTCCTGCTGAGGTGATTAAATGTTGGTCATCCCCCCCCCCCCCGAGGTGGATGCCCCGACCCTAGGGCTATCTAACACCTCTGTCATGCATTCCCATGATTCTACTACCCTGCGGGATGGCGAAGACCGGCGTATTGATCAGCTGGCATCCCACGCCTTTGCATGTGCGGGGACAGTGCTGCGCCTGGTCTGTGCCTCTGCCATTACTGCTGTGGCCACTAGAACCCTTATCAGAGATATGCTTGATAGTGCCCCTGATGATTTGCCTTGTGAGGTGTTTAATGCACTCTCCAGTTGTGATGTTTTTGTAAATTTTGTACTATCAGCATTGGATGACACCATCAGAATGTGTGCCAGAACTTGTGCCCTCGTGGTGGCTATACGCCGCTCGGTTTGGCTGCGCCAGTGGGCTGCTGCCAAGGAGGCCCTCACTGGTTTTCCCTTTTAAAGGACTGCGTCTGTTTGGAGAACGCCTGGACCTTTTTGCTAAGGGAGGCAGATTACCCCAGCGCAGGCGGCAACCTCGGCCCTTTCGGAGTCAGGGTTCCTTCTCCTCCCCTTACCGTGGTGCAAGACAGGGAAGGGGGGGTTCTTCTTGGGTAGAGGCAGAGGACGTGGACGTCCTGGCTCCTCCTGGGGTCCCAAAGCTAAATCCTCTCCCAAGCCCCCTCAGGCATGATGGGGCGCCCTCACCCATCCGGGTGGGGGGACGGCTGCAGCACTTCGCTCACGTCTGGAGGCTTCATGTCTCGGTGGATTCAGGAGGTAGTGTCCTCCGGTTACAAGTTGGAGTTTGCTGCCGACCCCCCTCCAAGATTAATCAGATCCCGGATTCCTCAGGACCCTGTGTCAGCTCAGGAGCTAATGTAAGCAGTGCAAGGCCTCCTGGAGCTGGGGGTCATCTGCCAGGCCCCTTTTAGAGAAAAAGGCAAGGGCTTTTATTCCAACCTATTCACAGTACCCAAAAAGGATGGTTCTGTCAGGCCCATCCTGGACTTAAAGATTCTCAACAAGTTTGTCAGGGGCAGGCGATTTCGCATGGAGACTCTGAGCTCTGCCATCAGTTCCCTGTGCCAAGGGGATTTCATGACTTCTGTGGACATCAAAGATGCTTACCTTCATATTCCTGTGTTCCCAGGTCATCAAAGGTTCCTCAGGTTTGCTCTGATGGATCAACACTACCAATTTGTGGCCTTGCCCTTCTGCCTCACTTCAGCTCCCCGGGTGTTCACCAAGGTGCTTGGTGGCGTGATGTCTCTGCTCAGGTGTCAGGGCGTCCGCGTGCTTCCCTATATGGACGACATCCTCATCACTTCCCAGTCTCCATCAGGCAGAGTTGGATACTCAGCTGGTGGTGTCCACTCTGGAGTCATTTGGATGGGTGATCAACCACCCCAAGTCCTCACTGTCCCCTTCCTTGGTAACTCCATTCCTAGGAATGAATCTGGATACAGTTCAGGCAAGGATCTTCCTTCCTCAGCAGAAGGTGGACAGTCTGATTGCACAGACTCAGTCCCTCCTAGCTTGTCCCCATCCCTCCATCAGGCAGGGGATGCAGCTGGTGGGCCTGATGGTGGCGTGCTTCGAAGCGGTCCTTTATGCTCAGTTCCACTTGAGGCCTCTGCAACTTCACCTATTGTCTGTATGGGACAAGGACCCAGCGTCCCTGGACAGGGTCTGTGTGCTCTCCCCCCTGGTCAGGAGGTCCCTCTTGTGGTGTATGGACTCAAGGAACCTGTTGGGGGGCAGATCCTTTCTTGCCCCTTCCTGGGAGACGGTCACCACGGATGCCAGTCTGTCAGGTTGGGGGGGTTTCTGGAAGTCCCTGCGGTTCCAGGGGAGGTGGGGCCCTCAGGAGGCCCACACACCTATCAATGTCTTGGAGCTGCGGGCAATCAGGTTAGTTCTGGCTCGCTTGACTACTCCTATTCGGGGCCTGCCTGTTCAGGTGCGCTCGGACAACCAGACGACAGTTGCCTACATCAATCATCAGGGAGGGACCCGGAGCAAGGGGGCCCTCCAGGAAGCGTCTGTGATCCTGACTTGGGCGGAGGCCAATGTCCCCTGCATATCAGCTGTGTACATCCCGGGGGTGGAAAATCGCCTGGCGGACTCTCTGAGCAGGGGGACCTCTCGCCAGGGAGAATGGTCCCTATGCAGCAGGGTGTTTCAATCTCTGTGTCACCATTGGGGCCAACCAGATGTGGATCTGTTTGCGTCCCGCCACAATCACAAGCTCCCAGCTTTTGCCTCTCTGTCCAGGGATCCTCTGGCCCTGACCTCGGATGCGCTAGCAATGTCATGGAAGAACTTTCAGTTCCTGTATGTCTTCCCTCCAATTCCCCTGCTGGGAAGGGTTCTGCGCAAGATTGCTCTGTAAGGGGTGCCAGCAATTCTGGTGGCCCCCAAGTGGCCAAGAAGAGTGTGGTTCACAGACGTGGTACAGCTGGCAGTAGATCAGTACGCTCTGCCCTTGGTGCCAGATCTGCTCACTCAGGGCTCACTACGCCATCCCAATTTACAAACTCTGGCTTTGACTGCTTGGCTGCTGAAACCTCCATCTTGATGGAGAAGGGGCTGTCTTCCTCGGTTGTGGATACTTTGATTAAAGCTAGGAAGAAGTCTTCCTCTTCCATTTACTACAGGGTCTGGCGTGCCTACATTGACTGGTGTGAGTCTAAGGCTCTTCCCTGTCGTGTGTTCTCTATTCCCAGGATTCTGGAGTTCCTGCAGCATCGGTGGGAGATGGGGCTCCAACTCAGTACTCTGAAGGGTCAGGTTTCTGCCCTGGCTATTTTCTTCCAGAAGTCCTTTGCTCAGCACCCTCTGATCAGGACTTTTTTCCAGGGGGTCACTCATGTGCGTCCCCCACGTAAGCCTATGGTGCCTGTTTGGGATCTGAACTTGGTTCTGTCAGCCTTGCAGGGTGCTCCCTTTGAACTTGTGCAGGATGCTGCCTTGGCCATTCTTACGCTCAAGGTTGTATTTCTGGTGGCTATCACTTTTGTCAGGCGTGTGTCTGAGTTGGCGGCGCTGTCCATTCAGCCCCCCTACTATGAGAGACACCAGGACAAGGTGGTGTTTTGTTTCAAACCTGACTTTCTACCTAAGGTAGTGTCTGCTTTTCATTTGAATCAGGATATTGTTCTTACTTCTTTGTGCCCTAATCCTAGCAATGCTAAGGAGAGCGTTTTGCACTCTTTGGATGTGGTTAGGTGTCTGAAGTACTATCTGGTGGCTACTGCACCTTTCAGGAAAACTGATGCTCTTTTTGTGGTCCCTTCTGGTCCTAGGAAGGGTTTGGCTCCTACCAAGTCTACTATCAGCAAGTGGATTCGTCAGGCTGTGATTCAGGCCTACTCTGCTAAGGGGAAGAATCCTCCCTTCCGCCTTTCTGCTCATTCCACTCGTGCTGCCTGCTGCTGATTTTCTTGGGGATCCCACCCTACTTTATGGACACTGCTATTGAATGTCCCAACTGTAAGTATTAGATTTGGAGCAGGATGTACTGTATACTAAGAATAATACAATTCTGTGATTACTCACCTGTAGAATTGGTATTATGAGTATACAGTACGTCCTGCTCCACCCCACCCTTGGTTTGCATTTTCTTGGATCCCCTGTATGGTGATTGTTATCATTGTTATAGTTGATAGTTTGGATTGTTTAATTCTCCCGGCTCCTCATTAACTGCTTTTCAATGCTGGGGATTTGTGGGAGGTCCTTGGGTATTTGAGGGGCCGGGAGGAGCCTATTTTCGATGTCTCTGCAGTCCAGTGCCATCTGGCGGAGTGTATCCCAACTGTAAGTATTAGATTTTTAGCAGGACGTACTGTATACTCATAATACCAATTCTACAGGTGAGTAATCACAGAATTGTATTTTTCCCTCCCTGCCCGCAAGCTTTATTGGTGTCTTGGCTGTTTTTTTTTGTACTTGGTGTTTTCACTTGCTGGCTCAGGCTGGCCTGCGCGAGGAGCGATCTGGCAGCACTCACCTCCCTGCACTCCCATGTCTGTCTCCTGGAACGCGGCTGCCGCACCGAGGTGGGGGGGGGCGGCATAGAAAGCGCGTACTCGCGCTGCTTCTACGGCCTTCGGCTCGGCGGGACCTCCTCCGCCGCCATCTTGCGGCTACAGCTCTGAGGGGGCGGGTGTCTTCCTGCCCTCAGCCCCGCGTGTGTATGGGCCATTAGAGTCCTGTAGCCTTATTGCTTTTTTACTGTTCTAAATCGCCATAATGGAGGCATCAGGGGATAGTGAGCTGGGGGCCCCATGTGGGCAGGACAGGCTCTGCCCCTTGTGCAGAAGGAATCCTCTGGGCGGATTCAGCACTGTTTGTACCACATGCGCCAGAGGCATCATTTTGGACCATGAGCGGGCGGTCGTTCCTGACCTTAGCCCTGAATTGCCATCTGCCTCTTCGGACCCTCCGCTGCTGCATTCAGCCCCTAGTGAAGGGGGAGCCAGCAAGGGGTCTCATGCTGACTTTGCGCATCGGCTGGCCAATCTTGAGAGACGGATCTCGCTGTCCGCCCCTAAGAAGGCCTCGAGTAAGAAGTGGCATCTGGCGCCCATTTACTCGGATGATGATGATCTTTTTGTTTGCCTGGGCTCTGTGGAGGAAGGTGAGTTACCAGATGATTCACGCTCCATGGTGGATTATTCTGCTGGCGATGACAGTATGTCTGGTCCTTCTTCGGACGAGGACTCGTGGCTCCCGGATGATACAGAGAAATTGCTTTCCTCAGTGTTTGATACACTACACATTGTCCCTCCCAGAGCGGCTAAGAGGAAGCGGGGAGATTTGTTTAGGCCTGAGAGGCAATGGCGGGTCTTCCCGGAGCAGGCCCACATTTCTAACATGATCCTTAAGGAATGGGAAAGGCCTAACAGGTTACCGTCGGTTCCTAAGGGCCTGGATAGACAGTATCCCTGCCCTGATGAGTTGGTTCAGATATGGTCCCACCCTCCCGAGGAAGTTTGTCCAACACTACTGTTATGCCGTCACCTGACAATGCTACCTTACGTGACCCTGCTGACAAACGCATGGATCAGCTGTTCTGCCATGCATTCACATTTGCTGGTGCCCTCTTTCGCCCTGTGTGCGCGTCGGCGATTGTCTCACTAGCCAACAGAAGGAAGGTGAGACACCTTGTGGATAGAGCTAAGGCTCGCAGGAGGGCGGGGGAGTATAAGGACCTCAAGGCCTGCTTGGATTTCATTGGCTTTGTTGTTACTGCCATGGATGATGTGGTCCAGCTCGGTGCCAGGATTTCAGCCTTGCTTGTTGCTCTCCGCCGTTCGCTCTGGCTTCGGCAATGGTCGGCTGATGCGGCTGCCAAGAAGTCTCTCACCAGTATCCCTTTCGTGTAACAGGTTGTTTGGGGAGCGCCTGGACCTTTTGGTCAAGGATGGTAGACTCCCTCAGAGAAGGAAGCCTGCTCAGTCCTTTCGTAACCGCTCTTCCTATCGTCCCTTTCGAGGAGGAAGAGGTTCTTCATTTCCAGGTGGCCGCAGAGATACCTAGGGCAGAGGTAGGTCCCACGGCCGACCCAACCCCTCATGGGGAGCGAAGTCCAAGCCCTCTCAGGCATGAGGGGCGCCCTCACCCGTCCGGGTGGGGGGACGGCTTCTGCTGTTTTGCTCAGATCTGGAGACGGCACGTCTCGGAACGGTGGATTCAGGAGGAAGTGTCCTCCGGTTACAAGATAGAGCTGGCAGCCAGGCCGCCCTCAAGATTCCTCCGTTCCAGGATATCCCGAAACCCGCTAATGGCCCAGGCCTTGAGAACGGCTGTGCAACACCTCCTGCGGATAGGTGTGATTTTCCCTGTGCCTTGGCAGGAACAGGGTCAGGGATTTTACTCCAACCTGTTCACGGTTCCCAAGAAGGACGGAACGCTAAGACCAATCCTGGACCTGAAGGGTCTCAACAGGTTTGTAAAAGTCAGACATTTCCGCATGGAAACGTTACGGTCGGCGGTGAGATCCCTTCGGCCCGGCGACTTCATGACCACGGTGGACATCAGGGATACTTATCGGCACATCCCGATTTTCCAGGACATCAGAAGTTCCTGAGGTTTGCTCTGGAGGATCAGCATTACCAGTTTGTAGCACTTCCTTTCGGAATATCCTCAGCCCCCTGTGTGTTCACCAAGGTGCAGGCGGGCATCATGGCTATCCTGATGGGCCAGGGCATTCGTGTGTTACCCTATCTGGACGACTTGCTGATTGCGGCCCAGTCCCTTCAGCAGGCCGAGAACGATACTCGGACGGTGTTGTCAACCCTGGAAGCCTTCGGCTGGGTAATCAATTACCCCAAGTCCTTTGTCACTCCCGCAACAGTGAGATCCTTCTTGGGAATGACGATAGACACCGCTCAGGTCAAGGTTTTCCTGCCACAGCAGAAGGTTTTGGGTCTCCAGACGCAGTCACGCAAGTGCAGGCCTTGCTGTCTTGTCAGCAGCCGTCGGTACGTCTGGGGATATGATTGGTGGGCCTGATGGTGTCCTGCTTCAAGGCAGTGCCCTTCGCCCAATTTCACATGAGACCTCTTCAGTTGAACCTGCTGACCGGCTGGAATCGGACTCAGGAGTCCCTGGAACACTGCAATTTCGCTGTCCCCCGTGGCCAGGCAGTCCCTCTTGTGTTGGTTGGACTATTGGAACTTGCTGGTAGGCAAATCCTTCCTGACTCCCCATTGGGAGATAGTCACCATGGATGCCAGTCTGACAGGCTGGGGAGGCATTTGGCAGACTCAGCAGATCCAGGGTCAGTGGGGTCCGCAGGAGAACCGCTTACCCATAAATCTCCTGGAGCTGAGAGCGATCCGGTTGGTGCTTCTGCACTTGACTCCCAATTTAAGGGGTCGTGCGATCCAGGTTCGCTCGGACAATCAGACGGCTGTCGCCTACATCAATCACCAGGGCGGGACTCAGAGCAAGAGAGCCCTCAAGGAGGTATTCTGATTCTCACTTGGGCAGAGGAAAATGTCCCCTGCATCTCGGCAGTCTACATTCCCGGGGTGGAAAACCTGGAGGCAGACTCCCTGAGCAAGAGCGCCTCGCGGAATGGGGGAATGGTCTCTCAGCAGCAAGACCTTTCACACTCTGTGTCTCCGCTGGGGTCAGCCGGACGTGGACCTGTTTGCGTCCAGACACAATC
Organism: Gastrophryne carolinensis; assembly: GCA_027917425.1. Taxonomy (NCBI): domain Eukaryota; kingdom Metazoa; phylum Chordata; class Amphibia; order Anura; family Microhylidae; genus Gastrophryne; species Gastrophryne carolinensis. The sequence goes on from CM051235.1 coordinate 496,981,659, forward strand.
ACAAGCTTCCAAGGTTCGTCTCCCTCTCAAGAGATCCTCTGGTCATTGCCACAGACGCTCTGGCGATTCCTTGGACGGATTTCAATTTTCTGTAAGCATTCCCTCCGTTTCCACTCCTGGGCAGAGTGCTGCGCAAGATCATGCTCGACGATCCAGATCTTCTCACACATGGGTCGCTGTGGCACCCCAATTTACGGACGCTGGCTTTGACGGCCTGGCTATTGAAACCTCAATCCTGACGGAAAAGGGGTTATCGGCCACGGTTGTGCAGACAATGTTTCAGGCACGGAAGAAATCTTCTGCCATGATATACTACAGAGTTTGGCAAGCCTACATTGCTTGGTGTGAGACCAGGAGTCTCCCTTGCCGCATATTTTCTATTTCCAGGATTCTGGAATTTTTACAACACGGCTTGGACTTGGGTCTCCAGCTGAGCACCCTCAAGGGTCAGGTTTCCGCCTTAGCCATCTTTTTTCAGAAGTCCATTGCCAACCATAGGTTGATCAAGACTTTTTTCCAGGGAGTTACCCATGTCCGACCACCGCGTAAGTCAGTATTACCGGTGTGGGACTTGAATTTAGTACTTTCTGCTCTTCAGGGTCCTCCCTTCGAGCCATTGTGCGATGCTGCATTGTCTATTTTGACTCAAGTGGTCTTTTTGGTAGCGATCACCTCGGTGCAACGTGTATCAGAGTTGCCCGCGCTTTGTATGAAACCTCCCTATTTTGAGCGGCATAGGGATAAGGTGGTTTTTCGCTTTAAACCTGATTTTTTGCCTAAGGTCGTTTCTCCTTTTCACCTTAATGAGGAAGTTGTCTTGCCTTCCTTGTGTCCAGCACCGGCTAATTCCAAAGAATGGACCCTCCATGCCTTGGATGTGGTCAGAGCCATAAAGTGTTACCTGGCTGCGACTGAATCCTTCAGGAAATCGGATTTGCTCTTTGTCCTAACAGAAGGCTCTAGGAAAGGTTTGCCACCAGCCAAGTCCACTCTCAGTAAGTGGATCAGACAGGAGGTGGTGCAAGCATATTCTGCCAAGGGGAAGGAACCCCCTTTTCGGATCACAGCTCATTCTACCAGAGCTATTGGTGCCTCTTGGGCTTTTCATCACCAGGCATCGGTTGAACAAGTTTGTAAGGCTGCCACTTGGTCTTCAGTTCATACTTTTACAAAGTTTTACAAGGTGGATGTCAGGGCCTCAGCGGATGCTGTTTTTGGCCGAAAGGTGCTTCAGGCGGTAGTGAAATAAACTACACGCTGTTCCGCACTGGGGATCCTACCCATTTGGACTCTGCTTTTGGATGTCCCATCTGTAATGATGGGGACGACCTGCACTGGATGTAGGGAAAAATACAATACTGTGAAACTCACCTGTAGAATTGTTTTTGGATACATCCAGTCCAGGTCATCCCACCCCACTCTTGTGTTCATTATGTCCTGTTTGTCTGTTATGGTGATCAGCAATTTTTTCTTCATTGAACATTGTTGTTCTAATTTTTGCTTAGAGAGAGTACAAGCTGAAGCTATGTGAAGTAACATGGTTTCTTAGGCCTCCCGGACGGTCCTCTTTTTTGACTACTGCTTTTTAACCACTGGGGACACCTGCCGAGAGGAGCTGCATCTTTGATCTTGCAGTCGAGCGCCCCTAGGGGCGAGCAACCCATCTGTAATGATTGGGACAACCTGGACTGGATGTATCCAAAAACAATTCTACAGGTGAGTTTCACAGAATTGTATTTATTATGCATAGTTACATAATTCTGTATGTAGTCCCTTAATAGTCCCTCAAGCAATTTTTCCACAATTGATGTTAAGCTTACATGTCTGAAATTACTTGGAGAAGACCAAGAACCCTTTTAAAAATGGGCACCACATTTGCCTTGCTCCAATCCCTTGGTACTGTACCAATTGTTAGTGAGTCTTTAAAGATCAAAAGCAGAGGTGTGGAAATAACTGAGCTGAGTTCTTTAAGAACTCTTAGGTGAAGTTCATCTGGTCCTGGAGTCTTATTCACATTTAAATGATTTAGTATTTCTTGTATAATATCCATGTTTAGCCAGTTAAGAATTATGTATGGGGTATTGTTTGCCGTGGCAACGGCTAAATTGGTACCTTGGGCCTCATTTGTATAGACAGAGCTAAAGAACCCACTTAGCAGCTCCGCCTTTTCTTGGTCCCCAGTGACCAATTCCTCATTTTCATTAATTAGGGTACCTACCTGTTCCGATTTTTGTTTCTTTGAGTTTTTATATTTAAAGAAACATTTAGAGATTGTTTTGCTTTCTTTGGCCACATCTCTTTCATATTGTGATTTTACCAGCTTTATTAATTGTTTACATGATTTACTTACTGCTTTATATTTTTCAAAGGTTACTGCTGAGAAATCAGATTTGTAATTTTTAAATGCGCTTCTCTTGTTTTTTTTTGCCTGTTTAACTGCAGGTGTCAGCCACGAGGGGCTTAATTTGAGTCACTTATAGTTGTTACCTATAGGAATATATTTTGGAATTTTGGCACTCAACCAATTAGTGCGCTTGCTTTCACTCTGCTCCGCTGACCGCTAAGCAACCAAGCGGCGCAGAAGGGAACCAAGTGCGCTGCCTGCATCCCCCAATGACCTCCTAGCCGTCGCGTGCCCTCGCCGCCCATTCAGAAAGGCCGGACGCAGGTGCACACATGGCTAGAGATGATGCAGGTGCGGCACATAGACGCAGCAAGGGTGTCAGGACAAGGTGAGTGAAACGGGGCTTTTGGGACGGCTTTACACAGCCCCGAAGTGTGGAACTCAGATGCTCCCAGTCTATGTCCTGGAGTGCAGCCTTGAACCTGGGAAAGTTGGCCTTTCTAAAATGTAGTGTATTCTAAGTATACAGCAAGTCCTGTTCCAGAAGATATTCCTTACACTTGGGATATACTCCAGTAGATGGCTCTGGACTGCAGAGACAGAAAAGTGGCTCCTCCCTGCCCCATAAATACCCGGGACCTCCCTCAAAATCCCCAGTTCTTCTCTGCAGTCCTGGCTGCGATGACTAGAAGATGGCTCTCTCTACTCGCAGGTGAGCGAGGCTATTAGCCTGCGGCCCTGTAGGACTATTCTCACCCGTTTTCTTCTACTGCCTCCCAGCTCAGGCTGCTCTGGTTCGGGTGAAGGTAGGCAGCACCGCTGTCAGGTGCTAAGGAGCGCTGCTCCAACCGCAGTCCCCCACCAAAGGGTAGGCGGTACAGGCCCATGGTGAGCCTTATGGGATGCCCCTCCCGCACTTTATGCCCCTCGCCCCCTGTCCCCACAGTTGGCTCCCTTTAGGCTGGCCGTTGCTTCCCCCTCGCTCTCCCTTGTAGTTCTCGGGGGGGGGGGGGGTTGCATGTCCTTGTATTTATTGTGTGTGTTGTGTCTGATCCCTGTGACCTGATTGCACTGGTTTCTTTTGCCGCCACCGCCGACGCACGTTTGTACTGCGCTCCGCGGTCGGCGGCGACATCGCCTCAGGCTCTCCTGCGCCATCATTGGCTGGTCTTGTCAGGTGGGTGCGTTTTCGCGCTCTTCGGGGGAGGGGGGCCTTGCGGATGATGCATTTTGCATCATGGTCTCCGCGGCCTGCCCCTCGAGGTATATGCGGGCGCCATTTTAATTCTCTGCTGCGTGTGCCTGGCGTCTCACTATCGCGGTCTGTAAGTGCCCCTGCGGGCTGATTTATTATATATATATATTTTGTCTATATTGCATATCGCTTATGGGATCTTTTGCTTATGTCTTGCAGGCGGGTAAAACTATGTGGGTTCTCCCGGTCCTATCCCCTCTATTTAGTGTTAACTCTTATTGGAGGGCTATTACATACAATTGCTTCCACTTCCCTAGCGGGTTATTGGGGCATCACGGGTTGCTTTTACTAGCGTCAATCCCTACTGGCTTGTTGTGCCGTGATAATCACCATATGGAGGCTTCTCAGGATAATGTGCTCGGGGTTCCTTCGGGACAAGCCCAGCTGTGTGTGGCATGTGGGGTATCCCCTGTCAGTGATGATGTCAGGGTGTGTGTACCCTGCGCCCAGCAGGTACTTGTCCTGCAGTCTGGTTTACCTGCGGCTGAGCCTAGTGCTGCGCCCCCTCTGGCTTCGCCTACCCCCCCACGCTTACACCTGACTCCCAGTGAGATGCATACTAGTGGGGAGTCTCAACCTGATTTGGCTACCCAGGTAGCCAGCATTGAAAGGCATATTGCTGGTTCTGGTCCACGTAAGGCTCCTGCTAAGCGGCGGCATCTGGCACCCAGTGTTACTCTCTTTCCTATGGAAGCTGAGGAGTTTTTGGATGTTACTGGTTATACACCCCTTGAAGAAGGGGAATTATTCTCTGATTCAGAATCATCTGAGGATCAGCCTAGGGGTTATGCTGAGTCTGGATCTGACCCATGGGCTTCAGATGATACGGACAGATTTTTGGCTCACATTTTTGAAGTGCTCTCTATCTCTCCTCCTGCCGTGGCCCCGCGGCAGCAGGGGGAGCTGTTTCATACTGTTAAGCCACGTTTGGAGTTTCCTGAACAAACTCACTTTAATAATCTGATTCTCAAAGAGTGGGAAAGGCCTAGCCGGCTTCCCGGGGTACCAAAGAGTTGGGATAAGAGGTATCCCTTTCCTGCTGAAATGGTTAAACGTTGGTCATGTCCTCCAGAGGTGGATGCACCAGTTCTGGGGTTGTCCAACACATCTGTCATGCATTCCCCTGACACTACTACCTGGAGGGATGGAGAAGACAAGCGCATGGATCAGCTGGCTTGCCATGCCTTTGCCTGTGTTGGGACCTTGCTCTGTCCGGTCTGTGCCTCTGCTATCACGGCTGTTGCTGTTAAAAGCCTGCTCAGGGGTCTCTTAGATGGGGCCCCTGATAATGCTGGTAGTAAAGAGTATAGAGCTCTTCTGCTTTGTGAGGAATTTGTTACATATGTTCTCTATGCCCTGGGTGATACCATTAAAATGTGTAGCAGGGCTTCTGCCTTATTGGTGGCAATACGCCGCTCGGTCTGGCTGCGCCAGTGGGCAGCTGACAATACTGCCAAAAAGGCCCTCACTGGTTTTCCCTTCAAGGGGCTGCGCCTCTTTGGGGAACATTTGGACTTGTTTGCTAAAGGAAGCAAGTTACCTCAGTGTAGAAGGCAGCCCCGGTCCTTTCGGGGTTCAGGTGCCTTTTCTCCTTCCTTCAGGGGCTCCAGAATTGGACGGGGAGCTTCCTTTGCTGGAGCCCGTGGGGATTTTTGGGGCAGGGGCAGAGGATGTGGCCACCCTGGCCCTCCCTGGGGTCCCAAGACTAAGTCCTCCCCCAAGCCCCCTCAGGCATGAAGGAGCGCCCTCACCCATCCGGGTGGGGGGATGGCTTCGGCTCTTGGCTCACGTCTGGAGGCGTCATGTCTCAGACCGGTGGATTCAGGAGGTAGTTTCCTCTGGTTACATGATAGAGTTTGCAGCCTGGCTGCCCCCAAGATTCATTAAATCTTGTGTAGCTCAAAACCCCTTGTCAGCTCAGTGTCTCTCCCTGGCCATCCAAGGCCTTCTAGACCTAGGTGTCACCTGCCGGGTGCCCTTGAAGGAAAGGGGCAAAGGCTATTATTCCAATCTTTTTATTGTGCCCAAAAAGGATGGGTCCATCAGACCTATCCTGGATTTAAAGCTTCTCAACAAGTTTGTCAGATTCAGACACTTTCGCATGGAGACTCTGCGCTCAGCTGTGACTTTCCTACGCCCAGGGGACTTCATGACCTCTAGACATCAAGGATGCTTACCTTCACGCCCCTATCTTTCCAGGTCATCAGCGGTTCCTCAGATTCGCTCTGGAGGGTCAGCACTACCAATTTGTGGCCTTGCCCTTCGGCCTCACCTCGGCCCCCAGGGTATTCACCAAGGTGCTGGCAGGAGTGATGGCCCTTCTGAGATCTCAGGGCATTCGCATTCTTCCCTACCTGGACGACATGCTTATTGCTTCTCAGTCCTTCCATCAGGCAGAGCTGGACACTCAGAGGGTGGTGTCCACACTGGAATCATTCGGCTGGGTGATCAATCACCCCAAATCTTCCCTGTCTCCTTCCATGGTGAAGTCCTTTCTGGGCATGATTCTGGATTCATCTCAGGTCAAGATCTTTCTTCCTCAGCAGAAGGTGGAGGTCCTTCAAGAGAAAGTTCAGCTCCTGCTGCCTGGTCCCCATCCATCCATCAGGCAGGGAATGCAGCTGGTGGGCCTGATGGTGTCCTGCTTCGAGGCGGTTCCATATGCTCAGTTCCACATGAGGCCTCTTCAGCTTCACCTTTTGTCAGTATGGGATCGGGACCCTGTGTCCCTGGATCAGGTGTTTGTCTTGCCCCCTCAGGTCAGGCGGTCTCTAGTGTGGTGGTTGGTCTCAGGGAACCTGCTGGGGGGCAGGTCCTTTCTGGCCCCCTGCTGGGAGACTGTCACCACGGATGCCAGTCTGTCAGGTTGGGGGGGATTCTGGAAGTCCCTGAAATTCCAGGGTCAGTGGGGCCCTCAGGAGGCCCATGCCCCTATCAACATTCTGGAATTGAGGGCAATCAGGTTGGTTCTCACCCACTTAACCCCTCACCTGAGGGGTCGGGCTGTTCAGGTCCGCTCAGACAACCAGACAGCGGTTGCCTACATCAATCATCAGGAAGGGACCCTGAGCAAGAGGGCCCTCAAGGAAGTGTCCCTGATACTGTCCTGGGCGGAGGAAAATGTTCCCTGCATGTCAGCTGTGTACATCCCGGGGGTGGAGAATCTGGAAGCAGACTCTCTGAGAAGGGGGACCTCTCGTCTGGGAGAGTGTTCCCTTAGCGGCAGGGTGTTTCGTTCCCTGTGCCACCGCTGGGGTCAGCCGGACGTGGATCTATTTGCATCTCATCACAATTACAAGCTTCCAGTCTTTGTCTCTCTGGCCTTGGCCACGGATGCCCTGGCAATGTCCTGGACGAGGTTCCAGCTCCTGTATGTGTTTCCCCCGTTGCCACTGCTGGGCAGGGTGCTGCGCAAGATAGTTCAGGAAGGGGTGCCAACCATCCTGGTGGCCCCCTGTTCGCCAAGAAGAGTGTGGTTCTCAGACATCGTGCAGCTGGCAGTAGATCAGTACGCTCTACCACAGGTTCCAGATCTGCTCACTCAGGGACACCTACGCCACCTCAATTTACAAACGCTGGCTTTGACGGCCTGGCTGTTGAAACATCCATCTTGATGGAAAAAGGGCTGCCTGCCTCGGTGGTGAATACCATGATCAGGGCTAGGAAGAGGTCCTCTTCTTCCATCTATTACAGGGTCTGGCGTACTTACATTGACTGGTGTGAGTCCCACTTGCTTCCCTGTCGTGTGTTTTCTATTCCTAGGATTCTGGAATTTCTCCAACATGGTTTGGATCTGGGTCTTCAGCTCAGTACTCTGAAAGCCATGTTTCTGCTTTGGCTATTTTCTTCCAAAGATTCTTTGCTCAGCATCCCCTGGTCAAGACTTTTTTCCAGGGGTTACTCATGTGCGTCCCCCACGTAAGCCTATGTTACCAGTCTGGGACTTGAACTTGGTCTTGTCTGCCCTGCAGGAGTCTCCATTTGAGCCCTTGCAAGGGGCCCCTTTGTCCATTCTTACACTTAAGGTGGTCTTTTGGTGGCTATCACTTCTGTTAGGCGTGTTTCTGAGTTGGCAGCGCTTTCCATCAAGCCTCCTTATTTTGAGAGACACCAGGACAAGGTGGTGTTTCGTTTTAAGCCAGATTTTCTACCTAAGGTTGTTTCTGCCTTTCATCTCAATCAGGACATTGTTTTGCCTTCTCTGTGTCCTAATCCCAGTAACCCTAAGGAAAGGGTTTTGCATTCTTTGGACGTAGTCAGAACTCAGAAGTTCTATTTGGTGGCTACTGAATCCTTCAGGAAGACTGATGCTCTTTTTGTGCTTCCATCTGGACCTAAGAAAGGCCTGGCTCCGGCTAAGTCCAATATCAGTAAGTGGATACGTCAGGCTGTGATTCAGGCCTACTCTGCTAAGGGGAAGGAACCTCCCTTCCGCCTTACTGCTCATTCTACTCGTGCTATTGGTGCCTCTTGGGCTTTTCAGCACCAAGCTTCTGTTGAACAAGTTTGCAAGGCCGCTACTTGGTCTTCTGTTCATACTTTTTCTAAGTTTTACAAGGTTGATGTTAGGGCCTCAGCTGATGCTGCTTTTGGCCGCAAGGTTCTGCAGGCGGCAGTGGTTTAAAACTGTCTGCTGTTACTTTTGGGGATCCCACCCTACCTTACGGACACTGCTATTGGATGTCCCAAGTGTAAGGAATATCTTCTGGAACAGGACGTGCTGTGATTACTCACCTGTAGAATTGGTATTATATGTATACAGCACGTCCTGTTCCACCCCACCCTTGTTATTATTATCTTTAGTTACCTCTTTATGGTGATTGTTTTTATGTTCAAATTTTCATATAATGGTTCTAGTTCTCCCGGTCTCTTGCTAACTGCTTTTCAATACTGGGGATTTTGTGGGAGGTCCCGGGTATTTATGGGGCCGGGAGGAGCCACTTTTCTGTCTCTGCAGTCCAGCGCCATCTACTGGATGTATAACCCAAGTGTAAGGAATATCTTCTGGAACAGGATGTGCTGTATATATATAATACCAATTCTACAGGTGAGTAATCACAGAATTGTATTTTTTGCCCTCCCAGCCAGAGAATGTTTTTTACAGTTTATGCAGAATGCAACTATATTGTGGTCACTATTACCAAGGTTTTCATGAACTGTTACCGACCAGGTCATTATTATTTGATATTACCAGATCCAATAGAGCATCACCCCTAGTAGGTGCCTCTACCAACTGCCTCATAAAGTTATCTTGCAGCAAGCTCAGCAATGCTCTCCCCCTTGCAGTTGAAGCATATCTGTGTCTCCAGTCAATACCTGGGTATATGAAATTCCCCATTATCACCACTGTACCAGCCTGTGATGCCCGCTCTGTCTGTTTATGCAGCTGACCCCCTATTTCCTCAGTTATATTGAGAGATTTAAAGATTACACCAAGATGTATTTTAACATTGTTTTCATGAGCCTGCACTTCTACCTACAAGGATTCTACATCCTCACAATCTTCTGCTAGTATCCTTAATATATGCTTTGATATCTTGTTTTACATAAAGACACACTCAGCTCCCTTTCTTATTTGTTCTGTCTTTCCGAAAGAGGGTAAACCCTTGAAGATTAACAGGCCAATCACGTGTGGAGTCCAGCCATGTCTCAGCCACACCAATAACATACATTTTTTCTTCTAGTTCCAAGGCCTCAAGCTCCCCAACTTTACTTGCCAGAGTTCTGGCATTTGTGAACATGCACTTAAAGTTCACAAATGCCAGAGGTCTGGCAAGTAAAGTAGAGGAGCTTGAGGCCCTGGAACGGCTTTAGTGTCATTCACTCTTGCAGTGTTGTGTCCACACAATTTTTCACTGCTGGTTTGTATCGCAAGGATCTCCTTATCCAACATGGCAATCCTCCTCCCTCCTATTTCTCCACCCACCATCATATGCTGTCCCCTAAGTAACATGTCTTCCCATTTGCTTTTACTCTTGCTCCCCCCCCAGTTCTAGTTTATTAGTTTAAATACTCTTCCACCCCCTCTGTCTTTTTTTCTCCTTCTTTTATTACATTAGCAGGATCGCTATTTGGAGGGGGCAGGTCAGGGGTTATGTTTTTTTTTTCTAGGAAGGGGCTGGAGTTGCCCTTTAAGGGACATATATCATTAAAGTGGACCAAAACTCAGGCTAGTCAGGAGTTTCGACTATCCTAGGTTTTGTCCCTGTCCTCTGGGTGCACCCCGCTGTGTCAACCGCCCCAGATCGCCGCAGCATCCTCCATCTCCCTCTAACAGGGAGCGTGCCTGCGGCCCGTGCATGCGCTGTTGGACCGGGATTCAGGTAAGGTTTGTGGGCGTCCTGGGGGGTTTCACACAGCGGGCCATCCCAATTTTGGATGCCCCGCTGGAAGGGATTGAATCCTGCTGGGTGTTGGTCCACTTTAAAGACTGGGTTGGCGGTTGCTCCACTTTAAATGTTTTGTGAGCAGACAAATTCTGCCATTCTCCTTCTGTTGGGCTGCTCAGCCTGGTCACTTTTTGTTGACTTTTTCAAGCTTCAATTGGGAAAAATATATTGTGGAGAAGATTTCTTCTTCTATAGAAGATAGATCATACACCCTGTTTTCCCGAAAATAAGACAGGCCTTATAATAATTGTTGCTCTGCATTGCAAGTGTTGCAGTTTGCTTCCCCTGGTAACCAGAAGCAACCACAATGCTCCCATATATGCCCAGGAGTAATGTGATTCCAGTGGGACTACTTGATATGTGTGTGAATCCTGCTGGGGCTTATTTTCTGGGTAGGTATTTTTTTCAGGGAAACGGGGTAATAGCAATTTTCACAAGTGTTTAATCATAGTTGTCTGACAGTCAAAAATGAGCACCCACCTGCAGGAACCTTCACCCATTTTACTCTTGAGGTCTGCTTAAGACCTTAAAACCCAACTTAACACATCACCCATGGGAGTATCCAGCACAGGCCACCCTTGGGTGCAGTGACTCACTGGAGGCGTCCCTGTTATTGTATTTTATAGAAAGTAAAATGCTGCTGCAGGGCTGGCAGCGCTCTTGTGAGCTTGTTATTAAACGCTGTCTGATTGCCGCTATGAAGTGTAAAGTGGTGTAATGATATGTGGATGCGGTCTCCGCGTCTGGAATGTGCCCGCAGGCACCAGGCTTCTAGGATGAAATCACTCCTGGAAAAGGTTGAGGTTAGAAAGAGTTGGAGAAACAGAGAGATGGGGGCAGATCAGATACCAGCAGCACAGCCCTCCTCCGGCATCTGTCATATCTGCCTATAATCCATGCCATTGATATCATATTAAAGGCGCTCTATTGCAAAACTGTCCAATATTTAAGTGGTCCAACACCCAGCCCAGATCGGATTCCTGGGCCGATGCAATGTCTCCCCGCGGGGCAATCAAGATCGGGATGCCCTGATGTGTGAAACCCCCCCAGGACACGAGCAAACCTTACCTGACTCCCGGTCCAACGGAGCATTCGTGGGCCGCGGCTGCATCTCGCGCTTCTCTCTAGCAGGGCGCGCTCCCTGTTAGAGGGAAGTGTGAGATGCGACTGCCAGCGTGCTCGGAGCCGCTGAGGTTAGATACGGCTTTGACGCGCATACCTCTGCAGCTCCAAGCGCGCTGACTGGACGAGTGGCCGCGCATGCGCCGTAGGAGCGGGGTGAGGTGAGTAGAATCTGGGGGGTTTCACATAGCGGGGCACCCCGGGGTAGTGGACCAAAACCCAGTATAGTCAAAATCCTGGGTGTTGGTCCACTTTAAAGATCCATAAATACCTGCTACACACCCAAATTCAAAAGATTCCTGCCAGACTTGTGGTTTTCTTCTACTGGTAGGAAATAAATCTAGGGGTGACAGGTTTTTGAACACCCCATTACACTTTTAAGGGAGATCTGTCTGCCTCTAACTGCTTTTAGACAGCCTGTTGAGAACAGTATTGCATGATGGGTAAAAGCATCTACGCACATCAAACAAAATTGCAATAAGCTGTTATTCCTGCACAAGCGGACTCAGGACATTACAGTTGTCTATGTCAGCTTTCTTGCAATATATAATATATATATATATATAATTTTAATACTGGACCATTGTTTTGAGATAATAACCCTTTAAGGATGGTTTGTACTGTCTATGGTTACTTTTTCTGCAGCTTCCTTGCCTAGCTTATGTGTGAAACGTTTATATCGATCAGATAACGTTTCCCTTGTGCTAAAGCTAGCCATCCTTTTATAGATATGATCTGTGCAGACACTTTGCTTAAAGTAGAAGTAAAGTCTCTACTTGATTTGCTTGTGTGGCCAGAAATGGCAGCAAATCATTTGACCCACTGCCAATCATTCGGGTAAGCTGTACAAGCCCAGAGAATGAGCTCCAGTGGGCTGCACATGTGCTGAGGAAGCAAGGTGTAAGGTGAGATTAGAGGCAAGCTGGTGGGTTTCACACTGCAGGCCACCCCAATATGGGACAGGGAATCGTCCATAATTTGAACTCCAGGACCGGGCAAGTTTTGGTCTGCTGTAAAGCAAATTAAATTGACTTTAAGTTCCTTTTTAACAATCAGCCTTTGGAATCCTGATTTGGGATGTCCCTCCAGGTAAAGATTCATAAACAAACAAAATCCGATATGGACCTCTTTGTGATGGAGGACAGCAAATAGCTGCACACTGCAGTTCCGCATACTTCCTCCTGAATGAGAACATGTATGCAGTTGTTTCCTATTCTCATGGAGCTCAGCTAGGAAAAGATAAGCATCTCTCTACTGCAGGGTTTACTAATAGTGTGAGGTAGGTTAGGTTAGCTTAGCGTCTATGTGAACCAGAACGCTCCCTGGCACAGAGTTGCCATGAAAGGTTTAGTCCGTTTCACAGTTGAGTGCATATATGTGGATCTCCTGCTTTGCCTCCCATAAGACCCAACACTATTATTAGTAGACCAAGCAAATCCATCCATTCTGCCGGCCATTCCTTCTCCAACAGTGATCAGTGAGAACAGACCTCAGGAAACCTGGCAAGAACCGTGGCAGCCAGGGAACATGCGTAGGATGATGGGCTGGATTCTGGCTGCAAGTTAGGGGTGAGGCACAGCACCCAGCTGTGTAATGATGACCCCGTCTCCCCCTTGTGGGACGCATTGGCCCTTCCATGTGGGTGTGTTAGCTCAGCGCACTGGTCAATAAGGTCAAATAGATGTTTACAGTGCCTGTAAGAAATATTCACTAATCAACAGATATCGACTCTTTCTATGTGAAAACAGATCTGTGTAAAGGGGAATCAGTTAAAGTATAAGGCAAGATTCCTTGGATAAACCCCTTTAACCCTTTAAACGGCAAGCCCGTAGATTCTATGTGCTTGGCGTTTTTCCAGGTTAGCCGCCAGAAAACAAAAAACACTCACCTTTGTCCAGGATTTAGTGCCGGGGGTCTCCCCTTACCCCCCCCCCCCCCCCCGAGTGAGAGCAGAAGTGATTGGCAGAATCTGGGTGCGGGATCGAGGGCACCAATCCTCTGCCCTGCCCCCAGCTTCCACCAATCACTTCCAGCTGTCAAATGACTGTGATCAGACTGGCATGGGACAGCAGCAATTTCAAGGACTTTTACTACTCTGTATTTTTTTTAACATTTAACCCTTTGTAAACTGGTAAGGGGTCCTTCAAGACAGGAGGGGCATAACCCTCATAACCCAGTAGGGGCACAACTAGGCTATGTGGGCTGGTAGCCTGGGTGCCTGGGCTGGTTTTACTGGAGAGGGGGGGACCCCACAGCTTTTTTTTTTTAATATTTACGGTTTAACACTTGTGCGCAAGGTATTTTATTTAAAAATCTCCTATACATATGTGGTACCATTGTGATCTGTAGGAATGGGGCTTTCACACAATATGTTTTTCTTGAAAAACTTATCTTTTATTTTTTTAAAAATGTTACCATGGATTGATTTTTTTTGAGTAATATTGAGAAAGCATTGAAAAAAGGTATTTTATGTTAAAGCCTAAACTTGGATGAAAAAACAATATATCATTTTCCTGGTAATTCCTGGAATATTTAGCAAAAGTCACAGTTGAACGTGTATAGCGAAGAATATTAAAACAATGGTCTGGCAATAGAGGGTGACACAATCTCTAGATAGGCTGGCAGTTAAAGGGTTAAACTTTCCATGCCAGGAAGAAAATGTTTCATTTTTTTTTTAGCTTTGGTTTAATTTATTTGTAGATGGTTGAGAGATTTGCACCATTGGCAGCAATAGGTGCAAAACCAGAACCATCCTAGGTTTGGTTATTGTGTCCATTGTTGGGATACAGCTTGCTACAACTGTAGAACATGCCTGCACAAAGGTGTGTATAGCCCTGTACAGGGATGAACCGCTCACAATAGTGTCATTCCTCCTGGTAGGCAGGGGCCTATCACACATAAGTAAATGAATGGTGAAACACAAAGCTCTCCCTTCAGCATTTATATGGCTGTGCTGGGTTTCCTCTCTGGTTGGGTATAGCAGACAGGAAAATCCAACCGGCAGGATTCCCCCCTCCTATTTCCTTCCTCGGATCGTTCCAGAAGCTATAACCCTGACTTGTCCACCCATGTGATCGGCACAACACTTGTTACAATAGTGTGACATTTAAAGGACAACTGTAGGCAAAAAAGGAAAACCTGCATTTTAAAATTTTAACATGTTTTTTTTTTTTTTTTGCTCTAAGCTATTTATTTTGCAACTTTGGTTAGCGTTCCTCCTAGTGGCAGCTTGTACAGTATATTTAAAAGAAAAATCTTTTATTTTAAAGTGGACAAATCACTAGACCACTGCCCCTGGGGCATCTTATACCGGATGCCCTGTTGTGTAAAACCCCCCGGGGTGCCGGCAATCTTACCTGATCTTGGTGACGCTATCTTTGCCGGCAGTCGCATCCCCGGCTTCCCTGTAGCTGTGCGCGCACCCCACACAAGGGGGGGGGGGGCATCCTACATCAGGCAGGGACCAATGACCAAGATAGTCAAAATCCTGGTGACTGGTCCACTTGCAGCTTGCTTTTCCCCATATCTAATGTTTATTTATGTGTACTACTTAAATAAGCTTTAGAATATTTAAAGCAGATGTCCAGGGGAGCGTCCACTGAGGCAGGATGAGGGGGGTTTACAAAAATGACATTGTACAGTACAGAATCCAACCTGGCTCCCAGTTTCAGTGCTGGGCACTGCCATCTTGCTGAGGCTGCATGTTAAATGATCTGGCTACAACGTAGCACAAATCTGTAAGTCAAAGCCTTAATTAGAGTGAACATTAGCTGGGATTATCAGGAAAAACAAAACAAAGGTAACAAAATGACTTTTTCTCACAAGAACAGAACTGTAGTTTTGAAGGGGTGTATTGGAACTTGGGTTATTCATTTTGCTTATAGCCGTCATTTCATTTCATTTCATGCGAAGGTTTGCACTTTTTATGTACAAATAACTCACTATGGCAAATGCTCATGACTGCTGGTCAGGTTGCAGTACAGGGGACTTAGGACTGCTGGTCAGGTTGTTCTACAGGGGACTCATGACTGCTGGTCAGGTTGTGCTACAGGGGACTCAGGGCTGCTGGTCAGGGTGTGGTACACGGGACTCAGAACTGCTGGTCAGGTTGTGCTACAGGGGACTCGGGACTGCTGGTCAGGTTGTGCTACAGGGGACTCGGGACTGCTGGTCAGGTTGTGCTACAGGGGACTCAGGACTGCTGGTCAGGGTGTGGTACAGGGGACTCAGGACTGCTGGTAAGGTTGTGGTAAAGGGGACTCAGGACTGCTGGTCATGGTGTGGTACAGGAGACTCGGGACTGCTGGTCAGGTTGTGGTACAGGGGACTCGGGACTGCTGGTAAGGTTGTGGTAAAGGGGACTCAGGACTGCTGGTCATGGTGTGGTACAGGAGACTCGGGACTGCTGGTCAGGTTGTGGTACAGGGGACTCGGGACTGCTGGTAAGGTTGTGGTAAAGGGGACTCAGGACTGCTGGTCATGGTGTGGTACAGGAGACTCGGGACTGCTGGTCAGGTTGTGGTACAGGGGACTCGGGACTGCTGGTCAGGTTGTGGTAAAGGGGACTTAGGACTGCTGGTCAGGTTGTGGTAAAGGAGACTCGGGACTGCTGGTCAGGGTGTGGTACAGGAGACTCGGGACTGCTGGTCAGGTTGTGGTACAGGGGACTCGGGACTGCTGGTCAGGTTGTGGTAAAGGGGACTTAGGACTGCTGGTCAGGTTGAGGTAAAGGAGACTCAGGACTGCTGATCAGGTTGTGGTACAGGGGACTCGGGACTGCTGGTCAGGTTGTGGTAAAGGAGACTCGGGACTGCTGGTCACGGTGTGGTACAGGGGACTCAGGACTGCTGGTCAGGGTGTGGTACAGGGGACTCAGGACTGCTGGTCAGGTTGTGGTAAAGGAGACTCGGGACTGCTGGTCAGGGTGTGGTACAGGGGACTCGGGACTGCTGGTCAGGTTGTGCTACAGGGGACTCGGGACTGCTGGTCCGGTTGTGCTACAGGGGACTCGGGACTGCTGGTCAGGTTGTGCTACAGGGGACTCCGGACTGCTGGTCAGGGTGTGGTACAGGGGACTCGGGACTGCTGGTAAGGTTGTGGTAAAGAGGACTCGGGACTGCTGGTCATGGTGTGGTACAGGAGACTCGAGACTGCTGGTCAGGTTGTGGTACAGGGGACTCGGGACTGCTGGTAAGGTTGTGGTAAAGGGGACTCGGGACTGCTGGTCATGGTGTGGTACAGGAGACTCGAGACTGCTGGTCAGGGTGTGGTACAGGGGACTCGGGACTGCTGGTCCGGTTGTGCTACAGGGGACTCGGGACTGCTGGTCCGGTTGTGCTACAGGGGACTCGGGACTGCTGGTCCGGTTGTGCTACAGGGGACTCGGGACTGCTGGTCCGGTTGTGCTACAGGGGACTCGGGACTGCTGGTCAGGTTGTGCTACAGGGGACTCCGGACTGCTGGTCAGGGTGTGGTACAGGGGACTCGGGACTGCTGGTAAGGTTGTGGTAAAGGGGACTCGGGACTGCTGGTCATGGTGTGGTACAGGAGACTCGAGACTGCTGGTCAGGTTGTGGTACAGGGGACTCGGGACTGCTGGTAAGGTTGTGGTAAAGGGGACTCGGGACTGCTGGTCATGGTGTGGTACAGGAGACTCGGGACTGCTGGTCAGGTTGTGGTACAGGGGACTCGGGACTGCTGGTCAGGTTGTGGTAAAGGGGACTCCGGACTGCTGGTCAGGTTGTGCTACAGGGGACTCCGGACTGCTGGTCAGGGTGTGGTACAGGGGACTCGGGACTGCTGGTAAGGCTGTGGTAAAGGGGACTCGGGACTGCTGGTCATGGTGTGGTACAGGAGACTCGAGACTGCTGGTCAGGTTGTGGTACAGGGGACTCGGGACTGCTGGTAAGGTTGTGGTAAAGGGGACTCGGGACTGCTGGTCATGGTGTGGTACAGGAGACTCGGGACTGCTGGTCAGGTTGTGGTACAGGGGACTCGGGACTGCTGGTCAGGTTGTGGTAAAGGGGACTCCGGACTGCTGGTCAGGTTGTGCTACAGGGGACTCCGGACTGCTGGTCAGGGTGTGGTACAGGGGACTCGGGACTGCTGGTAAGGCTGTGGTAAAGGGGACTCGGGACTGCTGGTCATGGTGTGGTACAGGAGACTCAAGACTGCTGGTCAGGTTGTGGTACAGGGGACTCGGGACTGCTGGTAAGGTTGTGGTAAAGGGGACTCGGGACTGCTGGTCATGGTGTGGTACAGGAGACTCGGGACTGCTGGTCAGGTTGTGGTACAGGGGACTCGGGACTGCTGGTCAGGTTGTGGTAAAGGGGACTCAGGACTGCTGGTCAGGTTGAGGTAAAGGAGACTCAGGACTGCTGATCAGGTTGTGGTACAGGGGACTCGGGACTGCTGGTCAGGTTGTGGTAAAGGAGACTCGGGACTGCTGGTCAGGGTGTGGTACAGGGGACACAGGACTGCTGGTCAGGGTGTGGTACAGGGGACTCGGGACTGCTAGTCAGGTTGTGGTAAAGGAGACTCGGGACTGCTGGTCAGGGTGTGGTACAGGGGACTCAGGACTGCTGGTCAGGGTGTGGTACAGGGGACTCAGGACTGCTGGTCAGGGTGTGGTACAGGGGACTCAGGACTGCTGGTCAGGGTGTGGTACATGGGACTCAGGACTGCTGGTCAGGGTGTGTTACAGGGGACTAAGAAGGGGGGGGGGGTTAGGATTATTTACTTACACTACCTACCAATCACATTTCCAGATATCTACCCAGCATAAGGCTCCACCAGGGACAGTTCTGTAATACACCGCCATGTATCGCCATTGTTCAAATGTGTAAAATGAATAAATAGCTGTAGCTTCTCGTTTTTCAGCTCTGTGTCTTTTTCTCCCTGCAGGAT
Source organism: Gastrophryne carolinensis (assembly GCA_027917425.1). Taxonomy (NCBI): domain Eukaryota; kingdom Metazoa; phylum Chordata; class Amphibia; order Anura; family Microhylidae; genus Gastrophryne; species Gastrophryne carolinensis. Next base: position 496,999,675 of record CM051235.1, read on the forward strand.
GGAGGTGGGCTCAGTGGTTCGGGCTATCTTTGATTTTTGCCCCAGCGTGTCCGAGGAGCTGACGCTCTTTGCCGGAGATGTCATTGAAGTCCTGAATGTAATTGATGAGTTTTGGCTGCTGGGAAATAAAGAAGGGATCACAGGTAAAGGAGTTGCTGCGTGGGTATGAACATCCATAACAATGATTTTTGTTTCATACTGGTATATGTTCCTAATCAACATCAGGGTGATGGGTGTGACAAGAGTAGTGAGTGGGGTCAGATCTACAGCTTTATTAAAAAAAAAAAAAGGAGATTGTGGAAGAACAGTTAATATACTGTACATTCATATTAAAATGTGTATATAGTAATAGTATTTTACCTGCATTCGATTACCACTTTCTCACTACAATTTGGGCAAGGGGCTTGCTGACCCCCCTGCCTTTTAAAGTGGTGTATTGGGACCTCTTACTAGGTCACAGGTGGTAAAGTAGTAGTAGTTAAAAAACAGCCTTTATTTAAAAAAACAAAACTAAGTTTAACTGGCATTCCTCCCAAGGCTTGCTTGGAAATCCCAGCTTGCGGCAATAGTGTTAGCCACTGGAGATTTTCAAGCAAGCTCTAAAGCCCTATATCAGTTCAAAGGGTAGGGGACTGGCAACCCAAGTGTGTGGAATAGCTTGGTCACCCTCGAGCCCCCACATGGGTCCATGGTTCTTCCAGTCATGTGGCCCACAACCCCCCACAATTAAAATATAACTTTTACTCCTTACTAGTGGTGGGTGGTTTAGGACCATGGACCTAACCCTTCCTGGCATAAAGTTTTGCTGTTCACCGGTTCATCAAAAGTCAAGTTTTAGCCTTTTCAGATTCATTTTCTCCACAACCTGGCACAAAGTTGACAGGGGGTATTTAGGCCCCTTGAAACACACTAATAATAATAGAAATGTACATTGTTTCCCCTTGTATGACCCAGTTTCAATTGGTGGTGAGGTATATCTAAAAGAAAAGCCATGGTTGTCACTGGGAGCAAATCTGTATAATCTGCTGAGCTAGAATTGTCTGTCTCCTAGTCCTCTTCTCACACAGGGAATCCGTTTCTTGGGTGTTCCCCTTTATGAATTCACTGCTATTCTATTATTGATGACATGTAGATTGTGTGTGCAGATCTTCATATAGGAAGACTGGTATCCTCTGTCTTGTGTTACATCTCACCTGAATGCTCCTCCTCTATTGTTACAGGACAATTCCCGACCAGCTTTGTGGAATCTCTGGCCATCCCCTCCTTGAAACATGAAGAGCGACTTTACGTCTGCATCAGCGACTTTACCTCCCATGAGCCTGGAGCGCTCTGCCTCCAAAGAGGTAACGTCACTCCCCCCTCCCCTTATATATTGCTAGAACTGGGCAGGGCCAAGGGAGTCAGGGGTCAGGTCCTGTAATGGGAGGTGGGGTAACTGCAGATTACCTGCCTAGTCAGGCAGATGATTGTACAGGGAAACTGGGTGAGAATTAGGCTGCAAACTTATGGACGTCTGGATTTGGTATGGATAAATGGGTCTGTGGGTCTGGATTTGGTATGGATAAATGGGTCTGCAGGTCTGGATTTGGTATGGATAAATGGGTCTGCAGGTCTGGATTTGGTATGGATAAATGGGTCTGCAGGTCTGGATTTGGTATGGATAAATGGGTCTGCAGGTCAGGATTTGGTATGGATAAATGGGTCTGTAGGTCTGGATTTGGTATGGATAAATGGGTCTGCAGGTCTGGATTTGGTATGGATAAATGGACCTGTAGGTCTGGATTTGGTATGGATAAATGGGTCTGTAGGTCTGGATTTGGTATGGATAAATGGGTCTGCAGGTCTGGATTTGGTATGGATAAATGGACCTGTAGGTCTGGATTTGGTATGGATAAATGGGTCTGTAGGTCTGGATTTGGTATGGATAAATGGGTCTGCAGGTCTGGATTTGGTATGGATAAATGGGTCTGCAGGTCTGGATTTGGTATAGATAATTGGGCCTGCAGGTCTGGATTTGGTACACATGAATGAGGCTCGCGTGGAAGGAGCAGAGATGCTGCTGCTGTGGATTTCCAAAGCTAGGTGAGTACACAGCCTGGTCTCTGGCTTTCTTTAGCTGTACTCACTGGAGACCATTGTAAGGGGGCCAGAAGTATGGTCCACTCTAAGGAGCAGGGTTAGTATTAGACTCTGGAAACCTTTATGCAACCGTTGTTCCTGACACTCCAGTAGAGAGCACTCCCAGATGAGGTTTCATATAAAAATCACTTCTTGTAAAGGAACACACAGCTGCAATATTATACAGGTGGGTGGTTTTGCAGGTTTTAAATGGGGTAGGTGTGGCTGCTACACCTTTTGGCACAGCTGTTTCCTGTGCCCTGTCGGATAGAGCGTGGCAAGGATAAGTTGAGTATATCTTTAATCCAGAGTCAGGGGGTACGTTAGATTAGCTCAGTGACCCTGTGCTTTTAATACACAGATAGACCAAATCTAAAGCTGTAATCCCAAATTGGGATGCCCCGCTGTGTAAATCCCCCCCCCCACCTTCTCCTGGAGCCCTCGTATCAGTAGATAAGTGTCCCTGTACAAAACAAAACCAAAACAATCAAAATATATAGCTTACAAGTGATTAGCAGAATACCTCTAATGCCTCATATATTGCATTACAACCTTCTCATGGGGAAAAAATATGGAGCTGAGCAGTAAATGTCACCCATCAGTTTAAATGCAGGGAAAAGTGAGCTTGTTGTGATTGGCCTGTGGTGACTTAACTGCACATGACCCTTTAGGTGTTTGGTAATTCCCTCCAAAGTAGGGGCACTTTAACATTATAGGGGAGGCAACTGTTCGATGGCAAGAAATCATACAGTCAGTTGTGTCTTACTAAGGCAGAAAGTAATTTGCCTGCTTCTTATAGCTGCAGCTTCTAAACTACAGAACACAGGCATAGGTCAAGGATTCTCTTCCTCTAAAGAAGAAAAATATCTTGGAGCATTGTTGAAATATTTCTTTTGTGTCTTTGATCAAGGACGAAGCAGTACAGTCTTCCCAGTTCTGTTATGGAATATTGTGGGGTATTTTTCCTCCTTAGTCAAACAGCATGTCTCAAAGTCCCCCCCCCCCCTCCCAGGTCAGCAAAAAATAACCTGGTGTTATTTTATGTCTTTAGGAGATCTGGTGGTGCTTGAGGGATCCCTGGCTTCGAGTTGGCTACAAGGACGAAACTGTTGGGGCTCCAGAGGGTTTTTTCCACTTTCCTGCATCAAGGAATTCTTCCTGTCCTCCAGAAGTCGAAAGCTTTGTCAGAACTTGAATGCAGAGCTGCCAAGTTATGCCATTGGACGTGCCCGGGCTATATTGGGCCTCTCTGCACAGCTAGAAGAGGAGCTGGACTTCCGAGAAGGAGACATCATCACAATTACTGGAGTCCCAGAACCTGGCTGGTTTGAGGGAGAGTTGAATGGAAGAAGAGGGATTTTCCCAGAAGGTTTTGTTGAACTCCTCAACCCTATAAGATCTGGCCACAATGTTGACTTTGCTGGCGTCCATGGCGACTTTGGCCATGACGAGAAGATGATGGAAATAACTCCGTTCCCTGTAGAAATTAAAAATGACCGCAACCAAATTATACCGGAGGAGGAAGAGAAAGGCATCTATGCTATTGCCCTTTATCGGTTTCAAGCTATGGAGGAGCAGGAGCTTGACTTTAATGTTGGAGACAGAATTCGAATCATTCAAACATTAGAAGATGGGTGGCTGGAGGGTGAAATGGATGGAAATAGAGGGATATTCCCTTACAGATTTGTAAAATTTGAAAATAAGGAAAAGCCCACCGAGAAGGGACTTCCGCTAGAACCTCCAGTAAGTTACCTTGACATGTCTTTTTCATATGAACAACCTGGAACAGATCCTCACTATTGGGATGTCCACATTGAGGACAACTCCACATCCACTACTTCCGAAGCTAAGGAGAAAAGGCAAACCATGGGAAAATATGAAAAGACAAGCAAAGAACCTACCTACAGTGACCGAAACACAACAAATAATAATTCTTCAAAACCTCAGCTACCTCCTCGTCCACATATTAAAACATCAAGCCCTCCGACATCCCAAGCAACTGCACAAAGACCCCAAAAAATTAATTTATTTCCATCGATTGATGAAGACGGAAAAAAACGCTCAAACTTATCGAATGGATCTCAAGAAAAATGTTCTTCAAAAAAGGCATTCTTTTCCACCACTGATGAGCTACATCCTGCTCCAAAGAACTCCCATGAAAGGTCAAAAAATAAAATTAATAGAAAAAACAGCCTTCCTCTCCAAGACTTAGTTGACTGGGTAGAAGTCCAAAAGCACAAATCCAAAACCCCTTCCAAAGACAGAAAAGCTATTAGAAGGTCTTGGAATGTTTCTCGGGATAATGATGGATGTAAAGACCATGGTGAGCCTGATTTGATTGATTTAGACTCCAAGCTTTCAGAGCAGCTCTCGCAATTTGAAGAGAGCCTTTCCAACCCAAGGAAGAATGGTCCTAATGTTTCTCGACATTATTCTATACTGGACTTCAACTCTGAGACGGACATTATCCGGGGATCACCACAACAGTTCAAGTCAGTTCAGAAGTCTCCTGAAAAAAAGAGGATACTAAGGCCTCCACCTCCACGTCCTCAACAGAGATCAAGCATGTCCTCTCGTTCGAGTTCATTGAGTGATGCACCTTCAAGACATACTTCATATGTGGAAACTACTTCCACAGTTCCTGTGTTGCGCCCAGCTAGACCTGCCCCATTACCCCCTCCAAATAGCCAAAGAAACACACCATCACCAAGACCAGTAACCAGACCTGACACCAGAGAAAACCTCTTACTGTCTGATTCTCCAGATGACCTGGATGCCACTGATGACCTAGCAGAAATGGAGAAGGAGCAACCATCACCTTGCCCTTTCCTGCTGATGAAGATAGAAGATGTAGAGAGGGAACTGGAGGTTTACAGAAATACCCGAGAGGAACTCTGTCTGATGCTGGAGGATGAGGAACAGGATGAGGAAACTAGAATAGGAACCATAGAGAACCTCGAATTCTGTGATTCCAACATTGAAAGCTTGGACCTGGAGCTACAGCAGTTGAAAGGTAAGTTTTATTTTTTTGACTTCTGAACCTTCTACAGCAGCAGTGGGGGGGGGGGGATGCAATTGTATCCTCCAATCCCAGGCAATTTCAGATGACCGTCTGCTGTTTTAGGCTCAGTAGCATCACATATTGAGGAGAGAGGTCAAACGTGCAGGGGGGGCTGGGTATAGCTGTGCTTTGCACAGAGAGAGCAGAGCTGGGGACAGGAAAAGGTCAGCAATCTCGTAATGCAGAGTGACTCAGTTAGAAGACACTTCCTGTTTGCAGGCTGCCTGAAACTCCATGGGCCACCATCTTGAATGTTTAAAGGCTCAGAAAATGTGGTAGATGCAGGAAGGATATTTTTTTAATGTGAGCAATCTGTATGTACAGGGTGGGGGAAACATATAAGATATGCTCTTACTCAGGGTGAAGGTCCGGTTTAAAAGATGGCCTTCCCTCATCTAAAACACAGCCTTAGCATGGCCACCTTCCCATTTTTTGTGTACCCCCCCTAGGCCTGGACACTTCTTACAGACACTGCTTTGAAGACTTTCCCAATAACTTTCTTTTTTGCACATTCTCTCTCTCACTCTTTTGCATTTCCTCTCTCTTTTGAGTGGTCCCTCTATTATTCTATTGTGCATCCCCTCTACCTCTCACTCATGAGTTATTGCATTCCCTCTCTCTCTCTCGTGCATTCTCTGTTTTTTGCTAATTCCCTCTATCTCTGGCTCTCTCTCTTTTGCACATTTCCTTTACCTCTCTGTTTTTTTGAATTCCCTCTCTTTCACTCTTGGGCATCCCTTCTATTTTTTCCCTACGACATTTACCCCTGTGCGGCTCTGGCAGTGGACAGTGCAGGATGGGACTCATGAGGTTTGTTTACATTTGCTTGACCTATTCAGATCCAGAAACCCAGAGAGGTGTGAAGGTAACCAAGCTGGAACAGAAGCAGCATCTGCATAGGTGTAAATGGGGTATAACTGGTGGCCCCTGGTGTCCACACACCCACGTTGCTCCCTAACCCATATCATTAATTTCTTCTTTTACTAGTTAAAAATAAAAGCAGCAGATGGCGCTAGCGTGCCTTATATTAGTCTATCTAGTATCTGAAGTCAACTAGATATTGTGAAAGATCCACTGCTTCATCTTCTCATTAAAGTGCATGTCCAGTCTAATGTTAACCCCTTCCCTGGTGCTAAGACAGAACAGGGGCATTACAAAAATCTTTACCCTGGATCCAGCGCTTTCACAGGACACACAAACACAGGCCTTGGGTGGTAGGTGCCCTGTGCGAGACAGCAGGATGGCGCCCCCAACACACTGCGCTTCCTCACTACCAGCCTACTGTACAGTGCTGAACTTGCAGCCAGTGGGGAGGCAATGCAGACGTGGGGTAGTTCCTCTGGTATCAGGCATGTTGCTAAGGGCGAGTGGACCCCTTTAAAGTGGACCAAAACCTGTATTTGCTGGCCCTGAAGTACTAATAGACTCCAGGGCATGTTGATTACCTATCTCCTGGGCATCACATTTTGGGATTCCCCGCTTTCTGAAACCACCCAGGATTTCCGGTATATTTACATTGAAAGCAATCCCATGGCGCATGCAAGGGCCACATCCCCGTCTTTCCATTCTGATGTGCTGCAGAGCTGCACCCCGCTGTCTATACCAAAAAGAGTTCTATGCCCGGAAATAATATATACAGCATAGAGTGCTGATTGGATGAAAGCCTGCACATGTGAAGTGGTATTGCTTACATGGTGGGTATGCCGGAGATTCCAGGGGGTGTCACACAGTTGGACATAACAGAGGTGCGCATGGCACCCCTTCCTTCTGACCCAACCAACCATGCACCCTAGCAGCTCCAATTGACCCCCCATCTAGAGAACAGGTTGGGGTGGGGGGCTGGCAAACTGTTAACCAGCTGAGTGGGCGGGCATGAGGCATGTGAGCACAGCTCTGTGGCGCCCCCCCCCCCCAACCATGGCGCCCTGTGCGATGGCACACCTTGCACACCCCAAAGGTCAGCCCTGTGCAAAGAGCAACTCCTGTGCTTCCCTTCCAGTGAACAAGCATGTATGTGCAAGATGACTGTGTCCAGCCCTGGATTCGCTGGCCAGCGCCGCTGGATTTTTTGGACCCCCCCCCCCCATCCTGTCTCTGTGTCAGAGGTGGGAGGTAGTGCGGGGGGGCTTCCTTGTGGCTGGACTTCCTCTTTAATGGACTATCATTAAACTCCTATGCAAATTAAATGCCATTATACAATAGGCCATAGAAAGCAAAATATTGGACTGATATACTTTATAAAAAGATCCCCACCTTGAAAAAAAGACATGGCTGAGCACCTGACAGGATGTGTGTGTCTGGCTGCCGTCGCTCATGTGGTCCATACTCAGCCGGCTGCCTGGAAGAGTGGCTGTGGGGCTAACTTAGGGCTGGGGACATTGAGGGATGAGGATTGCTATTGCCTCTGTACTTTTTCCCCTATTGAAAAAAAAAATTGCTGAGTCAGCTAAAAGTGACAGAGCTGAGCAGCCTAACAGATGGATGCGTCTGTCTGGCTGCCGTCGCTCATGTGGTCCATACTCAGCCGGCTGCATGGAAGAGTGGCTGTAGGGCTAACTTAGGGCTTGGGACATGGCAAGAGGAGGATTGCTATTTCCTCTGTACTTTTTCCCCTGTTGAAAAAAAAGCAATTGCTGAGTCAGCTAAAAGTGATGGTGCTGAGCACCCTGACAGATGGATGTGTCTGCTTACAAAGCTTTCAAAAACTGCTCAGTTTCTTAAACCAAACCAACAATGGCGCAACTGGCATTTGTGATTGGCTGCATGTGGGCCAAGAGCCTGGAAGAGTGGCTAACTTATGGCTAACTGCAGGGCTGGGACACAGCAGGAAGTAGATTGCTGTGCTCAAAGTGGACTTCTACTTTGCGGTGTAGGAAGAGCATCACCCCCCTTAAGTTTATAAGACTCTTGGGAGGGTTGGTCTATCTCCCAATTTGAATGCCCCACTGTGTGAAACAACCCAGAACGGCTGATCCACTCACCTCTTCCACGATCCCACGCCCCATCTCCACGTCTGGCTTACCTCTAGCTAGACACGCACCCAAACCAGACTTGCTTGCATCTAGAGGCTCAGGTACGTATATTAGGAATGCGGATAGGGGACGGAGGAGGCAGGAGACACTTCTCCCTAAAGAAGTGACGGGCGCCAGCCGGCACGGAACGCGTGGGAGGAGGGGACACTGCTTGGCCTTCTGCATGGTAACACTCTTAAAGGATCTTTTGTAATACACATTGTTTTGGGATGGCTCCATTCCCCTCTGATTCCTCTTCCACTTAAGATACACATTAAAGGGATAGGTTATGGAAGGCGTTATTCACAGGCACTTTATTATTGTTACACTGAATTGTGATTGTGGGATTTGAGTGTAGGAAGGGAAGCATTCATTGTGACATTAGATATGGTTATTTTGCACATGATTCTTTGCACATGCGCTTTGCACTTTTTTCTTGGATGTTGTGTATTGTATTTTTTGAGTTTGTTGTTGGTACTGTTGTTGGGGTTTTTGGGCTACCCACCCTACCCACCTAATTTAGCTTTTCATTGATTGTTGTGTCCAGTTAGATTCCCGCACACCTGCTCAGTTATATTGGCTGGTGCGGTGGAGTATTTGTGTGTTGTGCATCTAAATCAGGGGTGGGCGATTATTTTTTCCATGGGGCCAAAAGGCTGAACTAAATGCTGCATAATATTAATAGTATTGTATTGTATTAATAGTATTTCCCGCCCCTCCACCCAGGCAAGATGGCGCCGGAGCCTACCTCCTTCTCCTCCCCTGGTTGGGCTCTTCTTCACTGTCGGGCGTCCTCCCGTTCCTCTTCGCAGCGGGTCGGCGCCTCCCGCACTGTACACAGTTTCTGTTGGGCTGGCTTCCCCTACACCCGGAACCACCCTCCCCTCCTGCTGCCTCCCAGCCCTTCCTGCACTACTTTGGACCATGGGGGACAGGATAGCCTGCATACATTGCAGCAGCTGTCCCTCCTATTGGAGGAGGTGTGACTAGCAACAGTTTCCTATCCCCCATGTGAGAGAGCAGCACAGGGAAAGGTGAGTACCTATGCAGTGCATTGTGGGTAGTCTATGGCGTCCTACACCTATTTAGGGGCAAAGTTGCCAGTGAGAGTGTCTGTCTTTTCTTGCTTCCTTGAATTATTATGACTGCGATATTAGATTGTAAGCTCCTTTTTAGATAGAGCATATGATGATGCTGCAGTGTTTGTACAGCACATCTTGCCACTATAAATAAATGAGTTGCCTAAATAAAAGTTGCTATGGATTTCTCTGGGACTGAACGATCTTGGGGATTCCTGCTTTACGGATTACACCCGGCGCTGGCAGCACCTCACCCCCTCTAGAATGTGACCCGAGCACTTCTGTGTACTCGCAGCTGGAGGGGGATTATTGTGAGCCAACTGAACCGCCGCCATGTGCGCCATGGAAACCGCGTCCCTCCTCCAGCACAGCGGGCGAGCCTCTATTCATCAGCCATTACTGCTGCTGCAGGAGAGCAGAGGCGTCCTTGCAAAGCTTCTTAGCACAACCAGGCCTATTAACCCCTGCAAGACCAGACCAAGAGCTTCCCTGGCTAATTTAACCATTTAAAGTGGACCAACACCGAGAGGTGATCGGCCCGGAAATCTATAAGATTCCCGGGCCGATCACCTCCCACCCCGCGGGACATCCGAGATCGGGATGTCCCGCGGGGTGAAACCCCCCAAAAAACCCCAAACACCTTACCTGATCTTCTGCGGCGGCCGGCCGCCGCCGCCTCCCTCGCGCCCCTGTAGGCGTGCTCGCGCCCGCGCCGGCCGTCTGCGAATGGCCGGCGGGGGCGCGCGCGCGCGTCGAAAGTGACGCGAGGGAGGCGGCGGCGGCGGCAGCCGCTTGGACGTTCCTGATCCCCGCCTGGACGTTGGCGGGGATTGGACCGTCCAGTCACGTGGGAGCGGGGACAGGTAAGATTTTGGGGCTTTCTGGGGGGTTTCACACAGCGGGGCACCCCCGATCGGGGTGCCCCGCCGAAGTGGACCAAAACCCAGGATAGTCAAAATCCTGGGTGTTGGTCCACTTTAAACCAGATCTTCAGCATGATTTAATGAAAAGCCCAAACCCTTAAAAAGCTATTCCCTAGCATCTAAAATGAATATATTTTAAGTTTTTAGTCATTTACTTATTATTCTTTCCCCCACCAGGCTGCAACTCTGTTCAGGACTCTAGGATACGGGCGCCGCCATCTTGTCTCAAAAGCATCACATATACTGAGGGGAGTGGGATAAAGTACAGGGGGTGGGGTTATAGCTGTGCTTTCACCGACAGAGCAGAGCTGGGGTCAGCAATCCCAGAATGCAGAGTGACACAGTCAGAAGACACGTCCTGTTTGCAGGCTGCCTGATGCTCCATGAGCCTCCATCTTGGATGTTTAAAGGCGCCTAATATGCAGTAGATGCAGGAAGGATGATTTTTAATGTGAATAATCTGTATGTACAGGGTGTGGGAAACATATAAGATATGCTCTTATTCAGGGAGAGGGTCCGCTTTAAGATGAATGCTGTTGAGATTATTTAAAGCTGACCAAAACCCACATTATTCTTAGTGTACAGTACGTCCTGCTCCAGATATAATACTTACTATCGGGTATTACTCCGCCAGATTGCAGACTGCAGAGACATCGAAAATAGGCTCCTCCCAGCCCCTCAAATACCCAGGGACCTCCCACAAATCCCCAGAATTTCTCTGCAATCTGGACTGCGAAGGACAAGAAGATGGCTCTCTCTTCTCGCAGGTGAGCGGGGCTATTAGCCTGTGGCCCTGTAGGACTATTCCCACCCGTTCCATTAATTATATGCTTCCCAGCCATGGCTGCGCTGGTCCGGGTGCCCCTGTCTATCGGTGGGTCCTATGGTAAGTGGCCGATGTCCTCCCTCGCTCTCCCTTGTACCCTTGTAGCTCTCGGGGGGGGGGGGGGGGTGTATATGCGTTGGTGATTCACTGTATTATGTGCTTCTGGTTGGTGTCAGTCTTCGCGCTGACTTGGTTGCACTGGTTGCATTTTTTGAATATGCCGCCACCGCACGCGCTTACACTGTGCTCCGCGGTTGGCGGCGGCATTACCTCAGGCACTGGTGATAAGCAGCGCAGTTATTGGCTGCTTATCACGTGTGCTGCTTCGCGCTGTTCGGGGGGGCGGGGATGGCGCGTTCCACGTCACTGTCTCCTCGGCCCACCCCTCGAGGTATACCCAGCGCCATTTTTCTCTGGATTCGGCGGCTGCGTAACTGGCATCTACCTACCGCGGTCCGTGAGTGCCCTCGCAGGCGGCTTTATTTACCCTATGTCATTATACATGTCACTTATGGGGTTCTCTTCGCTTATGTCTTCCAGACAGGTCGAACTCCTTTTGGTTTCTCCCGGCCCTTCTCCCTCTATTTAGTTATTAAACTTGTGAGGCCTAGTGTGTAAATTACTCCCACTTCCCTAGCGGGCTATTGGGGCATCCCGGGTTGCTTTTATAGCGTGAATCCCTATCGGCCTATTGTGCCACTATAATCACCATATGGAGGCGTCTCAGGATAATGTGCTCGGGGTTCCTTCGGGACAAGCCCGGCTGTGTGTAGCTTGTGGGGTGTCCCCTACTAGTGCTGAAAATGTGCGGGTCTGTGTACCTTGTGCCCAGCAGGTGCTTGCGCTGCAGCCTGGTTTACCAGTAGCTGGGCCTGCGCCTCGTATGGCGTCACCTACTCCCCCAAGCTTAAATTTGACTCCCATTCAGTTGCATACCAGTGGGGATTCTCGGCCTGATGTGTCTTCCAGACTGGCTAGTGTTGCTTGCTAATACCTTGGCGCGTAAGGCCTCTGCTAAGAAGCGGCACTTGACGCCTGATGTCACTCTTTTCCCTATGGAGGCTGATGAGTTCTTGGAACTGTCTGGTTATTCTCTGCCTCGGAGTCATCTGATGAAAGGCCCAGGGGTCATGATGATTCTGGCACTGACCCCTGGGCCCCAGATGATACCGATAGGCTGTTGGCTCCGATTTTTGAGGTACTGCCTATCTCTCCCCTGGTTGCGGCCCCCAGGCAGCAGGGGGAATTGTTTCATACTGCTAAGCCACGTTTAGAGTTTCCTGAGCAAGCCCATTTTAATAATCTCGTGCTCAAGGAATGGGAGCGTCCCAGCAGGCTTCCCAGAGTCCCTAAGAGTTGGGATAAGAGGTATCCCTTTCCTGCTGATGTGGTGAAGCGTTGGTCATCCCCTCCAGAGGTGGATGCCCCGGTCCTATGGTTATCCAACACTTCTGCCATGCATTCCCCTGACTCTACTACGCTGCGGGATGGTGAGGACCGGCGTATTGATCAGCTGGCGTCCCACGCCTTTGCCTGTGTGGGGACGGCGCTGCGCCCGGTCTGTGCCATTACGGCTGTGGCTATTAGGACCCTGCTCAGAAGTATCCTTGATGGTGCCCCTGATGATGTGTCTAGTGAGGAGTTTAATGCACTCTCTCGTTGTAAGGTTTTTGTGACTTATGTCCTCTCTGCCTTGGATGATACCATTAGGATGTGTGGCAGAACCTCTGCCCTTGTGCTGGCTATATGCCGTTCGGTTTGGCTGCGCCAGTGGGCTGCTGACAACGCTGCCAAGAAAGCTCTCACTGGGTTTCCCTTCAAAGGACTATGCCTGTTTGGGGACCGCCTGGACCTGTTTTCTAAGGGAGGCAGGTTACCCCAGCGCAGGTGGCAGTCTCAGCCCTGGAGCCAGAAAGGGGAGGGGGGTCTCCCTTACCGGGGCCCGAGGAGATTTCTGGGGTAGGGGCAGAGGACGTGGACGCCCTGGCTCATCCTGGGGCTCCAAGCCTAAGTCTTCTCCCAAGCCCCCTCAGGCATGAAGGGGCGCCCTCACCCATCCGGGTGGGGAGACGGCTTCAGCATTTTGCTCATGTCTGGAGGTTTCATGTCTCAGACCGGTGGATTCAGGAGGTAGTGTCCTCCCGTTACAAGATAGTTTGCTGCCTGGCCGCCCCCAAGATTCATCCGATCCCGGATCTCTCAGGACCCTATGTCAGCTCAGGCTCTAGTTCTGGCGGTGCAAAGCCTTCTGGAGCTGGGGGTCATCTGTCAGGTCCCCTTACGAGAAAGGGGCAAGGGTTTTCTATTCCAACCTTTTCACCGTGCCCAAAAGAGATGGGTCAGTCAGGCCCATCCTGGACTTGAAGATCATCAACAAATTTGTCAGGTGCAGGCGCTGTCGCATGGAAACTTTGCACTCTGCCATCAGTTCCCTGCGGCCAGGGGACTTCATGACCTCTGTGGACATCAAGGATGCTTACCTTCATATTCCTGTTTTTCCAGGTCATCAAAGGTTCCTCAGGTTCGCTCTGGAGGATCAGCACTGCCAATTTGTGGCATTGCCCTTCGGTCTCACTTTAGCTCTCAGAGTGTTCACCAAGGTGCTGGCAGGAGTGATGTCTCTGCTCAGGTCTCAGGGCGTCCGCGTGCTGCCCTATTTGGACGACATTCTCATTACTTCTCAGTCCCTCCAACAGGCTGAGCTGGATACTCAGATAGTAGTGTCCACACTGGAGTCATTTGGCTGGGTGATCAACCATTCCAAATCTTCCCTGTCTCCCTCCTTGGTGACTCCCTTCCTGGGAATGAATCTGGATACAGTTCAGGCAAGGATTTTTCTTTCTCAGCAGAAGGTGGACAGTCTGATTGCGCAGGTCCAGTTTCTGCTATCTTGTCATCATCCCTCCATCAGGCAGGGAATGCAGCTAGTGGGCCTGATAGTGTCGTGCTTCGAGGCGGTCCCTTATGCCCAGTTTCACATTAGGCCTCTGCAACTCCACCTCTTATCAGTATGGGACAAGGATCCTGTGTCCCTGGACCAGGTCCTTGTGCTGTCCCCCCTAGCCAGGCGGTCCCTCTCGTGGTGGCTGGACTCCAGGAACCTGTTGGTGGGCAGATCCTTTCTGGCCCCCTGCTGGGAGACGGTCACCACGGATGCCAGTCTGACAGGTTGGGGGGGTTTCTGGAAGTCCCTGCAGTTCCAAGGGCGGTGGGGCCCTCAGGAGGCCCACACACCTATCAACATTCTGGAACTGAGGGCGATCAGGTTGGTTCTGGCTCACTTGACCCAACAACTTCGGGGCCGGCCTGTTCAGGTACGCTCGGACAACCAGACGGCGGTTGCCTACATGAATCAGGGAGGGACCCAGAGCAAGGGGCCCTTAAGGAAGTGTCTCTGATCCTGGCCTGGGCGGAGGACAATGTTCCCTGCATATCAGCTGTGTACATTCCGGGGGTGGAGAATCTGCAGGCAGACTCTCTGAGCAGGGGTCCTCTCGCCTGGGAGAATGGTCCCTCTGCGACAGGGTGTTTCAATCTCTGTGTCACCGTTGGGGCCAACCAGGTGTGGATCTGTTTGCGTCCCGTCACAATCACAAGCTCCCGGCCTTTGCCTCCCGGTCCCGGGATCCTCTGGCCTTGGCCACGGATGCCCTAGCAATGTCATGGCAGGACTTTAAGCTCCTGTATGTCTTTCCTCCATTCCCCCTGTTGGGCAGGGTTCTGCGCAAGGTAGCTCAGGAGGGGGTGCCAGCAATCCTGGTGGCCCCCAGGTGGCCAAGAAGAGTGTGGTTCGCAGACGTGGTGCAGCTGGCAGTAGATCAGGACGTTCTGCCCAGGGTGCCACTTACGCCATCCCAATTTACAAACTCTGGCTTTGACGGCCTGGCTGCTGAAACCTCCATCTTGATGGAGAAGGGGCTGTCTGCCTCTGTTGTTAATACCATGATAAAGGCTAGGAAGAAGTCATCTTCTTCTTCCATTTACTATAGGGTTTGGCGTGCCTACATTGACTGGTGTGAGTCTAGGTCTCTTCCCTGTCGTGTGTTCTCTATTCCCAGGATCCTGGAGTTCCTGCAGCATGGGTTGGAGCTGGGGCTCCAACTCCGTATTCTGAAGGGTCATGTCTCTGCCCTGGCTGTTTTCTTCCAGAGGTCCTTTCTTTTTACTCATGTGCGTCCCCCACGTAAGCCTATGTTGCCTGTTTGGGATTTGAACTTGGTCTTGTCTGCCTTGCAGGGTGCTCCCTTTGAACCTGTGCAGGAGGCTGCCCTGGCCAGTCTTACTCTCAAGGTTGTCTTTTTGGTGGCTATCACCTCTGTTAGGCATGTGTCAGAGTTGGCAGCGCTTTCCATCCAGCCCCCCTACTTTGAGAGACATCAGGACAAGGTGGTGTTTTGCTTCAAGCCAGATTTTCTGCCTAAGGTCGTGTCTGCCTTTCATCTGAATCAGGACATTGTTCTTCCTTCCTTGTGCCCTAATCCTAGTAACGCTAAGAAGAGGATCTTGCATTCCTTGGATGTGGTTAGGTGTCTGAAGTACTATCTGGTGGCTAATGCACCATTCAGAAAAACTGATGCTCTTTTTGTGGTCCCTTCTGGTCCCAGGAAGGGTTTGGCTCCTGCCAAGTCTACTATCAGCAAATGGATCCGTCAGGCCGTGATTCAGGCCTACTCTGCAAAAGGGAAGAATCCTCCCTTCCGCCTAACTGCTCATTCCACTCGGGCTATTGGTGCCTCTTGGGCTTTTCAGCACCAGGCTTCTGTTGAACAAGTTTGCAAGGCCGCTACTTGGTCTTCTGTTCATACTTTTTCAAAGTTTTACAAGTTTGATGTTAGGGCCTCAGCTGATGCTGCTTTTGGCCGCAAGGTTCTGCAGGCGGCAGTGGTATGACCTGTCTGCTGTTACCTTTGGGGTTCCCACCCTACTTTATGGACACTGCTATTGGATGTCCCAAGTGTAATGATTCTTATCTGGAGCAGGACGTACTGTATACTAAGAATAATACAATTTTGTGATTACTCACCTGTAGAATTGGTATTATGAGTATACAGTACGTCCTGCTCCACCCCACCCTTAGTTTTGCATTATCTTGGATCCCCTGTATAGTTGGTTCTGTTTTCTTTCTCCCGGCTTCTCGTTAACTGCTTTTCAATGCTGGGGATTTGTGGGAGGTCCCGGGTATTTGAGGGGCCGGGAGGAGCCAATTTCGCGGTCTCTGCAGTCCAGCACCATCTGGCGGAGTAATACCCAAGTGTAATGATTCTTATCTGGAGCAGGACGTACTGTATACTCATAATAACAATTCTACAGGTGAGTAATCACAGAATTGTATTTTTACCTAGCATCCCTTAAATTGCTCCCCCCCCATGAAGAGGACCTTTTAGCAATTTTTACTGCCCCTGCTTTACGCTAATCCCAGATAATGTCATCTGTTTTAGCTTAAAAGCTCCGTCTCCTCCATTCTTTGCCACTGTGGTGTGATGTCATTGCCACACCTATGCAATGACTGATTGCCTGCCATGTTACACCAAGGGAGAGCAAAAAAAAAAAAAAAACAATGTTCCACGACAATTCGAATAGCGAAAATATCCATTTCTAGTTCTACATCCTAAGAACGGAGTATTGGCATGTGCTTTGGTCAAATGTTCAGTGTGTTTTGGTCTGCTTTAAAGTGGGCCTCCAGCGAAAATCTGAAATTGGGCTGAGGTGCACACTCTTGCATCTTCCCCGATTGGTGGCTGGCGCACAAGCTGCGACTGCAATAGCCAGGAAAAGTGGAAAGTTGAGTATTAAATCCCAGTGGTCACGTGGGAGAGCAAACCGTTGATCAGCCTGGAGGGAATGTGGAAGTGGGTAGATAGGTCTGCCCCGTATTCCAAATCACTCCAAATCCTGGCATCTCGGAGGGATCTACCGCAGGGTTGAGCAGCCATTTTGGCTTTAATATTCACCTTTGCTCATCTCTGGCAGTTGCATCTAGTGCATCCACCTCTTCACCAGTGACTAATTTGGGGGAGGGGGACATGGATGCAGGAGAAATTCTGGGGAAGGGACAATATGTTATGCCTAGCCTAACCAATGATGGGTGAGAATAACAGTAAGCATTAGTGATGTCACATTGTTGCTGATGATGTCAGGAGCACACCTGCAGTGTGTATGGAATGTCTAGTGGCTTTTGTGCTGTCATTCATGTGCAGTGTCTTTATGTTTCCACACTTCACATGCCCATTATGCTTTACTTGTGTTGCTGTCATCCTGGCAGGAACCCGCCTATCCCTCTGTGACATAATTTACCCCGGCTCAGCTGCTCCAGTGGGGATTTGAAGGCAGAGAAGGTCTCCCAGCATTTTCTAGACCAGTGTTTCTCATCCTGCAGTAAACATACTCCAGGGGGTTCTTGGCAATGTTCAAGGGTGTACCAACAAGGAGAGTATAACCGGTCTGGTATATTATTTTAGCAATAAAACATTATTCTTTATTTCTTCAAAAAGAGCTGCAAGGCCCATGCCCTACTTATTTTGGCCACATTAGTAATTGATCTACTTCTTGGGGGGGGGGGTACTTGGTTGGAACTGCTTGTTGCTAGGGGGTGTTTGGTGTAAAAAAGTCTAGAACCACTGTTCTGGACCAGCAACACAGAGATAAGAGCGTGTGCTCCCCTGCCCCCCGCCAATGCAATGCCTGCAGACAAATCAAAATCCCATACGGTCCAGTTTGGTGCCTGTCATTTCCTAAATGTCTGTCACAGCTATGTCAGGAACCGACAGGCACACAACTGAAACTTTAAACACCAAGTGGGCAAAAGTATAGATGACAAGACTTAGACGTGTTGTGCTGTCCAGGACAGCTAATGAAAATATTCCAGGATTCCAGTCCACCCACTGTGCTGCTGAAACCTTTCTGGGTTCGGGCCACACGGGAATGGTCTACGCCTTGGAGTGAATGTTCCGGTGGTTGTGGAATGTCAGATCAGAGGCACGTCTTATTTCTTCTCTCCCCTCCATGTTTTGTGATCATTGAAGGGAAGCCACTCCAGCCCTGTAGGACAGATGACACTCTCCTATGTTCTCTATTGCGCTGCATTTCTGGCACCTGCTGGCTCCCTCCCTGACAAGACTCTCTACCATGGTGGGTCAGATCTTCATTGCAGCATCCCGACACAATTCAGGTACGAGGAAGTCTTCTATTCCCCAAATCCCCAAGTACTCCCCACCTTATCCATACACTCTTTAGTGAATGGCTATTCTGTATCTGACCACTTGCCTCCTGTGTCCGGCATCAGGTAGGTCCAATATTATGAACGTATTTCTGTAATTTTGTATTTCAGATATTAGTTTACGACCAAACTGCTTCAGGGCTAGTCAGCATTGTGCTTTTAGTACGGATTTGCTTTAGAAAATGTAGTTTGGCTTCAATAAACATTTATATATTTTTTATATACTATATTTGGTACAGTTCTGCTTTAATGGGTTAGGGCTTTGGTATGTCTTTGCCCAATAACACGACTGTGTATGGAGTTTATGAACAGGCGAAAGGATAAAACAGTGGTATATTATTGTCTCCTGTAACATGGCCGAAGTCACTAGCAGCCTAATGTTTCATGGTGAATGTCCCTAGCATAGCAGAAGTAAAAAATAAAGGGGACCTTCAGTGTCATTTAGTGAAAAGCCCAAACACTTAAAAATGATTCCCCAGCATCTAAAATTAATTTATTTAACTTTTTTAACCACTTTTTATTCTTTTCCCCACTGGCCTGCAACTCTGGATACGGGCGCTGCCATCTTGGCTCAGTAGCATCACATACTGAGAAGAGGAGAGGGGTCAAAAGTGCAGGAGGGGCCCGGGTTATAACTGTGGGGTCAGGAAAAGTTCAGCAATCGCAGAATGCAGAGCGGCACAGTCAGAAGACACTTCCTGTTTGCAGGCAGCCTAAAACTCCATGGGCCGCCATCTTAAATGTTTAAAGGCTCAGAAAATGCAGTAGCTGCAGAAAGAATATTTTTTAGTGTGAGCAATCTGTATGTACAAGGTGGGGGAAACATATAAGGTTTTTATTCAGCGTGAAGGTCCGTTTTAAGGACGTGGTTGGGTTGTGGGCACAGCACAGATATCTTTCTGGCTAAAAGGACCTATACTGGACTTTTCTGTATACCTGGATACACCGAAAATAAAAGCCCTAGTTCAATTTCAGGGGCAAATAAGGCAATTGCCTGGGGTGCCAGGACCAGAAGGCACCCTCCAAGGTCGGGACCATTTCTTGCCCAGATACCCCTACATGCTAGCAACCTGCCACGCCAATATGACACATGTAACGTGACAGCTTGGGTCATATTATTAATTTGTGTAGATGCTGGAGGGAACAGGCAGGAGCCAGGACATGGAGCGTGTAGCTCTATTATGGTAGATCTAACTATTTTGGTATGAAAATGTTTATGAAAAAAATTGGATATCCCCTAAAAATAAGCACATCGTTTGGAACAAAATATTGTTCCCATAACATATAGTTGAAAGAAATCCCTTGTATGTATTCTTATATATACCTGGCGATCATAAAATAGTCTGATCCTGAATTCTGTTCAGGAATTATACAGACAATGAATTTGCACCTGAGCCAGAGTCATGCAGTAACCCCTTCATAGACATTTACAGCTAAAAGGCTTATTCCTTCAATTGCCGTAAAAATGTAGAAAATGCAACTCCTTAAAGTGGACCAACACCCAGGATTTTGACTATCCTGGGTCTTGGTCCACTTCGGTGGGGCACCCCCGATCGGGGTGCCCCGCTGTGTGAAACCCCCCCTAACCCCCCGAAAAACTCACCTCTCCCCGCTCCCAGCGCCGACGTACAAGGGGAGAACTGGAACGTCTAAGCGGCGGCGGCCGGCGCCGCCTCCCTCGCGTCACTTTTGACGCGCGCGCCCCCACGCCGGCCATTCGCAGACGGCCGGCGCGGAGGCGCGCACGCCTACAGGGGCGCGAGGGAGGCGGCGGCGGCCGGCCGCCGCCGAAGATAAGGTAGGTGAGTTGGGGTGCTTGGGGGGGGTTTCACCCCGCGGGACATCCCGATCTCGGATGTCCCGCGGGGTGGGGGGTGATCGGCCCGGGAATCTTATAGATTCCCGGGCCGATCACCCCAGGGTGTTGGTCCACTTTAAAGCTGAACAAAATCCCTTCAAATGCATTTTATGGGTAGGGTTGTGGGTATAGCAGGTTTATCTGGCTTGAAGGAGCCATGCTGGTCCTAGGACAGCACCAAGAGCTGGTTATGAGTAGGGTTCCTGGTCCCGGGTTTTAAATACACCTACGTTTTTAGATCATACAGGTCTCTTCTGTATGTAACTGGTGATAAAGCTGCAGGTTAGAGCTTTGGATATAAGAAGCCAATAGTGAGTTACATGTATGGTTGCAGCTTTAGTATCAGCCTGGCTTAACAAACCCATGCTGGCCCCTGTATGGTACCAGGGATAGGGATATGTGGGAAGGATCACTGGTGTAAACTTTGTGGGTTAGTTTTGGGAACATAAGAAGGCAACAATAGCTGGTTATGGGTAAGGTTTAGAGCTTAGGGTTGTGGTTACAGCTCTAGTCTTAGATTATTTATTTTTTGTATGAACACATGGGTAGAGTTACAAGGGCTTTAGATATACATTGTGGATAAAGGAAGGGATCAAGTGTGCATTGTGGGTAGTTTTTTGAGTTGTGGGTAGAGCAGGTGTCAGTCTTGCTTACAGGACCCGACGCTGGTTTGTATGGTAAGAGTTGTGGGTGTAGAAGGGGTCGCTGTGATATACAATCTGTGGGTTAGGCTGTGGATATAAGAAGGGTCCCAGAGAGTTACAGATAAGGGTTTGGGGTCCTGGGTTGTGGATACGGCTCAGATATCAGAAAAAGCCATTAGAGAGACTTTTTTTTGCAGAGCTCCATCTGACCTATGCTTATGTGCATAGGTTTCTTATCCCTCATATATACATACATACATTCATAATAAATAGGTTATTCCTAAATGTAGGGGATTCATGGATAGCAGGTCAGGTAGGTTAGAGGCTTTGTGCCCCTGGACCCCACCTGACACACAGTTGCACTGCTGAAAACTCCAGTCTTTCTAAGTCCCAAACAGTCCTCTATTCTTAGTATACAGTACGTCCTGCTCCAGATATAATACTTACTATCGGGTATTACTCCGCCAGATGGCGCTGGACTGCAGAGACATCGAAAATAGGCTCCTCCCAGCCCCTCAAATACCCAGGGACCTCCCACAAATCCCCAGGTTTTCTCTGCAGTCTGGACTGCGAAGGACAATAAATGGCTCTCTCTACTCGCAGGTGAGCGGGGCTATTAGCCTGTGGCCCTGTAGGACTATTTCCACCCGTTCCATTTGTAATGTGCCTCCCAGCCTTGGCTGCGCTGGTCGGGTGATGGTAGGCAGCACCGCTGTTAGGTGCTTAGGAGCGCTGCTCCACTGCAATCCCCCACCAAAGGGTAGACGGTTCAGGCTTATGGTGAGCCTCTATGGGATGCCCCTCCCGCACTATTGCCCCTTGCCCCTGTCTATCGGTGGGCCCTATGTAAAGTGGCTGCTGTCCTCCCTCATTCTCCTTGTAGCCTTCGGGGGGAAAGAGGGGGGGGGTGTGTATGCATATACTTGTATTGGCTTTGGGCTTTATTACATGGTGCCTTGTGTCAGCCACCACACTGACTTGTTTTACTAGTACTATGCTTAAAATTGGCGCCGCCGCGCGCCTTTTCGTCACTGTGTTCCGCACTTGGCGGCGTGCCGTCATTGGCTGCTTGTCATGTGTTGGCTTCGCGCTCTTCAGGGGGGCGGGGCCTGTCTCTGGCGCGTTCCGCGTCATTGCTTGTGCGGGCCTGCCCCTCGAGGTATACCAACGCCATTTTGTCTGCTTGGTCGGCTTCTGCGTGACGCACCTCAACCTACCGCGGTCCGTAAGTGCCCTCGCGGGCGTCTTTATTACCACCCTTTTATTATCGTCTGCTTACGGCTCATTTGATTGTGTCTTTCAGAAGGGCGAATCCATTGGATTCTCCCGGCCCTCTATTAGTTGGTTAACTTGTGAGGCCTAGTGTAATTACTCCCACTTCCCTAGCGGGTTATTGGGGCATCCCGGGTTGCTGTATAGCGTTAATCCCTATTGGTCTATAGTACCGCTATAATCACCATATGGAGGCATCTTGGGATAATGTGACCGGGGTTCCTTCGGGACAATCCCGGCTGTGTGTCTAGGGTTATCTAACACCTCTGTCATGCACTCCCCTGACTCTACTACCTTGCGGGATGCTGAGGACCCGCGCATTGACCAGCTGGCATCCCATGCCTTTGCATGTGTGGGGATGGCGCTGTGCCCGGTCTGTGCCTCGGCCATTACTGCTGTGGCCATTAGGACCCTGCTAAGTTTACCCTGATTATTTGCCTTGTGAGGTGTTTAATGCACTCTCCAGTTGTGATGTTTTTGTAAATTTTGTCCTCTCTGCCTTGGATGTCACCATTAGAATGTGTGGCAGGACATCTGCCCTTGTGGTGGCTATACGCCGCTCGGTTTGGCTACGCCATTGGGCTGCTGACAACGCTGCCAAGAAAGCCCTCACTGGTTTTCCCTTCAAAGGACTACGCTTGTTTGTGGACCGCCTGGATCTTTTTGCTAAGGGAGGCATGTTACCCAAGCGCAGGCGGCAGTCTCGGCCCTTTCGGGGTCAGGGCTCCTTCTCCTCCCCCTACCGTGGTGCTAGACAAGGGAGGGGGTGTTTCCTTTACTGGGGCCTGAGGAGACTTCTGGGGTAGGGGCAGAGGACGTGGATGTCTTGGCTCCTCCTGGGGCCACAAGATTAAGTCCTCTCCCAAGCCCCCTCAGGCATGATGGGGCCATCCGGGTGGGGGGACGGCTTCAGCACTTTGCTCACGTCTGGAGGCTTCATGTCTCAGACCGGTGGATTCAGGAGGTAATGTCCTCCGGTTACAAGATAGAGTTTGCTGCCTGGCCGCCCCCAAGATTCATCACATCCCGGATTCCTCAGGACCCTGTGTCAGCTCAGGAGCTAGTGCAGGCAGTGCAAGGCCTCCTGGAGCTGGGGGTCATCTGCAAGGTCCCTTTAAGAGAAAAAGGCAAGGGCTTCTATTCCAACCTATTCACAGTTCCCAAAAAAAAGATGGGTCACTCAGGCCCATTCTGGACTTGAAGATCCTCAACAAATTTGTCAGGAGCAGACGCTTTCGCATGGAAACTCTGCGCTCTGCCATCAGTTCCCCTGCGCCCAGGGGATTTCATGACTTTTGTGGACATCAAATATGCTTACCTTCATATTCCTGTATTTCCAGGTCATCAAAGGTTCCTCAGGTTCGCTTTGGAGGATCAACACTACCAGTTTGTGGCATTGCCCTTTGGTCTCACCTCAGCTCATGCTCACCTCTGTTCATCAAGGTGCTTGCTTGCGTGATGTCTGTGCTCAGGTTTCAGGGCATCCGCGTGCTGCCTTATCTGGACGACATTCTCATCACCTCCCAATCTCTACATGAGGCAGAATTGGATACCCAGCTGGTGGTGTCCACACTGGAGTCATTTGGATGGGTGATCAACCACCCCAAGTCTTCGCTGTCCCCTTCCTTGGTGACTCCATTCCTAGGAATGAATCTGGATACAGTTCAGACAAGGATTTTCCTTCCTCAACAGAAGGTGAACAGTCTGATTGCACAGGTCCAGTTCCTGCTATCTTGTCATCATCCCTCCATCAGGCAGGGAATGCAGCTGGTGGGCCTGATGGGGGCATGCTTCGAGGCGGTCCTTTTATGCTCAGTTCCACTTGAGGCCTCTGCAACTCCACCTCTTGTCAGTGTGGGACAAGGATCCAGCGTCCCTGGACAGGGTCTGTGTGCTTTCCCCCCTGGTCAGGAGGTCCCTCTCGTGGTGGATGGACTCAAGGAACCTGTTGGGGGGCAGATCCTTTCTGACCCCTTCCTGGGAGACGGTCACCATGGATGCTAGTCTGTCAGGTTGGGGGGGTTTCTGGAAGTCCCTGCGGTTCCAGGGCAGGTGGGGCCCTCAGGAGGCCCACACACCTATCAATGTCTTGGAGCTGCGGGCAATCAGGTTAGTTCTGGCTCAGTTGACTCCTCACCTTCAGGGTCTGCCTGTTCAGGTGCGCTCGGACAACCAGACGGCAGTTGCCTACATCAATCATCAGGGAGGGACCCGGAGCAAGAGGGCCCTCCAGGAAGTTTCTCTGATCCTGACCTGGGCAGAGACCAATGTTCCCTGCATATCAGCTGTGTACATCCCGGGGGTGGAAAATCTCCTGGCAGACTCTCTGAGCAGGGGGACCTCTCGCCAGGGAGAATGGTCCCTATGCAGCAGGGTGTTCCAATCTCTGTGTCACCGTTGGGGCCAACCAGATGTGGATCTGTTTGCATCCCGTCACAATCACAAGCTACCGGCCTTTGTTTCCCTGTCCCAGGATCCTCTGGCCTTGACCACGGATGCTCTAGCAATGTCATGGCAGGACTTTCAGTTTCTGTATGTCTTCCCTCCATTCCCCTTGCTGGGAAAGGTTCTGCGCAAGATTGCTCTGGAAGGGGTGCCAGCAATTCTGGTGGCCCCCAGGTGGCCAAGAAGAGTGTGGTTCGCAGACGTGGTGCAGCTGGGAGTAGATCAGTACGCTCTGCCCATGGTGCCAGATCTGCTCACTCAGGGCTCTCTACGCCATCCCAATTTACAAACTCTGGCTTTGACTGCCTGGCTGCTGAAACCTCCATCTTGATAGAGAAGGGGCTGTCTACTTCGGTTGTTGATACCATGATAAAGGCTAGGAAGAAGTCTTCTTCCATTTATTACAGGGTTTGGCGTGCCTACATTGACTGGTGTGAGTCTAAGTCTCTTCCCTGTCGTGTGTTCTCTATTCCCAGGATTCTGGAGTTCTTGCAGCACGGGTTGGAGATGGGGCTCCAACTTAGTACTCTGAAGGGTCAGGTTTCTGCCCTGGCTTTTTTTCTTCCAGAAGTCCTTTGCTCAGCATCCTCTGATCAGGACTTTTTTCCAGGGGGTGACTCATGTGCGTCCCCCACGTAAGCCTATGGTGCCTGTTTGGGATTTGAACTTGGTCTTGTCTGCCTTGCAGGGTGCTCCCTTTGAACCTGTGCAGGATGCTACCCTGGCCATTCTTACTCTCAAAGTTGTCTTTCTGGTGGCTATCACCTCTGTTAGGCGTGTGTCTGAGTTGGCGGTGATTTCCATTCAGCCCCCCTACTATGAGAGACACCAGGACAAGGTGGTGTTTCGCTTCAAGCCAGATTTTCTGCCTAAAGGAAGTGTCTGCCTTTCATTTGAATCAGGACATTGTTCTTCCTTTATTGTGCCCTAATCCTAGTAATGCTAAGAAGAGGGTCTTGCATTCCTTCGATGTGGTTAGGTGTCTGAAGTACTATCTGGTGGCTACTGCACCTTTCAGAAAAACTGATGCTCTTTTTGTGGTCCCTTCTGGTCCTAGGAAGGGTTTGGCTCCTGCCAAGTCTACTATCAGCAAATGGATCTGTCAGGCTGTGATTCAGGCCTATTCTGCTAAGGGGAAGAATCCTCCCTTCCACCTTACTGCTCATTCTACGCATGCTATTGGTGCCTCTTGGGCTTTTCAGCACCAGGCTTCTGTTGAACAAGTTTGCAAGGCCGCTACTTGGTCTTCTGTTCATACCTTTTCAAAGTTTTACAAAGTTGATGTTAGGGCCTCAGCTGATGCTGTTTTTGGCCACAAGGTTTTGCAGGCGGCAGTGGTTTAAACTGTCTGCTGTTACCTTTTTGGGGATCCCACCCTACTTTATGGACACTGCTATTGGATGTCCCGATAGTAAGTATTGTATCTGGAGCAGGACGTACTGTATACTAAGAATAATACAATTCTGTGATTACTCACCTGTAGAATTGGTATTATGAGTATACAGTACGGCCTGCTCCAACCCACCCTTGGTTTTTGCATTATCTTGGATCCCCTGTATGGTGATTGTTATCATTGTTATAGTTACTAGTTTGGGTTGTTTTAATTCTCCCGGCTTCTTGTTCACTGCTTTTCAATGCTGGGGATTTGTGGGAGGTCCCTGGGTATTTGAGGGGCTGGGAGGAGCCTATTTTCGATGTCTCTGCAGTCCAGCGCCATCTGGCGGAGTAATACCCGATAGTAAGTATTATATCTGGAGCAGGACGTACTGTATACTCATAATACCAATTCTACAGGTGAGTAATCACAGAATTGTATTTTTACTCAATTTTGCCCCTTTACATCCTTTTTTTTTCCTCAATGCTTTTCCTGCTTCCCTGCCACTCTTTTGCTAAATGTATTTTTCATCGAGTTTTTGCCTGCTATATCTTTTGCAGTGTAATATGTGTTAAAATAAAAGTGCTTAGTTATTTAAAAAGAAAGGGAGGTAAAATGTGCAAGAAAAAGCGGGTAAATGTGTCCAAGGTAGGAGATTGTTGATGCAGTTTGGAACTGCCATCTACAGAGGTTTTAAGAGTCTCGACTCGATTCTCAAAGAAAGTAAACCACACCTAGAGTTAAGATGTGCAGCTTGAAAAAATCTGACCAGTACAAGTACTGCCTCTCTGAATATAGTCAATTGAACATATGCCAGGAGCAAAATGCCACTTTGCTGTTGTTCCTCCACTGAAATCTAAGCTTTTACGGGTATATGGCATGATACAGCTTCCACTGCCCAGTCCAGCACTATCCCATGCTGTTGGTCATTGAAACTGAATGATGGTGACCAGTACAAAATATGGGGTTCTTGTTTTAATTTGGGGCCAGGACGGTATGATCAGTATGACAGATGTTCCCTGGTGCCATGTGTGATGGTGATGCAGGGATTCCTGGGAGTGCAGTGTGCACGCTCACCTTTCACCAGATCGGCATGTAAGGTGTTCTGCATGACACAAGCAGCACGGCACATTGCCCGTCAATGGCTGCATGGGCGTGTGACATGACTAGCCGCATGAAAGGCACGGCGGGTTCGGAGTGGGAACACAGTTATTGTGGCTGCCATTGTGACAGGATTATGGGGAATACATGGCTATTGACACAGCTTCAGGGGCGCTGCAGGTTCAGGCTCGCTCTGAGCTCCCTTTCCCGTCTCTTGATTGTGAGCAGCACAGGCAGGTTGTGTCTTGTATGGCTGCAGGACTTCATGTCTGAAACATATCTTTACTTATGGCAAAGGCAAACCCATCGCTACATTACTACTAAATAATGTCCATCCTAAGAGCTTTCCAACACCACCTGTCGTGCAGATATGAGCTGTATACACTGAGACACACTGTATAGGTAGACAGATGCCATGAGTGAAACTATTAATGTGTCCAACATCATATCAGCCATTCTGCAAGCTTTCCAGTGATTCTACCGTTAAATTGTAGGAACTGACCTATAACCTAAAGGGGAAGTCTCCCCTTTCCTCTTCCCTTTAATTTAGGATTGCTCACCTGTTCCTTTCCAGGTCTCATTCAACAGGCGACTGAAAACGAATGTACAGGCCCAGTGGCCAGCACTGCCGTAGTCTGCTGTGGCTTCTGTTCCCCCATCACAAACAGACTTGTTGGGGGAATAAGTGAATATTCTATGTTTAGGGAGCTCCCCATCTCAATGGGGCACTCTTGACTAAAGTTCCCTATATCTGCTGCTATTCACTAAAGTTTAGAGAGCTCCTCATTTCTTGTGCTGCCAACTAAAGTTTAGAGAGCTCCCCATATCGACCAGGAAATATTTTCTGGGTGTCGCTTAATCTTCAATTCTTCACTATTGGGTTATACGCCACCAGGCTATGGTGAGCCTATTTGGGAGGGGGGGGGGGGAACCACTGGGATTCCCCTTATGCCTGCCCTTGTTTTCTCCCACAAGCTTTATTGTTGTTGTGTGTTTTTACTCATGCTGGTGTTTTACTTGTGCTCCATACTTACCTCCCTCGTTCTCCGCAGCAGGAGTGGGGGGGGGAAGGGGGGTCCCTCTCTCCATTCTTCTTGCAAGGGGCAGGCCGCGTCGCGATGACGCAAGGCCCAGGCCCAACCGCAGAGCGCGAACCTCCGGGCGCCTGTGGCCAGTAAAATGGCGCCCGGAGGTTCGCGCTCTGCGGTTGGGCCGGGGCCTTGCGTCATCGCGACGCGGCCCGCCCCTTGAGTTCCTGCTTCGGCGCCATTTCTCTTGGAGCCCTCGCTGCTGCATCGCCTGGGCCCTCTCTGACGGCGGTGACTCTGTTCCTCCTGGTCCCCGGTCCTGGGTGCACTGCGCAGAGGAGTCCGTGAGTCTGGTCCTGCCTTCTTTGTTTTTTGCCATGTTGTGTTTTATTGTGCATGTGCTGTGGGATGCTGATTGTGGCCTTCTTTTTCATTGTCTTGCAAGCGGGTCCCATATAAGTACTTGTGGTTCCTCCAGGTCCATCCCCCCTCCCCCCCCTTTTTTCGTGTTTTGGGGGGCTAGTATTGGGGATTGTCCGGGTTGGGCCCTCTGCGCCCTTAATTACTAATAATCACCATATGGAAGCTTCTGGGGATAGCGAGTTTGGGGGCCCTTCGGGTCGGGCTCCGCTGTGTCTGTGTGGGGCATCCCCTTTGAGCGGTCGCAGCACGGTTTGTGTCCCCTGCGCCCAGAGCGTTATTGCGGAACAGGATGGGGCAATCGCTACTCTCCCCAGCCCTATTTTACCTGCAGCATCACCGACACCCCGTGTCTGCATTTAGCCCCCAGTGAGGGGGATGCCAGCAGAGAGTCCCATTTAGACCTGGCGTTGCGCGTGGCCAGCCTGGAACGGCAATTGTCCCGTCCGGCCGCCGGCAAGGCTTCTAGTAAGAAGCGGCACTTGGACCCGGCTTACTCTCTCTTTGTTGATGATGATGATGCCTATGAGGCTTTTGGTGGCCGTGATTTTATGGAGGAAGGTGAGTTGTTCCATGATTCTGACTCCTCCGGGGACTATCCGGGTGACTTCGACAGTGACCCTGGGTCTTCCTCAGACGAGGACATGTGGCTCCCCGATGACACGGATAGGCTCTTGTCCGCGGTGTTCGATACCTTACATATTGTTCCCCCGAAGGCGGCCAAAAAGAAGCAGGGGGAGCTTTTCCGCCCTGATAGACAACGCTTGGTGTTTCCGGAGCAGGGTCATTTTTCCAAGATGGTGTTTAAGGAATGGAAGAAGCCCAATAAGCTACCCTCAGTGCCTAAAGGGCTGGACAGACAGTACCCATTTTCGGAGGAGTTGGTCCGTCTTTGGTCTTGTCCCCCAGAGGTGGACGCCCCTGTCCTGGGGCTCTCCAACACTTCTGTTATGCCGTCTCCGGACACTACTACCTTGCGTGATAATGCTGATCGGCGCATGGATCAGCTCGCTTGTCATGCTTTCACTTTTGTGGGGACTGGTCTGTGCCCGGTCTGCTTCGAGGCTATTGTCGCCATTGCCATAAAAAAGAAGGTTAAGCGCCTTGTGGAGGCTGCCCGTTCTCGCAAGCGAGCGGACGGGTATAAGGAGCTTTTGGTTTGCACTGACTTTATTGCCTTTGTGCTCTCAGCCATGGACGGTGCTGTCCGTCTTGGTGGTAGGGCCTCAGCCCTGCTGGTTGCCTTACGCCGGTCTATCTCCCTCACCGCGCTTCCTTTCACGGGACTCCGGCTCTTTGGGGAGCGCCTTGATCTCTTGGCCAAGGATGGCCGACTTCCTCAGCGCCGGAAGCAATCGCGGCCCTTTCTGGGTTCTTCTTCCTCCTTTCGCCGCTTCCGAGGGGGACGCGGATCTTCCCTCCCGGGTGGTCGCAGGGACTCCTGGGGACGAGGTAGATCCCGCGGTCGTCCCGGTCTCTCCTGGGGGTCCAAGCCCAAGCCCCCCACCAAGGCCCCTCAGGCATGAGGAGGCACCCTCACCCATCTGGGTGGGGGGACGGCTTCTACTCTTTGCTCATGTCTGGAGACAACACGTCTCGGACCGGTGGATTCAGGAGGTGGTGTCCTCCGGCTACAAGATAGAGCTGGCACCTTGCCGCCCCCAAGATTTCTTCGGTCCCGAATCTCCCACAACCCCTTGACGGCGCAGGGTCTGAGGTTGGCTGTCCAACGACTTCTGTCGTCCGGAGTGATTTGTCCTGTGCCTCTTCAGGAACGGGGTCGGGGGTTCTATTCCAATCTGTTCACGGTGCCCAAGAAGGGCGGTTCTCCGAGACCCATCCTGGACCTGAAGGGTCTCAACAGATTTGTCAGGTTCAAGCACTTCCGCATGGAAACATTACGGTCGGCGGAGAGCTCCCTTCAGCCCAGCGTCTTCATGACCACGGTGGACATCAAGGATGCCTATCTGCCCGTACCTATTTTTCGGGGACATCAGAAGTTCCTGAGGTCTGCCTTGGAGGATCAACACTACTAGTTTGTGGCCTTACCGTTCGGTATTTCTTCGGCGCCTCGGGTGTTCATCAAGGTGTTGGCGGGTGTCATGGCCCTCTTGAGGAGCCAGGACATTCGCATTCTTCCTTACCTGGACGACTTGTTGATTGATACTGTTGAGCGATACTCAGAAGGTATTTTCCACTCTCGAAGCTTTCGGCTGGGTGATCAATTACTCCAAATCTTCAATCACGCCGTCCCTGGTGAGGTCCTTCCTGGGCATGACCTTGGACACCTCTCAGGTCAAGATGTTTCTCCCTCAGCAGAAAGTGGAGGGTCTCCAGACGCAGGCACGGACCTTGCTTTCATGCTCCCACCCCTCCATCCGCCTGGGGATGCAGTTGGTGGGGATCATGGTGTCTTGCTTCGAGGCTGTACCCTTCGCCCAGTTCCACATGAGACCTCTTCATTTGAATCTTTTGTCTGTTTGGGATCGGACACAGGAGTCCCTGGAGCAGGAATTCTCTCTGTCCCCTCTGGCCAGACGGTCCCTCTCTTGGTGGTTAGACTCGAGCAACCTTCTAGTGGGCAGGTCCTTTCTGCCTCCGTGCTGGGAGTTTGTCACCACGGACGCCAGTCTGACCAGTTGGGGAGGGTTCTGGCAATCACTGAAGTTCTAGGGCCAGTGGGGCCCCCAGGAGGCCCATGTGCCCATCAATCTTCTGGAGCTGAGAGCGATCAGGTTGGTTCTCTTCCAGTTGACTCCACACCTACGGGGTCGTGCGGTGCATGTCCGCTCGGTCGCCTACATCAATCATCAGGGCGGGACTTAGAGCAAACGAGCCCTCAAGGAAGTGTCCCTGATCTTGTCTTGGACAGAGGAGAATGTTCCCTGCATCTCGGCGGTTTACATCCCAGGGGTGGAGAACCAGGAGGCGGACTCCCTGAGCAGGGGAACGTCTCGTCTGGGGGAATGGTCTCTCAGCAACATGATCTTTCACGCCCTGTGTTGCCGCTGGGGTAAGCCGGACGTGGACCTGTTTGTGTCCCGTCATAATCACCAGCTTCCAAGATTCGTCTCTCTGTCAAGAGATCCTCTGGCCTTCGCCACGGACGCCTTAGCAATTCCTTGGACGGAGTTTTGTTTCCTTTATGCATTTGCTCCTTTTCCTCTTCTGGGTCGTGTGCTGCGCAAGATTTCCCAAGAAGGGGTACCGACCATCCTGGTGGCTCCCCGCTGGCCGAAAAGAGTCTGCGTCGCGGACATCGTCCAGATGGCGGTGGATCACTTTATCATGCCCGACGGCCCAGGGCTCCTCACTCAGGGACAGCTGCTCCACCCCAATTTCTAAAACACTGGCTTTGACGGCTTGGCTGCTGAAATCCTGATGGATAAGGGGCTGCCGGCATCTGTCGTCAGTACCATGATTCAGGCTCGGAAAAAATCCTCTTCTATGATTTATTACAGGGTCTGGCACGCTTACATTGCCTGGTGTTAGTCTAAGTCTTTTCCTTGTCGCACCTTTTCCCTTTCCAGGATTTTTGAATTTCTACAACATGGTCTGGAGTTGGGTCTACAACTGAGTACCCTCAAAGGACAGGTTTCGGCCTTGGCTATCTTTTTCCAAAGTTCCTTCGCCAGCTTATCAAGACTCTTTTCCAAGGAGTTACTCATGTACGTCCGCCGCGTAAGCCTTCGCTAGCGGTGTGGGATTTGAACTTGGTGCTTTCTGCTCTCTAGGGTCCCCCCTTTGAGCCCTTGTGCGATGCGGCTCTGTCCATTCTGACTCTGAGGGTGATCTTTTTGGTAGCTATCACCTCGGTGCGTAGCGTCTCTGAGCTGGCGGCACTTTCTGTGAAACCTCCTTATTTTTAGCGGCATCAGGATAAGCTGATGTTATGTCTCAAACCGGAATTCTTGGCCAAAGTTGTCTCTGCCTTTCATCTCAATGAGGACATTGTCTTGCCTTTCTTGTGTCCTGCCCCTTCTATTTCTAAGGAACGGAATCTTCATTCTCTGAATGTGGTCAGGGCGCTTAAGTACTATTTGGTTGCCACCGAGTCATTTCGGAAGTCGGACTCTCTGTTTGTTCTCCCTGATGGACCTAGGAAGGGCTTGCCCCCAGCCAAATCCACTATCAGCAAGTGGATCATGCAGGCGGTGGTGCAAGCGTATTCTGCCAAGGGGAAGGAGCCCCCTTTCTGTGTACAGCTCACTCCACTAGAGCTATTGGTGCCTCTTGGGCCTTTCAGCACCAGGCTTCTGTTGAACAGGTTTGTAAGGCCGCTACTTGGTCTTCAGTTCATACTTTTTCTAAGTAGTTAGGGCCTCAGCTGATGCTGTTTTTGGTCGCAAGGTGCTTCAGGCGGTAGTGGCATGAACTACGTACTGTTGCTCACTGGGGATCCCACCCTTATTCTTGGACACTGCTTTTGGATGTCCCAATAGTGAAGAATTGAAGATGAAGCGACCCACTTCATCCCACTCTTGTTCTGTTATCCTCTTTTACCTTGTTATGGTGATTACTTTGAGAGAGTTAATTGTGGGGCTGTGTTTACGTAACATTGTCTTTGCCTCCCGGCTTCTTGCATTACTGCTTTTCAACACTGGGTATTATGGGTAATTTGCTGCCTTTTATGGGCCGAGAGGAGTCACAAGTCTTCTTGCAGTCGACTGCGCCACCTGGTGGCGTATAACCCAATAGTGAAGGATTGAAGATGAAGCGACCCGTGCTAGATACCCATAAAATCAATTCTACAGGTGAGTAATCAGAGAATTGTATTTTTGGAGAGCTGACCTGTCAGTTCGCCAAGAGTCACCTTTTTTGTGTTTTACTGAATACATAAATGTCATGCCTGTCTACTAAACTAACTAAGCTCAAGGACTATTGTCTTATCATCTGGTTATTTGGCTTAGTATACTGTTCCTCAATCTGCAGTATTCATACCCCAGGGGGTACACAGGGATGTTTGGGTGTGCACAAGCAGCAGTCTGGTATATTATTTTACATTATAACAGTGAAGCATCAATCCTTCTAGCTGTAAAAGTGCTACAAAGCTTATGGCCTACTTATTTTGGTAAAATGTAGAATTGATCCCCTGCTCTGTCGGAACTTCTTTTCTCTAGGGCAGGAGTACTCAACCACTTCTTGTAAAGGTCCATATACAGGCATCTGGTAAGAGGTGAAGGTCCGGGCAGGGGGTTGTCGTGGGGGGGTGGATAGTTCGAAATCAGCGCACTTGGGGGAGGCGATATAGTTGCCACAGTCAAAACTAAAAAAGGCTGGGATACATCGGGCAACGCTGGGGGGACAGGAATGGATGGTGATGGGATGCATGGGGCAATGTTGGGGGGCAGGGATAGATGGGGCTGAGCTGGGGCAGCCAGATAGATTTGGATGGGGCGAAGAGACAGAGAAACAATGTTAGTGTGTATCTTGCAATGCCACTTCCCTTCGTGCTTTACTTCATATTGCTAACATATTGACTAACATCGCGATCAAGTAAAGGGGGCAGCGCTGAGCATGGCAAAAGAGAAACAACTGAGTGCAGGGCTGTCAGGATAGGGGTCCAGAAATCTGTCGCCAAGGTCCGCATTCGGACCCCGTCCACCAGTTGAGTATTTCTGCTCTAGGGGGTACTTGGTGTAATATATTTGAGAACCACTGGCTTAGTATAATGCCAAATTTGTTCCTGATGTAAGAAATTGTTCCTCAGCCTTTATATTGCCAACTTAAAGTGGAACATTTGACCTAAAGCTGAATGTGGCCGATTTCCCACACACCCATCGGGCCCTACTTACCTTTTCTCCCCTCGTCGCTGGCTTAGCCGTCTCTGAATGACACCACGGCTTTAGCGGCTTTTCGTCACCTCCCCTTGCATCCCATTCATGGGTACTGAGCTTAGGGATATACGTAGTGCCTGATGGGATGCAAGATGGCGTTGTCTGGAATCCGAGGGACCCAGAAGATGGATCCCCCGGTGAGGAGAGTAAAAATTGCCCAAATGTAAAACCAAAGGGGGTGGAGGAGCAGCAGTGAGGTTTAGTGGAGGTTTTAACCTCTCTGATGTTCCTCTTTAAACTGTTTACAATACGTTGTGGCAGCTGCATGAATTGTGTTCTATTGAGAGGACAATGGAATCATGTTATTTTCTTTTTTACATACTTTCCGACTTGCTTTATTCTTGTTCAGTATCAGATTATTGCTTGGGTTAAGGGACAGGCTGTTT
Organism: Gastrophryne carolinensis; assembly: GCA_027917425.1. Lineage (NCBI taxonomy): Eukaryota > Metazoa > Chordata > Amphibia > Anura > Microhylidae > Gastrophryne > Gastrophryne carolinensis. Next base: position 497,034,275 of record CM051235.1, read on the forward strand.
CTCTGCTTAAAGTGGCCCCATAGGGCCGCGGGGCTTCGCTATGAGAACCCCCCTCCCCCGTATGGACACATTCACATTCACCAGCTCCCTCACCAGCTATTCAGGCTGGGGACTGGAGTGCACCCACCCACCCGCGCTCCTGATTGCTGAACGCACCCTCATTTGCTGAACATTAAAGCAGACCATCTAATTACCTCTCCCTGGGGCATCCCAAATTTGGATGCCACACTCTGTGAATCCCCCTCCTCCCAGCTGCCCAGTATGCTTACCTGTAAAATGTGTGGCCAGCAGCGTGGCTTGCATCCTTCTTCGGCTGTGCGAGGCGACGCCCGCCATAATGTAATGGCCGTGCATGGGCGCACACAGCCGAAGGATGCAAGTGTTGCCACGTGCCAATGGTGCGCATGGCTAGGATTTAATTCTGCTTCTCCAGCCACTTGCACCATGAGCTCAATGGAGAGGTAAGAACAGTGGGCAAACGGATGGGTTTTACACAGAGCGGCATCCCAAACCTTGGTGTCCCAGGGGGACAGACCAAAACCTGGGATAGTGAAAATCTTGGGTTTTGGTCCTCTTTAATATGCACAGCAAACGGCTCTGGATGAGAGTCCGTGATTATGCCATAGGATATAATACCCATGATGTCAAAATCCTGGTTTTTGTTTCGCTTTAATAGAGCCAATTTAATGATAGCCAAGCTGTGCTCTTTTGAGATGCTCCCTAAACACATCACAATGTAATTCTGTCACAATGTGACACAATGTAATCCTGTTTAATTATCTTTTCCATACTTTGTTGCATGCTTTTTTGTGCATGCTTATATATATCATATACCGTATGTTTTATAGTAGCAGATGATCCCTGGGGAGGCACTGGTGAAGGGACAGACTGTTTTTCCACTGTATTAGAGCAAATTTACAGTGCTCTTTTGAGACGCTCCCTTAAACCGGACCTTCACCATGATTTATTGAAAAGCCTAAATCCTTAAAAAACGATTCCCCAGCATCTAAGATTAATTTATTTACGTTTTTAGTCACTTAATGATTATTTTTTCCCCCACTACGCTGCAACTCTGTTCAGGACTTTAGGATACGGCCGACGCCATCTTGACTCAGAAGCATCACACTTACTGAGCAGAGGAGAGTGGGAAAAAGTACAGGGGGTGGGGTTATAGCTGTACTTTGCTCAGACAGAGCAGAGCTGGGGTCAGGAAAAGGCCAGCAATCCCAGAATGCAGAGCAGCACAGTCAGAAGGCACTTCCTGTTTGCAGGCTGCCTGATGTTCCATGAGCCGCCATCTTGGATGTTTAAAGGCTCATAACATGCAGTAGATGCAGGTAGGATGATTTTTAATGTGAGCAATTTGTATGTACAGGATGAGGGAAACATATAAGATATGAAGGACCACTTTAACACATCACAGTGGCATTTTTACATCCACTTTTTAAATAGAAAAACTGCTTCACACAGCCCCACCTATTACAGTAGGCGACATACTTCATGACAACGTGCAGCAATTTCCTGCTTCCCCCACAATATATAACGCCATGCCCAGTTTTGGACTATAACTGACAGACCTCTTCATTTGGGCTGCCCCAGAGGTAATTTTTAAAAAGCATCCTAAAGTCACTTTTCTCTTTAGGTCTGCTTTAAATCCATATGTTTTGTGTCAGGGCAGTGGGGGAGGCTGCAGGCATTGTGTATTTACTTAGGAAAGAAGTTGGCAGGTGTAAACAGATCTTTAGACATTTGTTTCACAAACGCCTGTGCCATGTCCGGTCTCCTCTGATCCACTTCCATTATAATCCAAATTAGAGTGCAGACGCTTCCTGAAACTGCTTTGTATGGTAATGGTGCATGAACAGATACTCTAGCGTGCCACTGACCTCCATTTATTTAGCTATGGCATTTACTCCAGAGAGAGAACTCCTGTTTCTCTGTAAAAATACATTCTGTTAAAGGGGACCTCTATATAAGATGCTAGGTCGGTTAGACATTTACCCCTGGGGCATCCCAATCCTGAATGACTGAATCCTCCTCCAAGGAGTTGCTGACTGCTTCAGTGTGCAACAGTTTTCTGCTCCCCCTATGTGACAGGGCCACATAGCTTTAGGGTGGGGTTAAGAGCAAAGGAGGGACTTTTAACAATTGCCTTGATTTGAGATGCCCCTGCAAGTTAAAGTGGACCAAAACCCAGGATTTTGACTATCCTGGGCTTTGGTCCTTGCCCCCGGGGGAACCCCGAATGGGGGGTGCCCCGCTGTGTGAAAACCCCCAGGTCCTACAGCGCATGCGTGGCCACTCATCCAATCGGCGCACTTGGATCCGCTGATGTCACGTCGTGTAAGGCGAGTGGCTCTGAGCGTGCTGACTGGCGCATCCCCCGCTATCCTCTAACAGGAAGCCTAACCATACCGGCCATACACAAATGCCTTGCTAGAGGGATAGCAGGGATACGACTGCAGCTCACGCATGTGCCGCCGGGCCGGAAAAGAATGTAAGTGTATGGGTAACCTGCCGGGTTTCACACAGCATATTGATTTTGGATGCCTCGAGCGGAGTGTATCGATCGGCCCGGGAATCTTATAGATTCCTGGGCCAATCGCTGTGGGTTTTGGTACACTTTAATCAGAAGGGACAGCCTTGGTACCAGTGACCTAATGACGCCTGCCAAGTCTCTGCCCATACCTGGCCCCATTATACCCCCAGGCCTCATGTTTTGCTTCTGCAATGCATATAGTCCAAACAACATGGTCCTGGGAGATTCACTAAAATAACGGTTCAGTACCATCTCGTTAAACCGGACCTTTACCCTGAATAAGAGCCTATCTTATATGTTTCCCCATCGCTGTACATATAGATTACTCACCTTAAAAATCGTCCTACCTGCAGCCAATGCTTTTTCTGAGCCATTAAATATCCAAGATGGCGGCACATGGAATCTTAGGCTGCCTGCAAACAGAAAGTGACTAAAAACTTAAAGTATATTAATTTTAGATGCTGGGGAATTTTTTTTTAAGGGTTTGGGCTTTTCATGAAATGATGCTGAAGGTCCGATTTAAGAGTGGCCTTTTCCATCCCTGCCCATGATCTGATGCATGTTGAGTGACTCAGTCACCCTGGGGGCGTGGCTCTGCAGCTTGTGGGCTGACCAGAGCTAGTAAATTCCCAGGCTAATGTTTAGCCCCGGTCTGCCCCTGTGTAGATCCTTTTCCCAGTCTTGCAAAGTCCTAGCTGTTATGGACCTATAACCACCACTCCTGGTTTGGAGACCCAGGATGTTCTTTTCCTTCCATGCATGGCCAGCACATGCTGGTGCTTGTAGTTATCGGCAGCTGAAGTAATTAGGTGGAACAGGAGGATCTGCATGATTGAGATGAATGATGACGGTCCGGCATGACATGCTGATGGGAACACACATTAGGTTAGGTCATTGTGGAATGGGAATGCTCTGTGGTACAGCATGTGTTACTAAATATCCACATGACTCTCCAGATTATCCTGCTGATGTTTCTCAGGCTCCTCCCCAATACCTTATAATACAGTCATAGCCAGTCTATTACATAAGGAGGGAACTGCCTGCCCTGATCTCGCTATATGACGTTGTGTTTGTGTGAACTCTATGATGACATCCATTCCAATACGATCATTCAAATTCTATCTAATTGTTTTGAACAAATGAGGCTTTTATAGTTTTTTTTTTGTTTGTTTTGTTAGAGCTATAATTTGGCTCAATTTGTATTATTCTTGTCTGATAGAGTGGCCAGGGGTTAGTGTTTACTATGACCCTCCCCCCCCCAATAAAGCAGACCTAACAGAGTTAGTGAAGGTTTTGGTCTGTAACCCCCCACCCCATTTCCCACTGGCTGTTAGTCTGCCTCCTTTCTGGCTGTCATTTCTCTATGATGTGGGTCTTAGGGCTGATGAAGGTGATGCGTTAGATTTGTTTAGGCTCCCAGCCATACTGTCTGATCACATTTACGTCAAGGCTTTAAAGTGGAGCAAAACCCAGGGTTTTAGCTATCCTCGGTTTTGGTCCCTGACTTGGGGTGCCCCACTGTGTGAACCCCCTCCCAGGTCGCCAGAACAAACTCGCCAGTTTTACCAGTTCTACAATCATGCGCGGGCGCTCGTCCAATCAGCGCTCTAGCCCCTTCATCCAGGAGCTCGTCTAATATGAGCAGATCTGAGCAAAGTGGTGGCTGCATCCCCCGCTACCCTCTAACGGGAAGTGTGCCCGCGCTGGCCATTCACAAATGCCTGGCATGGGCATGCGTCCTGATAAAGGGATAGCGGGGATGCAGCCGATGCTCGCGCATGCGCCTTTGGACCGGGAGATAAGGTGAGTTTTTAGGCGACCTGAGGGGTTTAACACAGCAGGGCACCCCCAATCGGGTTCCCCCGGGGTGAGTGAATATGCTCTTTAAAAGGACCCAAAAACAAAAAAGACAATCGGTAACTCCTTTTGGTTCCAGAGTGGCATTTTATTTTTTTTGTATGCGATTCCATTCAGTGCTGCCCAGGAGTCTCTGTGAAGCTGCTCGTTCTGTCTGTGTGCATGTGAGGGGTGCTGAGAGTGAATGGTGGACCTTCTGGCCCCACTCCTCATCATAAACTGCTGGTAGGAGCTAGCAACTGTGAGAAGGTGAGTTAGTTGCTGCCCATACCGTATGCAGACATGCCCCAATCTAACTGAGCACTCTGGGGTTCACTGGGGTATCCCATGGGAAAGCTGCAATTAAATGGGGTTCCAGTTCAAAGTAGATATATGCCATCAATGCAAATACAGTCCAAAATCTAAAGATGCCCCAGTCCAGCTGGGTCTCTGAATATGGAAGGTCCAGAAGCTGCAGCACTGGCTATAGGGAGACCGGGGACAATGCCGCTGGGCCGCACTGCTTTGGGGGCAGTTGGGCGGCTGCTTTTAACACTCACATTCAATCCTGGCCCCCTTAGTCTCATTTTCATCCCCCTGTACCAAGCCGAGCCAAGGAACCCTAGCTCACTGTGCTATAGCCCCAGCATCATGGTTGGGGCCTAAGCAGGGATGTCTCGGGGCGGTCAGGGGCTGGTAAAATCCGTGACTGATTTTTGGTCCCAGTCCGCTGCTTGGCTTGCTATGCCTTGCTCCATTCATTGGAGACTCAGCCTGGGAAAGGTGAGTAGCTCTCAAAGTGGGTGACGGGGCGGAGATTAGATGGTATGTAGATATTTTTTGTTTCTTTGGATTTTGTTCCTTATTTTGCAACTTTATTGTGGGGTGCTGTTTTTTTTTAGCATTCATTTTTAACATTACATAATTGTTTTACTATAACAGCTAGTTTAAATGTATAATTAATTTATTTAATTTCTTGACTTGTAATTTTTTTAGCTCATGTCTTCTCAGCTTCTGTGGTTTACTTTCACAGTTTTTTTAATACAGATTTATGCAGATTTATTGCATTCTATATGATTTTTACATTTTTTTTTACAGTCCGTTTTATTTGTTATTACTCTTTAAGCAGTTTTACCATTTAGAACAAATGCAATTTCAGTTTAGATTTAGATTTCTCAGAATTGTATTTATTTAATTTTTTTTTAATTGTATTTTATTTTGACTTTTTTCATTGTTACATGTTACACATTTTTTAATCATTTATAGCAAATGTAGCTACAGTATGGGGCATGTGATTTTCATTATCTTTATTTTTTTTTTGTAAGTATTGTGTCTTTCCTTCCTGCGCCTTTGTTTTGTGCAGTGTCAGGATTCTGCTTTTAGTCATCGCCGTTCTTCACATACCAGAGCCCATAGACTGTCTTAACATTCGAGTTTAACATAACAAAGCTATAGAGCCTGTTCAGCAGCCTGGGAAAGCCAGCCTTGACATGTAAATAGGAGAGGCTTCCATCCAATCACATTTAAGGGCTCAACAAGTATCTCTGATCAGATGACACTGGCTACTAATTAATTTTGGAATCAGGTGGGAGAGGCCGGGCTTGTTTGTGGATTGGCTGCTTGAAAGTAGAGTTTCAGTGTGAGGGAGGGAGTGTCTTCAGGTATGCTGGAGATTGAAAACTCAGAACTTTGTGCAGAGAAGGGAGAACAGACCGTTCAATGGCTAATCCCTTTGTAGAGCGCAGATTGTTTTTCGGGAGGCCGTTCTCGGGCGAAAGTACGAACAATGAACTCTTGGAAGTTGCAAATCGTCTGAAGAATGAGAAGAGTTGAGCTAATGTTGGAACAATGGCTTTGTGGCAGTAGAGTTCAGTGCCAAGACTTGTAAGAATTTAGAGAGCCCGAAGATGAGTGCTTTACAGCACGAGCACTACTACCGAACAGCAAAGAATGGCTCAACAGTCTTTCGGCATGACAACTGGCAATATGAGGATTACCAGGGTGCTGGGAGACGGCGCTGCTACGAGGATGAGAGGTTGTACAGAGTGCAGAAGTACGCAGAGGAGCACAAAAGTCTGCCTATAAGAGGAGAACCTTTTTACTATGACAAGCTGAGGAATAGCAGAGGTACCAGAGGAAATAGAGTGCCGGATGATGAATATGACCAGTCCCGAAGACACCTTGATGACGATTATTATAGTAAACAGAAAATGGACAGGTTTTATGACACCTGGGAGAACATTGGGGGTGACGCAAAAATTCAATATGATAGTGGACGATACGGAGAGCGGAGGATAGTTCGAGATAGCCAGGATGACTACAGGTACTCTTATTCTAACCAGAGAGAATTTGACGATCCCTACATGAGAAAATGTGATGTGTATTATTATGATGATCTCATGAATGATGATGATTATTATCGTGAATATCATCGTCGGCAAACTGAGCGATATTATGACAGAGAATCTATGGGTGCCAGCAACAAGGGGCGCAGGTCACCAGATAAAAAGTATGTGGACCAGGATTATCGTACTCGACCCAATATTGAACGTAATAGGATAGATTATGGAAGGGTGAAGAACTATCCCTCAAGAGGTGAGGAGAAAAGCTCTTCTAGATGTCCTCCTGTTTCAAACGGTAGATGTCGTCCTGCTGAGAGGGACTTTGTGGATTACAAAAAGAACAAAGCTGAAGCCGGGCAAAAAAAGTCCAATGTGCGACGATATGACTTCCAGCCATTGGATTGTGACGATATTGATGTGGTTGATGACCAAGAACCTTTAGAGGAATATATTGAGGACAGGAAATGCAATCGAAGTCAGTCTTTGGATTTTGATGCTGAGCCTTCTAGCTCCTGTAAGCGCATGGGTTATGATTTTGAATACAATCCTCCTGATGAAATTGACCTCTATCTCAAAAATGACAATGTTGATGAGAAACCCGTTTACAAAGAGCATGCTGACCAAATAGAGTTTGATCGTTGGGATTATAGTAGTTTTGAAAATGCTAATCCCACTATAGGAAAAGTCACTGTTGCCCAGTATGGAAGCTCTTTGGATGACCATAGAATGAGCTACGAAGGGGATGGCAGACCAGAGAGGAGAGATGACTCATACCAGGATTCTGATGGGTCTGAAAAAAATTCAAGAGACCAAGCCAACAAAGATGGCCAGAGCAATGTGGAGTTTTCCACCAGCAGTAGTATCTTGGGGAATTTTGATTCATACAGAAAGATAGAATGTCAGGCTCCCAAAAGAGCCGAGGTCGTATCTAATATGGATTCCATGAAAAGAAATAGTATCTATCGCAGGACAGCACCCAGCAGCCTCCGCCATTCAGAATTTGTGCAAAACCGGAAGAAAAAACTAGGTAATGTGTACAACTGCTTTTAGACTTATCACATTAGTATATATGTATTCTGTATAAACCAGCAGGTGGTGATTATGAATTCTGTATAAATAATTGTGGTAATATTAGCCCATCTCCAATTGCAGGGAGCTCTTGGCATAATGACATAGTGATCTATAGAGGTCTTTATTGGCTTCCGATTAGATGTTGACAGATAGAGGTAGTGCTAACCATGTCTAATTGTAGATAGGCCTCAGACATGCCTAGGAAATTATTGTGATAGATTGATATATAAATATCAATTAGTCTCAGAGGTTCTGAAAACTGAACGGCAGTTGATCAGAGGGGATGATTAAACCTACATACTGTAGGTACATGCTAACTTTAGAGGTGGTAAACATGTAGCAGTTGTTAGGCCTCAAAAGTGATGTTGACACATACATTGGTATCTATTATCTATTAACCTCTGAGGTGAAAGTGAGCTATACGTAAATATTTTTCGTCTCAGAAATGATGATAGCCCATACATAGACATCTTAATCTTAAAATCTATGGGGGAGAGCAAGGCTTTATTCAGCAGCCCAAGAGAAATGTCTGTGGTAACCCATTAAGGTAGACAGACTTAAAATTACTAGTTTAACCAGAATGTATGATGTCTCTGTATTGTAGTGCTAGCTTCTTTTATTTTAAGTTGATGGTTTCCTTCACTTTCTTTCCTTTGACCCAGTAGCTCAAGACAAAAAGTTCAAAGCCACATATTTCTCCAGATCAGGAAGTCTCGGTGACACCTCTCTGTTGTCTGACAACTAGACTTCCTGTATTGAATCACAGCGGACAGAGGTCTTCTCTACAGGGTCACAAACCACATTGTAACATAACTTTACATGACTTTACTCTATATTAACACTGCACATGGGGGTATCCCAGCTCTAGATAGGGCAACTTTTACTACTTTCATGTTCCCTCATATGGCTACCAATCATGTTATCATTGTCGACCAGTTGACGTGAACCCACATCCCAGGATTGCTAAATTGCAGCAAACCTGACGCTGCTCATGTCTGGGGAGGGGGTGCATGCCAATTGGTGATGCCCCACCCTTCCAAGCAAATGCCCCCTATGGTAATTTCCCTGGAGCCTGAAACTCATCTCATTCTCTCCCCTTTTTGCTGGGACCTGGCCCCATGTGAGCACTGGCAGCAAATCTCTATCCCAATGGGGGAAACTCAGGTGGTGTGGGGCAGCTTTAAATTTGCTGGACTGTCCTGTCACTGTGCACTCCCTGGTCCATTAAAACCCAATTTCTTGCTGGTAGTCATAGGACTGGCCCATATGAAAAGAACATAGATGTAGTGAGTATTGGTTGTCCAGTTGATAGAAGACGCTTAGCCTTCCCCATTGAAGACATCCCCGTGCTGCTGGGTTGACTGAGTATAGTCTTATAAGCTTTGTTTACTCTTTAGCTAACATCCATTTGGATTTTCCGAACCTAACCTTACGCTTTCTGCTGCTGGGAGCATGAGTTAGACCCAGCTTGGATTGGTTGAGGCTAATAACCTGATAGACTTCCATGGGAGCGATTAAGTCCATTTTAAGAACTAAAACTAAGTATCTGTTTTTTTTAAATAAACAATTTGCTGTTTTGTGGCAGCAGTTTATGTTTGCAGTGCACTGTGTGTCGGTGTTGCTGGTGTCCCTGTCATGTCACATCATGTGTAAAGCTATTGCTATGCCGTCTTTCTGGTTTTGTCTCTGGATTGGCCTCTGTACACAGTGCAGATGGGGAGGGGAGTTGATAAGTGAGATTTTTGCCCAGCAATTCATGTTACTGTAAAATAAGTAGCCGATGTGTTTCATCAGGACGCCCTTGTTTTGACCAAAGAACATTTAGTTTTGGCTGGAGGTGTAGTAATGTGGTTTGTCTGATTAATAACCGTTCAGTAATCATGAAATTCTTTAGGGTTGGTCATGATTCTTGGAGAATGCCTTTGGTTGGTACTTAGACATTTACCGCCTCAAGCTAAATGACCAGAGCTGTCTATGACTACAACACGGACCAGCGTTAAAATCCAGGTAGCGGCTTTGCATTGAAAAGTTATAAGGAACTAGTTACAAGTTTATATCAGAAGTTAAGTCTTAAAATGCTTCTTGTAGGTTATATAAGTAATAAGAGAATGCCTACAAGTTACACCAGAACACTGCTTCATTTGCAAGTTACACCAGAAGGCTGTACTCAAATGTATAATAGGCTGCTGGCAAGTTACACCAAAATGTTGTGCAAATAAGTAATAGGAGGCCTCTTACAAGTTACAATAGAAGGCTGCACTCATAAGCAGGGCCCCTGTACCTTAACTGGTCCACCTCACATGCTGTTTATGTGGAACACCTCGTTCCCTCAATTTCTGTCATTCCTTCTATCTTCCTTTCCTGCCTTCTATTCATTCTTTCTGACGGACTATATTTCTGTCATTCCTTCTATATTGCTTTCCTGCCTTCTATTCATTCTTTCTGACGGACTTTATGTCTGTCATTCCTTCTATATTGCTTTCCTGCCTTCTATTCATTCTTTCTGACGGACTTTATTTATGTCATTCCTTCTATATTGCTTTCCTGCCTTCTATTCATTCTTTCTGACGGACTTTATGTCTGTCATTCCTTCTATATTGCTTTCCTGCCTTCTATTCATTCTTTCTGACGGACTTTATTTATGTCATTCCTTCTATATTGCTTTCCTGTCTTCTATTCATTCTTTCTGACAGGCTTTATTTCTGTCATTCCTTCTATCTTCCTTTCCTGTCTTCTATTCATTCTTTCTGACGGACTTTATTTCTGTCATTCCTTCTATCTTCCTTTCCTGCCTTCTATTCATTCTTTCTGACGGACTTTATGTCTGTCATTCCTTCTATATTGCTTTCCTGCCTTCTATTCATTCTTTCTGACGGACTTTATTTCTGTCATTCCTTCTATCTTCCTTTCCTGCCTTCTATTCATTCTTTCTGACGGACTTTATTTCTGTCATTCCTTCTATATTCCTTTCCTGCCTTCTATTCATTCTTTCTGACGGACTTTATTTATGTCATTCCTTCTATATTGCTTTCCTGCCTTCTATTCATTCTTTCTGACGGACTTTATTTATGTCATTCCTTCTATATTGCTTTCCTGTCTTCTATTCATTCTTTCTGACAGGCTTTATTTCTGTCATTCCTTCTATCTTCCTTTCCTGTCTTCTATTCATCCTTTCTGACGGACTTTATTTCTGTCATTCCTTCTATCTTCCTTTCCTGCCTTCTATTCATTCTTTCTGACGGACTTTATGTCTGTCATTCCTTCTATATTGCTTTCCTGCCTTCTATTCATTCTTTCTGACGGACTTTATTTCTGTCATTCCTTCTATCTTCCTTTCCTGTCTTCTATTCATTCTTTTTGATGGACTTTATTTCTGTCATTCCTTCTATCTTCCTTTCCTGACTTCTATTCATTCTTTCTGACGGACTTTATGTCTGTCATTCCTTCTATATTGCTTTCCTGCCTTCTATTCATTCTTTCTGACGGACTTTATGTCTGTCATTCCTTCTATATTGCTTTCCTGTCTTCTATTCATTCTTTCGGACAGGCTTTATTTCTGTCATTCCTTCTATATTCCTTTCCTGCCTTCTATTCATTCTTTCTGACAGGCTTTATTTCTGTCATTCCTTCTATCTTCCTTTCCTGTCTTCTATTCATTCTTTCTGACAGGCTTTATTTCTGTCATTCCTTCTATCTTCCTTTCCTGTCTTCTATTCATCCTTTCTGACGGACTTTATTTCTGTCATTCCTTCTATCTTCCTTTCCTGCCTTCTATTCATTCTTTCTGACGGACTTTATGTCTGTCATTCCTTCTATATTGCTTTCCTGCCTTCTATTCATTCTTTCTGACGGACTTTATGTCTGTCATTCCTTCTATATTGCTTTCCTGTCTTCTATTCATTCTTTCTGACGGACTTTATGTCTGTCATTCCTTCTATATTGCTTTCCTGTCTTCTATTCATTCTTTCGGACAGGCTTTATTTCTGTCATTCCTTCTATATTCCTTTCCTGCCTTCTATTCATTCTTTCTGACAGGCTTTATTTCTGTCATTCCTTCTATCTTCCTTTCCTGTCTTCTATTCATTCTTTCTGACGGACTTTATTTCTGTCATTCCTTCTATCTTCCTTTCCTGCCTTCTATTCATTCTTTCTGATGGACTTTATTTCTGTCATTCCTTCTATCTTCCTTTCCTGCCTTCTATTCATTCTTTCTGATGGACTTTATTTCTGTCATTCCTTCTATCTTCCTTTCCTGTCTTCTATTCATTCTTTCTGATGGACTTTATTTCTGTCATTCCTTCTATCTTCCTTTCCTGTCTTCTATTCATTCTTTTTGATGGACTTTATTTCTGTCATTCCTTCTATCTTCCTTTCCTGTATTCTATTCATTCTTTCTGACAGGCTTTATTTCTGTCATTCCTTCTATCTTCCTTTCCTGTCTTCTATTCATTCTTTCTGACAGCCTTTATTTCTGTCATTCCTTCTATCTTCCTTTCCTGTCTTCTATTCATTCTTTCTGACAGGCTTTATTTCTGTCATTCCTTCTATCTTCCTTTCCTGTCTTCTATTCATTCTTTCTGACAGCCTTTATTTCTGTCATTCCTTCTATCTTCCTTTCCTGTCTTCTATTCATTCTTTCTGACAGCCTTTATTTCTGTCATTCCTTCTATCTTCCTTTCCTGTCTTCTATTCATTCTTTCTGACAGCCTTTATTTGTCATTCCTTCTATTCTTTCTGATGTTGTCTATTCTTCTATCTTTTTGACTTTGTGTAATTCCTTCTATTTTTTATCCTTCTTTCGTTTCAGACTCTGTTCTGTCATTCCTTCTATTCATTCCTACATTCCGTTCAATCCTTCTTTCTTGTCTTCTGTTCTTTCCTTCTGACTTTTTTTCAGACCTACGTTCTTTCTGACCTTTTTGACATAATTTCTTTTGTCTTTTTTTTTTTATATCATTCCACATTCTTTCTTTCATACCTTCTTTCTGGTGTTCATTCTTTTCTATATTTTTTTATGATTTCTTATTTGTTTCATTCATTAGATTTTTCATTCTTCAGAATCTTAAGCTTTTCAGGAGACATGTTTTTCCTGGGGCAGCCAGCCAGCGATACGGTCATGTGTGGAGTGTCATGCCATAAGGGCCCACATAAACCTGGAGATGGCCCTGCTCACAAGTAATAGTGGTCAGTTTACAAGTTGCACCGGAACTTTGCTCAAGTGACTACTTACATGTTATGCCAAAGCTCTGCCGTCACAAGTAATTCCTAGGACAGGGTATGGTTGTCAAGGGCGTAACTAAAGGGCCTAAAAAGTCAGGGAGCCCCATCATTGTTCTTCCTCTGACATGTTTATTAGATTTGTGCTCTTATTGCATCATGTACTGAAAATAGAAGCATTATTTGTCTCTGCTGTTTCAGTCTTTAGTTGTATCCAATTTAGGTAAAACAACGGAATAGGTTCCTGTCAATCCAATGTTCACATCTGGCCCAGTCACATTTAGTTACGCCACTGGTGGTAGGAAAGTTCCATGGGTCAAGCCATAGAGGGAAAGGACTGATATAGAGAAGCTGTGGGTTGGGGTACAGAATCGAGGGAGAGGCTGCAGCATGGAGAGGGCAAGGACTGGTATAGAGGGACTGGTTATCAGATTGTTGAGGCCCTCAGGTCAGTGCATGGTACAGAGGGGTTGCAGGTCAGTGCGTGGTACAGAGGAGCCATGGGTCAGTGTTGGGTAGAGTGGTTGCAGGATGGTGTCTGGTACATAGTCACAGGTGTGGTAGCATGTGGTAAAAAGGGTCCGCAGGTCAGGGTTGGGGTACAGAATCGAGGGAGGAGTTGCAGCATGTAGAGGGACCAGGACTGGTATAGAGGGACTGGGGATCAGACTGAGGGCCTCGGGTCAGTGCATGGTACAGAGGGGTTGCAGGTCAGTGCGTGGTACAGAGGAGCCATGGGTCAGTGTTGGGTAGAGTGGTTGCAGGCCAGTTACAGGTGTGGTAGCGTGGTAAAAAGGGGCCGCGGGTCAGGGTTGAGGTACAGAATCGAGGGAGGGGTTGCAGCTTGTAGAGGGCAAGGACTGGTATAGAGGGACTGGGGATCAGACTGTTGAGTGCCTCGGGTCAGTGCATGGTACAGAGAGGTTGCAGGTCAGTGCGTGGTACAGAGGAGTTGCAGGTCAGTGCGTGGTACAGAGGGGTTGCAGGTTAGTGCGTGGTACAGAGGGGTTGCAGGTCAGTGTGTGGTACAGAGGGGTTGCAGGTCAGTGCATGGTACAGAGGGGTTGCAGGTCAGTGCGTGGTACAGAGGGGTTGCAGGTCAGTGTGTGGTACAGAGGGGTTGCAGGTCAGTGTGTGGTACAGAGGGGTTGCAGGTTAGTGCGTGGTACAGAGGGGTTGCAGGTTAGTGCGTGGTACAGAGGGGTTGCAGGTTAGTGCGTGGTACAGAGAGGTTGCAGGTCAGTGCGTGGTACAGAGGAGTTGCAGGTCAGTGCGTGGTACAGAGGGGTTGCAGGTTAGTGCGTGGTACAGAGGGGTTGCAGGTTAGTGCGTGGTACAGAGGGGTTGCAGGTCAGTGTGTGGTACAGAGGGGTTGCAGGTCAGTGTGTGGTACAGAGGGGTTGCAGGTTAGTGCGTGGTACAGAGGGGTTGCAGGTTAGTGCGTGGTACAGAGGGGTTGCAGGTCAGTGCGTGGTACAGAGGGGTTGCAGGTTAGTGCGTGGCACAGAGGGGTTGCAGGTTAGTGCGTGGTACAGAGGGGTTGCAGGTCAGTGCGTGGTACAGAGGGGTTGCAGGTTAGTGCGTGGTACAGAGGGGTTGCAGGTTAGTGCGTGGTACAGAGGGGTTGCAGGTTAGTGCGTGGTACAGAGGGGTTGCAGGTTAGTGCGTGGTACAGAGGGGTTGCAGGTTAGTGCGTGGTACAGAGGGGTTGCAGGTTAGTGCGTGGTGCAGAGGGGTTGCAGGTTAGTGGTACAGAGAGGCCATGTGTCTGGTACAGAGGGGTTGCAGGTTAGTGCGTGGTACAGAGGGGTTGCAGGTTAGTGCGTGGTACAGAGGGGTTGCAGGTTAGTGCGTGGTACAGAGGGGTTGCAGGTCAGTGCGTGGTACAGAGGGGTTGCAGGTTAGTGGTACAGAGAGGCCATGTGTCTGGTACAGAGGGGTTGCAGGTCAGTGCGTGGTACAGAGGGGTTGCAGGTTAGTGCGTGGTGCAGAGGGGTTGCAGGTTAGTGGTACAGAGAGGCCATGTGTCTGGTACAGAGGGGTTGCAGGTTAGTGCGTGGTACAGAGGGGTTGCAGGTTAGTGCGTGGTACAGAGGGGTTGCAGGTTAGTGCGTGGTACAGAGGGGTTGCAGGTCAGTGCGTGGTACAGAGGGGTTGCAGGTCAGTGCGTGGTACAGAGGGGTTGCAGGTTAGTGGTACAGAGAGGCCATGTGTCTGGTACAGAGGGGTTGCAGGTCAGTGCGTGGTACAGAGGGGTTGCAGGTTAGTGCGTGGTACAGAGGGGTTGCAGGTTAGTGGTACAGAGAGGCCATGTGTCTGGTACAGAGGGGTTGCAGGTCAGTGCGTGGTACAGAGGGGTTGCAGGTCAGTGCGTGGTACAGAGGGGTTGCAGGTTAGTGGTACAGAGAGGCCATGTGTCTGGTACAGAGGGGTTGCAGGTTAGTGCGTGGTACAGAGGGGTTGCAGGTTAGTGCGTGGTACAGAGAGGTTGCAGGTCAGTGCGTGGTACAGAGGAGTTGCAGGTCAGTGCGTGGTACAGAGGGGTTGCAGGTTAGTGCGTGGTACAGAGGGGTTGCAGGTTAGTGCGTGGTACAGAGGGGTTGCAGGTCAGTGCGTGGTACAGAGGGGTTGCAGGTTAGTGGTACAGAGAGGCCATGTGTCTGGTACAGAGGGGTTGCAGGTCAGTGCGTGGTACAGAGGGGTTGCAGGTTAGTGCGTGGTACAGAGGGGTTGCAGGTTAGTGCGTGGTACAGAGGGGTTGCAGGTCAGTGCGTGGTACAGAGGGGTTGCAGGTTAGTGGTACAGAGAGGCCATGTGTCTGGTACAGAGGGGTTGCAGGTCAGTGCGTGGTACAGAGGGGTTGCAGGTTAGTGGTACAGAGAGGCCATGTGTCTGGTACAGAGGGGTTGCAGGTCAGTGCGTGGTACAGAGGGGTTGCAGGTCAGTGCATGGTACAGAGGGGTTGCAGGTCAGTGCGTGGTACAGAGAGGCCATGTGTCTGGTACATAGCCACAGGTGTGGTAGCTTGTCGTAAAAAGGGTCTGTGGGTCAGGGTTGGGGTTACAGACCATACACATGGTGAGAAGGTTTGACTGGCACAGTTGACAGCCCAATATTGAGGCCTCTTCTGGTAGGCCCACAGGAAATGGGTCTCTGGTGCCAGGGGGACTGTGTTTATGATAAGGGGTTTTGTGGTGCCAGTTTCAGGTGGGCTTATTTCTCAAAGGACAGCTGATAACAACAGAGTGAGCGGTCTTCCTCAGTCAATTCAGTGGTGGATCAGCTGGCCCATAAATAAAATGTGTTCTTTTCTCCTACAACCAGGTTTACTGGATTCATTTATTAGGAACTGTGTAAAGCAGAGGAGGGAAAAGATGGAAACATTTTGGAAGGAAACAGTTTGTAATAATGGAGCGGGAATGAATGGAAGTAGTGATCTTGGCTCCCCCACCCCCAGTCGTCCTCTTTCACCTCTGCCCTCGCTCTCCCTTTTCTGCCATAGTTTCTCCGGTCTCCCCTCCCTTCTCGGCAAGCTTCATTATTCATGGCTGTGTGCAGCTATGGAGATGTCAGGTTGCGTCATGTGCGGATCGCTGAAGGGCCGTCCACTGGACGTTGGACACTCGCCAGATGGCAAACCACGGCGAATTTATAAAGAACATTACAAAAGAGCTGGCAATCAAATGTGGTGATAAAAATCGCCCTTCTGAGTCACGTGTTAGTAGTACTGAAACTCCCAGTTTATACAGCTCTTATTATCGTAGTGCTGGGGACAAGCAATATATTGTAATCCGTACCTCTTTCTGCCTCTTATTATTATTCTGCTCCACTTTTTCCCGAACTGCAAAACGCTGTTAATACTGCGTTTCCAAGACCTCGGATCTGAGTGGTGTGCTGTTTATTTTTGGAGACCCCCCCCCACCACCATTCTATGAAATTCCATAGAAGTGAATGGAGAACATTTTCACGCAGGCATAACTTCCAGTCTTGCAGAATAAGCCCACAAACTCACCCCAAGCCAAATTATTTAACCCTGCCCACTTTAGGTCCACTTGAAGGTAAATTGAAAATGTGTTTTTTGGGTGGATACTGCATCTTGAAGACCTTGTCTATGACAGGTGTGCTATGTCTTTTTGAAGTCCATCGAATTTGAATGTGGCAGGGTGGGTATCGACCCCCACAGCCATAATGCGGAGGCTATAGAACCGGGGGTACATTGGAAACCGGACCAACAGCTTGGCACAGTTGGAAAAGAAAGTGGCCATTTTGGAGCTTCCTCTCCAGCATCTCAGCCATGCTGCTGCCTGGATTCAACTGACAATGCCCAGTAACAGGAAGCCCAGCAGCACTTCCTGTTTGCAGGTGGCCTGCAAATGCATGAGCCGCCATTTTGTTTCTAAAATTCACAACAGAAGGAGTTAGAAAAAGGTAAATGAATATTTATGTGCAGCAATCTAAATTTTCACTGGGAGGGATGCATATGTGCATGTTTGTTGTGTTGGTCTGTTTTAAGTCATTTTTGACAGTTGGTCCACTTTAAGGTTGTCACCTGACCGGTATTTCACTGGCAGAGCCAGTATTCTCCTACCAGTATTTTCACCACCACAGTGCGGGCTGCTTCAGTGCAGTTTAAAGCTGATCAGCTGACAGGGAGCCGCATCATCTGAAGTCTGATTTCCAGGCGGCAGCATGTGTGAGTGCTTGTGTGTGCATATACACCCCTGCCACGACCCTACCTAACGTCTTCACCCCTGTCCTGCATCCCCACTAAACCTCTTCACCCCTACCTAACCTCCCTCCCTAGCCACTGACCTAAACCCCCATCATCTCTCACCTATCCCCCCTCCCCAGCCACTGACCTGCATCCATCACCTATCCCCTCCTCTCTAACCATTTACCCACATCCTTTACCCCAGCCATTGACCACACCTTCCACTTATCCCCCCCCCCTTACCCAGCCACTGCAATATTGTGATTTAACACCCATGTTCTGTGTAATGATCCAACTGTGTGTGTACCATGCCCACTACAAGACCACGTCCTCTGTGCCCTTTAAATGTTGGGCACTATTTTTTGTTGCGAAAGTTAGTGACGCTAAGCTGGGTACCTGGGGGCTAGGAGCAGATGTGAGTATTAGAAGTAGCAGCCTCATGGGCTGTGCCGCTGGGTGCCCAGCTGTGTGAAACCCCCGAGATCGCTGAGCGCAACTCGCCTCTCCTCGGTCCTACGGCGCATGTGCGGATGCTTGTCCAATCGGCGCGCTTGGAGATGCTGATGTCACTCCGTCTAAGCCAGCGTCTATGGCCAGGGGCTCCAAGGGCGCTGGTGGCCACGTCCCCCACTTCCTTCTAACGGGGAGCGTGCCCGCGCCGGCCATTCACAAAAGCCTGGTGTGGACACGCGTCCTGCGCGGTTCCGGCTCACACGTGCACCGTTGGACCGCAAAGCAAGGTAAGTGTACGGGGCGACCTGGGGGGGTTTCACACAGCAGGGCGTCTTCATTTTGGATGCCACGGGGGAGGAAATCGACCAGCCCAGGAATCTTATAGATTCCTGGGCCGATCGGTGTGGGTTTTGGTCCATTTTAAAAGAAAGATGTAGCTGATGTTAACCAACTGCTAAGAGGAGGGGTCAAGGAAACTAAAACCATACCAGGAACAGTATAGGCCACAGGGTTGGCATGGTGGGGAAATTCCCAGGATGATTTTTAGCTCGCCATCCAATTTGCAATGCTCTGTCATATGTATTGTGTTGTAGTGTCTGGCTTTGTCAAATCAACATGTCACATTTATTTTGTTTCATTATGATGGTCAGTAGTTGAGCAGCTGGATTCTCTGAGTTTCTGTCCAGCTTAACACAAAAGGAGCAGCAGGGAGTCCAAGGGGACTCCAGTTTTGTCCCCAGGAGGGCAGTTTCTGTATTGACAAGTGTCCAGTTGAATGATGCCACCAAATAGGTATGAAAACTTACTTGTTTAATTGGGGAACCCATAACTATTACATAGGACTCTATTCAGCAAGCTGGGGAATATTCTCAGGATGTAGCACCCATTATGTGTTCCTCGAAGCCATTGGATAGATCTCATGTCCTTTTAAAGGCTGGAACATAGCTCCACATTGGCATCCTCTTTACAGGCACAGACATAAATGTTTAGACGACACCGATCACTTGCAATTTAACAATGGAATTACTCGTAACAATTTATTAATGGGGACAATGAACTAACCTTTCTCTACCTGCCTCAGATACAGCTTACATATTGGACCGTTTTTCTAAGATTTTCAAGCTGTATATAAAAGTGGATATTCTATTAAATAATTAAAGATCATACCCAAAAGCTCATCATAGAGCATACAATTATTTTATTTTAGCCAAATCCTAACTGTTCAGGAGAAACAATTGGGCTTAGTTGTGACCCGAGTAGCAATTGAAGCATTTGGGTCAACATTAATAAATGAGACACCTTCCAGATGCAGAAATGGGGACTGGGCATTTGGCTCAGTTCACCCTTTTGTCATGGAGTCAGGGGAGAGTGAGATTAGTGGGCTGTGAAAATAGCCATTATGATCCCTTCACTGGCCATCCAGCTTTGTACATGTCCTTGGCTCCCTAAGAAGGAGACTTGCTACAAGGCCTTCACTGGCCATCCAGCTTTTTACATGTCCTTGGCTCCGTAAGAAGAAGACTTGCTACAAGGCCTTCACTGGCCATCTGGCTTTGTACATGTCCCTGGCTCCCTAAGAAGAAGACTTGCTACAAGGCCTTCACTGGCCATCTGGCTTTGTACATGTCCCTGGCTCCCTAAGAAGAAGACTTGCTACAAGGCCTTCACTGGCTATCCAGCTTTGCACATGACCTTGGCT
Organism: Gastrophryne carolinensis; assembly: GCA_027917425.1. NCBI lineage: Eukaryota > Metazoa > Chordata > Amphibia > Anura > Microhylidae > Gastrophryne > Gastrophryne carolinensis. Next base: position 497,054,143 of record CM051235.1, read on the forward strand.
CCCTAAGAAGAAGACTTGCTACAAGGCCTTCACTGGCTATCCAGCTTTGTACATGTCCCTGGCTGCTTAAGAAGGAGACTTGCTACCAGCCATTCACTGGCTATCCAGCTTTTTACATGTCCTTGGCTGTCTAAGAAGGAGACTTGCTACCAGCCATTCACTGGCTATCCAGCTTTTTACATGTCCTTGGCTGTCTAAGAAGGAGACTTGCTACCAGCCATTCACTGGCTATCCAGCTTTTTACATGTCCTTGGCTGTCTAAGAAGGAGACTTGCTACCAGCCATTCACTGGCTATCCCGCTTTTTATATGTCCTTGGCTATCTAAGAAGGAGACTTGAAGTCCCACTTGGTAGCTTCACCATGGACAGATTATTGGAAGATCCATTATGGCACCTCCATCATATGTGGATTACCAGAACGTTGTCTTTGGCACCTTCAGTTTGGCATTACCAAGAGAACCAACTTGGTACTTTCACCATGGGTGGATTACCAAGGGACCCACATGGGCATCTTTCCGATAGATGAATACCAGGAGACCCCACTTTGTCACCTTCACCATGGAAGTGTTGGCTTTGCATACAAGGTGTCCCTTGTTGCCTTTAGGCTTCCCAGTTGTATGGACATCCTCTCTTGAACTGGATTCCCACCCAGTGACCACTGAATGTCTGTGAATAATTGATAAGGTAACCAACCTCATCGGAGGCAGCGGCCTAGCCGGGATTAAGTTCCACAGTCAGTAGATATTTCATGCATTTCATCTTGGAGATGTGGAGAAGACAGATTATTTTTGAAAGCGAAATCTTTTTGGGAAAAAGTTATATGCCGTCACTATCCAGTCCATAAGAACCACAATGAACCACCAGGACATGCATGAAAACTGGCATTGACAGAAATATACAAAATATACTGAAGCACCGAGCGCACTGATTGGACGAGCGGTTGCACATGCGCTGTAGGACCGGGAAGAGGTGAGTTGGCTTAGGCGATCCAGCGGGTTTCATGCAGCGGGGCATCTCAGGCTGCCCCAGGGGAAAGGACCAAAACCCAAGATAGTCAAAATTCTGGGTTTTGGTCCACTTTAAAGCAGACCAACCCCCCCCCCCAAAAAAAAAAAATAAAAAAAACAATCTGCTTTGCTCCCCCACCCCAGGTACATTACCGTTTTGGATGTTTTCTGTCCCCAGTGCTGCTTGGTATTCCTGTTATAGTGATTTTATTTTTTGGCTTTCCTAGCTATACCATTGTTCTAAACTAGCTGTTTAAGCCCTCTCCTTGCAAACTCATGCTGGGTGCAATTGTTGCATAGTGAAAATAATGCTAGAAGGAAAGACAAAAAAAATGATTTTCCTTTAAAGGAAAACTTTTTTTTAAGTTTTTGGTGTTCTGCCTTATTGTTTTCCTCTTCTGGGATGTAAAATAAGCATTTATGTTAGGGTTGCCAACATACCTTTGATTTACTTATCTGCATGCTGTTTACAATTTTCCTATATTCCTTTGTGTCTGTGATCCTAAGATGGGAGTGGTTTTGTCTGGCCTTGAGTAAAAACTACTTACTACATATCCCAGAAGGCTTCCCCTGTAACAGGTGACATTTTTAGCAGCTTTGTAACATGTAAGTCACGCAGGCTTCCAAACTGAGAACACTGCCTGTAACCCTTAAGCTACTGGAACGCAGGGTTGTGATCCTCCCTATCTGAATAAGTTGAATTACAGAAGAAGGGGTTAAATCTGTTGCCTCTCCCTTAGTCAATCATATGATTAGCAAGGTGGAGTAAGGAAGGTTGTGACCTGTACACCAGTTGATGTACAAGCTAAGGTAAACTCATTGTTGCTAGTGAAGTAGAAAATAAAAACAATAATAGTTAAAGTGGACCAACACCCAGGATTTTGACTATCCTGGGTTTTGGTCCACTTCGGCGGGGCACCCCGATTGGGGGTGCCCCGCTGTGTGAAACCCCCCAGAAAGCCCCAAAATCTTACCTGTCCCCGCTCCCACGTGACTGGACGGTCCAATCCCCGCCAACGTCCAGGCGGGGATCAGGAACGTCCAAGCGGCTGCCGCCGCCGCCGCCTCCCTCGCGTCACTTTCGGCGCGCGCGCGCCCCCGCCGGCCAATCGCAGACGGCCGGCGCGGGCGCGAGCACGCCTACAGGGGCGCGAGGGAGGCGGCGGCGGCCGGCCGCCGCCGAAGATCAGGTAAGAGATTTGGGGTGTCTGGGGGGGTTTCACCCCGCGGGACATCCCGATCTCGGATGTCCCGCGGGGTGGGAGGTGATCGGCCCGGGAATCTTATAGATTTCCGGGCCGATCACCTCTCGGTGTTGGTCCACTTTAAGCTTAGCACATTGATTACATAATTTTGGCACACAATAATGGAAATTCTTTACAAATTCATTTCCAGGACACTAAGGAGAGTTTATACATGTTGGGCAGTCTACATCTCTTCAGCTGTCTAAGATACAGAATATGTTTTCTTCTCCCATTTAAGATATTTAGAAATTTGTGGAAGAGATCTATCTTGAATGCACAGTGACTGGTGACTGATGCATCTTCTGATTTGAAATGTTTTAGATTCTAATTGAGCTTAAACCGGACCTTCAGCGTGATTTAATGAAAAGCCCAAACTCTTAAAAAACGGTTCCCCAGCATCTAAAATTAATATATTTTACGTTTTTAGTCACTAACTTATTATTCTTTCCCCCACTGGGCTGCAATTCTGTTCAGGAATTTAGGATACGGGCGCCGCCATCTTGACTCAGAAGCATCACACTTACTGAGGAGAGGAGAGTGGAATAAAGTACAGGGGGGCAGGTTATAGCTGTGCTTTGCTCAGACAGAGCAGAGCTGGGGTCAGGTAAAGGTCAGCAGTCCCAGAATGCAGAGCAGCACAGTCAGGAGGCACTTCCTGTTTGCAGGCTGCCTGATAAGATGGCGGCTTCCATACGCCGCCATCTTGGATGTTTAAAGGCTCATAACATGCAGTAGATGCAGGTAGGATGATTTTTATTGTGGGCAATCTGTATGTACAGGATGTGGGAAACATATAAGATAGACTCTTATTCAGAGTGAAGGTCCGCTTTAAGAATAAGGCTTTATAATATAATTAATTGGCTTATTCCTAATTATATATCTGGGAAGATTACTTCTTTAATTATTAATTTGTGAGGAGGAAGGAGATGTGTCTTTGGTGGTGGGTGTCTCATGCAGTTGGGCGGTTGCCCTTTGTTAGGACCAAACTTTAAATGTATAAAGTCGCAATCCCTTATAGCGTTATTCAGACCTCTGCAATGTGTGTGTCTCCTGATAAATATAAGCCTAACCATAACACGTGAACCTACAGTGTTTTGGTGACAGGTCCCTGTTTTATGTCCCCAGGGCAGCTTACAGCGATATACCAGCCTACCTCATTCCAGCCCTGGGAGAGGAACCTATGGTTGTGGCAATTTCACTTTCCCCTCCAGGGAACCTCAGTTTCTACAGAAAGAGGGAAGGGACTAGACAGGCCAGTTCAGTCCAATGACTCAACTTCTATTTCCACCTTCTCCCTGTTCATTACTAAGCACTTCTGAATGCTGCTTTTATCTCTATGTCACAGCAAGTGTGCAAACCAGAAACAGACAGAGTCCAAGTTTGCCTCGCTCTCCATACAAGTTGACTAAAGTTAATATATCTTGACCCTAATTTTATTTCTTGGACTTCATGTATGATAACCCAACAATAGGTTGACTCCCCAAGTCAATGTGCCACCAACCTTCAATACCTGTTGATATATTGTGACTTCTATAACTCCTTCTAAAACTTTGACTTCTATACATGATGATCCTAAAAGTAAGCATACAGGCACCCTACAAGTTTCCATATACGTGCAGTTTATTCCAGAACTTGGACCTCCATAAATGTTGACCCATATCAACATGATTCATTCTAGAACCTGGGCAACTTACACGTTGACCACACAAGTCCATAAATCTTGATCTCTATACATATTGCTAAAAATAGTAAGCTTACGCTCACCCTAACAGTCAACATGTCAGCAGCCTGTCATAGAGATTAAATTGATATTTAGTCAAATTTGGATTGTACCACATCGTCCCATAAATCATGCTCTAGAGCAGACGAGGAAGAATTTGAGATTATTATGGATATTGGAAAACATACTTAAACTCCAGGATTAGAACTTGCTTATGTTTCCAATCTAATACCTAGAGAAGAACACAAAGCATAATGTGGATTTGATATCATCATAATGTGTGTGCTTTGTATTTCTGCTTGATTAATCTTCGTCATGTATCATGTAGCCCTGTGCTAGGTAATAATGTCCCTTGAGACAGCTACCAATATAAACCTTCCTCTGTGGCTGCATGGCCCCCCTCCCGATCCTCCCTTCATTGTAAGGAACAATGGCCCTTCTGAGGTGTCCAGTAACACTGTAAGCATATTACGGACAGACCTTATAAAAGATACAATTGGTTCCCATCTTTGATCTGGAGAGCTGCCGATCCAGCTGCAGTGAAAGTCTTGCTAAAAGGTGACCAGAAGATTCAGGAGAATTCTGCAAAAATCTATGTGTATTACCAAGACAAAAAATGGAGTTTATGCATCAATGACATCTATTTTTCATTAGGTAAACTTCTAATTGTGTCATGGAGAACAAAGTGAGAGCTATTCTTAACTGCTCGTAGTTGGCAAAGAAACAAAGGATTTGTTTCTGTCCATTTGGACTACAGTAAATTGTAATCGCTCCAGAGTGCTGATTGATATACTTGCCTCCCTCCATCACCACCGATGCTCCTTTTACATTGCTAATGGTTGGCAACTAGTACTCACTTTAGAGGCCTATTACAACATTTTATATAGTGCATTGACAACAAAACCATCTTCCAACAGTCAACCTATTTTAGTATAACTGCACTTGTGTGCATGTAAAGTACAGTAGGTGCATCCTGGGTGTGTGTGAATAAGCACACAAAAGGCTTGATTCAGAGAGACAAAAAAAAGTGCCGATCTGTTTTTTTTTTTTTTGGGGGGGGAAATGTTTCTGCTCTCGTATGAGTGTACGAGCGATTCTATGCATGCATTGCAATCCTTCTTTAAAGTTTCCGTCCGTTCGTACGGCAGATTACGAATACGAGAATGTCATTTTCCATCTTGACTTTTCCGTTTCATTTTCACATGTTACAACGCAGGCTTTCGTTTTTGCCCTTTTCCCATCGTATCCTCCCACGAATCCTTTACGTTTCCAGTTAGTTTATGTTTCCCTGTTAAAAAACGTAAATTAAAATATTGGTATAACCTTGTTGGGGTCATACTGCAGTGCCCCCCCCCCCCGTATGGTCCAAACACCTACCGGTAAATCTGGACTTCAAAAGCCAGAGGGCCCTCACCACCACGGCCCGGGTTTTGCATAGTGCCCGATTAGAGAACCCCTGACCCGCATTCTGCAGGCAAAGAACGGGCATCAGGAGCAAGGGCGAGTGGCACATCTTGCGGTTCCTGCAACCAAATATAAAATAATTACACAAAGCAAAGGTAACCAACTAAAACAATAACTCCTACAACAAATTAAGATTCAAGTTCAACAATCCAAATATAATTCACAAAGGACATAAGTCTAAAATAATATAGTAATTATATGGATGTGTGGAAAAATAAATGTTTACATATTAAGGACTAATTTAGGTCAGCATTAAAATCCTTCTATAAGGCATACATGAAATGTATTGATTCAGGTATGCATTGCTATACAATATATGGCCTCGGCCATGCTGATACATGCAATGCCTTGGAACTAAAGGCGCGCAGACTCCTCCACATAGCCGCAAAACATGTTTAACAATAGCAATCCGAGCCCTCAAAGGTCCTGTAAGTGGATCGGAAATGAAACGGATTTATAGGGTGGTGGTCCATCGGAAATCGGCTCTCTGAATCAGACGGAAACCCATCCCAATAACGGAAGTTATCTGAACGAACGAAAAATTTCAGATTTGGATTGGAAAAAGTTCAGAACTTCCACAAAACTTCCGATTTCCTTTGGATCATCGAAAGAGCATATATGTATTAGTTCGAACGTTCGTGCGAGTAGAAAATGGACGAAAAAAAGCAAAAAAAAAGACTAACACCCACCCAAACTTTCACAGACAGCTATGGAAGTCCGGACGAATGTGTCTTTGAATCGAGCCTAAAGTCCCCCTTTACGCCTAGCCACCTGTTTGTCAATAATGAGCAAGCCAAGTGCATATTTAGACTTCTAAGCACCCCATGACACCAGTATTCCAACCTTTATGACCGAAGGGCCTATGGGAGCAGATCTTTGCTTGTGTAAGTCTCTTTAAGATTCAAAGTTTCAATTCGTTTTTGATATGCCAGGGAGATTTAGAGCCATTGTAATGTTCTTTTTGCTGTGACCTTGCCAGGACGATCTAGCGCCATTCCTATTCAATCACCAGGGACACAATCTAAATCCATGGGTGCCGCAGGGCTGAAAATGGTGACCGGTACCAAATGGTGACATCCTTGGGTTGACTTTTATATAAACGTCTTGTTTGGTCTCTATACAGGAGGTGAGACATTTCTATAATGGGGTCACAAAAAAAATGATGGTGGCTTTTCTACACGTTGAAAAAAAAAAAATGTGATCGCTGTTGAAATGTGATCTCCATGGCATAATTCTGTACAGCTCATGTTGCTGCTGCTTCAGTTATCTTTTGTACACAGATGCTGCATAACACCATAGAGCCGTACCGTAAAGCAACTTTTTCCTCTGAGATGCGGCATGTCACCATAGAGTTGAGTTGTAAAGTAAACTAGTCCTTGTTTAAAGACCATCTAAAATCATGTCACTGGGTACAATACAGAAATATAACTGCTATGCTCCAAAGAGCATAACAGAGCATAACATTCCTTTATGCTCTGTACACAAGGCTTTACTTGGGGCAAATACTACATAGAAGTTTTGCCGCACCTTAAAGTGGTCCTTCACTCTGAATTAGAGTCTATCTTATATGTTTCCCACACCCTGTACATACAGATTGCTCACATTAAAAATCATCCTACCTGCATCTACTGCATGTTATGAGCCTTTAAACATCCAAGATGGCGGCTCATGGAACATCAGGCAGCATGCAAACAGGAAGTACCTTCTGGCTGTGCTGCTCTGCATTCTGGGATTGCTGACCTTTTCCTGACCCCAGCTCTGCTCTGTCTGAGCAAAGCACAACTATAACCCGCCCCCTGTACTTTATACCACTCTCCTCTCCACAGTAAGTGTGATGCTTCTGAATCAAGATGGTGACGCCCGTATCCTAAAGTCCTGAACAGAGTTGCAGCCCAGTGGGGGAAAGAATAATAAGTAAGTGACTAAAAACTTAAAATATATTAATTTTAGATGCTGGGGAATAGTTTTATAAGAGTTTGGGCTTTTCAATAAATCATGGTGAAAGTGCGGTTTAACATGTGACCATATATTCCAAAAACTAAACTGTATTTCTGATGCTAGTGCCACTTTAAAGTGGACCAACACCCAGGATTTTGACTATCCTGGGTCTTGGTCCACTTCGATGGGGCACCCCCGATCGGGGTGCCCCGCTGTGTGAAACCCCCCCCAACCCCCCGAAAAACTCACCTCTCCGCGCTCCCAGCGCCAACGTACAAGCTCTATTCCAGGACGTCTAAGCGGCTGCCGCCGCCGCCGCCTCCCGCGCGTCCCTTTTGACGCGCGCGCGCCCGCGCCGGCCATTCGCAGACGGCCGGCGCGGGCGCGCGCACGCCTGCAGGGGCGCGAGGAGATCAGGTAGGGTTTTTCGGGGGTTTTGGGGGGGTTACACCCCGCGGGACATCCCGATCTCGGATGTCCCGCGGGGTGGGGGGTGATCGGCCCGGGAATCTTATAGATTCCCGGGCCGATCACCCGTGGGTGTTGGTCCACTTTAAAGAAGACCTATACTTACCTGAACCCTTTGGTTAGGTCCAGCGCTGACTCTCCATGAGACAGATTCTGTATTTCCACTAGGCAGGGTTCTCTTCTCATAGTCCTTGCTGACATAGTACTCATCGACAAGCAATAGTAATAGTAATAATCTCGCCACACAGTGCCTGCCATTGACTGCAGGTGAAAGATCAAGGCTAGTGAGGGGTGTCCTGGGGGTGGGGAACTACCTGAGTTAATCTACAGATTTGTTGGCGCTGGACCTAACCACAAGGTTCAGGTAAATACAGGTCTTTATTTATGTAACCTTTATTCAGTGTGTGGCTCTGCCAATTTCTCAGCTAATGTGAGCACCCTATAGCACCTGCTTATCAAATTTCCAAATCACGAATCTATAAGATTCCCGGGCCGATCACCTCCCTCACCGCGGGACATCCGAGATCGGGATGTCCCGCGGTGTGAAACCCCCCAAAAAACCCAAAAAGACCTTACCTGATCCGCCGCGCTGGCTTGGACGTTCCTGTGACCCGCTTGGACGTCGGCGGAGATTGGACGGCACGGTCACGTGGGAGCGGGGAGAGGTGAGTTTTGGGGGGTTTCTGGGGGGTTTCAGGGAGCGGGACACCCTCGATCGGGGTGCCCCACCGAAGTGGCTCAAAACCCAGGATAGTCAAAATCCTGGGTGTTGGAACTATTGTGTCAAAAAAAAAAAATCAGTAAAAATCACATTTCAGTAACATGTCACCCATGTTTTCCGCACTTTCTGATCTGTTGTTTTAGCCCCCAACTCAACTCCAGGCCGCTCCAGGAGGGGAGGGAGGGAGCGAAGGCTGAGAAACAATGTACTAAAGGGCCTTAGTCTCCACCATCAGGATTCTTTCTAGCAGAAACAAATGGTTTGTCACTGGAATGAGCTACCGAGGGGCACACCGTAGATGTACCTGTTGTTCTGGTACTTCTGCATTTTTTTCTGCATGTGTTTTGTGTTACCCCACAGTTTCCTTTTCCTGTTAGAGATCAATTCAGTGAAAGTGTTCTTCCTACAGGGTAAGTGGTTTATTGACCCTTTTAGCTTAACCCTTGTTGCCCTTTGGACTCTTCCCATGTCTCAAGCTGTGACTTCATGGTGGTTTGATTTACAGACCTTTTGTTGGTTGTGTGTATGGAAAGCAGGAGGTTTGGGAGCCATGCTTTGCATACACTCAGGGGATGTTTTCCTATAATGTTACACTGCAGTTTGCATTTCCCTGTCAGGCGACCAACAAACTTCTACCTTAGTGGCCTCAGTAATAACCTAGTCTAGAAGATATCCATAGGTCTTTATATAGTATCATGGGTTTGGTCACCTGACCCAGCAGCTTTCTTTGGCCCAAATGTATGATATTGAAAAATTTCTTCTATAACACAGTTGCAAACAAATAGAAAATTAATATAAAACAGATAAGCTTAGCACATTGAAGACATCATTTTGCCACACAATAATGGAAACTTTTAAAAACGTCATTCAAAAGTGCAATTACCCTTTAAGGGTAGGATTTGAGGATATGTCTCATACAAAAGGAGTTTTGAAATGGGTTTGGCAAATCTTATGCTGGTGTCTGAAGTCTAGGGACAGCAGATACTCCTACAGTAAAGTGTATTGTACTGCAGCACGGTCAGCATGTGTTTATTTGTCCTGCAGTTGTAACTCGTGAAGGGTGGAGCACTATTCACTCTGCAGTATAGAAGTGTTTTTGTTAAGGTGTGTCCTGAAAATGTGAAATACTTTGTGCTAAGAATCAAGCTGTACATGAATAATGTGCTGGTATTTTGTGGTGTGAAGAAAAGTGAGATTAAATGATGACATAATTGTGGGGATCATCATATATAATGTTCTGGAATAGTAAGGGGTCAGGTAGTAAAGTGGTGCTTTAGGAAAATGACCCAGGAATATTGCAGCTTTATGTTAGAACTTTTTGGGAATGTTCTGGGAAACTGTTGGTCCTCTATTACAGTGATTCTCAACCCTGTCCTCAAGTACCCCCAACAAGTCATGTTTTGTGGATATCAACACAGGCAGCTCTGTAGTACTGCTGAAGTGCAAATAAGTTTGTGTGTGTGGAGATCCACAAAATAGAGAAACACTGCGCTAGTAAACTGTACTATTGAGAACGTAATTGTCATAGGAAAGTGGCGGTTCTGCTAGAATGCGTTGAAAACTGTTGGTTCCTTAATAGGATGAAGAGAGAAAGTGGTGGTCCTCTATTGCATGGTTTCTCAACCTGCGGTACACATGTAGGGGTGCATAAACCGGAAAGGTCTCATTGGTCTTGGTTTATTATTTCAACGGTTTAACATTTTTCCGTAATGCTATAAAAGTGCTATGAGGCCTGTGTCTTATTTATTTTGGTACTATTTATAATTAATGACCCCCCTTATTTGAGACTTCTAGTCACTAGGGGGTACTTGGCGTAAAAAGTTTGAGAACCACTGCTCTAGTAGATTGTCTTGGGAAAGTGGTGGTCCTCATGTAAATGTCCTAGGATAGTGGCAGTCCTCTGGTATTAGGTCCTGGGAAATTAGTGGATTCCTGAATGATTGGCCTGGGAAAGTGATGGTCCATTCTTAAATGTTTCATAATAGCAGAGTACTCTGGTTCACCTCTGGTAAATACTAATATGTACCGTCAATGTTTTGGTCCTTGGGTGGAATGGGCTGGGTCAGGGCCGCCCATCTGGAATTTTCAGGCCCCATACACTAGAAGTGTCCGGGCCCCCCTTATAACCAATGTGTGATGGCTTGGCCCTAGCTTAAACTGAGCCTGTGCCCCCAAGGCAACCAGGCTTACCTCAAAATCCAGACCATATAGGAAACAAAAACTTTAGGGACCCAGCCATCACTTTAAAGCGGATGGAAACCTATTTTTTCCCCGGCCCAACGGAGATGCTTGTACCTCGGCGGGGTCTTCGATTCAGGCAGTATGGGTTTCGATTTACTTTAAATGTTATCAGGGGCCCAGAGAGACTAGGCCTGTCTATAACCTATATGTGATGGTTGGAGCTTTATGGTCCATTTAGACAGAGAAATTGCTAAAGCAACCGCAATTTAGCCATAATAGCTCAGTGGAAATGGCCGCTGCCATCAAGAATTTATTAGTTGAACCGCAGTCATATCTTTTCGGCTGAGCAAAAATTTCTCATTTATCGCTTGCTGTTTGGAGTGTGTAAACAAAAGTCGCTCTTCGACACGAGCGACTGCTTTAGTGGCTGATTGGCCAGCAAATCTTCAGCGTCTGAACACAGCCACCTAATCACAGAAGAATTGTATGGCTGGTCGCTTGCTTAACGAACAGTTAATTTATCTGCTTGTATAAACCCAGCATACATTTAAACTAAGGCAGCCAGCCTTACCTTTATTATTCAGACCATAACATAATGTGTGATAGCTTGGCCCCTAGTTTGGATTGGGCCCCAAGGCAAAGCAGCCTGATTAAGGGGGAGCAGGCACCCTCACTTATCCATGCCAGCAGCAGTAGTGTGGCAGACTGCGGGTCTCATGTCAGGGTGGCCGGCGTCATCACCTGGCAAGCCTGGACAGCTGCCGAGGGCCTCCACTCAGCAGGGGGGCCCACTTACAGCTGGCACAAAACTGTAAAAAAAAAATACCCCACAACTCCACCGCAAAGGGGCCCACTGAGACCATGCTGCCCGAGGGCTTACATAAACCTGGAGCCAATCCTGAGGGTGGCTGTTAGGGCCCCTGTTCACAGCTAGGCCTCTTGGCTCCCATACTGGAGTCTTGGCTCTCCTGCCCTAATGGCTGCCCTGGCCTGGGATACTTCTGTCCCATAGGTAACTGTGTTGGGATGTCACAAGTACTCCAGTACAATGTTCCAGGGTACTGGAGGTTCTTTGTTATAGTTTGCTGGGATAGTGCGTGTTTACAGATAAATAGATGATTCCAGTATACTTAAAGGAAACCTGTGTCACAGCAAAGATACTCAGTGTACCAACCTCTGCCATAGTTGTGCCAATCAGCTGCTACTTACTTCCTAGCCAATTGGAGCCCAACTTCTTAAACCGGCAATGGGGCTTTTTTAGGACAAGACACTACTTGAGGGAGGCAGGTATTATTGCTCATTTGGACAAGCAATATTTTGCCACATACCTATGTTAAAATTAAGGTGAGGCAGTAGTAAATAGATACTTATGGTCCACATTGCCACACACTAGAAAATGTTGGAGAGGATGGTCCGGGCTGAAGCACAGTGTCCCCTCCCATGAGGTGGTGCTGATTGGGTATAAACTTGCATAATCAACCCAAGTGTGTCTCTAGTTTATCCATCTTCAGGTGAGTATTTAGGGATGTCAGTAGCCTTGTAAACATCTAGAAGCATGAGAGGTCTTGGTGGTTTGCCTGTCACTGCGTAATGAATGTTTGTGCACAGCCCATAGGGAGTTACAGATTAACCTTAAATGATTTTTGCTCTGGCCGACGTAGCAGTAAGTTGCTGCTTTTGCATGACACAAATATTCCCTTACCCAAGCCCAGGTGGGTCAACTAAAAATGCTAAATCGGACCAGCACAACATAAGGTGTTAAAGTGGACCAAAACCAACGGCGATCGGCCCGGGAATCTATTAAGGGGGCAAGGACCAAAACCCGGGATAGTCAAAATCCTGGGTTTTGGCCCTCTTTAAAGAATGTTCTCCCCAGAGTGGAGCTTCACCTGAAAGCACTGATTACCTCAGAGAGTGTAGGAGAATCCTAATCTGCCATCCATCAGAAGTATTAAGCTGTATGCTAAGTGAGAAACTTGTGGTTTTTGTCCCCACATCAAAACAGATATATTTGTATCCATTACGGTATTTACTAAAAATTCTTGTCTTGCACAGAGTAGGTTGGCAGGGTTTTTTTTAAATGATTTATGACTTACCTTATCTCAGGGGTGGATGGGTCAGGAAGCAGCAGGTTGTTTTGATGGTGGGGGAGGGGAAGCATGGCTGCATTTTCAGAGCTTTGCACAGTCAGGGCAGTGAGTGAAGACAATGGCTGGGAATGATGCTTTGCTGCTCTACATTCTCCTTATTGGACCCCTGAGCTGGGGTGGAGGCTACGCTCTGACATGTTCATTCAGCTTTCCATGGCTTTTATAGAGGTGAGTAATCTATAAATGAAGATTATAGAGTAATGGATGTGGGTGCAGAACCATGCATGCTGTATGTATAGTCATTGTTTCCAGAGTTTATGTGGCCAATACACCTTACAATCTGGTTGTATAATCTTTGACTGACATCCTGCTTTACCAGGATCAAATCTTATTCACATACCTGGTCCAGGTTTAGTGATCAAGCTGGCCATCTATTGGGGGTCATGCTAATTTTTTAGTTGAGCTTAACTTTAGGTGTGTATTGCAACCTGCAACTAATTTACGTAACACACAAAATAGTACAAAATAGTATAAAAATATTGCCTGCACCTGTGGTTTTCGTACATATTTTTCCCACACATAGCCCTTAGGGTGCTGTTTTTTCCAGGGCAAAAAAGGGCACTAAGATGCACATTTTAATTCATACCCAAAGTATATAGCTTTGTAAAGTAAAAATAGCATGAAAGATAATAATTATCAGGTGTTGCAAAAGTTAACGTTTCTCAAAAGCTGCATAATGTGGTTCTAGAGTCTAAAAGACTCCTGGGCCAGATGCTAGCCTGCTCTCGGGATGCCCTGCTGTTTGAAAACTCCCAGGGTCACCGGTAAACCCACCTTTACCAACAGATTCCACGGCACTGTCTGCAGCTGTGCCTTGCTCCCATACAGATAGGTTGGGGGTGGGAGCAGGTCGGGGTACCCAAAGGGGGTCTGTGTCACTATTATCGGTCTAGTGCAACTGTCCCCTCTTGGATGGTTCTGGAAAAAGTGATTCTCTCTAATGGTTAGGGTTTGCTGTGTCCGTTTGAACCTCTTTCAAGCATTCCTATCATGTTCTCTCTCTGCAGCGCTTCTGCTGCCATAGTTACTCCTTGTGCATGTGTCCCATAGGTACATTGGTATTTTCTTTGCCACATGATTAGTAATATGTTTTTTGCCCTACTGACATACTGCTCCACTGGCATTAAGAAGGAGTATCCGCCTTCCTCTAGTCTAAAAGGCTCCAGGGAGGCTAACTTCCTCATCCTTGGGGCATCCCAAATTGGAATGCACCGCTGTGTGAAACCCCACGACGATCACATGGGGTCACCATCTATGCAAGGCATGTAGCAGCACCAGGCATCTCCCGAGGATGCAATCTCCATTCATGCTTACTACGCAGCTCTGTCATCAGATTGGCTAGTAAGGAATACACTAAACACAAGCCACAGATTGGCCAGAGGCCTGCGCAATTGGTCTTCTTTAGTTATCCAGCTTGCTTTCTCAATTCAGTTTAGTTTGGTGGCAGGGTGGGTCTGGGTCCACAGGTATTCTGAACGACGCTAACCTACCCCCAGTTACTAGGAGTCAGTTAGGGATATACGGGTCAATTCAGCACCATGAGAGAAAGCATTCATTGTTTTTTTGTTTTTTTTTTGCATGGAAGGGGACTTTTTTTAAGGTGCTGAATTGACCCTTCTATCTGACATCTGGACACAGGAGACAGCGGCAATTTAAAGCCCAGAATCAGGATGGAAAGGCGGTGGTCCACTTTAAATACAGCATAGGCAAGCCCTAGCGTGGCCATTCTTTTGTATTTGGCATCTAGGCGGTTAACTGCTGCAAGCCTGACCTGAGCAGCTTCACACAAATGAACAGCTTGTGGTTTGGTTGTGGCTTGGCACATGCAGGCGTCCATCAATAAGTACTTTGTAGGTTACACACCCGTGCACATGTTACGCGTTGGTCTCCGTCACAACAATCATAACTTCTGTTATGGCATGATCCTCCACTAGCTTTATGATCAGACCCCGCCACCCCCTAGTAACTGTGGTCTCCACAGCTAAGGGCTTGTTAGGGAACTATTTCTCTCTCTCCCCAACTATTTTTGGTTAGTTACTACCCCCACCATCCTTTCCTTCTCTCTATTTTTTTCCTCTTTCCCTCTCCTCTGTTTGCTTTTTTTTCTCTTTTCTCCCTATCTTTCTCTTTCCCCCTTTATTTTTCTCCCCCCTTCTTTCCTTCTTCTTCTCCCTATCTTTCTCTTTCTCCCCTTTTATCTTTCTTTCCTTTTTTCTTTCTTTCCTTTCTTTTTCTTTCAACTTTTACTTTCTCCCTTACTTTTTAGTATTTCTTAATTCATTCTTTTTCATCTTTCTATCTTTTTTCTATTTTTTTTCTATTTTGTTGTTTTTTTGCAATCTCCCCTCCCTTTTTTCAAATCTGATCTTTCATTTTCTCACCTTTCAACAATTTTTCAATACCTGTAACGCATTCACTCCACCCCCCTCTATATTCTTCTGCTTCACCTGTCTCTTTCTTGCTCTTTTTATCTCCCCTTTATCCCCCCCCCCCAAAATCAATCTTCCTTCTATCTCCCTCTTTTTTAAAATCAACCTCTTCTCTTTCTTTTTTCTTAACATTATCTCCAACTTCCTCTACTTTCTGTTTATCTCTGTCTGAGTTTGTGTATTTGGGGGAGGGGAGTCCATCCTTAAATGGCCCTGATTGGCTTAATGATCATGGGCCTCATGGTAATACAAATGTTGCATTTGCCTTTGTACCCGGAAGGGGGTAGGAGAGACATATATATATATATATATATATATATATATATATATATATATATATAATTTTTTATAGTAGAAAAGTTGTCTTGTTTTACTTTTTCACTTCTCACCATTTATATCCGCGGAGCTCCTGGTAGAGTGATTTGTGTGTGTTTGTGTTGTTAGGTGACCATTGTAACCATGTCATTTATCAGTGCTGGAGGTTGTAAGGAAAGGCCCAGCCTGTTTGCCCAGGTCCTGATCATAGGTCAGATAGCTTGCTGTGGAATGCATCCATAAAAGTGCCATGTTATATATTCTTTGGAACACGTTTTGTTCTCATGAATTTTTTCTTTGATACAAAAAAAGTTTCTCATGATTTTTATTTCCTCAATGCATTTCGGCACCATGTTTAGCTGTGCAATTTGTTTTTACATTTGCACAGCTAAATATGGTGCTGAATTGCTCCGAGGGAATAAATCATGAGCAAAAAAAAAAATATCACAGTGCTGAATCAGTAGACCGAGCCATGCAAATCATCTTTTTGCCTCTTAAGCACACAGAAAAGCCAGTATATCTCTTAATATTTACACAGCCGTCACCTAATACTTGTGGACTTGTGTTTTGAATTCCTTTTTTTAACTTGTGTTTCTAACTAGTGGCTCTCGTTAGCACAAGGCTGGAATTAATGGCTGTATGGGGGGTACATCTTGGGATCACCGTAACAGTGGTGACAAGCTGCCTAGAGAGAGACCCATGTGAGTCTTATTTCTTGAACACCAAAGCGACAGCTATACCTTTATGGTGAATGGCTGGTGTGGGAAAGCACCCTGCTAGAGGGTAGCAGGGATGCGGCTGCAGTGCTCAGACCATACATTACTCATGATAATGTACATAGGCAGAGCCATGCTAAATCATTACTCTAGATCTTGTAGCTATCCCAAGTGCTTTGGAATCTGCTGAAGATGCTATATTGGGGGGGGGGGGGGAATAGGAGTACCTTTAAAACGGATTGAACACCCCCCCAATATGGCATCTTTAGCAGCTTCCAAAGCACTCTGGATCGCTATGAGACATAAAGTAATGATTGTCATTGCTCTGCCTATGTACATCATCATGAGTTATGGTTGGTCTGTATGGGATATGGCTTTGTGTGGGGCACATTATAGGGATGAAATTAGGGACATTCTTATTGCGTATTGTCATTATTTGTTTAACCTCATACAATCTGTTGCTGTTTTCCTGAAGAAGGGGCCTTGCATGACCCCAAACACTGGGCAGTTTCTAGGCAAAATGGTGCTCAGTGTGGTAACGAAAAAATTCTGCCCCCTCCTCACACATCCTATGCTGCTGTTCCATACAGGTATGTGCCATGCTCTACAATAGCAGGCGCATTGCTCCTGGGTATGACTGGGCCCAGTATGAGGGACCTGTTTTGTGGCCCGCATCACTAACAGTAGACCTGACTCATCTGCAGAAAACGTGGCTGGGATAAAGGTGCCCCTAATGAACTTGGCACCCAGGGTAATTGCTCTGCTTGCCTCACCTAGAAACTGCCCTGCCCAAACATTATCTAACTTGTTAACCTACACATTTCATGGTATTGTATTTCTAAATCCAGCTATATGGACTGTTCATTCTAGTACTGATTTCTTCCTTATTCTCTAATGCATTGGTGAAACCTGACCAAGTAAGGTTTGGGGTATGAAGTTAGCTTGTGGGCCAGCCTTTGGGGCTTGGTTAGTACATGTATAGAGCTCTACTTGACCTGACCATTTTAAGTCACACTGTTCCTCTTACAATACTTTTTTCCCTGGCACTAAATTGCTAAATACTTCTGTTGATGCTTCGGCCATAATGTCTTTAAGAACCTTATGGTTTTCTCTACAGATGTCCATTGCAGATTATCATTGGAGACACCTAAATCTCCTTTGTTTCAGCAAGCAGTCTATGAGGAGGCCTTTAGGGCATCTGCTATGTATTTGCCATTTTATCTTTTTATTGTGGGAAATCTCCTGTATTGTAGGATGAGCAGATAAGCAGAAAAAGCAGGTGGTGATGTTGGGGATTACCCTGCATGTCTCCTGTGGCTTAGGAAGAGATTAGACCTTGCTTCTTCATTTATTTAGGTTAACCAGTGGTCTTCCTTATGTTCTATATGTAATAATGTAAATTAAAAAAAAGGTTTGATGTAAAGGTTAATGCCAAATGTGCAACCCATGATTACACTATGTCCTCTGTCAGTAAAAAATATAAGACAATATAAGATAAATGGACACTATGATGTATGAGGAGTATGGTTAAATAACAAATGCATCGTTAGTTTCTGAGTCTGAGTTCCCTGTATTGATCATGGCTCTTCTTCCAGACATGACTCTGCTGTCCTCACAATCTGAGACGCTGGAGGAAACCCCATCTGCTGCATCTGCTACGGAGAACTCTGAGACCAGGATGCTGGAGAAGAGACTAAAAGTGATCGAGGAGCTGCTACAGACAGAGCGAGATTATCTGAGGGACCTAGAGACTTGCGTGGAGTACATCATGCTTCCCATGCAGGCCACACAGGTGAGACCCCCTCCCACTTTATACTATGAGGGACCTAGAGACTTGCGTGGAGTACATCATGCTTCCCATGCAGGCCACACAGGTGAGACCCCCTCCCACTTTATACTCTAAGCACAATCTCTGACTACAGACACAAAGATAGTGCAACTGTAGAAAACATTTGTTTGAGGGGCTGCAGATCTCAAAAAGTTCTAGTTGAATCATTGTCTTGTTCCTCATGCTTGGCATGTGTCCCTCAAGGCTGTACCTTGCTCCCTCCACCCCTGCCTGTTTCCATTAATGCATGCAAGTGCATCAGTCATCTTCTCTCCATCTAAAGATAAATATAACAAGACCTAGGTGGATCATGGTCTTCGACCACATGCGCAGAATGTGTCCATGAAGCCTCTACCATGCAACCTTTGCTATTGCAATTAGTCTTGGTTCATTAGTCATTTTAGCCCTATGCCAGCGGTTCTCAACCTGTGGGTCAGGACCCCAGCGGGGGTCGAACGACCAAAACACAGGGGTCGCCTAAAGCCATCGGAAAATACATATTTCCGCTGAGAGGTCGCACTACCATCTGCAGCAGCGCTATTCAGCTGGAAAGCACACCGTTATGAATGCGCGTTCCAAACTGAATGCCTGCGCGCATGCGCAGACGTGTTTGCATCATCCGTCCAGGGCCTAAGGGGCGGGGGAAGTGGGGGGAACGTTCTACAGTCCATGGCAGCGCATTACGTGTGTCCGGCGCTTGCCTACTTATTGGAATTAGTAATAAATATTTCTCAACATATAATTAAATATTGTTTTTGTGATTAATCACTATGTTTAAATTATGTTTGATTTGTAGCAATGAGAATACATAATGCATATCAGGTATTTACATTCTGAATCATAACTGTAGTAAAATGCCTCAAGTCATGTGCGGACCAGCTATCGCCAGTGTTTTCAAGGATCTTCAATGCCTCCCTGGAAATGGGCGTAGTTCCTCATGGTCTCAAAAGATCCATCATTGTCCCGGTGCCAAAGAAACCTTTGGCCACTGAGATGAATGACTTTAGACCAGTTGCACTTAACATCCGTGGTCATGAAGTCATTTGAGAGGATTGTGCTGGAATACCTGAAAACAACCACCGGCAGCCTTATGGATCCCATGCAATTTGCCTACAAGGCAAATAGATCTTCAGACGATGCTGTTAATATGGCCCTCCACTATATGTATGAGCATTTGGATAAACCAGACACCTACGCCAGAGTTCTCTTTGTTGATTTTAGTTCGGCATTTAACACCATAAGTCCGAACCTGCTGGTGGAAAAGATGTCTAAGCTCAACATTCCTCATAACATCTGTGCGTGGACAGGGAGCTTTTTAACAGAGCGATCCCAAATAGTTAGACTTGGTCCAGTGTCAGGCACACTAACACCGGTAGTAATGTGCTGCAGGTCCAGCTCACCAAGTGTGATAAAACATAACATTTAATGTAACATTTTAAAATATAGCATGACCTGTGTGGAGTGAATATCCTGGGCTCCCCAGGTAGGATTAAGGGGTGAGGTAACCCCGAAACGCGTTACCTTTGAATGGGGAGCCCAGGATATTCACTCCACACAGGTCATGCTATATTTTAAAATGTTACATTAAATGTTATGTTTTATCACACTTGGTGAGCTGGACCTGCAGCACATTACTACAATTGGGACTTACAGAGGTCTGTCCGTGCTCCCAGGTGAAATATCTCAGGGGATTTCTGAGCTGTCTATCTTCTTGGGACTAACACTAACACCGGTGCCCCTCAAGGCTGCGTTCTGTCACCCCTCTTGCTCTTCCTCTACACTAACGACTGCACCTCCTTGGCCAACTCTGTGAGGATTGTAAAGTTTGCCGATGACACAACCGTCATAGGCCTGATCAAGAACGGCAAAGAGGAAACCTACCAAGGAGCAGTGGAGGAGCTTGTTAGTTGGTGCACTATACACAACCTGGTCATTAACCCTTCAAAAACCATAGAGATGGTTGTGGACTTCAGGAAGTATCCAACACCCATGACACCCCTGTCCATCAAGGGGGTGGAAATCAAAAGAGGAAGTGAGACATAATTTCTGGGTGTGACCATCTCCAACAACCTCAGCTGGGAAAGGAACACCATGGCTCTACTGAGGAAAGCACACCAGAGACTTTTCTTCCTGAGGCAACTGAAGAAGGCCGGTCTGTCGAAAAGGTTGCTAGTGATCTTCTTCAATGCCGTCATTGGTTCTGTACTGTGTTTTTCTTTCTCTGCCTGGTTCGAGGGATCTACTAAAAGGGACAGTGTAGACTCCAAAGAACAATTAAGACAGCGGAAAGAATAATTGGAGCCCCGTTACCATCCCTGCATGAACTGCACGAACGCAGAACCAAGACTCGGGCAGAAAAGATACTTCGGGATCCCTACCACCCTGGACACCCCCTACTCCAGTACTTACCATCTGGGCGGCGGCTTGCGGTACCAGCCTGCAGGACTTCTAGGTCTAGGAAGGGTTTCTTTCCTTTGGCTGTCCGCATACTCAACAATAGGCAGGCATCCTAGGCCCCCGGCTCAAGCCGGTATCATTTGCACTTTGTATCATTTGCACTTTAGAAGATTAACTGTGTCTGTGTATCTCTGTTTTTATGTTCCCCTTCCTATGTTACTGGAACTGAAGTTAACTGTTTACTGTTGCACTGTGTATATGCCAAAAAGAATTGTTCATCTCACAATGTACTTGGCCAACAATAAATTGAATTGAATTGATTTGGACATGAGGAACTGTATTGCGGGGTCACGGCATTAGAAAGGTTGAGAACCTATAACCCTATACCATCTACATGTAAAGCTAAGGTTTGTGTGAAAATGTCTGTCAACTTTCTGGTACTATGCAGGAAAGCAGCCAGCCATTTCTTCTATATGGTCAGCAACCCACAGACAAAGATGGGTAGAATGCCAATAAAGCAGAGGGTAAGGGGTTACTATGTATTTTACATTTATTTAAAGTACACCTAAACTCAGAATGGAAGTTTGTCATCACCTTCCATCTGCCAGCCAGGTACCCCAAAACAGCCTGTTTCTTTTTTACTAAAGCCTTTTCCCAGTATTGGTAAAAAGACTAACAGGAAATAGTATTGTGGTGAATGGCAGCCATGTGCTAATGAGTTCAGTTACAACTGGGCCTGTCACCCCAGATGTCCTTTTACTTCCATTAAAAGAAAAACAAGCCTGGCAGGACATTTCTTGATGCCGGTTGTATAAGTGACACCCTCCTCCTGCCATCCAGCAAATTTATATGGATTTTTATCATTGGGCGATTTTTCGCGATAGTGCTCCTTTAAGAATAAAAAAAGAATGGATCTTCTCGCTTTAACTCCTGCAGTGTTAATGCCACAAACCATAAGCTGCTGAAACTTAGCTGGCCCGAGGGCTGATGTTGCACTGCCTGGCCTGCTCAAGGATGTGCGCCCGTTTAATTTACAAGGGACCAGGCCACCTTGCTGATTGAATGGCGGGTGCCACACTTTTGCTGAAATGCTTGTATCAGCAGTGGTTGTTCTTGAACACCAGAGCAGGCAGGGGGTGTTCTGTGACTGTAGAAGAACCGCTGGGAGCGGATCTGATTCGCTGTAGGGGGTGGAACCACAGCCACCGAGACACCAATTACTGACTGCAGTTGGATCCCTGATTTCTACTTAACCACCACTGAGCTATAACATGATGGAAAAAAACAGGTCCAAGGAATCCTGCCCTCACATGAGGCGGCTACCTCACATGGCCTCAGTACAGATGCACCCCTGCATCCCAAGGAGAGTCTAGGTCTGCTGTAAGCCTAAAGAACCCCATCCATGGGTGGGAATCTTTTCCTCCAGGCTCCATCTGTTGGGGGAACAGAAGCCATGATCACAATGCCAATAGTAGATGAGCGCTGCTGCAGTTTGTTAGGGCTTCCAGGGCCGGATTGGGGGGATAGAAAGGGGCTTTACAGTGTATGTCCAATTTAATCTCCATAATGGTGCCATAGACAGCAGACAAAAACAATCCTGGATGCAACCCGTACTGTAAAATCACTATGTCTCTATTTTCTTTTGACAGATGACAAATGTGGATTTTGAGGTCCTTTTTGGAAACATTTATTCAGTAATTGATGTTACAAAGAAGTTATTAGGATCCCTGGAGAACTGTGACTCTGTTGGTAAGTATTTGTTTTCAGTCTAATCATTGGTGGTGCTGGACTAAACCGTTTTAAAGATCTGGCCATGGGTGGTCAGGGCTGTGCTTTTTCAGTGAATGAAGTGGCTCACTGTATCTCAGGCCTACCAAAGGAAGTCATTCCCACCAAACCAAATTATTCCTTGGGGTCCAACCAAGGTTAACTGATTACTTGGGGATGGGCTCTGTAAAACGCAAGGGCACCCTTTACAGGACTTCTTTGTCTGTTACCATTTAAAGCAGATCCCCAGGGGCATAATAGGGGGTCTGTGTCTGGATCTCTGTGAAATCGGTGTGAAGTACTATGTACCAAAAGACTGCACAGCACACATGCAGGTCACAGGTTGGGTGAGTATTGAAGATCCAGAGCTGCTGTGAGGGAGAAGCATATTTTGTATTTTTATCCTAGACCGGTCCTATAGGTTCCATTTTACCTGACCTAGTTATTACCAGAGCCTTTCTGAATAAAAGCTTTCTGCTTAGTAAATGACTCCCTTGTGGCTGCTCCCGCATTGTTCTGCATGTATGTTGAGCCGGGTATATTCTTTGCACATTGACCTCTCTAGGGCCTATTTTGAGTCAAATCTAAAATAACTTTTTTTCTTATTTTATTTCTACAGGCTTGATATTCTTGGAACAGCGTGATGAGCTTGAGGCTGTATACAAGGAATATTGCCAGAACCACGAGGAGACCATTGCACTGCTGGAGGCCTATGAGAAAGATGAGCAGTTCCAGAGGCACCTGCATGAGTGTATAGAGACTGTGAAGTAAGTGAAGGCTTGTGGTCTGTAATCAGGGGACCAGTGCTAATAGGATCACAAGCATTCAAATTCCGCTACATGGGCCTCACAGCATTTAAAGGACAATTATCTAACACTTATTAAAATTAAAAGGCCATTATATGATAGGCTACAAAAAAGAAATATTTGACCAATATACTTTATTTAAAAACAAAATTCTTCACTTAAATTTTGAAAAGGCAGCTAAAAGTGACTTATGTCAGCAGAAAGTGACTGGGCTGAGCAGCCTAACAGGGAGGGGGCAGTTTTCGAGCAATCTGTACAGATTCTGCACCTGAACTGCAGCCTGCACCCCATTTGACTGCCAGCAGCTTATTGAGTGTCCTCTGTGATGGAGGATGAAATAAGCTTTTTCTACATTTATTCTGTGTGTGTCTATGCCTATATTGCAGGTATATACCTGAATAACAATACCAATAACGTGGCTGTTTGCCAAACAATATTGAAGTAAGGTTACACCTGTTCATATTTTTTTAACTTGTTGTGTGTGTTTAACTTTTTTTTGCTCTAAATTTTTGTTTTGGTTTCTTGCTTATAATTGTTTTTTTTTTTCTTTCTTTTCTATGATTTTGGTCTATTAAGGAGTTTGTACCAGGAATGGTGAGTACAGTTTGTGTGTTTGTACAGACAAGTTGTTATCTGGCTGTTTTGTGGATTGTGCATGTATCTTATGTCTGTGCTTATTGAAGACTCCTTGGCCATGTAGAGTAGGGCGGATGATCACAAGAGCCTTTATGAAACCTTGTATAGATGCTTATTGACTAATAGAGGCACATTATGCCCTTGTTAGAGTGCTGTTGGTACTGGGGCAGCTTTCTAATGCCAGCATCCCACCTAATCCTACAGGCTCCAAAAGAATGACAACCAGACAGGCTCAAAAAGCCTTGGGTAAAGTAATACTGCAGGCAAATGTAATTGTGTTGGGCTACATTTGGCACTGCCCTAAACTGTTTTCAGTTTTTAAATTAAAGCAGAAATGGCCGAGATACCAGGGTTTACAGGTTCAGCCAGTAAATCCCTCCTCCTCCAGATTCATCACATTGCTGCCAGCACAGAGAGGGGACTATTATGCAGCATCACAGATCCAAGGGCCACGCCCACTTTTTCAGAAGAAAAATCACAAGCTGAACCTGTAAACATTGATATCTTGGCTGTTTAGGACCGTGCCAAATGCAGCCCGACGCAATGTGTAACCATTACCTTTGCCTGCTGAAGCACTTTAAAGACTTGTAATTCTCCTGTGCAGGCAAATGTCAAACATAACACTGAATGATTTTACTTAAAGCCTTTTGGGGGGGGATCATCTACAATCTGTCCAACAACGTAATTCATTTAAATTAATGTAATTATACAGGATGTTTTTCTATTTCTGCAATTTTTCACATTTCTCTAGGGATATGTTGTGTTTGCCCTACCTTGCCAACTTTTACACAGTTTGTTACACTCTGACTAAATCTTTAAAGATGACCCAAACCCACCCTAGAGTTAATGAGTCTCCAGGGCGGGCATACTCCTTACCCCTGGGGCACCTCGTTCGGGGGTGCCCTGCTTTGTGAAACCCCCCAGGTCCTCCAAAAACTTACCTTCGTTCCCGGTCTAATGGCGCATGCACGAGTAGCGTCCGCATCCCCGCTATCCCTTTAGCAGGGATGCGGCCGCCAGCGCATTCAGATCCACTCGCATTAGACAAGCTCCTGGACAAAGGGGCTCGAGCAGATCCGAGCATGTTGATTGGACGAGCGACCACACATGCGTCGGTAGGACCGGGAAGAGGTGAGTTTGCGGTTCTTGCTTACATCAACTTTTTTCAGGGGCTTTGTCTAGCACATATCCTTCGGTCTGGATTTAACAAACGGCCAAACAAACAGATTACAGCTATGGCCACTTTCTGGCATCTTCATGAATGTGGTGCCAGAATAATATGAAGCTCTTGCAGAACTTTGTATGCAGAACTTTGGTCCCAATCCTACTTCTAATCACAGTCAGACAACACAGCTCCCTGGATGGTTATCCATAGAGATTCCATGATGTGGCCATCTTGATATAAACATTGTTTATGTGTAACTATGTATTGTTTACATGATTGCTTACCCTGTTCGTCTGTCCGCAGGGGCCGCACCAACTACATAAACTTGGGCTCTTTCCTAATTAAGCCAGTGCAGAGGATTATGCGCTATCCGTTACTCCTCATGGAACTTGTTGGCGCCACCCCTGATTCCCACCCGGACAAGAACCCCATTAAAGATGCTGTGAGGGCAGTGAAGGAGATAAACGTCAACATCAACGAGTATAAGCGGCGAAAAGATCTCGGTGAGTGATGAAGGTTACTACTGTATGGTATCCTGGAAGCAATCCTTGGTTTTGGATTGTCCATGGGAGGAATGGATACTTTTCTCTAAAATCACTATAGTAGCAGTAGTATTTCAGGCCAAGAATTAGTTTGTTTGTTTTACCTCTGGGGACCTCTAACTGGCTAGGTTTATGGAATATCCTAT
Source organism: Gastrophryne carolinensis (assembly GCA_027917425.1). Classification (NCBI taxonomy): domain Eukaryota; kingdom Metazoa; phylum Chordata; class Amphibia; order Anura; family Microhylidae; genus Gastrophryne; species Gastrophryne carolinensis. Next base: position 497,079,783 of record CM051235.1, read on the forward strand.
TTTATTTCAGTGGTGAAGTACCGAAAAGGTGATGAAGAGAGTCTAATGGACAAGATCTATAAACTAAATATCCACTCCATCATCAAGAAATCCAACCGGGTCAGCAGCCACCTCAAACATCTCACTGGACTAGCACCTCAGGTAACCCCAACAAGCCTCCGTATAAAAGGAGAAAATATATCCTCTACATCACTGTTTTCCAACCAGTGGTACAATGTAGCACTGGTGGTTTGCATTAATCTATGAGGTGGTACATGGTGTGGCTGTAGACTGTATTCCAACCTGATCTGGCACCATCTATACTTTACCCAAACTTGATGCAACAGTCCACAATGAATCTTCCCTAGTCGGGTAGTAACAAATCTAACGCCTCCAGAGATCGAGTCCCGCAACATCCCCACTCATCCTTATCAACCCATGTTGAAATTGACTAACTGTAGCTGAAGGGAAGCCTTGAAGGTCACCAGTGACCTGGGACACAATCTTGGGAACCAGTAAGTTTCATAGTACTTGATTAGGACAGATCTACTGAGGGGGGCAATAATGGAGTGTGTGTGTTTTTTGTTCTATGCCCGATCAGGGACCTTAACTACTCAACCCTTTGACCAGTAGGGTCTGCAAGGTGCGTATGCACACCTTGATTGTTCTCTATAGGAGTAGTCCGTTTCCTCGGTCGCAGGGTTCCCAGAGGGGTCAATATAGAGTGGGACATCCAGAAACAGATTGGGGTATTCAGTGGACCTAACATTTTATTTAACTTTAGGTTCACTTTGATCCTAACCACTTTACATATGTAGTAAAATTCTTAACATAGATATGCGTTATCATTTTTATTTGAAGCCAGCATGTTTAGAAGCATTAGTGTGGAGTTATTTCATCATCCTCTTGACCATCTCTCCAAAATTCCAAGCATACCATCTCCTGCATCTTTAAAGTGGACCAACACCCACGGGTGATCGGCCCGGGAATCTATAAGATTCCCGGGCCGATCACCTCCCTCCCCGCGGGACATCCGAGATCCCCCCAAACACCCCAAACTCCTTACCTTATCTTCTCCCTCGCGCCCCTCTAGACGTGCCCGCGCCGGCCGTCTGTGAATGGCCGGCGCGGGCACGCGCACGTCAAGAGTGACGCGCGGGAGGCGGCGGCGGAGGAGCCGCTTGTCCGCGGCTTGTCCGTCGTCGCTGGGAGCGAGGAGAGGTGAGTTTTTCGGGGGGTTCGGGGGGGTTTCACACAGCGGGGCACCCCGATCGGGGGTGCCCCACCGAAGTGGACCAAGACCCAGGATAGTCAAAATCCTGGGTGTTGGTCCACTTTAAGGTTATATTAAAGGCAAGCCTGATTGTTGTCCCATTGTCTAGGGCTACACATTGCACTGTTCCAAATTTCAATCTGTTTTCAAAAAGACCCTGTAAAAGTATTAGAGCATTGGAGATGCAGAGAAAAAAATTGAAGAAACGGTGGGTCTGGCAACAGCGATGTAAGCACACAGTGTGCTTTACATATATCATAGTAAAAAAAATACATTGTTGTGCATTATTGCTGCCAGCACATAGTGTGATCAGAAAAAGGGGTTGAGAGATGCTGCAGGCTAAGAGCGTCCCCAGCCTGCCAGCACATAGTGTGACCAGAGAGGAGGGAGGTGGGCGGGGTTTCATAGCTGCAGAGAGAGAGACAGCTAATCAGGACATCTGGGGAGGGAGTAGGGGGGTTCCGGTCTAGGTCCACTGAAGGTTGATTGAAGGACCAGGTCAGCGGGTTGGAGACTGAAATCTGAATGAGGAAGCGATTTCCTCACTAAGTAAACTGACATAGCAGGAAGGAGAATGCTGGAGGGATTCAATGTAAGGTAAGCTACTGATATTTATTTTTTTAACTTTTGACCTGACAATTACTTTAAGCCTCCCCCTTCTTCCAGTCCTATATTTCTGAAATGAGCGGTTGCCACTTCTCCATGTACAGAAGGTAAGAGAGTAAAGACTTTTGGGAGACGCCATTGCAAGTAGCAACAGCCTGAAGTTACAAAGCTATGAGTGCAGTGTATTGATGCTAACTTGTCGCAGGACCATTTTAAGAATGAATGATTCATCAGTGGCACTTTTAACAGCCCCTTTTTCTTAACAGATCAGAGATGAAGCATTTGAAGAGACGGAGAAGAACTTCAGGATGCAGGAGAGGCTGATCAAATCCTTTATCCGCGATCTGTCTGTGTATCTCCAGCACATCAGGGTGAGGCTGTGCAAATGTTATGTCCGGGAACCTGAGCCAGCATCTCTTATCTCTATATGACAGCAAACTCCCTGTTTAGTGTGACTGTGACGGATCATCCTGCCCGGGCAAAGTTTGTTCTAATGTTGGAATATGGCTGTATAAATCTATTTGGCCTAATTTTATGTGCTAGGCAAAAAGATGATTTGTGAGACCAGATTCTCTGACATGCAGCTAGTCGCCAAGACAGACAAGCCTATATTTGCCTTTTTTTAATATTTTTTGTTCATTCTAGGCAAAATGAAGGACATATATTTAAAGTGGATTTTGATTTTGGGCTTTGGTCCTTGCCCCCTTGAGTGGTATCACAGCGGGGCATGCAGCATCTTGATGCTCTGGGCGGAGGGAATCATGGGGGACCGTGGGTTTTGGTCCACTTTAAACAATCCCACCTACAACTCTTGCATACCTACCAACTTTTCAGGATGGGAAAGAGGGACATTTGTTAAATAAGGCCATGCCCCCTTATTGAGGGATGGATAGGAGATATTTATAACAAGTTATAACAGTTAAAACAATAGAAACACTTTAAATAGGCAAATAAATCATTTATTGACGCAGATCTGCATGTTACACCTCAAATAGGGACAGAGAAGAACAATGAGGGGCAGGGGGACTTGGACTCAAAAGAGGGACAGTCCCTACAAATCAGGGCCACTTGGAGGGTGTGCTCTTGTTTTTGTTTTCTTACCTATTTAGACATTTTATTTTGAAGTTTCATCTGGAGCTCATACTTGCCTTTTTGGGATTGCAACCACTGGAAATGAGTTGTTGGACCCACATGACCGTCAGCAGCTGATCCCAATGGCACACAATTCTATACGGGGAATGCAGGGGAGTTCCCATACTCTTGGAATCGGAATGAGCAGTATCCGGATTCTCATATTTAAAAAAAAAAAAGGCTTGGCCATAATAAATTCCCTTTAAATCATATTTTTGATTTATTACACTTGTTTCCACTTTTTTAGCCCCCATTAAGAACCTGTCCACCCACCTCCCCCATTAGTCAATACAAGTTTTTTTTTTTTCATTTCATAGTAAACAGAATAGAAGCAGTGACAGTTGCTGGTTGGGTGGTAGTGGTCGGGGTAGACGGCTGATCCATTGTGACAGCCCTGTGCCATAGACAGTGCTCGCTCTGTTCTGGTCTCTCCGGCAACATTCCCAAGCTATGTTTTCCCTGTGTGTTCTAGGAATCCGCCTGTGTGAAAGTCCTGGCCGCCATGAGTATGTGGGATTTCTACGCAGACAAAGGAACCAGTGACCTGGAAAAGTTTCAGAAAGCTCATCGTCACATCAGCGAGAAGCTCTTCAGCGACTTTGTGAGTCCGCTATTTATTATTTTACAATCCAGAATGTTTCTCGTACACGTAGGTCAGGTCCAGGCCCAATAAACCCCCCTCCCAATTTCACAAGCCCATTACCACTGTTTAGAGAGATCATGGCCACCCACACACTTCTCTGTTTGACCCTTCCCCCAGTGCTGGATGTAGGGGTAAATGGAGATACATAACATGCATAACTATTTGGGGTCTTTTCCTTGTCAATCTATGAATGATCAACGGGATCTTTAAAATGTAGTTTACGAATAAAACAGTCTGTACTGCCCTGGATGCTTTCATTTATTTTTGGATATGCACAACCACACAGTGGATGCCAACTCCCCCCTCCCCCCCCCCCCTGCACACTATAATATATATTACAATACATATATAAGCTACCACAGCAAGGTAGTCCTGTCTATTCCCAGTCCCTTCATTTGCCATGTTTTTTTTATTTTTTTTACATGTGTGAATGCAACAATTCTTACACTCCTTTACAAAGACAATATTTGACTTGCTTGTATGCTAGCAATGAACCGTATTTTACTTTCCTGTATGGTCACAGTGCTGCAGTTCAGCTAAGCATGTTGAGTGAAAACGGAGCATGGTCTGACCTTTTTTTTTTTTGTTATAACATGTTTCAGGTGAGTGGTGTGAAGCTCTTTTTCCACTCACTAAGGTGGCACCTTTCTTTGTAAAGGCTTGTATAAAATGCTGTATTGTTAATATACATGCAAGGAAATAGCATTGTCCTTGTGACGGGGTTATGACTGCATGTTTGAAGAGTGAAGGAATGGTGCCTGTTGAGAGGTAAAGGTTGCATAGATGTAAGGCCCGGGGTGATCGGTGAGGACAGTATATATATCGGATATTGCGTGTTCTTAAATTGCTGTAGGATAGGTGTTAAACCATAGCTAAATATATTTAAAATAAATGTATGTTTCCACTGCCACCATAAAACATGGGATGCTGCTTCCTCATGATGTTCTGGCTGCTGTAGTATAATCTTATAAAAATCCACCCACCAAAAACTTCTGTGGCATATTATTCAGGCCAGGTTGTTGCTGCAGAGTATCGGCCATGACTGTTTAACCCTTATTTCCGCATTTGTAGAGTTATCCTGCCTCTCCGCCACATTAAAATATGCATTGCTGCTTCCCCATGACGTAATTCTGGATGCTCTACTGTAAACCTATAAAGGGCCCAGGGCCATATTTTCCAGTAGGCAAACCTAGGCCTGTGCAGAGGGGGCGCTGGTCGAACTGGAAAAAAAAGTCTAGTTGCTGATGTTTTAATTTTTTTTTTTTTTTTTTTTTTTTTTTTTTTTTAATGCATAGATGGCCATTGTATGCTTGCGCACACATAGGAATTCATCCTCCGCATTTAACCCATCCGCGCAGTGTGTATACACGTGCCCGGAGCGGTGGGCTGCCCTAATTACGGCGCCCGGGGAGCAGTTGGGGGGTTAGGTGCCTTGCTCAAGAGCACTTCAGTCATGTCCCAGGACCGGGATTCGAACCTGCAACCCTCCAGTCACAAGTCCGCTCCCCTTACCTCTAGGCCACAACTGCCCCTTAATGCCCACTAACCAGCCATTTGAAGCCTGGGGCTCCATATGCTGTACGTAAAATTTTGGGGGATTTGCCTGTGCATGTACATTGCACATTTCTTAGGGATTGGGGGCAGCCAAGGATGTGGGATTTTTTATTTTTATTCTGGTCCAACACTATAGTGCCTATGGCAGCATGAACACCAAGGCCATTAAAAAGGGCCATCTACCAATTGGCTATTAAATGTTCTTAAATTGCTGTGGGATAGGAGTTTTAAAACGTCACTACCACTACCAATCAACTAATAGTTTTAAAAAAGCCCACCAAACAGACTGGCCATTCCAACAGTTGGATTAGACAGCACCATTAGTAGCTGTAAGCTAAATGTAATTAACTAATAGACAAAAAACGCTGCCATTCCTCCCCACTGTCGCAAGAACAGTCCAGTTGTGTAATGCCAAAAATATTCAGCAAAAAGCCCAATCCTGGAAGTGATTGTGGTTTAGGAAGTGTGCGAGCTGACCGTGACAGTTTGAACGGTTTTGACCATTGATGCAATAATCCATCTAACTATATCTCAAAACCCTAAAGAATGGTCAGTGCTTGATTACTACCAAAGCCTGATCACAACTTGTTTTTTAATGGTTAGGTTATAAGAGCTGGGAATCCTGGTACAACTATCTCACTAGTAAACATCACAAGAAGTGAAACAAGCCAGCATGTGATTAGGTTTTGGGTGGAGGTGACTTTTAATGATCTGCTTGGCCTGACCTTTGCTCTATGTACTGAGAAAATCCCATGTATGGGTTAGTGCAGGCAATCGTACCTGCCTACATTCCAGTCTCATGAGAAGTCACGGATGTGACAAAGAATCCATCGTCACAAGTAAACCTGTAACACAAAAGCAATAAATCGGCACAATATTTACTGCAAGGACTTTTGGGCCCTGGTGTTGGCATAACACTGGGACCCCATCTTAGGCCATAAAAGGCCCCTTGCTTGCTCCATTTTACGTTGAATGTCTCCGTCACAGCGATGGCAATAATAAGGCAGCAAGGAGCTCACCTGGAGCCTGTCCCATGTTTCTGTCATCCATTTTCAACAGCGACTTCTCTGCCGGGACTAAGGCAGGACAAGGGGGCGATTAACAAAATAAAATACCTTGCCCAAGAATTTGGTCCCCGGTGCTTTCAGCATCCCTCACAGCGTGCTCCCGGATCCCATTCAAGTTAATGGGCTGTGCCACCATGATTTGATTTACCTAACATTTGTAAGCCCAACCCCAATATAAAGCAATTTAGGCTAACATGGCCTGTAACATATTTCATCAGAACCCCAACCTGGAACTCGGCTAGAATAATTTAGTTTGATCTGGTGCTATTATGCTGGTAACTTTGGATATATGACCTGCTGCGTCATCTGTTCCAAGGTCCATAACAAGTGTAACAGATGACAGAGCCCTATAGCAACATTTTTGAGCCCACCATTCTTAGAGCTACTGTTATTTCTTTTTTTTTTTTTTTTTTTGGGGAAGTTCACTAGCGATCCCATTGGCTTTTATGGTGGTAGTAATGTCTTATCTGGTCTATTCTGGATCACAGAATGCTGCTTTTATATGTAGGGACTAGCCTCTAGCTATATGTGGCTTTGTCACATCTCAGGTCAAATTAATAGGTGTAATTTGAATGGTTGCCTTTGTCCATTGCCGTAACTTTCATACCTGATTAAGGTGGCCTTTATAGGAGTTATTCATCTCTAAGCAGTTCTCTGACCTCAGTCTTGTTTTTCTTCCTTGCAGAAAGAGCGAACAGAGAAGCTAGTCATCTCCCCCCTCTCCCAGCTTCTCACCATGTTTGCTGGCCCTCACAAGCTGGTGCAGAAAAGGTTTGACAAGCTCCTAGACTACCTCAACTGCACGGAACGGGCTGAAAAACTAAAGGACAAGAGAACATTAGATGAACTGCAGTCCGCCAGGAACAACTATGAAGCCCTAAATGCTCAGCTGCTGGATGAACTACCAAAGTTTCATAACTTCGCCAAGAAGCTGTTTGCCAGTTGCGTACGCGGCTATGCCAATGCTCACTGTGACTTTGTGAAGCTCGCCTTAGAAGAATTTAAGCCACTGCTAGATGTAAGTTGTTTGTAAGATGCTTTACGAGCATCTGTGGTGGTTATCTACCTGTAATACTTGACCTGGATCAGGTGGAGTGGTCTTTCTTTTGGTTTATCTGCTTGCAGCTGGGCAGGGGAAGTTGGAATTTTCTCCCTTTTAATATAAGCAGGGATCTTTATATCCTCAGCACATTTACATTAGGTCTATGAACCACCAATCATACACAGAACTGTCTGTTATATAGCTTCATTGTGTTAAGCACTCATGTCTGATGGGGGCCTGTGAACAACTTTTTTTATTTCTGGACAAGGTGTATTTAAAACAATGCGTCATCAATCTGTAAAAGAGGCGCCAGGTCTTCTCTATTCACCCGTGTCCGAGGCAGTTGAGATGAAATGCCAGCACACACCCGAGACCAGTGTAAACAAATACAGGTGCTCGCTGGTCTTTTGCCACTATTGTTATAGTGCCAGTATGCTTTTTATCCTGGGCTCATTCTGAACAAGGATGAGCTTTCAAGCAAACCTTAACTTAAAGAGGAAGTCCAAGCATTCTGAAATACCTTGACCACCCCTCTCCCCCTGTGCTAAGCCCAGTTTAGCCAATAACCTAAAAAAATTCCAGGGACGGGCATTATGCACAGAAGCTGAAACCAGTACCTTGCGTGTGTGGCCACATTTTTCTCTGGATTAGGTGACTGGCCTGTCACTCAAGTCCAAGTATCAAATCCACAACTGCCCCGCATGATTAACCATAACCCTTGCGCTAGCTGCAGGGGTACAAACCTAGACTATGGCTTCCATCGAAAATAATAGGCACATTAGTCTTTTTAGAAGTGCGGGACCCAGCATTGAGAACATTAACTTGTAAATGGCAGAGCTTATTTTTCAGTTTGGACCTAATAGCACTCTTACTACTTGCACCCCTCTCCCCTAAATGTTGTCCCTTTGCCTTATTTAGGAATGTAGGAATCCTTGCAGAATGCAGCAGCTCCTCTGCTCAAAGTTGGTTTGACTCTGGCACCTTCATTCTATATTGTTGCCTTATGTGACTACCTTACACCTCCCTCCGTAGCTTGTTTTCATGGCCACAGTCACAGGTCTGGTGCTCGGTCGTTAGCCTGCAAAATGAAGATGCCCCCTCCCTCCGAATGGGTGTTGGTCCAGTTTAAGTCCATGTAGTTTATGCATATGGCCCAAAAAAATAGAACCCATTACCTTGTAAAATTGTACTAGAGACGTCCTGGTCTATCATCATTTTTCATGGTATTTATCATGAATGTGTTGTCTTTTGGCAGCTCCTAGGCATTGGAGGGCAAGAAGGAAACCTCATTTCCTTGTTTCAGGAGGAGCACGGCAAAGTCCTTCAGCAACTCCAAGTCTTCACATTCTTTCCTGAAAACCCTCCACCAAACAAGAAGCCTTTTGAAAGAAAGACTATTGAAAGACAGTCTGCCAGGAAAACAGTCCCAAGTCCGGTAAGTAGGCCTATCTTTTAAGGTGGTGCACTTTCAATTTATAGAGCATTCCTTATAACATTGTCTCATCTTCCCGTAGGCCAAATACATACCCCAGCTGGATGAACATCGGGCACTTTTACTCACTCGATACCCACCAGACAATCTCTATCAGACTGATCGCAACTTTAATGCTGCTCAAGATTTAGATGTTTGTGTGCGGGAAGGGGATCTTGTTGGGGTAATTAAACAGCAGGACCCAATGGGCAGCCAAAACCGATGGCTGGTGGACAATGGAGGTGAGAGGACCCCCCTTTTTTTCTTTAAGCCTGTACACTATAGCTTTCTTCAGAGGTATAGATTGACTTTCTGGAACCCAGGGCAAATATTTGAAATGCCCCTCATCCCTTTCACTTTTTGGAGAGGGGGTAAAAATAATCACCTTGTCATGCAACCATTCCTGTCATGCAACCAGAAATGGTTGCATGACAGAAGAGAATCTAGGAACTGCCATGGCCTCTGACCTCAAGGAACATTGCCCTGGGTTTACATGCCAATCAAGCGGATCTCACAGTGCAGGGCATCTGAAATAGGTATACCCCGATTTGAGGGGAACAAACTCCTGTTCCTCCTTACCACACCTTCACACACTACTCACTCTACACACACAGACCTCATAAAACACACACATACCATTGAAACCTGAGACGTATTGCAGTGCCCAGTGCACATTCAGAGCAGATTGAAGTAGCTGCTCATACGCTGATGTTGCTGGCCGGGTCGGGGCTTCCATTTTTTGTGCTGTGCAAAGGAAGATTCAGGAGGGGGAGCTCTGCTGCAGTAATTCTTCTTCTCTTCTCTTCTGTGAGTGCAGAGGAGGAACCTGCTATCTATCCAAACACAACATGGCCATCATGGAGTTCTTCAGCCGCCCAGCCCTGCCACATTATCTGACCTGCGATACCAAAAATCTCCCACACCTGGCTGCTTTTGTCCCTCTGCTGGTGCTGCACCTACAACTTACCCCTGAGCTACCAATAATCTAAGTGTGGCCACAGCAAGGGGAGTGAGTGGGAACTTTGCTCTGCTCCCCACCTCTGCCCCTCCCTTCACTGAGGGATGCAGATAGATAAGGCTGCATCTCACTGTGTTTCACACCAGCTGCCTGCTTAAATTCTATAAGGGCTCGTCCCAGCACTGCCACATGTGCTCAGGCCCCCTTTTGGCATATACCGTTTCAGCATTTCTCTCCATACCTCGCCAAATAGGTTGGTGATCAAGTAAGCACAGCAATATAAATAGCTTGTGTTAACATAAAAACATAGATAGTTGATGGCAGTAGACCATATGGTCCATCTAGTCTGCCCTTATGTGTGCATGTTCTCTTTATCTATATACTATCTATATCCGATAGATGTATGCTTATCCCAGGTATGTTTACAACTACAACTAATAAGCACAGCACTATTCACATTACATAGCGATTGAGTACTGTATGATTATTTAAAGATACCGCCCTCCTTTTTTTGTGTTTGGAGTGGTATCCCACCCATCAGTGACTTGGAATGGAGAGGGAAATTTCCTATCTTATTGCCTTAAGGCCACCAGGTCCAACTGTTCTGTCCTTTCCAGTGTTCTAGCAGCTGCCCAAAAGTCTTCCATTTCTGGTGCCCCAACAGCCCCGGCAGCCTTCCAGCTCCACACCGCCACAGAAACCAACATGAGTAAAATCCACTCTTCATTTGAGAATAAGCAGTGCATGCAGAACCACTTCAGAGGGAAAGATATCCCTGGATTTAAGCCTTAACCAAGGTCTCCCTAAAGGGGATCTAAACCATCTGTGCCACAGGGTCCTGGTTCACCGTGGCACTTAATTAACATAACTGCTTTATGTCATTAGTGTGCCCTGAGAGATTCCTTTTTTTCCAGCAGAGCTCTTATCTGACAGGAGATAGGACACTAACCTTACCTACCACCCTCACACCATCAGTGAGCCATGCCTTGGAGAAAAAGATCCGTCTAAAAGGGACAGTATGCTAACCTAACCCCTCATGTCCTTCATGAACCCTGCATCCGAGAGATCCTCACCTTTTTTAAAGCAGAGTAACACCTGATGGGAGCAGAAAACAGCTAAAGGTTCATGCGGCAGCCACACAACTTCTAATAGGAGATGTGCTTTATGGCAGTGTGCAGCTGTTGTCTGTCCCCCATCATACAATGGATCTTATACAGACATCCCAAATTGGAATTCCAGGGGCAAGTATTAAAAGTCTAACCTTCAAATCCTCATCCACTGGTGGCACAGTGGGAGGGTGCTGTACCTGCCTGCTATGATCCACACTGGAAGATATGGTGAGTATGCTGCTGCCGTCCTACGCTATACAGGGGAACAGCCAGCACTTATTATTATTAATAATAATAACAATAATAATAATATAATTATTATTATTAATAAAATATTATTATTATTAGTCATGTCGGGTTCAAATTGGGTTTGGGACAAGGGTTTGAAATGCAGGAAGTACATGGAAACTGCCTTGAGGTCTTACATCATGTATAGAATACCAACGGTCTCAAATGGTCTCCATGGCAACAGCCCTTTATGAGAATATTTTAGCGGATTTCATCTCTATCCCAATTTTTACAATTACTGTCCTGACATGTGTTCCTCTACTTTTTCCACAGTTACAAAGGGATTCGTATACAGCTCATTCCTGAAGCCTTACAATCCCCGGCGCAGCCATTCGGACACTTCCATCGGCAGCCACTCTTCCAATGAATCCGGCTACGGAGGCTCTTCTCCAAAATTTTCACGCCAGAATAGCAATAGCACTTTATCCATTAACCCCAGCAACGCCTCTGTTTCCTTTACAAACACTTCCACTACCAAACCCTCCATGGATTTCCCAATAAGCAATCCTGCGGACTATTCCCCATCCAAAACTAGCCCAGCAATGGATGTGGTTTCCAGCAGGGCCAGTGATGCAGACTCTGGAATTTCTGGACTGATAATGGAGAAAGAAGAACGACACTCGAGAGAGAGTCCAGTCCCTACAGACGCTTCCCAACAGATGGACGCCCCGAGACGAGGCAGTCAGCCAGATAGTGGAGCCACAATACAAAACAATGGAGACAAAGGGCAACCTTCTACCCATCGCAGGGCACTTAGGAGGAAAGCCCCCACTTCTGTGGTGGTGGAAGATTCCGAACCAGATGGTTGTGATCTGGAAGGGAACCAGGTAAGATGAATGTGACTACAGATATGGCACCTCTGCTGTTGTGTTGGTTAGATAGTAATAGTAACTACCTAAAATGATTCAACCTTCTCTTCTCTTGTACTGTCCCCATGCTAAGCCCGATTTTTGGAAGTTCTGATAAACTAGGCAACTTGTTATCTTCCTCTATTCACACCAGCTAAGTCCCTGAGTGACAATTTAGTCACCCATCACTGTAGCAGCAGCAACCCCACTGCTGCATTGAATCAGGGTCTCATTAGTCACAGAGGTTCCTATGCTCTGTAGGGGAGCCAAAAGCCAAATCTTCGCTTTGTCCAGCTCTCGGGATGCTCGGCCCACAGCATGAACACAGAAAAAAGCAGCAGGTACGTTATTTCTTTTTTGCTCAGGCTTAGCTGGGGAACCAGAAGTCACAGAACACACTTTGGTAAGTTCTTTAGTACTAGTCCCCCCCCCCCCCCCCCCTCCCGGCATCATGGTTTAGGATTTTGTGTTCTCCTAGGATCACATAAGAAAGTCACCTTTTCTGGGGCCCCTGGGGTGCCCCCCTTGATCTGAGCTGCATTCCAGCACCCAAAAAAACAGCTATGGAGGCAATCTCAAATTCGACAGGGGAACGTGGCTACGGCAGCCAAAGAGCCATTTTTTCTTAAAAACTGAGCCGTCGAGACCCAGGAACTTGGATGGGGGGCAGTTAGAGGATTTTGGTTCACTTTAACAGAGGATCTAGAACTACCTGAACATTACAGTCCAGGGCAGAATTTTGACTTCTGGCCACTCACTAGGACACCTGTTCTGCATATTTAGCAATGTCTTCTGGCAATGGGGCCACCTGGCATGCATGTAAAAGTCCAAATAGGGTCCTGAGGTTGTCCTGATGTTCTTCTCCTCTTGATGTGCATGTTTGAGGGCTAAAATTAGCATAGGCCATGTTTAGTATTTGGTGAGGCATTGAACTGGAATATTTTGACTATCCTGAGTCTTGTTCCATGCCCCGGGGGCATTTCGAATTGCGCTGCCCCACTGTTTGAAACCCCCCAGAACGCACTGTAAAACTCTCTTCTACCCGGTCTTATAGCGCATGCATGGGCTCACTTACAATTAGTCGTTTACGGTGACTATATAATTTGGCAAATGTCTCTAATGTTCCTCAATGGCCTATGCGGCTACATCCACTGCGCCATGAGCACAGCCTGAAGATGATAAACAATCAGAGCTGTTTGCTGACACACAGGCATAGCAACTGGCTCTGATTAAATGAGAGCCTGCGCATGCGCTGTTGGACCAGGGAAAGCTATGCTGATGCCAGCAACCTGGGGGGTTTCACACAGCAGGGCACCCCGAGTTGGAGGAGGGCCAGCTGACCTGGGTTTTGTTCTTTAAGTTGTACATGTAGTTGTATGCCTAACTTTTGGCAGTAGAGCAGAAAAATGCACCCTCAGAGGCTTGTGTCCCCATAGTCTCCATTTTTTATTTTAGCTTTAGTTGCAGTCAAGCAGACATCCTAGCAACCTTCATCTGGTCATTAGCACAGGTTTTCAGTTTCACTTGCTACTTATTTGCTCCAGGTCACAGGCTTGTCTGGTTCTTCCTTCCAGTCATGCCAACCACAAACTTATCCCAGCATCCTCTTGTGTCCTTTTCTAATCATTACCTCCTATGTTAAAGCCATCTTTGAGATTTAAGCCTAGACCTCACCAGCTTCATATTGGTCACAGGCTTGCCTGATACTATGGCTGGAGAAGATGTTGTGCCAGGCAAATAATGGTGCTGGTTTCCTTTGTGTCTTTGCAGGTGTATTACGCTGTCTATTCATTTAAAGCCCGCTCCTCCAATGAACTGTCCATTTCAGCCAATCAAAGACTCAGGATCTTGGAATTTAAAGACATGAATGGCAATGATGAGTGGTGGTATGCAGAAGTGGAAGGGAGGCGAGGCTATGTGCCATCCAATTACATCAGGAAAACTGAGTACACGTGAGGAATGTGTTTTTGGACCTGGAATTTCTCACTTGGAGAACATTTGTGCCTTTTTCCAGGATGACTGTTTTTATTTGCTGCTGAAACACTTGAACACTATTTACAGAGAATGCGGTTTCTGCTAGAGAGTGACCACCATAACCGGGGAATGCGATGTGCTTTTCCAGGAAGTGACTGCTGCATTTAACTCACACAACAGGGACATTGCCCTGGACTCTGCCCACAAACTCCCACCATCCTCAGTCTGTTCCCACATTTTTGATAAACAACCTCAAATGTAGCAGAAGAAGCACCCTGCAATAGGCTCTCCAGGCTAAACTTTCTGCTCAGACTATGGCAGCATAGAGGTAATCGGGTGCCAGGGGGATCTACTACCTGCATGTCATGTGTTTGGATTTGGATCTTTGGTGAAATGATCATCCTATTGCCAATCACTAAAAAGCAAACCATTAAAGGAGTGAAAAATTGGGACCAAAAAGTATTGCACCCATGTGGTCCCAGTTACAACCATGACATGGTAACTTAAGTAATTCAGTTGTTTTTCCCTTCTGGTGCTAAACTTCACCACCATCCCAGCTGTGTGTTATTATTAAGATACTTGTTTGCTGTGCATTGATTGGTTTATGTCTGGAGCATCAGCATTTAAAAACATCTGAATCCCACTATTATGATTGGAGGCTGGGAAGCATAGCTGGAACAAACGTGCACTTGTCCTTTAAACTGGAGGTTGACAACGTCGGGCCTGGCTTGATAAGTTAATAACTAGGCACCTCTTTTTCTCTTGCTGTGCCGTACTGATTATAGCAAGCAAAGCAATATTGGAGTTCAAAGTGAAAGATTTTAACAGATCAGTTCAAAACTCTACTGTAAGTAAAAGCCTCCCTTTAGGTGGACTTATCCAAAAGACCCCAGATTAGAGCCTCCTGGTGTCCACCATTTTAATTTGTTCAGAAGACCATCCGCTGCTGCCACACCTCTCCAGCCACTTTTGGAACATTTTATCCCTTTACTCTGCTGCCTGGAAGTGTCTGTGGGACCCAATTTTCAGACTCCATAGGTACACCACCAGAATTAAACGTTTTTTGGTTGGTCAGAGAAGGCCCCTGCTTTCCTGAATAGGTGGCTAACAGCACAGAAGTGGTGGCCTGTAACTCACAAAGAATGGAGTGGCCCTTAGGGGGCAAGGTGGAATTTTATAGGGTTGGATTCTGGGCAGAGGGTGTGCAGTGACATGCATTAGCTGCGAGAATGCAGAAGGTTGAGTATTTTCCCAGTTTTCTGTCTTTCCCTATGGGGGGTTTCAGAGAATGGGCATTCCAACTCAGAATGTCCAAAGGAGAAGAGCTCTTAACTTGGTATATAAACTGCTCATAAAAGCATCCAGGAGGAGTGAGGGCAATTGAATCTGTAAGTAGCCTTCTCTATGCCCAGCTTCGAATAAAACTGCCACCTTACCATTTCTACATTTTCTTTGACAACAGGTCCTCTTTGAAGCTTATGCATAAACCATAGAGGGGTCCATGGGAATTTTTAGGAAAAAGAAAATTGAAAGCTGATTTAGACTACTGATGGGGAGAGGCATCCCTCTGGGTGGCTAGGTGTGTACCGTGTTCTTGTTGTACATGTGTATAAAATAAATTAGCCTTTGCCCATTTTCTGATAGGCACCTTTTCTAGAAGACATCATTTCTTTTAAAGATCAGTTTCCTGTATAGAACAAAAGTTGTATGATATATATTGTGTATTTTTATACCCGTTTCATTTGTTTTGCTCATTTTTACTAGAGGCTGCGGTTCAGGCCTGAGCATTCAGGGCATTCCAGTTATTCCTTTGTGTGATGACATGGTGAACCAATAAACCTCCGATACCACCAGACCTGTGTGTTGTGTGTGTGATTGCTGCTATGGGTTGTCTCTTCTTCTTTAGAGGAGAGTCAAAGGGATTTTGTCTGTTTAAATTTAGTGTTGTAGCGTCTCCAGTCTTGGTTTGGTGATAGTTACAGCCTTCCCTTGTCCCCATAAGATTCTCTTCACTAGAGAAACATAACAGTTGGTCCTGACTTAAATATGCCTCTGAAAACCAGGGCTCAAACAGGCTGTGATATTTAATAAATTATACACCACAAGTGAAAAAATGTGACAATAAGCAATACACTGTACAGTGAAGTAAAAAAACAATAATAAAATTACTTAATTTGGAAACCATCCCAGTAATGGCAAAGCAGGTACTCGCCCCCACCCAACAATGGATTGTAACAAATGTTCAACGGCCTTCTGATCAAGTTCTGATCAAGAACTTCTATTCACACAGGGTTGGCACTATATTCTAAGCATACAGTACGTCCTGCTCCATCTATAATACTTACACGTGGGTAATCCTCCGCCAGATGGCGCTGTTCACTGCAGACATGCAAAAAACAGGCTCCTCCCGGCCCTTCATATACCCAGGGACCTCCCACAAATCCCCAGATTTCTCTCCACCGCAATCCCCCACCATAGGGTAGGCAGTCAAGGCTGATGGTGAGCCTTCAGGGGATGCCCCTCCCGCATCACTGCCCCACGCCCCATGTAGCGGTGGACCTTATTCAACGGGTCGCCTTCCTCCCTCGTACCCTCCTTAGTCAGGGGGAAAAGAAAGGGGGGGGGAGGGGTTGTGTGTAGGGCGGCCTCAGTGTTTCATTACACGCTTATGGCTTGACTGTGCCTTACTGGGAACGGGGATCAGAGCCGCACTCTTTCCTTACTGTTAACCGCAGCGCCGTTAGTTTCTGTTTGCTGCTCGCACTGCATGTACGGCGGCTGCTTTGCGGACGCCTCGGCATCTTTCTTCTCCTTTCCTCTCCTTCTTAGCCTTAGTGGCTCTTCCTAGGCTGTGCTGGCTTAAGCGCCTGTCCAATACAGTACCGCCGTGTCACGGCGGACCGGGATTCATTCCCCGACAGGAGAGCTCGAGTGCAGACCTCGGCCGTGCCTGTGTAGGCTCCGAGCGCCATTTTCTTAGACTTTTTGCCTTACTGTACTCTCATCGGCTAGACTCCTTACGAGCTTCGCGCTCGCTGAGGAGGGGCGTGGTTCCGGCTTGGCGTGCTACGCGTCACGGTCAGCTCAGGCCCGCCCTCCGAGGTTCGCTTGGCGCCATTTCCTTCTCCTGCGCGCGTGGTGAAGATCTTCCTCTCCTCTCTGTCTGTAAGTGCCCTCACGGGCGAATCTTCTTTAGTTCTATCTCCCATTGCGCATGGCTCTGACATCCTTGTTCCCCCTTATGTCTTTCAGACCGCGGATTTCGGTGGCTTCTCCCGGCCCAGTATAGCTCCCGGTCGTGACCATAAAAAAATTACTCCCACTTCCCTGCGGGTTACTGGGGCATCCAGGGTAGCTGACAGCGTCAATCCCTACTGGCATATTGTGCCGATTAAACACCATATCACCATATGAGGCATCTCAGGATATTGTGAACGGGGTTCCTTCGGGACAAGCCCGGCTGTGTGTAGCTTGTGGGGTCCTACCTAGCAGCGGTGACAATGCACGGGTCTGTGTTCCTTGTGCACAGCAGGCGCTATCGGTGCTTCCCGTCTCCTCTGAGGTTGGGCCTGCACCCCGCCGCACTTCACCTACTCCCCCAAGCCTGAGTCTAACCCCCAATACCAGTGGGGATTCTCATCCTGATCTGGCCATGAGGCTGGCTAGTGTTGAAAACTTGCTTGCTAATTCATTAGCACGTAAAGCCACCGCCAAGAGGCGGCACTTGAATCCTGAATCGACACTCTTCCCTATAGAACCTGATGATTTGTTGCATTCCTTTGCCCATATCCCCTCGGACGAAGGGGAACTGTTCTCTGACTCAGGGTCATATGACGATGAGTCCAGAGGTCAGGAAGAGTCTGGCTCCGAGCATTGGTCCTCGGATGATATTGATAGACTGCTGGTTCAGATCTTTGACGTTCTGTCCCTCTCTCCCCCTGCTGCGGCTCCCCGGCAAAGGGGTGATCTTTTTCATACCGATAAAGCTCAATTGGAATTTCCAGAGCAGACCCATTTCAATAGCCTTGTGCTTAAAGAATAGGAACATCCCAGCAGACTTCATGGGGTCCCTAAGAGCGTGGATAGGAAATATCCCTTCCCTGCTGACTTGGTTAAGTGCTGGTCATCGCCACCTGAGGTCGATGCTCCTATTCTAGGGTTGTCCAACACCTCTATTATGCACTCTCCTGACACTACTACGCTACGGGACTCTGAGGACCGGCGTGTTGACCAATTGGCATGTCATGCCTTTGCATTTGGGGGAGCGACTCTGCGCCCCCTTTTTGCACTTTTGCCATTACGGCGGTAGCGCTCAGGCCCGTGGTTAGGAGTGCTCTCGATGGCACAGATGAGTTGCTTCCTGATACTGTCAACGCTCTGTCCAGCTGTGATGCGTTTGTAAACTTTATCCTGTCCGCATCGGACGATGCTATTAAGATGTGTGCCAGGTCATCCGCCCTGGTGGTTGCTATACGCCGCGCGGTCTGGTTGCGCCAGTGGGCCGCAGACAATGCCGCCAAGAAAGCCCTCACGGGGCTCCCTTTTTAAGGGGCTGCGATTGTTTGGGGATCGGTTAGACCTCTTTGCCAAGGGAGGCAAGTTACCCCAGCGCAGGAGGCAGACTCTGCCTTTTCGTGGCCAAGGCTCCCTATCAACCCCCTACCGTGGGGCCAAGCAGGGAAGAGGGGCGTCCTTCGCTGGGGCCCGCGCAGATTCCTGGCACAGGAACAGAGGACGCCGTACCGGCTCCTCCTGGGGGCCCAAGCCCAAAGACCCTCCCAAGGCCCCTCCAGCATGAGGGACGTTTACAGCACGTATTTCGAGCACGTCTGGCGTCGCCACGTCTCAGACCGTTGGATTTAGGAGGTAGTGTCCTCCGGCTACAAGATAGAATTTGCTGTACGGCCCCCCACCAGATTCATTGGGTCTCGAATCCCTCAAGACTCTGCCTCACCTCAGGTCTTGTTGCTGGCCGTACAGGGTCTCATGGACCTAGGGGTCATTTGCAAGGTCCCCCTTGGAGACAGGGGCACGGGGTTCCACTCCAACCTTTTCACAGTACCCAAAAAGGATGGGTCAGTCAGGCCCATTCTGGATTTAAAAATCCTCAACAAATTTGTCAAGAACAGACACTTTCGCATGGAAACTCTGCGCTCGGCCATTGGCTCACTGCGCCCAGGGGACTTCATGACGTCCGTAGACATCAAGGATGCTTACCTTCACGTTCCGGTGTTTCCAGGACACCAAAGGTATCTCAGATTTGCAATAAAAGGTCAGCATTAAAAATTTGTGGCCCTGCCATTCGGCCTTACGTTGGCTCCCAGGGTGTTCACCAGGGGTGATGTCCCTGATAAGGCTAAGGGGCATACGCTTGCTGCCCTACCTGGACGACATTCTCATCACCTCTCGGTCTCTGCGGCAGGCAGAGTTGGACACTCGTCTGGTAGTGTCTACCCTGGAGTCCTTCGGCTGGGTGATCAATTACCCCAAGTCCTCCATGTCCCCCTCCTCGGTGACTCCCTTCCTGGGGATGATTCTGGATACAGTTCAGTCAAGGATATTCCTTCCTCAACAGAAGGTGGAAGCTCTGACGGCGCAGGCGAGGTTCCTGCTCTCGAGCCCACAGTTCTCCATCCGGCAGGGAATGCAGTTGGTGGGCCTGATGGTGGCGAGCTTCGAGGCGGTGCCCTTTGCCCAGTTCCATCTGAGACCTCTGCAGCTTCACCTTCTGTCTGTGTGGGACAAGAACCCAGTCTCCTTGGACTGGGTCTGTGTGCTTCCCCCCCCTCGGTCAGACAGTCCCTTGCGTGGTGGCTGGACCACAGGAACTTGATAGGGGGCAGGTCTTTTCTGGCCCCCTGCTGGGAGATAAAGAGTACATACAGTATACACATAAGGGCAGACTAGATGGACTGTATGGTCTCCTTCTGCCGTCAACCTTCTATGTTTCTATGTTTCTATGAGACGGTCACAACGGATGCCAGTCTGTCAGGTTGGGGGGGATTCTGGAAGTCCCTGCGCTTCCAGGGGACGTGGGGTCCTCAGGAGGCCCATTTGCCCATCAACATTCTGGAATTACGGGCAGTCAGGTTGGTACTGGAGCGATTGACCCAACACCGGAGGGGTCTGTCGGTACAGGTACGCTCGGACAACAGAACGGCGGTTGCCTACATCAACCATCAGGGAGGGACCCGGATCAAGGGTGCTCTCCAAGAGGTGTCTCAGATTTTGACATGGACGGAGGCCAATGTCCAATGCATTTCGGCTGTCTACTTTCCGGGGGCAGAGAACCTGCTGGCAGACGCCCTGAGCAGGGGGATGTCCCGTCAGGGGGAGTGGTCCCTCTGCAACAAGGTATTCCAGTCCCTGTGTCACCGTTGGGGACTACCGGATGTGGATCTGTTTGTTTCCCGCCACAATCACAAGCTCCCGGCCTTCATCTCCCTGTCTCAGGATCCTCTGGCCTTGGCCACGGATGCTCTGTCCATGTCTTGGAGGGAGTTTCGACTCTTGTACGTTTCCACCATTCCCCCTTCTGAGCAGGGTTCTGCACAAGATTGCCCTGGAGGGGGTACCTGTGATTCTAGTGGCCAAGAAGAGTGTGGTTCACAGACGTGGTTCAAATGGCGGTAGATCAGTACGATCTGCCAAGCGTACCAGATCTGCTAACCCAAGGGTCCATAAGCCATCCCAATTTACAAACTCTGGCTTTGACGGCCTGGCTGCTGAGACCTCCATCTTGATGGAGAAGGGTTTGTCTGCCTCTGTGGTGGCTACTATGGTGCAGGCCAGGAAGAAGACTTCTTCTGCTATCTATTATAGAGTATGGCGTTCCTACATTGACTGGTGCGAGTCCAGGTCTCTTCCCTGCCAGGAATTCTCCGTCCCTAGGGTTCTGGAGTTTTTTCAGCATGGTCTGGACTTGGGTCTCAAACTTAGACAGGGCAGAAACCTGACCCTTCAGAGTACTGTCTTCTTTCAGAAGACCTTTGCTCAACATCAACTGATTAAGACCATCTTTCAGGGGGTCACTCACGTGCGTCCCCCTAGAAAACCTATGGTCCCTGTCTGGGATTTGAACTTGGTTTTGTCTGCCTTGCAGGGTGCTCCCTTTGAGCCTATTCAAGAGGCTGCTCTGGTTGTTCTCACTCTCAAGGTTGTCTTCTTGGTGGCTATTACTTCGGTTCGGCGTGTGTCAGAGCTGGCTGCTCTATCTATTCAGCCTCCATACTATGAGCGACACCGGGACAAGGTGGTGTTCCGCTTCAAACTGGATTTCTTGCCTAAAGTTGTTTCGGCTTTTCATTTGAACCAGGATATTGTTCTTCCTTCTCTGTGTTCCAATCCTCGCAACGACAAGGAGCGGGTTCTGCATTCCTTGGACGTTGTCAGGTGCTTGAAGTATTACCTGGTTGTCACTAAGGCCTTCAGGAAGACTGATGCTTTCTTTGTGGTTCCTTCCGAGCCTAGGAAACGTTTGGCTCCCGCCAAGTCTACCATCAGTAAATGGATTCGTCAGGCTGTGATTCAGGCCTATTCTACTAAGGGGAGGACTCCCCCTTTCCGTCTTACGGCTCATTCCACTCGTGCTATTGGTGCCTCTTGGGCCTTTCAGCAACAGGCCTCTGTTGAACAAGTTTGCAAGGCCACTACTTGGTCTTCTGTTCACACCTTTTCAAAGTTTTACAAGGTTCATGTTCGGGCCTCAGCTGCTTTTGGCTGTAAGGTTTTGCGGTTGTAGTCTAAGCTACTTTATGGACACTGCTATTGGATGTCCCACGTGTAAGTATTATAGATGGAGCAGGACGTACTGTATGCTTAGAATAATACAATTCTGTGAAATACTCACCTGTAGAATTGATATTATACGCATACAGTACGTCCTGCTCCACCCCACCCTGCTTTCACTTTGTTCTGGATCCCCTGTATGGTGATTGTTACCATTGTTATTGTTACCAGTTTGGTGGTTGGTTTCTCCCGGCTTCTTTTTCTCACTGCTTTTCAATGCTGGGGATTTGTGGGAGGTCCCTGGGTATATGAAGGGAGCCTGTTTTTTGCATGTCTGCAATGAACAGCGCCATCTGGCGGAGGATTACCCACGTGTAAGTATTATAGATGGAGCAGGACGTACTGTATTCGTATAATATCAATTCTACAGGTGAGTATTTCACAGAATTGTATTTTTCACATCTTTCACTTTTAACATCTTTGGAATTAGATGCTTGTGGTAGGTGTAAGACTCCAAGAAAGAAATCTACAGTGTAAGCGTGTGCTAGTTTCTCAGATGGTACCTACCCCACACTGCCTAGCTAAGAGGTTATTGTGAGGAATAGGGCAAATATTACATTTCATTTTATCACTGATGCCCCGCATCACCCTTTAAGATTCTCTGTAGGTAGCACATGTCACCCTCACAAGGCTAGCAGGAAAAGGAAGTCCATATATGGGCATGAGGTTCTGACACTCAGGAAAGGCAGTTTGAGGATCAAAGCCCCCCTGCTGCTCTCCTAACACCTTCACGGACAGAGGAGCCAGCATGCTTCTTCGCTGGGAAGGTGTGATAGCATGGGGGCCTCAAAGGAATGATTCAGCATCTGTGTCTGGGAGGAGGGGGGGTGGGGCAGAGACTGCGCTTAAAGGTAGGCCAAGGAGACCAGAACAGGGTCACTTCTCTGGATAGGGGTCTCGCGGCAGCGCACTGGAGGTGTCTAAACCATCTGTAAGCTCTTGACATACCCCTTGTGGGAGCTCTTCATCACCACTCTACAACTGCTCCATAAACTGGACCTTCAGCATCATTTAATGAAAAGCCCAAACCTTTAAAACCTATTCCCCAGCATCTAAAATTAATATGTTTTATGTTTTTAGTCACTTATTATTATTCTTTCCCCCGCTGGGCTGCAACTCTGTTCAGGACTCTAGGATATGGGCGCCGCCATCTTGCCTCAGAAGCATCACATACTGAGGAGAGGAGAGCAGGATAAAGTGCAGGGGGTGGGGTTATAACTCTGCTTTGCACAGACAGAGCAGAATTTGGGTCAGGGAAAGGACGGCAATCCCAGAATGCAGAGCGACACAGTCAGAAGACACTTCCTGTTTGCAGGCTGCCTGATGCTCCATGAGTCACCATCTTGAATGTTTAAAGGCTCATAACATGCAGGTAGGATGATTTTTAATGTGGGTAATCTGTATGTACAGGGTGTAGGAAACATATAAGATATGCTTTTATTTAGGGTTAAGGTCCTCTTTAAGGTAACGGACTATTGTCTCTCTGTGTAACTCACTGTAACCTGTAACCACTTCTCAGAACAGCATTTGTATTATTTCATATTTCATTATAGCCAAATGTTTATCACTGCCTAGTGTGCTTATAACATTAAAACCTTTATTTAACTTGAGCAATCTTTTTGCCTTAGCCAAGATTCTGTGTCTGCAGGTTTTGGGCCTGGTATTCCTGATAGGAGGGCTCTGACAGGGGTTTTGGGGAAAGCGGTCTGTGTGTCCGGAGGTAACTGGTTTATAGTTGGATCACGTGACCGCCGTTTCCATGACAGTTATTTCAGAATCTAGTAAGGGTGCTGAGGAAAAAGGGTACCCAGCCTCAAAGTTCTTAAGAACAGCAGAATAGAAGTCAGTGAGCTTAGGGGGTAACTGCTCGCTCTATGTCCAATGACAAAGACATATTGGGCTAAAGGAGTCATTTTAAAGGTTTTTTTGGGGCTTTAAATGTCAAGTCTGCTTTCACACCCCCCAGCACCACCTCCTGTCTCCCTCCCCTGGTGCTGAGGCAGAACAGGGGGTTCTCAACCTCCATGATGGTACTCATTATATGTTACTGGTCTAAAAGTCTCTTCCACGCAGGGCCAGGGAATGGTTGGAGCTTTCACATGACTATTCTGGGTTTTCAGAATTTTGCATTGGTTATGGGTTCCAAAGGATTCTGAAGGTTAGCAAGACAACTTACCCAAAAACCTGGGATCATGACCACGACATGGCTATAGGACCCCCCACACACAGGTTCAGGTTATTATCTTAGAGTTATTACATCTCAGACTCTGGTGCTTTTATAAGTTGGCCTAAAGCGGACCAAAACCCACATTTTTTACTTGCACCCCTTGAATTGCTGCCCCCCATGGAGAGCACCTTTTGCCAATTTTTAGTGCCCTTGTTTTAGCTGTAAAGTTCCGCCTCCTCCATTCATTGCCACTATTGTGTGTGGCAATTATGTAATTGCCACATCTATGCAATGACTGATCGTCTGCCATCTTACAGAGAGGGACAGCAAAGTGTTCCAGGACAATTCAAAAAACAAAATTTCTAGTTCTACACCCTAAGAAGGTAATTTTGTCAGGTGCTATGGCGAAATGTATTTCACAAGTTTGGTGGGTTTTGGTCCACTTTAAGGACTAGCTTTAACCTTTTCAGGCAAGCGCCAACATGATTAACTTCAGACCCATTTATTATAAAATATTTAATGTACACAAGATACACAGCAATTGTATATATATTTATATAGGTTGTGTTCCATCCTAAGATTTCCAGTGATACCTATTTTGCCGTGCAAGCTGGACTAATGCCCAAGGCTCCAGATTGGTTGGGAAGCAGGCTTTTCTGCTAAGTTCTCGGAGTTATTCTTACCTGTTAACTCTTTTTCCAGGAATCCCCCAGAACAGCACCTACAAGAGATGATCCTGGCCACCCAGACAAAGGAAACACCAGAACACACCCTTTAAAGTGGACCAACACCCAGGATTTTGACTATCCTGGGTGTTGGTCCACTTAGGTGGGGCACCCCGATCGGGGGTGCCCCGCTGTGTGAAACCCCCCCGATCGCCGCAAAAACTCACCTCTCCCCGCTCCCACGTGACCTCGTCCGGCCAATGACAGCGCTCAGAGCCGCTCTGGTATGCGCGTCCAAAGCCGCTTGGACGCGCATACCAGAGCGCTGTCATTGGCTGCGTCTTTCGCTTCCCTCTAACAGGGAGCGCGCCTGCGCTGGCCATTCACAAAACGGCCGGCGCGGGAGCGCGCCCTGCTAGAGGGAAGCGAGAGACGCGGCCGCGTCTCGCGATTTCGCCGTTGGATCGCCGGTAAGGTAAGGATTGTGGGCCTCCTGGGGGGTTCCTCCCCGCGGGACATCCCGATTTCGGATGCCCCGCGGGGAGGGATCTGATCGGTCCGGGAATCTTATAGATTTCCGGGCCGATCCCCCCTGAGTGTTGGTCCACTTTAAAAACTTTTAGTTCCTGTAAACCCTCCATATTGAGACTTCAAAAGCACCTGAAAATAGGATCATTCACCGCCAAAAATTAGATATAAATCTTAACTATTTACTGTAAGAGCAGTTAGACTAAACAACTTTCTGCCAGAGGAGGTAGTTATAAAAAGACTATAAGAGTTCAAAAGTGGCCTGGATGCCTTCGCATATAATAACATTACCAGCTATGGCTACTAGACCACTAATAAACAGGCTGAACTGAGTGGACTAAAGTCTTTTTTTCTTCCAATCCATTCCAGGCACTCCTTACGCTTGGGATTACCTCCTTGCTGATCATGTGACTGCAAGAAAGAAAACAGGTGTGGCCCCTCCCGGCCCATAAGTAGCAGCTGCCTCCTCACCAAGATCAGTTTTTTCTTTCTTGCAGTGGTGACTGTAAAGGTTGTTCAAGAAACTAGCTCTCAAGGATTGGACTGAACCCTGTCGCCGCAGGTTTTTCTCTGGTGTACCTGCTGAGGAATGTTTTTTTATTTTTTACCCAACCCTTCCTTCTTCCAGTTAGGTAGGTTTTTTTATCTTTAAAAAAAAAAAAAAGAGAAAATAATTAAAAAAAATAAAAAATTTTTAAGGGACGTGGCTGAGTTTAACCCTATATATATATATATATATATATATATTACGGCCAGATAGCAGTGCGATTGCGGTGGCGGCCGGTTGGGCCAAGGTGCTGGCCTAGAAATGCCTTGTGATTAGGATGGCTTTCGGAGGTTCCGCTGGTTTATTCATATTGCTGCCTCAGGGCAAGCTGATTTTGCCGTTGTTTGCACTAAGCTATGATATATATATTATGTGTTTGATCATTTCTTTTGTATAGCGGTAAAGAGAAGAGCGGTGGTGGTGAGTGGACATCGCCATTATCAATTTTTATATACATTTTTTTTATTAATTGCATTATATATATAATTTTTTTTTTTTTTTTACTATCCGTATGAATATATTTTATTATTATAATGATTGTCAGTTTTATCTTTTTATCAGTTAAAAAAAACAAAAAACAAAAGGGAGATTATTCTTTTTTTCTCCTGTTTTATTTTTTAGAATTTGGAAGAAGGATAGAAAAGGGTTATGGTTCCTCCCGGTCCCTTTTGGGATTGGTTTTAGGCTTAGGGCCTTTTAGGTCTGATTGCCAAATGAAAAAAAAAAAACACCATGAGGGAGGCATCAGGGGATAGTGATTCAGGCATCCCATTTGAGCAGGGCAGGATCCCCTGGGTAGTTTCAGCACGGTTTGTTCCGCTTGCGCCATGAGAATTGGTTAGACCATAATAGAGCGGCGGCTCAGGTCTTTAGTCCAGTTATTACTGGTGTGAGGGCAACGGCTCACCCATCCCTTCCTTCCCCTGGAAGGGGGAAGGCAGCGAGGCGCAGTCAGATGTGGTGCACAGGTTGGATAACCTGGAGAGATAGTTATCCATGGTTATTCCAAAGAAGGCCACTTATAAGAGGAGGCATTGGAACCTGTTGCAGAGGAAAGAGATTTATTTGCCTCTTTTGGAGAGTGGGAGGAAGAAGAGTATATAGATGAGCAGCTCTCAGAAGGCGAGTTACGCTCTGGTGAGGAAGATAGTAACTCTATTTTTTTTTCTTCTGAGGAGGACCCCCTCCTCGCAGGTGAAACACAGTGTCTGCTCTCTTTGGTTTTTGAAACTTTGAATATCACTCTCTCCCATATTGTATCTTGTACTCAGAATATCCACTGTCAAATCTGTAAAACTGTGTTTGAAATAGTGTATGTACTGTATGTTCTACCCTGTCTGTAATTACTATTTTGTAAAGCGCTACGGAAGATGATGGCGCTATATAAATGAACAATAATAATAATATCACCCCTCCTGAGGTGGCAAAAAGAGGGAAGGATGATCTGTTTAAGCCAGTAAGGCAAAGGCAGGTGTTCCCGGAGCAGCTGTACTTTTCTAAAATGGCGTAAAAGGAATGGGAAAATCCTAACATATTACCGGCTGTTCCTAGGATACTAGACTCTAGGTATCCCTTTCCGGCGGACATGATTAAGCTTTGGTCTTACCCACCTGAGGTGGATTCTCCAGTAGCAGGCTTGTCTAATACTTCCATCATGCCGTCTGCTACTATGGGAACTTTAAGAGATCCCACGGAGAGACGAATGGATCAATTGGCCCGCCATGCTTTTGCTATGAAAGGATCCTTTCTACGTCCTGTTTGTGCCATGGCCATTGTGTCCCTGGCTTCAAGGAAGAAGATGAAGAAAAAGTTTAGCCAGGGCTAAGTCTCGCAGGCTTATTCAAGAGTCCAAAGATTTTAAGGATTGTTTGGACTTTAACTCGTTCGCTATCACTGCGATGGATGATGCAGTCAGGCTAGCTGCTAGAACTTCTGCTCTGCTTGTGGCCTTGCGCCGTTCCTTATGGCTAAGACAATGGTTGGCGGTTGCCGCCACTAAGAAAGCTCTTATAGATCTCCCGAGCGGGTGGAGGGACGGCTTTTGCATTTTGCTCATATCTGGAGGCACCACGTGGCGGATCTTTGGATCCTAGAGGTGGTGTCATCAGGCTACACGATCAAGTTTGCAGCCAGACCACCCGCAAGGTTCCTTCGGTCAGGGGCATCCTGGAACCAGTCAAAGCTAGATGCCCTGAGACCCACAGTTCAGCATCTCCTTCAAAAAGGGGTAATTTGTCGGGTACCCTTTCAGGAGGAAGGTCAGGGGTTTTACTCCAACCTGTTCACAATCCCCAAAAAGGATGGGTCGATGCATCCCATTTTAGACTTAAAGGGTCTCAACAGGTATATCCGCGTGAAACCTTTCCGCATGGAGACGCTAAGGTCAGCGGCAAGAGTAGTTTGGCCCGGGGATCTTATGACTACTATAGACTTAAGGGACGCGTATCTGCATGTTACAATTTTTCCAGGGCATCAGAAGTTCCTGAGGTTTGCCCTGGAAGACCAGCACTTCCAGTTTGTGGCACTCCCATTCGGGATATCCTCGGCTCCAAGAGTCTTCACCAAAGTTATGGCGGGTCTCATGGCCATTTTCAGGAGCCAGGGGATATGCATCATTCCATATTTGGACGATCTTTTAAAATTTTAGCGGGTCTCTTCAGCGGATCATGAAAGATACGCAGATGGTCCTATCAACTCTGGAAGAGTTCGGCTGGGTGATCTATTATCCGAAGTCCCATATCACTCCGGTGCCAGTAAGGAATTTCTTAGGAATGATTCTGGACACGGTTCAAGTCAAAGTGTTTCTACCAGAGCAGAAGGCTCTGCTAATTCGAAATCAAATAGAGTACTTACTGGCTTGCCGGCAACCGACCATTCGGCTAGGGATGAAGCTAGTAGGCCTTATGGTAGCCTGCTTCGAGGCCGTACCTTTTGCCCAGTTTCACATGAGGCTTCTTCATTGGAATCTGTTGGCAAACTGGGATCGAGCCCCACAGTCGCTGGATCAAGTTTTTTGTTCTGACGCCCTCAGCCAGGCGGTGGATGGACCCTCTTCATCTGTCTGTAGGCAGGTCCTTTCTGACACCACAGTGGCAGATCGTTTCCCCGGATGCCAGTCTCACAGGTTGGGGGGGGGGGGGCATCTGGCAGACACAGAAGATCCAGGGACAATGGGGGCCGAAGGAGTATCAGCTTCTCATAAATATATTGGAATTAAGAGCAATCCGACTAGTGCTTCAGTATCTGACCCCCAGCTTAAAGGGGCAGGCAGTCCAGGTCCAGTCGGACAATCGGACGGCAATAGCCTATATCAGTCATCAGGGGGGTACTCGGAGCAAGAGTGCTCTAGAGGAAGTAAGCCGGATTCTGACTTGGGCAGAGAAGAATGTTCCCTGCATCTCGGCAGTTTACATCCCGGGAGTAGAAAACCATGAGGCCGACGCTCTGAGCAGGAAGGTTCATACATTTACCAAATTTTACAAGGTGGATGTTAGAGCCTCAGCTGACGCTGTGGTTGGTCGAAAGATTCTTCAGGCAGTAGTGAAATGAACTACCTGCTGTTCTGCGTTAGGGGATCCCGCCCATAGATGCCACTGCTTTTGGAGATCCCAAGCGTAAGGAGTGCCTGGAATGGATTGGAAGAAAAAACACAATTCTGTGAGGTACTCACCTGTAGAATTGTTTTTTCTGGGAATCCATTCCAGGCACTCCGGCCCACCCGTTTTGGGTCATGATCTATCTTTTGATGCTTTTTTTGATGGTGTTTAGTCCATTTATTTCATTAGCATTTAAAAAAAAAAGAAAAGAGAAAATAGAAAAGGTGTAAGAGAAAGTGAAAAGAACAAAACTTAATTTCTGAGAGTATTTTCGCGGAGTTCGGTGTAAAGTAACATGGACTCCTATATAGGCCCTCCCGGCCTGCCTCTGTTTTTCTGTTTTTTACTGCTTTTTAAGTAAACTGATCTTGGTGAGGAGGCAGCTGCTACTTATAGGCCGGGAGGGGCCACACCTGTTTTCTTTCTTGCAGTCACGTGATCAGCAAGGAGGTAATCCCAAGCGTAAGGAGTGTCTGGAATGGATTCCCAGAAAAAACAATTCTACAGGTGAGTACCTCACAGAATTGTGTTTTTTCAGCCTTACATACTATGGCCTCGATTCATAAAAGGTAGAAAAAAATTCTCATGGTAGTAAAAGATTCAATTCATGAGAAAAAAGCCTGAGAATGTAACTGTTGCTGAATCCCCAGCTAAGAAAACAATGAAAGTCAATGGCACTTTTTTACTCCTAAGAAAAGTAGAGAACTGTTTACTCCTTTCTACACTGTAGTAAAAGCTGCCATTGACTTTCATTGTCTTTTTATCAGGTGATTCAGTAACAGTGATATTCTCAGGCTTTTTTTCTCATGAATTGAATTTTTTACTACCATGAGAATTTTTTGAGGCCTATGTATTTAAAAAAATCGCAATCCACAGCCGAGTTAATATGGGTGGGCTGCTGCTGTCCTGGGGGATCCTGAGTCACCCCCCAGATAGGTATAACAAAGATCCAATTACAATCTTAGGGAGGGACCATTGCAAGAAACTCCTTTCGTCCTAAAGATTGATCTTGGTTGGACTGTTGCTTTTGAGTGGTATACAGCAATGCCAACTGGAGGGTTTCAGACTCGTAGCCTGATATACAAACCCAAAAAGCTTGTCTTAGCCATCCCCAATAGTATTCTTGGAAGCCGCTAGTCCTCTTCTAAGTACTGATCTGCTGTCCAGGTACCTCAGGACACATTTCCAAACATCCAACAATGAAACCGATAAGAAGCCTCTACCCAAACATGTAAAATGTCATCAAACTTTTGGTAGAAAACAATGTGCTCTGCCTTAAAGTGGACCAACACCCAGGATTTTGACTATTCTGGGTTTTGGTCCACTTCAGGGGGGCACCCCGCTGTGTAAAACCCCCCAGAAAGCCCCCAAAACTCACCTCACCACGCTCCCACGTAGCCACGGACAAGCGAGTGACAGCGGCGGACAAGACAGCGCGTCCGCCGCCGCCTCCCGATGGGGTAAGTTTTTCGGGGGTTTTGGGGGGGGTCCCTCACCGCGGGACATCCCGATCTCGGATGTCCCGCGGTGAGGGAGGTGATCACCCCTGGGTGACAGTCCACTTTAAAGGAGAAGCACATGAGAAAAACTAACTCACTGCCCTCTGGCTATCAATGGGGTCGATTCAGATCCAGGTTGAGAAAACCGCCATCCAGTGGTACCACTGCCATTAATTAGGTTTACTTACCAGAGAAGCAGCCATTTGGTATATCAAACTGCTGACATCAATATTCTGATGTAATAATATGTGAAGACTGCCTTTCCTGATAGAATTACTGCGGAAGCATCTATGAGAGGCAGACTCATTTTGCACAGACAAAAAAAAATACAATTCTGTGATTACTCACCTGTAGAATTGGTATTATAAGTATACAGCACGTCCTGTTCCAGAAGATTCCTTACACATGGGTTATACATCCACAAGATGGCGCTGGACT
This sequence comes from Gastrophryne carolinensis, assembly GCA_027917425.1. Classification (NCBI taxonomy): domain Eukaryota; kingdom Metazoa; phylum Chordata; class Amphibia; order Anura; family Microhylidae; genus Gastrophryne; species Gastrophryne carolinensis. The sequence continues at coordinate 497,110,954 of CM051235.1, forward strand.
ACAGAAAACAGCTTGTGGCTCCTCCCGGCCCTATATAAGTCGGGAACCTCCCACAAATTCCCCAGTATTTACAAGCAGTAACACAAGAAGCCAGGAGAACAATAATAACAAAAATCCCAAATGAACAATGAACAATCACCATATAGAGGTAACTAAGAATAATGATAACAAGGGTGGGATGGAACAGGACGTGCTGTATACTTATAATACCAATTCTACAGGTGAGTAATCACAGAATTGTATTATTCCAAGTATACAGCACATCCTGTTCCAGAAGATTCCTTACACATGGGACATCCAATAGCAGTGTCCGTAAGGTAGGGTGGGATCCCCAAAAAGTAACAGCAGACAGTTTAAACCACTGCCGCCTGCAGAACTTTGCGGCCAAAAGCAGCATCAGCTGAGGCCCTAACATCAACCTTGTAAAACTTAGAAAAGGTATGAACAAAAGACCAAGTAGAGGCCTTGCAAACTTGTTCAACAGAAGCTTGGTGCTGAAAAGCCCAAGAGGCACCAATAGCATGAGTAGAATGAGCAGTAAGGCAGAAAGGAGGTTCCTTCCCCTTAGCAGAATAGGCTTGAATCACAGCCTGATGGATCCACTTGCTGATGGTGGACTTAGCTGGAGCTAAACCCTTTCTTAGGCCCAGAAGAGAGAACAAAAAGAGCATCAGTCTTCCTGAAAGGTTCAGTAGCCACCAAATAGAACTTCAGGGTTCTAACCACATCCAGAGAATGTAATACCTGCTCCTTAGAGTTACTAGGATTAGGGCACAGGGAAGGCAAGACAATGTCCTGATTGAGATGAAAAGCAGACACAACCTTAAGCAGAAAGTCTGGCTTAAAACGAAACACCACCTTGTCCTGGTGTCTCTCAAAGTAAGGAGGTTTGATAGAAAGCGCCGCCAACTCATAAACACGCCTAACAGAAGTGATAGCCACCAAAAAGGCTACCTTAAGCGTCAAAATAGACAAAGGGGCCACACGCAATGGCTCAAAGGGAGACCCCTGCAAGGCCGATAATAGCAAGTTCAAATCCCAGACTGGTAACATAGGCTTACGAGGAGGACACACGTGAGTAACCCCCTGAAAAAAAGGTCTTAACCAGACGATGGTGGGCAAATGATCTTTGGAAGAAAATAGCCAAGGCTGAAACATGACCTTTGAGGGTACTAAGTTGAAGACCCAAATCCAAACCATGTTGCAGGAATTCCAGAATCCTGGGGATAGAAAACACCCGACAGGGAAGCGACCTAGACTCACACCAGTCAATGTAAGTATGCCATACCCTATAGTAGATAGATGACGAGGACTTCTTCCTAGCCTGAATCATGGTACTAACAACAGAGGCAGGCAGCCCCTTTTCCATCAAGATGGAGGTTTCAGCAGCCAGGCCGTTAAAGCCAGTATTTGTAAATTGGGATGGCGTAGCTTGAGTGAGCAGATCTGGAACCTTGGGCAGGGCATACTGATCTACTGCCAACTGCACAATGTCTGCAAACCACACTCTTCTAGGCCAACGGGGGGCCACCAGAATGGTTGGCACCCCTTCCTGGGAGATCTTGTGCAGCACCCTGCCCAGCAGAGGGAACGGAGGAAACACATAAAGGAGCTGAAAGCTCTTCCAAGACATTGCAGGTGCATCTATGGCCAAGGCCAGAGGGTCCTGGGACAGAGAGACAAAGACTGGAAGCTTGTGATTGTGATGGGACGCAAACAGGTCCACATCCGGCTGCCCCCAGCGACGGCACAGGAACCAAAACACCTTGTTGCTGAGGGACCACTCCCCCAGCCGAGACATCCCCCTGCTCAAGGAGTCTGCCTCCAGGTTCTCCACTCCCGGGATGTAAACTGCCTATATGCAGGGGACACTCTCCTCCACCCAGGACAAAATCAGTGACACTTCCTTGAGGACCCTCTTGCTCCGGGTCCCTCCCTGATGATTGATGTAGGCAACTGCCGTCTGGTTGTCCGAGCAGATCTGAACCGCCCGACCCCGAAGGTGTGGAGTCAACTGGGCGAGAACTAGTCTTATTGCCCTCAGTTCCAGAATGTTGATAGGGGTATGGGCCTCCTGAGGGCCCCACTGATCCTGGAACTTCAAGGATTTCCAGAAACCCCCCCCAACCTGTCACACTGGCATCCGTGGTGACTGTCTCCAGCAAGGGGTCAGAAAGGATCTGCCCATCAACAGGTTCCTTGAGTCCAGCCACCACGAAAGAGACCACCTGGTCAGAGGGGACAGAACAAACACCTGACAAGAGGTGAAGTTGAAGAGGTCTCATGTGAAACTGAGCGTATGGAACCGCCTCGAAGCAAGACACCATCAGACCCACCAGCTGCATCCCCTGCCGGATGGAGGGATGGGGGCAAGACAGAAGAAGCCTTGCTTGAGCTTGAAGACTCTCCACCTTCTGCTGAGGGAGAAGAATCTTGACCTGAGATGTATCCAGAGTCATGCCCAGAAAGGACCTCACCAATGACGGGAACAGGGAAGACTTGAGGTGATTGGTCACCCAGCCGAAGGACTCAAGTGTGGACACCACCATCTGGGTATCCAGCTCTGCCTGCTGGAAGGACTGAGACGTGATGAGAATGTCGTCCAAGTAAGGAAGGATGCGAATATCCTGAGATCTCAGCAGAGCCATCACTCCCGCCAGCACCTTGGTGAAAACCCTGGGAGCCTAGGTGATACCGAAAGGCAAGGCCACAAATTGCTAGTGCTGATCCTCCAGAGCGAACCTGAGGAATCTCTGATGACCTGGAAAGATTGGTATATGAAGGTAAGCATCCTTGATTTCTACAGAGGTCATGAAGTCCCCCGGGCGTAGTGAATTTACAGCTGAGTGCAGAGTCTCCATGCGAGAGTATTTGAATCTGACAAATTTGTTGAGGCGCTTTAAATCCAGGATGGGTCTGATGGACCCGTCTTTTTTGGGAACAGTGAAAAGATTGGCATAGCAGCCTCTGCCCCTTTCCTTTAAGGGCACTTGGCAGATGACCCCTAACTCCAGAAGGTTTTGGACAGTAAGGCGCAGACCCTGGGCTAAAAGGGATTTGATGAATCTTGGGGGTGGCCAGGCTGCAAACTCTATCTTGTAACCGGAGGACAGTACCACCTGAATCCACCGGTCAGAGACGTGAAGTCTCCAGACGTGAGCAAAAAAACCTAAGCCGCCCCCCCCACCCGGATGGGTGAGGGTGCCCCATCATGCCTGAGGGGGATTGGGTGAGGATTTTGGCTTGGCACCCCTGGAGAGGCCAGGATGGCCACGTCCTCTGCCCCTTCCCCAATGGTCTCCGCGGGTCCCAGTAAAAGAGACTCCACAGTTAGTTCTGGAACCACGGAAGGATGGGAGAAAGGCACCTGTCCCCCTAAAGGACCGAGATGGCCTCCTGCGTTGAGGTAACCTACCACCCCTAGCAAACAAATCCAAGCGTTCTCCAAAGAGGCCCAGGCCCTTGAAGGGAAAACCAGTGAGAAACTTCTTAGCAGCATTGTCAGTTATCCACTGACGTAGCCAGACAGAGCGGCGCATAGCCATCAACAGGGCAGAAGTCCTACCACACATTCTAATGACATCATCCATGGCAGAGAGGATATATGCAATAAATTCCTCACAAAGCAGGAGAGATCTATACTCCTCTCTACCCGCATCCTCAGATGCCCCATCCAAAAGGCACTTAAGCACTCCTTTAATGGCAATAGCCGTAATAGCAGAGGCACAAACCGGGCACAGTGCCATCCCCACACAGGCAAAGGCATGACAGGCCAACTGGTCCAAACGCCGGTCCTCTGCATCTCGCAGGGTAGTAGTGTCAGGAGAATGCATGACAGATTTGGACAACCCTAGAACTGGCGCATCCTCTTGTCCCAACTCTTAGGCACCCCGGGCAGCTTGCTAGGCCGTTCCCATTCTTTGAGCGCTAGATTATTAAAGTGAGACTGCTCAGGGAACTCCCAGCGTGGCTTAACCGTATGAAAAAGCTCACCCTGCTGCTGCGGAGCCACTGCCGGCGGAGAAGTACAAAGCACTTCAAAAATGTGACTCAGCAATCTGTAAGTGTCAACAGAGGACCACGGGTCTCCCCCAAAGGGAGTCCCAGTACCACCGTATATCTTAGGTTGTTCCTCAGAGGAATCAGAAAATAATTCCCCCTCCTCAAGGGGTAGGGACCTGAGAATGAGAAAGGGCCCTCATCTTCCACAGGGAAGAGGGAAACCACGGGTGATAAATGCCGCTTCTCAGCAGAAGCCTTACGCGGGGCAGACCCAGCAAGATGTTTTTCAATACTGCCCACCCGTGCAGCTAAATCAGGTTGAGACTCCCCACTAGTATGCCCCGCAGTGGGGGTTAGATGTAAGCGTGGGGGGGTGGGTGAGGCCAGAGGGGCCGCACCCCCAGGAGTAACAGACAGCCCAGACTGCAGTGCTGGGCGCAGGGTACACACACCCTGACATTATCACTAATAGGGGATACCCCACACACAACACATAGCCGGGCTTGTCCCGAAGGAACCCCAGGCTCACCATCCCCAGAAGCCTCCATATGGGGATTTGAATGGCACAATAGGCCAGTAAGGGTTAACGCTGAAGAGCTACCCGGGATGCCCCAAGAACCGCTAGGGAAGTGGGAGTTAGTGTGGGAAGATGGCCGGGGGAAACCACAGTACTGAAGTTTTCACCCGCCTGACAGACATAATCAAACATTCCCATGAGAATAAGGCAGAGAAAAAACTTCAAGGGGCGGGCCGTGAAGTTGTGAGGTAAAATTGCATCATCCACAGAGCCTCCCGAAGAGCGGGAAACGCGCCCACGTGATCCGGCCGGCCAATAGCGGCGCGGCAGCTCTGAGGTGAATGGGGCTGCCAGGCTCTGAGCGCAGTACAAATCGTGGCGGCGGCGTATAATAAAGTTACCAACACTAAAAAATGACAAGAGTGAAATACAGTATTAAATCACTAGACGACCCCCCCCCCCCCCCCGGAGATCTCCCAATGGGAGAGTGAGGGAGGATAACAGCCAAATTCCCAGGGAAAATGGCGCCCAGAGGGCTAATATGAGAAGTGAGGGTGGAGGGGGAAATATATATATATGTGAATAGGGTTTAACTGCACAGGATAACCTGGCTAAACCTATGAGGCAGTGGGGGCATCCAAAAAAGGCTCACTATCAGCCTAAACCGCCTACCCTGTTGGAGCATGGACTGCGGTAGGAGCATAGCTCCTCAGCACCTTTTTTACTGGTGCTTGCTAACCTACCTTCACCTGAACCTTGTCAGCCGTGGCTGGGAGGCAGTATATATTACGGAACGGGTGGGAATAGCCCTGCAGGGCCGCAGGCCATAAGCCCCGCTCACCTGCGCCACAAGAGAGCTATCTTCTATCTTCTCAGCACAGACTGCAGAAATGAACTGGGGAATTTGTGGGAGGTCCCCGACTTATATAGGGCTGGGAGGAGCCACAAGCTGTTTTCTGCAGCCCAGCGTCATCTTGTGGATGTATAACCCATGTGTAAGGAATCTTCTGGAACAGGACATGCTGTATACTTGGAATAAGGCAACCAAGGGCTATGTGCACCATATATATGCCCCTACAAGCCAGTCCGCCCCCTTCTGCCAGGCAGGCCTCCAAACAAGGACAGCTTTTATCTGGAAGGACCTCCAGCAAGCATGTAGCAAGCACCAGCAGGACTACAGGAACAGGAAGACCTTTTATGTGGTGTGGTCTGGTGTTTCCTGTGTTTGGGTGGACAGGGACATCTCTTGTAGGCGCTGTCCTGGTGGAAAACAATTTACTCAACTTTTGTCCCCTGCAAGCTCCTCCATCCTACTATGGATGGTTAGAATTCACTGGGCCCCTAGATCGAGCCCTGCGGCATTCCTATACCTCTGTTCTCTGACAGCCTCTGAGATGTAAGGCCACCCCCCATGCATTTGTCAGTGACTCGAGCAAGTCCACACCATTCAGGGCAATAACTTAACTCAGGGGTTTTCTACTTTTAAACCAATTTTCTCTTGAGTTTTTTACCCTGTGGAGATTCCTCTCTACAGTGCCGCACTGGCCCACCAGAAAATTCCTGGACCCTTGGGAACCCCTGAACCACAGTACTCCCAAAAAGCTGTATTTTGTAAATACAATTACTCATTGGTGGCTGTTAGTTTGGAGCCTTTCAGTGTAACACATGAGCACAAAAAGCTTTGTTTTAATCACTGGTAATTCAGCAGGGGTTAATGCCTCTACTTACGTGTGCTAGTCCTTCACTCCTTCCAATAGAAAAATCATAATACAGATTGTTCTAGTTTTAGTGGGTTTTACATTCAGCTTGCATATTAGATTGTTAAAGGACACATCCCCTTTTAGATTTACACAGCAACACAGCTTAACTAGGGAATTCAATATCAAGTATCAAAATGATAGAAATGTGCACCCCCCTGAGCACCAAATGTACCTGTTGTTGCCCCCACATTGCTTACCGACCCCTGGATATACAGCCTTTCTCCAGCTTTACCTCTTTACACAGATACAGTATAAATGAGGCTTGGCCCTGGCTTCATATAATTTCCCACCCCATGAAGCTGATGGAATGGAGCAGTTTGCTGGAACACACCTTGCTTTCTGATTTATACAACTGCTGACTCGCACTACAGTTACATTTAAATATTACCCGTCTCACTATCACAATAATGGGGGTACTCTAGTTCCTATGAGTGTAGATAAGCTGTTCTCTCCTGATGTAGACCAGTGACATATCCCACATTACCTGCTGCTATCAAAGAATAAATAGTGTAAACCTAGTAGTGTATACATTACTATCACATAGTGGCCCATGTGTGCAGCTATCAATAGAGCTCTGGGGGCTGTACACAAGGTCAGTACTGGGACACAGCTGATCATGGTGTTCCACAATGCTCAATAACCAGAGCTGCTAGCAACATGTGACCTAGGGGCCCCTTTTAGGCATGAGACACCCTTTAGTTCATGCTACTATTCCCCTGTGGGCGACTGACTGACTATACAATCTCTACTTAATCAGTGAGGGCACTGGTTGGATACAATTGTATGGAGAGTTTACAGATCGGATTAAGTGTGTGACCAGCATGACTTATTGATTATATTGTACAGAGATTGTATAGTAAGGGTTTGATATTATTGGAAGATTTACTGATAAAATTGTAATTTGCGACCAGCATTGGACAAGACAAACATCTTACAATATTTTACCAAACCTTTCCAGTTTAAAGTGGACCAAAACCCAGGATTTTGACTATCCTTGGTTATGGTCCTCCCCCCCTGTGTGAAACCCCCCAGATCACCGAGCGCAGCTCACCTCTTTCCAGCCCTATGGCACATGCACGGCCGCTCGTCCAATCAGCTCGCTCGGAGCCGCTGACGTCACGGCGTCAAAGCCTTCGTTTAAGGCCAGCTTCTCGGAGAGCGCTGGCGGCCGCATACCCCGCTTCCCTCTAACAGGGAGCGTGCCCTCACGCATAAAAGCCTGCCTTCACCCTTCCCCAAGTTAGCCATACCCACCTATTCCCCACTGGGTCTCCATGTGTTGGGGCACCACAAATCATAGTGCACACATTGGCTGCCTCTGATAGGAGATGCAAGGTTTGGTGGTGTATGCCCAGTGAGGGAGCAAGGTGAGCATAGTTAAATTCAAGGCAGGAACTGAAGAGAGTAGCCTGTCAAAAATACAATTCTGTGATTACTCACCTTGTAGAATTGGTATTATAAGTATGCAGCACGTCCTGCTCCAGATAGTATTCATAACAGCTGGGATATACCTCCACAAGAGGGCGCTTTACTACAGAGATGGCAAAAAAGAGGCCCCTCCCGGTCCATATATACCCGGGACCTCCCACTAATTCCCCAGTATAGAAAAGCAGTAAGGGAACCAGGAGAAGCCAATAACAAATTCAACAACATTAACATGGAAAACAATCATCATATAGAGGACCCAAGAATAAGGCAATCAGGGTGGGATGGAGCAGGACATGCTGCATACTTATAATACCAATTCTACAACGTGAGTAATCACAGAATTGTATTATTCTAAGTATGCAGCACGTCCTGTTCCAGATAATGATTCATGAAAGATGGGACATCCAATAGCAGTGTCCGTAACTAGGGTGGGATCCCAAAAGCAACAACGCGCAGTTCAAACCACTGCCGCCTGCAGAACTTTGCGGCCAAAAACAGCATCCGCTGAGGCCCGAACATCAACCTTGTAAAACTTGGAAAAGGTATGAACAGAAGACCACGTAGCAGCCTTACAAACTTGTTCATCAGAAGCCTGGTGCTGGAAGGCCCAGGAAGCCCCAACAGCACGGGTAGAATGAGCAGTAACACGGAAAGGAGGATCCTTCCCCCTAGTAGAATAGGCCTTAACAATAGACTGACAAATCCATTTGCTAATAGTAGACTTAGCAGGAGCCAACCCCTTCTTGGGACCCGAGGGAACCACAAACAAGGCGTCCATCTTTCTGAAAGGCGCAGTAGCCACCAGGTAGTATTTTAAATTCCTGACAACATCCAGAGAATGCAAGGCCCTCTCCTTGGGATTACCAGGATTAGGGCACAAAGAAGGAAGGGTCCTGATTGAGATGGAAGGTAGAGACAACCTTAGGCAAGAATTCAGGTTTAAAACGGAAAACCACCTTGTCCTGGTGTCTCTCAAAGTAAGGGGCCTGAATAGACAGAGCCGCCAACTCAGAAACACGCCTGACAGAAGTGATAGCCACCAGAAAGGCAACCTTCAGGGTAAGAATAGACAAGGCAGCCTCATGCACAGGTTCAAATGGAGGACCCTGAAGGACAGACAACACCAAATTCAAATCCCAGACCGGTAACATGGGTTTGCGGGGAGGGCGCACATGAGCGACCCCCTGGAAGAAAGTCTTGACCAGAGGATGTAGAGCGAAGGACCTCTGGAAGAAAACAGCCAAGCTGGATTTTGACTATCCTTGGTTATGGTCCTCCCCCCCTGTGTGAAACCCCCCAGATCACCGAGCGCAGCTCACCTCTTTCCAGCCCTATGGCACATGCACGGCCGCTCGTCCAATCAGCTCGCTCGGAGCCGCTGACGTCACGGCGTCAAAGCCTTCGTTTAAGGCCAGCTTCTCGGAGAGCGCTGGCGGCCGCATACCCCGCTTCCCTCTAACAGGGAGCGTGCCCTCACACATAAAAGCCTGCCTTCACCCTTCCCAAAGTTAGCCATACCCACCTATTCCCCACTGGGTCTCCATGTGTTGGGGCACCACAAATCATAGTGCACACATTGGCTGCCTCTGATAGGAGATGCAAGGTTTGGTGGTGTATGCCCAGTGAGGGAGCAAGGTGAGCATAGTTAAATTCAAGGCAGGAACTGAAGAGAGTAGCCTGTCAAAAATACAATTCTGTGATTACTCACCTTGTAGAATTGGTATTATAAGTATGCAGCACGTCCTGCTCCAGATAGTATTCATAACAGCTGGGATATACCTCCACAAGAGGGCGCTTTACTACAGAGATGGCAAAAAAGAGGCCCCTCCCGGTCCATATATACCCGGGACCTCCCACTAATTCCCCAGTATAGAAAAGCAGTAAGGGAACCAGGAGAAGCCAATAACAAATTCAACAACATTAACATGGAAAACAATCACCATATAGAGGACCCAAGAATAAGGCAATCAGGGTGGGATGGAGCAGGACATGCTGCATACTTATAATACCAATTCTACAACGTGAGTAATCACAGAATTGTATTATTCTAAGTATGCAGCACGTCCTGTTCCAGATAATGATTCATGAAAGATGGGACATCCAATAGCAGTGTCCGTAACTAGGGTGGGATCCCAAAAGCAACAACGCGCAGTTCAAACCACTGCCGCCTGCAGAACTTTGCGGCCAAAAACAGCATCCGCTGAGGCCCGAACATCAACCTTGTAAAACTTGGAAAAGGTATGAACAGAAGACCACGTAGCAGCCTTACAAACTTGTTCATCAGAAGCCTGGTGCTGGAAGGCCCAGGAAGCCCCAACAGCACGGGTAGAATGAGCAGTAACACGGAAAGGAGGATCCTTCCCCCTAGTAGAATAGGCCTTAACAATAGACTGACAAATCCATTTGCTAATAGTAGACTTAGCAGGAGCCAACCCCTTCTTGGGACCCGAGGGAACCACAAACAAGGCGTCCATCTTTCTGAAAGGCGCAGTAGCCACCAGGTAGTATTTTAAATTCCTGACAACATCCAGAGAATGCAAGGCCCTCTCCTTGGGATTACCAGGATTAGGGCACAAAGAAGGAAGGGTCCTGATTGAGATGGAAGGTAGAGACAACCTTAGGCAAGAATTCAGGTTTAAAACGGAAAACCACCTTGTCCTGGTGTCTCTCAAAGTAAGGGGCCTGAATAGACAGAGCCGCCAACTCAGAAACACGCCTGACAGAAGTGATAGCCACCAGAAAGGCAACCTTCAGGGTAAGAATAGACAAGGCAGCCTCATGCACAGGTTCAAATGGAGGACCCTGAAGGACAGACAACACCAAATTCAAATCCCAGACCGGTAACATGGGTTTGCGGGGAGGGCGCACATGAGCGACCCCCTGGAAGAAAGTCTTGACCAGAGGATGTAGAGCGAAGGACCTCTGGAAGAAAACAGCCAAGGCGGACACGTGACCCTTCAAGGTGCTGAGCTGAAAACCCAAATCCAAACCATGCTGAAGGAACTCCAGGATCCTAGGAATGGAGAACACACGACAGGGAAAGGCCCTAGACTCGCACCAGTCAATGTAGGTCCGCCAGGTCCTATAGTAGATAGTAGAGGAAGATTTCTTCCTAGCCCTGACAAGAGTACGAACAACCGAATCAGACAGTCCTTCCTTTTTTAGGATGGAGGTTTCAGCAGCCAGGCCGTCAAAGCCAGCGTTTGTAAAATGGGATAACAGAGCTGTCCTTGAGTGAGAAGGTCCGGAACCAAGGGTAGAGTGTACTGATCCACTGCCAGCAGCACGACGTCTGCGAACCACACCTGTCTTGGCCACCTGGGAGCCACCAGAATGGCTGGTACCCTCTCCTGCACCAACTTGCGCAGAACCCTGCTCAGAAGAGGAAACGGAGGAAAAAGGTACAGGAGACCGAGTCCCTGCCAGGGTAGCGACAGAGCATCCACCGCCAGAGCCAGAGGATCCTGGGACAGGGAGACAAATGCTGGCAGCTTGTGATTGTGGCGAGAAGCAAACAGATCCACGTCCGGCATCCCCCAACGGTGACAAAGGGATAGGAAGACCTCGTTGTTGAGGGACCATTCCCCCCAGCGAGAGGTCCCCCTGCTCAGGGAATCCGCCTCCAGATTCTCCGCTCCCGGAATATAAACTGCTGAGATGCACAGGACATTGTCCTCGGCCCAGGACAGAATCAACGACACCTCCTTGAGGGCACTCTTGCTCCGAGTCCCTACCTGATGATTGATATAGGCGACCGCCGTCTGGTTGTCGGAGCGAACCTGTACCGGCAGACCCTGAAGGTGAGGAGTCAACTGTGCCAGCACCAACCGAACCGCCCTCAGCTCCAGGACGCTGATAGGAGCGTGAGCCTCCTGAGGGCCCCAAAGCCCCTGGAATTCGAGGGCTCTCCAGTAGCCCCCCCAACCTGACAGACTGGCATCCATAGTGACCGTCTCCCAACAGGGAGTCAGAAAAGATCTGCCCCCCAGAAGATTCCTCGAGTCCAGCCACCACAGGAGGGACCGCCGGACCAGAGGAGAGAGAACAAAGGCCTGATCCAGAGACAGGGGACTCTTGTCCCAGACTGAAAGGAGATGGAGCTGAAGGGGTCTCATGTGAAATTGAGCGTAAGGGACTGCCTCGAAGCAGGCCACCATCTGTTCCACCAACTGCATCCCTTGCCTGATGGAAGAACGAGGGCTGGACAGCATGAAATGAACCAGAGCTTGAAGAGAATCCACCTCCTGCTGAGGAAGAAAAATCCTGGCCTGAATGGTATCCAGATTCATGCCCAGGAAGGGGGTCACCCGGGACGGGGAGAGGGAGGACTTGGGATAATTGATCACCTATCCGAACGTGTCCAGGGTAGTTACCACCGTCTGGGTATCCAATTCTGCCTGCTGGAGAGAATGACATGTAATTAGAAGGTCATCCAGATAAGGGAGAATGGAAATGCCCCCGGCTCTGAGGAGGGCCATCACCCCCGCCAGCACCTTGGGGGCTGAGGTGAGACCGAAGGGAAGTGCCACAAATTGGTAGTGCTGGTCCTCCAGGGCGAACCTGAGGAACCGCTGATGCTCTGGGAAGATTGGCACATGAAGGTAAGCAACCTTGATGTCTATGGAGGTCATGAAGTCCCCCGGGCGCAAAGAACTGATCGCGGAGCGCAGGGTCTCCATGCGAAAGCGTCTGGTTTTGATGAACTTGTTGAGAAGCTTTAACTCCAGGATGGGCCTGATGGAACCATCCCTTTTGGGTACTGTGAAGAGATTGGAATAATAACCCTGCTCTCTCTCCCCCGGAGGGACCGGACAGATGACCCCCATATCCAATAGGCTCTGTACAGCCAGAAACAGACCCTGAGCGGCCAGGGGGTCCAGAGGAATCTGAGACCTGAAGAATCTTGGAGGGGGCCATGCAGCGAACTCTAGCTTGTAGCCGGAGGACACAACCTCCAGAATCCACCTGTCTGAGACCTGGTGCCCCCAGACATGAGTGAAGAGCCGCAGCCGTCCCCCCACCCATAAGGGTGAAGGCGCCCCTTCATGGCTGAGCAGGCTTGATGACAGATTTTGGCTTGGATCCCCAGGAGGATCCGGGACAGGCACGGCCTCTGCCCTTGCCCCAGAAGTCTCCCATGTGCCCCGCAAAGGATACCCCCCTCCCCGACCTGGATCCCCGAAAGGACCCAGAACCCCGAAAGGGCCGCGTCTGTCTTTTGCGTTGGGGCAACTTACCTCCCTTTGCAAAAAGGTCCAAACGGTCACCAAGGCGCAGCCCCTTAAAGGGTAGCCCTGTGAGACCCTTCTTAGCAGCATTGTCAGCTGCCCACTGCCGCAGCCAGACCGAGCGGCGAATAGAAACAACCAGAGCCCAGGTGCTGCTACACATCCTAATGGTGTCATCTAAGGCAGAAAGAATATAAGCAATAAACATCTCACATTGTGATAAGGCTCTAAATTCGGCACTAGACGACTCATCGGGAGAGCTTTCCAAAAGGCCCTTGACCAGAGTCCTAATAGCCACAGCAGTAATAGCAGAAGCACAGACAGGGCGCAAGGCAGATCCCACACAGGCAAAGGCATGGAAAGCCAGCTGGTCAATACGCCGGTCCTCAATATCCTTCAAGGTAGTGGAATCAGGGGAATGCACCACAGAAGTGTTGGACAACCCCAAAACAGGGGCATCCACCTCTTGGGGAGTTGACCAACATTTCACCACATCAGAGGGGAAGGGATACCTCTTATCCCATCCCTTAGGTATACCGGGAAGCCGGCTAGGTTGCTCCCATTCCTTGAGAACCAAATTATTAAAATGTGCCTGTTCTGGAAATTCCAAACGTGGCTTTGCGGTACCGAACAATTCCCCCTGCTGCTTAGGCACCGCAGCAGGAAGGGAAATGGAAAGTACCTCAAAGATTTGAGTCAAAAGTCTATGGGTGTCGTCAGCATCCCAATGCTGAGCCGGCATCAGCGCCAAGGCAATGCTGATCATCAGAAAATTCTGAATCTGAAAACAATTCTCCTTCCTTAAGTGGGGTATAGTCGGATAAATCAAGGGAATCCTCAGTCTCCATAGGGAAGGCTGACGCAGCAGGCGCCACATGCCGCCTTTTAGCTGGGGCCTTACGGGCCGCGGAGCTAGCAATCAAGCTCTCAATGTTGGCTAGCCTGGAAGACACATCAGGCTGAGAGTCCCCACTTCTTTTAATCTAACTGAGAGTCCTAATCAAACAAGGGGGTGTGGGAGAAGACATGGTGGGCACAGACCCCGACACAGGCAGCCCAGAATGCCGCGCAAGAGCCTGCTGGGCGCAGGGTACGCAGACCCGCACATCGTCGCTCACAGGGGATGCCCCACACACCACACACAGCCGGGCCTGTCCCGATGGGACCCCAAGCACTATATCCTGTGAAACCTCCATATGGTGATTTTTTGTGGCACAACTGGCCAATGGGAATCACGCTGTGTGGCTACCAGGGAGGATTTAAATATTTAGGCCTCTAATAAAGTTACAGGGAACTAATAGAGGGCACAGGACCGGGAGAAACCTCTAAACCAGTTTTCCCGCCTGTAAGACATAAGAAATTACACCCCATTAGTTATACAAAAAAATCAATGGAAAATCAAATCAAATCAAAGCCCGCAGGGGCACTCCTGGGCCGCAGAAGAGCTAGCAATCATCGATGCAGCAGAGCAAGATGGCGCTGGAGGGCTCAGAAGGGGCGGGCAGCGTGAGGAGAGATGCGGAACGCGCAAAGCGCTCTAAGCCACGCCCCCTCCAGGAAGCGCGGGGACAGGCCGACAGCAAGCCACCCCGCAGCCAATCAGGGCCCAGCAGACCCGGGGTGACGTCACCGCTTTTGACCGCGGACGCCGCAGGGCGCACGTGTCAGCGGCGGGAACTTCAAATATGGCCAGGGGAGAGGTGAAGTGCTGAGCATAGTGCCAGCGTGAGTCAGTTAAAAACACACAGCACAGCTTTGCACAGTGAAGAGGCGTAAAGCACAACACGCACAGACAATCCCCCCCGATGAACCCGGGACAGAGGGAGAAGGGGGAAGATGAATGCCCATTAATACATTAAAGTAAAGGAGGGCATAAGTGGACGGGGCATCCCAATTCAGGCTCACCATACCTGGACCGCCTACCCTTTGGTGGGGGATTTGCGGTGGAGCAAACGCCTAATAAGCACCTCTAATGGCTGCGTGGTCGGGTGATGGTAGGCAGCATCTAAGGCTGGGAGGCAGAATAAAGGTGGAACGGGTGGGAATAGTCCTACAGGCCCATGGGCTGTGAAGCCCGGCTCACCTGCGAGAAGAGAAGCCATCATCTTGTCCTTCGCAGCCCACTGCAGAGAAGAATCTGGGGAATTAGTGGGAGGTCCCGGGAATATATGGACCGGGAGGAGCCTCTTTTTTGCCATCTCTGCAGTAAAGCGCCCTCTTGTGGAGGTATATCCCAGCTGTTATGAATACTATCTGGAGCAGGGCGTGCTGCATACTTAGAATATGAGAGTAGTAAGAACTAACAGATGTAGGGATTGTTTCCTTATTTAGTGTATGCAAATCTTCTTTCTCCAGGTAAAAGAGACTGCAGAGAATAAAATAGTTTACAGCATATAATATACACAAATTGTACACAACACCCTATCAAAGCAGCATACTGACCAATAGCAGCACTGATTGCTGAAATCCCTTCCAATGGGGGAGCTCCTCTTGTTTTTAGGTTAGTTAGTTAGGTTAGTGATGGCGCCACATTTAAGGGCAGATTGCTTAGTGATGGTGCCACATGTAAGGGCAGATTGCTTAGTGATGGCGCCACATGTAAGGGCAGACTGCTTAGTGATGGCGCCACATGTAAGGGCAGACTGCTTAGTGATGGTGCCACATGTAAGGGCAGACTGCTTAGTGATGGCGCCACATGTAAGGGCAGACTGCTTAGTGATGGCGCCACATGTAAGGGCAGACTGCTTAGTGATGGCGCCACATGTAAGGGCAGACTGCTTAGTGATGGTGCCACATGTAAGGGCAGACTGCTTAGTGATGGCGCCACATGTAAGGGCAGATTGCTTAGTGATGGCGCCACATGTAAAGGCAGACTGCTTAGTGATGGTGCCACATGTAAGGGCAGACTGCTTAGTGATGGCGCCACATGTAAGGGCAGATTGCTTAGTGATGGTGCCACATGTAAGGGCAGATTGCTTAGTGATGGCACCACATGTAAGGGCAGACTGCTTAGTGATGGTGCCATCACTAAGCAATCTGTAAGGGCAGATTGCTTAGTGATGGCGCCACATGTAAGGGCAGATTGCTTAGTGATGGCGCTACATGTAAGGGCAGATTGCTTAGTGATGGTGTCACATGTAAGGGCAGACTGCTTAGTGATGGTGCCACATGTAAGGGCAGACTGCTTAGTGATGGCGCCACATGTAAGGGCAGACTGCTTAGTGATGGCGCCACATGTAAAGGCAGACTGCTTAGTGATGGCGCCACATGTAAGGGCAGACTGCTTAGTGATGGCGCCACATGTAAGGGCAGACTGCTTAGTGATGGCGCCACATGTAAAGGCAGACTGCTTAGTGATGGCGCCACATGTAAGGGCAGACTGCTTAGTGATGGCGCCACATGTAAGGGCAGATTGCTTAGTGATGGTGCCACATGTAAGGGCAGATTGCTTAGTGATGGCGCCACATGTAAGGGAAGATTGCTTAGTGATGGCGCCACATGTAAGGGCAGATTGCTTAGTGATGGCGCCACATGTAAGGGCAGATTGCTTAGTGATGGCGCCACATGTAAGGGCAGATTGCTTAGTGATGGCGCCACATGTAAGGGCAGATTGCTTAGTGATGGCGCCACATGTAAGGGCAGATTGCTTAGTGATGGCGCCACATGTAAGGGCAGATTGCTTCGTGATGGCGCCACATGTAAGGGCAGATTGCTTAGTGATGGCGCCACATGGAAGGGCAGATTGCTTAGTGATGGCACCACATGTAAGGGCAGATTGCTTAGTGATGGCGCCACATGTAAGGGCAGATTGCTTAGTGATGGCGCCACATGAAAGGGCAGACTGCTTAGTAATGGCACCAAATGTAAGGGCAGTTATCAGCAAAGGTAAGCCTGAAGTACAGTACTGAAGCACCTTGTAGAGTCCAAAACTGAATTATAACTTCTCACTGGCTCAGCCCCAAGTCCGATGAAGATGCAGTCAGGTCATTGGGGCCACTAAAGTCCTGTGTGGCCCTGTCCAGTCCTCAGAGCATCGAGCTATTTGTTCCTTCAATGCCTGCATCCTTGGCCATAGAGGAAAAATGTCCTTGACTTTCTAGGAGAGTTTCTGGGTCGTCATATTCTATGATTCTGCCTGCATCCAGGACCATCACCCTGAAAAAAAGGAATAGCTGAGCATTCTGTAGCCATTTTGTCATATATTAAAGCACAGCCCCAACCAAAATGTTTTTGGTTTCAGTGGGGTGAGACGCTACATAATATCTTGGGTGTCACTTTGCACAGGAACTCTATATTTTGTGATGTCATCACCATTTGGTCCTGTCACTAATGGATTTGATTTTTTTTCTTTGGCAGTATTTCTCCTCTAAAGGGCCAGGCAGATTAAATATGCAACCACCATTGAGGTCTCTTACCCAGGAATTGGGTTTTATAAAAAAAAGATACTGTTTAGGGTCCCTTTCTTGGGAGGGCACAGCTTAGGTATAGTGGGAATGTTTACAGTTTATGGATAATGAAAGTTTAGGAAAAAGGGGGCATTTAGGGCTTTAGGGTCTCTATATAATATATTGCAGTGAATAGAATAAACATAATTACCCCCTCACAGCAACATTAAATCAATTAAGTAATACAAAAAAAAGGCAGGCAGGGGGCCACTTTAGGGATTGAGTTAACCCCCCCCCTCCCCCGTTTCTGGCTGGGTCTCAATGTGCTTAGTGGTTAGAATAAGGGCTGTGGAGTCGGTAAGTTAAAGCCTGACTCTGACTCCTCAATTTTATAAGGGCCCAGTAGTGGTAAGGCAGCTTTTATTCATTTGTTTCAAGTTCCTCTCTCTAAGGAGCGCTGCCTGGCTTTTAGACCCATCCAAAAACATTGACCTGTCTTCCTAAAAGTAAAGGATTAAATTAGCTGCTTTTCACTTGCCCCATACTGGCTGCTATTTCTTGATGAACCCTGCTAAACTCGCTCTTTTCTGCTGACTCCTCTTTCTTTGTCTGCCTCATGCTGCTGAGAAGGCCCAGCAGAAGGGAGGAAGTTTATTAGGTTTTATTAAGAAATATAAAGCGGGCTGAATAAAAGATGCAGCCCCTCGCATTCAGCACAGAGAGAGCAGAAAACAGGCTTTGCCTGGAAGGTTCCTTTAAAGTTCCTGGCCGAGCATTCACTCACCTTTTCCTCCACAGCTCTTCTGTGCAGCACGGGCCAATGAGGGAGAAGCAACCATTCCATCCTCCATCGCTGGGTAGACATGGTGAGGCCTATCACTATAGCTTTACATCCTCTAACACAGTAGTCCTCAAACTTCCTCCTCAAGGGCCGAGACAGGACAGGTTTTGCAGCTCTCTATGCTGATGCACAGATGTAATAATTAGGGCTATAGCTCTGTCTGAGCACCAGTTAATTCACCTGTGGAGTAGCGTGGAGAACTGCAAAACCTGGCCTGTCTCGGCCCTTGAGGAGGAAGTTTGAGGACTACTGCTCTAACACTTCTGCTCCATTCATTACAATAGAGGACGTGACCCTTAGACACCCCTCAGCATGGCATGAGGTAGGTCGGCTTAAATACATTTCTCTTACTTGTTGCTGTCCATGATGGTGTTCAGACGATGTGCAATGGTCAGTACTGTGCAATCCGCAAATTCGCTGCGGATTGTCTGCTGAATTAAGTGATCTGTCTCCAGGTCCACGGCCGCCGTGGCTTCATCTAGGATTAGGATCTTGGATTTTCGGAGCAACGCTCGGGCCAGGCAAACCAACTGCCGCTGACCAACACTGTGAGCAGAGACAGACAGACGTAAGTATATGCTGGGAGCTTAGAAAGGGGCCTCTGGGAAGACATGGCAGACTACCATAGTCAAACAGCCATTTCTATACCACTGATAATAAAACCAAATCTATACTAAAACCAGTGTGACAACCTAATAAACAGCCTTTATGACATATACAAGTGTGGCCCAGGTGAAGAACAGGGGTATTTAATATACTACAAATCCCTATACAAAACAGCCTAGCTGTGTAGAATAAATAACAGCAGTTACTAGAGGCTTCTGTGAGAGAGTGACATCACAAACCAAGGTGATATATATTACTGACACTTCCTGGGATAGTCAGTTGTCTGAGGTCTGATCTGGAAGGGTGCAGAGTGAGAACCAGAGAGAGTTCCAGAGTAGTGGGACAGCACACCAGAGGGGCCTATTGAACCAGCCTGTGATACAGAGCGACCCTTTGGAGAGAGGAGAATTGAGTTATCCTGGCCAGCAGATGATCCATGAGGGCCTAGGGCCCTTCCTTGGTCCAACAGCGCATGCTCAGGCTCTCGTCTCGTCGGAGCCCTTTGCCGAACTTTGCCTTGACTACGTTCTTCGGCAAAGGGTTCTGATTGACGCCTTCCCCGTATCCTCAGCAGTGTGCACGCTCCCACTCCAGCCTATTTGAATGGCTGGGGTGAAAGTGTGCACGCTCCACATTGTAAACAATCAGAGCCCTTTGCTGGAATGCTCCTATTGGACGAGAGCCAGCGCATGTGCCGTTGGACTGGGTTGGGATGCCCTCGGAGAAAGCCAGTGGCCGGCCCTGGAATCTTTTAGATTCCAGGGCAGCCACTGGTGGTTTTTGTTCTGCTTTAAAACATGAAAGCAACACTAAATATAGGACAATAAAAAGACCCCCATGTTAACATACACAGTATATTAAACTGGACCAACAGTATGGCACAGTTGAAAAAAAAAGTAGTGGCCATTTTGGAGCTTCCTCTCCCAGCATCTCAGACATGCTGCTGCCTGGATTCAACTGACATAACGGACAATACCCAGTAACAGGAAGCTCAGCAGCACTTCCTGTTTGCAGGTGGTCTGTAAATGCTTGAGTCACCATCTTGTTTCTAAAATGTACTACAGTGGAAGTTAGAAAAAGGTAAATTAATTTTTATGTTGAGCAATGTAAATTGTCCCGGGAAGCATATGAGCACTGTTTGTTGTGTTGGTCTGGTTGAAGTCATTTTTGACTGTTGGTCCGCTTTAATATCAAAGGGTCTCTATACAGCCATTGTGCCTGTAGTTGGAGTGCAAACAATTAGAAGTTTTCTCTGACTTAAGGCCTGCTTTAACTTTCCTGTTCATGCACACTAAATAGAAAACATCAATACTCACCTTTTCTTCCCCGCAGCTGATCCTTCATAGTCAAGTTAAAGAAAGCTTACCGGAATCCCAAGATCGAGTCTCGTACTATCCCCAAATACAATTGCCCCCGCTCTGTCAGTCACAGTAACTGGCCACGTCTGCTATATCTATTGCAATGGAGGGGGCATGCTGAAGCCTAGTACCCCACCTTCACTGCGGTGAATAGAGTGGGCGTGGATAGTCACTGTGACTGACACATGGGGTGTTCATACCAGGGCTGGCCCAAGACATTGTGCTGCCTGGGTCCAAGAGTGAAATGCTGCCCCCCCCCCCCCCAATTTAAAAAAAAAAATGAGGAGAGGTGATTTTTACTAGGCAAACTGGGGGGTTTTCACATAGCGCAGAATCTCAATTCGGGTTTTGTTCCACTTTAAGTGAACCAAAACCCAGGATTTTCACTATCCTGGGCTTTGATACTTACTTAGGAACAACCAGATTTGTGATGCCCCACTCTATAAAAACCCCCAAATCTCCCCACTGTCATGGCTGGGGGGGGGGTCATGAGGGAGCATTAAGGTGCCAGCACCTTTATTTCACCTTTTTCTTTACTATAGTACAGTAACCACATACTATGGCACTTCCCCTTGCAAGTGGCTGCCCTAGGCACATGCCTAGGTTTGTCTAATGGTAAATACAGACATGCAGGTGATGAACTGGTAGCTTTCATCCCATAAATTGAACAGATTAGTGATAGCACAGTTTAGTTTTGGAGCCATGCATGGGACCCAGTTGAACCTACAGCTGTTACAAGCAGGTACATTAGACCCAAACTTCTTGGCCTCTGCCACTTGGCTGGATATCCAGCATTCCACAGCATTGGGCACGGTCTCCCAGCTTGATAAATAGAAGAACATGGGACAAGCAAGCCCTATTCTGAAACACTGCACCTCTCCATTAAAGAAGGCCACCAACCAGTACTGTCCTTCTCCCAGGTGTTATTCCTCTGTGACAGGGCATCTTAATTTGGGATGCCCAGTGTGTGGACCCCCCACCACTTTCAGCAATCCCACAGAGCATGCAGACAGGCAATGAGCACACTCAGCGCAACATTCAGCACAAAGCTAGCTAAGGGGGGGGGGGCACTGGCAACACCCCCTCCCCACCTGGTGCACGCCTCAGATGAAGTTAAAGCAGGGATGTGGCCATAGCCTACACATTCACTGTTGGATTGCCAGCTATGCAAGTACTGCAGGGGCTACAAACAGCTGCACATCACAAATCAGTATCAGCCCTGGAGTCTTTTAGCCATTGGTGTTAAACGGCCAATAAGGGGTAGCCCTGTAACTGGACAAGCTCAACCCCAACTGTTCCAATTACACTCTTTACAGGTGACCAGCAAACATGGCCGCCCAGGTGTACAGCTCTGCCACCAATATCTTTTAATCTGGCACCTGGACAGTACAGACTATAACGGGCAACCCGTGCCCACGGCCCTTGGCAGGCTGGAAGCCACCAGGCACCGGGCTGTAACGTGACGACCGCCCACCTAGCTCTATGAACGCCAGATAAGTTGGAACCTCCTCTCTTTCACAGAAGCTTCCAGAAGCAACTGAACTGAAGGTATAGTGAACGTGCGGCAGCCTCTCCCGCTTACCTATCACAGTGTGAAGCAGCCGCTGGTGTGCACTATGCCTCTCTCCAGACCCGACTAGCGCTCTGCCTCCAGCAGTCCCCGTCAAATAGCGACGCCTCCCCCTGCAGTGGCTCAGCCAACCAGCGTGGCTATTGGTGGAAGCCGCGCCTCCCCCAGCAGTGCGCGCACTCTCCTGCCGCTCACCTCTGCCCCCATTTTATTGCATCCCACAATGCCGTGAGTGCGGCGCTTCTCTCGGCTCTGCCTTACACACGCAGTACGGAAAAGTTTGTGAATGACCCGCTATGGAGAGTGGCGTTCATTCCTTCTACGCTACGCGATTGCCTCCACACAGGGCGGGATCAAGTGTGGTGGAGGCCCCTGGGCACAAAATTTGGTGGAGGCCCCCATCAGAGTATTTTTTTTCTATAATGTAAAAGTACAGCCATGTAACATAACCAAAATATATGTAATCAGGTACCCTGTGCTCTAGGCCACATTGCCTCTGACCAGGCTGCCTCCAGGAATGCCCCTCCCACCTCTGCAAACAGTCACAGTGACTCAGGCACGCACACTCCATTCACTTCAGTAAAAGAGCACGCCAGTCACCACTTACATACCCCCTCCATTGCACTGAATATAGCTGGGCATGCACACTAATGCACTGTAACTAATGCTGGTAGCAAGGCCACAACAAACAGCAAGGATTGGCAGTGAGTCCGACCCTGTGTTCGACCTTTTGGGCCTGTCATGCTGTGGTGGCACTTTACGCCAGGAGCATGTGAGGGCTGCCCCCTTGCGGGCCCTGTTTCAGTCATATAAGGAAGGATACAGAAGGAGAAGAGCTTACACTCTATTAGGGTATAAGGGAGGATACAGGAGGAGAAGATCTTACAATCTATTAGGGTATAAGGGAGGATACAGAAGGAGAGGAGCTTACAATCTATTAGGGTATAAGGGGGGGGGGTTACAGGAGGAGAAGAGCTTACAATCTATTAGGGTATAAGGGAGGATACAGGAGGAGAAGAGCTTACTATCTATTAGGGTATAAGGGAGGATACAGGAGGAGAAGATCTTACACTCTATTAGGGTATAAGGGAGGATACAGAAGGAGAAGAGCTTACAATCTATTAGGGTATAAGGGAGGATACAGAAGGAGAAGAGCTTACAATCTATTAGGGTATAAGGGAGAAGGGAGGATACAGAAGGAGAGGAGTTTACAATCTATTAGGGTATAAGGGAGGATACAGAAGGAGAAGAGCTTACAATCTATTAGGGTATAAGGGAGAAGGGAGGATACAGAAGGAGAGGAGTTTACAATCTATTAGGGTATAAGGGAGGATACAGAAGGAGAAGAGCTTACAATCTATTAGGGTATAAGGGAGGATACAGGAGGAGAAGAGCTTACACTCTATTAGGGTATAAGGGAGAAGGGAGGATACAGAAGGAGAGGAGTTTACAATCTATTAGGGTATAAGGGGGGGGGGGGTACAGGAGGAGAAGAGCCTACAATCTATTAGGGTATAAGGGGGGGTACAGGAGGTATAAGGGGGGGTGCCTCACCGAAGTGGACCAAAACCCAGGATAGTCAAAATCCTGGGTGTTGGTCCACTTTAATCACTCACTCATCCTCCCTCGCGCTGGCCGGCCACCATGCCTGGAAGCGGAAGTGCTGGCTTCTGCTGTGCTCTGGGCTGGCCTCCGCGGTGGGGGAAACAAGAGTAGAGTTTTCTGTTCCGTCCAGTGATCTAGCTAGAGATATGCAGAAAACAATCCAAGGCTTACACGGGGCCCCCACCACTGCCAATCACTTCATTGCTGGCCTGTCACCTCGGATCACAGACTGCAGATGCGGACCATAACCCACAGGTTGGTGGAGGCCCCCCTCTGCAGGGAAAGTGGTGGAGGCCCCGGGGTGTGCGCCCCTTGCGCCCCCCCATTTAATGCGGCCATACCTCCACAGTCACGATGTTCCTGTCCGCTGCTGCTGCCCACCTCCGCCACCAAATATGTTCCCGCCGCTGCCAGCAAAGTGCCGCTCCCCATAAAGTGCCGCCTGGGACCATGGACCCACCGGGACCCATGGTAAGGCCAGCCCTGAGTCATACAACACAGTGGTTGCCACTGAACAGAACTGTGGGACCATAGGACTCTTGGGATCTGGTTAATCATATTCAGAACAGAAATAGGATGATTCAGCTATGGGAGGGAAGAGGTGAGTATTGATGTTTTTTTGTGCCTTGAATGTCAACAGGACACTAAACAAATATAGATCTGGGTCTCTATCCCCTTCCCTAACTTGATCTACATCCCATAATGGTTAATACATCAAATAAAATACAATTATAATAAAGTCAAATGAGACTGATAAATACTTCCGCCAGACATTTGATTGTAAATTTACAAACAAATGTCTAACGGAAGTATCCATCTGATTCAGTCTCATCTGACTTTATTATAATTGTATTTTATTTGATGTATTAACCATTATGGGATGTAGATTGAACAGCATACTTCCTAGTGTTATACTATTAAGCTTAGCTAGTAAAACACAGTTGTAGATGTGGCTAATTTACCATAGATTTAGAGGTCTAACAGCAGCTGCTAACTGTTCTTGCGCTCCACATTCCATTCCAATTCCAATTCTGATCCACTTACTACAGCATGGAGGTACTTTCCTTGCCCTTCCAAAATGAGGTCATGGACTGCCAGAAGCTGACATTATAAAGATATAACCCACTTCTGCTGCTGTGATCACCTACCCATCAGCATAAGAATACTTCTTACCTGAGGTTCTCTCCTCCTTCACTGATTTCATAGTGGAGTTTCTCCTGTAGCCCCTCCACGTAAGGCTTGAGGTGGGCCAGTTCTAAGGATTTCCATACTTGTTCATCTGTGTATTGGTCAAAGGGGTCCAGATTCATTCTCAGGGTTCCAGAGAACAAGACTGGATCCTACACATAACATCTAATATTAGAAGGGGAACACCCAAAATACCCCTCACCCATTAATCAAAGCAACGTGCAGCATCCCAGAGCAACCAAATAGAATCCAACTTGCACTATACATGACATGAATCATTGAAACATACATTAGTGTGACATAATGGCCTATGCCCATGATTGAGGGCTAGTCCCTACTAAACAGGTGCCATGTTCTGTGGAAACAATATTAAAATACTAATTGGAATAATCTATAGACCCTAAACATAACTGAAGAAATAAAGGGTCATCTGCAGATGGACAGAAACAGATAGAGTTGGTAGAGATAGGGCCCCCTTTTAGTTTTAGTTTATGATACACTGTGAAATGGAAAGCCCGCACAACTACATATAGTCACCACTGGTGCAGGCCAGGTGTGGACAGAGCACTTAAACCGGGCCCAGAAGTACTATAAACAATCAAAGACAAAATTTAAAATACAATTCTGTGATTACTCACCTGTAGAATTGGTATTATGAGTATACAGTACGTCCTGCTCCAAATCTAATACTTTCAGTTGGGATATACTCCGCCAGATGGCGCTGGACTGCAGAGACATCGAAAATAGGCTCCTCCTGGCCCCTCAAATACCCGGGGACCTCCCACAAATCCCCAGCATTGAAAAGCAGTTAAGGAGAAGCCGGGAGAATTAATAATCCAAACTATCAACTATAACAATGATAACAATCACCATACAGGGGATCCAAGAAAATGCAAACCAAGGGTGGGTTGGAGCAGGACGTACTGTATACTCATAATACCAATTCTACAGGTGAGTAATCACAGAATTAGTATACAGTACGTCCTGCTCCAAATCTAATACTTACAGTTGGGACATCCAATAGCAGTGTCCATAAAGTAGGGTGGGATCCCCAAGAAAAATCAGCAGCAGGCAGTTTAAACCAGGGAGGATTCTTCCCCTTAGCAGAGTAGGCCTGAATCACAGCCTGAAAAATCCACTTGCTGATAGTAGACTTGGCAGGAGCCAAACCCTTCCTAGGACCAGAAGGGACCACAAAAAGAGCATCCGTTTTCCTGAAAGGTGCAGTAGCCACCAGATAGTACATCAGACACCTAACCACATCCAAAGAGTGAAAAACTCTCTCCTTAGCATTGCTAGGATTAGGGCACAAAGAAGGAAGAACAATATCCTGATTCAAATGAAAGGCAGACACTACCTTAGGCAGAAAATCAGGGTTGAAACGAAACACCACCTTGTCCTGGTGCCTCTCATAGTAGGGGGACTGAATGGACAGCGCCGCCAACTCAGACACACGCCTGACAGAAGTGATAGCCACCAGAAATACAACCTTGAGCGTAAGAATGGCCAAGGCAGCATCCTGCACAGGTTCAAAGGGAGCACCCTGCAAGGCTGACAGAACCAAGTTCAAATCCCAAACAGGCACCATAGGTTTACGTGGTGGACGCACATGAGTGACCCCCTAGAAAAAAGTCCTTATCAGAGAATGCTGAGCAAAGGACTTCTGGAAAAAGATAGCCAGGGCAGAAACCTGACCCTTCAGAGTACTGAGTTGGAGCCCCATCTCCAACCCATGCTGCAGGAACTCCAGAATCCTGGGAATAGAGAAGACACGACAGGGAAGAAACCTAGACTCACACCAGTCAATGTAGGCACGCCAAACCCTGTAATAAAGACTTCTTCCTAGCTTTAATCAAAGTATCCACAACTGAGGAAGGCAGCCCCTTCTCCATCAAGATGGAGGTTTCAGCAGCCAAGCCGTCAAAGCCAGAGTTTGTAAATTGGGATGGCGTAGTGAGCCCTGAGTGATCAAATCTGGCACCAAGGGCAGAGCGTACTGATCTACTGCCAGCTGTACCACGTCTGCGAACCACACTCTTCTTGGCCACCTGGGGGCCACCAGAATTGCTGGCACCCCTTCCAGAGCAATCTTGCGCAGAACCCTGCCCAGCAGGGGAATTGGGGGGAAGACATACAGGAACTGAAAGTCCTTCCATGACATTGCTAGCTCAGGGCCAGAGGATCCCTGGACAGAGAGACAAAAGCTGGAAGCTTGTGATTGTGGCGGGACGCAAACATATCCACATCTGGTTGGCCCCAACGGTGACACAGAGATTGAAACACCCTGCTGCATAGGGACCATTCTCCCTGGCGAGAGGTCCCCCTGCTCAGAGAGTCCGCCAGGTGATTTTCCACCCCAGGGATGTACACAGCTGAAATGCAGGGGACATTGGCCTCCGCCCAAATCAGGATCAAAGACGCTTCCTGGAGGGCCCCCTTGCTCCGGGTCCCTCCCTGATGATTGATGTAGGCAACTGCCGTCTGGTTGTCCGAGCGCACCTGAACAGGCAGGCCCTGAAGATGAGTAGTCAAGCGAGCCAGAACTAACCTGATCGCTCGCAGCTCCAAGACATTGATAGGTGTGTGGGCCACCTGAGGGCCCCACCTCCCCTGGAACCGCAGGGACTTCCAGAAACCCCCCCCCAACCTGACAGACTGGCATCCGTGGTGACCGTCTCCCAGGAAGGGGCAAGAAAGGATCTGCCCCCCAACAGGTTCCTTGAGTCCATCCACCACAAGAGGGACCTCCTGACCAGGGGGGAGAGCACACAGACCCTGTCCTGGGCCCTTGTCCCATACAGACAATAGGTGCAGTTGCAGAGGCCTCGAGTTGAACTGAGCATAAGGGACCGCTTCGAAGCACGCCACCATCAGGCCCACCAGCTGCATCCCCTGCCTGATGGAGGGATGGGGACAAGCTAGGAGGGACTGGGCCTGTGCAATCAGACTGTCCACCTTCTGCTGAGGAAGGAAGATCCTTGCCTGAACTGTATCCAGATTCATTCCTAGGAATGGAGTTACCAAGGAAGGGGACAGTGAGGACTTGGGGTGGTTGATCACCCATCCAAATTACTCCAGAGTGGACACCAGAGTGGACCAGAGTATCCAACTTTGCCAGATGTAGAGACTGGGAAGTGATGAGGATGTCGTCCAGATAGGGAAGCACGCAGACGCCCTGACATCTGAGCAGAGACATCACGCCAGCCAGCACCTTGGTGAACACCCTGGGAGCTGAAGTGAGGCCGAAGGGCAAGGCCACAAATTGGTAGTGTTGATCCATCAGAGCGAACCTGAGGAAACTTTGATGACCTGGGAACACAGGAATATGAAGGTAAGCATCTTTGATGTCCACAGAAGTCATGAAATCCCCTTGGCGCAGGGAACTGATGGCAGAGCGCAGAGTCTCCATGCGAAAGTGCCTGCCCCTGACAAACTTGTTGAGAATATTTAAGTCCAGGATGGGCCTGACAGAACCATTCTTTTTGGGTACTGTGAATAGGTTGGAATAAAAGCCCTTGCCTTTTTCTCTTAAAGGGACCTGGCAGATGACCCCCAGCTCCAGGAGGCCTTGCACTGCTTGCACTAGCTCCTGAGCTGACACAGGGTCCTGAGGAATCTGGGATCTGATGAATCTTGAAGGGGGATCGGCAGCAAACTCCAACTTGTAACTGGAGGACACTACCTCCTGAATCCACCGGTCTGAGACATGAAGCCTCCAGACGTGAGCGAAGTGCTGCAGCCGTCCCCCCACCCGGATGGGTGAGGGCGCCCCATCATGCCTGAGGGGGCTTGGGAGAGGATTTAGCTTTGGGACCCCAGGAGGAGCCAGGACGTCCACGTCCTCTGCCTCTACCCCAGAAATCTCCCCGGGCCCCAGGGAAAGAGACTCCCCTTCCCTGTCTTGCACCGCGGTAAGGGGAGGAGAAGGAACCCTGACCCCGAAAGGGCCAAGGTTGCCGCCTGTGCTGGGGTAACCTGCCTCCCTTAGCAAAAAGGTCCAGGCGGTCCCCAAACAGGCGCAGTCCTTTAAAGGGAAACCCACTGGCGCAGCCGAACCGAGCAGCGTATAGCCACCACGAGGGCAGAGGTTCTGGCACACATTCTGATGGTGTCATCCAATGCTGATAGGACAAAATTTACAAAAACATCACAACTGGAGAGTGCATTAAACACCTCAAATGGCAAATCATCAGGGGCACTGTCGAGCATATTTCTGATAAGGGTTCTAGTGGCCACAGCAGTAAGGCAGAGACCGGGCGCAGTGCCGTCCCCGCACATGCAAAGGCGTGGGATGCCAGCTGATCAATACGCCGGTCTTTGGCATCCCGCAGGGTAGTAGAATCAGGGGAATGCATGACAGAGGTGTTAGATAGCCCTAGGATCGGGGCATCCACCTCGGGGGGGGTGACCAACATTTAACCACCTCAGCAGCAAAGGGATACTTCCTATTCCAACTCTTTGGAACCCCGGGAAGTTTACTGAGGCGCTCCCATTCCTTGAGCACAAGGTTATGGAAATGTGCCTGCTCTGGAAATTCCAAACGTGATCTTGCTGTATGGAAAAACTCCCCTCTTTGCCTGGGAGCCTCAACAGGGAGAGAGATAGACAGAACCTCAAAAATCTGGGTCAATAATCTGTCAGTGTCATCCGGGGCCCAGGGGTCAGAGCCAGAATCGTCATGACCCCTTGGTCTCTCATCAGATGAGCCTGAATCAGAAAAGAGCTCCCCTTCATCAGACGGGTTATAGCCACAAAGATTCCAAAACTCCTCAGTTCCCATAGGGAAAACAGTGACATTAGGCGTCAAGTGCTGCGCTGCTTCTTAGCAGGGGCCTTACGCGCTAAGGACTTCGCAATAATCTGTTCAACAGTAGCCAGTCTAGAAGACACATCAGGCTGAGAATCCCCACTAGTATGCAACTCAGCAGGAGTGAGATTTAAGCTTGGGGGAGTAGGTGAAGTGAAACGAGGTGCAGCCACTGGCAGGCCAGATTGCAATGCAAGCACCTGCTCAGCACAGCGCACACAGACCCGCGCCTTGTCAGCGTCAGCATGAGGCTGCCCACACGCTACACAAAGCCGGTCTTGTCCCGAAGGGACCCCGGTAACATTATCCTGGGATGCCTCCATATGGTGATTATAGCGGCGCTATACGCCGATAGGAAATAACGCTATATAGCAACCCTGGATGCCGCAATAACCCGCTAGGGACGTGGGAGTATAATTTTTACAAGGCCTACAAGTAATATACTAAAAAACAGGGCCTGGAGAAGCCAAGAAGGGTTCGTCCCGCCTGAAAGACACAAGCAGACAAGGCCTTAAGTACATCATAACAAAAGTGAAGCAGATAAAGTCGCCCGCAAGGGCACTTACGGACCGCTTTAGGTAGGAGTCCGTCGCGCATAGGCCAACTAAGTCAGAAAAGATGGCGTCGGTATACCTCGAGTGGCGGACCAGTAATAGCGATGACGCGGAACGCGCCAAAGACAGGCCCCGCCCCCCCGAAAAGCGCGAAGCCAGAAGGCCAACAGCCAATGATGGCGCACCGGCACCTGAGGTAATGCCGCCGCCAAGCGCGGAACCAAGTCAGTGCGCGGCGGCGGTGAATTTAAAGCAATAAAGACAAGTCAGCGTGGTGGCTGACACAAGAATAAAGACATGTGAAAAGTGAAAGCAAAGACTGCATAACATACATATCTATACACATACACAGCCCCCCCTTTTCCCCCGAAGACTACAAGGAGGATGAGGGAGGACGGCGGCCACTTAAATAGGGCCCACCGATAGGCAGGGGCAATAGTGCAGGAGGGGCATCCCATAGAGGCTCACCATAAGCCTGAACCGCCTACCCTTTGGTGGGGGATTGCGGTGGAGCAGCGCTCCTAAGCACCAACGGCGGTGCTGCCTACCTTCACCCGACCAGCGCAGCCAAGGCTGGGAGGCATATTACTAGTGGAACGGGTGGGAATAATCCTACAGGGCCGCAGGTTAATAACCCCACTCACCTGCGAGTAGAGAGCTGTAGCGATAACCCTTATCGCCGGAGGGCTTCACCGCCCGAGACGTCCTTTTCACAATCGTAAGAGGTGCTGCAGGAATCCCGGAGTCGTCCGTGAGGAAACAGGAACAGCCCTTACAAGGGCTAGTGAACTGTAATATAGCGTTTCCCCCAATAAGAGACAGAACTCAGTATTGAGGGTGAAGGTGAAGTGTTTTTATTAGTGCCACTCTAGGCCTTATATACACAAGTCTCCATGCAATGGGACCTCCCCCGTGGACCTCATGACAAATACACAGACCAACTCTGCTGGTGACGCAATCAGCAAAACAATAGGCGTCTGTAATACACTCAATCAGAACAATGCCATTGCCTGTGACGTAATCAATTAACACAAAGGCAGTTTATAATACAATCCAAACTCCAATGACCTAATTAAGAAAAGGCCAGTGAATGGCCCGGTGGGCAACTGAATAGTGATGACATCCAAAAGACAGAGCGTCTGTCACAATGCCCCCTTTTTGTGGAACACCCGGCAGACCCGGATTGACCCTGTTCGGGTTAACGTGGGGCTGTCCGGACTCTTGTTATGGGCAGAGTTCTGTGTAAGGACAAGTCTGCACATAGTGAGTAACCGGACTAAACATTGACGTGGGCTGTACATAGGAATCGGTCATGGGTGGGGTCCAAACACTGGGATATTGTGGCGTTGGTGAGTTCAGCACCAAAGTCCTTGGTTGGATGTGTGCACAGGTGCTCTGCTTTCTTATAGCTGGCCCAAGTTTCAATCTCTTTCCATGGAAGCTGATCGGAGAATCCACAATTTTCTGCACATCTACATCATCGTAAAAGTAGACAAAACCATAACCCTTAGAAATGCCCGAGGCATCCCTAATAATTTTGACATTCTTTACAGCGCCATACTTTGAAAAAACATCCTTAATTTCAGGCTGATTAATCCGACGGCCGATGCCCCCAACAAAAATAGTGTTTGGCATAAGTTTCCCTTCTGGAAGGACGTAACCTGACGGCTGATCCTCTTCTTGACTTCGTGTAACAGACATGACGTGATGCAGACGAAACCCCTGGGTCTCCCTGACCAGTGGGCTGGAGTCGGCAGCTCGGGCTGAAGCCTGGGTTGTAACAGGGTTGACGCTGGCTGGTCCAGAGGTAGCGTAGGCAGAAGTCATTGGTCCTAGATCATTTCCCAATAGTACTTCTGCTGGTAAGTTGTCCATAAGTCCCACCTGTACCCTGCCGGATCCAGCGCCCCAGTCAAGATGTACTCGGGCGGTGGGGAGTCGAAACACAGCTCCTCCCGCCACCCTTACTGCAACGGTGTGTCCGGTGCGGTCTTTGTTCTTGACCAAATGAGGTTGAAGCAAGGTAAGTGTGGCTCCGGTGTCGCGTAATCCTTGCGCGGTGCGCCCATTGACTCGTACCTCCTGGCAATGGTGCTGTCGGTTATCTTGGATGGCCGCTTGTACGGGATCAGCTTCATACAGTACCCCCAGATACTCTTCCGAACTGCTCTCAGCTTCCAAACAGTGTGCCACAGGAGTACGGGAGGTGGAAGGTTGCTTTTGCCCCCACGTGTTTCGGGGAGGCTCTAGGGCGCAATCACTGCGATAATGTCCCCATTGTTTGCAACGATGGCACTGAACTGTGGAGAGGTTCGGTTGCTGCGCTGGCCTATGTGGCCCAGAGTCACGAGTTGGCGCTGAAGCCACAGGTGCTTGAAATTTGATGGGAGGTTGTGGTTTTGGAGCGGACTGTTCTGTCCGGCGAGCATCGGTGTACTCGTCGGCTAGACGAGCAGCCTCAGGTAGCGTTAGAGGCCTCCGGTCACGTACCCACTCTCTTAGCTCTGGTTGCAGGGCATTGAGAAAATGTTCTAGTAAAAACAACTGTAGTACATCCTCAGCGGTCGTGGCTTTGCATCCAGTGACCCAGTGTGATGCTGTACGATGGAGGCGACATGCCCACTCCGTGTAAGAATCCCCTCCCTTCTTTTGGGATTCCCGAAATCGTCGCCTGTAGGCTTCCGGGGTGACAGCGTACCGGGCTAACAAAGCCTCCTTTACCAGATGGTAGTGTGGTAAGTCCACATCAGGGATGGCCCGGAAAGCATCGGAAGCTTTCCCAGATAGTTTCCCTGATAATATGGTGACCCATTCCTCCGTGGGTACCCGGTGTAAAGCGCACTGCCGTTCAAAATCGGCCAAAAATCCGTCAATCTCGTCGTCACTTTCCTGGAAGGACTTAAATGCTGCAAATGGAATCTTTCTCCCCCCAGTGTAACTGAGGCTGAGAGGCTGCTGGGTTGAAAGTCGCCGATCTTCCCTTCGCTTACTGGCCTCTGCCTCCGCTGCGGCGAAGACTCGGTCGATCAGTTCCTGTGATGGATTCGGGCCATAGACCGACAATCTGTTCCGAACCGCTTGAACAAGAGCAGCGTCTTCATCGATCTCTATATTGGTTTCGGTCCTCACTGCTGCATGATCCATTTCGATCAGCTCGGCTATCAGTTCCCGACGTGGGCGGTTGCTAGCTGACCTTCCCCGGCTCTCGAGTAGATCCTTCAGGGTCAGCCTTTTCAACTTGTCCTACTGACTCTCCATCAGGGTAGCACTCTCTCTGGGTACAAAGGACCATCCGACCGCTTGCCACCAATTGTAGCGATAACCCTTATCGCCGGAGGGCTTCACCGCCCGAGACGTCCTTTTCACAATCGTAAGAGGTGCTGCAGGAATCCCGGAGTCGTCCGTGAGGAAACAGGAACAGCCCTTACAAGGGCTAGTGAACTGTAATATAGCGTTTCCCCCAATAAGAGACAGAACTCAGTATTGAGGGTGAAGGTGAAGTGTTTTTATTAGTGCCACTCTAGGCCTTATATACACAAGTCTCCATGCAATGGGACCTCCCCCGTGGACCTCATGACAAATACACAGACCAACTCTGCTGGTGACGCAATCAGCAAAACAATAGGCGTCTGTAATACACTCAATCAGAACAATGCCATTGCCTGTGACGTAATCAATTAACACAAAGGCAGTTTATAATACAATCCAAACTCCAATGACCTAATTAAGAAAAGGCCAGTGAATGGCCCGGTGGGCAACTGAATAGTGATGACATCCAAAAGACAGAGCGTCTGTCACAAGAGCCAATTTCTCTTCCTTCGCCACCAGACTGCAGAGAAATTCTGGGGATTAGTGGGAGGTCCCTGGGTATTTGAGGGACCGGGAGGAGCCTTTTTCGATGTCTCTGCAGTCCAGCGCCATCTGGCGGAGTATATCCCAATTGAAAGTATTAGATTTGGAGCAGGACGTACTGTATACTAAGAATAAATGGTTGAACCTAAACCATACTTCAGGTGATGTAAGCAGATACCATATCCTGACGAAGTGGCTCTCCACGCAACACGTCGGTGTCGGTAAACGGGTGTTCTAAGCAGGACCTGGACTCGTCCCTCCGGTGACAAATTAATGTTATTCTGAATTCATTCTTCATGTTGTAATACTTTTATAGCCATTGTGTATTGGAAACGCTGGTTGCACTGCCTTCAATTGCACTCTTTGCACTGAGCACTTTAATAGGCACCTCATCTTGTTCTGGGCTAATCTCGGGCCCTATTTCTTTGCACACACAAGCTCTTTTGCACTGCTAGCTGCTAGTTCCTTACACATGCCTTCAGCATATGTATCACATTACTGTCCTACTTTTTAACACAGCGCTTCCATTACACATGATATATACTTGAGTATAAGCCGAGTTTTTCGGCCCACTTTTTGGGCTGAAAAAAGCCGCCTCGGCTTATACTCGAGTCCAGGGGCGGACTGCCAGGGAAGGCCGCAACCCTGAACCCAATAGATGCTGGAGGGTGAGGGGCGGCCACTGCGGGTCCCTGCTGTACCCGCTGCTGCCGCCGCCACCGCTCTCATACACACAAACACGCACACACATTCACACACTGACCGGCACTTCCAGGCTGCTGCGCGCTGGTCGTCAATGGGCGGCGTCCAATGTTTTCATTGGACGCCGGCCATATGGGGCACGCCCACCGACGACCAGCGCGCAACAGCCAGTGCTGGTGTGTGTATGAGAACGGCGGCGGCTGGCGGCTGCGGAGGAGGGGAGGGGGACCCCGCTGCCCCTCTGCCCCTCTGCAGGGTAACCTCGGCCAAACCCTGACCCCCGACACCTGCGCATCTGAGAGCGGTGGCGGCGGCGGCAGCAGCAGGTACCCACAGTGTGTGTCTTTCTGTGTGTGTGTGTCTGTGTCTTTTTCTGTGTGTGTCTCTTTCTGTGTGTGTCCCTTTCTGTGTGTGTGTCCCTTTCTGTGTGTGTGTGTGTGTGTGTGTGTGTGTGTGTGTGTGTCTCTCTCTTTCTGTGTGTCAACTCCAATTCCAATTGAAAAAAGCCGCCTCGGCTTATACTCGAGTCAATAACTTGTTCCATTTTTTTGTGGTAAAATTAGGTGCCTCGGCTTATATTCGGGTCGGCCTATACTCGAGTATATACGATATACATTATATGTCATATATTGGTTAATCTTTTATAGTCCATATGGTGTCTGCTTACATCACCCGAAGTATGGTTTAGGTTCAACCATTTTTAAATTTTGTCTTTGATTGTTTTTATTTGTGATGTGTCTCTGTGATTATTACAATAAAGTCTAGTTACTTTTTTATAGACACTGTTGTGCGGCCATATTTGGTAGGTGAGGCATAGCGGCCTCTGCTGGCAGACCGCATACTTGGATCTTAGTTTTAGTTTATAATACAACGTTGTGTATTTTATGTAATAAGGGAAGGTAATACAGTCTAGGGTTGGGGTACATGTGCAATGTGTCTCATAAAGTTTTTGTATTTGGCATCAATTTAATGTGCCTTTTTTTATTAGTGCCTGGGCCCACAATTAACCATGTGTCATGTGGTGATGTTTTTTGGGAACACAAAGGAGATAGCAAAGTGCAGAGGGGAAGCACAGTGGAGACAGTACAAGAGAAAGTGGGAGCACAAGTGAGACTTCCCTCTAGGTCTTTACCTGAGGAATGATGGTCAGTTTCTTGCGCAGGTCATGAAGGCCAATGGTGGCAATGTCCAGTCCATCGATCAGGATTTGTCCATCTGCTGCTTCAATGATTCGGAAGAGGCAGTTGGTGAGTGAGGACTTTCCAGCCCCTGTTCTTCCAACTATTCCCACCTGAATGGAAGATTCAAACAGAACTATTTTTCTGAGCTATGTTCGCTCACCACATAAACCCATCACCCTTCCAGAATGTTTGATCTGGTAGGTCAAAAGACTGAAAACAAGAAATTCAATTAGTTACCTTCTCCATACTGTTCACAGTACAGGAGATGCCATGGAGGACGAGGTCCAGCTCTGGTCGGTAACGTACTTTGTAGTCTACAAACTTCACAATACCTTTATCAGGCCAGTTGTTTGGTGGACGCTGGTTTGTTTCCCATGATGCCTATGCAATCAAATCCAAAATATTAGCTAGGTCTTGAAGTTGAACAGGAAATGTACAGGATTGCACACCTTCTATTAAGCCGCAGTAAAAGTGGGAAAAGCATGGTGCTGTAGTGGTGAAGCATATGGGGTCACTCTGATATGCAACATGGGGTAGAGACTACACTGAATTCCCTTTATTGAGGTATCATGTATCCCCTTTATCAGATACAAGCCACAGGGAGACACATGGCGCAGGGGCCCTGCATGACCCTGATACACTACTCTGTGAAAAAAAAAACATTTGCACAGTTTTCGCAAGCAACCCAATAAAGTGCATCATCATAACAAAAAAAACCTAAATTGCACAGCACAACACACAAAAGTATATAAAAAAAGCCAGAAAAACCAATGACTGTCACATGGTGGACCCTAAAGGCTAAATCCTGGCAATTGTTGGAGGTTTCAGTTTCTCAAAGGAATGAAGTAGCTTATGAATCTCATGCCCGAGGCAGGAAAAACTTTTGTATTGGGTAATTTAGGTTTTTAACTTTTGATGCACTAGGCACTTTATTGTGTTACATATACAGTGTAAGTACTTCTACACATAGTGTTACATTATTTTTACTATGGTCCTGATTCACTAAAACTATGCTGTGCTGTTTTAGCCCAGCATTGATCAGCATAGCCCAACATAGCACACAAATCAAAGTAGTATCACTAAGCTATGTTTGCCTCGGTGTACTAACACACTGAATGAAATCCATGTTAATAACTCTGTGCTGAGCTCTGAGCACCCCCTTTGCTGGTGGGACGCACTTTCATAAAACACTACGGAAATAATATGAAGCATATTAGATCTCCATCTTGCTGGAATTTTTTTAAACCTCATATACAAGGTGATATCACATCAGCTCAAGCAATGTCACATAAAGCTTTTAAACCACAAATTTCTATTTTATGTGATTAGTTTTATGGGTCAGATGTAATCTGTGCTGACCTGAGCCTGACTATGCCTGAACTACCTGAATTTATGCCTGAATTTACCTACAGTAACTGGACGGCGGCTTTATCTTCCTGTGCTGGCACATGTATCCTCATACCTTATACTGTAGATGCAGCAGGCTATCTAATAGTGGAAACAGGTTTATATTTTATTATATTTTGTTGCTTGGTGTGGAGTTGTGCTAAATTATATTTGACACTTGAAATATTATCATTGACATGTAAGTGGTGACACGGACACAGGTAACTATGAGCTGGTGACATGACACAGCAAGGATTTTTACTGAACTATAACATATGTATAGTACTTCTTTTTGTTTCTTTTTGCAATAGGAAGCCCATCTAGTAAAGGTGTCATATGGACAAAAGGGTCGTCACCAGAAATAAGTGCCTATGCCGGAGACACCACCTACGCTTGTGGATTTCTTTTACTAGAACATGCTGTGCAGGCATCAGTGACGTACAGTATATGCTTCACAATTCAACCTCACCCTTCCTTTTTCTTATTTCTAAAGGTCAGTTAAGTAGAGGTTGAGGGACAGCGTGGTTAGTAAAAAGCAATAAAGCCATTTATTGAATTCAGTGGGACTTACCTCATTCTCCACATTGATATACTCATCCACACGTTCCACAGCCACTATATTAGTCTCCAGCTCAGATGTCATGCGCACCAGCCAGTTTAAAGTCTGTGTTATCTATGAAATGTAAAGGTAGAGAAGTGTATACAACATTAAAAGTGATATACACACAGACCCCCAATAAGGCTTGGATACTGTGAATACTACATAATGTTAGGCTAGCTAAATTCCTTATCCAAGAATCTTGCCCTATCTAGGGCAAAAAAAGGCCAATGGTTTGGTTAGCTTTAATGATGGTTCATTTACACTTTTCTCTTTTAGAGTTTATTTTCTATGTTCTTTTGTTGCAGAATAACGGATCTCAAAAGAGCTCACAATCTAATTTCCACACACCCACATACTATGGCCAGTTATATTGAATTTTCTACAGGACTGGACTTATACTGCCTGCAAATAGAGTCCAAGGAAGGGTTAAAAGCCAGAATCCATTTTTTTTTAAGTCATACTCAGTTTTTATTATTATTGTTCATAGGACATCAATAAAACATACAACATGTAGGAATGCTTATTTCACAGTAGCAGAGGTTACAGAGGCAATGCATTTAGTATACATATACAATATTGGGTGTTTTCCCCTAAGCTAGGCTATCACGGCATGGGGAGGCGCCGCCTCAGGTACTCCGTCTGATGGAGCTGGTGACCATGGGACAACATCCCCCGTCCCTGTCCCGCTTCCTGGGGGGCACCCTTCTCGCCGATGCTTCCATGCCTCTAACACGAACCCTATAGGAAACATTCCTAACCTGGGACAAGACTGACAATACAGGGGGACAGACAGACAAGGGGGGGGAAGGGGGAAAAAGGGGGGGGGGGAAGGACACACACCTACCAGATGGTTGAGAGGGAGGATACGAGGGGACAACGGCAGTCCACGAAGTGTAGCAGATAGCTATCTCCAGTTGCCCCAAGAGCGGGGGAGGGCTCCAGTGGGGGAGCCAGAGGACAGGGACAGAACAAAAGCAGAAAGAGAAGTGGGGGGATAGCGGATCCCAGGAGCCAAGGAACAAAGATCCCCGGGGAGCTTAGCAAACAATCACCAGGCACCAGATTCCCAGGGGGGGGGGGCGAAGCCCTCCAACTACCCTCCAGGGAGCTTCCTTGAACCCAGACACCCCACGTGATTCCGTAGATCTGGAAGTTACTAGCGGGCCGCACTCGATCTGTATCAGGCGCCCAATCCCTTGTAGAGTGCGGATTCCTTAAAGATTGACCACGTCGTCCAAATCTTCCTGAACTCATCCATCCTATCCTGTCTGGCATAGCAAATCTCCTCCATGACCTCAACATGGTTAATTTGGTTGACCCAGTCTCTGACTGTGGGGGCTGTGCGAGATCTCCAGTTCCTGGGGATGAGAACTCTGGCAGCATTTAAAAAATGTCTAGCTAAGGGAGCTCCACCTGCCATCCCCCTGCCGTCCGGGGACCATCCCAAAAGGACCTCTGCCACGCTCCATTCCAAAGATTCCCCCAGCACCTGTTCACTAAGTTCCTTAATCTTGGACCAAAATTCTCCCAGGGCCTGACAGGACCACCAGATATGAAGCATCGAGGCCCCAGGTTGCCCACACCTCCAGCAAGTGTCGGGGACCGAGGAATAGAAAGAGTGTAGCAACTCTGGAGTCCGGTACCATCGGGTTATCAACTTATAGTTCGTCTCCTGCATGGAGCTGCAAAGCAATCCCCTGTGAGCATTTCCATAAATATTACTCCAGTCCTCATTCGACAGGGATTTGCCAAGATCTGACTCCCACCTCCGTTCCCATGGTCTGGGACCCACCCTCTCCCCCCGACTCAAAAGCTGATATGCCCACGACAAGAGATGGGAGTCCGGACCCTCTCCCAGGCAAGCTCTTTCAAATTCTGTGGGATCCTTCCCCAAGTGAGCTTTAAGATCCTGCTTCTGGAGGAAGTGTCGCATCTGTAGGTAAGGAAGCACAGAAATCTCACACCCCAATTTAACTTGCAAGTCCCTCCAACCCATTACAGCTCCCCTATCCCATAAGTGATGAGCCCTCAGGGGACCGGGGCCCTGATAGTCTTTTAGAAAGGAAGGATCCTTCCCAGGGGGGAAGGCCGGATTGTGACAGATCGGGGTTAGATGACCTAGCTGCGAGGATATTGCTTTTGGGCCTCTGCAGAGGAGGTCGAGGATGGCTAACGAGGTCCCCACAAACGGGTGGGTTTTGACCAGGGACGGGATGTCAGATCTTCGCAGGTTGCACAGCACATCCAGTCTCCCATTTTCCACAATCTCCCCTTCTATCCGCACCCAGTCTTTTTGGGACCTATTAATGTGCCAGTCTACAACCCTCCCGACATGAACAGCCCGGTAGTGTGTTTTAAGGCAAGGTAGGCCGGTTCCCCCCCGCTCCCTAGGGAGCATCAGGATGCGCCTACTGATTCTAGGGGGTCTGCCCGCCCACACAAAATTCATAAATATCCTGGACATGGTGGCAAAGAAGGAGTCGGGGATTTTGATGGGGATACACTGCAGGAGGTATAGCAGCCTTGGTAGCACATTCATTTTGAGTACTGCAATGCGCCCAAACCAGGACAGTTTCAATCTGTTCCAGCCCTCCAGGTCCCGTTTGATCTTAGCACCTAGAGGAGCAAAGTTGAGCTGGAACAGATCAGAGGGGGAGACAGGCACATTGACTCCCAAGTATCTCAAGCTCCTCCCCTCCCAGGTGAAGGGAAAGAGCTTCTGCAACTCGCGCACCTCCCCGTCCGGTAGTGATATGTTCATAGCACTTGACTTCCCAAAATTAATCTTTAGGTTCGATAGGCGTCCGAAAACCTTGAATTCCTTTAGAAGGTTTGGGACCGAGATCCTCGGGGAGCTCAGAAAAAAAAGCATGTCATCCGCATATGCAGCAACTTTTCTCTCTCTGCCTCCCACCGCCACCCCCCTGATATCTGGATTAAGGTTCACTTTTCTAAGGAAAGGTTCTAGGGAAAGAGCAAATATCAATGGGGACAGGGGGCAGCCCTGTCTAGTGCCATTGCGTATGTGGAACCCTTGGGAGGTACAAGCGTTGATTCGCACCCTAGCAATGGGATTAGAGTATAGCGATAGAATTCTACTCCTCATTGATGCTCCCAAACCTATATGTTCCAAAACCCCCCCCAACCACCTCCAGTCAACTCGATCAAACGCTTTTTCAGCGTCGGTGGAAAGCATGAGCGCTCTAATCTGCCTTGTCCTGGACCACCACTGTAAGTTAAGAGCTTTGGTGACGTTATCCCTAGCTTCCCGGGTCGGGACAAAACCCACTTGATCCTGTGTGACAAGACTCGGCAGGAAGGACGCAATCCTGTTGGCCAGGGCCCTAGCAAAGATTTTTACATCTACATTTAAGAGGGATATAGGGCGATAGTTTTTGCAGTCTGTTGGATCCTTCCCCTCCTTTGGGATCACCACTATCCGGGCCTCCAAGGAAGTGCTGGGAAGAGTGCCTGAGGATGAGGTGGATTCAAACGCCCTTGCCATCATAGGGAGCAGGAGCTCTGAAAAGGATTTGTAATATTGCGTGGGGAAGCCGTCAGGGCCCGGGGCACGGCCTGATTTAGTGGATTTTAGAGCCTTTCGCAGTTCTCCTACCGAGATTGGGGCCTCCAACTGTGCCGCCTCATCCTCAGGCAGCGAGGGCATTCCTGATTCAGAGAGATAAGAGGTCATAAGGATGTGCCGGTCACTCCCCGACTGCTGCCCCTGTAGGTTGTACAGGTCTGAGTAAAAGTTACAAAAGGCACCCGCTATAGAATCACTATTCTGGAGCAAAAGCCCATCCTTCCCCCTAATAGCCTCTATCCTACTGCGGGCGATCTTGGGTCTAAGCGCCCGTGCAAGCATCCTCCCGGATTTATTGCCTTGCTCATAATACAGCCCCAAGCGTCTAACCATCCACCTACTATTCTCCCTATCCAGTAGGTCTTTAAGTGCTTTACGCTTCTGCTCCAGATCTTGCAGAGATTTGTCTAACAACGATTGTTTATGTGCGGATTCAAGCTGGGCAATCTGTTTAATCAAGTTTTCTCTTTGCTGCAGTCGTGCCCTCTTGAGCCTCGACCCCTCCCGAATCAATAGTCCTCTCATCGTGCATTTCTGTGCTTCCCACACCACCACTGGGTCCATCCCCTCTGTAACATTCTCCTGAACATACCTTTCTAGGCCCTCCTGCAGCTTCATAACTACCCCGGGGTCCCTCAACATGCTCTCATTAAGTCTCCAGTTCCATTCCTTCCGCTCAACACAAGGGAGAGACAATGAGAGCACCACTGGTGCATGATCCGAAAAAGTAATATTTCCGATCTGCACACTGACCACCCTCCCCAGATCTCTCTGCGAGAGAAAGATATAATCAATCCTCGTGTATTTGGCGTGGATAGGGGAATAATATGTATAATCTCGCCCTGTTGGATTCATCAGACGCCAAGAGTCAATTAGTTCCAGCTCCTGCAATGATCTCTTAATCCGCTTCAGTGCTCCGTATGAGATGGCGGTCTTAGCGTCAGAGGTATCCACCAGGGGGTTCAAAGCACAGTTCAAGTCCCCCCCTAATATTAGCATACCTTCCCTGAAGGCATCAAGTTTAGCCAGTACCTTTGAACAAAACTTTTGTTGATCTTTATTCGGGGCATACACGTTTGCCAAGGTGACGATTTGACCATGTAGAAGCGTCCCCTTTACAAACACAAATCTTCCTTCTAGATCCTTTTCTACTGCTAGGACCCGAAATGTGACATCTTTAGCCACTAGGATAGCCACCCCTTTCGCTTTGTTAGTAGGGGAGTTGGCTGCATAGCAGGTCGTGTAGACCCTGTTGCCCAGATATGGGGCCTTGTTTCTCTGAAAGTGGGTCTCCTGGACCATGGCGAAGTGTGCATTAAAGAGCTTTAATTCTCGGAAGAGGGCATGCCTTTTAACAGGAGTATTCAAACCCTTGGCATTCACCGAGACCACATTAAGGCACAGGGGACCCACCATCACTAGAAACCCTATCAGCGCCCACCGGCCAAGCAGCCCCCAGCACCAAGTTTGCCCCCTGGCAGGAGCGTCCGCAAGCTTTTACCTCACTCCCCCCACTCGAGGGGAAAGAAGGGCAAGAGGGGAAACAAAGGATCACAGGAGAAGGGTAAAACACTAGGATAGAAACAGAAGGGAGTACCGACGAGCAGTAAACACACAACGACAAATAAAACAGAACAGACCAATCACACAGGCCCAACAGTGAAACCAAGCACCTAAAGAGGGCAGGAGGAAGCGAGGAGATACTCCCCGCTCCCTCACACAGGAAATGGGAACTGCTGGGGTGACCGTCCCAAAGGGAGACAGGATCCCCCCCTGGCAGGCACCCCCCCCTTGACCCCAGAGAGTGATCCCCGGTGTCAAGGTGAGAGAGATTATAGAGGAGACTCCCTCTGGTTCCCACCTGGGCTATCTACCCTTCTGTGGGGGATCGTGGAAGGCCAAGGGAACTCCCTCAGAAAATACGGATAGGAAAGCCCGGAGGCTACCAAACTCAAGCCAAGCCCTCAAAATCCCAACGAGGCCCCCTCCTATAATTCCAAGGCTGCAGGAAGCAAGGGGGCAAGCCAGTCACAGAACAAGGATCAGATAACATTGGAGACCCTTCCCAGGCCTCACCCCTCAGCTACCCCCTTCCCGATGGCCGATCCCCTGGTCAGGGTCCCAGGTGAGGGGTCATCCAGGAACCCCGTATTCACCCCTTCTCACCCGCCAGCCCAGCACTGCGCCCCCACGAGCGCCACCCCTCCTCTTCTCTGTCTTCCCCGCTCCCTATGGGAATTTGAGATCACACACCCTCCCCTGATTCGAGAGCATGCTCGCAGCATCGGTACCGGGCGAGGCTTTAAAGAAAGTAAGCGAGCGGGCCAGGACACCCCGAGCTGGCTTCCCTCACGGTATTAGTGGGTTAACCTGGACCCAAAACGATGCCTCACCTCATCCCCCCTCAGACGACGTCCGCCCATCCTGGCCCGACACCTCCCCTGTGGGGGCCCCCCGGACCATCGCGAGTCAAACGCTTGAGAAACATTCAATAAACCACCACCATAATCTCGTTAAGCAAAACAACTCTCTGTACAGTGGGTTAAGCAGAAGATCGGGATTCATGGCTTGTGAGGGTCAGGGAAGCCCGATGAGCCCCCCGCCCCCCGAGTATGAAGCCAGAAGTTTCATCTCCCCCCCCCGAGAGACCCACACATGCCCCGTCCTCCACTACATATCTGCAATGGGGAGGGGGCCCGGAGCCTGTAATTCCGCTAGCATTACATATGTACAATTCAACACAGCAAATTAGCAACCCAGAATACCCAACTCCGGTGAGACACAGCAAACAGCAAACTTATGGAGAACATATCTATAGGTAAGACAGGTGGGGGGCCTACAATGCTAAACATACTAGCAGCCTACAAACTATGGGAGGTGGATCAGACAGGTAAATCCTAAACTCACATGCAGAGCCCTCCGCCACATATCTGCAGCGGGGAGAGGGCCCAGAACTTGTAAATCAGCTAGCATTTCAAATGTACAGATCTATCCAGCAAAATATCAATCCGGAATACCCATCTCCGGTGAGAATCAGCTCATAGCAAGCGCATGGAAAACATATCTATAGGTAAAACAGGTGGGGTGCCTATGATGCTAAACATACTATCGGCCTACAAACTAAGGGAGGTGGATTAGGCAACTAAATCGTAAGCAGCGGTAAAAAAGGGGGGAAAGCAGCTTAGCTCTGGGGCTTCGAAGAGCACGTAGGTCTGTCTCTCAGCTCCTGGATCTGGAACGACTGCCCCCTCCTTCCATCGCCCGCGGGGAGCGATCTCGGGGCGTCCGCCGATGAGAGCTGGTGCGATCGTCTCGGGCGCCTCTACGCAGTAACTGCGGGATGGAAAAGTCCTGAAGCCAGTCCGGAACGGAGATCTCAGGGAGTCGCAGCTGGGAGCAAAAGTCCGGTAAGTCCTCCGGGAACCTGAGTATGGCCGATTTGCCATTGCTTGAGGCAGAAAGGGCGAAGGGGAATCGCCATCTATACGGGATGCCCCTCTCTCTGAGAAGCGCTGTGAGGGGGCGCAGCGCCCTCCGATTCTGCAGGGTGATGTTTGATAGATCCTGGAACAGCTGGATTTCATTGTTGTTGAAAAGTATACTGTCCCGGCCTCTTGCTTTTGCGAGGATTTCCTCTTTCAGGGGGAAACTCATCAAGCAGCAAACAATATCTCGAGGGGTAGAGTCGCCAGCACTGCGGGGTCTAAGAGCCCTGTGGGCCCTGACAAATTCAATCTGTGATCCTGGTGGCCTCTCCAAGAGAGAGTTGAAAATGGAGGTCAGGGCTTCTTGCGTCTGGTCGGGGGCCACCTCCTCTG
The DNA here is from genome assembly GCA_027917425.1 of Gastrophryne carolinensis. NCBI lineage: Eukaryota > Metazoa > Chordata > Amphibia > Anura > Microhylidae > Gastrophryne > Gastrophryne carolinensis. The sequence continues at coordinate 497,155,929 of CM051235.1, forward strand.
GAACCCCACGAACTCGGATATTACACCTCCTGTTCCGATTTTCGAGGTCCTCCAGGTGTCTATGAAAGTCCAGTAAGTGCTTGTTATGAGCTCGGACTACATCGCGCACCTCTGCCAGCCTAGACGACGTGTCTGCGCATTCCCCCTCGACTTTGTCGACTCTTTGGGCCAGGTGTTTCAAGTCTCCCCGCAGGTCCGCAATAGCTGCAGTAATTGAAGCCTTGATTTCTCCTGCGAAATTAGCTAGTTCACTGCGAGTGGGGAGCTGGCTGAGTCGAGCCGAGAGAACGCTGTCCTCGCCCTCAGAGGCTGTCGCATCTTCTCTCTCAGGCGAGCTGCACGTGGAGCGAGCATCCGCCATATTGGAAGGCCGGGGGTCCTCCCTCACCTGGCTCCGGAACAGCTCAGGGAGCCTCTTACTCGCAGATTTTGGGGTCTGGGAGGTCCTGGGGTTCTTAGTGGAGGACCCGGGCTTGGTTAGGCGCCCCATAGTAGAAGTAGGTCGCGGATAAGAAGGCTTCTTAGGGGGCCTCGTCAGGAGCTCCCAGGTCAAGCTTCCATCTCGGTCCCCGGCCAGCGCCAGAATCCATTTTTAAGGCAATAGTGCTAAAAACATTCTGGCCATCGTGATGCTCTACAGCTTATAAATACTAAATCAGACACAGTTATAGTGTATAAAGGTAATAGTTGTGATAGCTTTGTGGGTCGCACACCCCAAAGTGCACCAACACAGTTTATGCTGTTGAGGCTATGTTGGCCATGGACCTAAAAATTTAGAAACAAATCTCATATTTATTGGCAACTTGACAAAAACTTACATTAAGGGCTGCAGAAATAGACAGCCCAACAGTTCCACTGTCCACAGTTCCTTTGGCCAACACAGCAAATAAAGCAGCAAAGAAAACTGTGAGGTTTCCTACAAATTCCAGGCGAATGGCAAGCCACCTGTGGGAAGAAATCAGACACATTACTTCTTTTTCTACCAAAATGTATTTATTTATTGGACGCAGCAACAGCAAAGCTGCTGAATTATCTTTGTACAAAAAAGATGTGCACTTCTGTACAGTATCTTGGAAAGCTGTGACCATCCACATGGCATCTGATTTCAGTTGGTACTTGAGGTCAAAGTTGTGGAAGACCAATTATTTTTAGCTACAGACTAGTTGTTTTAGAGTAAAACATAGTGGGGATGTTGGTTGTATGGGCAGGTTTGCTAACTTAAAGCAGCTGCTGTGACTGGCCCTGGAATCTAAAAGATTGATATCAGCCAATCACCCAAGGACGGACGGTTGGCGCCGGGTGGGGGTGGGGTGTTAGGAAGGGTTTTGTTACTCTTTAAGATTTTGAATCATACCTTCACTCATATTGGTGTCTTTGCCACCAAGACCGCCTCAACCGAATGGTTTACTGTCTCCCTGCATGTCAGCATGTGGTGGAAAGGGTGGATAAATTACTGGGAGGGGCTGGGAATGACCTAGCTGTCGTAGTCCACATTAGGACCAATGACAGAAGTAATAGGAGATGGAGGATCCTTAAGATTACATTTCAGGAATTAGGCACCAAGTGGAAGAGAAGGTATTCTCTGGAATACTGCCTGTGCCATGTGCTACACATGAGCATCAGTGGGAGCTTAGAGAGTTGGTGAAAGGCAGAAGGATTTGGGTTCCTAGTGCACTGGGTTGACTTTTAATTTGGGGTACAAACTGTATTCTACAGATAATTTACACCCAACTATGTATGGGGGGCTGCTGTGCTGGGTAAGAGGGTACTAGAAGAGGTGGATACTAAAGCTCAATGTGTAAAACTGGATGGATGTAAGAAATAAATAAAGTTAGCAAAAGCACAAAATGAAAAATCTGTGGCAAAAGAAAGCAAAACCAACCCTAAACGTTTCTTGAAATATATAAAATCAAAGAACCAAAAGTCGGAACAGGTAGATGCCCTAATGAATGATAATGGGGAAATGGTCACTGGGGATGAAGAGAAGGCAGAGCTGTTAAATGGATTCTTAAGCTCTGTGTACACAAGAGAGGAACAAGGATCCAATACAGGAGATGCCACTGATAGCAATAGCCCAAGTATAATTCTCAACAAGCTAAACATGGATATCATCCAAGAAAGACTAAATAACTGAAATATGAATAAGACTCCAGGACCTGGTGGACTTTACCCAAGAGTTCCTAAAGAACTCAGCTCAGTTATCTCTTCACCCCTGTTCTTGATTTTTAAAGACTCACTAAGAACTGAATAAGGGATTGGTGCAAGACAAATGTGGTGCCCATTTTTAAAAAGGGCTCTGGGTCTTCTTGGGGTAGACCTAGAGCCCTATATCTACAGACATGTAAGTGTTACATCCATTGTGGGAAAATTGAGGGGCTCTTAAGGGACTACATACACAAATATATAGCTATGCATAATATTATAAGTGACAACTAGCACGGTTTCAGGACAGAAGCTGCCAGACTAACCTGACTGGCTTCTATGAGGAGGTGAGTAGAAGCCTGGACAGAGGGGCAGCTATGGATATAGTTTTTCTGGATCATTTGACACTGTCCCTCATAGAAGCTTACTGGGGAAATTGAAGTCTTCGGGTGTTAAAAATACAGTTTGTAACTGGATTGAAAACTGGTCCCCGGTTGTAAGCAGTGTACCCAAGGGTTCAGTGCTGAGCCTACTATTTTGTTTATAAACGACATAGAAGATGAAATTAAATGCACTATTTTTGCATATGACACAAAGATATGTAGCAGTCTACTGAAGATATTCACAAGCTTCAGGCTGACCTGGACACTTTGAGTATCTGGACATCCACTTAGCAAATGAAGTTCAATGTGGAGAAATGTATAGTCATGCAATTGGGATCTAATAATCTGCAGGTCACAGTGAAGTAAGACTGGGAGAATCACTTGCTGAGAAGGATCTGGGGGTACTGGTAGACCACAGGCTAAAGAACAGTATGCAATGTCAAGCAGCTGCTCCCAAGGCCACCAATATATTATCATGCATTAAAAGAGGCATGGAATCACGGGATAGGGATGTAATATTTTCTCTTTACAAGGCCCTGGTGTGCCCTAATCTGGAATATGGCGTAAAGTTCTTGGCACCAGTAAATATAAAAAGGATGCTTTGATTATGAAAAGAGTGCAGAGGAGAGCTACCAAGCTGGTAAAAGGAATGAAGGATCTTAGTTATGAAGAAAGATTACAGAAATCTATTTAGTCTTAAGAGGGGACGTCTAAGGGAGGACATGATTAACTTGTATACATTTATAAATGGCCAATACAACAAATATGGAGAAACATTATTTCAGGTAAAAGACAAGGGGGCACTCCCTCCGGAAAAAGATTCAATCTGTAGAATAGTATCCCACAGAAGCTTGTTACAGCATCAACAGCTGACAGCTTCAAAAAAAGGATTAGATGCTTATTTAGAAGAAAATAACATTAACAGTTACTATTAGCTGTTATCAGAAAATAATAACTTTCCTCAACCCTGTCCTTTGGTTAAACCTGATAATCATATGTCTCTTTTCAACTGTATTAAGAACCCACTCCAACTCCTTTGTAAAAAAAAAAATACCATACCCCCCACCCTGCTCCCTCTTTTTAGCGATACTGCACGTGTAATAAAGTTACACGTGTAAATAAACAAAAAAGACACTCACCTTCACCCAGAATCCAGAAGAGAAGTCGGCAGTGTCACAACAATCACCCGCCGGCATGTTCTTGAAGTCCCGGCTGGCCGCTGGGAGCCAGAGCTCTCCGCATCGCACACATCCCATGCTCGGCCATTCATGTTATTTGGCAGGCTGGAGCACACGCATTATAGACAAGGGATTTCCAGGAATTTCCCAGGAAAATAATATATTATAATATAATATATTATTTAGCAGGTCTGAGTGGGCTTTAATATTAAAATGTCTTGTTTGTAATTTTTTTTGTATATTTCCAATATTTTGGGATATTTTGGGATATTTGGGAATACCCCCCACAAACCATATATTTCCTGAAAGTACACATATAATGTTTTCTAGGTGGACCCAGCTTGTTGTAGTGTTGTAGGGTAGTTCTGGAATTAGTCCCTCGAAGAATTCTTTGGTTGCATATGGTTTCCCTAAAAAATGTATAAAAAAGCAAACTAAAAAATGAATATCAATATGCAAACAAGAAAAAACAAGCTAAATCTGAAAGCAGAAGGTTCCCCGAATAGAACAATATCCAACATGCATAGCTACTTTCAACCCTTTTAACTGCCGGCCTACTTGAAATGTTGTCACCCTCTGTTGACAGGTCATTTGCTCACCATTTTGCACTATGTTTAACTGTGATTTTATTTTCTGCAGAGTTTAGGCTTTAACATGAAATGTCTTGTTTGTATTTTTTCCAATGTTTATTCTTTTAAATAAATATATACTATATTTTTTGCCCTATAAGATGCACTTATTTTTCCCAAAAAATGGGGGGGAAATGTCCGTGCGTCTTATTGGGCGAATGTAAAGAAAAAAAAAAGTAAACTCACCCGTTACCAGCGCTCCCACGTTGCTGACGGGGCTACCTGCCACACTGCGGGAGGCCAGGAGAAGACAGAGGAGTGTCGGGCTCTGTCCACATCCCCGCCGCTGCTATCGCTGTCTTTTCCAGCAGCGGCAGGGATGGAGACAACGCCCGCTGCCTCCTCCTGCCGGGGCACACACGAGTGCCCGGGGCCGTGCAGCAGGAGGGCCTGTACAGGCCACACCCACCCGCTGCCCTGACCCGGGTGCTCGTGCATGCCCTGGCAGGAAGAGGGAGCAGCTGGAGGGCAAAAGATGGAGGAGCGGAGGGCACTGTCTCTGTCCCTGCCGCTCCTGTCGCTGCCAGAAAAGACAGCGATAGCATCAGCGGTGAGTTTACTTTTTTTTTTAATTTGTCGACTTCTGCTTATATGGGGAATGGGAGGGGGGTGACACACTGTCTATATGGGGAATGGGAGGGGGGGTGCCACACTGCCTATATGGGGAATGGGGGGGGATGCCACACTGCCTATATGGGGAATGGGAGGAGGGATGCCACACTGCCTATATAAGGGAATGGGAGGGGGGATGCCACACTGTCTATATGGGGAATGGGAGGGGGGATGCCACACTGTCTATATGGGGAATGGGAGGGGGGATGCCACACTGTCTGTATGGGGAATGGGGGGGGATGCCACTCTGTCTATATGGGGAATGGGGGGGGTGCCACTCTGTCTATATGGGGAATGGGGGAATGCCACACTGCCTATATGGGGAATGGGAGGGGGGATGCCACACTGTCTGTATGGGGAATGGGGGGGGGAATGCCACACTGTCTGTATGGGGAATGGGGGGGGGGATGCCACACTGTCTGTATGGGGAATGGGGGGGGGATGCCACACTGTCTGTATGGGGAATGGGGGGATACCACACTGCCTATATGGGGAATGGGGGGGATGCCACACTGTCTATATGGGGAATGGGAGGGGGATGCCACACTGTCTATATGGGGAATGGGGGGATGCCACACTGCCTATATGGGGAATGGGAGGAGGGATGCCACACTGTCTATATAAGGGAATGGGAGGGGGATGCCACACTGTCTGTACGGGGAATGGGTGGGGATGCCACACTGCCTATATGTGGAGTGGGAGGGGGGAATGCCACACTGTCTATATGGGGAATGGGGGGGATGCCACACTGCCTATATGGGGAATGGGGGGGGGATGCCACACTGCCTATATGGGGAATGGGAGGGGGGATGCCACACTGTCTATATGGGGAATGGGGGATGCGAAACTGCCTATATGGAGAATGGGAGGAGGGATGCCACACTGCCTATATGGGGAATGGGAGGGGGGATGCCACACTGTCTACATGGGGAATAAGAGGGGGGATGCGACACTGTCTATATGGGGAATAGGAGGGGGGATGCCACTCTGCCTGTAATTCTTAATAGGCAAGGATTCTGCACCTTGCCTATTATTTGGTTCAGAACATTATTTTTCGTATTTTCCTCCTCCAAATCCTAGGTGCATCTTATGGCCATGTTTGTTTTATAGGGCGAAAAATATGGTGTGTGTATATATATATATCAGAGTCCCCTGCCCCTTCAACCTCTCTCCAACGATCACAGGCATGATGTCATCTGCCCTACCAAAAAAAAAGGAAGCGGTGACGGAAGCGGAGGGAGGGGTATTGGAGGTCAGGTGAGTTTAGAATTTGTATACTTTTTTGTGGGGGTTCAAATTCAGCTACGTGAGACTCACGTAGCTGGCACTAATAGGGTTAAACAGTATTGTGTGATTGTTTATGTGTTTATTTATATTTAAATAAAATATTTTGGATAACATTTCTTTGGTCGTGCAGTCATTTGTTGTTTTCTGCTCCTTTTTTGTTGATGTATATGTATACAACAGATACTTGTGCACACACTGGCTTGTATAGTACCTTGGGTTAAAGCACAGGGGCACCATGATGCCCCCCTGTGCAGGGAAAATATCTATTTCTAGTTCCGCAGCCTTATTGTCAGGGGCTTCGGGCAAATTTATTTCAAGTTCAGGGGGTTTTGGTCCACTTTAACTTAGCATGGAACCCAACTCAACATGCCAGTAAAGGTTTTTGTGTATTTAGCTTAAGGTATATCTTAAGCAATAAAACAAGACCGCTGGACCTGCTGTATGTTGCTTGAAGCTGTTTCATTAGTCATTCAATTTGTTTTCTCTTTACAGAAGAATAGCAACCAAGACCTCAAACTTAACATAAATCAATCAATACAGGAAATAAAATATGGGGAACTCAATAGACCTCCATGCATACCAGAACAGTTGCATTATATAATACCTGTTAGAAACAATCCAAGAGTAAACACTCTTCAGATTGCTATCGATTGTGTCCTCATTATGTTGCAGGAACCTCTGTTGATGGCCATAAGCACGGATGACTGAAAGCCCAGATACAGTCTCTCCAAAATGGGAATAGATAGGAGATCTTGTGACGGAATCCAGCCTCCGCAGCTGTCTCGACGTAGCTACGTAAAATCGCTAAAGATAAACAACAAGTGTTATAGAGCCTGTTAACAAACTTAGCAAAGAACCAGTTGAGCCTTAGTAAAGTGGACCTATTAGAAAAACAAAAAACGTGCCTAAAATCGAAGGTCACTTCATGTCTGATCTGATCATGTATGATTACACTCTTTACAACTTACATACAGTTTCCTTAATGCTGTATGTCGGGGGATGTTTTTACTACCACCTATAAGGCTTTACATGTAAGCAGAGATTAGTGGTAATAAATTAGACTTACCTGGACAAAATAATAAAAGACAGCTAGGGGAAGAATGACAGCAGCGAAGATCGGTGTGGCCAGACAGATGACAAACAAGGTGCCGATCACTCCCAAAACGCAGGAAATCCAGCTACGGAATGACATGGGGATGGTCTCATCTACTGTAAAGATATCCTGAAAAGCAGTGCAAATATCAAAATTTAAAAAAAAAACATGCCACAGGGCAATATACAAACACACTGGGAAATGAGTGAGGGCAAGAAGACTATTGCATATATATTATACTCTATGCCACGCCCTCCCCACACCTCACTAAAGCTCATTTGTTAATTATAACTTTAAAAAAATAGCATGGACCTTAAATCAGGTACCTTAGTAAGAGAAGATTTAGGTACCTACCTTGGCAAACCTGTTGACAATGCGCCCAGTCGGAGTTGTGTCAAAGAAACGCATTGGGACATGCAGGATATTGCGTAAGAGTTGCTCATGTAGTAGGCGGGATGCTTGGATTGTGCCAGCAGCAACCAGAAAGGCACCAATAAACACGAATAACCCTAAAAAGGATATCACATATTTATAATTTGGTTTGCTTAAAGGGTTACTATGCTCAAAATCAAACAAACAGCCACTCACCTTCACTCCCACCTGTCTGTGGGGGGGGGGGGGCACTGCCCACTCTTCAACCAAGATTGAGCAGCTTTTGCTGTTTGATCTGAGCCCTGCACTTCCACCAGATTGAGCCGCCCCGTATATTCATTGCAATGAACAATAAGAGGGGTGGGGCAGCGTGCAAGGCATGGCGAGTGCCATTCTCTGAAACTGGGAGGTAGCAGAGCGTCGGAGAAGCCCCGGGCAAGCTGCGCTGGAGTAAAGATGAATGCCTGTTTTTTTTTTTTACAAAATTCAGTTTCTCACTGTCTCTATTAGAGTGATTTTTTACACTTGATATCCCTCTACCACGCCATTATCACATGCTAGCAATACATATGCTGATTGGCTTGCTTCCCTAAATAAAAGGGTCCTGTATTTATAACTCATCCCATCAGTCCCAATTCTTAAAGGGATACAGAAGGCAATGGCCTTTGTTAGGCCATTGCGTCAGGTTACATTTGGCACTGTTCTAAACTGTTTTCTGTCAGAAATGGCTGAGAGATCAAGGTTTACAGTTTTATCTTATGCTGTATCTTTTGAATCAGCATAATGGGCAGGTGTATAAGGCATTCTTATCACCCTGGCTGTTCTCCCTGTCTCCCAGTGTCCACAATCTGATGATGCAGAGCTTTAGACCACCAGCTTATCCCTATTATTGGTGGTCTATGGCAAAGCAATTCAGGGGGTGTGCCACTACTCTTTGCTTCTAGTTTCTACTTTCAAGAGCAGCTGCGTTCTGACAGGAAGGGAAAGCATAGCCATGATGAGGTGAGCTGCTGAATGACAGTTTATGCAATTTGCTTACAGAGTAACTTTAAGGATGTTTCCAATACTCACCCCATCTAAACCCCCACCAGTGCTAAGAATACAATTAACAAAAAAAAACCTTGTATCAAAATATTGTGCCAGGGATGTCACCCAGAGATGGTATTGTACAAACAACGTCACTGTGTTCCTCAGTGCATATGTGTATACAAGACAGTTTTCAGGCTAAATGGCACTCTGGGCGGAAAAATGAAGTCTACCCCCAGCACAGTAGCCAGTACCACACCCCAAACCCAAAGCGGATCTCCCGTCTAAAAAAGAATGTTAAGTAAATTGCTTCCCCTCTTATGATCAGTGGCATAAGCAGTTTGAGAGGGCTTAACCCCATACAGATGTTGTGGAATGGAATAAAGATGAATCACTCTTGAATTACATGGGGGCGGCCATCTTGCCACACAACTGATAGTCCTGCTTACACAAGAGAATTGGGGGGGGGGAGGCTGTGCCAGCAGCAATTCACATCAAATTGAGAAATATATATATGCCTCAGAAACAAGGAGAGGCTTGTCTGTCATTTTTAACATATGCAAACAATGAATAAACAGCTAATGTAGCAAGGAAGGAAATCTGTGTGAGGAAAGCTATTACAATGTTTCTCTATTACAGCGGTGGTGGCAAATTCATTCTTCTAGGGCATACAATGTATTTAGAAGATTTCAGCAGCTAGCAAAGCAATGTAGAGTCATTACAGCTGAAGGCTTTCTACTTCTGGCTAGAAATAAGAGATGATTGCACAGAGCTATGAGGCAATTTTGACCTAGAGATTCAGCTTCTTCATATGTGTGGAAAGATGGCCACTGCCATGCATGTTTGAGAATGCAGTATTTGCCTGCTATTCCAAACATCTGCATAGTGTTGATCCCTCTCAATAAGCTTATGTCACTGAGAGAGGCTTTAGGGGAGCAATTTAATAAGCTTTGATTTTTTGACTGGAGGTCTGCTTTAAGACACAGTGATTCATATGCAGAGTACAGAGCACTTTAAAGGGGACCAAAACCCAGGATTTTGACTATCCTGGGTTTTGGTTCTTGCTAATGGGGCATCCCGGTTGGGGATGCCCTGCTGTGTAAAACCCCCCAGGCCGCTAGAACTAACTCAACTTTCGCCAGTCCTATGGAGCATGTGTGGCCTCTCATCCAATCAGCGTGCTCAGATCCGATCCCACCCCTTTGTCTAAGCCTTTGTCTAAGGTGAGTGGACCCAAGCTCGCTGTTGGACGCACCCCTCCCCCCCTGCTACCCTTTAACAGGGAACATGCCTGTGATAGCCATTTACAAATGTCTGGTGTGGGCACATGCCCTGCCAAAGGCATAGCGGGGATGTGGCTGCTGCTTGCGCATTCTCCGCTGGACCGGGAAAGAAGGTGACCTGAGGGGTTTCACACAGAGAGACATCCCAAATCTGGATGCCCCGGGGGGAAGGGGGAATCAAGCGGCCCTGGATTCTTATAGATTTCAGGGCCGATGGCTGTGGATTTTGGTCCACTTTAAAGGAAGTGCGGTAATGACCTGTGTAGAGTGCAGGCTGGGAAGCACGCTCTTATACTCACCCTGGTTCCTGCATTCTGCTCCCCGTCCTCCTCATCTCAGTGTGAAGGGTGGCAGAACAAAGAGAAGAAAGAAAAAGGCTTGCCTCCATGTCTGAATGTTTGACTCCTACTTGCCACAAAACAGGGGTAGTTTAACAGACAGTATATTCTAAAAATCAAGCTTGGAACTGTAAGCCACGCTTACTTATCGGCTGCTGGGGACAAAGTAAAGGTCTTCTATAAGTGAATATAACCAAAGAGGTAAATCAATCTCACACGATACCTTGTGCCACTCCCAAGGCTCCAAACACGCCCACCCTCATGTCTCTCTGCGATGCTGGGTAGGTCATATTTCTATAAACATCTGCATCTTTGGTCCATTCGCTCAGCCAGATGTTTTGGCCTACAAAAGCTGCATTCTGGAGGATGTAGGTGGCCAAAATAAAGAAAGAGTACCACCACCCGATCGCTCGGAGGTACTTCAAGTACACAGAGAATTTTACCTGGAATAGAAGATGACACATTATCATCACACAGACTCAACACCCGGCCTCACACAGCCATAAATTTCCTCATATGGAAGAAAGACTGCTATATGCAAATGCTACCATGTTTCTCTGAAAATAAGTCCTACACCAAAAATAAGCCCTACCAGGATTTTTCAGGATTTTTGAGGATGCTTTACATATAAGTCCTACCCCCAAAATAAGCCCTAGTTCCAGGGGCAACTTAGGCAATTTCCGTCACAGTCGGACATTTTTTTGCTTGGGGCGCCAAGTACCCCTGAATAACAACCAGGGCCGGCGCCAGCACAGGGCAAACCGGGGCAATTGGCAGGGCCCCTGGCATCTTCAGGAACCGACTCAGGCTCAACGGCCGGGCTTCGCGGCTAAAACTTATAATGATGGGTCAACCCTCCCCCCTCGTGGAGATGTTTTTCCTCCAATCCGTGGCAACCTATGATTACTCACAGTATCATACTGTGACCCATAATTGACCCATCATTATAAGTTGCAGCCGCGAAGCCCGGCAGTTGCCTTTGACAAAGCTGCATACAGCAGCGAAACGCGTTAGGCGGGCAGCGGCGGGAGACTTGATCTTTTCTTGTATTTGGATCAATTAGAGGAATGTAGAAGAGCAGCGCCCTTATCTTTCCACGAACAGCCGTAGTGGAGGAATTAGGAGTGGAGCGTGTCTCTGCTTTCATAACTTGCCTGTCTTTTATCTGGAATATGTGAGTGCAAAATCTTTTTTATTAAACAAGTGTTTTGAAATATTACGGGGTTGCACTAGATTCTATTGTGCTCTCTTACATGTATGTGTCTTGAAATTACAACTCTTCTGCTGGGAGTTGGATATTGGCATCAGAATAAGCTGGCCAACTAGTTGGACCCAAGGAGCTATGAATGCCCAAGAAGTGGCATAGGATTCTTTATATGAGGAAGCTGATTATGCATTTCTAGCGGGTAAGCAGACATCTGAAGGTGGTGGGCACAAGAGTCACTAATTGAGGATTGGCAAATGCACCTTGGGATGTTTTTAACCTTTGGCAATTTGAAGAATTTTGCGCTTACGCTCTGTGCTTATTTGTGTTATTTGAGTCTTGGACTTGTTTTGGGACAAGGAGTTCAGCACATAGTAGTGTCATTAACCATTTATGTGAACTGAGAGGAGTTAGAACTCCCTCAACTACTAATATCCTGTTGTGCGCGGTGTTGATACTGTATACAACAGGGAATGATCAGAAACATTGGAAAATGTAGCATGGAATGGAGGGCAATTGATGGAAGCTCAGAAGGTTGCAAGAACCAGGTGACAACTGACAGCAATGATGATGTCTTTAGTGGCACCGGAGCAAGCAGTAAGGGCTGATGGGTGCTTGGTTGCAGTAGAGAATGAAACAAGGACTACCGGATAATTGGTAGCTATAGGGAAGTCAATAAGGACTGGAGGGCGATCAGCAGCAGAAGATGACCCATTTGAGGAAGTGGAGTGGAAAGGTGACATCATGAGACACTCTACTTCGGGGCCCACTAAGACTCTCTTGCCCAAGTGCCCCCACAAACCTAGAGCCAGCTCTGGTAGCAACCCGCTATGCCAATATGTCACAGGCATCACATGATGGCTTGTGTCACATTGTGGAGCCCCCCAGATTCGAGGGAGCAACCTGCAGGCACCCGTTTGCCCCCAAGCCCACTAGCTCTATCAATTTTGGAATGAAAATGCAAAACAAATGTAGATTGTTTATGAAAAAAAAATATCCCCTCAAAATAAACCCTAGTGTGTCTTTTGGGAACAAAAATTAATATTTTATTTTCGGGGGAAACCAGTGTACCAGCGTCTACAGTATATTGGACCACAGGTCATGGTAACTGGGTATTACAGGGAAATTCAAGGACAGCAACTTAAGGAGGCAAGTGGAAAATAAAGACTGTTGCAAACTACTTGCTTTGTCCCTTATAAACACTCTTGATGAGGAGGATTGGACTGACTAAGCTGACCAGCACAGATAGTCAGTAAGTAAGCATGATGACAGCAGGATTTATTCCTCATATGTCCCCATGCTCTTTCTTGATGTCCCGCAGTGGGAATTGCTACAGAAAAGTCTGCTTTATACTCATCATCTTCCACGTTACCACAGTGATCACTTGCGACAACAGCAGATGGCACTGTACCAACACATCTCTGCTTTCTCCGCTCATGGCCGTGATTTCCAGAGCCGAGAGAGTAGGGATGGTGCACTAGTGATTCTAACTGAGAAGCATCCCAAATCGATTTTCCCTTTTGAGAAACAATTAGAATTGTGGCCCCCTTTAAAGTTAAGGTTAATACAGTACAAATAAATCTCAAGCATGTTTATATGGGTATAAAGAGACCCTTCAAATACAAAACGTATGGCCTCCTCTCAATGCCCTGGCACTTAAGCAGTGCAGGTTGTTAAAAAGTTTACTTACCTTGCCATTGGCATCCAGCACTTTCTCACATCACTCCCAACATTGGCTGCACAGACTCAGCATGTGTGCATGTGTGCTGGCCTGGTCTATGAAATGGCTGCAGGTAAGTACCAACCAAATGCATCTTACCTTTCCTGTCTCTACTGTCTCCTTCTCAATAAGTTTCTGGCCTTTTCCCATCTTCTTCAAGTCCTCTTTCACTACGTCCCTTACAGATCGTCTTAAAGTGCCATTCATGCTGTAATAGAGACATGGAAGTCAGGAATTTTTCACCATAACTGGGTGGTATGGAAAAGTCTAAACTTTAAAGGAGGCTTCTACTAATTTAATCTGAAATCTGTTCAGTCAGGTCTCTTATACCAACTAGTTGGTTCTGCAAAGTTTGCACAATCATATTGCTGATTATATAGAAGGCAGCTAATGTTCCGGACACTTCCACCCTCACCTGCCCAGTCTCCTTTTGTGTAGGCTGTTTTCCCGCTTTAGTGTCACAGTCACAATGTCTCCTGTCACTTCTGCAGACTGATCAACTGGATCTTCGCCATCATCATCTTCATCTTCAGCTAGTAACACTGCAACACAGACACAGGAGACATGAACAGATTTAACCAAAACTGCTTCGTTGGGATTTAGCATCACGTGCTGCTGGAATAGTCAGCAGAATGTCACTAGAACAATATGGTGGCTATCATCTGTTAAAGAGATCTGTCAGGAACTTGTGGTTTTCCACCAGGAGGGATGGCTTTTGGCAGGGTCAGATTATAGGCAGGGCGCACACCCCTGGGCCTCCCCCATTTGACCATTTGCGGGGTCCACACACACAGCACAGATGTACAGCACTAAATAGGAGCACATCTTATCCACTCATAGTAGAAATTGGCTTTTAGTTGCCTTGGTTACTGACATATATATGCATTGGTCTAATAGCGCGCAGAGTTTTTGATTGGATTCTGTTTAGTGTGTAAGCAAAGGCAGGCATTTTGTTATGTTACTTGGCTGGACTATTACTTTAAATAGGATGTCCAGTGTCTTCATACCCCCCCAGGTGCTGGGACAGGGGAGTTACAAAAAAACCTTATGTCTCCCGTATTTTAGCACTGTCGTCTGGACAAGGGCAGCAGCCACACAGAGCACGCACCCACCCACCCATGTAAGGATGGGGTCATGAAGACACTGGACTTTAATGGAAAAAAATACTGCATCAGGGGCCTCCACCACACTTAATCCGACTCTGAGTTTTGGAATGTATAATTCCATTTTTATAGGGGAGCACTTTTATAGGGGAGCTATCGGTGCCTGTGGGGGCCCCCTACACGTCTGGCCAAGCCTTTTTTTGTTTTTGCAAACCTGCAGCCAAAGCCTCAACAGGGCAGAAGAGAGAGTCTAGAGCAGCAAAGCCGCCGTCAGCAGCGCTACAGTGATGGGTGGGTGCAGAGCTGTCAATCGGCGGCCGGTCACTGCACATAACCCACCAAGCACAGACGCTGGCTGCTCAATGCAGGGAACTGTTTTCTGCTGGACCAGCTGGGTCACTACTCTACCCCCCACCCAGAATGACAAAGCAGGAGTTCCCGAGCAGCACGCACACGCACAAGGGTGGCACAAGGGACTCGATCTGATGTTCCAGTAAGTAGGCGGGTGCCAGACAACCACCAATCAGTTACTTGACTGGACGATTATTTTAAAGGAAAAGAAATACTGTATCTGGGGTCTCCGCCACATTTTGTGCCCAATGGCCTCCACCACACTTAATCCTACCCTGAGTGTTGGTCTGCTTTAACTCTCACCTGCTGTCTCTCATGTACCATTGATTTTACTAGGAAGATCAATTGGTATGTTAAAATAAAAAAAAACCTCACCTCAATACTCACCTTACCAACATACAATACAGCAAAACTCTATGGCATCTAAGCTTTCTTCTTCTGTGCCTGAGAGTTTTAGGAGCTACCATTATGACATAGAGGTAAATTCATAGCTATTTGGATGCAGTTAGAGTTAGAGCCCTTTAGATGTACGCATAACCCATAAATATATTTCTTGAGCTAATTTTACCAGTAGGCTCCAGGTCCTGCTTGTGGTCTTGCTTGCTGTAGGTCCTCAGAAACTCCGCAAAGGCTCCATTGTTTGCCACTAAGGTTTTGCATGAGCCAACTTCCGTGACACTGCCATTCACTAACACCACAACCTCATCCGTGTGCTTCAGGAAACTAACGCCATGTGTGACCAGGATCCGTGTCTGGGGGATGAATTATTATTATTAATATTATTATTGTTTGTTTAAATAGCGCAATCCTTTTCTGTATCAGTATACAAAGTAATTATTACAGACAGGGTAAAACATACAGTACATAGATGATTACAAACACGATGCTACAAAGTACAAAGTGAATGCTATGAAATTAGGATACAATAAGCGAGAGCCCTGCACTTACAGTCTAAAGGATAATGGGTTCCCATTGGAAGGTCACTGGAGGCCAGGAGCTCTCTCCATTCCCTGGCCTCCAGTAACGCACATACTCAGAGGCCCCGCCTCCTGAGCCCATTAAGGGCTGTCTCTGAGGGAAACCCCAGTAGCGGTGGGACAGACGGAGAACACAAATGCAAGCAGAAGCTGTCAAGAGGGGACCCCGCCGCAGGAGGTATGAGTAAGTACAGGTCAAATTTAGGTCAATAAAGATTTATTTTTGTGGCGTGATATTTTCACCCCCCCCCCCCCCACCAGCCAGGGGGTACAGAAGAGCCCAGTGCTCTTCCTGTGTGAGCACTGGGGCCCTCCCAAAGGGTATAGCGACTGGTGATGCAACAGGGCCTATTATGCTTGGAGTACCGCGCTGGTTACTGCCTTGGAATGGGGACCTCAGGCATTCTTTTTTAAAACATATTTTACATTTAAAAAATAAAGTGTCCCTGCACCCCATGCCATCCCACAGCCCTAACAACTATTTTGCACCACCAAAGTTCAGGGCCCAATTGACTTTCATGGAGTTCGGGATGCAATTCGAGTCCCGAACCAAACTTTTTACCAAAGTTCATCTGAACCCAGCAAACCCAAACATGTTCACTTATTTCTGAATACAACTACAAATATCACACACACAATGGTACACACAGCCGCAAATGCTTGAGGTAAAGTCTTTCCTAACTGATGAAAGCAGCAGCACATATTGTGATAGCTGACACTTCCTCAAATAAGGGGGTGCTGACCTCTGCAGTGTGTGCTGCAGCTTTCAGTTTATTCAAACAGAGCGCTAATGCCTTTGTTTCATCATCAAAGGGAGCCCCATAAGTAGTAGCTGCTCACTGTGGGAGCGGGGATGGTTGTTTAGGTTGAAGAAAAGGCCAGTCTCTTTGACACAGATTTCATGCTGGAATACATGTGTAGGTCTGATATAAAGGCTGAAATTACCACTAATATACCCCCTACAGTTAAATGCCATGCTACAAAATCATCATCACCTTGTTCTTCAGTAATCCATTCGGACCAACCACCTTGTCAAATATGTGCTTCCCAACATGGGCATCCACAGCAGAGAGCGGGTCATCCAGGATATAAATGTCAGTGTTCTGGTAGACCGCCCGAGCCAGGCTCACTCGCTGCTTCTGTCCTCCACTCAGGTTTATACCCTGCATTACATTCAGGGAACACAATCAGAATATACTGCTATAATGTTTCATTTAGGGGGGGAAAGGTGATAACGTCATGCAATAACCCTAAACAAACACAGATACATTGTGATTATATGCTTTTTTCATTTTCCCTGTGTGTCATGTTTGTTACACATATTACTGATTATAATAATGACAAAAGCCATTTATTAACCTGTTTATATACTCAGCCACCAAGTGCTTGGATGTTGCACCAACAATGACTTTCCTGGGCTCACGCCTACATCTATACTTTTCCCTTCCAAGCATCTGATTATTCTGTAGGGCCACAGATTTTTACCACTTACTTGCTGTCAATAATACCTTGGTGCAGTTACACTTTACAAGTTCCCACCAAAGTTTCCTATTACCTATCTTTCTCTGATAAATCCCTAATGTGGGACTAAACACTTTTATGAATCATCTGGTCTACAGTGTGTTATATGAACCTTTGCATTACCAATTTACTTACAGTCGCAGCTGTAATGAAACTGAAGCACACTGCTGCATCTCTCCCTATTGCTCTGCAATATAACAAGCAGGATACTCCCTGATGTGTGTTACATTATAACAGCCAGGTTTGTGGCTGCTATACATTGTAAAGAACTGATACCCTGATGTGATACATTGTATAGCAGATGCAAGCTTGCTATTACTATGTACGCAGGTTAACAGCTGAATAATATGTTTCTATGTCACCTGCTAAGCTGTTTCGTGTATACCCAAAATGCAATGGGCATCATCTCTGTTTAGTCTGTTTGTATATTGTAAACTACATATAAATGTAAATATCATATTATATATTATTTTATTATATTTCTGCCTGTTCCAGGCCTTTTGTGTTTATTTTATGTTATGCTCTGTGGCTGTTGGGTAGCAAATACCTTTTCTCCTATCTCAGCCTTGTCCCCTCCAGGCAGGATCTCTAAGTCAGGCAGCAGGGCGCAGGCCTCCAGCACCTTCTGGTATCTCTCTTCATCCAAAGGAGCCCCAAACAGGATGTTGTCTTTCACAGTGGCGTTTTGGATCCAGGCTTGTTGAGGAACATAGGCCAGAGAGCCCTATAATACATGTTCACATCCATTATAAGGTATTGCTGGAAAAGACTACTTTCAACACTGCCCTAAGGTTTGCCAAATGTACCTTGATGTTTATGTGCCCATTAATATGGTCCATTTCTCCAAGTAAGGCAGAAATCAGGGAAGACTTCCCAGACCCAACGCCGCCAACTACTGCAACCAGATGACCCTCCTGAATGTCCAGGTTAACGCTGCATAAACACAGGCGGTAACATGTGAACACATGCTGATGACATTTCAACCAATATAAAGAAGCCTAAAACCTCCATGAAGGTTCAACAAATATTAAAAGAGCACTATCACAAAATGTTCTAATATCAAAAACCTCCTAAAAACATACTGGATAGCAATAGGAGGGGCTCATTCCCTAGTGAAAATTCTCAACAAGCTTGTGATTTTCAGCTACTGGTAGGAATAAAATCCAAGGGTAACAGGGTTATGAGCATACCATTTAATGGGGGGGCACCTTACCTCTGTCTCCTGAGCCAGCCAGTGGGGAACAGTATCAATAACTATGGTAAAATTAGTTCAAAGCATTTCATGATAGGTAACGCATCTACACAGATCAGAAGAATTGCAGTAGCAATAAGCGGTTATTCCAGCACTAGCTCAGGGAACAGGCCACTGTTATTGGGCAGGCCATAACACAGGTCCCTCATACCCCATATTGGGCTCACTCATAGGGAGGGGGCACTGCCTGCTGCTAAGGAACAAAATACCAGTATGGGACAGCAGAAACACCATAGGAAGGGTGAGGAGGGGGCAGACGTTTGCCTAGAAACTGCCCTGGTCACAGTGCAAACCGCAACAGGTCTATATCACAGGAGAAGCCTGAGCAGTTAGTTGCACACAAAAATAATAAATACTGTCTTACTTTTTTACAGCTGGGGGACTATCAGGCTCCCAGGTAAAGGTGGCATCAGAAAATTTGATTGCAGCATCTGGGGTGAGAAGATACATTACATTTATAATAAAGCCTAGTCTGTTTTCATTTAAAGACTAGTATGAGAAGAGGGACTGAAGGAAGGTGAATGATAGATTGAGATAACAAGGGAGGGAACACTTGAAAGGGATGGGGGAGATAAGGAAATGGTGGATGGAATGGGAAAAAGTGAGATGGAGGAAATGGGAAAGAGAGAGATGGTGGAAAAAAGAGGGAGATGGCTGGAACATGAAAAAAAGAAAAAGAATGTGAAAAAGAGAGAAAGACTGAGAACATTTTAAAAAAACAGAGGGAGGATAAAGGAAATGTTAAAAAACAGGCGAAGATACAGGAAATGTTAAAAAGAAAAAAGAGGGAATGTGTAAAAGACAGGGAGGAGGAAGGAAATGTGAAAAAGAAAAAAAGATAGAGGGAATGTGGAAAAGATGGGGAGGATGAAGGGAATGTGGAGAACAGGGGAGGATTAAAACAATGGGGAAAGGTGGGGTGGTGGCCGGAAATATGAAAAAGATAGGAAGGAGAGAGTTAATATGGAATAGATAGGGGAGAGGGAAGGAATGTGGAAAAGAAAGAAGATAGAAAAACAGAGGGAATGTGAAAAAAAGGAAGGAGGGAGGGGGGAATGTGGAAAAGTAAAAAAGGAGAGAATGTGGACAAGAGAGAAAGAATTAAGTAATGTGTAAAATGAAGGGAGGCTGCTGAAAAGAAAGATAGAGACTCTCTCAGCAGTCTTCCTTTATTTTACGCATTACACATTCCATTTGCGATTTTCCACATTCTTTCCCTCACTCCTTGCTCTCCGTCACCTTTTTACCTTCCCGTTCTTTTCTATGTTCTCCCTATTCTTATATTTTCTCATTCCCTCTATCTCTGCTTAGTCTCTGTTCTGTTTTTAACTTCCCTTTCTTTTCTGTGTTTTCTCTATTAGAGATAATAAAGAAGAGTAAGGGAAGGTACAAAAAGGAACAGGGCAGAGTAGAGATGGAGGGAATCTAAAAAAGAAAGATAGAGAGAATAAAGAAAAGAAAGGAATGGTAAGAAATGGGGCAGAGACAAAATATATAAGGTACAGAAGGAATAGAAAGAGCCTTAGAATTACCAACTTTATACTGTTCATCCCAACACTTGATGAAATCCTTATAATGAATGCCACCTACCTACAGTCGGGTCATTGTGAATAGCGGAGTTATCCAAGTCACCCCCTCCTAAGTATTTCTCCAGCCGGGAACAGGAGACATTGGTCTGAAACAAGTGATTTTCTATGAGTGAATGATGGCAAATACCAATTGCATAAAGAGACCACTAAATGCCCAAGTGACATGCTTGTAATATTTAAATAAATTTGACAGGTCCCCTTTTGCCAAAATGTATTATTAGTCCTTTTAAGTATTGGTATATATAGAATACAGAGCTTCTTTCATTCTAAAATACCTTATTCAGTTAAAGAGTAACTCTAGCATTAAATACAGATGTTGTAAAGAAGTTACTGTATGGATTATTCTTTCACTCAAAAAATAGATTTAGCAAATGAGATATTGTAATTATAATAAAGACCTGTATGTATAATGTTAAACAGGACCTAAAATCCTAAAATGAGGCCTTCCCACCACAAATAAACCCAGTATTATTATTAAATACCTGGTTTCTGAAATCCTCCCAGTCCTGCGGAGCACTGTATCCTCAGCTGATGCAGCCACTGAGCAGCACAGGTTTAAAGTTGACAGTTTTGTTCTCAGCTGCTGCAGTGTGACTATGGGCTTTATTTAAAGTGGACCAACACCCAGCAGTATCGGCCCGAGAATCTATAAGATTCCCAGGCCGATCCAATCCCTCCCCGCGGGCATCCAAAATCGGGATGCCCCGCCTGTGTGAAACCCCTCAGGACGCCCGCAAAACCTTACCTGAGTCCCAGTCCAACGGTGCGAGCCGCGGCAGCATCTCGCGCTTCTCTGTAGCAGGGTGCGTGCCCGCGCTGGCCACTTGTGAATGGCTGGCGTGGGCACGCTCCCTGTTGCAGGGAAGCGCGAGATGCGGGCGCCAGCGTGCTCGGAGCCGCTGAGCTAAGACGCCGCTTAGACGTGCATAGCTCAGCGGCTCCAAGCGTGCTGATAGGACGAGGGGCCACGCCTGCGCCATAGGAGCGGGGTGAGGTGAGTTGAAGCTAGCGTTCTGGGGGGTTTCACAGGGAAGTGGACCAAAACCCAGGATAAGACCAGGAGCTCACCCTGCACTGTGTGGCCTTAGAAGAAAGCTAAAAGGCCCCAGGGAGAACCTAGAGTATAATGCAGTGAGAGGGAGATTCCCACCCAGACATAGACAATGGAAAGAGGTTTCCAGTGATTTGTCTGGAGGAGAAACTGAAGTGTCGGATGATAGTCCACCCAGAGCTTCTAGAAGGGGCCACCGTTCCGTTTCTTTTTTAGATCAAGGAAAAGGAAGAGGGGAAGGAGAAGGAGAAAGTGTTGCCAACCGAGTCAAATCTCTGAGGGGGATACGCAAATTGAAACCGAGGGGTCCACCCCCCTAAGTAATGTCATTGGAAGTGGGGCAAGCAGGGGCTTAAATGTTATTAACTTGTCACATTTTACTTTGAATAGCCACCATTTATCGGTATTATCGAAAGGTTTGTCCTTCTCTCCTTCCAAAGGAGGAGATGAATTTACATTATTTAAGGATACTAGTTTGTTCTTGCGTAAAGTAATGTTTAAGGCCATGTATTCAAGTAGTAAAGACACAGGTGGAAGTGATGAAAACATCGATCGAGGGACCCCTGTGATGCCCCCACAAGACACTGATCCCTCTGAAAGGGTGGAGGATTGGGAAAATGAAATACCCGATCTAATGCCGCAATTACAGCAACTTAGGGAACGGTCTAAAAGGTTCCCACCTCTGAATTCGAATAAATATTTATCCTTGTTTTTGCAGCTAGTGCAACGCGACCTGGGAAAAGTAAATTGGGCATCCCTGGGGGGTGATAATAACCTTACCTGGGATGAAAGGAAAGCCATCAAGGACCTTGAACAAGCACCAGGCCTAATCATAAGGCCCAGCGATAAGGGGGGCAATGTAGTGTTCCTGGATGAGGAGTACTACATTAATGAAATTGAGGCCCAATTAGCTGATGCCAACACTTACTGTAAAATTCGTGAAAATCCTTTTCCAAAGGTTGTAGCAAACCTGAATGACAAACTTGATTGGGCAGGGGAAGAAGGACTGGTTACCCCTAGGGTTCTAAACTATCTGAGGGTCCTTGATTACAATATCCCCGTTCTCTACACTATCCCTAAAGTTCACAAGAGTCTGTCTGCACCGCCGGGTAGGCCTATCGTGTCAGGGAATGGAGGTCCGCTGGAAAGAATAGCCAGATTTGTTGATGAGAACCTAAAACCATTGGTTAGAGTCCTGCCATCGTTTGTGCTGGACAGTAATGATCTGCTACGAAAACTGAGGCGGGTTCAGATACAGGACAATTGGCTACTCGCCAGCATTGATGTTGAAAGTTTATATACCTCCATTCCCCATGCGGTAGGCCTCGAGGCGGTGGGACAGACTCTTGATGAATTGGGACCTGGGGATGCCCCGTATAATGAATTTGTCGTGGAGCTCCTTGAGTTTGTTTTGTTTAATAACTACTTTCGATTTAACCAAAAATTTTACCACCAGATTCGTGGCACGGCCATGGGGGCGGCCTGTGCCCCTTCTTACGCCTGCCTGCACCTCGGGCGGTGGGAGAGCCTGGAGGTGTTCGGGCGGGCGGATTTTGGGGCACGGGTCGCCCTCTGGCTGAGATACATAGATGACATTTTGGTGGTCTGGAAGGGGACCCCACTTGACTTTGAGGAGTTTGTGAGTCAGTTGAATCACAATGATCGCAATATTAGGCTTACTTACAAATATGACCAGAGTAGCATAGAGTTCTTGGATTTACTTATTAAAAAACAAGATGGAAAGCTAACTACCACGACCTTCCGTAAACCAACAGCAGGTAATACCCTGCTCCATTTTTCTAGCCACCACCCCGGCCCTCTCAAGAGGGGCATCCCCTTGGGACAATTTCTTCGAATTCGGAGGAATTGTTCTTCTGATTCTGACTACCAGCGTGAAGCTCGAGATCTTATGGCGAGATTTAGGGACCGTGGATACCCCCACAAACTGTTGCGCACATGCAGAAAAAAGGCAGGAGAGGTACACCGCGATGATTTGTTGGTGGGTAGAGCTAGGAAAGGGAAAGGGGATAGGATAGTAGATGCCAAAGACGATGGGCAACCAGTGCGGTTGATTACCCAGTTTGGTACGCACTGGGATAAGTTTAAATACATTCTTAACTCTCACTGGCATATTTTACAATTAGATCCCACTGTGGCTAAGTGTGTTGGGCCAAGACCACTTGTGACTGCAAAACGGGCCAATAACTTACGGGACCATCTGGTACACAGTGATCTAGGATTAGGAGGTGGAAATAGAAAACAGGTTGGGACACGACCGGAGGGTTGCTTTAAATGTGGGCATTGTGGAGCTTGTAAATATATATTGAAAACTTCAGCCTATACAGGCTTGAAGGATGGTTCCCTGAGAAGAATTAAGGGGTTCATTAATTGTGCGTCTATGTTAGTTGTGTACTTACTTACCTGTCCCTGTGGGAAAAAATACGTAGGGAAAACAAAACGTGAACTGAGGACAAGGGTGAGTGAGCATATTCGTGACATAAAGAACGCCAATGAAAAAAGTCCGGTGGCGGAACACTATAAGCATTACCACAAGAGTGACCCGGCGGGTACCCTGGTATGTGGTATCTTTAAGTTAAGTACCAATGGGAGAAGGGGTTTCTGGGATCAGAGACTGAGACAACAGGAATCACGCTTTATTTTTGAATTGGGAACTATGATACCTGTCGGCCTTAACACAGATGTGGGTTTAAGTGCCTTCCTTTAAACAGTGGCCTGAAGCATGGAAGGACCTATAGTTTATAGAGGGAAGTGAACAATAAAGTGATTGACATTTCTGTATAGGAGCTGAGGTAGGAGCCCTGCAGTTTTGAATAGTATGGGTGTAAATATGGGGTCATTTACATGTATATATGGATGCAATTTGGGGCATCCCTGTACAATAGGGCCCTGCTTTGGTTGGTCTCTACCTATAGGGTTCTACGACTATCAATTAGTTTTTTCCTAATTAATTTTTAATTTTGCTTATTTTGGTTATAAGCTGTGTGTTCCTTCTTCCGTTTTCAGTTCTCCAGTTGCTCTTTTCCATTTTTGTATGGGCGTCTGCTCCTACCTAACTATATGGCTTTAAGTCCTGTCAATTTGTATGGCTTTGCAAGGGGGGTGATCATTAGGAATATGCAAGGCTGCCTCCTTGGTATGTGGATTCATTCATGAATATGATATAAGATACAGGGAGAGATGAGCGTGTGAAGTGAAGTGTATGAGAAAGAGAGTGAGACTAGCCACTTACAACAGTTACAACAATAAAATTGCTTAAATGATGCTGTAAACTTGGTTGTCCAAGCCATTTGCTGTGTATGCAGCCCGCTCGAGAGTCCCAGGCACGGAGGATCTCTATGTGCCGAGAACACGCTGATCAGCTGACGATGGACTGGAAAGAGTTAAACACGCAATAGCTGAGATCGGCCTATAGAACGAGTGCCAAAGAGGATAAATAGCGGACTCTGATTGGCTGACGTCACCCTGACGAAGCCCCGGTAGGCGGGGCGAAACGTACGTCGGCGGCGGACGGCCGGCCCCTCCACGCCCTTCCCTGGCTTCCCTCCTCATACACACTGGCCGCATGTGACTCTGACGTGGGATTGGCTGTGCTGGCAATGCGCGGTGTCCGGGATAGCGAAGACTACCTGCAGCTGCTTCCCCCCCCCCGTTGAGAAGGTATTTGGCGGTCGAGTGGTGCCAGGTATATTGGCCCCCAAAGATGTGGCCTGACCTGTGCGTCTCCCGCCGGTATATACTGATCGTTATTTAGTGCGCATATGAACTTGTGAGCACGTGTTTTGAGCTCCGTTGTAACACAGCTGAAAAACTGTTGTATGGAACATCAACTGAATTGCTGTTATAGTGAATTGGAGCCGTGTGCCAATAACGGCATTGAAAGCATTTGCACTTTATACCTCAGTGCCTTCTTACAGTTGTGGAATCTCTGCACAGGACAATTGATCTATTTGCTGCTATGTGTGATGGGAACCGCTTGATTTAACCGGCCCTGGAAGCATTTGCACCTTAACCCCAGTGATGCTGGATCAGTGACTGCCCGTCCTTCATTCACAGTTTCCCCATCCTTCTACCTTAGTTGGCTGGCCAGCCATTGATAATTAGGTGTGTGTGGTTGTGAGGGATGAATGTGTGCCTAGGAATGTGGCTGTATGGGGGGGCCCCCGTGTTTAGTAGGCTAATTAGCTTTTTAATCCTTTTAGGGAATTAGGGTGTCATTAATTTGTGTGTTTCTTTAAATAAACATGTCTTTATAGCAGATTACCACTTATTTTGAGTTTTTTGTCAAAGTGCCAGCCCTATAGGAACCCGTCTGTCTGTATGTGTATTTGTTGTAAACTGTGTGGCCTTATCCCTTACATTTCAATGGGCTGGGATGGTTACAATGATTTAGGCCACTTTTTTATTTTTTGGCTGGTTCATGTTCTCCAGGATCTCTGGACTGTTTGGAATTGTTTTTGGACGTATTTTTTTTAAACTTTTGTGTTGCGCTGCAGTGCAAAACATATGTCCTGTCTTTTATGTGTCCCCAATACAATTCCTGGTGTTTTTAATTTTAAATGTGTCCCCAGCCCTCCCAAAGGTCCAGACTAGGGTTTTCTGCAAGTGCTGTGCACCTGGAATCCCCTTCTGACAGCGCCTGAGCGCTGTGTTTTTTTAAAGTCCGGCTCCTTTTCTGCACTCCCAGCCAGTGCTAGGGGCTGCATGTGCTTTGATAAGCTGTGCGCTGCGCCGATCCGACAGCTGGGAGGGAGTGCAAGCTGAGCGCTGGCTCTCTTCAGCCGCCTCAGCAGTGCGGGGGCTGAGAAGAATGGATGTTCATCTAACGCAAGAAAACTCAGGGGTTTATTCATCAAGGGATAGCGGCAGGTAGTGCCTCTTAGCGACAGGTAGCGAATGGTGAATGCTGGTGAATGTTGGGCACTGTACGCAATACCACATTTTTCAAAGTGATTCCGGTGAGCGACTCTAACAGCATCATGTAGCGTCCGATTCATCATCACAGAAGGCTCAGCGTAAAGCGCCAGAGCTCTGGCTTCCAGAGCGCTTGGTATTACCTGTCGCTACCTGTCGATCTCCCATACATTTCAATGGACATTACTTTTTTTCTCTTTAAACAGGGTTTTATTTATTTTTTAATCAAATCATTGTGTGACTTCTCCTGGCCTATTAAAAGTCATTTTTGAAAACTTTTTAGATTTTTTATATTTTTATGCAGAATTGTCCTTACAGGTCTGGCATTAAAGTGTTAACAGCAATGTCATCCTGTAGGTCCACTGTAAGTGGGGGGGGGGGGGTTCTTCTATCTTTTTCATTCTAAGAAGAAAGTACTTAGCTAAAGAGGACATCTGTCAGTATCCAGATATATAAAGCATTAACATTTTTAATAAAATGCAAGCTGGCTGAATTTTACCGCAATTGTGCCAAATGGGGACCACTTTAATTTGAACTGAATTTGGTCAAAATATCAACTAAAACCGATACAGCAAAAATTGGGGTTGAATATAAAATTAACCTGAATCAAACCTGCTAGAACACTACAATAAAGCCAAAGTGGTTAGTGTCCTTACATTTGGGTTTTTCTTACACTGTGTAATCGATTTCTTACCTGTACCATGTTGGAAATCAGCATAGGCAGCATGGCAAGGGGGAAGCGCAGGATATTAAAGAGAGCTATAGAAGTGAAAGCGTTCTCCGCATTCAGAACATTTGTTGGATCCATCACCACATAGACAGCAAAACTGGCAACTGACACCTTGGAGACAATAAAAAATAATAAACATAGTGATTGCCTAAAAGTCCTGTCCATCTACTATATATATATATATATATATATATATATATATATATATATATATTAACCTATATTGAAAGTGAGCTTCAGCCGCAACAACACATTTACTCCATTGTAATTATCCTTGCTTAGATTTTTTTTTTATTAAACACATTTTATCATTTACTTTTAGTAAATTAACGACGTTGACAACTGCATATTCAAAAGCATAAACTGAAAGTCACTTTGGGCCATCGGTTCTTAGTTCGGTCATCCACCATTCAGCCACTATAAGGTTCACAACTGTCTGGATGAGTTTGTGTTTTTGCGTTTTGCAGATTTGCAGAAAAAGTCAGGTCATGCATCCTCTATGGTCTCTGTCACACCTCTTCCTTTTGATACAATGCAGTTGGAACGTAGGCAAAAAAGTCTTGCTGCATTCCAACCAGACTGCATTTGCTGATGTATTCTGTGTCTATTCTATAGAACAGCAACTGCAAAAAAATACCATTTTGTGAGTACTCACCTGAAAAATGGATATTGTTGGTGTGCCACACACCCCGCTTCACTTCTTAAATATTCATTACTTCATGGGTTAATCCACCGCAGGTGACGTAGTGCAGAGAGGAAGTCTTGTAACGAGCCCCCTTCCGGCCTATATATACCTGGTACCTCCCTTCAATCACCAGTATAATCAAAAAAGCAGTAATACAAGGTACCAGTATTCCACCAGTAACCTCAAAATCAAATTTGATATAAAAAGGCTTCACCATATAAAGGCTTCGGTAATACCGAAAAGGGCGGGTGTGAAGCGGGGTGTGTGGCACACCAACAATATCCATTTTTCAGGTGAGTACTCACAAAATGGTATTATTCTTGGTGTGCCACACACCCCGCTTCACTTCTTAAATATTCATTACTTCATGGGACATCCAAAAGCAGTGTCCACAAGGGAAGGGCATCTCAAGGCCAGGTGAAGCATAACTTAAATGACTGCAGTCTGCAGAACTCTGCGGCCAAAACCAGCATCCGCTGAGGCCCGCACATCAACTTTGTAAAACTTAGAAAAAGTGTGAACAGAAGACCAGGTGGCGGCCTTACAAACCTGTTCAACAGAAGCTTGGTGCTGAAAAGCCCAAGACGCCCCAACAGCGCGAGTGGAATGAGCAGTAATACAAAAAGGGGGAACTCTTCCCTTAGCAGAATAGGCCGCAGTAACGGCCTGACGTATCCATTTGCTAATGGCAGATTTGGCTGGTGCCAAACCCTTCTTAGGCCCATGGGGCACAACAAAAAAGGAATCCGTCCTACGGAAAGGAGACGTGATAACCAAGTAGTACTTAACACAGCGTACTACATCCAAACAATGCAAAACCCTCTCTTTGTCATTCTTAGGATTAGGACACAAGGAGGGAAGAACAATATCTTGGTTCAAATGAAAAGCAGAAACCACCTTAGGAAGAAAGTCTGGCTTGAACCGAAAAACCACTTTATCCTGATGTCTCTCGAAGTAAGGCGCCTGGATAGACAAGGCCGCCAATTCCGAGACACGCCGGATCGAAGTGATCGCAACCAAGAAGACCATCTTCTGAGTCAGGGTAGATAAAGCAATATCTTGCAAAGGCTCAAAAGGAGGAGCCTGAAGAGCAGAAAGAACCAAATTCAAATCCCAAACCGGGAGTAATGGTTTCCTGGGAGGCCGCACATGCGTAACCCCCTGGAAAAAAGTTTTAACTAAAGGCTTAAGCGCAACACGCTTCTGAAAAAAGATAGATAAGGCAGAAACTTGCCCTTTCAACGTACTTAGCTGAAGACCAGAGTCCAGCCCAGATTGTAAAAACTCCAGAATCCTGGAGACCGAAAATACCCTACAAGGAAAAGATCTCATCTCGCACCAAGCGATATAGGCTTTCCAGGTCCTATAGTAGATGATAGAAGAAGACCTCTTCCGGGCACTGATCAGAGTCTTAACGACTGAATCAGAAAGACCCTCCTCCTTTAGGATGGAGGTCTCAGCAGCCAGGCCGTCAAAGCTAGCGCTGGTAAATTGGGGTAACACAATCGACCCTGAGTGAGCAGATCGGGCCGAAGAGGCAGAACGACCTGGTCCACTGCCAGCCGAACGATGTCTGCGAACCACACTCGCCTCGGCCAACTTGGGGCCACGAGAACGGCGGCCACCCCTTCCAGAGCCAACTTCCGAAGCACTCTGCCTAGCATGGGTATCGGAGGAAACAGGTACAGAAACCCCAGATCCCCCCAGCTCAGGGACATGGCGTCCACTGCCAGAGCCAGAGGATCCTGGGAGAGCGACACGAAGTTCGGGAGCCTGTGATTGTAGGCAAACAGGTCCACCTCTGGTGTCCCCCATCGGCGACACAGTGAGCGAAATACCCGAGGATGGAGGGCCCATTCTCCCCGACGGGGAGAGCCCCTGCTCAAGCGGTCCGCTTCCAGGTTCTCCACTCCTGGGATGTATACCGCCGAGAGACAAGGAACATGGGCCTCTGCCCAGGTCAGGATCAGGGACACCTCTCTGAGAGCACTCAGGCTGCGAGTCCCTCCCTGATGATTGATGTAAGCAACCGCTGTTCGATTGTCTGAACGCACCTGGACCGGAAGGCCCAGAACGTGCTGAGTCAGGAGAGCAAGCACCCGACGGATGGCTCTCAGTTCCAGAATATTGATGGGTAAGTGGGCCTCTTGAGGTCCCCACTGCCCCTGGAACTGCAGCTCCTTCCAGAATCCGCCCCATCCCGACAGACTGGCGTCCGTGGTGACAATTTCCCAAAGGGGGGCCAGGAAAGACCTGCCCTTCACGAGATTGGTCGAGACCAACCACCACTGGAGGGACTGCCGGACCCGGGAGGACAACTGGAAGGGCTGATCCAGCGACCGAGGCTGCCGGTCCCAAGACGCCAACAGATAAAGCTGAAGCGTCCTCGTGTGGAATTGAGCAAAAGGAACTGCCTCGAAGGAGGCAACCATCAACCCTACCAGCCTCATCCCCAGACGGATGGACGGCCGAGGCTTGGAGAGTAGGACCCGAGCCAACTCCTGAATCAGAAGAATTTTGGACTGAGGGAGAAACACTCTGTGTTGATGAGAGTCTAACTGCATCCCCAGAAAGGACACCACCCTGGCCGGAGCGAGGGAGGACTTGGAGAGGTTGATCACCCAACCGAAACTTTCCAGCGTGGAGAGCACCACCCTGGTGTCTTTCTCCGATTGATCGAGTGACGGAGCCATGATAAGAAGGTCGTCCAAATAAGGTACGACACGAATGCCCCGAGCTCTGAAAATGGCCATGACCCCTGCCAGCACCTTGGTGAACACTCTTGGAGCTGAGGTAAGGCCAAACGGAAGTGCCACGAATTGATAATGCCGATCCTTCATCATGAATCGAAGAAAACGTTGATGAGGGTGGCAGATGGGAACATGCAGATAAGCATCCTTGATGTCTATAGACGTCATGAAGTCCCCTTGCCGAAGAGAGCCGACGGCAGTGCGCAAGGTTTCCATGTGAAACTTCCGAAAACGGATGAACCTGTTGAGTAACTTCAGGTCCAGGACGGGACGAACTGACCCATCCTTCTTGGGGACTGCGAACAGATTGGAGTAGAAACCGAGGCCCATCTCTAAACGCGGTACCGGCCGGATGACCGCCATCTCTAACAGATTCTCTACCGACGCCAGGAGCCCCTGTGCGGCCAAAGGATCGATGGGCACCCGAGACCGAAAGAACCGTGAAGGAGGGCGAGACTCGAATTCCAGCTTGTAACCGGACGACACTATCTCCTGAATCCATCTGTCCGGAACCTCCCGGTTCCAAACCTGGGAGAAGTGTCGCAATCGTCCCCCCACCTGCACGGGTGAGGGCAGCCCCTCATTGCTGAGCGGGCTTACCAGCAGGTTTGGGCTTGGAGCCCCAGGACTGGGCGGGACGGCCACGGCCCCTCCCCCGCATCCAACCTGTACGACTGGTAGAGGGAAGGGAAGCCCCCCTACCCGCTCTGTATCCTCGAAAGGACGGCCTACCAGAAGCTGCCCCTCTAAAGGGGCGTCGAGGCCTCTTGCGTTGTGGCACCACCTTTTGCGACTGAATCAATTTTCTCCCCGAACAGACGCAACCCCAAAAAGGGGAGAGCTGTGAGCACCTTTTTAGAAGCTGAGTCCGCCGACCACTGTCGCAGCCATACTGACCGACGAATAGCGACCAGCATTGCCGCTGTCTTGCTACTCATAGCCAGCGCATCGTCCTGAGCGGATAGAACGTAAGACACAAAAGAATCGCACTGCTTAAGCGCAGCGAACTCATCACAAGCGGGATTGAGATCCTCGCATAGCCCCTGGATTACAGATCTTACTGCTAAAAGAAGAAGGGCCGAAGCGCACAGGGGGCGCATCGTTGACCCAGCATAAACAAAACCATGGCGAGCATACTGGTCAATCCTACGATCCTCCCCATCTTTAGGGACAGAGGTCTCAGCAGACTGTACCATAGCGGAGCTAGATAGCCCTAGCACAGGGGTATCGACTTCAGGAGGGACGGACCAAAGCTTCAGCAATTCAGGCGGAAAAGGATAACGCTTTTCCCAACTTGAAGGGATTCCAGATAACCGCGTGGGATGTTCCCATTCTTTAAGGACCACCCTCTCAAAGTGGTGCTGTCTGGGAAAAACCAAACGCGGCTGAGGCTCTTTAAACAGCTGACCCTTTGGCAGGGTGACAGCCTCAGGCGGATCTAAATTAAGAATTTCAAACATTTGAGCCAGAATGGAGGGGGTGTCAAGGGCAACCCCCGCCGACCAATCGCCAATCGCATCAGCCTCAAGCTGATCTGCCGGCTCATCTGACTCCAAGAGGAATTCACCCTCATCCGGGGAGCCATCGGACCATTCCACAGGCTCACACAATTCGTCCTGAGGAGCCGAAGATACCGGAGTCAGGCGCTTCCGTTTTGCAGGGGCCTTCAGCCCCGCTTTAACGGGCAATACTTCCCGAAGACTGGCCGATTTTACCACCACCTCGGATTGCGAATCCCCACCCTTGACAGTGTCATGCGGGGTCCGGAACAGGGAGGGAGAGGCAGGAGATGATGAAGGTTGCGACGGGTCAGCAGCCGGATCAACAGACTGACGCGCAACAATCTGCCTTGCACAAGAAATGCAAATAAAGATATCATCAGCAGGGAGCGCAGCCCCACATTTTACACACCCCCTGGACGGCTCTGACGAGTCGTTTCCGGTAGTAACAGAAGCCTCCATATTGGTGATTTATGGTATCGCAAATACTGGGACTTTTAAGGCATAAGCCAACCCGGGATGCCCCCTTATAAAGAATGTCCCGGAAGGGAGGGTTTTTGTAAATACACTTCTTTTTTTTTTTTTTAAGAGAAAAAGGTCCCCCTTAACAGTCTCAAAATAAATATATATATATATGTATATATATATCTAAAATGTGCAATTTCATATATCAAGAATGACTAGCCAGGCAATATAGAGCCGGAGGGCCGCAATAAAAGAGGGATCCCAGGATCTGAAAGGAAAGAAAAACAAACCATCAGATCCCTTGTGAGTGTACAATGCAGCATGTTCACAATAGTATGATAAGAGTGCCTCCTTAAAAGCTTGCCCCATAAGAAATCTCACTCTTGGCCCCACAAAAGCGGGGCCGCTTACCTGCTACCGACGCCAGGAGCCAGACCGGAGGGACATGTAGCAGCCGCAGCAGTAGAACACAAAAACCCATGTGTTGCTGCAGCGCGCCCCCCCCCCCCCCCCCACGTGACCTCTCTTCACAGAGACAGGAAGGAAGTGAGGCTGGGGCCGCCGAGCGCCGCTTCCGCCGGCGCCGCTTCCGCCGGTGCCACGCCCCTCCCCCCCCCCCCCCGCGTCACAGGGAGCCGCCCCGTTCCAATCAATGAGGGATTGCCACCAGCTGCGCTGGCTGACACCCAGCCAGGCGGCGGAGGAGGAGGGGGAAGGAGACATAAGCGCAGCCACACAGGCTGCCGCACGGAGCAGCGGGGAAGGGAGGGAGGCGGGAGGGGACACATCTGAAGCACAGCAGCTGAGCGCGGTCCGCTGCCCCACCCCCATAAAGCAGACCAACACACTGGCCATCCCTAAAAGTATCTGCCCGGAGCTCCAGCCAAAAACAGACAAAGCGCACCATGCTGCTGCGCAGTCTGCTACTATGCACAAAGTGAACACACAGAAAACAGCAATACAGTGAAAACACCATACAAGATACACAACCCTCTATACCCCCCCCCCCCATAGTGAAGGGAGAAGGGACCGGAACGGGGGAGTAAGGGGCTACGGGGACCCTCGGGACAGGGGCATCCCATTTCCGGATCACCATGCCGGATTGCCGCATTGCCCCCAAAAGAGGGGGACGAGCGGAGGAGATAAGCTCCTAGGCACCAATAGTGCCGTCTACCAATTACCCGGTGAGCAGCCTAGGCTGGGAGGCTTCCTATCCACCATAAAGGTATACAAACTCAAACCGGGCAGAAATAGACCAAAAGGGGGGTGGCGGGGTAAGAATACCCCGACCTACCTGTAAGCAGGAAACTTCCAACCTCTGTTTGTCAAGCAGAGAGAAAAATACTGGTGATTGAAGGGAGGTACCAGGTATATATAGGCCGGAAGGGGGCTCGTTACAAGACTTCCTCTCTGCACTACGTCACCTGCGGTGGATTAACCCATGAAGTAATGAATATTTAAGAAGTGAAGCGGGGTGTGTGGCACACCAAGAATAAATGCAGTTCAACTGCAAAACACACCGGATCCGCAACTGCATAGTGTGAATGTAGCCTGGCAGCCCTATTTACCAAATCATTCTGGCTGTGTGCTGGGCGCTGTGCAGGGTGTTTAGATGTGCTAGCGACCCCTAGCGCCACCTGGGAGCACCAGAGTGGTAGTATATTTAACACGGTAAACGGACAGCACCCGCTGTAAAAGGGGAATAACAGGCATACAGCACCTGTTCCAATTCCCGATTTTATTATTTTTTAGGTGATGGTAGCACATTTTTAATGTGGAAACACTGGGAATTTCATTGGGGACACTTGAATGACATGACACAGGTTTTGCATCACCCAAATTGCAAGTTTGCAGCACAACCCGAAAACCCAAAATGGCCAAAAATATAGATATAAAAATATAGATGGGAAACTACCTGGCACTATCAGAGGCCCTCAAAGCCATTTGATGTTGCCCCTGACCTGCTGAGGGGAAAGTGGGTGGAGTAAATAGAACTGACATGTAAAGGCAGTTAAATGTGGGGTACAGTAAGGAGGATGTATGCTTAGCATTGGTGAGGGCTTAGATGGGTTGAAAATTGGGAACATAGTATAGATGTGGGACTGATGGGGGAGGACTATAAAAATAGACTGATATTCAGAGAGGTGAGGCAGTGGGCATTTGTATTGCTAGCATGAGGGGATTGTTACATATGAATGTAGGGGTATGGTGGAAGACATATGGGGGAATTTGTAGAGTAGAGTATCTTGATTGTTGTAGAAAATCTTGATTATGTTATTCCAAATAAAAAAATTCTATTTATTGCGGGTTGTGACCAGGTTCCAAATCCCTGAAGTGGTCCCCCACTCATCAAAAGGTTTATCTAGCACTACGTTACACTAGCGCTTCTTAAATAAACCCCTAAGTTGCAAAGTTAGGAGCCTTATTCATGATGTGCGCTGTTTAGCATCTTTAGCGGCAGTTTTGGATCACTGACATTCTTGTCTTTTCCGGAGCTGCGCTGTGGACTACAATGTCGCTAGAAGTCGCAGCGCCGGATGCTAACTAATTAGCTCTGATTGTTGCACTAGGTATTGGACAGCCTGTGTCAGCGCCTGGGCACAACTGCTGATTATCCCAGAGCCAGTGAGCGCCACTTTGTATCGCCATCTTTTCAGCGCTGCTCAGTGTATTTATGATTTTTTCCTCCTTGAAAAGTTTGCCTGTTCATTACGGTTGCAAGAAATCACTACTGGGGACAAAGGGGACAAACTACAGTGCGTTTAGGCTTTAATTTAGTAGTTGTACAAATTATACATTTGTAACAAAAAGAAGCCAGAAAAAAAAGATTTTTTAATGAAAATAAATGTCATTTGCAGCTTTTTCCTGCATTTTTATTATTGACAAGCCACAATGCAAGTTCTACATAAATACACGTGTGTAATATTAATTCTAAACACTTCAATCCAGGTCTGTCCATTGTGCTCTGGCGCTGCTTTAACCAGAGAGGCCGGCGCTGCAGCCTTTTGGGCGCTAGTGTTAAATAAGACACTAGCTGGCGGCTATATCGGTGCTGCCTGTTTTTTTATTTCGCACGCCGAAAAAAGTGGGGCTGTATGGTGCTGACGCTTCATAAACAGGGGTCTAAATGTTAAATGTCCTCATGTGAAGCAAAAGCTTTTCTGCTCTGTTGTGATCCTCTTTCTCCGGCTAGTTAATGGTTATGAATATACAGTGCATCTGCTTTAGGAAGCTAGTGTATTCTTGATATTCAACCCTTTTTACTGCATAAGGTCTTCACACTCTCTACCAGCCTGTACATTGACTTGATGTGAGACAATGGGCCTGTTATTTCACTATGATATCTTCTGTATAACATTTTTTTTTTCAGCATATGTGTGCCTTCTTTTCCATAACCCTATTTGTCATATCCTTTTCTTCGGGTATAAAAAGTAACCTGGTCTGGATGGGATCAAGCAGACTTACACCTTCTGTGAAACTACTATACCCACAAACTGCATGTCTTCTCCTTTGGTGGATGTCATACTTACTATGAACTTCAGTGCCTCACAACTTATCCCAGATAAATAAGATTGCCTACTCCCCAAATTCTTCATTTGGCTAACAGGGTTTATTAAAAAAAAACCTGTACTTATTTAACATCTCACAACCTTGATCCTATTCGGTGCCAGTACATCAAAAACTACAAGTCTTTTGCTCTCAGTGCAGTCCCTCACTGACACCAAGGCAAGGCCCTTCCTCGAGTTATGAAGAACTGGCCTTCCTTGCTGATTGGTAGGAAGAGACAACCCCCCACTGTCCTAGATAAGAGTGTCTTATCTTAAGATGGCCAGTTCAGAGAGTATGGTAGAAGGAAGAGTCCCAGAGGTGTGATAGGTAGTTGGACAAGATTTAGCATTCAGGCTTGTGCAGTCTTGGATTGGAGTGTGGGCCCACCAGTAGAACTACTTTTGAGGAGCATACCCTAGAGTTACATGCAAGTTTCATTTTTTTGGGGGCTTATGCACACAGGCTTTGGGGCCCATTGAGCTAAGAAGACCATTGTTGGTGTGCGGCTCAGCAGCCCATGAGCCCCATATGAGCTGGCCAGGATTAGTAGAATCCTGTCCTGATTTTTGGCCCCATTCCACCTTTGGATGCAACCACAGCGTCACAGTAGAGAAACTGCAAAGGGCAAGTATAAAAACACCATGGTTTTCTAATAATGTATGTGCATTTGTTTTGTGTGGCTTTTTGTGCAAGCTTCTGTGTCTTACCAAGAATGGTGCACAGGTGAAGACAAAGAGCGATACAGAGAAAAGGTAAGCGAAGCGTAGCATGTTCTTCAGCTCTTTCTCACGAATACCTTTAACCTGCTTCTCAAAAGATAGCTCCCAGGCAAACAGCTTCAATATCTACAAAGGATTAAACACAAAATATAGCACAGCTATTGGCAAGAGTTGTAAAATGTCACCTCAGGTCAATATATGAAGCAAATGACAGGAAAATATTCAGAGGTCTATTACTGTTCCATATGTATTGATCAAATCAGACATGTTTAATATTCTAGAAGCCATTTGACATTCAGTATGGTAAGTAAGTAAGTTACCCCTATACTAATTTACTGGACACCCTCAAGAGATGCTAGTTTATCTCAAAACTCCATATTCATAGTAGGATTATCTAGAAGCCCAGTTCATATGGTAATAACAAATGTGCTTGCAATTAATTCCTAATTAATGATTAAAAAAAGCTATAGAACATATTGAAGCACATTAAAGTGGAACCTTGCATTAGCTAACAGTGACTAAGATGTGGGGTATATCCACTAGTCGATAGGATGATTATCAGTGGTTGTGGGGATTGATATAATATGCTATTAAATGCAATTGTTCTCCGCTTTTGAGTATGCTGTTATCTCATATTATTGTGCGCTCATTTGAGCCTTTATAATGATGTATGCAAAGAATATGTCAGATTTTCTACTTGAATAAAATGTATTGAAATATGAACAAAAAGAGAAAGACAGGAACATACAAAGAAACGTAAATGTAAAAAATGTATCCATGTCCCATTGCCTCTTTTTAACATAAATAAAGTAGGCTTGAGACTAACTTAATTTTAGTCTCAAGCCTACTTATCAAAGCTATACCCATGTCTAAAAGCTTTGTTGAAGAAGGACAATCTTTGGATATAATTCATACGTTCTGCTTTACTCATAGCTAGTGATGGGCAAACCCGAACCCAGACTTCAACCAGAAGTTCATGTTCGAGTTTGGTGTCCAGACTCGGAAAGGCTGGTTGATGGGCTGCTCAGTCCCTTCACTAGAAAAACATCTGAACCTCGGATTCTTTAATCTTCCAAAAATAGATCACCTCCAGTTTTGATTGTGGTTCTTGGATTTGGGAGTAGTACCTATGAGAAAGTGTAGTGATTTTGGCACAGACAATAAAACAACCTATTAATCTCAATAGCCCCTTTACACATGGGGTCCTGGTGATATGTTTCAGGCAAGTGTCCCACCCCTAAGCTTTAAACATGCTCCAGTAGGGCCACGTCTCACAAAATTTGTATCCTGTTTAGTGTACAAGATTTCTTTTATCTCTTACTATATGTCTACTTGATCCCAGGGACGGTTTTGAAAAACAGTGTCCCAGGACAAAATTATTAGTGGGATCCCACATTTTTCCCAGTTCACATTGTCTGCAGAAACACATGTGAACACATGTGCTTCAAGGGCCCAGAAATGCATAGTATCCCCCATCCAGCAACATTAAATTAGATAGCACCTTCCCATCCATCAGTTTTAAATGAATTATGTCCATCCCCAACTGCATTATAAATCGTGTGCTGTACCTAGTGACACTGATGATTTTTTTTTTTAATTTTATTTAATACACCACAGACATCAAAAAAGCATTAAATACGATAAAATATTCCTTCCTGGCTCTAGCTAAAACCAGAAGTTTAGTTTGAATTGTCTTAAATAACAGAGGAATGTAGTTTGTTTATCCCTACCTTGATGCCATTCAGAATTTCACTCATTATTTTCATGCGGCTGTCCTTGTTTTTCATATTTTCCATCTGTAAAACACATAATGATCTTACATTAAGAAAAATACTGCTGGTGACCATCTGATCATATGCAGTGAAGTACTTATCCACCATGTTTATTTGACAACTTCTCTGGCTTCAGTAAGCTTACGGAAATGATGTACTTTAAAATCCTCTGAATTTATTGTACACAGGGGTACAATGGCCATAGAGTGCACTGGGAGAATTCCTGATGAGCTGCACTGCTTTGGGGCCAGTTAGACTGATGCTTCTTACACCCCCAATCAGTGCCTGCCGCTCCAGTCTCCCACCAGCACCCCTGCAACTGCCCCCACTCTACCCTCCAAGCCAAGAAACCCAGCCTATGTCCTGCCTCCAATGCTTTAGCTAAATGGTTAACCCACCAGTGCCGCATTATCTGTCCCTACAATATGAAAGCTTCAATAACTGAGGGTTGGCCATATCTACACCTGCTCCTTGCAATGCTATATCCTCAGGTTTGGAGAACACTTGGACTTGCGCTCAGTGAGGATCCCACAGGCTTGTAATGGGCTGACAGGGCTATTAAAATCTTGGGATGATTTTGGCAACAGTCCACCACTGATAGCCCAACCTATTTGGTTTTGAATTGTGTGCATGATATAACATGGAACACATCGCACACCTCACTGATGTGACAAAATGCAACACACTGCATGAGTGCAAATAAGTATCCTCTCAGTCCAAATGGAAGGAAATAAAGATGGAATCATGAAGATCTTCCGCTTTGGTGAATACTGTAGCCTCAGGATTAGAACTATTGGTGTAGACTGCTGACCAACAGTCCCCATAGCCTATAAGTCTTTATAGTTTTATAGTAGGCCCCCTCTTCCCCCCTTTGTACAGAAGGTTGCTGAAACAGCATAATTTCATGTTTTCATTATATTAAGTTTGATCATTGTGCTTTCAGTAGGAAGCCTCACCTGATATGACTTGGACTTGGTGGCTATCACAGCATTGATGGGTATAAGCAGGATCATCACTCCCAGACCGGCCAAGACAGACACTCCAAGCTCTTCCCATAGGAAGACGATGGATACGATAATCTGCAGTGGGGATGACCAGATGAGGTGGATGAAGTTTGTCAGGTCCATGAATTTCTGAGCATCAGCAGACATCAGGTTCACTGTCTCTCCCACTGTTGATTCTTTCCGGATGGTGTTAGAAATAGTCAAAGCCTAGAATGTGATAAAATGTAATTACTGTAAGTCAGTGATTTAACCTTGTGCCAGGTAGGGTTCGGGCTTTTTTTTAGAACTCATCATGCTATTAAGCCTATATTTTTTGCCTATAATGTTATAGGTCATTCACATTGTGAATAGTCAAACAAATGTCCGGAAATAAAAAGGGGGGATTTCACACTATGGGGGCATCCCAAATTGTGATAAGGCAGCGGTTCCCTGATTCGGTCAATGTTCCTATTTAAAGTGATGCAAGCCTCTGCAAGCCTGTTTTTTATTACCTGCTCCTAACTTGCAGATAGGATATGCACTTCGAGGGGGGGGGGGGGCATTGATCATTTTAATGCTCCCCGCAGTTAAAATTAACAACTATTTTTTTAAATATCGCTAGTGATCAGAGCGGGGACAAGCCGGTTTGGAAGCCGTCGGATAGTTCCCAGTATCTGGTATTCGGGGTGCTCTACTAGAATAAGCTGAGTAGTTTTATGAAGCAGGGCACATTGATGACATGAGGGGTTAGGATAACTTAGTTTAGTGTCTCTGTTAACCTGGAACCTGAGTTGCCCAAGAGGGTGTAAGTCTGCTTTAAGACGTACTCACCTTCTTATACACTGCAGCCATCAGTGCTGTGCGGACTCTCATGCCCAAGACAAAACAACCCTGGAAATACTGTTGAAGACACAGCGACTGTATCAATGCTGTTACGAAGAGCAAGACTGCATAGAAGAAACCCTTCCACTTGTATTCATTTGGATTAGCGGTGAAGGAGACCATTGCTCTGAAAAAAGGTGACTACATGTTATTCATTACAATGATCATAACTAAGGTAACTAATTAGCTATTAGACCAGTTAAAATACCCTACGGCTTTTGCCACATTTTGGATCCAGTAAGTTTAACAAACAATAGGCTCGATCCAGAGAGACAAAAAAATTCTTCCGTTTTAGTGCGATCTGTTTTTTTTTTTAATGTTTCCGCTCTCGTATGAGTGTGCGAGCGATTCTATGCATGCATTGCAATCCTTCTGTAAAGTTTCCGTCCGTTCGTACGGCAGATTACGAATACGAGGATGTCATTTTCCAGCGTGACTTTTCCATCTCATTTTCACATGTTACAACGTAGGCTTTCAAATCCTTTTCGCTTCCCGTTAGTTTCTGTTTCCCTTTTTCAAAAAATAATCGTCCAGATGGAAATCCTTACGATCTTGTGCCTGCGCACTACAAACTTAACTCATTAAAGTGCTCGCCTACATATTTGCCACCCTCACTTCTACTACAATGTTTAGCTAAATCACTTAGCACTATCCTCCATCTTCCCTTTTGGACCCTTAAAGCTCACCCAAACCACTTCGCGGTTAGGTTCTTCTTCCATTTTAGGTCCCTAAAACTTACCCAAATCACTTCTCGGTCATGTGAATATTCATCTTTAAATATTTCTGGGCCCATTTGTTTTGTGTTAATGTATTTTGTAAATGAAATGACACTGAAACTTTTTTTTTTATTCCATCATAAAATATCAAATCTTGAAAATGTCAAATTTTTACAACTATAAAAAACAAAATACATAGCAATGGCAGGCCACAGAACATTATTCTTCATCTGTGGTCCCCAATGAGTCGGGCAGCTCCTGAATCTCGCCCACCAACTGAAGGACCCTGACACTCAGTTGTGCCACTCTGGCACGTGTGGTCCCTGTTGAAAAAACGTAAATTAAATTATTGGTATAACCTTGTTGGGGTCATACTGCAGTGCCCCCCCTGTATGGTCCAAACACCTAAATCTGGACTTCAAAAGCCAGAGGGCCCTCACCACCACGGCCCAGGTTTTGCATAGTGCCCGATTAGAGAACC
This sequence comes from Gastrophryne carolinensis, assembly GCA_027917425.1. Classification (NCBI taxonomy): domain Eukaryota; kingdom Metazoa; phylum Chordata; class Amphibia; order Anura; family Microhylidae; genus Gastrophryne; species Gastrophryne carolinensis. The sequence goes on from CM051235.1 coordinate 497,197,203, forward strand.
CCTGGCCTGCATTCTGCAGGCAAAGAACGGGCATCAGGAGCAAGGGCAGGAGTGGATATCCATAATCCCCTGAAAGAATTTAAAAATACTAACATAAAATACACATTCTAAGCTACAATAACATGTTTAACAATGTCATCAAGGGCTAAAAACAGCCATAGGTTAAGACATGAGTCATCAACTATATTCATTGCCATACAGTGAAAATGGATTGATGGAATGTGAGCAAACTTACCCAGGAGCCATCCACCAGATAATTCTCCTGACTCAAACTGACAAAATAAGCTGGAGCTCTGCAATATATAAGCATCATGGGACAACCCTGGATGCCCTGCAAGAACACTGAGGAATCGCATAGCTGGACCAAACACTGCTTGTATGTTGTGCGAGTGGCACATCTTGCGGTTCCTGCAACCAAATATAAAATAATTACACAAAGCAAAGGTAACCGACTAAAACAAGAACTCCTACAACAAATTAAGATTCAAGTTCAACAATCCAAATATAATTCACAAAGGACATAAGTCTAAAAAAATATAGCAGTTATATGGATGTGTGGGAAAATAAAGGTTTACATGCTAATGACTAACTAAGGTCAGCATTAAAATGCTTCTATAAGGCATACATGGAATGTATTGATTTAGGTATGCATTGCTATACAATTTATGGCCTCGGCCATGCTGATACATACAGTGCCTTGGTGCTAAAGGCGCACAGACTCCTCCACATAGCCGCAAAACATGTTCAACAATAGCAATCCGAGCCCTCAAAGGTCCCGTAAGTGGATCGGAAATTAAACGGATTTATAGGGTGGTGGTCCCTCGGCAATCAGCTCTCTGAATCAGACGCAAGCCGATCCCAACAACGTAAGTTATCTGAATGAACTAAAAATATCAGATTTTGTTTGGAAAATGATCTGAACTAACGGAAATGATCCGATTTGCTTCCGTTCATCGAAAGCGCATATACACATTTTCCCGAACGCTCGTACGAATGAAAAATGAACGAAAAAAAGCAAAAAAATGACAAACACCCACTAAGACTTTCACAGACATATACGGAAGTGCAGACGAATGTGTCGCTGAATCGAGCCTAATGTTCTGAAGAAACTGTCTGTTGCATTTCCTCTATAGCCCCCATTATCAATCAGAATGCAACAAATGTACATTAATAATGCGATACATAAGTAACTATGGCCCAGCGGTAATCTAAAGAATAGGAGCCAATCCGAGAGGTTGGGTCACAGGTAGTATGTACTAAGCACTGTGGTAAGTTCACTGGAGGGTGTTGGGACTGTTAAGTGATCTGTTAAATCTAAATACCATGCTCCTAAGAATAGATGTATGGTGGAGGGCATTCCAGAAAATGGGATCAGCACATGTGAGATCCTGGAACAGGAGTGGGAGGAAGAGACCAGGGTTGAAGACAGAAGTGGTCCTGGGCAGAGCAGAGGCTCTGTCTGGGTTGGAATAATTGGATTAGTGATGAAATGTAGGGAGGGGGCATGGCCAGGGAGGGCTTGGTAGGTGAAGATTAGAAAACTGAATTCTTTCAGATATAGGCAGAGTGACTGACAGAGAGGAGCAGAAGCAGAGAAGTGAGAAGAGAGGTGGATAAGGTGAACATCAGAGTTCAAATTGAAGAGGTTCCAGTCTACTGTTGCAGTAGTCCAGTTGGGACATTATTAGGGTATCAGCTAGAATTTTTAATGATGTCGGCATGAGGAAGGGATGGATGCTAGAGATGTTTTTGAGTTGGAGGCAACAGGAAGTGGCTAGTAACTGAACGTGAAGTGTGAATAAGAAGAAATAGCTCAGTATAACACCAAGACATCATGACTGCATTGTGTGATTGTGAGATTGTTGACAGATTGTTATGCTGCAGAACTGGATGGTGTGAAAAAAACAAGCTCAGTATTATCCATGTTTAGTTTGAGGGAGCAAGATGAAACAAATGAAGAGACTGTTAGACAATGTGGGACACAAGACAGAAGAAAAGAACGATCTGGGCCTAAGAGGTATATTTGAGTGTCGTCAGCATAAAAGTAATGTAGGAAACCAAATGAGTTCATACGTTGTCCAAGACAAGTAGAATACTTGAAAAGGGGTCTCAGAACAGAACATTGTGGTACACAAACAGACAGAGAGCAAGATTAGTATCTCACTCACTTTTGATCCAAAGGCAAGTAAAGTCCCTCCTACCTCTTTGTTCACCAAAGTGTGTTGATCATTTGCCTAGAACCTATGTATGTGTGCCATTGGACATTCACCAAACCTACGTGTCCTATATCCTCTGACCAAAACATCCATCCTGTCTCTTTAGTGTCTCTACTACTAAATCTTCTGGGGGTTTTCTTATGGTCTCATTGGCTTTGACACATATTTCCTCCATAACTTCTAACAGTAATAAAACCTTCATATCCCTATCCATAGGAACTTACCACCAAAAACATAAAGAAAAAGAAGAAAATTGGAGCAGGGGAGTAGGTTGTGGGTTGCATGTCATAAAGAAATTGTAAAGGAAATAATGTAAGCTCATCTGAAGGTATCACAACAGGGAACATCAGGTGATCTATAAAAAAATACTAACCCTAGCCGTGGGAGACTTGATCTAGCAGAGCCCCAGCTTCTGAAACACTGCTGATCTTCTGCCCCCTTCACTCTTGCTGCTGCTGAATTCCCCCTGCAGCTCCAGTACCGTAATTCTCATTCAACATGACTATATTCCGTGCATATCCTTTACTCCAGTCATCGAGGGAGCCCATTGACTGGAGGCAGGAGTGTCATGCACTCCAGAAATGGGAGCAGGCCTGGATCCTGAGTGAAGGCTATTCTGGATCATATTGCTTGTGGGGAATGGGGGGTATTGACTTTTTTGTAGCCCACAGACAACCTTTAAATGTAGGGTTTGAGAATGATGCATGTTACAGGTAAGATAATTAAAAAGAAAAAGGGAGGCACATGAAAAGTCCTGGAGGTGAAGACATCAGAAAACAATTCCTACTCCCAAAGCCTCCAGTAACAGGCAAAGTTGTTCAGTTTCCCAGGACAGCCTAAACATATGCTTTTATGTTATTGATTAAAATAAGAGTAGTCCTTACTTTAGGATCTGGGGGCTGACAAAGACTAGGAGGTCATGAATGAGTTTAAAGAATGCTGAGTGAAGGAGGATCTTGTAGCAAGTCTTAATCAGGGTCATGTATAGCCAGGACTTGGGGTAATCCTTAGCCAATCCATCGGTAGATTCATTTTTCTTTTTCTTCTTTTTCTTTTCATCCTGGAGATAAGAGAAATGGTTATGCTGAAATATTACGCAGCGTTTTTTAGAGAAGCATTTTCACCAGTAGCTGTCACAGAAGCTTAAAATCAAAGGTCCTTAGCACACATACAAAGTAACACACTATGGATTTTTATTATTAGTGTTTATTTTTAAAGCACCATCATTGTAGGGGATTATAAATCAGATGTGACAGAGAGGCAACGGATTCATGTGGGTAATTAATAGTCAAGGTCCTGTCCTTGTGGGCTCACAATCTAAAATAGATTTAGGGGTTTATTCATCAAGGGATAGCGGCAAGTAAGTACTGTACGCAAAACCACATTTATGAAGGCGATTCTGGTGAGCGCCTCTAACAGCGCCATGTAGCTTACGATTCATCATTACAGACGGCTCAGTGTATAGTGCCGCCACTCTGGCTTCCAGAGCGCCAGGTATTACCTGTCTCTACCTGTCGCTCTGCCATACATTTCAATAGAAGTTCCTTTTCTTCTGATTAAACAGGTTTTTTGTTTTTATTTATTTTTTCTCTCAAATAATTGTGTCACCTCACCTGGCCTAGAAAAAGTAATTTTTGAAAACTTTTTTTATATTTTTATGCAGAATTGTCATTACAGGTCTGACATTAAAGTATTAATGTCACAATGTTACAACAATGTAATTCCATGTTATAGCCGCTCACAGCGTATACTAGCGGTCGCTCTTAGCGCCTCTGTACAGACACTCATCTGCCGATAGCTGGCGCTAGTAATGAGCCTGCCCGTCACACACCAGTTACTGCAGTAATGTGGTGACCATTGCTAAATATGGTGTCAGTGCTCTACTGATAAACTTTCTGTCTGTCAGGATAAATAGCATTTCAGAGGCTCCAACCCTTCCCCACTGTATACAAAATGAAAGAGACTGTGAAGAAAAAAAAAAGAAAAGAATAATCAAAGTTTCTTCACAGCAACTGCCTCTTTTCCTGGTGCTCAGAACCTTCTTATGGTTCCTAACTTCGGGACCCCCAGCAGGCCCCCTGAGGTTGGGGCTGAGCTTATGCGCTGGTCATGGGCTGATTTAGGTCCCCAATCAGTTGATGGATGCCCCACACTGCATACCAGCTAACGAAGCCCATTTCTGACCTTATTACTGAACCTCTGTGTTCACAAAATGCATTGTGGCCATTAAAGTTTGCGTGTTGGGCATTTACAGCGCTTTGTACATGACAACCTAACTAAATTTCCACTGGTCACCCTCAATCATGTGGGAGCAGAGCCGGGTTAGGTGTAGTGGAGGCCCCTGGGCACAAAAGCTAGTGGAGGCCCCAGATACAGTATTTTTCTTCCTTTAAAATAATAGTCCAGCCAAGTAACTGATTGGTGGTTGTCTGGCACCCGCCTACTTACTGGAACGTCAGATCAAGTCCCTTGTGCCACCCTTGTGTGGGTGCATGCTGCTCGGGAACTCTGGGTGGGGGAGGGATCTGTAGTCACCCAGCTGGTCCAGCAGAAAACAGTTCCCAGCATTAAACTGCCACTTATGTGCAGTAAGCTGCACCCATCCATCCTTTAGTGTTGCTGATGGCGGCTTTGCTGCTCTAGAATCTCCGTCCTGTCCTGTGGTGGCTTTGGCTGCAGGTTTGCAAAAACAATAAAATGTATGCCCAGGCGTGTGGGGGACCCCAGCTGCAGCTGATAGCTTTGTTGCTGGCCCCACGGCCCATCAGACCAGAGACTGAAAAGCCTCCTGGACCAGACCATAACCCAAAAGTTGGTAGAGGCCCCCTTTGCATGGCAAGTGGTGGAGGTCCCGGGGGCGTGCCCCTTGCGCCCTCCTCATAATCCAGCCGTGTGTGGGAGCGAGATCTGGTCGCAAGAGCGATACAGCAAGCATAACTTGAAATTACTTTAGGACTGCTAAATCGCCTTCACCAGGGACACAGCAACTCCTAGGAAGCCAAAAAACAGGCTTTCTCACTCAACCTTTTAAAATCAACACAGCAGGGACAGCAGCCTTCTCATTCAGTGACAGCTGGTTACCTCCACTGGTGGGTTGCAGGCTTTGGAGCTGGTTGAGAAGTAAGTTCAATGGCTGAGGCTACAGCATTGCAGGGGCAGATCATGGGCAGGGGTGGAAATGGTCACTGTTAAAGCGGAGCAAAACCCAGGATTTTAAATTTCCTGGGTTTTGGGATGCTTTGCTATGTAACCCCCCCCCCCCAGCCCCCCAGTTTGCTCAGTTAAACTCACCTCTCCTTTGTCCAATGGCACATGCATGGATGCTCAGCCAATGAGAGCCGTTTGCTATGTTTACATATTTTGGCAAACACTTCTCATTGACTAAAATGGCTGGGGGGGGGGGGGAGAGCACGACATTGGGGATGCGGCATCGCGCACTCCCCATTGACAACAATGAGAGCCGTCTGCAGCCATCTACATTAAGTTCAGCTGGCGGCTCTCATTGGACGAGCCCGCACAGGTGCCATTCAACTGAGGAAAGGTGAGTGTGTAGAAGTGCCCTGGATTTGCACAGCGGGGCATCCTGTTTCGGGTTGTCTCATGGGAAAGCCAGCGGCCAGCTGGCTGCTGGTGGACTTTGTTCCACTTTAATGAACCTTTAGTATTGTAGAAGCAGATAGTGTGGACTGTGGTCCTCACAGGCTATAAGCATTGTGGGAGCAGAATGTGGGCTGGAGCGCCTTGGCTGGGGAGGGGACCAGGGAGGCAGGGAACTGAGGGGGTGTAAGAAGAGGGCTGAGTGATTTCAGACACAGGGTCTGTGTGAGGTGCCAGCCCAGCTGACTCCAAAGCAGGCCAGCCCACCAGAAATTCTCTATGTGCTCTCTATGGCCAGTCTGTCCCAGCCTGTCAGCTTCTAAATAAAAATAGATATGTAATACAAAAATATATAGAAGAAGATATCTACCACAAGGACATCCTGGCTTTGTGCCTTGCTCAGACCATTGCTCAGGTTGCTCATCTCAATTCCTTTGTCCTTCTGTCTTCTTTTCTTAACTCGTTTCTCCATCTCCTTCCGAGATTTAGCCACTTCTACTTTCATGTGTTTCTCGAAAGATTCATAAATGACTTTGGTCTGGTCATCTCTGTTTAAGTCCCAGAGATCCTCCATGACTAGAGGCCGCTTGTATCCTTTCCACACGATGCTGAAAGAACAATGGATGTTAAGGAAGTGTATCATGAAATTGTGTTATATCCATATAAACACATCGGCTAATGAGAGGAGGTGTCACTTATACACCCGAACTGAATAAAACTCCCGCCAAGCTTGTGGTTTATTCAATCCTGTAGGTAAAATCCTGGGGTGACAGGTTTGAGTGTGTGAGGGGAGACAGTACCTGCCATTCTAGTTTCTTCTTCCTTCCTAAGTGAGCCCCTCTCCCACCAACCAGTATATTTATATGGATTTTTAGCATTGGGTCATAGTCCTCCTGTAATATGAATAGGTGAAACCAGTGACATGTCCTATGCTCCACTACAAACTGAGGTGCGTAAAATGTGTCCTTTCACACACCGGAGGACTAAATGCCTCACCATCACAGTCACAGTGCAGAAGAAATGGTGAGATTACCTCACTTCTTTAGTCAGGAAAATAAAGATGATGACCAGAAGGGCAGCCCGAGGCAGGAGAGGGTCTGGGGGATACTCTGTTTCATGCCTTACACAAACTGGGGCCTGTGAAATAGCAGTTTAAAACTGCTAGTTAGATCTATGAGGGATTAGAGCCCTTGTAGGCAGTACATACTTTTAGATGTGTTAGAACTTAGATAGAAGATTTATAAGGCCTTTGTATGCTTGTGCACGCATAGGAATTTTTACTTTGTATTTAATCCATCCGTGCAGGGAGAGAAATACAAGCAGTGCGTGCACACATGGAGCGGTGGGCTGCCCAAACCACGGTGCAGTTGGGAGGTTGGGTGCCTTGCTCAAGAACACTCCTGTCCCAGACAGGATTTAGACCTACAAGACTTCAGTCACAAGACTTACCCCTAGGCCATGACTGCCCCTAATCTAATGTTATTCCTACTAGATTGCCCTATCTAATACTATCTATGTTTTAGTTCTTAACTACAGTTTGCAGTCAGTACAGAAGATGGCAGTAGAGAGGAAAATACTATAGTTAGATGGGATAGAACAGGACAGAGGTGGACTGAAACTGGACCTTCAGCATAATTTAATGAAAAGCCCAAACCCTTAAACCCTTTGCACCCTCCTCATAATCCAGCACAGTGAGATCTAGTGGCAGGGCAAGCAAGCATAACTTGAAATCACTTTGTAGGACTGCTAAATCGCCTTCACCAGGGACATAGCAATTCCTATGAAGCCATAAAACAGGCTTTCTTTACTCAACCTTTTATGATCAAGATCAAACCTTACCTGTTATAAAAATTGAAGGTGATTCTGCTTAGAAATGATGCTGTCAGCTCTGGATTCTGGGCAGAACAACAAAAAAATCACTTCTACAATTTTATGCAAAATATACAGCTATATGATATGTATTTCCAATATGCAATACCTAACTATTTTGATGCTCCACACTCTTTAGAACTGACAGTAGTTCTTAAGGGTAGGAGGACAGGTCTGCCATCAAGGCAGAATAGCCAAGAATCCAGTTCAAGGCCCCAGTGACCTGGACATGAAGGGGGAGCCAAGGCCTCAGTCAGGCAGCCATCATATTAGCCCTGCCTTGAACCTTGTTGGCTGCCACAATATCCCTGTCAAATCAATGATGAAAGAGGGTGTCTTTCCCCTCACAATTACCTATATGTGATGGCAGGGCCCCTAGTTTTTCTTGTTTATGTGGGGAGCAGACTCTATACAGCCTGTATATTGTGTCTGGGCCTCCCATATGATTTGATGGCAGATCCTCTAGTGTGAACTTCAGTTTCCTATATTTAAACTAAGTGCCCAATTTAACCTAAGTGCCCAGCCATGACATAGAGCAGGGATGTCAAACTCATTTTCAGCAGGCTCCACATCAGCATACAGCATACATCAACTTCCAAGGGCCAATTAAAGCGAACCAACAACAGGGATGTCAAACTCATTTTCAGCAGGCTCCACATCAGCATACAGCATACATCAACTTCCAAGGGCCAATTAAAGCGAACCAACAACCGCGCGGGTGTTGGTCCCCGCGCTTTAAGACAGGCAGGGGGGCATCCAGAATGCTGGAGCCCCCTTCACATAACCACACAGACCACCCAAGGACAGATGCCAACATTGAATTATTATGCACAGGACAGATGCAGATGCTGAATTGTTTTTCCCAAGACAGAATTATTTTTTCCAGGAAAGATGCAGATGTAGAATGATTTTGTCCAGGACAGCGGTAAAATCATTTTTTTCAACCCATTTGGCAATAGTTAGGAATAACCCCTGTAGCAGATGTAGCACCCTCTGCTGTGACAATGAGTTGGGCGGGTTAGGGGCCTCTTGTGCAGTGAAAGATAGTTGCACAGAGACAGAGAACAGTTGCAGACACTACTCTCTTATCCCTGCAAAGTGTTAAATTGGCTCATACTCACTGAATCATTTTAGGCACTGCACCTAGGCTCGTGCTGCCAAATAGAAGGGGCACCACTGTCCAGCCACCACTGTCTAGTACCTGTCCACATTTAAAGGCACCTGGGCTTTAAGTTTGACACATGTGAATTAGAGGTTACAATAAGGGCCGAGGCTTTGTGGTTGTAAGGGGCAAAAAAAATCCTGATGCAGCCCTGGGACGAGGGGCAGGGACGGCGTCAGCACCCGCCAAGGCGGGTCAGCTGCCGGGGGTCCCCACCCTCTGGGGGGGCCACTGACAGGACCGGACTTTGGGGTGTGTGACGGCACTTGCCTGGCGATGAATTGGGACGGCACTGCCACAGCTGGTGCCCACATCTCCTCGAATGGTGGGGTTCCACATAGCATGTTAATTTAGATTCCAGGGGAGGAAGTGCTGGGTTTTGTTCTGCTTTTAAGTTGCCCACCCCAGCTGATTTCCTATCCCTGGAGCATCCGAATCTGTGATACCCTACTGTGCGAAACCCCCTGGGATCGCCGACATACCCACTATGCAAGCAATTCCACCCTTGTTTTTGGTCTGCTTTACAGGGGCATCACAATTTGGGATGTTCCTGTTTGTGAAAGAACCATCCTGGTTTTGCTTGGTTTCACACAGGGGCATCCATAATCAGGAGAATCTAGATTCTTTTAGACCCCAAGGTCAGGTTGAAAGGGGATGGTGCTGTGTGGTTCAAATAGCATGATCTTTAGGGGGCATTCAGATTTGGGACATCCCTCGGCGATGTGAGGCGACTCTTCACCACAAAGGGGCCCCCTGAGACCATGTCGCCCAATGGCCCAATTAAACCTGGAGCAGGCCCTGATGAGGTGGCATACATTCGGGCTGTATGGGGCTCAGAGCATATTGATGGCATGTCATGCAATCCATCTGTGAAAGCTACAGAAAGATATACAAAGTTCAGAGCCCTGGATTTTTATAGCACATCAAACTGCACATTAAGAATGACAGGGCATTTTTTCAATGATATTAATGATATCTCAATAAAACATAAGAACCAGTAGTTGGCATGTGATTTATATAGTCGACCTTTGATTTTTACGCTGTTCGGTGGTATTAGCCAATGCTTGAATGACTTGATTAACTGTACCCATGATCCCATTATGAAGCGTGGTGAAAGAAGTCAATACCTGCTTTGTCAAAGGGCTGTCCTCCGAGAAGGCTGAAACAATTAGTAATATAACTTGAAGCCCATAGGAGATGAAAAACAAGCAAAAGCGAGGCAGGTCAGAAATATCATCCTGAAAAGAAAACACAAAGCAAATATTTTGAGTCAGATTCAAAGAAATGCCCAAAGGAAACCCAACCCGCCAATAGCTGATGTTTTGGGGTGTCCATGTTTAACAAGTCAATGTCCTACCTTCAGTCCACTCCTGATTAAAGACTGGAAGGGAAAAACTCCACAAATAATAGATAGAGTCCAGAAAATGAAGAGGGTTCCTGAATCCTTCCTGACACGGAATCTCCGGCTGTAATGAATTATTATCACCATGATCTAATTGAAAACAATACAAATGAGAATTACAGATTACACAAGCAGTACACTTACATCAAATAGAAGCACATTGTCCATCAGGCAACGTTAGGCACACTTTCTAGAACCACATCTTGAAAGTCCTATTTTGCAAACCTTTCATTCAGTGTGAATTTCTTCCTATCGCCATATAGCCCTATTGAAACTCTCACAAATAATGGCTAATATACCTGATATATTAAAAAACATTTCTCCCCTTGCTTTTCACTTTGACCCCCTGCTTAGACCTCTCAATGATCTTCCTTCACAGCATAAGGATCAGCTTGACCATGCTGAATATTTTCACGTTCACAAATGACTTGACTATACATCTTCAAACTCTATTAGGCAATCCTGAACTTATCAGTTCAATTTGGTGTCTGTCCAGCAAAGCTTTGTCCAGACCATTCAAGTGCTCACAACCAGGAGGTGGCATAAGGGGGTGACATTTGACCAGGAAAGGCAGAGAGAGATATATCCTACCAGGCAAAGGGGGTTAGGGTCTGGTACACATGATGTGGAGGTGTAAATTTGTCAAGGAACACTTGGACACCTACATATGCATACAATGCGTCCTGGTCCACTAGGCCACCCCACCTGGGCCATGAAAGGGGCAGGAAGACTGCAATCCTACCATTTAACTTGGCTAAGTAAAGGCAAAATAAAAGGTAAAATAGCTCTGGTATTAAATAGGGGATGGGGCAGAGGACAGGGTTAGCAGCCATTGTCATCCAAATCTTTCAGATTTTTATGATTAGATCTCAGACAGAATCAGTGCAAGGTCATTGTACCTCACAGATGCAAGCTATCCCAAGATGGTTGCCAAAGCATTCACCCAAATGTATTATATTTAGTATATAGCATTTTACTGGAGGGTCTTTACAAACGTAAAACTGCTTACCCATGTTACAGCATATAATGGAGGATTTATGTACAGGACAGGGGGAACGATTTTCTCTGGGTATGTGCTGGATTGCTCCTTTATGTGCTCTGACACTGTGATCCCAATTCCAGCAACAGATGTGAAGAATAACAACAAGGTCAAAAGCTGCAAAAAAGAATACAAGTTGAAAAAATGAAATATATACCGATATTAAATTTGATTTCCTCACAACAATTGGAAAGCTACTAACAATAAATGAGTGCAATGCACATTTAAAGTGAACTAACAAGCAGCTCAAGGTTTTCTGCCCTGTTTTACACACATAGAGGCCTGTGGCAGAAAAGTAAACACAAATAGTCAGATATTAGACACTGCAAGACGTGTAGCATTCATTCTCAAAAGTCCAGTCTATTGTATCCACCCTGCTCTGCTCCTACCCCAATCCTGAGGAAGTGCAGGGGATAAAAAATACACCTACCTTGCCCGTCCCTGACCCTGGGTTTAACTATCTTGGTAAGGCATCTTCCGCTCTGTGCACATGGGCATTGCTCGCCTGTTCACTTGAATAGGGGTGGGGTGCACACACAGAGCAGGGATGGCGCTCTGTGCACTCACCACCCGAAGAGCAGATGACATTGCTAAATTCCATGTTGGGTAAGGTGGTCTTTTTGTTGTTGTTGGCCACCACTGTTTGTAACTCATGGATAATGCAGGGAGTTAGCCTAACAGTAAAATACATGCCAGAAGGGTGTCAGTGGCACAGGTTTTTGTGCTAGGAATCCATATTTAGCCCTGATGACACTAATATTTATCAACTTAAACTCTTTGACTACCAAGAAGAAGTTCAACTGGAACTTTCAACAGGAAAGTTGCGGTAGTCACCAATACTTTGCAATGGTCACAATCTGTCGGTTCCAAAAACACCATAGACTGGATCTCCAGAAAGATCACATTAGTGGCACTAATACATTTTGGAATAATGTATTCCGAAATGATACAACAATTTATTAGGGGTTTGCATAGGGAAAATTGATTTTGAAGAAGAGCGACACATAAACGCAATTCATTTTATGTCTCTCTGAATCAACCCTATTGTCCCTAGAAACCCAAAAGCAAATACTGAAAAAATACTGAAGATGGCTTTTAATCCTACCGGGCATAAAACATACTACATTTGTATCCTGTTGCATACTGTATTTGTCATGTGCAGTTGATAAGCAGCTATTACTGCTTCTTGGATAGATAACTTCCCGTTTAACAAAACAGACCTGACATTGACCCGGAGTGTGGGCTGGACAGAACGTTCAGGAACAATAATCACAATAATACACAGAACTCACTGTGCCCTAAGCCTCATACTAGAAATGAATGTTTTTCAGCCTCTAAATTGATCCCAAGTGATGTTGGTCACTTTATAGTAACAATTTCATACCAGGACATTTTTATGTAAGAGACTCACCTGCTTGGCTAGATAGAGCTTACTGATAGTGGGCTTCAGTTTCTCCGGTCTGCAGAAGTTGAATAGCTGCCATGGAGCAAAAAGCCAGAAGAAGATCAGAGGAATCCACACTAAAACCGTTTGTTCGAAACAAACTGGAAAATCCGGATCTGGACGCTCCAAGAAGGAGGAATTCTGAGCAAAAGAAATGAGAGACACCTCCTTATGATTAAACCTTTTTCATGTTGTTGAACATAAAATGTGCTTTATAAGTACAAGGCTTAGTTTGGTGCAGATTTATTGTGGTTGGTGCAGAGTTTGGGAATCAGCCATGGGCAACTAAGGCCCTTATTTATCACGGGCTAGCGCCAGGTAGTGTCTGACGAGCGCCAGGTAGCGGCAGCTAACGGCGACTACCGACTCAAGTACGCCCGGCGGCGGTCACAATGACGCATTTATCAAGCAAAATGAGGCTAGCGCCGGCGAGAGCGTCGGCTAGCGCGGCATTCATCATGAAGCCGCCTGGACCGAACAGCGCCGCTGCAAATTCCCTCACAGCGCCAGGTATGAGCTGTCGCTCCCTGGCGATGTCCAATGCATTTCAATGGAGCAATCTATAATTAATCATAATTAATTGGTATTAATTTTTTTTTTTTTTTTTTTAATGTCACTTCTGCCACTTCTGTAATGTTAGGATTTATTTTTAAGTCCAAAAAAATGTTAAAAATAATTTGTGCAGAATTGATCTGATATTAATGTATACATATTACAAAATGATTCTATAAACATGTATAATGTTACATTCAAAAAATATGGTTGTTTAGGGGTTAAAAACTAGTTAACACCCATCGCCGCCAGCGCTCTGGGGTTTAAACAAGGAATGGACAGCGACAGCACATTCGGAGCGTGATTTGTTAATGAATATGAAGCTAGCCGTTCGCTCTGGCCATTCGTTGTCAGGCGCTCACATACAACGCTGAACCTGTGAAACAGCGACCCCTAAGCCCGTATTCAACATTACCGCACACCGACTGAGTCGCTGTCATCAAGCTAACGCCGGCCAAGCACATCGAATACTGGCTGGCGCTGAAAAAAATCACGCTACAGTCGCTCATCTGGCGCTACCTGGCGCTATTAATGAATCGGCCTCTAAGTTTATTAGAATATTTTAGCATCTCTTTAGCTAAAGTTTCAGTTGAGCTGAGTTTTTATTACCTGGATTGTGTATACCAGCCATGCTCAGCTATAGGGAAGGGCTCCACTGACCTGAAGTGGTATAAAAATACTTTATAAGATTATTCTTTAGGTTCTGCTGGAACCAGGATGATTGTTGTGCCCAGACCATTGCTGGTTCCACAAGAAGGTGAGTGGAGCTTACCATATCCCTGAAATCCAAAACCCAAGCAGTATCAACTGTCCTATATTTTTATATTAACCTAATGTATAGTAGAAGTCCTTCGTTATTCAATATTCAAATATAAAAATCCTGTTGTAAGGTGGGCGATGAACCTAAAGCTTCCTAATTGGTTTTGATTTGTAAACAGATGGCAAATTGTAAGGATATAAAGATAATATTTGTAAGTGTGCAAAAAAGTCATTATTTAATTTGAAGTGGACCAACACCCAGGATTTGGCTATCCTGAGTTTTGGTCGATGCCCCGCTGTGTGAAACCCCCCAAGTTGCCCGACCTGACTTACCCTTCCCTTCCTATGGCGCATGAGTGGCCTCTCGTCCAATTAGTGTGCTCGGATCCAAGCACATTGACGGCCACATCCCCTACTACCCGTTCACAAACGCCTGGTGTGGGTCATGCTAGAGGGATAGCAGGGATGCAGCCGCTGCTCAGGCCGGGAAAGAAGGCGAGTTTCTGGGCAACCTGGAAGGGGGGGGGGGTTCACACAGAGGGAGGGAATATAGTGTCCCTGGAATCTTATAGATTCCAGGGCTGTCGGGGCATGTAAAGTAAGAAGATAAGATGGTCTTTTAACAGTGTAAAAACATTTGCAGGAGAAATATGGGATGGTTGTTTTTAGCATGGCTAGTCTTGTTACATTTCAAATTGAATCTTCTGCTATGATTATAGCTTTTCATGCTGCAAGCTAATCAACAGGGAGCCAGTCAGAAAAGATCCCCTACCATTTCATACAGTCCCAAAAACAGCATGGGTCCTCACCCAACCCCAGAACTGCAGTAACTCATAGTTCAAAGTAAAAAAAAACTTATGTAATATCAGTTTACATAGATGTACAACCATCTCATTGGATAGTCCACATCCTAAGCTACCACTCTCGTGGTCTATGTGTAAAGGACCAGTTATAAATCGAGTAATTGCTTTTGTGGGTTCTATGCATGACAGACCCATCATTAATGAACATGGTTGAATCAGATTTCTGACTGGGTTAATAAAATTGACAGTCCCGCAGGACCTATGAATAAATTAGGGGCCAGAAGGGTCCTGGCAACTGATCCAGCCTCTTCGTGGGGAACTGATTGGCCACTCTATAAATGAGATTGGTGAGCAAGATAACTTATTTAATACGTCTGGGGTTTACTTTGGGCAGAGCTGTAATAAGAATTATCTGTATGAGATTGCATTGTCTGTCTATATGCCTCTGTTTCTAAAAAATAATTATATATAGCTGGCAGTCTCAGCACCAAGAATCTGTGTGCATCTGTTTGTGTATTGTTCCCCAACAGACCAATATAATAAGCAGTGATACAATGTATCTGTGTATGTGTGTGTGCAAGTAAGGTTCTACCAGGATTCTAACAGAATTATGGAGTGATTTACCAGACACGGGCCCGAATTCAGTTGAAAAAAAAAATCATGGAAGTAAAAAAAGTTCACTACTTTCCTAGACGTAACAATGTACCACTACCTTTCTAGTTGAGAAAAAAAGCATGAGAATTTCATTGTTGCTTAATCAGCTAGCTAGGAGGACAATAAAAGTCAATAGTACTTTTTATTTTATTCCTTTTACACTGTACACTGTAGTGTAAAGTGTCATTGACTTTCATTGTCTTTCTAGCTGGTTATTTAGCAACAGTGAAATTCCCATGCTTTATTAACCTAAAGAGAATTTTTTACTACCATTTACTACCATATTATTTCAACTCATACTGTATCAAGGTCATAGTATTGATACAGATGATATTGTCTGATTAGTAGCCAAAGTGTAAAACAAAGATTGGTCTATCAACTGGTACAAAAAAGAAACCAGAAGTTAAAAAGTGTTAAAACAATTTATTTGGTTATTAGTTATATATATATATATATATATATATATATATATATATATATATATATGAGGAAGCCCATTCTAATCTATGAAATTTACTGTACTGTTCAGGTGCTCATTAAAGAGATTAATGAGCAGGTACCCCTGGCCAGGGTTATCCCAAGATAAGGATAACAAGATCCTCCCCACAGTTGTACATGTTTTCATAATAAGAGTGTTGATGAATTTAGGTTTTCAAAATAAGACCAATTATCAAATATCTTTCTGCTTTTCAATTTTAATTGAATATTTCTCAACTTATATGAACCTGATGACCTGTACATTTGTAAAAGCATATAAGTGATGTGATATAATGTGTCCGCAGTCACGTCACATAGCCTTGTCTCCATGCTACATGTAACAAATAAATTACCATTGTTTCGGAAGAAGACATGATGAGAAAGAATTATTTTATTTTCGGACCTTAAAGGTCCTAAAAGTAATTATCCAACATACAACTTACAAACCATTGCATTAACATTTGTACTGGCTCTCATGTGCCAAAATAAAAGAGATTTTAATCACAACTAAAGTCTACATGAGCCATTTTTTTAAAAGAAATCTGGCACATGAGAAGCCTGCACAAATGTTAATGAAATTACTTGTAAGTTGTAAGTTGTATGCTGGATAAGTACTGAGAGATAAACTCTATTTCTCCATCTGCCCCTAGTGGACAGTGGGTGACAGAAAACAAACATTGTTATCACTGTATTATGTGTGTTTTAAAAATTAGAAAAAAATCAAATGTAAAGGAAATCAAATGTGAAGGAAAGAAATAAAGCCTGGTAATAATAGTTGAGTATTTTCCTAGTGTATACCCAAATGCAATCACAGTAGTGAAGGGCCTGGTACAAGAAAAATACCCCACTGCGGTCTTCTTGAAAGAGTTTATGTAAAAATTACAGTAAGTTGTACTGTGTTAGCCATCGAGGAAATCCAAGGTTAAGGTAATGCCATTTGATGACTAACTGAGAATTGTTCTTCTACTGACACACATGAATAATAGCATAAGTCATAAATCTTAAATAAAGGAATGACAACAATAGCCCATATTTGGGCTTTTTTCTGTGTCGGTGATTCAGGGCCATGATTTTGGGGGTGGGTTCTGTGAAGAGTACATGTGCATGCAGCAGCGAGGGCTGTTAACCATGTACCTTACCTGAGCTTAGGCCTACCTGCTGTCGCCTGAATATCGATCAGATGACAATCAGCCGATCAGCAGCTTTTCAAATTGACCCGACTGAACCGCCTTTCTCTTGAGAAGCTTTAGTCAGAGCTGCAGCCATGGTTGGCCCCCGCCACAAGAAAGGGGCATGTAATTGGAGGTATGACCAAATTGGTTGCCTGCCTCCAATTTTTAGCGAATGGCTCCTTCCAGAGGCTAGGGGCACTGTTAGCTGGCATGTCCCAACCTTTGCTGAGCCGCGTCCTGACGGGGAGGCCGATTCATCAATAGCGCCAGGTAGCGACAGATGAGCGACTGTAGCGTGATTTTTTCAGCGCCAGCCAGTATTCGCTGTGCTTGGCCGGCATTAGCTTGATGACAGCGACTCAGTCGGTGTGCGGTAATGTTGAATACGGGCTGGGGGGTCGCTGTTTCACAGGTCCAGCGTTGTATGTGAGCGCCATTTACAGTGGAAATTATACCTGTTCCCAACAAATGTATTCAGGAAACAAGCTAGGAATACTAACCAATGCTATAAATATTACTCAGGATTCTGAAAGTTATAAGACCTCTTAGTTTGTAAAACATACAGTGATTAGAGCAGATGTGTGGTGGCTGTGTGGAGACAAAAAAAAAGCTTATGCTCCCCAGGTGATGGCAGGGGAGATACACTTTGGCACAACCGCTGATGCCGTTTTACCTGTTCTCCAGCCTTGATTTAAAAAATCTAAGAGACATTTTGCCTAAAAAGGACATACTCCATGGTCGCCTAAGAAAAGAGATCATTTCCCTGAGGAACCTCTAAAGCCTAAGGCCATGTGTAAATGATCCTTTGATAACTGGGTAAATATAGAGTGAAGTCCCCAGAGGGTGCCAGGTGAATTTAAAGCCAGAAGGGAGTTAGAAAATCCCGTCACATGGTGGATGGAGGGACTTATTGGGCAACTGAGTGGGTGTTCAACTTCTGTTCTGATCTATTTTTCATAGTAGCTGCTGTATTGATCACTTGAGGGGCGTTGCTGTATTCCATACATCAGACGTTTAATTCAGAGGCATATCAACAACTTCCTTGACTAAAAACAGGCTCCAAATAGAGGTACTGACTGGGACCAAGCCTTTCAAACATGAGACAGAAACTTTGTAACTGGAATAGAAAACTCAAGAATTGTTACAGAGACCTTCTAGCAAAATTATTGGGATAACATATATTGAGAACCATCCTTGAGGAGTGGATCTTTTTAAATGTTTAGATACATTTTTTGGATAAACAGGAGGGCTAATGTTAGAAAGATGAATTGGGTTATTAGAAAATGTATTTACTAAACATTTATATACCAAACACCTATTTACTTAACCACTCAGACGTATGCTTACTATTATATAAGGAAGCCCATTTTAATCTATAGATTCTGCTGTTCAGGTGTAAAGAGAGAAGATTAATGAGCATGGTTCCCCGGCCAAGGTTATCCCAAGATAAGGATCTTGAAGTTAAATAATTTAGAGTGAGACTATGTATTAGGAAGCATTTATGTTACATTTATGTTACAGGACCGGGTTGTAGCCAGAAAAATAGTAATGACATGCTTCTACTCCTGACGTTTTCTTAGAATCTGTAAGTTCAGTGACAGGACAGTAGATGAATGATCCATCAAACTGGGTGTAGCTACTCTGTTTTAGTGCACTTCTGGGTGAAACTCAGGAAAATAGATACAGTAAACATTAGATTACTTCTACTAATTAAATTTTGAGATTGAAATGAGATGAGTAGCTAAATATCTTCAGGTTAAATACAGTCCAGTGTCCTTGTCCCTTGGTCTTCCAAAGCTGTATGGATGTTGCTTATTTATGGTGGTTATTAAACAAGAGGGAAGAAGGCCCACTAGCTAAATCTATTATGGGGCTTCATTCCAGGTGAGTGGCGTCATAGTTTGGCATAGAAGCAGGACATTCATATGCAGTTTCTAAATGCTTGCAGTTATAAATTAATCTTGTAGAAATCCAAACAATCCAATCCTATTGGCGAACGAACTGTCAACAGATGTAACCATAGAAATAACCCCTAGAACTCCATTCTTTCTGTTTACAACCAAAACAGATGAAAGAAAGCAGCTACAGTAGATAACTAGATAACATTCAAACCGTGTGAATTTTTAGCTACATGATACCTCCTGTTAGGCTGTGCCAGTTATTGGCAATTGTAACACTCGCAAACTGTGAGTGGGACAGAATCCTTGAACTGAGAGACATTGGTTTTTTACATGGACAGATCACTTTGTGCCTAGGCTGATGTGTCAGCAGTGTTTCATGTTACATCTCCCAGTAATTGAGAGAACAATGAAAGAATGACAGTGAAGAGGATTGCAGAGGTGAATCTCTGCACGGACAGATAGTCTTAGAACATTGCTGCGATCCACTTGTAAGTGAAATTGTACGTGACATCCCACAACCACGCAAACCATCAGAAAGCTTTTACATGACATTGGGCTACAAGACAAAAGTCCAACTACAGGTGCTGCACTGATCTCACGCCACCTCTTTCAAAGGCTATCACGATGCACAGCAAGATGCACAGCAAGAAGGGAATAGAGGAATCTGAAATGGAGGTCTGTCCTTTTTGAGTGATGAGCAAGAGAATGATCTTGAGACCATATAGGCAACACCATAAAGAGAACTCCACAAAGAATCGTCACACAGAACCTACTCCCAGTATAATGGTGTGAGGTGATTCAATGTATGATAACTGCACCCCTTTAGTCTTTATTTCAGGTACACTAACAGCTCACTATTACCTTGATTTTTTGGGTGGAACTAACACCAGGCCACATGCTGCTCGTCCTTCTGTGAGCAGCCTGCATGGCCTAAGCCTACTATCATAGTCTGCAGTTTCTTCAGACTTGTCCCACACCAAGCACATCTGGGATGTCATTGATCAGAAACTGAAATAGGAGCTGCCAACAGCCAATCTTGATGATTTGCATGCCAAAGTGCATTCAGCGTGGAATAACATTCCTCAGACAACCATTAATATCCTCAATAACATACCTAGATACATAAGTATGTGTAATTCAGCTCATGGTGCACATACATGATACAAAAAAAATATAGATGCCATTTTTATAATTTGCATATCATTAACTTGTCTTATAAATCTTGTGATTACCATAATTCCAAGACTTCACCTTTTTAGGTGATGCAGTTTCAATGTTGAGGAGTGTATGTACAATTTATCTTTTGAGTATCAGCCAAAAGCAACAATAATTCCTCTGTATTTGGAATACCCATTTGTCTCAATGGCTCATTCTCAATTCACATGGTTGGTGGAGAAAAACTGGCCAGATTTTAAATCTTATATACCAGAATCCAAAAGAACCTCATTAACATGCACAAGGTGAGAAATCTAACTTCTATAGCAAGCAAACATTATAACAAGCAATATGGAGGGGGGCTTTATGCTGTTTCAGTATGGCAGTGACCACCAAGTACCATAAAAATGTTGACTAGTCTTCTTTGGAAGGATGTCCGCCACTTTGATGAATTGGAAATGTGAGCTTGGGTTCCCATTAGGAACCTTCACCCTGATAGCCAATGTGTCCCTCACCCCCAGGGCATCCCTATAAGGACAACAGTTACCCTCACCATGAGACAGTTACAAACCAATGTCAAAAATAATACTTAAAGGCTACCTGTTGCCTAAATAATTAAAAATCCCAATGAAAATGACTGACCCCTGTTGGGCTTCCTAGTCAGCCCTCTCCCCTATTAGAGAACAGAACCGGGCTGCAACATTGTTGGAACAACATGTCTTGCCAAGCTTATCGGTACTGGGAACAGTTATATAAAAATGGTTGGCTGGTGTGGCCTAATTTTTGATATTCAGTAATAGTAACTATGCATCAGAAGTTATTTGTCATGTTTCAGAGGGTCAGCTTTAGCGATTGGTTTCCTTTAAAGAGAGCCAAAACTCCAAATTTAGTAACCTCACCTTTTCCCCATATCTACTTGGCATGCGATTTTCTTTCATGCTCTGAGCTCAGAGTAGGGAGGATATCTGAATGAAGTGAGGGATAATGGCTGCATCCCTGCTCCAGCCACTAGCTGTGGGCATGTCCACGCCAGTCATCCTGAAAAGTCTGATGCGGGCAAGTTAGAGGTATCGTGGGGATACGGCCATAGCACTGAGATGCAGGGAGAGTGGTACCCGAAGTTTCACACAGCAGGGCATCCCTATTCCAGGTGCTTCTTAAACAGGAAGACCACCACCCCAAGAGTCTTATAGACCAACTCTTTCCCCCTCTAAAACAATAAAGGTTACAAAACAAGACCCTGTCCAGCCATTTGAAAAAAAAAAATTTAACTGCCTGGACAGAGACTTTAAATGCTTTGGATCCATGTATGCCTGTAATTTTTTGTTTTAGCAAAGGTAAAATACAGAAAAAATGGGCAGAAGTCCTTATCACAAGAGAAAAAAACCCTAGTTGATACTTCATATTTTTCTTACAAATAGGTAAATCAGGAGAGGAAAGAAGCATTTCATTTTACTGGTTTAGAGGACAGCTGAGGCTAAACATAAAGTATGTAGATATAGAACCACAGTGCGGGAATGTTATACAACCACAACTTTAACACATGTAACTAGATTCAGACAACATTGAGAAACATTTTTGCATTTGTATGAATATAATGTAATTTTTTTGCCCAAAACTAATTATAAAAGTTCCAGGAAAGTACTTTTTTATTTTATATTTCTACTGAAGACATTACGCTAGTCATCTGGATGGATTTTTCAGTTGAATTGAAAAAGCCAATTGGCCAGCTAGCAAAATATCTATCCAACGTGTTTTTAATTTTAGGATTATGTGTAATCTGACTTTAAAATGAATCACCAAGACAAGATATAAGCACATTGCTACAAAATATTGGATTTGTGTTGTAAAGCACAGTGGACATGGAACACAGGTGTTAATATGTAAAAATAATATAAAGGTAGACACAAGTATGAATAAAGACTTACCCAGAAGACAGACCCACAGTACTTATCCAGAGCCTGTGACATGGCAGTTGGCTGGCTGGAAGCGTGCTGGCTACCAGGGGCTCCAGAACTCAATAACACACACTGTTAGTAAGCGTATTGCATGTTCCCAGTGGATTATTAAAGCCGTAACATTATCAGTCACTGATTCAGCAGGTTAAAAGTCACCCCCCACCCACTGCTGTTCCTATCCTCCCATATGGGAGCATCTCAGTTCATAATAGCCCTATTGGACTTGAGTTAGGTTAACAGTTAACTATCCTTTAGAAGCTCGGGAACTTTTGCTCAGAGGCCTGCACTCAGACAAGCCATATACTCAGCTTCCTCTGTGCTGGATAAAGGACTTACTGTCACTTTATATGTAGCGGCTAAAGAGGGCCCACAACTCGGTAGGTGTTGAGGGGAAGCCTGTAACTATCTACATCAAGTAGATGGTTCATGTTATGTAACCATTCTTTAGATGTTTCAGAAACGTGTAGATCACTTATGCATTGCCGGCCTTTGTGGTGTCTAGACGAAGCGGCTGCACACGGCCTCATCCTATGCGGCACCAGACTTTTTCCTATTTGGCAAAGTTTTTGTAAATGGACTATTTCACCTGGGTGGGGGCAAGGCACACCAACTGCTCAGCTCTGGTTGCTTAGATTGCTTTTTGGGGGGTAACAGGGGTTTATTGGCAGGCAGTGTTTTTTTTCCTGGGAGGGAAAGGGGGCCACCTGCTCACCTCTGCCATATTTTTAGGAAGCTTCATTGGAGGACACAGACTCATTCTGGCATTGTGTCATCCTGCAGTCTTCCACATGGGGCCTTCCAACTAAAGGTTTATCCACCAGATGACTTAATGAAACCTAGCAGAGCTACACAACAAAGAAGTTATTGCCTTTGAGTTGATAATCCTTCTGACCATGTAGTCAAGTTGTTTGTTCATGTGGAAGGTAAACTTCCACTTGGGACTGCTTGCAATTTCCAGTTTGGTCACTAGGACATAAAAAAGGGGAATATGTCCCACACAGCTTTAACCTGCTAGTGTGCAGTAATGCTGGTGCTGGCTGATCGATGGTTTGAGGGATGAATGGTGAGAGGACCTGGCTCCATTTCTCTATCAATTTGGTGATATAATTTTTTCAACTTGTTTCAAGCAGTCTTTTTTTGCACAATGTATGGCACTTTATATGCAGCGCTAGACATTTTATCTATTATGTTGTATTGTTGAGATAGCACTATTGGCACTTTACAGTGCACATTTTTTTCAGCACCAGCAAGTTTAAATAATTTTTTTTGCACTATAGCACTTTAATAGACTGCTCTTTCTATTATATGATGTGAGTTATCCTTAATGTATTACAGCCATATTCTAAAGGTCCCTCTCCCCAGCACTTTTTCATTGGTTTTTAAATTGTGTGTGTTTTTAATGTGTGCATTGTTGTTACTTTAATAAAGGCATGTTAAAAAATCTTATAGCTGGGTGCGGCTCATTGGTAAAGGTTTTTTTAGGCCTGTGCTGGTAGCCCAATTATTTTTAGCTAGCCACTAAGACATCACGGTGTTATTCCCCCAAATGCGAAGCCCTCGCCAGGAAATCACCAAATTATGGTGTAAGTCGGTTATTACAATTACATACATACAATGTAATATTTTCTGTTTCAATCTTTTTATTGTAATTTTTTGGTATAAAAGTTAAACAGTATGACATATTGTTCTTATACAAATAAAGAGAACACAGAATACAAGTTGTCATTCTTAATACACCTACACAGGTATATAAGTCATCATTAGTGAACCGTTAAGGCACATATAGGGTATTGTGAGACTTCTAGGAAGTAATGGCCCATGAACATGAGCACCTTAAAATTAACACCTAGAAAACTTATGTACATCCTTACTCAATTTGACAGACAGGAGGATTATCTTCTCCTGTTTCAAGCTCCCTACACTGCCACCCCTCTAGTGCCAGGGGAGCGGGTAAAGGGGGGGTAAAGGATCTGGGCAAAGGAAGGCGATGGAGGGGAGGGGGGGGGGGCTGGGAGAAGGGAAGAGAAGAGAAAAAAAAAAAAGGAGGGGGGGGGAGGAAAATGCATATATATTCATGGATTTTTGCGGGAGGAGGTTTGCAAGCCATACATCACTGCAACAAAACCTCTCTCAGTTCTGGAAACGAGTATTCCACCCAGGGACCCCAAATCTTCATGAATTTCTCATGGGAATCATTCAGAATGCTGGTCAGTTTTTCGTTAATAAAAATGCCATTCAGCCTCTCTTTCACCATCTGGAAAGGGACATTTCCTTTTTTTCCATGAGCTGGCGATGGCTAATTTTGATGCTAACATTAAAACAGTAAAGCATGCTGAGACTTAGAAATGCCATCTGGCTTCACATGTAGCAGGGCGACCCAGGGGTCTCGTCGCAGGTTATTGTGCAGAAGGGTATACAATAGGCCAAAGACCCGAGACCAAAACCTCTTGACCTTAGGGCACTCCCACCAAATGTGGATGACCGTCCCTTCCGAAGGGCAACCTCGGAAGCACATTGCCGGATACCCTGGGACTGCCTTTGCTATGCGAGACGGTACCAGGTACCATCTCGTCAGCATCTTATATGCTGCCTCCAGCGTGGTAACATTTATTGAACATTTATTAATCCCTGCCCAGATATCCATCCAGTCTTTCCTATCTAGAACTGAGTTCAAGTCTGTTTCCCACTTGATCATATATCCATGCTTTTGATTGACCGGTAGTGCCGTAAGGTGCGTATAAATCATCGAGACGAGGCCTGGTGTCGGTATCCCCCTAAAGCACACCCTCTCAAAGGTTGTGTTATCTATCCCCGGGGCTTTGTTCTTCAGTAGGGGTGCTAGCCAATGGTGGAGCTGGATGTACCTGAAGCATTCAGAGGTAGGTGCACTTACCATAGATACTAAGGTGGGCCAAGTAATCAATTCCTCCCCTTCGATTAGATGATGGACCTTATTAATTCCCGCCCGCCTCCACCATGTAAATGCCTCTGAATTCTCCATCCCCGGAGGGAACCAGGGGTTTCTGAACAGTCGCATTGCTGGGAAATGCGGTGAAATCAGCTTCCCGGAGTATTTCACCCCATCCCATACACGCAGGGAGTGGTTTAGAATCGTACACATGATGCGAGGCCTATACTGCGGTGGCACCTAGATTAGGCTGTCAATAGGGATGGGGTCACATGCCATGGCTTCCAAGGACACCCAGAGGGGGGTTTCCACTTCAAGATGCAAACTATGAAGTTGCGTGATTTGCGCGGCCAAATAGTACCTGATTACGCATGGCACCCCCAGCCCTCCTTCCCTCCCATGTCTAAACATAGTGGTTTTGGCCACCCTCGGTCTGGTGCTTCCCCAGACAAACCTCATTATGCTATTTTGCATGCTTCTTATTTGGTGCGAGGGGACCTGAACGGGGAGTGTCCTAAAGTGATAAAGCATTTTAGGTAGTAGGGTCATTTTCACCGCGTTTATCCTTCCTATCCATGAAATCCCCCGTCCCTGCCAGGAATCGAGCATAATTTTCAGCGATCGAAAGAGGGGAGGATAATTGGCTTGGTATAGAGTGTGATATTGAGGGGTGACCTTATAGAGTGTGATATTGAGGGGTGACCTTAACCCCCAGATATGATAGTACCCCTGGGGCCCATCGAAAGGGAAAGTTGGATTGGAGAGACCTCAGCTTCTGAGGTGGGATGTTCAAATTTAACCCCAGGGATTTCTCCTTGTTAACCTTGAGGCCAGAGATTTGTGAAAAGTCATCTAAGAGGTGGAGGACGTTAGGCAGCTAGATGTGGGGTCGCGAGAGGACTAGCATTATATCGTCCGCGAAAAGGCATGCTTTGTGATGGTAACCTGCAAACTCTACCCCTGTTATATCCGGGTGTGTCTGGATTGCAATTGCTAGCGGTTCCAGGGCCAAGACAAACAATACTGGAGAGAGCGGACACCCTTCTCGCGTTCCTCTGCTGATTGGGAATCTATCAGAAAGATAACCCCCATACTGGACCTTCGCTGAAGGAGACAAGTATATGGACCGTATCCATCCTAGAAAGTTGTTCCCAAATCCCCATTTCTGAAGGGCCAGTCATATATTCCTACGATAGTGAGTCGAACGCCTTCTGCATGTCTAACGACAAGAGAAGACTATGGATGTCCCTCTGCTGGGCTTACCTGATCAGGTGGGCCACCCTTCGGATATTATCTGATGCTTGCCTATTTGGTACAAACCCCACTTGGTCCTTCCCTATCAGGGTACCTAAAAACTCATTGATCCTAGAGAACAAAATCTTCCCCAGAATCTTAAGACCAACATTGAGAAGAGATATGGGCCTATAGTTCTGTGGGTCTAGGTGGTCCTTGTCCGGTTTCGGGATCATGCTTATAAATGCCTCCAGAGAGGTTTGGTTTAATGCACTTCTGCCTTTAAGGGAGTTAAACATGCTTGCTAGGTGGGGGGCAAGTTCTGCGGCATATTTCTTGTAATATAAGTTTGAGAAGTCATCAGGCCCCGGTGCCTTGGAAGCCTTAAAACTTTTAATTGCTCTCAAAACCTCTGGGACAGAGATCTCCACCTCAAGATTGGAGTGGATTTCAGATACCTCAGGGAGCGAGATCGATTCAAAAAATTTAGCGGCTTTTTCTCGAGGAAACGCGTGGGGTGCCCAGCATTTATCTAAATATGTCAACAATTTTGATAGGGTTAGCAGTATTGATCCCTCCCATAGTCCTCAACGTGATCGGGGTCTGTCTCGGCCCTGAATATCGGAGTTTGTTTGCTAAAGGGGTATCAGGTTTGTTGTCCCTGGCGTACATCCTCTGCTTGCCCCATCTAAGATTTTTTTCTGTGACCTCATCCAACACTACATTAAGTTGCATGCTAGCTTCGTCCACTTTCTTCTTAAGTTCCCTTGTGGGGTTTGCTTTTCAAGCAGCTTGTAGCTGTTCTAGACTGGTTGTTAGTTGGGCAATCTTTTCTGTTCTGCTTTCTTTAAGAGAGGTAGCTAACGCAATGAGTTCCCCCCTCATCACTACTTTGTGGGCCTCCCATACACTCACAAGGGTTGCTGAATTGGCATTGGTAGCAAAATAGTTTTTAGGTGACTGGAGGATTTGGTCATGGGTCCCCTTATGTGTAAGCAGGGAGTCGTTCAGTCTCCATTTGAACGGTCTGGTGGTGGGTGGAGTGGCCGAGAATCTCATGAGTACTGGGGCATGGTCAGACCAGGGTGTGGCCAAGATGTGACATTTGCTAATCACAGGTATGACATTCTGGGGCACCATGATGTGGTCAATTCTACAAAATGAGTTATGGGGATTCGAGTAGAAAGTGTAATCCCGTGTTTTAGGGTTCAACTCGCACCATACATCTATCAGGAGAAACAAAGGAGGGGTGGCAGCCTCAAATCCTAATTGCCCTGCTAACGTACACCTCCCAGGTTAGTTATAAAATGGTCTGAGCGGCTGCCACCCCTCCTTTGTTTCTTTTGAATTTGTGCAAGCACATGGGGTGTGGGGTCTAGGCTGTATTGCAAGGTCTTTGACCCTTCCACCCCATGGCTTGCACTTGAGGTTTAGGGCAACCTCAGGTAATCCTGCTCCCAATGTATCTATTGCATTGTATGTCCCAAATGGGGCTCTCAGAGATTAGAATTAGGACTGCACCTCACAGGGGCACCTTGGCGCTGGTGGTGCAGCTTAAGCATACTTCTGCAGATGTGTGTGACCGAGCCCTCTTTTTAACCAAGTTTAGAGACAGATTGTAGGTTGGTGAGCAAGCTAACTGGTTTGAGTGCTGTGGCTCCTTTACGACTTATACATCTATCAGGGTCACATCCTTCAATATGGTATTGATGCGGTTTGGGGGTTGCTGCACGGACGGTGAGGAGGAGCCGCTGCCTTGCTGGGGTAACCTGTCTAGCTTAGGGTCTAATGCTATATTAGAGTCCCCTGCCATAATTAATAAATCTTTGCTGTGTTCTTTTACTTTTTTCAAGAGGTGTGAGAAAAAAATTGGCTGATAAGTGTTGGGCGCATAGTACGATACCTGGGTCATCTGTGTATCATTTAAGCTTCCTGTCACAATCAGGTACCGACCAGTCGGGTCAGCTATTTGCGTCTCGCATTTAAATGGGATGTTTCGCCGGAATGCGATAGCGACCCCCCTGTTTTTTTCCGTGTGACAGGCTAGAAAGAATGTAGGGTATTGCGAATGTAAATACTTTGGGGAGCTCATGGTTGAAAACCTCATCTCCTGGAGGCACAGAATTTCAGCCTGCATCTGCCTGTAGTAATGGAATGCCTTGGTTCGTTTGTGTGGAGAGTTAAAACCCTGCACATTATGTAAAAACAGTTTAAAATTGAGATCAACTGCGTTTGACATGCTTTGGGATTGGCTCATGGTAACAGTTCCACCAAAACAGGCGAGGCCAAGCGCTAAGAAGAGTGGGGGAGGGGAGTTATTCCAAGAGAGGAAAAAGAAGGGAAAAAAAAAGGGAAGAAAATTAGGGGGGGTATGGAAGGAAGAGGAGGGTGGGGTGACTGACTTCAGGGAAAGATTAGGGGTTGACAAGTGCACGTTGGATAGGAGGGGTGGCAGTGGGTGTTACAGGCAACTGAAGGTAGATTACCCCGGATATACCCGGTGTAGTACAGGGGTACCGGGGGTCGCGGTTTCAGGTAGTGTCCCTAGAACAAAGGAACAAGGGGGAAGGGGATTGGTGACTCTAAGCGAGTCAGTGGTTGCCTTCCGGGGGTATCCCACAACCAGAAGCTTTCTGGGTATCTAGAGGGGGGGGTCGCCTCTGGGCGGGGAATCACCTGCAATTGTGATATTATCTGCAGCTGTTCGGGGCCAGTACAGTATGCAGTAGGATATGGAGGGGGGGAGGAAGGGAACAAGCCCAGCCAGACCGCAGTCCAATCAGGGCCTCGTACTCATACATATTTAGGCCATCAGGTGGTTCTATGCTACTAAACAACAAATTCGCCTTAAGCCAATGCTTATATACCTTAAAGCGGACCTTCACTCTGAATTAGAGTCTATCTTATATGTTTCCCACACTCTGTACATACAGATTGTCCACATTAAAAATCATCCTACCTGCATCTACTGCATGTTATGAGCCTTTAAACATCCAAGATGGTGGCTTATGGAAGCCGCCATCTTATCAGGCAGCCTGCAAACAGGAAGTGCCTCCTGACTGTGCTGCTCTGCATTCTGGGACTGCTGACCTTTACCTGACCCCAGCTCTGCTCTGTCTGAGCAAAGCACAGCTATAACCCTCCCCCCTGTACTTTATCCCACGCTCCTCTCCTCAGTAAGTGTGATGCGTCTGAGTCAAGATGGCGGCGCCCGTATCCTAAATTCCTGAACAGAGTTGCAGCCCAGTGGGGGAAAGAATAATAAGTTAGTGACTAAAAACGTAAAATATATTAATTTTAGATGCTGGGGAAACGTTTTTTAAGAGTTTGGGCTTTTCATTAAATCACGCTGAAGGTCCGGTTTAAATCTTTTCCTTTCTCAAAACATTCTGAGGCTGGCGCCAGGTCAGTCTAGCATCAGCACATTGTTAAGGGGCATCTGTCAACAGTATATCTATCTCGAATGCTTAACCTCAGAAAGTAAGCTAACCTCTGTCGGGAACCAGCTACTTCAGTCTGCGAATGTCACATTCCACATGGCCAACCTCTCGACGTGGTGTAAATTTATAAAACATTTAACTCAGATTATATACCAAAGACTCCGTTCACCCAGGGGTCCGCCCGGGCCGGATGGTCTCCTCCACCCCCGCCATCCGCGCAACCAGTGGTCCACCCGGAGGGGCCGCCAT
This sequence comes from Gastrophryne carolinensis, assembly GCA_027917425.1. Lineage (NCBI taxonomy): Eukaryota > Metazoa > Chordata > Amphibia > Anura > Microhylidae > Gastrophryne > Gastrophryne carolinensis. Next base: position 497,227,193 of record CM051235.1, read on the forward strand.
CATCATTAATGCTCACAAGGCGGGGGGGGCGGGGCAGCTGAAATCGCTGTCCCTCACCACGGCAGGCCCATGACTGAACCACGCCATCAACAATTAAGCGCCCACGCAGGCCAACAGTGTAACGATTTAGAATGCACAAAGAACAATAACTGCCCTATGGCAACAATCAATTTGTTGCCCTATGGCAACAATCAAATGTAGAAGCAAGACATTTAACAAAAAACTTTCCGTTGGTGGGGGCGCCCACCCCCCGCCAGCCCAAGGGAGAGAGGAGGGACACCTCCCCTCCCCGGCAGCAGGTGAGCGCCCCCAGCCCAACCAGATCAGTTACCTCCATGCAGTCCACCGAGGGTCCCAATGACACCTATAGGAGGGAATGAGAATAGGGGGGGAGATGGGGTCCCTCGGGGGAAATGAGCTAAAAGGGCCAGGGCAAACTTCTGGAACTGTTCGTAGGTTGTAAAATTCCCCGTCCCGAGTCAACCGTTGGTGAACTGTAGCAGCTCGCGATGAAGTCTAAGCCGGATAGGGACGCTGGCTGCTGGTCTGCTGGTCCCTCCGCGCAGCCCACGTGCGCTGCTCCTGGGGTGGCCGTGGTGTAGATAGTGGTTCAGCTGTGGTGGTTAAGCCCAGGCATTCCAATAAGTTGGGGGCCTCCTCCGGGGTTGTAATCGCATATGAGCGGCCCATGTATGTGAAAGACAGTCTAAACGGGAAGCCCCGTTTGTAGGCTATCTGGTGCGACTTGAGGACCAGGAGGTGCGGCTTCAGCAGGTGGCGCTTCTGCAGCGTCACTGGGGCTAGGTTTGAGTAAATCTGATAGTTACGAGTTTGGAAGCCCAAATTGTTGCAGGTTCTGGCGGCCTGGGCGATCATCTCCTTGGTGTTGTAGAAAGTAAACTTAGCAATAATATCCCTGGGCTGGCCATCTGTTCTAGGAGGGCCCAGGGCGCGATGGACCCTGTCCATTTCCAGTCGTTCAATCAGGATTGCTGGGACCAGTTCTTGGATTAGGGCCGTGATAGTAGATTTAAGGTCAACTATAGATTCTGGCAGCCCCCTAAAGCGTAGATTGCTACGTCGGGACCTGTTCTCCAAGTCTTCCAACTTTTGGAGGGCTGAGGACAGTTCTGCCCTGTTGTTCTGGATTTCCGCGTCGTGTTCTTCTAGGACAGAGGTGGTGTTGGTGATTTGGTGTTCCAGCTTCGATGTGCGGGACCTCAGGTCTCTAAGCTCAGCTTTAAACGTGGCGGAGAGTTTCTCAGTGGCCGTTTCCAACTCCTGTTGTAGGACCAATTTAAATCTATAAAGCATCTCTGCATCCCTTATGCCAGGGTTAGACTGCGGTGATGGTGGGGGCTCTGGGGTAGTTGCCCGGGATCCCAGCTGTGACTCCAGTAGCTCTGGAGATGGTATCGGGGAAGGGGATGATTGTGGCCTAGGTATGAGGCCCACCGAGGTAGCCATCTTAGAGCCTGCTGTGCGTGCCGAGGGCTTAGGGGTCTGTGCCAGTTTACCCTGATCCCTGCGCCCCATTCGCTGCCTGAGCGCACTTGAAAGGCACAAAAAGGGGGGGGGGGGAGGAACGAACCCCGGATTGCTGCTGCTGCGAGGGTTATGGCACCTGGGGTAGGCTCTGCGTGACGGGGGGGTTGCCGTGTTCAGGCTGCGGCCGCCATCTTGAATGCTGCTGGGGGTCCTGGGCAGCTAAACTGCGTCCTCACTGCCCGGATCCCCTCCTCTCATAAACAGATCACGGGTGTTCCCAACGTGCCCGGGGGCCAGACTGACCTGGGATCGCTGTTCCTGCGTGGGCCGCTTCAACGCTGTACAGGCTGGCTGGAGGCTGAGCTGATGCCTGGGAGGTGCTGGCTCTTCGCGGCCATCTTGGATTCGGCGCCCGTATGAAAACTGCGACGCATTGAAGGGGGCTGATTCTCTCCGCACCCCGGATGGTCTGCGGGTGTTCTCGGCAGGCTCTCCCTCCCTACTGGCCCGGAATCGCCGTTTCAGCGGCTGCCGTATCGGCGTATCTCCCCACCAAGCGAGGAGCCGGTTCAGGCTGCGGCCATTAACGTCGGCTGCTCACTGGCGCCTGTAATATTTTCTTACAGTTGTCCTTTAAAGCCCAATTCCAGATCAAACTTTTACATTACCATTAGATAGAGTTCAGTTTGTTGCCTGTGACAATTTTGTGGACATTTGGCATTAAAGTCTGCCTGCGGTGAACAAACAATTTAAATCAAATACATGATTGCAAGGACAACACTGCATTCCTGGCAAAACTCCATGGACCTACAGTATATCTTCCATAGATAGACCTAATCTAGTCCATAGATTCTCCAAAGCACGGCAACTCACTCTCTGTATCTGATACATAGGTTTCTGAGGGACCGCAGTCATTCTGTAACTGGGCAAATGGTCACACATAGGGTCTCCCATGCCAGGGCAGTTTTTAGGCAAAGTAGCGCTCAGAGCGGTAAGGAAAAAATTCTGCCCCCTTTTCACCCATGCTATGTTGCTGATTCCATCCCAAACTAGTATGTGCCATGCTGTGCCTCTTAGCAGCAGGCAATGCCCCCTGAACCCAATATGGGGGAGGGGTGAGGGGCCTGTCTTATTGTCTGCAGCACTGTGCAACAGTGGCCCTGACTTATCTGCTGAAAACAGAATGGCTGGGATAAAAGCACCCCTTAAGGCCTTGTTCCCTGGGCATTCACCCTCCCCTAGAAACCGCCCTGTTCCAGGTATACACAGCAAAGTTTCCTGACCTTGGATGATCTGCTTCTCCCTTTCCTTCTTTGTCCAATGTCTCTTTGTTCTGACCTCCTCACTCAGTGCCAGCTGGGCCCAAAGTACAGCACTGCAGCCTGTAATCCACAGCACATGGCTTCTCTATGATGGTGGCATGGAGAACACGCTGTCCCCACTTATCCATGCTGCCAGCCGTGCTCTGCCACTACACTACTGGCGTCCTGTCACTGGCATATGTTTAATGGAGGCAGCTGTTATTTCAACCTCTGTTGGCCCTTTCTGCCACAGCAATGAACTGCTGACAAAATAGATACACATGAACAGCTTTGGGAAAAGTCCCCTGGGGTTGGGGTGTTCAATTAAATGAATGTACTATCTCTTCAGACCTCCCTGTTAGGAACAGGTGTGCCCACAGATAGGCAGTCTTTTTTGCGTTCTTTGATTTGGAAGAGAAGCCTAAATATATCCTGTCTGAGGAAGCCTGTTAATATTTTTGCTGATATACTGTAAGCTAATGAAATATGGGCTCCCGCTGATGCAAGTAAATCCAACAATTAGTTTTTCTTGCTGCGTCATCCTTCGTGGCACAAATTTGTTCAGCTAGTGTCATTATCTGAACTCCACTGTGTCTTCCGAAACATGAGGGAGGGGTAGGGGGGTCCAATGTGCGCAGAGAGCGATTCACCTGTCATCCGGCATCAGCAAGGATAATACCACAGTAGGAATGGAAGAGTTTTCAAAATAAGTAGGTCAAATCACATCACAACTCCTCACCTGTCTACTATATATCTAAAAATGTACACAAAAATACACACCCTCCAGTCATCTACTGTGCTGCTACTTACTTATCTGAAACCGAATGAGAAACACTGTACTCTAAAAGTGTTGCAGTATGAGGTTGGTTTGGCTAATTAAAGGAAAACTCAATTTTTGTCAGGTTTTTGGTGTTCTGCCTTAATGTTTCCTCTTTTAGAATGTAAAATAATCATTTGTGTTATAATTGTGCCCCCATACCTGTGATTTACTTCAGCACGCTGTTTCCATGATTCTCATATTCCTGGGGCTCCGTTTTGCTACAGTGGGGGTGGTTTTCATGCCCTTGAGTAAAAACAATGGACTACAGGTCCCACAATTCTTCCAATGTAACAGGTGAGCTATTCAGCTAAACAGAGCTAAGCTAAACAGCTTTGGCTAAGTCTAAGCAGCCCAATGACCTATTCAGGTGAGAATGCTGCCAGTAACATTTTTGTCACTGGAACACAAAACTGATTCTTCCAAATGGAAGAAGTTGAATTTCAGCAGAATAGGTTACACCTGTCGTCCATGCCTTAGGCAATCAGATGATTAGCAAGCTAGAGTGAGGAAGTCTCTGATATGTACTCCAAATCACCACTTTGGTGTACACTGCTAACAAACACATTGTTTCTGTGGAAACTGTTTTCTTTTATAACTCAGGCTTGCAATCTTAGCACATTATTAAGACATTATTTAGCACACAATAATGGAAACTTTCAAAAATACCATTGAAAGTGGAATTACCCTTTAAGTGTGACAGAAAGAAAACTGGCCAATGCCGAGTGCCCAAAACTAGGTATGGTAAATTTAAAAAACAAGCAAAGTACTTCGCTACCCCTTCAGTGGCTTGATAAATATATATAAGACACCTTTAAACAACTGTACAGCACCATCCTAAATTTGGATACCTGCAGTTCAAGAGGACTTTTCCCGATGACCAAGGGGGTGATCTGGGATGTCCCACAGCATGACCCCCCCCATTCGTAGTATACTTCCCTTGATCCAGGATCTTACGCTGCATTTGCCATTCCTCAGCAGCATCCAGCAAGATTGGGGGGGGGGGGGGGGGGTGCAGGGATGCCACAGGGGTCTGACAGGCACACAGAGAAGTGAACCTGGATAGTAAAACACACTAAAGATGGCATTCTGTACATGTAAACTACACTAAGGATAACTGAAAAGTTTTCTTGGCTATTCATTGATTATGTGGGGAAGATTCCAATGCACTACTAGTATATAGTGGTCAGCTGCTCAGGGTATTTAACCGAATACATTTTTTTGCATATATATATATATATATATATATATATATAGATTATGGCCCAGGGTAGACAGTCTTTGTTTTAAAATTGTCTGATTATTTTTGAATCATGAATAAAAATTAATAGTTCTATCTTCAGGTTGTAGTGCCCATTAAATAGTGTTTTTGGTCAATATCTAACGTAGCTTTGGAGCTATAGGTGCACTCCCTGATAAAGGGATATTCAGAGTGGTGCCCACTCAGTCTGTGTTAGAAGGCTATTTATTTAGGACTCATTATCCCTAGACCTTACTTATTGTATCTAGTGTTCCTTTAACAAATTACATAGTAAGTCCCATAGGACAAGCTACAGTGTCACAGGGACAAATCTGCTAGATGTTGGCAAGAGTTTGCATTCACCCTGGTGTACTGTAAATAAAGGTCAGTACATTATTGTCTGTACAAACTTTGTTTCAATATTTTCTTAGGTCCACAGCTCTTCAGTACTTACTAGGTTTGTGTACCTAAATGAATGACGCATTCATTCAAATGAACTAATAGATGTGCTTTTTTCCCCAATCTGAGATGTTAAGCGTTTTTCCCCCCAAAAAACAAAACAGATAAAGATTAATTCCAGTTCTTTGAAGGGGCATTTTAAGAGCAAGCCATTTATTAGTGACTATAATATTTTTGGGAATGGCAACTTCCCTCTAGCAAAAATTGGTAAGCATCTAACAAAAGTTGATGATGGATGAGCTAAGAATCTGATCTGTGTACAGGAAAGGTGCAGCGTCATCCTAGCGGCATGATCTAAGGTACACTCTCTGGCCAATGTGCATCGAGAGCAAACCATTGGTTAATTATTAGAGAGGGAAAGTAATCGCACTTATCACTGCTTCATAAATAGTTGCCTTGCAAAGTGCGAACCATAACCTAGTTCTGAGTAAACAGCTCACATGTCTAAACAGATACCACATCATTTCATAACTATACAAACAGACTTTGTAGGGGAATGTTTTTTTTCTGTTCAGTAGTATACAATACTAATTAAAGAGGACCAAACCCCACATTTTTACTTGCATCCCGTGAATTGCCCCCCCCCCCCCCCATGAAGAGCACCTTTTACGAATTTTCACTGCTGCCGCTTCACGCTAATCCCAGATAATGGCGCCTGTTTTCGATGTAAAGCTCTATCTCCTCTATTCATTGCCATTGTTGTGTGTGGCAATGATGGCATTTCCACACCTATGCAATGACTAATCATCTGCCATCTTACAGAGAAGGACAGCCAAATCAGTGTTCCAAGACGATTCAAAAAGCGGAAATCTAGTTCAACACCCTAAGAGGAGAGTAATAGGCAGGGGCCAAATGTATTTCACAAGTCCAGTGGGTTTTCGCCTAGTTTAATATACTAATGTCAATGGTAGCAATGACTGTACCTTATTTACATCAAGATATTGTCTGGGCTCCACACTGGAGTTATGGCCATCTAGCCTAACACGATGGTGCAGTTCTCATAGACTAGAGCTCTGCTTGGTGCGTAAACACTTAAAAGGGCAGTTTTCCTTCCTGAATTTGCTATACAAGATCTTAAGGTGGACTCACACAATACCTGGGAACTCTCTCATAGACAGGGTGTAAGTCTGCTTTAAAACAGACCAACAGTCCAAGAAGACTGACGGTCTAATAAGTGTCGTAGTTTAGGAGCATCCTAATTTGAGCAGTCCTGCATGCCCGCCCAGGGAACCTGATTGGTCATTAGCAGTTACATGGGCAGCAGAATGGCAGAGATATGTGAGGGAATGCAGAGGTGGTATCACTTTCCCCGATCCCCTACCTACAGTGACGGAAGCCTTGGCACCTAATCTCTCCCTCCAACCACTTGGGTATAGGTCCACGTTAACCCCTAATTGGTTTGCCCATATTTTAAGCTGAAAGCTTATTTATCAATATATAATTCTCCTACATCATCTTCTGTAAACTTTACTCACTCCTCTACGAATGGATTAGTAGGGCACAGCCACAAAGGTCACCAGGTAGCAGTATTTCTTTAAGGCAATTAAGTATATTGCGATTGACACAGGACATCAGGAATAATTGCACAAGACATGGAAGAGTAGGAATGGCTTTAATGCTCTAGACGTCACAACGCACCCACTGCAACCATATTGTATCTGCTCAGGCACAGTCTGGCTTTTGAGCAACATTGCAGTTGTGCTGGTAACATAGCCATGCCCCTCATACATCCATTTATTCTTGGTGGCCCCTGGGAGTCCATCATACAACAACATCCACACCAAATCCTGCCTTCTGTCTACTGATCCACTGGCCGGCACAGTTATGCAGGAGCTAATCCCTTTGCCTTGCATTGCCTTACAGCTTCTTATTGCCCCCATCATGTCACAGGAAATTCTTCGCCATAGCATTTAATGTCCTGACTTTGGCCACATCAGCAACCTTGATGGAATATTCTGAGGTAGTGATGGTTGCTCCCATGCATACAGAGTTGTTCCTGGTAAGAAAAAACACAGCAAATTAAGTGGCATAAAGGATTGCCGTGGGACCTAATCAACCTTCCAAGACACATTTAAAGATGTTTGAGGGTCTGTAAATCTCAAGAAAACCATAATATTAAAGTATGCAAACAACGCACCCTACACATGCAGATGTCTGAAACCCAGCAAATCCAAAGTAGAAAGCAGCTTCTAGCACTCAAAAAAGCATTTAAAGTATTTTCCGCCCTATAAGACGCACTTTTTCCCCAAAAGAGTGTGTGTGTGTGTGTGTGTCAGTGCATCTTATTGGGCTAATGTTAAAAAAGTGGTAAAAAAAGTAAAAAAAAAAAAGTATACTTACATTACGTGCCCGCTGTCCCCACTGTGTCACCACCACCGCTTCTTGGGCTGACACTCGGGTGTTTGTGTCAGCGCACACTGACACACAAGAGGCAGTGGTGGTGCCCTCTCTGGCTTCACGCACTGACACAAACACTCACATGTCAGCCCGAGAGGCGGTGGCAGAGCTGGAAGACAACGTCCGTGCTCTGGCTTCCAGCTCCGCCACCAAACACTTGTGTGTCAGCACGTTCTGTCACCGCGCTAGCTTCCAGCTCCACAACCGCCTCTCTGGCCGGAGCGCACAGACACGCAAGAGGCAGTGCGCGCAGACACGCAAGAGGCAGTGGCAGTGCGCTCAGACACACAAGAGGCAGTGGCAGTGCTGGAAGCCAGGGCTGGGGCGCTGTCTGCTTCTAGCACCGCCACTATCTTTCCTGTGTCAGTGGGCGCTGATACAAACCAGCGTGCGCCGAGGTGGTGGCTGCTGCAGAAGCCAGTGCTGGGACAGTGTTCATGTAAGTATACTTTTTTTTTCGTGGGGGAATTGGGGGTATGCCACACTGCCTATATGGGGAAAGGGATGGGGGGAATGCCACACTGCCTATATGGGGAAAGGGATGGGGGGGAATGCCACACTGCCTATATGGGTAATAGGATGGGGGGGAATGCCACACTGCCTATATGGGTAATGGGATGGGGGGGGAATGCCGCACTGCCTATATGGGTAATAGGATGGGGGGGGGTGCCACACTGCCTATATGGGTAATGGGATGGGGGGGAATGCCACACTGCCTATATGGGTAATGGGATGGGGGGGTGCCACACTGCCTATATGGGTAATGGGATGGGGGGGGTGCCACACTGCCTATATGGGTAATGGGATGGGGGGGGAATGCCGCACTGCCTATATGGGTAATGGGATGGGGGGGGGTGCCACACTGCCTATATGGGTAATGGGATGGGGGGGAATGCCACACTGCCTATATGGGTAATGGGATGGGGGGGTGCCACACTGCCTATATGGGTAATGGGATGGGGGGGGTGCCACACTGCCTATATGGGTAATGGGATGGGGGGGGGGATGTCACACTGCCTATATGGGGAATGGGATGGGGGGGAATTCCACACTGCCTATATGGGTAATAGGATGGGGGGGTGCCACACTGCCTGAATGGGGAATGGGATGGGGGGATGCCACACTGCCTATATGGGGAATGGGATGGGGGGGAATTCCACACTGCCTATATGGGTAATAGGATGGGGGGGTGCCACACTGCCTGAATGGGGAATGTGATGGGGGGATGCCACACTGCCTATATGGGGAATGGGATGGGGGGGAATTCCACACTGCCTATATGGGTAATAGGATGGGGGGGTGCCACAATGCCTGAATGGGGAATGGGATGGGGGGATGCCACACTGCCTATGGGAATGGTGTGGGGGGAATGCCACACTGCCTGTAATGGGGTGTTGTAGCACAGCATTTAGTTTAGAATATTTTTTTTCTTATTTTCCTCCGCCAAATCCTAGGTGCGTCTTATGGGGTGAAAATACGGTAAGACATAACTTTGAATCCAATGCGATTTAAAATCCCAGTAGTGTCAACGCTGTTCCCTTTAAAACCCAAAACACATGACCTGGGCTGTGAGGGGAGTGGGGAAGAAGGGTACTCACTTCTTCTACTCCACATACATATGTATACCTACACAACTTGCTGTAAGGGAAGGAGGTTGCCAGTAACTTCTATTGCATGGCAAAAAGTCCCTTGTTTGCCCAAGAATTGTGAGGCACTGCTCACCATTTAGAAGTTGCTGGGGGCGACTACTCTTATTTGTTTTTTTTAGGATTTACAGTCCTTTTCAAAGGCCACCTCTGGCCAAAGCCACATTTAGTAACCTATTTGACCTAAACTTGTTGCCATTCACATTTGTACACAATGTATTGAAGTTATATGAATGGGAGCGGTTCGGGTTCCAGGGGTAAATGTATAGTAGAGGTACAGAAATACCTGTATTTCATTAATGATTCCTTGGTGGAGCGAGCAGAACAATGGAACTCCTGAACTCCAGTACCCTCCAGGATTCTGTGCAGGTTTCGCTCTGTGATGCCGCCCCCTATAGAAATAAAATGGGAAACCAATTGCCCAATGTTGTCCAATTACAATGCTTGGGGCAAAGAGATGAAAACTCCAGACAGGCTTTGTTTTCTTGAAATAAGTGTGCCTTGAAAAAGTACTCCTACCTATTAAATGTTTTTACATTTGTTAAAGTGGGCCAAAACCCAGCTGGATCGGCCCGGGAATCTGTAAGATTCCCAGGCCGATCTATTCCCTCTCCGCGGGGCATACAAAATCGAGACGCCCCGCTTTGTGAAACCCCCCAGGTCGCGTGCTACACTTACTTTAATCCCGGTCCAACTGAGCATGCGCATCCCCGCTATCCCTCTAGGAGGGCGTGTGCCTGCGCCAGCCATACGTGAATGGCTGGAGTGGACGTGATCCCTGTTAGAGGGAAGCGCGAGATGCGGCCGCCATCTTTTAGACGTGCATAGCTCAGCGGCTCCAATCGCTGATTGGACGAGTGGCCGCGCATGAGCGGTAGGACCGCGGTCAGGTGAGTTGATGCCAGCGATCTGGGGGGTTTCACATAGCAGGGCACCCCGATGCCCAGGGGGAGTGGACCAAAACCCAGGATAGTCAAAATCCTGGGTTTTGGTCCACTTTAAACGTTACAGCCACAAACTTAATGAGGAACATCGGGGGGAGGTTAAAACCTCCCCCAAATCGATCTGCTACCCCCTTACGGTTTTACCTTTGCTCATTATTTACTCACCTCACCAAGGGATCCATCTTCTGGGTTCCTCTGTTTACAGACGTGTGAGACGGCGCCATCTCACGCCTGCACAGTGCCCATGAATGGGATGCAATGGGGCTGCTCGAAATCCCAAGCAGCAGGCGACATCCAAAAGGTAAGTAGGGGCTGTTGGGTGGTGAATTGGCTCCTTTTTATTTTAGGTCTAATGTTCCTCTTTAAATGTATTATATTGGCATTTTGTGTGATCGAGCAACACAAAGTGCTTGTGAAGCGTAAAGAAAGGCAACATACTAGATACCAGGTTTAAAAAAAAAAAAAACAAATGTAAAGTGCAGTGTGCATATTTGGCCCCAAATCAGAAGTAAATAGCGTCCACATATATGAAATTTATTCTCATTATAACTTCAGCTGTTCTGTGAAGGCCACAGAGGTTTGTTATAGAACATTAGTGAACAAACAACATCATGATAACCAAGGAACACACCAGACAACTCTGGGATAAAGTTGTGGTGAAGGGTATTGTAGTTAGTATATTAAAAAATAGCTTAGGTTCTAAATATTTCACAGGGTTTAATCCATCATCTGCAAATAGAAGAAGTATGGCACAACTGCAAACCTACGAAGACATGGCCATATATCTAAAGATAGCCAAGGCAAGGAAGGATTAGAAAAGCAGCCAAGAGGCCAGGGTCACCCTGGTGGAGCTGCTGGAGCTTCAGGTTGGAGAATCTGCTTACAGAGCAACAATTCATTGTGCACTCCATAATTCTGGCCTTTATGGAAGAGGGTCAGAAAAAAAAAGTTATTTATGAAAGAAATTTGCCTCAAGCTATGTAGGTGACGCAGCATGTGTCCCCACACACTAAAAGGATGATTCAGCACTGTGAGAATTTTTCTTCTCACATTCTTTTGTGAGTTTTTTTTTTTAGAAAGATTTTTTTCCTCAGTGCATTTCAGCACCATTTTAGCCATGCAAAGTATTTAAATGTTTGCATAGCTACACACAATGCTGGATTGCAAGGGGAAAAAGAAAAAAAAAAACTATAAAAATTGTTTTCTCACAAAAAAAAAAAAAAAAAAAAAACCTTTCGACTAAACTTCCACTTTAAGTCACAGCAAATTCTTTCCGCTGCGTATATACCCATTTGAGTGTTATTAGTAACGAAAATGATTCCTATATAGCCCTGACCTTAAAATAAAGGCATCAAAATACACATACGCATGTGCATATAGTTTGCCTTACCTGGCATCACTATGATTCTGCCTTTAGCCTGAAATTAGAAAGCAATTATTATTCATTGCATTGTGTGCTTTACATATATCATAGTAAAAAAAATTGTGCCTCTAGTTATTAGTGCCAGCACATCGTGTGATAAGCAAAATGGGGCGAGAGATGCTGCATGCACTGAGCGTCTCCAGCCTGCCAGCACATAGTGTGACAAGAGAGGGGGCGGGGTTTATAGCAGCAGAGAGAGAGAGCCAATCAGGATGTCCGGGGGGGGAGTGGGGGGTGTTTCCGTTCTTGGTTTACTAAAGGTTGATTGAAGAACCAGGTCAGCGGAACAGGAATTGAAAGCTGATGAGGAAGTGATTTCCTCACTAAGGAGACCGACTGAGGAGGAAACACAGCTCTCCAGCCACTCAATGAAAGGTAAGCTACTGATATATATGTTTTTAATTTTGACTTGCCAATTATTATTATTATTATTGTTTATTTATATAGCGCCATCATCTTCCGTAGCACTTTACAAAGTAGTAATTACAGACAGGGTAGAAACATACAGTACATATACTATTTCAAATGCAGTTTTACAGAGTTGACAATGGATATTCTGGAGTACAAGATACAATAGGAGAGAGAGCCCTGGAAGAGGGGTGAAGACGAGGGGGAAGGATCACAAACAGTCAGTATTGAGCTTTGTGGCATGTGCCCTTTAGAAGATTGGTTAGGCCAGATTATATGCTTGTCTGAATAAGCGGATTGGGTGCCGGAGGGCATTCCAGAAGATTGAAGTTGCACGTGAGAAGTCCTGGAGGCGGGCGTGAGAGGAGGTCACAAGGGTGTTGGACAGGAGAAGGTCGGCAGAAGAGCGGAGGCTGCGTCTAGGTTGATACTGTTGGATTAGAGATGAGATGTAGGGAGAGGCCTGGTTGGAGAGAGCTTTGTAGGCGAGAGTTAGAGTTTTGAGCAGGATTCGCTGTGGGACTGGCAGCCAGTGTAGTGATTAGCAGAGAGGCACAGAACTGGAGGAGCGAGAGGAGAGATGGATGAGGCGAGCAGCAGAGTTCAGGATAGATTGGAGGGGTGCCAGTCTGTTAGTTGGTAAGCCACAAAGAAGGATGTTGCAGTAATCCAGACGGGATATGACCAGGGCATGTACTAATATTTTAGTGGTGTCAGGTGAGAGGAAAGGACGGATGCGGGAGATGTTTTTAAGTTGGAGGCGACAGGAGGTGGCCAGGGAGTGAATATGTGGTTTGAAAGAGAGGGCAGAGTCCAGAATGACTCCCAGGCACCAAGCTTGGGGAGTTGCTGTTATTGTGTAATTGTTGACAGAAATAGACGTGTTGGAGAGGGGAGTTAGAGGGTGGGAAAATGACCAGTTCTGTCTTGTCCATGTTTAGCTTGAGGTAGCGAGATGACATGAATGAAGAAATAGCTGAGAGGCAGTTGGGGAGGCGAGATAGGAGAGGAGAGATTGGGGCCTGAGAGATATATCTGAGTGTCATCTGCATAGACGTGGTATTGGAAGTCTAGTGAAGTTATAAGTTTGCCAAGGCCATAGGTGTAGACTGAGAAATGTAGGGGCCTAGGACAGAACCTTGCGGCACACCAACAGAAAGGGAACGCAAGGATGAGACTGTGTTAGAATAGAATACACTGAATGATCTATCAGAGAGGTAAGAGGTGAGCCAAGAGAGTGCAAGCCCTAGAGAGGAGAGAATATCAAGAAGCAGGGAGTGGTCGACGGTCGATGGAGTAGTGACCTTTGCTTTTGGCAGCGAGCAGATCATTGGTGACTTTGGTGAGGGCAGTTTCAGTGGAGTGGTTACGGCGGAATCCTGATTGTAAGGGGTCAAATAAGTTGTTAGTGCATAAGTATTGTGACAGTTCTGAGTGGACATGTTGTTCAAGAAGTTTGGAGGAGAAAGGGAGTAGTGAGATAGGGCGGTAGATAGGGCCAATCACTTTAATCTAGCATCCTGCAAAGTGCACTAGAAATTTAAAAAGGTATCTGTATGCTAGGTGTAATATCAAAGCATAATTAAAGCAGCTGTCCAGCCACCACTCAAAGTATAAATACCTCTCCCCTCACAGGCTTGATCCTTTGTTGTCCTGCTGGCTGAACCATTTAGGATCAGCCCCTGGCATTTATACGAGCTACCAGCGGTGGGCATTTACATCCCTACTACAATCAACGAGAGAGTCTGCTCTGTGGTGGCATTGTTAATGAAACCCATCTCTTAGAGGGGTCTGCCTTTAGAAGCATGGTGTTGTGTTTTCCAGCACCTGTAGCCATGCCCTCCAACTATACCTCAGACAGGCCACCTCCAGCTTAGAACAGAGAATGGCCTGGAACCAACAGGTTTGCTGGACGCATAGAGAGAAAGAAGCAGAGATGCCTCTTCTTTACAGTCAGCTGTATGCCACATTTTACAGCTGCCAGTAGATACTGGAATTAGGCAACTCATTCAAGGCTTTCTGCTTAGTTTAACACTGTGGGTCAGTACAAAATGAGATACCCCTCTCCTGGGGCCTATTCTAAGCAATCCTAAAGCCTTTTAAGAGTCAAAGATAAAGCACTCACCTGGAAACTGGCTGCAACGTGAATGCTAAGCATTATGCACAATGTGCGAGATGTCTGTGCATGTGTTTAGTACAGTGAAAAGACACAAATGAATCACCAAAAGACACACTGCACGCATCAAATGTTACCTGCTCCACTAGTCTCTTTATTAGAGGTAAGCCTTCTAAGGCAGAGCTGTCGCATCCACTGGTCAGAACTCGTTCAAACCCCAATGATATCAGTGTCTCCAGAGCCAGCAGGGGGTCATATACCATGTCAAAAGCTGAAAAAGATTAGAACATTGTGTTTATGTCATTTTGGCATATATTTTTATATAATATATATATATTTATTATATATACATACATACAAACACACACACCAGAGCACCCTCCGATGGGCCCCAGGCACTGACCAAGTGCCAGCATCAGGGTAGTGGGATATGCACTCCAGGCCGGAGTTTACCTGTCCGTCTTGAGGTGCTTGAGGCTGGCTGATCATGGGGCTACAAAGCATTTCTTCAAAAGTCAATCTAGGGGAAAGCTGTGTGATAAGACAGCCAGGTGCAAGGTGGGCGCCGGTAAAAGACATTTTGCTGCATGCCCAAACTCTGGACCTATTCATTTGCCTCAGTTCGGTCTACGTTTAACTCCGGAAGGGAAGGACTTTATGTTAAATTTACTCTGCTTGTATGATGACATACAAACATTTACATTGTTCACATTTAGTGAACAATTGTTGGACTTTTTGCATGATAAACTGCATTTAATTTGACCATAAGAACTGCTTCCAGTGTCATTGCCGTTAGCAATCCCAATACTGCCAATACAATAAACTAACATACACATTACCTCGATGAAAAGTGACAGGAAGAGGACGGGAAACTGCTGTAAAGATAAATACACCAAAAATAATTAATACATTTTAAGCATTATAAGCTGTCTAGGCAAATAGCAAGGCATGAAGCACAAAGTCAACTGTGCTAGTTACAAAACACAGTGAGACTGGTCAGATCAATCCCCCACACTGGGGTAAAAAGCCAAGGGGAAGATTGCCTAGGATTGAAAAGTCAAATCTGCTGTGGAGACATTTCTATAGGCTAGATGTAGTCATGAGCACAAACAACATAGCCTATATATATATTTTAGCATGCAGGTGTGAACTGTCAGCATTATGACTGAAAGCAAAAGACCCCTTTGACTGTTGTGTAACATATAAGTCTAATGCTGCATTTTTACCTAGCAAGTCCATGCACAGCTCTGCATCGATCCTCCCATCCTCTGTCAGGGCTCCAAACACTAGTCCATCAGCCCCATGTATTTTAGCGAGACGAATGTCTGCCTTCATCACCTCCACTTCTCGGTCAGTGTAAAGAAAGTCTCCTCCGCGCGGCCGAATCATCACAAACACTGGAATCTGGACATACTGCTTCACTACCTGCAAGAGACCTGGAAACAAGTCCCCTCAAACAAAGTAAGTGGAGAGGAGCAAAACATTACTCTGACTATTAATATGTAAGAGGACTGTAAAGGTAAAAAAAAACACAAAACTGAGAACGAGACCCGCAAATTGTACGTCTCCCAAAATTCCTTTTGTTCTTTACCAATGCTGGCCGTCAGTCGTGCCTCTGCCCACCCAACCCCTGCGGCAGTCACAGTACCTGCGCATACCCAAATCCATTTACTGCAATAATTGGGACGTGCCCCAGACAGGGCAGGAGTTTAATAGTTTGACCTACAGGGTTAGGCTTCCTCTTGACACCTAATCAAGGAGGTTACACTTCCTGTTAGGGCATCAGACCTTCTGTATATATAATACCTACAAGAAACCTGCAGTGATTTGAGTTCCTGCAGTCCCGAGATCAGATGATTACTAAAATTTGCAGGCTGATCCCCAAAATGAGTGACTGCAGAAAGTTATTAAACCCATTCATATGAGTTCCCACCCCAGGGAGATTACCAAATACTGCCTACACACATAACAATAGGAACCATTTAGCCACCGGTGTGTACATTTACAAGTAAGGTATAAAACAAGAGGAAATCCCACTTAAAGTGGACCTAAACCCCCAGGCATTTGTGAATGGCCGGCGTGGGCATGCTCCCTGCGCCCGCCTTAGACAAGCTTCTGGACGCAGGGGCGCGAGCGGATCCGAGCAAAAGGTGAGTTTGTTCGGGCGACCTGGAGAGTTTCTTGGGTATTATTCCTTTTAGGCAGGGCACCCTGGTTTGGGATGCCCTGCATTGTGTATCTCCTGGGACTGCCTATAAACCTGGGCAAGTCAGCCGATTAGCAATGCTCGTTACATTCCGATTTCCTTTGGCGCATTGAGCTCAATGCTGCAAAAAAAATGTGAATGGAACAAACGCTGCTGGCCATATTCTCGACCCACCCTCTAGCTGAGGGCATGGGCATGACATTCTGTCATTCAGAAAGACCTGGCACATGGCTAGAGGTACTCTGGGGATGGAGATGCGGCACTGGCTCGAGGAAGAGGTGAGGTGGGGATTGCAATTTGGGATGCCCCATAAAGATGTAGACTCAAGGGGGGTGTTGCTTATCTTTAAACCAAAGGTGCCTTTTAATAGGTTATAGGAATTGCACTACATCAAATCAAACATGAATGACATTAACTGTCAGCTTACAGTTAGAGGGAACATATTATTTGATGTTTTTGATGCTCTCTCACCAATAGTTGGTGTAATTCCTCCTTCTAGCAGACTTGCACACAACTCAATCCGTCCAGCCCCTGCGAGGAAAAATACCATTTTGTGATTACTCACCTGTAAAATGGGTATTGTAAGTATGTCTCACACCCTGCTTCGGAATTAATCATTACACTTGGGTTATAGTCCACAAGAGGGCGCTTTACTGCAGAGATGGCAAAAAAAGAAGCCCCTCCCAGCCCCACAAACACCTGGGACCTCCCACACATCCCCCAGTATAAAAAAGCAGTAAGGGGACCAGGAAGAGCAAATAAAATATATGAGAGAAACAGTACCACCAAACAGAGGATCCAAGATACAACTCAGGGTGGGGCGAAGCAGGGTGTGAGACATACTTACAATACCCATTTTACAGGTGAGTAATCACAAAATGGTATTATTCTAAGTATGTCTCACACCCTGCTTCGGAATTAATCATTACACTTGGGGCATCCAATAGCAGTGTCCAAAAAAGGGTGGGGATCCCAACAGGCAAAAATGCACAAAATAAACCACTGCAGCTTGCAGAACTTTGCTAGTCGAAAAACAGCATCCGCTGAGACCCACAAATCAACCTTATAAAACTTGGAAAGGTATGAACAGAAGACCAAGAAGCAGCTGTACCAACTTGTTCCACAGAAGCCTGGTGCTGAAAGGCCCAGGAAGCCTCAACAGCACGAGTAGAATGAGCAGTGATCTGAAAAGGGGGAACCCTCCCCTTGACAGAATAGGCCCTAATAACGGCCAGACGAATCCATTTACTAATGGTAGTCTTGACGGGCGCCAAACCCTTCTTGGGCCCGGAGGGCAACACAAAAGAAGGCGTCCATCTGGCGCAAAGGTGAAGTAGCCACCAGATAGTACTGTACCCATCCAACTACGGCCAGAGAGTGCAAAGCCCTCTCCCTGCCATTATTAGGATTAGTACACAAGTAAGGAAGCACAAAGTCCTGAATGAAGTGAAAAGCAGAGAGAACCCTTGACAAGAAATCTGGTTTTAAGTGGAAAACCACCTCGTCCTGAAGTCTCTCAAAGAAGGGTGCCTGAAAGGGCAGAGCCGCCAACTCAAAAATCCGTCGAACAGAATTTATAGCCACCAAAAAGACAACTTTTAAGGTGAAAAATGTATAGTGCAGCATCCTGCACTGGTTCAAAAGGAGGACCCAGACAGGCAGACGATGCCAAATTTAAATCCTAAACAGGCAACATGGGTTTGCGAGGAGGGCGCACATGAGCGACCCCCCTGAAAATAAAAGGCCTAAACCAAACGGATGAAGAGCGAAAGATCTCTGAAAGAAAACCACCGGAGTGGACACAAGCCCCATAAAGGTGCTAAGATGAAAACCCATGTCCAAACCACGCTGAAGAAAATCCAAAATCCAAGGAATGAAAACACCTGACAAGAAAAGGCACTAGCCTTACACCAATCAATGTAGGCCCGCCAGGTCCAGTAGAAGATAGTAGAGGTAGAATTCTTCCTATCCCCAACAAGAGTCTGGACAATGGCTTCATATAAACCCTTTTCCATAAGATGAAGGGTTCAGCAGCCACGCCATCAAAGCCAACGTTTGTAAATTGGGGTAACAAGGCTGACCTTGTCTAATCAGATCCGGAAGCAGAGGCAGCCTGTACTAATCTAACGCCAGCCGGACAACAACTACGAACTGCACCTGACTTGGCCACCTAGGGGCCACTAGGATCGCTGGCACCTCCTCTTGAGCCAGCTTGAGTACTACCTCGCCCACCATGGGAAAGGGAGGAAACAGATACAGGAAAACGAGCTCCCGCCAGGACAGAGACACAGCATCCACTGCCAGAGCCAGAGGGACCCGGGAAATAGAAACAAATGCTGATAGCTTGTGAACGTGAGGAGAGGCAAACAGAGCCACATCACCAGAATACACGGAACGTTGCACACGGCCCAATACAGAATCAACAACACCACTCGGAGGGCACTCTCGCTTCCAGTCCCTCCCTGATGACTGAAGTAGGCAACCACAGTCCGAATGTTGAAGTGAACCTGAACCGGCAGGCCCCATAGGTGAGGCATCCACCGCAACAGCCGCAGCCGAGCCGTCCTTAGCTCCTTAACATTGATGGGGGCGTGTGCCTCCTGAGGGCCCCACAGCCCTTGGAATCGGTGGGATCTCCAGTAGCCCCCCCAAAACAACCGACTGGGATTCGTCGACACAGTCCAGCCACCCCAGAAGGGACCGACGGACCAGAGGAGACAGAACAAGGACTGATCCCAAAGACAGGGAACACTTGTCCCAGGCTGATAGGAGAAGGAGCTGAAAGAGCCTTATGTGAAAATAAGCAAAAAGGTACTGTTATGCAAAAAAACAGGCCACCATCAGACCTACCAGTCTCATCCCTAGCCGGATGGACAGATGAGAGTTCGTAAGGACAATCTGAATCGGCGCTTTAAATGCTCCAGGCGATGCACGAAGCCAAAATCACGGCATTGCTCAACAGATACTGCCTTATAAGTCCTGCGCGCTGCTGGAGCACACTTGAAGGACGTCCACCTACGGCTAAAGGTAAGGAAATCCTGGCCTGAATGGTATCCCGCGACATGCCCGGGACAGAAGATACCCTTGATGAGGAAAATGAAGACATGGGGTAATTGATTACCCACCCAAAACTCTCCAGAGTCGCCACGACCGGCCGAGTATCCAGCTCCGCCTGACAGAACGAAAGAGACGTAATGAGAAGGTTGTCCAAATAAGGAAGAATGTGAATGCCCTGGACACCTGAGAAGGGCCATCACACCCGCCAGGGAAGAGCTATGAATTAGTAGTGCTGCTCCCCTACCGCAAACCTGGGAAACCGCTGGTGCCCTGGAAGGCCGGCACATGAAGGTAAGCGTCTTTGATATCTATTGATAGTATAAAGACCCCCGGGGGCAGGGAGCTGACAGCGGAGAGCAGCATTTTGCATGCAAAACCATCTTGTTCAGATGAACCGGATGAGATCTGCAAGTCCAGAATAGGCCAGATGGGACCAACTTTCCTGGGGACTGTAAAGAGATTGAAATAGTAACACTGACCTCTTTCCCCTGGGGGGAACCTGACGAATGACCCCCAAGGCCAGACGGCCTTGTACTGCCGAAAACAGGCCCTAAACTTGCCCAGGGATCCGAAGAAACTCGTGAAGAGAATCTGGGAGGAGAGAAGAACAGCAGCAGCAGCCGTCCCCCACCAGAGGGGTGAAGACACCCCCTCAAGCTGAGCGGGCTAGCAGAAGATTAAGGCTTGGCACGCCAGAAGAATACAAGTCGGGCACAGCAACAGCTATTGCCCCGGAACCTCCCCTTTCTTTCCCGCAAAGGGTACCCCCCTGCCTGAGCCAGGCCCATAAGGGAGGGAGAGAAGGACCATGACCCCCGAAAGGGTCTTGGCAGCTTTTGCGTTGGTGTAACTTACCTTTTTTAGCCAGAGCTCCACCATCACCAACAGACGCCACCCAACAGGGGGAAGCCCTTCAAACGCCTTTGTGACAGCCTAGTCAGCTGCCGACCGGCGCCACCCGACCGAGTGGCTGGGATCAGACCACCCAGCCGAGGTCAACAATACCTTTGAATAGTGCCAACTAAGGCAGAGAGGACGTGTTCCCCCAACGTGATAATTAGCTCTCAAAGCGACAAGCTCTAAATCCAGCACCAGAAGGTCAATTGGAAACCTTAAAGACGACCCCCAAATAAGGTCCTAATAGGCGTGTCCGTAATAGCGAGAGCCTCAAACGGGTGCAAAGCCACACAGACAAGGACATGGGAGACCCGTTAGTCGATACGTCAGTCCTCACTATCCATCTGGTAATGAGACGGGGAACGCACCACATACACAATATACAACCCCAGGATGGTGGCATCCACCTGGAGGGGTCAATGACCAGAACTAGACCAAACCGCGGGGAAGGGATACCTCCTATTCCACCCCTCAGGTAGCATAAGGGAGACGTCAGCATCCCACTGCTCTGCAAGCATCAGTGCAATGGCAGGCTGATCATCAGAGGGAACAGAATCTGAATAATATCCCTTCACACAAGGGGTGTACAGACAGGCAATAATATTAAACATATTGTTAATGTATAGGCCGGCGCAGCGAGCGCCATGTGCCGACATTCAGCTGGATTTTTCCGGCCACAAGGCTAGCAATCCATCACAGTGTTGCCCTCTAGCGCAAACATCCATTGCGATACCCCGCTAGTGATAACGTCACTAGGGGTCATACCCAGGTGCGGGGGTGTGAGTGACGAGACCAGCCGGGCTAACCCGGCCGCACGGGTCCAGATTGCCGCGACAGCTCCCGCTGTGCACATATACTCAACTCTGTTGCCCACCAGGGATGCCCCGTAACCCACACACAGCCGGCCTTGCCCCAAAGGGACCCCGAGCACAGTATCCTGGGAAGCCTCCATAAAGTGGTTTTGGTAGTCGCAATGACCAATGGGAATTACGCTGTTGAGCTACCCGGGATGCCCCTTAAATGTCCGTTAGTGGGAGGATTTAATATATGGGCTCGAACCTTAGACCCTCTGCACCATATCTAAATGCTCTACCTGATGAGCCATTCAGCCAGCTTAACTCATGTCAAGGAAAAGGCCACAGGACCAGGGGGAAGCACAAAGGAAGACCCCCGAAAGACATAAATGTCATCACACACATACAGAAACACATAAAGAAATACATATAATGCAATTAGCATAAAATGCAGCCCCCCCAGTCACAGGGGACGCACATACCATACATGCACTAAGATAGACAATCATCAGCCCGGCAGGGGACACTCACCGATTCTATGGGAGGCAGGATAGCGCGAGACAGTCTCCCAGCGGGCTGCCGGAAGGTGACAGTAGGAAGATGGAGAAAGAGGGGGAGAGCCACCTGCACAGTGCGCCGAGCGCTAGGCTCCGCCCCCTTCAAGCACGGGGAAATTACAAGCGGCCGAGCTCCCCAGCAATGTGGGAGCCAGCCGTTACGTCATTAAAAACGAAAGAGAGAGAGGGGGGAGCCACCTGCACAGCGCGCCGAGCGCTAGACTCCGCCCCCTCCAAGCGCGGGGAGATCACAAGCGGCCGAGCACCCAGCAAAGCGGGAGCCGGCCGTGACGAGAACAGAAGGGGGGCGAGCCACCCGAGTAGCGCGCCGAGCGCTAGGCCACGCCCCCCCACAACCAACCAAAACGCCGCGCTCCCCAGACAAGGGGGAGCCGGCAAAACATCACCCGGCCCTCTGCCGGCAAAACCGAAGCAAGAAGGAGCAAAGGGGGCGGGCCTGCCGGTCAGCGCGCCGAGCGCAAGGCCACGCCCCCTCCCCCTCAGAGAACCACAAGCAGCCGAGCTCCCCGCCATTTTACGGGAGCCGGCTATAACGGCACCGGCCCGCCGCCATGGAAGGCGCGCGATGAAGAGCAGAAGAGAGAAGGTGGAGAGAAGCGCTGGACGGCGCCAGCGCCATAGTTAAACACAGTCACACACACACACGCACAATTAAATAAAAATATATATATATATATATTACACACCGCCCCCCCCCCCCCCTAACCGGGACCAGGGAGGAGGGAGGATAGGGGGAAACCGATGACTACATATAGATGTGTAGCGGGGGCCTCAACGGACAGGGCATCCCAAGTCAGGATCACCAAAAACCTGACGACCGCCTACCCTTTTATGAGGGCCTTGCGGTGGAGCATGGCTCCTTCAAAACACCTCTAAGGTGTTACCTATCCTCACCCAGACCCTGCAGCCATAGCTGGGAGGCTTAATGTCGTTTTAAAAAAGGGTCCGGGTGGAATTAGGACAAATTGGGGGCCGGGTGTTACCCGGCTTACCTGTAACGAGAGAAGAGCCATCATCTTGAGTGTCGTCGCCTTCACTGCAGAGACTAAACTGGGGGATGTGTGGGAGGTCCCAGGTGTTTGTGGGGCTGGGAGGGGCTTCTTTTTTTGCCATCTCTGCAGTAAAGCGCCCTCTTGTGGACTATAACCCAAGTGTAATGATTAATTCCGAAGCAGGGTGTGAGACATACTTAGAATACAAAGTTTATATACAAATGACAATGCACTTTTCGCTCTTAGAGTACAAGGAAGGAGCCCAATAACCTCCCTGCCACATAGCTGCAAAGAAAGGTTTAGGTATGTTTTAAAGCAAAAATATGTGTAATAGATAAAGGGGTTACGTATTTTGTTTCTATTTCCAGATTACCAAGGATGACAAGTTTGATTTTACAGAGGACCAAATCCCAATTCATCCAGCACTAAAGTCTAAAACGGGGTTCCCAACCCTCTCCTCATGGCCCACCAAGCAGTGCCCAGGCTACATGAGAAAGCTGCTTCTCTCTATTATTTGTTTGTCTTTATTATTGGATTTTGCTATATTAAAATTCCTTTGATTAGGGACACAACTTTGCAAAGGTGCCCAGAAAATATAAGTCCACCCCGGGGTATGCAGTATGCTAGGTGAAGTTTATATTCTACCAAAATAGTAAATACTTCCTGTAAGTCACAATGGTTTAGTCTCTGTGGGGCAAGACCCTCAGTGGCATAGGATTACTGGAAAGTGTGAATTGTGAAAAGTGTATTCAATGTGCATTCAATTCAATGTGTGAATTTTTATTTTTTTTCTATGACCCCGTGCAAGATCATAACTAGGAAAAATAAATGTCTGTAGCAATAAGTTGAAGATCCTCTTTAAAAGAGAGGAAGCATATTAATGTGGGAGAGTGTACCAGACTTCCCTCAATTTTTAAATGGGACCTCTACACTACAAAAGCGCATGGAAATGCTCCCTCCCCCAGAACCTCGGGCACTGCTGCTGGCATGACGGTGGCCCGGTTTTCAAATAGAAGCAGGCCTTTTCACCTTCAAAGCGATGCCCTATGACACTTTTCAGAGCGCCTATTACTCTCTCAAAAGTGCAGTCGTGATGAGGTGCAGCCAGCTGGCCGCAATCTCTGGCTTCCACGTGCTGCCGCACCCAGGAATTCAGAAAGGCTGGACGCCGAAGCACGCACAGCTACAGGGAAGCCGGGGGTTGCGGTGTCATGAGAGAAGACTGCTGAGTTTATCGGTGACTGCTATAAGATGCTCTGGGGGTCTGAGGCTAGCAGCCAGCCCTAGATTCCAGGGCACAGTGGGCTTTGACCCGCTTTAAGCGCGCCTAAGCACCTCTCCCACCACACCCATTGGTGGCTTGGAAGAGGTACTTAGAAGTACTTTGAGGTGCACGTTATAGGCTGCAGGTTTCCTTTAAGCCTGCTCCAACACTGCCCTATATTTGTGAACCATGGAAAGCCCCCCCCCCCTTCATTCACTGCAATAGAGGAGGCGTGCCATAGTTTCTGTGACGATGGAGCATCCCGTCCTCGTCTACAACTACAGGGAGGTGTCGAACGATGATGCGGCGGCAGAGGAGGGATCAGTGCCCAGCGTGGGACTGGCATCAGACAGTCCTGTGACTGCAGGCCGCACCAGCAGCAATAGCCTGCCCTGGATGAAATGCGAGTATAGTTTTTTTTTTACTAAAATAGGACATTAAAGCAAAATCACAAACGATTGCTGGTCTGCTTACCCCCACAGCCAGTGGGGGGATCCCAATTTTGAATTCTTCACTGCATATACCCACGTGCAATCAATAAATGTCAGTGGTAATGTGGGGCAACAAACCAGCAGCCAGCTGTGAGGGAATGCTTGTGGGTGTACGCAAGTATAGGTATCCCAATACGGGAGCCCCCCAACCATCAATCCAAGCAAACTAGTAGCCATTTTCGACTGTTGGTCTGCTTGAGTCGAGGTAAAACCACATTTAATCATTGTAAAATTCCATGTATGCATAAGCACACAATGGCCACCATAAGCACTATTATTACTTTCCCAGCATTGTCCACTGCAGAGCATTATGCCAAGTGCAGACTCATATTGCTGCCACAAGTGGGACACCGCTCACACACTGCCAAGAGAAGCTCTCCTCTGTGAAACATCCAATTGGAGGACACAGCGGTTATTGCAGTCTCCTAGGAAACCGCTGCTGCTGGCTTTTTTGGTCCACTTTAGGGATGAAGTCAATCTGGGGTAGATCAACGGCTTGGGGCAGTTACTCAGTTTGGATTGCCGTATTTTAAATAAATGAGCCCCATGCAAGATAGATTGCACTGACATGCCGGGTCACTCACCTCCTCGTTCTGCGTTTATAGCGGACTCCACTGAATCCACACACACCTCCATGATGAAGCCCTGCTCTGCCATCGCCCTGCACACACAAAGATGGAGTCACGCACATGCAGGAGATGATATATATATATATATATATATATATATATATATATATATATATATATATATAGATATATATATATATACACACACAAAAAGAGGTCCAAGCTGTTCTCTTTTACTGGGCCCCCTCCAGCATCACACCCTCAACCACATGCTCCCTAAACCCCCAACCAGACACTTATGCCTCACCACACCCACCCACCCAGATCAAGATGGCCTGCTGGACTGAAATGAGAAGCAGCGTCCAGCTTCCTAACAAGTCCCACTGCTTCTGTGTTGAGTTGCCCCTCTCATTCTAAAGCTGGGGGGGGGGGGGGGCTCCCCAGCTACCTCACAGGTCCCTCTGCTTCTGTTAAGATGCCCCTCTCCATTCTGAAGAGGGAGGGGGGCTCCCCAGCTTCTGTGTTGAGATGCCCCTCTCCATTCTGAAGCAGGGACAGGGGCTCCCCAACTTCTGTGTTAAGATGCCCGTCTCCATTCTGAAGCTGGGGGCGCCACCAGCTTCCTCACAGGTCCCTCTGCTTCTGTGCTGAGATGCCCCTCTCCATTCTGAAGCAGGGGGGGGTGCCACCAGCTTCTTCACAGGTCCCTCGGCTTCTGTGTTGAGATGCCTCTTTCCATTCTAAAGCTTGGAGGCGCTCCCTAGCTTTCCCACAGGTCCCCCCTGCTTCTAGGTTGAGATGCCTCTCTTCATTCTAAAGTTTGTGGGGTTCTGCAACATTCTTACAGGTTCCTCTGCCTCTGTGTTGAGATGCCCCTTTCCATTCTGAAGGGGGGTTCCCTGATCTTGGCTCAGGGGCAGTGTAAACAAATGTTTAAGACCCCAGATGCCCTCCATATAATTTGGCCTTGGTGATGGGCCCTGGTGATTAGGGTGCCAAGCTGTGCGGGCCCAGACCAGGTGCACCAATCCTTATCTGTACATGGAGAGGCAATTTTGGTGGCAAGGGCATCACAGACACACTTCTGGTAAGTCTGCCCACTCCCCCTGATCAAAGACCCCCAGCCCTTGTCCATAATGCATAGCTGCTGGAGAGGGGCACTTTATTCTACACCCCACAGCTGGTCCCACCAAGCAGGCTGCAATGCACAAGCAGGTGTCATTGCCCAGACCTGAGGGGGGAGGCATAACATAGCAGTGGACAGGGAAGCCCCCACCCTGTACCGTCACATGCAACATGGTATATTCTCTGTTTACCTCCCAGCATCACCATTTCCCTCTCCCGCCCACTCCCACGCCGCTCCGCCTCATTGGCTGCCGCTCCCACCTCCCTTTCTTCTCATTGGCGGTCTATCCCACGCCGCCCCGCCTCTCTGGAGGTTGCCACCACATGCCTCTCCTCTCATTGGCTGTTTACTGACAATCCTCGTTGCTGATAGGACACAGCGAGTATCCGCCTCGGCTCTGACTGGACAACCTGCGACCCTTCACATTGGACGCTCCGGCTAAAGATCTCCGCTGATTGGTCTCGGCCCTCTCAATTACCCTGGTTTTATTCTTAGTCCTCGTACGCCCGAGTTATCTTGGTTGTTGGTGAACACTCGATATCAGCGATGCTATGGTCAATACATTAGTGAAACACATTATAAAGCCCTCCTCTAGGAACGCCTACTGCGACGCTTTTACGTCTGCACGTAAGGCGCGATGACGTCTATTCAACATGGCTGCGCCCATGAGTGACATTTCTTTGCATACCGGTGAGAAGAGAGCTGCCGGGCAGCCGCCACTGCTGCCGAGACTGGCCGGAGGTAAGTGGGCAGCCCGCGCCGCGCGCTGCATGCTGGGATATGTCCCTCTACAAACCCTGTAGAGATTCAGGAGCCTCCTGACCAGGAAGGGTTAACCATATTAATTATTTTTATTCTTCTTCTCCATCACCATGACAGCCCCATGCTGGGAGAGCTATCTCTATCAGCAATCGAGTTAACATAGTGAGATGTAAATAATTAATTATTGTGGTAGCCCTGCAAATTTTATTATGAAGAGTATCAATTGTGATAGTATGATTTATTTTTACTATTTATACTGATTTGAAAAGAAAAATCTTCTCTCATTTATGATTGTTTTAGCCCCTATAATGTAATTATTCTCATCATTTGTAATAAAAGTTGAAAGTTCCCTGCACTAGTGAAATATAGCTAATATTATTATTGCTAATCATAGCTGTTGTGATAAGAGAAGGATCCTGCACCAGATAATACTGATTATTATTAATAGGGCAGTTCTAGTTGTCTGGTTGATGCACATGCAGCAAAGTACGGTTATAATTATTATCTTATAATAATTTTATAATAGTAATCGTTGTGATTACAGGAGGTTCTTGCAGCAGCCCAAAATATTTGTGTCCGTTTTGATAGGATGAAGGTCCTGCACCAAAAGTACCATTGCTGTAATAGTGAGGAGTTCGGCTACATTCACAACTGTCTGGTCGTGTTTGTGGCCTGAGTTTTGCTGCAGGAATTCTGGGTCCTATTCCCCCATTCTTGTCTATTATTAAATCCCATTTAACTATATGGGCCAAAAAAAAACGCATGCAGTACCACATGAAAAAATGTGTTTTCGATCCCATAGACTTTAATGGTGTGTGTTTTCAGCCAGGACTCGGCATGCAGGATTTTGTGCGGCCGCATTTTCCTCCTCTCTGCCGCACTAGTACCGCAGCACCTGGCGCGGATGCAGAAACACGAACGCTCCTTTCACACTAGGCTCTTTGCATTGGAAAAGTCCTGCATGCTGCATTTCCATTGTAACACAAATGCTGCTTCATAGAAGCCTATGGAAGTGCAAAGAAAATGCAACGCAGACGCAAGTAAACGCAGGGGTGTGTGAAAGGGGCTTAAAAGGTGATTTGTGATCTTGCGTAGTGTTTACTGTGTATATATATATTTTTTTTTTCTTGACAGTAAAATTACTTCTAATAATTGTGACAGTATCTGGCCTCCACCACCACCAGTGCAATACTGTTAATAGTTGTTATCAATATATAATATGATGAGAATAGGCCCTAGCACTGAAGACAGAATGTTAATACTGCAATAATAATTATGATATGATAGTTTTAATTGGATGAGGCACCTGAATGTGTGAAATACTGCTAATACAGTCTTAATTCAATCAGTATAATTTATAATAATCACATTTGTGAAGGGGTGGGGCCCCTGTATTTGTGTAATACAGATAATAGCAACAATAATATAATTTGTAATGTGGTAAAGGGACTCTGTAGGCAAAGTTCATACAGCAGCTTGCCTCATCATGGCTGCCCTCTCCCTTCCTGTCAGTAGATACCAGGCAAAGAGTAGTGGCACACCCCCTGAATTCTTTTACCATAGACCACCAAAAATAGGGTTAAGCTGGTGGTCTAAAGCTCTGCATCATCAGACTGTGGACACTGGGAGAGAGGGAGCCAGAGTGATGAGAATGCCTGTCTTATAAAGAGAAATCATAAGGTGAAACTATAAACCTTGATATTTCAGCGATTTCTTTTTCATTTAAAAACGGAAAATGGTTTAGGACTGTGCCAAATGTAGCCCCACACAATGGTGTAAACGGGGCCGGATTATGAGGGGGGTGCAAGGGGCACACATCCCGAGGCCTCCAACACTTGCCCTGCAAAGGGAGCCTCCACCAACCTTTGGGTTATGGTCTGGTCCAGGAGGCTTTTCCGTCTTGATGGGCCACGGGGCCGGCAGCCAAAGCCACCACAGGGCAGGATGGAGAGTCTAGAGCAGCAAAGCCGCCATCAGCAATACTACAGTGATGGGTGGGTGCAGAGCTGTCAATCAACGGCCGGTCACTGCACATAAGCCACCAAGCACAGCCGCTGGCAGCTCAATGCAGGGAACTGTTTTCTGCTGGACCAGCTGGGCGACTACACTACCCCCCACCCAGAATGGCAAAGCAGGAGTTCCTGAGCAACACGCACCCGCACAAGGGACTCGATCTGACATTCCAGTAAGTAGGCGGGTGATGGACAACTACCTATCACTTAAAGGGCCCCATGTGCAGGGCTCAGCTCTGCCTCTGTGCTGGCTGTGATCCTCTCCTCCCAGTAGTGCAGTCAGCTGGGTTGGACAGTCTGGTTCTGAGGCTCATCCTGCAGCTGTTTAATAACTCTGCATTATTTTACCCCTAGATATTGGTGGTGGGGGGGGGGGGTACCCTGGATGTTAGTGATTACACTGCTTTCCTTCCTTTGGTATTTCAGCTGCATGAATGGTGGTGTGTGAGTGTGTAATTTTTGCATTGTCATGCCTGTTTCAGCATCCTGTGATACTGCAGGCAAAGATAATTGTTAAACCATTGCGTCGAGCTACATTTGGCACTTTGGTCTTAAACTGTTTTTCGTGGAAGAAAAGCAGAACAAAACCCATCAGCGGCCGGCCTGGAATCTAAAAAAATGTTCTCTGGGGTGTCCCCTTCAGGATGCCCCATGGACAGTAACAAAACCTGGGAAAGTTTTGTTCCACTTTAAGATGAAGCCGAAATGGCAGAGAATTCGGGGGTTTTACAGGTTCAGCCAATGACATTCTCTTTTTCATCCTGTCCCCCAATCAGCTCAGCAGAGCGGGACAGGATTGCTGGTCCCTCCCTTCTTCCTCCTCCTCTAGATTTTTCACATTGCTCTGTGCTGACAGCCTCCTCTTCGTTACCTCCACCAGCTCGGCGGGGATGTCGGCGGCCACCAGGGGCATGTTTTTTCTCCTCCTGCCTCTCACACACGCAGTGGAGGAGAAGAAACATGCCCCCTGCGGCCACCAACATCCCCGCTGGCACGTTCCTTAGCCCACCCCCCCCCCCAACCTACCTCCTTCCACCTGTGCTGGAAGCGGGGCAGAATTGTGTGCCGGTCGGCCAGTGTGCGCATGCAGTTTGTTGGGGGCGGCGCACATGCACTTTGAGAGTGTGTCTGGGAGTGCTGTTCTAGGTTCCAATGTCGCCTAGTAACAGGGGGGAGAGGAGAGAAGCACAGCCAGGGTGTCTTTTGCAAGTTCTGGGAATTTTGCAGATCCTACCCATTATGCTGATTTTTATTTTTTTGCAGCATCACAGATCCAAGGGCCACACCCACTTTTTCAGAGGCGAAATCATGAGGTGAAACTGTAACCTTGGTTATTTCTTCTAGAATTAAAAAATGGAAAATCGTTTAGGACGGTGCCAAATGTAGCCAAATGCAATGGTATAACAATTATCTTTGTCTGCAGTAGCACTGCAGTGTCCCTCTGCTTCTCATACCTTCCAAGGTTCATTGGATGCCCACATTTCAACTGTGAACTACCTGCTAATTTAAAATTGTTTCTGAAAATGGACCAAAAGTTTGTATGGGAAGCTTGGCTCCCTGTAAAGCCAGTGGGGGAAAATGATAGCTTACCTATCAGCCTACAGGCTTGATCCAACGAGTCCTGCGGCATGCAGTAGTGATTTTTCACTTTTTAAATGGCTGCAGTGAGTGCAACATGTAAGCGTCCACCACTAATATGCATTTTGCGGAGGACTCTCGTATGCATGCTGGGGACCACAAAGGAGTGCATGAGCAGTTTTTAAAGTGGAACAAATCTTTAGTGGCCTTCTCCCGGGCACCCTGATCTGGATGCCCCGCTGTGTGAATCCCCCAGGTGCCGCAACACTCATCTCCTTCCTGGCTCCCTCGCTGCAAACAATGGTGGCCATATCTCTATGTACGCGCTCCCATACCCAGCCATTCCGAGCGCTGCAAGGGATGTGACTGCTCTTGCTTCTTTTGCTGAAGCCCTGCATATAAACAGAGCCATTTGCTGAGCATTACATATACGCTGCAAATGGCTCTGATTGGATAAGAGCCACCGCATGTGTTGTAGGGCTGTAGAAAGGGGAGTTTGTATGGGTGTTCAGGGGGTTTCACACAGCGGGGCTTAACCCGGGATCAGGGTGGATAAAAATCAATGTTTTTTTTTTTTTTTAAATCAAAAAAATCAGATTTTTTTTATTTAAATCGGATTTTTTTGATTTAAATCGGATTTTTTTTCAATAAACTCCTTTTTGAGGAAAATATTTTACCATCCAAAGGTTCTTCCATCATGAGATAAAGCTGAGTTGTTTAACTCAGTAGAATAAAGGCTGTATATGTGTAACATTCACAATGCCATGCTCTTCAGAGGTTTCTGTAGGATTAGTGGGCAGTTTCTCTCCTATATTATCACAGACGCTCGCTTTACTTACGCAGTTCTCAAAACTGAATTTGACTCCGCAGAGGTCCCAGCCTCTTCTTCACAGCAAAAATGTTACAACATGAACAGAGTTGAGAAAAAGACCTTAATCCTATTGTTCTACAAACCTATGACTAGTGAGCTACAGAGGACAGCAGGGACAGTAGTATTTAAGTTTTTCATGTGTCGGCTGGGCTGACAGTCTAAGTTTCTTAAAATATATATATATTTTGTTTAGCCAAATTAGTTAACAAAACATGGATGTTTGTTTAAGCAAATAACTTATGCTGTAATGTTATTGTTTCAGTTGAATAAATCTATTTAAATTGTTATTAAGGTCAGGATTATTTTTCTCCTTCCTAAGTACAACAGAACAGTGGTGTCCAAATATGAATGATTAACCCATTAAACTGGGGAGAAAAAAGTAATATAAAAAGTGATTCTAAAAATCTTTATCTACTTGCATGTTAGAATAGCAAGAACTAGTTTAGGTAGAAACTTTGATTTAAATCACTGATTTAAATCAAGCCTTACTGACTAGTGATTTAAATCGTGATTTAAATCAGTTAGATTTAAATCAAATCCACCCTGCCCGGGATAGTCAAAATTCTGGGTTCTGTTTGGCTTTAAACTGCAGGGATGGAGCCTGTTCATCAGCATCTATGTTTATGTTTTATAGGTCAAAGCTGCAGAGATGCTTCTTTTAACCCTTCGCTCTTGTATGGCCCATGGTCGAGGGCAAACACTACGTTTCTTCCACACCGGAGGGGGCAAGGTAATTATTACTAGATAAACCCTAATAAGTGTTTATATGGCACCTTCATATCGTGCTGCTCTGGCTGGGAGCAAAATACAAAAGTTACATTTATCAGGCTCTGCCCATGAGGAGTCACCATGTGCATCAACCCCATCGTCTGCATCACCTGACTACCCCTGTCTGCATCATTAACCCTCCCACATCAGCAATCAGTTAACCCTCTTCCACCATATAAGGTGGGCAACCTGCCTGCAAAGAGCTCTTAGCGTGTGGTGAGAAGCTGGGTGGAATGTAAAGCAGGGGTGTAACTAAAATTACTTACTATGTTGTCTCCTGATGATGCTACACACAATGCCTGAGAACCTGGTAGGTGGGTTTTTAGTTTGCCCCAGAGCGTGTGCTGCTGGTTCGATCTTGGGCACCTAAAGGTAGCGCATTGAATACTAGGCACAGTTAGAACGTTACTCCCCTGGTGGTGAGAATTTTAAATTTCCCTCCTTCTGCCTTCTCAGTAGATGACCAGCACCACTGATCTAAAAAGATCCAGCATGGTGTGCTCCTCTGCTTCTACACTGGTTACAATGATACTTCCTCCCCCCCCCCCCCCCCCCCCACTTACCTTCCACTGTTTCTGCAACATCTTATATTCCCAGGGGCCCTAATGTCTTAAGCCGGGTCCCATAGCTTCGACTTCTGTCCTCAAGGAGGTATGTGTGGAGTACAAAGCTAGACCAAGGCAACCATTTTTCTGTATGGGCACCCTAGATAAGCTCTGTTCTCTGCTGTACAGCTTCACAAGCTGAAATTTGGACATATGGGACATGACGTCAAATACCGGGACTATGGGAGCGGGATCAGTGAAAGGTGAGAAAGCTGAGACCTATAGAAAACACTGTGCCATGCCTTCATTGAGTGGAGGTCTGCTTTATTTGGACAAGGAGCGCTGGCGTCCTGCCAGGGTAGATCCTTTTCATATAACCTTGGCCTGATATTTGGGTGGGTGCAGTGGAGCACACAATCGAGGAAAAAGATTTATAAAGGGAGCTTGCATGGGGAAAAGGACTGCCATCAAAAGATGTCTGAAAAAGTAAGGTAAGTATACGTGCTGTTTCTTTCATACCTCCGATATCTTTAAATAGTACTTGAAGCACCTGAGTGTTACATTGTTTGATTTCAGCAGAACAGCATCCAATGGAAACATACCATCCAAAAGAGGTGGCAAAGCACGAATGTGACTGAAGCGGCCGGTCCATCTCGAGCTGCTGTGGGCTCGGTACCAAATGCTGCTGCAAATCGTGCCATTGGACGCTGGCTTCTTCTATGCAGCGGCATGGTAGGTGGCGCTGTGCTCCTTGGAGGAGTCACTAGGTGAGGAAGTCGTATTGTTTGGTGCTGCTTTTATTCCTATTATCTGCCAGTTTGTATAATAGTATAAATGAGTCCTCTTGTACCTCCTGCTGTTGGCTCAGATTTAAAAAACCTGATTTTATGAGATGTGCTTATAGGAGTCTATATGTAGCCACCCAGTGGCCTGGAAAGTTGTTTGCCAACAATATTGGGTTAAATTGGTGAGAGACTGCAATCTTGGAAGACAAAAAAACATTTACCCTGTCACCATTATCCTGCTCCTATACACACAGTGGCCTTATACATAAGTGTAGGACCACGTCATGGATCAGAGTAGGATTGCAGTGAAAAAAAGCTGGCTGCTGTAATCTGCTCTAATGTCATGACAGGTCCTTGTTCATCTTCTGCCTGTTTAAGAGTGTTGGGCCGCTGTGGGGGTTGGAGGAACTTTGTGGTGCTAAGGGCTGCTTCTGTCTTTGGCAGACTCGGGTCATGGTGTAGAACTGCTACTGCTAGAGGGTTGCTGACACCGAGGTCACAGCAGGTTCTAGCTCCTCTTCTGCTATGGAACAATATCCTGCTGCTATGGGGAGTTCAGAGGAGGATCGCTGTGACGGGCTGACTCTGAGATCACAGCAGGTCCTAACTCCACTTCTGCAGTGGAACATTGCTTTGCTGCTATAGGTATTGGAGGATTGCAGAGACAGGTGAAGCTGCTCTGATTGGCTGACTCGGAGGTCATGTTAGGCCCTAGATTTTCTTTTGCCACACAAGAATGGCAGGCCACTGCAGGGATCAGAGGAGGATCACAGCAGAAACCTATCTGAATCTGCATGTGCTTGGAGGGTGGGTATGGGGCCATGCAAAGGTGGCTGAAGGTTCCCTTTTTACTAAATCTGAGAAAAGGGACATGCATGTGCTTGCCTGAAAACTGCTGTTGCTCTTCCTATTCCTCAGGCTGACTGAATCTGGGCTGTCAATGGTGAACTGGCATCTGATAAAAGAGATGAAGCCGCCTTCAACCGAGGAAGAGTGGGAGGCAGAATTTAAGAAATACCAACAATTTCCAGAGTTTAAAATGTGAGTGATATAAATTGTCATTGATGGTCTATAGCGTTTCAGAATTTCTAGATATTTTTTTCCAGTGGTTCTAAAATTGTTTTGGATTTTTACATGAACCCAAAGATGGTTGTTTCCAGTTCATAGTTACTTGCTATGGATATAGTAATGGCGCTTATGTACTACTCATCGTGCATGACAGCGTAACTTTTTGTGGGTCCAGATGGACCTCACCAGGTTTTTGTGGCCTTTAAGGTGCTATTAGGTATTGGTTTAGGTCTAATACAATTAAAGTGGAAGTCCATTTTCCTATAACCCTCCCACTTTGACCACCTGCCCCAGCACTAAGGCAAAAACGTACCTTGTCCAGAATCTATCACTGTTATTGGAACTGCAGGTGGCAGCCACACACAGCGCCATCCCCCAGTCTGTGTGCTCCTTGTTCAATGATGGCTGCACCCAGAACCAAAGACGCTGGGGGAATCCCGGTGGATTGAGGAAACAAGGGAAAGGGTGCTAGGGAGCTATTTTGGGTCAAGAGTCATTCCACATAGATAAAGGGTCTTTTTATTGGGTAACTTTTGTTAGTTTGGGCTGTAGGCTTTCTTTAATTCAAAGCTTAATGTTTATTTCCTCAGATTAAATAAGGACATGACACTGGATGAGTTCAAGTTCATCTTTTTTATGGAGTATTCCCATCGCATGTGGGGACGAGCAGTGGGTCTGGCCTACATCTTGCCAGCCATTTACTTCTGGAGGAAAGGATGGTTTAATCGTGCGATGAAGGGAAATGTTCTCTTCCTTTGCAGCTTCGTCTGTTTCCAGGTAATGACAGATGAGCTGATTGTTCCCGGATAGAATATATATATTCTCTAACTACCTCCTTATCTTCATGCCTATTTTTGTAGGGTCTGCTGGGCTGGTACATGGTGAAGAGTGGACTGGAAGAAAAGCCTGATTCCTATGATGTTCCGCGTGTCAGTCAGTACCGCTTATGTGCACATTTAGGCTCTGCCTTGGTTCTGTATTGTGCAAGTCTGTGGACTGGCCTGTCTATGCTGTTCCCAAGACAGAAGGTATAAAAGAGTTACCCCTGCACATGCTGATTTCTATCTGTAACACTACTTGGCCACAAATTGCTTTGTAAAGACGATGACCTGGGGGGAGGGGTGCAAGTCATGTGACATGTTCTCTACTTTGTGGAAAGCTTGCAATCTCTGTTGAATATTTGGAAGGCACTTGATTTGAACACGCCATAAAGTGTGAAAAATATTTCTGTTCAATATCATAATATTAAGTTTGCTGGGTGAGGTGAAGATATTTTTCAAATTGGTGCTCCACTAATTCTAAAGTGCCTACCTTTCCCTGTGCGATATTCACAAGTGTGAAGAGCTCTCCACATGCAAGCTCGCCATAACGGGACAAGCTCTTGGGCTGATAGTTTGAGACATTTAACAACCGTATTTAGTAATGTAGTATTATTGAGTAGAATGTTTGGAGAAGCCATGGGGGTCTTTATTTCGTTTCGCATTTCAGATGGATACTATGAGGGGATTTGATTGAGTCAGTTAAACTCCTTTACAAATGACAGCTGGTTTTAGGTCTATTCTGTGGACTTTTGAAACTGGCTTATTGCCAGCCTAGACTCCCCAGGTGCCACTTCCACGCCTCAGGGATCTCCATGCTGGGTCCTGCATTTCTGGCTCATGTCCTCAAGGGCACTGTTTCTCAGCCTGCAGTACACATAACCCAGGAGGTACGCATCAGCATGGTGGGTATGATGGGTTTGTTATATCAATTAATAATACAGTAATACATTATTCCTTCTTACTTATAAAATGTTACCAAAATAAGTAGGTCACAGGTCTTGTAACATTTTTAAAGTTATCCCCTCCTTTGGGGGTCCTTCCTTGGTTGGAGTTTCTTGGCATTAGAGTTTCTTGGTTTGTTTCAAAAGACCAGGAAAGTGGAATATCTCTTTAAATTTGCACTGGGATGTGGATCCATACTGTTTTGGGTGTCATCGCAGGTTTAGGTTGGGATCAAAAGAGGGTTGCAGGTTTGGTCCATTTGAAATAGTAGTGAAATGTAGTATTTTTTTTTTCCTTGTATAGTTGACTGAAACGCGCCAGCTGCTGAAGCTGAGGATGTTTACACATGGAACAGCTGGCCTTGTATTCCTTACAGCACTTTCAGGTATTTCCTTAATGCTGCACATGGCAGTAAGGGCCATCATTTAGAGGTACTTCTTGCATTCATGAATAACCTTTGTCCTTTTTCTCACTTTTAAATGTATTTGTGTTAAGCTGGAACTCGAACAAACTGCAAACTTATATTGGCTTTCTCACTGCCCTCCTAGCAAATATGATTTTATTGAGAAAGTTATTTTTCCAACCTGCTAAGTGAATATTATTGCTTGTAAAGCGCCATCTTTGGAGAGGCAGGATCCGGCTGGAACGCCGGCATCCATCTTGTATGTGGCAGCCTGCCACTGTCTAATGCTGTGATAACGATTTTTCATTTATGCAATAGATCTATCTAACAAACGGTTCCCTTCCCCTCACACACCCTCACGCGCCCCGTGTGTCACACCTGGAAACATAGCAGTTTTTGCTAGGATCCATGCTGCTGACAGGGACGCGCTGGGGCGAGTGGTGATGACGTCAGAGACCGGCGCCGACATGTGCTCCGCGTCTGGCGCCATCTGCAGCCCAGCTGGAGACCATCACCCTTACTATAAAGGCACTCTCCTCACCACTATGGATACCGCATTTTTCCTCTTGACAAAGATCTCATAGCAGATCGAAACGTTGAGGGATTTTGACGACCTGCGGTCAGCCTGTAAGCATTTGTACTGACGTATCTGTTTATTTTGCTTGTTATGCATTTGTTACCTTGATACTTTGGTGCTTTATGTCTGGAAGGCAGCACTAACAGGGCTTCCTTTATTTCTAAGTGCTACTTGATTTTGTACCTTGTCTTGCTTTCTGACAATTGCCCTATGTGTATTATGCCCTCCATTTTCTGTATATATACTTGGTTGTCATAGAACCTATATGTTTCACTGTATATAGCTTGCACATCTGTTTTCACGACCCATAAGCATTAAAATCATGTGCTATCATGCATAACCTTGTTTATGGTGTTCATTACCTCCATAGTTTATATTTTTTGACATATGTACCAGTGTCCAAAAAGCAGAGGGCACTATTGAGGTGGTTGAACCCAGATCTGCTGATTTACATTTTCCTCTTTTGAAGCTACCTATTTTCAGTGTGCTACAACCAAATCTAACTAACTCATTGTAAAGCCAGCACCCCATGATCCGATCAGAAGGCAAGATACAGACTCTGACTCCTTTGCAAATGGCCAATAATTTAATAATAAATTCACTGTGGTAACATGATTTTTTTTTTTTTAATATTCTCGGCAGTATAAAAATAATCAGACTATTCGGATAGAACGTAAAGCATGTGTATTTCTGAACAAATAACATAAAGTTCCCATGCAGGCATTAAACTAATGTCTTTACTCACCTTGTGTCCCCTGTAGCTCCTCTGTAAATTGCCAGCATCTTCATATTTACCATTGAGGTAGAACAAGCGATTATGGCCTCCCATCGCTGTGCAAACATGGTGGCATCCATCAACATCCCTCCCTAGTCAATCCCTTGCGATAGAGGGGGCATGCCAAATCCGCCTCAAAACCATTGCAATGATTGGAGTTGGCATGTGGGGTCTAACTTTGCCAGTTCTTC
This sequence comes from Gastrophryne carolinensis, assembly GCA_027917425.1. Classification (NCBI taxonomy): domain Eukaryota; kingdom Metazoa; phylum Chordata; class Amphibia; order Anura; family Microhylidae; genus Gastrophryne; species Gastrophryne carolinensis. The sequence continues at coordinate 497,265,504 of CM051235.1, forward strand.
AGCCAGCAATGCGAGCATCCCAAGATACTGTACATCTACACCTTAATGACTAATTGCATCCTATTGGAGAAGCACTTGTACGCAATGTCTTTGGGTACTGCCATTTTTGGTGAGAGAGGTTGCAGTACAGACCCAGGAAGGGAGGAACTGAATGGCTATTTTCCAACTCCACAACAACCAAGAGACACCTCACCTTGACCCTGTCAAGGACAGCAAGTGCGGAGCTGTTTTAATACATCACTACTCCACCCCTACCTCTTTGGTGTTCCTGTGCCTAGTAGTTCTCCCCAGACTTAAGTGAAGGAGATATAGGGACTGGTCAGATAATAAAAAAAAAAAAATGGGGAGAATCATGTATCCTCCATCTCCCTGTTAGAATTCACCTCTTATCTGGTAGAAAGAATCTGCCTCACAATTATGGTAAGTATCGCCATCATGCTGCAGTGCATTAACTGCCTGCCTTTTTAGCTGCGCACCTTAAGCTGTACTACTTGCTGCCACCGATACTGTGCTTCATAGACAGGTCTGTTGATGGTGGATGTTTCCACCAGAGAACAGGTTCCAGCCTGCCTCTTCATTGGTGGAGAAGAGGGGGTGGCACATGCACCTGTAGAGTAGACCACAGCCTCAACCTGAGGTACACCAAGCACCACAGGCCGATTTTGTAAGCTGGAACAGGTGCACTGTGTAGGGCCCAGTTGGGGCCCGGCACAAGTGAAGAAGGCCGCAGCCTCGGCCTGGTGTAATCTAAGCACCATAAGTCCATTGGACAGGCACACCAATGAGGAACAGAAAGTAGATATTAACAAGCAGTGAAGGAACCCAGGCTTCACATACAGTGAACCTAAAAACACCCAAAACAACCATTTAAAGTGCATGAAATTCACTTATCTTGTTTTCTTAACCCTATGCATCAGTTTTGTACTTATTGAGCAAATCAGTCTTGAGTAAAGTTTCGATTGCAGCATATTAGGTTGGTGTACAAAACAGTTTGCAGCCTCACCACCTCCGGCTGATTGAAACTCAAGTACCACAGGTGGTTCCCGTAACACTGGTTGGGAACAACCTGCATCTTCTAATTATGTAACAATGTGCCCAGTACATCAAGTTATATATTTTAATTCAACAGGATATAATACTTTGTGTGGTAGGTGAAACGTGTAAAGAAAAAGAAATGATTGATTGAAAAGAGCGAATGGCAGATCAGACAAAATGTTTTTGGAGGTCTGGCTTCAGAGAAATCTGAACTTTTACAACCTGCACATATGTGTGTTTAACGTTTATTTTTTTCCAATTCCTACCCTCAGGGGCCTTTGTTGCTGGCTTAGATGCTGGCCTTGTTTACAACTCCTTCCCAAAGATGGGAGAGCGATGGATCCCGGATGACATTCTGGCCTTCTCTCCAACCCTTAAAAATTTATTTGAAAATCCAACAACTGTCCAGTTTGACCATCGAATCCTTGTAAGTATGAGTCTTTTAAAGGGCCACTCCAGCCCCTTCCTGCAAAAAAAAAAAAAAAAAAACATAACCCCTGCCCTGCCCCCTTCCAATAGTGATCCTGCTAATGTAATAAAAGAAAAAAAAAGACTCGCTTTTTTTATTACATTAGCAGGATTGCTATTTGAAGGGGGCAGGGCGGGGGTTATGTTTGTTTTTGCAGGAAGGTGCTGGATGAACAGGCATACAATCCACTGGGTGCCATTGCAGGATGTTTGCTTCCTCTGGAACGCTGATATCCTGTTGTGTGAACTCAGCCCCCACCCACCCCGTCAGAGTAAAACTCCTCTTTCCTGATATTATGGTGCACGTGCGGGCGCTCATCAATTTTGGCTAATACTCGGCTAAGAGACAAATCTAGCAGAAAGCAGCCAAGCACATGTGTGAGCCCTTCCCCCTGGTCGCAGAGTTTACTCGCCTCTCCTCGAGCCCACACTGCAGCTAGGGCTGTGGACAGGAATCCTAGCCACACTCCTAGCATCACTCGGCTCCCTTTGGGTGTGCACGGCCATGCCCAGCCATTCAGTTGAAGCGGGCGGTGCCTCACAAGGCCGAGAAGGGAGGGAAGTGATGCTAGCTGTGCATGGTCCGTGGGCTCGGGGGAGGTAATATTGAGCGCCATTGGGGGGGGGGGGGGGGGGGGGTTCACGCAGCCTCCCAGTTTGGAATGCTCCCCGGGGAGGGAGTAAGTCTGCCCTGGAGACTCAAAGAATCCAGGGTGGGTCTTGGTCCACTTAAAAGCAAGCCTCCAGCCACTTAAACAGAAATGACCCACAACAAACCCCTAGAAATATGTTTTGAGCTTATAAATGTTTTATTATAAAAAGTCAAACCATGTGCATTGTATTTTGCAGGGGATTTCTTCTGTAGCTGCCATTACTGGCTTATATTTCTACTCTCGGAACATCCCACTTCCTAGAAGAGCAAGACTGGCTGTGAACGGTCTAATTGCTGTGGCCTATTTACAGGTAGCTCCTTGTTGTTAAGCTGACATGCTTCCTATCTGCTGACCCAATAGGAAGTTCACAGAAAAGCCTGTTGTAATTCGGGGGTGGAGCTCATGTTTTGTATTTTTAATCCCAAAAACACATACATATGTTCCTCAGTGGTGGTCACCCATGGTTCACTCCCCTCCCACAAACCTAGTACCTTCCTCTCCATCTTAGGAACTCAATTAGTGGCACCTCGGGATGACTGCTTGTGCTGGACCTATAGTACCTGAAAAGTTGCCTCCTAACAATGACGCATGTGACTATGAATGGAACCTGGAACTAGGTCACTATGTAGCCCAGCCTCTGCGTTTAGGTAGTATGAACCTTTTCAAGAGGATCAAAATACTTTTCAGAGTTTTGGTCCAATTTAGACCACATCTGTCCCAATGAATTTATGGGCAGAAACTGCATGAACGTGGCACTAACCCCACTCTGTTCAAGTCTATGATAATCTTTTGTCTGGAGTTGGGTATTACCACAAATTGTAGTCTCATGGTCCCTGAGTAAGGGGAGATCATCCACATACGGCAGTAAAACTGGGCTTCTGTAACAACCCATTTCTCAAAACTAAAATGTTTAAAAAGGGACAAACAAGCTTCGGCACTTCTTGACTTAAATAGTAAGTCCACTTTCGATGGACTTTTTGAAAGTGCATATTTTTTCTCCCAAAACAATGTGCTCCGACTGAGCTGCCTAGTATTTTTTTTTTTTTTCTTCCCATGTTGTCAAATTTTTATATATTTATTATCGAAGCTATCGAAGCAGTTTTCACTATCTGCAATCTGTTGCTATTGGCAATGTCCTCCAAGTCTGTACACCAAGATTAGAGAAGTCAGCCCTGTACACACAGAACACTGCTGCTGTGGCCACTGCTGAGGTAAAGGACCTCACTCACACTTACACATGCCCAGCAGCAGTGTTCTGTGCATCTATCTGCAATCTGTTGCTATTGGTAACGTACACCAAGAAGAGAGAAGTCAGCCCTGTACACACAGAACACTGCTGCTGTGGCCACTGCTGAGGTAAAGGACCTCACTCACACTTACACATGCCCAGCAGCAGTGTTCTGTGCATCTATCTGCAATCTGTTGCTATTGGTAACGTACACCAAGAAGAGAGAAGTCAGCCCTGTACACACAGAACACTGCTGCTGTGGCCACTGCTGAGGTAAAGGACCTCACTCACACTTACACATGCCCAGCAGCAGTGTTCTGTGCATCTATCTGCAATCTGTTGCTATTGGTAACGTACACCAAGAAGAGAGAAGTCAGCCCTGTACACACAGAACACTGCTGCTGTGGCCACTGCTGAGGTAAAGGACCTCACTCACACTTACACATGCCCAGCAGCAGTGTTCTGTGGTCTGCACTTGGTGTACATTGCCAATTACGACAGATGAAAATGGCTTCCATAAAACACACACTTGATAACATTAGAAAACATTAAGAAATGCTAGATCAGTGCAGCACCTTTAAGACATCATTTTGCCACACAAAAATATAGACTTTCAAAAAATCAATTGAAAGTGGACTTCCCCCTTAAAGTGGAACAAAACCCAAGGCAGGCCCAGCCCTGGAATCTAAAAACTCAAATGACTTAGTCATAGTCAACAGCTCTGATTGGATGAGCGACATGCGTCACTAGACCAGAAAGAGGGGAGTTTTACAGGGAATTCTGGGGGTGTCACACAACAGGGCATCCTAATTTAGATTGGTGAAATCCCGGGTTTTGTTCTGCTTTAATAACACTTGCTAGACAGACCTTTTATTATTATTATTATTATTATTATTATTATTATTATTATTATATGATAATGATCTATATATCTATAATGCCAACATATTCTGTAGTGAAGTACAATCAGAGGGTTCACAAGAAAAATGCTACACATTACTTAGCAACAAACCAGTCGTCATTGTTACAAACGAGTGACCCTCCTACTCGCAAGAGCTTAGAATATATAAAGGGAGACTTTTCCATGTCACATGAGACCTTTTTAACTTTTAATTTTTTATTCTTATTTCAGGTTACCCTGGGAATTAGCACCTTGCTGTTTTATGTCCCTACATCTTTGGCAGCGACACACCAGTCCGGCTCTCTAGCTCTTCTCAGCATGGCAATCTGGCTAATGAATGAACTCCGGCGTCTACCTAAATAGATATTCTGCTCTTACTATATTGCGATTGGGGGGGGGGGGGGGGGGGGTTTACCTCAGACTAAGTCTATTTTCATATTGCTCTTTATGTCAAAGGGATTAACCTGGTATCAATTGTGTAAATATTTATTTTTTACTTTTATTTACTAATTAGTTAGTATATTGATTTTGCTGAATATCTTTTACAGACTACATTTCATTATCTGTATATGTCATCATGGCTTTAAAATGTGCTTTTTCCAATATGAAATACAGGAGCACAAAACTGTACCAAAATAAATGGACATTTGTGATAAACGTGGAAGCTGGTGGTGGTTCTGTAAATGTATTATGTTCTGTATCCCCAGCAGCACTACTGCCCCCAGCCTATCTGAATGGCTGGGGTGGGAGCGTGTATACAGCACAAGGATGCAGGAATGTAGCTGGCAGGGGCACACAATCTGTAGAAAGCCAGCGGATGGACGTGAAAACCTTAAGATTCCAGGGCTGGCCACATTGGGTTTTGTTCTGCTTTAAAGAAGTACAGTCAAGTGAGCTATTGCTTATCACCTCCTCATTCATTGTATGGCTGCCAATAAACGACTGGATTTGCCGAGTGGGCTTGCACATCAAACATAAATAGTTGCTGGTGGTCACATGATTGTAGGGCTGCCCTACAAAGTGAACGAGGAAGTGGTGAATTGACTTGCTCTTTAGCATTACAAAGGATGCTCTGTGAAAGGGGGTATATGGGGTGGTATTTCCAAGTAGGAATACCTAGGGCCAATCTATTCCAACCCCTATGTTTTGCCAGTGGGTCCACTTCCGGCTTGGATACTGTGATTAGCTTAATATAAGGTTTCCCCAGAGGGCTAAAGTAAGGAAAAAAAAAAAAAACTCTCCTTGTTCCTGCAGCCAGCACGTTTCCTTGGTACTCCTGACGGCCACCGGGTGTGAGGCTGCACAGATTTAGTATCCCCGCTCTGCTTGGGAACAGGCACATGCCCAGCTCAGAAGACGTCTCGGCAGCTATGATGTGGACCCTGCCTGTCACGCTGAGGGAAAGTGCTACCTGTGGGAACTATTTTTTTTTTTTTTAACCCTTTGCTGTGACTGAGCGCCGCAGGGGATGTTAGGGCCTTTGGAAAGAGCCCACATGGGCATCCCCAGGAGTTGCCACGTTAGCAGTGTATCCGGGTCATCCAGTGGGTTTACATGTTAGTGTGCGCATGCTGGCAGAGCAAACCTGATTGGATGCTGCCTGTATGGTTACGTAGGGCACCTTCTCCACTGTCTGTTTAGGTAGGTACTTGTGCTGAATTGGCATAAGCAACATGTTCAAGACTGTGAGGGGGACCAAATGCAGAAGGGGGCACGTGGAGCCACAGGAATCTCTATAGGTAAGGCTTTCTAGGGATCTTAAACTGGACCTTCAGCATCATTTAATGAAAAGCCCAAATCCTTAATATTGACTCCCCAGCTTTTAAAATTAATATATTTTAAGTTTTAAGTCACTTACCTATTATTATTTTCCCCACTGGGCTGCAACTCTGTTCAGAACTCTAGTATACGGACGTCGCCATCTTGCCTCAGAAGCATCACATACTGAGGAGAGGAGAGGGGTGAAAAGTACAGGGGGCTGGTTATAGCTGTGCTTTGCACAGATATAGCAAAACTGGGGTCAGGAAAAGAACAGCAATCCCTGGAACTCCATGAGCCGCCATCTTGGATGTTTAAAAGCTCAGAAAATGCAGTAGATGCAGGTAGAGTGATTTTTAAAGCGGACCTTCACTCTGAATAAGAGTCTATCTTATATGTTTCCCCCACACTGTACATACAGATTGCTCACATTAAAAATCATCCTACCTGCATCTACTGCATGTTATGAGCCTTTAAACATCCAAGATGGCGGCTTATGGAAGCCGCCATTTTATCAGGCAGCCTGCAAACAGGAAGTGCCTGCAAACAGGAAATGACTGTGCTGCTCTGCATTCTGGGACTGCTGACCTTTCCCTGACCCCAGCTCTGCTCTGTTTGAGCAAAGCACAGCTATAACCTGCCCCCCTGTACCTTATCCCACTCTCCTCTCCTCAGTAAGTGTGATGCTCCTGAGTCAAGATGGCGGCGCCCGTATCCTAAATTCCTGAACAGAGTTGCAGCCCAGTGGGGGAAAGAATAATAAGTTAGTGACTAAAAATGTAAAATATATTAATTTTAGATGCTGGGGAATCGTTTTTTAAGAGTTTGGGCTTTTCATTAAATCATGGTGAAGGTCCGGTTTAATGTAAGCAATCTGTATGTACAGGGTGGGGGGAACATATAAGATAAAGTCTCTGTTTTAGAGTGAGGGTCTGTTTAATTTGGACCTCCAGTTCAGTGATTTGAGGGCTCTTCCACACCTTGGGCATCTCAATCTCAAATTCCCTGCTGTGCAGACAAAAAGAGGATGCCTAAAAATACTTTGTAAGTGGAAGCATCAAACCTACTTACGTGCTTTCAATACCATTGTTTGGTGCAACACCTTTGTTTCAGAGGTGACCACCATCAAGGTTGACGGGCAGAAATACATGCCTATTGCCCACCAGTGGTTGTGCTGAGGGGGGGGGGGGGAAGGGGTGTGGAGGTAGTTGTGTAGCCTATCTGTGCAGTTTCATGGTCCTTCTGCTGGTCATGTGGGAGAAGGTGCTCTTATTCATTGGCGACAGGGGGGTCCATCTTGCAAGAGGCGTGCACTGATTTGCAACAAGAGAGTGGACAGTACTTCTCTTCCCCAGCAGGCTGTTGGGGGCTGTACCTTTCATTCAGTCTGCTTTATTATTATTTCTTAAGTCCCAGTGAACCCTCTTCCTTCTGATGGGCCTCCTCAGGAGCAGAGCATGTCTCATCCTTGCATGTCACAGAAGTGACCTGAAAAGGTTGGAGGGAGAGGAGTTAGGCTCACAGCTGTCCTACTGTACCTACTAGCCAGGTAGGGTATGATTATCTGATTTTTGGCTGTAGGCAAAACAACAAAGGAGATACTTGCCCCTGTCCCTTCCCTAGCATGTCCCTTAGGAGTCCACAGATCTTCTTACCAGCTGAGAAGATCTGGATCTACATAGGTCTCCCTGTAGAAGCTAAAGTATGGCTTAGGTCTGAAGAAGCAAAGCCGTGGCCAGAACATTGCTCTCGATGGAGATCTTATGCCGTTGTGAACCCCTTCTTCCTCTACAGTATCTCACAAAACTACATCACCCACATTTTTGTAAATAAATTACCTTGCCACGGGACAACACAAGAGATATGACACTTTGATACAATGTCAAGTAGCCGGTGCAAAACTTGGTGTGCCCTCAAAATAACTCCCCACACAGCCATCAATATCTACCCCCCCCCCCCCCCCGGCAACAAGAGAGTACACCCCTAAGTAAAAAGTAAGGCCAAATTGTGCTTACAATGTCAATATTTTTTGTGGCCACTATTTTCCTCTTCCACGCCTCCAAGACAAGATGACCTCAAGGAGCTGGTAAATGTTAGAGATCTTGCACTTCTCCACCTTCTGTGTGAGGATGCCCCTACAGATGCTCAATAGAGTTTAGGTCTGAAAACATACCTGGCCAGTCCACCTCTACCCTCAGTTTCTTAAGCAAAGCAGTGGTCATCTTGGAGGTGTGTTTGTGGTCATTATCATTTTGGATTACTGCCCTGCAGCTCAGGTTCCGAAGGGGGGATCATGCTGTGCTTCAGTATGTGTCAGTACATGTTGGCAGACATGGTTCCCTCAATGATCTGTAGCTAACCACAGCCGACCGCACTCATGCAGCCCCAAACCATGAAACTCCCATCACCATACTTTACTGTAGGCAAGACAAACTTGACTTTGTACTCCTCACCTGGTTGCTGCCACACACTCCTAACACCATCTGAAACAAGTTTTCTTGTTTGTTCTAATCAGACCACAGGATATGGTTCCAGTAATCCCTGTCCTTAGTCTGCTTGTAATCCGCAAACTGTTTGCAGGCTTTCTTGTGCACCATTTTTAAGAAAAGCTTCCTTCTGGGATTATCGTAATTCAGACCAATTTGATGCATTGTGCGGCGTATGGTCTGAACACTGACAGACTGATCCCCACCCCTTTAACTTCTGCAGCATTTCTGGCAACACTCATATGTCTACAAAAGTCTTAAAGGGGCCACAGCACTCAAACCAGTTAGCTTGCTGACCAACCTACAATCGGTCTCTAAACTAGGTTAAAAACAGAGGGCTCGGTCACACACATCTGCAGAAGTATGCTTAAGCTGCACCACCAGCGCCAAGGTGCCCCTGTGAGGTGCAGTCCTAACTCTAGTACTAATTCTAGTCTCTAAGAGCCCCATTTGGGACATACAATGCAATAGATAAATTGGGAGCAGGCTTACCTGAGGTTGCCCTAAACCTCAAGTGCAAGCCATGGGGTGGAAGGGTCAAAGACCTTGCAATACAGCCTAGAGCCCACACTCCATGTGCTTGCACAAATTCAAAAGAAACACTCATATGTCTGTTATGAAGACGTCCCCTAGATAGGACACTTAGCATGTGCACTCATCTTCTATGGTCAACCATGGTGAGCTCTGTTCTGAGCGGAACCTGTTTCATTAAACCGCTGTATGGTCTTGGCCACAGAGCTGCAGCTTAGTTTTAGGGTGTTGGGAATCTTTTTCTAGCCTAGGCCATTTTTATGTAGAGGGACAATTTCTTTTTTTTTTTTTTAGATCCTCAGAGTCCTTTGCCATGAGGTATGGTGTTGAGCTTCCAGTGTCCAGGGAGGGAAAATTGGTAATGGGCACAATTTGGCCATAATTTGGCACTCGCTTTTGTTGACAGGGCTTTAGACATTAAAGCGGACCTTCACTCTGAATAAGAGTCTATCTTATATGTTTCCCACACCCTGTACATACAGATTGCTCACATTAAAAATCATCCTACCTGCATCTACTGCATGTTATGAGCCTTTAAACATCCAAGATGGCGGCTTATGGAAGCCGCCATCTTATCAGGCAGCCTGCAAACAGGAAGTGCCTCCTGACTATGCTGCTCTGCATTCTGGGACTGCTGACCGTTACCTGACCCCAGCTCTGCTCTGTCTGAGCAAAGCACAGCTATAATCCCGCCCCCTGTACCTTATCCCACTCTCCTCTCCTCAGTAAGTGTGATGCTTCTGAGTCAAGATGGCGGCGCCCGTATCCTAAATTCCTGAACAGAGTTGCAGCCTGGGGGGGGGGGGAGAATAATAAGTTAGTGACTAAAAATGTAAAATATATCAATTTTAGATGCTGGGGAACCGTTTTTTAAGAGTTTGGGCTTTTCATTAAATCACGCTGAAGGTCCGGTTTAATGGCTGTGTGTTGAGTTATTTTGAGGGCATGCTCCATGTACACAGTTATACAGGCGGCACACTGACTAATATACATTGCATCAAGGTGTCATATCTTCAGTGTTGTTACATGAAAAGTTGTTATGACATACGGTATCTGATGCAGTGAGGCCAGTATTTTGCCTGATGTTAGGTGCCATTTTCCTTATTAAAGGGTAATTCCACTTTCCCTTGCTTTTTTTAAACGTTTCCATTATTGTGTGGCAACATGTCTTCAATGTGCTAAGCTTATCTGTTATTTTTTATGTTCTATTTTACAACTGTTTTAAAAGAACAATGTGTTTTACCTTAGCTATGTAGTGGTGATTTTAAGTACATATCATAGACTTCCTCACTCTAGCTTGCAAATCATCTAAATGGCTAAGGCATGTGTGACAGGTTTAACCCATTCTGCTGAAATTCAACTTCTTCAGTTTGAAAGGAGTCTTGTTTTCTAGTAGCGAAAGGCTGGGTTCTCAACTGGAGAGGTTATTAGGCTGCTTAGACTTTTTTTACACAAGGCCATGAAAACCCCTCCCACTGTAGCAAAACAGAGTCTCAGGAATATGAGAATCATGGAAACTTGAAAATGGGAAAGTCTGCTGCTGACCTGCCGGAAATTTCTCCCGGGCCTTCCCCTTTGATCCCCATCTTGGGCAATCCGGAGTTCCCCCCGGGCTGTGAGGGGCCTAGATCGAAGGAATGGAGAAAAGCTGGCGTTTATAGAATTAAGCATTTCTGGGCAGAGGATGGCTGGTCGGACCTTTCGTCTCTGGCTCAAGCCAGGGGGCTCTCGGAATGGTCGACTTGGCAGAGCATCCAGCTCCGGCACTTCCTGGGGTCCTTTGAAGACCTCCCTGCCAGACGTAGACCTCTCACGACCTTTGAGGAAATTTGTACGAGCAACAACCCCGAGAAACATATCCTCTCCCTCCTGTGCAAGCTACTTATCTCCCCCAAAGCGGATGAAGTGCCGCCTTATGTTAGAAAATGGGAGCGGGACCTGGGTGTTTCCCTGACGCCGGACCAGATCAGGCGGCTTCTCTCCGCGCCACACAAAACCTCCATCTGTACCAAATTCCAAGAGTGCAACTATAAGCTACTTACACGATGGTACGCGGTCCCCACCGTAATTGGCAGGTGGGCTCCTGGCTTGTCAACTAGTTGCTGGAGGTGTGGTGTGGAGAAAGGGGACCTGCTGCATATTTTCTGGTCGTGCCCTGGAATTCGCCCTTTCTGGGACACCGTCAGGAGGGTCACAAATGCCGTATCGGAATATCACCTACCCGACAACCCGGGTGCGTGTTTACTCCATCTGACCAATGCTCGGTTTCGGAGCTATAGGACATCTCTCCAATGCCAGTTACTGAATGCAGCGAAGGCGTGTATTCCGTTGGTATGGAGGCAGGTGGCCCCCCCCTCGCTGGCAACCTGGGTTATGAAGGTGAATGACATCATGCGCTTTGAGAGTCTTACACAAATCAGAGACAGAGGGCCAGAGAAATTCACCACCACCTGGTACAACTGGATGTTGTTCCTGGACTCTGATGAATGTAAGTCAATTTTGGAGTCTCCCTAGGGTCCCGAATGCACGTTCCTGGTATTCACAGGGGCCGGCGTCTGACACAAGGCCCCCCCCTCCCTGGCTCAGTTCCCTCCCCCCCCCCCGCCCACCCCAGGCGGGTACTCCCAAACACTCTCCCTGCACAAATTCCCTGTTGAGTTATATGTCTTCTTGAATAAGTGTTCATGTTAAGGACTAGACCTATGTGTGGTACAGAAACAATTGTATGCATATTGATACACACCATTCATAACAAGTATCTGTACTGTTTGCTTACGTGTCGTTCATAATGTTTATGTTTTATTCTGAAAACGAATAAATAAAGAATTTAAAAAAAAAAAAAGAATCATGGAAACAGCATGCTGATAAGTAAATCACAGGTCTGAGGGCCAAGTCCTCACACAATTTTTTATTTTACTTTCCAAAAGAGAAAAACATTAAGGCAGAACACCAAAAACCTGCCAGAAAGGGAGTTTTCCCATAGTCTTGGGGGTGGAGCTTAGCCCATGTTGGGGCACAGTGACTAACCTATGAAGCTGGAGGAGAAGCATGGCAGCCCCCGAAGTCAGCAATGGCAGCTGGCAGATTTCTTGGCATGTACGTGTATCAGTATCAGCATGGGCGGTCACATAGAGTGCCATCCCAAACACTTACGGGGGGCCAGGAACTCTGGAGCAGCAGAACTTTCTTTTCCAAAATCCCCATCTCTTCATTTCTTATTTTTCTCTGCTATTTTCTTTTTTTCCTGTTCTCCTTTATACTTCAGCCTTTCTTTCTTGGCATTCATATTTCTCCCTCTTTCTAGCCCTATTCATCTCTCCTTTTTTCCTACATTTCTTCCATCTCACTTTCATTTTCACATCCCCCCATCTTTCTCTTGTCACAATCTATCCACCTTTCTCTCTGTTTTCACCTTGTTTCCAGCTTTCACTCTTTTCACCTTCCTGACATCTCTTTCTATTCCACATGCTCACACTTCTACCTTTTATTATTATTATTGTTTATTTATATAGCGCCATCATCTTCCGTAGCGCTTTACATAGTAATTACAGACAGGGTAGAAACATACGATACATATACTATTTCAAATGCAGTTTTACAGAGTTGACAATGGATATTCTGGAGTACAAGATACGATAGGGGAGAGAGCCCTGCCCTTGCGAGCTTACAGTCTAAAGGAAGAGGGGTGAAGACGAGGGGGAAGGATCACAAACAGTCAGTATTGAGCTTTGTGGCATGTGCCCTTTAGAAGATTGGTTAGGCCAGATTATATGCTTGTCTGAATAAGTGAGTTTTAAGGGCGCCTTTGAAGGTTTTGAGGGTTGTGGAGTGGCGGATTGGGTGCGGGAGGGCATTCCAGAAGATTGAAGTTGCACGTGAGAAGTCCTGGAGGCGGGCGTGAGAGGAGGTGACCAGGGTGGAGGACAGGAGAAGGTCGGCAGAAGAGCGGAGGCTGCGTCTAGGTTGATACTGTTGGATTAGAGATGAGATGTAGGGAGCGGGAGGGGCCTTTCTTTTTTTTTTTCATTCTCTGTATTCTGATCCTTCCCCCTTTTTCATTCCCTAGTCATCTTTCCCTTTTTTTGTTTACCCTCATTTTGCTCTCCTTTCCATATTCCTTCATTCTCCCTATTGCTCTCACGTTTTATGTCATCATTTTCCACCTTCCCTCCATCCTCCCTATTCTCACGTTACTTCCAGCTTCCTTTCTTTCCATCTTCTCTGTCTCTTTTCATCTTACTTTTTAATTTAGAAAACTGCTGTCTTCCCAAGTTCTGTATATATATATATATATATATATATATATATATATATATATATATAATCTGCTGTTGGCCAACAAAAAACTCCATCTATCCCCTACAGAATAATAATACAGATTTACATGACTCTTGTCAGTGATCACCAACTATTAAATATTAAAAACATAGTTTATTTTTTAAATCATCATGATTCCATACTGCAATATTTTGTCTGCAAATAAATTACTTTTCATCTACTTAATATACAACTTTCGATATATAATTTTCTTGATCTTGGTCACCATCAGATGGACATGGACATATATATATATATATATATATATATATATATATATATATATATATATATATACATGAATAGTTCATCCACTAATTCATAATATTATAAATCTTTACATTCACGGCAGACACTTACAATTTAGGTCTCCTTTAATGTTATCATACAACTAGGGACACCTTGAATGTGTCACAAAGATTCTTCTTTATCTTTGATCATTTTTTATACATTCCTTTTTTTTGCCCCAGCTCTGTCTCCCTCTTTTGTGTGTTTCCTCTGTTGCTCACTTAAACTGGGCCTTCACCATGATTTAATGAAAAGCCCAAACCCTTCAAAAACTATTCCCCAGCATCTAAAATTATTATATATTAGAGGTTTTTAGTCACTTATTATTCTTTCCCCCATCGGGCTGCAACTTTGTTCAGGACTAGGATACGGGCGCCGCCATCTTGACTCAGAAGAATCACACATACTGAGTAGAGGGGGATAAAGTACGGGGGGGGGGTTATAGCTGTGCTTTGCTCAGACAGAGCAGAGCTGGGGTCAGGTAAAGGTCAGCAATCCCAGAATGCAGAGCGACACAGTCAGAAGGCACTTCCTGTTTGCAGGCTGCCTAATGTTCCATGAGCCGCCATCTTGGATGTTTAAAGGTTTATAACATGCATTTGATGCAGGTAGGATGATTTTTAATGGGAGCAATCTGTATGTACAGAGTGTGGGAAACATATAAGATAGACTCTTATTCAGAGTGAAGGTCCGCTTTAACATTCGATGTGTGTATCGCTAGGGGGCGCTAACCTAAAATCTTGCACAGGGCCTCACTGTCAGCAGGTGGTTTGTAGGTATAAATAAAATATCCTTATGCCATCCATTTAGCGCCCCGCCCCCACAGCGAAGCCAGCCTATAGGAGGCTTCTCCCCCGCTGCCTAATTGGCTAGGTACACCCAAGGGCGGGGCTTGTGCAACCTCAGCTGTAGTCGCTACTTATGCAAATCAGTGAACAGTTCGGAGTGACTAGGCGCCATCTTTGTTCCGGGAATCTCCTCACTTCCCTGCTTGGCGATTCCAGTGTCCACTCCTTTACAAACGCAGTTCGACAGAGGTTTTCGGACTGGTTACACCTGCTCCGAATGGGGGAATTGGAAAATAATGCGAGAGGCGCGTCATCGGGGGATGCAGCGTTTGTGCTCACACCTGCCTGCGTTGCGCATGCGCAGTTTGGTCAGGATGGCAGCGGCTCTTTCAGTCTATGGTTAGTGATATCCGGTTGCCGTGCTGGGATGGCGAATGAGAGAGAGAGGAGGAGGCACCCATCTGATGTTTGACACTGCCGGGCAGGTATGGGCTACAGGGCTACCCGTTCACTACTGCCAGGGGCTGGAGGTTATAGGGTCATCAACTGGATTCTGACAGGCTGCAGTTACAGGGTCAAGGGAGTATAGAAAATAAAAGGCTGGGGAGGCAGCTGCTACCGGGCCTATGGCATAAGGGGGCCCAGTGCATGGTGCATACCCTGGCCCAGAGGCAATACTAATACTGGCCCCAAGGCAGGGGAACATTGTTGCCATTGGTGTTTGCTATGGTGGGGCCATGGAAGCTATGGGCAGGTGGTGCCCAGTCTCTGGAGCAGATGATGGGGGTACTTCTCATTCCCTGGTAACCTGCCAGGGGTAATCTACATAATGCTGGGGGCTGGCCCTTGTATTTAAAGTGATACAGCAGGCAAAGGTCAATTGTTACACCATTGTGTCAGGCTACATTTGACACTGTCCTAAACTGTTTTCTGTTTTGAAATTGAAGCAGAAATGGCCGAGATATCAGGGTTTACAGGTTCATCCAATGACATTTTCTTTTTCATCCCGTCCCCCAATCAGCTCAGCAGAGCTGGACAGGATTGCTGGTCCCTCCCTTCTCTCACCTCCTCCTGATTCCATCACAGATCCAATGTGCTTGTCCACTTTTTTCAGAAGAGAAATTATGATACTAAACCCTGATATCTCGGCAATTTCTTCTTCAATTTAAAAATGGAAAACCGTTTAGGACAGCGCCAAATGTGGCCCAACGCTATGGTGTAACAATTACCTTTGCCTGCAGTAGCACTTTAATGCCAGGGCCGGTGTAACAAATGCACAGAACCCCCCCATCACCACAAAAGGGCCCAGCAAAGTTGTCACAAAACCTGGGATTTTGCCTATCCCGCTTTGGGATGCCCCTGCGTGAAATCCTTTAGATTCCCAGTAAATCTTACCTGACTGATCCAATGGTCCATGTGTGGGCTCTCGTCCAATCGTTTTGCTAGGCAAATGGCTCTGATTACAAACAGGGCAAAGCAAGAGAGAGTGGGGGGTGATCTTTAGATGTGGAACTCCCTATCCCTATCTATTTTATTGAAGTGCCAGTTGCCACAGTGGTGGCTAGTGTCTGTCTCTTGGAGTCCAGATACATATAGCCAACACTTACTGCTGCTACCATATGTCTATACTCATTTCGTCCCCAGAATGTGTTTTGCCTGGAGCCACACTTATTCTAAAACTAACCCTGTCTGTGGGTTTAGATTGTTTTTTAATTGACGCTTCGAGCTGGCCCTAGAGGGCCCCATTGTGAATTGTTATGGTTGCCCAATCATTGGTGCTCGTGTTCTACCACCGCCAGGTCCAGTCTGCCCCAGACAAGCTGCTTCCATTGTGTCAGCCAGGCCCACCACATTGTTTACTTTTTATTTGGGGGGGTGATCTGGGGCACCCTCCAGCCTTTGTGAAGCCTTTACATTCGTGTTGTCCTAGAAGAGACCCTCATAGTAGCAGAGACCTCTATTTGGACATTTTGGAATTCTCCAGCGTTTTTTTCTTCCTGGCTCTGCAGTTCATCCCATAGGTTTCATGTGATTGTAATAGTCCTCCCTTCTCCGTCCCTTCCGGTCACATCCTGGAGTTGGCACTTAGGATCTAGGTAATGAGTGGTACATTATGATGTTTTATTTTTTTCGAAAATACAAAAGCCGAAGGTGGCCACTCACACTCTCTGCCGCTCTGTACAGGCTGGCTCGACTGTTTTGTTTAATGCTCTTTTTCCTGGCTGTGACCCAGTGATCTGTGGCCTCATTCATCAGCCAACTAAAAATACTAAAGATACTTGCCTTTTGTCCCCCACCACTGATTTGTGCTAGTCTGGCAATCAGAAACTCACCTGATCGCTGGATCCAAGCCCGCGAGACATCCCAGCTTTCTGCATCGCCTTGGCCGCAATCTCTCTTCACAAACCCTCTCTCTCGCCCCATCATCAGTCACAGGAGCATTGTCATGTCCTCTCTATTCACTACACTGGAGGTGGCGTGTCAGGCCTCGACACACCCCCTCCATTACAATGAATAGAGGGGGTGTGGCAGCGCTCCTGTGACTGGCAGGTCGTAACCCTGGCATGCCATCAATGCTGACCCCATGTTTGGTCCCTGGACAATGCAGGCTTGAATCCTGCCATTTTTTTGCTTGCCAAATGATTTTAATAGTGATCTAGCACTTCTCCCTCTTTATAAATCCCAAAGTACCTCATTAATACTGATTGTGATTAGCAGAAGGAGTACATGCTTATCCAGCTAGTAACTGGTACTATGGATGGAAATATAGAAATAACTTTTATACACTTATGGTACCCACTTGGCAGCTGTTGCCACTACTCTGGGGCACCCCAAACAAGGATGCCCAGCAGCTCCAAATGATATCTTTAAGGTGATATTTTTAAAGACCATCTTGAGCCGAAACCTTATTTTCTTTCTCCCTGGACAGGTGATGAGTGGTGGGAATGAGAAACATCCGGCGCCTGCTACTGAGGTGCCTCCGCCTGGGACACAGAAGGAAGCTGACCTATGTGAACCTCCTGACAGATTACCTGCGCTACTGCCGCCTCTGCTTCGTGTCCCTGACCTATAATTCCTTTACCAATTGCGATGTTGTCATTGAGTCTATGTTTGAACCTGTCTACTGGCTGGTGGATCATCTAACCAGATGGTTTGGTGTAGTAAGTTGTCATTACTTTTTATGAAACCCCTTTTCATATACTTTTGTTGGCTGCACAATGCACAAATTACCTCCAATATCCCTGTGTGGACTCGGCACAGCTTTGCTGTTATAATGGAAATGTTGGGAAAGTTTGCGAGTAATCCTATTGCCCCTTAACCCACCGGTAGATTTATGCCACATCTGGATGTCGGGAGGGTGGGATTGTTTAGTGGAACAAAACCCTGGCTGGCTGATTCCCAAATTGGGATGCCCCTGGGGAAAGGTGAAAGTTCTGCTTTAAAGTGGACTAAAATCCACGCCCTGGAATCTATAAGATTCCAGGGCCGTTAGATTTCCTCCCCACAGAATCAGAATGCTCCGCTGTGTGAAACCCCCCAGGTTTACCGGAAACTCACCTTCTTTCCTGGTCCAACGGCGTATGCGTGAGCACCCTTTAGCAGGGTGCATGCTTGCTCCAGGCTTTCGTGAATGGCAGACGCTGGGGCACTTCCTGTTAGAGGGTAGCGGGGGATGTGGCCGCCAGAGCACGCCTTAGACGAAGGGAGTGGATGCGCCGTTGGACCAGGGAAGGGTAAGTCAGATTGGGCAACCTGGGGGGTTTTACACAGCAGGGGTATCCCCGTTTGGGGTGCTCCGGTGGTGAGGACCAAAATCGTAGGTTTTGGTCCACTTTAAGTTTATGTCCACTTTAATGGTCTTTAGCTCCTTTTGACAAATGGGATCAAATAGGCTAAATGAATGCATGTTTATAAGCCTATACTGTTGTAGATGCTTCTCTGTGCCATTAGTCTGCACAACTGTGGACCTCTTTTCACTTGTCCTCTCTTGTCATTTTAGGTGTTTGTTGCTCTAGTGATCATATTGACCAGCTCCATCGTGCTCATTGTTTACATCTGCATCCTTCCTCTCATTCTGCAAACCTATTCCACAGAATGGATCTGCTGGCATGTCGCCTATGGCCACTGGAATCTCATCATGATAGTCTTTCATTACTACAAGGCCATCACCACACCTCCAGGATATCCACCTCAGGTAACCCCCTGTGGTTTATTGTTGGCTTGAAATGGACATAAGATTTGCTCACAACTAAACAATATTCCTCTGATTAACACGCCAGCCTCTTAAAGTGGACCAACACCCTCCCCTGATCGGCCCGGGAATCTATAAGATTCCTGCACCCATCAGCTCCCTGACTGCGGGGCACCCCAATCTGTGTGAAACCCCCCAAGTTTTCGGGGCTTTCTGGGGGGTTTCACACAGCGGGGCACCCACGATCGGGGTGCCCCGTGGAAGTGGACCAATACCCAGGATAGTCAAAATCCTGGGTGTTGGTCCACTTTAATGTGCTATGGCAACATGGATTGAAGAATTCAGAATTGTTAGATACATTTTCACATTGGAATAGCAGACTTTTTGAACATTTAAATGTGAGGCCCTGTGTTGTCTACCAAAGGCTTTCCTTAGCAAAAAAACAATCGATAAGGAAAGCCTGGATGTTGGTTCTTCCTGTATGTGGAGGTAGAAACTTGTTGTCATTTTTTCCTTTGCTGCACCTGCAATGTCAGCAATGCAAAACTACAGGTTAATGTGTAGCGTTATCACGCTGTGACATTTGGGTTAACAACTGCTCCGTGTATACAATAACAAGGCAATAAACACCTAAAAGTATGTTATATGTGGCCAGCACCTTTCTCTCCCAGCTGTGTTGCTGAGCGCTTTGTAATCTGTGGGTCTGAAGTGGTTGTGTTGCTTCAGGTGATGATTTTTTTTTTTTTTCTTTTTAAGTAGGTTAATAAAGGCAGTGGCACATTTTTTTGTTACAGGGACTTAAACCGGACCTTCACCATGATTTAATGAAAAGCCCAAACCCTTAAAAAAACGATTCCCCAACATCTAAAATTAATATATTTTAAGTTTTTAGTCACTTATTATTCTTTCCCCCACCGGGTTGCAACTCTGTTCAGGACTCTAGGATATGGGCGCCGCCATCTTGACTCAGAAGCATCACACCTACTGAGAAGAGGCGAGCGTGATAAAGTACAGGGGGTGGGGTTATAGCTGTGCTTTGCATGGACAGAGCAAAGCTGGGGTCAGGGAAAGGACAGCAATCCCAAAATGCAGAGCGAAGACACTTCCTGTTTGCAGGCTGCCTGATGCTCCATGAGCTGCCATTTTGGATGTTTAAAGGCTCATAATATGCAGTACATACAGGTAGGATGATTTTTAATGTGAGCAATTTGTATGTGTAGGGTGTGGGAAACATATAAGATAGGCTCTTATTCAGAGTGAAGGTCCGCTTTAATTAAAAAAAAAAAAAAGTTACTTTCCTTGTTTTTCTCAATACGGCTCCCTGACAAGGACCATGTTATATGGGTGGATTTAGGAACTTGCAGGATAGCCACTGAAGACCAGAAAACGTAAGCTTACAGTGCTACACGTTTTATTTAAAAAATAAAAAAGATTCCTGCAGAAGGCAAGCTCATGGAGATCTGATTTTTTTTTTTTTACTTTTTAAAGCAGACTGAGAAAATCATCCATTCAAACAGGTCCAGGTTGGAGAGGTGCCCTAGTATAGGCTAATCCTAACTACCAAGCTAAGCCGCTGGAGTTGGTATTGTGTTATGGCACCCTACTAGGGGGTGCGTGCACAGCACTTACATTATGTGGGTTGCCTGTGCCGACTGTAGCATGAAAGAAATTGTATTTGTACACCACATGCTCCTCTGCTACCTCCTCCGCATCATGCAGGGCCCAACCGACAAGCCTAATGGGTGATCAACCGATAGCACTACAGTAATTCTGTGCAGTGCCGGGGAAGCAAGTTGGTCTGCAGGCACCTCTTGAAACCAGTCAGTGTGACGACGTATATTGTGACTTCTCTTTCTAAAGTCATGTTTTTTCTTATCCACAGAAGGCACAAAAAGATATTCCATCTGTGTCTGTATGCCGGAAATGTATAGCACCCAAACCTGCCCGGACACATCACTGTAGCATTTGCAATAGGTAAGTGAGAGAACCTGCTTCTCAGACCTCAGTGATAGGTGGCTGGTGGCAGTGGAGTTGGTAATATTGGCAGATAGAAAATAAAATAATACAACTAACCAAACCAAAATGTTGTTCCCCGAT
Source organism: Gastrophryne carolinensis (assembly GCA_027917425.1). NCBI lineage: Eukaryota > Metazoa > Chordata > Amphibia > Anura > Microhylidae > Gastrophryne > Gastrophryne carolinensis. The sequence continues at coordinate 497,286,246 of CM051235.1, forward strand.
GCTTGCCTTATTTAGTGCCAGGAACCCTGGAGCAGAGTTGGAATATTTCCCCAGGTCAAACTTGTTTTTTATAATTTAGCTGAAATCAGACCTCTAATTGTTATTGCAAGTTCTCCAGCTAATACCACTGACTGCTGACAGATGCCTTCATTCTGGACTTGCTTGTGTGCAGCATCAAAACATGGCCTAATACATGTATCCTCTTAAGAGGATACATGTGGGGAACTCAGCAGAAGTGGGGTCGAAAGGGAATGTATACTTACTTCAAACCCCAGTTAGGGGCAACTCGACTCTCTTTGGATCTTTGGTGGCATTTGGATCTTTGGTGGCATTGCTGAGAGAAGCTCCATGACCATTGACATGACCACAAATGAGGTGCAGGCCCCATTTAGTAAGCTCCTTCTGCAGAGTAACACTCTGCCAGGGCCAAATTAAGGATGTCCATGGTTCAGAGCAGTTTTAATTTGGTACACAGGTTGGTGGCTGCCGCACTCCTATCAATCATTAAAGCAATTATAGGTGGGTGCATGGTCCACGTAGACACCACAAGTCCAGAATATACGGAAAAACCAGCACTCCAAACCGATCTGGTAAGCAGTATATTCAATCCAAACAGAAAACGGTGTACACATGAGTCGACGTTTCAGCGGCACGCACACTCCCTTCATCAGGACACAGTGATATCAACAATAAGAGCATAATCATGATGATTAAATATGAGTGAGAACCAATGAAATGCCCCTAAAATCACGCCTGACACCACCGGTGCTATAAAACAAACACATGAACCAATGTATTACAATAAATTAACAAACTTACTCCATTATCTTCGTGTAAGAGACCTGCTCTGTAGACCGAAACCGCCTTGTTTTGGAGGAGCGGGGCACCGCTGCTCAGAGCATGGCTGGTTGCTAAGCAACCTGGCCCTCGCTGTCTCCTGGTTAGGGAAGGACGGAAGCAACGTCACTCTGATGGGCAAATCTGCCCGGCAACAAGTGACACACGTCCCAGGCCCCATGGTGACTTGAAGCTTACACTCTACCACGGAGCTGTCATTGCTCCGCCTGGGCCAGAGCGCCACTTGGTATTTGGTACACCTCTCATTCCCCCCCGCAGTCTCTTCTATCCAGGTGAGTAGGGCCCCTATATGGATAACCCTCAAGCCCCTTCCTGACTGTGTCCTTCTACTGAGCGGGCCCCCTTTGTATATGGGGTCTCTGAGTTTCATTACCCCTTCCCAACTCATGGCCCACATATGTTGTTTATTGGGAGTGAATTACTTCAGTCTCAAAATCCTGAAGATTGGATAGAAGGCTCTTTATGGAGCTCTGTCATTCCCTCCCAGTTGCATCAGCACTCCTCATTGATTCACATTGGGGGGGCATGTGGAGGGAAGGCAATGAACTGTGGAGCCACCATTGATTAATCAGCTTTATTCTGTGGGGACCTGGAGCAAGTGCTTAATTGCACCAATTATAAGGTGGCCCCCACATGCTGCCAAAGGCATCCCATCCAGCGTGTCTCTTGTTCCTAGTGGAGTATGTGCTTGACCTTGCTGCAGTAGTTGGATAGGTGTAGGTCAATTCATGTGCTTTTATGTTGTTGTCCATATTCCTGTTTTATATTTGCTTACTACCCTAACGGTTGTGTTCTCTCCACAGGTGTATTCTTAAAATGGATCATCATTGTCGTATCCTTACTAAAAATATTTGCTCAGAAAGCAGAGAGAGCCGTCCCTGAAAGATGTGTCCATACATAATGAATGGCTAGCTGACACACCAATGTATGCTGAAAAAATACCAAATGTATTAACAAATTGGGAGGTACACAGAATAATACGTTTTGTGGGGTTGAAGGCTAATCTAGTATATAGTATACTGATTGACGCAGTCAATAGGTTGGCACACAAAGTGAAACCATAAATGAAGTGGCACTAAACCCATTTTGTGCTCCCCTCCCCGGCCAAGTACCTCTGCTGACGCGTGCTGCTCGGCATCGCCCAATGGGTTTTTTCACCACTGAGGCCGCTGCCACCTAATATGATTGGTTGATCTTAATGCTGGGTGATGTGACCAGCATGCTGGCAGCATCCCCGACATCCCTGTAGTCTGGGAAGTGCTCCTGCACCCAGCTTATATGAATAGCTGGGTGCCAGATTGAACAACAACTATTAGGAAGCTAGGGATGCGACCGTTGGCATACAAAGCACTGTGGGAGGCGATGGAAAAGTTGAGTTGACTTGCAGGAGTTTCACACATCTGGGCATCCCAAATTTGGATGCACCAGGGGCACGCTAGCGGCCGGCCTTGGATTCTTTTTAGACTCCTGCATAGCTCAAGTGCAGCTTTAATGTTTCACCAAAGCATAGGTTAATAAAACTGGCACTTAATGTCCCCAGGAGTACTGGTACAGCTTACAGTGGAACTCAAGTGCATGATTATTTATAGAGATACAAATGAAAGTTGGCAGCCACTCAGACCAATTATTAACTAGCCTGGAAGGTGCAGGTGACCAGGGCAGTTAGAATTCATAAATCTTACAATGGCCACAGCACTCAATCCTGTTCTCTTAAAACCAGTCCTATAATCTGCCTCTAAATCGGTCTTCACATCGGGCACACATCTGTAGGAGTATGCTGCAGCTACACCACCAAATACCAAGGTGCCTCTGTGAGGTGCAGTCCTAACTCTAATCTCTGAGAGCCCCCATTAGGACATACAATGTAATGGATAAATTGGGAGCACCATTGTATGTCCCAGCTGGGTGCAGTTTGAGTATACTTTTTCAGATGTGTGCCAACCAAGACCTCAGTACCAACCAAGAAACAGATGATAGGACTGATTGCGAGCTAACTGGGCTGAGTGCTGGGGCCCCTTGATATGTAGAGAACCAGGTAATAAATGGCTCATGTCTGGTAGAATGTTAAATGCTTAATTCAAACATAAATATGAATACAGGACACTTATTTTTGATCATCGGTAGCACAGCACTGTAATTGCACCCTCCCAGTGGGGACTCGGATCGGGTGGCTGGCAGGAGCAATCAAGGTTATCGGGACTGGCGGTACCGCTTTCTGCGGGAGTATGGGGCATATAGCAGGAAACATCTAGAAGGGCAAGGTGAAGTTGTTGCGGCAAAAGGCTTTGCTAATTGCCATTGTAATGTCTGCTGCAATATCCAGGGCCTAGGTCACTTTTGCATCCCAATTACGGATACCCTAGGGAAAGGTATTTTAGGCTCTGGTCCTCTTTTTAATACGTAGAAATTAAGTTTTTGGGATAGTGGCTTATATTTGAAAACTTTTTCAGTTTGGCCCTTTTGAAGTGAACCTGTCTCCAAACTAGATCTGGTGATGGTCTGTGTCGTACCCTATGTCCAATTCCCCCTTATCGACTGTGGGAATGGTCTGCTAGGCTTCAAGCAAGTAGCCCCAAAGTTTATCTATTGACAGGCTTCATTAAAGCTGGCACCATAAGGTTTCTGTATATTTATTGGCCTAACCAGTTCATTGTGATCTGGAGCTATGGCCCATAAAAACTTCTGCCACCTGACCATGCAAGCCTTTCTATTGGCATGAGCAGTGAGTGGGAAAATCAGGCCTGCTAAGTCTTGTCCTTTTTGGCCTTGGAAACCAGTTGGCAGTAGGCCTGGAGCTCTCTGGAGGGAGTATGTATAATGGCACCTTGTAGAGACTTTTGTGACATTCCTGAATGTCTTCTGAATCTTGACCTTCCTTAACTTGTGCGCATTACAGCGTGGCTAAATAACTGCGTGGGCCACTACAACCATCGCTACTTCTTCTCCTTCTGCCTTTTTATGACCCTTGGCTGCATTTACTGCAGTATCAGCAGCCGTATCCTGTTCCGTGAGGCCTATGCAGCTATTGAGGTGAGATATGGGGGGGAGGCGATGGCTATTCTGTAACTGAAATGTACCCTTCTTTCTTTTGTATCAATTGATATGCATGTGTAATGCATAAAGAAAGCTTGGATCACATCCTTTTTAGACGAATCCCAGTCTAATCTAATTGCAATGTGTAGAAAACCTCCAGTTAGGGGTAACCTGCCATCTAAATTAACTGGTGTTTCTCACAAGCTGTACTCCTCTGTATAATAAACATATGTAGCAGATGTTCTTCTTTGACGAGTAGGTAAGCAGACTAGGGCCAAGGATGACATTGTCTCCTTGGTTCTGTCAACTCAGATGGCCAGCCCACTAATATAGGGGCCTGTCCAAGCAGCAGGGAGAAAAAAAAGGTTTGCTCACCCTTTCGGTCCCGTAGCAGGCCCTAGTCCGGTAGTGTAAAATGTACCAGTTCCCAAAATAGAGTAGTAGTAGTATCTCTTTTTAATCTATAATCAAGTGGCAATTGCCCGGAGGCCTTCAAAATTTGCTGGCATATTTCCTCTATAAAGGCTGAGTTGAAGGATTTCCATTCTGAGAGAAAATCAAATCTTTCTTCATGGAGCAGAGGCCTGCTTCTGAAATCACTGAGTTTCCCAACAGTGGTATGTGATGGAGCAAATTCCAAGGTTAAAACACACCATCAATGATAGCAGCTGGGCTACAAGAAACTGCTGATGAGCCAGGCCTCTAAGATGGAGAGACATGCTAACCAGCCACATCCCCTTTCCTTCTGTAATCATGCCCATGTGCAAATTATATTTAAAAAAAAAAAATGATAGATTAGCCCAGGCAGTGGTCAGATGACCTGCAGATCATTCTGTCTGCAAAGATATTAATATCATCACCCTATTTCTGTATCCACAAGTGCTAATCCAGCCAATATACAGAAGATTCAAGAATTGCTGGAAGTGAACCTGTGATTTACCTGGTGCCACCATTCACTACAGCTTTTTTTTATTCTAATAACAATTTGATTACTTTTAGAGGCTTGTTATCTGCTGTTGCAGTCGGCATTGTATATGACTTGTTTATGCAGTTAATCCTGCAATGAGAAATTACTTTTGATGATTAGTTTTAATATGGCAAACTAGAGCTTTGCCTAAATAGAATTGGACATAACTGTGCCATGTTTCTCTCCCATCAGAAAATCAAGCACCAGGACAAGGAGGGACTTGCGTTTGCAGTAAATGAGGTGAGCTGTCACAAATTGTGAACTGTGTCTATGTAATAAGTGTCATTGTCAGCTAATCACTTTTGATAGATTAATCAGATGTATTCAGTCTTCAGACCGGCTGTGCCAATGCTGGCTTCTCATAACTGGCAATGTGGGAGTAGATGGAAGGTAAGAAGGGAATGCCCTGTCGGGGGGCACAGTGGACTTTTCCTTCAGACCTCAGACTTCAAAGGGGGGGGTGCAGGGTACAAGGTCAGACCGAGACGCCCATTATTCTCTATGGGCTCCTGGCTGAGCTTTATATACCACCTGCCAGTTGGAACCTGGATGTGTGACATAAATACAGTCTAAGCTGCAGCAGCACAGACAGGTAATGGGGAGGAGCCTCATGCCTATATGGCACAGCTGATCTGTGGTTGGATTAAAGAAAAGGGGGAAGTGGACTCTCCCTTTTAACTGGCCGTACAGACACGTGATAAAAAAGGAAATTTGTGTACTAACAGGTAAATGTATTTTCTCGTCATCTTCCATCCACCATTTACCACGTGTGGGTTAACCTCAGCCATAGACGGGGACTGCAAAACAAACGAAGTTCCTCCCGGATTATATAGGGCAGGCTGTGGCCAGACAGACCCAGGTAATTAAAAAGCAGTCCAGTCACAGCCCTGTGAGGGTAGCGATGCCAACCTGTGCATATTGCGCCTGACTTGTTTTGAACAAAGAAAACTCTAAACCTGTAGAAGGCATCAGCAGCAACCAATGCAGTCGCAACAAAACAGTAGGGCGATTGTGGTGCCCTGGAATGGAAGATTACAAAAATTCAATTTACCAGTGAGTACACAACTTTCCTTTCTCTTATCCCTTCTATTCTGGGGCACCACCATCAGCAATGCGTGGGACGTCCCAAAGCAGTGCCCTTGTTAAGGGTGGGACCGTGCTACGGCAGCAACCGCCCGACTGCGTCAACATAACCAGGAACGGCAGAACTGAAACTTCAAGACTAGACCCCTGGCAAGGGATTCACCACTGTCTGCAACACCTTACGTTCCAGCGGTGCATCGGCTGATGACTGAATGGGAAGGCGACACAAAGCAGGGTCCAGCCTTAAGATCAGGTACACTGCTGTAGCAGATTCCTGAGCCTCGAAGCCCCAAACCAAAACCTCGGTTTAAAGACCGACCTCTGGCACCCAAGCAGGGTCTCCAGGAAAGTGCAGAGAGTGAAGGGCTGGGAGACAGTCAAAGACCCCGCTCCCGTTGAGCACAGTCAAAGCAACAGAACTGGAAATAAAGAAATACAATTCTGAACCTCTTCACATTCCCGTTGACTGGAAGAAAATAATAGGGGGGGTCTGGCCACAGCTGGCCCTATATAGGCCAGGAGGAGCTTAGTTTGTTTTTCTTGCAGTCCTCGCCTGCGGCTGAGGTTAAGCCACACGTTGCTGATGGTGGTGCCCTGGAATGGAAGGGGCGAGAAACGCACATGGAATGTACTCATTTTAATTTTTGATTACGTCTTCCTTTTTCTCCAAAGACTAACAACGAAACACCCGTGCACATCTACACCTTTAAAGAGAGGATGTTTAACAAGTGCATCATCTACCTATGGGTGCTCTGCAGGTACAGGCAACACTTTTACTGTGTTTTATCAGCTGCCACAGCTGAGACATGTTATTCTTTGACCAGTATTTAGTGGTTAAACTCTTTAGTGCCAGCTATGTGAATGTCATGTAACTGCCTCTCTAGCAGTTAAATGCCAGCTACGGCATTTGATGAAAGTTTAAATGTTTGTGCCAAAAGGATGCCCCGAAGGAGCTGAGCTTATCTAGATTTATCCGGTATGTTGGCAAATGTGTGTTTTATGAAAGCAGTTTCCCCTACCTCCAATCTGTTGCTATTAGCAACCATACACCAGGTCTGTACACCAAGATCTAAAGGAAGAGAGGTGTGCCCTGCACACACAGAACACTGCTGCTATGGCCGTTGCTGAGGTGAGGGAGCTCACTCAAGCTGCCCAGCACTGCGTTGTGTGTACAGGGCTTTCTTCTCTCCTCTTCTAGAGCTTGGTGTCCAATATCAGCAGGGTGCAGGCCTTGAAAACTGCTTCCATAAACACACGTTCGCCGACATTAGGAAAAAAAATACTAGATGAAACTGAGGACATCCTTTTAGCAAAAAAATATACTCTTTCAAAAAATGCCCTTGAAAGTGGACTTTCCCTTTAAGTCCTGTGAGACAGGTTTTCCCCCACCCTGTACTCAAGAGCCCCCAACAGGTCATGTTTCATGGGTCTCCACATAGCTGACTCTAAAGCTTGTAATCTCACAAGCGCAAGGTTCTCCTCTTTCATCTGCCTCTTAATACTGTATGTATTATACACATGTTATATACGACTTAAAACGCCTTGTCCTATCATGTAATTTCTATTTTTTTTTTATATTTTTATTTTGATTTTAAACAATGAAATATAACAAACACATACAAGTTCCAGTGAGGTAGGGGAAAGGTAGATGGGATACAATATGCTATCATACACATCTTTTAACAACATTGCTCACTTTCTGGTACAGCCTTATATCTCATATATAATTGAGGCTTCTCCACTGTTCCCATCTGGAGAGATTCACCGTACTCAACGATTACCAGCCCATGTGGTGTGAGACCTGCTACTTCTGTGACTACGCGGGCCACTGCCACCCGGGTCTAGCCCGGCTCCGGTGCCCACGCTGTCTCTTCTTCTAGTCAAGCCCCTATTCATCAAAGGGCTCCACCACTCCTCCCGGATACCCGTCCCTCAAAAATTAACCCACTGGCCACACATATCGGGGGGACACGCAAATAACAAGAGAGGGGGGGGGGATGGGGCGTGGGGCCGGTCTTGTAGCGTCTCGGCCAATATCATTGTTAAAGTGGACCAACACTCAGCCCGGGAATCTATAAGATTCCCAGGTTGAACCAATCCCTCCCTGCGGGGTATCCAAAAAGGCAATTCTGTGATACTCACCTGTAGAATTGCTTTTATTTCCGATCCATTCCAGCCCGTCCAGAAGTCATCAGGAATGGTTAGCTCCGCCCCCAAGGGGGCGTTGACTGCAAGATCAGAGATGTGGCCCCTCCCGGCTCCCTATAAAGGCAGCTGCCTCTCAACCCAGACCCCAGTAATTTCAAAGCAGTACTCACAGAAGAGGCAGACCAGGAGGACCAAAAAATAGGAGACCATGTTAGTTCACATAGCCTCCGCTTGTACTCACTCGAACCAAAAACATAAAATCTAAAACTTGTAAAACTAGTGTCCTATGAGCAAAAATGGTTCAGTCACCAAAAACAGGCATGCAGGACATAATAAACCTCAAGGGCGGGGTGGACGGGCTGGAATGGATCGGAAATAAAAGCCATTCTACAGGTGAGTATCACAGAATTGCCTTTTTCTTTTCAATCCATTCCAGCCCGTCCAGAAGTCATCACGAATGGGACATCCAAAAGCAGTTGTCCATATGGGCAGAATCCCCAGTGCGAAACAGCAGGTAGTTCATTTCACTACCGCCTGAAGCACCTTTCGGCCAAAAACAGCGTCAGCTGAGGCCCCGACATCCACCTTGTAAAACTTTTGTGAACTGAAGACCAAGTGGCAGCCTTACAAACTTGCTCCACCGAGGCCTGGTGCTGAAAAGCCCAAGAAGCACCAATGGCTCTAGTAGAATGAGCTGTAATCCGAAAAGGGGGTTCCTTCCCCTGGGCAGAATAGGCTTGTACAACCGCCTGTCTAATCCACTTACTGAGAGTGGACTTGGCTGGTGGCAATCCCTTCCTAGAACAAAGCAAATCCGATTTCCTGAAGGATTCAGTCGCAGCCAGGTAATACCTTATGGCTCTGACCACATCCAAAGCATGGAGAGTCCGTTCTTTGGGATTAGCCGGTGCTGGACACAAGGAAGGTAAGACAACTTCCCCATTAAGATGAAAAGAAGAAACGACCTTAGGCAAAAAATCCGGCTTAAAACGAAAAACCACCTTATCTCTGTGCATCTCAAAATAGGGTGGTTTCATACGTAGCACGGCAATAGACCTCTGGAAAAAAAATGGATAAAGCCGAGACCTAACCCTTGATGGTGCTCAGCTGATGGCCTAAGTCTAGACTCAAAGACTCTAGAAACAAAATATTTCCGACAAGGAAGGCTGCTTGCCTCGCACCAAGCGATATAGGCCCGCCAAACTCTGTAGTATATCATGGAAGAAGACCTCTTCCGTGCCTGAATCATTGTGTGAATACCCGTGGCCGATAACCCCTGCTCCGTCAGGATGGAGGTTTCAACAGCCAGGCCGTCAAATCCAGCTTCCGTAAATTCGGGTGCCGAAGCGATCCCTGTGTGAGAAGCTTCGGATCGGCGTGCAAGATGCAGTGATCTATTGACATCTTTACTATGTTCGCGAACCAACTCCTCCTTGGCCAATGAGGAGCCACCAGGATGGTTGGAACCCCCTCCTGGACTATCTGGCGTAGTACTTGGTCCAGGAGCGGAAACGGAGGAAAAGCATACAGAAGATTGAACTCCGTCCAAGGAGTCGCCAGTGCGTCTGTTGCTATGGCCAGAGGGTCTCTTGAGAGAGACACAAACCTTGGAAGCTTGAGATTGTGTCTGGACGCAAAAAGATCCATGTCCGGTTGACCCCAGCGGAGGCTCAGAGCTTGAAATACCTTCCTGCTGAGGGACCATTCCCCCAGGCGCAAGGAGCTCCTGCTCAGGGAGTCTGCCTCCTGGTTCTCCACCCCCCCGGATGTAAACTGCCGAGATGCAGGGAACATTCTCCTCTGCCCAACTCAGAATCCGGCTTACCTCCTTGATGGATGTCTGGCTCCGAGTACCACCCTGGTGGTTGATGTAGGCTACAGCTGTCTGATTGTCCGAGCGGACCTGAACTGCATGGCCTCTTAAATAGGGGGTCAGACGTAGTAGTGCTCTTAGTACCAAGAGATTTATGGGCAACCGGTTCTCCTTCGGCCCCCACTGACCCTGGAGCTTCTGGGTCTGCCAAATGCCTCCCCAGCCTGTAAGACTGGCATCCATGGTAACTATCTCCCATTGGGGAGTCCGAAAGCCCACCAGCAGGTTCCGAGAATCCAACCACCACAAGAGGGATTGGCTGTCTGGGGGAGACAGCAAAAATACTTGTTCCAGGGATTCCGGCGACCGATCCCAGCTTTTTAGCAGGTTCTGTAGAGGCCCACCAATCTCGTCCCTAGACGCACTGATGGCTGTTGACAAACCAGCAAGGCCTGTACCTGTGTCTGGAGTCCTAAGACTTCCTGCTCCGGCAGAAAGACCTTGACTTGACCGTTGTCTAGAGTCATCCCCAGGAATAATCTCAATGTTAAGAAGAGTATCGAAAGGGCTGAGTAGGCTTTCTTCTCTGAGGGAGCTTACCATCCTTGACCAAAAGGTCCAGCCGACCCTCCACAAAGGACAAACTTGTGAGGGACTTTTTGGAGGCCACATCGGCCGACCACTGCTTCAACCACAGCGAACGGCATAATGCTACAAGCAAGGCCGAAATTCTGGCACCGAGCCTGACCACATCATCCATGGTAGTAACAACAAAGCTGATGAAATCCAAACCGGCCCTGAGTTCCTCCTCCGCCTGCTTGCGAGATTTAGCCTTAGCCACAAGCTGTTTAACCTTCTTCCTCATGGCTAGGGAAACAATTGTGGCACATGCGGCCTGTAAGAGGGAACCAACAAAGGTAAAAGCATGGCAAGCCAACTGATCCATGCGTTTGTCCACAGGGTCTCGTAAGGAAGCATTGTCAGGTGACGGCATAACCGTAGTGTTGGACAGGCCTGAGACCGGAGGGTCCACCTCGGGAGGATGACACCGCAACCTGCCATCGCGACTCCCCAACCCCCCCCCCCCCCCCCCCGATCCATGAGGAGCCTGCGGGACGCGCCTGCTCGCATGCGGTCCGTGCCCCAGCCCGGGACCACCGCACGGCGAGGGAACGAGGAAGGTAAGAATGTGAGAGGAACGGCAGCGAACCGCTCCTCGCCGTAGCGTGCTATGGCGATGGAGCTCTCCACCGCTCCCCCAGTAAGTAGCATCAAGCATGCACATATACACACAAAACAATAAAGCATGTGGGAGAAGGGAGGGTATATAAAAAAAAATAAATAAATAAAAAAATATATATATAAAATATATATAGTGGTTTCCCAGCAGGCTCAGCATAAGATGCCTGCGGCCGACCTGCTTTTTGTAAGAATGCCTGCGGCCCAGAGCCATGTGCTCTGCCAGAACGCCCCAGACCCCGGTGTTTCACCCTACCGTACACGGATCCCTGGTAAACAGCCAAAGCTGGGAGGCAAGGATGGGTCAGAGGAATCCGTAGGAATAGGGTCCTGCAGCCGGCCGACAGGCTAGGGGGCCCTGCTCTGCTGCTAAAATCCTGAGTGTGTAAGCGATCCTGTGCAGTCAGCTGTAAGAAGAGAACTGGGGTCTGGGTTGAGAGGCAGTTGCCTTTATAGGGAGCCGGGAGGTGCCACATCTATGATCTTGCAGTCAACGCCCCCTCGGGGCGGAGCTACCCATTCGTGATGACTTCTGGACGGGCTGGAATGGATTGGAAAGAAAATCGGATGTATGATACCCCCCAGAACGCCCACAAACCTTACATGAATCCCAATCCAACGGCACGGGCCGCATCTCGCGCTTCTCTCTAGCAGGGCACGTGCCCGCACCGGCCATTGCCCTATTAGAGGGAAGCGCGAGATGCGGCCGCCAGTGTGCTTGGAGCCACTGTGTTTTGACGCCGCGTTGGCGCGAATAGCTCAGTGGCTCTGAGAGCGCTGATTGGACGAGCGGCCACGCATGTGCCATAGGAGCGTGGTGAGGTGAGTTGTAACTTGCGATCTGGGGGGTTTCACACAGTGGGGCACCCCCGATCGGGGTGACCCGGGGAAGTGGACCAAAACCCAGGATAGTCAAAATCCTGGTTGTTGGTCTACTTTAAAGTGGACCAACACCCAGGATTTTGACTATCCTGGGTCTTGGTCCACTGCGGTGGGGCACCCCCGATCGGGGTGCCCCGCTGTGTGAAACCCCCCGATCACCCGGAAAACTCACCTCTCCCCGCTCCCGCGCCGTCCAATCAGCGCGGACGGAAAAGCGATTTGACAACAACGGACAAGCGGCTCCTCCGCCCGCGCCGGCCATTCAGACGTCTAGAGGGGCGCTAGGGAGGCGGCGGCGTTTGGGGGATGGGGATGTCCCGCGGGGAGGGAGGTGATCCCCAGGCCGATCACGGGAGGGTGATGGTCCACTTTAAAGATGGCCTCTTACCAACCTCTTGTCATCCCCTCTGACCCATCATAGCGCGATGGTACGGGCACACCCCGGGGCTAACGGTCAAACAGCCCCTTAAAATCGTCCGACTCCCTGAGTATCAGCCATGGCATCCTATACTGCTCATCCCTTTCATGTAGAGAAAGTGTGAGGTACTCCATTTCACATATGCTCATCACCTCTCCCGGCCAGTCCCTCACCGTCGTGGTGTACTCGCAGGGTTTTCTTAAAGTGGACTGTCACCCAGGGGTGATCACCTCCCTCACCGCGGGACATCCGAGATCGGGATGTCCCGCGGTGAGGGACCCCCCCCAAAACCCCCGAAAAACTTAGCCCATCGGCAGCGGCCGCCGCCGCCTCCCGCGCGCCCCTCTAGGTGTGCGCGCCCCCGCGCCGACCGTTTGTGAATGGCTGGCGCGGGCGCACGCACTGTCAGAGGGGCGCGCGGGAGGCGGCGGCGGACGCGCTGTCTTGTTTGCCGCTGTCACCCGCTTGTCCGTGGCTACGTGGGAGCGTGGTGAGGTGAGTTTTGGGGGCTTTCTGGGGGGTTCTACACAACCGGGGTGCCCCCCTGAAGTGGACCAAAACCTAGGATAGTCAAAATCCTGGGTGTTGGTCCACTTTAAATTTCCCTACTGAGCACTCTGAAATATTAAGTAAGATTTTGAGCTGGGTCATCTTGAATTTGTGCTCCTATGATGTGCGAGATTACAGGCAAGACCTCCACCCAGTATTCCTGTATCCTGGGGCAGGTCCATAGAATATGGAATAAGGTTCCACGCTCGGCACCACACCTATAACAGAGCGGATCTCCAGAGGCATACATCCTACTGAGCCTGTCGGGTGTGTAGTACCAGCATGTCAATATTTTGTAGTTGGTCTCTTGCACCCTTATTGCAACCGAAGATTTATGTGCCAATGTTGCTATTTTCTCCCTCTGTTTTTCACCCAACGGCCTGCCAAGGTCGGCTTCCCACTCATCCCAAAAAGCTGGAGACGTTGTTTGCTCACTAACAAGTAAGAAGTATATTGCGGATATTAGATGTGGAAATTGCTGACCCCCCCATGCATATCCTCTCGAGCTCTGTTAATTCTCTACTACTCTCTCTTCTGAACCCTAACCGTGACAGGAGAGACTGAAAACGAAGGAGAGTCCATGGATCCAAGATATTATTTGCAAACTTGGCTATCAGCTCCTCCAAAGTGACTCACACCCTTCTAGATATCAAGTACCCGCTTCTCAGCTGGTGAAGCCCAACCCACTCTCGAAGGTCCACTCTGAAGTGGCTTTGGGTGCAGAGGAGGGTTGCCACAATTGGGACCACCGGGGACGGCCAGGGGGATATTCCCGCTTGCTCTCTATAGCTCCGGAAGACCCAGATGGTAGCCTATAGGGTTGGGTGAGCTCTGACCTCAGGGATGTGGGTCTCCCTGTTCCAGATGACTGCATTCAGCAGGTATGTGGCTGCGGCGAGCTCCAGCTGAACTCACCTTTTTGTCTCTCGACAATTCTGCCACTCGCATGCTCTTTACAATTGTGTGGCTGCCCAACACAGCTTCACATCCGGCAGCACCATCCCTTCCATGCTTTTTGGCCTACATAATGTTTGCAGTTTAAGCCTTGCCCGTTTGTTTTTCCAGATAAACCGGATTGGAGGAGCCTGGAACAGGAACAACAATTTGGGCAGTATTGTCATTTTTTTAAAGATATTTACTCTCCCCATCCAAGAGAAGGTAGGGAGGTCCCACCGCTCCAGATCCGCTTTTATTCTCTGAGCCAGTGTAAGGAAATTCAGGGACAAGATGCTCGATAGCTGGCTCTGTAACTGGGTACCGAGATAGGTGATCGAGGTTTTTGCCCATTTGAAGGAAAATGACTGTTGGATATTCCTAACCGTCTCCCTGGTGAGCTACAAGTTGAGAGCCTTGGACTTATCAAAATTAATCTATAGGAAGGAGAGCCTCTCGTGGGACTCGGATTCCCTCATTAAGACTGGAATGGAGACAGGTGGGTTTGTGATAAAGAAAAGGTCATCCGCATACACGGCCACCTTGTAGGAGCCCTCTTTGGAGTCCAGTCTGCGAATGTCAACGTTGTCCCTGACCTTGCATAGGAATAGTTCTAGTGAAAGAGCGAAGAGGAGGGGTGACAAAGGGCACTCAGCCTCGTGCCGTTGCGGATCTGGACCGGATTGGAGCAAAGGCCATTAACCCTAACCCTGGCGGAGGGGGTAGTGTATAAGGCCTCAAGGAACAACCTCCTATTGCTGCCCAAGCCTATATGTCGGAGGGCCATCCCACCTTATCAAAGGCCTTCTCTGTGTCTGTGGATAGTAGCATCATGGTGGTCGCAGAGGATTTTGCCATATGCATGACATTAATGGCCCTCACCACATTGTCCCTAGCCTCCCTGCCCAACACGAAACCCGTTTTGATCCAAGTGAACTACCTGGGCCACTATCCGCTCCAACCTGTTTGCCAGAATTTTCGCATAAACTTCAGGTCTGTGTTGAGCAGGGAGATGGGCTGGTAACTTTTACAGGACAACAGGTCCTTGCCCGGTTTGTGTAATACCGCTATGTGGGCATCCAGGTCCTTATTCGAGAAGGAACCAGGGGCCTCTTTGTCATGATCGTGTTCCAGGCTCTAACCGAACGGGGTTCCAGCAGTATAACAAAGGTTTTGTAATATTTAACCGTATATCCGTCTGCCCCCAGTGTCTTTCCCGGTGGTGAGTGTTTGATGGCTTCCACCAGCTCCTCCATGCTGATCAGATCCTCTAGTGTTGCCGCAATCTCTTTCGGGATCATTGGCATCCTTGAACCGCCTATGTACTCTTTATTTTCCCCAGGTGTGTCCGCGCGCCGGCCAGGTCGTATAGGTCAGCGTAGTAAGACCTAAAGGCCTCTATTTTTTCTGAGGTATGTTGCTTCTGCTGTAACCCATCTAAGATTTCCGCTATATAGTTCTGAGGGTGTTGCTGCTTAAGGGCCCTGGCAAGCAACGCACCACTTTTGTTCCCATACTCGTAGTATCTTTGCTTACACCTCTTAATTACATACTTTTGCCTGAGTAAGGTATTGAGAGATTCTCGTGCCTGAGTCAGCTCACCAAGCGCTCTCGCCACCTCCGATTGCTTAAGGGACAGTACAAGTTGTTTGACCCTCTCCGTTAAACTCGCCAGCTGGGCCAATCTCTTATCTTTTTTCAATTTTGATGCATGACTAATCCATTAGATTAGACCCTTTTATGGGCCTCCCACAAAGTCAATGGAGAGACCTCCCATTGTTGTTATCCCTGAAATAGGTTTCTATACCTTCCCTAATTGCCTGAGTTACCACCTCATTCTGTAGGAGAGACTCATTGTCTCCTCGCAGAAGGGGGCAGGGGTCTGTCTAAAAGGCCTATATCCAAATAGATAGGAGCGTGATCAGAGAAGGAGTATAGCCCTTCTCCCGAAACTAGGCCCAATAAGCTGTGCGAGACCCAGAGGTAGTCAATCCTAGAATAAGTCCCATGCACACTCGAAAAAAGGTGTAGTCTCCAACCGCAGGTTCCACACCCGCCACGCGTCCACCAGCTGCAGGTCATGTAGCTTTTTTCTGAGAGACCTTAGTGCCAATTGGGAGAACGCAGATTTACCCACTGAAGAATCCAGTAGGTGTTCAATGGTCAAGTTAAAGTCTCCTCAGAGGATTATTTTCCTCTGCAAATTTCTCAATCCTATCTAGTGCATGCTTGAGAAACTGAATCTGTCCCTGGTCAGGGGCATAGATGGCGGCCCAGGTGTACATTTTTTGGCTTATCCTTCCTTTGACCATCACTAGTCTCCTATACTCATC
Source organism: Gastrophryne carolinensis (assembly GCA_027917425.1). NCBI lineage: Eukaryota > Metazoa > Chordata > Amphibia > Anura > Microhylidae > Gastrophryne > Gastrophryne carolinensis. Next base: position 497,302,502 of record CM051235.1, read on the forward strand.
TCCCCAAGATTCCCGTAAGGTGAAGGGGACATCTCTTCCAATCAATTGCGACCCCCTTTCTTCTTGGCCTCTGCCACGCAGCTGGTGAACACGTGTGGGAAGAGCCTACTACTTAACCTGGGAGTCGCGGCCCTTTTAATGTGCGTCTCCTGTACAAAAATGATTTTTGCTCTACATCTTTTTAATTCCTGCCAGAGGATAGTCCTCTTCTCTGTTTTCAGGCCCCTAGCATTCAGGGGTTAGTGGAGGGGTAGGGTGTTGGTGGAGGACAAGACAAGATAAAGTAACACAACCAATTAGAACAAATGAGGACTACCAAGTAGTCAGACAGGGGTCCCTCTAAGGGAGCCTCCGTAGGCAGTGCTTCTTTTACTACTATAAACTCTATAAACCGTTTCTACAAAGTCTGGGAGGGTCAGTAGCGGTGTGGGAGTCTGCTGCCGCCTAATATTGCACTAACAAGCACCAGCAGCCAAAGGGGCATGAGGAGGCTTGACTGGTCCCTCAGCCCCCTTGGTCGATCTCTGTGTGCTGGCACTGGCAGAGGGAGTGTGGGGGCAGAGGGCAGAAGGGCAATCTGCAGAATCCTGTGACAAATTAAATAAACATCTCCTACTAGACAAAGAAATGTTAAAGGGCTCCCACTGTGTCTCTTCTCTCCTCTGCAGTTCGGTGGCGGTGGCCCTTGGTTCTCTGACACTGTGTCTCTTCTCTCCTCTGCAGTTCGGTGGTGGTGGCCCTTGGTGCTCTGACAATGTGTCTCTTGTTTCCTCTGCAGTTCGGTGGCCCTTGGTTCTCTGACACTGTGTCTCTTCTTTCCTCTGCAGTTCAGTGACGGTGGCCCTTGTAGTGCACTGACACTGTCTCTCTTGTTTCCTCTGCAGTTCGGTGGCGGTGGCCCTTGGTGCTCTGACACTGTGGCATGCGATGCTCATCACCCGGGGAGAGACCAGCATCGAGAGGCACATCAACAAGAAAGAGAGGAAGAGACTGCTCTCCAAAGGAAAGGTAACCTCACAAGCAGCCATGCTCATGCCCCTGTTCTCATACATGACAACACTGTGAATTAGTGTTTTAATTGGACTTAACCTGGACTTAGAGTCTAAACATTCCCAACATTCCAAATCTGGATTCCCTGAAGCTCTAAAGCAGACCTTCAGCATCATTTAATGAAAAGCCCAAACCCTTAAACTATTCCCCAGCATCTAAAATTAATATAACATATTCTAAGTATACAGCACGTCCTGTTCCAGAAGATATTCCTTACACTTTGGATATACTCCAGTAGATGGCCTGGACTGCAGAGACAGAAAAGTGGCTCCTCGAGGCCCCATATATACCCGGGATCTTCCACAAAATCCCCAGTTTTTCTCTGCATTCCTGGCTGCGATGACTAGAAGATGGCTCTCTCGACCCGCAGGTGAGCCGGGCTATTAGCCTGCGGCGCTGTAAGACTATTCCCACTCGTTTCCTTCTACTGCCTCCCAGCTCAGGCTGCTCTGGTTCGGGTGAAGGTAGGCAGCCCGCTGTCAGGTGCTAAGGAGCGCTGCTCCAACCGCAGTCCCCCACCAAAGGGTAGGCGGTATAGGCCCATGGTGAGCCTTATGGGATCCCCTCTCGCATTTTATGCCCCTTGCCCCCTGTCCCCACATTTCGCTCCCTTTAGGCTGGCCGTTGCTTCTCGCTCTTCCTTGTAGTTCTCGGGGGGGGGGGGGGGGGGGTGCATGTCTTTGCTATACATTGTGTGTTGTGTTTGAATTGAATTGCACTGGTCTCTTTTGCCGCTGCGGCAGCACGTTTGTACTGCGCTTCGCGGTCGGCGGCGACATCGCCTCAGGCGCTGCTGCGCCATCATTGGCTGGTCTTGTCAGGTGGGCGCGTTTTCGCGTTCTTCGGGGGGGGGCGGGCTGTGCGGATGACGCGTTTTGCATCACTGTCTCCGCGGCCTGCCCCTCGAGGTATATGCGGGCGCCATTTTAATTCTCTGCTGCGTGTGCCTGACGTCTCACTATCGCGGTCCGTAAGTGCACCTGTGGACTGATTTATTTATGTACATATCTGTATTGCATATCGCTTATGGGATCTTTTGCTTATGTCTTGCAGGCGGGTCAAACTTTGTGGTTTCTTCCCTAGCGTGTTATTGGGGCATCCCGGGTTGCTTTTATTAGCGTCAATCCCTATTGGCCTGTTGTGCCGTGATAATCACCATATGGAGGCTTCTCAGGATAATGTGCTCGGGGTTCCTTCGGGACAAGCCCAGCTGTGTGTGGCGTGTGGGGTAACCCCTATAAGTGATGATGTCAGGGTGTGTGTACCCTGCGCCCAGCAGGTACTTGCCCTGCAGTCTGGTTTACCTGCGGTTGGGCCTAGAGCTGCGCCCCCTCTGGCTTCGCCTACCCCCCCCCACGCTTACACCTGACTCCCAGTGAGGTGCATACCAGTGGGGAGTCTCATCCTGATTTGGCTACCAGGGTAGCCAGCATCGAAAGGCATATTGCTGCTTCTGGTCCGCATAAGGCTCCTGCTAAGCGGCGGCATCTGCCACCCGGTGTTACTCTTTCCTATGGAAGCTGAGGAGTTTTTTGATGTTACTGGTTATACCCCCCTGGAAGAAGGGGAATTATTGTCTGATTCAGAATCCTCTGACGATTAGCCTAGGGGTCATGCTGAGTCTGGATTTGACCCATGGGCTTCAGATGATACTGACAGACTTTTGACTCACATTTTTGAAGTACTCTGTATCTCTCCTCCTGCCGTAGCCCCGCGGCAGCAGAGGGAGCTGTTTCATACTGTTAAGCCACGTTTGGAGTTTCCTGAACAAACTCACTTCAATAATCTGATTCTCAAGGAGTGGAAACGGCCTAGCCGGCTTCCCGGGGTATTTCCTGCTGAAATGGTTAAACGTTGGTCATGTCCTCCAGAGGTGGATGCACCAGTTCTGGGGTTGTCTAACACATCTGTCATGCATTCCCCTGACACTACTACATTGAGGGATGGGGAAGACAGGCGCATGGATCAGCTGGCTTGCCATGCCTTTGCCTGTGTGGGGACCGCGCTCCGTCCGGTCTGTGCCTCTGCTATCATGGCTGTTGCTATTAAAAGCCTGTTCAGGGGTCTCTTAGATGGGGCCCCTGATGATGCTGGTAGTGAAGAGTATAGAGCTCTTCTGCGTTGTGAGGAATTTGTTGCATATGTTCTCTCTGCCCTGGATGATACCATTAGAATGTGTGGTAGGGCATCTGCCTTGTTGGTGGCGATACGCCGCTCGGTCTGGTTGCGCCAGTGGGCAGCTGACAATGCTGCCAAAAAGGCCCTCCTTGGGTTTCCCTTCAAGGGGCTGCGCCTCTTTGGGGAACGTTTTGGACTTGTTTGCTAAAGGTGGCAAATTACCTCAGCGTAGAAGTCAGCCCCGGCCCTTTTGGGGTTCAGGTGCCTTTTCTCCTTCCTTTAGGGGCTCCAGAATTGGACGAGGAGCTTCCTTTGCTGGAGCCGTGGAGATTTTTGGGGCAGGGGTAGAGAACGTGGCCGCTCTGGCCCCCCCTGGGGTCCCAAGACTAAGTCCTCCCCCAAGCCCCCTCAGGCATGAAAGGGCACCCTCACCCATCCGGGTAGGGGGACGGCTTCGGCTCTTGGCTCACGTCGGGAGGCGTCATGTCTCAGACCGGTGGATTCAGGAGGTAGTGTCCTCCGGTTACAAGATAGTTTGCAGCCTGGCCGCCCCCAAAGATTCATCAAATCTCGTTTAGCTCAAAACCCCTTGTCAGCCCAGTGTCTCTCCCTTGCTGTCCAAGGCCTTCTAGATCTAGGTGTCATCTGTCAGGTGCCCTTGAAGGAAAGGGTCAAAGGCTATTATTCCAATCTTTTCATTGTGCCTAAAAAGGATGGGTCCATCAGACCTAACCTGGATTTAAAGCTTCTCAACAAGTTTGTCAGATTCAGACACTTTCGCATGGAGACTCTGCGCTCCGCTGTGACCTTCTTACTTCCAGGGGACTTCATGACTTCTGTAGACATCAAGAATGCTTACCTTCATGTTCTTATCTTTCCAGGTCATCAGAGGTTCCGCAGGTTCGCTCTGGAGGATTGGCACTACCAATTTGTGGCCTTGCCCTTCAGCCTCACCTCGGCCCCCAGGGTATTCACCAAGGTGCTGGCAGGAGTGATGGGCCCTGCTGAGATCTCAGGGCATTCGCATTCTTCCCTACCTGGATGACATGCTTATCGCTTCTCAATCCTTCCATCAGGCAGAGCCGGACACTCAGAGGGTGGTGTCCACACTGGAGTCATTCGGCTGGGTGATCAATCACCTCAAATCTTCCCTGTCTCCTTCCATGGTGAAGTCCTTTCTGGGCATGATTCTGGGTTCAGCTCGGGTCAAGATCTTTCTTCCTCAGCAGAAGGTGGAGGTCCTTCAAGAGAAAGTTCAGCTTCTGCTGTCTTGTCCCCATCCATCCATCAGGCAGGGAATGCAGCTGGTGGGCCTGATGGTGTCCTGCTTCGAGGCGGTCCCGTATGCTCAGTTCCACATAAGGCCTCTTCAGCTTCACCTCTTGTCAGTATGGGATCGGGACCCTGTGTCCCTGGATCAGGTGTTTGTCTTGTCCCCTCAGGTCAGGCGATCTCTAGTGTGGTCCCTGAAATTCCAGGGTCAGTGGGGCCCTCAGAAGGCAATCAGGTTGGTTCTCGCCCACTTAACCCCACACCTGAGAGGTCGGGCTGTTCAGGTCCGCTCGGACAACCAGACGGCCGTTGCCTACATCAATCATCAGGGAGGGACCCGGAGCAAGAGGGCCCTCAAGGAAGTTTCCCTTATACTGTCCTGGGCGGAGGAAAATGTTCCCTGCATCTCAGCTGTGTCCTTCGGGGGTGGAGAATCTGGAGGCAGACTCCCTCAGCAGGGGGATCTATTGTCTGGGAGAGTGGTCCCTCAGCAGCAGGGTGTTTCGCTCCCTGTGCCACCGCTGGGGTCAGCCAGATGTGGATCTGTTTGCATCCCGTCACAATCACAAGCTTCCAGTCTTTGTCAATCTGTCCCAGGATCCTCTGGCCTTGGCCACGGATGCCCTGGCAATGTCTTGGACGAGGTTCCAGCTCCTGTATGTGTTTCTCCCGTTTCCACTGCTGGTCAGGGTGCTGCGCAAGATAGTTCAGGAAGGGGTGCCAACCATCCTGGTGGCCCCCTGTTGGCCAAGAAGAGTGTGGTTCGCAGACATCGTGCAGTTGGCAGTAGATCAGTACGCCCTGCCACGGGTTCCAGATCTGCTCGCTCAGGGACACCTACACCACCCCAATTTACAAACGCTGGCTTTGACAGCCTGGCTGTTGAAACCTCCATCTTGATGGAAAAAGGGCTGCCTGCCTCGGTGGTGAATACCATCATCAGGGCTAGGAAGAGGTCCTCTTCTTCCATCTATTACAGGGTCTGGTGTACTTACATTGACTGGTGCGAGTCCCACTCGCTTCCTGACGTGTGTTTTTTATTCCTAGGATTCTGGAGTTTCTGCAACATGGTTTGGATATGGGCCTTCAGCTCAGTACTCTGAAAGGCCATGTGTCTGCTTTGGCAAATTTTTTCCAAAGATCCTTTGCTCAGCATCCCCTGGTCAAGACCTTTTTCCAGGGAGTTACTCACGTGCGTCCCCCACGTAAGCCTATGTTACCAGTCTGGGACTTGAACTTGGTCTTATCTGCCTTGCAGGGGTCTCCCTTCAAGCCTCCTTATTTTGAGAGACACCGGGACAAGGTGGTGTTTCGTTTTAAGTCAGATTTTCTACCTAAGGTTCTTTCTGCCTTTCATCTCAATCAGGACATTGTTTTGCCTTCTCTGTGTCCTAATCCCAGTAACCCTAAGGAAAGGGTTTTTCATTCTTTGGACGTAGTCAGAACTCTGACGTTCTATTTGGTGGCTACTGAATCCTTCAGGAAGACTGATGCTCTTTTTGTGCTTCCGTCTGGACCTAAGAAAGGTCTGGCTCCAGCTAAGTCCACTATCAGCAAGTGGATCCGTCAGGCCTACTCTGCTAAGGGGAAGGAGCCTCCTTTCCTCCTTACTGCTCATTCTACTCATGCTATTGGTGCCTCTTGGGCTTTTCAAGCTTCTGTTGAACAAGTTTGCAAGGCCGCTATTTGGTCTTCTGTTCATACCTTTTCCAAGTTTTACAAGGTTGATGTTAGGGCCTCAGCTGATGCTGCTTTTGGCCACAAGGTTCTGCAGGCAACAGTGGTTTAAACTGTCTTCTGTTACTTTTGGGGATCCCACCCTACCTTACGGACACTGCTATTGGATGTCCCAAGTATAAGGTATATCTTCTGGAACAGGACGTGCTGTATACTTAGAATAATACAATTCTGTGATTACTCACCTGTAGAATTGGTATTATATGTATACAGCACATCCTGTTCCACCCCACCCTTGTTATCATTATCTTTAGTTATGGTGATTGTTCTTATGTTCAAATTTTCATATAATGGTTATAGTTCTCCCGGTCTCTTGCTAACTGCTTTTCAATACTGGGGATTTTGTGGGAGGGCCCGGGTATATATGAGGCTGGGAGGAGCCACTTTTCTGTCTCTGCAGTCCAGCGCCATCTACTGGATTATATCCCAAGTGTAAGGAATATCTTCTGGAACAGGACGTGCTGTATACATATAATACCAATTCTACAGGTGAGTAATCACAGAATTGTATTTTTTATTCTTTCCCCCACTGGCCTGCAACTCTGTTCAAGACTCTAGGATACAGGTACCGCCTCTTGGCTCAGTAGCATCACATACTGAGGAGAGGAGGTGGTCAAAAGTGCAGGGGCAGGGTTATAGCTGTGCTTTGCACAGACAAAGTAGAGCTGGGGGTTAGGAAAAAATCAGCAATCGAAGAATGCATAGCAGCACAGTCAGAAGACACTTCCTGTTAGAAGGCAGCCTGAGACTCCATGGGCATCTTGGATGTTTAAAAGCTCAGAAAATGCAGTAGATGCAGGTAGGATGATTAGTAATGTGGGCAATCTGTATGTAAAGGGCAGGGGAAACATAGGAGATAGACTCTTATTGAGGGTGAAGGTCCTCACCTGGTTCCAGTGCTGCTCTGTGTGCCCATTAGGGCTGCCCTCAGCAAACCTGAATGTATGCTCGGGAGTAGGCGAGTACCAGGGCTCGGGGTGATATGCTTTAATAACTGTATTTAATTTCAGGTGTTTCGCAATCCTTACAGCTATGGCCGCTGCAGTAACTGGAGACTTTTCTTTGGTGTAGAGACAAAACTGTAAGTCATCTTGGAAGTTTTATGTAAACTAAATACCTAGTTTTTACTGACTTTTATTTTTACACTGATCATTTGTTTTAATGTACAAACAACAATCCCCTCAAAGTAACTTTACTGCATTAAAAAGAAGCTAAGTAAGATGTCCAGTTTAGGTGTAATCTTCTGTTCAGGACTAAACTAGATCCCTCTGCAGACACAGAGAATGTTGTGTCACAGAAGAGTGCTATTTCCTACCACCTCTTTTTGGGGGGGGGGGGGGGGGGGAAGAAGATGGCTGGTTAATTTTTAGTCCAAGAGTTTGGAAATTGTCTCTGCTTAGAAAAAAATACAGTTTTGTGAGTACTCCCCTGTAAAACGGGTATTATGAGTGTGCCATACACTCCACTTCGATCTTCATGACATGTGGGTAATCTCCAGTAGAGGGCGAACTTGTGTAGAGATGAATATGCAAAAAAAGAAAGCCCCTCCCGGTCCATATATACCTGGGACCTCCCACCAATTTCCTAGTGTAAAAAAGCAGTAAAGGGACCAGGAAGAACCAATTATAACCTTAACAATCAAAACCAATGGTTCACCATATAAAAACTCCAGAATGCCTGAAAAAAAGGGGTGGGCGAAGTGGAATGTATGGCACACTCATAATACCCGTTTTACAGGTGAGTACTCAAAAAACGGTATTATTCTAAGTGTGCCATACACTCCACTTCGATCTTCATGACATGTGGGACATCCAATAGCAGTGTCCGTCATGGGTGGGAACCAGAAATTGTAAAGAATGTACCAACTCAAACCACTGCAGCTTGCAGAACCTTGTGGCCAAAAACAGCATCTGCTGAAGCCCGCACATCAATCTTGTAAAACTTGGAAAAAGTATGAACGGAAGACCAAGTAGCAGCCTTTACAAACTTGTTCAACAGAAGCCTGGTGCTGAAAAGCCCAGGATGCACCAACAGCACGAGTAGAGTGCGCAGTGACCCTAAAAGGGGGAGTCCTCCCCTTAGCAGAATAGGCCCCAACAATGGCCTGATGAATCCATTTGCTAATCGTAGACTTAGCAGGCGCCAAACCTTTCCTGGGCCCGCAGGGCACCATGAAAAAAGCATCCGCGGAAGGAAGCGAACAACATCCAAATTGTGCAGAACCCTCTCCTTGTCATTGTTAGGCTTAGGGCACAAGGAAGGGAGAACAATATCCTGATTGAGGTGGAAAGCAGACACCACCTTAGGAAGGAAATCTGGCTTAAAATGAAAAACCACCTTATCCTGGTGTCTCTCAAAGTAAGGGACCTGAATCGACAGAGCCGCCAAATCAGAGACACGCCGAACAGACGTAATAGCCACCAAGAAAGCAACCTTCTGAGTGAGAACCGAAAGAGCAATATCCTGTAACGGCTCAAAAGGAGGACCCTGGAGAGCTGAAAGAACCAAATTCAAATCCCAAACAGGAACCACAGCCTTCCGAGGGGGCCGCACATGCGCGACCCCTTGGAAAAGCTCTTAACCAGCGGGTGTAAGGCAAAAGACCTCTGGAAGAAAACCGACAGAGCAGAAACCAGTCCTTTCAAAGTCCTAAGCTGGAACCCAAGATCCAGATTATGCTGAAGAAACTCCAAAATCCTAGGAATCGAAAACACCCTACACGGCAAGGCCCTAGCCTCACACCAATCAATATAGGACCTCCAAGTCCTATAGTAAATGCCAGAAGAGGACCGCTTCCTAGCTCTAATCAAGCTCTGAACAACGGCCGCAGACAAACCTTCCTCCTTCAGAATGAAGGTTTCAGCAGCCAAGCCGTCAAAAGCCAGCGTTTGTAAATTGGGGTAAAGTAGTAGACCCTGAGATAACAGATCCGGCAACATGGGAAGCCGGTACTGATCTATGGCCAGCCTTACAACGTCTGCGTACCGAACCCTTCTTGGCCACCTTGGAGCCACAAGAATTGCTGGCACCCCTTCTAGAACCAGTTTGCGAACTACCTTGACCAGCATGGAGACGGGCGGAAATAGTTAAAGAAAACCCAGATCCTTCCAAACAAGGGACAAGGCATCCACTGCCAGAGATAGAGGATCCTGAGAAAGAGACACAAAGGCCGGAAGTTTGTGATTGTGCCTCGAGGCAAAGAGATCCACCTCCGGAGTCCCCCACTTGCGGCAAAGATCCAGAAAAACCTTGGGGTTGAGAGACCACTCTCCTTGGCGAGAGGATCCCCTGCTCAAGGAATCCGCCTCCGTGTTCTCCACTCCCGGAATGTAGACTGCCGAAATGCAAGGAACATTGCTCTCCGCCCAGTGCAGGATCAGAGAGACTTCCCTGAGGGCACTCCTGCTGCAAGTCCCTCCTAGGTGATTGATGTAAGCTACCGCCGTTCGGTTGTCTGAACGCACCTGAACCGGTAGACCCTGTAAATGTGAGGTCAGCCGTGCCAGAACCAGTCGGATGGCTCTGAGCTCCAAGACATTGATGGGGGTGTGAGCCTCCTGGGGACCCCACACCCCGCTGAACTGATGACTCTTCCAATAACCTCCCCAGCCCGACAGGCAGGCATCCGTGGTAACCGTCTCCCAACAAGGGACCAGAAAGGATCTGCCCTTCAACAGGTTGCTCGACTCCAGCCACCACCAAAGGGACTGCCGAACCCTGGGAGACATCCTGAAAGGTTGATCCAATGACTGCGGACACCTGTCCCAATGCGTCAATAGGTGAAGTTGAAGAGATCTAATGTGAAACTGTGCAAACGGTACCGCCTCGAAGGAGGACACCATCAAGCTCACCAGTTTCATCCCCTGTTGGATAGAGGGACAAGGACTGGCCCAAAGAAGGCTGATCAGATCCTGAATCCCCCCGCACCTTGGTCTGGGGCAAAAACATTCTGGCCTGAATGGTATCCAGATTCATGCCCAGAAATGAAATCACTCATGACGGAGAGAGAGACGACTTGGGGCGGTTGATCACCCACCTGAACCTCTCCAGAGTCGACACCACCTGGTGGGTGTCCAGCTCCACCTGACGGAGGGAAGAAGCTGAGATCAACAGGTCGTCCAGATAAGGCACAATGCGAATGCCCTGAGCTCTGAGCAGAGTCATTATTCCCGCCAAGACCTTGGTGAAGACCCTCGGGGCCGAGGTCAGTCCGAAGGGAAGGGCTACAAACTGAAAATGTTGATCCTCCACCGCAAACCGGAGGAATCTATGATGCGCCGGAAAAATCCGAACATGCAGATACGCATCCTTGATGTCTATGGATGTCAGAAAATCCCCTTGGCGAAGGGAATTGATAGCCGAGCGCAGAGTCTCCATGCGGAACTTTTTGGCTCTGATAAACCTGTTGAGAACCTTGAGATCTAGAATGGGTCTCACCGAACCCTCCTTTTTGGGAACCGTGAAAAGGTTGGAGTAGTAACCCCTGCCTCTCTCCAACTGAGGCACCGGGCAAATAACTCCCATGTCCAGAAGGTTTTTTAGTGCTAAAAGGAGCCCCTGTGCAGCCTGAGGGTCCGAGGGCACCCGAGACCTTAAGGATCTTGGAGGCAGCCAGTACTCGAACTCCAGTTTGTACCCGGAGGAGACCATTTCCAAAATCCAATTGTCTGTGACCTCCCGGGCCAAGACCTGGAAGAAAAGCCGCAGCCGTCCCCCCACCCAGGGGCGCCCCTTCATTGCTGAGCCGGGTTAAACGGCGGGCTTGGACTTGGAACCCCAGGCAGCCGCGGGACGTGCCCGACCTCTGCCCCTGTTCCAGGACGAGCCCCTGCCACCCGAGAAGGCCAAACCTCTAGCCGCTCTGGCCCCTCGAAAGAAAGGAGTGAACGAGCCAGCCCCCCGAAAGGGACGGCAACAGCATCCAATTTATCTCCAAATAGCCGCGCACCCAGGAAGGGAAGAGCTGTAAGCGACTTTTTGGCCCCAAAATCCGCTGTCCACTGTCAGAGCCAGACCAATCTGCGCATAGCCACCAATAGGGCTGAAGTCCTGCTACACATGACAATAGAATCTTCCATAGCAGGCAAGACAAAACCCATGAACAATTCACATCTCTTAAGGGTAGCGAACTCATCGCTAGCCGGATCAAACTGAGCGTCATTCAGCCAGTCCCTGATAAGATACCTGGTAGCAAGCGACACTAGGGCAGATGCACAAACAGGCCACAGGGCCGAGCCCACGCTGGCAAATGCGTGACACGCCATCTGATTAAAGCGCTTGTCCTCGCCATCCTTAAGGGAAGTGGCGTCAGGGGTGTTCAGCACAGAAGAGTTAGTCAAACCCAAAACTGGCGCATCGACCTCGGGAGGAGAAGACCATCGCTTAACCGCCTCCACCGGGAAAGGATACTTCTTATCCCATCCCTGAGGCGCACCAGGAAGCCGACTGCGCCTTTCCCATTCTTTTAGGATCAGCGCATCAAAATGACCCTGGGTAGGGAATTCCAGACGGGGCTTGCGGGCCCCCAAAAATTCCCCCTTCTTGAGAGGAGGCGCCTCAGGAGGGTCAATATCCAACACCTCCAATAGATGTGACAAAACAGTGGCCGTATCAACGGCATCCCCCAGCTCCTGCCTGACAGCATCACCAGACTGTACATAGTCAGTCTCCGTTTCCTCATACAATTCCCCCTTCTGTAAAGGGGAATAATGTGACAAATCAATGGAATCATCGTCAACATCCCACAAGGGCTGGGCCGACGACAAATGTCTCTTTTTAGCCTGGGCCTTCTTGCCCACCGTGCTAACAATAAATTTCTCGATGCTGCCAACCTAGCACAAACATCAGAGTGCGACTCCCCGCTGGCACAAATGACACTTGGGGTACAGATAAGGTGGTGAGGGGAAGGCGATGAAGCAGGAGGAGCCGACCCAGAAGGCTGGGTACCGGACTGCCGCGTTATGGCCTTTTGTGCACATGGTATACAGATCAGCACATTCTCCCCCGTAAGGGATACCCCACACATGGCCCGGAATGTCCCAGAGGGAGCCCGAGCCCAGTATCCTGCGGGGCCTCTATAATTTTTGTGGTCAGTCGCAAGACCGCAGGGAATTATATATATTATTATATTATATATATATTATTATATTATACCTAAGCAACCCAGGATGCCCCTTAAAAGTCCTGGTGGGAGGATTTAAGGTGATCAATTTAACACTAGGGACACCGGGACCAGGAGGAACCCCTTAATATGCACTATTATGAAGCAATCTGCAACACACAATAAGGCATATCAGTTACTATACAGCGTAACAACATCATTCAAAATACATATATATACAAATACAAAAAAAGCATAAGCCTGTACCATAGGGGGGGGGGCCCCCCACCAGAGAGGGACCCCCAAATAACGAATGAAGTGGCCACCAGGCCCTTACCGTCCCCCAGAAACGGCAGCAGCAATGCAGCAAGATGGCCCCCGTCTCTAAGGTGATCAGGAAGAAGCAGGAAGAGAAGGGGGGCGGGCGCTTTTCCAGGCCCCACCCCCCTCCCAGCAGCGCGGATCTGGCCAGGGAGGCCCTTCAGAAAACGCACCAAACAAGGGGGCGGGGCCACCACGGCCGCGCCGAGCGCCCGACCCCGCCCCCTTATCTAAACACAGCCTGAGGGAGAGAAGCTCCCCAGGCTGACAGGAGAAACCTCGGCAGGCTAGGCCAAGCAACAGCACCAATTCATCAAGGAATAACTTCCAGGTGATCCACACCAACTCACACACACACATACATACATACATACATATATATATATATATATATATATATATATATATATATATATATATATGTAAAAGGCCGAGGATGACTGCCCGCACCCCCCCCCCCCCCCCCCCCCCCCGAGGGAAGTAAGGGACCCGGAAGTGGGGGGTGAACCCGGCCCGAATAAGGCCACAGGCATGTAGGGACCGGGCATCCCACACCAGGATCACCAAAACCTGGGTAACCGCCTACCCCATAATGAGGTCTCACGGTGGAGCAATGCTCCTTCCTCACCCATTGGGTGCTCCTACCCTCACCAGGACCCGCAGCCTAAGCTGGGAGGCTCAGATAGGGACAATTTAGAAAGGGTCCTGGCAGCAATAGGGACAATAAACGGCCGGGCCCGGCTTACCTGCAAGTAAAAGAAGTTTTCATCTTCTGTCTTGTCGCCTTCCCTGCAGAGAAGGAACTGGGAAATTGGTGGGAGGTCCCAGGTATATATGGACCGGGAGGGGCTTTTTTTTGCATATTCATCTCTGCACAAGTTCGCCCTCTAGTGGAGATTACCCACGTCATGAAGATCGAAGTGGAGTGTACGGCACACTTAGAATAAAGTCCCAGCATGGTTCCACCATACCAGAATATTCTTTATTATTGCTCCTGGGTTATAGTGGCTGTCTAGGCCAGATAATGGGTTGGTTGGTCTACATTACAAATCTGTAGCCCCTTCTCTTAAGCAGAGTAGCTTTTCCTGGGGTCTTCGGAAGGAACCCGTGGTATGGTGATGTGCTGGGTTCTCAGACTGAAATAATACAATTCTGTGAAACTCACCTGTAGAATTGTTTTTGAGTATATCCAGTCCAGGTCATCCCAGTGATGACATGTGGATATTCCGCCCCCAGGGGGCGCTAAAGCTGTCGCTACTCCCGGCCCCCTATAAAGGCAGGTGTCCCTCTATCATTCCCCAGTGGTTAAAAAGCAGTAAACAAAAAAGGGGACAGGCCGGGAGGCCAAGAAACCATGTTACTTCACAAGTCCAATGAATAAAAAATGGTAATCACCATAACAGGAAAACAAGAGATAATGAACAAAGGGTGGGGTGGGACGACCTGGACTGGATATACTCAAAAACAATTCTACAGGTGAGTTTCACAGAATTGTATTTTTCCCTATATCCAGTCCAGGTCGTCCCAGTGATGACATGTGGGACATCCAAAAGCAGTGTCCATTTGGGCGGGATCCCCAATGCGAACAGCATGTAGTTCATTTCACTACCACCTGAAGCACCTTTCAGCCAAAGACAGCATCAGCTGAGGCCCTAACATCAACCTTGTAGAACTTTGTAAAAGTATGAACTGAAGACCAAGTGGCGGCCTTACAAACTTGTTCAACCGATGCCTGGTGCTGAAAAGCCCAGGAGGCACCAATAGCTGTGGTAAAATGAGCTGTGATCCAAAAAGGGGGTTCCTGCCCTTTTGCAGAATATGCTTGCACCACCCCCTGTCTGATCCACTTACTGAGAGTGTACTTGGCTGGAGGCAAGCCCTTCCTAGACCCCTCAGAGGACAAAAAGACAATCCGACTTCCAGAAGGATTTAGTCGCTACCAGGTAATACTTAATGGCTCTGACCACATCCAAGGCATGGAGGGTCCTTTCCTTAGAATTAGTCGGTGCTGGACACAAAGAAGGAAGGACAACTTCCTCATTAAGGTTAAAGGGAGAAACGACCTTAGGCAAAAAATCAGGTTTAAAGCGAAAAACCACCTTATCCTTATGCCGCTCAAAATAGGGAGGCTTCATACAAAGCGCGGCCAGCTCTGACACGTGACGCACTGAGGTGATCGCTACCAAAAAGACCACCCAAAATAGGAAATGCAGCATCGCACAATGGTTCGAAGGGAGGACCCTGAAGAGCAGACAGTACCCTTTTCCGTCAGGGTTAAGGTTTCAATAGCCAAGCCAAGTCAAAGCCAGCGTCCGTAAATTGGGGTGCCGCAGCGACCCCTGTGTGAGAAGCCCTGGGTCGTTGGGCACGATGTAGCGATCTACTGACATCTGAACTATGTCCGCAAACCAACTCCTTCTCGGCCAGTGAGGGGCCACCAGGATAGCTGGCACTCCTTCCTGGGCTATCTTGCGCAGCACTCTGCCCAGGAGTGTAAACGGAGGGAAAGGATAAAGGAACTTGAACTCCGTACATGGAATCGCCAGAGCGTCTGTGGCAATAGCCAGAGGATCTCTTGAGAGGGAGACGAACCTTGGAAGCTTGTGATTGTGTCTGACCCCAGCGAAGACACAGAGCGTGAAAGGTCTTGTTGCTGAGAGACCATTCCCCCAGGCGCGAGGCGCTCCTGCTCGGGGAGTCTGCCTCCAGGTTTTCTACCCCGGGAATGTAGACCTCCGAGATGCAGGGAACATTCTCCTCTGCCCAAGTTAGAATCTGGGTCACCTCCTTGAGGGTTCTCTTGCTCCAAGGCCCGCCCTGGTGATTGATGTAGGCGACAGCCATCTGTCCGAGCGAACCTGGGTCGCACGATCACTTAAATGGTGAGTCAAGCGAAGAAGCACCAACCGGATTCAAGCGGTTCTCCTGCGGTCCCCACTGACCTTGGATCTTCTGCATCTCCAGCCGGTCTCCCCAGCCGGTCAGACTGGCATCCATGGTAACTATCTCCCATTGGGGAGCCAGAAAGGACTTTCCTACCAACAGGTTCCTGGAGTCCAACCACCACAAAAGGGACTGTCTGGCCAGGGGGGACAGTGAAAATTCCTGTTCCAGCGACTCCTGCATCCGGTCCCAGCCAAACAACAGGTTCAATTGAAGGGGTCTCATGTGAAATTGGGCGAAGGGCACTGCCTCGAAGCATGACACCATTTGGCCCACCAGCCTCATCCCCAGACGGATCGACGGCCGTTGACAAGACAGCAAGGCCTGCACCTGCATCTGGAGACCCAAAACCTTCTGCTGTGGCAGAAAGACCTTGACCTGAGAGGTGTCCATCGTCATGCCCAGAAAGGACCTCACTGTCGAGGGAGGGATAAAAGACTACCCAGCCGAAGGCCTCGAGAGTGGACAACACCGTCCGGGTATCGCTCTCGGCCTGCTGAAGAGACTGGGCCGCAATCAGCAAGTCGTCCAGATAGGGCAGCACACGAATGCCCTGACTCCTCAGGATGGCCATGATGCCCGCCAGCACCTTGGTGATGACACAGGGCGCTGGGGAAATCCCGAATGGCAGAGCCACAAACTGGTAATGCTGGTCCTCCAGAGCAAACCTCAGGAACTTCTGATGTCCCTGGAATATATGTGCAGATAAGCATCCCTGATGTCCACCGTAGTCATGAAGTCGCTGGGCCGAAGCGAGCTCACCGAGACCGTAAGGTTTCCATGCGAAAATGTCTGGCTCTGACAAACCTGTTGAGACTTTTCAGGTCCAGGATAGGTATTAACATTCCGTCCTTCTTGGGAACCGTGAACAGGTTGGAGTAAAAACCTTGACCCTGTTCCTGACGAGGTACAGGACAAATCGCACCTAACTGCAGAAGGTGTTGCACGGCCATTCTCAAACCCTGTGCCTTCAATGGGTTTTGGGATATCCGAGACCGAAGAAATTTTGTGGGCGGCCTGACTGCCAGCTCTATTTTGTAACCGGAGGACACCACCTCCTGAATCCACCGATCCGAGACTGGCTGTCTCCTTATTTGAGCAAATAGCAGAAGCCGTCCCCCCACCTGGATGGGTGAGGGCGCCTCCTCATGCCTGAGGGGACTTGGCTCCCCAGGCAGGATTGGGTTGGCCGCGGGACCTACCTCCCAGGTATCCCTACGGCCACCTGAGAATGAAGAGCCTCTTCCTCCTCGAAAGGAACGATAGGAAGAGGGGTTCTGAAAGGACTGAGCAGGCTGGAGTCTACCATCCTTGACCAAAAGGTCCAGACGCTCCCCAAACAGCCTGTGCCCCACAAAGGGGATACTCGTAAGCGACTTCTTGGCTGCGGCATCAGCCGACCATTGCTGCAACCAGAGCGAGCGGCGAAGAGCAACAAGCAGGGCCGAAACCCTGGCACTGAGCCAGACTCCATCGTCCATGGCAGAAACAACGAAGGCAATAAAATCCACACAAGCTTTGATGTCTTTATACTCCTCCGCCCGCTTGCGAGCCTTAGCTCTATCCACAAGATGTCTCACCTTCTTTCTGATGGCCAGAGAGACAATCGCCGCGGCGCACACAGGGCGAAACAGGGCACCAGCAAAGGTGAAGGCATGGCAGACCAGCTGGTCCATGCGCTTGTTAGCCGGGTCACGTAAGGAAGCGGTATCAGGTGATGGCATAATAGTAGTGTTGGACAACCCCGACACAGGGGAATCCATTTTGGGAGGGCGAGACCATAGCCGGACCAGCTCCTCAGGGAAGGGATACCGCCTATCCAGGCACCGACGGTAGCTTGTTAGGCCTTTCCCATTCCTTGAAAATCATATTAGAAAAATGGGCCTGCTACGGAAAGACCCGCCTCTGTCTTTCGGGCCTAAACAAATCACCTTGCTTCCTCTTACCTCTTCCTCCTACTATGTGCCTTCTCTTACTCATGGCCTTTTTAGGAGCCGTTCGTGAGATCGGTCTCTCGAGACTGGCCACCCTATGCGCCAAATCAACATGGGACCCCCTGCTGGCTTCCCCCTCACTGGGGGCTGAGTGCAGCAGTGGAGGGTCCGGAGAGGCCGCAGGCAGTGAATGGCAGGAACGCCCTCACGGTCATGGTCCAAAATAATGCCCCTGGCGCAAGTGGTACAAACAGTGCTGAATCCGCCAAAGGGATTTGCGCTGCACAAGGGGCAGATCTTCACCCGCCCAGATGGGGCCTCCAGCTCACTATCCCCAGATGCCTCCATTATGGTGATTAAAATTTGCAATTGAAAGGTTACAAGACATTAACTGCCCAAACCTATATGATCCCTCTAAATAAAAAAAGAGGGGGGGACCGGGAGGAACCACAACCCTCAATCTCTAAGCCCACGACCTGTACAAAGAAAGGGAGACAAGGCCCATGATCAGAAAAAAACAGCACACAAGCCAATAATAGCACAATGCAGTCAAAATACAAGAGGGACTCAGGACACCGACAGAGGGATAGATTCCCCAGCAGCAGCGGTGGTGTTGAGGCCCTTCAATGCCCAGGCTCCACAGCGACAGAAGGCCTCCAATAGCAGCAGTGGAAGGACTCTGCAGTGTCAGCAGACCTCCGGCCACAGCCGAGCACGTCTGTACCACCGCCTGCGCAGAGAGGGAGAAGAGAGGGCATTCCTGAAGAAACATGCTCCTCGAGGGGCGGGCGGCGCCGTGATGACGTGAAACTCGTCAGCGCCCGGCTCCGCCTCCTCCGGCGGCGCGATCATTGCACCCGCCCATCCTCATCAATGCTGCACGCTCTGCCCAAATCTCCAACAGCGGCAGCAATCAAAATGGCCGTGGGGAACGGCGGACCCCAAATTCAGAGAACCAATAAAGCTTGTGGGCAGACATATGGGAGGGTATATACAGGTATACAGGCCTCCAATACAATTCTGTGATTACTCACCTTATAGAATTGGTATTATAAGTATGCAGCACGTCCTGCTCCAGATAATGATTCAAAACAGATGGGATTACCTCCGCCAGAGGGCGCTTGACTGCAGAGATGGCAAAGAGAGGCCCCTCCCGGTCCATATATACCCGGGACCTCCCACAAATTCCCCAGTATAGAAAAGCAGTAAGGAGAATCAGAAGAAGCCAATGAAATTAATAACGTTAACAAGGAAAACAATCACCATACAGAGGATCCAAGGTAATGCAAACAGGGTGGGGTGGAGCAGGACGTGCTGCATACTTATAATACCAATTCTACAAGGTGAGTAATCACAGAATTGTATTATTCTAAGTATGCAGCACGTCCTGTTCCAGATAATGATTCATAAAAGATGGGACATCCAATAGCAGTGTCCGTAACTAGGGTGGGATCCCAAAAGCAACAACGCGCAGTTCAAACCACTGCCGCCTGCAGAACTTTGCGGCCAAAAACAGCATCCGCTGAGGCCCGAACATCAACCTTGTAAAACTTGGAAAAGGTATGAACAGAAGACCAAGTAGCAGCCTTACAAACTTGTTCAACAGAAGCCTGGTGCTGGAAGGCCCAGGAGGCCCCAAAAGCACGGGTAGAATGAGCAGTAACACGGAATGGAGGATCCTTTCCTATAGCAGAATAGGCCCCAAAAATGGCCTGACGAATCCATTTGCTGATAGTAGACTTAGCAGGTGCCAGGCCCTTCTTGGGGCCCGCAGGAACCACAAACAAGGCATCAGTCTTCCTAAAAGGTGGAGTAGCCACCAAGTAGTACTTCAAATTCCTGACCACATCCAGGGAATGTAAGGCCCTCTCCTTGGAATTACCAGGATTAGGGCACAAGGAAGGAAGCACAATGTCCTGATTGAGATGGAAGGCAGAGACCACCTTAGGCGAGAAATCAGGTTTAAATCTGAAAACCACCTTGTCCTGGTGTCTCTCAAAGTAGGGGGCCTGAATAGAAAGGGCCGCCAACTCCGAAACACGCCTGACCGAGGTGATAGCCACCAAAAAGTCAACCTTAAGAGTAAGAGGAGACAGAGCAGCCTCATGCACAGGCTCAAATGGAGGGCCCTGAAGGGCAGACAAAACCAAATTCAAATCCCAAATTGGCAACAGAGGCTTGCGAGGGGGACGCACATGAGCAACCCCCTGGAAGAAAGTCTTGACCAGAGGATGTTGAGCGAAGAATCTCTGGAAGAAAACAGCCAAGGCAGAAACGTGACCCTTGAGTGTGCTGAGCTGAAGTCCCAGATCCAAACCCTGCTGAAGGAACTCCAGAATCCTAGGAATGGAAAACCCCTGACATGGAAGGACCCTAGACTCACACCAGTCAATGTAGGCCCACCAGATCCTATAGTAGTTGGTAGAAGAGGATTTCTTCCTAGCCCTGATTAGAGTGTTAACCACAGACTCAGAAAGCCCCTCATCCCTTAAGATGGAGGTTTTAGCAGCCAGGCCGTCAAAGCCAGCGTTTGTAAATTGGGATGGCATAGCCGCCTTTGAGTGAGAAGGTCCGGGACCAGGGGCAGAGCGTACTGATCTACCGCCAGCTGAATGATATCTGTGAACCACACCTGTCTTGGGGCCACCAGGATTGCTGGTACCCTTTCCTGAGCCAGCTTGCGCAGAACCCTGCCCAGCAGGGGAAATGGAGGAAAAAGATACAGGAGACGGAACCCCTGCCAGGATAGAGTCAGAGCATCCACCGCAAGGGCCAGGGGATCCTGGGACAGAGAGACAAAGACTGGGAGCTTGTGATTGTGGCGGGACGCAAACATATCCACCTCTGGTACCCCCCAACAGTGACATAAGGACAGGAAGACCTCGCTGCTGAGTGACCATTCCCCCAGGCGAGAGGTCCCCCTGCTCAGAGAGTCCGCCTCCAGATTCTCCACCCCCAGAATGTACACTGCTGAGATGCAAGGAACATTGTCCTCCGCCCAGGACAGAATCATGGACACCTCCTTGAGGGTCCCTCCCTGATGATTGATGTAGGCAACCGCCGTCTGGTTGTCTGAGCGAACCTGAAGGTGAGGAGTCAACTGGGTCAGTACCAACCGAACCGCCCTCAGTTCCAGGACGTTGATGGGG
Organism: Gastrophryne carolinensis; assembly: GCA_027917425.1. Lineage (NCBI taxonomy): Eukaryota > Metazoa > Chordata > Amphibia > Anura > Microhylidae > Gastrophryne > Gastrophryne carolinensis. The sequence goes on from CM051235.1 coordinate 497,323,126, forward strand.
GCATGGGCCTCCTGAGGGCCCCACAGCCCCTGGAATTGAAGGGTTCTCCAGAAGCCCCCCCAACCCGACAGACTGGTATCCGTGGTGACCGTCTCCCAACAGGGGGCCAGAAAAGATCTGCCCCCCAACAGGTTCCCCGAGTCCAGCCACCACAAGAAGGACTGCCGGGCCAGAGGAGACAGAAAAGGCCTGTTCCAGAGACAGGGGACTCTTGTCCCAGACTGATAGGAGATGGAGTTGAAGAGGTCTCATGTGGAACTGAGCATAAGGAACTGCCTCGAAGCAGGACACCATTTGTCCCACAAGCTGCATCCCTTGCCGGATGGAAGGGCGAGGGCAAGACAGAAGGAAATGAACCAGAGCTTGAAGAGAATCCACCTTCTGCTGAGGAAGAAAAATTCTGGCCTGAACAGTATCCAGATTCATGCCCAGGAAGGAGGTCACCAGAGACGGAGAGGATTTGGGGTGATTGATCACCCATCCGAATGTTTCCAGAGCAGTCACCACCTGCTGGGTATCCACTTCTGCCTGCTGAAAAGAATGAGAAGTGATGAGGTCGTCCAGATAAGGAAGAATGCCCCGAGCTCTGAGGAGAGCCATAACACCTGCTAACACCTTGGTGAAGACTCTGGGGGCCGAGGTGAGACCGAAGGGCAGTGCTACAAATTGTTAGTGTTGGTCCTCCAATGCGAACCTGAGGAATCTCTGATGCCCTGGGAAGACTGGTACATGAAGGTAAGCATCCTTGATGTCTATGGAGGTCATGAAGTCTCCTGGACGCAAAGAGCTGATCGTGGAGCGCAGGGTCTTCATGTGAAAGTGTCTGGTCCTGATGAACTTGTTGAGGAGCTTTAAGTCCAGGATGGTTCTGATGGAACCATCCCTTTTGGGTACTGTGAAGAGATTGGAATAAAAACCCCGACCTCTCTCCCCAGGAGGGACCTGACAGATGACCTCCATGTCCAATCTGTTTTGTACAGCCAGAAACAGACCCTGAGCTGCTAGAGGTTCTGTAGGAATCCAAGACCTGAGGAATCTTGGAGGCGGCCAGGCAGCAAACTCTAGCTGTAAGCCGGAGGACACAACCTCCAGAATCCACCTGTCTGAGACCTGCTGTCCCCAGACAGGAGCGAAGAGCCGCAGCCGTCCCCCCACCCGGATGGAGGGCGCCCCTTCATGGCTGAGGAGGCTTGGCGACAGATTTGGGCTTGGACCCCGAGGGAGAACCGGAGCGGGCACGACCTCTGCCCCTGCCCCAGAAGTCCCCCCTAGGATTTGCAAAGGAAACCCCTCTCCCAGGCCTGGATCTACGGTAGGAGGGGACAAAGCTGCTTCTTATGCTGAGGCAACTTACCCCCTTTGGCAAACAGGTCCAAGCGATCACCAAATAGGTGCAGCCCCTTAAAGGGGAGCCTCGTGAGGGCCTTCTTAGCAGCGTTATCAGCTGCCCACTGACGCAGCCAAACAGAGCGGCGTATAGCAACCACCAAGGCAGAGGTTCTACTACACATCCTAATGGTCTCATCCAAGGCAGAAAGGACATATGCAATGAACATTTCACACTGCGACAAGGCCCTGAACTCGGCACTAGAAGTCTCATCAGGGGCGCCTTCCAACAGACCCTTGAGGAGAGTCCTAACAGCAACAGCAGTAATAACAGAAGCACAGACAGGACGTTAGGCAGACCCCACACAGGCAAAGGCATGGGAGGCCAGCTGGTCAATGCGCCTGTCCTCATTATCCTTGAGGGTAGTGGAATCAGGGGAATGGACCACAGATGAGTTGGACAGCCCCAATACTGGTGCATCCACTTATGGGGGGGTAGACCAACATTTAACCACATCAGTGGGAAAAGGGTACCTTTTATCCCAGCCTTTAGGGATTCCGGGAAGCCGGCCGGGACGCTCCCATTCTTTGAGAACAAGATTATTGAAATGGGCCTGTTCTGGAAATTCCAGACGTGGTTTAGCAGTACTGAAAAGTTCCCCCTGTAGCTTGGGAGCCGCAGCAGGAAGGGAGATAGAAAGCACATCAAAAATCTGAGTTAACAGTCTATTGGTGTCATCAGCATCCCAGTGATCAGAGCCATAGTCAGCACCACTGAAATACTGATCATCAGATAACTCTGAATCAGAGAATAATTCACCCTCTTCAAGTGGGGTATAATCAGACAAATCAAGGAAATTCTCATTCTCCACAGGAAAGGCAAACGCACCCGGCGCCACATGCCTCCTTTTAGCCGGGGCCTTACGAGCCGCAGAGCTAGCAATCAGCCTCTCAATGTTAGCCAACCTGGAAGACACGTCAGGCTGAGACTCCTCACTAGTATTTAGTTCACTGGGAGTCATAATCAAGCGAGGGGGAGTGGGTGAGGACATAGTGGGCGCAGGCCCAGTCACAGCCCAGAATGCAGCGCAAGTGCCTGCTGGGCGCAGGGTACACAGACCCGCACATCATCGCTCACCGGGGATGCCCCACACACTACACACAGCCGGGCTTGTCCCGAGGGGACCCCGAGCACAATATCCTGTGAAGCCTCCATATGGTGATTTAGGTGGCACAACTGGCCAATAGGAATTACGCCGTATAAGCAACCCGGGATGCCCCCAAATATCCGCCAGGGAAGTGGGAGGATTAAACAGTGTAGGCCTCTAATAAAGTTATTACTAAGGACAGGACCGGGATAAACCTCTAAAAAAAAAAAACGGTTATCCCACCTGAAAGACATAATAGATACACCCCATAAGCACACAGAAAAGACAATGAATAAACGTCAAGCCCGCAGGGGCACTCACGGACCGCGGTGGGAAGCCAGCAATCACACCAGGAGAGGACCAAAATGGCGCTGGAGGAACCTCAAGGGGCGGGCCGCAGGAGGGACCGTCGCAGAATGCTCCAACAGAGCAAGCCACGCCCCCTCCGAGAAGCGCAGGGATAGGCCAGGTGTAAGAGCCAATGGACGCGCAGGGATTATTGATGATGATGCCGCCACTGACCGCAGATGCCAGAAGGCACGCGCGTCAGTGGCGGCAAATTCAAATGAACAAGGTAAAGACAGAGCGCGGAGCCCTGGCAACCTGAGCATTAGTGAAGTTCAAAAAACACACACAACAAAAAAAATAAGTAATAAGTGCACATACACCCCCCCCCCCCCCCCCCGAACGGGATAACGAGGGAGGGGGGAGAGTGGATGTCGATAAAAGACCCACCGATGACCAGGGCAGGGAAGGGGAAGAGCGGATGGGGCATTCCCAATCCATAACCTGCACCGCCTACCCTTTGGTGGGGGACTGCGGTCGGAGCCAGGCTCCGCAAAGGAAAGCACCTCTGATAGGTGCTGCCTACCACCACCCGACCAGCGCAGCCAAAGCTGGGAGGCATAAGTAATAAGTGGAACGGGTGGGAATAGTCCTACAGGGCCAAGGGCTGTTAAGCCTGGCTCACCTGTGAGAAGAGAAGCCATCTTCTGACCTTCGCAGCCGACTGCAGAGAAGAAAGTGGGGAATTTGTGGGAGGTCCCGGTATATATATGGACCGGGAGGGGCCTCTTTTTGCCATCTCTGCAGTCGAGCGTCCTCTGGCGGAGGTAATCCCATCTGTTATGAATCATTATCTGGAGCAGGATGTGCTGCATACTTAGAATAGAGTGGTCCCCCCCCCCCTTCAGGCTCACCATAACCTGAGGCTGGCAACTCTTAATAGGAGGTCTGCGGCCCAGAGCATGTGCTCTGCCGAACGCCCAGGGACCATGTGGCGTTCGCCCTACCTTCACAAATCCCAAGTAGCCGTAGGCTGGGAGGCAGTAGTGGGTCAGATGGGATCTGTGGAAATGGGTCTCTCAGCGGCCGACTGGCTAGGTGGCCCCGCTCAGCTGCCAAAATCCAGAGAGAGTATCCAACGATCTTCAGCAGTCAAGACTGCAAGATGAACACTGGGGAATGATAGAGGGACACCTGCCTTTATAGTGGGCCGGGAGGAGGGCCAGCTTTTGATCTTGCAGTCGAGCACCCCCTGGGGGCAGAATACCCACATGTCATCACTGGGACTACCTGGACTGGATATAGGGAAAACATCATTGCTGTATCTTCTCTCTCAACAGACATTGGATCACCAGAGTCATCCTCCCATCTGCTCACCCTGCCTATGGTGATGGCCTGACGTGGAATCCTCCAGCTTGGATCCCCATGAAGCCTTCTATCCTTGCAATATAAGACATTGCTGTGCTAGATATGAAGTATTTCCAAGGTGAAACATGCACCTAATAGCAGGTTTTTAATTGGGCTGCAGCTATAATGTTACACAGTTGGAGGTTTAATGTGTGATTTAAAAACCTTTTAAAAAAAAAAAAGTATAAGGGGAAGCCTGCACCCACGTAAAAAAAAAAAAAACTGTATCCCTTTCTCTGGCCAAGAAATTGCTTTTTATTTCTGCTCTCTAGGTAGCGGCTTCTGGCTCCTCTCTTCCGGCCCCCGGGATGCAGCAACAAAAGCCAGGCTTCCCCTTCTGGATTTTAGTGCCTCATAATGTAAAATATGCCCAAACCACCACTCCACTTGTCCTCAAAAGGGAGGACAGCCCCAAGCAGAACAAATGTTTTTTTTAGGCTAAAATAATTAAGGTATTGAAAAGGTCTTACAGGGGTCAGCTCTTTTGTGTAATATTTAAGGTGGACTGCCAGTAAGCTTTTTACTGAGGGGCTATGCAGTGGCCAGAGCTCTGGGTGGGCACACAGCAGCATGAACTTGACTGAATGCTGGTAGTGAGGCAACACATAAATGCTAAGTCGTTCAGCTTGTGGGTTAGGATGCCCCATAATAAAGTAAAAGGAAGCCAAAACTGGGCAGAATTACTTGGGGGTGAACTAACCTTTTCAGTCCATGCCCACTTTGAATGTAGCTTGGGGCATTTTGTGTGTGATGCACAATGCTGGTGTTTCATGTACCAGCTCTGCACTGCTCCCATTACTGAGGAAAACTTTCCCACCACACTGGTCCCCAAGGGTTGCTGGTTCTGTAAGTCTATTGGCTGAGCCTCTTCATGAGACTGCTGGGTACCTGGTTACTAGAAATGGGGAAGGGCCTTTTAAGAATGCAATACTGTTGTGCCCAGATGCCCCCTTTCCTGCATGCTCACTGTGTACCTATACTGGAAAGGCAGCTTTGGGGGGGATCTGGTTGTGCTTCCAAACTGGTCTACAGCACCAGCTTCCCAAGGCATTTAACACAGTGGGCCTCACACTGCAGCCACCATAATGTGTTGAGAATTAAGTTATGATTGAGTGCAGTAGGGAATGCTTAAGGACTTTTGTGGCACTACAGTCACAGCAGAAAGGAAGTAGGAGGCAAGTACTCCTCGGGGGGGGGGGAATGCTGGGCTTTTGAAGTGGACCAAAACCAGTCCTGAATTCTGGCTGCTTCCCTCATCCCCCCCAGGGCATTCCAAACTGTGATGCCATGCTGTATGAAATTCCCGGTTTGCCAGTAATTCTTACCTTATTCATGTGTGACTGGCAGTGGCATCACTCGCATTCCTTCTCACTTGCACGTGGACACACCCGCTGCAACTGAATGGCCCCAATGTGTGCATCTGGGGATTCCATTCAGCCGCACATTAATAAGCATGTCCGGAAAAGCTGATTGGACGAGAAGGAGCGGAGAGGCAAATATAGCTGACAAACTGTGGTGTTTCACACAACAGGGTGCCCCAGAGGGATGGACAAAAACCTGGGATAATAGAAAATTCCAGGGTTTGGTCCACTTAAAGGTACAGGCCCCTATGCCTCATCAGCGTAGTTACTTCTCATCCCCCTGGCCAAGCAGGTATCCTGCTAGAGAGCCATTTTGAAAAGGGAAATACATATTGTTTGGTTGTTGGACTTTTCTACAGCCCTCAGATCAGCAGTGTCATGCTGGAAACCTGCCAATGCAGCCATGGTACCTGACACAAGATCCTGCACTTCAGCCTTTTGTCTATCTGGAGTAATGCAGCAGAGCACAAACTTGGTCATTTACTGAAAATAATGGGTGTCTCCAGTCTGGCTCTGTATGCTACACATACCCCTGGAGTCAGCAGCCCCTGAGAGAAGGACAAGGGGACCTTTGTGCTGCTGCTGATCAGAGGTCTGGAAAAGTCTACCAAAGTAGCAAAAGATGTAAGGCCACAGGCCAGGGATGTAATCTGAATAACCAGTCATTTTATTGAGCTGCTGGGATAGGACATCTGTCGGTAAGCTTAGGAATACATATGCCCAAACTTGCCTGTCACTAGCAAGAGCTAGGAAATGCTGCTCTTCCCCTTGCAGTGACCAGTGTGGGGTGATACACTCCGGGGGGGGGGGGGGGTTAATAATGGATGCAACATGCATTGCACTCAGGCAGCTTATTTGTTTTTTAGGTTTGTTACCAATGTCCCACTAATGCTCTAGAGAAAGGTCTAGATGCTTCAGGTAGTGCACACTATCGGATGCTGGGGAATTTAAAATCATGGTGTGGTGTTACCTACTTTTCCAGCCTTATATTTTCCTATTGCATGGCACGGCCTGCTTCAAGAAGTCCTTACGTATGGGCTATTCCGCCACAAGGTGGCGCATTGTACTGCAGAAGAGTTGTGGCTCTTCCCGGTACCATATAAAAACAAGATCACCAATAGACCTCTCCAGTGTTTCCTCTGCAGTGATTCTGCGAAGATAGAAGATGGCTCTTTATATTGCGCAGGTGAGCGGGGCAACCAAGCCTGAGGCCCTGCATGTCTATTTCCACCCGTTTCTGGACCCTCTCTGCCTCCCAGCCTCGGCTGACGGATCGGGTGAAGGTAGAGGAGCACTAGGGTCAGGTGCTCAAGGAGCGCTGCTCCAAGCCGCAGACCCTGTCCCACAAAGGGTTGCTGGTTATAGGCTTTATGGTGAGGGATGCAGAGTTCCTGTCCTAGCTTCTGAGGGGGTGAGTGTTTTTGAGGACTGCGTGTCTTGTTTCTCTGGTGTCGCCACTGCCTGCTCGCTCTCCTCCCCCCCCCCCCATGTTGTTCGGGGGGGCGGGTGGCAGCGGCGAGTGTTTTAACTGTTTTTTGCCACCGTTGCCACTTTGTACTCCTCTTGCAGCAGGCGGCGCTATAACTTGAGGTGTAGCGATGGCGCGGTCACGTGAGCGCCGGTTTTGCGCTCTTCGGGGGGGCAGGGCCGGGGGATGACGCGTTTGCGTCGTCCCCCTGTGGCCCGCCCCTCGAGGTTCTTCTGCCGGCGCCATTTTGAGTCTGCTGCGCGTCCGGGGCCCCTCTTCCTCCCTGGGCTGCGGCGGTGATCTTTCCAGTGCCGCTTCCTCCAGTGGTCTGGCGGCTTGGTGATCCTTCGGTCTACTTGGTCCGTGAGTCCCCTTTGGGGGTTTTGTTTCCTTGGGCTGCGGGATGTTTATGTGCTTTTTACTTATGTCTTTCAGGCGGGACAACTGGGGGTTGTGGTTTCTCCCGGTTCTGCTCCTTACCCTCCCTCATCTCCCCCTTACTGGCTTCTGGGGGCATCCCAGGTGGCTTTTTATTAGCCCTTACCCTGTGCTGGCCTATTGCGCCTGTCTTAATCACCATATGGAGGCTTCTGGGGATAGCGTGCTCGGGGGTCTTTCGGGGAAATCCCGGCTGTGTGCCATGTGCGGGGTATCCCCTTTGAGTAACAGTGCCGCGATGTACGTGCCGTGCGCCCAAGGTATCATTGCGGCCCAGGCTGGGCTGCCCGCTTCTCTTCCCAGTTCTGCGCCCCCTTTGGCATCGCCTACCCCTCCGCGCCTGTATTTAGTCCCCAGTGAGGGGGATACTAGCAGGGGGTCATAATCTGATTTGGCACTTCGTGTGGCCAGCATTGCCAGGCCTGTTCCAGGTAAGGCCTCTGGCAAGAAGCGGCAACCGGCTCCCACTTTGCTGAGGAGGATGAGGGAATTGATGCCTTTGGTGGCCGTTACTCCCTAGAGGAGGGGGAGCTTTTCCAGGACTCTGACTCCTCTGGGGACCAGCAGGAGGGGTACGACAGTGACCCTGGGTCTGCGTCCGGGGAGGACTCATGGTTCCCCGATGACACTGATAGACTGTTGTCTGACATTTTTGAAATCTTGTACATTGTCCCCCCTGAGGTGGCTAAGAGGAAGCAGGGTGAGCTCTTTCGTCCTGATAAAACAGCGTCTGGAGTTCCCTGAGCAGGGCCATTTCTCTAATATGGTGCTCAAGGAGTGGGAACATCGTAATAGATTGCCCGCGGTGCCCAAAGGGTTGGATAAGAGGTATCCCTTCCCTGCTGACCTGGTCAAGCGATGGTCATGGTTGTCCAACACCTCGGTCATGTCTTCCCCCGACACTACTACACTGCGGGACAGCGAAGACCGGTCTGCGCCGCTGCCATTACAGCTATTGCCCTTAAGAAAAAGCTAAAGCATCTCACTGATGGTGCTATGGCTGGTAGGAGGAGGGAGGATTATAGGGCCCTCTTGCTTTGCTCCGATTTTGTTGCCTTTGTCCTTACTGCCATGGATGATGCGGTACGGCTGGGTCGTAGGGCCTCTGCCCTTTTGGTGGCTATGCGCCGCTCTGTTTGGTTGCATCAGTGAGCAGCTGACGCTGCTGCTAAGAAGGCTCTCACTGGGCTCCCCTTTGCGGGGCTGCAGCTCTTTGGTGAGCGTCTGGTTGTTCTAGCCAAGGATGGTAGGCTACCTCAGCATAGGAAGCAGCCTCAGCCCTTTTGGGGGCCTTCCGCTTCCCTCCCCTCCTTTCGTGCTCCCAGAGGAGGTCGTGACTCTCTTCTCGGGTAGCCGCAGAGATTCTTGGGGCTGTGGCAGATCCCGTGGTCGTCCCGTTCTCTCATGGGGTTCCAAGCCCAAGGTAGGCATGAGGAGGCGCCCTCACCCATCCTGGTGGGAGGACGGCTTCGGCTCTTTGCTCACGTCTGGAGGCTCCGCGTCTCAGACCGGTGGATTCAGGAGGTGGTGTCCTTCGGTTACAAGATAGTTTGCAGCCTGGTTGCCCCCAAAATGCCTCAGATCCCGGATGTCTCAAAACCCTCTGTCAGCTCAGGGTTTGCGCCTTGCAGTCAGGAGTCATTTGCCTGGTGCCTTCTCAGGAATGGGGTCAGGGGTTCTACTCCAATATTTTCACGGTTCCCAAAAAGGACAGGTCTTTGAGGCCTGGACTTGAAGGGTCTCAACAAGTTTGTCAGGTTCAAGCACTTTCGCATGGAGACGCTACGCTCGGCTGTCAGTACCCTTCCCCCAGGCGACTTCATGACCTCCGTGGACATCAAGGATGCCTATCTTCACGTCCCAATCTTTCAGGGTCATCAGAGATTCCTGAGGTTCACTCTAGAGGATCAGCATTACCAGTTTGTGGCTTTTACCGTTCGGTATCACCTCGGCGTCTCGGGGGTTCACCAAGGTGCTGGCGGGCGTGATGGCTCTGCTGCGGAATCTGGGCATTCGCATCCTCCCTTACCTGGAAGACATTCTGATTGTAGCTCAGTCTCTTCATCAGACCGAGAGGGATACTCTGGTGGTGACCTCCACTCTCGAGTCCTTCGGCTGAGTGATCGACTTTCCCAAGTCTTCACTGTCTCCGTCTTTGGTGAGGTCCTTTCTGGGCATGACTCTGGATACCTCTCAGGTCAAGGTATTCCTGCCTCAGCAGAAAGTGGAGGGCCTTCAAAAGCAGGCACGGGCTCTGCTTTCGTGTCCCCATCCCTGTATCCGGCAAGGGATGCAGTTAGTGGGCCTGATGGTGTCCTGCTTCGAGGCAGTCCCCTGCTCAGTTTCACATGAGACCTCTTCAGTTGCACCTCTTGTCAGTTTGGGATCAGGACCCTGTGTCCCTGGATCAGGAATTTGCTCTGTCCCCACTGGCCAGACGGTCCCTCTTGTGGTGGCTGGACTCAAGGAACCTTCTAGTGGGCAGGACCTTTCTGCCTCTGTGCTGGGAGATTGTCACCACAGATGCCAGTCTAACCGGTTGGGGGGGCTTTTGGAAGTCCCTGCAGTTCCAGGGTCGGTGGGGCCTCCAGGAGGCCCATGCTCCCATCAATGTCCTGGAACTGAGGGTGATCAGGTTGGTTCTTCCTCAGCTGACAACACACCTTCGGGGTTGGGTTGTTCAGATCCGCTCGGACAACCAGTTGCCTACATCAGTCATCAGGGAGGGACTCGGAGCAAATGAGCCCTCAAGGAAGTGTCCCCGATACTGTCTTGGGTGGAAGAGAATGTCCCTTGCATCTTGGCAGTCTGCCTCCTGGTTCTCCACCCCCCGGAATGTAAACTCCCTGAGCAGGGGCAATGGTCCCGTAACAACAAGGTATTTCACTCCGTGTCACTGCTGGGGTCAGCCGGATGTGGACCTGTTTGCGTCCCGCCACAATAACAAGCTTCACAGATTTTTCTCCCTGTCACAGGATCCTCTGGCCTTCGCCATGGATGCACTAGCAATGCCTTGGATGGAGTTTCGGCTTTTCTCTGTGTTCCCTCCCCTTCCTCTGCTGGGTAGGGTGCTGCGCAAGATAGCCCAGGAGGGGGTACCAGCCATCCTGGTGGCCTCCTGTTGACCAAGAAGGGTGTGGTTCGCAGACGTCGTGCAATTGGCAGTAGATCGGTATGTCTTGCCCAAGGATCCAGATCTTCTCACTCAGGGACAACTGTCATCCCAATTTACAAACGCTGGCTTTAATGGCTTGGCTGCTGAAACCTCCATCTTGATGGATAAGGGGTTGCCAGCTTCTGTTGTTGATACTATGATTCGGGCTAGGAAAAAGTCCTCATCCTTTATCTACTACAGGGTCTGGCATGCTTACATTGCCTGGTGTGAGTCCAAGTCTTCCTTGTCAGGTGTTTTCTATCCCCAGGATTCTGGAATTTTTGCAACATGGTTTGGATTCGGGCCTTCAACTTGGTACCCTCAAGGGACAGGTTTCAGCTCTGGCAATTTTTTTCCAAAGATCCTTTGCCAATCACCGGTTGGTTAAGACTTTTTTTCCAGAAAGACGGACTGGCCCCGCCCAGGGATACTCTTAGAGCTAGCATAACTGTCATACCCAAGGAGGGCAAGGACCCGACGCAGTGTGGGAGTTACAGACCCATATCGCTGCTAAACTGTGACCTTAAAATCTTTAACAAAATAATCGCAGACAGATTGGCTCCATTTATCCCCTCTCTGATTCACTGGGACCAGGTGGGCTTTGTCACATCACGGGAGGGTAGGGATAATACTACTAGGGTAATTAATCGAATACATTGGGCACAGTCAAATAATATAGCGTCAGTCCTCCTCTAGACAGATCCCGAAAAGGCATTCAACAGGGTCAGTTGGGACTTGTGTTTGCAGTCCTCAGACACATTGGCCTGGGGGAAAATATGTATCGTTGGATATCGGCCTCGTATTCGGTCCCCTCTGCGTCGGTCAGGGTGAATGGCCTCCCTTCCGCGGCCTTCGCTCTGGCCAACGGTACGAGGCAGGGCTGCCCACTCTCCCCTTTGATCGTTGTTCTGTCCCTGGAGCCGTTTCTCCGCACTGTCAAGAATAACCCTGATATTGCGGGTATCCGTGCTGGGCCGGTGGAGCACAAGGTCGCAGCCTATGTGGATGACCTAATTTTCTTCTTAACAAAGCCAGAGACGACCCTCCCGGTCCTTCTAGCTGAACTCAAAACATACCAAACACTATCAAACTACAAAATAAACTACCATAAATCCTCAGCCCTCAACATAAATATCCCATGCGAAAGAATGGAGCGCATCAGGGAGAACTTCCCCTTCTCATGGGAAAGAGAGGCCATAACATACCTAGGTACACAAATTCCAGCACACCCTAAAAAGATTTATAGTTCTAACTTCTCCCTGCTGCTGAAGAGTGTAGAGGAGGATCTGCGGAGATGGTCCCGGGGCACCTTCACCTGGTTCGGTAGAGCGAACGTCATAAAAATGAATATCTTGCCTAGAGTATTATATCTGTTCCAGGCCCTGCCGGTGGAGGTCCCACAGTCATTCTTTAAGAAGCTCTCGGGCCTGTGTTCGAGGTTTATATGGGCGGGGAAATCTCATCGTCTGGCAGCCTCCCAGTTAGCTCTTCCCAAGGGGGCATCGGTCTCCCGAATTGGAAACTCTATCAGGCGGCGGCCCACCTGGCTCGCATCATAGACTGGTGTAGGCACGCCAGCTATAAGCAATGGACCCTGATTGAGAAGGCTGAATCCCCGACTGTCCTTGCGGGTCTCCCCTGGATCCCGGCCAATCGCTTCCCAGCGCTGAATAAACACCCGACAATAGGCCCTACTAGGAAGATAGCTGCAAAGTTCTTCTCGGGGGTGGATATCTCCCCTTCCCTCTCGCCCCTGACTCCGGTTAGTGGCCACCCTGACTTCCCAGTGAGTCTCTCTGATGCTTCCTTCCAGGCTTGGGCGAAGCAAAACTGCTTTAGAATTCAACATTTGAGTGAGAGGGGGGAGCGGTGCGTGCCGGGGAACTGGCTGAGAGGTTTTCTTTACGGCCCGTCAGCAAGTGGCAAGCCTTCCAACTTCGCCACTATCAAAAATCTATCTCAAGTCCATTACAGATACAGAGAGCCTTAACGCCATTTGAGAAAATCTGCACTGGGGTGGGTCATATTAAAGGTACCCTGTCCTGCACATATGCGATGTTGGTAAACCCCCCTGACTCCTTTGTTCCGTCTTTCGTGGAGGGGTGGGAGAGGGAACTCGGAAGGACTTTTTCGTCTGACCAGAGGCGAGCGATGTTCCAGCTCACTCACAAATCCTCCATATCTAATCGCTATCAAGAAGCCTCCTATAAAATCCTCTCCAGGTGGTACTTGACTCCATCCAAATTGGAGAGGGTGTTTCCCTCTGCCTCCCCCCTATGTTGGAGGTGCTCACAGGATAGGGGTACTATTATCCATATCTTCTGGGACTGCCCGGGGTTATCAAAGTTCTGGGCCAATGTGAGGGTGATCATTGAGTGCCTCACAGATGTCGATTTGGGGGTTGACCCGGCAAGTTATCTCTTGAATCTAGCGCCCACTTCCCTGCGAGTTAGGGGGAAATCCCTCTTGGCACCTCTTCTACTCGCTGCCAAAACCTGCATCCCCACTTGCTGGAAATCTTCGGTTCCTCCCACTACAGCTATGTGGCTGTCACAGGTTGGAGACATCTGCAGGATGGAGGAGCTCACGGCCTCTCTCAGGGATGACTCTGGGAAACTTGGCGTTCCTGGGCCCAGTTCACGTTATCTGCGGAATATCTTCAATTCCTCCAGGAGTGATCGGGGTGGGTGGGTGACTGCTGGGGGAGTCCCCCGCCCGCCTTTTTGTCCCCTTCCCTCCCTTTTTCTTCCTTTATTTTTTCCTCTTTCCTCTCTGACGCACCATTGGTGTGTCTTGGTCGCCATTCTTAGTTTTGCCTGTGTTGTTACCCTTTAAAAATGTTTTGGGGAGGGGCAGGACGCTGCCGATGTCCGGAAAAGCTTTATTATATGATTCAATGTTGTTATGAGCAATCCCTGTGAAGTAACTCAGTTGTCATATAATCTCATGCCATACTTATTGTTTCCGATGATATTGGCTCGTGCCTTGTGTCTTCCTTAATAAAAACGTACAATATAAAGACTTTTTTCCAGGGAGTTACTCGTGTGCGTCCGCCACGTAAGCCTATGCTACCGGTTTGGGACTTGAATCTGGTGTTGTCTGCTCTGCAGGGTCCTCCCTTTGAACCTATCCGTGGGGCTGCCTTGCCCATTCCGACTCTTTTTTTGGTGTCTATTACTTCGGTCAGGCGAGTTTCTGAGCTGGCGGCGCTTTCCATCAAACCTCCTTATCTTGAGCGGCATCAGGATAAGGTGGTGTTTCGGCTTATGCCGGATTTCTTGCCTAAGGTTGTGTCTGCTTTTCATCTCAATCAGGACATTGTTTTGCCCTCTGTGTCCTAAGCCTGCTAATTCCAAGGAGCGGACTCTTCATTCTCAATGTTGTCAGGGCTCTGAAGTTTTATTTGGTTGCTACTGAGTCTTTCAGGAAATCTGATGCTCTTTTTGTTCTTTCTGCGGGACCTAGGAAGGGTTTGCTTCCGGCTAAATCCACTATCAGCAAGTGGATCCGTCAGGCGGTGGAGTAGGCCTATTCTGCTAGGGGGAAGGTTCCCCCTTTTAGGGTTACTGCTCATTCTACTCGTGCTATCAGTGAGTCTTGGGCTTTTCAGCACCAAGCTTCTGTTGAACAAGTTTGTAAGGCCGCGACTTGGTCTTCTGTTCATACCTTTTCCAAGTTTTACAAGGTTGATGTTAAGGCCTCTGCTGATGCTGCCTTTGGTCGGAAAGTACCTCAGGCGGTGGTGGTTTGAACTGCCTGCTGCTACTTTTTTGGGGATCCCACCCTACTTTACGGACACTGCTGTTGGACGTCCCATGCGTAAGGACTTCTTGAAGCAGGCCGTGACATGCAATAGGAAAAAGACAATTCTGTGAGTACTCACCTGTAGAATTGCTTTTACTATGCATGGCGTGGCCTGCTTCACCCCACCCTTGTTATCGTTATTCTTGGTTGCCTCTTTATGGTGATTGTTCCAAGTTAGTTGGGGTTTGTTACCTTTTTTACCTTTATCATCTCCCGGCTTCTTGTATAACTGCTTGTCAACGCTGGAGAAGTCTATTGGTGATCCTGTTTTTATATGCAACCGGGAGGAGCCACAACTCTTCTGCAGTACACTGCGCCACTTTGTGGCAGAATATCCCATAAGTAAGGACTTCTTAAAGCAGGCCATGTCATGCATAGTAAAAGCAATTCTACAGGTGAGTACTCACAGAATTGTCTTTTTCTGTATATTGAAACAGTATGTGTTATTTTCTACTCACCTCTCAGTCATTGTTAAATTAAACATTTTAAGTGTGTGAAACATAGGGGTGATTGTTCCTTGTGATGGTTTATTGACAAATACAATAAGGTAGCTCCATAAAGAACAGGTATCTTTTAAATAAAGGGCAATGGGAGTAACACCGTGGAGCTTACCTTATTTTTTGCTCTATAAGACACACTTTTCCCCCCAAATGTGGGGTGAAAATGTCAGTGCGTCTTATTGGGCGAATGTAAAAAAAAAAAAAAAAAAAAGGGAAAAAACAGTATACTTACATTACGCACCTGCTGTCCTTGCCAACATGCTTGGGGGGGGGGGGGGGATACCATCCTGCCTATATGGGAAATGGCAAGGGGGCATGCCACACTGCCAATATGGGAAATGGGAGGATGGTGCCATACTGCCTATATGGGGATGGGATGCCACACTGCCAATATGGGAAATGGGGGGATGGGATGCCACACTGCCTACATAGGGAATGGGAGGAGGGTGCCATCCTGCAAATATGGGGAATGGGATGGGGGGGAATGCCACACTGCCTGTATAGGGAATGGGAGGAGGGTGCCATCCTAACCTATATGGGGGGGGTGCCACAATGCCTATATAGGGAATGGGAGGAGGGTACCATCCCGCCTATATAGGGAATGGGATGGGGGGTTGCCACACTGCCTATATAGGGAATGAGAGGAGGGTGCCATCCTGCCTGTATGGGGAATGGGATGGGGGGGCGAATGCCACACTGCCTATATAGGGAATGGGAGGAGGGTGCCATCCTAACCTATATGGGGAATGGGATGGGAGGAGAGGGAATGCCACACTGCCTATATAGGGAATGGGAGGAGGGTGCCATCCTAACCTATATGGGGAATGGGATGGGAGGGAATGCCACACTGCCTATATAGGGAATGGGAGGAAGGTACCATCCCGCAGATATGGGGAATGGGATGGGGGGGGGGCGAATGCCACACTGCCTATATAGGGAATGGGAGGAGGGTGCCATCCTAACCTATATGGGGAATGGGATGGGGGGCACACTGCCTATATAGGGAATGGGAGGAGGGTACCATCCTGCCTATATGGGGGATGGGATGGGGGGGGATGCCACACTGCCTATATAGGGAATGGGAGGAGAGTACCATCCTACATATATGGGGAATGGGATGGTGGCGGGGGATACCACACTGCCTGTATAGGGAATGGGAGGAGAGTACCATCCTGCATATATGGGGGGGGGGGGGGGGATGCCCTATTGCCTATATAGGGAATGGGAGGAGGGTACCATCCTGCCTATATGGGGGATGGGATGGGGGGGGATGCCACACTGCCTGTATAGGGAATGGGAGGAGAGTACCATCCTGCATATATGGGGGGGGATGCCCTATTGCCTATATAGGGAATGGGAGGAGGGTACCATCCTGCCTATATGGGGGATGGGATGGGGGGGGGGGATGCCACACTGCCTGTATAGGGAATGGGAGGAGAGTACCATCCTGCATATATGGGGGGAAATGCCCTATTGCCTATATAGGGAATGGGAGGAGGGTACCATCCTGCATATATGGGAATTGGGATGGGGGGAATGCCACACTGCGTATATAGGGAATGGGAGGAGGGTGCCATCCTGCATATATGGGGAATGGGATTGGGGGGGGGGATGCCACACTGCCTGTATAGGGAATGGGATGAGAATACCATCCTGCATATATGGGGGGGGAATGCCCTATTGCCTATATAGGGAATGGGAGGAGGGTACCAACCTGCATATATGGGGAATGGGATGGGGGGGGGGAATGCCACACTGTCTATATAGGGAATGGGAGGAGGGTGCCATCCTGCAAATATGGGGAATGGGATGGGGGGGGGGGGGGAATGCCACACTGTCTATATAGGGAATGGGAGGAAGGTACCATCCTGCAGATATGGGGGGGGGGGGGGGGGGGATGCCACACTGCCTGTATAGGGAATGGGAGGAGAGTACCATCCTGAAAATATGGGGGGGGAATGCCCTATTGCCTATATAGGGAATGGGAGGAGGGTACCATCCTGCATATATGGGAATTGGGATGGGGGGAATGCCACACTGCGTATATAGGGAATGGGAGGAGGGTGCCAACCTGCATATATGGGGAATGGGATGGGGGGGGGAATGCCACACTGTCTATATAGGGAATGGGAGGAGGGTGCCATCCTGCAAATATGGGGAATGGGATGGGGGGGGGAATGCCACACTGCCTATATAGGGAATGGGAGGAAGGTACCATCCTGCAAATATGGGGAATGGGATGGGGGGGAATGCCACTCTGCTTATATAGGGAATGGGAGGAAGGTACCATCCCGCAGATATGGGGAATGGGATGGGGGGGGGGGGGGAATGCCACACTGCCTATATAGGGAATGGGAAGAAGGTACCATCCCGCAGATATGGGGAATGCCACACTGCCTATATAGGGAATGGGAAGAAGGTACCATCCCACAGATATGGGATGGGGGGGAATGCCACACTGCCTATATAGGGAATGGGAAGAAGGTACCATCCCACAGATATGGGGAATGGGATGGGGGAGAATGCCACACTGCCTATTTGGGGAATAGGAGGGTGCCATCCTGCATATATGGGGAATGGGAGGGGGGAATGCCACACTGCCTATATGGGGAATGGGATAGGGGTGCCACACTACCTATGGGAATGGTGTGGGGGAAATGCCACACTGCCTGTTGTAGCACAGCATTTAGTTTAGAATATTTATTTTTCTTATTTTCCTCCTCCAAATCCTAGGTGCGTCTTAGGGGGTGAAAATACGGCATCCAATACACATCCTACAGTTCCCCTTTGTACTTAAGACAGCTTCAGACCACAGTGATGAGAGAAAGCAGCTGGTTTTAATGTAAACCCACCATGACGTAGCTGGGACACACTCCATACACACATTCTAGAAGCATCATGTATGTGTGTACACACAACAGCATTATTCAGGTGTTACATTGCAAAAATATATGTACAAATACTAAACTCATGTTTTATTATATACTGTACCTGGGTGGGGCAGATTTGTAACCCCCCCACACACATCTAGAATATATCAGGGGTCAGCAAATTCGTTTTTTTCCTCTACATCCAACAATGATTCCCGCTTAAAAAAAATCCTTCCAGTTAGTGACCGGGGGACGAAACGAAAATCTAGTCACAGCAGCCGGCACTCCCCCGGCAACTCTTGTACCTCTGGAATATATAGGTTATGTTTAGTAGACTAGGTTCCACCCTACTGTAAACTTGTGCTAATCTTCTTCAAGTGCAACAGTCAGGGGCTAAAAATAACAGGTGGTGCCATATGGAATGAGGGAAGGGCGTCCCTGGTGGGCAGGGCGACGCTGGAGGCGCGATGGTGAGCTACAGGTCCGTGGCATCCTGCTTCGATTGTCTCCATGCAAAGTTCATAACCGCCCTGGTAAATACTCAGCTTCCGGGGCTGCCAATCAGAAACCTTATAAAAGCAAAAATAAATAAAAATATTTAGAAGAAACGCTAGACAGAATGGTTGACAAGCAGACCTCTACCCTAATGTACCCCCACTTATCAATGAACAATACCTACTCCAGCAGGGCTCCATGCATCAAGGGAACAGCAGCTAAAACCTGCCCTAACTGGGCCTGCTGCAGCTTCCAACACCCAGAAGCATGGAGGCCTTTAAAGTGAAAAAAAACTTGGGATTTTGACTATCCCAGGTTCTGCTCCCTGCCCCTGGGGAATCGAGATGCCCCGCTGTGTGAACCCCCCCAGATTGTCCAGACAAATTCACCTATTCTTAGTATACAGTACGTCCTGCTCCAGATACAGTACTTACACTTGGGTTATCCTCCGCCAGATGGCGCTGCACTGCAGAGACATAAAAACAGTCTCCTCCCGGCCCCTCAAATACCCGGGGACCTCCCACAAATCCCCAGATTTCTCTGCAGTGCTGACTGCGAAGACATGAAGTATCACTCTCTCGCAGGTGAGCGGGGGCTATTAAAGCCTGTGGCCCTGTTGGACTATTCCCACCCGTCCTCGTTGTGTTGTGCCTCCCAGCCTGGGCTGCGTTGGTCGGGTGAAGGTAGGCAGCACCACGCGTGCTTATGGAGCGCTGCTCCTCCGCAGTCCCCCACCAAAGGGTAGGTGGTGTAGGCTGATGGTGAGCCTCTATGGGATGCCCCTCCCGCATTACTGCCCCTTGCCCCGTGTAGCGGTGGGCCCTGTACCAAGGGCCGCCATCCTCCCTCGTTCCCCCCGTAGTCGGGGGGGGGGGGGGGGGGGTGTGCCTGTGTGGTCTGTATTGGATCCTTGCACTTATATGGCCTTTGTCTTTGGACTTTTATAGATATGGTGTCAGCTGCCGTGCCCTTTCTATGTATTTTACTTGCAGACTGCTGTCGCACGCGCTTCTTTCCTTAGTTGAAGGCTCCGCGCCGGGCGGCGGCGTTACCTCAGACACCTACGTGTCCTCATTGGCTGTTGTTGGACTTCGCGCTCTTCGGGAGGGCGGGGTCTGTTTTGGCGCGCCCCGCGTCATGGACGCTGGCCCACCCGTCGAGGTACACGGCGCCATTTTGTCTGTTCGCGCGTGACGCTCCTGCTTACCGTGGTACTGTAAGTGCCCTCGCGGGCGGCTTATTCTCATTATAGTTTTCTTGGTTCGGACACCATTTTCTTCTTTTTGTGTCTTTCGGACCGGTGAACACCATTGGCTTCTCCTGGCCCGGTGTAAATTTATAGCGGGCCTTGTAAAACTCTCCCACTTCCATAGTGGGTCTTTGGGGCATCCAGGGTTACTTAGAGTGTAAATCTCTACTGGCATATTGTGCCTTAAATAATCACCATATGGAGGCATCTCAGAATTATGTGACCGGGGACCCTCCAGGACAAGACCGGCTGTGTATAGCGTGTGGACAACCCCATGCTGATGCCGACGGGGGACGGACCCTGTGCCGAGCAAGCACTGGCTCTGCAATCAGGCTTGCCAGTGGCTGCACCTCGCTTCATTTCACCTATTTCCCCATGCTTAAATCTCACTCCTGCTGAGTCGCATACAAAGGGGGAGTTGCAGCCTGTTGCGTCTTCCAGACTGCCCGCGGCTGAACAGATCATTGCGAGGTTGTCAGAGCGCACGGGCCCTGGTAAGAAGCGGCACTTGACGTCTCCCGTTTCTGTTTTTCCTATGGGAACTGAGGAGTTTTCTACTCTGTGTGACTATTCCTCCTTCTGATGAAGGAGAGCTATTCTCTGACTCAGGCTCATCTGATGAGAGGCCGAGGAGTCATGACGATTCTGGACCTGAATTCTGGGGCCAGTGTGACACTGACGATTTGTTGATTAAGGTCTTTAAGGCTCTGTCTATCTCTCGCTCTGGTGAGGCTTCCAAGCCGAGAGGGTAGCGTTTCCATACAGCAACAGCACGTTTGGAATTCCTAGAACAGGCTCACTTCCATGCTCTTGTCCTCAAGGAATGGGAATGCCCCAGTAAACTTTCAGGGGTCCCAGGGGACGGCGTTGCGCCCGGTCTGTGCAGCGGCTATTACTGCAGTGGCCACTAGAACCCTCTGCAGAAAGATGCTTGATCATCACTCTGATAATCTCCCCTGGGATGTGTTTAATGCAATCTCCAACTGTGATGAGTTTGTAAGATTTATCCTATTAGCGTTGGACAACACCATTAGAATGTGTGCAAGAACCTCTGCCCTTGCGGCGGCTATACGTCGCTTGGTTGGCTGCGACAGTGGGGTGCTGACGATGCTACTAAAAAGACTCTTACTGGGCTTCCCTTTAGAGGGCTACGCTTGTTTGGGGCCCGTCTAGACCTGTTTGGTAAAAAGGGTAAGTCACCCCAATGCAGGCGGCCGTCTAGGCCCCCTCGGGGCAGGGGCACCCCTATTTCCCCCTTCCTTAGTGGTAAACAAGAACCAGGGGTGTCCTTCGTGGGGGCTCGCGCAGACTCCGGCCACGGGAGCAGCAGACAACGCTCTGGCCCCTCCAGCGGGGCTAAGCCTAAATCTTCCACCAAACCCCCTCAAGCGTGATGGGGCGCCCTCGCCCGTCTGGGTGAGGGGATGGCTGCGGCACTTTGCTCTTGTCAGGAGGCTTTACGCCTCATACTGGTGGATTCAGGAGGTTGTGTCCTCCGGATACAAGATAGAGTTTGCTGCGCGGCCTTCCCCAGTTTTATCAGGTCCCAGGTACTCCTGGTCCCTGCCGCTGTTCAGTTGCTGGCACAGGCCATGCAAGGCCTGCGAGGTCTGAGGGTCACTTGCAGATTGCCCGTAAGAGGCAGGGGCCGCTACACCAACTTTTCCACAGTCCCCCAAACGGATGGGTCAGGCTGGCCCATTCTGGATTCACAGCAATTCTCCAATTACAGGCAGTTTCTGCATGGAAACTCTGAGATGGGCCATCAGCGCCTTGTGCCCAGGGGGGCTTCTTGCCGTCTGTGGAGCTCTACGATGCTTATGTTCTCATCCCTGTGCCTTCAGGACACCGAGGCTCTTCAGGTTCGTGTTGGAAGTCCAACACTGCTAACTGTGGCCTTGTTATCTGGCCTCTCTTCAGCTCCCAGAGTGCTCACCCAGGTGCTGACGGTGGTGATGTCTCTGATGAGACCAAGGGGCGTCCGCGCGATGACCTACCTGGACGTCCTTTTTCACTTACCAGTCTCTACGTCAAGCTAAGTTGGAGACCCGGCTGATGACGTCCATTGGGAGTCATTTGGATGGGTGATCATTCACCCCAAGTCCTCATTGTCCCCTTAATTGGTACCTCCATTACTAGGAATGAATCTGGATTCAAACGAGAATCTTCCCTTCTCAGCAATAAAGTGGACAATCTGGTCACATGGGCTCAGTCCCTCATTGCTGTCCCGGTCCCTTCACCAGGCAGGGATGCAGCTGGTGGGCCCATTGGTGGCTTGCTCGGAAGAGGTCCCTTATGCTCAGTTCCCCTTGGGCCCTTCTGCGACTTCTATTGTTAATACAGGACAGGGATCCAGCATCCCTGGAGCAGGGTCTGTGTGCCTTCCCACCTGGTAAGGAGGTCCCTCTTGGAGTGGATGAACTCAAGGATCCTGTCTGGGGGCAGTTCCTTCTTGCCCCTTCCTGGAAACGGTAACCATGGATGCCAACCTATCAGGTTGAAGGGGGAGGGTTTCTTCTGAAACTCCCTGCGATTCTGGGGGAGGTGGGGCCCTTAGAAGGTCCTTACGCCTATTGATGTTTGAAACAGTGAGCGTTTTCAGTTGTTTCTATCTCGCTTGACTACTTCCCTTCTGGGCCTGCCAGTTTGGGGGCGCTCGGTCTGTCTGACGACAGTGTCCTACATTAATCATTGGAAGGGGCCTGGAGCTGGAGGACCCTCCAGGAAGTGTCTATGATCTTAATCTGGGTGGAGACAATGTTCCCTGCATATCAGTGATATTCGCTCCGGTGGAGTCCCTCTGCAACGGGATGTGCTAATCCCTGTGTCACTATGGGGTCCAACCAGTTGTGGATCTGTTTGTGTCCCATCACTATCACAAGCTGTCTGCCCTTGTTTCCCTGTCCCAGGAACATCTGGCAGTGGTCCGGATGCCTTAGTAACGTCATGACTGGACGTTCAGTTCTGTATGTCTTTTCTCCATTCCCCCTGCTATGCAGGGTTCTGCGCAAGATTGCTCTGGTAAGGGGACCAGTGATTCTGGTGGCCCCCAGGGGCCCTAGTAGAGTGTGGTTTGCAGACATGGTACCGAGGGCAGTAGTTCTCTGTACCTTTTGCCAGGAGTGCCAGCTCTGCTCACTCAGGGCCCCCTTTACGTCACTCCAATCTACAGACTCTGGCCTAGTCGGCCTGACTGCTGAAACATCCATCTTGATTGAGACAGGCTTATCTGTCTCGGTGATTGAGACTATGGGAAGACTAGGAGCAAGCTTCTTCCTCTTCTTCTTCTATCTGTTATAGGGTATGGCATACCCATATTGATTGGTGTGAGTCTAGGCCTCTTCCCTGTTGGGCGTTCTCGGTTCCCAGGGTTCTAGAGTTGGTTTCAGCATGAGTTGGAGTTGGTTCTTCAACTCAGTACTCTGATGGGTCAGGTTCCGCCCTGTCCACCTTGCATTAGTAGTCTCCTGTTCAGTCTTCCTTGGTTAAGACTTCTTTCAGGGGGTACTCATGTGCGTCCCCCACGTAAGCCTATGGTCCCGGCTGGGATTTGAATTTGATTCTGTCTGCTTGCAGGGTTCTT
Source organism: Gastrophryne carolinensis (assembly GCA_027917425.1). Lineage (NCBI taxonomy): Eukaryota > Metazoa > Chordata > Amphibia > Anura > Microhylidae > Gastrophryne > Gastrophryne carolinensis. Next base: position 497,346,214 of record CM051235.1, read on the forward strand.
CCCTTTGGTCCAATTCAGGAAGCTGTCTGGCTGTTCTTACCCTCAAGGTTGTCCTTCGGGTGACCTTGGGCAGGCGTGTGTTGGCGGGCGGCTCTGTCTACATAGCCCCCATTCTTTGAGATACACCAGGATAAGGTGGTGTTCCGCCTGAAGCCGGACTCTCCGCATCAGGTGGTGTCTTATGTTCAATTGATTCGAGATATTGTTCTTCCTGCTGTGCCTTATTCCTAGCAACGCTGAGGAAAGGGTTCTGCATTCCTTGAACAGGTGTTGGAAGGTTTTTTTTTTTCCCTTGGTAGTCACTGTGTCCTTTAGGAGAACTGATGTTCCTTGGGGCCTATGGTCACTCCATCCTGAATGTGCCCGATCTCGTCTGCACTCGGGGAGTTGGGCGGCTTTGGCCCTGGTTATTACTTGAATGGATGTTCCTTCTGGTCCTTGGAAGGGTTTTTTGGCTTCTGCCAAGTCTACTGTTAGCGATTGGATTCGTTAGGCTGTTACTCAGGCCTATTCCAACAAGGGGAAGAATCTTCCTTTTCGCCTTGATTCTTACTCTACTCGTGCTTTGATGCCTCTTGGGCCTTTCAGCACCAAGCTTCTGTTGAACTGGTTTGCTAGTCCACTGCCTCTGCCTTCTGTTCATACCTTTGCAAAGTTTTACAAGGTTGATGTTAGGGCCCCAGCTCATGCTGTCTTGGCCGTATGGTTATGCAGGTGACAGTGGTTTTAAACTGTCTGCTGTTGTCGTTTTTGTTGGGGATCCCACCCTACCTTATGGACACTGCTATTGGATGTCCCAAGTGTAAGTACTGTATCTGGAGCAGGACGTACTGTATACTAAGAATAATACAATTCTGTGAAATACTCACCTGTAGAATTGATATTATTTGTATACAGTACGTCCTGCTCCACCCCACCCTGGTTTTTGCATTATTCTGGATCCCCTGTATGGTGATTGTTACCATTGTTATAGTTGCCAGTTTTTTGGTGGTTAATTCTCCTGGCTTCTTGTTCACTGCTTTTCAATGCTGGGGATTTGTGGGAGGTCCCCGGGTATTTGAGGGGCCAGGAGGAGCCTGTTTTGCATGTCTCTGCAGTGCAGCGCCATCTGGCGGAGGATAACCCAAGTGTAAGTACTGTATCTGGAGCAGGACATACTGTATACAAATAATATCAATTCTACAGGTGAGTATTTCACAGAATTGTATTTTTCCGGTCCTACAGTGCATGTACAAGCTCTCAGCCAGTCAGAGCTGTTTGCTGAACATTATCATATACACAGCAAATGGCTCCCTTTATCAGGAGCGCACGAGGCCGCATCCCAAGCAGTGGGCATGTTCTGTTCCCCACCTATCTGAATGGTTTGGAGAGCAAGTGTGCACACAGCCCAAAGATGCTGGGCATTTACACTGGTGAGGGAGCCAGGAAGAACGTGAGGTTTGCATTGCCTTGGAGGGGCTCACATAGCGGGGCATTCCGATTTGCACACCACACCAATCAAAAGTGTCTTCAGTCGTTTTGGAATAGTCACATGGACATTCCAGCAGTAAACAGGATAAACTACAGGTCAGAATGAGAAATATCAAAGATAATATCTAAATGAAAAGTATCATTCATGGCCAAAAGATGGTGCTTTAGTCATTAGGTTCCTATACTGTTCATAGTATACCCATTAGAGTGCAATGGAGTATATAGCCACCAGATCATGGTCACAAATACAATTTTATATTCTTTATATAAATGGTGCAAATTACTGGCCCAAATCAGGAGGCCACAGGGACAAAGACCAATCACCAAGATGAAAATCCTGGTGATTGGACCACTTTTAAAGTGGACCAACAGTCAAAAATGACTTAAACCAGACCAACACAACAAACAGTGCTCATATGCATCCCCTCCCCAGGGCAATTCAGATTGCTGCACATAAAAATGTTACCTTTTTCTAACTCCTGCCAAAGTACATTTTAAAAACAAGAGGGAGTTGTTGCTGGGCTTCCTGTTACTGTGCATTGTCAATTATATCAGTTAGGAGTGGAAGCTCCAAAATGGTGGCTACCTTTCTTTTCTGTGCCAGGCTGTTGGTCCAGTTTAAACATTTCCATACCCAGGATCATTCAAAAAACAGAAATCTGAGTGGACAGGGAAATGTGCATTTTGATTAGCGACGCCTGCCTCCCTTAAGCCCCAATACTAACCTAGTGCTCATTCCTCTTCCAGACCATGGCCCCACATGGGCCAATAAAATATCCCAGACATGGTAGCACATCCATGTTTGCCCACTCATGGGATTGGATGCCAGCAGCGACGTTTGGCCCTGCAACCAGCTGCTTATGGACTCCAAGAGGGGAGTACTGGGGGACAGGGCATCTGAATCATGAATGCATAAACAATTTTCAGTCCTGGCTCTGGTCCTCAAAGGACCATAAAAGGACCTGTAATACTACCACATCCTATTGGGAAAACTTAAAATCAGGTAGGTGGGTTTTTAAATCGCTGCCCAGGCTCCAAATAAACATAAAAACAGACTCACCACTGACAGCGAGCCTCTACAGCCTCCTTCCTCACCAGTCTCTTCTTATCATCCAGGGGTCGGGCTAAGGCACCGATAACTTGTTGCTTGTAAGGCAGGAGCTGGAGGAAAGTTCGTTAGTTTGGCATTTATCCAATAAACCAGCCCCTCCCCGGTCAACCCTCGGCTGTGTGATCATATTAGGAGAACTTACCATAGGCAGTGGGAGCTTTGTGAGGGCCAGCAAACACTTCAGAGCTGCGATCCGCACTGCCTGAAACCCCAAAATAAACCCATCAACAGCATGTTACAGAGGGCTACATCTACCAATTACACATTAAAACATTGTTTCCTAGTGAACATGTGCGGGGCAACATCGTGACAAGCTTGGGGGTGGCGGCATCCGGATTGGCCATGTGCAGTCACATGGGCTGTCCTTCCAGGCCACCGGTCAACGTCAACCCACATGATCGCCGGCGGCCTATCTGAGGACAGCATTTTGGCCACTGCTTGGTGTTCAGGTAAAGATTTCCAGTGTTGGGGGGGGGGGGGGCATGGGCATCCCCCAACCCAGTCACTAGGAAACGGGGGTTAGACTGCTTTAAGTCACTTCCTTCAGCCTGGTCAGTTTTAAAAGCATCAAGAAAGGTTCAAGTTAAACAGCAGTTTACTATCATTCACCATCAGGTACGCAGCTCTTCAGTACACATGGTGTTGAGGCAGACCAAAAGCTGTCTTGACTGAGTCTAGGGCCGGCAGATTCCCTGCATTCCAATCTGGGATGCCTTGCAGTGTGACACACCTTGGTTATCCAGTATACTGCTCTCAATTCAACAGCACATTCACAGGACCCTTGCAGCATCCCCACTCACACACTTGCCACAGGCTGGTGGGGATGGCTTTTCCCAGCCATGGGATTGAGGGGAGTATACAGAGAAATCAGAAGTGTTTTACACTGCGAAGCATCCTAAATTAGGAGCAGGCAGAACTGAAACTTGTAGTGAATTTGAAACTGTAAAACACTGTCAATGTGTGGAGATGCCAGGGCGTTACACACCATGCTGGGGCTGGAGGTCAGGTTTAGAAGCTTCTTGATGAGGGTATCTATATGCATGTTGAGTATACTGGCGGCATCCAGCAGAAGAGGCTCCAGACAGGTCAGTGTGGACAGCTGGACAATGCGGTCAGTGCAGGATAAGGCCTCCAGCAGCAGAGACAGCAGCTACACCACAAGAGAGGAAAAAGCATCAGCAGAACGTCAGATATTATTACAAGAGCAAATGTGTAAAACTGCTCCACCCTGGCTTTCCCTCCCAACTTGTCATATGTCCAATAAGAATGCTGCACAAAGCATTTTATATGGTCCTAGGATTCTGCAGTCTGCCCACACGAGAGGCAGATCCAATTGCGATAATCTGAATAAGAAATAGCAAGGTCCTATTAATGAGATTCCTCTGCACACATTAAAGGGAAGAGTCTGAGCTGCACTTACTGATGGGAGCTCCGTCAGAAGGACCTGCTTTGGTAGACAGTTCAGGACGTGAGATAACGCCTTTAGGTAATTTGGCTTGTTGTCTAAACAAGGACGAGAAATATATATGTATCATTATGAAGAAACAAATGTTACAATCACAAATAGTGGAAGCGATAGATCCTCTAAAAGGTGACCACACTCTGACATTGAGGGATATTTCACTTCCACAACTATAACCACAAGAGGGACTGTGGACAACTTGGCCACATCCACCTAAAAAAGGAGCAACAATCAATAAATCCAATACAAAAAAATACAATTCTGTGATTACTCACCTGTAGAATTGGTATTATGAGTATACAGGCTCCTATATAGTATATAGGCTCCTCCCGGCCCCTCAAATACCCGGGGACCTCCCACAAATCCCCAGCATTGAAAAGCAGTTAATGAGAAGCCGGGAGAATTAAACAATCCAAACTATCAACTATAACAATGATAACAGTCACCATACAGGGGATCCAAGATAATGCAAACCAAGGGTGGGTTGGAGCAGGATGTACTGTATACTCATAATACCAATTCTACAGGTGAGTAATCACAGAATTGTATTATTCTTAGTATACAGTACGTCCTGCTCCAAATATAATACTTACCAGTTGGGACTTCCAAAAGCAGTGTCCATAAAGTAGGGTGGGATCCCCAATAAAAATCAGCAGCAGACAGTTTAAACCACTGCCGCCTGCAGAACCTTTCGGCCAAAAGCAGCATCAGCTGAGGCCCTAAAATCAACCTTGTAAAACTTTGAAAAGGTATAAACAGAAGACCAAGTAGCGGCCTTGCAAACTTGTTCAACAGAAGCCTGGTGCTGAAAAGCCCAAGAGGCACCAATAGCACGAGTGGAATGAGCAGAAAGGCGGAAGGGAGAATTCTTCCCCTTAGCAGAGTAGGCCTAAATCACATAGTAGACTTGGCAGGAGCCAAACCCTTCCTAGGACCAGAAGGGACCACAAAAAGAGCATCAGTTTTCCTGAAAGGTGCAGTAGCCACCAGATAGTACTTCAGATACCTAACCACATTCAAAGAGTGCAAAACCCTCTCCTTAGCATTGCTAGGATTAGGGCACAAAGAAGGAAGAACAATATCCTGATTCAAATGAAAGGCAGACACTACCTTAGGCAGAAAGTCAGGTTTGAAACGAAACACCACCTTGTCCTGGTGTCTCATAGTAGGGGGGCTGAATGGAAAGCGCCGCCAACTCAGACACACGCCTGACCGAAGTGATAGCCACCAAAAATACAACCTTGAGCGTAAGAATGGCCAAGGCAGCATCCTGCACAGGCTCAAAGGGAGCACCCTGCAAGGCTGACAGAACCAAGTTCAGGTCCCAAACAGGTACCATAGGCTTACGTGGGGGGCGCACATGAGTGACCCCCTGGAAAAAAGTCCTGATCAGAGGGTGCTGAGCAAAGGACTTCTGGAAGAAAATAGCCAGGGCAGAAACCTGACCCTTCAGAGTACTGAGCTGAAGTCCCATCTCCAACCCATGCTGCAGGAACTCCAGAATCCTGGGAATAGAGAACACACGACAGTGAAGAGACTTAAGACTCACACCAGTCAATGTAGGTACTCCAAAGCCTGTAATAAATGGAAGAGGAAGACTTCTTCCTAGCCTTTATCAAGGTATCCACAACCGAGGAAGACAGCCCCTTCTCCATCAAGATGGAGGTTTCAGCAGCCAAGCCGTCAAAGCCAGAGTTTGTAAATTGGGATGGCGTAGTGAGCCCTGAGTGATCAGATCTGGCACCAAGGGCAGAGCGTACTGATCTACTGCCAGCTGTACCACGTCTGCGAACCACACACCAGAATTGCTGGCACCCCTTCCAGAGCAATCTTGCGCAGAACCCTGCAGGGGGATTGGAGGGAAGACATACAGGAACTGAAAGTCCTGCCATGACATTGCTAGGTCAAGGCCAGAGGATCCTGTGACAAAGAGACAAAAATACCATTTTGTGAGTACTCACCTGAAAAATGGATATTGTTGGTGTGCCACACACCTCGCTTCACTTCTTAAATATTCATCACTTCATGGGTTAATCCACCGCAGGTGACGTAGTGCAGAGAGGAAGTCTTGTAACGAGCCCCCTTCCGGCCTATATATACCTGGTACCTCCCTTCAATCACCAGTATATTCAAAAAGCAGTAATACAAGGTACCAGTATTCCACCAGTAACCTCCAAAATCAATTTTGATATAAATAAATAAGGGCTTCACCATATAAATGCTTCGGTAATACCGAAAAGGGCGGGTGTGAAGCGGGGTGTGTGGCACACCAACAATATCCATTTTTCAGGTACTCACAAAATGGTATTATTCTTGGTGTGCCACACACCCCGCTTCACTTCTTAAATATTCATCACTTCATGGGACATCCAAAAGCAGTGTCCACAAGGGAAGGGCATCTCAAGGCCAGGTGAAGCATAACTTAAATGACTGCAGTCTGCAGGACTTTGCGGCCAAAAACAGCATCCGCTGAGGCCCGCACATCAACTTTGTAAAACTTAGAAAAAGTGTGAACAGAAGACCAGGTGGCGGCCTTACAAACCTGTTCAACAGAAGCTTGGTGCTGAAAAGCCCAAGACGCCCCAACAGCGCGAGTGGAATGAGCAGTAATACGAAAAGGGGGAACTCTTCCCTTAGCAGAATAGGCCGCAGTAACGGCCTGACGTATCCACTTGCTAATGGCAGATTTGGCTGGTGCCAAACCCTTCTTAGGCCCATGGGGCACAACAAAAAAGGAATCCGTCCTACGGAAAGGAGACGTGATAATCAAGTAGTACTTAACACAGCGTACTACATCCAAACAATGCAAAACCCTCTCTTTGTCATTCTTAGGATTAGGACACAAGGAGGGAAGAACAATATCTTGGTTCAAATTAAAAGCAGAAACAACCTTAGGAAGAAAGTCTGGCTTGAACCGAAAGACCACTTTATCCTGTTGCCTCTCGAAGTAAGGCGCCTGGATAGTTAAGGCCGCCAATTCTGAGACACGCCGGACAGAAGTGATCGCTACCAAGAAGACAATCTTCTGAGTCAGGGTAGACAAAGCAATATCTTGCAAAGGCTCAAAAGGAGGAGCCTGAAGAGCCGAAAGAACCAAATTCAAATCCCAAACAGGGAGTAATGGTTTCCTGGGAGGCCGCACATGCGTAACCCCCTGGAAAAAAGTCTTAACTAAAGGTTTAAGCGCAACACGCTTCTGAAAAAAAGACAGATAAGGCAGAGACCTGCCCTTTCAATGTACTTAGCTGGAGACCGGAGTCCAGCCCTGATTGTAAAAACTCCAGAATCCTGGGGACCGAAAGGACCCTACAAGGAAAAGATCTTATCTCACACCAAGTGATATAGGCTTTCCAAGTCCTATAGTAGGTGATGGAAGAAGACTTCTTCCTGGCACTGATCAGAGTCTTAATGACTGAATCAGAAAGACCCTCCTCCTTCAGGATGGAGGTTTCAGCAGCCAGGCCATCAAACCCAGCGCTGGTAAATTGGGGTAACACAATTGACCCTGAGTGAGCAGATCGGGCCGAAGAGGCAGAACGAACTGGTCCACTGCCAGCCAAATGATGTCTGCGAACCTTATTCGTTTTGGCCACCTTGGGGCCTTGAGAACGGCGTACACCCTTTCCAGAGCAAACTTCTGAAGAACTCTGCCCAGCAAGGGCCACGGAGGAAACAGGTATAGAAATCCCAGAGCTTCTCAGTTCAGGGACCTGACGTCCACTGTCAGAGCCAGAGGATCCCGGGAGAGTGACACGAAGCTCGGGAGCCTGTGATAGTTATGAGGGGCCAACAGGCCCACCTCCGGAGTCTCCCATTGGAGACACAATAAGAGAACCACCCAAGGATGGAGAGCTTATTCTTCCAGACGGGGAGAGCACTTGCTCAACCGGTCCGCTACCTGTTCCATCACCTCTGGAATGTAAACCGCCGAGAGACAGGGAACATGGAACACTGCCCATGTCTGGATCAGGGACATTTCTCTGATGGGTAAGTGGGGCCTCCACTGCCCCTGAAGCCGCAGCTCCTTCCAGAATCTGTCCCATCCCGACAGACTGGTGTCCGTGGTGACACCTCTTCAAGGGAGGGTCAGGAAAGACCTGCCCTGTACAAGATTGGTCGAGACCAATCACCACAGGAGGAACTGCCGTACACGGGAGGACAATCGGAAGGACTGCTCCAACAACAGAGGCTGCTGGACCCAACACGCTAGCAGAAATAGCTGAAGTGTTCTTGTGTGAATTTGGGCAAAGGAAAGACACACTCCGTCTTGATGAGAGATCAGGCCGGGATGAACCGACCCCTGAATGGACCGCGAGGGAGGGTGAGACTCGAATTCCAGGTTGTGACCTGTCAACACTACCTCCTGGATCCATCTGCCTAGAACCACAAGGTTCCAATGGTAGAAGTGTCGCAATAGTCCCCCCACCCGCACGGGTGAGGGCAGCCCCTCATTGCTGAGTGAGCTTATCAGCAGGCTTGGGCTTGGTGCCCCAGGACTGAGTGGGCCGGCCACGGCCCCTCCCCAGAGTCCAACCTGCGCCACTGGTAGCGGGAAAGGACGTACCTTTGCCCGCTCCGAACCTTTGAAAGGAAGGCCTACCGGAACTTGTCCCCCTGAAGGGACCACGAAGCCTTTTGCGTTGTGGCATCTTACCATCTTTTGCGACTGAATCAATTTTCTCCCCAAACAGACGCAACCCCAAAAAGGGGAGAGCTGTACCTTTTTGGAAGCCGTGTCTGCTGACCACTGACGCAGCCATACTGACCTGCGAATAGCCACCAGCATAGCTGCCGCCTTGCTACTCATAGTCAGCGCATCGTCCTGAGCGGCCAGGACATAAGCCACAAAAGATTCACACTGCTTAAGTGCAGTGAACTGTTTGCAAGCGGGATCAAGATCCTCATATAGCCCCTGAATTAGGGACTTAATTGCCAATAGAAGAAGAGCTGAAGCACATACCGGGCGCAATGCTGACCCGGAATAGATAAAACCATGTCGAGCATATTGGTCAATCCTGCGATCTTCCCCATCTTTGGGGGTAGTGGTCTCAGCAGATTGTACCATAGCCGAGCTGGAGAGTCCTAGTACAGGGGTATCGACGTCCGGAGGGACAGACCACAGCCTCACCAATTCTGGTGGAAAAGGATAACGCTTTTCCCAACTGGAAGGAATTCCAGATAACCGTGTGGGATGTTCCCATTCCTTAAGAACCACCCTCTCAAAGTGGTGCTGTCTGGGAAAAACCAAACTCGGCTGAGGCTCTATAAATAACTGACCCTTTGGCGGGGCGGCCGCCTCAGGCGTATCTAAACTCAAAATTTTAAACATTTGAGCCAGAATGGAGGGGGTGTCAAAAACAACCCCCTCTGACCAATCGCCGATCTCATCAGCCACATGCTGACCTGTCGGCTCATCTGACTCCGACGGGAGTTCATCCTCGTCAGGGGATCCATCGGACCATTCCACAGGTTCACAAAACTGGTCCTGTGGAGCCGAAGGTACCGGAGTCAGGTGCCTTCGTTTTGTAGCGGTTTTAAACGCTGCTTTAACGGGCATCATTTTCCGGGGGCAGGGCTGTGCTGCTGCCTCGGAATGTGAATCCCCACTTTTGACAGTGTCATGCGGGGTCCGGAATAGGGATGGAGAGGTAGGAGATGATGAAGGATGCGATGGCACCGCAGCCGAAGCAACGGACTGGCGCACAATAGTCTGTTTTGCACAAGGGATGCAAATAAAGATATCATCAGCTGGGAGTGGAACCCCACAACCTAAGCATCCCCCAAACGGAACAGCAGAACCGTTTCCGGAATCTACGGAAGCCTCCATCTGGTGATTTATGGTATTCGCAATAATGGGACTTTTAAGGCATAAGCCGACCCGGGATGCCCCCTTTATTTTAGTAATGTCCCGGAAGGGAGGATTTATATAAATTTTTTTTTTTTTTTTAAGTTTAGGTCCCCTTTAATAGAAACTATATATATATATATATATATATATATATATATATATATATATATATATATATATATTCTATGTATATAAACATTCAAATCAATCCCAATAATTAGCCAGGCACATAGAGCCGGAGGGCTAGCATAAGCAGGGATCCCAGGATCTGCAAGGCAAGAAAACAACCATCAGATCCTTCACATGTGTATAACATATAAGTATGGCACCAAGTGCCCTTAAATGACGCCCCCTTGATAATAGTGATTTCTCACTGTATTATTAAACAATATCCCCCATTTAACGGCCCCAATGGGAGGGGCCGCTTACCTGTACAGCAATCAGCCGGTAAGCCTGCAGCCAGCAGCCATGAGCCGGCAGAAGACAAAGTGCGGCCGTGCGCCCACGTGCCTTCCTGTTTTGGAGGAAGCTGGGACGCTGGGCCCGCCGCTGACGCCGCATGACGTCGGCGCCGCGCCCCCGGCGCCGCGTCAGCGGGTCCGCCCCCCCCCCCCCCCCGACGCCGATCAGCTGGAACGCTTTACAGCTGATCACAGCACGCGCGTCCAGGCGGCGGAGGGTAAAAACTCCATGTGCTGACAAAGCTCAATGAATGCCAGGCGGGGAGAGGGGGGAGGGGTAGGGGGCCACAAAGCAACCAACTGCCAGAGAAGTGGCCAGCCCATACCCAGCGCAAGCTGCCCTAAAGCAGACCCAAAATATACACATGCTACAGTGAATGTATAAACATGACATATATGTTAACATGCAGTGATACAGTAAAACACACATACTAAAGCACACCCTCACCACCCCCCCCTCCCCCCCATAGTGAAGGGACCCGAACGGGAGAGAAAGGGGCTACGGGGACCCTCGGGACAGGGGCATCCCATTTCCGGATCACCATGCCGGTTCGCCGCATTGCCCCACGCATGAGGTCGAGCGGTAGGAGATAAGCTCCTAGGCACTTAAAGTGCCATCTACCATTTGCCCGGTGAGCAGCCAAGGCTGGGAGGCTTCCTATTTCACCATAAAGGTATACAAACTCAAACCGGGCAGAAATAGACCAAAAGGGGGGTGGCGGGGTAAGAATACCCCGGCCTACCTGTAAGCAGGAGACTTCCAACTTCTGACTTGTCAGCAAGCAGAGAGAAAAAATACTGGTGATTGAAGGGAGGTACCAGGTATATATAGGCCGGAAGGGGGCTCGTTACAAGACTTCCTCTCTGCACTACGTCACCTGCGGTGGATTAACCCATGAAGTGATGAATATTTAAGAAGTGAAGCGGGGTGTGTGGCACACCAAGAATAGCTGGGAGCTTGTGATTGTGGCGTGACGCAAACAGATCATCTGGTTGGCCCCAACTGTGACACAGAGATTGAAACACCCTGCTGCATAGGGACCATTCTCCCTGGCGAGAGGTCCCCTGCTCAGAGTCCACCAGGCGATTTTCCACCCCCGGGATGTACACAGCTGATATGCAGGGGACATTGGCCTCCGCCCAAGTCAGGATCAGAGACGCTTCCTGGAGGGCCCCCTTGCTCCAGGTCCCTCCCTGATGATTGATGTAGGCAACTGTCGTCTGGTTGTCCGAGCGCACCTGAACAGACAGGCCCCGAAGGTGAGTAGTCAAGTGAGCGAGTACTAGCCTGATCGCTCGCAGTTCCAAGACATTGATAGGTGTGTGGGCCTCCTAAGGGCCCCACCTCCCCTGGAACTGCAGGGACTTCCAGAAACCCCCCAACCTGACAGACTGGCATCTGTGGTGACCGTCTCCCAGGAAGGGGCAAGAAAGGATCTGCCCCCTAACAGGTTCCTTGAGTCCATCCACCATGAGAGGGACATCCTGACCAGGGGGGAGAGCACACAGACCCTGTCCAGGGACGCTGGGTCCTTGTCCCATACTGACAATAGGTGAAGTTGCAGAGGCCTCAAGTGGAACGGAGCATAAGGGACCGCTTCAAAGCATGCCACCATCAGGCCCACCAGCTGCATCCCCTGCCTGGAGGGATGGGGACAAGCTAGAAGGGACTGAGCCTGTGCAATCAGACTGTCCACCTTCTGTTGAGGAAGGAAAATCCTTGCCGAACTGTATCCAGATTCATTCCTAGGAATGGGGTTACCAAGCAAGGGGACAGTGAGGACTTGGGGTGGTTATCACCCATCCAAATGACTCCAGAGTGGACACCACCAGTTGAGTATCCAACTCTGCCTGATGTAGAGACTGGGAAGTGATGAGAATGTCGTCCAGATAGGGAAGCACGCGGACGCCCTGACATCTGAGCAGAGACATCACTCCGGCCAGCACCTTGGTGAACACCCTGGGAGCTGAAGTGAGGCCAAAGGGTAAGGCCACAAACTGGTAGTGTTGATCCATCAGAGCGAACCTGAGGAACCTTTGATGACCTGGAAAAACAGGAATATGAAGATAAGCATCTTTGATGTCCACAGAAGTAATGAAATCCCCTTGGCGCAGGGAACTGATGGCAGAGCGCAGAGTTTCCATGTGAAAGCGCCTGCCCCTGACAAACGTGTTGAGGATCTTCAAGTCCAGGATGGGCCTGACAGCACCATCTTTTTTGGGTACTGTGAATAGGTTGGAATAAAAGCCCTTGCCCTTTTCTCTTAAGGGGAATTGGCAGATGACCCCCAGCTCCAGGAGGCCTTGCACTGCTTGCACTAGCTCCTGAGCTGACACAGGGTCCTGAGGAATCCGGGATCTGATGAATCTTGGAGGGGGACAGGCAGCAAACTATCTTGTAACCGGAAGACACTACCTCCTGAATCCATCGGTCTGAGACATGAAGCCTCCAGATGTGAGCGAAGTGCTGCAGCCGTCCCCCTACCCGGATGGGTGAGGGCGCCCCATCATGCCTGAGGGGGCTTGGGGGAAGATTTTGCTTTGGGACCCCAGGAGGGGCCAGGATGCCCACGTCCTCTGCCCCTGCCCCAGAAATCTCCCCGGGTCCCAGGAAATGAAACCCCCCTCCCCTGTCTGGCACCACGGTAAGGGGAGGAGAAGGAACCCTGACCCCGAAAGGGCCTAGATTGCCGCCTGCGCTGGGGTAACCTGCCTCCCTTAGCAAACAGTCCCCAAACAGGCGCAGTCATTTAAAGGGAAATCCAGTGAGGGCCTTCTTGGCAGCGTTGTCAGCAGCCCACTGGCGCAATCAAACCGAGCGGCACACATTCTGATGCTGTCATCCAATGCTGAGAGGACAAAATTTACAAAAACATCACAATTGGAGAGTGCATTAAACACCTCACAAGGCAAATCATCAGGGGCACTATCAAGCATATTTCTGATAAGGGTTCTAGTGGCCACAGCAGTAATGGCAGAGGCACAGACGGGGCGCAGCGCCGTCCCTGCACATGCAAAGGCGTGGGATGCCAGCTGGTCAATGCGCCGGTCCTCAGCATCCCGCAGGGTAGTGGAGTCAGGGGAATGCATGACAGAGGTGTTAGATAGACCTAGGATCGGGGCATCCACCTCGGGGGGGGGGGGGGAATGACCAACATTTAACCACCTCAGCAGGAAAGGGATACTTCCTATCCCAACTTTTTGGCACCCTGGGAAGTTTAATGGGGCGCTCCCATTCCTTGAGCACAAGGTTATGGAAATGTGCCTGCTCGGGTAATTCCAAGCGTGATTTTGCTGTATGGAAAAGCTCCCCTCTTTGTCTGGGAGCCGCAAAAGGGAGAGAGATAGACAGAACCTCAAAAATCTGGGTCAATAATCTGTCAGTGTCATCCGGGGCCCAGGGGTCAGAGCCAGAATCGTCATGACCCCTTGGTCTCTCATCAGATGAGCCTGAATCAGAAAAGATCTCCCCTTCATCAGAAGGGGTATAGACACAAAGATTCCAAAACTCCTCAGTTCCCATAGGGAAAACAGTGACATTAGGAGTCAAGTGCCGCTTCTTAGCAGGGGCCTTACTCGCTAAGGACTTAGCAATCAACTGCTCAACAGTAGCCAGTCTAGAAGACACATCAGGCTAGTATGCAACTCATTTGTAGTAAGGTTCAAGTTTGGGGGAGTAGGCGAAGTGAAACGAGGTGCAGCCACTGGCAGGCCAGATTGCAATGCAAGCACCTGCTCAGCACAGGGTACACAGACCTGCGCCTTGTCAGCGTCAGCATGAGGCTGCCCACACACTACACACAGCCGGTTTTGTCCTGAAGGGACCCCGGTAACATAATCCTGGGATGCCTCCATATGGTGATTATAGCGGCGCTATACGCCGATAGGGAATAACGCTATATAGCAACCCCGGATGCCCCAATAACCCGCTAGGGAAGTGGGAGTATTACTTTTACAAGGCCTACAAGTTATATACTAATACAGGGCTGGGAGAAGCCAAAAGGGTTCGCTCCGCCTGAAAGACATAAGCAGACAAGACCTGTAAGCACATAGTAACAAAAGATAAAGGTATAAAGCCGCCCGCGAGGGCACTTACGGGCCGCGGTAGGTAGGGGTCCGTCGCGCATGGGCCAACCAAGCAGGTTAAAGATGGCGTCGGTATACCTCGAGGGGCGGGCCGGTATCAGCGATGACGCTGAGCGCGCCATAGACGAGCCCCGCCCCCCCCAAACAGCGCGAAGCCAGAATGTGCAAGCAGCCAATGACGGCGCACCAGCCCCTGAGGTAAAGCCGCCGCCAAGCGCAGAACCAAGTCAGCGCGGCGGCTGACACAAGACCAAACAGAATTGGAAAAAGAGTGTAAAACACAGAATGCATAGCATACACATTTACACCCCCCCCCCCCTCTTTTCCCCCGAAGGCTACAAGGAGGATGAGGGAGGACAGCGGCCACTTAAACAGGGCCCACCGATAGGCAGGAGCAAGGGGGCACTAGTGCAGGAGGGGCATCCCATAGAGGCTCACCATAAGCCTGAACCGCCTACCCTTTGGTGGGGGATTGCAGTGGAGCAGCGCTCCTAAGCACCTAACAGCGGTGCTGCCTACCTTCACCCAACCAGCACAGCCAAGGCTGGGAGGCATATTACTAGTGGAACGGGTGGGAATAGTCCTACAGGGCCGCGGGCTAATAGCCCCGCTCACCTGCGAGTAGAGAGCCATTACTTGTCCTTCGCAGCCAGACTGCAGAGAGATTCTGGGGATTTGTGGGAGGTCCCCGGGTATTTGAGGGGCCGGGAGGAGCCTATTTTCGATGTCTCTGCAGTGCAGCGCCATCTGGCTGAGTATATCCCCACTTTAAGTATTATATTTGGAGCAGGACGTACTGTATACTAAGAATATATTTATTATACAGAGAGAATGTTTACACACGCGACACACAATCATACTATACAAGACAAGCTTAAAAACAACTGCACTTCCCCATATCAAAAATAAATTGCATACAGAGCTGCCATAATGCAGACAGACCAATATATCTGGGAAAATATATGTATATAAGGAACGGAGGCCCCCAACAATTGATGTAAACAAGTGGGTCTATTAGCTATTTTTGTGCCAGCACAGAATTCACCAAAAAAACTATTACACCAATACCAAACAATATCCCTAATAAGCGGACCAATCTAATAAAGTGACAAGTGCAAAATCTACACAGTAGGCTCCTAGGACCACATAATATTAAAAAGTGAACACCATTCCATTGAAAATACAAAATATTTTTTATATGTGTATATCAGTGCTAATACATGTAATTAAGGACACAAAAAGTGCTAAGTGCATATATAAAAGAGACAATCACATTAACATGATAAACAGTCACAATGTTACCAAGCCATGATAGTTAGCAGCACAACTGTTCCAACAATGATAGAAAGGGGGAAAGAAAGAAGCAGGAACACCTGCGCACGTGCCGTTTCTACTGGGTGAGGGGCCCTGCTGTTCCTGCTGCTTTATTAGATTAGTCTGTTTATTAGGGATATTGGTTTAATAGGTTTTTTGGTGAATTTTGTGCTGGCACAAAAATATCTAATAGACCCCCTTGTTTACACCAATTGCTGGGGGCCTCCGTTCCTTATATACATATATTTTCCCAGCTATATTGGTCTGTCTGCATTATGGCAGCTCTGGATGCAATTTATTTTTGATATGGGGAAGTGCAGTTTTTAAGCTTGTCTTGTATAGTATGATTGTGTGTCTTGTGTGTGTAAACATTCTCTCTGTATAATACATTTTTGTATTGGATTTATTAATTGGTGCTCCATTTTCGAGGTGGATGTGGCCAAGTTGTCCACAGTCCCTCTTGTGGTTATAGTTGTGGATTTCTAGTGAGCACATTTTAAATAATAGGTGGTGCACCCCATTTGTGGTATTGATATTTCACTTCCACGCACTGGTGAAACAGCAGAGATTCTAAATTCCTGCCCTCACTATAGTCCCTCTGTAGCCCACCAAGGAACTAGAATAAAAGCTGAAGCACAGTTCACAAGCATGTGTGCACATCAGGCCCAGGACTGTCAAACCAAAATACATTGCCGAGTAAAGAATACAGAAGACAGACATTGCCCTCTAAAGGGACATTCCAGAAAAGGGTTACATGATCCTGCTTTCTGCTATTCCCCTTCTTTCATTCACCAGCAATTTGCATTCCCTAATAAACCCTATAGAACGAGAATTTGCTGACTCATTTTTCAGGGGCTCCAAAATGAATTGGCTTCTGAACAGAACCTGACATTGAAACATATATAGATTAATCATCTGCTGAGTCAGTCCTTTAGAAGGGAAAGAGTTCACTTGGAGTTATTGAGAAATATAAAGCAGAATGAATTTTGGCTGAATGAAGGATGCAGCTTCTGGCAGCCGGTGTGGGGAAATCAGGATAATTTAACTCTGCCTGGAATGTTTCTTTAAATGCTTGGGCTTCTACTGAAAAAAAAATATTAGTTTACACTGCTTTCTGAACTTAGAAAGCCATTATCCAGAGAGTAACTTGTAGCAATCAATCCAAAAAGTTGTATAGCTTTAAACATTCCTCTACTAAGCTTTTATTGCCACTTATGACCCAGTTGTAAGGATCCAATGTCAATTCCTGGTGGTAATCTACCCTTCCATATTAAAAAAGGGTCTACAGCTCTTCATAAACTCCTTGAAGCAGCCTTCACATAGAACCAGAGCCTGTAAGTTGCAGGACAGCAGTGCCTATGTGGCACAGAGCAGCAGTTACCTTCATTGGCAGAATGGAAGCCTTCTACTAGTTTCGGGACGTTCTCGGTGAAGAATCTCTGACGGAACATGATCCGGATGTCGGCATGGCAGGCTTTGTTCAGGATATCCTGACACTCGGACACCAGGAGAGAGAACATGTCAGCAGCCAGGGGCCCCAGATCCTGGTCACACAGCAAGCCTATCATCTGAAGAAAGACGAGCCAAACAATCACACCTCAGATTACATGCAACCAACATCACCTACCAAACGTTAGACAACACTAACACACTATTCATAATGACCACCTTTTCCCAATACACAAATACAAGCCCAAATATAAGACCAAGGTAAACGTGTATATGAGATGTCTAAAACCAACCAAAACATTGGCACATTATTAGTGCTAGTGTTACGAATTGCTAGTGTGAACAAAAGGAAGGGATCATAGTATAAAAATGGGCCAATAATATAATCTACATAAATATTGTATATAGCTAGATGAGGTGTTCTTTTACATAGTGCCAGTATATTCTGCAGCACTTTACACTCAGCGGGTTTATGTGCACAGTCATAAATCACAGCAATAAACAAGTCGACAAAAACAGTGTGGGCCCTGCTCGCAAGAGCTTACAGTCTAAGAGTAAGAGATAACTGGCAGGTAAGGGATCGAATACACCTCACATAGTATAAAGGGGCAGATAAGGTCAAGTGACCCAGACACAGGAGCGGACGATCAGAGGAGAGTAAAGAAAATATTTTCTTTTTTTTATGAATAAAATTATTCTCTCTCTGTGTGGTGTTTTTTTTTTTAAACATTTAACCCTTTGTAAACTGGTAAGAGATCCATGAGACCCCCTACATCAGGGCTCTGGGTCTGGCAAGTTATGCGGCTAGCGGGTGACTTGCCATTAACCACAAGCTCCCCATTCCCTGCCTCCCCAGAGCCTGGGTGGGGGGCCCGGGGCCACAGGGCTGTACTGGCTTGTAGCCTGCAGGGGCCACCAAGGCTGGCCCCCACGCCCCCGGACTGGTTATTCTGGGTAGGGACCTCACGCCATTTTTGGGGGGGATTTTTAGGGACCACACACCATGTGCGTAAGTGATCAGCGTGGGACACAGTGCTCCGGGATGGATGGGAGGTATTTAAAAAAAAATATATATATATATATATATATAATTATTTTTTTTTTTTCTCTGTGTTGGTGCGTTTTTTTTATATTTAATTAGACCCCTATACCAGTTCACAAGTCTTAGGAGGCTGGTAAGTCACCTACCAGGTCATTGTCCAGTGGCAAAGTGCAAGAAGCACTGCTCCAGTACATAATTGACAGTAGGGTCTCCAGAGGTGACGACCGGACCTGGATCATCTTGTCATGCATAACAGACCCCAGTCGCACAAGGCTGGGGTCTGGTGTGGCTACCTTCCACTGAATGGTGAGAAATTATTTCTCCTGAGGGAGCCACCAGTTCAGGTGAGGTAATGGCTAACTGGAGGGGTCTGGTGTGCAACTGGGCAAACGGCTGCCTCCATTGCAGAGACCATTAGACCCATTAGCCTCATACATTGGAGTTAGAGCAGGTAGAGAGATGTAAGAGGGGCTGGGTATAAGTTTGGGTGGCTTTAGACTGTATTAATAATATTCGTAGTATACAGTACGTCCTGCTCCAGATATAGTACTTACACTTGGGTTATCCTCCGCCAGATGGCGCTGCACTGCAGAGACATGCAAAAACAGGCTGCTCCTGGCCCCTCAAATACCCGGGGACCTCCCACAAATCTCCAGATTTGCAGTGCCGACTGCGAAGACATGAAGTATCACTCTCTCGCAGGTGAGCGGGGCTATTAAAGCCTGCGGCCCTGTTGGACTATTCCCACCCGTCCTCCTCGTGATGTGCCTCCCAGCCTGGGCTGCGCTGGTCGGGTGAAGGTAGGCAGCACCATGCGTGCTTATGGAGCCATGCTCCACCGCAGTCCCCCACCAAAGGGTAGGCGGTTTAGGCTGATGGTGAGCCTCTAGGGGATGCCCCTCCCACATTATTGTCCATGGCCCGTGTAGCGGTGGGCCCTGTACAAAGGGTCGCCATCCTCCCTCGTTCCCCCCGTAGTTCAGGGGGGAAGAAAGGGGGCGTGGGTGTGTGCCTGTAGTGTATGTGTATGATATTCACATATATGGCACTTAGTCTGTCTTTGGACTTTTATATATATGGTGTCAGCCGCCGCGCCTTTGTGTGCGTTACTCGTATAACTTCCGCCGTTTCTTCGTTGGATGTTCTGCGCCGAGCGGCGGCGTTACCTCAGACACCTCTGTGTCCTCATTGGCCGAAGTTGGACTTCGCGCTCTTCGGGAGGGCGGGGCCTGTTCTGGCGCGCTCCGCGTCATGGCTCGCTCTGGCCTGCCCGTTGAGGTACATGGTGCCATATTGTCTGTTCACGTGCGACGTTCCTGCTTGCCGTGGTCCGTAAGTTCCCTCTCGGGTGGCTTATGCTCATTGTAGTTTTTCGGTTCCGACACCATTCTCTTCTCATTGTGTCTTTCAGACTGGTGAACACCATTAGCTTTTCCCGGCCCGATGTATTTAATAGCGGGGCTTGCAAAATTCTCCCACTAAAATCAGTAGCGGGTCTTTGGGGCATCCAGGGTTGCTTATACCGTCAATCCCTGCTGGCATATTGAGCCTAAATAATCACCATATGGAGGCATCTCAGAATTATGTGACCGGGGTCCCCCTGGGACAAGACCGGCTGTGTATGGCGTGTGGACAACCCCATGCTGATGCTGACAGGGCGCGGGTCTGCGTACCCTGTGCCGAGCAAGCACTGGCTCTGCAATCAGGCCTGCCAGTGGCTGCACCTCGTTTCAATTCGCCTATCTCCCCATGCTTAAATCTCACTCCTGCAGAGTCGCATACAAGTGGGGATTCGCAGCCTGTTGTGTCTTCTAGACGGCCTACGGCTGAACAGATTATTGCGAGGTTGTCAGAGCGCAAGGGCCGTGGTAAGAAGCGGCACTTGACGCCTCATGTTACTATTTTCCCTATGGGAACTGAGGAGTTTGCTACTCGGCGTGGTTATTCCCCTTCTGAGGAAGGAGAGCTCTTCTCTGACTCAGGCTCATCCGATGGGCCGGGGAGTCATGACGATTCTGTCCATGAATACTGGGCCCAGAGTAACACTTATGATCTGTTGATTAAGGTCTTTGAGGTTCTGGCTATCTCTCTCCCTGGTGAGGCTCCCAAGCAGAGAGGGGAGCGCTTCCATACAGCAACAGCATGTTTGGAATTCCTGGAGCAGGCACATTTCCAGACTCTTGTGCTCAAGGAATGGGAGTGCCCCAGTAAACTGCCAGGGGTTCCTGGGGACTGGGATAGGAAATACCCTTTCCCCCCTGAGGTGGTTAATTGTTGGTCACCCCCCCCCCCCCCGTGGTGGATGGCCCGATCATAGGGGTTCCTAACCCCCCTTTATTGCAGCCCCTGCTTATAATACCCTTCGGGATGATGTGGACTGGCGCATTGATCTGCTGGCCTCCCACGCCTTTTCTTGTGCAGGGACGGCGCTGCGCCCGGTCTGTGCCACGGCTATTACCGCCGTGGCCGCTAGAACTCTAATTAGCAAGATGCTTGCTCGTTGCCCAGATGATCTCCCCTGGGATGTGTTTAATGCACTTTCCAGTTGTGATATGTTTGTAAAATGTATCCTATTAGCGTTGGACACCATTAAAATGTGTGCAAGAACTTCTGCCCTTGTGATGGCTATACGTCGCTTGGTCTGGCTGCGACAGTGGGGTGCTGACGATGCTTCTAAAAAGACTCTTACCGGGCTTCCCTTTAGAGGGCTACGCCTGTTTGGGGCCCGTCTAGACCTGTTTGGTAAGAAGGGTAAGTCACCGCAACGCAGGCGGCCATCTCGGCCCCCTAGGGGCAGGGGCACCCCTCCCCACCCCTACCATAGTGTTAAACAAGAACCAGGGCTCCTTCGCGGGGGATTCGCGCAGACTCCTGCCCCGGGAGCAACAGACAACGCCCTGGCCCCTCCGGCGGGGCTAAGCCTAAATCTTCCACCAAGCCCCCTCAAGCATGATGGGGTGCCCTCGCCCGTCTGGGTGAGGGGATGGCTGCGGCACTTTGCTCTTGTCAGGAGGCATCACGCCTCATACTGGTGGATTTAGGAGGTAGTGCCCTCCGGATGCAAGATAGAGTTTGCTGCGCGGCCTCCCCCCAAGATTATCAGGTCCCGGGTACTCCTGGTCCCTGCCTCTGTTCAGGTACTGGCGCAGGCCGTGTAAGGCCTGCGGGGTCTGAGGGCTCACTTGCAGATTGCCCTTAACAGGCAGGGGCCGCTACACCAACCTTTCCACAGTCCCCCAAAAGGATGGGTCAGTCTGACCCATTCTGGATTCACAGGTTCTCAGCAATTCTCCAATTACAGGCAGTTTCTGCATGGAAACTCTGAGATGGGCCATCGGCGCCTTGCGCCCAGGGGGCTTCTTGCCGTCTGTGGAGCTCTAAGATACTTATGTTCTCATCCCTGTGCCTTCAAGACACCGAGGCTCTTCAGGTTCGTGTTGGAAGTCCAACACTGCTAATTGTGGCTTTGTTATCTGGCCTCTCTTCAGCTCCCAGAGCGCTCACCCAGGTGCTGACGGTGGTGAGGTCTCTGATGAGACCAAGGGGCGTCCGCGCGATGACCTACCTGGACGTCCTTTTTCACTCCCCAGTCTCTACGTCAGGCTAAGTTGGATACCCGGCTGGTGGTGCCCATTGGGAGTCATTTGGATGGGTGATCAATCACCCCAAGTCCTCATTGTCCCCTTAATTGGTAACTCTATTCCTAGGAATGAATCTGGATTCGGTTCAACCGAGAATCTTTCCTTCACCAGGCAGGGATGCAGCTGGTGGGCCCGTTGGTGGCTTGCTCAGAAGGGGTCCCTTATGCTCAGTTCCCCCCTTGGGCCCTTCTGCGACTTCTATTGTTAATACAGGACAGGGATCCAGCATCCCTGGAGCAGGGTCTGTGTGCCTTCCCACCTGGTAAGGAGGTTCCTCTTGGAGTGGATGAACTCAAGGATCCTGTCTGGGGGCAGTTCCTTCTTGCCCCTTCCTGGTAACGGTCACCAAGGATGCCAATCTATCAGGTTGAAGGGGGGGGGGGGGGGTTCTCTTCTGAAACTCCCTGCGGTCCTGGGGGAGGTGGGGCCCTTAGAAGGTCCATACACCTATCAATGTTTGAAACAGTGAGCGTTTTCAGTTGGTTCTATCTTGCTTGACTACTCCTCTTCTGGGCCCGCCTGTTTGGGGGCGCTCGGTCTGTCTGACGACAGTGTCCTACATTAATTATTGGGAGGGGCCTGGAGCTGGAGGACCCTCCAGGAAGTGTCTATGATCCTGATCTGGGTGAAGACAATGTTCCCTGCATATCAGTGATATTCGCTCCGGTAGGGGTCCCTCTGCGACAGGATGTGTTAATCCCTGTGTCACTATGGGATCCAGCCAGTTGTGGATCTGTTTGTGTCCCGTCACTGTCACAAGCTCTCGGCCTTGTTTCCCTGTCCCAGGATCCTCTGGCCGTGGTCCAGATGCCTTAGTAACGTCATGGCTGGACGTTCGGTTCTGTATGTCTTTTCTCCATTCCCCCTGCTAGGCAGGGTTCTGCGCAAGGTTGCTCTGGTAAGGGGACCAGTGATTCTGGTGGCCCCCCGGGTGCCCTAGTAGAGTGTGGCTGCAGACGTGGTACCGAGGGCAGTAGTTTCTGTACATTCTGCCGGGAGTGCCAGCTCTGCTCACTCAGGGCCCCTTTACGTCACCCAATCTACAGACTCTGGCCTTGGCAGCTTGACTGCTGAAACATCCATCTTGATGGAGACAGGCTTATCTGTCTCAGTGATTGAGACTATGGGAAGACTAGAAGCAAGCTTACCCATATTGATTGGTGCGAGTCTAGGTCTCTTCCCCGTCGGGCGTTCTCGGTTCCCGGGGCTCTAGAGTTATTACAGCATGAGTTGGAGTTGATTCTCCAACTCAGTACACTGATGGGTCAGGTTCTGCCGTGGCCGCATTACTTTAGAAGTCTTTTGTTCAGTTTTTCCTTGGTTAAGACTTCTTTCGGGGGTATTCAGGTGCGTCCCCCATGTAATCCTATGGTTCCTGTTGGGATTTGTATTTGATTCTGTCTGCCTTGCAGGGTTTTTCCCTTTGGTCCTATTCAGGATACTGTCTGGCTGTTCTTACCCTCAAGGTTGCCCTTCTGGTGGCTGTTACTTCGGTCAGACGTGTGTCTGGCGGGCGGCTGTCTATCTAGCCCCCTTTCTTGAGATCACCAGGATGGGTGGTGTTCCGCCTGAAGCCGGATTTTCTACCTAAGGTGGTGTCTTATGTTCATTGTCAGGATGTTGTGCTTCCTTCCTGCCTTATTCCTATCAAACCCTGAGGAAAGGGTTCTGCATTCCTTGATCAGTTTTTTCCTTGGTAGTCACTGTGTCCCTGGAGAACTGATGTTCCTTTGGGCCTACGGCCACTCCATCCTGAATGTGCCCGATCTCGTCTGCTTTCGGGAGTTAGGTGGCTTGGCCCTGGTCATTACTTGGATGGGATGGTCCCTTCTGGTCCTAGGAAAAGGTTTTGCCAAGTCTACTGTTAGCGATTGGATTCAACAGGCTGTTACTCGGGCCTATTCCACCAAGGGGAAGATTCTTCCTTTCGCTTTACTTCTTACTCTACTCGTGCTTGGTGCCTCTTGGGTTCTTCAGCACCAGGCTTCTGTTGAACTGGTCTGCTAGGCCGCTACCTTGGCCTTCTGTTCATACCTTTGCAAAGTTTTACAAGGTTGATGTTAAGGCCTCAGCTCATGCTGTCTTGGCCGCATGGTTATGCAGGTGTCAGTGGTTTTAAACTGTCTGCTGTTGTCGTTTTTGTTGGGGATCCTACCCTACTTTATGGACACTGCTATTGGATGACCCAAGTGTAAGTACTATATCTGGAGCAGGACGTACTGTATACTAAGAATAATACAATTCTGTGAAATACTCACCTGTAGAATTGATATTATTTGTATACAGTACGCCCTGCTCCACCCCACCCTGGTTTTTGCATTATTCTGGATCCCCTGTATGGTGATTGTTACCATTGTTATAGTTACCAGTATCGGTGGTTTATTCTCCCGGCTTCTTATTCACTGCTTTTCAATGCTGGGGATTTGTGGGAGGTCCCCGGGTATTTGAGGGGCCGGGAGGAGCCTGTTTTTGCATGTCTCTGCATTGCAGCGCCATCTGGCGGAGGATAACCCAAGTGTAAGTACTATATCTGGAGCAGGACGTACTGTATACAAATAATATCAATTCTACAGGTGAGTATTTCACAGAATTGTATTATGTGTAAAGCACATAACCATTTTTAAAATTGCACAAACACGCCCAATCCCATCTGCTGAACAAAATGAAACATCCCTGTGTAAAACATTATTTAGTAGTTACCTTATTGGTCAGCTGCTTGTTCAAGGGGTGGTAGCGGAGAATTAAGGCTTTGGTGACCTGTAAATGGACAGAATATTCATTGCAGTACTCACTCCAGCTCATAAAACATGACACATCCCTGAGCTAATAATTGTGGCTAGTGATGTCATTAGTGACAGTATAATTATCACTAGGCATATTATCATTATGTCTTTTCAACATTCATGATTATGTTCCAATATGGCTGCTCTCATCACTAGATTAACAGGAGTACCTATAATGTTGTGGAGGGTCAAAGATGTTTTGGATAGCCAAGAAGCACCCATAAATGGATGGGAACAAAGCACCGGTGAGTTGTAAAGTGGCCTGCAATGAGTCTGAATCTTAATTGCTGTTGGGAGAAGCTCCCTTCAAATATGAGAGACCTGGAGCAGTTTGCAAAATAGTGGGC
The DNA here is from genome assembly GCA_027917425.1 of Gastrophryne carolinensis. Taxonomy (NCBI): domain Eukaryota; kingdom Metazoa; phylum Chordata; class Amphibia; order Anura; family Microhylidae; genus Gastrophryne; species Gastrophryne carolinensis. The sequence goes on from CM051235.1 coordinate 497,371,228, forward strand.
AAAAGAATCCAGGTGAGAGATGCCAGGAAATTTGTCCAGTCCATTTTTGGAGTGAAACTGCACAAAATGATATTTTTTTTCCTGTTTTTGTTCCTGTGTTGTTCCAATAAGCACACAGGAACTAAACATGTGCATAACAAAACCTGTGTAAATGCAATATTTTTTCCGGTGGAGACACTGGGAAAAATGTTAGGGGTACCAACACTTGCAGCTAAGACTGTATGTGATCATCCACTAACCGCTGTGTATGGGACCAACATATACACTAGAATACATAGAGGCGTTAATGCTGGAACTGTATCTCTACTGCCACCTATGATTGCTTATGGCTCTACGATGTCCACTACTGTATGTACTATTCAAGAATAGAATTTCCGGTTTGCCTTTAGAAACAAAACAAAGAATCTACATGTTTGTATACTTGTGCTTTAGCTGGCTGGGCTAATTAAGAAATTAAAGTGGATGTCCAGTCTGCTATTATCCCCCCCCCCACCACCAAGGTAGGACAGGGGAGAAGTTTACATAAAAAAAAAAACTCGCCTGGGATCCAGCACTGTGACCAGCCACATAGAGCTACATTCCCCGTTCTGTGCACGTTTTCACCCGCGCGAATGGTGCTAGATAGCAAGTAAGGTAAGGAGTTTTATGTTGTAAGGGCGGGCCTTAATTTTGTTTTACCCCCTTCATTCTACAATTCTCTTCACAAGTTTTACTAATCATGGATTGGCGTATGTGCCCAATTAAAAAAAATACTGGATTCCATTACCTAACGGGTTAGGCGACCTATTCCTAAGCTGCCGGGGGAGAGGGAAGAGGGGGTGTTTAGCTAAGTGAGGGGAAGTCCCTTGTATTGATAAGGTTTGGTTTTATGTTCCTTCAGCTGTCCATAAACCAATCTGCAAAATGCGTCCTGTCTTTCTAAATGGTCACTTGCAACAGTAGGTTAGGTTAAATCAGGCCTACAGCCTTCTCTGGCAACTTTTCCCCAGGGAGGTCGCCAGTCCAGTAGGACTCAATCTTGTCAGCTCACCCACACAAGCAGTGTCAATGCCTGCGTCCTAGAGACCTCCTCTGCCAGACCCAGCTCGATTTTACACCACGCACTCTGCAGAATGTCATCCAGCAGATCACCTAGAAGACAAACACAAATGATAATTGAAATCCATTATTTTCAAAGTCTTGGCACTAAAATCCCTTTTAAAACTCCTAACAAATGTTCTTCCTAAGAAAAATACAATTCTGTGATTACTCACCTGTAGAATTGTTTTTATGGGTATCCAGCACGGGTCGCTTCATCTTAAATTCATCACTATTGGGTTAACCGCCACCAGGTGGCGCAGTCGACTGCAAGAAGACTTGTGGCTCCTCCCGGCCCATAAAAGGTAGCAATACAGAAAAGCCGGGAGGCATAGGCCATGTTACTTCACACAGCCCCACTAAGAAAAAAATTCTCAACGGTACCATCACCATAACAAGGCAAAGAGGATAACAGAACAAGGGTGGGATGAAGCGACCCGTGCTGGATACCCATAAAAACAATTCTACAGGTGAGTAATCACAGAATTTTATTTTTCTTGGTATCCAGCACGGGTCGCTTCATCTTTAAATCTTCACTATTGGGACATACAAAAGCAGTGTCCAAGAAGAAGGGTGGGATCCCCAGTGAGCAACAGCAGGCAGTTCATGACACTACTGCCTGAAGCACTTTGCGACCAAAAACAGCATCAGCTGAGGCCCTAACGTCAACCTTGTAAAACTTAGAAAAAGTATGAACCGAAGACCAAGTAGCGGCCTTACAAACCTGTTCAACTGAAGCCTGGTGCTGAAAAGCCCAAGAGGCACCAATAGCCCTAGTGGAATGAGCAGTAACACGGAAAGGGGGTTCCTTCCCCTTGGCAGAGTACGCTTGCACCACCGCCTGTCTGATCCACTTGCTGATAGTGGATTTGGCTGGAAGCAAGCCCTTCCTAGGTCCGGCAGGGAGAACAAACAGAGAATCCGACTTCCGAAATGACTCTGTGGCAACCAAATAGTACTTAAGTGCCCTGACCACATCCAGAGAATGAAGATTCCGTTCCTTAGAATTAGAAGGGGCAGGACACAAGGAAGGCAAGACAATGTCCTCATTGAGATGAACGGCGGACGTACATGAGTAAATCCTTGGAAAAAAGTCTTGAGAAGCCTATGATTGGCGAAGGACCTTTGGAAAATACAATTCTGTGAGTACTCACCTGTAGAATTGTTTTTACTATGCACAGCACGGCCTGTTTCATGTAGTCCTTACATCTGGGTAGTCCGCCACAAGGTGGCGCAGTGTACTGCAGAAGAATTGTGGCTCCTCCCGGCCCCATATAAAAACCGGAATCACCCATAGACCTCCAGTGTTGAAAAGCAGTTATACAAGAAGCCGGGAGGTAATAAAGGAAAAAAATGTAAAAAGAACCCTCGCAACTAATTTTGGAACAAATCACCATACAAAGGCAACCAAAGATAACGATAAGGGAAGGATGAAACCGGCCGTGCTGTGCATAGTAAAAACAATTTTACAGGCGAGTACTCACAGAATTGTATTTTTCCCTAGTGCACAGCACGGCCTGTTTCATGTAGTTCTTACATCTGGGACATCCAAAAGCAGTGTCCGTAAGGTAGGGTGGGACCCCCAAAGAGTAACAGCAGGCAGTTCAACCCACTACCGCCTGAAGTACCTTGGGGCCAAAAGCAGCATCAGCTGAGGCCTTAACATCAACCTTGTAAAACTTGGAAAAGGTATGAACAGAAGACCAAGTGGCGGCCTTACAAACTTGTTCAACAGAAGCTTGGTGCTGAAAAGCCCAAGAGGCACCAACAGCACGAGTGAAATGAGCAGTAAGGAGGAACCTTCCCTTTAGCAGAATAAGCTTGTACCACCGCCTCACGTATCCACTTGCTAATAGTAGATTTACCCGGAGGGAAACCCTTCCTAGGTCCAGCAGGAAGAGCAAAAAGAGCATCAGATTTCCTGAAAGACTCAGTAGCAACCAAATAAAACTTCAATGCCCTGACAACATCAATGAAGGGTCCATTCCTTGGAATTAGCAGGGTTAGGACACAAGGAAGGTAAAACAATGTCCTGATTGAGATGAAAAGCAGACACAACCTTAGGCAAGAAATTCGGCTGAAGCCGAAACACCACCTTATCCTGATGCCGCTCAAAGTAAGGAGGTTTAATGGAAAGCGCCACCAGCTCAGAAACTCGCCTGACCGAAATAATAGCCACCAAAAAGGCCACCTTAAGAGTCAGAATGGGCAATGTAGCCCCACGGATAAGCTCAAAGGGAGGACCCTGCAGAGCAGACAACACCAGATTTAAGTCCCAAACTGGTAGCATAGGTTTACGTGGCGGACGCACATGAGTAACACCCTGGAAAAAAGTCTTAACCAACCGGAGATTGGCAAAGGATCTTTGGAAAAAAATTGCCAGAGCTGACACCTGTCCCTTGAGGGTACTAAGTTGAAGGCCCGAATCCAAACCATGTTGCAAAAATTCCAGAATCCTGGGGATAGAAAACACCCGACAAGGAAAAGACTTGGACTCACACCAGGCAATGTAAGCATGCCAGACCCTGTAGTAGATAAATGGCGAGGACTTCTTCCTAGCCCGAATCATAGTAACAGAGGCCCCTTATCCATCAAAATGGAGATTTCAGCAGCCAGCGTTTGTAAACTGGGATGGCGCAGCTGTCCTTGGGCAAGACGTACCGATCTACTGCCAAATGCACGTCGTCTGCGAACCACACCCTCCTTGGCCAACAGGGGGCCACCAGAATGGCTGGTACCCCCTCCTGGGCTATCTTGCGCAGCACCCTACCCAGCAGAGGAAGGGGAGGGAACACAGAGGAGCCGAAACTCCGTCCAAGGCATTGCTAGCGCATCCGTAGCGAAGGCCAGAGGATCCTGCGACAGGGAGACAAATCTGGGAAGTTTATGATTGCGGCAGGACGTAAACAGGTCCACATCCGGCTGACCCCATCGGAGACACAGGGAGTGAAATACCTTGTTGCAGAGGGACCATTCCCCCAGCCGAGATGTTCCCCTGCTCAGGGAGTCTGCCTCCTGGTTCTCCACCCCCGGAATGTAGACCTCCGAGATGCAAGGGACATTCTCTTCCGCCCAAGACAGCATCTGGGACACTTCCTTGAGGGCTCGCAGGTGTGTGGGCAGCTGAGAAAGAACCAACCTGATCGCCCTCAGTTCCAGAACATTGATGGGAGCATGGGCCTCCTGGGGGCCCCACCGACCCTGGAACTGCAGAGACTTCCAAAAGCCCCCCCCCCCCCATGTCGGTCAGACTGGCATCTGTGGTGACAGTCTCCCAGCACTGGGGCAGAAAGGTTCTGCCCACTGAAGGTTCCTTGAGTCCAGCCACCACGAGAGGGACTGTCTGGCCAGGGGGGACAGAGCAAATTCCTGATCCAGGGACACAGGGTCCCGATCCCAAACTGACAAGAGGTGCAACTGAAGAGGTCTCATGTGAAACTGAGCAAAGGGGACCGCCTCAAAGCAGGACACCATCAGGCCCACCAACTGCATCCCTTGCCGGATGGAGGGATGGGGACACAAGAGCAGAGCCCATGCCTGCTTCTGAAGGCCCTCCACTTTCTGCTGAGGCAGGAACACCTTGACCTGAGAGGTATCCAGAGTCATGCCCAGAAAGGACCTCACCAAAGACGGACACAGTGAGGACTTGGGAAAGTCGATCACCCAGCCGAAGGACTCGAGAGTGGAGGTCACCACCTGAGTGTCCTTCTCGGCTTGACGAAGAGACTGAGCCGCAATCGTCCAGGTAAGGAAGGATGCGAATGCCCTGGATCCGCAACAGAGCCATCACGCCCGCCAGCACCTTGGTGAACACCCGAGGCGCCGAGGTGATACCAAACGGTAAGGCCACAAACTGGTAATGCTGATCCTCTAGAGCGAACCTCAGGATCTCTGATGACCTGGAAAGATTGGACTCCAACAGACGTTGAACCGCAAGACGCAAACCCTGAGCCGAGAGAGGGTTTTGAGACATCCGGGATCTGAGGAATCTTGGGGGCGGCCAGGCTGAAAACTATCATGTAACCGGAGGACACCACCTCCTGAATCCACCGTTCTGAGATGCGAAGCCTCCTGACGTGAGCAAAGAGCTGAAGCCGCCCCCCCCCCACCCGGATGGGTGAGGGTGCCTCCTCATGCCCGAGGGGGCTAGGGAGGGGGTTTGGGCTTGGAACCCCAGGAGAGACCGGGATGACCATGGGATCTGCCACGACCCCAAGAATCTCTGCGGCTACCCAAGAAGAGGGAGCCACGGCCTCATCTGGGAGCACGAAAGGAGGGAAGGGAAGTGGAAGGACCCCGAAAGGGCCGGGGCTGCCTCCTACGCGGAGGTAACCTACCATCCTTGGCTAGAACATCCAGACGCTCACCAAAGAGCCGCAGCCCCGCAAAGGGGAGCCCAGTGAGAGCCTCCTTAGCAGCAGCGTCAGCTGCCCACTGACGCAACCAAACAGAGCGGCGCATAGCCACCAAAAGGGCAGAGGCCCTACCACTCAGCCGTACCGCATCATCCACGGCAATAAGGACAAAGGCAACAAAATCAGAGCACAGCAATAGGGCCCTATAATCCTCCCCCCTCCTACCAGCCGTAGCGCCATCAAGGAGACGCTTGAGCTGTTTCTTAAGGGCAATAACTGTAATGGCAGCGGCGCAGACCGGATGTAGCCCAGCCCCCACATATGTGAAAGCATGGCAGGCCAGCTGATCGCTGTCCTGCAGTGTAGTAGTGTCGGGGGAAGACATGACTGAGGTGTTGGACAGCCCTAGAACGGGAGCGTCCACCTGAGGGGGACCCGACCATCGCTTATCCAGGTCAGCAGGGAAGGGATACTTCTTATCCAACCCTTTGGGCACCGCGGGCAATCTACTAGGACATTCCCACTCCTTGAGCACCATATTGGTGAAATGGCTCTGCTCAGGGAACTCCAGACGCTGTTTATCAGGACGAAAGAGCTCACCCTGCTTCCTCTTAGCCACCTCAGGGGGGACAATGTGCAAGATTTCAAAAATGTGAGACAACAGGCTATCAGTGTCATCAGGGAACCATGAATCCTCCCCAGACTCAGACCCAGGGTCACTGTCGCAGCCCACCTGCTGGTCCCCAGAGGAGTCAGAGCCCGGGAAAAGCTCCCCCTCCTCTAGGGAGTAACGGTCACCAAAAGCATCAATTTCCTCATACTCCTCAGTAAAGAGGGAGGGCGGGGGGGCCAGGTGCCGCTTCTTGCTGGAGGCCTTACGTGGAACAGGCCTGGCAAGCTGCCTTTCAATGCTGGCCATGCGAAGTGCCAGATCAGATTGTGACCCCCTGCTAGTATCCCCCTCGCTGGGGGCTAAATGCAGGCGCGGAGGGGTAGGCGATGCCGAAGGGGATGCCTCGCACATGGAACAGTGTCGGGGTTGCCCCGAAGGACCCCCGAGCACACTATCCCCAGAAGCCTCCATAAGGTGATTTAGACAGGCGCAATAGGCCAGCACAGGGTAAGGGCCAATAAAAAGCCACCCCGGATGCCCCCCCCCCCCAAGGGATGTCCCCAGAAGCCAGTAAGGGGAGATGAGGGAGGGTAAGGAGCAGGACCGGGAGAAACCACAACCCACAGTTGTCCCACCTGAAAGACATAAGTAAAACACATAAGCATCCCGCAGCCCATGCCCCAAGGAAACAAAACCCCCAAGGGGAACTCGCGGACCAAGCAGGCCAAGGATCACCAAGCCGCCCGACCACCGGAGGAAGCGACACAGGCAGAGATCAGCGCCGCAGCTCAGGGAGGAAGAGGGGCCCCAGACGCGCAGCAGAATCAAAATGGCACCGGCAGAGGAACCTTGAGGGGCGGGCCTTGGGGTGAAACAGCTAAATACACTCGCCGTCACCACACGCCCCCCCCAAACACTACGGGGGGGGGGGGGGGGAGAGCGAGCAGGCAGCGGCGAGAGCCCAGGCCAGGGATGGGGGACCCCAAACACCAGAAACAAGGCACATAGTTCCCACTCACCCCCTCAGAAGCTAGGACATGAACTCCGCATCCCTAGTAGGCTCACCATAAAGCCTGTGGCCGGCTACCCTTTGTGGTACAGGGTCTGCGGCCAGGAGCAGCGCTCCTTGAGCACCTGACCCAAGTGCTCCTCTACCCTCACCCGACAGCTGAGGGTGGGAGGCACAGAGGGTCCGGAAACGGGTGGAAATAGACATGCAGGGCCGCAGGCTTGGTTGCCCAGCTCCCCTGCGCAATATAAGAGCCATCTTCTATCTTCGCAGAATCACTGCAGAGAAAACACTGGAGGTCTATGGGTGATTCCGGTTTTTATATGGGGCCGGGAGGAGCCACAATTCTTCTGCAGTACACTGCGCCACATTGTGGCGGACTACCCAGATTTAAGGACTACATGAAACAGGCCGTGCTGTGCACTAGGAAAAAGATAGCTAAAGCCGAAACCTGTCCTTTGAGGGTACTCAGTTGCAGACCCAACTCCAGACCATGTAGTAGAAAATCCAAAATCCTGGAAAGGGAAAAATACAATTCTGTGAAATACTCACCTGTAGAATTGGTATTATACGCATACAGCACGTCCTGCTCCATCTATAATAATTACACATGGGTAATACTCCGCCAGAGGGCGCCGTTCACTGCAGACATGCAAAAACAGGCTCCTCCCGGCCCTTCATATACCCAGGGACCTCCCACAAATCCCCAGCATTGAAAAGCAGTGAGAAAAGAAGCCGGGAGAAACCAACCACCAACTGGTAACAATAGTAATGATAACAATCACCATACAGGGGATCCAGAAAAATGTAAAACCAGGGTGGGGTGGAGCAGGACGTGCTGTATGCGTATAATACCAATTCTACAGGTGAGTACTTCACAGAATTGTATTATTCTAAGCATACAGCACGTCCTGCTCCATCTATAATAATTACACATGGGACATCCAATAGCAGTGTCCATAAAGTAGGGTGGGATCCCCAAAAAAATGCACAGCAGACAGTAAAGGCGCTGTCACCTGCAAAACTTTGCTACCAAGAACGTCATGAGCAAAGGTTCTAACGTCAATCTCATAACAAAACCTTTAAAAAGGTATGAACAGAGACAAGCAATGGTCTAGTAACTTATTCAACAGAAAACCTGGTGCTGAAGGGCCAAGGTACCCAAACACCAATATAACGGAATAAAACGAGAGGGAGATTCTTCCCCCTTAAAAGAAATAGGCCAGTGTCACGGCCCAACCAGCCCACAGGCAATAGAAGCCTCAGCAAAACTTAGAACTCTCCCCAACGGGGAAACGACAACTGGTCTCCCGCCAGGCAGGCGGGGATACTGACCCCTTCACTAACAAGGATCAGCAAGAAGCCGAAACCTTAACTCAGGACCAGTAAGGCAGACCATCCGAGAAAGATCAGGCCAAAGGGCGCATAGGCCCTGGAAGCAAACGATATCAGGCGAATACATATGGAGGCACTCGCAGACCCCAAAGGGCATCAGTCCCCCCAAGGGACAAGAACAACCAGGAAGGTTCCACACCTGTTGAGGGAATGTAGACCCCTTACTTCAGCATTACTAAGAATAAGGCCCATAGGCAGCCCAAAAGGACTTAAACAATGATCATAATACCCAGCTTGGACAATAGGGTCCAGCGTAGGGCGGAATACCACCACATCATGGTGTGTGTGTGTGTGTGTATATATTATATATATATATATATATATATATATATATATATATATATATATATATATATATATATATAACGAGGGCTAAGTAATCAGAGCCACCTTCTCAGGCACACGTCTGACTGAAGCAACAGCCCCCGGAGGGGCAACTTGAACTACAAAAACGCTCAGACAGCATCCAGAATAAGTCCCAAGGGAACAATCCGCAGGGCAAACGGAATGAAAATTGATCCCAACAGGGACCATAGAACTACTTGGGAGATGCCCCTGAGCAATCCCCAAGAGAACTCCTAACAAGGAAGACTGAACCAGACATCTACAGGAAGGCAGACAGGACAGAACCTGAACCTTCAGAGTACCTAGATGGGGAGCCAACCCCAAACTATGCTGTAACAACTCTAGAACCCTGGGAACCGAGAACGTCCAACAGGGGAGAGACCAAGACTCGTGCCAATCAATATGGGTACACCATAACCCACAATAGACGGAGGAAGAGGAAGCCAAGAAGCTTGCTCCTAGCCCCCCCATATACCAAGTCACCCAGAAGATAAGCCCGTCTCCAAGGGGTGAATGAATCAGCTGTCAAGCCCCAGACTAGAGTCTATAGATTGGGACGACATAAGAAGGAGCCTGACAAGGGCAGAACCGCAATCCTGAGAGACCATACAGGTCCGCTGACCTCAGCAGAAGCATCTGCGAGCCACAGTTCACTAGGCCACCCAGGTGCCATCAATCTCACGGGTCTCTTTATCAGCACGACCGTGCGCAGAACCCCACATAGTAGGGTGAATGAAGAGAAGACATATAAAATAGAAAGTCTATGCATAATTTTACTAAGCCCCCATGACCAGAGTCAGAATATTCTGGGTCAGTAAAAACAAGGGCTGAGCCCCTGTGGTATAAGAGAGACCCAACAGAGCCACCCTAGTTGGCTCTCAAAGTGACACCAGGATCGCACAACCTGCCATGAAAGGCATCCATTGGAGCGAATACCACTGAGGAGCAGGGGGCGTAGACCCCCACCCGGATCAGGAACCTACAGAGGGATCATCCTGCTTCAAGCTCCAGACCAGTAATAAAACAGGCCATTGTCTTCCAACTGGCCAATATTCCCCAAATAGACAGGTCCTAAAATAGGAGAAGTCCAGCCATATAGAGTCAACGGAAGGCTCATGTTTTAACAAACCAGTAGGTAAGATGGACCCTCTAAGGGACCCTACCCAGGAGCCACGGGGGGTTTCTGGAAAAATTGGTACCCAAGGCGACCATTCACAGGAAGAGCAAGCAAAGAAGGGGGTGCCCCCTGACAGGGTCCTTGAAGATAATCAGCTCAAGAGGAACCACCGTACCAAGGGGGAATGAGCACAGACCTAGTTCCAGGGGTGCTGGAACCCCATGTAGGATCAGTAACCTACTGTGCAAAAGAGCCCAAGGGCTCGGTATATAAGGGACATTATCTGATACGCCACCAACGGGCCCACCAGCTGCCATCCTGCCTGGTGAAAGTAAGATGACAGTAAAGGGGGAACAGAGCCCCCGTGACCAGGAGTCCACTTGTTGCCAAGGGAGAAGGCTCAAGCCTGAACCGAATTCAAGGAATGGAGATAGCAGATAAGGGACCATGAGGGATTGAGGTGACTGAGCACCCTTCCAGTAACTCCCAGGGGACACCGCCTGCCAACTAATCCACTCGGCCTGGCGTAGAGATTGTGGAGTAAGGAAAGACGACCCGGTAGGACCTAATGCGGACGCCCCCCCAGGCATGTCTCAGACATCACCCCACTTCGCACCATGGCGAGCAGCTTGGGAGCGAAGGAGAAGCCAAAAACAAGCCTCCATCCGCAGGGTTGGTCCTGCAACACCGACTAGTAACGGTCTCGGTGTCCAGAAGACACAGGGGGAGCTAATAAGATCTAGAACTGCACAGGAGGCCGAAGGCCCCCCTTGCACAGGGCGCCTGTGTCCCAAGACAGAGATGTCATATAGGGACTACATGTGAGAGTAGAATTGCCAGGCCTACCATAGGCCAGCATGGTCCAGACTGCCTCTTACTGTTGAGGAAAGGAGGAAGGTCAATATAGAGGCCATAGCCCCATTCTGTTAAGGGCAACCTGTAAGTAAGCCCAAACTCCGTAGGCCTAGAACGGCCTGCACCAAATCCTGAGGGGAAAACAGGGGCTAGAAGCACCCTGACAACATCTGAGAGGGACCGCCCAGCAAATGCTAACCTGTGTCCAGGGGAACTACCTCCTGGGACCACCAGAAGGAGAAGGTACATTCCTAGATAGGAGTCAGCTGCTGCAGCCGAAGGGCGAGGGCGTCTCTTCATGCTTGGGAGGTCTTGGCAGATTTGGACTTGCCTGAGGGCCCAGGGCGTTGCCTGCCCACCACATGGTGGAAATTCACACCGAACAGTTGGAAGCACACCTCAGGTTCGCGTTTGACACTAACGTAGGGAGGTGGAGGGGTGGCCCTGCCCCGAGGAGGCCGGGACAGCTTCTGCGTAGGGGTGCCTTATCCTTTTTTCCAAAAAGGTCCAAACGGGCCCCAAATAGTCGCCTTCCTCTGAAGGGAAGGCCAGTGAGTGCCTTTTACGTAGCATCGTCAGCACCCCACTGTCGCAGCCAGACTAGGCGGGCAGAGGTTCTAGCACACATCCTAATGGTGTCATCCAGCACTGAGAGGATGAACCTCACCAACACATCACAGTCGCATTAAACACCCCCCAGGGGAGGTCTTCAGGTCGGTGGTCAAGTACTTTTCTAACGAGAGTCCTGGCGGCAACCGCCGTGATGGCCGCGGCACAGACCGGGCGCAGAGCCGTCCCTGCACAAGAAAAGGCGTGGGAAGCCAGTCTGTCAATGCGCCGGTAATAAGGGGCCGTCATGAAGGGGGGGTTAGTAACCCCTATAATCGGTGCATCCACCACAAGAGGTGCTGACCAAAAGTTAACCACATCAGGAGGGAAAGGGTACTTCCAATCCCAGACCCCTGGGACCCCTTTAAGTTTACAAGGCGATTCCCATTCTTGGCATATAAGATTCTGGAAATGATCCTGTTCCAGGAACTCCAAGCGGCGGCGCTGTGTGGAAACTCTCCTTCTTAGGCTTGGGAGCCGCTCCAGGAGGGGAGATTGACAAAACCTCAAAGCTCTTAATAAGAAGTTCATCGGTGTCACACAGGCCCCAAGAACCGGGCCCAGAATCATCACGGCTCCCAGGCATCTCATCCGAGGAGCCCAAATCTGAGAATAGCTCACCTTCCTCAGAAGGATCAAGGTCCTGCATATCAGCAGAGTCATCGGTATCGTTAGGAACCGGAGAGCCAGGAGGCGTCAGGGACCGCTTCTTTCCAGGGCCCATACGCTCCGCCAATCCAGACCGCACCTGCTCCGCTGTAGGCAGCCTGCCACTGACACCCAAGTACAATGAAAGATCAAAGGCCTTAAACGTGTTACATTACACTACACTACATTCACACATACCCCCCCCCCCCCCCCCCACTTTCTACGGGAGGAAGCGAGGGAGAAGCGGACCTGCGGCCAGGGATTAACTCTGTGAGGGGCACGGGCAACAATGCGGGAGGGGCATCCACTAGAGGCTCACCATCAGCCTAACCGCCTACCCTATGGTGGGGGATTGCGGTGGAGCATGGCTCCGTTAAGCACACAAGGTGCTGCCTACCTTCACCCCACAGGGCCACAGGCTGTAAAGCCCCGCTCGCCTGCGAGAGCGTGATACTTCATGTCTTCGCAGTTCAGCACTGCAGAGAAATCTGGGGATTTGTGGGAGATCCCTGGGTATATGAAGGGCCGGGAGGGGCCTGTTTTTGCATGTCTGCAGTGAACAGCGCCCTCTGGCGGAGTATTACCCATGTGTAATTATTATAGATGGAGCAGGACGTGCTGTATGCTTAGAATAAAAGCGACAAGGAACTTGGACTCACACCAGGCAATGTAAGTGTGCCAGACCCTGTAATAAATCATAGAATGGATTTCTAGAGGATTTCTTCCGAGCCTGAATCATGGTACTGACGACCGAGGCCGGCAGCCCCTTATCCATCAGGATGGCGGTTTCAGCAGCCAAGTCGTCAAAGCCAACGTTTGTAAATTGGGATGGCGTTAATGGTCCCTGAGTGAGAAGTCCTGGATCGTCGGGCATGACGAAGTGATCCACTGCCATCTGAACGACGTCCGTGAACCAGACTCTTCTCGGACAGCGGGGGCCACAGGATGGTCGGCACCCCTTCCTGCGCAACACACGACCCAGCAGAGGAAAAGGAGGGAATGCATATGAGTCAAAATTCCGTCCAAGGAATTGCTAGAGCGTCCGTGGTGAAGGCGAGGGTCTCTGTACAGGGAGACAAATCTTGGGAGCTTGTGATTGTGACGAGACGCAAACAGGTCCACGTCCGGCTGCCCCCAGGCAAAGGGCGTGAAAAATCCTGTTGCTGAGAGACCATTCCCCCAGACGAGACGTCCCTCTGCTCAGGGAATCCGCCTCCTGATTCTCTACCCCTGGAATGTAAACCGCCGAGATGCAGGGAACATTCTCCTCCGCCCAAGACAGGATCAGAGACACTTCCTTGAGGGCTCGTTTATTCAGAGTCCCGCCCTGATGATTGATGTAGGCGACCGCCGCCTGAGCGGACCTGGACCGCACGACCCCGAAGATGGGGAGTCAACTGGAAAAGAAGTAAACAAAGGGGAAGTGGCAGCTGCTCAGACCATTTTATAACTAACCTGGGAGGTGCAAGTCAGCAGGGCAATTAGGTTACTAAAGGCGCGGTGGTGCAGCTTAGCATACTTCTGCAGATGTGTGTGACCGAGCCTCTGTTTTTACCAGATTTAGAGACAGATTATAGGTTGGTCTGCAAGCTAACAGGGTTGAGTGCTGCGACTCCTTTAAGTCTTTAGTAACCTAATTGCCCTGCTGACTTGCACCTCCCAGGTTAGTTATAAAATGGTCTGAGCAGCTGCCACTCCCCCTTTGTTCACTTTGAATTTGTGCAAGCACATGGGGTGTGGGGTCTAGGCTGTATTGCAAGGTCTTGACCCTTCCACCCCATGGCTTGCACATGAGGTTTAGGGCAACCTCAGGTAAGCTGCTCCCATTTTATCCCTTGCATTGTATGTCCCAAATGGGGCTATAATAGATCAGAGTTAGAACTGCACCCATAGAGGCACCTTGGCGCGGTGGAAAACACCTTCTGAGTGTCGCTCCCGGCCTGCTGAAGAGATTGAGCAGCAATCAGCAAGTCGTCCAGTTAAGGAAGAATACGAATGCCCTGGCTCCTCAGCAGGGCCATGACACCCGCCAGCACCTTGGTGAACACCCGGGGGCCGAAGAGATACCGAAAGGTAACGCCACAAACTGATATTGTTGATCCTCCAAGGCAAACCGCAGGAACCTCTGATTTCCCGAGAAAATAGGCATCCTTGATATCCACAATGGTCATGAAGTCACCGGGCCGAAGGGAGCTCACTGCCGGATGTAAGGTCTCCATGCGGAAGTGCTTGAACCAGACAAATCTGTTGAGACGCTTCAGATCCAAGATAGGTCTCAGAGAGCTGTCCTTCTTGGGCACCGTGAACAGATTGGAGTAGAACCCCCGGCCCCGTTCCTGAAGAGGTACAGGAAAAATCACTCCGGACGACAGAAGTCGCTGGACAGCCAACCTCAGGCCCTGACTGGCGTCAAGCGGTTTTGGGAGATCCGGGACTGAAGGAATCTTGGGGGCAGCCAAGCTGCCAGCTCTATCTTGTAGCCGGAGGACACCACCTCCTGAATCCACCGGTCCGAGACGTGCTGTCTCCAGACACGAGCAAAGAGCAGAAGCCGTCCCCCCACCCGGCAGGGTGAGGGTGTCTCCTCATGCTTGAGGGGGCTTGGTGGGAGGCTTGGACTTGGACCCCCAGGAGAGACCGGGGCGACCGCAGGATCTGCCCCGTCCCCAGGAGTCCCTGCAACCACCAGGGAAGGAAGAACCTCGTCCCCCTCGGAAGGGACGAAAGGAAGAGGAGCCCCGAAAGGGCCGCGCTTGCTTCCGGTGCTGAGGGAGCCGACCATCCTTGGCCAAAAGGTCCAGACGCTCCCCAAAAAGACGAAGGCCCAAGAAGGGAATCCCGGTGGGAGATTTCTTGGTGGCAGCATCAGCCGCCCACTGTCGCAGCCAAATGGACCGACGGAGAGCAACCAACTGGGCCGAAGCCCTACCGCCAAGCCGGACGGCATCGTCCATGGCTGAGAGCACAAAAGCAATAAAATCCGTGCACACCAAAAGCTCCTTATACTCGTCCGCATGCTTGCGGGATCGGGCGGCATCAACAAGGTGCTTTACCTTCTTTTTAATGGAAATAGAGACAATGGCCGCAGCACAAACAGGGCGCAGACCAGCCCCCACAAAGGTGAAGGCATGGCAAGCGAGTTGATCCATGCGCCGATCAGCATTATCACATAAGGTAGTAGTGTCCGGAGACGGCATAACAGAAGTATTGGAGAGCCCCAGGACAGGAGTGTCCACCTCCGGGGGACAAGACCACAGACAGACCAACTCCTCCGAAAAGGGATACCGTCTGTCCAATCCTTTAAGCACCAAGGGCATTTTATTAGGCCTCTCCCATTCCTTAAACGCCATCTTGGAAAAATGTCCCTGCTCAGGGAACACCAGACGTTGCCTATCAGGGCAGAAGAGCTCCCCCTGCTTCTTTTTGGCCACCTTAGGGGGGACAATGTGCAAGGTATCGAACACCGCAGACAAGAGTCTATCCGTGTCGTCGGGGAGCCACATGTCCTCGTCAGAGGAAGACCCGGGGTCACTGTCAAAATCGCCCGGACGGTCCCCGGAGGAGTTAGAATCATGGAAAAGTGTGCCCTCCTCCATGGAGTCACAGCCACCCAGGGCCTCATAGGCATCGTCATCAGCAAAAACACAATTACACTTGGGATTACTTCCTGCCTGAAGGGTGTGACTGCAAGACAAAAAGGTGTGGCTCCTCCCGGCCCATAAGTAGCAGCTGCCTCTTAACTAAACCAGTACTTAAAAAAGCAGTAAATCATATACCCAGAGGCCCCATTATAAGAGACAATGTTACCTCACACCGAACTCCGCTTGATCTCTCTCAAAATATACTTTTTTCTCTTTTTTTTTTTCAAAGCCAATGAAATAATAAATGGACTAAACACCATCAAAAAGGCATCAAAAGATAGATCATGACCCAAAAAGGGTGGGTTGGAGGGTCTGGAATGGATCCCCAGAAACACCAATTCTACAGGTGAGTATCACAGAATTGTGTTTTTTCTTCTGATCCATTCCAGACCCTCCTCTTACACTTGGGACCTCCAAAAGCAGTGCCATCTATGGTCGGGATCCCCAGCGCGAAGTTTAGGTAGTTTATTTCACTACCGCCTGAAGAACCTTTCAACCAACCACAGCGTCAGCTGAGGCCCTAACATCTACCTTGTAGAATTTGGTAAATGTATGAACCGAAGTCCAGGTGGCAGCTTTACAAACCTGTTCCACCGAAGACTGATGCTGAAAAGCCCAAGAAGAACCAATGGCCCTAGTGGAATGGGCCGTGATCCGAAAAGTGGGTTCCTTCCCCTTGGCCGAGTAGGCTCTTACCACTGCCTGTCTAATCCACTTACTGACAGTGGATTTAGCAGGTGGAAGCCCCTTTCTAGCGCCTTCTGATATAACAAAAAGAAAATCCGACTTCCGGAAGGATTCTGTAGCCGCCATGTAATATCTTATGGCTCTGACTACATCCAAAGAATGAAAAGCCCTTTCCTTAGCATTAGCCGGAACTGGGCATAAGGAAGGTAGAACTACCTCCTCATTAAGGTGAAAAGGAGAAACAACCTTAGGCAAAAAATCAGGCTTAAACCGAAAAACTACCTCTGTGTAAGGCAAAAAATCAGGCTTAAACCGAAAAACTACCTCTGTGTAAGGCAAAAAATCAGGCTTAAACCTAAAAACTACCTCTGTGTAACTCAAAATAAGGAGACTTCATACATAAAGCAGCTAATTCAGAAACTCGCCGCACAGAGGTGATTGCCACCAAGAATATCACCTTGAGCGTCAAAATGCTCAATGGAGCGTCAATCAAAGGTTCAAAGGGAGCCCCCAGGAGAGCAGATAGCACCAGATTTAAGTCCCACACCGGTAAAATAGGCTTGCGCTGTGGTCAGACATGAGTGACTCCCTGAAAGAAAGTTCGAATGAGTCTATTGTTAGCGATAGACTTCTGGAAAAAATAGATAAGGCTGAAACATGCCCCTTGAGGGTGCTAAATTGGAGACACAACTCTAAACCATTCTGCAGAAATTCTAAAATTCTAGAAACAGAATATCTTCTACATGAAAACTTACTGGACTCACACCAAGAGATGAACGCTCGCCAGACCCTGTAGTATATCTTGGAAGATGTCTTTTCCGGGCCTAAATCATGGTATGAATAACCTTGGCCGATAAACCCCTCTCTGACCAGATCGAGGTTTCAATAGCCAGGCCGTCAAAGCCAGCATCTGTAATTCTGGTGCCGAAGAGACCCCTGTGTGAGAAGCTCTGGATCGTCTGGCAGGCGCCAATGGTCTACTGACATCCGTACTATGTCTGAAAACCAGCTTCTCCTTGGCCAGCGAGGAGCCACCAGGATGGTTGTTACCCCCTCTTGAGCTACTTTTCTTAATACACGACTCAGGAGTGGGAGCGGAGGAAATGCATACAGGAGATTGAACCTTGTCCATGGGGTTGTCAGATGGTCCGTTGCTATGGCCAGAGGGTCTCTCGAAAGAGACATAAACCTCGGCCGTTTGTGATTGTGTCTGGACGCAAAGAGATCCACATTTGGACAACCCCAGCGAAGGGCTTGAAAGATCTTCTGACTGAGAGATCATTCTCCCCGACGCAGAGACCCCCTGCTCAAGGAGTCTGCCTCCTGGTTCTCTACCCCCGGGATGTAAACCGCCGAGATGCAGGGAACATTCTCCTCTGCCCAAACCAGAATCCGGCTTACTTCCCTTAGGGCCCTCTTGCTCAGAGTACCCCCCTGATGGTTGATATAGGCTACCGCCGTCCGATTGTCTGACTGGACAGCCTGCCCCTTTAAACTGGGGGTCAGATGCTGGAGTACTAGCAAAACTGCTCTTAACTCCAAGAGATTTATGGGAAGCCGATTCTCCTTCGGACCCCACTGCCCCTGGACCTTCTGGGTCTGCCAGATGCCCCCCCCCCCCCCAGCCTGTAAGACTGGCATCTGTGGAAACGATTTGCCACTGAGGTGTCAGAAAGGACCTGCCTACTAATAGGTGTAGAGGATCCAACCACCACAGGAGAGATTGGCTGGCTGAGGGAGTCAGAGCAAACGACTGATCCAGAGATTGCGGGGCACGATTCCAGCTTGACAACAGATTTAACTGAAGGGCCTCATGTGAAACTGGGCAAAGGGCACTGCTTCGAAGCAGGCCACCATAAGGCCTACTAGTCTCATCCCTAGCCGAATTGTTGGCTGCTGACAAGCTAGCAAGGTCTCTATCTGGCTCCGGAGTAGCAGAACCTTCTGCTCCGGCAGAAAAACTCTGACCTGAACCGTGTCCAGAGTCATTCCCAAAAAAGACCTTACCGGCGATGGGGTGATATGCGACTTTGGATAATTGATCACCCAGCCAAACCTCTCTAGGGTTGACAACACAGTCTGCGTGTCTTTCTCGTTCTCCTGAAGGGACCAGGCAGAGATCAACAGTTCGTCCAGGTATGGGATTATGCAAATTCCCTGGCCCCTCAGGATGGCCATGAGACCTGCTAAAACCTTGGTGAACACCCTTGGAGCCGAGGATATGCAGAAGGGAAGAGCCACAAACTAGAAATGTTGGCCTTCCAGGGCAAACCTTAAAAATTTCTGATGTCCCGGAAAAATCGGGATGTGCAGATATGCGTCCCTTATGTCTACTGTGGTCATAAGATCTCCGGGCTGAATCGATCTTACAGCTGATCTCAAAGTTTCCATGCGGAAATGTCTCACCCGGATGAACTTGTTGAGACCCTTTAGTCTAAAATAGGACGCACCGACCCATCCTTCTTGGGGATCGTGAACAGGTTGGAGTAAAACCCTTGACCTTCTTCCTGAAGGGGTACCTGACAAATTACCCCTTTCTGAAGATGAAGCAGAACAGAGGCTCTCAGGGCATCTGCCTTTAATTGGTTCTGGGATGCCCCTGACCAAAGGCACCTTGTGGGCGGTCTGGCTGCAAACTCGATCTTGAAGCCTGACGATACCACTTCCTGAATACAAAGATCCGCCACGTGGTGTCTCCAGATCGGAGCAAACTGCAAGAGCTGTCCCCACACCCGCCCAGGTGAGGGCGCCCCTTCATGCCTGGATGGACTTGGCTGGAGACTTAGGCCTGCTTCTCCAAGCGCCACCGGCCCTATTACGGACCCTGCCTCTGCCCCAAAAATCCCTGCGGGAACTTGATATGAAGGAGCCTCTACCGCTCCGAAAGGCCGATATGATGAGGGCCTCTGAAAAGGACGAGCCGACCTCTTTCTCTGAAGAAGCTTGCCATCCTTGACCATAAGGTCAAGCCGCTCCCCAAAGAGTCAGTTCCCCAAAAAGGGCAAATCTATAAGAGATATTTTAGCGGCAGCATCAGCAGACCATTGTTTTAGCCATAAAGAGCGGCGCAAGGCAATAAGAAGAGCAGAGGTTCTGGCACCTAGCCCGACCACATCATCCATAGCAGTGATAGAAAAGGTGTTAAAATCCAAGCAAGCTCTAAATTCCTTGGACTCTTGAGCATGTCTGCGAGACTTAGCCCTGGCCATAAGCTGCTTTACCTTCTTCCTTGAAGCCAAAGAAACGATAGCCCTGGCACAAACAGGGCGTAATAGTGAACCTACCATGGCAAAAGCATGGCGAGCCAGCTGATCCATTCGTCTCTCTGTAGAATCTCTTAAAGAAGCGTTAGTAGAAGATGGCATGATAGTAGTGTTGGACAGGCCTGACACAGGAGAGTCAACCTCAGGTGGAAATGACCATAACTTTATCATATCAGAAGGAAAAGGATACTTTGAATCTAGGATCCTAGGGACAGCAGGCAACTTGTTAGGATTTTCCCATTCCTTTAACACCATCCTGCAGAAATGTGACTGCTCCGGAAACACCTGCCTCTGTCTCACAGGCCTAAACAGGTCACCCTTCCCCCTCTTCGCCACCTTAGGAGGGGTAATGTTTAAAGTTTCGAAAACAGAAGAAAGTAAACTCTGTTTCGTCTGTATCATCATCAGAAGAAAATAAGAATTACTGTCCTCCTGGTCATCAATCTCTTCCTCCTACTTAGAACCAAAAGAGGCAAATAAATCCTCTTCATCATAAGCAGGCTCCAAATGCCTCTCCTTATTGGCGGCCTTTTTAGGGACGACCAAAGAGAGTTGTCTTTCCAGGTTATCCAACCTGTGTGCCAAATCAGCCTGCGCTTCACTGCCTTCCCCTTCTCTAGGGGCTGCCTGAGGAGGCTGAGCTTCAGAAGAAACCAAAATTAATGCTGGACTGGATACAGGAGCAACCGTCCTATTATGGTCTGAACCAATTCTCCTGGCGCAAGTGTAACAAACCGTGCTGAAACCACCCAGGGGATTTTGCTTACATAAAGCGCACTCTCTCTCCTCTAATGCCGGAGAGAGCGTGAATGAAAGCCGGAAAGCCGCATCGCACTTACGCACCCGGCTCCACCCCCAACATGTCGTCACCACAGAAAAAAACACGCCCCTTAAAGCCGAAGGCGTGAAATTTGAAAATTTTAAAAATAAACCTAAAAATATGTGGGAAGAAGGATGGGTAGTATATAAATTACACACAGTTCCTCAGCAGGTACACCAGACAAAAACCTGCGGCTGATGTGCTTTTCAAGGAAAGCCAGCAGCCCAGAGTGTATACACTCTGCAAGCGCCCCAGACCCTGGCGCTTCACCTTACCTTCAAGGACCCCTGAACAGCAAAGCTGTGGGAGGCAAATGGGTCCGGAGGATCCGTGGGAATAAGGCTGTGCAGGAAGCCGACAGGGTGCATTCCCCCACTTGCTGCCAATCCTTAAGAGAGAACTTCTAGCAACCTTCACAGTCAACTCAACTGCAAGAATGAAACTGGTTTTGATTAGGAGGCAGCTGCTACTTATGGGCTGGGAGGGGCCACACCTTTTTGTCTTGCAGTCACACCCTTCGGGCAGGAAGTAAGCCCAAGTGTAAGGATTAGGAGGGTCTGGAATGGATAAGAAGAAAAAAAAGACAATTCTGTGATTACTCACCTGTAGAATTGTTATTATGAGTATAGAGTACGTCCTGCTCCAGATAAGAATCATTACACTTGGGTATTACTCCACCATATGGTGCTGGACTGCAGAGACCGCGAAATTGGCTCCTCCTGGCCTCTCAAATACCCGGGACCTCTCACAAATCCCCAGCATTGAAAAGCAGTTAACGAGAAGCCGGGAGAAAGAAAACAGAACCAAATAGTAACTATAACAATGATAATCACCATACAGGGGATCCAGGATACAGGTGAGTAATCACAGAATTGTATTATTCTTAGTATACAATACGTCCTACTCCAGATAAGAATCATTACACTTGGGACATCCAATAGCAGTGTCCATAAAGTAGGGTGGGATCCCCAAAGGTAACAACAGACAGGTCAGACCACTGCAGCCTGCAGAACCTTGCGGCCAAAAGCAGCATCAGCTGAGGCCCTAACATCAACCTTGTAAAACTTTGAAAAGGTATGAACAGAAGACCAAGTAGAGGCCTTGCAAACCTGTTCAACAGAAGCCTGGTGCTGAAAAGCCCAAGAGGCACCAATAGCACAAGTGGAATGAGCAGTAAGGCGGAAGGGAGGATTCTTCCCCTTAGCAGAGTAGGCCTGAATCACGGCCAGACGGATCCATTTGCTGATAGTAGATTTAGCAGGAGCCAAACCCTTCCTGGGAGGAGAAGGGACCACAAAAAGGGAATCAGTTTTTCTGAATGGTGTAGTAGCCAGATAGTACTTCAGACACCTAACCACATCCAAGGAATGCAAGACCCTCTCCTTAGCGTTACTAAGATTAGGGCACAAGGAAGGAAGAACAACGTCCTGATTCAGATGAAAGGCAGACACGACCTTAGGCAGAAAATCTGGCTTGAAGCGAAACACCACCTTGTCCTGGTGTGTCTCAAAGTAGGGGGGCTGGATGGAAAGCGCCGCCAACTCAGACACACGCCTAACAGAGGTGATAGCCACCAAAAAGACAACCTTGAGAGTAAGAATGGCCAGGGCAGCCTCCTGCACAGGTTCAAAGGGAGCACCCTGCAAGGCAGACAGGACCAAGTTCAAATCCCAAACAGGCAACATAGGCTTACGTGGGGGGACGCACATGAGTAACCCCCTGGCAAAAAGTCCTGATCAGAGAATGCTGGGCAAAGGACCTCTGAAAACAGCCAGGGCAGAGACATGACCCTTCAGTACTGAGTTGGAGCCCCAGCTCCAACCCATGCTGCAGGAACTCCTTGTCCTCCGCCCAGGTCAGGATCAGAGACACTTCCTTGAGAGCCCCCTTGCTCCGGGTCCCTCCCTGATTGATGTAGGCAACCGCCGTCTGGTTGTCCGAGCGTGCCTGAACAGGCCGGCCCCGAAGTTACATAGAAACATAGAAGGTTGACGGCAGAAGGAGACCATACGGTCCATCTAGTCTGCCCTTAGGTGTATACTGTATGTACTCTTTATCTTAGGATAAGTTGCGGGGGCAAATGAGCCAGAACCAACCTGATCGCCCACAGTTTCATGTTGATAGGTGTGTGGGCCTCCTGAGGGCCCCACTGCCCTTGGAACTGCAGGGACTTCCAGACACCCCCCCAACCTGTCAGACTGGCATCCATGGTGACCGTCTCCCAGCAGGGGGCCAGAAAAAATCTGCCCACCAACAGGTTCCTGGAGTCCAGCCACCACGAGAGGGACCGCCTGACTAGGGGGGACAGCACAAGGACCTGGTCCATGGACGCAGGATCCTTGTCCCATACTGACAAGAGGTGGAGTTGCAGAGGCCTCATGTGAAACTGGGCATAAGGGACCGCCTCGAAGCATGACACCATCAGGCCCACCAGCTGCATTCCCTGCCTGATGGAGGGATGAGGGCAAGATAGCAGGAACTGAACCTGTGCTAGCAGACTGTCCACCTTCTGCTGAGGAAGAAAAATCCTTGCCTGAACTGTATCCAGATTCATTCCCAGGAAGGGTGTCACCAAGGAGGGAGACAGGGAAGATTTGGGATGGTTGATCACCCAGCCAAATGACTCCAGAGTGGACACTACTAGCTGAGTATCCAGCTCCGCCTGTTGGAGGGACTGAGAAGTGATGAGAATGTCGTCCAAATAGGGCAGCACGTGAATGCCCTGAGAGGAACCTTTGCGGACCTGGAAAAACAGGAATATGAAGGTAAGCATCCTTGATGTCCACAGAGGACATGAAGTCCCCTGGACGCAGGGAACTGATGGCAGAGCGCAAAGTTTCCATGCGAAAGCACCTGCACCTGACAAATTTGTTGAGGATCTTCAAGTCCAGGATGGGCCTGACTGACCCATCTCTTTTGGGCACGGTGAAAAGGTTGGAATAGAAACCCTTGCCCCTTTCTCGTAAGGGGACCTGACAGATGACCCCCAGCTCCAGAAGGTTTTGCACCACCAGAACTAGAGCCTGAGCTGACATAGGGTCCTGAGAGATCCGGGATCTGATGAATCTTGGGGGCGGCCAGGCAGCAAACTCTATCTTGTAACCGGAGGACACTACCTCCTGAATCTACCGGTCTGGGACATGAAGCCTCCAGACGTGAGCAAAATGCTGAAGCTGTCCCCCCACCCGGATGGGTAAGGGCGTCCCTTCATGCCTGAGGGGGCTTGGGAGAAGACTTAGGCTTGGAGCCCCAGGATGAGCCAGGGGCATCCACGTCCTCTGCCCCTACCCCAGAAATCTCCTCGGGGCCCCGGTAAGGGAGACCCCCCTCCCCTGTCTGGCTCCACGGTAGGGGGAAGAAAAGGAGCCCTGTCCCCGAAAGGGCCGAGACTGCCGCCTGCGCTGGGGTAACCTGCCTCCCTTAGCAAACAGGTCCAGGCGGTCCCCAAACAGGCGTAGTCCTTTGAAGGGAAACCCAGCGAGAGCTTTCTTGGCAGCGTTGTCAGCAGCCCACTGGCGCAGCCAAACCGAGCGGCATATAGCCAGCACAAGGGCAGAGGTTCTGCCACACATCCTAATGGTATCATCCAAGGCAGAAAGGACATAAGTCACAAAAACCTCACAACGAGAGAATGCATTACTCCTCACTAGACACACTTCTAAGCAGGGTCCTGATAGCCGTAATGGCAGAGGCACAGACCGGGGGCAGCGCCGTCCCCACACAGGCAAAGGCATGGGACACCAGCTGATCAATACGCCGGTCCTCACCATCCCGCAGCATAGTAGAGTCAGGGGAATGCATGACAGAGGTGTTAGATAACCCTAGGACCGGGGCATCCACCTCTAGAGGGGATGACCAAGGCTTCACCGCATCAGCAGGAAAGGGATACCTCTTATCCCAACTCTTAGGTACACCGGGAAGCCTGCTGGGATGCTCCCCTTCCTGGAGCACAAGATTATTAAAATGGGCTTGCTCAGGAAACTCTAAACATGGCTTAGCAGTATGAAACAATTCCCCCTGCTGCCTGGGGGCCTCAACCGGGGGGGGGGGGGGAGATAGACAGTACCTCAAAAATCTGAGCCAACAGCCAATCAGTATCATCTGGGGCCCAGGGGTCAGAGCCAGAATCATCAGGACCCCTGGGCCTCTGATCAGATGACTCAGAGTCAGAGAATAACTCCCCTTCTTCCAAAGGGGTATAACCAGACAGTTCCAAGAACTCATCAGCCTCCATAGGGAAAAGTGTGACATCAGGTGTAAAGTGCCGCTTCTTAGTAGAGGCCTTACGCGCCAAGGTATTAGTAAGCAACTTCTCAACATTAGCCAGTCTGGAAGACACATCAGGCTGAGAATCCCCACTGGTATGCAACTCAATTGGAGTCAAATTTAAGCTTGGGGGAGTAGGTGACGCCATACGAGGCGCTGGCCCAGCTACTGGTAAACCAGACTGCAGCGCAAGTACCTGCTGGGCACAAGGTATACAGACCCGCACATTGTCAGCACTAGTAGAGGACACCCAACAAGCTGCACACAGCCGGGCTTGTCCCGAAGGAAACCCGAGCACATTATCCTGAGACGCCTCTATATGGTGATTATAGCGGCACAATAGACAGATAGGGATTCACGCTATAAAAGCAACCCGGGATGCCACAATAGCCCGCTAGGGAAGTGGGAGTAATTTACACACTGGGCCTCACAAGTTTAATAACTTAAATAGAGGGAGTAGGGCCGGGAGAAACCAATAGAGTTCGACCCGTCTGAAAGACATAAGCGAAGAGAACCCCATAAGTGACATGTATAATGACATAGGGTAAATAAAGCCGCCCGCGAGGGCACTCACGGACCGCGATAGGTAGATGCCAGCCACGCAGCAGCCGATCCAGAGAAAAATGGCGCCGGGTATACATCGAGGGGCGCCCCCCCCCCCCCCCGAGAGCTACAAGGGAGAGCGAGGGAGGGCAGCGACCACTTAACATAGGGCCCACCGATACACAGAGGCAAGGGGCAATAGGGCGAGAGGGGCATCCCATAGAGGCTCACCATATGCCTATACCGCCTACCCGTTGGTGGGGGCCTGCGGTGGAGCAGCGCTCCTAAGCACCTGACAGCGGTGCTGCCTACCATCACCCGGACCAGCGCAGCCAAGGCTGGGAGGCACATTAAAAATGAAACGGGTGGGAATAGTCCTACAGGGCCGCAGGCTAATAGCCCCGCTCACCTGCGAGGAGAGCCATCTTCTTGTCCTTCGCAGTCCAGACTGCAGAGAAATCCCGGGTATTTGTGGGAGGTCCCGGGTATTTGCGGGAGGTCCCAGGTATTTGCGGGAGGTCCCAGGTATTTGCGGGAGGTCCCAGGTATTTGCGGGAGGTCCCAGGTATTTGCGGGAGGTCCCAGGTATTTGCGGGAGGTCCCAGGTATTTGCGGGAGGTCCCAGGTATTTGCGGGAGGTCCCAGGTATTTGAGGGAGGTCCCAGGTATTTGAGGGAGGTCCCAGGTATTTGAGGGAGGTCCCAGGTATTTGAGGGAGGTCCCAGGAGGAGCCAATTTCGCGGTCTCTGCAGTCTAGCGCCAATACCTAAGTGTAATGATTCTTATCTGGAGCAGGACGTACTGTATACTAAGAATAGAGAGTAAGCCGGGTCCAAGTGCCGCTTCTTACTGGAGGCCTTGCCGGCGGCCGGATGGGACAATTGCCGTTCCAGGCTGGCCACGCGTAAAGCCAGGTCTGAATGAGACTCTCTGCTGGCATCCCCCTCGCTAGAGGCTAAATGCAGACGCGGGGGTGTTGGCGATGCCCTAGGTAGAATGGGGCTGGGAAGCGCAGCGCTCACCCCATCCTGCTCCGCTATAAGACTCTGGGCGCAGGGCACACAAACCATGCCGCAACCGCTACCACACATAAGACACAGCGGAGCCCGCCCCGAAGGGCCCCCAAGCTCGCTATCCCCAGAAGCCTCCATTATGGTGATTGAAAGACTATAAAAAAGACTATAAAAAAGGGGGCTATGGACAGTAAGTCCACCCCAGACAAATAACCCCAAAAATAAGTCCCCAGGCTCAATGGGGGGGGGGGGGAATAGACCGGGAGAAACCACAAAGTCAATATGGGACCAGCCTGTAAAACATAAGACAAAACCCCCATAAGCATCCCACAGCACATGAACAGCATATTTATGTATATATATATATATATATATATATATATATATATATATATATAAGCTTGCTATCCCCAGAAGCCTCCATTATGGTGATTGAAAGACTATTATATGGACAGAGGAGTGACTCACTGACCAACCGCGGCGGCGGCGACCACTCAAAGGAGGGGAGTCCGGGAGCACAAGGGTGCAGGGCAGCGCAGCAAGCTCCCCCAGAAGAAAACCCTGGAGAGGAGGCACCGCAGGCTTCCTAAGGACAGGCGGCGAGGCGAAAGATAGCGCCCGAGCACCTCGAGGGGCGGGCCGCGGCGCACCATCCCCCCGCAGCGCGCAAAGAACTCCGGGCGCCTGCAGGAAAATGGCGCCCGGAGGAGAAGTGAGGGAGGGGTCCTCCCCTCCCCCTTACCCCGTCCCTGCTGCGGAGTGCTCGCAGCAGGCAGGGGACGCGGCAGAGGTGTCCCCAACCCCCCCCCCCCCCCGGACGACAGAATGTCAGCGAGGAGAGGTGAGTAAGCGTGAACGGATTGGATCCTGTCAGACTGACTGGATGCTAGAATCTCATGTGGCCGTCCTGAAGGCATGGCTAGTAAGTAAGCACGCAAACACCACATAAACACCAGTAAAGGCCGATGGACTCGGGATACCCCGCTCGCCACTCGTCTTCGCAGCCGAGACTGCAAGGAAACTCTGGGAGTTTATGGGTAATTTGCTGCCTTTTATGGGCCGGGAGGAGCCACAAGTCTTCTTGCAGTCGACTGCGCCACCTGGGGGCGGTTAACCCAATAGTGAAGATTTAAAGATGAAGCGACCCGTGCTGGATACCAAGAAAAGACAAGTGATGTCATCTCAAAAACTTGGGCACAGACACACTTAAACCGGGCAAAGTTTGAAAAGAAAGGTAATGGCCATTTTGGAGCTTCCTAACCCAGTATCTTAGCCATGCTGCTGCCTAGATTCAACTGTAATAACTGACAATGCACAGTAACAGGAAGACCAGCAGCACTTTTTGTCTGCAGGTGGTCTGCAAATGCATGAGCCACCATTTTGTTTCTAAAATTTACTAGTGTTAGAAAATAGTAAATGAATGTTTATGTGCAGCAATCTAAATTGCCCTGGGGAATGATGCATATAAGCACAGTTTGTTGTGTTGGTCTGCTTCAACCCTTTAACCACCAGCCTACCTTGAGATTTTGTCACCCTTTGTTGCCAGACCATTTTGCACTATTTTGCGCTCCCCATGTTCAACTGATTTTTGAAAGAATTTCCAGGGATTTCCCAGGAAAGTGATATATTGTTTTTTTCAGCAGAGTCTGGGCTTTAACATGTCATTTTATAAGTGTATTCTCAATTTTTTGGATGAAATATGTGCAAAAAATACAAAACAAAAAGCTATTTTTTACAATTTGTAGTGTTTTTTTGTAATAAAAAATGTAGGTGTCAATAAAATCTTATTTTGTGTGAAACCCGAATTTCTCCTGGTTTCAGCAGTACCACATATGTATTGGTAGACACCCTTTCCTGCCAAGAAGACTCCCCCAAACTGAAACGACACTTATGCGCACCTTGCAGTTTTTCAGGAAAAATAACCCTTTACATTTGAAATACCCCCAACAAACTATATATTCCTTAGAAGTATACACCTCAGGCTTTCTAGGTGTACCAGGCTTGTTGACATGGGTGCAGTTTTCTGGAAGTAATCCCTCAATGTATTCTTTGGTTGCACAGGGTTTCCATAAAGAAAGAATAAAAAAGCAGAATAAAACCACATTTTCCTAGAAAAAACTAAATGCAAACAAGAAAAACTGAAAATCTGAAAAAGCAACATGCCCCGAACAGAACAATACCCAGCATGCATAGCTACTGTCAAGGGAAGAGTTGCCAAACACACCAAAGTAAAGCATGTGCGTAACGTTAATTTTACTTCAAAATTTCAGCTCTGCAGACGAAGTGCACACCTTCGGCTTTTTCTACCAAAACAAGCCTTTACATTTGGAATATCCCCCATAACCCATATATCCCCTGAAAGTACACATTTTAAGCTTTCTATGCATACCCAGCTTGTTGTAGTGGGCTCATCTTTCTGGGAGTAATCCCTTGAAGAATTCTTAGGTTGCACAGGGTTTTACAAAAAAAATGTATAAAAAAGCAGAATAGAAAACACCTTTTCCTAAAATATCAATATGCAAATTTGAAAAAAACAAGCTAAATCTGAAAGCGCAAGGTCCCCCGAGCAGAATACCCAACATGCATAGGTACTATTAACCCTTTTAATTGCCAGCCTACTTGAAGTTTTGTCACCCTCTGTTGACAGGTTATTTTTCCCCATTTATCACCATGTTTAACCGTGATATTTGCCGGAATTTCCAGGAAAATATATATATTTTTTTTTGCAGCAGAGTTTAGGCTTTAACATGAAATGTCTTGTTTGTAATTTTTCTACTGTTTTTTAAAAATTTTTGCGTAAAAAAAACAAAAAAAAAATATTTTTTAGACAATTGTCTCCTTTATTTTAAATAAAACATTTGTTTTATTAACGAAAACCATATTGCATGTGAAAGCCCCATTTCTCCCGATTACAACGGTACCACATATGTATCGATAGCCCCCCCATTCGTGCCCAGGAGACCCCCTAAACTGAAAAGAGCACTTTATAACATTTACAATATAGGGGTTAATTAAAAAAGAAAGTGACATAGGGTCCCCACTCCCGGGGGGGACCTCTTGGAGAGGCAGGTAATAGGGGTTCCGGGGGTTAATGGCAAGTCACCTGCGGCTACCGCAGGTGACTTGTCGGCCCCCAGCCTTGTGAACTGGTACAGGGGTGAGACATGAAGCCTCCAGACGTGAGCGAAGTGCTGCAGCCGTCCCCCCACCCGGATGGGTGAGGGCACCCCATCATGCCTGAGGGGGCTTGGGAGAGGATTTAGCTTTGGTACCCCAGAAGGAGCCAGGACGTCCACGTCCTCTGCCTCTACCCCCTTCCCTGTCTTTCACCGCGGTAAGGGGAGGAGAAGGAACCCTGACCCCGAAAGGGCCGAGGTTGCCGCCTGCGCTGGGGTAACCTGCCTCCCTTAGCAAAAAGGTCCAGGCGGTCTCCAAACAGACGCAGTCCTTTAAAGGGAAAACCAGTGAGGGCCTTCTTGGCAGTGTTGTCAGCAGCCCACTCGCGCAGCCAAACCGAGCGACGTATAGCCACCACGAGGGCAGAGGTTCTGGTACACATTCTGATGGTGTCATCCAATGCTGATAGGACAAAATTTACAAAAACATCACAACTGGAGAGTGCATTAAACACCTCACAAGGCAAGTCATCAGGGGCACTGTCGAGCATATTTCTGATAAGGGTTCTAGTGGCCACAGCAGTAACGGCAGAGGCACAGACCGGGCGCAGCGCCGTCCCCGCACATGCAAAGGAGTGGGATACCAGCTGATCAATACGCCGGTCTTCGGCATCCCGCAGGGTAGTAGAATCAGGGGAATGCATGACAAAGGTGTTAGATAGCCCTAGGATCGGGGCATCCACCTCGGGGAGGGGGGGGGGGAATGACCAACATTTAACCACCTCAGCAGCAAAGGGATACTTCCTATCTCAACTCTTTGGAACCCCGGGAAGTTTACTGGGGCGCTCCCATTCCTTGAGCACAAGGTTATGGAAATGTGCCTGCTCTGGAAATTCCAAACGTGATCTTGCTGTATGGAAAAGCTCCCCTCTTTGCCTGGGAGCCTCAACAGGGAGAGAGATAGACAGAACCTCAAAAATCTGGGTCAATAATCTGTCAGTGTCATCCGGGGCCCAGGGGTCAGAGCCAGAATCGTCATGACCCCTTGGTCTCTTATCAGATGAGCCTGAATCAGAAAAGAGCTCCCCTTCATCAGACGGGGTATAGCCACACAGATTCATAAACTCCTCAGTTCCCATAGGGAAAACAGTGACATTAGGCGTCAAGTGCCGCTTCTTAGCAGGGGCCTTAAGTGCTAAAGACGTCGCAATAATCCGTTCAACGGTAGCCAGTCTAGAAGACACATCAGGCTGAGAATCCCCACTAGAATGCAACTCAGCAGGAGTGAGATTTAAGCTTGGGGGAGTAGGTGAAGTGAAACGAGGTGCAGCCACTGGCAGGCCAGATTGCAATGCAAGCACCTGCTCAGCACAGGGTACACAGACCCGCGCCTTGTCAGCGTCAGCATGAGGCTGCCCACACGCTACACACAGCCGGTCTTGTCCCGGAGGGATCCCGCTAACATTATCCTGGGATGCCTCCATATGGTGATTATAGCGGCGGTATACGCAGATAGGGAATAACGCTATATAGCAACCCTGGATGCCCCAATAACCCGCTAGGGACGTGGGAGTATAATTTTTACAAGGCCTACAAGTAATACAATTCTGTGAAATACTCACCTGTAGAATTGGCATTATATGTATACAGTACGTCCTGCTCCAGATATAATACTTACACTTGGGTTATCCTCCGCCAGATGGCGCTGTGCACTGCAGACATGCAAAAAAACAGGCTCCTCCCGGCCCTTCATATACCCAGGGACCTCCCACAAATCCCCAGCATTGAAAAGCAGTGAACCAGAACCCGGGAGAATTCAACCACCAAAAACAACTGGTAATTATAACAACAACAATAATCACCATACAGGGGATCCAGAACAATGCAAAAACCAGGGTGGGGTGGAGCAGGACGTACTGTATACGTATAATACCAATTCTACAGGTGAGTATTTCACAGAATTGTATTATTCTAAGTATACAGTACGTCCTGCTCCAGATATAATACTTACACTTGGGACATCCAATAGCAGTGTCCATAGAATAGGGTGGGATCCCCAACAAAAAAGGGCAACAGCAGCCAGTTGAAAGCACTGTCACCTGCAAACCTCGCTACCAAGAGCGACACGAGCAAAAGCTCCAACGTCAACATCAAAACAACCTTTGAAAGGGTACGAACAAGAAAACAAGTAGCGTTCAAGCAAACCTGTTCAACAAAACCTGGTGCTGAAAGGCCCAAAGATACCAAGGCACCAGTGTAATCAGAAGAGAGTGAGAATAACTCTTCCCCTTAAGGAATAGGCTTGATGGGCGCCCCATCATGCTTGGGGGGTTTTGGTAAAAGGTTTGGACTTAGACCTGCCGGAGGGACCAGGGTGTTGTCTGCCACTCCTGGGGCAGGGATCTATACCAAAAAGCTGGAAGGACACCCCTGGTTCGGGTTTGACACTAACATAGGGGGGAGGAGGAGGGGTGCCCCTGCCCCGAGAAGGCCGAGACCGCCTTCTGTAAAGGGGTGTTTTGCCCTTTTTCCAAACAGGTCCAGACGGGCCCGAATAGGCGTCGCCCTCTAAAGGGAAGCCCAGTAAGAATCTTTTTTGTAGCATCGTCAACACCCCACTGTCGCAGCCAGACCAGTCAGCGTATAGCTACTGCAAGGGCGGAAGTTCTTGCGCACATGCTGATGGTGTCATCCAGCGCCAAAAGGATAAATCTTACAAATACATCACAACTGGAGAGTGCATTAAACATCTCCCTGGCCGCGGCACAGACCAGGCGCAGAGTCGTCCCTGCACAAGAAAAGGCGTGGGAAGCCAGCCTATCAATGCGCTGGTCCTTAGCATCCAGAAGGGTACGATAAGTAGGGGCTGCAATAAAGGGGGGGTTAAGAACCCTAATGACCGGTGCATCCAACACGGGAGGTGATGACCAGCAGTTAACCACATCAGGGGGAAAAGGGTATTTCCAATCCCAGTCCCCTGGAAGTTTACTAGGGCATTGCCATTCTTTGAGTACATGAGCCTGGAAGTGATCCTGCTCCAGAAATTCCAAACGCGGCGGCGCTGTATGGAAACTCTCCCTTCTAGGCCTGGAAGCCTCACCAGGGAGAGAGATAGACAAGACCTCGAAGATCTTTATCAGTAATTCGTCGGTGTCACACAGGCCCCAAGAACCGAGGCCCGAATCATCATGACTCCTCAGCCCCTCGTCAGATGAGCCCGAGTCAGAGAATAGCCGACCTTCATCGGAAAGAGCAAAACCCTGCTCAGCAGTGAATTCCTCAGATTCAGAAGGAATGGGCGAAACCGGAGGCATCAGGGACCGCTTCTTACCAGGGCCCAAGCGCTCTGCCAACCTCGAAATCACCTGATCGGCCGTAGGCAGTCTGCGCGGCACGACTTGCTGGTCATTCCCGCTCGAGTGCGACTCATCAGGAGTGAGATTTAAGCACAGGGAGAGA
Source organism: Gastrophryne carolinensis (assembly GCA_027917425.1). Taxonomy (NCBI): domain Eukaryota; kingdom Metazoa; phylum Chordata; class Amphibia; order Anura; family Microhylidae; genus Gastrophryne; species Gastrophryne carolinensis. The sequence continues at coordinate 497,404,059 of CM051235.1, forward strand.
GGTGTATTGAAACGAGGCGCAGCCACTGGCAACCCTGACTGCAGGGCCAGTACTTGTTCAGCACAGGGTCCGCAGACCCGTGCTCTGTCCGCATCAGCATGGGGCAGTCCACACGCTGTACACAGCTGGTCTTGTCCCAGAGGGACCCCGGTCACATAATTCTGAGATGCCTCCATATGGTGATTATTAATGTAATATATGCCAGTAGGGATTTACGCAATAGGCAACCCTGGATGTCCCAAAGACCCGCTAGGAATGTGGGAGAATTTTGTAAGCCCGCTACAATATATGTTAGGCCGGGAGAATCCACCGGAATCTTTGACGTCTGAAAGACAGAAGGGGAATAAGAGGTGTCAGGGCCATGCGCAGCAGAAAAAAATACAAATGATAAAATCGCCCGCGAGGGCACTTACCGACCTGGGGAGGAGAAGGACCGCAAACACGCACACGCGCGAAGAGCAACAAAATGGCGCCAACCAAACCTCGAAGGGCGGGCTCAATCTGGGCGTGACGCGGAGCGCGCCACGCCGGGTCCCCGCCTCCCCCAAAGAGCGCGAAGCTCTGAGTTAGCCCTCCGGGCCTGACAAGCCAAGCATAGGATATGCCAGTTAAAGGCATCTGCTAATGGATACTAGTAGTCTGATGACGCCGCCACCCAGCCAGTACATTTTAATGAAAAAGTGGGAAGGCAAAGACGGTGGCGGCCAAATAAAAAGAGCAAGCAGCGCGGCTCTGACACCCGGTTGCCGCCAAGGGCAAAGCTACAGCCATAAGCGTGACAATACAGTACACTGAGTCACCACACACCCGCCCCCCCCCATTCTTTTCCCCCGAATACGGGGGGAAACGAGGGAGGATGGCGACCCTTTTTACAACATCCACTAGAGGCTCACCATCAGCCTAAAGCGCCTACCCTTTGGTGGGGGACTGCGGTGGAGCATGGCTCCGTTAAGCACGCATGGTGCTGCCTATCTTCACCCGACCAGCGCAGCCCAGGCTAGGAGGCACATCACAAGGAGGACGGGTGGGAATAGTCCAACAGGGCCGCAGGCTGTAATAGCCCCGCTCAGCTGCGAGACAGTGATACTTCATGTCTTCGCAGTCAGCACTGCAGAGAAATCTGGGGATTTGTGGGAGGTCCCTGGGTATATGAAGGGCCGGGAGGAGCCTGTTTTTTTGCATGTCTGCAGTGCACAGCGCCATCTGGCGGAGGATAACCCAAGTGTAAGTATTATATCTGGAGCAGGACGTACTGTATACTTAGAATATACTAAAAACTGGGCCGGGTGAAGCCAAGAAGGGTTCGTCCCGCCTGAAAGACACAAGCAGACAAGACCTTAAGTACATCGTAACAAAAGTGAAGCAGATAAAGTCGCCCGCAAGGGTACTTACGGACCGCGGTAGGTAGGAGTCCGTCGCGCATAGGCCAACCAAGTCAGAAAAGATGGCGTCGGTATACCTCGAGTGGCGGGCCAGTAATAGCTATGACGCGGAACGCACCAAAGACGGGCCCCGCCCCCCCAAAGAGTGCGAAGCCAGAAGGCCAACAGGCAATGATGGCACACCGGCGCCTGAGGTAATGCCGCCGCCAAGCGCGGAACCAAGTCAGCGCGCGGCGGAGGTAAATTTAAAGCAAAAAAAGACAAGTCAGCGCGGCGGCTGACACAAGAAAGAGACATGTGAAAAGTGAAAGCAAAGACTGCATAACATACATATCTATACACATACACCCCCCCTCTTTACCCCCGAAGACTACAAGGAGGATGAGGGAGGACGGCGGCCACTTAAATAGGGCCCACCGATAGGCAGGGGCAATAGTGCGGGAGGGGCATCCCATAGAGGCTCACCATAAGCCTGAACCGCCTACCCTTTGGTGGGGGATTGCGGTGGAGCAGCGCTTCTAAGCACCAACGGCGGTGCTGCCTACCTTCACCCAACCAGCGCAGCCAAGGCTGGGAGGCATATTACTAGTGGATCGGGTGGGAATAGTCCTACAGGGCCGCAGGTTAATAACCCCGCTCACCTGCGAGTAGAGAGCCAATTTCTCGTCCTTCGCAGCCAGACTGCAGAGAAATTCTGGGGATTTGTGGGAGGTCCCTGGGTATTTGAGGGGCCACTAGGCTGTCACTAGTGCAATATTATGGAACAGGAAAACAGAAGCATTGGACTGCTCTCAAGTGTTCACCACATGTCACTATTCCCTTCATGCATCCTAGTAGCGGTCGGCTTGTCCGATCTAGGAGGTTGCCTCCCCTGCAGCACACCCGATATTTAGCAACGAAAATAATAAACAGCTCAATTAAGTTCAAATCATGTAAAGGAAATCCCGCATTCAATCCTATAAAACATAATCTTTACTGTGTCATTTTAAAAGCTTATTTCAAACAAGAGACCCAAGCATGACGCGTTTCAGGGACTCTGCTACCCCCTTAGTCATGTATATTTAGCATCCTCCACCCTTGTTCACTATTGATTTGAGCTGATGTAGCAACCCAAATCAGGATGCCCCAGGGGCAGGGTGTAAGTGAACCTACATTTTTGGGGTTCTGCTTTAAAGCCCCAGACCTACTACAACTACACTTTTTCATATAAAGCCAACTTCAGCAAAGAAAATTACAAGGCAACCAATTTTTTTCACGTGGCCCGCAACGCCCATTGCAGAAGTGGCCATCTCTCCCACAGCTTGTGTTCCGGTCGTGGCCTGACCCCAAATACCTCTTCCAGGACCGAGGAGAAGAGAAGTGCAGGAGAGACTAGTTTCATGGTCCTTGTTTTGGGGGGCAAAAATCAGGATGCCCCCTGCACGACTAGCAGGGCTTTGGCAAATTCAAAGGGTTTGCATGGTGTCTGCATTGACCGAACAAATCTTCCATATCCCACAAGGGAACCTGCTTTTTTGATGGTGATGGTTATTAAAGAGGAAAGTAACAAATTACCTCTTTTATATGCAGCAGCAGGGCAGCTTGGATTGGGATATGCATTGGTGCTGTTAAACTAGAAAACAGGGCCGCCCGGGTGCTCCCCCATCAGGCCTCCAACAGTTATGTGCTAGGCTGCTTGTGGTCACATGGGACACAACTCAAAAGAGATGAGTATCCCCCTCCATTCTGATGCACAGCATAGGAGAATGATCCAGGATGCCCTGCTGCTGCATAATAATAATACATTCATATTAAAATAAGTTGTGAAGCCATCATATTCCATTATACTTACTATATCTGTAAGCTGGGTTGACCAGAAGCAAAGTAGATTTTTCTTTCATAGTTCATGGGTTGAAGAACCTATGTTCAAGTTTTTGTCCATTGAGCAAAACAATGCCCTTTACAACTACTACCAATTTTACCAGGGAGGGTCACTACACTTTCCAAGATAGTGCTCTGATATGGCAGCCTGGGCGAGGGCCTCAGTCTTTCCTACATCTTTTCACCCTAATCCTGTAGTTTAGGCTGCACAGCTATACTTACCATAGGGGCATTTGTTGATCAGACCAGCAAAGCACTTGGCAGAGGAGGAGTACACAAAGGGAATGGATCCTGCGATGCTCAGGGACAGCAGATGCTGCAACAAGCGGCTCAGATGAGGGATTTCTACCTGCACACAAAGACGATATTACTATAATACCCAACAAGCATGGCTTAAAACCAAACTGGTAACCGTTCAAAAACAAGACCCTGCCAGATACTTCCATGTATCCACACTATTCAGTGCCAGGTCCATAGTTACAGTGTCAGCAGAGACTCGGACAATAGGAGCTGAACAAAAATACCATTTTGTGATTACTCACCTGTAAAATGGGTATTATAAGTATGTCTCACACCCTGCTTTGGAAGTATTCATTACACGTGGGTTATGGTCCAGTAGAGGGCAAACTTCTGCAGAGATGACTAGAAAAAGAAGCCCCTCCCGGTCCATAAATACCTGAGGCCTCCCACACATTCCCCAAGTATAAGAAAGCAGTAAGGGGACCAGGAAGAGCCAACAAAATCTACGAGAAAAAAGTTTCACCACATAGAGGATCCAAGATACAACTCAGGGTCGGACGAAGCAGGGTGTGAGACATACTTATAATACCCATTTTACAGGTGAGTAATCACAAAATGGTATTATTCCAAGTATGTCTCACACCCTGCTTCGGAAGTATTCATTACACGTGGGACATCCAAAAGCAGTGTCCAAAAGGGGTGAGGATCCCAACAGGCAATAGTGCACAAATTAAACCACTGCAGCTTGCAGAACTTTGCGGCCAAAAACAGCATCTGCTGAGGCCCGCACATCAACCTTATAAAACTTGGAAAAAGTATGAACAGAAGACCAAGTAGCAGCCTTACAAACTTGTTCAACAGAGGCTTGGTGCTGAAACGCCCAGGAAGCCCCAACAGCACGAATAGAATGAGCAGTGATCTGGAAAGGGGGATCCCTCCCCTTAGCAGAATAGGCCCTAACAGCAGCGTGACAAATCCATTTACTAATGGTAGACTTGACGGGCGCCAAACCCTTCTTGGGCCCAGAGGGCACCACAAAAAAGGCGTCCGTCTTCCGGAATGGTGAAGTAGCCACCAGATAGTACTTTACACATCTAACGACGTCCAGAGAGTGCAAGGCCCTCTCCTTGTCATTGCTAGGTTTAGGGCACAAGGAAGGAAGCACAATGTCCTGATTGAGGTGAAAGGCAGAGACAACCTTTGGCAAGAAGTCTGGTTTAAAACGGAAAACCACCTTGTCCTGATGTCTCTCAAAGTAGGGGGCCTGAATGGACAGAGCCGCCAACTCAGAAACACGTCGAACAGAGGTGATAGCCACCAAAAAGGCAACTTTTAAGGTGAAAATGGATAGAGCAGAATCCTGCACTGGTTCAAAAGGAGGACCCTGAAGGGCAGACAACACCCAATTTAAATTCAAACAAGTAACATGGGTTTGCGAGGAGGGCGCACATGAGTGACCCCCTGAAAAAAGGTCTTAACCAAAGGATGAAGAGCGAAAGATCTCTGAAAGAAAACCGCCAGAGCAGACACATGCCCCTTAAGAGTGCTAAGCTGAAACCAGACCATGCTGAAGAAACTCCAAAATCCAAGGAATGGAAAACACCCGACAAGGAAAGGCCCTAGCCTCACACCAATCAATGTAGGTCCGCCAGGTCCTGTAATAGATATTAGAGGAAGATTTCTTCCTAGCCCTGACAAGAGTCTGGACAACGGCTTCAGAAAAACTCTTTTCCTTTAAGATGAAGGTTTCAGCAGCCATGCCGTCAAAGCCAGCGTTTGTAAATTGGGGTAACAAAGATGACCTTGTGTGATCAGATCCGGAAGCAGAGGCAGCCTGAATTGATCGACCGCCAGCCCACCATGGTGGGCGTACCCACCTTGCCCACCATGGGAAAGGGTGGAAACAGATACAGGAGACCGAGCTCCCGCCAGGACAGAGACATGGCATCCACTGCCAGAGCCAGAGGGTCCTGGGACAGAGACACAAATGCCGGAAGCTTGTGATTGTGACGAGAGGCAAACAGATCCACCTCCGGACTCCCCCACCTGCGACAGAGGGATAGAAATACCTTGTTGCTGAGGGACCATTCCTCCCGGCGAGAGGTCCCTCTGCTCAGAGAGTCCACTTCCAGGTTCTCCACCCCTGGAATGTAGACTGCCGAGATGCACGGAACATTGCTCTCGGCCCAAGCAAGAATCATAGACACCTCCCGGAGGGCACTCTGGCTGCGAGTCCCTCCTTGGTGATTGATGTAAGTGACCGCTGTCCGATTGTCGGAGCGAACCTGAACTGGCAAGCCCCGAAGGTGATGTGTCAGATGCGACAGCACCAACCGAACCGCCCTCAGCTCCAGAATGTTGATGGGAATATGGGCCTCCTGAAGACCCCACAGCCCCTGGAACTGACGTTCCCTCCAGAAGCCTCCCCAGCCTGACAGACTGGCATCCGTGGTGACCGTCTCCCAACAGGGCGCAAGAAAGGACCTGCCCCCCAGGAGATTCCTCTGGTCCATCCACCACTGGAAGGACCGCCGGACAAGAGGGGACAGAACACAAGTCTGATCCAGAGACAGAGGACATTTGTCCCAAACCGATAGAAGATAGAGCTGAAGGGGTCTCATGTGAAACTAAGCAAATGGCACTGCCTCGAAGCAAGCCACCATCAAACCTACCAGCCTCATGCATTGCCTGATGGACGGACGAGGGCTGGACAGAAGACAACGAATAAGAGCCTGAAGAACATCCACCTTCGGCTGGGGTAGGAACACCCTGGTCTGAATGGTATCCAGAGTCATGCCCAGGAACGAAGCCACCCTTGACGGGGAGAGGATTTGGGGTAATTGATTACCTACCCGAACCTCTCCAGCGTCGTCACCACCATTCTGGTGTCCAGCTCCGCCTGGTGGAGAGAGGATGACGTAATGAGAAGGTCGTCCAGGTAAGGCAAGATATGAATGCCCCGGACTCTGAGAAGGGCCATCACGCCCACCAAAGCCTTGGTGAACACTCTGGGCGCCGAAGTCAGCCCGTGCTGGTTGTCTACCATGAACCTGAGGAACCTTTGGTGTCCCAGGAAGACCGGCACATGAAGGTAAGCGTCCTTGATATCTATTGAGGTCATAAAGTCCCCCGGGCGCAGTGAGCCGACAGCAGAGCGCAGAGTCTCCATGCGAAATTTTTGGGTTCTGATGAACCAGTTGAGAGTTTTCAAGTTCAAAATGGGTCTTATGGCACCATTTTTTTTGGGCACCGTAAAGAGGTTGGAATAGTAACCCAGACCTCTGTGGGGGGAACCGAACAAACTACCCCCATATCCCAAAGGATTTGCACCGCCATAAAAAGGCCCTGTGCCACCCGAGGATCCGACGGAACCCGGGACCTGAGGAATCTGGGAGGAGGCCGGCATGCAAACTCCAGCTTGTACTCGGAGGAAATTACCTCCCGGATCCAGACGTCTGTGACCTCTAGGGTCCAGACCTAAGCAAAGAGCCGCAGCCATCCCCCCACCCGCAAGGGTGAGGGCGCCCCTTCATTGCTGAGCGGGCTTGGCAACGGATTTGGGTTTAGAACCCCAGGAATTCCCGGGTTGGGCACGTCCTCTGCCCCTACCCCAGGCATCCCCTCGGAACGCAGTGAAAAACGTTCCCCTGCTTGACCGAGAGCCACGAAAGGAAGAGTTGAATGAACCCGAACCCCGAAAGGGCCGTCGCTGCTTGCGTCTTGCATTGAGGTAACTTACCCGCTCTGGCAACCGAGTCTAAACGATCACCAAACAGGCGCAGACCCACGAAGGGAAGACCTGTGAGCGCTTTCTTAGCAGCGTTATCGGTCGCGCACTGGCGCAACCAGACCGACCGGCGTATAGCAACCTGCAATGCCAAGGTCCTGCTACACATACGGATAGTATCATCCAAGGCTGATAAGACAAAAGCAATGAACATCTCACAATGAGTCAAGGCTGTAAACTCCTCACTGCAGGGATCCAATTGGGAACCATCCAAAAGGCCCCTAATTAGAGCTCTAGTAGCCACGGCCGTGATCGCAGAAGCACAAACCGGGCGCAAGGCCAAACCCACACAAGCAAAGGCATATGAAGCCAATTGATCGAGACGTCGGTCCTCACCATCCTTCAAGGTGGTGGAATCCGGGGTATGCACGATTTAAGTATTGGACAATCCCAGGACGGGCGCGTCGACCTCTGGTGGTGTCGACCAAAGTTTCACCACATCAACAGGAAAGGGATACTTCCTATCCCACCCGTGAGGGATACCAGGGAGCAGACTAGGCTTTTCCCATTCCTTAAGGATCAGATTGTTAAAGTGCTTCTGATCCGGGAACTCCAAACGAGGTTTGGCGGTCCCAAAAAATTCCCCCCGTTGCGGAGGGGCCTCCGCAGGAGGAGAAATGGCAAGTACCTCAAAAATTTGAGTAAGGAGCCTATGGGTGTCGACAGTATCCCCACGCTGTGAGCCGGCATCAGCGCCAGGGTACTGCCGATCCTCAGATGAGTCAGAGTCTGGGAACAGTTCCCCTTCCTCTAGCGGGGAACAGACAGACAAGTCAAATGGTTCAAAATCAGCATAATCAAAGGCCGGCGTCGCAGACTCCAAGTGCCGTCTCTTAGCTGGGGCCTTCCTGGCGGCAGAGCTAGCAATCAGTCTCTCAATGTTGGCCAGTCTTGCGCATACATCAGATTGCGACTCCCCACTGGTGACAACGTCACTTGGGGTCATAACCAGGCGTGGGGGTGTAGGTGATGAGGCCAGTGGGGGTGTAGGTGATGAGGCCAGTGGGGCTGAACCGTCCACACAGGGCGCCTGTTGTGCACATGGAATACAAATTTGCACATTATCTCCCAAAAGGGATGCCCCACATATCACACACGACGTCCCGGAGGGACCCCGAGTCCAGTATCCTGGGGAGCCTCCATATGGTGATTTTTTGATAGTCGCAAAGATCAATGGGAATTTCACTATGAAGCTACCCAGGATGCCCCTTAGCGCCCGTTAGTGGGAGGATTTAATGACAAAAAAAGGGGACCCCAATTTGAACAAGGGACCTAAGGACTGGGAGAACCCCCTTTTTACTAAAAGGCTTGGTAACCCCACCTGAAAGACACAATGAGGGACCCCATAAGAATCACTTATGCACACAAAAAACCAAGCACCAACATATGCAGCATAAGGCATTAATCCCCAGGCGCTGTAAAAACAGCGCAATGTATATATAAATAGAAGACAATCATAAACCCAAGGCCCTGAAGGGCACTCACAGTGTCCAGTCTGGCAGGGATGGCGTCCATTAGCCAGGAGATCCTCAGGAAGAAGGGCGGGCCAGCACGCGTGCCCCCCCCCCCCCCCCCGTCCCGGAAAAAACTGACAAGCGGCTCCCAGCCAATGGCTGAGAGCCACAAACCGCGTCGGAGGAGAGGGGCGGGCCGTAATCGGCCCCTCCTCTGACTGAGGAAAAGGGAGAGAAAGAGAGCCGCGCTCCCCGTGCTCAACCGGCCCACCGCTGAACAATACAGCGAGCGTGCGGGTCGCAGATAACAGTGACAAAACATGCTCAAACACACACACACACAACACTCACACACGCGCTAGCAGTAGCCAACACGTGAAGTAAAAACAGCACATGACAGTAACTATAAGGGACAAAATGAAGGGTCAGGCCCCCCCCCCCCCCTACTATCCGGGAACAAGGAGTAATGGAGGGGAAGCCGAAAGCTACCTACTATTATGTAGCGATGGCATAGATGCGGAAGGGGCATCCCACGTCAGGATCACTAACCTGACGACCGCCTACCCCTTGGTGGGGGATTTGCGGTGGAGTATGGCTCCTGTTCAAACACCTCTAAAGGTGTGCCCTACCCTCACCCGGACCGTACAGCCAAGGCTGGGAGGCATAGGGACATTAATGAAATAGTCCAGGTGGAAATAGGAAAAAAGTGGCCGGATGTACATCTGGCTTACCTGTAAAGGAAAGAGACAGCCATCTTCTTGACTTGCTTCGCCGTCTGCAGAGACTTAGAGGGGAATGTGTGGGAGGTCCCAGGTATTTATGGACCGGGAGGGGCTTCTTTTTCTAGTCATCTCTGCAGAGGTTCGCCCTCTACTGGACCATAACCCACGTGTAATGAATACTTCCGAAGCAGGGTGTGAGACATACTTGGAATATTAGCAGGATGGTGACCCATAGACACTTAAAGCGGACCAAAACCCACATTTTTACTTGGCATCACTTGGATTGCTCCTCCCATGTAGAGAACCTTTTGGCAATTTTCATTGCTCCTGCTTCACTCTGATTCCGGCTAGTCCCACTAGTTTCAGCTGTAAAGCTCCACCTCCTCCATTCATTGACACTGTTGTGTGCGGTAATTATGTCATTACCACACCTATGCAATGACTGATCACATGCCATCTTATACTGAGGAACAGCAAAAAAAATAAAATAAAGTGTTCCAGGACAATTTAAAAGGGAAAATATTGATTTCTAGTTCTACACCCTAAGAAGGGAGTATAGGTAGGGTCTTTGGCCAAATTCATTTCACAAGTTCAGTGAGTTTTGGTCCGCTTAAAACCGGACTTTCAGCAGGATTTAATGAAAAGCCCAAACCCTTAAAAAAATATTCCCCACCATCTAAAATTAATATATTTTAAGTTTTTAGTCACCTACTTATTATTCTTTCCCCCACCGGGCTGCAACGCTGTTTAGGACTCTAGGATATGGGCGCCGCCATTTTGACTAAGAAGCATCAAACATACTGAGGACCGGGATAAAGTACAGTCAGAAGACACTTCCTGTTTACAGGCTGTCTGATGCACCATGAGCTGCCATCTTGGATGTTTAAAGGCTCATAACATGCAGTAGATGCAGGTAGGATGTTTGTACTGGGTGTGGGAAACACATATAAGATATGTTCTTATTCAGTGTGAAGGTCCGCTTTAAGTGGAGCTTTAACATAAGCAGTCACCATTTTTCTGTGTTTACAGGATGGGGGATCCCCCCCCCCCCACTACCCAGGATTCAGGCACTGGAGAGTATATCCAAAACTTATACTGGCATAGTGGAGGGGCTTATGGGGGTAGCAGAAGCTCATTATCTTCCTCTGACGCAAAGGAATCCTGTACCGTTCACTTATGGTTCTCAATCAAATTTTGGCTCTACCATTTTAATGGGCAGATATAAAAGACCAGCACAGTCTTATGATTTATACTCACATTTCTAGGCAAGGAACATACAAAGGCCATAAGCAGTGCAACTAAGTGGCTCTGGGTGGCTGCGGGACCATCAGCCTAGAGTCAGAGGAACAAATATTAACAGTGGAAATGATCAGATACTAAACCTCAAGATATAAAATGCAACTTAAAATACCTGAAATGGGCGGAATTTAGAAGTGAAATTGTTTTCGGTAAGAAGAGAAACATCTCCATCAAGAAACAGGCTCAAAATCTGGGAGACACTTGAAGATCCCAACCTAGAAGGCAGAATGGCAAAGCATAGTAGGGAATATATGCGTATTATTAAAAACATAGGTAAAGTACATAGGAGAAAACTGTATTTGAGGTAAGAAAAAATACAATTCTGTGATTAATCACCTGTAGAATTGTTTTTATGGTAATCCAGCACGGGTTGCTTCATCTGTAATTCTTCACATTTGCGTAATCTGCCACCAGGTGGCGCAGTCGACTGCAGAAAGACTTGTGGCTCCTCCCGGCCCATAAAAAGGCAGGAATTACCCAGAAGACCCAGTGTTTGAAAAGCAGTAATGCAAGAAGCCGGGAGGCAATACCATGATAGGAAAAGACATAGCCAACTAAAAAAGAACTCTCTCAACAAAATCACCATAAAAAGGCAAAAGAGGATAACGATAACAAGGGAGGGATGAAGCAACCCGTGCTGGATTGCTATAAAAACAATTCTACAGGTGAGTAATCACAGAATTGTATTTTTCTGGTATCCAGCATGGGTTACTTCATCTGTAATTCTTCGCATTTGGGACATCCAACAGCAGTGTCCAGGAAGAAGGGTGGGATCCCTGGAGAGCAACGGCAGGAAGTTCAAGCCACTACTGCCCGAAGCACCTTGCGGCCAAAAGCAGCATCAGCTGAGGCCCTAACATCAACCTTGTAAAACCAAGTGGCGGCCTTACAAACCTGTTCAACAGAAGCCTGGTGCTGAAAAGACCAATAGCTCTAGTGGAGTGAGCAGTAACAAGGAAAGGGGGTTCCTTCCCCTTGGCAGAATATGCTTGCACCACCGCCTGTCTGATCCATTTGCTAATAGTGGATTTGGCCGGAGGAAAGCCCTTCCTAGGACCAGCAGGGAGCACAGACATAGAATCCGACTTCCGAAAAGACTCAGTGGCGATCAAATAGTATTTGAGCGGCCTGACCACATCCAGAGAATGAAGGCTTCGTTCCTTAGAATTAGACACAAGGAAGGCAAGACAATGTCCTCATTATGATGAAAGGCAGAAACAACCTTGGGCAAAAATTCAGGTTTAAGACGGAATACCACCTTATCCTGATGCCGTTCAAAATAAGAAGGCTTAATAGAAAGCGCCCCCAGCTCAGAGACGCGACACATCCAAAGTGATAGCAACCAAGAAGGCCACCTTAAAGTGGACCAACACCCAGGGGGGATCGGCCCGGGAATCTATAAGATTCCCGGACCGATCAGATCCCTCCCCGCGGGGCATCCGAAATCGGGATGTCCCGCGGGGAGGAACCCCCCAGGAGGCCCACAATCCTTACCTTACCGGCGATCCAACGGCGCATGCGCGAGACACGCCGCTGCGTCTCTCGCTTCCCTCTAGCAGGGCGCGCTCCCGCGCCGGCCGTTTTGTGAATGGCCGGCGCAGGCGCGCTCCCTGTTAGAGGGAAGCAAGAGACGCAGCCAATGACAGCGCTCTGGTATGCGCGTCCAAGCGGCTTTGGACGCGCATACCAGAGCGACTCTGAGCGCTGTCATTGGCCGGACGAGGTCACGTGGGAGCGGGGAGAGGTGAGTTTTTGCGGCGATCGGGGGGGGTTTCACACAGCGGGGCACCCCCGATCGGGGTGCCCCACCTAAGTGGACCAACACCCAGGATAGTCAAAATCCTGGGTGTTGGTCCACTTTAAGAGTCAGAATGGACAGCGCAGCATCGCACAAGGGCTCAAAGGGAGGACCCTGGAGAGCAGAAAGCACCAAGTTCAAATCCCACACCGGTAGCAGGGGCATATGCGGTGGACGTACATGAGTAACTCCTTGGAAAAAAGTCTTGACAAGCCTATGGATTGGCGAAAGATCTTTGGAAAAAGATTGCCAAGTCCGAAACCTGGCCTTTGAGGGTACTCAGTTGTAGACTCGACTCCAGACCATGTTGTAAAAACTCCAAAATCCTAGAAATGGAGAAAATGCGACAAGGAAAAGACTTAGACTCGCACCAGGCAATGTAGGCATGCCAGACCCTGTAATAAATCATAGAAGAGGATTGCTCCTGAGCGTGAATCATAGTACTGACGACCGAGACAGGCAATCCCTTATCCATCAGGATGGAGGTTTCAGCAGCCAAGCCGTCAAAGCCAGCATTTGTAAATTGGGATGGCACAACTGTCCCTGAGTGAGAAGCCCTGGATCGTCAGACATGAGGAAGTGATCCACCACCATCTGGACGACGTCCGCGAACCATACTCTCCTCGGCCAGCGGGGGGCCACCAGAATGGTCGGTACCCCCTCCTGAGCTATCTTGCGCAGCACCCGACCCAGGAGAGGAAACGGAGGAAATGCATAAAGGAGCTGAAAATCCGTCCAGGGAATGGCTAGAGCGTCCGTGGCGAAGGCCAGCGGATCTCTTGACAGAGACGAATCTTGGAAGCTTGCGATTGTGACGGAACGCAAACAGGTCCACGTCCGGCTGAACCCAGGGGCGACACAGGGCATGAAAGATCTTGTTGTCGAGAGACCATTCCCCCAGACGAGACATCCCCCTGCTCAGGGAGTCCGCCTTCTGGTTCTCCACCCCTGGGATGTAAACTGCTGAGATGCAGGGAACATTCTCCTCTGCCCAAGACAATATCAGGGACACCTCCTTGAGGGCTTGTTTGCTCTGAGTCCAGCCCTGATGATTGATGTAAGCGACCGCCGTCTGATTGTCCGAGCGGACCTGGACCGTACGACCCCATAGACGGGGAGTCAACTGGAAGAGAACCAACCTGATCGCTCTCAGCTCCAGGAGATTGATGGGTGTGTGGGCCTCCTGAGGGCCCTACTGGCCCTGGAACTTCAGCGATAGCCAGAATCCTCCCCAACCGGTCAGACTGGCGTCCGTGGTGACAATCTCCCAGCACGGAGGCAGAAAGGACCTGCCCGCTAGAAGATTCCTCGAGTCCAACCACCACGAGAGGGACTGTCTGGCCAGAGGGGACAGAGCGAATTCCTGCTCCAAGGATTCCTGTTTCCGATCCCAAACGGTCAAGAGGTTCAACTGAAGAGGTCTCATGTGGAACTGGGCAAAGGGTACAGCCTCGAAGCAAGACACCATGAGTCCCACCAACTGCATCCCCAGACGGATGGAGGGATGAGGACACGACAGCAGGGCTTGCGCCTGCATCTGAAGGCCCTCCACCTTCTGCTGAGGAAGAAACACCTTGACCTGAGAAGTATCCAGCGTCATGCCCAGGAAGGACCCCACCAATGCCGGAGTGAGCAAAGATTGGGGTAATTGATTACCCAACCGAAGGACTCGAGGGTGGACACAACCACCTGAGTATCCCTCTCGGCCTGATGAAAAGATTGAGCAGCAATCAACAGATCGTTCAGGTAAGAAAGAATGCGAATGCCCTGGCTCCTCAGGAGGGCCATGACACCCGCCAGCACCTTGGTGAACACCCGAGGGGCCGAAGTGATACCGAACGGCAAGGCCACAAACTGGTAGTGCTGATCCCCCAGAGCGAACCTCAGGAACTTCTGATGTCCTAGGAAGATAGGAACGTGTAAATAGGCATCCTTGATGTCCACAGTGGTCAAAGTCGTCTGGCCGAAGAGAGCTCACCGCCGATCGTAAGGTCTCCATGCGGAAATGTTTGAACCTGACAAATCTGTTGAAACCCTTTAGGTCCAGGATGGGCCTCAGGGAACCGTCCTTCTTGGGCACCGTGAACAGATTGGAGTAGTACCCCCGACCCTGTTCTTGAAGAGGCACAGGACAAACCACTCCGGACAATAGAAGACGTTGGACGGCCAACTTCAGGCCCTGCGCCGTCACAGGATTTTGGGAGATCCGGGACCGAAGGAATCTTGAGGGCGGTCAAGCTGCCACCTCTATCTTGTAGCCGACGGACACCACCTCCTGAATCCACCGGTCTGAGACGTGTTGTCTCCAGACGTGAGCAAAGAGCCGAAGCCGTCCCCCAACCCGGATTGGTGAGGGCGCCTCCTCAAGCCTGAGGGGCCTTGGTGAGGGGCTTGGGCTTGGACCCCCAGGAGAGACCGGGATGACCGCGAGCCCTACCTCGCCCCCAGGATTCCCTGCGACCACCAGGGAAGGAGGTTTCGCGTCCCCCTCAGACGAAAGGAAGAAGACCCCCGAAAGGGCTGAGGGAGCCGACCATCCTTGGCCAATACATCAAGACGTTACCCAAAAAGACGGAGTCCCGTGAAGGGAAGACCGGTGAGGGACTTCTTAGCAGCAGCGTCGGCCGCCCACTGCCACAGCCAGACAAACCGACGCATGGCAACCAGCAGGGCCGAAGCCTAGCGCCAAGCCGGAGAGCATAATTCATGGCAGATAGCACAAAGGCAATAAAGTCAGTGCAAAGCAAAAGGTCCTTATACTCGTCTGCTCGCTTGCAGGATCTGGCGGCCTCAACAAGGCGCTTAATCTTCTTCTTGATAGCAATGGCAACAATAGCCGCGGCGGAGACCGGGCGAAGACCAGCCTCCACAAAAGTGAAAGCATGGCAAGCCAGTTGATCCATGCGCCGATCAGCATTGTCGCGTAAGGTAGTGGTGTCAGGAGACGGCATAACCGAAGTATTGGAAAGCCCCAGGACGGGAGCATCCACCTCCGGGGGACAAGACCAAGGACGGACCTACTCAGCAGAGAAGGGATACTGTCTATCCAGTCCCTTAGGCACCGAAGACAACCTGTTGGGCCGTTGCCATTCTTTAAGGACCATCTTGGAAAAATGTTCCTGCTCCGGAAACTCTAGGCGCAGAAAAGCTCACCCTGTTTCTTTTTCGCCGCCTTAGGGGGAACAATGTGCAAGGTCTCAAAAACCGCCGACAACAGTCTATTCGTATCATCGGGGAGCCAAGCGTCATCGTCCGAGGAAGACCCAAGATGACTGTCAAAAATACCCTTCCCCGGAGGAGTCGGAACCATGGAACAACTTCCCCTCCCCCATGGAGTCACGGCCGCCAAAGGTATCATAAAAGTCATCCTCATCGGCAATGAGGGAATAAGCCGGTTCCAAATGCCTCTTTTTACTAGAGGCCTTGCCGGCGGCCGGACGAGCCAACTGCCGCTCAAGGCTGGCCACGCGCAGCGCCAGATCCGAATGAGACCCCCTGCTAGCTTCCCCCTTGCTGGGGGCTAAATGCAGGCGTGGGGGTGTAGGGGATGCTGCAGGCAGGATAGGACTGGGGAGGGTAGCGCCCGCCCCAACCTGTTCTGCAATGACACTTTGGGCGCAGGGGAAACAAACCGCGCTGCGACCACTCAAAGGGGATGCCCCGCACATGAGGCACAACTGAGCCCGCCCTGAAGGGCCCCCAAGCTCGCTATCCCCAGAAGCCTCCATATGGTGATTACAAAAATAGCAAAAAATAAGCCAAGCACGCGAGATCGGGGCTAAGAAAACCCCACCCGGGATGCCCCCAAGTTATCCCCTAACAAAAAAAGGGGGGAGGTGGGGGGTACTGGACCAGGAGAAACCACAAGCACAATAAGAAGGCCCGTCTGAAAAACATAATAAGAGCCAATGAGCATCCCACAGCGCATGCACAAAAACAAGCAGAGAATGAAGGGAGCGGACTCACGGACCAGCGGAAAGAGGGAGCCTCCAGCAGCCTTAGCCAGGGAGCGCAGCAAGAAGCAGCAGGCAGGATGAGGGGGGTCCCAAAAAAGCCCCGGCAGCATCCAGGACAGCGTGGCCACACAACCGAGCGAGGGGGAGGGAACAAGATGGCGCCCGTCGTCAAGAACCGCGAGGGGCGGGCGCGCAGTGATGACGCAAATCGCGTCATTTCGGGGCCCCGCCCCTCGGCAACGCGCGAACCTCCGGGCACCAGTTAGGCAAAAAAAAAAAAAAAATTCTGTGATTACTCACCTGTAGAATTGTTATTATGAGTATACAGTACGTCCTGCTCCAGATAAGATTCTTTACTCTTGGGTATTACTCCGTCAGATGGCGCTGGACTGCAGAGACCGCGAAATTGGCTCCTCCCGGCCCCTCAAATACCCGGGACCTCCCACAAATCCCCAGTATTGAAAAGCAGTTAACAAGAAGCCGGGAGAAAGATAACAGAACCAACTAGCAACTGTAAAACAATGATAACAATCGCCATACAGGGGATCCAAGGATAATGAAAACCAAAAGGTGGGGTGGAGCAGGACGTACTGTATACTCATAATAACATTTCTACAGGTGAGTAATCACAGAATTGTATTATTCTAAGTATACAGTACGTCATGCTCCAGATAAGATTCTTTACTCTTGGGACATCCAATAGCAGTGTCCATAAAGTAGGGTGGGATCCCCAAAGGTAACAACAGACAGGTCAGACCACTGTCGCCTGAAGAACCTTGCGGCCAAAAGCAGCATCAGCTGAGGCCCTAATATCAACATTGTAAAACTTTGAAAAAGTATGAACAGAAGACCAAGTAGCGGCCTTGCAAACTTGTTCAACAGAAGCCTGGTGCCCAAGAGGCACCAATAGCACGAGTAGAATGAGCAGTAAGGTGGAAGGGAGGATTCTTCCCCTTAGCAGAGTAGGCCTGAATGACAGCCTAACGGATCCATTTGTGATAGTAGATTTAGCAGGAGCCAGACGCTTCCTAGGACCAGAAGGGACCACAAAAAGAGCATCAGTTTTTCTGAAAGGTGCAGTAGCCACCAGATAGTACTTCAGACACCTAACCACATCCAAGGAATGCAAAACTCTCTCCTTAGCGTTACTAGGATTAGGGCACAAGGAAGGAAGAACAATGTCCTGATTCAGATTAAAGGCAGACACGACCGTAGGCAGAAAATCTGGTTTGAAGCGAAACACCACCTTGTCCTGGTGTCTATCAAAGTAGGGGGGCTGGATGGAAAGTGCCGCCAACTCAGAAACACACCTAACAGAAGTGATAGCCACCAAAAAGACAACTTAGAGTAAGAATGGCCAGGGCAGCATCCTGCACAGGTTCAAAGGGAGCACCCTGCAAGGCAGACAAGACCAAGTTCAAATCCCAAACAGGCAACATAGGCTTACGTGGGGGACGCACATGAGTAATCCCCTGGAAAAAAGTCCTGATGAGAGAATGCTGAGCAAAGGACCTCTGGAAGAAAACAGCCAAGGCAGAGACATGACCCTTCAGAGTACTGAGTTGAAGCCCCAGATCCAAACCATGCTGTAGGAACTCCAGGATCCTGGGAATAGAGAACACACGACAGGGAAGAGACCTAGACTCACACCAGTCAATGTAAGCACGCCAAACCCTATAGAAAATGGAAGAAGATTACTTCTTTCTAGCCTTTATCATGGTATCAACAACAGAAGAAGACAGCCCCTTTCTCCATCAAGATGGAGGTTTCAGCAGCCAGGCCGTCAAAGCCATAGTTTGTAAATTGGGATGGCGTAAGTGACCCTGAGTGAGCAGGTCTGGCACCCTGGCCAGAACGTACTGATCTACTGCCAGCTGCACCACGTCCCTACTGAGCTATCTTGCCCAGAACCCTGCCCAACAGGGGGAATGGAGGAAAGACATGCAGGAGCTGAAAATACAATTCTGTGAAATACTCACCTGTAGAATTGGTATTATACGTATACAGTACGTCCTGCTCCAGATATAATACTTACACTTGGGTTATCCTCCGCCAGAGGGCGCTGTGCACTGCAGACATGCAAAAACAGGCTCCTCCCAGCCCCTCACATACCCGGGGACCTCCCACAAATCCCCAGCATTGAAAAGCAGTGAACCAGAAGCCGGGAGAAACCAACCACCAAAACAACTGGTAATGATAACAATAACAACAATCACCATACAGGGGATCCAGAATAATGCAAAAACCAGGGTGGGGTGGAGCAGGACGTACTGTATACAGAGAATACCAATTCTACAGGTGAGTATTTCACAGAATTGTATTATTCTAAGTATACAGTACGTCCTGCTCCAGATATAATACTTACACTTGGGACATCCAATAGCAGTGTCCATAAAGTAGGGTGGGATCCCCAACAAAAGGCACAGCAGACAGTTAAAAGCACTGTCACCTGCAAACCTTGCTACCAAGAGTGACATGAGCAAAGCTCTAACGTAAACCTCATAAAAACCTTTGAAAAGGTATGAACAGAGAACAAGCAGTGGTCTAGCAGACTTGTCCCACAGAAACCTGGTGCCGAAAGGCCCAAAGATACCGAAGCACAAGTAGAATCAGAAGTAAGGCGAGAAGAAGATTCTTCCCCTTAAAAAAACAGGCCTGAGTAACAGCCTGACAAGTCCAAAAGCTAATAGTAGCCTTGGCAGAAGCCGAAACCTTTCCTAGGACCAGAAGGGACGACCCATTCAAGTAAAGACCAGGCCAAAGACCGCATAACCCCTGGAATCAGACGAAATCAGGCACATACAGGATGGAGACGCCCGCAAACCTCAAGGGGCAACAGTCCCCCTAGGAACGAGAGACAATTCAGGAAAACACGTCCAATGCCTGTTGAGGGAAAGTAGACCCCCTTTTCTCAGCGATACTAGGAATAAGGCCCAGAAGAAAGACAAAGTCTTGAATACATGAGCATAAGACACCACCTCAGGCAGAAGGTCCGGCGTAAGGCGGAACACCACCTCATCTTGGTGTATATATCTATGAACGAGGGCTAGCTAAACAGAGCCGCCCACTCAGACACACGGCTGAATGAAGTAACAGTCCCTAGGACAACTTGAGGGTAAGAACAGTCAGACAGCATCCGGAATAGATCCAAGGGAACACCCCGCAAGGCAAGCAGAATGAATTCGAATCCCAATAGGGAACATAGAATTACGTGGGGGACGCACATGAGTAACCCCCTGAAAAAAGCCTTAACCAAGGAAACTGAGCCAAGAACTTCTACAGGAAGTTGGACAGGGTACTGAGTTGGAGAATTCCAACTCCAACCCATGCTGTAGTAACTCTAGACCCTGGGAACAGAGAACGGCCGACAGGGAAGAGACCTAGACTCACACCAATCAATATGGGTACGTATACCCTATAATAGATGGAAGAAGAAGAAGAAGCTTGCTCCTAGTCTTCCCATAGTCTCAATCACCAAGACAGATAAGCCTGTCTCCATCAAGATGGATGTTTCAGCAGTCAGGCCGTCTAGGCCAGAGTCTGTAGATCGGGGTGATGTAAAGGGGCCCTGAGTGAGCAGAGCTGGCACTCCTGGCAGAACGCACAGATCTACTGTCCTCAGTACCATGTCTGCGAACCACACTCCACTAGGCCACCCGGGGGCCACCAGAACCACTGGTCCCCCCTTCCAGAGCAATTTTGCGCAGAACCCTGCCTAGCAGGAGGCATGGAGAAAGACATACAGAACAGAATGTCCTGCCATAACATTACTAAATCATCATGACCACGGCCAGAGAATCCTGGGACAGGGAAACAAGGGCTGAGAGCTTGTGATAGTGACAGGGCACACACAGATACACACTGGTTGGACCTCATAGTGACACAAGGATTAGCACATCCTGTCGCAGAGGGACCTCAACCGGAGCGAATACCACTGATGTGCAGGGAACATAGTCCACCACCCAGATCAGGATCGGAGACACTTCCCGGAGGACCCTCCTGCACTGGGTCCCTCCCTGTATATTCAATGTAGGCCAAGGCCGTCAGCTAGGCCTAGCTCCCCCAACAGGCAGGCCCTGAAGAGGAGTAGGCAAGCGAGTTAGAACTAACTTGAACGCTCAGAGATTCAAACATTGATAGGAGTACAGGACTCCTAAGGGCCCTACCTCCCCTGGAACCGTAGGGACTTCCCGAAGAAGACCCCCCTCAACCTGATAGATTGGCATCCATGGTGACTGTCTACCCAGGAAAGGGCAAGAAGGGACTGCCCTCAGGCAAGTTCCTTGAGTTCATCCACTACAAGAGGGACCTCCTCACCAGGGAGGAAGGCACACATACCCTGCTCCAGGAATGCTGGGTCCTTGCCCCCTAGGACAAATAGGAGAAGTTGCAGAAGGTCCCAGGGGGGGCTGAGCATAAGGGGCCTCTTCGGAGTACACCACCAGCGGGCCCACCAGCTGCATCCCCTGCCTGGTGGAGGGATGGGGACAGCTAAGAGGGACTGAGCCCATACAACCAGATTGTCCACTTTATTGCTGAGGAAGGAAGATCCTTGCTTGAACTGTATAAAATTCATTCATAGGAATGGAGTTACCAATGAAGGGGACAATAAGGACTTTGGGTGTTTGATCACCCCTCCAAATGACTCCCAAATGGACACCCTCCAGCCGAGTATCCAACGTAGCCAGACGTACAGACTGGGAAGTGATGAGGACGTCCAGGCAGGTCATCGCGCGGACGCCCCTTGGTCTCATGAGAAACCACACCCCCGTCAGCACCTTGGTGAGCACTCTGGGAGCTGAAGAGACGCCAGATGACAAGGTCACGATTATCAGTGTTGGTCAACCAACGCGGATCTGAAGAACCTCGGGGACCAGAAGACACAGGGAAGTAAAAATAAGCAGCCTTGAGCTCCACAGACGGCAAGAAGCCCCCAACGCGCGAGGAGCCGATGGCCGAGCGCAGTGTTTCCATTGCAGAAACCGCCTGTAATTGACGAATTGCTGAAAATCTGTGAGACCAGATTGGGCCAGACTGGGGAACTGTGGAAAGGTTAGTGTATCAGCCCCTGCCTCTGCCTATTAAGGGCAATCTGCAAGAGACCCCAGACCCCGCAGGCCTTGCATGGCCTGCACCAGCACCTTAACAGAGGCAGGGACCAGGAGCACCCGGGACCCAATAATCTTGGGGGAGGCCGCGCTTGTATCCGAAGGGCACTACCTCCTGAATCCACCAGTCTGAGGCGTGATACCCCCTGGCATGAGCAAGGTGCCGCAG
Source organism: Gastrophryne carolinensis (assembly GCA_027917425.1). Lineage (NCBI taxonomy): Eukaryota > Metazoa > Chordata > Amphibia > Anura > Microhylidae > Gastrophryne > Gastrophryne carolinensis. The sequence continues at coordinate 497,425,834 of CM051235.1, forward strand.
CCGTCCCCTCACCCAGACGGGCAAGGGCGCCCCAACATGCTTGAGGGGATGTTGGTGGAAGACTTAGGCTTAGCCCCGCCAGGGCATTATATGCCGCTCCTGGGGCAGGAATCTGCACGAGCCCCCAGGAAGGACACCCCTGGTTCTTGTTTTACACTATGGTAGGGAGGGGGGAGGGGTTACACTGCCCCGAGGGGCTGGGACGGCCGCCTATGTTGGGGTGAATTGCCCTTATTTCTCCAGACGGCCCCAAACAGGCGTTGCCTTCTAAAGGGAAGCCCAGTAAGAGTCTTCTTAGCATCATCGTCAGTACCCCACTGTCGCGGCCAAACCAAGCGACTTATAACCACCACAAGGGCAGAAGTCCTTGCATACATTCTAATGGTGTCATCCTGTGCTAATAGGATAAATTTTACAAATACATCACAACTGGAGAGTGCATGAAACGCATCCCAGGGGAGATACTCAGGGTGATGATCAAGCATCTTTCTGATGAGGGTTCTAGTGGCCACTGCAGTGATGACCGCGGCACAGACCGGGCGCAGCGCCGTCCCTGTACAAGAAAAATACCATTTTGTGAGTACTCACCTGAAAAATGGATATTGTCAGTGTGCCACACACCCCGCTTCACCTTTAATATTCTTCACGATTGGGTTACTCACCGCCAGGTGACGCTGTTGCAGAGAGGAGGTCTTGTAACGAGCCCCCTTCCGGCCTAAATATACCTGGTACCTCCCATTTAACACCAGTGATTTAAAAAGCAGAAAGACAAGGTACCAGTAATTAATGGTAACCTCAAAATAAATAAAAGCTTCACCATATAAAGGATTCGGGATACCGAAAAGGGTGGGAGTGAAGCGGGGTGTGTGGCACACTGACAATATCCATTTTTCAGGTGAGTACTCACAAAATGGTATTATTCTCAGTGTGCCACACACCCCGCTTCAACTTTAAAGTGGACCAACACCCAGGGGGGATCGGCCCGGAAATCTATAAGATTCCCGGACTGATCAGATCCCTCCCCGCTGGGCATCCGAAATCGGGATGTCCCGCAGGGAGGAACCCCAGGAGGCCCACAATCCTCACCTTACCGGCGATCCAACGGCGCGGGCGCGTCTCTCGCTTCCCTCTAGCAGGGCGCGCTCCCGCGCCGGCCGTTTTGTGAATGGCCGGCGCAGGCGCGCTCCCTGTTAGAGGGAAGCGAGAGACGCAGCCAATGACAGCGCTCTGGTATGCGCGTCCAAGCGGCTTTGGACGCGCATACCAGAGCTGCTCTGAGCGCTGTCATTGGCCGGACGAGGTCACGTGGGAGCGGGGAGAGGTGAGTTTTTGCGGCGATCGGGAGGGTTTCAGACAGCGGGGCACCCCCGATCGGGGTGCCCCACCTAAGTGGACCAACACCCAGAATAGTCAAAATCCTGGGTGTTGGTCCACTTTAATATTCTTCACGATTGGGACATCCAAAAGCAGTGTCCACAAGGGATGGGCATCCCAAGGCAAGGTGAAGCATAACTTAAATGACTGCAGTCTGCAGAACTTTGCGGCCAAAAACAGCATCCGCTGAGGCTCGCACATCAACTTTGTAAAACTTAGAAAAAGTATGAACAGAAGACCAAGTGGCGGCCTTACAAACTTGTTCAACAGAAGCTTGGTGCTGAAAAGCCCAAGACGCTCCAACGGCGCGAGTAGAATGAGCAGGGATACGAAAAGGGGGAACTTTCCCCTTAGCAGAATAGGCCGCATTAACGGCCTGACGTATCCATTTGCTAATGGAAGATTTGGCCGGCGCCAAACCCTTCCTAGGCCCACAGGGCACAACAAAAAAGGCATCAGTTTTACGAAAAGGAGAAGTAATAATCAAATAGTACTTAACACAGCGTACTACATCCAAACAATGCAAAACCCTCTCCTTGTCATTCTTAGGCTTAGGACACAAGGAGGGAAAAACAATATCCTGATTCAAATGAAAAGCAGAAACAACCTTAGGAAGAAAGTCCGGTTTGAACCTAAAGACCACCTTGTCCTGATGCCTCTCAAAGTAGGGCGCCTGAATCGACAAGGCCGCCAACTCCGAGACACGCCGAACCGAAGTGATAGCTACCAAGAAGACAATCTTCTGAGTCAAGGTAGACAAAGCAATATCTTGCAAAGGCTCAAAGGGAGGAGCCTGAAGAGCAGAAAGAACCAAATTTAAGTCCCAAACAGGGATTAATGGTTTCCTGGGAGGTCGCACATGCGTAACCCCCTGGAAAAAAGTTTTAACTTAAGGATGAAGCGCAAAACGCTTCTGAAAAAAGATAGATAAGGCAGAAACTTGCCCTTTCAAAGTACTCAGCTGAAGACCAGATTCCAGGCCAGCCATTTCCAGAAGATTCCTTACAGATCTAGGACGGGGCGAACCGACCCGTCCTTCTTGGGGACTGTGAAAAGATTGGAGTAAAAACCGAGGCCCACCTCTGAGCACGGCACCGCCATTTCCAGAAGATTCCTTACCGACGCCAGGAGCCCCTGCGCGGCCAAAGGATCGGTGGGCACCCGAGACCGGAAGAACCGTGAAGGAGGGCGAGACTCGAACTCCAGCTTGTAACCGGACGACACCACCTCCCGGATCCATCTGTCCGGAACCTCCTGGTCCCAGACCAGGGAGAAGTGTCGCAATCGTCCCCCCACCCGCATGGGTGAGGGCACCCCCTCAGTGCTGAGTGGGCGTACCAGCAGGCTTGGGCTTGGCGCCCCAGGACTGACCGGGTCGGCCACGGCCCCTCCCCCGGGTCCAACCTGCACCTCTGGTAGCAGGAAAGGAAGCCCCTCTGCCCGCTCTGACTCCCCGAAAGGAGGGCCTAAAGGCACTCGCACCCCGAAAGGAGCGACGAGGCCTCTTGCGTTGAGGCAATTTACCACCCTTGGTAACTGAATCCAATTTATCGCCAAACAGGCGCAAACCCAAAAAAGGGAGCGCTGTAAGCGCCTTTTTAGAGATAAAGTCCGCCGTCCACTGGCGCAGCCACACTGACCGACGAATTGCAACCAGCAGTGCCGCTGTCCTGCTACTCATCGCAAGAGCATCGTCCTGGGCGGTCAAGACAAAGGAAATAAACGACACTGCTTGAGAGAACTAAACTCATCACAACCGGGATCAAGACCTGCGTACAGATCCCTAATAATGGACCTAACTGCCAACAGAAGAAGCGCTGAAGCACACACTGGCCGCAGTGTCGATCCGGCACTGATAAAACCATGGCGAGCCAATTGATCAATCCGACGATCCTCACCATCTTTAATGGTAGTGGTGTCAGAGGAGTGCAACACAGCCGTGTTAGACAGCCCTAACACAGGGGTATCGACGTCAGGGGGAACTGACCAAAGCTTCACCAAATCCTCCGGAAAGGGATAGCGTTTATCCCAACTAGGAGGAATTCCAGCCAGGCGCGTGGGTTGTTCCCATTCCTTAAGGACAACCCTCACAAAGTGTTGTTGCCTGGGAAACACCAAACGCGGCTGGGGAACATCAAATAACTCACCCTTTGGCGGGGGGACCGCCTTGGGCGGATCCAAAGCCAAAATTTCAAACATTTGAGCCAAAATGGAAGGGGTGTCAAGGGACACCCCCGCAGCCTGATCGCCAGCAGCGTCAATCCCTAGCTGGTCTGCAGGCTCATCCGACTCCTCAAGGAGTTCCCCCTCCTCATCAGGGGGACAATCGGACCAATCCAATATTTCAAACATCTCATCCTCCGAAGCAGGCACACCCTCGGATTGCGAATCCCCACCTTTGACAATGTCACACGGGGTCCAGAATAAGGGAGGGGGGGTAGGAGATGACGGAAGTTGCGAGGAGCCAGAAGCCGGAGCGACGGACTGGTGCGCAATATTCTGCTTTGCACATGGAGCGCATAATATGACATCATCGCCTGGGAGCGGAGCCCCACACAGCCTGGATAGCCCCGAAGAACTGTTTCCGGTAATGTCGGAAGCCTCCATATGGTGAAATTATGGTATTCGCAACAACCCCGGGTTTTACGCATTAAGCCACCCGGGATGCCCCTTTATAATTAATGTCCAGGGAAAAGGAGGATTTAATTTTTTTTTTTTTTCAAAAACCTAGGAAAAAACTCAATTTAGAGACTAAGACTAGCCAGGTATAACAGAACCGGGAGAGCCGATGCAGTGAGGGGATCCCAGGATCTGTAGGGGAAAAGAGACAACAGTCAGACCCCCAGGAAAATGGGCAGCATGCAGCACATTCATTCATTAACAGAATAAAGGTACATAGTAGTATATACATCAACAAAGCAATAAGTGCTTTAGGAGTTATGCTGAAGTGCCACCACAAACACAAGCTTTACATATGTGGAAAAGTAAACTATAGCTAAAAAGACGGCCCCACGTGCGAGGTGGGGACCGTTACCTGAAACCGTATGAAGAGCAGCCACACCAATCCAGGCACGCAGCTTCCCCCAGCTAAGTCTCCAGCACCTGACTCCTTGATGAGAAGGAGGAAGTGAGGTGGGCCCGAGCTCCGAGAGCAATGCGTTCAGGCCACGCACCCGCCATCGCGTAACAGAGCGCGGGCCGCGGCCCCACCCCCAGTATTCAAACGGCGCGGCACCGCCATTTGGCGCAGAGGGGGCGCCCCGACGCCCCCTCTGACTCAGTGGGGGGAAAGCATGACAACACATACAATAGTGAAAACAGAGCCCCCAGCAGCTCAGGCCACGCGACCGCACACCGCGGAGCTAAGCCTGAGTCTGCCAGCGCTCCAACACACATCGCATAAACACACATGCAAAACAGTAAAAGCACCCCCCAAACCACCCCCCCCCCCCCCCCCCCAAAGTGAAGGGAGAAGGGACCGAGCGGGAGAGAATGGCCAAAGGGGAACATCGGGACAGGGGCATCCCAAATCCGGATCACCATGCTGGATAGCCGCATTGCCCCATGCGTGGGGTCGAGCGGAGGAGATAAGCTCCTAGGCACCTAGTGCCATCTACCGTTGCCCAGTCAGCAGCCTGGGCTGGGAGGCTTCCATTAACCATCTAGGTATGCAAACAATAAACTGGGCAGAAATAGACCAAAAGGGGGTGCCGGGGTTTGACCCCGTCTACCTGCAAGCAGAAGACTTCTTTCTTCTGTCTTGTCGCATCATGCAGAGAGAAAACACTGGGTGTTAAGTGGGAGGTCCCAGGTATATATAGGCCGGAAGGGGGCTCGTTTTCAAGACTTCTCTCTGCAACGTCGCCACCTGCTGGTGGAGTAACCCGATCATAAGAATTAAAGGGGAAGCAGGGTGTGTAACACACTGAGAATAGGTGTAAGAGCAAGGACAGGGTATCCCAACCAGGATCACCAACCCGGAATACCGCCGACCCCTTAGTATGGCGTCTCACGGTGGAGCATAGCTCCTAAAGCACCTTAAGGTGACGTCTACCTTTGCCAGGACCCGCAGCGGGGTGTGTGACATACTTAGAATATATTACTCAGTCAAAAGTCAACCCTATTGTGACCAACTTGAGGAACCTTGAGAGCGCCGGTCAGTAAACCAGTGAGGGGGCCCATATGACCTTGTGACTGAGGGAAGGAGCACAAGCAAGAGCCATACATGGCAGTGCATGCTGCTGAACACCACAGCCATTGCGTCGGGTTACAATTTTGTAAAACCGCTAGCTAAAAAGGGGTAAACTCTGCAAGGCACAGTCTATGCTAAACCAAACACCACACCTTCTTCTGAGCAGGGTACCTAGTACAGTCTTTTTTAAAAGCAAAATGTACCTAATTTTACAGATACTTGGTAACCTGGACGGGAAGGTTCGCCTACCGAGACTCGTACCTCCCATCTCTGATACGGTCCAATGTATAGCCCCAAGAACCACGGAGGGGATGTCTTTATACCGGCTTGGTTTCTCATCAGATCACCGATGGTCGAGACATCTCTGCTATGGGTACTCCCACTGGGGAGTGGTACTGAAATACATTTAGGAGCCCTGTTCCACTCAACTCTTGTGCCTCTTGCTTCCATCGGTGGCTTTCTAGCCCATTGTTGGAATCCCAATCACGCTTCAACCCCGCCAACCCCCTCTTCCCCCACACCCAACCATTCCCATTCACCTAGGCAGAAACAACAGGGGAACAAAGGTGCTACCACCGAGACCCAATTGTAATAAATAGCAGGTTGTGACAATGGCTTTGCCAGGGAGGGGTGGTCTCACTGGCTCCTTCGAACAGTAATAGTTCTACACCATTGACGCAAAAACTGATTTTGTATGCCAAGTTTGTAAAGATCTGGGGTGGATGTGACTGTTAATTATTAAGATTAACAGGAAGTTGAACCAGTCAATGTACCTATTTGTGAAAATATATTTGTTGTACCCCATCTCCCTACCCCCCATAATTTTTGCCTTCTGTACCCCCCCCCCCCCTTTTTTTCCCGGTGCTTTTAAAATCAGGTAAATTTTAGTATAACTCAATTTTCAATCATTTACACCCCCCCCCCCCCCCCCCAGGCTTCTGTTACTGGCAGTGGTGACAAAAGCGATGCTAATACTTACTCATTGCTGAGATGAGTGGTGGCCACGCTGATTACAGACACCATGGCAGTGAGGACATTGTCATTCAGAAGAACATAACCTTTCACTGCAGGCTCCCTGTCTGGGGTAAACAAAAGATATTACACAGAGTGTCATATAGATCTCAATGCTGATACAAAATAAATCCATGGCACTATTTACTCCCTCATCATTTTTTGTTGCACCTTTCTCCAAAAAAAAGATGTATTGCGACATGGTATTGCCATATGATCAACATGCTGTACATTTCAACTCCACAGGCCCAATAAAAACACTAGAACTTTGCAAAAATACAATTCTGTGAAATACTCACCTGTAGAATTGGTATTATAAGTATACAGTACGTCCTGCTCCAGATAGATTACTTACACTTGGGTTATCCTCCGCCAGATGGCGCTGCACTGCAGAGACATGTAAAAACAGGCTCCTCCCGGCCCCTCAAATAGCTGGGGACCTCCCACAAATCCCCAGCATTGAAAAGCAGTGAAAAAGAAGCCGGGAGAATTTAACCACCCCAAAACTGGTAACTTATAACAATGATAACAATCACCATACAGGGGATCCAGAATAATGCAAAAACCAGGGTGGGGTGGAGCAGGACGTACTGTATACAAATAATACCAATTCTACAGGTGAGTATTTCACAGAATTGTATTATTCTTAGTATACAGTACCTCCTGCTCCAGATAGCTTAATTACACTTGGGACATCCAATAGCAGTGTCCATAAAGTAGGGTGGGATCCCCAATAAAAAAGGTAACAGAAGACAGTTTAAACCACTGCCGCCTGCAAAACCTTGCGGCCAAAAACAGCATCAGCTGAGGCCTTAACATCAACCTTGTAAAACTGTGAAAAGGTATGGACAGAAGACCAAGTAGCGGCCTTGCAAACTTGTTCAACAGAAGCCTGGTGCTGGAAGGCCCAAGAGGCACCAATAGCACGAGTAGAATGAGCAGTAAGGCGAAGGGAGGACTCTTCCCCTTAGCAGAATAGGCCTGAATCACGGCCAGACGGATCCATTTTCTAATAGTAGACTTGGCATGAGCCAAACCCATCCTGGGCCCAGAAGAGACCACAAAAAAGAGCATCAGTTTTCCTGAAGGACGCAGTGACCACCAGGTAATACTTCAAACACCTGACCACATCCAAGGAATGCAAAATCCTCTCCTTAGCGTAGCTAGGATTAGGGCACAAAGAAGGAAGAACAATATCTTGATTCAATGAAAGGCAGACACTACCCTAGGCAGAAAATCTGGCTTAACGCGGAACAAAACCTTGTCCTGGTGTCTCCCAAGGTATGGGGGCTGAATAGAAAAAGCCGCCAACTTAGACACACGCCTGACCGAAGTAATGGCTACCAGAAAAACAACCCTGAAGGTAAAAACAGCCAGAGCAGAGGGAGCACCCTGCAAATCAGACAAAACCAAGTTCAAATCCCAAACAGGGACCACAGGTTTACCTGGGGAACGCACATGAGCGACCCCCTGGAAAAAAGGTTTAAATCAGAGAATGCTGAGCAAAAGATTTCTGAAAGAAAACAGACAGGGCAGAAGCCTGACCCTTCAGAGTACTGAGTTGGAGTCCCGACTCCAACCCATGCTGTAATAACTCCAGAACCCTGGGGACTGAAAACACCCAACAGGGAAGACCTAGACTCACACCCGTCAAGGTAGGTACGCCAAACCCTGTAATAGATGGAAGAAGAGGTTTTCTTCCTAGCCTGCACCATGGTATCAACCACCGAGGAGGACAAGCCTTTCTCCATCAAGATGGAGGTTTCAGCAGCCAGGTCGTCAAAGCCAGAGTTTGTAAATTGGGATGGCGTAAGGGCCCTGAGTGAACAGATCTGGCACCCCTGGCAGAACGTACTGGTCTACTGCCATCTGCCCACGTCTGTGAACCACACTCTTCTTGGCCACCTGGGGGCCACCAGAATTGCTGGCACCCCCTCCAGAGCAATCTTGCGCAGAACCCTGCTCAGCAGGGGGAATGGAGGAAAGACATACAGGAACTGAAAGTCCTGCCATGAAATTACTAAAGCATCCGTGGTCGGCCAGAGGATCCTGGGACAGGGAGACAAAGGCCGGGAGCTTGTGATTGTGACGGGACGCAAACAGATCCACATCTGGTTGGCCCCAATGGTGACACAGAGATTGGAACACCCTGTTGCAGAGGGACCCCCCCTGGAATGTATACCGCTGATATGCAGGGAACATTGGCCTCCACCCAGGTCAGGATCAGAGACACTTCCTGGAGGGCCCTCTTGCTCCGGGTCCCTCCCTGATGATTGATGTAGGCAACTGCTGTCAGGATGTCAGAGCGCCCCTGAACAGGCAGGCCCTGAAGATGAGTAGTCAAGCGAGCCAGAACTAACCTGATCGCTCACAGCTTCAAGACATTGATAGGTATGGGGGCCTCCTGAGGGCCCCACCTCCCCTGGAACCGCAGGATCTGCCCCCCAACAGGTTCCTTGAGTCCATCCACAAGAGGGACCTCCTTACCAAGGGGGAAAGCACACAGACCCTGTCCAGGGATGCTGGGTCCATGTCCCATACAGACAATAGGAGAAGTTGCAGAAGCCCCAAGTGGAACTGAGCATAAGGGACCGCTTCAAAGCACGCCACCATCAGGCCCACCAGCTGCATCCCCTGCCTGATGAAGGGATGGGGACAAGCTAGGAGGGACTGAGCCTGTGCAAGCAGATTGTCCACCCTCTGCTGAGGAAGGAAGATCCTTGTCTGAACTGTATCCAGATTCATTCCTAGGAATGGGGTTACCAAGGAAGAGGACAGTGAGGACTTGGGGTGGTTGATCACCCATCCAAATGACTCCAGAATGGACACCACCAGCTGAGTATCCAACTCTGCCTGATGTAGAGACTGGGAAGTGATGAGAATGTCCAGGTAGGGCAGCATGCGGATGCCCCTTGGCCTCAGAGACATCACCCCCGCCAGCACCTTGGTGAGCACTCTGGGAGCTGAAGAGAGGCCAGATGGCAAAGGCCACAAATCGGCAGTGTTGATCTTCCAACGCGAATCTGAGGACGCTTGGTGTCCTGAAAACACAGGGATGTGAAGGTAAGCATCTTTGATATCCACAGACGTCATGAAACCCCCGGGGCGCAAGGAGCTGATGGCCGAGCGCAGGGTTTCCATGCGAAAAACGCCTGTTCTTGACAATTTTGCTGAAGATCTGTAAATCCAGAATGGGCCTGACTGACCCATCTTTTTTGGGAACTGTGAAAAGGTTGGTGTAGAGTCCCTTGCCTCTGTCTATTCAGGGAAATCAGCAAATGACCCCCAGACCCAGCAGGCCTTGCACGGCCTGCGCCAACACCTGAGCAGAGACCAGGAGTATCCGGGACCTGATAATCTTGGGGGAGGCCGCACAGCAAACTCCATCTTGTAGCCGAAGGACACTACCTCCTGAATCCACCGTTCTGAGGCTTGATGCCTCCAGACTTGAGCAAAGTGCCGCAGCCGTCCCCTCACCCTGACGGGCGAGGGCACCCCATCATGCCTGAGGGGACTTGGGAGAGGATTTGGGCTTAGCTCCCCCAGAGGAGCCAGGACGTTGTCTTCTGCTCCTGTGACAGGAATCTGCACGAGCCCCCGCGAAGGACACCCCTGTTTCTTGTTTAACACCATGGTAGGGGGGTGAAGGGGGGCCCTGGCCCCGAAGGGGCCGAGACAGCCTTCTGCACTGGGGTAACTTATCTCTCTTAGCAAACAGGTCTAGACGGGCCCCAAACAGGCGTAGCCCCTTAAAAGGAAGCCCAGTGCGAGCCTTCTTCGCAGCATTGTCAGCACCCCACTGTCGCAGCCAAACCAAGCGGCGTATAGCCACCACGAGGGCAGAAGTTCTTGCACACATTCTGATGGTGTCATCCAATGCTAATAGGACAAAATTTACAAAAACATCACAACTGGAGAGTGCATTAAACACATCCCAGGGGAGATCATCAGGGGCACTATCAAGCATTTTTCTGATAAGGATTCTAGTGGCCACAGCAGTAATGGCAGAGGCACAGACCGGGCGCAGTGCCGTCCCCGCACATGCAAAGGCCAGCAGGTCAATGCGCCGGTCCTCAGCATCCCGCAGGGTAGTAGAATCAGGAATGCATGACAGGGGTGTTAGATAGCCGTAGGATCGGGACATCCACCTCGGGGGGGGGGGGGGGCTTGGATGACCAACATTTAACCACCTCAGGGGGAAAAGGATACTTCCTATCCCAATCCCTTGGAACCCCGGGAAGTTTACTGGGGCACTCCCATTCCTTGAGCACAAGGGTATGGAAACGTGCCTGCTCTAGAAAACGCTCCCCTTTTTGCCTGGGAGCCTCACCAGGGAGAGAGATAGACAGAACCTCAAAGATCTGGGTCAATAATCTGTCATCCGGGGCCCAGGGGTCAGAGCCAGAATCGTCATGACCCCTTGGTCTCTCATCAGATGAGCCTGAGTCAGAAAAGAGCTCTCCATCAGAAGGGGTATAGCCACACAGATTCATAAACTCCTGAGATCCTATAGGGAAAACAGTAACATTAGGCGTCAAGTGCCGCTTCTTACCAGGGCCCTTACGCGCTAAAGACCTCGCAATAATCTGTTCAGCAGTAGGCAGTCTAGAAGACACATCAGGCTGAGAATGCCCACAAGTATGCAGCTCAACAGGAGAGAGATTTAAGCTGGGGGGAGTAATGAAACGAGGTGCAGCCACTGGCAGGCCAGATTGCAATGCCAGCGCTTGCTCAGCACAGGGCACGCAGACCCATGCCTTGTCAGTGTCAGCATGAGGCTGTCCACACGCTACACACTGCCGGTCTTTTCCCAAGGGGACCCCGGTCACATTATCCTGAGATGCCTCCATATGGTGATTATTAGGCACAATATGCCAGTAGGGATTGACGCTATAAAGCAACCCTGGATGCCCCAATGACCCGCTAGGGAAGTGGGAGTAATTTTACAAGGCCCAACTATCAATTACATCGGGCCGGGAGAAGCCAATGGATTCACCCGTCTGAAAGACACAATGAGAAGAAAGGGTGTCAGAACCAAACACACTACAATGAGTATAAAGCCGCACGCGAGGGCACTTACGGACCACGGTAAGTAAGAACGTCACACGTGCGCGCGACCTGACAACATGGCGCCGAGTACCTCGAAGGGCGGGCCAGAGCGAGCCGTGACGCAGGGAGCGCCAGGCCCCGCCCCCCTGAAGAGCGCGAAGTCCACCGACAAGCAGCCAATGAGAACGCAGAAGCGCCTGAGGTAACGCCGCCGCCAGGCGCGGAACATCCCAATGAAGGAAAAGGCGCGAGCGGCGGCGGCGGCATTTGCAATAGTAAAAAGACAAGTCAGTGCGGCGGCTGACACCACATATACTAGTCCAAAAAAACATGACAAAAGGCCGTATGCACGATTCACGATACACGCTCACCCACACCACCCCCCCTTCTTTCCCCCCCGAAGGCTAAAGGGAGAATGAGGGGGGATGGCGGCCCTTTGTACAGGGCCCACCGCTACCGGGGCATGGGACAATAATGCGGGAGGGGCATCCCATAAAGGCTCACCATCAGCCTATACCGCCTACCCTTTGGTTGGGGACTGCGGTGGAGCAGCGCTCCATAAGCACGCATGGTGCCGCCTACCTTCACCCGACCAGCGCAGCCCAGGCTGGGAGGCACATCACACGAAGGACGGGTGGGAATAGTCCAACAGGGCCGCAGGCCAATAGCCCCGCTCACCTGCGAGAGAGTGATAATTTCATGTCTTCACAGTAAGCACTGCAGAGAAATCTGGAGATTTGTGGGAGGTCCCCGGGTATTTGAGGGACAGGGAGGAGTCGGTTTTTACATGTCTCTGCAGTGCAGCGCCATCTGGCGGAGGATAACCCAAGTGTAAGTAATCTATCTGGAGCAGGACGTACTGTATACTAAGTATATTAGATCTAAAAAAAAATACAATTCTGTGAAATACTCACCTGTAGAATTGGTATTATACGTATACAGTACGTCCTGCTCCAGATATAATACTTACACTTGGGTTATCCTCCGCCAGATGGCGCTGTGCACTGCAGACATGCAAAAACAGGCTCCTCCCGGCCCTTCTTATACCCGGGGACCTCCCACAAATGCCCAGCATTGAAAAGCAGTGAACCAGAAGCCGGGAGAATTTAACCACCAAAAACAACTGGTAAAGATAACAACAATAATCACCATACAGGGGATACAGAATAATGCAAAAAAACAGGGTGGGGTGGAGCAGGACGTACTGTATACGTATAATACCAATTCTACAGGTGAGTACTTCACAGAATTGTATTATTCTAAGTATACAGTACGTCCTGCTCCAGATATAATACTTACACTTGGGACATCCAATAGCAGTGTCCATAAAGTAGGGTGGGATCCCCAACAAAAAAGGCAACAGCAGACAGTTTAAAGCACTGTCACCTGCAATACCTTGCGGCCAAGAGCAGCATGAGCCGAGGCTCTAACGTCAACCTTATAAAACTTTTGAAAAGGTATGAATAGAAGACCAAGTAGCGGTCTAGCAAACTTGTTCAACAAAGGCCTGGTGCTGAAAAGCCCAAAAGGCTCCAAAAGCACGAGTAGAATAAGAAGAGAAGCGAGTAAGAAGATTCTTCCCCTCAGTGGAATAGGCCTGAGGAACAGCCTGACAAGTCCAAACGCCAACAGTAGCCTTGGCAGTAGCCGAAAACCTTTCCTAGGACCAGAAGGAACTATCCCATCCAAGTAATGACCAGGCCCAAGGCCGCCTAACCGCCCGAGAACAGACGAGATCGGGCACATACAGGATGGAGTTGGCCGTAGACCCAAAAGAGCATCAGTTCTCCTAAAGGGCACAGTGACTACCAAGGAAACACTTCCAACACTTGTTCAAGGAATGCAGAACCCTTTCCTCAGCGTTACTAGGAATAAGGCACAGAAGGAAGAACAATATCTTGAACCAATGAACATAAGACACCACCTTAGGCAGAAAGTCCGGCTTAAAGCGGAACACCACCTTATTCTGGTGCATCTCAAAGAACGGGGGCTAGACAGAGCCGCCCGCTCAGACACACGTCTGACTGAAATAACAGCCACCAGAAGGACAACTTTGAAGGTAAGAACAGCCAGACAGCATCCTGACAAGGTCCAAAGGGAACACCCCGCAAGGCAGACAGAATCAAATTCAAAACCCATCAGGGACCATAGGATTACGTGGGGGACGCACATGAGTAACCCCCTGAAAGAAGTCTTAACCAAGGAAACTAAGCAAAAGACTTCTGCAGGAAGGCGGACAGGGCAGAACCTGACCCTTCAGAGTACTGAGTTGGAGAATTCAAACTCCAACCCATGCTGTAATAACTCTAGAACCCTGGGAACAGAGAACGCTCGACAGGGAAGAGACCGAGCCTCACACCAATCAATATGGGTACGCCATACCCTATAATAGATGGGAGAAGAAGAAGAAGCTTGCTCCTAGACTTCCCATAGTCTCAATCACCGAGACAGATAAGCCTGTCTCCATCAAGATGGATGTTTCAGCAGTCAGGCCGTCTAGGCCAGAGTCTGTAGATCGGGGTGACGTAAAGGGGCCCCGAGTGAGCAGAGCTGGCACTCCTGGCAGAACGTACAGATCTACTGTCCTCAGTACCACATCTGCGAACCACACTCCACTAGGCCACCCGGGGGCCACCAGAATCACTGGTCCCCCCATCCAGAGCAATTTTGCGCAGAACCCTGCCTAGCAGGGGGAATGGAGAAAAGACATATATAACAGAATGTCCTGCCATAACATTACTAAATCATCATGACCACGGCCAGAGAATCCTGGGACAGGGAAACAAGGGCGAGAGCTTGTGATAGTGACGAGGCACACACAGATCCACACTGGTTGGACCTCAAAGTGACACAAGGATTAGAAAATCCTGTCGCAGAGGGACCTCAACCGGAGCGAATACCACTGATATGCAGGGAACATTGTCCACCACCCAGATCAGGATCAGAGACGCTTCCCGGAGGACCCTCCTGCTCCGGGTCCCTCCCTGAATATGTAATGTAGGCCAAGGCCGTCAGATAGGCCTAGCTCCCCCGAACAGGCAGGCCCTGAAGAGGAGTATGCAAGTGAGATAGAACTAACTTGAACGCTCATAGATGCAAACATTGATAGGTGTATAGGCCTCCTAAGGGCCCCACCTCCCCTGGAACCGTAGGGACTTCCAGAAGAAGACCCCCCTCAACCTGATAGATTGGCATCCATGGTGACCGTCTCCCAGGAAAGGGCAAGAAGGGACTGCCCCCAGACAGGTTCCCTGAGTTCATCCACTACAAGAGGGACCTCCTCACCAGGGAGGAAGGCACACATACCCTGCTCCAGGGACGCTGGGTCCTTGTCCCGTAGGACAAATAGGAGAAGTTGCAGAAGGCCCCAGGGGGGACTGAGCATAAGGGGCCTCTTCGGAGTACGCCTGCCTGGTGGAGGGATGGGGACAGCTATGAGGGACTGAGCCCATACAACCAGATTGTCCACTTTATTGCTGAGGAAGGAAGATCCTTGCTTGAACTGTATAAAATTCATTCATAGGAATGGAGTTACCAATGAAGGGGACAATAAGGACTTGGGGTGTTTGATCACGCCTCCAAATGACTCCCAAATGGACACCCTCCAGCCGAGTATCCAACGTAGCCAGACGTAGAGACTGGGAAGTGATGAGGACGTCCAGGTAGATCATCCATCGGAACGCCCCTTGGTCTCATCAGAGACCACAGCCCCGTCGCACCTTGGTGAGCACTCTGGGAGCTGAAGAGAGGCCAGATGACAATTATCAGTGTTGGTCAACCAACGCGAATCTGAAGAACCTCTGTGTCCAGAGGACACTTGAGGGGATTTTGGTGGAAGATTTAGGTTTATCCCCGCCAGAGGGGCCAGGGCGTTGTCTGCCGCTCCTGGGGCAGGAGTCTGCACGAGCCCCCAGGAAGGACACCCCTGGTTCTTGTTTTACACTATGGTAGGGAGGGGGAGGGGTTACCCTGCCCCGAGGGGCCACGACAGCCGCCTACGTTGGGGTGATTTGCCCTTTATTACCAAACAGGCCCAGACGGGCCCCAAACAGGCGTTGCCCTCTAAAGGGAAGCCCAGTAAGAGTCTTCTTAGCAGCATCGACAGCACCCCACTGTCGCAGCCAAACCAAGCGACGTATAGCCACCACAAGGGCAGAAGTTCTTGCACACATTCTAATGGTGTCATCCAGTGCTAATAGGATAAATTTTACAAATACATCACAACTGGAGAGCGCATTAAACACATCCCAGGGGAGATCCTCAGGGTGACGATCAAGCATCTTTCTGATGAGGGTTCTAGCGGCCACTGCAGTGATGACCGCGGCACGGACCGGGCGCAGCGCCGTCCCTGCACAAGAAAAGGCGTGGGAGGCCACAGATCAATGCGCCGGTCCTCAGCATCCTGAAGGCTACTATAAGCAGGGGCTGTAATAAAGGGGGGGTTAGGAACCCCTACGGTCGGTGAATCCACCACGGGGGTGATGAATAACAATTGACCACCTCAGGGGGAAAAGGGTATTTCCTATCCCATTCCCCTGAGACCCCTGGAATTTACTGGGGAAATCCCATTCCTTAAGTACAAGAGCATGGAAACGAGCCTGCTCTAGAAATTCCAAGTGCGCTGTCGCTGTATGGAAACGCTCCCCTCTCGGCTTGGAGGCCTCACCAGGGAGAGAGATAGACAGGACCTTAAAGTCCTTAATCAACAATCTCACACTGGCCCCAGTATTCAGGGCCAGAATCGTCATGATTCCTCGGCATCTCATCAGATGAGCCCGAGTCAGAGACCATTTCTCCATCAGAGGGGGTATAGGCACGCGGAGTAGTGAACTCCTCAGTTCCCATAGAACAAACAGAAAACAGGAGGCGTCAAGGGCCACTTCTTAACAGGGCCCCTGCGCCCTGACAACCTCGCAATAATCTGAGCAGCCGTAGGCAGTCTGGAAGACACAGCAGGCTGCAAATCCCCACTTGTATGCGACTCAGCAGGAATGAGATTTAAGCATGGGGAAACAGGTGTATTGAAACGAGGTGCAGCCACTGGCAAGTATGATTGCAGGGCCAGTGCTTGCTCGGTACATGGTGCGCAGACCCGTGCCATGTCAGCATCAGCATGAGGTTGACCACACGCTATACACAGCCAGTCTTGTCTCAGAGGGACCCCGGTCATATAATTCTGAAATGCCTCCATATGGTGATTATCTAGGCACAATATGCCAGCAGGGATTTACGCAATAGGCAACCCTGGATGCCCCAAAGACCCGCTAGGAAGGTGGGAGAATTTTACAAGGCCCGCTATAATTTAACCCGGGCCGGGGAAGCCACTAGATTCAGCCGTCTGAAAGACATAATGGGAATAAAGGGTGTCAGAGCCATGCGCAGTAATAAAGAATCATGAAAATCGCCCGCGAGGGCACTTACAGACCAAGGGAGGAGGAGGGCCCTTACCACGTGCGTGCGACTAGCATCAAAATGGCGCCAAGCGAACCTCGAAGGGCGGGCCAGAGCGGGCCGTGACGCGGCGCACGCCAAACCAGGTCCCCGCCCCCCCGAAGAGCGTGAAGCTTTAAGACAGTAGTCAATATTGTCAAGAGAAGCAAAGTGTATGACACACATAGAATAGATGATTTTGCCAATGGAGACGCCACAGCGTCTGGGGCGATACCGCCGCCTGGTGCAGCACATCCAATAAAGGAAAGAGACGAGCGCGGCGGCGGCAGATACACAATAAAAATACAACTCTGGGAAATACTCACCTGTAGAATTGGTATTATACGCATACAGTACGTCCTGCTCCATCTATAATACTTACACGTGGGTAATCCTCCGCCAGATGGCGCTGTTCACTGCAGACATGCAAAACGGGCTCCTCCTGGCCCTTCATATACCCAGGGACCTCCCACAAATCCCCAGCATTGAAAAGCAGTGAGAAAAGAAGCCGGGAGAAACCAATCACCAAACTGGTAATAATAACAATGGCAACAAACACCATACAGGGGATCCAGAACAAGGTGAAACCAGGGTGGGGTGGAGCAGGACGTACTGTATGCGTATAATACCAATTCTACAGGTGAGTATTTCACGGAATTGTATTATTCTAAGCATACAGTACGTCCTGCTCCATCTATAATACTTACACGTGGAACATCCAATAGCAGTGTCCATAAAGTAGGGTGGGATCCCCAACAACAAAGGCAACGGCACGTAGCTCAAACTACAACCGCCTGCAAAACCTTACGGCCAAAGGCAGCATCAGCTGAGCCCCGAACATCAACTTTGTAAAACTTTTAAAAGGTGTGAACAGAGGACCAAGTAGCGGCCTTGCAAACTTGTTCAACAGAGGCCTGTTGCTGAAAAGCCCAAGAGGCACCAATAGCACGAGTGGAATGAGCCGCAAGGCGGAAAGGGCGAGTCCTCCCCTTAGTGGAATAGGCCTGAAGGACCGGAAGGCACAACGAAGAGAGCATCAGTCTTCCGGAAGGCCTTAGTGACAACCAGGTAATACTTTAAGCACCTGACTACGTCCAAGGAATGCAGAACCCGCTCCTTGTCATTGCGAGGATTGGGACACAGAGAAGGAAGAACAATATCCTGGTTCAAATGAAATGCCGAGACAACTTTTGGCAGAAAGTCCGGTTTGAAGCGGAACACCACCTTGTCCTGGTGTCGCTCATAGTATGGAGGCTGAATAGATAGAGCAGCCAGCTCTGACACACGCATAACCGAAGTAATAGCCACCAAGAAGACAACCTTGAGAGTGAGAACGACCAGAGCAGTATCTTGAATAGGCTCAAAGGGAGCACCCTGCAAGGCAGACAAAACCAAATTCAAATCCCAAACAGGGACCGTAGGCTTTCGAGGGGGACGCACGTGAGTGACCCCCTGGAAGAAGGTCTTAATCAGGTGATGCTGAGCAAAGGTCTTCTGAAAGAAGATAGATAGGGCAGAAATCTGACCCTTCAGAGTACTAAGTTTGAGACCTAAGTCCAAACCATGCTGCAAAAACTCCAGGACCCTAGGAACGGAGAATTCTCGGCAGGGAAGAGACCTGGACTCACACCAGTCAATGTAGGAACGCCATACTCTATAATAGATAGCAGAAGAAGTCTTCTTCCTGGCCTGCACCATAGTAGCCACCACAGAGGCAGACAACCCCTTCTCCATCAAGATGGAGGTTTCAGCAGCCAGGCCGTCAAAGCCAGCGTTTGTAAATTGGGATGGCTTATGGACCCTTGGGTTAGCAGATCTGGTACGCTTGGCA
Organism: Gastrophryne carolinensis; assembly: GCA_027917425.1. NCBI lineage: Eukaryota > Metazoa > Chordata > Amphibia > Anura > Microhylidae > Gastrophryne > Gastrophryne carolinensis. The sequence continues at coordinate 497,444,721 of CM051235.1, forward strand.
GATCGTACTGATCTACTGCCATTTGAAACATGTCTGCGAACCACACTCTTCTTGGCCACCTGGGGGCCACCAGAATCACAGGTACCCCTTCCAGAGCAAACTTGCGTAGAACCCTCACCAGAAGGGGAAACGGTGGAAACGCATACAGGAGTTGAAACTCCCTCCAAGACATGGACAGGGCATCCATGGCCATGGCCAGAGGATCCTGAGACAGGGAGACAAAGGCCGGGAGCTTGTGATTGTGACGGGAAGCAAACAGATCCACATCCGGTAGACCCCAAAGGTGGCACAGGGACTGGAATACAGTGTTGCAGAGGGACCACTCCCCCTGACGGGACATTCCCCTGCTCAGGGCGTCCGCCAGCAGGTTCTCCGCCCCCGGAATGTAAACAGCCAAAATGCATTGAACATTGGCCTCCGTTCATGTCAGAATCTGAGACACTTCTTGGAGAGCACCCTTGCTCCGGGTCCCTCCCTGATGATTGATGTAGGCAACCGCCGTTCTGTTGTCTGAGTGAACTTGGACGGACAGACCCCTCAGGTGTTGGGTCAAACGCTCCAGTACCAACCTGACTGCCCGTAATTCCAGAATGTTGATGGGTAAGTGGGCCTCCTGAGGGCCCCACATCCCCTGGAAGCGCAGAGACTTCCAGAATCCTCCCCAACCTGACAGACTGGCATCTGTTGTGACCGTCTCCCAGGATGGGGTCAGAAAAGACCTGCCCCCTGTCAAGTTCCTGTGGTCCAGCCACCACGCAAGGGACTGTCTGACCGAGGGGGGAAGCACACAGAACCCGTCCAAGGACGCAGGGTTCTTGTCCCAAACTGACAGAAGGTGAAGCTGCAGAGGTCTCAAATGGAACTGGGCAAAGGGCACCGCCTCGAAGCTCGCCACCATCAGGCCCACCAATTGCATTCCCTGCCGGATGGAGAACTGTGGGTTCGAGAGCAGGAACCTCGAGAGCTTCCACCTTCTGTTGAGGAAGGAATATCCTTGACTGAACCGTATCCAGAATCATTCCCAGGAACGGAGTCACCGAGGAGGGGACAGAGATGACTGGGGTAATTGATCACCCAGCCGAAGGACTCCAGGGTGGACACTACCAGCCGAGTGTCCAACTCTGTCTGCCGCAGAGACCGAGAGGTGATGGGAATATCGTCCAGGTAGGGCAGCACACGTATGCCCCTTAGCCTTATCAAGGACATCACCCCTGCCAGCAACTTGGTGAACACCCTGGGGGCCGACGTTAGGCCGAATGGCAGGGCCACAAATTGATAATGCTGATCTTTTATTGCAAATCTGAGAAACCTTTGGTGGCCCGGAAACACCGGGACGTGCAGGTAAGCATCCTTGATGTCTACTGACGTCATGAAGTCCCCTGGGCGCAGTGAGCCAATGGCCGAGCGCAGAGTTTCCATGCGAAAGTGCCTGGTCTTGACAAATTTGTTGAGGATTTTTAAATCCAGAATGGGCCTGACTGACCCATCCTTCTTGGGTACTGTGAAAAGGTTTGAGTAGAACCCCGTGCCCCTGTCTCCAGGGGGGACCTTGCAAAAGACCCCTAGGTCCATGAGACCCTGTACGGCCAGCAACAAGACCTGAGCTGAGGCAGGGTCTTGAGGGATTCGAGACCTAATGAACCTGGTGGGGGGGCCGTACAGCAAATTTCTATTTTGTAGCCGGAGGACACTACCTCCTGAATCCACCGGTCTGAGACGTGGCGCCGCAAGACGTGCTCGAAGTGCTGTAGACGTCCCCCCACCCTGACGGGTGAGGGCGCCCCCTCATGCCTGGGGGGCCTTGGGAGGAGCTTTGGGTTTGGTTCCCCAGGAGGAACCTGAAGGGCGACCTCTGTTCCTGTACCAGGAATCAGCGTGGGCCCCTGCAAAGGATGCCCCTCTACCCTGCTTGGCCCCACGATAGGGGGTTGGTCACGAAAAGGCAGAGTCTGTCGCCTGCGCTGGGGTAACTTGCCTCCCTTGGCAAAGAGGTCTAATCGATCTCCAAATAGGCGCAGCCCTTTAAAAGGCAGCCCCGTGAGGGCTTTCTTGGCAGCATCGTCTGCGGCCCACTGGCGCAACCAGACCGCGCGGCGTATAGCAACCACCAGGGCAAATGACCTGGCACACATCTTAATAGCATCGTCCGATGCGGACCGGATAAAGCTCACAGCATCACAGCTGGACAGAGCGTTGACAGTATCAGGAGGCAACTCATCTGTGCCATCGAGAGCACTCCTAACCACGGCCCTGAGCGCTACTGCCGAAATGGCTAAGGCGCAAACTGGGCGCAGAGTCGCTCCCCCAAATGCAAAGGCATGACATGCCAGTTGGTCAACACGCCGGTCCTCAGAGTCCCGTAGCATAGTAGTGTCAGGAGAGTGCATAATAGAGGTGTTGGACAACCCTAGAATAGGAGCATCGACCTTGGGCGGCGATGACCAGCACTTAACCAAGTCAGCAGGGAAGGGATATTTCCTATCCACGCTCTTAGAGACCCCATGAAGTCTGCTGGGATGTTCCCATTCTTTAAAGTGGGCCAACACCCAGGGGTGATCGGCCCGGGAATCTATAAGATTCGCGGGCCGATCACCTCACACACCGCGGGACATCCGAGATCGGGATGTCCCGTGGGGTGTAACCCCCCCAAAACCCCGAAAAATCCTTACCTCTCCAGCCGCTGCTTCCGCCGCCTCTCGCGCTCCTCTAGATGTGTGCGCGCCCGTGCCGGGTGTCTCTGAATGGCCGGCGCGGGCGCGCACACGTCAAGAGTGACGCGCGGGAGGCGGCGGCGGGCGCGATCCCTTGTCCGTCGACGGACGTCACTTGTCCTCGGCGGGCATTGGACAGCACACTCACGTGGGAGCGTGGAGAGGTGAGTTTTCGGGGTGTTTGGGGGGGTTTCAGGCAGCGGGGCACCCCGAATCGGGGTGCCCCGGGGAAGTGGACCAATACCCAGGATAGTCAAAATCCTGGGTGTTGGTCCACTTTAAGCACGAGGCTATTGAAATGGGTCTGCTCTGGAAATTCCAATCGAGCTTTAGCAGTATGAAAAAGATCACCCCTTTGCCAGGGAGCCGCAGGGGGAGAGAGGGACAGAACCTCAAAGATCTGAACCAGCAGTCTATCAACATCATCCGAGGACCAATGCTCGGAGCCAGACTCTTCCTGACCCCTGGACTCGTCGTCATATGACCCTGAGTCAGAGAACAGTTCCCCTTCATCCGAGGGGATATGGGCATAGGAATGCAACAAATCATCAGGTTCTACAGGGAAGAGGGACGATTCAGGGTTCAAGTGCCGCCTCTTGGCGGTGGCTTTACGCGCTAAGGAATTAGCAAGCAAGTTTTCAACACTAGCCAGCCTAGTGGCCAGATCAGGATGAGAATCCTCACTGGTATTGGGGGTTAGACTCAGGCTTGGGGGAGCATGTGAAGTGCGGCGGGGTGCAGGCCCAACCTCAGAGGAGACGGGAAGCACCAATAGCGCCTGCTGTGCACAAGGAACACAGACCCGTGCATTGTCACCGCTGCTAGGTAAGACCCCACAAGCTACACACAGCCGGGCTTGTCCCAAAGGAACCCCGTTCACAATATCCTGAGATGCCTCAATATGGTGATTAAATCGGCACAATATGCCCGTAGGGATTGACGCTGTAAGCTACCCTGGATGCCCCAATAACCCGCTGGGAAGTGGGAGTAATTTTTTATGGTCACGACCGGGAGCTATGCTGGGCCGGGAGAAGCCACTTGAATCCGCGGTCTGAAAGACATAAGGGGAAACAGGATGTCAGAGCCATGCACAATGGGGATAAGAGTAAAGAAAAGTCGCCCGCGAGGGCACTTACATACAGAGAGGGGAGGACGATCTTCACCACGCGCGCGGGAGAAGAAAATGGCGCCGAAAGGACCTCGGAGGGCGGGCCTGATCGTGACGCGTAGCGCGCCAAGCCGAAACCACGCCCCTCTCCAGCGAGCGCGAAGCTCGTAAGGCAACCAGCCAATGATGGTACAGAAGGAGAAAGTAAAAAGCAGAAAAAAGCCTATTAAAAATGGCGCTCGGAGCCGGGGAAGGTCCAGCCGAGATCTGTACTCGGGCTCTCCTGTGGCTCCCCATCGGGGAATGAATCCCGGGCTGTGACAGTGATACTGATTAAGACAGGCGCTAAAGCCATGCGCAACCTATGAAGAGCCGATAAGGCTAAGAAGGGAAGGGAGGGAGACGCCAGGGCGTCCGCGAGTCGCCGCCGTACGTGCGGTGCGAGCAGAAGGCAGACTACTAGTGCTGCGGTAAACAGTAAGGTAAGAGCGCGACTCTGATCCCGGATCCCAGTGAAGCACAGTTAAGCCATAAGCGTGTAAGTATACACTGAGGCCGCCATACACACAACCCCCCCCTTTTTTTCCCCCTGACTAAGGAGGGAACGAGGGAGGAAGGCGACCCGTTAACATAGGGTCCACCACTACATGGGACGTGGGGCAATGATGCGGGAGGGGCATCCCCTGAAGGCTCACCATCAGCCTTGACCGCCTACCCTATGGTGGGGGATTGCGGTGGAGCGTTGCTCCGTAAGCACACATGGTGCTGCCTACCTTCACCCGACCAGCGCAGCCCAGGCTGGGAGGCACATCTTATCGAAGAGGACGGGTGGGAATAGTCTCACAGGGCCGCAGGCTGTAATAGTCCCGCACACCTGCGAGAGAGTGATACTTCATGTCTTCGCAGTCAGCACTGCAGAGAAATCTGGGGATTTGTGGGAGGTCCCTGGGTATATGAAGGGCCGGGAGGAGCCTGTTTTTGCATGTCTGCAGTGAACAGCGCCATCTGGCGGAGGATTACCCACGTGTAAGTATTATAGATGGAGCAGGACGTACTGTATGCTTAGAATAAGGCAAATAGCGCGGCTCTGACACCAAGTTACAAGTCAAGGACAATACTAAGGCCATAATCGTGTAATCACAGTACACTTGAGACCGCCACACACACACCCCCCCGAGCTACGGGGGGGAACGAGGGAGGATGGCGACCCTTTGGATAGGGCCCACCGCTACACGGGGCAATAATGCGGGAGGGGCATCCACTAGAGGCTCACCATCAACCTAAACCGCCTACCCTTTGGTGGGGGACTGCGGTGGAGCATGGCTCCGTTAAGCAAACATGGTGCTGCCTACCTTCACCCAACCAGCGCAGCCCAGGCTGGGAGGCACATCACATCAAGGACGGGTGGGAATAGTCCAACAGGGCCGCAGGCTGTAAAAGCCCCGCTCACCTGCGAGAGAGTGATACTTCATGTCTTCGCAGTCAGCACTGCAGAGAAATCTGGGGATTTGTGGGAGGTCCCCGGGTATATGAAGGGCCGGGAGGAGCCTGTTTTTGCATGTCGGCAGTGCACAGCGCCATCTGGCAGAGGATAACCCAAGTGTAAGTATTATATCTGGAGCAGGACGTACTGTATACTTAGAATATAAACACTATAAAAACTGTATATACCCCTATACATTGACACTATAAACAGGCCTACACCCTGGAAGAATTTAACAACCCCCCCCCTCAGTTAGGAACGTTCATCCAATCCACTGCAGGGGGCCTGTGTGGAGGAACAAAAAAGGTTCTAGTCCCTTATGACACCGAAACCACAGTGGTGACAGACCAGGGTATAGGTCAAAAGGGTATATAGATTTCAAATCATGTCATGTAATCAAAGAAAAAATTATATTTTCTAACCCTTTGAACACTATGTAATTATGTTATTCTGCTTAAGGGGCAGGATTAATGCAGTATAATCTACACCTCCCCCCCCAGACGTGTGCTCAACCCCATCACCATAATGAAATGAATTATACTCCCCGGGTCAATGCTGGGATCCCTCTTCTTAGCCAGAACCTATGTGCTGTATTTTCAGCAGCAGAGGCCCCAGCACTGCTGGGATATTGAATGACACTTATTTTTCTATTTCAGCCATGTAAATTCAGCCTTAAAACAGTACTCGGGTGGCACTTATAAAAAATGTGTACAAACAGCACTATACAAGTGACAATGGTATAGAGGGTTATTTTCTTGTGATTGGTTCAGTAGGTCACCTTGCATGGCCGCCTGTACAGTCAGGGACAGGAGGCAGGGAACCACAGTCTTGTGATAGAAGCAGAGGGACTTGGCATTTTGCTGACACAAAATAGCCACGTGATGCAGACTCTTACACACAGCAACCACATCTTCAGCACTTGCATCTGCTTCTATATTAGACAAAAGAAAAAAAGATTTAACACTGGAGAATAGCATTTTAAGAATCAGAAACCCTCTGGTATTTTGCGTTGCCAGGAAATACCTTTTTGTGCCCGTCTGATAAGGCTCAGCAAGATAGGAACGGTTTCTTCTACAATGCTGTGATGTGTAGAAATGGCAGCTAAAGCTTCCAGACACCTCTGCCACACCGCAGGACCTGCAGCTTCTACAGCTTCCATCGGGACTTTCAAGAAAGACACTACATGAATTAAGCAGCATGAGGGCATCTGTATGCAATGTAGCTCAGTTATTCTCTATACCCCCACCAGCAGCCCATGTTAAAGTGGAACAAAACCCTGAATTTTCACTATCCTGGGTTTTGGTCCTTCCCCCCCGGGGAACCCCATGAGAAACGTCGCCATTCTCCAAGGTCACTTACCTCTCCTCGAGCACACGCTGAGGCTAGACCAGCTGCAGGGAATCCTAGCGGCACTTGCAATCGAGCATCACTTAGCTCCTTCGGCTGTGCGCGGCCCACACACCCATTCAGTTGCAGTGGGCTGTGGCTGCACACAGCAGAGAAGCGAGACGCACATGTGCCGTGGTAAAGGTAAGAATATCAGGGGCCCTGGGGGGGCCTCACAGAACAAGGCATCCCAGTTTGGGATGCCCCCATGGGAGGGAGTAAGTCTGCCCTGGAGTCTCAGGCTCCAGGGTGGGTTCTGGTCCACTAGGTGATGGTTTGTAAATCTTTAGCAGACATACTAATAGGGTTCCATTTGGCACTGTACTCCCACTGCCTCTTGCTTACTATCAGCAAGCACATGCCTTCTCTGGTCTCAGAGGGACTAAAAGCCAATGCTGGGGCTGGTTTTGGTCTTCTAGGTGAGCACGGACATGCTGCTGCATGGCAAATGAGTGCCATGTTTGGTGCCAAAATTAAGCCTGTCTGCAGGGAACAGCCTTTCCCTCTTTTGTCTGGGATTATGCTTTAGGCCAAGCTAGAAAGTGATGTGAAATGAGCCATGATGGGACAAAGTTAAAGTGGACCAAAACCCAGGGGCAGCCCGCTGTCTGAAACCCACCAGATCGCTGAGCGCAACTCACCCAACTCACCTCTTCCCGGTCCTACAGCGCATGCATGGCCACCCAATCAGTGCACCCGTAGCATGCTGGCGGCCGCATCCCCCGCTTCCCTCTAACAGGGAGCGTGTCAGCGCCGGCCATTCACAAATGCCTGGTGCGGGCACACGCCCTGCTAAAGTGATAGTGGGGATGCGGCCACGGCTCGCTAATGCACTGTTGGACCGGGAAGCAAAGTAAGTAATGGTGCAACCTGGGGGGTTTCGCACAGCCCGGGGGAGGGAATCGATCTTATAGATTCCCGGGCCGATCGCACAGGGTTTTGGTCCACTTTAAATGAAAGGAGCACATAACCAAGCCTAAATTCAGTATAGACTGAAAGAACAGCAGCATCCAAAGCAGGGAGTACAAGTGAATAAAGACCAAAACTCTTTTCCACCAACTGAAGAAAGCAGCTAAACATTGGAGCTTTGTCCTGTTCTATGTGGAAGAATCATCAAATATAAGTGAGCCTTCTACTAAATGGCCTGCTGCCCTGCTTTAGTCTTCTTTGGGGACAATATGGTTCGAGTTGTGCCGCTGCCACCAACCCCCCTTTCAAATTGGTTAATAGCTTTGATGAGTGATCAACCTGCTGGGATGTGGAATCAATAAATCAAAAGTAATGATCAGGCACATTCTGTAACATCCAATTTTAGAGCAGTGACCTCTATCCCCTTTATGGTTGTTCTGTTTAAAATTTTTACAGCTAAGCCACAAAGAATAATTGCCGGTACCAGCCAGAAATGGCGGCTTTTTATCCAAGCTGGCATTTCTGGCTCGTATTTGCCCTTTTTACTTACAATGCAATAGTAAAACTTTTCACATACCAGATTCTAGCCGTGAAGATAGCGGGGGCACCATCCTGCTAATAAAGACTGCTGGATGAATTTTTGCCAACGATCCAGAGGCTTCCACTGCAGCCTGGCTACAAAATAATCAAAAAATGAACAGACACATACTGCAGACCTAATATACCTGTCAAACGAATTAAACACAGACCTGCCCTTAATCAAATGATTAAAGGGTGGTTCTACCTGAAGCATGTAACAGTTCTTCTCTTTGCATCTTAGTAGATATCTAATACCCACCAGATATTTCTAATAAAATTTGTATTTTATGCATGGGAATAATTCAGGCCCCTTCCATCTTGTATTTCAAAGAAAGCGGACTTTAAGCTGGGCACCTACCATTATATTTGGGTAATGCTAACAGGTTGTAGCTGCATTTTTTTTAACCCAAATTCTGACTGCCTGGACCTCTTTTGAGGCATTGTAACATGGTATCTTATATTCTGGGTATATATACAACCATATGTAACTGAATGAAGAGATGTGTTTCTAGATGTGCAATGAATAAAAACACATTCAGAGATATTACAGACTTCAAATACCATATTGCAGAGGAACTACACTCTTCCCTTGCAACTATGCCCAACTTTTTTTTTACTACCAATAAAGCATGATTGTTGATGACCCACACTCAAAAGTGAAACCAAGCTTCACTTTGGGTTGTAGTTCTACTTTAAGAGTTTCACTGGTTATTGAACAATGAATGCCCCAATAGAGCACTGTTGCAGAGCAGTGATGCACTTATGATGGATAATCTGCCTTTACAGAAAGACAGTTTAAAGTGGACCATCACCCTCGGGTGATCGGCCCGGGAATCTATAAGATTCCCGGGCCGATCACCTCCCTCCCCGCGGGACATCGAGATCGGGATGTCCCGCGGGGTGAAACCCCCCCCAAAACCCCCAAACCCCCTTACCTTAGTTTCTCTAGGCGTGCGCGCCCCCGCGCCGGCCGTCTGTGAATGGCCGGCGCGGGGGCGCGCGCGTCAAGAGGGACGCACAGGAGGCGGCAGCGGAGGAGCCACGGACAAGCGGCTGTCAAATCGATTGTCCGGCGGCGCTGGGAGAGGTGAGTTTTTAGGGTGATCGGGGGGTTTCACACAGCGGGGCACCCCGATCGGGGGTGCCCACCGAAGTGGACCAAGACCCAGGATAGTCAAAATCCTGGGTGTTGGTCCACTTTAATATCATAGCAACGACCTCAAAATGCTCTTTCACTAAGTAATCTGCAGCAAGAAACAGGGCTACTAAAATTTCTTAAAAGGGTTTACTTGCCAGGTAATGCTTCACTTACTGAGTGGCCCGTTGACCTGTAAAAGGTACAATGGTTCTTTGCTTGCTTTGGTGTGCTTCCCATACTGTACTACTCCTATTATAGGTTGTATTGCTATGGAACACTGTAACACATTCTAATAGTTAACAGATGCTGTCAAAACCAACATACCAGCTCGGAGGGTCAGTCTCCTCCAGAATAAGTCGTGTCAAGTGGTCAACGACCAGATCAACATCGTCAGGTGACAAGAAACCTTAAGACAAAGGAGAAGTGCCGCATGAATACAGAGAGACCCAACAAATTAATCTAATTTATTATAAAGGGCTTCAACCGGACCAACAGCCTTGAACAGTTAGAAATACCCTCTTCAAAACTCCCTTGTCCCATCTGCATGCATGATAGTGAATCATTGTCAGCACTTACAATTGCTCCTGCATCCACTCAAAGCTGAAATACCACCTCCCTGACTTTCTCCTGGTAGCAGCCATTTTGGAGCTTCCTTTCCCAGTATCCCAGGCATGCTGCTGCCTGGATTAAACTGACATAACCCCACAATGCACAAAGGCAGGAAACCCAGCAACACTGCCTCTTTGCAGGCAGCCTGCAGCTTCATGGGACGCCCGTTACAAAAAGTTAAATTTTTATGTGAAGAATTTGAATTGCCCTGGGGAGGGATGCATATGAGCACTTTCTTGTAAGGGTGTTGGTCCAGCTTCAAGTGAACCTGTACTGATGCACAGTGAACATTTTGCCATCAACTTTAAAAAAAAAAAAACTTCCGGCTACACGCGCTACAGCAGCTCACACTCAACTTTTCCAGGTGTACAGCAAGGCTTGCTTCATTTCAAATATTTACATGTGGGTAATCCGCCACAGGTGGCGCAATCGACTGTAGGAAGACTTGTGGCCCCTCCCGGCCCATAAAAGGGCCAGAATTACCCAGAAGTCCCCAGTCTTCTCCTGCAGTCTGACTGCGAAGATGGTCTCTTACTAGCCCGTCGGCCGCTGCAAGCCCTATTCCCACCTGCTTCCGGGACCCTTCTTGCCTCCCAGCCATGGCTGTGGATCAGGTGCAGGTAGGGGAACGCCGAGGGTCAGGCGTTCGGCAGAGCTACGCTCTGGGCCGCAGACTCTTCCTAAGAGTAAGCCGGCCATAGGCTATGGTGAGCCTATAGGCGAGGGGAGGGGAGGAACCACCCTTTTTCCCTTTTCATTATGTGTCCCACATGCTTTATTCTTGTGCATTTTATGCTGTGTGTGTTTTTCTCACGTTTTTTACCTCACAATATACTTACCTTCCCCGCTCCTGCTCCTCTTGCCTCCTCTACGTTATGGCGTCGGGGGGTGCCCCTTGAGGTGCTGCTTGGGCAGGCCGGCGCCACTCTCCTCACAGTTTCCTGAGGTAAAGTTCCCGTTTTTACCTCACGCCGTCGCTCCTTGGTCTGCTGATAGGCTGCACAGGCTCTTCAACTGGCTCCCTTTTGGTCCGTGAGTCCAGTCTTTTCTTGTTGGTACCTTTATTATGTTTTATATTGGCTGTGCATGCGCTGTGGGACGCTTATCTGCTCCCTTTTGTCTCTTTCAGAGTCTCATATTGAGATTATTGTGGTTCCTCGCGGTCCATACACAATCCCCCCCCCCTTTCCTGTGGGTTAGGGTGCTGAGAGCCAAATTGGGGTTTTTTCTTTACGGTTCTGGGCCGTCTTAGTGCCTTGAGTCTTTCTTATCATAATCACCATAATGGAGGCTTCTGGGAGTAGCGGGCTTGGGAACCCCCCGGGACTTGCTAAGCTTTGTCTTGTATGTGGTACATGCCCACTGAGTGGTCGCAACGTGGTTTGTGTGCCCTGCGCCCAGAGTGCTATTGCGGATCAGGATGGGGCGAGTGTTGCCGGCGCCAGTCCCATTGCTCCTCCAGCCTCACCGACTCCCCCGCGCCTGCTTCTGGCCCCTAGTGAGGGGGAGGCCGGCAGGGACTCGCGTAGTAATTTTTAGCTCAGGCTGGCTAGCATTGAGCGTCAGTTGGCTTGTTGGCCGCTGGCAAGGCCAAGTTAAAGGAGCAGCATTTGGAGCCGGCTTGCACCATTTTTGCCTATGACAATGAGGATTATGAGGCCTTCGGTGGCCGAGATTCCGCTGAGGAGGGTGAGTTGCTCCAGGGGTCCAACTCCTCCGGGGGTAGTCGGGGGGATCTTGACAGTCGCCACGGGTCTTCATCTGACGAGGACGAGTGGCCCCAGGATGATACTGAGCAGCTGTTGTCGGCGGTGCTTGATACTCTGCACATTGTTCCTCCTAAGGCGGCCAAGAAAAAATACTTTGTGAATACTCACCTGTAAAATGGGTATTATAAGTATGTCACACACCCTGCTTCAAAACATTAATAATTACACTTGGGTTACTCCACCAGCAGGTGGCGACGTTGCAGAGAAGTCTTGAAATAAACGAGCCCCTCCTGATCTATAATACCTGGGACCTCCCACTTATCTCACAGTTTTCAAACAGCAGTAAAGACAAGGTACCAGGAAAAAACCATTGGTAACCCTCAAAATGTAACGAAGCTTCACCCTATAAAGAATCCAGGATACCAAAAAGGGCGGGTGAAGCGGGGTGTGTGACATACTTATAATACCCATTTTACAGGTGAGTATTCACAAAATGGTATTATTCTAAGTATGTCACACACCCTGCTTCAAAACATTAATAATTAAACTTGGGACATCCAAAAGCAGTGTCCAGAAAGGGCGGGTATCCAACAAGGCAATAATGCAAAACTCAAACCACTGCAGCCTACAGAACCTTGCGGCCAAACACAGCATCTGCTGAAGCCCGCACGTCAACCTTATAAAACTTGGAAAAAGTGTGAACAGAAGACCAAGTAGCAGCCTTACAAACTTGTTCAACAGAAGCCTGGTGCTGAAAAGCCCAAGACGCCCCAACAGCACGAGTAGAATGAGCAGTGATACGAAAAGGGGGAGCCTCCCCCTTGGCAGAATAGGCCCCAACAACAGCCTGACGAATCCATTTGCTAATGGAAGCGGGAGCCAAACCCTTCCTAGGCCCACAGGGCACCATGAAAAAAGCATCAGTCTTACCAAAAGGAGAAGTAGTAAGCAAATAGTACTTCACACAGCGTACCATGTCCAAACAGTGCAAAACCCTCTCCTGGTCATTCCTAGGCTTAGGACACAAGGAAGGAAGAGCAATGTCCTGGGTAAGATGAAAAGCAGAGACCACCTTAGGAAGAAAGTCCGGTTTGAAGCGGAAAACCACTTTGCCCTGATGCCTCTCAAAGTAAGGAGCCTGAATCGACAAGGCCGCCAACTCCGAAACACGCCGAACAGAAGTGAAGGCCACCAAAAAGGCAACCTTCTGAGTCAAAGTAGAAAGAGCAATATCCTGCAAGGGCGCAAAAGGAGGAGCCTGAAGAGCAGAGGCTTCCTAGGAGGCCGCACATGCGAAACCCCCTGGAAAAAAGTCTTGACCAAAATATGAAGCACAAAAGCCCTTTTGAAAAAAGACAGACAAGGCAGAAACCTGCCCCTTCAAGGTACTCAGCTGGAGACCAGAATCCAGTCCCAATTGAAGAAAATCCAAAATTCTGGAAACAGGGCAAAGATCTAGCCTCACACCAATCAATATAAGATCTCCAAGTCCTATAATAGATGGTAGAAGAAGACCTCTTCCTGGCGCTAATAAGAGTCTGAATAACAGAATCTGAAAGACCTCCCTCCCTTAAGATGGAGGTCTCAGCAGCCAGGCCGTCAAAGCCAGAGTTGGTAAATTGGGGGAACGCAGTTGACCCTGTGTGAGAAGATCCAGCCGAAGAGGCAGATCGAACTGATCCACCGCCAGACGAACAATGTCTGCGAACCACACGCACCTTGGCCACCTTGGAGCCACGAGAATGGCGGGAACCCCTTCCAGGGCCAGCTTTCGCAACACCTTGCCTAGCATGGGAATCGGAGGAAACAGATAAAGGAACCCCAGGTCCCCCAGCTCAGAGACATGGCATCCACCGCCAGAGCCAGAGGATCCTGAGAGAGCGACACGAATGTCGTAAGCTTGTAATTGTAACGAGAGGCAAACAAGTCCACCTCCGGTGTCCCCCACCGGAGACAAAGAGACCGAAACACCTTGGGATCGAGACACCATTCCCCCCGGCGGGAAGAGCACCTTCTCAGAAAGTCCGCCTCCGTCATTTCCACTCCCGCAATGTACACTGCCGAGATGCAAGGGACATGGATCTCTGCCCAGGCTAGGATCAGACACACCTCTCTGAGGGCACTCTGACTGCGAGTTCCTCCCTGGTGATTGATGTGAGCAACCGCCGTCCGATTGTCTGACCGAACCTGAACCGGAAAACCCTGTAAATGCTGTGTCAAGTGAGACAGAACCAACCTGATGGCTCTCAGCTCCAGAACGTTGATGGGCAAGTGGGCCTCCTGAGGGCCCCACCCCCCTGGAACTGAAAATCCTTCCAGAAAACTCCCCATCCCGACAAACTGGCGTCCGTGGTGACAGTTTTCCAAAGAGGCGTCAGAAAAGACCTGCCCCTCAAGAGATTGGCCGAGACCATCCACCACTGAAGAGACTGCCGAACCCGGGAAGACATCTGGAAGGGCCGATCTAACGACCTCGGTCGCCGGTCCCAAGACGCCAACAGATGAAGCTGAAGCGTCCTCGTGTGAAACTGAGCAAAGGGAACTGCCTCAAAGGAGGCTACCATCAACCCCACCCGTCTCAACCCTAACTTGATGGAAGGGCGAGGATTGGAGATAAGAAGCTGCACCAATTCCTGAATCAAGAGAACCTTAGGCTGAGGCAGAAACACCCTGTGTTGACAAGAATCCAAGGACATTCCCAGGAAAGAGCCATGATGAGAAGGTCGCCCAGATAAGGCACGATGCGAATCCCCTGAGCCCTGAGAAGGGCCATCACTCCGGCCAGCACCTTGGTGAACACCCTTGGAGCCGAGGTAAGGCCAAACGGAAGAGCCACAAATGAAAATGCCTATCTTCCACCACGAAACGAAGAAACCTTTGATGAGCCGGAAAGATAGGAACATGAAAGTAAGCATCCTTGATGTCTATGGACATCAGTCCCCCTGCCGAAGAGAATTGAGGGAAGAGCGCAGAGTTTCCATGTGAAATTTCCAGGGACGTATAAACCTGTTGAGGAACTTCAGATCCAGGATGGGAGGCACCGATCCATCTTACTTGGGTACTGTGAAGAGGTTGGAATAATACCCGAGGCCCACATCCGAGGAAGGAACCGGGCAGATGACTGCCATGTCCAGAAGATTCCTTACCACCGCCAGGAGCGCCTGCGCGGCCGAAGGATCGGTGGACACCCGAGACCTGAAAAACCTTGAAGGAGGTCGAGACTCTAACTCCAGTTTGTAACAGGACAACACTACCTCCCGCACCCATCTGTCCGGGACCGCCTGGTCCCAAATCTGGGAGAAGTGTCGCAACCGTCCCCCCACCCGCACGGGTGAGGGCGCCCCCTCATTGCTGAACAGGCTTGGCAGCGGGCTTGGCGCCCCAGGAGTGATCTGGACAGCCACGGCCTCTCCCCCGGTTCAACCTGGCCCTCTGGCAGCTGGAAAATGAGGCCCCCCCTGCCCGCTCTGGCTCCCCGAAAGGAGGGACTCAACGCAAGAAGCCGCGTCGTTCCTTTCGGGGAGCGGCTTCTTGCGTTGAGGCAACTTGCCCTCCTTGGCAAACGAATCCAGTTTGTCACCAAACAGGCGCAAACCCAAGAAGGGAAGAGCCGTAAGCGATTTCTTAGAATTAAAGTCAGCCGTCCATTGTCGTAGTCACACCGACCGTCGAATAGCAACCAACAGGGCTGTGGTTCTGCTACACATCGCGATGGAATCATCCTGGGCGGCCAGAACAAAGGAAACAAATGACTCACACTGCTTGAGAGAAGTAAACTCATCACAGGAGGGATCAAGGCCCGCGTACAAATCCCTAACAATGGACCTGACAGCCAACAACAAAACCGCCGAAGCACAAATCGGCCGCAAGGCCGAACCAGCACTGATGAAACCATGGCGATCCAACTGATCGATCCGACGATCCTCACCATCCTTAATGGTAGTAGTGTCAGGAGAGTGCAACACAGCCGTGTTAGAGAGCCCCAACACCTGGGCATCAACCGCAGGGGGAACAGACCAACATTTTACCAAGTCCTCCAGAATGGGATACCGCTTATCCCAACCAGGAGGGACCAACAAGGCGCGTAGGCTGTGCCCATTCCCTAAGGACAACCCTCTCAAAAAGTTGTTGCCTGGGAAACACCAAACGTGGCTTGGGCACATCAAACAACTCGCCCTTTGGCGGGGGGGGGGGGGGAGCCGCAGGTGGATCCAAAGCCAAAATTTCAAACATATGGGCCAAAATAGAGGGAGTGTCAAGAGACACCCCCGCAGCCTGATCGCCAGCAGTACCAAACAAATGCTGGTAGCCAGGCTCGTCTGACTCCTCGAAGAGCTCCCCCTCCTCAGCCGGGGGACAATCGGACCAATCCAAAACTTCCAACACCTCATCCTCCGGATTCGGCGATGCAGGAGAAAGGTGCTTCCGCTTAACCGTAGCCTTCTGAGCTACCGCAGCGGAAAACATCTTCTCGAGGCTGTCCAATCATGCGCACACCTCGGATTGCGAATCCCCACCTATGACCACGTCACACGGGGTCCGGAATAGGCGTGGGGGGGTAGGAGATGACTGAGGTTGCGAAGAGCCAGAAGTCGGAGTGCCGGACTGGCGCGCAATGTTCTGCTGAGCACATGGAATGCATAATACAACATCATCCCCAAGGAGCGGAGCCCCACAACCCTCACACAGCCTGGATTGCCCCGAAGAGCCATTTCCGGTATTAGTGGAAGCCTCCATACGGTGAAATTGTGGTATTCGCAATAACCCAGGGATTTACGCAGTATGCAACCTGGGATGCCCCTTTTACATGTCCCGGGAGTGGGAGGATTTTAGCCCAATATAAGAAATAAGGCCAACAAGCCAGTTATGTTATGACCGGGAGACCCCTTTTAACACTGGTATCCCAGGATCTGTAAGGGAAAAGGACCACAGTCAATCCCAGTGTAAGGAAAAAATAGCACTAACACAGTGACAAGGAGCATGAACTAACCAAGCAGGCAAAACAATCATGCACTCACATACGTCTTACACATGATGCATTAAAAGGTACCAAAACCTATACAGGAAAATTATATATATATATATATATATAGCATGTAATGCATACAATACAAGCACAGACCCAAAGCTTGCGGCCAACCAGCCCATGGGACTGGTCCCTACATGAATAAGCACATAAACCTTAAGTGGTATATAACACATCATTTCAGTTCAAAACTAAAGCAATATTATGAAGTTGCCACTACAGCCATCACTACTCCAGAAAGGAAGTAATCCTCCTTTCGTAATATAGGACTCAGGACAGCTAGCTTGCATCTGACAACAAACGCATGACAGAGAAATGCACCAATAATGGCGGCCTGCCAGCACCTCGAGACCGTAACCAGCGCGAGGGGGAGAAGAAGAAGGGCGGGCCAGGCACAACGCGCTCCCCCCCCCCCCTCCGGAGACCCGTACAGCGCGGGCCGCGAGCAAACGCGGCCCCGCCCACGACACCAAAAACCGCAGCCCGCAAGATGGCGGCGCCGCCAGCGCTATAGACGGGTGCCTGGTAGGCGCCCTGACCTAAACAGTTGCACAAGCACCACAGAGACAAAAACCCACTCATACAAGGACCCCCAGCAGAAAAGGACACACCCACACACACAGCGGCGCGAAGCCCCGCCCTCCGCCAGAAGTCACGCATTCACCAAAACACACGAAGTAAAAGCACCCCATATAATGCCGCCGCCCCCCCCCCCCCCCCCCGCGCAGGGAGAAGGGACAGAGCGGGGATAAGGCAAGCTAAGGAAAGAACCGGGACGGGGCATCCCAAATCCGGATCACCGTCCGGATCGTTGCATTGTCCCACGCATGGGGTCTAGCGGAGGAGATAAGCTCCTAGGCACCATGAGGTGCCATCTATCTTTGCCCAGCCAGCAGCCTAGGCTGGGAGGCTTCCGGAATGTAACACTAAGGGCATACAAAAAATGACTGGGCAGAAATAGACCATGGGGGATGCCGGGGTGTTACCCCGGCTACCTGCAAGCAGGAGACTTCTTTCTTCTGTCTTGTCGCCATCTTGCAGAGAAGAACACTGGGAGATAAGTGGAAGGTCCCAGGTATTATAGATCAGGAGGGGCTCGTTTTTTTCCAAGACTTCTCTGCAACGTCGCCACCTGCTGGTGGAGTAACCCAAGTGTAATTATTAATGTTTTGAAGCGGGGTGTGTGACATACTTAGAATAACAAGGGGACCTTTTTCTGCCAGAGAGACAGCGCCTCGTCTTTCCTGAACAAGGCCACTTTTCTAAGTAGTTTTTGAAGGAATGGGAGAAGCCTAATAGGTTGCCGTCGGTGCCTAGGGGTCTGGACAGACTGTATCCCTTTTCGGAGGATTTGGTTCGCCTATGGTCCCATCCTCCGGAAGTGGATGCTCCTGTTCTGGGGCTCTCCAATACCTCCGTTATGCCGTCCCCTGAGACTTCCTCCTTGCGTGATCATGTTGACAGGCGCATGGATCAGCTAGCCTGTCATGCCTTCACTTCTGTGGGAACCGGTCTGCGCCCTGACTGTGCTGCGGCCATTGTTTCCATGGCCATTAAGAAGAAGGTAAGGCGTCTCGCAGATATTGCTAAATCTCACAAGCGAGCGGAGGAGTATGGGGAGCTTTTGGCTTGTATGGACTTCCTTGCCTTTGTTATATCGGCCATGGATGACGCCGTCCATTTTGGTGGTAGGGCTTCGGCTGTGAAGGTCGGTTACGACAGTGGGCAGCGGATGCTGCCGCAAAAAAAGCTCTCACAGGTATTCCTTTCCTGGGACTTCGGCTGTTCAGGTAACGGTTGAACCTCCTGGCTAAGGACGGGAGACTTCCTCAATGTTGGAAACAGGTACGGCCTTTTCGGGGTTCTTCTTCCTTTCGTCCCTCTCGGGGAGGACGAGGATCTTCCTTCTCTGGTGGCCGCAGAGACTCATGGGGGCGAGGTAGAGCCCGAGGTCGTCCTGGCCTTGCCTGGGGATCCAAGCCTAAGCCCCCTTCCAAGGCCCCTCAGGCATGAGGGGATGCCCTCACCTAGCCGGGTGGGGGGGACAGCTTCGGCTCTTTGCTCACGTCTGGAGGCAACACGTCTGAGCCCGGTGGATTTAGGAGGTGGTGTCCTCCGGAATACAAGATAGAGCTGGCAGTTTGGCCGCCCCCAAGATTCATTCGGTGCCGGATCTCCCAAAATCCTGTGACGGCGCAGGGCCTGAGGCTGGCCATTCAACATCTTCTGTCATCAGGACTGGTTTGCCATGTGCCTCTTCGAGAACGGAGGCGGGGGTTCTACTCCAACCTGTTCACGGTGCCCTGAGACCCATCCTGGATCTAAAGGGTTTCAACAGATTTGTCAGGTTCAAACACTTCCGCAAGGAGACCCTGCGGTCGCCGGTGAGCTCTCTTCGGCCAGGCGATTTCATGACCACTGTGGACATCAAGGATGTCTATCTGCATGTTCCTGTCTTCCTGGGACACCAGAGGTTCCTGAGGTTCGCTCTGGGGGACCAACACTACCAGTTTGTGGCCTTGCCGTTCGGCATCACCTCGGCCCCCCGGATGTTCACCAAGGTGCTGGCGGGTGTCATGGCCCTTCTGAGGAGCCAGGGCATTCGCGTTCTTACTTGGACAACCTTTTGATTGCAGCTCCATCTTTGCATCAGGCAGAGAGGGATACTCGATTGGTAGTGTCTACCCTCGAGTCCTTCAGTTGGGTGATCAATTATCCCAAGTCTTCTCTCTCTCTATCGGTAAGAGACTTCCTGGGAATGACGCTGGATACTTCTCAGGTCAAGGTGTTTCTTCCTCAGCAGAAGGTGGAGGGTCCTCAGATGCAGGTGCGGGCCTTGTTGGCTTGCCCTCATCCCTCCATCCGTCTGGGGATGCAGTTGGTGGGTCTCATGGTGTCTTGCTTCGAGGTTGTGCCTTTCGCTCAGTTCCACATGAGACCCCTTCAGTTGAATCTCTTCACCGTCTGGGATCGAAGTCAGGAGTCCTTGGAGCAGGAATTCGCTCTGTCCCCTCTGGCCAGACAGTCCCTCTCGTGGTGGGTGGACTCGAGGAATCTTCTAGTGGGCAGGTCCTTTTTGCCTCCATGCTGGGAGATTGTCACCACGGACGCCAGTCTGACCGGTTGGGGAGGGATTTGGCAATCGTTGAAGTTCCAGGACCAGTGGGGCCCTCAAGAGGCCCACGCGCCTATCAATCTCTTGGAGTTGAGAGCGATCAGGTTGGTTCTCTTCCAGTTGACTCCCCACCTTTGGGGTCCTGCGGTCCAGGTCTGCTCGGACAATCAGACGTAGGTGGTCGCCTACATCAATCATCTGGGAGGGACTCGGAGCAAACAAGCCCTCAAGGAAGTGTCCCTGATATTGTCTTGGGCGAAGGAGACGGTTCCCTCCATCTCGGCGGTTTACATCCCCGGGGTGGAGAACCAGGAGGCAGGTGCCCTGAGCAGAGGGACGTCTCGCCTAGGGAAATGGTCTCTCGACAACAAGATCTTTCTTGCCCTGTGTCGCCGCTGGGGTCAGCCGGATGTGGACCTGTTTGCGTCCCGTCACAATCACAAGCTTCCAGGATTTGTATCCCTGTCCAGAGATCCTCTGGCCTTCGCCACGGATGCGCTGGCATTTCCTTGGAAAGAGTTTCGACTCCTTTATGTCTTTCCTCCCTTCCCTCTGTTGGGTCATGTGCTGCGCAAGATAGCCCAGGAGGGGGTACCGACTATCCTAGTGGCCCCCCCGCTGGCCGAGGAGGGTATGGTTTGCAGACGTTGTCCAGATGGCGGTGGATCAGTACGTCCTGCCCGACGTTCTAGAGCTCCTCACTCAGGGACAGCTGCACCACCCCAATTTACAAATGCTGGCTTTGACGGCTTGGCTGCTGAAACCTCCATCCTGATGGATAAGGGTTTGCCGGCTTCAGTCGTCAGTACTATGATTCAGGCTCGGAAAAAATCCTCTTCTATGATTTATTACAGGGTCTGGCACGCTTACATTGCCTGGTGTGAGTCTAAGGCCTTCCCCGTTTCCAGGATTCTGGAGTTTCTTCAACACGGTCTAGAGTCGGGTCTACAACTGAGTACCCTCAAGGGACAAGTTTCTGTGTTGGCAATTTTTTTCCCCAAAGATCTTTCCCTAATCATAGGCTTGTCAAAACCTTTTTCCAGGGAGTCACTCATGTACGTCCACCGCATAAGCCTCTGCTACCGGTGTGGGATTTGAACTTGGTGCTTCCTGCTCTTCAGGGTCCCCCCTTCGAACCCCGGTGCGATGCTGCTCTATTCTGAATATTAAGGTGGCCTTTTTGGTTGCTATCACTTCGGTGCGTTAAATCTCTGAGCTGGCGGTGCTCTCCATGAAACCTTCTTATTTTGAGCGGCATCAGGATAAGGTGGTGTTCCGTCTTAAGCCGGAATTCTTGCCCAAGGTTGTTTCTGCCTTTCATCTCAATAAGGACATTGTCTTACCTTCCTATTGTCCTGCCCCTGCTAATTCCAAGGAACGGAACCTTCATTCTCTGGATGTGATCAGGGCACTCAAGTATTATTTGGTCGCCACTGAGTCATTTCGGAAGTCTGATTCTCTTTTTGTCCTTCCTTCCGAACCTAGGAAGGGCTTGCCTCCAGCCAAAACCACTATCAGTAAGTGGATTAGACAGGCGGTGGTGCAAGCATACTCTGCTAGAGGGGAAGGAACCCCCTTTCCGTGTTACAGCTCATTCCACTAGGGCTATTGGTGCCTCTTGGGCCTTCAGGCACCAGGCTTCAGTTGAACAGGTTTGTAAGGCCGCTACTTGGTCTTCGGTTCATACTTTTTCCAAGTTTTACAAAGTTGATGTTAAGGCCTCAACTGACGCCGTTTTTGGCCACAAGGTGCTTCAGGCAGTAGTGGCTTGAACTGCCTGCCATTGCTCTCTGGGGATCCCACCCTTCTTTTTTGGACACTGCTGTTGGATGTCTCACATGTAAAGAATTGAAATGAAGCAAGTGGTGCTGTACACCTGGAAAAATACAATTCTGTGATTACTCACCTGTAAAATTGTTTTTACGGTTTACAGCACGGCTTGCTTCATCCCACCCTTGTTATGGTTGTTCTCTTTTGCCTTGTTATGGTGATTTTTGTTGAGAGAGTTTCCTTTTAGTTGGCTGTGTTTTACTAACATGGTCCTTGCCTCCCGGCTTCTTGCATTACTGCTTTCAAACACTGGGGTCTTCTGGGTAATTCTGGCCCTTTTATGGGCCGGGAGGGGCCACAAGTCTTCCTGCAGTCGATTGCGCCACCTGTGGCGGATTACCCACATGTAATGAAATGAAGCAAGCCGTGCTGTACACCGTAAAAACAATTCTACAGGTGAGTAATCACAGAATTGTATTTTTACAGAACGTTACATGCAAAATGAGACCGTACAAACAATAAAAAGTAAAACTATATGAGCAATTAGAACGAACCTGTATGTGTAGAGAGAACTGTCATAGCTTTCACTGCCACCAGGTGGAGCTGTGGGCTTGGGTCAGTTACCGCAGAGAACACCATACTGCACAAATCTTCTCTGAAGTTCCCCAAACCATTTGCATCTGTAGGACATAAAACAATAAAAATTTAGAGCACAATGTCCCCATTGCAAGTCTCTTATTAGAGGAATTGCAGCTGCTGCATGAGTGTGCGCTGCCGCTTGCGGACCCCACTGTAAATTGACTTGAAAAATGTTAGTATCTGTATAATGCTGGGCTCACTAACAACATGAGAGACTAGGTTAGGTTCATTTTGTGGTGCTGTGGACCAGGATGCACTGGTTGGCACAAAGTTGATAGGGAATCTCAAAAATTGAGAAATGTTATTACTGTCCTTAATGCTCTCTCTACTGATCATAGTACCTGTTGGAGCTCTTGAACCACTGGCTGCCACCTCACAGCCAGATCCGATAGATTTGCAGGCTCTCTCCTGTATGTACAGCCAAACTTCAGCCTTACAGAGACGGTAAGGACAAAGCCTCCCTATTAACCTAAAACTCATGCAGATGCATAGCAAGAGTTACTTGAGTATGTCTGTGAATGCCCTCCGAAATGCCCTTCAGAAGTGTAACACTGGAGGGGCCATAACAGGTATATGGGGGAGCTAAGGAGTGGGATGGAATTTCTCTGTTATACTTTGTTTTGAATAAACAATTTTATTCAAATGGGTCACCTCTTGTACTAACCCACTACAGTGCTCTTTGTATATAACAGGACACATTTAGAGCAAGTTACCTTCTTCGTACAGCCATTTGCTTTGCAACTTAAGAAATCCCAGAGTCATCTCCAGTATAGTCCTACGATGGCTGCTCTAAAACCAAAATACAAAAAGAAACAAAGGCAGATAAGTTACATGTGAAAGGTGACCCAATGTTAATGGAATAACCGCACCTACTCACCATAGAGCTCATACAGTTCAGCTAGGGGCAGAATAAGTGACAATTTCTCTTCATATATATGAAGTGCATTTCCCTTCCCTATAACTTGCACTAGGAAGCATCTTACCTTGACGTCCTACTGTATAGGAGCAACTAATATGCAGAGCCCACATTAAACAGCGGCACTCACCTTTACTCCCACGCAGCTCACCCGGGCCGGTCCGACTCTCCCGGGCCATTCGTTGATTTGAATGGAGGCCGCACGAGATCTGGCGGAAGCTGCAGGACACCCCCCCCCC
The DNA here is from genome assembly GCA_027917425.1 of Gastrophryne carolinensis. Taxonomy (NCBI): domain Eukaryota; kingdom Metazoa; phylum Chordata; class Amphibia; order Anura; family Microhylidae; genus Gastrophryne; species Gastrophryne carolinensis. Next base: position 497,468,058 of record CM051235.1, read on the forward strand.
CCCCCCCTCCACTGGGTCTAGTAACTCTTTAATTTTAGATAGATTCACCTTGGTCCTCGCTCCCACAGTGTGCGCGCAGGCCTCTGGTGGCATCCCTGCTCTGCAAGCCCGCAGCCCTCTGCTGACTTAAATGTTTGCAGGTGCAGGAGAAGGGATGCCTTCTCCCATGCACCATGGGAGCAAGGATCAAGGAGAGTTGAGTAGGACAAAGTGAGGGGGGTTCAGGCTATATTGGAATGCTCCTGGGAAAGGTTTTAGTCCTCTTAAAAAGGGAAAATCCAGGCATAACCCCAAAAGCAGGCATACACTTTTGCACTAGTCTGGTAGTAAAAACAAAACCTTACTAGCCGAGTCCCACAGCCTACCGGCAACCTCTGTCGAAAGCCGCCACTCCAATAATCAATTCAATGGAGGGGAGGAGGTCAGTCACAATGAGCAGGGGGGACAAAAAGGTGACCACACGTATTTTTGCCCTGGCCAGGGCTTGTCTCAAAACATTCTTGATGGGAGAATAACATTTTTAAAACCCAGTTATTCAGAAAAGCATGCAACCTGATGTAAAGAGGAACAAAACCCATCAGCGGCCGGCCTGGCTTTCCACAGGGCATCCCAATTCAGTGTGAAACCCCCAGAATGCCGCTATTCACTCACCTCTTTCTCAGTCCAATAGCGCATGCACGGGCTCTTCCTCCAATGGCGCTCCAATGAGAACCATCTGTCATGAATATGCCATTCAGCAAACTGCTGTCATTGTTGTCAATCAGGAGTCAGGGGGCTCCGGCCCCAGCCATTCAGTGCTCACCACCAGGGATGCAGCAGCATGCACTCCGCATTGAAGTCAATGAGAGCCATTTGCCAAATGACATTGGAGCGCCATTGGAATGAGGAAGAGGAGACTGAATAGTGGCTCTCTGATGTACCGATACCTCAGGGGAATGGAAAAAACTTTCGCTTTAAGGGCTCATACTATAAAGCACAATACTGGCTGTTTGTGATCCTTCCCCTTTGTCTCCGCCCCTTATCCTTCAGGCCAAATGTACTCAACCTGTGGCCCTCAGACGCATCTAAAGTGCCCCTGACCTTCTGTGGTTGAAAGCGGGAGGGGTTAAGAGAGCAGACATGTACAGGTAGTTAAATAGGGGTATAGTGAGAATGAGCGACAGTATGGAGAGTGATACAGAAAGTGCACATTGGCAAATAGAGGTGCCAGAAGTGGCTGGGAGAAACGCAGTGACAGATTGTACAACACCAGCCTTGGGTGATATCTTTGGCTCAATAAGTCAGTAATAGGAATGTGGTGGAAGGACATACTGGAGTTGTGATTGTGGAGACAGTGGGTATCCTGATTGTAGAAAATCTTCATTAGGTTATTCAAAATGAAAAATGCTGAGCCCATCTTTTGGGGCCCACAACCAAGTTTTAAATAATTTAAGTGGCCCCCACTTGTCAAAAGGTTGAGCACCCCTGCTTTAGACTGTAAGCTGGCAAAGGCAGGGGGCTCCCTCTCCTACTGTATCTTGTATCCAGAATACTGCATTTGTAATAGTCTATGTACTGTATGTTCTACATGGCCTGTAATTACTTGTCCAATAACAAGGAAGATGACGGCATAATAATAATTATGGGATGGGGTCGTACATTACAGTTTGTGCCATCTGACCCAACATATTTTTTAGGGTCTTCCCATGCTGGAACCGAGTAATTTAGAAGCTTATAACACACATACTTGCAGTCACCTTACCCCCCCCCCCCCCCCCCCCCTGTAACAAGAGGCACACAGCACTGCAGCTAAGACTTAACACATGCTTGAATTAGAAGCCAACAATTACAATAAAAGGTAAAAGCCGATATCTCACCTGAGCATGCTGGTTGTACTGGTCCAGCAGCAGAGGCAGCACATTGGCTGACAATTTCAGACATGCCCTGGAGGAGCTGTCCGCAGCGGCTTGTAGAAGTTTTGCACTGGGCCAGACCAGTTTCATATCAGGCTCACACAGATGATGCTTGCAATCTAGGAAAGTGAACAATAGGTTTGGCAGAGGACAGAATACTTATTAAAGAGCACAACAACGTGGCTATCTATACCTTGCAGAATGTTGTCCAGAAATGGTTCTAATGAATCTTGTGAGTCTGAACCCAGCACAGAGCGTGACAGAGAGGCAGACAAAGCCTGAAGTGTGGAAAGGCCCTCACTTTCTATCTTCTCACTTGAAGTTTGAAACACCTAATGAACAGGGGAAGAAGCTGGTGACATGCACTAGGCAAACAGATAAACACACCACTGGGGGCACCATTGAGACTCTGTGAAGTAGGAGTAAAACCATTTGTAAGTAGGAAGAGAAATGATGTTCCAGCTTTAAACGTACCTTTCCCCCATAAAACGCATCACATGTATCGGAAAGATCTAGAGTAGACCTAACCCCCATGTCAAAATTATATCAGGGAGGCCCTAGGTCCATGGTACACCAACCCATCCCTGCCTGCTGTCAGCAAACCCACAATCAAAATTCAACACATTTCTACATGTATTTGTACAGACAGCAGAACACTCTAAAGTAAAGCTGATGACATGATAAATAGAGTGCAAGTACCTCTCTGCGAATAGACGACCAGAGTCCAGGCAGAAACTCCTTTAGCTCCTTCTGTCCATACACTGTGCATGCTGCTCTCTGAAAAACAAGATTTTATCAAACGGAGAATACGTGTTTTATCTGACCAACCTACAGGCAATACTTCTCCAAGAATAACAGTATTAATACTCCTAGCAAGTAGATGGAGCCATGCAAAATGTTTCCTAATGCTGCTTTTTGCCATACTCACTCAGAACTGCTTGGATAAAGTGTTTATATTTTACTCGACCATTGTCTCCCCTTTGTGGGCATGTATTTTGTGTTTGTGTCCCTCATTGGTACAAAGTCAGAAGCTCATGGCTGTATGGAGGGTGAGGCTTGGGAGAAGCACAGCACCTTATGGCGAGACTTAGACCAGCCAAAAACACCCATTTTACAAAAAGACAATTCTGTGAGTACTCACCTGTAGAATTGCTTTTACTGTGCATGGCACGGCCTGCTTCACAAAGTCATAACATCTGGGATTCCGCCACAAGGTGGCGCAGTGGCACTGCAGAAGAGTTGTGGCTCCGCCCGGTACCATATAAAAACTGAATCACCATAGACTTATCCAGTAGTTGACAAGCAGTGATACAAGAACCGGGAACAAAAAGATAACCCCAACTAAATTGGAACAATCACCATAAAGAGGCAACCAAGAACAACAAAACAAGGGTGGCTGAAGCAGGCCGTGCCATGCACAGTAAAAGCATTTCTACAGGTGAGTACTAACAGAATTGTCTTTTTCCTAGTGCATGGCACGGCCTGCTTCACACAGTCATAACATCTGAGACACCCAAAAGCAGTGTCCATAAAGTAGGGTGGAATCCCCAAAAAGAAAGTAACAACAGACGGTTTAGACCACCACCACCACATGGAGTACCTTTCGGCCAAAAGCAGCATCAGCTGAGGCCTTAACATCAACTTTGTAAAACTTGGAAAAAGTATGAACAGAAGATCAAGTTGCGGCCTTACAAACTTGTTTAACAGAAGCTTTGTGCTGGAGCATGAGTAGAATGAGCAGTAACCCTAAAAGGGGGAACCTTCCCCTTAGCAGAATAGGCCTGCTCCACCGCCTGACGGATCCACTTGCTGATAGTGGATTTAGCCGGAGGCAGACCCTTCCTAGGTCCAGCAGGAAGAACAAAAAGAGCGTCAGATTTCCTGAAAGACTCAGTAGCAACCAAATAAAACTTCAAGGCCCTGACAACATCCAGAGAATGAAGCGTCCGCTCGTTGGAATTAGCAGGATTAGGAAACAGAGTAGGCAAAACAATGTCCTGATTGAGATGAAAAGCAGACACAACCTTAGGCAAGAAATCCGGCATAAGCCGAAACACCACCTGATGTCACTCAAAATAAGGAGGTTTGATGGAAAGCACCGCCAGCTCAGAAACTCGCCTGACCGAAGTAATAGCCACCAAAAAGGCCACCTTAAGAGTCAGAATGGGCAAAGCAGCCCCACGGATAGGCTCAAAGGGAGGACCCTGCAGAGCAGACAACACCAGATTCAAGTCCCAAACCCGTAGCATAGGTTTACGTGGTGGACGCACATGAGCAACTCCCCGAAAGAAAGTCTTGACGAACCGGTGATTGGCAAAAGACCTTTGGAAGAAAATTGCCAGGGCAGACACCTGTGCCTTGAGGGTACAAAGTTGAAGGCCCAAATCCAAGCCATGTTGCAAAAAATCCAGAATCCTGGGAATAGAAAATACCCTACAAGGCAGAGACCTAGACTCACACCAGGCAATGTAAGCATACCAAATCCTATAGTAGATAAAGGACGAAGACTTCTTCCTAGCCCTAATCATGGTAACAACAGAGGCCGGCAACCCCTTATCCATCAAGATGGAGGTTTCAGCAGCCAAGCCGTTAAAGCCAGCGTTTGTAAATTGGGATGGCACAGCCGTCCCTGAGTGAGCAGATCTGGATCCTTGGGCAGGACATACTGATCCACTGCCAACTGCACGTCTGCAAACCACACCCTCCTTGGCCAGCAGGGGTCCACCAGAATGGCTGGTACCCCTTCCTGGGCTATCTTGCGCAGCACCCTGCCCAGCAGAGGAAGGGGAGGGAACACAGAGGAGCGGAAACTCCGTCCAAGGCATTGCTAGCGCATCCGTGGCGACGGCCAGAGGGTCCTGTGAAAGGGAGACAAACCTGGGAAGCTTGTGATTGTGGCAGGACGCAAACAGGTCCACATCCGGAAGACCCCACCGGTGACACAGGGAGTGAAATACCTTGTTGCTGAGAGACCATTCCCCCAGCCGAGACGTCCCCCTGCTCAGGGAGTCTGTCTCCAGGTTCTCCACCCCCGGAATGTAAACCGCCGAGATGCAAGGCACATTGTCTTCCGCCCAAGACAGTATCAGGGAAACTTCCTTGAGGGCTCGCTTGCTCAGAGTCCCTCCCTGATGATTGATGTAGGCAACTGCCGTCTGGTTGTCCGAGCGAATCTGAAAAGCCCGACCCCGAAGGTGTGAGGTCAGCTGAGCAAGAACCAACCTGATTGCCCTCAGTTCCAGAACATTGATGGGAACATGGGCCTCCTGGGGGCCCCATTGACCCTGGAACTGCAGAGACTTCCAACTCACCCCCCCCCCCCAACCGGTCAGACTGGCATCTGTGGTGACAGTCTCCCAACACTGGGGCAGAAAAGTCCTGCCCACTAGAAGGTTCCTTGAGTCCAGCCACCACAAGAGGGACTGTCTGGCCAGGGGGGACAGAGCAAATTCCTGATCCAGGGACACAGGGTCCCGATTCCAAACAGACAGAAGGTGTAACTGAAGAGGCCTCATGTGAAACTGAGCAAAGGGGACCGCCTTGAAGCAGGACACCATCAGACCCACTAACTGCATCCCCTGCCAGATGGAGGGATGGGGACACAAGAGCAGAGCCCGAGCCTGCTTCTGAAGGCCCTCCACTTTCAGCTGGGGCAGGAAAACCTTGACCTGAGAAGTATCCAGAGTCATGCCCAGAAAGGACCTCACCACAGACGGAGACAGTGAAGACTTGGGATAGTTCATCACCCAGCTGAAGGACTCGAGAGTGGAGGTCACCACCCGAGTATCCCTCTCGGCCTGCCAAAGAGACTGAGCCGCAATCAGAATGTCATCCAGGTAAGAAAGGATGGGAATGCCCTGATGCTGCAGCAGAGCCATCACGCCCGCCAGCACCTTGGTGAACACTCGAAGCGCCGAGGTGATACCGAAAGGTAAGGCCATAAACTGGTAATGCTGATCCTCTAGAGCAAACCTGAGAACTCTCTGATGACCCAGGAAGACTGGCACATGAAGATAAGCATCCTTGATGTCCACGGAGGTAATGAAGTCGCCCGGGCGAAGGGAACTGACAGCCGAACGAAGAGTCTCCATGCGAAAGTGCTTGAACCTGACAAACCTGTTGAGACCCTTCAAGTACAAGTCCTCAGGGACCCGTTCTTTTTGGGGAGCGTAAACAAATTGGAGTAGAAACCCTGACCCCGTTCCTGGGAAGGCACCGGGCAAATGACTCCTGATTCCAGCAGACGTTGAACCGCAAGGCGCAACTTCTGAGCTGACAGAGGGTTGTGAGGCATCCGGGATTTGAGGAATCTGGGGGGCGATCAGGCTGCAAACTATCTTGTAACCGGAGGACACCACCTCCTGAATCCACCGGTCTGAGACGCGGAGTCTCCAGACGTGAGCAAAGAGCCAAAGCCGTCCCCCCACCCAGATGGGTGAGGGCGCCTCCTCATGCCTGAGGGGGCTTGGAGGAAGGTTTGGGCTTGGGGACCCATGAGAGACCGGGACAACCACGGGATCTGCCACGGCCCCAAGACCCCCTGCGGGTACCTAAAAAGAGGAACCCTCGACCTCCTCTGGGGGTACGAAAGGAGGAGACTGAAGCAAATGGCCCCCGAAAAGGCCGAGGCTGCCTCCTACGCCTAGGCAGCCTACCATCCTTGGCTAAAACATCCAGGCACTCACCAAAGAGCCGCAGCCCCCACAAAGGGGAGTCCAGTGAGAGCCTTCTTAGCAGCAGCGTCAGCTGCCCACTGACGCAACCAAACAGAGCGTTACATAGCCACCAAGAGGGCAGAGGCCCTACCACTCAGCCGTACTACATCATCCATGGCAGTAAGAATAAAGGCAACAAAATCAGAGCACAGCAAAAGGGTCCTATACTCATCCCTTCCAGCTGTAGTGCCAGCAAGGAGACGATTGAACAGTCTCTTAAGAGCAATAGCAGTTATGGCAGCGGCACAGGACGGAAGCAAACCAGCCGCCACAAAGGCATGGCAGGCCAGCTGATCCATACGCCAGTCCTCGCTGTCCCGCAGTGTAGTAGTGTCAGGGGAAGGCATAACATAAGTGTTGGACAATCCAAGAACGGGCGCGTCTACCTCGGGGGGACCCGACCACCGCTTAACCAAATCAGCAGGAAAGGGATACTTATCCAAACCTTTAGGCACCGCGGGCAATCTACTAGGACATGCCCACTCCTTGAGCACCATATTAGTGAAATGACTCTGCTCAGGGAACTCCAGACGCTGCTTAATACTACAAAAAAGTTCACCCTGCTTCCTCTTAGCCACCTCAGGGGGGGCAATGTGTAAAACCTCAAAAATGTGAGACAACAGATTAGCAGTGTCCTCAGGAAACCAGGAATCCTCAGACTCCAACCCAGGGTCACTGTTGCGGCCCGCCTGCTGGTCCCCAGAGGAGTCAGAACCCGGGAAAAGCTCCCCCTCCTCCAGGGAATAACGTTCATCAAAAATAGCAATTTCCTCCTGCTCCTCAGTAAACAGTGCAGGCGAGGAAGTCAGGTGCCGCTTCTTGCTATTGGCCTTACGCTGAACAGGCCTGGCAAGCTGTCTTTCAATGCTGTGACCCCCTGCTAAAGTCCCCCTCAATGGGGGCTAAATGCAGGCACAGAGCTTGGTAAAGAAGCAGGCAGCCCAGACTGAATCAAAAGGACAGCCTGGGCGCACGGCCCACACACCGTGACGTCATTACTGATAGGGGATACCCCACACATGGAACACAGCCGGGATTGTCCCCCCCCCCCTCGCACGTTATCCCCAGAAGCCTCCATATGGTGATTAATACAGGCGCAATATGCCAGCACAGGGTAAAGGCTAATAAAAGCCACCCGGGATGCACCCCCCCCCCCCGAGGGACGCCCCCAGAATCAGTAAGGGGAGATGAAGGGGGGGGGGGGGGAGTAAGGAGCAGGACCGGGAGAAACCACAATCCACGAGTGTCCCGCCTGAAACACATAAGCAAACATACATAAGTATCCTGCAGCCCATGCCCCAAGGATAACCAAAAAACCCCAGAGGGGACTCACGGACCAAGCAGGACAAGGATCGCCATCCGCCAGACCACCGGAGGAAGCAACGCAGGAATCACCGCCGCAGCCCAGGGATGAAGAGGGCCCCGACACGCAGCAGAATCAAGATGGCGCCGACAGAGGAACCTTGAGGGCCGGGCCGCGAGAGAACAGCGCGATACGCATCATCCGCCCCCCCCCCCGAAGAGCGCGAAAACGGCGCTCATGTGACCTCCCCGACGTCATCCCCACAGTGAAAAACGCCGCCAAAATATAACGCCGCCCACCGCGGAGCGTAGTACAAAGCGACGGCGGCAGCAAAAGTATACAAAAACAGGCTAAAAACACACACACTACTACCCCCCCGAAAACCCGTCGGGGAGAGAAGGGGGGGGGGGGGGAGAGCGAGTAGGCAGCGGCGAAGTCCAGGCCAGTGGGGGGTGGGGACCCCGAACATAGAAAACATGTCCAAAAACACTCACTCAGAAGCTAGGACAGAACCTCTGCATCCCTAGTAGGCTCACCATAAAGCCTATGGCCGGCTACCCTTTGTGGTACAGGGTCTGCGGCTTGGAGCAGCGCTCCCTGAGCACTTGACCCCAATGCTCCGCTACCTCCACCCGATCCGTCAGCCGAGGCTGGGAGGCACAGAGGGTCCGGAAACGGGTGGAAATAGATATGCAGGGCCGCAGGCATGGTTGCCCCGCACACCTGCGCATAGAGAGCCATCTTCTATCTTCGCAGTAAGCACTGCAGAGAACAACTGGATAAGTCTATGGTGATTCCGTTTTTATATATTACTGGGCGGAGCCACAACTCTTCTGCAGTGCCACTGCGCCACCTTGTGACGGAATCCCAGATGTTATGACTTTGTGAAGCAGGCCGTGCCATGCACTAGGAAAAAATGGATGTTGGTCCTCTCTGGGAGAAGGGGGGCACCCCCCCCCCCATCAAGCCACTGCAAACCCCCTAAATCTTACCTGTCACCTTGCTCCCTTGGGGAAACGTGGCGTGCTACTAGCAAGTTGCATACTCGGCGAGTAGCCGGCAAAGCAAAAGCACGAGCATGGGACAGCTGCATTTCCCAGAGGGATAAAATGCAAACAATGATTTAAGACTACCACATGTGGTCTGTGGGTCCCAAAGGGAAACCACAACAAGTGAAAAGTAGTCCCATTTCTTTCATGTGCAATTTTCCATCCGCCCATATGCGATTATTCCTTCATGTATATATTTAGGAATTTACATTTAACAACATATTTCTCACCAAGGTTTGCAAGGAGTCCAGCTTGGCACTTTGTACATCAGAATCCATTTTCTCAATCAGCAATGGTAACAAGAACTGGAACAATGACATTCATTAGCAAATAATTACAAACACCTTTAAAATGAAGTGCCATCACCCAATGCAAGCCAAAATCAATGTGAGCTCGGCTTTAATAGTTACCTCTGCAAAACGAGGGGTGGCAGCTAGGACAGCTCGGAGACCCACTATGAGGTCCTCCCTGGTGATTCCATGAGGGTCATTGGGAGGCTGAAGGAGAACCAACAACAACATTATAGTTCTACAGAGAACTATGGAGAACATTAAAGGAAGCAACAGCATTGATGAGACTTACCGGATTAAAGTCAATAGGGAAATAACAGGACACCACCTCAAATAGCTCCTCCACAAATGGACCTAGACCAATCAAATTAAATCATTTTGACATCTTTTCATTGACATCAATCACTTTGCTGCTACTACTGCTATCTTGAAACATAGATTAAAATGTAATGCTAATATATAATAACTATATAAAAAGAAACATTTAAGATATATATAATTTTTACCTTCTGTACTTTTTTCCTGAGCAGAGTCCACCTTGACCCTACACAAGTTTGTTAAAGCGGACCTTCACTCTAAATAAGAGTCTATCTTATATGTTTCCCACACCCTGTACATACAGATTGCTCACATTAAAAATCATCCTACCTGCATCTACTGCATTTTATAAGCCTTTAAACATCCAAGATGGCGGCTTATGGAAGCTGCCATTTTTGCAGGCAGCCTGCAAACAGGAAGTGCCTGCAAACAGGAAGTGACTGTGCTGCTCTGCATTCTGGGACTGCTGACCTTTCCCTGACCCCAGCTCTGCTCTGTCTGAGCAAAGCACAGCTATAACCCGCCCCCCTGTACCTTATCCCACTCTCCTCTCCTCAGTAAGTGTGATGCTTCTGAGTCAAGATGGCGGCGCCCGTATCCTAAATTCCCGAACAGAGTTGCAGCCCAGTGGGGGAAAGTATAATAAATTAGTGACTAAACATGTAAAATATATTAATTTTAGATGCTGAGGAATTGTTTTTTAAGAGTTTGGGCTTTTCATTAAATCATGGTGAAGGTCCGGTTTAAGTGCCTGTAATTTCCTGAAGCACACAGCAGTGGAAGGCAGCTAGGAAATGCCACATTTAAACATTTAATGGGCCAGGGCTTCTGTGCCTGACATTGTGAGCAGCATCCCACCTTATCAGGCTCCTCAGTCCTGTCAGCCGCGGTTGCTGTGTGCTTTTAGCATATAGCTCTGAGGCATCCTGGACTGGCTTACGAGAGCTTTCTCAGACTGGCGGCGGAGTCTTTTTTGCCCTAGGGGCTGGAGGGGGGAGGAGACTTGCTGCTGCTGACCCAGTGCGTCTCTGAAGTCACTTCTGGACGAAGCCTCTACACGTAAGGGTGACCCGGAAGTACAACCAGGACCAGTTCTCCCAGCCACCACACAGTGCTGGGCAGGATTCCGGGCAGAGAAATAGGGGCCGCGAAGAGCACCAGCAGTGCAGTGGCAAATCACCGGCAGCCCACAGGGGAATGAATCCTCCACTTTCAGCCCACTAAAGGTCAGAGATCTTGGGTAAAGGAATCCAGATGCAGGAAGTGTCCGCCAGCCTTAACACTTTGTGAAAAATGTCACAGGAAAAGCCGGTAATGTCAAAATCCTGTTACATATTTTGCCATTTATTCTGGTATCCTGGGGGTATGTATACATGTCTTATGTATTGTATTCTGTCCTTTCTATTCTAATCCACCTAAAGGAAAGGATAAGGATTGAGATAAGGACCCCACCAAAAGAGAAGCCCAAGGATCCTAAACCTATTAGATGCTGTGCATCCTGTAGTGTTACAGTTCAGGATACCTGGCCCACATGCCTACAGATAAGAATGGGAGAGGAGGCTATGTACAGGGAGATGCTAGCTATAAACAAAATTGCCTCGATGTTTGAGGTCTATAAGTCTTTCGGGACGCACCCAGGGGCATCCACTGCTGGCACACTTGTTCCTCAGCCAGTGCAGTAAAGCAGGATCCTAGACCATTAGTATCCCTTACTGCTTCTATTCCTTGTGCAGAGAACCATGGTACTGGGTCAAGTCCGTTTGAAACAGGTTCAGGGGTAGCGGGGGGGGAGAGTGAGGGTGAACAGTTGGATTAGACTGGCAAAGGGGCCTCTGGTTCCTCTGGAGTCTTGACAGAGGACACTGGCAGGTTTGTTAGACAAGATTTATGATACATGGGGAATCAAGAGGATAAGCCCTTATCCATTTAGGATCCCATGTATAAGAAATTCCTGGACAAAAAAATACAGTTTTGTGAGTACTCACCTTTAAAACGGGTATTATGAGTGTGCCATACACTCCACTTCGGTCTTCATGACATCTGGGTAATCTCCAGTAGAGGGCAAACTTCTGCAGAGATGAATATGCAAAAAAGAAAGCCCCTCCCGGTCCATATATACCTGGAACCTCCCACCAATTCCCCAGTGTATAAAAGCAGTAAACGGACCAGAAAGAACCAAATATAACCGTAACAAAACCAATGGTTCACCATATAAAAGCCCCAGAATACCTGAAAAGGGGTGGGGCGAAGTGGAGTGTGGCACATTCATAATACCCGTTTTAAAGGTGAGTACTCACAAAACGGTATTCTAAGTGTGCCATACACTCCACTTCGGTCTTCATGACATCTGGGGCATCCAATAGCAGTGTCCGCCATGGGTGGGAACCAGAAACCGTAAAGAATGTACCAACTCAAACCACTGCAGCTTGCAGAACCTTGCGGCCAAAAACAGCATCCGCTGAAGCCCGCACATCAACCTTGTAAAACTTGGAAAAAGTATGAACGAAAGACCAAGTAGCAGCCTTACAAACTTGTTCAACAGAAGCCTGGTGCTGAAAAGCCCAGGACGCACACCGACCGCACGAGTAGAGTGCGCAGTGACCCTAAAAGGAGGAGTCCTCCCCTTAGCAGAATAGGCCCCAACAATGGCCTGAGGAATCCATTTGCTAATCGTAGACTTAGCAGGTGCCAAACCTTTCCTGGGCCGGCAGGGCAACACGAAAAATGCATCCGTCCTGCGGAAGGAAGTAGTAGTCACCAAATAGTACTTGACACAGCAAACAACGTCCAAATTGCAGAATCCTCTCCTTGTCATTGTTAGGCTTAGGACACAAGGAAGGGAGAACAATATCCTGATTGAGGTGGAAAGCAGACACCACCTTAGGAAAGAAATCCAGCTTAAAACGAAAAACCACCTTATCCTGGTGTCTCTCAAAGTAAGGGGCCTGAATCGACAAGGCCGCCAACTCAGAGACACGCCGGACAGAGGTAATAGCCACCAAGAAGGCAACCTTCTGAGTGAGAACCGAAAGAGCAATATCCTGCAGCGGCTCAAAAGGAGGACCCTGCAGAGCCAAAAGAACCAAATTCAAATCTCAAACAGGAACTAAAGCCTTCCGAGGGGGCCGCACATGCGCCACCCCTTGAAAAAAAGGTCTTAACCAGCAGGTGTAAAGCAAAAGACCTCTGGAAGAAAACCGACAGAGCAGAAACCTGTCCTTTCAAAGTACTAAGCTGGAACCCAAGATCCAGATTATGCTGAAGAAACTCCAAAAACCTGGGTATAGAAAAAACCCTGCAAGGCAAGGCCCTGGCCTCACACCAAGCAATATAGGACCTCCAAGTCCTATAATAAATGCCAGAAGAGGACCGCTTCCTAGCCCTAATCAGGGTTTGAACAACAGCCTCAGACAAACCTTCCTCCTTCAAGATGAAGGTTTCAGCAGCCAAGCCGTCAAAGCCAGCGTTTGCAAATTGGGGTAAAGTAGATGACCCTGAGATAGCAGATCCGGCAACAAGGAAGCCGGTACTGGTCCACGGCCATCCTTACGATGTCTGCGTACCAAACCCTTCTTGGCCACCTTGGAGCCACCAGAATCGCTGGTGCCCCTTCTAGAACCAGTTTGCGAACTACCTTGCCCAGCATGGAGACGGGTGGAAACAGGTACAGAAACCCCAACTCCTTCCAAGCCAGTGACAAGGCATCCACTGCCAGAGACAGAGGATCCTGAGAAAGAGACACAAAGGCCAGAAGTTTGTGATTGTGCCTCGAGGCAAAGAGATCCACCTCCGGAGTCACCCACTTGCGGCAAAGATCCAGAAAAACCTCAGGATTGAGAGACCACTCTCCGTGGCGAGAGGATACCCTGCTCAGGGAATCCGCCTCCGTGTTTTTCCACTCCCGGAATGTAGACTGCCGAAAGGCAAGGAACATTGCTCTCCGCCCAGTGCAGGATCAGAGAGACTTCCCTGAGGGCACTCCTGCTGCGAGTCCCTCCTTGGTGATTTATGTAAGCTACTGCCGTTCGGTTGTCCGAACGAACCTGAACCGGAAGACCCCGTAAATGTGGGGTCAGCCAAGCCAGAACCAGTCGAACGGCTCTGAGCTCCAAGACATTGATGGGAGTGTGAGCCTCCTGGGGGACACTCACACCCCGCTGAACTGATGACTCTTCCAATAACCTCCCCAGCCCGACAGGCTGGCATCCGTGGTAACCGTCTCCCAACAAGGGATCAGAAAGGATCTGCCCTTCACCAGATCCAGATTGCTCGAGTCCAGCCACCACCGAAAGGAATGCCGAACCCTGGGAGACATCCTGAAAGGTTGATCCAATGACTGAGGGCACCTGTCCCAATACGTCAATACGTGAAGTTGAAGAGATCTCATGTGAAACTGTGCAAACGGCACCGCCTCGAAGGAGGATACCATCAAACCCACCAGTTTCATCCCCCGTCGGATAGAGGGACAAGGACTGTCCAGAAGAAGGCGGATCAGGCCCTGAATCCCCTGCACCTTGGACTGGGGCAGAAACACTCTGGCCTGAATGGTATCCAGATTCATGCCCAGAAATGAAATCACACGAGACGGGGAGAGAGAAGACTTGGTGCGGTTGATCACCCACTCGAACCTCTCCAGGGTCGACACCACCTGGTGGGTGTCCAGCTCCGCCTGATTGTGGGAAGAAGCTGATATCAACAGATCGTCCAGATAAGGCACAATGCGAATGCCCTGAGATCTGAGCAGAGCCATTATGCCCGCCAAGACCTTGGTGAAGACCCTCGGTGTCGAGGTCAGACCGAAGGGAAGAGCTACAAACTGATAATGTTGATCCTCCACCGCAAACCGGAGGAATCTCTGATGTGCCTGAAAAATCGGAACATGCAGATACGCATCCTTGATGTCTATGGATGTCATAAAATCCCCTTGGCGAAGGGAAATGATAGCCGAGTGCAGAGTCTCCATGCGGAACTTTTTGGCTCTGATAAATCTGTTGAGAACCTTGAGATCTAGAATGGGTCTCACCGAACCCCTGTGCAGCCTGAGGGTCCGAGGGCACCCAAGACCTTAAGAATCTTGGGGGCGGCCAGTACTCGAACTCCAGTCTGTACCCAGAGGAGACCACTTCCAAGATCCAATTGTCTGTGACCTCCCGGGCCCAGACCTAGAAGAAGAGCCACAGCCGTGCGCCCACCCTTGCGGGTGAGGGCGCCCCTTCATTGCTGAGCCGGTTTAACGGCAGGCTTGGGCTTGGAACCCCAGGCAGGCGCGGGACGTGCCCGACCTCTGCCTCTGTTCCAGGACGAGCCCCTGACACCTGAGAAGGCCAAATCCCTAGTCGCTCTGGCCCCTCGAAAGGAAGGAGTGAACGAGCCCGCCCCCCGAAAGGGGCTGCGCTGTTTCCTCCGCTGAGGTAACTTACCTCCTTTAGCAACAGCATCCAATTTATCTCCAAACAGCCGCGAACCCAAGAAGGGAAGAGCTGTGAGCGACTTCTTGGCCCCAACATCCGCTGTCCACTGGCGGAGCCAGACCAATCTGCGCATAGCCACCAGTAAGGCTGAAGTCCTACTACACACGACAATAGAGTCTTCCATCGCAGACATGACAAAATCCATGAACAATTCACATTTCTTAAGGATAGCGAACTCCGCGCCAGCTGGATCAAACTGAGCGTTATTCAGCCAGTCCCTGATAAGAGACCTGGTAGCAAGCGACACCAGGGCAGATGCACTAACAGGCCGCAGGGCCGAGCCCACGTTGGCAAATGCGTGGCAAGCCATCTGCTCAAGGCGCTTATCCTCACCATCCTTAAGGGAAGTGGCGTCAGGGGTGTTCAGCACAGAAGAGTTGGTCAAACCTAAAACAGGCGCGTCAACCTCGGGAGGAGAAGACCAGCGCTTAACCAGGCAACCCCCCCCCCCCCGGAGGGGAATAAGGGACCCGGAAGGGGGGGAACCCTGCCAGAAGCCGGCCATAAGCCTAGAGGGACGGGGCATCCCACACCAGGATCACCAAGAAACCTGGATAACCGCCTACCCCATAGTGAGGTCTCACGGTGGAGCAGTGCTCCTGCTGCACCCATAGGGTGCTCCTACCTTCACCAGGACACGCAGCCTAAGCTGGGAGGCTCAATATCGGCAATTTAGAAGGGTCCTGGCAGTAATAGGGACAATAGAAGGCCGGGCTCGAGCCCGGCTTACCTGTAAGTAAAGAAGTCTTCATCTTCTGTCTTGTCGCCTACCCTGCAGAGAAGGAACTGGGGAATTGGTGGGAGGTCCCAGGTATATATGGACCGGGAGGGGCTTTTTTGCATATTCATCTCTGCCGAAGTTCGCCCTCTACTGGAGATTACCCAGATGTCATGAAGACCGAAGTGGAGTGTATGGCACACTTAGAATATTGAAGACATTTCCAGTCCATTCAGCACTTAAGATATCATTAAGTCTGAATGGAAGTTTTTTGTTCCCGACTCAAATGTAAGTTTCCCTTTCAAAAACAGGATCTGGAGCCTTGGACCAAATGTCCAAAATTATATGCACGACTGGGTCACATCTCCAGAGCGTCAGACTTTTGAGGATATAGGGGCAATGCGTGATCCAATGGATCTCAGGACAGAAGGCATCATGAAAAGAGCTTGGGATGCTGTGTCCTTTACATTTAGACCTACCCTGGCAGCTGATGGCGTCATCAGAAGCATGGAAACATGGCTCAATAGCCTGAAGGTTTATTTGGAGAACACTCCTCCTAAGGAGAGCATTCTCACCTACTCTCTTTAGAGCCATTCCCTTCTTACCAAATGCCTCAGGAGACCATCAGGGCCACAGCTAAGGCAACCGCTCTATTCGCCTGTGCCAGAAGGGCTTTAAACATGGTCAGGAGACTTGATTTCTAAGGCAAAGTTGTGTGGCATTCTATTTCATGGTAATCTCCTTTTCAGAGAAGATTTGGTTACAATTCTGACTCGTTCTAGTGAAGCAGGGACAAAATCAGGAAAAGGAGGTCTCCAAACCTCACTAATACCAAGACCAAAACTGCCATAAGGCAGTTTCAGAGTAAACAGAATGAACAGAAGAAGAGATGGACGGGGCAAACCCCCAGAGGGCCCTAAGTCTCAGTCCGAAGTCCTAAAGTCAATTTGTGTTACAGATATTGGAAAGAAGATACCGCTTAGAATTTTTGTCCATTCCGTGGAGTTTCTTTATGGCGGCCAAATTACCAAGGGACACCAGAAAGATGGAAGCCCTTCCACTAGTCTTACAAGAATTAATTTAAAAGAACCTGATTCCGATGGGTGTTTTCACATTTTCGTCACCTGAACCTGAAAAGATTAAAACTTTTCATCCAGTACAAAAAGTTCAGAACGGAATCTATTTATATGCTTACCTGCATATTCCAATTCTGCCTCTACATTGCACATTTTTGAGATTTGCAGTACTAACAAACCAGGGGCTTTAGTACTGCCAGTACAGGGATCTACATTTTGGCCTGTAGTCAGCCCCACGGATCTTTAAAGATATTGGCAGAACCAATGGAGCACCTCAGACAGAAAGGAGTTACAATTACTCCATACATGGATGATTTACTCTTGCTAAACAAATCAGGGGAGTTGTTAGTAGCAGACTTTTGTTCTAAGAACCTTAGGCTGGATTGTCAATCTAGAAAAATCAAACCTGGTACCCAGCCACTATTGCAGATTCCGAAATATTGAGAGGACCCTGCAGAGATTCCTATTGTCATGTTGGGACAAGTGCCCACACTCATTAGATCAGAAAGTTCAAATAGTAGTGGATAGACCCGGAGATATTAAAAAGAGGAAGACTGGAGACAAAACAATCCTGTAATGAGTACAACAGATGCCAGCTCCTGTGGTGGGGGAGCCCACCTGGAAACTTTGAATGTCCAGGGGCAGTGGCCACCATACATAGCGGGGAGATCCTACAATTTCAGGAAACTAAAGGCGGTAAAACTGGCATTTTTTGCCAATAATTTCTGGCAGAGATGTCCGACAATGCTTCCACAGCAGCACACCTAAATCATCAGGGTGGGACCAGGTCATTGTCCCTGATTATTGTCCCTAATTTCCATTCCATACGCTGAACACAGCTGCAGATTTCCTAAGTCGGGTCAGAGTACAACAGACCAAGTGGTGTCTAAACCAGGAGCTTTAGCTACAGATTGTAGCCATGTGGGGCCTTCCCCAGATAGACCTTTTTGCCAAGGCGAACAATTCAAAATGCAAGATTATTTACTGACTGATGAGGAAGAAGGGTGCCTTAGCAGTCCATGCCCTGGCTCATCCCTGGAATTTTCACCAAGCTTATGCCTTCCCTCCATTCAGACTACTGCCGCAGGCGATAAGATAGAGAAGAGAGCAACGCCATCTTAATGGCTCCATTTTGGCTGAGAAGATCCTGGTTTTCAAAACCCGAAAAGGATGGTGAAGAAGGGGGCCATGGCATCTTCCAAATTTGCTTCATCAGAGTCGCATCCTGCATCCAGAGCCAGCAAAGCTTCAACTGACAACATGGATCTTGAAGGGGCCCATCTTAGAGAAGAAGGGCTGTTCGGTCAAAGGGATTAAAACTCTAATGGACATTGGTTAATTGACCACCAGACGCATCTATGCAGAGGTTTGGAAATGTTTCTCTACATTTTGTGAGACTAAAACTGAAGAAAAGCGATATACATGCAGTCCTCAATCTCCTGCAGGAAGGATTTGAGAAGGGTCTAGCAGTCAGTAAGTTAAAGACTCAAACTTCAGCATTACCCCTTTTTCTAAACTACCAGTTGAGAGAACAAAGAACCCGGGTTTTGTTCCGTTCCCACAGAACATCCCAAATTGGGATGCCCCACTGTGTGAACTCCCCCCCCCCCCCCCCCGAGGCGCAGCTATATGCTCACATCTTCGTTGTTTCTATGGCACATGGCCGGGCCCTCCTCCAATGAGAGCATGACATGACTATGTCATTCAGCAAACAGATCTCATTTCTTTCAATAGGGTGCGCGGGCTGCTGCTTCCCCCACTGCTTGCACGCTCCCATGCCAGCCATTCAGACAGGGAATGGCTGGTGGGAATGCTCCCCAATAAAAACAATGAGAGCAGTTTGCTGAATTACATAATCACAGCAGGTGGGTGTCATTGGACAAGGGCCTGAGCACGCATTTTTTAATATATTTTTTTTTCGTGTGTAATTTTATATATGTTTATGTATATAGTTTTTGGAATTTTTGTTTTTTTTATGTAATATTCACGTGGTTTCTGTATGTATGTTTTTTCACAGTTTATAAGAATAGTGGTGATAAAGCCCACGGAGTCCTGTCCCTTTCCCTTCCCAGACAATTTTAATTTGGATCATATTGATCAGAGAAGAGGTGAAAGAAAGAAAAAAAAAGAAGAAAAGAACCATACATATAAAGAAACCATGTATTGGAAGAAGAGTGTAGATACATTTGGACTGTTGATCCATTTATTATAATAAGTGATACAATTATTGCTTTATATTCTTTTGCGCTTTAGTGTAACATAGAAATCCTGTAATTATTGTAAATTTGTCTAATAATCAGTGTATATGAACTTGAAGACAGGTATATTATTAAGTGATGTGTATATTATCAAAATGCATATATAGTAAAATATGAGACATTTAAAACAATGGTGGCGCATATATGCAGGGTATGTAAATACAATTGGTATTATCCAGGTTGATTCTAAACCACCTCCCTTATAATAACCAGCTAGGGAGCTGTCAATCCTTTCCACTGACAGCCCCGAGCCCATCAGCTGGCGGGGTGGGCGTGCGGCATCGGATCGGGTGGGCGTCTCCTACTGCAGGGGAGCGCGCACAGGCCTGGCGTCAACCCCGGCCTGATGCGTTCCACTGGGGCGGAAGGAGGAAGCCAGGACGCCGCAGCCCTTACGGGAAACCGGACGGGGCGCGCTGTCAGGGGCGTACACTTACGCCGAAGTGGAGGCACGGCATGGAATATATAAGGTGAGGTGGGGGAACATAGGGGATACATCCTGGCGAATAGTGGGGTCGCCACTACGCAACACGTCGATGGGCGTTTAAAGGATAACAGGCTCGCATTTATGGTGATATGAATTTTGTTATTAGTTTCCATATTACTCATGCCTTAAACATTGCACTATCCTCGGTCACTGTATCACTATTTGTTTGAGTGTAGATATGTATATAATTTTATCTCCTAGCACATAGTTTATGAATTGATATAACATTAGCAGTGGCTGTTTAATACAGCACACGTGTTTTCTTTATTTACATTGGTCACTTTATAGCATTGGGCACTTTATCTTATTTAAGCATTAGCACTTTGATATATATATATATATATATATATATATTATATATATATATATATATCAATGAGTTGGATTCATTATTAACTGGCATTTACTCAATTAATTTACTGAACCTTGAAAGAGCCTTAATTTATCCTCTCTCCTTTTAATATTAATTAGTGTTTTTTAAATGTATGTCATGTATGGCCTTTTATGTATGCGCTAACAAATTTTTGCATAATAAAATTAAATAGAGATATATATTACATTATAAGTGTGCGGCTTATATCTATAGACACAGTTGGTTAGTCTGGGGACCATACTTGTAGTACAGCATTATTACCCTCCAAATAGAGGGAGTGTGTCTATGCCAGCACCTTTCTGTTACATTTCTAGTGGTGCAGGCCCTTTTTCTCTTCTTTGCGGCCTGAGCACGCACCTTTGAACCGGGTAAAGGTAAAGGATTCCCAGAACCCCAAATCGGGAGGCCCTGGGGGAATCTCAGAAGCAGCCAGCCCAAGAATCTAAAAGATTCCAGGGTAGCTGCTGATGGTTTTTGTTCAACTTTAAATAAACTTCTGTCCACCAGTGACCAAACAGAAAGGATTTCTAGATCTTACAGAGATTAGGTCAAAGCTACAACGCCACCTTCAGATTTTTCTCCTAGTAGCAGCCATTTTGGAGCCTCCTTTCGACAGTTGTGCTTCTACCTGAATATGAATTAAAACGGACCAAAATAACAAACAGTGCCCATATGCATCCCTCCCCAGGGCAATTCAGATTGCTGCACATAAAAAATGATTTACATTTTTTTAACTCCTGCTGTGGTAAATTTTAAACACAAAAGGCCACCTGCAAACAGGAAGTGCTGCAGGGTTTCCCGTTACTATGCATTGACAGTTATGTCAGTTGAATCCAGGCAACAGCATGGCTGAGATTCCGGGAGAGGAAGCTCCAAAATGGCTGCTACTACCAGAAAATTGGTGAGGAGGCGTTTTAGCTTTGAGTGGTTGCAGGAGGAAATTTAAGTGCTAAAAATGATTCAGTATCATGCTTGCAGATGGGGCAAGTGAGTTTTGGGGAGCCTTCTTTTCCAAATGTGTCAGGTTGTTGGTCCAGTTTAAATTAAAACTCTGACTGGAGTGTTGAGCTTGTGCAACCGTAAGGATTCAGACTCATTTTGGCGCACGCGTGGAGGAAAAGGAGTAGCGGCCGACCTACGCCCAAAATGGGCCCAGCATTAATGATAGTACATAAACAACCCTACAACCTCACCAGCTCACCTTCATAGTTCCTAGCTGTTCAAATCAGCCGAAACAGAACAACTAGTATAAATAGAATTATTGATCCAATGAGGGTCCAGAGATTGGATTTCACAAGCTCATACAGATCTTGGTGAGGCAGAGCGAGGCGCCACTGACAGACTTACCAAGAGAGTAGCTCTTTGTGATAATATCGTGGACAATATGAAAGGCCACAAGGAGGTTACGGGGATCCTTTTCACCATCCATCACTTGAATAAACCCAAAGGTGAAGTCTGCTCCAAGGCTCTTGAGTTCTACAATCAAATAAAAATGTGTTTTGTATTTTCCATATTTATATATGGACCCATGAATGAACCCATGGGACCTAGCCATCCCAATTTCGGATGCCCTGCATTGATTAAGCCCCCGTTGACCCCTTTCCTTACTTGATCCTGCGGTGTGTTCCAATTCTGCACGTAGTTAAGCCAAAATGAAAAGCAGAACAAAAACCTAGTATTTTGACCATCCCGGTTTTATGTGCCCTGGGGGCATCCTGAATTTGGATGCTCACTGTGTGAAACCCAACAGAACTCGCCTTTCCCCAATCCTACGGCACATGTGCGAGCTCTCGGTCAGAGTCTTTTGCCGTGCGTATGTAATGCTCAGCCAATGGCTCTGTTTATTATATGCAGGGTTTTGGTAAAAGGAGTGAGAACAACCGCATCACCTGCAGCGCACGCGCTGGGGGGGGGGCATCCAGATCTGGGACATAACTTTTGGTCCATTTCAAGGTAAACTTCCAGTCTAATGACCCTAACACCCCATGAGAATTGCAATTTGGGATGCCACAATACACTGCATAAGTGCAAACGTGTTTGATTTCATACCTTCTTCTTGGCTGTTCATAAAATTGGTGATTATCATATAGACTGTGTGACGATCCACCTGCAATAAAGACTTTAAAAGACAAAAAATAACAAGTTTGTATATAAAGAATCTGACCACAACTGTATGATTTTTTTCCAACATTTTTCTCTCATTATTTAAATATTCCTGTTAGAGGAAATGTAACCCCACATTTTAACCCTTCTGAAGGCAGCTATGTAAAATTTATGTAGCTGCCCCTCCTACCGTTACATACATTTTCCGTACCTGGCTTTCCCCCCTGTGGCAAAAAAAAAGGGGGAAAAGGGAGGGACACTTATCTGACCCTTTAATCAATCCGGCCGGTTCTCCTTTTCACCCGGGCGGCCTCCGATCCCCCCCCCCCCGGGCTTTTCCGTCTACAGGAGAGGGCCCAGAATATGGTCCCCCGCACGCTTCTGCCTTGGCATTTACTGTATTAAAAAAACCACACACATTTGCTTACCTCTGTGTGTGATCCTTCCCACCGGGTCTCCTCTTCACCTTGTTGCAGTTACCCCCTCCACTTGTGATCACTGGTTGGAGGGGTAGGGGGGCTGCCTACCTCCCCAGCTCCCATCCAGTGATCACCCCGGCAGCTGTCAGCGGATAGCCGTGGGACACAAGATTGGAGGTGAGTGTTGAAGGGAAAAAAAAAAAAGTTTGCGTGCGTTTTTTTTTTTTTTTTTTTTTTTTACACTTAACCCTTTGTAAACTGGTAAGGGATTCTTGAGACCCTTATACCAGTTCACATGGCTTAAGGGGCTGGCAAGTTTTTTTTTTTTTTTTTTTTTTTTTTTTAGGGAAACCCTGTGCAACCAAAGAATTCTTCCAGTGATTACTTCCAGTAAGATGAGCCCACTACACTACAACAAGCTGGGTCTGCCTGGAAAGCCTAACATGCACTTTCAGGAAACATATGGTTTGTCTGGGGGGTATTCCAAACGTAAAGGGTTTTGGTTGAAAAATTGCAAGGGGTGCACCTTGGCTGCAGAGCTGAAAATTTCAAGTAAAATTACTGTTATGCACATGCTTTACTTTGGGGTGTTTGGCAACTCTTCCCTTAACATGACCTATGCATGTTTTTATTGTTTGCATATTTTTGTTTTGGAAAATGTTGCTTTTATATCTTTTTTTTTTTTTTTTTTTTTTTTTTAGGGAAACCCCTTGCAACCAAAGAATTAATTGAGGGATTACTTCCGGAAAACTGCTCAAACTGCTCACACCTCAACAATCCTGGTATATAAACTTTTGGGGGGTATTTAAAATGTAAAGGCTTGAAAAACTACAAGGTGCGCATAGCAGTTGGATTTTATCTGAAAATCTCCTAAAATGCCATTTCAGGGAGTCTCCTGGGCAGGAAAGGATGTCTACCAATACCTATGTGGTAGCGTTGTAAAAAAAGTTTTATTTTTTTTGCACATATTTCACCACCAAAATATTGAGAATATGCTTAAAAAATGTCAAACAAGACATGTCACATTAAAGGCCAGACTCTGCTGAAAAAAATACAATATAACATTTTCCTGGGAAATCACTGGAAATTCCTTCAAAAAACAGTTGAACATGTGTAGCGCAAAATAGTGAAAAATGGTCTGGCAACAAAGGGTGACAAAAACTCTAGGTAGGCTGACAGTTAAGGGGTTAAAGCACAGCAATAACAAATCACTATGAGCAGACCCCTTATTATAAAAGCAGGATGATACTTACCTGGACATGAACCTCCTGGAATATAGATTTCAGAACAGATACTACCAGACCCTGGGGGAAAACCTCGGACATACTCTAGGGCAGAAAAAAAAAATTTTTTAGCAATTTTAGCAGGATAGTAAATAAAGCAATACGTGTTTATGTACACAAAATCACAATTTTGTGGGTGACCTGGAAGGGTTCAGACATTGGGGCATCATGATGTGGGATGCCCCAAAGAGGGCTAGAGGTTGACCATGGAGTCTTTTAGACTCCAGTGATGCGCAGCTAGAGGTTTGGTAGGTACAGTCAGCAGCACCCAACACAGCCTTCAAGCCCTCAGTCAAGCATGGATCAGGTTTATCAGTAATACTAAAGACACAGGCACTATTATGCAATCAGGGTGGTTCTAGATCGGAACATTGATGTGTAGAACTCTAAGCTGTAGGAGGTCACGCGGAAAATACATGGAAAAATACAATTCTGTGAAATACTCACCTGTAGAATTGATATTATTTGTATACAGTACGTCCTGCTCCAGATATAATACTTACACTTGGGTTATCCTCCGCCAGATGGCGCTGCACTGCAGAGACATGGAAAAACAGGCTCCTCCCGGCCCTTCAAATACCCAGGGACCTCCCACAAATCCCCAGCATTGAAAAGCAGTGAACAAGAAGCCAGCAGAATTTACCACCACCCAGAACAACTGGTAATGATAACAAGATAACAATCACCATACAGGGGATCCAGAAAAATGCAAATCAGGGTGGGGTGGAGCAGGACATACTGTATACAAATATCAATTCTACAGGTGAGTATTTCACAGAATTGTATTATTCTTAGTATACAGTACGTCCTGCTCCAGATATACTACTTACACTTGGGACATCCAAAAGCAGTGTCCATAAAGTAGGGTGGGATCCCCAACAAAAAACGACAGCAGCAGACAGTTTAAAGCACTGTCACCTGCAGAACCATACGGCCAAGACAGCATGAGCTGAGGCCCTAACATCAACATTGTAAAAACCCTGCAAAGGGTATGAGCATAAGGCCAACGTTAGTGGCCTAACCAACCAGTTCAACAACAAAACCGGTGCTGAAAAGCCCCAGAGGCATCAAGCACGCGTAGAAAAGGAATCAAGGCAACAAGGGAGATTCTTCCCCTTGCCTGAGTAGGCCTGACTAACAGCCTGACAATCTGAGCACTAACAAATTTGGCAGAAGCCAAAAGGCCGAAACAAGGTACCCGGAGTAACATCCATTAAGGTAACAACCAGGACTAAACCACCCACTCCCGAGAGCAGACGAGATCGGGCACATTCAGGATGAAATGTCCACAAACCCAAAGGAACCTCAGTTCCCCTAAAGGACACAGTGACTCCTAAGGAGAAAAACTGCCAACACCTGTATAAGGGATGCAGAACCACTTCCTCAGCGTGGCTAGGAATGGGGATAGCCGTGGAAAACAATATCTCGAATAATTGAACATAAGACACCTTTTGATGTACAGAATCCGACTACAGGCGGAACTCCACCTTATCCTGGTGTATCTCAAGGAATGGGGGCTAGGTAGACCGAACCGCCCGCTAACACACGCCTGACCAAGGTAACAGTCACCAGAAGGAAAACCTTGAGGGTAAGGACATCCAGATAGCGTCCTGAATAGGACCAAGGGACAATCCTGCAAGCAGATGGAATTAATTCAATTTCAAACCCAACAGGGACCATAGGAGTACATGGAGGAGGCACATGAGCACCCCCTGAATGAAGTCTTAACCAAGGAAGACTGAACCAGAGACTGCTAAGGCAAGGTGGACAGGGCAGAGCCTGACCCATCAGAGAACTGAGCTGGTGAACCAACTCCAATTCATGCTGAAAGCCACACTGGAACCCTGGGAACTGAGAACGTCCAACAAGTAAGAGAACTAGACTCGCCCCAATAAATGTGGGTATGCCATACCCTACAACAATAGAAGACGAGAAGAGGCTTAATCCTAGCCTTCCCATAGTCGCAAACACCAAGACAGCTAAAACTTGTCTCCATCAAGATGTATGTTTCAGCAGTCATATCGACTAGGCCAGGGACCATGAATGATAGTGACGTAAAGGGCCCTGAGTGATAAACTGGCACTCCTGGCAAGGTGCAGAACTACTGACCACAGTACCATGTCTGCAACCACACTATACTAGGTCAACTGGGGGCCACCAGAATCACTGGTCCCCTCACCAGAGTAATCTTCCGCATAACCCTGCCTAGCAGAGGGAATGGAGAAGGACATACAGAACCAAACGTCCTGTCAAGACGGCACTAAAGGCATCCGTACCACTGACATAGGATCCTGGAACAGGGAACAAAGGCCGATAGCCTGTGAAGGTGACGGAACCCAACAGATCCACGACTGGCTGGACTCCACAACGACACGGGGATTAGCACATCCTGTCGCAGAGGGGCTTCGCCAGAGCTAATACCACTTAACATGCAGGGAGTATTGTCTCCGCCCAAAGGGAACATAGACACTCCCTGGAAGGTCCGCCAGCTCCAGGCCCCTTCCAATGGTTAATGTAGTACGTCTGTCAGACGGACCGAGCACCCCTAGCCTGGCAATTCCAGAAGGGGAGCGGTCAAGCGAGAAGAGTCAACTAAAAAACACTCACTGTTTAGACTTCAATAGGCGTAAGGACCCTCTAAGGGCCCCACCAACACCAGAATCGCAGGGGGGTTCGGAAGAAACAGTCCCCTTCAACCTGAAAGGTTGGCATCCATGGTGGCCATTTCCAGAAAAAAAGGGCAAGGGGGAAGTACCCCCAGACAGGCCCCTCGCGTTCAACCATTTTCAAGAGAAAACCGTCATACAGGTGGGAAGGCCCACAGGCCCTGCTCCAGGGGTGCTGGATCCCTGTCCTATGTTACCAATAGAAGTCGCAGACGGGCTCAAGGGGAACTGAGCATAAGGGACTTCTTTAGCTACTCGGGCTCCTGCCGAGCAAGTTAACAACGGGCCACCAGTCGCATCCCTGCCTTGTGTTAATAAACCGGGACAGTAGTGAGGGAGTGGGCCCATGAGACCAGAAAGCCCACCTAATTGCTGAGAGGGGGAGAATCTGGTTTGAACCTGATCCAGAAAAATTCCTATTAATGGAGTTACCACTTTAGGGAACAGCGAGGACTCGAGGTGATTGAACACCCATCCAAATGACTCCCAATGGCCCGCCAGCCGGGTATCCAACTATCCTGACGCAGAGACAGGGGAGTGAGGAAAGGCGTCCGGGTAGACATCGCGCGGACGCCCCTTGGTCTCAGAGACATCACCATCGACAGCACTTGAGTGAACACTCTGGGAGTTGCGGAAAGGCCAGATAACAGGGCCACAATTAACAGTGTTGGACTTCCAACACGAACCTGGAGAGCCTCAAAGATCTGAGGGCACAGGAATGTAAACATAAGCATTGGAGAGTTCCCCAGACGGCAAGACGCCCACAGGGCGCAAAGTGCTGATGGCCCAACTCAAGAGTTTCCATGCAGGAAAACTGACTGTAATTAGAGAATTGCTGTGAATCCAGAATGGGCCACCCAACCCATCCCTTGGGGGGCTGTGGAAGATGGTATAGCGGCCCTTGCCTCTGCCTATTACAGGCAATCTGCAAGAGACCCTCAGACCTTGCAGGCCTAGCATGGCCTGTGCCAGCAACTGAACAGGGGCAGGGACCAGGCGTACCTGGGGCTTGATAAAAACTGGGGAAGGCGGTGCAGCAAACTCTATCCTGTATCTGGAGGACACAACCTCCTGAATCCACCAGAGTGAGGCGAAATGCCTCCTGATAAGAGCAAGGTGCTGCAGCCATCCCCTCACCCAGCCGGGCGAGGGCACCCCATCATGCTTGAGGGGGTTTGGTGGAAGACTTAGCCCCACCAGAGCGTTGCCTGCTGCTCGTGGGGCAGGAGTCTGCCCCAAAAATCCGGAAAGACACCCCTGGTTCCTGTTTAACACTAAAGTAGGGGGGAGGAGGGGTGCTCCTGCCTCGAGGGGGCCGGGACGGCCGTCTGCGAAGGGGTGATTTGCCCTTTTTACCGAACAGGTCTAGACGGGCCCCAAATAGGCGTTGCCCTCTGAAGGGGAGCCCAGTAGGAGTCTTTTTAGTAGCATCATCAGCACCCGACTGTCGCAGCCAGAGCAAACGACGAATAGCCACCGCAAGGGCGGAAGTTCTTGCACACATTCTAATCGCGTCATCTAGCGCTAATAGAATAAACTTCACAAATACATCACAATTGGAGAGTGCATTAAAACACCTCCCAGGGGAGATCCTCGGGGTGATGATCAAGCAATTTTTTGATGAGGGTTCTAGTGGCCACCGCAGTAATGGCTGCGGCACAGACCAGACGCAGCGCCGTCCCGGCACAAGAAAAGGCATGGGAGGCCAGCAGCTCAATGCGCCGGTCCTCAGCATCCCGAAGGGCACTATAGGCAGGGGTTGTAATAAAGGGGGGGGTTAGGGACCCCTATGATCGGCGCATCCACCACGGGAGATGACCAGCAATTAACCACCTCAGGTGGAAATGGGTATTTCCTATCCCAGTCCCCTGGAACCCCTGGAAGTTTACTGGGACATTCCCATTCTTTGAGCACAAGGGCATGGAAATGAGCCTGCTCTAAGAATTCCAAACGTGCAGTCGCAGTATGGAAACGCTCCCCTCTAAGCTTGGGGACCTGACCGGGGGGAGAGATAGACAGTGCCTTAAAGACCTTAATCAACAGGTCGTCAGTGTCACACTGGCCCCAGTATTCCGGGCCAGAATCATCGTGACTCCTCGGCCTCTCATCAGAAGAGCCTGAGTCAGAGAACAACGCCCCTTCATCAGAAGGGGTATAGTCACACGGAGTAGCAAACCCCTCAGTTCTCATAGAGCATACAGAAACATGGGGCGACAGGTTGCCGGTTTCTACCAGGGCCCATTCGCTCTGACAACCTAGCAATAATCTGTTCAGCCGTAGGCAGCCTGGAAGGGCCCGTAGGCTGCAATACCCCACTTGTAGGCGACTCAGCAGGAGAGAGATTTAAGCCTGGGGAGATAGGTGAATTGAAGCTAGGTGTAGCCACTCGCCGACCAGATTGCAGGGCCAGGGCTTGCTCGGCACACTGCCAGCATCAGCATGAGGTTGTCCACACGCTATACACCGCCGGTCTTGTCCCGGAGGGACCCCGGTCACATAATTCTGAGATGCCTCCATATGGTGATTAATCAAGGCACAATATGCCAGTAGGGATTTACACAATAAGTAACCCTGGATGCCCCAAAGACCCGCTATGGAAATGGGAGAATTTTACAAGGCCCGCTATAATTTAACACCGGGCCGGGAGAAGCCAATGGTGTTCACAAGTCTGAAAGACATAATGGGAATAAAGGGTGTCAGAACCATGCGCAGTAAACAAGGATCATGAAAATCTCCCGCGAGGGCACTTACAGACCCAGGGAGGAGGAGGACCGCCACCACGCGTGCGTGCGACCAGCATCAAAATGGCGCCAAAGCGAAGGGTGGGCCAGAACGGGCAATGACGCGGAGCGCGCCAACCTAGGTCCCCGCCCCCCCCCCGAAGAGCACGAAGCTCTGAGGTAGATACAAACTGTTATGAGGAGCAAAGTGAATGGCACACTTAGAGAAGATGATTTGCCAATGAAGACGCCGCAGCGTCTAAGGCAAAGTCGCCGCCCGGCGCCGCACATCCAGTAAAGGAAAAAGTGCGCGCGGCGGCGACAATTACACAGTAAAAACAACAGCGCGGTTCTGACCCCAGGGATACTAGCCCGGGCAAGACTAAGGCCATAACGAGTAAAACATACACTAAGACCTTACTACACACACACCCCCCCGGGCTACGGGGGGGAATGAGGGAGGATGGCGACCCTTTGTACAGGGCACACCGCTAAACGGGGCATGGGCAATAGTGCGGGAGGGGCATCCCCTAGAGGCTCACCATCAGCCCTAAACCGCCTACCCTTTGGTGGGGGACTGCGGTGGAGCATGGCTCCGTTAAGCACGCATGGTGCTGCCTACCTTCACCCGACCAGCGCAGCCCAGGCTGGGAGGCACATCGCAGGGAGGACGGGTGGGAATAGTCCAACAGGGCCGCAGGCTTAATAGCCCCACTCACCTGCGAGAGAGTGATACATCATGTCTTCGCAGTCAGCACTGCAGAAAAATCTGGGGATTTGTGGGAGGTCCCTGGGTATTTGAAGGGCCGGGAGGAGCCTGTTTTTCCATGTCTCTGCAGTGCAGCGCCATCTGGCGGAGGATAACCCAAGTGTAAGTATTATATCTGGAGCAGGGCGTACTGTATACTAAGAATATATATGTTATGGGTAGTTGGAAGCATAGTTCGTATGCTAGTGGTATGGCTACCCAGATCATAGGAGTTGGTCACAGGGTTGTACAAGAGGACCCTTGGGCAGTAGCCTATACCCAGTATGGGCTGCAAGGTGGTTTGGACAGCAACCAGGGATCGAAAAGGAGGCTACGAAGATATGCATAGCTCACAATGTGCAATTAAAGAGGTTACAGCATAGTATGGGTGGTAACCAAGGGTTGAATAATGGGTCTTTGGATAGTCTGGGTGGTTTGGTTGGGGTCATCAAGGTGTGCAGAGCTGCATAGTGGGCCCTAGGTTGCTAAAGCAGCAACTGCAACACTTTCATTGTACCTAGAAATTAAGTTTAAGTTGAACTTGGGCCAGAAATGACTTTAGTCCTCATTTGACAATTGTCTACATAACTCCAATTTGGAGATTCCCCTATAGTTATAGATATATAGCAAGCCAAAACCAGACAAGGAGCTCTGTCTGATGGGCAACAGGAAATGGCTGCATATTGCAGTGAAGCATGTCCCCTGTGGAAGAAAATAAAGCAGCCTCAATTTTGTGCAGCCATTTCCTGTTTCAAATGTGATGTCTCTCTAAAGCAGAGCTCACCAACGGCGTGACAGGATAGGTTAGGTTAGTTTAGTGTCCCTGTGGATCAGAAAGTTTATTCTCACTAAAAGGCAGATCCTGGGCCCAGAAATACCAATAGTCCCGATTCAAAAAAATACAATTCTGTGATTACTCACCTGTAGAATTGGTATTATGAGTAAACAGTACGTCCTGCTCCAAATCTAATACTTACAGTTGGGATATACTCGGCCAGATGGCGCTGGACTGCAGAGACATCGAAAATAGGCTCCTCCCATCCCCTCAAATACCCAGGGACCTCCCACAAATCCCCAGCATCGAAAAGCAGTTAAGGAGAAGCCGGGAGCATTAAACAAATCAAATGATCAACTATAACAATGATAACAATCACCATACAGGGGATCCAAGAAAATGCAAACCAAGGGTGGGTTGGAGCAGGACGTACTGTATACTCATAATACCAATTCTACAGGTGAGTAATCACAGAATTGTATTATTCTTAGTATACAGTACCTCCTGCTCCAAATCTAATACTTACAGTTGGGACATCCAATAGCAGTGTCCATAAAGTAGGGTGGGATCCCCAAGAAAAATTAGCAGCAGGAAGTTTAAACCACTGCCGCCTGCAGAACCTTTCGGCCCAAAACAGCATCAGCTGAGGCCCTAACATCAAACTTGTAAAACTTTGAAAAGGTATGAACAGAAGACCAAGTAGCGGCCTTGCAAACTTGTTCAACAGAAGCCTGGTGCTGAAAAGCCCAAGAGCCACCAATAGCATGAGTGGAATGAGCAGTAAGGCGGAAGGGAGGATTCTTCCCCTTAGCAGAGCAGGCCTGAATCACAGCCTGACGAATCCACTTGCTGATAGTAGACTTGGCAGGAGCCAAACCCTTCCTAGGACCAGAAGGGACCACAAAAAAAGCATCAGTTTTCCTGAAAGGTGCAGTAGCCACCAGATAGTACTTCAGACACCTAACCACATCCAAAGAGTGCAAAACCCTCTCCTTAGCATTGCTAGGATTAGGGCACAAAGAAGGAAGAACAATATCCTGATTCAAATGAAAAGCAGACACTACCTTAGGCAGAAAGTCAGGTTTGAAACGAAACACCACCTTGTCCTTGTGCCTCTCATAGTAGGGGGGCTGAATGGACAGCGCCGCCAACTCAGACACACGCCTGACAGAAGTGATAGCCACCAGAAACACAACCTTGAGTGTAAGAATGGCCAAGGCAGCATCCTGCACAGGTTCAAAAGGAGCACCCTGCAAGGCTGACAGAACAAAGTTTAAATCCCAAACAGGCACCATAGGTTTACGTGGGGGGCACACATGAGTGACCCCCTGGAAAAAAGTCCTGATCAGAGTGTGCTGAGCAATGGACTTCTGGAAAAAAATTGCCAGGGCAGAAACCTGACCCTTCAGAGTACTGAGTTGGAGCCCCATCTCCAACCCATGCTGCAGGAACTCCAGAATCCTGGGAATAGAGAACACACGACAGGGAAGAAACCTAGACTCACACCAGTCAATGTAGGCACGCCATACCCTGTAATAAATAGAAGAGGAAGACTTCTTCCTAGCTTTAATCAAAGTATCCACAACTGAGGAAGACAGCCCCTTCTCCATCAAGATGGAGGTTTCAGCAGCCAAGCCGTCAAAGCCAGAGTTTGTAAATTGGGATGGCGTAGTGAGCCCTGAGTGATCAGATCTGGCACCAAGGGCAGAGCGTACTGATCTACTGCCAGCTGCACCACGTCTGCGAACCACACTCTTCTTGGCCACCTGGGGGCCCCTTCCAGAGCAATCTTGCGCAGAACCCTGCCCAGCAGGGGAATTGGGGGGGGGGGGGGGAAGACATACAGGAACTGAAAGTCCTTCCATGACATTGCTAGCGCATCCAAGGTCAGGGCCAGAGGATCCCTGGACAGAGAGAGAAAAGCTGGAAGCTTGTGATTGTGGCGAGAACAGATCCACAACTGGTTGGCCCCAACGGTGACACAGAGATTGGAACACCCTGCAGCATAGGGACCATTCTCCCTGGCGAGAGGTCCCCCTGCTCAGAGAGTCCGCTA
This sequence comes from Gastrophryne carolinensis, assembly GCA_027917425.1. Classification (NCBI taxonomy): domain Eukaryota; kingdom Metazoa; phylum Chordata; class Amphibia; order Anura; family Microhylidae; genus Gastrophryne; species Gastrophryne carolinensis. The sequence continues at coordinate 497,500,778 of CM051235.1, forward strand.
GGTGATTTTCCACCCCCGGGATGTACACAGCTGAAATGCAGGGGTAATTGGCCTCCACCCAAGTCAGGATCAGAGACGCTTCCTGGAGGGCCCCCTTGCTCCGGGTTCCTCCCTGATGATTGATGTAGGCAACTACCGTCTGGTTGTCCGAGCGCACCTGTACAGGCAGGCCCTGAAGATGAGTAGTCAAGCGAGCCAGAACTAACCTGATCGCTCGCAGCTCCAAGACATTGATAGGAGTGTGGGCCTCCTGAGGGCCCCACCTCCCCTGGAACCGCAGGGACTTCCATAAACCCCCCCCAACCTGACAGACTGGCATCCGTGGAGACCGTCTCCCAGGAAGGAGCAAGAAAGGATCTGCCCCCCAACAGGTTCCTTGAGTCCATCCACCACAAGAGGGACCTCCTGACAAGGGGGGAGAGCACACAGACCCTGTCCAGGGACGCTGGGTCCTTGTCCCATACAGACAATAGGTGAAGTTGCAGAGGCCTCAAGTGGAACTGAGCATAAGGGACCACTTCGAAGAACGCCACCATCAGGCCCACCAGCTGCATCCCCTGCCTGATGGAGGGATGGGGACAAGCTAGCTAGGAGGGACTGAGCCTGTGCAATCAGACTGTCCACCTTCTGCTGAGGAAGGAAGATCCTTGCCTGAACTGTATCCAGATTCATTCCTAGGAATGGAGTTACCAAGGAAGGGGACAGTGAGGACTTGGGGTGGTTGATCACCCATCCAAATGACTCCAGAGTGGACACCACCAGCTGAGTATCCAACTCTGCCTGATGTAGAGACTGGGAAGTGATGAGGATGTCATCCAGATAGGGAAGCACGCGGACGCCCTGACATCTGAGTAGAGACATCACGCCAGCCAGCACCTTGGTGAACACCCTGGGAGCTGAAGTGAGGCCGAAAGGCAAGGCCACAAATTGGTAATGTTGATCCATCAGAGCGAACCTGAGGAACCTTTGATGACCGGGGAACACAGAAATATGAAGACAAGCATCTTTGATGTCCACAGAAGTCATGAAATCCCCTTGGCGCAGGGAACTGATGGCAGAGCGCAGAGTCTCCATGCGAAAGCGCCTGCCCCTGACAAACTTGTTGAGAATCTTTAAGTCCAGGATGGGCCTGACAGAAACATCCTTTTTGGGTACTGTGAATAGGATGTATTAAAAGCCCTTGCCTTTTTCTCTTAAAGGGACCTGGCAGATGACCCCCAGCTCCAGGAGGCTTTGCACTGCTTGCACTAGCTCCTGAGCTGACACAGGGTCCTGAGGAATCCGGGATCTGATGAATCTTGGAGGGGGATCGGCAGCAAACTCCAACTTGTAACCGGAGGACACTACCTCCTGAATCCATCGGTCTGAGACATGAAGCGTCCAGACGTGAGCGAAGTGCTGCAGCCGTCCCCCCACCCGGATGCGCACCATCATGCCTGAGGGGGCTTGGGAGAGGATTTAGCTTTGGGAACCCAGGAGGAGCCAGGACGTCCACGTCCTCTGCCTCTACCCCAGAAATCTCCCCGGGCCCCAGCGAAAGATACCCTCCTTCCCTGTCTTGCACCACGGTAAGGGGAGGAGAAGGAACCCTGACCCCGAAAGGGCCGAGGTTGCTGCCTGCGCTGGGGTAACCTGCCTCCCTCAGCAAAAAGGTCCAGGCGGTCTCCAAACAGACGCAGTCCTTTAAAGGGAAACCCAGTGAGGGCTTCTTGGCAGCATTGTCAGCAGCCCACTGGCGCAGCCAAACCGAGCGGCATATAGCCACCACGAGGGCAGAAGTTCTGGCACACATTCTGATGGTGTCATCCAATGCTGATAGTACAAAATTTACAAAAACATCACAACTGGAGAGTGCATTAAACACCTCACAAGGCAAATCATCAGGGGCACTATCAAGCATATTTCTGATAAGGGTTCTAGTGGCCACAGCAGTAATAGCAGAGGCACAGACCGGACGCAGCGCCGTCCCCGCACATGCAAAGGCGTGGGAGGCCAGTTGGTCAATGCGCCGGTCCTCAGCATCCCGCAGGGTAGTAGAATCAGGGGAATGCATGACAGAGGTGTTAGATAGCCCTAGGATCGGGGCATCCACCTCGGGGGGGGGGGGGGGGGGGGGATGACCAACATTTAACCACCTCAGCAGGAAAGGGATACTTCCTATCCCAACTCTTTAGAACCCCGGGAAGTTTACTGGGGCGCTCCCATTCCTTGAGCACAAGGTTATGAAAATGTGCCTGCTCTGGAAATTCCAAACGTGATTTTGCTGTATGGAAAAGCTCCCCTCTTTGCCTGGGAGCCTCAACAGGGAGAGAGATAGACAGAACCTCAAAAATCTGGGTCAATAATCTGTCAGTGTCATCCGGGGCCCAGGGGTCAGAGCCAGAATCGTCATGACCCCTTGGTCTCTCATCAGATGAGCCTGAATCAGAAAAGAGCTCCCCTTCGTCAGACGGGGTATAGCCACACAGATTCATAAACTCCTCAGTTCCCATAGGGAAAACAGTGACATTAGGCGTCAAGTGCCGCTTCTTAGCAGGGGCCTTAGGCGCTAAGGACTTCGCAATAATCTGTTCAACAGTAGCCAGTCTAGAAGACACATCAGGCTGATAATCCCCACTAGTATGCAACTCAGTAGGAGTGAGATTTAAAGTGGACCAACACCCAGGATTTTGACTATCCTGGGTCTTGGTCCACTTCGGTGGGGCACCCCCGATCGGGGTGCCCCGCTGTGTGAAACCCCCCCGAACCCCCCAAACTCACCTCTCTCCGGGCCGACGGACAAGCCGCGGACAAGCCGCGGATAAGCGGCTCCGCCGCCTCCCGCACGTCCCTCTTGACGCGTGCGGGCACGTGCACGTCTAGAGGGGCGCGAGGGAGGCGCCGGCGGCCGGCCGCCGCCGAAGATAAGGTAAGGAGTTTGGGGTGTTTGGGGGGGTTTCACCCCGCGGGACATCCCGATCTCGGATGTCCCGCGGGGAGGGAGGTGATCGGCCCGGGAATCTTATAGATTCCCGGGCCGATCACCGGTGGGTGTTGGTCCACTTTAAGCTTGGGGGAGTAGGGGAAGTGAAATGAGGTGCAGCCACTGGCAGGCCAGATTGCAATGCAAGCACCTGCTCAGCACAGGGTACACAGACCCGTGCCTTGTCAGCGTCAGCATGAGGCTGCCCACACGCTACACACAGCCGGTCTTGTCCCGAAGGGACCCCGGTAACATTATCCTGAGATGCCTCCATATGGCGATTATAGCGGCGCTATACGCCGATAGGGAATAACGCTATATAGCAACCCTGGATGCTATAGGGACGTGGGAGTATAATTTTTACAAGGCCTACAAGTAATATACTAAAAACAGGGCCGGGAGAAGCCAAGAAGGGTTCGTCCCGCCTGAAAGACATAAGCAGACAAGACCTTAAGTACATCGTAACAAAAGTGAAGCAGATAAAGCCGCCCGCGAGGGCACTTACGGACCGTGGTAGGTAGGAGCCCGTCGCGCATAGGCCAACCAAGTCAGAAAAGATGGCATCGGTATACCTCGAGGGGCGGGCCAGTAATAGCGATGACGCGGAATGCGCCAAAGACGGGCCCCGCCCCCCCCTAAGAGCGCGAAGCCAGAAAGGCCAACAGCCAATGAATGAGGTAATGCCGCCGCCGCCAAGAACGGAACAAAGTCATTGCGCGGCGGCGGTAAATTTAAAAGCAATAAAGACAAGTCAGTGCGGCGGCTGACACAAGAATAAACACGTGAAAAGTGAAAGCACAGACTGCATAACATACATATCTATACACATACACACACCCCCCTCTTTTCCCCCAAAGACTACAAGGAGGATGAGGGAGGACGGCGGCCACTTAAATAGGGCCCACCGATAGGCAGGGGCAATAGGGCGGGAGGGGCATCCCATAGAGGCTCACCATAAGCCTGAACCGCTTACCCTTTGGTGGGGGATTGCAGTGGAGCAGCGCTCCTAAGCACCAACGGCGGTGCTGCCTACCTTCACCCGACCAGCGCAGCCAAGGCTGGGAGGCATAGTACTAATGGAACGGGTGGGAATAGTCCTACATGGCCGCAGGTTAATAACCCCGCTCACCTGCGAGTAGAGAGCCAATTTCTCGTCCTTCGCAGCCAGACTGCAGAGAAATTCTGGGGATTTGTGGGAGGTCCCTGGGTATTTGAGGGGCCGGGAGGAGCCTATTTTCGATGTCTCTGCAGTCCAGCGGCATCTGGCGGAGTATATCCCAACTGTAAGTATTAGATTTGGAGCAGGACGTACTGTATACTAAGAATAGTTCCTTTGCACACAGGAGCTACAGCAGCATAACAATATAAAACCAATGCGTATTCTGTCCTTCTGAATGATGGGCCAAAATATCATGCACAAACATATTGAAGGCCAGATGTTTAATACGGGTAATTATTGACAAATTACCTTCAACTCCAAACTCAGCATCAATATCTGTGTCAGAAAAAGAGGTCAGAAGAAGCAGGAAGAGCCTTACCAATGCCTTGAGCCCTTGGAGGACATGTGGGGTGATTACATGGTGATCCTTGAGTCTGTTTTCGTAGAACACAACAAGAACTTCCACTAAACAGGACACAGAAAATTAGTTTCTAGTTGGTATAAACTTAGCTTTAAACTACATCGGGTTGGGTTGGTACTCTCTAGGTTCCATGTATTGTTTATTATTAATTTGTAAAGCATCATCCATGGTTCTGTGCAAGGTAGAAATTACAGACAGCTAAAACAAATACTATACCTTTTAAACATAGGATATAGAGGCGACAGAAATACACGATACAGGAGTGCATTAGGCCCGAGGGGACTTCTTGTGTGAGCTTAAACCGGACCAACAGCCGGGTACAGTTGGAAAAGAAAGGCAGTGGCCATTTTGGAGCTTCCTCTCCCAACTGACATAACTGTTTGCACTTGTTTGCAGGCGGCCTGTAAATCCATGAGCGGCCATCTTGTTTTTAAAATTTACCACAGCAAGAGTAAATGAAATTTTAAGTGCAGCAATCTATATTGCCCTGGGGAGGGATGGATATGAGCACTGTTTGGTGTGTTGGTCTGGTTTAAGTCATTTTTGGCTGTTGGTCTGCTTTAAAACCTAAATGATAGGGGGTGGATAGCACAGTTTTGGTCACAACTAGTGTATACCAATCATGGTGGCAAGTGCTCTGAAGCATGACAATACTGGAGCACCATTCACAAAGCCAGATAGGCTTGTCTAAATAAAGGAGTTTTGAGGGTACTTTCGTAGTGGCGATATAGGGAGTGGTAAATTCTAAGAGGGAGGGCATTTTCCAGAGGAAGAAAGAAGCATGTGCAAAGTCCGAAAAACAAAAGCAGGAGGAAGTGATAAGTGTTGAAGGCAAAAGGAGGCTCTGGGACGAAGCAGAGACTGCACCTGGGTTTGTAAATAACTTCTGTCAACAAATTTGGCCTTAAAAACAGCCCATATATTAACCTCCTAATACACAGTTAAAGAGGAACTCCAAGCTTTTTGTAACCCCTGTGCTAAGCCAAATTTGGGCATTAAAATAAACAAGTAACCTGATCACCACAATCCTCCCATGATTCCGGCAAGGGACAGGACTTTTAATGGCAGCCATAGACAGTTAAACTGCTGCACGGGTTTGAGTGACGGATTTGCCACTCTGTACACTCTCTCCAAGGTGGCTGCATCCAGGACCCAAGAGGCTGGGGATCCATAAACTTTCACTTTAATATTTCTGCTTTTATTTCCTCAAATGAGGCCCTACGCCACACTAAATCTGCAAACATACCCTGAATTTTATGGAAAAATTCAGAGTCTTGATTTCTATTGGGGCTTACCTGTTGTGTTATACACAGAGGCCTCCGACTTCCACCCTGAATCTATAAGATTCCCGGGCCGATCACCTCCCTCACCGCGGGACATCCGAGATCGGGATGTCCCGCGGTGAGGGACCCCCCCCAAAAAAAAAAACGTACCTCATCGGCGGCGCCCGCCGCCGCCTCCCGCGCGCCCCTCTTAGACATGCACGCACCCGCGCCGGCCGTTTGTGAATGGCCGGCGCGGACGGCCAAGCGAGTGACATCGGCGGACAACACAGCGCGTCCGCCGCTGTCACTCGCTTGTCCGTCGGCGGTGATTGCTCAGTGCGGCCACGTGGGAGCGTGGTGAGGCGAGTTTTGGGGGCTTTCTGGGGGGTTTCAAACAGCAGGGCACCCTTAATCGGGGTGCCCCCCTGAAGTGGACCAAGACCCAGGATAGTCAAAATCCTGGGTGTTGGTCCACCTTAAACACTGGGACTAGCTAGTAGGGGTGTCAGAAAAAAAATCAATTCTGTCAAGAAATCGATTCTAGTATCGTCGAATGAAATATTGAATAAAACTCACCTGATCCCACGTTCGATCCGCCCGGCTCTCTTCTTCTCTGATCCCCCACCCCCACAGGGCTCTTCAGTCTTCAGGAGAGAGCCTGACAGGCCCTCTCCCCCTGCTTGCCAATGAGTGCCGCCGCCAACTTCACGACTAGCCCCACCCATTCGGCGGTGGGGAGGATGACGTCACCCCCGTGGACGTCATTCCGGCGGTTCAGCTGTCAGATGCTATGATCGCCGGCCAGAGGAGGACAGGGCAGGAGATCCTCTGATCATCTGCCTCCTCTGGCCAGCTGTTGTGCAAGATTTGATGAGGCAGAACACGGCCCTGCAGAGGGGCTGAAAGGAAGCAGTTAACATAAGCAGGGGTTGGGGGATGCTGTGTGATCTGGTTTGCTTTATTCAGAAATTCTTTTATTATCATTTAACGGACTGCTTTAATATGTGAATAATAGTTTACACCTGTCATATTTGTGGCTGGTTTGCTTTACTGATGACAACATGAGTCACATAACCACATGCTGTCATGCGCAGGAAATCTCTAACCAGGTCATTACCAGATTTAGATGCTTTGTGCAATGACAAAGCATTTATCTCATATTATTCTACATGATGATCTTCCTGCTAGTCACACACAAATCACATTGTGGTGACCCTACAGATCAGCTTGTTGTATTTTGCTATTTGAACCACAATATGTAGCAATACCGCTTGTGTGAGCTCTCTGCATGTTACTGTGCTGACGCCAGCGCGGGATAAACAGTATCTGTACCAGTGGGATCCACAGAGATGAAGAACCATTTGAAGAGACCATTAGTGGGTAATTACACGAGAACCAAACAACTTTTATATCAATCTAACATCTGCTAAGACACAATGGAAAACGGTCAACTCATTAAAAAGTGTTAGCAGTCCTGATGGTGGTCTAAATTTAAAAACGTCTCTTAGTATCCTTTTAAAGTCCATCTACAGTGGTAAAACACACAGGCAATACACACCGAAAAGCCAGATGATCCAGGGATGTGCTGACCGCAGAAGAGGTCTGCTACTTCTATTATCAACTGTTTAAAAAATCTGCATACTGCCCTTTTTGTTCCAGTGCACTGCACAACAGTAACACTAAAGAGAACCAATCACAGGCTCCAGGGCCAGCCGCCTAGGTGCCCATCCTCTTTAAACCTGCCACAGTTAGAAAAGAAAACTCCCCAAACACCCTTGCCCCATTTGCTCGCATGATACTGAAGCATTGTCAGCACATCCATTTCCACTCAAAGCCAAAACCCCACCTCACCAATTTTCTAGTAGTAGCGGCCATTTTGGAGCTTCTTTTCCAAGCAACTCAGCCATGCTGCTGCCTGGATTTAACGGACAATGTACAGTAACATGGAACCCGGCAGCACCTTTTTTTTGCAGGTAGCTTGCAGATCTTACAATTATTACCACAGCAGGAGTTCAAAAATACCATTTTGTGAATACTCACCTGTAAAATGGGTATTATAAGTATGTCACACACCCCGCTTCAAGACATTCATTACATGTGGGTATACTGACCTGTAGATGGCGATCTTGCAGAGATGATATCAAAAAAATGTAAGACCCTCCCGGCCCATAAATACCTGGGACCTCCCACTCATTATCTAGTATAAAGATAGCAGTAAGATCAAGGGACCAGGAAAGCCAATTACTAACTAACAAAGGTTCACCATATAAAGGATCCAGAATACAAAAGGGCAGGGTGAAGCGGGGTGTGTGACATACTTATAATACCCATTTTACAGGTGAGTATTCACAAAATGGTATTATTCTAAGTATGTCACACACCCCGCTTCAAGACATTCATTACATGTGGGACATCCAATAGCAGTGTCCATAAAGGGCGGGGATCCAAAAAACAAGGCAACAAGGCACAAACTCAAACCACTACAGCCTGCAGAACTTTGCGGCCAAAAACAGCATCCGCTGAGGCCCGAACATCAACCTTGTAAAACTTGGAAAAAGTGTGAACCGAAGACCAAGTAGCAGCCTTACAAACCTGCTCAACAGAAGCCTGGCCCAGGACGCCCCAACAGCATGAGTAGAATGAGCAGTAACACGAAAAGGGGGAACCTTCCCCTTGGCAGAATAGGCCCCAACAATGGCCTGGCGAATCCATTTACTAATGGAAGACTTGGCAGGAGCCAAACCCTTCCTAGGCCCAGAGGGCACCACAAAAAGGGCGTCAGTCCTACGAAAAGGAGAAGTAGCCACCAAATAGTACTTCACACAGCAAACCACATCCAAAGAATGCAAAACTCTCTCCTTATCATTGCTGGGCTTAGGACACAAGGAGGGAAGAACAATATCCTGATTCAAATGAAAAGCAGAGACCACCTTAGGAAGGAAATCTGGCTTGAAGCGGAAAACAACCTTGTCCTGATGCCTCTCAAAGTAAGGAGCCTTAAAAGACAAGGCTGCCAACTCCGAAACACGCCGAACAGAAGTGATGGCAACCAGAAAAACAACCTTCTGAGTAAGCGTAGAAAGTGCAATATCCTGCAAAGGTTCAAAAGGAGGACCCTGCAAGGCAGACAAAACCAAATTCAAACTGGAAGCAAAGGCTTCCTAGGAGGCCGCACATGCGTAACCCCCTGGAAAAAAGTCTTAACCAGAGGATGAAGAGCAAAAGACTTTTGAAAGAAAACCGCCAAGGCAGAAACCTGCCCCTTCAGCGTACTAAGCTGCAAACCTTGGTCCAGACAATGTTGCAGAAATTCCAAGACCCTAGGGATAGAAAACGCTCTGCAAGGCCCTGGCCTCACACCAATCAATATAAGACCTCCAAGTCCTATAATAGATGGCAGAGGAAGACTGCTTCCTAGCCCTAACCAGAGTCTGAATGACAGCATCAGAAAGACCTTCCTCCCTCAAGATGGAGGTTTCAGCAACCACGCCATCAAAGCGAGAGTTGGTAAATGGGGTAGAGCAGTGGCACCTGAGTGAGCAGATCCGGCAGAAGGGGCAGGTCTAACTGATCCTCCGCCAACCTTACCACGTCTGCGAACCAAACCTGTCTTGGCCACCTTGGAGCCACCAGGATTGCTAACGCGCCCTCTAGGGCCAGCTTGCCCACCATGGGAAACGGAGGGAACAGGTACAGAAACCCCAGATCCCTCCAGTTCAGAGACATGGCATCCGCTGCCAGAGCCAGTGGATCCCGCGAGAGAGACACACAAATGCCGGAAGCTTGTGATTGTGACGAGAGGCAAATAGGTCCACCTCCGGAGTCCCCCACTGGTGGCAAAGCGACCGAAACACCTTGGGGCTGAGCGACCATTCCCCCCGGCGAGATGACCCCCTGCTCAGGGAGTCCACCTCCGTGTTCTCCACTCTCGGAATGTACACCGCCGAGATGCATGGAACATTGCTCTCTGCCCAAGCCAGGATCAAGGACACTTCCCTGAGGGCACGCCTGCTGCGAGTCCCTCCCTGGTGATTGATGTAGGCGACCGCCGTCCGATTGTCCGACCGAACTTGAACCAGTAGGCCCCGCAACTGATGAGTCAAGTGAGCCAGAACCAGCCTGATGGCTCTCAACTACAGAACATTGATGGGATCGTGAGCCTCCAGAGGTCCCCACAGTCCCTGAAACTGAAGATCCTTCCAAAATCCCCCCCAACCTGACAGGCTGGCATCCGTGGTGACCGTCTCCCAACGAGGGGTCAGAAAGATCTGCCCTTCGTCAGATTGCTTGGTTTTAGCCACCACCGAAGGGAACGCCGCACCCGGGGGGACATCAGAAAGGACTGATCCAATGACAGGGGGGACATCAGAAAGGACTGATCCAATGACAGCGGGGACCCGTCCCAGGCCGCCAAGAGATGTAGCTGGAGCGTCCCTGTGTGAAACTGGGCAAAGGGAACCGCCTCGAACGACGCCACCATCTATCCCACGAGTCGCATCCCTAGCCGGATGGACGGGCGGGGAATGGATAGAAGACGCTGAGTCAATTCCTGAATCAGAAGAACCTTGGCTCAGGGGAGAAACACCCTGGCCTGAGGAGTATCCAGAGACATTCCCAGGAACTCCACCACCCTGGAGGGAATGAGGCAGGACTTGGGATAGTTGATCACCCAACCGAAACTCTCCAGAGTGGACACCACTGTCCTGGTATCCAGCTGCGCCTGACAGAGAAGAAGCCATGATGAGAAAATCGTCCAGATAGGGCACGATGCGGATACCCCTGGCTCTGAGGATGGCCATCACTCCTGCCAACACCTTGGTAAAAACCCTTGGAGCCGAGGTAAGGCCAAACGGAAGAGCCACAAACTGAAAACGTCGATTGTTCACGACAAACCTGAGGAATCTCTGGTGTGCCGGAAATATTGGAATATGCAGGTAAGCATCCTTGATGTCTATGGACGTCATGAAGTCCCCCTGACGAAGTGAATGGATGGCTGAGCGCAGAGTTTCCATGCGGAACTTCCGGGGACGGACGAACCTGTTGAGCAACTTCAAATCCAGAATGGGACGAACGGAACCGTCCTTCTTGGGCACCATGAACAAATTGGAATAGAAGCCCAGGCCCCGGTCTGAGAGGGGCACCGGACAGATGACAGCCATGTCCACGAGACTTGCTACTGCCGCCCGAAGCCCCTGGGCGGCCAGATGATCTGACGGCACCCGAGATCTGAAGAATCTGGGAGGGGGCCGGAACTCGAACTCCAGCTTGTAACCGGAAGACACCACTTCCTGAATCCACCTGTCCGAGACCTCATGGACCGAGACCTGGGAGAAGAGTTGCAACCGTCCCCCCACCCGCAAGGGTGAGGGTGCCCCCTCATTGCTGAGCCGGCTTGGCAGCGGCTCTAGGCTTGGAGCCCCAACTGTGTCCTGGACAGGCCTGACCCCTGCCCCTAGACCAGGAATCACCTCTGGACGAAGGGAAGGCAGAACCCCTGCCAACTCTAGCCCCACGAAAGGACTGAGAGAAGGAAGCCGCCCCCCGAAAGGGGCGACGCTGCTTCTTACGCTGAGGTAACTTACCTCCCTTTGCCACCAAATCCAATTTTTCACCAAAGATCCGCAATCCCACAAAGGGAAGGGCTGTGAGCGACTTTTTGGACACAAAATCTGCCACCCACTGGCGTAACCAAACCGACCGGCGGATAGCCACAAGCAGGGCCGCAGCTCTGCTACACATCACCAATGTGTCATCCAGGGCGGACAGCGCGAAGGACAAAAATAACCCACAGCGCTCAAGGTCGGCAAATTCCCCACTAGCCGGGTCAAGCCCGCAAGAGGTCAACAATCCTCTAACAACCGACCTGGCAGCTACCAATACAAGCGCAGAAGCACAAACAGCCCGCAAGGCCGATCCAACACTGGCAAAACCATGACAAGCCATCTGGTCAATGCGTTTATCCTCACCAACCTTGAGGGTAGTGCACTCCGGAGAATGGAGGACTGAGGAACTGGACAACCCCAAAACAGGAGCATCCACCTCGGGGGGGGGGGGGGGGGGGGGGGGGGAGACGACCAGTGCTTCACTGCATCCACCGGAAAAGGGATATTTCTTGTCCTAACCCGGTGGGACACCCGGAAGCCGCGTCGGCCTCTCCCATTCCTTGCGAATGATACCATCAAAATGCTTTTGATAAGGAAATTCCAAGCGCGACTTGGTCACTTCAAAGAACTCCCCCTTCAGCAGAGGAGCCGCCTCGGGGGGGAGAAATAGCCAGGACCTCAAACATATGAGCCAGGACCCTAGGGGTATCCGAGGAATCCCCCTGGCCCTGCTCGGTATCAGCGCCCACAAACTGCTGATCATCGGAGTCATCAGACTCCTCATACAGCTCCCCTTCCTCACGCGGGGAACAATCAGACCAATCCAGGGAGTCAAAATCCTCCCTATCAAAGGCCTGCGCAGCCGTATACAAATGTTTTCTCTTTGCTGTGGCCTTTTTTGCGACGGCACTGGAAAACAATTTTTCAAGATTGGCCAATCTGGCACACACCTCAGATTGCGACTCCCCGCTAATGACCACATCACAAGCACGTGTCAAGCGAGGGGGAAACGGGGAGGAGACTGGCGGAGCAGAACCAGACGCCTGAGATCCGTTCTGCCGCGTAATAGACCGCTGCGCACAGGGTACACATAGAAATACATCATCCCCCAAAAGGGATACCCCACACCCCAAACACAAGTCAGAAGAGACATCTTCTGACTTGCTCGCCACTGCAGAGATGGAAGACTGGGTAATGAGTGGGAGGCCCCAGGTATTTATGGGCCTGGAGGGTCTTACATTTTTTTGATATCATCTCTGCAAGATCGCCATCTACAGGTCAGTATACCCACATGTAATGAATGTCTTGAAGCGGGGTGTGTGACATTTAGAATAAAGGTAAATTAATTTTTATGTGCAGCAATCCAAATTGCCCTGGGGAGGGATGCACTGTTTGTTGTGTTGGAGTGGTTTAAGTCATTTTCGACTATTGATCCACTTTAACTTTTCCTGGTCCTGCAATCTCGGGCTGCAGCCCCGGCATACCTGCAGCTGGGCAAACAGGGGAAACATGGGATGCGGTCATCGCCACAATGCTGGGGTATCCCCGTGCATAGGGACCAAGTGGTCCACTCCCACAATCAGTAGCTGTGAGCGACAACGCTGAAATGGGTCTGGCTAAGCCCGCAGAACTCTGTGGAATGGAGTCTGAAGGTTTTTTTTTTTTTTTTTATAAGGCTGGCTTTACAAGTGTTTATATGACATTCCATACCTTCTTTTCCAGTCAGTCTAGAGTAACACTGTAGCAGGACTTGTGACAGGAGCTGCACAGCTCTTCCCCGCATTCTGGTCTCGGGGTTTGCCAAGCATGACCTATAAAGGAAAGAGGAAAAATCCAGATACACATCTTTCTATAATAGTGATACAAAAAATTAGAAATACCACATGAATGTAGAGGTTATTAAACCGGAACAATTGTGCCCCCTCGATTGAGCGGTATAAAGCCTGCAAACCTTACTCAACAATTCGCTCCCTTGGGGAAATTCAGCCCCCGATTGACCGGCGGCTGTCACACCTCCCATGCTCAGGCTTCCACTTTGCTGGCAGCGGGTCGTGTGAAAGCTGCCAGCCAATCACGAGGCTGCATTTCCCCAAGGGAACTAGTTGTCAGGTAAGGTTTGCAGGCTTTAGAGTGCTCGACAGAGGAGGGGACCCAGGCAACCGGGGTGCCCCCCCGCAGCGGAACGACACCCATGTTTTGTAAAATGGTTGTTGGCCCGGTTTAAGCAGGGGGGGGGGGTGAAAATACAATATATAAGTCTGAGTATAAGACAGACAGGTAACGTTTCATCCCCAAGACTTGATTTCTCAAATAAAAAGCTTCAACATGTCTTTTGAACCAGTTATCAGCTGTCACAAAACGTCCACATAGCTGTCCTTAAAAAAAAGTGCCATTTATGCTTAGGATGCTGAAAAACAGAGCGAGGGGGTGTTAAAATACATTTTAAAAACTCCTTACCTCGCCCCGAATTCTGCACTGTTCACCCCGCATTTCCGGCACAGGGTGACACCATCTTGGATCTGGTGCACAGTGCGGATTCCCCGCTCTATGCTCACCCTCACCTGCCCATTCACTTGGACAGACGGACTGGCGCACACACAGCGCAGAGGATGCTGCTCTGTGATTGGCCTGTTTGGTTACTGCTGGATTCTGGGTGAGGTAAAGAGTTTTCTTTATTGTCCCCCCCCCCCTCGCCTCGTCTCAGTGGCACAGTGGGGTGGTTACCAGGTGACTGGAATTCTGCTTTGAATGCTACCCTATACTAAATAAAAAGGGCACTTTAAGCAAATAACTAGCGTTGCTGGTATCAGGTGCCATCATGATTTAATTAGTGAAATCCTAGGAGTTCTACATTAAACGCTACTGACATTTGGTCTATAAAGCAACGGACTAAAACCAAAGGACAAAAAAGTAATTGTACTGGGAGTGTATCACCAAAAATTTTACTAAACGCTTTTGCACAAGATAACTATATTGATGATAGTAATACTACAGAATGTAACAGGAGTGGTGCCAGTTCCGCAGCCAATGTGTATTATCACATAGCAAGTAAATGCACTTGCAGGCACTACTAATGCCCTAAGCGTTCCCAGTGGGCAAATACACTGGTAAGGTTGGTCACATTAAAGAGAACCAAGACACACAAGGAAAAGAAACTGTACAGACACAAGCCTGGTATCACAGTATAAAGATATCCCCTCTCTAACCATTGATTCCTGACAATGTGATCTCTAAGCTTGTGTTATACAGGGATGCTGCGGCTCAGATTGATCCAAGTTTTTTACAAAAGGTTGCGATAGGTTCACAACCCATCAAACCCAGGATCTGGGCTACAGAAAAGGCACTGAATCTCAACAACAGCTTTTTTTCTGCAACCCCCAGGGCAGATTTGCATCCTTATAGGAGCACTATTGTAAAATTGTGTAGTAAAAAAAATCTATATAAACACATCGGCTAAGGAGAGTGGGGTCACATATATCCAAAAGTAAAAAACTCCTGCCAAGCTTGTGGTTTATTCTCTCCTGGTAGACTAAACCTGTCACCCCTGGATTTTATCTCTATCAGGGATGACAGAGCCTTTCACCCGATTTCATCTTTCTTCCATTAAAAAAAAAAAAAAAAAAACTGCCTGGCTGGATATTTCTTGATGCCGGGTGTATAAGTGACCCCTCCTCCTGCCATCCAGCATAGTTATATGGATTTTTATCATTGGGTCAATTTCACGATAGAGCTCCTTTAGCGAATATAGAGCAGTCACACAAGAGCACTTACCCGAGGGATTCCACCACTTGTAACACTGTAAATACTCCATCCTTTACACCTGCAAAAAACACAGAAAGAGCAATTAATAAAAGATACACATCAGAGCCTAAAAGAAACATATAACATGGTAGTAAGAGACATCCTAGGTATTTATTAGACAAATTCCTGAAACTGATGACCAGGAAGGAAAAGGTTTGCCAGTAATCCATAGGGGTGACCAGACAGCTAACTGGATCACTGCTTCGACTCTGGATCTCGGTGATCCTGTCCACATAGAATTCAAGGGACAGTCCAGGCAATGGAAATAATAAGGCAGAAAGGAGCTCATCTGAATATTGTACAATGTGCTTCTTTATTTCCTGCATTCTGCTATAGATGCTGTAGCAGGGCTCCAAATTCCACTCCTCCTTTCCTATTGTATACGCTCCAAATATGGTTGCTCGACTAATCCTGTCCCTCGGAGCGCCTAGAGGGTGTGACCACTGTGGAATACTGGGAGGAATGAGGAACATGGAGACACTGTACAACCACATTTGGAGGTGGTTATTGTGGAATAGAATGGAAAGGAGGTGTAAAAAGGGATCCCTGCTACAGCATCTATAGGGTGCTGCAGGAAATGGAGGCACATGGGACAGGCTTGGGGTGAGCTGCTTGCTGTCTTATTATTGCTATGACTGGAGTGTATTGGGCTAAACATAAATGTCAATGTGTATTTGTCTCACATCCAATTCAAAAATACCTTGTGTATTACAAATACCGTAGATTTGTTTTTTACCTCATCAATAATTTCTACCTTGTGCCACACCCACTGTCCGGTTTCATGCTCTGCAGAGACGGCAGGCAAATGGAATAGATGCAGTTTTACAGATGTAGGTTTGTAACCATATCACATATCTACAGAGGGAACCCCTTCACTGGCAGTTTATTAGCACCTAATGAAGAGTTGCTATACAGGAAGCTCACACCCACAGATGGCATCACACAGGATACACACTCTGTGAAATTAGTCTCATGTAAAAGTTCAGACACTTCTCTAGAAACACCAAATAGGGCACAATGTCTGTGCTGCCCATAAAAGAGCCAAAACTCAACATCCAGCATCAGTAAAAAGATAAAGATTTATTTAAAGCAGAGCTATATCCAATGCTATTCCTTAGCCAGGCTGGGGATTGAGGTCTATGTGATTGAATACATCATCCTGACAGCATGGTAGTATTGTGAATGTGTGCAGCAGTATCCAATCCCACAGCAAAGGGGAAAAAAGAAACTAGATAAGTGGACCTCCAGCCAAAAATAGCTTTAGGTCCCCTTTAACAATCATCCCCAACAGTCCAGTGATCCCTAAGAAACCCAAAATCAGGCATGGAGCTTTGAACAATGTCCCTGTGAACCTGGGTCCTCCCTTGGCATGCAGTTGCCAAGGTGGGTGTAGATCTGCTTTAATAGACTGTGGTGGTATTAAAGCTATCAAACTGACAGTTTGGAACAGCACAGTGCCATTCTTACTGTTCATGATCCTGCAAGTGATTCCACCCCCACACACTGACCCTGGTACTGTACGCCTATAGCTCACACAGGAAGCTGAGCTCATAGGAAAGTAAGAACCTGCCAAGAAAAATTGGTTCAGCAGCTGGCTCAACTTCCTAGTTTTAGCTCCAGGTGTCACTGGACACAAACAAAGGAAATGAGCATGGACCACAAAGAGGTCATTCTGTTTTAACCCTTTGACCACCAATGGCAGACAATACGAACCATGCTGTCAGGCGATGATTAGTATAGGCCTAAAGGCCCTAAGTATTCCCTTGCAGCACTGCCTGCCTGATCACATGGGACCTTGCTAGCCACAGCTGTAGGGTGTAGCAGAGCATCCAGGTGTAGTTTGAGGAGGGGCTGGGGCTAAAGCTGGAGCCCATTTTTTGTTCTATCCCAGCAGTCTGAAAACTTCAGCCACAGCATTGCTTTAAAGTGAACCAAAACCCAGCATAATCAGCCCAGGAATCTATAAGATTCCCAGGCTGATTAATTTCCTCCCTCAAGGGCACCCAAAATCGGGATGCCCCGCTGTGGGAAGCCCCCCAGCCGTGGGCCACATCCTCGCTATCCCTCTAGCAGGGCGCTGAAATGGCTGGCGCAGGCACACTCCCTGTTAGAGGAAAGCAGGGGATGCGGTCGGCAGCACGCTCTAAGCCACTGGCCTTAGATGGCATGAAGTCAGCGACTTAGAGCGTGCTGATTGGACGAGTGGGCGTACATGTGCCGTACGACCGGGACTTGCACTCGGCAATCTGGGGTGTTTCACACGATCGGGGTGCCCTGGGGGAAAGGACCAAATCCAGTCAAACTCCTGGGTTTTGGTCCACTTTAAAGCGGGTCTCTAGACTGTAAGTCCACTCAACCGCCAAAATGGGATGCCCCTCAGTTAAAAGTGAATAGGCGATCTATTGCAAATTTGGCCAGTATAAAAGATCTCTGCAAATATGCTGGATAGTGAAAGAATGGGTTACCTATTCACGTCAATAATCCTAAACTGGACCTCCACTTCAAAAGAATGGCTAAAATAGCCACTGTTACCTAACAGCAGCCGAATGTGATCCATGCTGCTCTTGCATTACATGCAACATCAGTGACCAATAGTGTTTATGGTGTGTACTGCTTTATTATTGTGCCCAATTTTGAAGAGACTGTCCAGGCCAAGACAAAAAAAAAAAATACTCACTTTTTCTCACATTTTTCATTCATGCCCAGAGCTCAGAAACTGGGAACCACTAAGGTGCCTGTCCACAGGCAAACTGAGGGAAGCAACCCCGCCCTTGAATCTGTCTCAGTGACTAAAGCACACCCAAATCCCCAAAAAACAGAGCACAGAAGTCAGTATGGTTCTGAGCACCAGGACAAAAAAGTTGCTTGATGATTTTTTTAATTTTTAGGCCTAGGCTGTCCCCTGAAAGCAGCCAAAAACCCAGATAAACCGACTAGTATCTAAAATACCTCTTTCCACACCTGGGAGAATGCAGATTTGGGATGCCTCACAACCTAAAACCTTATGTGTAACAAAACCTGGGACGGCTATCCCTGGAATCTGAAACATTCCCCATGGCATCCCAAATTCGGATGTCCCACTTTGTGTATGGAACTTACCTGCTGGTGATGTATTACATTTAAGTACTTACCTACCTTTCCGCTTGTTCTTTCCTGGTCCTCTTCTAGCCACTTAAAACTACCAATAAGAGATCCTAGACTGGTCTCTCAAACCCTTATAAAAAGGCCGCACACTAAATATAAAAATATAGGTAATTTTAATAGATATTATGTACATCAAAAAGACACTAATCAAGACACATACAAAATTTTAAAAAACACAAGCAAGGGGATCCCAGTCAGCGGTGACTAGTCTATATGAATTGGAATGATGCCGCCGTATAAATACAATATAAAAATATATATAAGATTCAAGTACTATGTGTGAACCCAGATATAGAAACAATTAACTGTATTCAATAGAACAGTGGTGGCAAAAAATGTGCTAGTAAGGTGATTGACAATTATCTATAAAAAAGCCATTAAAGTGCTGAATGCATGTGCATACTATATACAAAAAAGTGACAAAACATATGATATGTGCAAAATAACCATCTGACCTCGACTCAATATATGGTCAGCACATGCATTCAGCACTTTAATGGCTTTTTTATAGATAATTGTCAATCACCTTACTAGCACATTTTTTGTGCATTTATTTAGTGTGCGGCCTTTTTATAAGGGTTTGAGAGACCAGTCTAGGATCTCTTATTGGTAGTTTTAAGGCTTCATGTTTCCCTTACGGCTGGCACCTACTTATTAATGTTTGCGCAGTGCACTTTCCAAACACCTTTGTAAACTCTTCTAGCCACTTGACAATAATATAGGTTAATATGGGTAAGGCTATATAATGGATAATAAGCACTTAATGCTTTGCACAGAATTGTAGCAACTGCAACTATTGGTTAATAGGTTGATTTAATATGTCCTTATATGCACTTTAGATTTCTAAGCACTTCCATTTCATACCAGGGGACAGAGGGTTGACTGTTTATGATGAGCGCCCCCTTCATTTTGTGGTTTTAATGGATTTTAAGATTGTAGGTCTTGTTTTGCACATACAATAAAGTTATATACATATCAACATGATTTAGTGGTGTGGTCTTGTGTTCTGGTGTAGTTGTGGGGGTATGAGGGCCACCACGATAGCTTGTTGAGTGTCTTAATCATTCACTTTCACGGGTCCAACAGCACATACGCAAGCTCTAGTCCAATCGGGTCTGACGCTGATTGTTTACAATGGGGAGCTAGAGAGGCCACATCCCCTGCATCTCCGGGATGTATGCACGCTCCCGCCTCAGACATTCAGTTAGGCTGGGACCAAAGTGCTGTTGGGGATACACCACCTCTTACTTCCCATTGCGACAAGTCAATGAAAGCCCTTTGCCAAATTAAATAAAGGGCTCCAACTGGATGACAGCCCACACATGCATCGTTGGACCGAGGAGATTTTTACTTGGCTGACCCATTTCCAGATGCTCTAAAAGGGCACAGAACAAAACCCATTATAGTCAAAAAGCCCCACTATGTGAAAACCCACAAATCGCCCATAAAAAAAAAATACATACATTTCCCTGGTCACACAGTATATGCATGCGCTCTCATCCAATCAGCACCATATGCCAGACATATTAATATGCTAGAATGCCAGGTAAGCAGTGCTGCAATGTGCAGCCATTTCCAGTCCCCTGCTGGGCAGATACCCAGGACTAAAAGGTAAGTGTCACTTTATTGCAAGAGGAGGCAAGTTGAGGCGCAGCGGACAGGACCCATCCTGCAACAAAGTTGCCAATAAGAGTTTAGGTCTACTTGAAGGTATGCTATGAGGTGATTGGACATAAATGAAGCAGGTCGCTCACACATGACAGCACCCAGTCAGGTTGTACAATCTGATTGCAAGTTATTGGGAAGCTCATACACGCCCCTGACACTGTGGACTGGGCCCCCTTATGGCCCATAGAAGCAGCCCCGGGTTCCACCATCAGAAAACAGCCACAACGCCCGACCGGCATCTCACGTCTATGGCCACCCTGGTAGCTGTACTCTACACATGGGAGCAATAAAGCCCCGCCCCTTTCCCTCAGCACCACGGGTTACCTGCAGCCACCTCAGCCGCCGCGCTGTCCTGTTGGCCGCTGACAAACTCCTCCAGCAGCCCGGCCAAAGCGCCCTGCGCCTCCGCCATGACTCTGCCTGGAGACAGCGGGGACAGCCGAGGCAAACTGCGCATGCGCGCGTCCACACGCGTCTCCCCTTGTCACGTGACAAGGTATGCAAGAGCGTGAAACTACCGGTGCTTCCTGTCTCTGCCCCGGCATCACCCCGCCAAGGAAAGTCGAGGGAATATTGGACATGGAAAAATAGCTACTGCGTTGTACTGATACAGCAATGGCTGGGGACAATTTTTGAAAATAGATCCTACAGTGAACTTTACCCTGGACTTGTCACGTGACACTCAAATAGAGAAACTTTATTGCACGAGCAGTTAACAGGAAGTTTAGTTGAAGTAAGTCCAAAGTGAACGTAACAGGGAGGCTGTCCAACTTGTTCAGCCTATTAGCCACAGTATGCTGGAATAAGACAATTAGGGGGGGGCTTAAAGCGGACTAAAATCCACATTTTAACTAGCATCCCCTGAATTGCTGCCCCCATAAAGAGCACCTTTTGCCTTTTTTTTACTGCTCCTGCATCAAGCTAATTCCAGGTAATGGCGCCTATTTTAGCTGGAAAACTCTCCTCCTCCATTCATTGTCACAGTTGTGTGTGACAATGATGTAATTGCCACACCTATGCAATGACCCTGCCATCTTACAAGGAAGGACTGCAACGAAAAATAGTATTCCAGGACTATTTGAAGAGCGAAAATATCTATTTATAATATTTTTTATTTCTACACCCTAAGAAGGAAGTATCAGCAGGGGCTTTGGCCAAATGTATTTAAAAAGTTTAGTGGGTTTTGGTTCGCTTTAAATGCAGGGAGTGACGTGAGGGATATATGAGGTGACCATCATAGAAAAGGAAGGGATCTGGAAGGAAGGGACTTTAGAGAAAGATTTGGAAAAAGGCAAAAGACTTGGAAGGAAGGAAATTAGAAGGAGGGGTTGAAAGGAGACAAGGGACCTGGGGGGAGGTATGGAGGAAGGGATCTGGAAAGAAGAACGTGTCTTGGAAGTAAAGGATCTGGAAGGAAGAAATGTAGGAAGGGATTTCAAAGGAAAGGCCGAAATGGAGGAAGGGATTTCAATGGAAAGAAGAAATAGAGGAAGGGATTTCAATGGAAGGAAGAAGGGATGAAAGGGGGCAATCAATGAACTATTATGGAAGCAGGAAAGGGAAAGAAGATTTGAAAGAAAGGGATAGGTTTGAATGGAAGGAATGGGTAAAGAGATTTAGGAGCGAAGAAGGGTGATTGGCAGGGTTTTAAATTAAGAAATTGTCCCTGAAGGAAAGGCACCCAATAAACAGATCTTGAAAGAAGCAGAGAAGGGACTTTAAGGGAAGGAATATGAAATGGATCTAGAAGACATGGACTTGGAAGCTAGGACAGGTTGTGGAAGGAAGAAATGGGTTGGGAAGGAAGACACAAAAAAGAAGGACCTTGGAGAAAGTGGGGTTTGGCAGGCGGCTCTTATTGTTTTGAATGGGAAGCGCTCACTGCCGCATCCCTGGTGTCTTGTCAATGCTCCGACCCCAGCCATTCGATGAGAGCTGTGAGAGCTGCCTGCCAAATGACCTAGTCACAGCAGGTGGTTCTCATTGGATAAGAGCCTGCACATGCACTATTGGAGTGTGGACAGGTGAGGTTTTAATGGGCGAATTGGGGAGCGGCCCTTGAATCTAAAAGATAAGCAGTAACTGCTTACCTCTCAGCAGGGCCGGCTCCAGGTTTATGTGGGCCCTTGGGCAACATGGTCTCAGTGGGCCCCTTTGTGGTGAAGAGTCTCATCATGGATGGACGTCCCAAATCTACTGTATCCCATGCTATTTGGACCAAAACTTTAGTATTCTTTGTATACAGTACTTCCTGCTCCAGATAAGAATCATTACACTTGGGTATTACTCCGCCAGAGGGGCTGGACTGCAGAGACCACGAAATTGGCTCCTCCCGGCCCCTCAAATACCCGGGACCTCCCACAAATCCCCAGAATTTCTCTGCAGTCTGGACTGCGAAGGACAAGAAGATGTCTCTCTCTTCTCGCAGGTGAGCGGGGCTATTAGCCTGCGGCCCTGTAGGACTATTCCCACCCGTTCCATTTTTAATGTGCCTCCCAGCCTTGGCTGCGCTGGTCCGGGTGATGGTAGGCGGCACCGCTGTCAGGTGCTTAGGAGCGCTGCTCCACCGCAGTCCCCCACCAAAGGGTAGGCGGTATAGGCATATGGTGAGCCTCTATGCGATGCCCCTCCCGCCCTATTGCCCCTTGCCCCTGTCTATCGGTGGGCCCTATGTTAAGTGGCCGCTGCCCTCCCTCGCTCTCCCTTGTAGCTCTCGGGGGGGGGGGGGGGTGTATATGCCTTGGTGCTTCACTGTATTATGTGCTTCTTGTTGATGTCAGTCTCCGCGCCGACTTGGTTGCACTGGTTGGGTTTTTCTGAAAATGCCGCACACTGTGCTCCGCGGTTGGCGGCGGCAGCATTACCTCAGGCGCTGATGCGCTGTTATTGGCTGCTTGTCACGTGTGCTGCTTCGCGCTCTTTGGGGGGGCGGGGTCCCGCCCCTCGAGGTATACTCGGCGCCATTTTTCTCTGGATTCGGCTGCTGCGTGGCTGGCATCTACCTACCGCGGTCCGTGAGTGCCCTCGCGGGCGGCTTTATTTACCCTATGTCATTATACATGTCACTTATGGGGTTGTCTTCGCTTTCAGGCGGTCGAACTCTATTGGTTTCTCCTGACCCTACTCCCTCTATTTAGTTATTAAACTTGTGAGGCCTAGTGTGTAAATTACTCCCTCTTCCCTAGCGGGCTATTGGGGCATCCCGGGTTGCTTTTATAGCGTGAATCCCTATAGGCCTATTGTGCCGCTATAATCACCATATGGAGGCGTCTCAGGATAATGTGCTCGGGGTTCCTTCGGGACAAGCCCAGCTGTGTGTAGCTTGTGGGGTGTCCCCTACTAGTGCTGACAATGTGCGGGTTTGTATACCTTGTGCCCAGCAGGTGCTTGCGCTGCAGCCTGGTTTACCAGCAGCTGGGCCTGTGCCACGTATGGCTTCACCTACTCCCCCAAGCTTAAATTTGACTCCCATTGAGTTGCATACCAGTGGGGATTCTCAGCCTGATGTGTCTTCGAGACTGGCTAGTGTTGAGAAGTTGCTTGCTAATACCTTGCCGCGCAAGGCCTCTGCTAAAAAGCGGCACTTGACGCCTGATGTCACTCTTTTCCCTATGGAGGCTGATGAGTTCTTGGAACTGTCTGGTTATACCTCCTTGGAAGAAGGGGAGTTGTTCTCAGACTCGGAGTCGTCTGATGAGAGGCCCAGGGGTCATGATGATTCTGGCTCTGACCCCTGGGCACCAGATGATACTGATAGGCTGTTGGCTCAGATTTTTGAGGTACTGTCTATCTCTCCCTCGGTTGCGGCCCCTAGGCAGCAGGGGGAATTGTTTCATACTGCTAAGCCACGTTTAGAGTTTCCTGAGCAAGCCCATTTTAATAATCTCGTGCTCAAGGAATGGGAGCATCCCAGCAGGCTCCCCGGAGTCCCTAAGAGTTGGGATAAGAGGTATCCCTTTCCTGCTGATGTGGTGAAGCGTTGGTCATCCCCTCCAGAGGTGGATGCCCCGGTCCTAGGGTTATCTAACACCTCTGTCATGCATTCCCCTGACTCTACTACGCTGCAGGATGGTGAGGACCAGCGTATTGATCAGCTGGCGTCCCATGCCTTTGCCTGTGTGGGGACGGCGCTGCGCCCGGCCTGTGCCTCTGCTATTACAGCGGTGGCCATTAGGACTCTGCTTAGAAGTGTCCTAGATGGTGCTCCTGATGATGTGTCTAGTGAGGAGTTTAATGCACCCTCTCGTTGTAAGGTTTTTGTGACTTATGTCCTCTCTGCCTTGGATGACACCATTAGGATGTGTGGCAGAGCCTCTGCCCTAGTGGTGGCTATACGCCGCTCGGTTTGGCTGCGCCAGTGGGCTGCTGACAACGCTGCCAAGAAAGCTCTCACTGGGTTTTCCTTCAAAGGACTACGCCTGTTTGGGGACCGCCTGGACGTGTTTGCTAAGGGAGGCAGGTTACCCCAGCGCAGGTGGCAGTCTCAGCCCTTTCGGGGCCAGGGCTCCTTTTCTCCCCCCTATCGTGGAGCCAGACAGCGGAGGGGGGTCCCCTTACCGGGGCCCGAGGAGATTTCTGGGGTAGGGGCAGAGGACTTGGACGCTCTGTCTCATCCTGGGGCTCCAAGCTTAAGTCTTCTCCCAAGCCCCCTCAGGCATGAAGGGGCGCCCTCACCCATCCGGGTGGGGGACGGCTTCAGCATTTTGCTCACGTCTGGAGGCTTCATGTCTCAGACCGGTGGATTCAGGAGGTAGTGTCCTCCCGTTACAAGATAGTTTGCTGCCTGGCCGCCCCCAAGATTCATCAGATCCCGGATGTCTCAGGACCCCATGTCAGCTCAGGCTCATTCTGGCGGTGCAAAGACTTCTGGAGCTGGGGGTCATTCATCTGTCAGGTCCCCTTACGAGAAAGGGGCAAGGGGTTCTATTCCAACCTTTTCACCGTGCACAAAAGAGCTGGGCCAGTCAGGCCTATCCTGGACTTGAAGATCCTCAACAAATTTGTCAGGTGCAGGCGCTTTCGCATGGAAACTCTGCACTCTGCTATCAGTTCCCTGCGTCCAGGGGATTTCATGACCTCTGTGGACGTCAAGGATGCTTACCTTCATATTCCTGCTTTTCCAGGTGATCAAAGATTCCTCAGGTTCGCTCTGGAGGCGCGAATTTGTGGCATTGCCCTTCGGTCTCACCTCGGCTCCCAGAGTGTTCACCAAGGTGCTGGCAGGGGTGATGGCTCTGCTCAGGGCTCAGAGCATTCGCGTGCTGCCATATTTGGACAACATCCTCATCACTTCTCAGTCCCTCCATCAAGCAGAGCTGGATACTCAGCGGGTAGTGTCCACCCTGGAGTCATTTGGCTGGGTGATCAACCATCCCAAGTCTTCCCTGTCTCCCTCCTTGGCGACTCCCTTCCTGGGAATGAATCTGGATACAGTTCAGGCAAGGATTTTTCTTCCTCAGCAGAAGGTGGACAGTCTACTGGTGCAGGTTCAGTCCCTGCTCTCTTGCCCTCATCCCTCCATCAGGCAGGGAATGCAGCTGGTGGGCCTGATGGTGTCGTGCTTCAAGGCGGTTCCTTATGCTCAGTTTCACATGAGGCCTCTGCAACTCCACCCCTTGTCAATATGGGACAAGGATCCCGCGTCCTTGGACCAGGTCCTTGTTCTAACCCCCCTAGCCAGGCCGTCCCTCTCGTGGTAGCTGGACTCCAGGAACCTCTTGGCGGGCAGATCCTTTCTGGCCCCCTGCTGGGAGACAGTCACCACGGATGCCAGTCTGACGGGTTGGGGGGGCTTCTGGAAGTCCCTGCAGTGCCAAGGGCGGTGGGGCCCTCGGGGCCCACACACCCATCAATATTCTGGAACTAAGGGCGATCAGGTTCACTTGACCCAACACCTTCGGGGCCGGCCTGTTCAGGTACGCTCGGACAACCAGACAGCGGTTGCCTACATCAATCATCAGGGGGGGACCTGGAGCAAGGGGACCCTCAAGGAAGTGTCTCTGATCCTGTCCTGGGCGGAGGACAATGTTCCCTGCATATCTGCTGTGTACATCCTGGGGGGTGGAGAATCTGCAAGCAGACTCTCTGAGCAGGGGGACCTCTCGCCTGGGAGAATGGTCCCTCTGCGAGAGGGTGTTTTACACTCTATGTCACCGCTGGGGCCAACCAGATGTGGATCTGTTTGCGTCCCGTCACGACCACAAGCTCCCGGCCTTTGTCTCCCTGTCCCAGGACGCTCTGGCCTTGGCAACAGATGCTCTAGCAATGTCATGGCAGGTCTTTCAGCTCCTTTCCCCCATTCCCCCTGTTGGGCAGGGTTCTGCACAAGATAGCTCAGGAGGGGGTGCCAGCTATCCTGGTGGCTCCCAGGTGGCCAAGAAGAGTGTGGTTTGCAGACGTGGTGCAGCTGGCAGTAGATCAGTACGCTCTGCCCAGGGTGCCAGACCTGCTCACTCAGGGTCATTTACGCCATCCCAATTTACAAACTCTGGCTTTGACGGCCTGGCTGCTGAAACCTCCATCTTGATGGAGAAGGGGCTGTCTGCCTCTGTTGTTAACACCATGATAATGGCTAGAAAGAAGTCTTCTTCTTCTATTTACTATAGGGTTTGGCGTGCCTACATTGACTGGTGTGAGGCTAGTTCTCTTCCCTGTCGTGTGATCTCTATTCCCAGGATCCTAGAGTTCCTGCAGCATGGATTGGAGCTGGGGCTCCAACTCAGTACTCTGAAGGGTCATGTCTCTGCCCTGGCTGTTTTCTTCCAGGGGCCCTTTGCCCAGCATTCTCTGATCAGGACTTTTTCCAGGGGGTTACCCATGTGCGTCCCCCACGTAAGCCTATGTTGCCTGTTTGGGATTTGAACTTGGTCTTGTCTGCCTTGCAAGGTGCTCCCTTTGAACCTGTGCAGGATGTTGCCCTGGCCATTCTTACTCTCAAGGTTGTCTTTTTGGTGTCTATCACTTCTGTTAGGCGTGTTTCTGAGTTGGCAGCGCTTTCCATCCAGCCCCCCTACTTTGAGAGACACCAGGACAAGGTGGTGTTTCGCTTCAAGCCAGATTTTCTGCCTAAGGTCGTGTCTGCCTTTCATCTGAATCAGGACATTGTTCTTCCTTCCTTGTGCCCTAATCATAGTAATGCTAAGGAGATGGTTTTGCATTCCTTGGATGTGGTTAGGTGCCTGAAGTACTCTCTGGTGGCTACTGCACCCTTCAGAAAAACTGATGCTCTTTTTGTGGTCCCTTCTGGTCCTAGGAAGTGTTTGGCGCCTGCCAAGTCTACTATCAGCAAATGGATCAGTCAGGCTGTGATTCAGGCCTATTCTGCTAAGGGGAAGAATCCTCCCTTCCGCCTTACTGCTTATTCCGCTCGTGCTATTGGTGCCTCTTGGGCTTTTCAGCACCAGGCTTCTGTTGAACAAGTTTGCAAGGCCGCTACTTGGTCTTCTGTTCATACCTTTTCCAAATTTTACAAGGTTGATGTTAAGGCCTCAGCTGATGCAGCTTTTGGCCGCAAGGTTCTGCAGGCAGCAGTGGTCTGACCTGTCTGTTGTTACCTTTGGGGATCCCACCCTACTTTATGGACACTGCTTTTGGATGTCTCAAGTGTAATGATTCTTATCTGGAGCAGGACGTACTGTATACTAACAATAATACAATTCTGTGATTACTCACCTGTAGAATTGTTATTATGAGTATACAGTATGTCCTGCTCCACCCCACCCTTGGTTTGCATTATTCTTGGATCCCCTGTATGGTGATTGTTGACATTGTTTTATAGTTACTAGTTGGTTCTGTTCTCTTTCTCCCGGCTTCTCGTTAACTGCTTTTCAATGCTGGGGATTTGTGGGAGGTCCCGGCTATTTCAGAGGCCGGGAGGAGCCAATTTTGCGGTCTCTGCAGTCCGGCGCCATCTGGTGGAGTAATACCCAAGTGTAATGATTCTTATCTGGAGCAGGACGTACTGTATACTCATAATAACAATTCTACAGGTGAGTAATCACAGAATTGTATTTTTGGTCTACTTTGAATCGCATCAAACCACTTTAATCCTGACCTCGAAGTCTAAACGAATCTAGATTCTCCTGATTTTGCATGCCCCTGTGTTTGACCCCCACCCCCCTCTTGTTCATTACTTTCCTGGAACTGGTGAATGCACTGTGGGATCACCAGTTTGAGTTAATGGGATAGGAAATCAGCTGGGCAACTTAAAAGCAGAACAAAACCCAGCACTTCCTCTCATGGAATCTAAATCAAGATGCCCCGTTGTGTGGAACCCCGCCATTCGAGGAGATGTGGGCACAAGCTGTGGCGGTGCCCTCCCGGGCCGCCGCTGATCATGTGCTGTCGCACACCCCAAAGGCTGGCCCTGTCAGTGGGCCCCCCGGAGTGTGGGGGCCCCTGGCAGCTGCCCTGCCTCGCCGGGTGCTGACGCCGGCCCTGCCTCTCAGTCCAACAATGCATGCGCAGGTTCTCATCCAATCAGCCATTCGCCATGCCTATGTCATTCAACAAAGTGGCATGGGCACGGCAAACTGTGCCCACGCACGCGCTGTAGGACCAAGGAGAGGTAAGCTGTTACTGCTGATCTGTGGGGTTTCATAAAGCGGGGCATGCCAAATTGGTATGCCCCCCGTGGCACGGAACCAAACCCGGGATAGTCAAAATCCCGGGTTATGTTCCGCTTGAAGGGATCGAGAAGGAGGAAAGAAACTTTGAAGAGAAAAAAAGCAAAACAAAACCTAAAACTATTTTGTTTTTTTACTTGCCCCATGGACATCGCAAATTGGGGTGCCCCATCTGTGTGAAACCTTGCAGATTAGCTCATCGCTTCCTGGTCCAACTGCACAGGCTCTCGTCCAGTCAGAGCCGTTTGCTGTGACTATGTAATTCAGCAAATGGCTCTGATAGGTTTCAATGGGGATCAAGAACAGACGCATCCCCAGTGGCGCGCGCACTCGCTTCCCAGCTGATCTGCATGGCTGTGGTGGGAGCACACGCACAACCCATGGATGCAGCAGATACGGCCACTCTTGCTCCCCATCATAAACAATCAGAGCTGTTTGCCGAATTACATAGGCTCAGGAAACGGCACTGGTTAGACGAGCGCCCACACAAACGCCAATGGACTGGAAAAAGGTGAGTGAATATCCGTAACCTGGGTGGTTTCACACAGCCGGGCACCCCAATTCTGGAAGGGCAGCAGACAGCCCTGGAATCTTAGGCTCCATAGCTGGCCGCTCTGGGTTTTGTTCCACTTTGAGGATGGGCTCTGAAAGGAAGAGATGGAGGAAGGGATCTGGAGAGAAGAAATAAAGGAAGAAGAAAAGGGATGTGGCAGGAAGGAAGGAAATGAGGAAGAAGAGAAAGGACCTGGAAAGAAAGTATGAAGGAAGGTACATGGATGTAATAGAGTTGGGGATTTGGATGGATAGCATAGGTACATTTTCATGTGACATTCCAACAGAGAAACCTTTTTACACAAGCATTTTGCAAGAATGATTTTTAACATGTAAAATCAAAGGTGACTCCCCCTCCCCAGTGTCTCAGAAAGTGCAGGAATTCCACCGAAGGCCGATGCATGCAACATGGGTGAAGGATAAATGCGAGTTTATATGGACGTTGGGGGAGCCTCAAACTGTGGGGCATCTCAATTCATACTCACTTTTTGCCCCCAAGTGCACTTTTGGTACTATAAAAACACAGTCACAGTGACTGGCCATATTGACTGATGCAGGGACTGGCTTTTAGACTCTGGATAGCTGGTAGATGGGCCTGCATGCCGCGGGACTCATTCTCGGGACCTGGTAAGTTTTATACTGCTGGACTAGGATGGAAATACTCCGCTGGCAGCAAGGCCCTATGGCCCTCCGCTGGCCCTATGTTTGTGGTACTAGTAAGTGAATATATAGTATGGGCAGGGAGCATTGTGAGACAGCATTACATGCAGCATTGTGAGACACAGGTTGGGCTTTATAACATATCTCTCCGGTTACACAGCGGGGAGCCCTTGCCCTGCCTTTTCCATGGAAGCACTCCGTCCTCCACAGTGCACAGCAAAGCAGCTAGTGTATAATTAAAGGCCACTGATCTCGACAAAGAGCGGATGATAAAAATAGTCAGAGCACTCACGGCTTAATGGAAACTGGATAGGCTTAGAGCTCTGCCTGCTCACTCCCAGCCCAGCGCCGGCCGAAGCTGAAACAATCCCATATTCATTAGGACCACTTACAATGAAGAGCAGATCTCCAGGTAGACATGTAAGGTCACCACATACAGGGATGGCCTTAGGTTAAACACTGCCTTGTGTAAGATCTCAGGATGGTGGCCCCCAGATACATATAAACATTCACCCAGAAAAGGAAATACATGGGTGGAAAATAGAAAACAGAGAGAGACAGTTGGAACCTGTGAAAAAGAGAGATAAAGGGAATGTGTAAAAAAGAGAGAGGGAACATATAAAAGAGATAGAGGGCATGTGAGAAAATAAGAGGCGGAGGGGACAGAGAAAGAGATGGAAGATGAAAGCAAGAGAGATGGAGAAAACATTGAAAAGAGAAAGAAAAAGATGGAGGTAACGTAGGGAAAAATGAGACAGAGATAACATTGAGAAGAGAGAAAGAGTTGGAGGGAATGTGGTGGAAAAAGATAGATGGAGGGAACATAGAAAAGATAGGGATAAAGAAAAAATGGAAAAGATGAAACACTTAAAATATGTATAAAAGCAAGAGAAACGCCCTATAAAGCACCACCTGATTAATTAATTAATAAAGGGATAGGTAGTGTGCCAAATCTGTAACCCAAGTTGCTACCACAATACATATACACAATTTCTATAGTTCCAGCCTACTACAGACACAGTTACTTAAGAGGCACCACTCCAACCCACAGTAAATCAATCAATAATGCCAACTGATCTAAATATTCATTTTAATTAGTCAATTCATCTACAAAAAATATAAAAAAAGACATACAACAAATCTATACAACATCATACCATACATTTAAAAACATATATATACACAACATATCTACAATATATAGCACCAGCAGGAGCAAGCCCTATATCCCATGTTACCCTATGTATCCAAATATACCCCTATGTTAAAAGAAACCTATTCCTAATGAAAAGTGCCAATCTCTAAAGTGACCAGTGAAAAATATAATCTATAAACAAATTATTCAAATTGATAATAATTCACCTCTGTATGTGCAGCAAAGACTCCTACTGGGCCACGCGTTCCGTAGCTCCGTGCTACTTTCTCAAGGTGCCACTTAAAACACTTAAAAGATAGAGATAAGTGGAGCATGGAAAAGAGGGGATAAAAGAAGGATGAAACGCAAAAAAAATAAAGTAGTAAGGTGAAAAGAGAGACAAGAAATTGTGGAAAAAAGATTTAGAAAAGTAAAGAAAAGTAAAAAGAGTAAGAGGTGAAAAGAGAGTGACTGAGGAAAAGCATATAACAGGAAAGGATAGAATGTGGATGAGAGAAAAAGATGCCAATGAGGAAAACGCTGCTAGAGGCCCTTTCACTGCTCAGCTGGCAGTCAGTCGGGTTCCCCAGGCAGCTTGCATGTGCTTTCCTGCACCAGCTGCTGGAATTTCATGATGCCCAGTGGGTGACTTATACACACCAACTTAAACTGGACCTTCGGCATGATTTAATGAAAAGCCCAAACCCTTAAAAACTATTCCCCAGCATCTAAAATTAATATATTTTAAGTTTTTAGTCACTTATTCTTTCACCTACTGGGCTGCAACTCTGTTCAGGACTCTAGCATACGGGTGCCGCCATATTGATTCAGAAGCATCACACATACTGAGGAGAGGAGAGCGGGATAAAGTACAGTGGGCAGGGTTATAGTTGTGCTTTGCACAGACAGAGCAGAGCTGGGGTCAGGGAAAGGACAGCAATCCCAGGATGCAGAGCGACACAGTCAGAAGACACTTCCTGTTTGCAGGTTGGATGCAGGTAGGATGATTTTTATTGTGAGCAATCTGTATGTACAGGGTGTGGGAAACATATAAGATATGTTCTTATTCAGGGATTCAGGTCCGCTTTAAATAAAATCTCCCCAAAGCTTGTTTTCTTTCTTCTACTGGAAATAATTCCCAGGGGTGACAGGTTTTTGAGTGTACCATCCCACTTTTACAAGGAGAACTGCTCCCCAGGGCCAGCCTGTGAGGAGTAGCAGAATTAACCACTTTATAACATCCCCCAGTGCATTGCATGATTGTTAATAACATTTACACACTTTATGAAACAGAAGCCAACAAGCCACTATTCCAACACAGGCTGGAGCAGTCCTCCCCTGTAAAAGCAGAATGATATATTTAGAAACTGTCACCCCCAATTCTTCTACCTTCCAGGAAAAGAAAGAAACTTGACTGGAAATTGATGCAGGGTGTATAAGTGAACCCTCCTCTTGCTCTCCATTACATTTATATGACGTTTTTTTTTTTTTTTACAATAGTGCTCCTTTAATTATTATTATTATTATTAATAGTAGTCTGTAGATTCATTGGGGGTTCATGGGTAATAAGAGTTTATTTTGTAGATCTGGGCAGTGGCTTCATTCCTCTAAACATTAGTCACTAGTACTAGTATGATGACATTGTTGAAATAATTACCACTTAGACCGTCTCTAGTATAATGATCTGTATAAAGCAACATGATTAGACATGCAATATAGCTTCATCACCCATCAAACCATCAGAAGGAACTCATTCAAGACATAACTATGTAAACTTTAGTTTTATTAGGTTCATTTTAAAGGCCATCTGCCATTTAAAGGCTTCAGAAATAATAAAAAAAAAATCTACTGACCTTGCCCGTCCCCAGATCTCCCACCTGCGGGCATCTTCTGTCTCTTTTTTCTATGTTTGCTTCTTCTTCTTCTTCTTTACGCCTTCCCTCCATCTATTTTCCACATTTCCTCTTCCTTCTTTTCAATGTTTCCTCCAGTGCTTCCTCTCAGCATGGCTCCCTGAATGAGGGAATATACGTACTTATCCGCCCCTCCAGCTGGTGTGGGCCACCAATACTTGCTCAAGGAGCTAGTCCAGACCACGCCCCCCTCTGTATTGATGGCAAGAATGTACTCTCAGAGCTGTCATTCAAGCCCAGCTAAACCCTCCCTCCTTCCTCCCCACCCAGCCTCCTAGCAAGCACTGTCGCTCCCAGCACCACCCCATACATTATGCAGATTATTATGCATGCAGAAGAGAAATCATAAGGTGAACCTCTAAACCTTGATATCTTGGCCATTTCTTCTACATTAAAACATGGAAAACAGTTTAGGACAGTGCCAAATATAGCCTGACACAATGATATAACAACTGGCTATGCTTGAAATATCACTTGAATCAATCTCTCTCTTTCATATTCCTTCCATCCCCCTTTCTACATCTTCCTTCTCTTTTTACCTTCCCTTATTTTCTCTCTCTCTCCCACATTTCCTTGCCTCTTTTTTCTTTTGCTGCATTTCCTTTTTCTTTCCTCTCTTTTTTTACACGATCCATCCATCTTGCTTTGTGACCCCATTGTCTTTTTTCTCCCGTTCCATCATCTTTCACTCTTTTTTTTGTGTTCCCTTTGTCCGTTACCTGCATTCTCTTTTTTTCGGTGTTGATATGTAGTGTATAGTGTGTATGTGTGTGCATAGGGCAGTGTGTGTATTTTTTATAAAGGTGGACTTTTCGTTTCAGACCTCAGACCAGGGGCTCCTCTGCTTATCTTTCACCTCTATTGTAGCTTTGGTCACACTCCCACAGCCCTGTTTTCTGAAACTGGGTCCTGCATTTCTGGGTTCTAGCCAGTAGGTGGGCGTGTTTGGGGTACAAGGCCAGAAGGAGGTGCCAAGGTTGAGCTTTGTACACCTACCAGCTCGAAGGGCAGCACCCAATTCCACAGAAGGTAAATTGGGGATCCTTGTGCCTCTATGTCACCACTAATTTGAGATGTGGAGGGTGGGTTCTAATCTTAAAGAACCCTAGTCCACCTCTCCTGCTTCCTGCAATGAGAGAGATACTTATCCTTTCCTTGTGCTGCTGTATCCCAAGGGGAAACCAGAAACAACTGTGCACATGTGCAGCTGTCTCTGGTAAGTGGAAGGGCTGCCATCAGGGGAGTGCAGACACGGCTCTTGTTAGGGGGGTATGGCAAGCAGTTGGCCCTAAAAACAGTCCACTGCTGACCAGCCCCTGTTCTGTTTCTTGGGGCAGACATTTTCCATATCTTGCAAAGTGAGGAGGAACATATTTAAAGCGAACTTTCACTCTGAATAAGATCTCTCATGTATGTTTCCCCCACTCCCTACATACAGATTGCCCACAATAAAAATCATCCTACCTGCATCTAATGTGTTTTTTTTTTTTTACTTTTTAACATCCAAGATGGCGGCCTGTGGAATCTCAGGCTGCCTGCAGACAGGAAGTGCCTTCTATGTCTCTTTGCATTTTGGGATTGTTGTCCTTTTCCTGACCCCCAGCTCTGCTCTGTCTGTGCAAAGCACAGCTATAAACCCGCCCCCAGCACTTTCCACCCCCCTCCTCTCCTCAATATGCGATGCTTCTGAGGCAAGATGGTGGCACCCATATCCTAGAGTGGTAAATAGAGTTGAAGCCCAGCGGGGGAAAGAATAATTAGCGACTTTTTTAGGCATTTGGGCTTTTCATTAAATGATACTGAAGGTCCGGTTTAAGTTAAGCCACACCCTCTCATTGAGGGATGGATAGGAGATAGGTTGTAACAGTTACAGCACTATAAACGCTTTGCATAAGCTAACGAATCTTTTATTGATACAGATCTGCATGTTACACCTCAAAGAGTCAAGAGTCCCTCCAAATGATGGACAGTTCATGTCTGCCCTTTTGAAAGACTGATGAAACACCATACTGGTAACTCCTATGAGTTTCTTTGACAAGTGGAGACAAAATTACAAAATATATAATTATTGTGCAATGCATGAAAGTTACAAACTGTCAACAAAGTCCTCGTAGTAGGCATTTGTTTTTTAAATGTATTTAATAAATTGATGTAGAAATTGTAACAATTGTAAGGTGTGGTTGCAGTTCTGAGCCCTAAAAAATTTCTCAGGGTAACCTAGCCCTGAACAAAGTTGTGCTTGTAAATGAGGGCCAGGCTGCGTATCAACCAGAATAATAGTAACAGGGGTATCTGTGTGGTCGCTATAACATGAACACACGTAGAGGTTCTAAAGTTGCAGGTATACATTTTGCCATGGGGCTCTGTTACAGAGGTCTACTGAAGCCATTTTACCAGACTTCTTTCTTGTTGGCATCGGTTCTTTGGCAGAAATGCAATGTCCTGGCTGTCCTTCACATTAACAGCGGCCCAGGGTAGAGATAAGTTTCTCTCTACTGCAGGCCATGTGACTACAGGAGTCCCTGCAGACCAAGAAGCCTTTGGTGCAGCATTGCCAGCGAGGATTCAGGTTCGATCAAGGTTTGCTTCTTTGTCAATGGCCAGACAGCTATTGTGTTTTTTCAGTTCCCATACACTCTAAGCAGCACTAATGACGCCTTGCTAGGGGGTGAGCTCACAATAAACATTCCAGCGGGGGGTGATACCTCACCACACAAATTTTCTGCAGGAAACATCTCTTGATCCACTTTAGCAGCAGGCGAAACCTCCCAATACACATTCCCTTCAGACCAGCCCTCATTATATACATTTGCCGGCAGGTAACACCTTATAATGCATATTGTCTGAGGGGTGACATCGCCCCACACTGATCAGTGCCAGGAAATTCCCTGCAATACACACAGCTGCTAACCTGCCCCCTGATCTTCATAATCAGTAATCGTGTCAAGTAAGAGTCAAAGTGATCGAATGGATAAAACATTTGCATCCGTGACAATTTAAAAGAAAAAGACATAAATGCATCGACACCATTAAAAAACCTATGAAATCTAAAAGTTTCACAGCTTTGAAATTTCTGACTTTTTAGATTAAAACATCTATTGATTTGACTTTTTTGAAAAAAAAAATAAGATCACCTTTAATGCAGGAGTGGGAACATGATGGGTTCAACTATACAAAAAAAAAAAATATGGGCTTACAGGTTAAAGGTGATCAAGAGTGTTATGTTCAATAAGGTTGTACACAAGTCTGTACAGAATATCTGCCTATCTGTAGCTACCAACTGTCTTTTATTTGGGACTGCTTGCCGGTTCCTGTATCTGGTGAGGATTATTCTGTCCGGGCTGATTACAACAGAGAACAATAGTGCTTCTCCTTGCTCCTGCATTCTCCCTTATAGACATTGAGCAGAAAAAAGTCATATTTGCTGTAGGGACACCCTCCTCATATGTGCAGCTCATCTTCTAAGATCTAGGATAGAGAGCTATCACCCTTGGCGCCCTATGTGTGGGAAGATGGTGTCAATCCCTGGTTCCAGCTGAGGACAATCCTAAAATCTGGGCGGGTGGACGAGCAGGACGATTGACCTGGGTGCCAAGGCCATTGTGTATGTAGGGGGAGCCTTAATCCCAGCCACCCCGTTTCCTGCAAATGAGTCAGGGCCACCCACTGTTATATGTGCAGCCTAGCACATATGGGATAGCAGAAGCACAAGAAGATTGGGGGTGGGGGTTATTCCTTCCAGCTTTCCCTAGGGAGACCTAAACGGGGAGACTATAGGCAAAAATTGGAAACTCACATTCAAAAAGCCCTTCCAAATCTCCCTTATAGCACCATAATACTATGTATTTTAATTTTCTTACTTATTTTACTGATTCAGATATTGTTCCCCCTAGTGGCTACCCCCGAAAAAGTCTTGGCTCACAGGGACATTAACTTAACCTCCCCCTCGAGCCATCAGGGGGCCCTGTATTCTTAGTATACAGTACGTCCTGCTCCAAATCTAATACTTACAGTTGGGATATACTCCGCCAGATGCCGCTGGACTGCAGAGACATAGAAAATAGGCTCCTCCCGGCCCCTCAAATACCCAGGGACCTCCCACAAATCCCCAGAATTTCTCTGCAGTCTGGCTGCGAAGGACGAGAAATTGTCTCTCTACTCGCAGGTGAGCGGGGTTATTAACCTGCGGCCCTGTAGGACTATTCCCACCCGTTCCATTAGTAATATGCCTCCCAGCCTTGGCTGCGCTGGTCGGGTGAAGGTAGGCAGCACCGCCGTTGGTGCTTAGGAGCGCTGCTCCACTGCAATCCCCCACCAAAGGGTAAGCGGTTCAGGCTTATGGTGAGCCTCTATGGGATGCCCCTCCCGCACTATTGCCCCTTGCCCCTGCCTATCGTTGGGCCCTATTTAAGTGGCCGCCGTCCTCCCTCATCCTCCTTGTAGTCTTTGGGGGAAAAGAGGGGGGGGGGTGTATGTGTATAGATATGTATGTTATGCAGTCTGTGCTTTCACTTTTCACGTCTTTATTCTTGTGTCAGCCGCCGCACTGACTTGTCTTTATTGCTTTTAAATTTACCGCCGCCACCGCGCGCTGACTTTGTTCCGTTCTTGGCGGCGGCATTACCTCAGGCGCTGGTGCGCCATCATTGGCTGTTGGCCTTTCTGGCTTCGCGCTCTTGGGGGGGGGGGGGGGGGGCGGGGCCCCGTCTTTGGCGCGTTCCGCGCCATCGCTATTACTGGCCCGCCCCTCGAGGTATACCGACGCCATCTTTTCTGACTTGGTTGGCCTATGCACGACGGACTCCTACCTACCGCGGTCCGTAAGTGCCCTCGCGGGCGGCTTTATCTGCTTCACTTTTGTTACGATGTACTTAAGGTCTTGTCTGCTTATGTCTTTCAGGCGGGATGAACCCTTCTTGGCTTCTCCCGGCCCTGTTTTTAGTATATTACTTGTAGGCCTTGTAAAAATTATACTCCCACGTCCCTAGCGGGTTATTGGGGCATCCAGGGTTGCTATATAGCGTTATTCCCTATCGGCGTATAGCGCCGCTATAATCACCATATGGAGGCATCCCAGGATAATGTTACCAGGGTCCCTTTGGGACAAGACCGGCTGTGTGTAGCGTGTGGGCAGCCTCATGCTGACAAGGCGCGGGTCTTTGTACCCTGTGCTCAGCAGGTGCTTGCATTGCAATCTGGCCTGCCAGTGGCTGCACCTCGTTTCACTTCACCTACTCCCCAAGCTTAAATCTCACTCCTGATGAGTTGCATACTAGTGGGGATTCTCAGCCTGATGTGTCTTCTAGACTGGCTACTGTT
Source organism: Gastrophryne carolinensis (assembly GCA_027917425.1). Taxonomy (NCBI): domain Eukaryota; kingdom Metazoa; phylum Chordata; class Amphibia; order Anura; family Microhylidae; genus Gastrophryne; species Gastrophryne carolinensis. The sequence continues at coordinate 497,539,004 of CM051235.1, forward strand.
GAACAGATTATTGCGAAGTCTTTAGCGCGTAAGGCCCCTGCTAAGAAGCGGCACTTGACGCCTAATGTCACTGTTTTCCCTATGGGAACTGAGGAGTTTTGGAATCTATGTGGCTATACCCCGTCTGATGAAGGGGAGCTCTTTTCTGATTCAGGCTCATCTGATGAGAGACCAAGGGGTCATGACGATTCTGGCTCTGACCCCTGGGCCCCGGATGACACTGACAGATTATTGACCCAGATTTTTGAGGTTCTGTCTATCTCTCTCCCTGTTGAGGCTCCCAGGCAAAGAGGGGAGCTTTTCCATACAGCAAGATCACGTTTGGAATTTCCAGAGCAGGCACATTTCCATAACCTTGTGCTCAAGGAATCGGAGCGCCCCAGTAAACTTCCTGGGGTTCCAAAGAGTTGGGATAGGAAGTATCCCTTTCCTGCTGAGGTGGTTAAATGTTGGTCATCACCCCCCGAGGTGGATGCCCCAATCCTAGGGCTATCTAACACCTCTGTCATGCATTCCCCTGATTCTACTACCCTGTGGGATGCCGAAGACCGGCATATTGTTCAGCTGGCATCCCACGCCTTTGCATGTGCGGGGACGGCGCTGCGCCCGGTCTGTGCCTCTGCCATTACTGCTGTGGGCACTAGAACCCTTATCAGAAATATGCTTAATAGTGCCCCTGATGATTTGCCTTGTGAGGTGTTTAATGCACTCTCCAGTTGTGATGTTTTTGTAAACTTTGTACTATCAGCATTGGATGACACCATCAGAATGTGTGCCAGAACTTCTGCCCTCGTGGTGGCTATACGCCGCTCGGTTTGGCTGCGCCAGTGGGCTGCTGACAACGCTGCCAAGAAGGCCCTCACTGGTTTTCCCTTTAAAGGACTGCATCTGTTTGGAGACCGCCTGGACCTTTTTGCTAAGGGAGGCAGGTTACCCCAGCGCAGGCGGTGGTGCAAGACAGGGAAGGGGGGGTCTCTTTCCCTGGGGCCCGGGGAGATTTCTGGGGTAGAGGCAAAGGACGTGGACGTCCTGGCTCCTCCTGGGGTCCCAAAGCTAAATCCTCTCCCAAGCCCCCTCAGGCATGATGGGGCGCCCTCACCCATCCGGGTGGGGGGACGGCTGCAGCACTTCGCTCACTTCTGGAGGCTTCATGTCTCAGACCGGTGGATTCAGGAGGTAGTGTCCTCCCGTTACAAGTTGGAGTTTGCTGCCGACCCCCCTCCAAGATATATCAGATCCTGGATTCCTCAGGACCCTGTGTCAGCTCAGGAGCTAGTGCAAGCAGTGCAAGGCCTCCTGGAGCTGGGGGTCATCTGCCAGGTACCTTTAAGAGAAAAAGGCAAGGGCTTTTGTTCCAACCTATTCACAGTACCCAAAAAGGATGGTTCTGTCAGGCCCATCCTGGACTTAAAGATTCTCAACAAGTTTGTCAGGGGCAGGCGCTTTCGCATTGAAGACTCTGCACTCTGCCATCAGTTCCCTGCGCCAAGGGGATTTCATGACTTCTGTGGACATCAAAGATGCTTACCTTCATATTCCTGAGTTCCCAGGTCATCAAAGGTTCCTCAGGTTCGCTCTGATGGATCAACATTACCAATTTGTGGCCTTGCCCTTCGGCCTCACTTCAGCTCCCAGGGTGTTCACCAAGGTGCTGGCTGGCGTGATGTCTCTGCTCAGATGTCAGGGCGTCCGCGTGCTTCCCTATCTGGATGACATCCTCATCACTTCCCAGTCTCTACAGGCAGAGTTGGATACTCAGCTGGTGGTGTCCACTCTGGAGTCATTTGGATGGGTGATAAACCACCCCAAGTCCTCACTGTCCCCTTCCTTGGTAACTCCATTCCTAGGAATGAATCTGGATACAGTTCAGGCAAGGATCTTCCTTCCTCAGCAGAAGGTGTACAGTCTGATTGCACAGGCTCAGTCCCTCCTAGCTTGTCCCCATCCCTTCATCAGGCAGGGGATGCAGCTGGTGGGCCTGATGGTGGTGTGCTTCGAAGCGGTCCCTTATGCTCAGTTCCACTTGAGACCTATTGTCTCTATGGGACAAGGATCCATCGTCCCTGGACAGGGTCTGTGTGCTCTCCCCCCTGGTCAGGAGGTCCCTCTTGTGGTGGATGGACTCAAGGAACCTGTTGGGGGGCAGATCCTTTCTTGCCCCTTCCTGGGAGACGGTCACCACGGATGCCAGTCTGTCAGGTTGGGGGGGTTTCTGGAAGTTCCAGGGGAGGTGGGGACCTCAGGAGGCCCACACACCTATCAATGTCTTGGAGCTGCGAGCAATCAGGTTAGTTCTGGCTCCCTTGACTACTCATCTTCAGGGCCTGTCTGTTCAGGTGCGCTCGGACAACCAGATGGCAGTTGCCTACATCAATCATCAGGGAGGGACCCGGAGCAAGGGGGCCCTCCAGGAAGCGTCTCTGATCCTGACTTGGGCGGAGGCCAAAGTCCCCTGCATTTCAGCTGTGTACATCCCGGGGGTGGAAAATCACCTGGCGGACTCTCTGAGCAGGGGGACCTCTCGCCAGGGAGAATGGTCCCTATGCAGCAGGGTGTTTCAATCTCTGTGTCACCATTGGGGCCAACCAGATGTGGATCTGTTTGCGTCCCGCCACAATCACAAGCTTCCAGCTTTTGTCTCTTCTGGCCCTGACCTCGGATGCGCTAGCAATGTCATGGAAGGACTTTCAGTTCCTGTATGTCTTCCCCCCAATTCCCCTGCTGGGCAGGGTTCTGCGCAAGATTGCTCTGGAAGGGGTGCCAGCAATTCTGGTGGCCCCCAGGTGGCCAAGAAGAGTGTGGTTGGCAGACGTGGTACAGCTGGCAGTAGATCAGTACGCTCTGCCCTTGGTGCCAGATCTGATCACTCAGGGCTCACTACGCCATCCCAATTTACAAACTCTGGCTTTGACAGCTTGGCTGCTGAAACCTCCATCTTGATGGAGAAGGGGCTGTCTTCCTCGGTTGTGGATACTTTGATTAAAGCTAGGAAGTAGTCTTCCTCTTCCATTTATTACAGGGTTTGGCGTGCCTACATTGACTGGTGTGAGTCTCAGTCTCTTCCCTGTTGTGTCTTCTCTATTCCCAGGATTCTGGAGTGCCTGCAGCATGGGTTGGAGATGGGGCTCCAACTTAGTACTCTGAAGGGTCAGGTTTCTGCCCTGGCTATTTTTTTCCAGAAGTCTTTTGCTCAGCACCCTCTGATCAGGACTTTTTTCCAGGGGGTCACTCATGTGCGTCCCCCACGTAAACCTATGGTGCCTGTTTGGGATTTGAACTTGGTTCTGTCAGCTTTGCAGGGTGCTCCCTTTGAACCTGTGCAGGATGCTGCCTTGGCCATTCTTACACTCAAGGTTGTGTTTCTGGTGGCTATCACTTCTGTCAGGCGTGTGTCTGAATTGGCGGCGCTTTCCATTCAGCCCCCCTACTATGAGAGACACCAGGACAAGGTGGTGTTTCGTTTCAAACCTGACTTTCTGCCTAAGGTAGTGTCTGCCTTTCATTTGAATCAGGATATTGTTCTTCCTTCTTTGTGCCCTAATCCTAGCAATGCTAAGGAGAGAGTTTTGCACTCTTTGGATGTGGTTAGGTGTCTGAAATACTATCTGGTGGCTACTGCACCTTTCAGGAAAACTGATGCTCTTTTTGTGGTCCCTTCTGGTCCTAGGAAGGGTTTGGCTCCTGCCAAGTCTACTATCAGCAAGTGGATTCGTCAGGCTGTGATTCAGGCCTACTCTGCTAAGGGGAAGAATCCTCCCTTCCGCCTTACTGCTCATTCCACTCGTGCTATTGGTGGCTCTTGGGCTTTTCAGCACCAGGCTTCTGTTGAACAAGTTTGCTAGGCTGCTACTTGTTCTTCTGTTCATACCTTTTCAATGTTTTACAAGGTTGATGTTAGGGATGACGCTGTTTTTGGCCAAAAGGTTCTGCAGGCGGCAGTGGTTTAAACTGCCTGCTGCTGATTTTTCTTGGGGATCCCACCCTACTTTATGGACACTGCTATTGGATGTCCCAACTGTAAGTATTAGATTTGGAGCAGGACGTACTGTATACTAAGAATAATACAATTCTGTGATTACTCACCTGTAGAATTGGTATTATGAGTATACAGTACGCCCTGCTCCAACCCACCCTTGGTTTGCATTTTCTTGGATCCCCTGTATGGTGATTGTTATCATTGTTATAGTTGATAGTTTGGATTGTTTAATTCTCCCGGCTTCTCCTTAACTGCTTTTCAATGCTGAGGATTTGTGGGAGGTCCCTGGGTATTTGAGGGGCCAGGAGGAGCCTATTTTCGATGTCTCTGCAGTCCAGCGCCATCTGGCGGAGTATATCCCAACTGTAAGTATTAGATTTGGAGCAGGACGTACTGTATACTCATAATACCAATTCTACAGGTGAGTAATCACAGAATTGTATTATTAGAGAGGTAAGCACCTTTCCCAGCAGAGCTCCATCCAATGGGGGAGAGGAGACATATAGGAGACATTCTTTTTTGCAGTGCGTCTCTATTTCCTGCCGACCATTATACAGAATTCTCTGACCTTCTGTGGGATTCCTGTTATTCTGACAACCAATAGGGTTCCATAAACAGGCATGCAGTTGCTGTGTGCGCCACCAGGTGTTCCTACTTGTAAACTTCATTTGCAATGAGCTGTCTTACAGAAAGCTTAGAAGGACCCATTAAGATTTCTGCCCAGTTTTCAGGCTTGTTATGGAGCTGGGAGTGGATGGGTTTGCCAAATCAGGATGCTGCAGTCACGTGGGTGCATTAGACTTGAGGTCCTGTTCCTGAGAACGGCCTTAAGCTGTTCTGGGGAGGATAAGTAGGGGAGGGAGGTATTTTCTTGGAGTTGGGCTTTAAAGTAAACCTACATTCCAGAGTGAAGCATCTTCCCAAGCAGATAGCAGCTGTATTTTTAGGTCACTCTGTGACAGGTCTAGCACCACTAGCTCTGATCATTGAAGTGCATGTTACAGCTCCAAAACTCCAAAAGGAAGCACTGGGCAATCAGAGCCATGCCATCTTATTAAAGTGGACCTGTGGTTAAAAATGTTAACCATACCCCATAACCTACCTCTGCATATGAAGGGTCAAATTACTCCCTGCCTGTGCTCCTGCACTACTGTCATGGCCCATGTGACTTTGGCAGCCAGTAAGGTTTGGCCATGGACAAGGGGACATGTAGGTTGTAGGATCCTTGACTAAAGGTATGTTCACCCTCGCACCTCACCCACTACTTACCCCCCTCCTCAGAAGCTTTAACACGTTTATGACTTCCTAGTTCCCTTGGCAGTTTGCTGCCCCATATGACTGCCAGCAGTGGGTTTACCCGGCTGTGAACCCAGTTGACTTATGTCTGTCACATGAACGCCAACCAATGCAGGGTACATGGAAGTGGTAAGTATAAGCTGCCTGGTTTGGGGCATGCCACATTGGGATGCCTCAGTGCCGTGAGGGTTTTTAAAAGACTGGCACCAATCTGGTGAGGCTTCCAGGTAAGGCCAGTGTAAAAGGCTGTAGGCCCACTTGTTTTAAAGAAGTCAAGAGTGGTGTTGAAGATATTTTCCAGTAAGCTGGGCAATCTTCTGGCACATTATAGAAAGCTCATAGCGCCTGAAAGTGCCTGTTATCAGCCCCCATGCAGCACACACATCAACTGCATTCCTGGAGTTATCCGCAGCCACATCTCTCCTTATCACTGCTATCGGGTGAACTGGCTTATTTACCCAACAGCAAAGATTGGGACCTGCTGAGGCCACAACACTAACCCTGTTGTCTGGAAAGATATGGAGACTCCTGATCTAATTACAGCTGAATGCCCCCACCCAGCAGGAGCTGCCCCCCCCCCCCCCCCCTTACATGCAAAAGCCCCTATTCACATCAACACCCTGTGTTTTGCCTTTTTACATTAAAAGGAATGAATGGCATAGAAAATGCACACTGTACCACAGAGAATTAGTAAGAACTGGTCGCATAGGTGGGCATGAAGGATGATGCATTTCAATGCATCACAAACACATGGTAACAGAGTGAACAATCCCTTATGCTGACCATAAATCTTCCAATCTGATCTGTATTATTGTTATTGTTTTGTTACAGAGCACCATCATATTCTGTGTCGCTGAACAATTTCTGTACAATGTCACTTGTGACTATTATTTAGAAAGTGGGATAACTTGGACCTCATAATCAAGGTAGTAACCTCCTTCAATCAAATATCACTTCATAAAGGTTTCAGATAGATTATTTTGTGTTTACTTTATCAAAAACAGTTTTTTTGTCTGCTTTAAAGCCATGATCTGATCAGCCTATTCAAACTTCCATCAGTGTTATCCCCTATGGTGCCATAGCCACATTCAGGGATGCCATCGGGGAAATACAGGCAGGACTCCTATATGGGGCCTATTATCCCATGCTTTCAGGGAACCTAGGAGCCTATTACATACTGCAGCCCGCTGCTGATCTTCCTATATTCTGTTTTTGGGGCTGGCATTTTTCCTTGAGCACTGTGTAAAACGTTATAATGCCCATAAAAAAGATGTCTGCTGGGGCAGACATGCACTGTCCTGGCTGTGCCTGCAGCAGCTTTTCATTGTCTCATCAATGGAAATTTATGTCAGAATTGGAAGGGATCTAAGGAGGCCCTGACATTGAATGGGGCTCCTAATGTGGCTCTTGGCCATATTAGCCAAGCATACTGAACCTGGCTTCTGGCTGGGTAATGAGCTGTGGCTGGATCTTTAAACAGACACATTGAGGGGGCGCATGAAGTTTTATTCTACTGGGCTAGCCGATTACTTACACCTGGGGCATCCCAATTTGAGATGACCATAGAAAACACCTTACCACAATGCATTTGCAGGTCATGGGCGTGTCCCTCCCCTTTTAAGGCGCGCTGCTCCTGGTGACTGGCATTCCTGTTAGTGATTTTCATTTCCCAAGGTATGCCATTGGTTTCTGACAGGATACAATTTTTAAAGCTAGCTGTTCAAGCACCTCCCCAATCTCAAGATGGGAGCAATTAGAACCTATTGAAAATAGTGCTAGATAGAAGATAAGAGCCAAAAGAAGATTTCATTTTACTCCATTTTTTTTTTTAAGCCCAAATCATTTTTTTTGTCCAATTCATTAAAGTGGACCAAAATCTAGGATTTTGACTATATTGGGCTTTGGGCCTTACCCCCTGGGCACCCCAGTCGGGAATGCCTGTGTGAAACCCCCCCCTCCAGATCGCTCGGTCTCGCTCACCTTTCCCTAGTCCTACGGCGCATGTGCAGCCTCTCTTCCAGTCAGCGTGCTGGCAGCCGCATCCCCCGTTACCCTTTAACAGGGAGCGTGCCCACGGCGGCCATTTATAAATGCCTGGTGCAGTCGCGCACCCTGCTAAAGGGATAGCGGGGATGCAACTGCTGTTCCCGCATGCGCTGTTGAGCCAGGAAAGAATGTGAGTTTCCGGGTGGGGGTTTTACACAGTGGAGCATCCCAAATCTGGATGCCCCGGAGGGAGGGAGTATGCCTACACTGGAGTCTCATAGACTGCAGGGTGGGTTTTGGTCCCCTTTAACAGAAGGGGATTTAATCCATGGGTTGTTTTATGACCTTCCATAGGACATCGTTGGTCCACTTTAAATGTATTATGTATGGGTCTTTTTGCAGGATCTGTGCATTTAATCCCAAGGCACAAATGCACAGGGATCCACATATACACAGCTAGATAAATTGTAACAAAATTCTAAAGCAAACAACCCTTTCACACCTCTGTGAAATTGTGAAATTGTGCATTTTCGTGTTGCATTTGCGCTGTTTCACTTGGGCTTAACCTTAATTTGCACTGAGTTTCTCACTTGTTCTGATACAGCAGCGGCATTACATGTCCCCCTGGCCTGCACCATCCCTGGAGCAGAGGTGGTGACGAGCTCTGGATGCAGGGACCATTTAATTCTATGGGACCATTTTTCACATGGGAATGTGTGAAAGAGGCCTTATTTCCAATAGATACATATAAATAAATACAATAAAAAATACATTTTTTATTTTAAAATTAAAAATGCAAAGCAAATGAATTTTTAATGCAGTGTATTTCCTTTTCAACTTCTAATGGGGCGGCTCTAGCAGTACATTGGAAATGCTGCATGCAAGACTTCTCTAAATGCAATGCTGCTGGGTACTATACTACTACTACTAAGGACTTTAGGGTAACATGCAAGTGCTTTTTTGTGTTCTAAATGCAATGTAGAAATGCAAAGAAATTGGCTCCATATAAAAGTCCCCTGAGGCTTCTTTTATACCTCTGCAATTTGCAGGAAAGGGTGTGTTTTTGCATTGTGTTTTACCTGCGCTTGCATTGCATTTTACTTTAATGGGTGTTGGTCCCTCTCTCTGCTGATAGAAAGAACCTCAGGGGGCCATCCAGAAAGCCGGAGCCTCTTCGCACCTAACTACATAGAACGCTGAGAATACTCACCTTTATTATGGGCCAGCGCTGGGAAAGGAGTCCCGCAATTGGCCGTCGGGCGGTCCTGCAGGCACAGAGGATGTGACTAAGGATGTGAACCACATGACCACCTGAGGTTCTTGCTATCAGCAGAGAGAGAGAGAGGGACCAACACCGTTAAAGTGGACCAACACCCAGGATTTTCACTATCCTGGGTGTTGGTCCACTTCAGCGGGGCATCCGAGATCAGGATGCCCCGCTGTGTGAAACCTCCCAAAAAACGTACCTTTTCGGCGACGGACAAGCCGCCGCCTCCCACGCGTCCCTCTTACAGGGCCCGCGTTGGCCATTCACAAAGGACCGGCACGGGCGCGCGCACTGCTAGAGGGGCGCGCGGGAGGCGGTGGCGGCTGATCCGTCGCCGATAAGGTAAGGTTTTTTGGGGCTTTTGGGGGGGGTTTCACCCCGCGGGACATCCCGATCTTGGATGCCCCACGATGAGGGAGGTGATCGGCCCGGGAATCTTATAGATTCCCGGGCCGATCACCCCTGGGTGATCACTTTAAAGTAAAAGCTCTGTTCACACTTCTCCATTGATGTATTGTAAGTATGCCAGAGGTATCAAAACAATTGCTGCACTTTTGATGTGTTTGTGTTGCATTTTTGAAAAAAAACATTTTTTTTTGCACCATAATTAAATGGCATTTTCTATAACAACGCAAATGCAACACAGGTACACTGCGTTATACCTGCATTGCCATAGACTTCTATTGACCTGTGTTGTTACTACTTTGCAATGAAAAGGGTGTCTGCAATGCTTTTTTTTTACGTTGCGCAACACAGCACAGATGTGTGAACTATCCCATCTACAATAATGTACAGTGTTTCCTTTGCATTGTAACTGTGTAGCAACGCAGAGAAAGAGCAGAGGTGTGAACAAGAGCCTTAGAGAGTCGCGAATGATCGTTTTAGCTGACTTTTATTTCATGTCCGTGCCTGGCTTAATAATCCGTGGGATTAAGGGATGGTCCGAGCCTCGGAAACATAGAAAGAGGTCTGCTGTGCAGAGATGAAAGGAAAGGCGAGGGAGGCTGGCAGTTTGCTGCTATGGGGGATAGCCAGAGGCCACCCGGCCAGGGTGAATGGGAATGCAGATGAGGTTAGCGTGGAGCAGGGGAGGGGAGCACAGCAGGGTGGCTCTCTCACTGGCTGTGTCACATGCTCACCTGAATGGGGAGGAGGCAGAGGTGGATCTCCTTTTTGTAAGGAAGAGAAGAAAAAAAAAAAAGAGAAACCCAACAAACACTTATTTGCAAACAAGGAGGCGGCTGTGGTATGCAGGAAGCGCCTGGCCTGCCCTGCTCTGCACCCCCTCCCTCCTGAACCTGTGTAATCCATATGTGTCAGTAATTAAAAGGATGAATTGGAAAGGCTGCCAGTGACTAGCTGGAGCAGGAAGCCACTTTGCCGGACGGACGTGTGTGGGACCGGGCTCGGGCTCTCCATGTGGCGTGCTGGGAGCTCGCCGGGAAGGGAAAGGCAGGACAACGTTGGGAGGTTTGGTGACATGAAGCAGGGAAAAGTTGCAGCAGAGCTTTCGTGTTGGAAGTAACAGTGGTCTCTCTAGGATATCAGGACAACACCTTTCTGGATTTTGGATTAGGCTTTGCATGGGGGATTGCTGACCAGACATCGGCCATGGGAGGCTGTATGGGACGACCCCGGAGTGATAGCCAGAGGTCCCAATCCAGGGCCTTAAGACACCCGCGAAAGAGAGCCGGTAGGTACCCCAGTATTTACTTATTTGTTACCCTGCTACAGGCAATTGTTTAGTTGAAACCTCTGAACTTATTTTTCCCTGCTAACATGTATTTTTTTGTTGCCTTTGTTTGTGTATTTTAAGTATTTATTACCCCCCTCCCCCTTTTTATGATGTACATAGAAAATAAAGTGATTCTGGAACTGACTTTCGGTCCATTTGCACTTCCCAGAGTTAATGGTCCCTGAAAAGCCCATTATTGGGCTTTATTACTACCCTTTCTGCTTTCTTGGGTTACAACTCTTTTTTTAGCCACTGACCAATTGAGTTAAAAATGTGGGCTTCCTAAGGATTGTTAACAAGAGCGACACCGACAAAAGTTAATAGACCTAAAGTTAAGCTTTGTAATTTTATGACTACACATAGCCAAAACTTTTACCTTTAGATTGTAAGCTTGCAAGGGCAGGGCCATCTCTGCTAAATTATTTATCCTGCATTTATGTGTTTAGTTACTCTTCTGTTATATCTGACTCATAATACCGAGAGTATTATATGCATTGTCATCATTGTTGAACTATGAACTTTTTACTGTCTTACCCCTTGTACAGCAGCGCTTTAAAAATAAACCATAATAACACTAATAACATATAAATAAGGTTTGTATAAATTTGGAATTGGAACCAATTTTTGAGCTCTTTTTAGTAGACTGATGTGGAGATTCAGGCTCCCAGACAGTAACCAAACAGGAAGTTCTATGGCCAGATAAAAAAAATAAGATGATACAAGAACCCCTACGTTTGGGGCAGGCAACCTAGTAACACCAGTAGAGATGCTCCATTAAGTGAACTTACAGTCTTTTGTGACGAAGAAGGGTGTGTTTTTGTGTGAAGAAAGGTGTGCTTCTAGGGGAGTACGAGCAGGGCGATCACCCTGGGCGCAAAGACCACTGGGGGCACCTTTAACACAGCCATCCTGATTTCTGAAGATGAGACAGGGACACTATTAGTGGTGCATGCCCCTCACATTACCATATTGGGCTCAGTCATGGGGAGGGGCACAGCATGGTGCATACCTGTAGGGGACTGCAGCACCATAGAATTGTTGAGGAAGGGATCAGAATTTTTTTCTTCCTGCATTGAGCACTGTTTTGCCTAGAAACTGCCTTGAAGAACGGGCAATCATGTCCTAGTGGTAAGGAATCAATAGTGTTTCTAGAGGGTTGCAAGTTAGATTCCAGTCTGTGGGACAGCACTAAAGTGAATTGTATAGTTCATGGGATAGTACAGGAACCCCCACAATTGGTCCTGGTCACCAAATACAATGCTTAGCCATGTTTAAATAAATGAACTTCCTGTGTATGGTGACCTTATAGGATTTAAAAAACGTAATCTCTAGGTGGGATTGCCATATAAGTGAACTGTAATTAACTGTCTAGTGCAGGAACCCCACATTTAGTTCTGGTCACCTAACAATAGCCTTGTTAATCAAATGAACTTCCTGTCTTCGGTGACCTAACAAGATATGTTGTGGCTTAATCTCTTGGTGAGACATCTCTATGAGCCAACAGTAATTTATGGGATACACAATTAGTCCTGCTCACTTGGTAACATCCATAGAGCTATTCACTTAATGTACCTGAACTTCCAGTCTTTGGTGACTGAACAAGATCTGGAGAAAGCTGATTTGGCTTCTCATTCTCTCGGCTGAAGCTGACTGAAAAGGTTGTGGTTTAATCTCTTGGCGGGGGCAGGCCTATTAGTCAGTTCTACATGACTTAAACATTATTTTCGTGTTTCAGATAAAATTAAGAGGGGTTAATCCTTCTATTTTTGTAGCGCTGTCTGTGTCCCTTTATACTCACTTCCTGTCCCAGGCTATGGCTGGATATGATTTTTTATTAGGGTTACACATTGTCCCCTGCTTTTTATCCAGGCAAAACCCACTGTGTAAGTGCAACTTCCTGTTTTGAGTTTCAGGATACCAGAAACAGGAAGTGAGTGGTAAAGCTTTTCAAAACTGGTTAATATAACCTGAGGATTTAAAGTGGACCAACACCCAGGATTTTCACTATCCTGGGTGTTGGTCCACTTCCGTGGTGAACCCCGATTGGGGGTGCCCTGCTGTGTGAAACCCCCCAGAAAGCCCCAAAAACTCACCTGACCCCGCTTCCACGTGACTCGCTCCACCAATCACCGCCGATGGACAAGCGAGGTCCGTCGACGGACAAGGTGAGAGCGCCCGACGCCGCCTCTCGCGCGTCCCTCTTACAGGGAGCGCGCCGGCCATTCACAAACAGCCAGCGTGGGTGCGCGCCCTGCTAAAGGGATGCGCGAGAGGCGGCGGCGTTGGAAAGAGGAACAGGTAGTATTTGCGTGCCTCCTGGGGGATTTCACACAGCGGGGCCCCCCGATCGGGGTGCCCCGCAGGCAGGGAGTTGATCGGAATCTTATAGATTCCTGGGTCGATCAGCGGTGGGTGTTGGTCCACTTTAAGACTATACCACTTCTATACTACAAATATTGTTTACTTCATCTTCAGGTGGGCATGGCCAGATATAACTAGCAAAGACTAGAAGAGCTGGATCTGGTCTGGGAGCTCTTTAACTACATGTTGGTGGTAAATAGCAGCAGATATCGCTTGCTTTTGGCACCAAGGAGAGCATGGGGAAGCGTCCATTCCAAACAGGGATTATCTGTACAGCTCTGCATTTACATTAAAGTGGAGCAACAACCAGGATTTTGACTATCCCTGGTTTTGGTCCACTTCCCCGGGCCACCCCGATCGGGGGTTCCCCGCTATGTGAACCCCCCAGCAGTCGCTCGTAAAAACTCACCTCACCCTGCTCCTACGGCGCATGCGCGGCCGCTCGTCCAATCAGCGCGCTCGGAGCCGCTGTGGTATGCGCGTCCAAGCGACGTACACACACAGCGACTCAGAGCACGCTGGCGGCCGCATTTCTCGCTTCCCTCCCTCCATTTACAAATGGCTGGCGTGGGCACGCGCCCTGCTAGAGAGAAGCGCGAGATGCGGCCCGCACATGCTCAGTTGGATCGGGATCAAGGTAAGGTTCCTGGGGGGGTTTCACACAGCCGGGCATCCCAATTTTGGATGCCCTGCGGGGAGAGATCGGATCGGCCCGGGAATCTTATAGATTCCCAGGACGATCCGGGAGGGTGTTGGTCCACTTTAAATAGGGAAGTTGTGACTCCACTTATACTGTACATATAGTGGGGGTTGGTCTAGACTTATCAGTCCTGCAGTTAGATTGTTTAAAGCAGACCTCTCGCCCAGAAAAGAGACATAACTACAGTAACTTCTGTTTTCCATAAACCAACCTGTGATTACTAACCTCGCTGGCATACACTGCACTTCCCCTTCTCTTCTAATATGTGAGCAGTCATACCGGATCCTTCGTGATAAAGCAAATCTACCCCCTGAAACGTGCTGCGGATAAGCCTGTCCTCCCAGCCCAAGGAAGCTGAGTTGACCACCACGGTGTGTTCCTGTCCCCAACAGGAAGGAGAGTATAGCTCCCTTCCAGAGGTGGGTTCAATGGAAGATTTTAGCTATGACCCGCTGAGGTTTAATCAGTGTACCTATGACATTAGGTCTTTCTTAACTCTGCCCCCGTGCATTGAGTTCCGGCAGTAAAGCGTGATTCCCCATGGATAAGGTCCAGCATTTACATGTGAGGGCAGCTGTTTCCTGTCCCCCCTCAATGCTAGTGGAGCTCCACAGTGAAAAGGAAAGTGTCTTTCTAATGTAGGGCTCACTGATGGGTTAGTTTAGGTTACTGCCCTTTTGAATCAAGACTCTCCCTGGCACAAAGTATCTCAGAAGACCCAGGTCTGCTTTAAATGAGGGGGCAGATATGGGGGGATTTTCTGACAATGCTCATCTTCTAGCCAATCGCCCCCAACTAGCCATGTGTGGCATCCCAATTTGGGATGCCCTGCCGTGTGAAACCCCCAGATCACCCCTAAAACTTACCTTTCCAAAGTCTTGTCCAATCAGCACATTAATCCTTGAACCCCTTTGCACCAGCTTTCAATTATATTAACTCTGGGCACAACCGTGCAGACTGGTGGAGTAAAGAGAAAATTGCCCCCTCCAAAAGCAGAACAAAAACTGCGAAACCTGAATTGGGATGGCCTGCAGTGTGAACCCCCACTTCGCCCATAAAAACCCACCCTTCCACACTCCAAACAGGGCATGCGTGGGCTCTCGTCCAATGAGAGGCTCTTGCTGTGACTAGGTCATTTGGCAGATGGCTTTCATTGACTTAAATGGGGAGGGGACATTGCTGCACAGGCTATCTGAATGGCTGGAACGGGAGTGTGCGCACAACGCAGGGGAGGGGGCATCAGGCTCTCCATTCAAAACAATAAGTGGCCAGGAATTCGGAGGACCTCCATGGTTGCTCTGTTCTTTGTCCTACTCGAGCATCTGAAGTTTCAGATTAGGGGGTTCTTTCATATAGACTGCACCTAACCCCTGCCTAACTGACTCACTGCCTATATTAGCATGGCAGATGGGAGCAAAAAAATACCAAGAGCTACCTAAAGGGCCTCAAACGTAGACCAGTTCCTAGGTAACCCCTAACTAACTGACATTTAACGTTGCGTAATCTTTAAAGCGGACCTTCACTTTGAATAAGAGAATATCTTATATGTTTCCCACACCCTGTGCATACAGATTGCTCACATTAAAAATCATCCTACCTGCATCTACTGCATGTTATGAGCCTTTAAACATCCAAGATGGCGGCTCATGGAGCATCAGGCAGCCTGAAAACGGGAAGTGTCTTCTGACTGTGCTGCTCTGCATTCTGGGATTGCTGTCCTTTCCCTTACCCCAGCTCTGCTCTGTCTGAGCAAAGCACAGCTATAACCCACCCCCTGCACTTTATCCCGCTCTCCTCTCCTCCGTATGTGATGCTTCTGAGTCAAGATGGTGACGCCCGTATCCTACAGTCCTGAACAGAGTTGCAGCAGGGTAGGGGAAAGAATAATAAATAAGTGCCTAAAATCTTAAAATATATTCATTTTAGATGCTGAGGAATAGTTTAAGGGTTTGGACTTTTCATTAAGTAAGTGGACCAACACCTTGCCGGATCTTAGATTCCCGGGCCGATCCGATCCCTCCCCGCGGGGCATCCAAAATCGGGATGCTGTGTGAAATCCCACAGGATGCCCGCTGCACTTACCTGAATCCCGGTCCAACGGCGCATCTCACGCTTCTCTCTAGCAGGGCGCACGCCCACGCAGGCTATTTGAGAATGGTGGGCGCGCTCCCTGTTAGAGGGAAGCGCAAGATGCAGCCGCCAGCGTGCTTGGGCCGCTGAGGTTTGACGCGGCTTGGACGCACATTCCTCAGCGGCTCCAAATGCGCAGACTGGACGAGCGGCTGCGCATGCGCCATAGGAGCAGGTGAGTTATAGCCAGTGATCTGGGGGGTTTCACATAGCAGGGCACCCCAGATCGGGGTGCCCAGGGGAAGTGGACCAAAACCCAGGATAGTCAAAATCCTGGGTGTTGGTCCACTTTAAGCTGAAAGTATATTGCGCACCAGCACGCCACCTAGTGGAAGCTAGTGTTAAATAGGGAATATTTATGTATATTTTTTAATTTTTATTAATACATTTTTAGATGTAAATATATACATTTATGTATTACCAAGCTATAAAAACACTTGTTGATGTGAACTGATACATTGTAACCTTTGTCCTGTGATCTCTGCACACATATATAGGCAGATACAGAAACAAGTATTATCATATGACGCACTAAAGGGTCAGAGATTTTACTGCTATTCAAATAATCTTGGAGCAACCTTGTTGCTGATACAGAGTGTGTCTCTGTACAGGCTGTATGTTGTCAGCAGTGTTGTGATAGAATAAAGTGAATTTCTTATTCCAGACCCCGCAAGCTTTTTCTGTAGAGCTGGACCCACAACCCACTTTATATACAAAATGAGCTTATACCTGCAACTCTGCCCACAGTCAACCTGCTGATCCCCCCCCCCCCCCCCCCGCAATGTTATCAATAATTTAAAGGGCATTTGTGGGCACAATAGAAAAGTGAATAGCACTTGCCTTACCGCCCACGCAGCAAATCGCTCCAGGTCTGCTGTGATAGAAGCCTCTATTGATGGCGGAGCTGTCCTGCCTACAGACGCCCTTTAGCATGATTTTAGGCACCATTGTGTGTTGTCTGACGAATAGCGGTAAAGTCAGATACCTTTGTAGATATTATGTTGCCATCAACTATGCCTGTGCCTCCAGCAGCTCAGTTTGAGGATCTTTGGGTGCTTTCCTAGAGATGAGGGACCTCTCTAGCTAAAATGCACCCCTATGGGGTGGGACTGTGGCCTGTGAACAGTTAAACCGGACCAACAGCCCGGCACAGTTAGAAATGAAAGTAGCGGCCATTTTGGAGCTTCCTCTCTCAGTATCTCAGCCATGCTGCTGCCTGGATTCAACTGACATAACTGACAATACGCAGAAACAGGAAGCCCAGCAGCACTTCCTGTTTGCAAGTGGCCTTCAAATGCATGGGCTGCCATTTTTGTTTTTTTTCCAGGAGTTAGAAAAAGGTAAATGAATTTTTATGTGCAGCAATCTAAATTGCCCTGGGGAGGGATGCATATGAGCACTGTTTGCTGTGTTGGTCTGGTTAAAGTCATTTTTTACTGTTGGTCCACTTTAAAGTGTTTGGCAAGTCAGAAGTTAAAAAGTTGCTTACCTTTCTTTAAGTTGCTCCAGCGCTCAGCTTCCTCCTCTCTCCACCTCCTTAGTGAGGAAAATTACTTCCTTATTCAGCTTTCAACACCCCCTTTCCCTGCCCAGACGCCCTGATTGGCTGCCTTTCTCTGCATCTCTCAAACCCTGCCCTCCTCTCACATTCATCACAGTGTGCTTACATCACATACATCGCTGTTGCCGCACCCAATATTTCTCTTCATTTTTCTATGAATTTCCAATGCTCTAATACTTTTAAACATAACTTGGGAACGACAAGAGTCTTTTTGAAAACGTATTAGCAGTTTGGGACACAGCAATGTTTAGCCTGAGACAATGGCACAACATGACTTTAAAGCAAAACAATTATATGAGTATGAGATAGTCAAAGGTAGGTAGTGCAGCTGCAGGGCAAACAAGAACAGCATTTATTTATTTATTTTTTTTGGCTTAGACTGTTAATTTAAGGCTGATCTAAACCATCCCTGGCAACTTAGTGACAGGAAGGGTCCAGGTCTGCGTTGCCCTAACCCATCTCCCCCCACCACTAGTAAGCCTTGCAATTGGAGAGGGCTTCGGCTGCATACAAGTACAGCAACTGCTATCCACCAATAGGGGACGTGTGGTGTGCACAGCCTCATTTCTAGTTCCCTAGTTGAATAGTAAGAATTTGGCAAGTATTTCTTAAAGCAGAACAAAACCCTACAGCAGGTAGCTGGCATTCCCCCTGGGGCATCCCAAATCCCCCTCGGGGCCCTGGTAAACTCACCTTTTCCCTGGCTCCCACCCCCGCCAGTTGCATCCCCAGCATGTCTGGACTGAGGCGTGCTGTGGTGCTACAGCTGGTGACAGGAGCGTGCCCCAATCTAAATGGAACTGGGGATGCGCCATTGAATTGCCCAGTTTGCCACTCTCATGCCAGCCATGTTGTTAAAGTCCACTTTTGATTCTCCCTCTCTCCCAGTGTCCACAGTCTGATGTGGTGCTTTAGACCACCAGCTTAGCCCTATTATTTGTGGTCTATGGCAAAATAATTCAGGGGAGGTGCCACTACCCTTTGCCTTGTTTCTACTTTCAGGAGCAGCTGTGTTCAGGTAGGGAGAGGGCAGCCATGATGAGGTGAGCTGCTGAATGACTGCTTATGCTCTTTGTCTGCAGAGGGGCACCACCTGTGAATTCACATTCCCATTTGGGATGCCCCGCTGTGTGTATCCCCATAGATAGCCCAGGAAACGTGTCTTCCTGTCGTCTCTGAAACTGAGCACGCAGATTGGCTGAGTGGCCGCTCAGCCAAATGACACTCTCTGTTTCGTTTGGTTGCATCCCCCGCTCAGTTGGTGAGCGGGGATGCGGTGAGGTGGTGAGTGGAACAGGCGACCTGTAGGGTTTCACACAGCGGGGCATCGGAAAGGCCTAAGGAGTGGGACTCGGGCCTTGCCCACCTTGGAATGGCCCGCTATGTGAAACCCCCCAGATCACCCATATCTCGTCTCATCCCGGTCCTCCGGCGGGCGGGCTCTTATCCAGTAAGCGCTGTGATTGTTTTTAATGTGGCGGCAAACCTGCATCTTTAGGCTGTGCACGTGCTGCCATCCCAACCCTTCAGATAGGCTGGTTGGATGAGAGACTGCGCATGCGCCGTTGGACCGGGAAGAGGTTAGTTGCTGTTGGCAATCTGGGGGGTTTCAGACAGTAGTGCATCCCAAAGCGGGATGACCCGGGGCAAGGAGAAAAACCTGTGATAATCAAAACCCTGGGTTTTGTTCTGCTTTAATAAAGATGGCCGTACTAGACTGCATGCCTAACATGTTTGGGATCATGTCTATTCTTAATAAAGTCCAAACCCAGTATTCTGGGCTTTGGTTGGTGACGTCACTTCTAAGGTCAGGGGTGGGGAAAAATGAGGCTCTGATTTAATATTGCGTCGTCATTGTTTTTCACTGCACTGTAATTGTGAGTAGAGGAATACAAGCAACACACACATTTCAAATACAAATTTACACATTGCTGCCGAGATTTGAGATTTGCTGCCATGCAATCTTAAAATCTCGAGGATAAGGGAGGCAAATAAAAAGGAATGGTAACAAGTAGGTTGTATTAGGTGTGGTGGAAACAGGGACAGTGTTAGATTTGTGACGTGAAAATATTACATTAGGACTTATGTTTTTTGGGTAGAGAGGTTAAACCCAAAGTGGGCCTACACTCTGTTAGACACAAAGGTGATCGGCAGAAAGTTAGTGGAAGCCAAGCTGTGACCATCGGGGGTGCTGTATTAAAACAATTGGTGAAGCCAAGAAATCTAAATATATATAATATATTACGGTAAATGGGAATTCACCCAAGAGAGACAAGGACAGGCTGCTGAAAACAGAGCAGCAGATAAGATCATGACTCGCCATCCATTATCTAACTCTGAATTGTTTGCCAGGTACATACATACAGACAAATTAAAAATTAGGTATTAGTTTTGCTATGTAGGCTCAGTACATGTGGATGTGAGAAGGAGAAAACGTGAACAGGTAGAACAACATACAGCAGGTAGCCAGTAAAGAAGGTGAGGAGAACAGACGGTCAATTAGTAGGTAGTGTAGGAGAGAATGACAGATGGTGTGCATTGAATGTTAAACCGGACCTTCAGCGTGATTTAATGAAAAGCCCAAACTCTTAAAAAACGGTTCCCCAGCATCTAAAATTAATAGATTTTAAGTTTTTAGTCACTAACTTATTATTCTTTCCCCCACTGGGCTGCAACTCTGTTCAGGAATTTAGGATACGGGCACCGCCATCTTGACTCAGAAGCATCACACTTACTGAGGAGAGGAGAGTGGGATAAGGTACAGGGGGGCGGGTTATAGCTGTGCTTTGCTCAAACAGAGCAGAGCTGGGGTCAGGTAACGGTCAGCAATCCCACAATGCAGAGCAGCACAGTCAGGAGGCACTTCCTGTTTGCAGGCTGCCTGATAAGATGGCGGCTTCCATAAGCCGCCATCTTGGATGTTTAAAGGCTCATAACATGCAGTAGATGCAGGTAGGATGATTTTTATTGTGGACAATCTGTATGTACAGGGTGTGGTAAACATGTACGATAGACTCTTATTTAGAGTGAAGGTCTGCTTTAAGGTTAAAGATGGCAAGGGAGAGCTCCTGGAGCCAGGCCCAGGCAGCCATACCAAAGCACCTCCTTGGAGGAATCTTCTTCCAGAGAAGTTAAGTAATTGGTCAGTTAGGGTATAGCATCATAAAATGTTAGAGGAATAGAAGGGAGTCCCTGAAGCACCCATTCTAAAGAGCCACTTGGAAAGGCTTGGTCCAAGAAGTAGAGCAGCTACAAGGACCTCACTAATGGGGTATCTGGACTGGGTATGATGGAACCAGAACGAGGGTGTGGATGTGTTTGCATTGCAGGTCCTTAATGAGAGGAAAACCTTTAATTGGGCCGAGATCTTTCACCACCTTAAAATGGAAGTCGAGCCTTGCACTTTAAAGTAGACCAAGACGTAGGTTAATTAACTCCCCTGGGTTTTGCTCTTCTTTATGGGGGCTTCCCGATTTGCCCCTGTGTATGAATTCCCCTGGGTTAAAGTGGCCCAAAACCGGGGCTTTTCACTATCTCAGTTTTTGGTCTGTCCCCCTGGAGCACCCTGGTTTGGGATGCCCCACTGTGTGAAACCCTGCCGTTCACCGACCAAACTCGCCTCTCCTCGGTCCAGCGGTGCATGTGTGGCCACTCGTCCAGTGCCAGCCACACACATTGGCACCACCCTTGTGCGGGTGCGTGCTGCTCGGGAACTCCTCCTTTGCCATTCTGGGTGGGGGGTAGTGTAGTCACCCAGCTGGTCCAGCAGAAAACAGTTCCCTGCATGAAGCTGCCAGCGGCTGTGCTTGGTGGCTTATGTGCAGTCTGACAGCTCTGCACCCACCCATCACTGTAGCTTTGCTGACGCGGCTTTGCTGCTCTAGATTCTTCGTCCTGCCCTGTGGTGGCTTTTGGCTGCAGGTTTGCAAAAACAAAAATACAATTCTGTGATTACTCACCTGTAGAATTGGTATTATATATATATATATATACAGCACGTCCTGTTCAAGAAGATATTCCTTACTCTTGGGTTATACATCTAGTAGATGGCGCTGGACTGCAGAGACAGAAAAGTGGCTCCTCCCGGCCCCATATATACCAGGGACCTCCCACAAATTCCCCAGTATTGAAAAGCAGTTAAAATGGAACCGGAAGAACTATAACTGGTATAAAAAAATTGGCCAATCACCATAAAGAGGTAACTAAAAATAATTATAACAAGGGTGGGGTGGAACAGGACATGCTGTATACATATAATACCAATTCCCAATTCTACAGGTAAGTAATCACAGACAACAAAGTATACAGCACGTCCTGTTCCAGAAGATATTCCTTACTCTTGGGACATCCAATAGCAGTGTGCGTAAGGTAGGGTGGGATCCCCAAAAGTAACAGCAGACAGTTTAAACCACTGCCACCTGCAGAACTCTGCGACCAAAAGCAGCATCAACTGAGGCCCTAACATCAACCTTGTAAAACTTAGAAAAAGTATGAACAGAAGACCAAGTAGCAGCCTTGCAAACTTGTTCAACAGAAGCTTGGTGCTGAAAAGGCCAAGAGGCACCAATAGCACGAGTAGAATGAGCAGTAAGGTGGAAGGGAGGCTCCTTCCCCTTAGCAGAGTAGGCCTGTATCAGAGCCTGATGTATCCACTTGCTGATAGTAGACTTAGCCGGAGCCAGACCCTTCTTAGGTCCAGACGGGAGCACAAAAAGGGCATCGGTCTTCCTGAAGGATTCAGTAGCCACCAAATAGAACTTCAGAGTCCTGACCACATCCAAGGAATGTAAAACCCTCTCCTTAGGGTTACTAGGATTAGGACACAGAGAAGGCAAAACAATGTCCTGATTGAGATGAAAGGCAGAAACAACCTTAGGCAGAAAATCTGGCTTAAAACGAAACACCACCTTATCCTGGTGTCTCTCAAAATAAGGAGGCTTGATGGAAAGCGCTGCCAACTCAGAAACACGCCTAACAGAAGTGATTGCCACCAAAAAGACCACCTAAAGTGTAAGAATGGACAAAGGGGCCCCTTGCAAGGGCTCAAAGGGAAACCCCTGCAGGGCAGATAAGACCAAGTACAAGTCCCAGACTGGTAAATAGGCTTAGGTGGGGGACGCACGTGAGTAACCCCCTGGAAGAAGGTCTTGACCAGGGGATGCTGAGCAAAGGATCTTTGGAAAAAAAATGGCCAAGGCAGAAACATGACCTTTCAGAGTACTGAACTGAAGACCCAGATCCAAACTATGTTGCAGAAATTCCAGGATCCTAGGAATAGAAAACACATGACAGGGAAGCGAGTTAGACTCGCACCAGTCAATGTAAGTATGCCAAACCCTGTAGTAGATGGAAGAAGAGGACCTTTTCCTAGCCCTGATCATGGTATTTACAACCGAGGCAGGCAGCCCTTTTTCCATCAAGATGGAGGTTTCAACAGCCAGGCCGTCAAAGCCAGCATTTGTAAATTGGGGTGGCGTAGGTGCCCCTGAGTGAGCAGATCTGGAACCAGGGGCAGGGCGTACTGATCTACTGCCAGCGGCACGATGTCTGCGATCCACACTCTTCTTGGCCAACAGGGGGCCACCAGTATGGCTGGCACCCTTTCCTGAGCTATCTTGCGCAGCACCCTGCCCAGCAGGGGGAAACACATACAGGAGCTGAAACCTCGTCCAAGGCATTGCCAGGGCATCCATGGCCAAGGCCAGAGGATCCTGGGACAGAGAGACAAAGACTGGAAGCTTGTGATTGTGACGGGACGCAAACAGATCCACATCCGGCTGACCCCAGCGGTGGCACAGGGAGCGAAACACCCTGCTGCTGAGGGACCATTCTCCCAGACGAGAGGTCCCCCTGCTCAGAGCGCAGAGTCTCCATGCGAAAGTGTCTGAATCTGACAAATCTGTTGAGGTGCTTCAAATCCAGGATGGGTCTGATGGACCCATTTTTCTTGGGCACAATGAAAAGATTGGAATAATAGCCTTTGCCCCTTTCCCTCAAGGGCACCCGTCAGATGACACCCAGTTCCAGAAGGCCTTGGACAGCCAGGGACAGACCCTGAGCTGACGGGGTTTAGAGCTAACCGGGATTTGATGAATCTTGGGGGCTGCCAGGCTACAAACTCTATCTTGTAACCGGAGGACACTCCCTCTTGAATCCACCGGTCTGAGACATGACGCCTCCAGACATGAGCCAAGAGCCGAAGCCGTCCCCCCACCCGGATGGGTGAGGGCGCCCCTTCATGCCTGAGGGGGCTTGGGGGAGGACTTAGTCTTGGGACCCCGGGGGGGGCCAGGGCGGCCACGTCCTCTGCCCCTGCCCCAAAAATCTCCACGGGCTCCAGCAAAGGAAGCTCCCCGTTCAATTCTGGAGCCCCTGAAGGAAGGAGAAAAGGTATATGAACCCCGAAAGCACCGGGGCTGCCTTCTACGCTGAGGTAACTTGCCTCCCTTAGCAAACAAGTCCAGACGTTCACCAAAGAGGCGCAGCCCCTTGAAGGGAAACCCAGTGAGAGCCTTCTTAGCAGCATTGTCAGCTGCCCACTGGCACAGCCAGACCGAGCGGCGTATCGCCACCAACAAGGCAGATACCCTGCCACACATTCTAATGGTATCATCCAGGGCAGAGAGAACATATGCAACAAATTCCTCACAACGCAGAAGAGCTCTATACTCTTCACTACCAGCATCATCAGGGGCCGCATCTAAGAGACCCCTGAGCAGGCTTTTAATAGCAACAGCCGTGATAGCAGAGGCACAGACCGGAGGAGCGCACTCCCAACACAGGCAAAGGCATGGCAAGCCAGCTGATCCATGCGCCTGTCCTCCCCATCCCTCAGTGTAGTAGAGTCAGGGGAATGCATGACAGATGTGTTAGACAACCCCAGAACTGGTGCATCCACCTCTGGAGGACATGACCAACGTTTAACCATCTCAGCGGGAAAGGGATACCTCTTATCCCAACTCTTTGGTACCCCGGGAAGCCGGCTAGGCCGTTCCCACTCTTTGAGCACCAGATTATTAAAGTGAGTTTGTTCAGGAAACTCCAAGCGTGGTTTAACAGTATGAAACAGCTCCCCCTGCTGCCGTGGAGCCACGGCAGGAGGAGAGATACAGAGCACTTAAAAAATGTGAGCCAGAAGTCTGTCAGTATCATCTGAAGCCCATGGGTCAGACCCAAACTCAGCATAACCCCCTAGGCTGATCCTCAGATGATTCTGAATCAGAAAATAATTCCCCCTCTTCCAGGGGGGTATATCCAGAAGGAAAGAGAGTAACACCGGGTGCCAGATGCTGCCGCTTAGCAGGAGCCTTAAGCGGACCAGACCGGGCAATATGCCTTTCAATGTTGGCTACCCGGGCAGCCAAATCAGGTTGAGACTCCCCACTGGTATGCACCTCACTGGGAGGTGTAAGCGTGGGGGGGTAGGCGAAGCCAGAGGGGGCGCAGCACTAGGCCCAGCCGCAGGTAATCCAGACTGCAGCGCAAGTACCTGCTGGGCGCAGGGTACACAAACCCTGACGTCAATACTGACGGGGGATACCCCACACGCAATACACAGCTGGGCTTGTCCTGAAAGACATAAGCAAAAAGATCCCATAAGCAATATGCAATACAGAGAAATACAAAAAAATTCAGCCCGCAGGGGCACTTATGGACCGCGATAGGGAGACGCCCGACACACGCAGCAGAGAACTAAAATGGCGCCCGCATATATCTCGAGGGGCGGGCCGCGGAGACAGTGATGCAGAATGCGTCAGCCGCAAGGCCCGTAGCCCCCCGCCCCCGAAGAGCGCAAAAACGCCCACATGACAAGGCCAGCCAATGATGGCGCAGCAGCGCCCGAGGCGATGTCGCCGCCGGCCGCGGAGCGGAGTACAAGCAGGGGCAAAAGAATCCAGTGCAACCAATTCAAAAGGGATCATTACATAAATAATATAGTCAAGACATGAACTCCCCCCCCCCCCCCCCCTCCCCCGCAGGCTAATAGCCCCGCTCACCTACGAGTAGAGAGAGCCATCTTCTAGTCATCGCAGCCCAGACTGCAGAGAACTGAGGAATTTGTGGGAGGTCCCTGGTATATATGGGGCAGGGAGGAGCCACTTTTCTGTCTCTGCAGTCCAGCGCCATCTACTGGATGTATAACCCAAGAGTAAGGAATATCTTCTGGAACAGGACGTGCTGTACATCTAGAATAAAAGGCTTGTCCAGGCGCGGGGCCATCAAATGCAGCTGATAGCTTTGTTGCTGGCCCGTCAGACCAAAGACTGAAAACTCCTGGAACAGACCAAAGGTTGGTGGAGGCCCCAGGGGCGCGTGCCCTCTACAACCCCCCCCCCATAATCCAGGTATACCAGTATACCAACCAGGGGGCAGCACAGTGTTCATGTGTCCCCATATATTTTGGCTTGAAGTATATTTTATAAAACTGATGAGACTTGTTGGGTTTGACAAAAAAACAGTCACAGAGCCTTAACAACCACGTCAACAGGTTGGATGACTTAAGTTACTTTCTAAACAAAAAAAATGATGTATTCGTTCCAAAGGCTTCAGGCACAACAAAACAAGTGTTGCCAATAACTGCACTGGTAAAACACTCCCCTAACTCCGCTCCTACCTGTTCCAGGTAACCTGATGGAGCTGTGACGAGGTGACCAATCTGGATTTTCTGACTACACCCAAAAAAAATCTGCACGTGGGAGGCTTCTCACTTAGCAGTGCCTGAAATGTGACTGGACCAAAAATAAGAGCCTGTAAAATGTGACTAGATATAATTACACTAGGTTAAATACACTTGTTTTGTATGTCATGTTTGAAGCAGTATACACTTTATTTAATTTGTGTTTATCATTTAGATTTTATTTAAACTGGACCTTCAGCATGATTTAATGAAAAGCTGTTAAAAAAAATCCTCAGCATCTAAAATTAATATATCTTACGTTTTTAATCACTTACTTCTTTCCCCCACCGGGCTGCAACTCTGTTCAGAACTCTAGGATACGGGCGCCGCCATCTTGACTCAGAAGCATCACATACTGAGGAGAGCGGTATAAAGTACAGGGGGCGGGGTTATAGCTTTGCACAGACAGGGCAGAGCTGAGGTCAAGGAAAGGACGGCAATCCCAGAATGCAGAGCGACAGTCAGAAGACACTTCCTGTTTGCAGGCTGTCTGATGCTCCATGAGCCGCCATCCTGGATGTTTAACCCTTTAAACGCCAGCCACATAAAATTTACGTGGCTGCCTCCCCTGCAGTTAACCGCCAGCCACGTAGATTTTACGTGCCTGAATTTCCCCCCTGCTAGCAGAAAAAGTAAAAAAAAAGTCACTTACCTGACCCCTCGTTCGATCCGGCCGGGTCTCCTCTTCAGCCAGAGGGGCTCCGATCACCAATTGGGGCTCCTCCGGCTGCAGGGGAGTGCCCAAAATAGGGTGCCCCTCCCCGTTTCAGCAGCCGCCGGAATTACCTGTAAAAAAAAAAAAGAAAAAAGGACATTTACTCACCTTCATGCCCGTTAGCTCCCGACGGCACTCCTCTTCACGGCCTAAAAGCCCTCCGGATCTCCGATGGCCGCCGCCATCTTTACTTCTAGCCCCAACGGTTCTGCTGTCAGATGCCAGTGACGGCTGGCCAGAGGAGGAGGAGGAGGGAGGTAGGCGATCCTCCGATCGCCTGCCACCCCCTTCTATGCAAAAGTGTGTGTGTCTGTTTTTTTTACTGTTAACACTTTGTGAACTGGTAAGGGGTCCATGACACCCCTATACCAGTTCACAAGGCTCGGGGGTCTGTCAATTAACCCCTGGCCCCCCAAATTACCTGCCTCCCCAAAGCCCGGGGGGGGGGCAGAAGAGCCGTGGCCCTAGGCTATACCGGCTTGTAGCCTGCAGGGCCAGGGGCCACTAAAGCTGGCCCCTGCGCCTGTTCTACAAGCCCCCATAGCTGGTCACAGGCTGCTTACGCTGGGTAGGGGGGACCTCACACCATTTTCTTTTTTGATTTTTAAGGGTTTTAACCCATAAAAATCCCCCCAAAAAATGGGGTCCCTGTCCCCGGGAGGAGGGGACCTCTGTCATTTTTTTTTTTTAATTAACCCTATATTACTTGTAACCCAGTAGGTATAACAGGCTTCCAGCAGCAGCAGGAGAGCAGAAGTCAAAGTGATCAGCGCGGGGATGGATGGGAGGTAAGTATTAAAAAAAATATAATAGAGAAAAAATAATTTGTGTGGTGGTCTTTTTACATTTAACCCTTTGTGATCTGGTAAGGGATCTATGTGACCCCTATACCAGTTCACAAGGCTCTGGGTCTGGCAAGTCACCTGCGGCTAGTGGGTGACTTGCCATTAACCCTCGAGCCCCCCCATTACCTGCCTCCCCAAAGCCCAGGGGGGGCAGAAGAGCCGTGGCCCTAGGCTATGCCGGCTTGTATCCTGCAGGGCCAGGGGTCACCAAAGCTGGCCCCTGCGCCCTGTTCTACAAGCCCCCATAGCTGGTCACAGGCTGGTTAAGCTGGGTAGGGGGGACCTCACGCCATTTTTTTCTTTGGATTTTTAAGGGGTTTTTAACCCTTAAAATTCCCCAAAAAATGGGGTCCCTCTCCCTGGGAGGGGGGACCCTATGTCATTTTTTTTTTTAATTAACCCCATGTTACCTATAAAATATATTTTCTCTGTCAGTGTGTTTTTTACATTTAATACTTTGTGAACTGGTAAGGGATCTATGAGACCCCTATACCAGTTCACAAGGCTCTGGGTCTGGCAAGTCACCTGCAGTTAGTGGGTGACTTGCCATTAACCCCGAGGCCCCCCCATTACCTGCCTCTTCAAAGCCCGGGAGGGGCAGAAGAGCCCATGGCTATTAGGCTTTGGGTCTTGTAGCTGGCAGGGCGGGGGGCCATCAAAGCTGGCCCTGCACCCTGTTCTACAAGCCCCATAGCTGGTGCCTGGGCTGGTTATGCTGGGTAGGGGTTTTTAACCCTTAAAATTCCCCCAAGAAATGGGCCCCCCTTCCTGGGAAGGGGGACCCCACACCAATTTTTTTTATTTAACCCTTTATAGTGTGGATAGTAGTTGTATTTTATTTGTATATGTTATAAAGTGCTCTTTTCAGTTTAGGGGATCTCCTGGACAGGAACGGGGGGCTACCGATACATATGTGGTATCATTGTAATCGGGAGAAATTGGGCTTTCACATGCAATATGGTTTTCGTTAATAAAATAAAAGTTTTAGTTAAAATACAGGAGACAATTTTAAAAAATATACATGTTTTATTTTTTTTTACTTTTTTTTTACTTATTTACTTAAAAATATATTAAAAAACAGTAGAAAAAATACAAACAAGACAGTTCATGTTAAAGCCTAAATTCTGCCACAAAAAGAAAATATGCCATTTTCTTGGAAATTTTTGCAAAAACCACAGTTAAACATCGTGCAAAATGGTGAAAAATATCCTGTCAGCAGAGGGTGACAAAATCTCAAGTAGGCTGGCAGTTAAAAGGTAACAGGTACCTATACATGTTGGGTATTGTTCTGCTTGGGGGACCTTGCGCTTTCAGATTTAGCTTGTTTTTTCTTATTTGCATATTGATATTTTAGGAAAAGGTGTTTTTTATTCTGCTTTTTTATACATTGTTTAGTGAAACCCTGTGCAACCTAAGAATTCTTTGAGATATTACTTCCAGAAAGATGAGCCCACTACAACAAGCTGGGTACACTTAGAAAGCTTAACATGTGTACTTTCAGGAAATATATGATTTATGGGGAATATTACAAATGTAAAGGGTTGTTTTGGTAGAAAAAGCACTTTGTCTGCAGAGCTGAAATTTTGAAGTAAAATTACCTCATGCTTTACTTTGGCGTGTTTGGCAACTCTTCCCTGGACAGTAGCTATGCATGTTGGGTATTCTGTTTGGGGGACCTTGCTTTTTCAGATTTTCAGTTTTTTTTCTTGTTTACATATAGTTTTTTTTTTAGGAAAATTTGGTTTTGATTCTGCTTTTTTTATTCTTTTTTTAGGGAAACCCTATGCAACCAAAGAGTATATTGAGGGATTACTTCCAGAAAACTGCACCCATATCAACAACCCTGGTACGCCTAGAAAGCCGGAGGTGTATACTTCTAGGGAATATATAGTTTGTCGGGGGTATTTCAAATGTAAAGGGTTGTTTTTCTTGAAAAACTGCAAGGTGCGCATATTGCATAGCATAGTTGTATTTTATCTGAAAACCTCCTAAAGCATTGTTTCAGTTTGGGGGAGTCTCCTGGGCAGCAAAGGGTGTCTACCAATACATATATGGTACCGCTGTAACTGGGAGAATTTGGGGTTTCACATGCAATAAGATTTTATTGACAAACTTAAATTTTTTATTACAAAAAAACACTACAAATTGTAAAAAATAGGTTTTTTTTATTTTTTTGCACATATTTCATCCAAAAATATTGAGAATACACAAAACAAAACATTTCATATTAAAGCCCAGGCTCTGCTGAAAAAAAACAATATATCACTTTCCTGGGAAATACCTGGAAATCCCTTCAAAAATCACAGTTGAACATGGGGAGCGCAACTGGCAACAAAGGGTGACAAAATCTCAAGGTAGGCTGGCGGTTAAAGGGTTAAAGGTTCATAACATGCAGTAGATGCAGACGATTTTTAATGTGAGCAATCTGTACAGGGTGTGTGTGGGAAACATACGGTATAAGAAATGCTCTTATTGAGGGTAAAGGTCCGCTTTAATGTATTCACTTAAAATGCTGACCTGGTATGGATGCTGCCTGTGTGCAGTGTGGTCTGTTGAGTGCTGCATTTCACCACCCATGGAACCCAGAAGAAGGTTGGTATGTAGCCCAATCACAGGCTTTTTAAAAAAGATTTTAGATTGGAACTCCAGAGCTGGGTTTCATTACTTTTGGTGTGCTTTAAGTAGACAGGAAGGCTTTTCAGACGTGTTTATGTGTATATCATTTTCTGCCCCCTACTATACTAAAGAATCAGTGTTGGGAGCCATATTCAGCCCTGCCCATGATCTGTCTTTGCAATGGTTCTGCTGATTGGCTGTGACGCATATTGAAGGCCGGGCTTGTCAGGAATTTCATGGGCAAATTCCTCCTATACATTACAATGTTGTCAGGGATGTCCCCCACAGAAACACTTTCTCTTTTGAGACGTCTTTAAACGTATTGTAGATTCTAAGTGTGAAACAAATAATTGTGTGTGCCCAACCACTGGGATGTATTTATTTATGACCACCTTTTTTAGCACTGAGAGGTGGACAAATTGTGGTCCGGGTCTTGACTAGGGATGAGCAAAATTGTGGACCCGTACTTTGGGGGGTGCCTAATGAGCACCATAACGAATGAATGACTGCACCAGCTAGTATGGCCAGTAACTGTGACTTGATGCGGTGGCGGAGTGTGCCACAATGGTCTCTACTGACCATGGGCCTGCATGCCATGGGGCACAATCATTTTTTGTGCCTGGATTGTCCCTTTAATGACCGTCTAAGTTTAAACAGAAAAGGTCTATAGGAGTAAGTAACTGCCTGACATAAAACTTTTACTGCATTTACATTTATGACTGTATGATCTTTGATCTATAGAATACATAATGATTCTATGACTGGCAATAAAACATGAAAAAGACCCGCTGACCTGGGAAGTCTGCCCAGTATTTATGACCTCCATTAAGACTCAGGGCCTCTCTCTGGAATATAACGTTATGACAGATGTATATAGCTAATGTGTTTGCTGAGCTCTTCTCGCACATTTTTAAACAAGGATTTTTTGGGGGTGGGAGGGGGAGTAGATATTGCTGCTCCTTGCTTACCTCTGTTGTTTGCTTATTAAGATATTGACAATTAATGATTAGGTTGCAGAGTCCCTTTCAATTATCATTTGCCAAATATCTTTTTACTGCAACAGTTTTAGGAAGGAAATTGGTTAAGTCCAATCCTTTTTTGGAGTGGAAAGTGTGTAAGGATCATAATGTGTGATGATATTAGGAGCTAATGAGGGTGGATCCCACTGAAAATTTTCTACGACATGGTATAATGTAAGTGATTTACTGTCACACCATAAAAAAAACCTGACTAAAATGCACTGTAATAACACTTAAAGTGGACCAAAACCCACATTTTTAACTAGCATCCCCTGAAATGCCCTCGATATCATTTTGCCTTTTTTCACTGCACCAGCTTCACTCTAATCCCAGATAATGTAGATTGTTTTAGCTGTAAAGCTCTGCCTCCTCCAATCATTGCCACTGTTGTGTGTGGCAATGATGTCATCACCACAACTATGCAATGAAGACAGCAAAAAAAATAAATCAGTGTTCCAGTGAAAAAGTGAAAATAACCATTTCTAGCTCTAAACCCTAAGAAGGGAGCATCAGCGGGGCTTTGGCCACATGTATTTCACAAGTTCAGTGAGTTTTGGTTCACTTTAATGGCACAAAAATGTTAAAATGAATAAGGAGTTCTATGAAATCCATAAAATGGTTACAAAAGAACAAAGCAATCCGTCCATGAAGTTTAACATGCAAACCTTCAGGAGATATCTATATCTTAAAGTGCCCCCAGGAGCCCCGCTTTGTGAAACCCCCCAGATCGCCGATGCCAACTCACCTCTTCCCGGTCCTACGATGCATGCGCGGCCACTCGTCCAATCGGTGCGCTCAGAGCCTCTGACGTCATGTTGTCTAAGGCCAGCGTCGTATCTCCCCCCCTTCCCTCAAACAGGGAGCGCACCTGCGCCGACCATTCACAAATGCCTGGCGCTGGCACGCGCAGGGATGCAGCCACAGCTCGCACATGCGCATTTGGCTCAGGAAGCAAGGTAAGTGTATGGGGCGACCTGGGGGGTTTCACACTGTGGGACACCCTGATTGTGGATGCCACGGGGGGAGGGAATCGATCGGCCTGGGAAACTATAAGATTGATGTGGGTTTTGGTCTACTTTAAAGTGGCAGAAAATTAGTGAAATTCACCTTAGCAATGGCAGAGATATGTGTTTTGATCTTAAAATCCTCCAAGGTTTAGGAATACTTGTTCCCCTCATCAGTGGGTTGGGTGGCCACATGTTGAATCTGCACAGGGAGCTGTGCTGTGTGTCCCTGGCTCAACTCATGTAACCAGCCATATTCATGTCACACCAAGGAACTGGCCTTTCTTTGGATTTTCAGCAACTGGCCTTGTCCGCTGCATTTTTCCAACTTGCCTGACTGCTGCATTTTGGCCTCTCTGCCGTGTTTCGACCAGTGGTCGACTCCAGGGCCGGCCACTTAGGGGTTGTTCCAGTTTAAAAACTGCTCCTTGTTAAAGTTTTAGTCAGTATGGAAGCTTTGTTCTTCATAAATACAGACGTAGAGCTTCAGGTTGCAACTATTGCAAAGCTGTATGTTACAGCAGGGTCTGTATTTGGAAAACCTCCTAGCTATTAAAAAAATCTGATCTGTTTAGTAACTTACTACTAGGCATGTTTGGCACGGCAATGCCCATGTGACTAATTTAACCACCCTACAATTGTGTATAATTATGTTGTTTTTTTCTGTTCGCTTCTACAATACACAAAAGCCTGGTGTAAATTGCAGTGGTAAGACCTGCTTCGGTATAAAATGTATATCTGAGAATAGCTAGACTCCCTCAAGTCCTCTGTGTGTCTGGATTTAGGGGGACCTTGCTGGTACATTTTACATGTGTCATCAGGGACGTAACTATCGGGGACACTATTGCGCCATGGCCCAGTAAGTAATAGGGCCCCATAATTGTTGCTCCTCCACCAAATATTTATAATATGGCTTAATTTATTCCATTTGGCGCTGCTGTGTAGTCTTTTGTGTCTTTAGTTTTTAGCCGCATCCAATTGAGTTAAAAGACAGAAAGTTTGCTGTATGATCCTTGGAAGGGCCCCATTTAATGTTTGCCCCAGGGCCCAGCTACATTTAATTAAGTCACTGCATGTCATGCAATATAGCCCCCCATTTCACCTATTAGACATTGACCAGTCAGTGGCACATGTGAGTGCTGCCACATGTACGTTTTCAGTTTGCCCACCAATATTCATCACAATGTCACTATCATAAAAAGGGGTCTGAGTTACTCCTGCCAGTGCAGACAGAATCTGTACAGTACAGGGGTCCCCTACCCTCTCTTACAAGGCCCGCAGATCTCCACATAGATGCACAGGTTAAAGTGGACCAACACCCAGGATTTTGACTATCCTGGGTCTTGGTCCACTTCGATGGGGCACCCCCGATCGGGGTGCCCCGCTGTGTGAAACCCCCCCCCAACCCCCCGAAAAACTCACCTCTCCGCGCTCCCAGCGCCAACGTACAAGCTCTATTCCAGGACGTCTAAGCGGCTGCCGCCGCCGCCGCCCTCCCGCGCGTCCCTTTTGACGCGCGCGCGCCCGCGCAGGCCATTCGCAGACGGCCGGCGCGGGCGCGCGCACGCCTGCAGGGGCGCGAGGGAGGCGGCGGTAGGTTTTTCAGGTACGGTTTTTCGGGGGTTTTGGGGGGGTTACACCCCGCGGGACATCCCGATCTCGGATGTCCCGCGGGGTGGGGGGTGATCGGCCCGGGAATCTTATAGATTCCCGGGCCGATCACCCGTGGGTGTTGGTCCACTTTAAGTAATTATTGCTGCAACAGAGCTATAGAGTCCACTATGTGGAGCTCCACAAAACATGGCCTGCTGCTTGGCCTTGTAGAAAAGGAGTTGGGGACTAATGGTATACAGCAGGGGTGTCCAACTCATTTTCACAGAGGTTCACATCCGCATTCTGGTTACCTTCAAAAGGACCCGTTATTAACACTCAAGAAAATGCAAACCCAACCATTCAAATGAAGTTGCATAGTTACAGGCATATGTAAATGCACTATTATTTAGCCCAGGGCAGCCCCACAATGATGTCACCCAGGACAAATGCAGACACAGAATTATTATTCTTAGTATACAGTACGTCCTGCTCCAGATATAATACTTACACTTGGGTTATCCTCCGCCAGATGGTGCTGTACTGCAGAAGCATGAGAAAACAGGCTCCTCCCGGCCCTTCAAATACCCAGGGACCTCCCACGAATCCCCAGATTTCTCTGCAGTGCTGACTGCGAAGATATGAAGTATCACTCTCTCGCAGGTGAGCGGGGCTATCAAGACTGCGGCCCTGTTGGACTGTTCCCACCCGTCCTCCTGTGATGTGCCTCCCAGCTTGGGCTGCGTCGGTCGGGTGAAGGTAAGCAGCACCTTGTGTGCTTATGGAGCCATGCTCCACCGCAGTCCCCCTCCAAAGGGTAGGCGGTTTAGGCTGATGGTGAGCCTCTAGAGGATGCCCTCCCGCACTATTATCCCATGCCCCATATAGCGGTGGGCCCTATACAAAGGGTCGCCATCCTCCCTCTTCCCCCCCCCCCCCCCCCCCCGTAGTCCGGGGGGAAAGAGAGGTTATGTGTGTGTGTGTAGCAAGGTCTTGTGTATGTTTTACACGTTATGGCCTTAGTCTGACTGGACTAGTATCCCAGGGGACACAACCGCACAGTTAGTTCCGTCTGTGTAATTGTCGCGCGCGCACTTCTTCCTTTGCTTGACCTGCGGCGCCGGGCGGCGACATCGCCTCAGACGCTGCGGCGTCTTCATGGCAAATCATCTCCTCTAGTGTCCCATTTACTCCGCTCCTATAACAGTTTGTATCCACCTCAGAGCTTCGCGCTCTTCGGGGGGGGGGGGGGAAGCTCCGCGTCACGGGGCGCTCTGGCCCGCCCTTCGACGTTCGCTTGGCGCCATTTTGATGCTGGTCGCACGCATGCGTGGTGGCGGTCCTCCTCCTCCCTTGGTCTGTAAGTGCCCTAGCGGGCGATTTTCATGATCCTTCTTACTGCGCATGGTTCTGACACCCTTTATTCCCATTATGTCTTTCAGACTGGTGCACACCATTGGCTTCTCCCGGCCCGGTGTTAAAGTGGACCGTCACCCATGGGTGATCGGCCCGGGAATCTATAAGATTCCCGGGCCGATCACCCCCCTCACCGCGGGACATCCGAGATCGGGATGTCCCGCGGTGAGGGACCCCCCCCCAAAACCCCAAAAGAACTCCCGCACGCTCCTCTAGCCGCGCCGGCCGTTTGTGAATGACCGGCGCGGGCGCGCGCACTGTCAGAGGGGCGCGCGGGAGGCGGCGGCGGACGCGCTGCCTTGTCCGCTGCTTGTCCGTGGGAGCGTGGTGAGGTGAGTTTGGGGGTTTCTGGGGGGTTTTAAACAGCGGGGCACCCCTAATCAGAGGCATCTCAGAATTATGTAACCGGGGTCCCTCCGGGACAAGACCGGCGGTGTATAGCGTGTGGACAACCCCATGCTGATGCTGGCAGGGCACGGGTCTGCGTACCCTGTGCCGAGCAAGCACTGGTCCTGCAATCAAGTCAGCCAGTGGCTACACCTAGCTTCAATTCACCTATCTCCCCAGGCATAAATCTCTCTCCTGCTGAGTCGCCTACAAGTGGGGAATTGCAGCCTGCCGGCCCTTCCAGGCTGCCTACGGCTGAACAGATTATTGCTAGGTTCTCAGCGTATGGGTCCTGGTAGGAAGCGGCACCTGTCGCCCCATGTTTCTGTATGCTCTGAGAACTGAGGGGTTTGCTACTCCGTGTGACTATACCCCTTCTGAAGAAGGGGAGTTGTTCTCTGACTCCAGCTCTTCTGATGAGATGACGAGGACTCACAATGATTCTTGCCCGGAATACTGGGGCCAGTGTGACACTGACAACCTGTTGATTAAGGTCTTTAAGGCACTGTCTATCTCTCCCCCCGGTCAGGTCCCCAAGCCTAGAGGGGAGCGTTTCCATACTGCAACTGCACGTTTGGAATTTTTAGAGCAGGCTCATTTCAATGCTCTTGTCCTCCAAAGAATGGGAATACCCCAGTAAACTTCCAGGGGACTGGGACAGGAAATACCCATTTCCCCCTGAGGTGGTTAATTGCTGGTCGTCACCCCCCCCCCCCGTGGTGGATGCGCCGATCATAGGGGTCCCTAACACCCCCTTTATTACAACCCCTGCCTATAGCGCCCTTCGGGATGCTGAGGACCGACGCATTGAGCTGCTGGCCTCCCATGCCTTTTCCTGTGCCGGGACGGCGCTGCGTCCGGCCTGTGCCGCAGCCATTACTGTGGTGGCCGCTAGAACCCTCATCAAAAAAATTGCTCGATCATCACCCCGAGGATCTCCCTTGGGAGGTGTTCAATGCACTCTCCAATTGTGATGTATTTGTGAAGTTTATCCTATTGGTGCTAGAGGACGCGATTAGAATGTGTGCAAGAACTTCCGCCCTTGCGGTGGCTATTCGTCGCCTGCTCTGGCTGCGACAGTGGGGTGCCGATGATGCTACAAAAAGACTCTTACTGGGCTCCCCTTCAGAGGGCGACGCCTATTTGGGGCCCGTCTAGACCTGTTCGGGAAAAAAGGGCAAATCACCCTTTCGCAGACGGTTGTCCCGGCCCCCTCGAGGCAGGAGCACCCCCCCTCCCCCCTACCTTAGTGTTAAACAGGAACCAGGGGTCTTCCACCAAACCCCCTCAAGCATGATGGGGCGCCCTCGCCCGCCTGGGTGAGGGGATGACTGCAGCACCTTGCTCTTATCAGGAGGCATTTCGCCTCACTCCGGCGGATCAGGAGGTGGTGTCCTCCAGATACAGGTTAGAGTTTGCTGCACTGCCTTCCCCAGTTCTCATCAGACCCCAGGTACTCCTGGTCTCTGCCCCTGTTTGGTTGCTGGCTCAGGCCATGTTAGGCCTGCAAGGTCTTTGGGTCTCTCGCAGATTGCCCGTAATAGGCAGAGGCAAGGGCCAATATACCACCTCCCTCAGCCCCCCAAAGGATGGGTCAGGTGGCCCATTCTGGATTCACAACAATTCTCTAATTACAGGCAGTTTACTGCATGGATACTCTTGAGTTTGGCCATCAGCACCTTGCGCCCAGTGGGCGTCTTGCCGCCTGGGGCACTCTTCAATGCTTATGTTTACACCCCTGTGCCCTCAGATCTCTGAGGCTCTCCAGGTTCGTGTTGGAAGTCCAACACTGTTAATGGTGGCCCGGCTATCTGGCCTCTCTTCAATTCCTAGAGTGTCACTCAGGTGCTGTCGATAGTGATGTCTCTGATGAGACCAAGGGACGTCCGCGCCATGCTTACCCGGACGTCCTTCCTCGCTTCCCTGTCTCTGCGTCAGGATAGTTGGATACCCGGCTGGCGGGCCATTGGGAGTCATTTGGATGGGTGTTCAATCACCTTGAGTCCTCGCTGTTCCCTAAAGTGGTGACCCCATTAATAGGAATGATTCTGGATCAGGTTCAAACCAGATTCCCCTTTTAGCAATTAGGTGGGCATTCTGGCCTCATGGGCCCAGTCCCTCACTACTGTCCCAGGTTCTTAACCAGGCAGGGATGCAACTGGTGGGCCGTGGTTAACTTGCTCGGCAGGAGCCCGAGCAGCTAAGAGGTCCCTTTATGCTTAGTTTCCTTGGGCTGTCTAGTGGTAGGCATAGGACAGGGATCCAGCACCCCGGGAGCAGGGCCTGTGGGCCTTCCCTCCTTTATGACGTTCTTTCTCTTGGAAGTGGATGAACTCGTGGGACCTGTCTGGGGGCAGTTCCCTCTTGCCTTCCTGGAGGCGGCCACCATGGACGCCAACCTTTCAGGTTGAGGGGATGGTTTCTTCCAAAAACTCCCGGCGAGTTTGGTGTTGGGGAGGCCTTAGAGGGTCCTTACGTCTATAAAAGTCTAAGCAGAACGCATTTTTCAGTTGGCTCTTCTCGCTTGGCCGTTCCCCCTCCGGAATTGCCAGGCTGGGGGTGCTCGGTCCGTCTGACGACAGACGTACTACATTAACCATTGGAAGGGGCCTGGAGCTGGCAGATCTTCCAGGGAGTGTGTATGTTCCCTTCTGGGCGGAGACAATGCTCCCTGCATGTTAGTGATATTAGCTCCGGCGAAGCCCCTCTGCGACAGGATGTGCTAATCCCCGTGTCGTTATGGAACCCAGTCATGGACCTGTTGCGTTCCGTCACCTTCACAGGCTATCGGCCTTTGTGTCCCTGTCCCAGGATCCTATGTCAGTGGTCCGGATGCCTTAGTACCGTCTTGACAGGACGTCGGTTCTGTATGTCCTTCTCCATTCCCTCTGCTAGGCAGGGTTATGCTGAAGATTACTCTGGTAAGGGGACCGGTGATTCGGGTGGCCCCAGTTGACCTAGTATAGTGTGGTTGCAGACATGGTACTGCGGTCAGTAGTTCTGCATCCTGCCAGGAGTGTCAGTTGATCACTCAGGGCCCCTCCTTACGTCACTATAATTCATTGTCCTTGGCCTGGTCGTTCTGTCTGCTGAAACATACATCTTGTTGGAGACAAGTATTAGCTGTCTCAGTGTTGGTGACTATGGGAAGGCTAGCAGTAAGCCTCTTCCTCGTCTTCTTCTATTGTTGATGGGTATGGCATACCCACATTTATTGGGGCGAGTCTAGTTCTCTTATTGTTGAACGTTCTCAGTTCCCAGGTTCCAGTGTGGCTTTCAGCAGGAATTGGAATTGGTTCCCAGCTCACTTCTCTGAGGGGTCAGGCTCTGCCCTGTCCACCTTGCCTTAGTAGTCTCTGGTTCAATCTTACTTGGTTAAGACTTCCTTCAGGGGGTGCTCATGTGCATCCTCCATGTACTCTTATGGTCCCTGTTGGGATTGAAGTGGAATTCATTCCGTCTGCTTGCAGGATTGTCCCTTGGTCCTATTCAGGACGCTGTCTGGATGTCCTTAACCTCAAAGTTGGCCTTCTGGTGGCTGTGGCCTTGGTCAGGTGTGTGTTAGCGGGCGGTTTTCGGTCTACCTAGCTCTCCTTCCTTGAGATACACCAAGATAAGGTGGAGTTCTGCCTGAAGCCGGATTCTCTACATCTGTAGGTGTCGTATGTTCAATTATCTGAGATATTGTTTTCCACGGCTGTCCCCCTTCCTTGCTGCGTCGAGGAAGTGGTTCTGCATTCCTTATGCAGGTGTTGGCAGTTTTTTTTTTTTCTTAGAAGGCACTGTGTCCCTTAGGGGAACTGAGGTTCCTTGGGGGCTTGGGGTCATTACATCCTGAATGTGCTCATTCTCGCCGCTCTCGGAGTAAGGTGGTTTGGTCCTGGTTGTTACCTTAATGGATGTTACTCCTAGTACCTTGTTTTTTGGCCTTGGCTTCTGTCAGATTCATTGCTAATCGGATTGTGAGGCTATTACTCAGGCCTATTCAGGCAAGGGGGAGAACCTTCCCTTGTCGCCTTGATTCCTTATATGCGGGCTTGTGCCTCTTGGGGCTTCAGCTCTGGTTTTGCTGTTAAACTGATTGGTTAGGCCACTACCATTGGCCTTCTGTTCATACCCTTTGCAAGGGTTCTTTTTACAACGTTGATGTTAGGGCCTCAGCTCATGCTGTCTTGGCCGTATGGTTTGGCAGGTGACAGTGCTTTAAACTGTCTGCTGTTGTCGTTTTTTGTTGGGGATCCCACCCTACTTTATGGACACTGCTTTTGGATGTCCCAAGTGTAAGTATTATATCTGGAGCAGGACGTACTGTATACTAAGAATAATTCAATTCTGTGAAATACTCACCTGTAGAATTGGTATTATTGGTATACAGTACGTCCTGCTCCACCCCACCCTGTTGTTGCTTTTTCTGGATCCCCTGTATGGTGGTTTTTATCATGGTTATCTTTACCAGTTTGTTTCTGGGTGGTTTCATTCTCCCGGCTTCTTGTTCACTGCTTGTCAATACTGGGGATTCGTGGGAGGTCCCTGGGTATTTGAAGGGCCGGGAGGAGCCTGTTTTCGCATGCTTCTGCAGTACAGCGCCATCTGGCGGAGGATAACTCAAGTGTAAGTATTATATCTGGAGCAGGACGTACTGTATACCAATAATACCAATTCTACAGGTGAGTATTTCACAGAATTGTATTTTCCCCAGGACATATGCAGAATTATTTTCCCCAGGACAGATGCAGAGGCAGAAGTATTTTGCCCAGGCCAGATGCAGACGCAGAGCTACTTTGCCCAGGACAGCCATCAAATGATTTTGCCCAGGACAGATGCAGATAGAAAATAATTTTGCCCAGGACAGCCCTACAATAATTTTTCCCACCCCACATGGCAATAACCCTTGCAACAAGTGCAGCACTGTCTGCTGTGGCAGTAGGTTGGGTGGGTTAGGCGGGCCCCCTTTGTGTGGTGAAAGCTGGTTGCACACGGACACAGAACAGTTGCAGACACTATTCTCTTCTCCTCCTCCTGCGCCTGGGGTCAGGATAAGAGATGTTACTGTGCTCCACAATTGATTAGTGTACCAGCACATCACTCGGCAGCCCACACACAGACACAAAGACACACTGCTGGTATCAGAAGCCTTTGAGTGATTGGGACAGCTAAAAGGGCTGCCATCTTCCCGCTGCTGTCTGGTACCTGCCAGAGGCCACATAAAAAGGCTTGGAGGGCCGCGTCTGGCCCTCAGGCCTTGAGTTTGACACATGTAGTATAGAGCATTGTA
Organism: Gastrophryne carolinensis; assembly: GCA_027917425.1. Taxonomy (NCBI): domain Eukaryota; kingdom Metazoa; phylum Chordata; class Amphibia; order Anura; family Microhylidae; genus Gastrophryne; species Gastrophryne carolinensis. The sequence continues at coordinate 497,579,560 of CM051235.1, forward strand.
CTGAGCTTTAGATTATACAGGCTGCAAACCGTAGGGCATGTGATTCTTTTTGTCCTGAAAGAACAGTTCAGCTAAGCTTTTTAGTGAAGTATTTTATTTAAAGTAAAAAGTTCTAGAGCAATCAGATTAAAATGAGCAGGTTAAAACAGGAATGTAAATAGTGTAAAGAACAATGTTAAAAATAAAAGGGAGAAAAGCGGGTGAGAGTTATATATTGATTTGGGCTCCTTCTGGGTTGTAAGCAGGGGCAAACATAACCCTGATGGGGCCCCCATCATCAGCTGACCCCACCCCCCCATGGACGATCACCTTCTCGGTGTGCGTTGGAGACATCCGCCATCGAAGAACGTAGTTGAAGACACAGGCGCACATGGCGCAGGGCGGGAAGGAGGCGGCATGGCTAGGTAAGTATTGCTAGGGGCAGGTACATACCGCAGGGGAGATGGAGGCAGCAGGCCCCCTTATGCCACAGTCCCAGGGGCACGTGCCTGTACTGCCCTTATGGTATATACACCCCCGGTTGTAAGCAGTTCCATTTCGGTTCCAGGTGGTCATGGCTCTTGAACCAGACTTTTTTTTTTTTTTTTTTAAGGGCAAACTCAGCAAATTTGGTACAGGGATTAGACCCCTGCAACAAGGAGCTAGAGGGGAGCTTGGCTTCACATGCCGTCAAAGTGTCTCTACCTCAACCTGTATCTCCATGGTTCCAGATTGAATTCTGATTAGATTAGTAGCAGATAAGAAAGGTTCGCCCTTATCTGTTTGGTTTAGGAAAATGAGGTGCATTTAAAAGCTATGATCCGTTCTTCCTGCCTAATATACATCAGTGTGATCAGTTTATTTCCTGATGGGTAATCAATTTTCCAGTATGGAACTGCAATCCCATTATCATCAATAATTAAGTATACATTTTTTTGTTCTGGAACCTTGAGGTTCAGTCATGGTCTACACATGCCCAGTTGTGTGAAAGGAGGACTATTTGCCTTCACACCATCCCTTCAATTTTGAACTGGGCTCCTGGCAACTAGGTATGTAAACAGGAATGGAGGAGAGATAACCGATTGCTTGTCCAATACAGCAGGAAGCTGACAACACCAAATTTACCTGAACAGGAGGGAATGTCACATTTTGGGGAGTCCAGAGGAGGTGATATCAGGCATTACATATGGAATATGTTACGCCAGAGACATGAGGTGGAAAAAGCTCCAAACCTCATTTGGCATTACCATCACTTCAAAAAACTGCCCCACTTTCCATAGCCGAGCAATGCCATGTCTCACATGATAGAGGGATGTAAAGCACATTATTGCCATGAGACTCGGCAGCAAGTAAAAGTGCACATCTCTATCCGGCGATATAATGGACTAGTTGGGATTTGCAGACATCATTGCGCTAACTGTGAAGCTCAGCAGTTGGATACAGTTTCAGATTCTATCTATGGACTTTGGATGCATGTTTCAGTTTGTTTTAATAGGGTCAGCAACTGAATACTATGCAGTTTCTATTTGTATTTATAGACTGTAGGTGACTATCCTGGGTTTTGATTCTTGCCCCCCGGGGGCACCCTGTTTAGGGATGCCCTGCTGTGTGAAACCCCTCAGGTCACCCGATCTGACTTACCCTTCCCCGGTCCTATGGCACATGCGCAGCCTCTAATCTATTCAGCACGCTCTCTTCCCTTCGTCTAAGAGCTTGTCTAAGGTGAGCGGATCCGAACACGCTGGTGGCTGCATCCCCCGCTACCCTCTAACAGGGAGCGTGCCTATACCAGCCATTCAAAAATGCCTGGCACAGGCATTCGCCCTGCTAAAGGGATAGCAGGAATGCGCCCGTTGTTTGCACATGTGCCCTTGGAACGGGGGAGAAGGTGAGTATACCGGATGACCTGGAGGGTTTCACAGAGCATGGCATCCAGATTCTGGAAGCCCCTAGGGAGGGAATCTAGCAGCCCTGGAATCTTCCGTTGGGGCGTGGGTTTTGGTCCACTTGTTCACACCAGGGCCCCACCACATTTTTGATCTGCATTTAGGTATTCCAATATGTGAAGGAATAAACGGCATCCGATGGCAACGTGGTCCCAAAGCGCATGCACATCAAGTGGAAAAAAACACTGGTGTATCTTTCACCAAAATCTCAAACTCTCACCGGATTTTAACAAAAAATGTGCCTATTCATCAGCAGATTCATGCCCGTATATAGGGTTAATTCATCAATGCTTGCCAATGCGTATAAAAACTTCAACGAAGACACCGCTTCTCATAAACACAGTGCCCGTACGTTCAGAGGCAGTTTGAGGACAGATGGAAGAAAGGAGAAAAATGCATATAGCGTGATATTGTAAAAACACCTCAAGCCTTTAATCTAGTAAAAATACACTCACAAATATAGCAGCAAATACACAGCAATTAGGTAATGTAGGCAGCTCTCACCAACCCCATGTGGAAATGGCTAATTCCAGCTTTGTCAAAATCCTCAAGGAAACCGCCACATGCTGCCACCATGCCAGGCTTGATGTGCATGCGCTTTGGGACCACGTTGCCCTCGGGTGACGTTTATTCCTTCATATATTGGGGAGCTCTGTGCCTAATTACTGCATATACAGGCATTTACCTGTGTAAGAACTTTTTATATACATATTCTAAGTGTGCCATACACTCCACTTCCTTCTTCATGACATCTGGGTAATCTCCAGTAGAGGGCGAACTTCTGCAGAGATGAATATGCAAAAAAGCCCCTCCCGGTCCATATATACCTGGGACCTCCCACCAATTCCCCAGTTTCTTCTCTGCAGAGAAGGCAACAAGACAGAAGATGAGGACTTCTTTACTTGCGCCTGGCCTTCTAATTATCCCTATTCCTGCCAGGACCCTTCTAAATTGCCCTATATTGAGCCTCCCAGCTTAGGCTGCGGGTCCTGGTGAAGGTAGGAGCCGGCTCCTGGCTGCATTTCCCCCCTTCCGGGTCCCTGATTCCCCTCCGGGGGTGGGGGGTCTGGCCTATATTTCGTTTTGGCCTATATTTTGTTTTACCCATACTTAGTCAGTGTGAGTGTTTACTTTTGTGTGTGTGTGTGTGTGTGTGTGAGTGCTTACTGTTACTGGCCTCAATGCATGAACTCAGCCCGGGGGAGCTTCTCCCCCTCAGGCTGCGTTCGGGAAGGGGGCGGGGCCGGGCTCTCGGCGTGGCCGAGGTAGCCCCACCCCCTTATTTGGCGCTATGACAGTGCTCGTTGGCTAGGGGTCCGCGTTGCTGGGAGGGGGGTGTGGCCTCAGGAAACGCGCGTTCTGCGCTGGCCCTTTCCTGGCAGGCAGATTGCACTTGGGGTAGTAAGGGCCTGATGGCCATTTTCTTCAGCTTGTGTGTGCGCGGGGGCCCCCACTGGTCTCTGTTTTGGCTGTGTGTGGTATATACATTATATATAATAAATATATATATATATATATATATATATATATATATATATATATATATTATTTATTATTATTTTTTTTTTTTACATTGTGTGGCTGTTAGATCATATGCTATTGCATTTTTACACTGCTCTGCTCTTATGTGGCTTATTTTGTGTGTTACAGGCCCTGTATATGTGCATATTAAGGGGTCCCTCCTGGTCCTGGGGTCCCTAGTTCTAAAAATTGTCCACCCAAAAATACTCCCACCGGGACTTTTAAGGGGCATCCCGGGTTGCTTATGCGTAATTCCCTGCGGTCTTGCGACTGACCACAAAAATTCACCATATGGAGGCTCTGCAGGATACCGGGCCCGGGATCCCTTTGGGACAATCCGGGCCATGTGTGGGGTATCCCTTACGGGGGAGAATGTGCTGATTTGTATACCATGTGCACAAAAGGCCATAACGCGGCAGTCGGGTACCCAGCCTTCTGGGTCGGCTCCTCCCGCTTCATCACCTTCCCCTCCACACCTGATCCGCACCCCAAGTGACATTGGTACCAGTGGGGAGTCGCTTTCTCATGTTTGGGCTCGGTTGGCCAGCGTAGAGAAAATGATTGCTAGCACGGTGGGCAAGAAGGCCCAGGCTAAAAAGAGACAGTTGTCGTCGGCCCAGCCTTTGTGGGATATTGACGACGAGTCCGCTGAATTGTCTGATTATTCCCCGTTAGAGGAGGGGGAATTGTATCAGGATTCAGAGGCTGACTATGGTCAGCCTGGGAATTCCAATGTCGGGTAGGCGCTGGGAGATGATGTTGATACGGCCACTGTTTTGTCATATTTATTGGAGGTGTTGGATATTGATCCACCTGAGGCGCCCCCTCTTAAGAAGGGGGAATTTTTTGGGGCCCACAAGCCCCGTCTGGAATTCCCTACCCAGGGTCATTTTGATGTGCTGATACTTAGGGAATGGGAGAGGCCCTGCCGGCTTCCTGGTGTGCCTCAGGGATGGGATAAGAAGTATCCTTTTCCGGTGGAGGCGGTCAAGCGCTGGTCTTCTCCTCCCGAGGTCGACGCGCCTGTTTTAGGTTTGACCAACTCTTCTGTGCTGAACACCCCTGACGCCACCTCCCTTAAGGATGGCAAGGATAAGCGCCTTGATCAGATGGCGTGCCACGCATTTGCCAACGTGGGCTCGGTCCTGCGGCCTGTTAGTGCATCTGCCCTGGTGTCGCTTGCTACCAGGTCTCTTATCAGTGACTGGCTGAATAACGCTCAGCTTGATCCAGATGGCGCTGAGTTCGCTATACTTAAGAAGTGCGAATTGTTCATGGATTTTGTCATGGCTGCGATGGAAGACTCTATTGTCGTGTGTAGTAGGACGTCAGCCTTACTGGTGGCCATGCGCAGACTGGTCTGGCTCCGTCAGTGGACAGCGGACGTTGGAGCCAAGAAGTCGCTCACAGCTCTCCCCTTCTTGGGTGCGCGGCTGTTTGGAGATAAATTGGATGCTGTTGCTAAAGGAGGTAAGTTACCTCAGCGGAGGAAACAGTGCCGTCCCTTTCGGGGGGCGGGCTCGTTCACTCCCTCCTTTCGAGGGGCCAGAGCGTCTAGGGGTGTGGCCTTCTCAGGTGTCAGGGGCTCGTCCTGGAACAGAGGCAGAGGTCGTGCACTTCCCGCGGCTGCCTGGGGTTCCAAACCCAAGTCTGCCGTTAAACCGGCTCAGCAATGAAGGGGCACCCGCACCCGCATGGGTGGGGGGACGGCTGCGGCTCTTCTTCCAGGTCTGGGCCCGGGAGGTCACAGACAATTGGATCTTGGAAGTGGTCTCCTCCGGGTACAAACTGGAGTTCGAGTACTGGCCGCCCCCAAGATTCTTAAGGTCTTGGGTGCCCTCGGACCCTCAGGCTGCACAGGGGCTCCTGTTGGCAGTAAAAAACCTTCAGGACATGGGGGTTATATGCCCGGTGCCTCCGTTGGAAAGAGGCAGGGGTTACTACTCCAACCTTTTCACGGTTCCCAAAAAGGAGGGTTCGGTGAGACCCATTCTAGATCTCAAGGTTCTCAACAGGTTTCTCAGAGCCAAGAAGTTCCGCATGGAGACTCTGTGCTCGGCTATCAATTCCCTTCGCCAAGGGGATTTTATGACATCCATAGACATCAAGGATGCGTATCTGCATGCTCCGATTTTTCAGGCACATCAGAGATTCCTCCGGCTTGCGGTGGAGGATCAACATTATCAATTTGTAGCTCTTCCCTTCGGTCTGACCTCAGCACCGAGGGTCTTCACCAAGGTTTTGGCGGGCGTAATGGCTCTGCTCAGATCTCAGGGCATTCGCATTGTGCCTTATCTGGACGATCTGTTGATTTCAGCTTCTTCCCTTCAGCAGGCGGAACTGGACACCCACCAGGTGGTGTCGGCCCTGGAGAGGTTCGGGTGGGTGATCAACCGCACCAAGTCTTCTCTCTCCCCGTCTCGAGTCATTTCATTTCTGGGCATGAATCTGGATACCAGTCGAGTGTTTCTGCCCCAGGCCAAAGTGCAGGGTATTCAGGGCCTGATCCGTCTTCTTCTGGCCTGTCCTTGTCCCTCTATCCGACAGGGGATGAAACTGGTGGGTCTGATGGTGTCCTCCTTCGAGGCGGTGCCGTTTGCACAGTTTCACATGAGATCTCTTCAACTTCTCCTATTGACGTATTGGGACAGGAGCCCACAGTCATTGGATCAACCTTTCAGGATGTCTCCCAGGGTTCGGCAGTCCTTTCGGTGGTGGCTGGACTCGAGCAATATGGTGAAGGGCAGATCCTTTCTGGTCCCTTGTTGCGATACGGTTACCACGGATGCCAGCCTGTCGGGCTGGGGAGGTTATTGGAAGAGTCATCAGTTCAGCGGGGTGTGGGGTCCCCAGGAGGCTCACACCCCCATCAATGTATTGGAGCTCAGAGCCATTCGACTGGTTCTGGCTTGGCTGACCACATAGTTGCAGGGTCTTCCGGTTCAGGTGCGTTCAGACAACCGAACGGCAGTGGCTTACATAAATCACCAAGGAGGGACTCGCAGCAGGAGTGCCCTCAGGGAAGTCTCTCTGATCCTGCACTGGGCGGAGAGCAATGTTCCTTGCCTTTCGGCAGTCTACATTCTGGGAGTGGAGTGAGCAGGGGATCCTCTCGCCACGGAGAGTGGTCTCTCAACCCTGAGGTTTTTCTGGATCTTTGCCACAGGTGGGGGACTCCGGAGGTAGATCTCTTTGCCTCGAGGCACAATCACAAACTTCCGGCCTTTGTGTCTTTCTCAGGATCCCCTGGCTTTGGCAGTGGATGCCTTGTCACTGGCTTGGAAGGACCTGGGTTTTCTGTACCTGTTTCCACCTCCATGCTGGGCAAGGTAGTTCGCAAACTGGTTCTAGAAGGGGCACCAGCGATTTTGGTGGCTCCAAGGTGGCCAAGAAGGGTTTGGTACGCAGACGTTGTAAAGATGGCCGTAGAACAGTACCGGCTTCCCTTGCTGCCGGACCTGCTATCTCAGGGTCATCTACTTTACCCCAATTTACAAACGCTGGCTTTGACGGCTTGGCTGCTGAATCCTTCATCTTGAAAGAGGAAGGTTTGTCTGAGGCTGTTGTTCAGACCCTGATTAGGGCTAGGAAGCGGTCCTCTTCTGGCATTTACTATAGGACTTGGAGGTCCTACATTGATTGGTGTGAGGCTAGGACCTTGCCTTGCAGGGTTTTTTCTATACCCAGGATTTTGGAGTTTCTTCAGCATAATCTGGATCTTGGGTTCCAGCTTAGTACTTTGAAAGGACAGGTTTCTGCTCTGTCGGTTTTCTTCCAGAGGTCTTTTGCTTTACACCCGCTGGTTAAGACTTTTTTCCAAGGGGTCGCGCATTTGTGCGGCCCCCTCAGAAGGCTGTAGTCCCTGTTTGGGATTTGAATTTGGTTCTTTCGGCTCTGCAGGGGCCTCCTTTTGAGCCGTTGCAGGATATTGCCCTTTCGGTTCTCACTCAGAAGGTTGCTTTCTTGGTGGCTATTACCTCTGTCCGGCGTGTCTCTGAGTTGGCGGCCCTGTCGATTCAGGCCCCTTACTTTGAGAGACACCAGGTTTAGGTGGTTTTTCGTTTTAAGCCGGATTTCCTTCCTAAGGTGGTGTCTGCTTTCCACCTCAATCAGGACATTGTTCTCCCTTCCTTGCGTCCTAAGCCTAGCAATGACAAGGAGAGGGTTTTGCACAATTTGGATGTTGTTCGCTGTTTGAAAGTACTATTTGGTGACTACTTCTTCCTTCCGCAAGACGGACACTTTTTTCGTGGTGCCCTGCCTTGGGGCCTATTCTGCTAAGGGGAGGACTCCCCCTTTTAGGGTTACTGCGCACTCTACTCGTGCTGTTGGTGCATCCTTGGCTTTTCAGCACCAGGCTTCTGTTGAACAAGTTTGTAAGGCTGCTACTTGGTCTTCCGTTCATACTTTTTCCAAGTTTTACAAGGTTGATGTGCAGGCTTCAGCGGATGCTGTTTTTGGCCGCAAGGTTCTGCAAGCTGCAGTGGTTTGAGTTGGTACATTCTTTACTGTTTCTGGTTCCCACCCATGTCAGACACTGCTATTGGATGTCCCAGATGAAATGAAGAAGGAAGTGGAGTGTATGGCACATCTTAGAATAATACCGTTTTGTGAGTACTCACCTTTCAAACGGGTATTATGAGTGTGCCATACACTCCACTTCACCCCACCCTTGTTTGTTTCAGGTATTCTGGGGCTTTTATATGGTGAACCATTGGTTTTGATTGTTACGGTTATATTTGGTTCTTCCTGGTCACTTTACTGCTATTATACACTGGGGAATTGGTGGGAGGTCCCAGGTATATATAGACCGGGAGGGGCTTTCGTTTTTGCATATTCATCTCTGCAGAAGTTCGCCCTCTACTGGAGATTACCCAGATGTCATGAAGAAGGAAGTGGAGTGTATGGCACACTCATAATATCCGTTTTAAAGGTGAGTACTCACAAAACTGTATTTTTATGGTTTTGAGCACGTTATTGTTTGTTTTATGTGTTTTGCATTTAGGTATTGTTTGGATCTTTATGATCAGCAGTAAGTTACAGTTTGTATCGGTTTGTATAGGGTCAGTATTTAGGTTAAAAAAAAGCAGCCTCAACAATCAGAATTCTAGCTGACCGTCCAACCTTTTGCCTGTGTGGAATGAATAATTCCAAGCGGTGCACAGTAATGTGAGCTGCCATTTGAGAAGAAAGAAGGCTGGGATAATATTTCTGGCTTTCTCCTGAAGTAGACAGACGGCCTATCTCACAGCTGCTAGCTGGCTTCTGTACCACTCAGCTCTGTCACTATCTAATAAGCACATGTTCTTTTACAAGTAAACTTAGCTTTAAAACAATAAGTCATGAAGTGGGCATGGTGATGGCATTTATTTTTAATATGGTATTTTATTGTGACTAAAGGTCTTTTTAAAGCGCACCTATACTCAGAGGGAAGTATATGTAATCCTCTTCTGTCCCCAGCCCCATCCCGCAAAACAGCCTATGTTTTTTTTTACCTCAGCATTTGCCTAATGTTCATAACAATACAAATTGGATGCAGTCAGCCATATTGCTACCTGGCTGAACCGCCTAACCCTCCGTGGTGATGCAACACAGTACACACCACTCCGCAATGGGGAGCACTTCAACCTAACTTATGTTTGGTTGTAACTGAATTAATTAGCATATAGCTTCCATTCATCATAATACTACTTCCTTTTGTTTTTTCTTGGTATTTTTATAGATATTTGGCAAAGGCTGAGGTAAAAAAAAAGTCTGGGGATGGAACATGACCACATAAACTTCCTTTCTAAGTATAGGTGCCCTTTAAGTCACTCCTACTCATAGTATCTATATTATACTAACACAAATAAAGCTCTAGCTCTGAAAGGTACATGAAAAACAGGCCCAATATGTGCGAGTTCTGTGATCAAAGTCTGTAGGGTTAACATAACTTGGCAGAAATCAATGGCAACAGTGCCACCTGCAGACTGCTGAACACTACTTCATACAGTATAAGCAGTCGTGCACTGTAAATGAAATATACAAGAAAATGAGGTTAAAGCATGCCAACAGTCAAAAATGACCAGACCAACACACCAAACAGTGCTCCTATGCACCCCTCCCAGGGCAATTTAGATTGCTGCACATAAAAATTACTTTACCCTTTTCTAACTCCTGCTGTGGTAAATTTTAGAAACAAAGGGGCAGCTCATGCATTTGCAATCTACCTGCAAACAGGAAGGGCTGCTGAACTTCCTGTTACTGTGCATTGTCAGTTATGTCAGTTGAATCCAGGAAGCTCCAGAATGTGCCAGGCTTGGTCCGGTTTGAAATAGAAGTCCATTCATTCATTGCAGCTCATAGGATTATGAGGGAGCCTTGTGCTAAGAGTTCATTTTTATTAATATTTAGTTTTTTTTCCTTGCCTTCACTGGTCATTTAAAGTGATCCTATACCCAGATAGAACATTTATGTCATCACCTTCTATCCCCTGCCCATTGCCTCAAAAAGGCCTTTCACCAATATTCATAAAAACACTAACAAGAATCCGTATAATGTTAAATGGTAGCGATATGCAAATTCATTCAGTTACAAGATAAACCACCATATAATGGCAGTTGAGCTTGTAGTGCTTTCAGAACTGTTGCATTTATAATATTGTTGGAAAGCAGGGAGCTGGCCAAAGGGAGCAATATAGCAGATTGCCCCGGTTTGTGTTTTTATGAATATTGGTCAAAGACTTTAGTTAAAAAAAACACAGGCTATTTTGGGCACTGGGCTGGGGGATAGAAGGGGGTGGCATAACCTTCCCATCTAGGTATAGGATCACATTAAAGTAACCCTCCAATTAAATAAAAGGTATGCTCTGCCGCCACATATGCCACAACGCTGAGACTGATCGCGGAATCTCGTACACTCCTGCTTCCGTGGTGCATGGAGCCTCCATGTGAGGGTCAGCAGCCAGTAAGGTTCGCAGAGGAGGAGCCTGCAGTGGCACTCGCCATAGGCTGCTGGTGGTCACATGGGTCGTGATTCTGCAGTTGTACCAAACAATTGCATAAGGAGGCCCTCCTCCAGTGTTATTTCACTTGGTCACTTTAAAGTGGACCAAAACCCAGCTCAATTGGTCCTGGGCCGAACGATTCCCCCCCTTGGGTGGGGCATCCAAAATCGGGATGCCCCGCTGTGTGAAACCCCCCAGGTCGCCCCATTCACTTACCTTGTTTCCTGGCACGTCTAAGAGCAGCGGCCGCATCCCGCTATCCCTTTAGCAGGGCGTGTGCCTGCGGAAGGCATTTGTGAATGGCCGGTGCAGGCACGCTCCCTGTAAGAGGGAAGCGGAGGATGCGGCCGGCAGAGCCTCTGCTCTTAGATAGGCCGTGGGCCCAGGAAGAGGTGAGCTGGCCTTTGCGTCCTGGGGGCGGGGTTCACACAGCGGGGCACAACTGATCGGGGTGCCCCCGGGGAAAGCACCAAAACCCAGGATAGTCAAAATCCTGGGTGTTGGTCCACTTTAATAAACATTTTAGGTTAAAAACAACTACTGTTTGTTTAATTTCCCGGAGGCTCGATCCCTCGTAGCCCCGCAGGCAGAATCTTGGATCCAAATACAGATTTCTCTAGCATGAAATATATTTTCTGAAGATAGTAAGTATACTCATATTGACACTTTTCAACCTTCTCCAAACCAAAGGGCATATGTGATTTATATTCTCTGTTTCACGTTTGATGTTGAAGAGAGAACGTTCTGCCCAGAATGATCCTTCTTGCTGTCTGAAGCTGTCACTATGACATGCACAGCGGCTCGCCTTATCTGAAGGCGCTCTCATTGATCATTTCTGGTGTCAAACACTAAAATAGACTGTCGCCTAGAATGAATGTGTTCCCTATATTAATTGCATGTTCTTGGGTCTCATTAGCTGTATGGCATTCCTGGGGACAAGCTCTGTGACATGTGAAAATGGCTGGATGCTGGAGCGTGCCTCAGCTGAATGGAAGCCGGGCATGTGGCTATGGACCAGGATCACAGAGTAGAAGCCTTGGGAAAGGTCAGATTAGCAGGCAAAAGGCAGGGCGTCCCTAATTTGGCTAGAGAATCGGTCGTCCCTGGAGTCTTTTAGACCCTAGGGCCAGCCATCATGGGTTTTAATCTGCTTTTAAGCTTTTTTTAAAAAAAAATGTTTGCCTACAGATAATCTTAAAGAGGAACTTCCAATCCTTGGGGCATCCAGTATTGGGATGCCCCGCTGTGTGAAGCCCCCATGAACCTGGAAACACTAACCCTCTCCCGGAGTCCTCGCTGCATCCCCACTAACCTTCCTGAATGGGCGGCGCGGTCATGCCACGGCTGCAGGGTGGGTGGGGGATGCAGCTGGCAACGCTGCTTGGCTGCTAAGCTGTCAGCAGCGCCGAAGGGAGCCAAGTGACAGTGAGTGCACTGATTGGCTGTAAACAAAACCTAGCTCAGCGTGCATAAGAGTGAGGTTTAAAAAGGAACAATCACCAGGATTCTCACTATCCTGGTAACTGTTCCTCTCCAGCAGGGCATCCCAATTTGCTGTGAACCCCCTTGGAATGCTAGTAATTCTTACCCTATGGTGCATCTCCTCTAATCGGTGCCAAGCACTCCATTCATCTTTAATAAGCCGCATCAGAGTGGGGGCCATCATGATGTTACACCCAGTGATCTGCTCCTGGTGCAGGGACTGTAGGTTGCTGCAGCCCCAAGGCGCACTTCCTATAATAACTCTACAAGAAATTATGAGAGCAGTAATACTTGCAGTTTTATCAGTATCCAAAATCGGTTGATTGCTATGCTAAGGAGTTGGATTTTCCATGCAAACGGTTAAAACAAAAATGAATAGCATTTTACCTTGCCAAGCGCTTCTCCAGCACTGTGCCTCAGCTCATCTGCCCCTCCAGTGCCATCCTGTTGATGTGGGCCACCAAAACTAGCTTGAGGAGCTAGTCCAGACCACACCCCCTCTGTATTGATGGCACTCTCAGAGCTGCCATTCAAGCCCAGCTAACCCCTCTCTCCCTCCTCACACAGCCTCCTCGTAGCAAGCAGTCTTTCTTCCAGCACTGCCCCACCCATTATGCTGATTATTATGCAGCATCACAGCTCCAAGGGCCATATCCACATGCTTCAGAAGAGAAATCATAAGGTTAAATTGTAAACCTTGATATCTCGGCCATTTCTTCTTTAATTTAAAAACTGAAAACCGTTTAGGAGCATGCCAAACGTGGCCGGACACAATGGTCTAACATTTGGCTATGCCTGAAATATCACTTTAAGTCTATTTTTACTTTAGATCTGCTCTCTCTTTATTCACCTTCCATTGTGCATTTTTCTCCATTTGGTTTTATTACAAGGCTAAGTAAGTTTCATTCGATTTAGAAGGTGTGTATCTCGACTCGACTGACGGGATAGGATTGCTCTGTGCAAGGATGTAAAAGATTTGAGTTAATCTGCCTACAAAACAGACTAATCAATATAAAGTCTGGGTTTTTATGGCCCCTTGATGTCTGTCTGGCACCAGCCAACAGATTCTTAGAAGGGGGCTTTCAAGTGCACTTGGCTTAGCATTGAGATTCCATTTGGGTAATGTGATTTAGAATTGGTTGCAGAGGCTCTCGTCTGCAGCTCATCACATCATTGTCATATCATTATGGTATTCATTGAATTAGTCTATGACTGAAAGAAAAGCAACTGCCACTATCTACAAGGTTTTATCTTACAATGGGAGGAGGAGGATGTCTCGCCAGAGCTGGCATAAAAAAATTCTACCCACTTCCCGAGAAAAGGTACTTGGGTAAAGTATCTCCAAGCCATCGCCATGTAGTGCATCTGCCTGGTACTTCCATAAATATACTTACACTATCACTGGGTAGGAAGGAGAAATAATTCTGCTGTGCATAATCTTACCACCATGTAAGGTGGGCCCTTCCAAGGTGCAAGATCCCTGGCACCTGTCCCGGTACGCCCGGTGCTGGCATTGGCCCTGGCTCCCTGACACAGAGTTGTCAAGGAGGGTTTTATTTCGCTTTTAAAATGTTAAAGCCAACTCCTTTTAACCTTATCCCCAGTATCCTAATTTGGGATGACCATCCACTCAAAACCCCATTAGGCCATATTCCCACATCTGCTCTTTTTCTTCTGTGCCAGCAACCAATTGTACTTGGCAGCTCGCCATGCATAATGCTCCCCAGTGAAACCCTTTGGCTGTTGGCAGTAACGTGGGGCGTGAGAATAGTGCAGCCCGGATGAGTAATCCTGCCCAATTTTGGGGCTTCTATAGGCAGATAAGCACCCCAAATTGGGATGTAGTGGCCCCAAGGGCTGCTGCAGGCCTCTCAGAATATAGGCCCCCTAAAATCTCTCCGTGGTTTACATAATGGTGATCAGTGTAAGCATACTGTCTTCCGCCTCATCACTTACTGCTCCCAATGGCAAGCTGGCAGACTATAATTTATATTTTAACATGCTTAGTAAATTATTTATTTAGTGGACACGGACCTGATGCCTTTTGTCTTGTTTACTTTAGGCTGGCAATTGCCTCATATAAAGCCCGAATGTTGGATGGAACTGGGACAAACCATCTCAGGAGCATCCCTTCAGGAGGCTGACTTGGGTCACAGAACACCAAGGTGGCTGTCAGAGGCTGCAGCATTAAAGTGAAATGACACTTGTATTCACACCTAAAATAAGAATTACACTCTGCACATCCGCTCCCAGCAAGCCCAACACTGGGCAGAGCCTGGGCTAGAGTAAGACGCAAGCTATTTGGTGGCATAAAAGGGAATATGGAACTGGTAAGAATAGGCTGCTCAGTCTTGGGCTTGCCGGGGGGGGGCATGTGTAATCCCAAAATGGGATGCCCCCCATACTGTGGGAATGAGAAAAACTAAAGTCCTTTTTTTAAATTTACTTCCTCTTTAAAGTGATTCAGCAGGCAAAAACTAAACAAAAGGGTACTTTTGTCCTCCACCACTGATTTGTGCTAGTCTGCAGATCAGCAAGTCACCTGACTGCTGGATCCGAGTCTATGATCCCACGCTGCCAGGGGCCTGAACATGGGGTAGGGATTGATAGTGTACTGGCCTTCCAAACCCTCTCCATTCATTGCAATGGAGGTAGTGTGTCAAGGCCTGTCACGTCCACCTCCATAGAAAGGCCCTATGACTGATGGAGGGAGGGCGTGAGCCGGCACAGAAGCAGAGTTTGAGTCCTTGCCAATGAGGGGAAGAGGTGGCTGTGGCGCAGGCTGAGGTCCGGCAATTAGGGGCCTTATTTATCAAGGGATAGCGCCAGGTAGTGTCTCACTAGCGCCAGGTAGCGCCAGCTATCGGCGGCTACCGACTCCAGAACGCCAGGCTGCGAACACAATCGTGCATTTATCACGCTAAATGAGGCTAGCGCCGGCGAGAGCGTCAGCTAGCGCGGGATTCATCATGTTGCAGACTTCAGCGAACAGCGCCGCTGCTAATCCCATCACAGCGCCAGGTATGACCTCTCGCTACCTGGCGCTCTCCAATGCATTTCAATGGAGCAATCTTTAAATATTCATAATTAATTGATATTAATGTTTTTTTTTGTTTTGTTTTTTTAAATGTCAAAAATTCAGTGACCACTTCTGCACTGTTTTTTTTTTTTTTTTTTTTTTTTTTTTTTAAGGTAAAAAAAAAAAATTTAAAATTTGTGCAGAATTGTTATTACAGGTCTGATATTAATGTATTCATATTACAAAATGTTTATAAAAACTTGTTTATTATTTTTTTTTCCAAAAATAAGGTTGTTTGGGAGTTAAAAAACTACTTTTAACACATCGCCGCCAGCGCTCTGGGGTTTAAACATGCATTTTACAGCGCAATAATTTTTTGAGCATGATTTGTTAATGAATTTGCTGGGAGCCGTTCGCTATGGCCATTCGTTGTCATGCGCTCCCATACAGCGCGGAACCTGTCAAACAGCGACTCCTAACCCCGTATTCAACATTACCGCACACCGACTGAGTCGCTGTCAACAGCCGAACAACGGCCAAGCACAGCGAATACTAGCCGGCGCTGTGAAAATCACGCTACTGTCGCTCATCTGTCACTACCTGGCGCTATTAATAAATCGGCCTCTAGGTTAGGTTTGCCAGACTAGCACGGGTCAAAATGTAAGTACCTTTTTCCCTGCTGAATGACTTTAAAAGTATAGCTTTGTAAATAAACAAAGTACTAATATAATGTGTTCATATCACCATTGTATACTTTTCACATACATACAAATTTGTGCTCTGCATTTAAGTCATCCATGCAATGAGAACACACACAACTGATCCACACCAGTTAGTGCACACGGGTGCCCTTGCTGCGGTGCTTGTGGAGCAGTTGGGGGGGGGGGGTTGGCACCTCGCTCAGGAGCACTTCAGTCATGCCCCAGCCAGAAATCAAAACTACAACCCTCCCAGATCGGCTCCCTAAACACCAGGCCATGACTGGCCCTTAGCCTTATTCTTGGCCTGTTCTTTTCAATTGCTCCTTTTAGATTTTTCTTTGTGGACCACTTCAAATCGGAACAAAACCCCCAGCGGCCGGCCCTGAAGTCTAAAAGATTCCAGGGCCGGGCGCTGGTCCTTCCCTGGGGCTCCCACTTACGATTGCCGATGTCTATGTCTAAACAGAGACATATTGCCATTAATATGCACAGCATGCAGCACTCATTTCATAAGTTCCTGCACATGCGACATAGGAGTAGGGAAAGATATGTTTTATAGGTGATCTGGGGCGCTTCACACAGTGGGGCAGGAAAAGGGTGAAAATCCTTGGTTTTGTTCCGCTTCAGGAAGTGCTTTTAATGGGCATATCCAAAGGCAGAGATCATGATGTCCATGTCGCTAGATGTGGCGTGCAATAGATCTAAAGGGAGACCCTGCACTGGAAGAGCATCCCGCATGCAGCTCATTACCAGGAGGTTATTTTAATAATGTGTAAATGATGGTAATCGCTACGCCATAGCAAAGTCTCCTATATGCTGAGCTGCAGAGCAACTTGCCCCAGGTAAGGAATGCCTATGAAATAAAAATGACCTTGCAAGGCGTCAGATTTTCCTGAATCAGCTTTTATATTCACGCTGGGATCAGCTTGAAATTAAACTGCCATTTACTCCCTCTCAGCAGAGAGCTTTCCAGCCCTGGAAATGCATAAAAAGCTAATTTTCCTCATTTTCCGGAAGATAATACACCGCTAGCTGTTCATGTGCATGCATAATAAACTGACAGCGCAAACTGCTGCTGATTGGCAGAAATAAAAATGTCTGCCATGCTGTTGTGTTAAGCAGATTTGGTTGCTATTGAACAAATGCCACACAATGATTGTAAAATTTAAAGAGAAAAACATAAAATTATATTTTTAGAAACCACATTTTGTTATCGGAATGTCAAGCTAATTATCCAGTTTACATGGGAAGTGATTTTAAAAACCTATTTCTCTCTATCTGGGGAAATGAGCAATGTCTCCCTGATAACCCATCACCCGAGCCTCTTCTTTCCATCTGTCATTGAAGTTCTCTTACAATAAATGGTGTCCTTTTATATGCTACATATTAAGAGTGAACATTTAGGCCTAATTGGTTTATTAGTGAACTTCCCGATCTTATATGGCGCTGATCTCCTTGTCCGTTAGAGGCTGCACGTAATCTACCATTGTTCTTGGATGCTGCAGATGACTTGATGGGAACTTCATAGAGCTATAAATCATTTGCTCTATGAAAGTGACCTTTCAGCGGCCAACATCCCCCCATACTTGCTTGGTGACTCCCTGTGGTGCTGGCTTTAGATGCCAGGGACTATCCACTTGATTTACTACCCATCCAAGAAGCTGTTTAACATGATCGCAGTGCAGGGGAACATCTTGATTTCTGATTCTTTACCTCCTCCGTGTACATACACCCCTGCAAGCTCCATTCTTTATACCTTCTCCCCGCTCCCTGGGTCAAACTGGGCCCCACAAATGGCTGCTGGCTGTCATGTGGTCCAGTGGGCAATCACAGGGCCTGGTTTCTCCAAGGGCGCGTGGAGAAGTTGAGGAGAACGGAGTATGCAGGGGGGAGGTTATCGGCAATAACAGTACCTCCAGTTTCTTCAGCCCGGATGCAGCAGTGGGCCCAGCACTCCACATGGTTTTAAAATACTGTTCTGTTGTAGATCTCTTTATTGATTAACTGTTAAACTTTCAAAATCTTCCCCAGGACGCAATGAACCTTTAAAGAAAGAGAGGCCGAGATGGAAGAGTGATTACCCAATGACTGATGGACAGCTGCGCAGCAAAAGGGATGAATTCTGGGACACGGCGCCGGCATTTGAGGGACGCAAAGAAATATGGGATGCCCTTAAAGCTGCAGCCTACGCAGTGGAGGCTAATGACCACGAGTTAGCTCAAGCTATTGTGGATGGAGCAAGTATTACATTACCTCATGGTATGTGCTATGTACTCCAAGAATGCTTTTTGCTAATGATGAACATTATAAAAACAACATTAAATCAAGTCTTGCAGGGATCTGGGTATTTCTGGGTTACATACTGTGGGATATTGGGGGTGAACGGTAGTGACACAGACAACAGTTCTCTCTCGGCAAAGCAGGTTTATTTCAGAAAAATGCAAGTATTCAAATGAAACAATACTTCTCCATTCATAGGTTGCAGCGTCAATGCAGAAAATCAAAACAAATGGTTACATCACCAAACAAAGGTAAATCCAGGGCTGGGGATTCCAGCAAGCTGTGGGTCAAAGGAAAGTCCAATCCAGATTGCAGGGCAAAGCAGCCCGCCGCTTCTCACCCCCAACGGTCCAAGAGTGGGGCGCAGAAGCCAAGTCCTCCGGCTTAATAGTCCAGTATTGTTATTCATACAACATGCAGTTCAGCCTGAGCTTCCTCCATCAGGCTGGTCAAAGACAAATGACTGGCTCAGTGGGAGCCTTTTATTCAGGCTCCTTCCTGAAATCAATCTAACCAGGTGTGCAAGGCCTGAGATCAGAAGAAACCTAGGAGTGGGGAATGTGACCAGGGTTCTGAAATCCTGGCATGGATCGTGCTTTATTCAGCACTGTAGGGGAAAAATATTCTCCATCCAGGACTTCTCCACACACTTTACCACATATCCCCCCCCCCCTCTTCTTCAGACCCGAGGTCTGACAACCCTTACTGGTCATACAATAGACTCGGGACAAAGCATCCGCATTCCCCTGTAACTTCCCCGGTCTATGTTCTACTTTAAATTTAAAGTTTTGTAAGGAGAGAAACCATCGAGTGACCCTTGCATTTCTCTCCTTATTTTGCTTCATCCAGGTCAGCGGCGCATATTTTAGGGCCTCTAACGCCCACTTAACAGCGAGACACTCTCTTTCCACTATCGCGTAGTTTTTCTCTGCCGGAGTCAGCTTCCGGCTCAGGTACAATACTGTGTGCTCTTCCCCATTCACCTCTTGTGACAGAACTGTACCCAAACCTGAATCAGACGCATCCGTCTGTACCAAGAATTGTTTGCTGAAATCTTGGGACACCAGAACAGGCTGTTTACACAGGGCAGATTTTAGCCTTTTCTGCCTCTGGGGTCCATTCCACCATTACTGACTTACCCCCCCCCCCCTTTGTTAAGTCAGTTAACGGGGTAGCCATTGACACAAAATTGGGCACAAACCGACGGTAGTAGCGGGTTATACCTAGGAAGGCTCTCACTTGTTTTTTTGTAAGGGGTCTGGGCCAGTTTTGTATTGCCTCCACCTTATTAATCTGGGGCTTAACCAACCCTCTACCAATAACATAGCCCAGGTATTTTGCCTCCTCAGACCCACTGCACACTTCTCAGGGTTTATGGTTAAGCCAGCATTACTGATAGTCTAGGACGGCCTGTACCTTGCAGAGGTGACTCTTCCAATCAGACGAAAAGATGACCACATCGTCTAGGTAAGCAGCGGCATAATTCCGATGTTGCCTCAAGATCGCGTCCATCAGCCTCTGAAAGGTAGCAGGGGCCCCATGTAACCCAAACGGCATAACCAGATAGTGAAACAGCCCTTCTGGGGTGGCAAACGCGGTCTTTTCTTTAGCATCCTCCGCCAAAGGTATCTGCCAATACCCTTTTGTGAGATCCAGGGTTGTAATGTATCTTGCCCTCCCAAGCTTTGCAATCAACTCATCTACCCGGGGCATGGGATACGCATCAAACTTTGAGACCTCATTGAGTTTTCTGAAGTCATTACAGAATCTCCAAGTCCCATTAGGCTTTGGTATTAAGACAACGGGACTGGACCAGGCACTAGCAGACTCCTCAATGATGCCCAACTCTAACATGCGTTTTATTTCAGAGGCGATCGCCTCTCTCCATGCTTCAGGAATCCTGTACGGCTTTAGGTTTACTGGGAGTCCTCCCTAGGATTGGGGGGCCTTTGGGGGTCAGGGTTAGTCCTGGGCCCTTTTCCACCCTTCCATACACCTCCAAGGGGAACCTGCTTACCCGTCGTCACAGGTTTGTGGGTCTTGGAGGATGCTGGTGTAGTAGGGGCATCCCGTAGGTAGTCGCAATAAAACGTTCAACCAAGTTGACCAGCTGCTCCGCGGGTCGCCTTGTCCCACCCACCGTTGAAGCTTTGGCGGCAGGGACCGAAAGAAGGGGTCCACCACGATTTTCTCGACAATCTGCGCAGGGGTTAAACGCTCTGGCTCCAACCACTTTTGGACGAGATGTATTAGGTCATACAACTGCGACCGGGCAGGCTTATCAACGGCAAAAGTCCAGTTATGTATTCGCCTTGCCCGAACCGCTGGCGTGACTCCCAGGCGAGCAAGGATCTCCTGTTTAAGCTTAGCATAGTCCCGTACATCCTGCTCCCTTAAGTCAAAATATGCCTTTTGCGGCTCACCCGTTAAGAACGGCGCAATTACGTCGGCCCATTCCGCTACTGGCAGCTGTTCTCTCTCGGCCACGCGCTGAAACACTGTGAGGTAGGCTTCGACATCGTCGTCCGGGGTCATCTTTTGTAAAACCCGCTGAATGGTTCTTCTCGCCCCCTCCGTCTCAACCGGGCTTCTCTCCGGTTGTGCAACTTTGGCACCAACAGTCTCTCTAAGCGCGGCCATCTGTTCAATCAACAGGCGATTTGTCTCCTGCTGGTTAGCCACGGTCTGCTGCTGCATTTGGAACTGTTGTGCCAGGGCCTGCTGCTGTTGTGCCAGGGCCTGCTGCTGTTGTGCCAGGGCCTGCTGCTGTTGTGCCAGGGCCTGCTGCTGTTGTGCCAGGGCCTGCTGCTGTTGTGCCAGGGCCTGCTGCTGTTGTGCCAGGGCCTGCTGCTGTTGTGCCAGGGCCTGCTGCTGTTGTGCCAGGGCCTGCTCCTGTGCTTGCTGCTGTTGTGCCAGGGCCTGCTCCTGTGCTCGCTGCTGTTGTGCCAGGGCCTGCTCATGCCGGAGGTTAGCTTGTATTAGGTGTTTTATCACCTCCTCCATGTGAGACATCTTGGTGACGGCCTTCACCCAGGACCTTAACTATTAAATGCAGCGTGTTGTCACTCCGTTGCCCCTAGCAACAGTCACCATGCCCGCATCCTCCACCAACTGTGGGATATTGGGGGCGAACGGTAGTGACACAGACAACAGTTCTCTCTCGGCAAAGCAGGTTTATTTCAGAAAAATGCAAGTATTCAAATGAAACAATACTTCTCCATTCATAGGTTGCAGCGTCAATGCAGAAAATCAAAACGGTTACATCACCAAATAAAGGTAAATCCAGGGCTGGGGATTCCAGCAAGCTGTGGGTCAAAGGAAAGTCCAATCCAGATTGCAGGGCAAAGCAGCCCGCCGCTTCTCACTCCCAACGGTCCAAGAGTGGGGCGCAGAAGCCAAGTCCTCCGGCTTAATAGTCCAGTATTGTTATTCATACAACATGCAGTTCAGGCTTAGCTTCCTCCATCAGGCTGGTCAAAGACAAATGACTGGCTCAGTGGGAGCCTTTTATTCAGGCTCCTTCCTGAAATCAATCTAACCAGGTGTGCAAGGCCTGAGATCAGAAGAAACCCAGGAGTGGGGAATGTGACCAGGGTTCTGAAATCCTGGCATGGATCGTGCTCTATACAGCACTGTAGGGGAAAAATATACTCCATCCAGGACTTCTCCACACACTTTACCACAATACCCAGAAAAATCTCACCCTGTGCAAGATTTCAGAATGGTGCATCCAACAGACGCACACACATTCAAAGGGAAAGGGGGGAATGTAGAAAATCAGGAGACGTAGGGAAAGGGAGACAAAGTGAGGGAAACAAAAAGTGGTAATGAAGAAATGGTAGTAAAGTGGAGAGAGACAAAAAATGGTAAAGTTGAGAGGATTATAAAAAAAAGAGCCTAAAAAAGGTTAAAAAAAGAGGTGTGATGAGCGAAGGATAAAGAAAACACGGAAAAGTGAGAGAAAGCGATGGGAGAGGGAGACATAGAGATTGATAGGGAAGCTACATTTGAAAAGATTTTCTTCCTTTGTAAAAGTTGGACAGGATCTATTGTCACGCATTCTTAGGTTAGAACGTGAACAAACTAGTTTTGTCAAGCTAAAAATAGTAATTCTTTTGGGGAATTTCCAACACCTTACCTACAGTAATGGGGATGTGCCATAGATTTGCAGCTGGAGATTCTGCTGAGCATTCACAAGTCTGGTCACGACAAGGTCTGGGGAGACACATATATCTTCTCCTCTCTATTATGTGCATGTGTTTTCAGAAGCCTCAAATCTCTTTAACCAATCTCACGTGATGTCCATGGGACCCCTATTACAGTTCATAAGGGGCCTGCATGCTGATAACCATCCACCTGCCCAATTACCTGCACCTTCTCCTGGGCACCAGGGGTTGCATTGGGATGGCAAACTGGTCATTTGGTCTCTGAGTCCTTGGTTACCAGCAGCTATACCTGATGTGCCGAACATTTTTTTTATTAATTCGCAAATTGCACTCCCGCTGGTCTTTTTTTTATTGTAAGAAAAACAATAGCAGGGATAGGAAGCGTACAACTAAAGCGTAACAAAACGCTCACACCGCTGAATCACAATCTACACATTTAAGTTTCTCATGACCATTTTTTATGCTTTTTGTGCATTTTATGTGAGATTATGCATGCACCAAATATGCAAAATATAAAAAAGCTTTGCTGATTTGCTCAACAGTCCAAAGAGGCTTGTATACAAACTTTTCAGAAAGTATGCAAATATTTATTCTTGCCTGGTGCTTAAAGTGGACCAAAACCCAGCGCGATTCCCTACCCTCCGGGGCTTCCAAAATAAGGATGCCCTGATGTGTGAAACCCCCCCAGGCCACCCCATACACTTACCTTGCTTTCCAGTCCAACGGCGCATGTACAAGCCGCGGCCGCATCCCCTCTATCCCTCTAGTAGGGCGTGTTGCCGCTTCAGGCATTTATGAATTGCCAGCGCGGACACGCTTCCTGTTAGAGGGAAGCAAGGAAGCACCTGCCAGTGCGCTTAGACTGTGTGACGCCAGCGGCTCCAAACGCGCTGATTGGATGAGCGGCCCCACATGCGCCGTAGGACTGGGACGAGGTGAGTTGCGCTCAGCGGTCAGGGCAGTTTCACATAACATCTGCATGTAATGCCAGACCCTTAACATTCATTCCAGTCATGCAGGTCGCTCCTCCTATAGCTTTACCCCAGCTGTCAAGGAACTACAAATGGCAGCATGCTCTGGAATTCCTAAGGATAGCAAAGTGCAGGAAATTTCACAGCAAACCCCAATACAACAAGATAGATGAGAATGTGTTAGATGAATTGTTTTCACATCATTTTTGTTCTTTCTAACTGAAAAGAGATAAAAGTTGCAGATATATTCTGCATTATAGAACCCATGCTGGCCAACCAGAAAAACAAGATTCATTTGTCTTGTGAAATGCCTCCAGCCAGGGCTTTCCATTAACACATAGTTACTAAGGAAATCAATCAAGTAAACGAGCACCCACCAACCGATAAAGCACCGGGGCTGTTTCTAGGGGAGAGTGAGCAAGGCGCCAAAGCCATTGGGAGGCGCCTTTATTCCAGTCAGTTTGTTTTCTGCAGATGAGTCAGGCTCACTGTGGTGCAGGCCATAAAACAGGCCCTCATTCTCCAAATTGCCTGCTGCTAAGGAAGAGGCACAGAATGACACATACTTTTTTGCCTCAAAACTGCCTTGTATGGCACATATAAGGTCAGAATCTGGTATGGGGGCTACATACCATAGTGTCATAAAAGAAAAGGTTAAATGTAGAAAACTTAGTACTGTACATAGATGTCCACCAAAACAATCCCAGTAATTAGCAGTAGCATTAGCAGTAATTAATGTGAGCTTCTCTCCTTTTGCAGGTTCTCTAACAGAATGTTATGACGAACTTGGAACCCGCTACCAGCTTCCAGTTTATTGCCTGGCCCCACCAGTTAACTTAATAACAGAAAGAAGCGACGAGGATGGATCTGATGCCCCCGATCCAGCTCCTAACACTAGACGGGAGTTCCAGTTAAAAGTCCGGCTTTCTTCAGGAAAGGATGTTAAGCTTAATGCCAGCATGTCGGACACTATTGGCCAAATGAAGAAGCAGCTCCATGCCGTGGAGGGAATTGAAACGTGTCGGCAGAGGTGGTTCTTTTCGGGAAAACTTCTCACGGACAGGATGAAACTACAGGAGACTAAGATACAGAAGGACTTTGTAATACAAGTTATTGTTACCCTCCCGGCAGAGATTCAGAACTGACCAAATGTAAAAATAAAAAGACAAAAACTTTTTTTTATGAGATATGAGGACAAGTAAAGGCTGGCTGCTAGGTCCTTCTTCCCTTTCTTGTCTGTCTTAACAATAATGGTCGTCTTGTTGAAACACGATAAGTGTGACAAGATGACAGATGACCTTGGAGATCTTGAAATGCTGCACTATTTTTATTTGCACACATTTTCACCTCATACATGATGTTGTGTTATGCATGTTAATGATTGAATGGACTAAGCTAGTATAGGACTGTAAGGATGGGGGATCTCAAATAACCATTCTTTTAGGTTAATGTTTTAATCACATCTGCCGTTTTGCAATGATGATTGGGAATATTCATTTTTGTAATGTTTTCCCTAGATGGATATTTATGTTATTCGTAGTAGTCTGGTTTTAGTTGCAAAAGGCTGTAGGTTAACCAAATATAGAACATTGGTCTTGTGTGTGCTGCTGCGTATTCCCACCAGTCATCTAGTGCAGTTTACATGCGATTATTGAATAATAAATATCCCTTAAGATGGAAAAGCTCTTTAGAAGTGAATGGTGCAAGGTCCGACTTTATAAATAATTGTTTAACAGAAGGGTGTCCAAGATGTTAAATATATTGCTGACACAAGCATATGCAATAGCAGGAATATTGATTGGACCAATGTGGAGAAACTCTTCTGAACACTCTTGTTCTTGCTGGTGGCCATGTTGTATACTTTGAAGCATCTTCTAAATAAGAGAGTGGAAGAACAAAAAGGCATGGCGTGGTTAAAGAAAAATAAAATTCCTGGGTCGGCCACTGGCCTTTCCCGGGGACGTCCCCGTAACTGCCGTGTGGAGCTACTCAAGACGCCCATAAACACTCATCTTTGCCCATGTCAGTGGTGCACGTGCAGGCTTTCGTCCAATGAGAGTCCTTTGCCGTAACAATGTCATTTTTGCAAACGGCTCTCATTTTTGTAAATGGGGAACATGTGCTGCGGCATCCCCACTGGCGTGTGCACATTCCCGTCCCAGCCATTTAGATAGACTAGGACGGGAGCGCACATGCCGCAGGGGATGCGGCAGCTTGTGCTCCCCATTCTAGTCAATAAGAGCCGTTTGCCGAATGATATAGTCAGAGCAGATGGCTCTCATTGGATGAGAGCCTGTACATTCCCCATTGGAACAAACAAGAGGTGAGTGAAGAGTAGCATTCTGTGCTGTTTCGCACAGCGGGCATCCCGAATTGGGGGAACAGAACAAAAGCCAGCAAAGTCAAGTTCCCAGGTTTTGTTCCACTTTCAGAACTTAGAACAGAAATAAATTACCTAATTCTGTTAACTGGAAAACACTGCCTGTGGTCTTCCCACTGCACTATGTGGGTGATCTACCGGGTGCAGAGAGAGATAGCCAGCCCCACTGCTGTTCCTGTGATTGGCAAACACTGGAGGCAATCAATAAATGGCTGTGCTTCAGCTGACGTATCCCCAAGGAGTCAACTCCTGTAATCATTGTAAAACAAATAAGTAAAATTTTGATATCTATTCAAAACTTTGCTGTGGGGAATTGTGATCAGGGCTTATGTCTATTTTTTACCTAAACTCTCTTGGATTTAACTTTGAGTGTTTTTGGGTGTGAACAGAATAGTGCACTTTTTACACCAAAAAAAGTGCAATACAAATATTTATTTTGCTTTAATATTTTTCCAGTGAGGATACGTTTTGATAGAAGCTGCAGCCTATGGACTATGCAGAAGTAATTGGTGAATTCTTTAGCATATCCCATAGGGTGTGGTGGTTGTTGATGGATGATCCTTACTTCATAAGAATGATGTTCCCAGTGTCTTAAAATGCCCCATCGCTGGTGCAGATGGTTTACTCGAAAAAACATTTTTATCGCATGTTTTTGTGTGTAAAAATTCACCAAGATGCAGGTTGCAATTTACACCCGAATTTGCAGCCAGAGTTTAACTTGCTTCACCAAATAATTATCAAGGGACCCAGTGTTTACTTATCTTGCCATGCAGCTGAATCCTCCTGATGTGTTGTTGAAGCTGAGATCTAGCCCCAGATTTTATAGTGCATGAGGGTCACCACAAGGGGAGTACAAACAGTACTCCCAGATTCTGACTCCAAAGCCAGACCTTCTGACCCTGCCTAGTCCCTAGCCATTTATGATGCATGCCTGTTTGGATTTAGGTAACCCATCCTTCCCGTGACTGCACACACACCACTCAGCTGCAACTAGTTACATACTTTCCCTCTGCTAAAAGGTTTCACAGGCCCATGGGGCACAAGGCAACCATTTCAAATGATAGGTTGGATGTTATTGGTAGGGCAGGCTCTCTAAAGGCAGTCTGGACCTGTGCATAAGCCACAAGCCATAATATGTGCTAATTAGGCGACATGGCAGTCTTGCTCCGATCAAGCCCCAGAATCCAGCTGTTGAATACTGATGCATGATCCCTGTTATGGGCGCCATGGGGGACCAGCCATGACATATTCTAGATTGTTGGTTATTAATGAGGGTTATACAGGATGTTGGCTGGGAGGGGGTGAAGGGTTTTAAAGATTTGTGATGTCGGCTCTGGTTGGCTCTCCATCCCTCTTGCAACAGGGAAAATCATTTACGGTGTCTGCAGTGGTACAGCTACTCCTTCCCCTGCTTGTCAGTCTATGCTTCTGAGTTCAGTACAAATTTCACCAGCAGCAATAACAAATAACCCTATGCTGGTATAAGAGTGAAAAAACACACGTAACTCCCCACCCTACTTTTACAGCATAAATGAAACATTTCTGGAACATTTACAGTCTGTTGCTCATCCAGAAGCTGAAGAACAGGTGACACGTAATCCCAACAATTCTCTGGGAGATAAGAATGGTAATAATCAGTAATACTGCTTGATCTAACAGGCAGGGGAGGAAATGATCTCCAGAAACACTAATGTCTATAATCTTAGGAATCTGTCCATTGTCGAAATGTTGTTAGAATTTAGAGGGCCGCTCAGCCAATCAGCACTCTGTTTCGGCCGAGCCTGCAATGTAGGAACGACAGGAAAGTGAGTAAATAGGGGGGATACACACAGCAGGACATCCCAAGTTGGGATACCCCACTGAGAGGAACAACACACAGGAAAGTGAAATTTCTATGCAGTGTTCCTCTTTAACTGTATATTTCAGAAACCTGCTCTGAGTACGTTACTAGATGCTCTCAGTCACGGATAGCGCATGCATGTGATAGTATCCCAGTAAATCTACTTTGTGGAGCCACTTAGATGTGTCCTAGGCCTATTAGTGCCCTTTTTGGCACCATCAGACAAGACCTGCCCAATGATGAATGATGTGATTGTGTAGGTTAAACATTTTCCCCCTCATGACTGCAGAGAAAAAAAGCTGCCTTCTTTTTAGGAGGAAATCAGCCCACTGATTGGGGAGTAAAAAAAAACATCCAACATTGATACTACGGAAGATGATGGTGATTATATATATATATAAAAAATAATAATTGATGGCCAAAAATACAATAATATTTGCAAACATCCTCTAGAGCAGTGATCCCCAACCTCTCTGTAGCACCACTGCCACACTTATTACTTTACCTGTGCATCTGTGTGGAGATCCAGATTACCTGGCCTGTGAGTATCTCTCTAGGAGGGGGTTAGGGAATAATGCTCTAGAGCAGGGGTACTCAACCACTTCTTGTAAAGGTCCATTAAAAAGCATCGGTTGAGAGGTAAAGGTCCGGGCAGAGGGCTGTCACAGGGGGTGGATAGTTAAAAATCAGCTTGCCCCCCACCCCAAAAATCCTACTGGGAAAAAATAAGGATCTCTGGCCCACAACACACTGCTTTAACCCCCCTCCCTGCATTCTGTGCAGACCGTGTGCAAGGGTGGTCTAGGGCCCAAAATGTTACTGGCTATAATGGGGCAGCTTGAGCACAGCAACACAGAAGCAAGTGAGTGCAGGGCTGTCATGGCAGGGGTCCAAAAATCTGGCACCGAGGTCCGCATTTGGACCCCGGTCCGCTAGTTGAGTATCGCTGCTCTAGAGCCTTGATGATTGGATAGAATAAGCCTTCAGAGCAGTGTTCCCTAACCCTTTCCTCAAGAGCCACTAATGGCTCAGGTTTTGCAGATCTCCACACAGATGTACAGGAGAAGTCCGTGCCGCAGCAGCAGAGCAATAGAGCTGCTATGAGGAGATCAATAAAACATTGGTGGCTCTTGGCTTGGGGAAACACTGCTCTAGAGCCTTACAGATGTATGGTGATAACGTTTTTGGATAGAATAAACATTTAAAGTTTGAAGTCTAAGCTAAAAAATAATCTTTTTTTAAAGCCTTGTTATAATGATAAGCATATAACAGTCCCAGTCTGGATAATAGCAAGACTATTTTTCACAAAGCGGTTTTTATTCTCATTTTGTAGTTGAGTTATTTTCCAATGACTTCAGATGAGATAAGCATTTAAATGTTTATTTTCTAGTATGTTTCCATTGTGCAACCTTCTACCTGTTGATCATTAAGGGATACCCAACCCTCTCCTCTAGAGCCACCAACACACCATGTTTTGCAGATCTGCACACAGGTGCACCAGGAAGGTAGTGTCCAGGCATAGCTACTCATATAGAGACAACTATTTGGGGGAATCTCTGGTGCCTTTCGAGTATAGGTCTGCATTAAAGTGGACCAAAACCCAGGATATTAAATATCCTGGGTTTTGGTATTTGGCCCACAGGCACCATGATCAGTAAGCCCGATCTCACTTACCCTTCCCTGGCCCTACGGTGCATGCACAGCCCATGCGCGCTGGCAGCCGCATCACCTGCTATCCTTTAACAGGCAGCATGCCCGCGCCGTCCGTCCACAAATGCCTGGCGTGGGCACACACTTTGCTAAAATAATAGCGGGGATGCGGCCGCTGCTCGCGTGTGCGCCGTTGGGCTGGGAATGAAGGTAAGTGTTCAGGCAAACTGTGGGGTTTGACACAGCGGGGCATCCCGAATCTGGATGCCCCAGTGGGGGGGAGCGAGTATGACTGCCCGGGAGTCTCATAGGGTGGGAAGAACTAGCTGAAAGTTTTACAAAAAACAAAGCTAATATGTCCTGTAAAACAGAATGGAAAGTCTGAAGGGTCGTAGATCTAAGAATTCTGACATTGCCTAAACCATAATTGGGAATCCACATAGTTCTGCCTTGTAGCAACCTACTCCGCACAGTATAGAGATACCAATTTTAGAGCAAAGGAAACTATTTACGTCCTCTCAGTGATATTAATGGTGCCGCCTCCCCAAAATATATCAAGGGATTTAAAATGCATTTCTATGTGTTGGGTTGGATCTGGTGTAGATTTGACTGATGGTACATAAATGAGATGTAGAAAGCCACACAGAAGAGGAAGCAGCATGAATCAGCCCTTGGGTTTGGTCGCTTTCATTAGGAAAGCTTTTACTTTTTGTAGTCCTGGCTCCCTTCAGCCAATCACAGACAGCCCTGTCAATGTCTGAGTACATGTAGCTGTAAAGTGATGACACAAAAAATCATACTCACCTTTTCACCCCTGCAGCTCTTCCTTTTGGTTTGGCCTGGTTCTAAGAAACTGGTCCCCCTCCATCCTCACTGCCTCTCATTCGTTTTTTTGTTATGTCTTCACAGTTCCTTCAAAGGCTTGTGCAAGACAAATTCATATAACCCTTTCAGCTTTCTCACTTTGGTAACTGCCCATAAGTTTTTTTTTTTATAGCCCAAAAATGACTGGAGGTCTGCTCACCCCCAACGAGATTACCGTCAGACCTGGCATCATCTGCTTCCACCTTTCTTGAACGTGAAAAACAGAGGCTACAAAAATTAGGACAAAATATACCTTTTTGAGCTTCTGTTCTCTTTTTATCAAAATGTGTCCTTTTGCCTTTCTCATTATGTCTGTACCACCAACATATAGACATTTATTTTGAATAAAGATCTTTTAGCTAAGTTATATCATGAAAGTAAACCTACCTACTGAAAAAAAACTACAAACTGCAGCTGGTGTCCCTGGTGGCAACAAACACACCAGTGTTACACTGTAACATTGCATTGTTTTCTTTTGTTTCCTCTGTGGGTTAGGGAATAGTTATGCCAGTGTATAATTTATTCTAGCTGCTAATATGTAACTGTTTAGAAATGTTTTGATGACCAAACCAAAGCAATAAACATATCATGGCTGATCTAAAGTGAATGTCTCAGCTGATTTGCCATATAAAATGTCAGTGCAATCATTTATTCAGGGTTAAAGGTGGTATGTGCTGAACAATGAGGTCGTCTTTTCACATATCACAGTCATCCTTGAGATCAGTCAGCTGGTGTTCCCGATGCCTGCAATCATAACCTGTGACTATTATTTCTGTGGTTACTTAAAAGCGGACCTCCAGCCAAAACAGAGAGTTACTAAATTGCACCCCTAACCCCCCCCCCCCCCCTTGGCCAATGCAGTTTGAGATGGCTTAACAACCTGCAGATGTGGGATAGCATGCAGATACGGTCCTCCTGAACTACACAGGGCTGCCATATTGTTTAAACATGAGCGTGAGGAGGTATCTGTACAAGCAGGAGCCCACTCCAAACTGAGAGAGATATATGCATCAGAAACCAGGTGCAGCACGTCTGTCATTTTACACACACACTGAATAAACAGCTGCTCTTGGAGGGGTGCGTTAGTATGTTTTCTAAGTATACAGCACGTTCTGTTTCACAAATATTCTTTACGCTTGGGATATCCGCCACAAGGTGGCGCAGTGGACTGCAGAAAAGACTTGTGGCATCTCCTGGCCCTATAAAAGGACAGGAACCTCCCACAAATTCCCAGTTTTCCTCTGCAGTCTGGACTGCGAAGATAGAAGATGGTTCTCTATATTACGCAGGCGAGCGGGGCTTACCAGCCTGCGGCCTTTCAGGACTATTTCCACCCGTTCTGGACCCACTGCCTACCAGCCTCGGCTGCCTGGTTCGGGTGAAGGTAGGACAGCGCCAGGGTCAGGTGCTGGAGGAGCGCTGCTCCAACCGCAATCCCTGTACCTACAAGGGTAGGCGGTTCAGGCTTATGGTGAGCCTTATGGGATGCCCCTTCCTGCCTTATTCTGGGCCTTCCCTTGCCCCCCTCCACTGCCCCCCCTCCTCCCTAGCTAAGCATACTTCGGGTGCGCCTTCCGTTGCTCTTCCCCTCCTCGCTCTCTCAATGGGGAGCTCTCCGGGGGTAGGCGGTGTCTTTCACATTGTACTTTGTCTGTTTTTACTCTTATTGTCCACGCCCGCCGTTTTGTACGGCGCTCCGCGGCTGGTTGCGATAGTCTCCTCATGTTGCTACGCTGTTATTGGCGCTGGGGTCACGTGGAGCACAATACGCGCTCTTCGGGGGGGCAGGTCCCGCGGATGACGCTTTTTGCGTCATACCTCCGCATCCCGCCTTTCAAGGTCCTTGCGGGCGCCATTTTGTTTGGAGTTTGTCTTCTCTTGACCTGCGGTACTGCAGCGCGCTGCTGGCCTGCCTGGATGTGCGATCGGCTTCTTGGGCCGTGAGTCCCCTTCGGGGTTGTATTGTGCTCTTGTCACCACATTATGGGAATGTTATGTGTGGTTTTCTTGTGTCTTTCAGGCGGGATAAACGTGTCTGTGGTTTCTCCCGGCCCACTTCCCTTCCTTTTCCCACCTTCCCTAGCGGGGTTTTGGGGCATCCCAGGTGGCTCTTGTTAGCCTTAACCCTATACTGGCCAGTGTGCCCACTCTAATCACCTTATGGAGGCTTCCGGGGATAATGTGCTTGGGGTTCCTTCGGGACAAGCCCAGCTGTGTGCTGCGTGTGGGGTATCCCCTGTGAGTGACGGTGTCAGGGTATGTATGCCCTGCGCTCAGAAGGTACTTGCGCTGCAGTCTGGGTTGCCTGCTATGCTGCCCAGCTCTGCGCCCCCTTCTACATCACCTACCCCTCCGCGCCTGCATTTGTCTCCTAGTGAGGGACATGCTAGTGGGGAATCACATTATGACTTGGCCTTGATGGTGGCCATCCTGGAAAGGCATATGGCTGGGCCGGTCCCTCGTAAGGCTTCTGGTAAGAAGCGGCATTCTACTCCCGCTGTTTCCCTTTTTCCTGAGGAGGATGAGGGACAGTTTTCTTTCCCTGGCCTGTACCCCCTAGAAGAGGGGGAACTTTTCTCTGATTCTGAGTCCTCTGAGGAGCAGCAGGAGGTTTATGGTGGTACTGGGTCTCCTTTTGGAGAAGACTCATGGTCTCCTGAGGATACTGACAGGCTGTTGGCTAACATTTTTGAAGTACTGTGTATTACACCTCCTGCCCCGGCTAAGAGGCAGCAGGGTGAGCTTTTCACTCTGTTAAACAACGCTTGGAGTTCCCTGAGCAGATCCATTTCAATAATTTGGTGCTCAAGGAGTGGGAACACCCTAGCAGATTGCCCACGGTGCCTAAGAGTTGGGACAGGAGGTATCCATTTCCTGCTGATGTGGTTAGCGCTGGTCGTGTCCCCCCCCCCCCCCCCCCCCCCCGAGGTGGGTGCTCCCGTGCTTGGGTTGTCCAATACCTCGGTCATGCATTCTCCTGACACTTCCACTTTGAGCGATGGTGACGACCAGCGTGTTGATCAGCTCGCCTGTCACGCATTTGCTTGTGCGAGGACTGCGCTGCGCCCTGTGTGCGCTTCTGCCATCACGGCTATTGCTATTAAAGGGCTGCTCAAGTGCCTTCTGGATAATGCCTCGGATGCCAATAGGGGGGAGGAGTATAGATCCCTCCTGCTTTGCTATGAATTTGTGGCATTTATTCTTTCTGCTATGGATGATGTGGTCAGGATGTGTGGTAAGACTTCTGCCCTTTTGGTGGCTATACGCCGCTCTGTTTGGCTGCGTCAATGGGCGGCTGATAATGCTGCTAAGAAGGCTCTCACTGGCTTCCCCTTTACTGGGCTACGGCTCTTTGGGGAGCGTCTGGATTTGTTTGCTAAGGATAGTAGGCTGCCCCAACGCAGGAGGCAGCCGCGGCCTTTTCGGGGGGCTGGTTCTTCCCTCCCCTCCTTCCCTGCTCCCAGGTCCGGTCGGGGTGCACCATTTGCGGGGGCACGTAGAGACCCTTGGGGCCGGGGTAGAGGCCGTGGTCACCCCGGTCTCTCATGGGGTCCCAAGTCCAAATCTTCCCCCAAGCCCCCTCAGGCATGAGGAGGCGCCCTCACCCATCCAGGTGGGGGGACGGTTACGGCTCTTTGCTCATGTCTGGAGACTGCGCGTCTCAGACCGGTGGATTTAGGAGGTGGTGTCCTCCGGGTACAAGATAGAGTTTGCAGCCTGGCCGCCCCCAAGATTCATCAGATCCCAGATGGTTCAAAGTCCCTTGTCAGCTCAGGGCTTGCGGTCCAAATCCTTTTGGATTTGGGCATCATTTGCCTGGTGCCTTTCCAGGAAAGGGGCAGAGGTTTCTATTCCAATCTGTTCACTGTTCTCAAAAAGGATGGGTCCCTGAGGCCCATCCTGGACTCAACAAATTTGTCAGGTTCAAGCATTTTCGGGCGACTTCATGACTTCTGTGGACATCAAAGATGCTTACCTTCATGTTCCTATCTTTTAAGGTCATCAGAGATTTCTCAGGTTCTGGAGGATCAGCACTACCAATTTGTGGCCTTACCGTTTGGTCTTACCTCAGCCCCTCGGGTCTTCACCAAGGTGCTGGCGGGGGTGATGGCTCTGTTGAGATCTCAGGGCATTCACATCCTTCCTTATCTGGACGACATTCTGATTGCATCTCAGTCCTTCCATCAAGCCGAGCTGGATACCCAGATGGTGGTCTCCACGCTCGAGTCCTTTGGTTGGGTGATCAACTACCTCAAGTCTTCTCTGTCTCCGTCCTTAGTGACATCCTTTCTGGGCATGACTCTGGATACAGCTCAGGTCAAGGTTTTTCTGCCTCAGCAGAAGGTGGAGTGCCTGCAGATTTCTTGCCCTCATCCCTCCATTCGGCAGGGGATGCAGCTGGTGGGCCTGATGGTGTCATGCTTCGAGGCGGTTCCCTATGCTCAGTTTCACATGAGACCTCTTCAGTTGCACCTCTTGTCAGTTTGGGATCGGGACCCTGTGTCCCTGGATCAGACATTTGTTCTGTCTCCTCTGGTCAGTCAGTCCCTCTCGTGGTGGCTGGACTCAAGGAATCTCCTAGTGGGCAGGACCTTTCTGTCTGACAGGTTTGGGGGGTTTTTGGAAGTCTCTGAAGTTCCAGGGTCAGTGGGGTCCTCAGGAGGCTCATGCCCCCATCAACATTCTGGAACTGCAGGCGATAAAGTTGGTCATTTCCCAATTGACCCCACACCTTCGGGGTCGGGCGGTTCAGATCCGATCGGACAACCAGATGGCGGTCGCCTACATCAATCATCAGGAAGGGACTCGGAGCAAGCGAGCCCTCAAGGAAGTGTCCCTGATACTGTCCTGGGCGGAGGAGAATGTCCCCTGAACCTCTGCAGTTTACATCCCGGGGGTGGAGAACCTGGAAGCAGACTCTTTGAGCAGGGGGATGTCTCGGCTGGGGGAGTGGTCCCTCAGCAACAGGGTGTTTCACTCCCTGTGCCACTGCTGGGGTCTGCCGGATGTGGACCTGTTTGCTTCACGTCACAATCACAAACTTCCATTCTTTGTCTCTCTGTCACAGGATCCTCTGGCCTTTGCCACGGATGCGCTGGCAATGCCTTGGAAGGGGTTTCGGCTCCTCTATGTGTTCCCTCCGTTTCCTCTGTTGGGCAGGGTACTGCGCAAGATATCCCAGGAAGGGGTGCCAACCATTCTGGTGGCCCCCTGTTGGCCAAGAAGGGTGTGGTTCGTAGACATCGTGCAGTTGGCAGTAGATCAGTACGTCCTGCTCAAGGATCCAGATCTGCTCACTCAGGGGCAGCTGTGCCGTCCCAATTTACAATTTACCCTGTTGGGTGTTTTCTGTTCCCAGGATTCTGGAATTCTTGCAACATGGTTTGGATTTGGGCCTTCAGCTTAGTACCCTCAAAGGTCATGTTTCAGCTCTGGCAATTTTTTTCCAAAGATCTTTTGCCAGTCACCGTTTGGTTAAGACTTTTTTCCAGG
Organism: Gastrophryne carolinensis; assembly: GCA_027917425.1. NCBI lineage: Eukaryota > Metazoa > Chordata > Amphibia > Anura > Microhylidae > Gastrophryne > Gastrophryne carolinensis. Next base: position 497,614,837 of record CM051235.1, read on the forward strand.
GGGTTTCTCATGTGCGTCCGCCACGTAAACCTATGTTACCAGTTTGGGATTTGAATCTGGTGTTATCTGCTCTGCAGGGTTGTCCTTTTGAGCCTCTTAGTAAGGCCGCTTTGCCCATCTTGACTCTTAAGGTAGCTTTTTTGGTGGCTATCACTTCTGTCAGGCGTGTTTCTGAGTTGGCGGCGCTCTCCATCAAACCTCCTTATTTTGAGCGACACCAGGACAAGGTGGTGTTTCGGTTTAAACCAGATTTCTTGCCTAAGGTTGTGTCTGCTTTTCATCTCAATCAGGACATTGTCTTGCCTTCCTTGTGTCCTAATCCTGCTAATTCCAAGGAGAGGACTCTGCATTCTTTAGATGTGGCCAGGGTTCTGAAGTTTTACTTGGTAGCTACTGAATCTTTCAGGAAGACTGATGCTCTTTTTGTTCTTCCTTCTGGTCCTAGGAAGGGTTTGCTTCCGGTTAAGTCCACTATCCGCAAGTGGATTCGTCAGGCGGTGGTGCAAGCCTATTCTGCTAAGGGGAAGGAACCTCCCTTTCGCCTTACTGCTCATTCCACTTGTGCTATTGGGGCCTCTTGGGCCTTTCAGCACCAGGCTTCTGGTGAACAAGTTTGTAAGGCCGCAACTTGGTCTTCTGTTCATACTTTTTCCAAGTCTTACAAGGTTGATGTTAGGGCCTCAGCTGATGCTGCTTTTGGCTGCAAAGTTCTTCAGGCGGCGGTGGTTTAACCTTCCCGCTGTTGTTCTTGGGGATCCCACCCTACTTTACGGACACTGCTTTTGGACGCCCCAAGTGTAAAGAATATTTGTGAAACAGGACGTGCTGTATACTTGAAAAAAGTACTCACCTGTAGAATCGATTTTGTAGTATACAGCACGTCCTGTTTCACCCCTCCCTTGTTAACATTATTCTTGGTTACCTCTGTATGGTGATTTGTTCAGATGTTTGGTTGGGGTTTCCTTCATTATTTTTCTCCCGGCTTCTTGTATAACTGCTTTGTAACACTGGGAATTTGTGGGAGGTTCCTGTCCTTTTATAGGGCCGGGAGATGCCACAAGTCTCTTCTGCAGTCCACTGCGCCACCTTGTGGTGGATATCCCAAGTGTAAAGAATATTTGTGAAACAGGACGTGCTGTATACTACAAAATCAATTCTACAGAGTACTCACAGAATTGTATTTTCTCCATGTATCTTCATACAGCCGCAGAATATTCTGACAATGGAAACAATATATCTAGAAGATCTCTGCTGTGAGTTGAGCAATGATGAGCTGATGGCCTAATACTTGCTAAAAATAAGGGATGGTGCACAGAGATTTACGTGTGGGACAGAGTTTTTCAGAAGCAGAGCTGTTGGGTGTATAGCAAAATGGCAGCTCCCATGCAGTTCAGGAGCACAAACTATGCATGGTATTTTACAACAAGCCCTCTCGAATAGCTTACGCCACTGAGGGGAGGCTTCAGGCTCTACTAAGTCTTGATTTTTAGGACTGAAGGCCCACTTTAACCCTTTAAGTGCCAGCCTATCTTGAAATTTTGTCATGCTCTGTTGCCGGAACATTTTTCAATATTTTTCACTATACATGTTCAACTTTGATTTTTGAAGGGATTTCCCAGGAAAATGATATATATTTTTTTTAGTCTAGGCTTTAAAATTAAATGTCTTATATTTCATTTTTTTGTGTATTCTCAATATTTTTGGGTGAAATATGTACAAAAAAAAAGAAGTTTTCAATAAAATCATTTTCTTTGGCCCGTATAATCCTTCCGTAAGGGACATCTAGATTTGTCCCCCCGTGCCAGTGGGGGCATGCAGGGTAAAGGGATCTGGGATGGTGTGGCAATGCAGAGCACACTGTTCTTTGCAGGATCCTTAAACAAGGTATTTACAGAATAGAGGGACAAGCTGGTAAACTTTGGCTCTCTTTTTTCCTTCATTATTTTTCATGATCTGCAATCAACACCTGTTTTGTATAAAATGGATTTTGGATTACTTGAAGGTCTGCTAAAAATCCAGATTTACTCACCCCGGTCACGTCAGGGAATAGCTTGATTTCCACCATTTGTAAGTATGAAGATGGCGGTGTGGCATGGAGGGACAATAGGATGTGTGCAACGCTGGAACCTGGACCCTACCTGACACACAACTGCTAGAAGGGTTTAGATCTGCTTTAAAGCTAAAATAAGGACACTACCATTTTAATCCTTACTTTAAGGGACAGACCAGAGGACATCAGCCTGCAGTGGAAGTGTCCTATTTTTTATTTGCAGCCTACACTGCAATATACATAAATAAATGCAAAGTTGAAAAAATATCCACACTACTGTAATCGGCCAAGGGTAGGATTCTAATTGCTATGTCAAAGGGACCCCTATCTGTTACTAGCCAGAGGCTACCCAACAGAGGGGAATTTTAGTTCTGCCTAACCCAGTTTCATCAAATAACATTAAGGGGACTCTGTGGGCAAAACTATCATTCAGCAGTTCTCCTCCTAATGGCTGCCCTCTCTCTCTTTCTGTCAGAATGAAGCTGCTCCTGGAAGTAGAAACAAGGCAGAGTAGTGACAACCCCCCTGAATTCCTCAGACCACTAATCATAGGGCTCTCCCAGTGGTCTATAGCTCCGCCCTATTTGTCAGCTCAGCAACACTGAGCACACTAGTTTTCTGCAGCCATCTTTCCATTCAGCCCTACCCTCGTCGACTGCGACCCTAATTATCATATGAACTAGCATTTCAATCACACCTAATTAGCATTTTATTCGCCCATGGCCTTTGGAAAAAGACAATAGAGCCTGCACCCGTTCCCTTCATCAGACTGTCACGTGATCATCAGACTGTGGACACTGTGAATTAGAACTCACCCTGCCTGTATGTTTAAACTGATTCTAACCTATGTATAAAAACACTAGCAACAGAGAAGGGGGGAGTACAGTTAGGGAGTTTGATGTATAATATTGGGCTCTTACAGCTTATGCTTACGTTTATTATGTTGGTTATTATGCAGCATCACAGCTCCACACCCCCTTTTTCAGACAAAAAATAAGATGAAACAACAAACATTGATATCTTGGCTATTTCTTCTTCAATCTAAAAAACAGAAAACAGTTTATGGCAGTGCCCCACGCAATGGTCTAACAATTACCTTTTAGAACCTATTATAGCACCTATCTAAGGCCAAAATATACTCCCACAGATTCTAAATAAAATCTTTCACCGATGTGTTCACTTCTCATAAAAAACATGTGTGTCCACCACAAAATGAATGAATCTGCGTACCAGCTTTGACACAGCGCTCATCACTCTATCTGCAGTGGCTTCCAATCTTATGCTCAGTTGTATATTTATGGTCTCCAGGATCTTTGCTGGCTCCATTCCAACTTTGTTAAAACATATAGTCCTCAACGTTTTCAAACCATGCACAGGGAAGAAAATTAAAACCAATAGTGTAATACTGTTAAGACAAGGCGAGGGGTAATGCCCCTTCCCCTTTTAATTATGCTCACCAGATAGAATAAAATGCAAAACATATAACATTCAAGGACAATTAAACAGCTCTTAGTGTATATGAGATGCTGCAGAAACTCTCCAAAGCCAAGGCAAAATCTCACCCCTTCTCGCAAAAGCGCTATCTGTCAGCGTGAGCATCAGTTTCCGCTGCCTGGTCTGCTGACTCTGTTAGTCTGATGTGCTTAGAGACCTGTCTGGCGCACTTCGTCCAATGGGACTTTTACCTATGTAAACCTACAACCTTGGTACAAGTCCAGCCGGGACTCACGGCCGGGGAAACAATGTTTGCTGACAGATAGCGTTGAGGAAAATATGTTTTAACAAAGTTGAAATGGAGCCAGCATGCTATTAAAGATCCTGGAGACTATACATATACAATTGAGGATGAGACTGGAAGCCATCGCAGATAGAGCGATGAGCGCTGTGTCTATCTAAAGCTGGTACACAGATTAATTTATTGATGGTGGATACACATGTTTTTTATGAGAAGTGAACACATCGGTGAAAGGTGTTATTTAGAATGAAATTTAACCTGTGGGAATATATTTTTTATGCCATTTGATAGGTGCTATAATAGGTTCTAATAGGTAAAGGACAAAAAATAAACAGCCTTGTGCTGGACTATTAATAAAATTGTATTAAGATTTGTAGTGCAGCCTTTAAATGAATAGGCAACCTGCATATACTGTACATGTGATTGAAGATATCTGCCCCCTACTTGTCCTTTTTATTCCTTTCCAATGTGCGTACAGCCATGTTTTTTCAACTCCAGATCACCGCTTATCGTCATTACTCTGTGTACCTGTGCACATGCATCAATTCAGTTGCAGTCTGCCAATGTAGTTCAACCTTGATTTGTTTTTAGCATATACTTAAAATGAGATGTTGATCTCCCTTTAAATGTTTTGAAAATAAATTCATTTGTCGGGTAAATTGTGTGAAAGTTCCCTGTCTGTGATTTTTTTGTCCTATGGTAGTATTACTGGTAATACAAGATCACACAAACGTCACAGAAACAGGAGGTGCACCACTAATCTGATATCGGTATGGATGTGCAGCACTGTAATTAAATACCACAAAACAATAGAAAGGGCTGAGGGCCTACAAGCCCTCTCCACCCTAACACAGGAGCACCAATAATCAAACAAAAATTTCAAATGTATACATGATTTTATTGAAATGACACAATCAACATACAATACACAAGGACCAACAAATAAATTAAAAAACACTGCATGTCCCCAAATACTTCCAGTGCTGGCAACAGCCCACAGAGCAAAAATACCTGGGAAACTCCTTAAGTGACTACTGACAGGACCAACAGTAAAAGCAATATTTTGTGCCGGCACAAAAAGGAAGCCAAGACACACGGCGCGTCCTCGACCCCTTCAGCGCGCACATCCCTCTGCAGCCCGGAGTCCGTGCGCAGGGCGCATTAGGGGCCGGCAGTGGGACAAGGACAGCCTTTAAACATCCTGCAACTCAGGAGGAGGCCACACAGCACAGCACACGGCCAACGCTGTAGCCCCGATCACATCAACATCAAAACTCCATGTACATGAAGGAGATGGATGGTGCAGCGGAAAAGGATGCATAAGCACCTGCAATATAAAATCAAATAATGTGTGTCGTCTGTATCTCTGTTGAACCTCTCCATCGAGAGCTTTTCAAAATAATACCTATAACTATCAAAAAATAAATGTAAACACGATGGGAAGGCAGTGAATATTGTCTTCTTAGTATGTATAGACCATCAGCCCAGGAAGGGCTATTGAAGGCTGGCCCCGGGTAAAAGTGTATATCTCACACTATCCCGCTAGACTTATGCATATTTAAAGGGGCCTCCTCCTGGACATCTCCTCCCATTATAGTACAACAATTATATAGAAAAAAGATGATTACAACAGTCAATATGTAGGATCATTCCCTCCAATGAAGGTGAACCAAACGGCTTCTATTTCTTCTATTGTACTAACGCTCATGCTACCATCCTGAAGTGGTACCAAAACATGGCCAGTTAATATCCAAGATGTGGGGCTGGGCTCCAACAATCTAATTGATGTAAGATCATTCAAAAATGGAAAACATAAGTGCCAATATCACCCAAACACTGGGTGAGTATCTGTCCCTTTATCTCTACTTGCCAGGCAGATATTCGACTGATGGGCGTGGATTCTGGTCTTGAGGACGTTTTGAGTTTCCCCGACATACGCCAAAGGACAGCCGCAGTGTAACAAATAAACAACAGAACGAGTCCTCCAATTGGGAAATAGTCATCGTCAAAGTGATGTTAAGCTCATTCGCATTAAGTCGGTCCAGAAACTCTTGGCAAGAGGATTCCGTGCCCAAGCCTGAGTCAATAGGGAGCGTGGGATCCTGCTCTTGAAGCAGCGAGTGCAATACCATTAGGGCTGCCCGATCCTCCGGACCCAAAGTGGCAAAAATACAATTCTGTGAAGTACTCACCTGTAGAATTGGTATTATTTGTATACAGTACGTCCTGCTCCAGATATAGTACTTTCACTTGGGTTATCCTCCGCCAGACATGCAAAAATAGGCTCCTCCCGGCCCCTCAAATACCCGGGGACCTCCCACAAATCCCCAGCATTGAAAAGCAGTGAACAAGAAGCCGGGAGAATTTAATCACCCAAAACAACTGGTAATGATAATAATGATAACAATCATCATACCAGGGGATCCAGAATAATGCAAAAACCAGGGTGGGGTGGAGCAGGACGTACTGTATACAAATAATACCAATTCTACAGGTGAGTACTTCACAGAATTGTATTATTCTTAGTATACAGTACATCCTGCTCCAGATATAGTACTTACACTTGGGACATCCAATAGCAGTGTCCATAAAGTAGGGTGGGATCCCCAACAAAAGGTGACAGCAGACAGTTTAAACCAATGCCGCCTGCAAAACCTTGCAGTCAAAAACAGCATCAGCTGAGGCCCTAACATCAACCTTGTAGAACTTTGAAAAGGTATGAACAGAAGACCAAGTAGCGGCCTTGCAAACTTGTTCAACAGAAGCCTGGTGCTGGAAGGCCCAAGAGGCACCAATAGCACGAGTAGAATGAGCAGTAAGGCGGAAGGGAGGATTCTTCCCCTTAGCAGAATAGGCCTGAATCACAGCCTGACGAATCCATTTGCTAATAGTAGACTTGGCAGGAGCCAAACCCTTCCTAGGACCTGAAGGGACCACAAAAAGAGCATCAGTCTTCCTGAAAGCCGTGGTGACTACCAGGTAATACTTCAGACACCTGACCACATCCAAGCAATGCAGAACCCTTTCCTTAGCGTTGCTAGGATTAGGACACAATGAAGGAAGAACAATATCCTGATTCAAATGAAAAGCAGACACCACCATAGGCAGAAAATCTGGCTTAAAGCGGAACACCACCTTGTCCTGGTGTCTCTCATAGTATGGGGGCTGAATAGACAGAGCCGCCAGCTCAGACACCCGCCTGACTGAAGTAATAGCCACCAAAAAGACAACCTTGAGGGTAAGCACAGCCAGAGCAGCATCCTGAATAGGCTCAAAGGGAGCACCCTGCAAGGCAGACAAAACCAAGTTCAAACCCCAAACAGGGACCATAGGTTTACGTGGGGGACGCACATGAGTGACCCCCTGGAAGAAGGTCTTAACCAAGGGATGCTGAGCAAAAGACTTCTGAAAGAAGACAGACAGGGCAGAAACCTGACCCTTCAGAGTACTGAGTTTTAGACCCAACTCCAATCCATGCTGTAAAAACTCCAGAACCCTGGGGACTAAGAACTCCCTACAGGGAAGAGACCTAGACTCACACCAATCAATGTAGGTACGCCATACCCTATAATAGATGGCAGAAGAAGTTTTCTTCCTAGCCTGCACCATGGTATCCACCACAGAGGCAGATAAGCCTTTCTCCATCAAGATGGAGGTTTCAGCAGCCAGGCCGTCAAAGCCAGAGTTTGTAAATTGGGATGGCGTAAGGAGCCCTGAGTGAGCAGATCTGGCGCCCCTGGCAGGACGTACTGGTCTACTGCCATTTGTACCACGTCTGCAAACCACACTCTTCTGGGCCACCTTGGTGCGACTAGAATCACTGGCACCCTTTCCAGAGCAATCTTGCGCAGAACCCTGCCCAGCAGGGGGAACCGAGGAAAGACATACAGGAGCCGAAATTCTTTCCATGACATTGACAGAGCATCCGTGGCCAAGGCCAGAGGATACTGAGACAAGGAGACAAAGGCCGGGAGCTTGTGATTGTGACGGGATGCGAACAGATCCACATCCGGTAGACCCTAACGGTGACACAGGGACTGGAGTACCCTGTTGCAGAGGGACCACTCCCCCTGACGGAAAGTCCCCCTGCTCAGAGAGTCTGCCAGTAGATTCTCTACCCCCGGGATATACACGGCCGAAATGCATTTAACATTGGCCTCCGCCCATGTCAGAATCCGCGACACCTCCTGGAGGGCACCCCTGCTCCGGGTCCCTCCCTGATGGTTGATGTGGGCAACCGCCGTCCTGTTGTCTGAGCGCACCTGCACAGCTAGACCCTTCAGGTGGTTGGTCAACTGCTCCAGTACCAACCTGATCGCCCGTAGTTCCAGAATGTTGATGGGCAGGTGGGCCTCCTGAGGGCCCCACCTCCCCTGGAACCGCAGGGACTTCCAGAATCCCCCCCAACCTGACAGACTGGCATCCGTGGTGACCGTCTCCCAGGAGGGGGCCAGGAAGGACCTGCCCTGTAGCAAGTTCTTGTGGTCCAGCCACCACGAGAGGGACCTTCGGACCAAGGGGGGAAGCACACAAACCCCGTCCAAAGACGTGGGGTCCTTGTCCCATACTGACAGAAGGTGAAGCTGCAGAGGCCTCAAATGGAACTGAGCAAAGGGCACTGCCTCGAAGCTCGCCACCATCAGGCCCACCAGCTGCATTCCCTGCCTGAGGGAGGGCTGGGGGCACGAGAGCAGGCAGTCAGAGCTTCCACCTTTTGTTGAGGAAGGAATATCCGTGACTGAACCGTATCCAGAATCATCCCCAGGAATGGTGTCACCGACGAAGGGGACAGAGAGGACTTGGGATGATTGATCACCCAGCCGAAGGACTCCAAGGTGGACACCACCAGCGGAGTGTCCAGCTCCGCCTGCTGTAGGGACCGCGAAGAGATGAGAATGTCGTCCAGGTAGGGCAGCACGCGTATGCCCCCTGACCATATCAGAGACATTACCCCTGCCAGCACCTTGATGAACACTCTGGGAGCTGAAGTGAGGCCAAATGGTAGGGCCACAAACTGATAATGTTGATCTTTCAACGCGAATCTGAGAAACCTTTGATGTCCCGGGAACACAGGGATGAGAAGGTAAGCATCTTTGATGTCCACAGACGTCATAAAATCCCCTGGGTGCAGGGAGCCAATGGCCGAGCGCAGAGTTTCCATGCGAAAGCGTCTGTTCTTGACAAATCTGTTGAGAATCTTTAAATCCAGAATGGGCCTGACTGACCCATCTTTTTTGGGCACTGTGAAAAGGTTGGAATAGAACCCCTTGCCCAATTCTCTTAAGGGGACCCTGCAAATGACCCCCAGATCCAGAAGACCTTGCACGGCCTGTAGCAAGACCTGAGCTGATACAGGGTCCTGGGGGATCCGGGACCTGATGAATCTTGTGGGGGGCCGCACAGCAAACTCTATCTTGTAACCACTACCTCCTGAATCCACTGGTCTGAGACTTGGCGCCTCCAGACGTGCGCGAAGTGCTGTAGCCGTCCCCCCACCCTGGCGGGCGAGGGCGCCCCATCATGCCTGAGGGGTCTTGGGAGGGGCTTTGGGTTTGGACCCCCAGGAGGAGCCCGGACGTCGTCCTCTGCTCCTATGCCAGGAATCTGCGCAAGCCCCTTCGAAGGACACCCCCTTCCCCTGCTTAGCGCCTCGGTAGGGGACTGAAGGGGGGCCCTGGCTCCGAAAGGGCCGAGGCTGCTGCCTGCGCTGGGGTAACTTACCTCCTTTAGCAAAGAGGTCTAGGCGGTCCCCAAACAGGCGTAGCCCCTTAATGGAAGTCCATTAAGGGCTTTCTTAGCAGCATTGTCAGCAGCCCACTGGCGCAGCCATACCGTGCGGCATATAGCTACCGCCAAGGCAGAAGATCTGGCACACATCCTAATTGCATCATCCGATGCAGACAGGATAAAGTTAATAAACACATCATAGTTAGACAGTGCATTAATAGTATCAGGTGGCAAATCGTCTGGGCCATCAAGTGCATTCCTGACCATGGCCCTGAGTGCCACCGCAGTAATGGGTTTAACCATCTGAAAGACATAAGGGGAATAAAGGGTGTCAGAACCATGCAAAGTAAGCAAGGAGCATGAAAATCACTTACAGACCATGGAAGGAGGGGGACCGATACCACGCGCGCGCGTGACTACCATCAAAATGGCGCCAAGCGAACCTCGAAGGGCGGGCCAGAGTGGCCCGTGACGCAGAGCGCGCCAAGCCAGGTCCCCGCCCCCCAGAAGAGCGCAAAGCTCTAAGACAGTAGACAAGGTTGTCATGAGGAGCAAAGTGTATGACACACTTAGAATAGATGATTTGCCAATGATGACGACGCGGCGTCTAAGAAGACGCCGCCGCCCGGCGCAGCATATCCAGTGAAGCAGAGAGGCGCGCGCGGCGGCGGCAGATACACAAATAAGGCTGCGAATCAGCGCGGCGTCTGACACCCAGTATACAAGTCAAAGGACATTACTAAAGGCCACAAGCGTGTAATCCAATACACTGAGACCACACCCCCCCCTTTCTTTCCCCCCGAGCTACAGGGGGAACGAGGGAGGATGGCGACCCTTTGTACAGGGCCCACCGCTACACGGGGCAATAATGCGGGAGGGGCATCCCCTAGAGGCTCACCATCAGCCTAAACTGCCTACCCTTTGGTGGGGGACTGCGGTGGAGCATGGCTCCATAAGCACGCATGGTGCTGCCTACCTTCATCCGACCAGCGCAGTCCAGGCTGGGAGGCACATCACAAGGAGGACAGGTGGGAATAGTCCAACAGGGCCGCAGGCTTTAATAGCCTCGCTCACCTGCGAGAGAGTGATACTTCATGTCTTCGCAGTCAGCACTGCAGAGAAATCTGGGAATTTGTGGGAGGTCCCCGGGTATTTGTGGGGCCGGGAGGAGCCTGTTTTTGCATGTCTCTGCAGTGCAGCGCCATCTGGCGGAGGATAACCCAAGTGTAAGTACTATATCTGGAGCAGGACTTACTGTATACTTAGAATATCAATATTTCTGTTGGTGACACCGAATTGTTTTTTAAGGAGAATCCTTTTTTCTGCGGGGCTCAGAACATAATCAGAGAGGTTAATGATCCGTAACTGGTCAGTGGTTAGCGGAGTGTCCTTGCAGAGAACCGTTTGTAACCCCAGCGGTCCCTGTTTCTCAGCGACCTTTGGTCCGCGTCTCCCACCCCTCCGGGTTCTTCCTCTGCCTCGCTGCCCGAAAATAAAGAATGGCCATCGCTATGCGAGCTATTCTGGGAGGCCGGTATATGTTCTTTATTAAAAGAACCCCTCTGATTCACTCTGCTGCCCCCTCTCCGTGTGTTACCCTTATGTTGCCACTTGTAGGCCCGTTTTTGTGTATAGTCTGACATGTCCCGTTGCAGTTTTTGCCTCTTGGTGTCCATGACCAGTTGTTCATGTTTATCCAAATCTGTGGAAAGAGATGCCAGGAAGGGGTTGACCTGTGAGGACTGATCATAACTTTCTAATTTAGTTTTTAGCTCTTGCAAATTAATTTCTGTCTCAGCAGGTCCTTATCATGATCTATAAGCATCTGCATTATAATATGTGATGCTTTAATAAGGCCCTGCTCCCAGGTCTCCTTAAACTTGGCATCAACTTCCCATGCTGGGAACAATTGGAACCGTAAGCCCCGTGGACAAATATTTTGAGTAACATATGTCTGCAGACTGTTACTCAAAATATTTGTTCAATTGGTCCCAGCATGGGATGCTTATAGATCATGATAAGTTTTGATGTTGATGTGATCGGAGCTGCAGCGTTGGCCGTGTGCTGTGCTGTGTGGCCTCCTGAGTTGCAGGATGTTTGACGGCTGTCCTTGTCCCACTGCCGGCGGCTCATGCCCTCTGCGGCCGGACTCATCCTAAGATGGAGGTAAGAATAAAAGGTTGCATAGGACACTTTGTTTAATGTTTTCACCCAGCCAAGCAGCACGGGTGGCCGCATGCGCAGGTGTCCCACCTGCTAGTCCCCCACTCTAATTGGTGTGTCAGGACCGGGTTTTTTTTGGTCTTTAGCTCTACTTTTATTGTATATTTGACCTCGTCATTGTTGTTTGCTTTTTGCACTTGTAGGTAGCCTGACCAGTTTGTTCACAGTGCCCATTATTATTTAGTTATTTTACTGTATATGTATTTATTTTTGAGTATCTTTATGCACTTTATATCTATATTCGAGAATTTGTATATTTGACTATTTTCATGCACTTTATATTTCTTGCAGCATTGTGTGGTTTCATTGTTATAGCACTTTTAGTAGACTTTTAGTATAGTCACTTTATTAGTAGATTGATTAGTAGATTTGCTAGTGGCATTGGCCACAGAGTTTATGCACTGTCACTTTATTATTGTTCTGGGCTCTGTAATTTTCTATATAGGGTTTTTCTGCCGGCACAAAATATTGCTTTTACTGTTGGTCCTGTCAGTAGTCACTTAAGGAGTTTCCCAGGTATTTTTGCTCTGTGGGCTGTTGCACTGGAAGTATTTGGGGACATGCAGTGTTTTTTAATTTATTTGTTGGTCCTTGTGTATTGTATGTTGATTGCGTCATTTCAATAAAATCATGTATAAATTTGAAATGTTTGTTTTATTATTGGTGCCCCTGTGTTGGCTTGTAGGCCCTCAACCCTTTCTATTGTTCTATCTACAAGCTCACTTACGGTAGTTTCCATTGCAGATGACACTCAGATATACCCATCTGGTCCAAATCTCTTCCCCCCCCATCTTGCCTTCCAGCTATCTCATTCTTTATGTCGTCTCGCCCCCTAAATTTGAACAAAAAACAATTGATCATTTTCCCACCATCCAATTTCCCTATGGTGTTGACAATCTCTGCTAACAATTTTACATCTGCAACTCCCCAAAATCAATGCCAAGGCATCATACTGGAGTTTTCACTTTCATGACAACCTCACATTGCATCACTCCCTTCAAACCTTCTGTCTGTTGGGAATATAATACTTTGCAACAGCTTCTGCTGCACTTTAAATGTGATTAGTGACTTTTGCTAGATTTACTGCAGTTTACAGCTATGACACATTATGACATTAGATGGCGCTGTGACCAATACTTAAGGTGGCCGAAAACCCAGGATTTTGACTATCGGGGGTACCCCACTGTGAGAAACCCCGCAACCCCCAAACAAACTCACCTCTTCCTGGTCCTACAGCGCATGTGTAGGCGCTCGTCCAAACAGCGTGCTCGGATCTACTAACTTCAGTGTGTCTAAGCCTACGTCTAAGACGAGCGCTCCAAGCGCACTGACAGCCGCATCCCCCGCTACCCTCTAACTGGCCTAGAGGGATAGCAGGCCATGGATTACGCATGCGCCATTGCACCGGAAAAGAAGGTAAGTGTGTGGGCGACCTGGTGGGTTTCACACATCGGGACATCCCAATTTTGGATGTTCCGGAGGGAGGGAATCGATCAAATCATCAGCTCTCAGCTCTGCCTGATTTTCCTGTCCTCCACCCTGGTCACTTATGGCCCATTTTCACAACAACAGATAAATTGACTGTTTGTTGAGCATCTAATTGTTAGAGAGATCTTTCCTGAGATCGTTCTTGCTGTGCTCTCAGGGGTGCACCTGTAGTTAGGCCATGTAAGAAGCTACCTCACGTGGCACTGCAGAGGAAGCAGCAATTTACCTGCTTGTTTTAATTTATTTTATATTTAACATATATTTTATTTATTTATTTTTCTATCATGATTTTAAGTCAACTATTGGTGGCTTGGCTGCTCCACCCCACCTTCACTCCCTGCCCCCCTTGTTTTGTTAGGAAATGGAGGGATGTCTTGCTCTTCCATGGTTCTACTCTCATCTGATTGTGGTTGATTTATTGGTTTGCAAATCGATTTGTGGAAATGGGAAATTACTCTCACTAGGGCTTCAGGACTTCTCTGAAATGCTTTCCACCACTGAATTTAACATTCTAAGCATTCGAAAGTGCCCTCAAAACAGCCAAGCATATAACATTTTTAATTAATATAAACTCCACAGGGTGCATAAAGCCAACTCAATACCAGCCACTTGGGATCCTTCTGTCTCCACCTGTTATCCGTTTAGACTGTATGCTCTCTTCTATTGTATCCTGTTTTCATAGCATTCACTTTGTACTTTGCAGCATCTTGTTTGTAACAGTCTATGTACTGTATGTTTAGCCTCTCTAATACTTTTTACAATACTGCAGAGGTGCTATATAAATAAATATTGATAAGACTAAGTAAAAAAACATAGTATAAAACCTAAGCAGAGCAAGACAGAAGTTGAATTACCGTAGATCCCAACAAAATTAGCATTCTATTTTGTGTCTCCTAGTGAAAGAACCATCATTAAACAGGCCCTATCACCCTACTGGCCAGCCCTGGAGTCTAAAAGGCCCCATGGGCGTCCAATTATCTACCCCCTGGGTCATCCCAAATTTAGGATGCCCTCCGTGTGAAGCTCACACAGCAGGGAATCCCAAATCAGGATACCTCAGGGACAAGTAAATCCTGGTGGTCCACTTTTAGATAAATGATTAGGAATTCCATCCTTCCTTTTAAAGAGAACTATATGATGATAAAAGACAGTGGCGTAACTAAATGCGAAGGGGCCCGGGTGCAAGCTATAATTGGGATCCCAATCATGGCTTATACAGTAAACTCATTTCTGTTTTTTAACTCAATTGGATGCAGCTAGACAACTAAAAAACAAAAAAGAGACAAATGGTGCTTCCTTTATCTAAAGCAGGGGTGCTCAAACTTATGACAAGCATGGGTCACTTAAATGATTTGAAACCTGGTCGCGGGCTACAATAAATAGGTTCAGAATGTTTCATTTGGAATAGAATAAGAAAGATTTTCTGCAACAATCAGGATACCCGCTGTCTCTACAAGCCCCACTCGCATGTCCTTCCACCACTTCCCTACATGCATATGTACCGTAGCAATCCTCATATGCTAGCAATACACATGCAGATTGGCTTAACTCTCTGAAAATAAGGGTCCCTAATTTATAGCCCTCCCCATCTGTCCGACATGTTCCCAAAACTCAAGAAATCTAAGCTCCCACCAATGCTAAGCATACAATTATTATAAAAAAAAAACTATTTTATTGAATTATAGTGCCAGAGATTTCTCCCATTGTTTGTGTTGTACAATCAATGTCGCCGTGTTCCTCCAAGATACTGCTGCCACTTCTATTTGCCAATGCGCCCCTCCTATATCACTCTCCATCCCTCTCTCTTACTGTGCACCTATTTACCCTTCCCACCTTTTCTACATCAGATGGCTCTGAGGGCCACACTTAAATGATACCAAATGAGCACAAATATTAAAAAAATATTAAAATATTAAAAAATGTAAGAATCAACAATCATGGGGCCCTCAGCCTTCTGGGTCCTGGTGCAGTCGCACTCCCTCATGTCACATCCTTGAAAAAAGAGCTGACTCAACAGTGAACCAGTTATGTAAAGTTTTTTTTAATTTTAAGTTATCTTCATTTAGTTTCTATACACTTTATGTTATGGTAATAAAATGATGTAGAGTAAATAAGATGAAGAGGAACCTTATGTAAAATTGTAGGAGAAAGTTGAGGTATGGATATGGAGGTAGTTTTTTTGTGAACATTTTCTGTGTGATAATTGGGTTAGTTTGCGTACACCACTAAATAATCTTAGGAAGTCTTTATATTCACTCTTCTTATTTGTATGCCACACCCCGCTAAAATGATTTGATTCTTTCTGCCAGCTTAAAAGGAATTCTAGAGGCTGAAGGGTAAGTGTGAATTTGTGGCGTTGTCATCCTCACAGTTCTTGACAGCATCTGTTGAGGGGCAATCAAGGAATCATATTAACACTGAGGGCTTTCGTCAAGTTCTCAGGCACTGATGTTCAATTGACTAATACCGCCTACTGTAATCTTTAACAAAGAGGGACTATGCAAAAACTAGGAGCAGGAATCTCAGGCGCTCAGTTCACTTGACCTTAACATTGCAATGTGTGAAGATCCCCTGTGGTGAGCAATCAAGGGCCCCAGGCTGTAGTAAAGTGTAGAGATGGTTCTCAAAGTATGACACACAGATGAAAGTTTCAACAGCTGCCAATTCCACTGTAGCTTGGTGAAAAAAGGCCGTAAATGTCATGAACTGGGACTGGCTCTTAAGCTATTTGTCCAGGGCTAGACCCATCTAAGCATGGTCCACAGGACAGTAGAAACCTAGAGTCCTAGATGGCAATAGAGCCACTCATCAAGTGACAGCTTGGGTGGGCCTTTCAACAGCTCTTGTTCCATCATGTGTTTCTACTTTTATTTCTGCCTACTCTTGACTTTTGGTCTGACAGTTTTAAATTTTTTCTCAGAAGACTTTCCAGAAAGAATCTAAATGCAGCGCAGTGGTGACCAACTTGTTAAATAAAGGAGGCCGCTGACAACAAAAAATATTCATTGTGATGTTATCTCATTTATTTTTGAGTGCAGGGGCTAGTGGGTAGTAGAGGGGAAGGCTTCTCTGGAGTATCATTGCGAGAAAAGAAATAAAGACCTTTTGTTGCTGATGTCAGAAGTCAGCATTAGCCAGTCCTTTCTGTTGAAGAATCGTTGGTGGGCAGCTGATGACTTGTGCTTTTAGTCCAAAAGACAATGATGTATTATCTGTTCAATATACTTCCTGTCTCTGGTAATAAAATAGGATATAAGCCCAGATCAAGATCAGTAGAACTGAAGGGACAATCCAGACAGAACAACAAAAGCCTTCACATACTCACTGTTTGCTCCCCCCATCTTAGTCCAGCAGTAGAAAACATACCAGCTCCTAATAGGTTGGTGAAACTGCTTGGTCACTGCTCACTCGCAACTTCCATGTTGAATGGCTGCCCCCCACGCCAGTCACAGTGACTTCAGAAATCCCACACATTTCATTTCAATGGAGAGTGTCTGCGGAGGACCTTTCCATTGACTATGGAGTTTGTCCACAAGGTTGTCGGTGAGCGCAAATGCCACAGGATTCTGAACATTTTGTACATGTACAGCCCAGAAGACAAAAGAGAAAGATGGGATGTGAAACATTTAAATATGCTATAGGTCTGAATAACGTTCAGGAGGGAAGTGTTTTGAACCCTTTCAGTGGCAGCTACCTTTTTTGTCACCTTCCGCGCCCAGAAGTTTTTAAGCATTTGTGCTATATATGTTTAACTGTGATTTTTAAAGGAGTTTTCAGGAAAATGATGAATTCTTTTTATCAGCAGAGTTTGAGCTTTAACAGGAAATATCATTTGTAATTATTTCAGTGCTTTCTCAATATATTTGGGTGAAACATGTCGAAAAAAACATTCTATTTTTTAAATTTTGTAGTGTTTTAAAAAAAAAAAAACGTAATTTAACCCTTTAAATGCCAAGCATGTAGTTTCTATGTGGTTGCTTCTCCTACAGTTAAGTGCCAAGCACGTAGAAACTACGTGCCTGGCATTTCCCTTTACTAGTTAAAAAATAGATAAAATAAAACACTTACCTCTGGTATTCATGTAAAGATGGGGCTCCCCTCTTCCTTTGGGGGGCATCCAATCCCTCCCCCGGCGTCTTCGGTCTTCAGGAGGGTGCCCGAAACCGGCCGACCCCCCCCCCCCCCCCCGTTTCCAGCGCTGACAGTCATCTGTAGAAAAAAAAAAAAAAACAAACAATGTCACTCACCTCCTCCAGTCTTCTCTTCACCGAGCACTGGCGAGGCTCTCATCCGCCCTGCGCCGATCACTATCGGCATCTGACAGATGCCGGAGCTGTGTGAGCGGCGCGGGACACCGACGAGGGACCCAGGATCGGAGGTGAGTAGAGTAAAAAAATAAAAATAAATGTCTTTTTTTTTATATCTGTGTCTTTATTTTTTACTTTTAACTAAGGGGTCCATGACCCCTATACCAGTTCACAAGGCTGGGGGGATGGCAAGTCACCTGCGACTAGCGGGTGACTTGCCATTAACCCCCGGCATCCCCATTACCTGCCTCCCCAAAGGCCGGGGGGGGGGCAGAAGAGCCCGGGCCCATGGGCTATGCGGGCTTGTAGCCTGCAGGGCCAGGGGCCACAAAAGCTGGCCCCAGCGCCCTGTTTCTACAAGCCCTGCATAGCTGGTCCCGGGCTGGTTACTTCGGGTAAGGGGGACCCCATGTCATTTTTTTTTTTTAAGGGTTTTTAACCCTTAAAAATCCCCCAAAAATGGGGTTCCCCATGTCGATTTTTTTTTTAATTAACCCCTCATGTTCTGTCACCCAGCAGCTATAAAAGGCTTCCAGCAGGTGAGCAGAAGCCAGTGATTGCCAAGGGACAGAGTGCTCCAGGATGGATGGGAGGTAAGTATTAAAAAAAAAAAAAAAAAAAAAAAAAAAAATTTGTTCTCTGTGTGGTGTGTTTTTTTTACATTTAACCCCTTGTGAACTGGTAAGGGGTCCATGAGACCCCTATACCAGTTCACAAGGCTGGGGGATGGCAAGTCACCTGCGGCTAGCGGGTGACTTGCCATTAACCCCCGGCACCCCCGTTACCTGCCTCCCCAAAGGCCGGGGGGGGGCAGAAGAGCCTGTGGCCATGGGCTATGCGGGCTTGTAGCCTGCAGGGCCAGGGGCCACAATAGCTGGCCTCTGCACCCTGTTCCTACAAGCCCTGCATAGCTGGTCCTGGTGGGCTGGTTACTTCGGGTACGGGGGACCCCATGTCATTTTTTTTTTTATTTTTAAGGGTTTTTAACCCCCGCACACGACTTCCGACAATCACTACCCGTGTAAGAAACTTACTTGATCCGGGTGGCCCACAGAGAGTGTTCTCTTGGCGGCGCAGCGCGCCACAACAGCTCCCCTTCAGCAGTCAATGGAGTTTGCCTCAAGGAGACCTTGCCCTGCTGTCAGCCTTATTGGTCATAGCTGACCAGCCCCTGGGATTAGTGTGTACTGGGCCAATACTGGGCACCTTTCTATTGGCCCAGTACACCTTAAATAGGAATCAAGCCCTGGCCTCATTGTCCGTTATAGCCTTACGTGCTAAGGGTGTGCTGTATTCTCGTTTATACTATCCATTGCTGACTCTGATTGACCTTCCCTGTCTGCTGTGGGGGGGGGGGGCAGAAGAGCCCATTGCTCATGTGGACTATGTAGGCTTGTAGCCTTTAGGGACAGGAATTTTTTAAAATCATTTTTAAAGGTGTAACCCTTCATAGTGCACATAGTTGTTTTATTTTGAAAATCTCATAAAGAGCTCTTTTCAGTTTGGTGCGTCTCCTGGGCAGGAACGATACATATGTGGTACCGTAATAATCTGGTTGAATGGGGCATTTACACACTATATGATTTTCTTGAAAAAACATACATTTTCTAGTAAAAAAGCTACACAATTTTATCAAAAATATTGAAAAAGCACTGAAAAAATTACAAACAAGACATTTCATGTTAAAGGTCAAACTTTTCTGAATATAAACAATATATCATTTTCCTGGAAAATCCCTGGAAATTCCTGCAACAGTTACATATATATAATGAAAAATGCTTAAATATGCTTGGCAACAAGTGGTGAAAGCATATCTAAATAGGCTGGCACTGAAATGGATTTAGTCTTATTTATTTTTATGTTAGCAAATGTGTTTTTTATGGAAGCAGTTTTCATTAGCTGCAATCTGTTGCTATTGACAATGAGTAGATCAACAAGAAGTGAGTTCTGTACACACAGAACACTTCTGGGTAAGTATGAGTGAGCTCCTTCACCTCAGCAGCTGTCATAAGAGAAGCGTGTGTGTGCTAGGCTCATAAGATACACTTTCAAAAATGGCACTGAAAGTGGACTTTTTCTTTAAACTTTTCATTCTTTTATTCACATGGCATTTTGAATGTCAGCAAATATCTTTAAGGCTCTTTAATGATTTGCAGCAAGGAATGTGGAATCTTTCATAAAAGATTTACCAGGACAAGAAGGAAGGGCATCCTACAATGTGTTTTAAGGAACTAAGGAAAAAAAAACTGCTAATTTAGGAGATCATGATGATATAGCATACTAATCATAATCTGGTCACTAGGGCTGATTTACAGTATCTACCTGGAACTTAAAATGAACCAATCAACCCCCGCAGCCTGCCCTGAAGTCTAAAAGGGTTATACACATGTGCCTGGGTGTTGCAGAAAGTTCAGTGGAGTGGCCGATATGGGGGGTTTCACAAACAGGACATCCCGTTTGGCAATTCCCTGGTGATTGGTTCACTTTAACAACAGCTACAGTGTCCTTAATTATGTAGCAAGAGGCCCACTATAGGCCATATAAGAACCACTGACTACTATTTAACGTGTGTTCATTCTTAATAAAATGTTAGTACTACACAAAACTAGCCTTTATTACCCTAGACTATTTGGGATGATTTCCTATCTACTGTTATGCAGTTTTCTGTGTATATGTGGGACAAGCAGACTGGGACCGACCCAAATGTCAGTGAGAACGGGGTAAAGCCTCTGATTTATCTATCTGTGTAGTTTAAAGGAACCAATGCCCTGTTTGGTAGGCCCTAGAGTGTAAAAGTCTATGGGGCCAGCCAGTTCTTTGTAGCCGGAGCATTTCAACTATGGATGCCCTGCTGTGTGAAATCACCCGGGATCAGCATAAATCAAATCTTTAGAGTGATCCCACGGGGCATCCTCACCACCTACCCGGCTGATATGCACACCGCCACTGCTGAAGGGGGGTGGAAACAAAGGATTCTGGCCACTTTCTGGACTGTTGGTCTTATGTTTACTATCAGCATGTTCATTTATAAGTGAACAAAGGGGGAGTGGCAGCTGCTCAGACCATTTTATAACTAATCTGGGAGGTGCAAGTCAGCAGAGCAATTAGGTTACTAAAAACTTAAAGGAGCCGCAGCACTCAACCCTGTTAGCTTGCAGACCAACCTATAATCTGTCTCTAAATCTGGTAAAAACAGAGGCTCGGTCACACACATCTGCAGAAGTATGCTAAGCTGCACCACCACGCCAAGGTGCCTCTATGGGTGCAGTCCTAACTCTAATCTATGAGAGCCCCATTTGGGAGATACAATGCAAGAGATAAAAGGGGAGCAGCTTACCTGAGGTTGCCCTAATCCTCATGTGCAAGCCATGGGGTGGAAGGGTCAAGACCTTGCAATACAGCCTAGACCCCACACCCCATGTGCTTGCACAAATTCAAAGTGAACAAAAAAAACAGAGGCTCGGTCACACACATCTGCAGAAGTATGCTAAGCTGCACCCATAGAGGCACCTTGGCGTGGTGGTGCAGCTTAGCATACTTCTGCAGATGTGTGTGACCGAGCCTCTGTTTTTACCAGATTGTCAGTCTCCTCGCCTTTCCTACCCTTTAAGGCATCGTGAGCGCACCATACCACGGCCTGCATGCAGCAGCAGACATGCTCGGCTGCATGGTTTTAACAGAGCAGGCTCTTCTTCTGTCGCATGCTCCACAGTGACACCTGCTGTTCAGCCCATTGGAAGTGCACAAGGCCTAGAGTGTAAGCTCTTGGACTTGATTTCACTTCCTGGTGTCCTGAGTTTGAATGGACAGGAAGTGACTTCACCAGACTCTGGCACATCCCTCCCTGTGCTGATTGATAGCCCTATTTAAGAGGACAGCTGGCCTACAGCCAATGCTGTGTTATCAGCTTACTTCCTGGACCTTGTTTACCTGATTCCTGAATTCCTGGATTTATACACCGACGGATAACCTGATTTTTGATGCGGATTGCTTATGGACTTTGCCTGTTTTCTGCCTGCCTCTGACCCCGGATTCACCCTTGGACTCTGCTCAGATTTTTTTATTTGCTCTTGGAGTTTTTTCTGCTTCACTTCGCCCCATACCTGGAGCTCAGCTCAGCTCTCCCCATGATTGTAGCCAGGAGGCTTGACAGTATAACACAGCCATAACATGAGCTCCGGTGGGGAACCTCGTCCCTTTGATATTTTGATGCAGCAAGTCTTTTCCCTCTGTGCAGCCGTCCAGGGCTTACAGGGAGGCTTTAATCAGCTTGTGGATCAGCTAAATCAACTCACGCCCCCGACAGTATCTTCTGCTACAGCTGTTCCTACCACACAGGGGGCAGATTCCGGGGTCACCCCTGAACCCCAAGTTCCTTTCCCGGAATTTTTCTCAGGAAATCGCCAGAAGTTTCGTGCTTTTAGGAACAGTTGTCAGTTATTATTTTCTCTGCAACCACGAACCTATGCTGCTGAGGAAGTCCGGGTCAGAATTGTTTTTTCCCCTCCCCAAACATGGGCCCATTGTCTTCTGGAGCAAAATCATCCTTGTCTGGCCTCTGTTGATCTTTTCTTTTCTGCTATGGCAGCCATCTATGATGATCCCGGACATGTTGCATCAGCAGAGGCAGCTCTCGTAATTTGCGACAGGGTCGCCGTCCAGTTGAGGAGTATGTTGTTGATTTTCATTGCTGGAGTTTTGACACCCAGTGGAATGAGCCAGCTTTAAAACATCAGTTTCTTTTAGGTCTTTCTGAACTGATTAAGGATGAACTGGCCCACTTCGACACTCCTGAAACTTTAAATGAACTTATTCTTGCAGCCATTCAGGTGGATCGCCGGCTGCGGGAACGCCGTGAAGAGCGTTCAGCCCTAGCCCAATGGTTTGCTCCACGGTCCTCGCCTGCATCACCTGACTCTCCGCAGACCGATTTGGGGGTTATCAAGCCCATGCAACTGGGAACCATCCGGGCTGCTTTGTCCCAAGAGGAAAGACTGCGCCGGAGGCGGCTAAACCTTTGCATGTACTGCGGGAACCCCGGACACTTTCGGGTTAATTGTCCTACCAGACCCGCAGCTATGAAGAGATCAACACCTCTTGTTAAGAGCACACCACTTCCTGTGCCTGGTTCTCACCTCTCTGTGCTTCTTAGTTTACAACTTCCCGGAGGAAGGGTTGGGACCAGGGCCATGATTGACTCCGGGGCCTGCAGCTGTTTTATGGACTTAGAATTCGCACAGACTCACAATATTCCATATGAAGTTCGGCCTACCCCTCTGCTTCTCACTTTGGCCGACGGAACTACCGTCAAGTCCGGACCGGTGTCCCATAGAACTAAATCGCTTGGCTGCTCTACTCCTGATGGACACTCAGAATTAATACACTTTGATTTAATGCACTCTCCTTTGTACCCTATTATTTTGGGTTTCCCGTGGCTCTCTATACATAACCCCGTCATCGACTGGTCTTCCGGTTCAGTTTCTTTGTTCTCTCCCTATTGCAACCAATTTTGCAGACAGCAGGAGAGTAACCTCTCTGTAGTAACCCTTAATCCACCGGATTCCCTTCCGCCTGCGTATCTAGAGTTCCAGGATGTGTTCGACAAAAAAGGTGCAGACCAGCTTCCTCCTCACCGCTCTTATGACTGTCCAATAGACCTTCTACCTGGGTCGACCATCCCTTTTGGAAGTATTTATCCGTTGTCTGAAGCCGAGTTACAGACTCTCCGTGAATATATTGATGAAAATCTGGCTAAGGGTTTTATTAGACATTCCACTTCGCCTGCAGGAGCAGGGATATTCTTCGTAGAGAAGAAGGATGGGTCTCTGAGACCCTGTATAGATTACCGGGCCCTCAATCAAATTACAGTCAAGAACCGATACCCTTTGCCCTTGATTTCTGAACTCTTCCAGCGTTTGGGGTCCGCTCAGTTCTTTACCAAGTTGGACTTGAGGGGAGCCTACAACTTAATTCGGATCCGTCAGGGTGACGAATGGAAGACGGCCTTCCGCACCCTGCAACATTCCAGCACTTTGTAAATGATGTGTTTCGGGTTTATCTTGATATTTTCGTCATCATCTACCTGGACGATATACTAATCTTCTCTTCCTCCCTCTCGGAACATAGGGAACATGTCCGTCGTGTCCTTCTGCGTCTTCGAGAGCATCAATTATACGCCAAACTGGAGAAATGTCAGTTTGAACAACCTTCTATTCAGTTCCTGGGGTTACTTATCACCAGTACCGGCATTGTGATGGATCCTGAGAAGGTGGCTGCCGTCTTGGTTGGCCACAACCTATGAATCTATAGGAATAGGTGGCACTCTTCAAATAAAGCTACCTTATCAAGGTTAGTTCATCAGCCTTATATGGGTGCTGCTCTAAGTGATGTTTTCTCCCACATCATAAGTATCCAGTTAATATAGTAATTAGGCGCACACCAAAGTGCAAAGTGTGCAAAGTTTTGGTGTGCGCCTAATTACTATATTAACCACAACCTATGAATCGCAAGGAAGTACAGCGTTTCATTGGCTTCGCCAACTTTTACAGACGTTTTATTAAAGATTTCTCACAGATAGTCCGCCCTATCACCGATCTCACCCGTAAGAATACTCCATTTGTCTGGTCTGAAGCTGCTGAGGAGGCCTTCTCTCATCTCAAGGAGCGTTTCACTTCTGCCCCTATCTTGAGACATGCCGACCCCGAGCTCCCTTTTGTACTTGAAGTAGATGCCTCCGTCAATGCTGTAGGAGCAGTACTCTCTCAACGAGAATCTGAGCAAGGAGAACTCCATCCCGTAGCCTTCTTTTCCAGAAAACTGTCTTCAGCAGAGCAAAACTATGATGTTTGTGACCGAGAACTTCTTGCTATCAAACTTGCCCTGGAGGAATGGCGTTATCTATTGGAAGCTGCCAGACATCCAATTTTGATCCTCACGGACCACAAGAACCTGGAGTACCTTCGGTCTGCAAAAAGACTCCCGCCACGTCAGGCAAGGTGGTCACTATTCTTTTCCAGATTCTCCTTTCATATTTCTTACCGTCCAGGAAACAAAAATACCAAACCTGATGCACTCTCCCGTCTTCATCCTTCTGACCAAGGTCCTGAACCTGTGGAACCCACTATTTTGCAACCGAACCATTTTTTTGTTACTTGAATCTGAACTCATTGCTGAGATTCGACGAGCATCCGATTCTATCCCAGAGAATCTACAATCTGAACTATCACGAGTAGATGGAATTCTTGTCCATCAAGGAAAGATTTTTGTTCCTGAATCTTTACGTTCCAGGGTTCTGGCCGAATTCCACGATCACCCCTTGGCAGGCCATTTCGGGCTCAAGAAGACGCTACATCTGATTCAACGTTATTTCTGGTGTCCCACCTTAAGAGCAGACTGTATATCACATGTTTCTTCTTGTGGGACGTGTGCCCGGAATAAACACATAACCACCAAACCTGCAGGTCTTCTCATGCCTCTCCCAGTGCCAGAACGTCCCTGGGAACATATTTCTATGGACTTTATTGTAGAACTTCCACCTTCTGACAACAACAACATAATCTTGGTGGTTGTGGACTATTTAACCAAGTTTGCTCATTTTATAGCTCTCCCCAGCCTTCCTTTGGCCTCAAAGTTAGCACAAGTGTTTGTGAAAGAGATTGTTCGTTTACATGGCTTGCCGTCTAAGATTGTGTCTGACCGCGGTTCCCAATTTACTGCCCGGTTCTGGACAGCGCTCTGTAGGAGTTTACGGATCACTTTGGCCCACTCATCGGCCTATCATCCCCAGACCAACGGACAAACTGAACGGGTGAATCAATCACTGGAGCAGTACATACGATGCTACTCCTCGGCCCTGCAGGACAATTGGACACAGTTACTCCCATTAGCTGAACTGGCTTATAATAACTCTGTTCATTCTTCGACCATTTGCTGCAAATTATGGATTTGATGCCAAGACCTTGCCTGATACCTGCATCCCAGTGAATGTACCGGCAGCTGCAGATTTAGGAGCTCATCTAACTGGCACTCATCAGATGCTCCGAACAACCCTTCGAGCTGCCCAAGAACGTTACAAAAGGACAGCAGACACTCATCGGTCTTCAGCTTCCAATTTTGCAGTAGGAGATCAAGTCCTGCTCTCTACCACTCATCTAAGGCTTCATCTTCCCTCTAAGAAGTTGGGTCCTAAATTTATCGGGCCTTTTAAGATTAAGAGAGCTATTAATGAAGTTGCCTTTGAATTGGAATTACCTAATCGCCTGAAGATACACCCAGTTTTTCACGTGTCCCTTTTAAAGAAAGGAACTTTTAGAGATTCCCAAGATAAACCTCCTGATCCAATTATTGTGGATGGTGAAGAGGAATATGAGGTTTAACAGATCCTGGATTCACGGAAGAGAGGTGCCTCCATTCAGTATCTTGTTCGTTGGAAAGGTTACGGCCCAGAGGAAGATTCCTGGGAGCCATCTAGTAATCTCAATGCTCCACAATTAATCAGAGCTTTTCAGCAAAGACTCTCTAGATCGGCCGCCCAGAGGCGTCCTTTAAGGGGGGGGGCAATGTCAGTCTCCTCGCCTTTCCTACCCTTTAAGGCATCGTGAGCGCACCATACCACGGCCTGCATGCAGCAGCAGACATGCTCGGCTGCATGGTTTTAACAGAGCAGGCTCTTCTTCTGTCGCATGCTCCACAGTGACACCTGCTGTTCAGCCCATTGGAAGTGCACAAGGCCTAGAGTGTAAGCTCTTGGACTTGATTTCACTTCCTGGTGTCCTGAGTTTGAATGGACAGGAAGTGACTTCACCAGACTCTGGCACATCCCTCCCTGTGCTGATTGATAGCCCTATTTAAGAGGACAGCTGGCCTACAGCCAATGCTGTGTTATCAGCTTACTTCCTGGACCTTGTTTACCTGATTCCTGAATTCCTGGATTTATACACCGACGGATAACCTGATTTTTGACGCGGATTGCTTATGGACTTTGCCTGTTTTCTGCCTGCCTCTGACCCCGGATTCACCCTTGGACTCTGCTCAGATTTTATTTGCTCTTGGAGTTTTTTCTGCTTCACTTCGCCCCATACCTGGAGCTCAGCTTAGCTCTCCCCATGATTGTAGCCAGGAGGCTTGACACAGATTTAGAGACAGATTATAGGTTGGTCTGCAAGCTAACAGGGTTGAGTGCTGCGGCTCCTTTAAGTCTTTAGTAACCTAATTGCCCTGCTGACTTGCACCTCCCAGGTTAGTTATAAAATGGTCTGAGCAGCTGCCACTCCCCCTTTGTTCACTTTGAATTTGTGCAAGCACATGGGGTGTGGGGTCTAGGCTGTATTGCAAGGTCTTGACCCTTCCACCCCAGGGTTTGCACATGAGGTTTAGGGCAACCTCAGGTAAGCTGCTCCCTTTTTATCTCTTGCATTGTATGTCCCAAATGGGGCTCTCATAGATTAGACTTAGGACTGCACCCATAGAGGCACCTTGGCGTGGTGGTGCAGCTTAGCATACTTCTGCAGATGGGTGTGACCGAGCCTCTGTTTTTACCAGATTTAAAGACAGATTATAGGTTGGTCTGCAAGCTAACAGGGTTGAGTGCTGCGGCTCCTTTAAGTCTTATGTTCATTTATAACCTCGGCATAAAATGCAGATGGGAGCATATGCATCAGGGGAAAAGCAGACATGGTGAACTGAAGGGTTTGACAAAGCAGGGCAAGTAAAATCAAGATGCCCCTGGGACAGGAAGCAACACTGGAGATCAAAATCCAGGGCTGACATTTGGGTGATTGGTCCACTTTAAATAAGAGTGCTGAACAAGTTCGATATGGTTGCTACTGCTACTCCTGTGGTGAACAACCTTTGTCTTAAGGAGGAACATTGGAGGCCCTAGAGTCTAAAAGACTACAGGGCACACCGAGTTCCACTCCTTGGGGCATCCTGAATTGGGATGGCCTGCTGTGTAAAACCCCTCAGAAGCCCCATTTCACTTGTCACGTCTCTGCGCCGGCCGCATTCCCAGCTCACTTCTAGCTGCGCGCGTACCCGTGCCTGTCCTTTCTGAATGGGCTGGCACACTACGGCTAGGAGGGGAGAGGGGGATGCGGCTGTTGGTGCATTTGGCTCCCTTCAGTGGTGCTCGGCTGCTTAGTCGTCAGTGGAGCCGAAGGCAGGCAAGTGAAAGCGAGTGCAATTATTGGTTGACCAGGCCAAGCTCAGCCAATCAGTGTGCTTGTTCTCGTCCAAGTCTGCGTCATGGGAGCGACAGGAAGTTGAGTGACCGGGGGCATACACACAGTGGGGCATCCCAATTCAGAATGCCCCCACTAAGATGAACAACAAGTAAAAATCTGGTGTGTTGTTCCTCTTTAAACTGTTAATCTGATTTCTTATTCCTTTTATCTGTTTGAACAAATCAAGGCAAGATATATTATGACCTGAATGCATGAGAACTTTCACGCACTTATTCCTTTTATGTTACTGTACTTCACTTTTGTTCCATTTTGCTTGATCCTGTTTATGTAAATACACTCTACTGTACTCAGTGAAGTGTAATGTAATCTAATAAGCCCATTGGCGTTGTTTAAAAGGCTTTGACATTTATGCTGTGTATTGTAAGCCTGACCTTGTCAAGACCAAAATATTTCTTTATAACAAAGTCCAAGTCATCAGGACACCAGCTATTTACATGTGTACAAGCGCTGCAATTATTTTTAGCACTCAAACACAATGTTCACAACTCAAGAGAACAACAGTCTGATACATTTGACATCGTCATTTCAGAATTACAGGCAAAAGGATGTTTATTTCCAGAAAAAATATTGTAAGGCAGTGATGCAAAACACGCACAGTCCCATCGTCATTCTGTACTCAAGTATTTCTCTTTATTTCTATGTGTTGTATGTTCGTCAACAAACTCTATTTTCCATGATGTTAGTTCTATTCCATGTGTTGAAAGAGCTTCGATAAAGGAAGTCATGAGATACAGCACTGAGTGTTTGCTAGATTCTCTCTTGTGATGTCAGGTTTTATTGCACAGCACATACGCAACCAACACTCACTCACCTTATAGTGGACCAAAACCCAGGACTTTCACTGTCCTGGGTTTTGGTCCTTGCCTTCGGCACACCCCGATCGGGGGTGCCCTGCTTTGTGAAACCCCCCCAGGTTGCCAAAACCAACTCACCTCTTTCCGGTCCTGTGTGGCCGCTCGTCCAATCAACAGGCTTGCACCCAATGACGTCACGTCATCTAAGTTTTCATCTAAGTTGAGCAGCTCTGAGTGCGCTGACGACCGCATCCCCGCCTCCTTCTAACAGGGAGTGTGCCTGTGCCGGCCATTCACAAGTGCCTGGCACGGGCCCCGCTAGAGGGATAGCGGAGATGCAGGTCGCGCATGCGCCGTTCAGACTGGGAAAGAAGGTAAGTGTATGGGCGACCTGGGGGATTTCACACAGCGGGGCATCCTGATTTTGGATACCCCGGGGGGAGGAAATCGATCGGCCCGGGAATCTTATAGATTCCCGGACCGATCGCTGTGGGTTTTGGTCCACTTTAACCCAATGATGACACATATAATCCTTTTCTTGGAGTTTCGTAGCAGCCATGGCATTTTGGTAAGGAATTGATCTTGTGATTGCAGGGTTGCAGACTTGAATTACATCCGGGACATGATCAAAAGCTATTTCAATCAAAAACATGTTAACAGGCCATTTACCTGTCAACATGGGATTCCTTCTTTGCTATCGCCTTCACAATTCTTTCATCCTTCGAACTTGAGAGTTTCTGTGTGAATGTCTTTGCAGGATATCAGAATAGCCTCTCCGAGCTGCTGTTTTTATGTGGACTGCTTCCCACCCTCATATACCTTTTGCTTGAGGATAACTCCAAGAGTTCTCAGTAGGATTGAGGTTAGGGAAGGATGATGGGCACGCCATGAGTTTCTTTCTTTTTATGCCTAAAGCAGCCAATGATTCAAAGGTATTTTTTGCAGCATGAGATGGTGCATAGTCATGCATGAAGATAATTTTGCTATGAGCATTGTTCTTCTTTTTGTGCCATGGAAGTAAGTAGTCAGCCAAAAATACAATTCTGTGAGTACTCACCTGTAGAATTGGTATTATAAGTATACAGCACGTCCTGTTCCAGAATATTCCTTACACATGGGTTATACATCCTGTGGTAAATTGTATCAAAATGTCTATTTCTCCCCTGCTTGGCTGTATAAAGCACAATCCGGGCCGGGTTTTCAGGACCCAGGTCACTTCCCCAATTCCCTAACGGGTTGTTACATGTTCTAAGGCCCCCCCACAAGTGTGCACGCTGATTACAGGAGAAGTCTGTATAAGAAGAGAGCAAACGGCCTTTCCTTTGTCTATGACCAGCCTGTTGGAGTGAGCCCAGGCTGAGCTGCACCGTGGTGAAGGATAGCACTGGACATTGAGCAGAGGGCTGATACGCCCTGTAAAGTGGACTGGAATTGATCAGCTTGCTGGAGTACCCAGCCCAGGACTATTTGGTTGGTGAAGTAACCCTTTTTGCTTACTGCATTTATGCTGCAATCTTTTGGACTATCTACTGAACTTTGCTGAATAAAAGCCGTTTTTGCCGTTCAAATCCGTTGTCCGTCACTGCTGACTGTTTTCCCGCTTACAATCCACAAGATGGAGCTGGACTGCAGAAAAAACTTGTGGCCACTCCCGGCCCCTTAAATAGCCAGGAAGCTCCCACCAATTCCCAGTGTTGACAAGCAGTTATTCAAGAAGCCGGGAGAATAATAAACACAAAATGAACAATCACCATACAGAGGTAACCAAAAATAATGCTAACAAGGGCGGGATGGAACAGGACGTGCTGTATACTTATAATACCAATTCTACAGGTGAGTACTCACAGAATTGTATTATTCCAAGTATACAGCACGTCCTGTTCCAGAATATTCCTTACACATGGGACATCCAATAGCAGTGTCCGTAAGGTAGGGTGGGATCCCCAAAAGTAACAGCGGGCAGTTTAAACCACTTCCGCCTGCAGAACTTTGCGGCCAAAAGCAGCATCTGCTGAGGCCCTAACATCAACCTTGTAAAACTTAGAAAAGGTATGAACAGAAGACCAAGTAGCGGCCTTGCAAACTTGTTCAACAGAACAAGGCTCCTTCCCCTTAGCAGAATAGGCTTGCACCACCGCCTGACGGATCCACTTGCTGATAGTGGATTTAGCCGGAGGCAAACCCTTCCTAGGTCCAGAAGGAGAACAAAAAGAGCATCAGTCTTCCTGAAGGATTCAGTAGCTACCAAATAAAACTTCAAAGTCTTAACCACATCCAGAAAATTTAAGACCCTCTCCTTAGGGTTACTAGGATTAGGACACAGAGAAGGCAAGACAATGTCCCGATTGAGGTGAAAAGCAGACACAACCTTAGGCAGAAAATCTGGCTTAAACCGAAAGACCACCTTGTCCTGGTGTCTCTCAAAATAAGGAGGTTTGATGTAAAGCGCAGCCAACTCAGAAACACGCCTAACAGAAGTGATAGCCACCAAAAATGCTACCTTAAGCGTCAAGATAGACAAAGGGGCCTTACGCAGAGGCTTAAAAGGAGGACCCTGCATAGCGGATAAGACCAAATTCAAATCCCAGACTGGTAACATAGGCTTACGTGGAGGGCGCACGTGAGTAACCCCCTGGAAGTAATTCTCAACCAACCGATGATTGGCAAAGGATCTTTGAAAGAAACATGACCTTTGAGGGTGCTAAGTTGAAGACTCAAGTCCAAACCATGTCGCAGGAATTCCAGGATCCTGGGAACAGAAAACACCCGACAGGGAAGGGACTTAGACTCACACCAGGCAGTGAAAGCATGCCATACCCTATAGTAGGAAAAGGATGAGGACTTCTTCCTAGCCCTAATCATGGTATCAACTACAGAAGCAGGCAGCCCCTTCTCCATCAAGATGGAGGTTTCAGCAGCCAGGCCGTTAAAGCCAGCGTTTGTAAATTGGGATGGCGTAGCTGCCCTTGAGTGAGCAGGTCTGGATCCTTGGGCAGGGCAAACTGATCTACTGCCAACTGCACGACGTCCGCGAACCACACCCTTCTTGGCCAACAGGGGGCCACCAGAATGGTTGGCACCCCTTCCTGGGCTATCTTGCGCAGCACCCTGCCCAGCAGAGGAAATGGAGGGAATACATAGAGGAGCTGAAAACTCTTCCAAGACATTGCTAATGCATCCATGGCCAAGGCCAGAGGGTCCTGTGACAGAGAGACAAAGATTGGAAGCTTGTGATTGTGACGGGACGCAAACAGATCCACATCCGGCTGACCCCAGCGGTGGCACAGGGAGCGAAACACCTTGCTGCTGAGGGACCATTCTCCCAGACGAGAAGTCCCCCTGCTCAGAGAGTCTGCCTCCAGATTCTCCACCCCCGGGATGTACACAGCTGAGATGCAGGGAACACTCTCCTCCGCCCAAGACAGTATCAGGGACCCTTCTTTGAAGGCCCTCTTGCTCCGGGTCCCTCCCTGATGATTGATGTAGGCAACCGCCGTCTAGTTGTCCGAACGGATTTGAACAGCCCGACCCCAAAGGTGTGGAGTCAATTGGGCGAGAACCAAGCTTATTGCCCTCAGTTCCAGGATGTTGATAGGGGTATGAGCCTCCTGAGGGCCCCACTGACCCTGGAATTTCAAAGACTTCCAGAAGCCCCCCCAGCCTGTCAGACTGGCATCCGTGGTGACAGTCCCCCAGCAAGGGGACAGAAAAGTCTTGCCCACCAAGAGGTTCCTTGAGTCCAGCCACCACGAGAGAGACCGCCTGGCCACAGGGGATAGAACAAACACCTGATCCAGGAGGGATGAGGACAAGACAGCAGAAACTGGGCCTGAGCTTGAAGACTCTCCACCTTCTGCTGAGGGAGAAAAACCTTGACCTGAGATGTATCCAGAGTCATGCCCAGAAAGGACGGTTGAAGACTTGGGATGGTTGATCACTGCTGAAGGACTCTAGTGTGGACACCACCATCTGGGTATCCAGCTCGGCCTGATGGAAGGACTGAGACGTGATGAGAATGTCGTCCAGATAAGGAAGGATGCGGATGCCCTGAGATCTCAGCAGAGCCATCACGCCCGCCAGCACCTTGGTGAATACCCTGGGAGCCGAGGTGATACCGAAAGGCAAGGCCACAAATTGGTAATGCTGATCCTCCAGAGCGAACCTGAGGAATTTCTGATGACCTGGAAAGATTGGTACGTGAAGGTAAGCATCCTTGATGTCTACAGAAGTCATGAAATCGCCCGGGCGCAGAGAATTGACTGCTGAGCACAGGGTTTCCATGCGAAAATGCTTGAAACTGACAAACTTGTTGAGGTGCTTTAAATCCAGGATGGGCCTGAGGGACCCGTCCTTTTTGGGGACCGTGAAGAGATTGGAATAAAAGCCTCTGCCCCTTTCCCAGAGAGGCACCGGGCAGATGACCCCCCAACTCCAGAAGGTTTTGGACAGCAAGGCATAAACCCTGACAGAGAATTTTGATCCATCCGGGATCTGATGAATCTTGGGGGAGGCCAGGCTGCAAACTATCTTGTAACCGGAGGAAACCACCTTCTGGATCCACCTGTCTGCTACACGTCCCCTCCAGACGTGAGCAAAGAGGTGAAGCCGTCCCTCCACCCGGATGGGATTTGGGCTTGGGACCCCAGGAGAGGCGGGGCGGCCACGGCCCCTATCCCTGCCCAAATAGTCTCCGCGTACTCCAGCAAAGGAAACTCCTCGACCAGCCCTGGAAGCCCGAAAGGAGGGGAAAGAGGCACCAGACCCCCGAAAGGGCCGAGAAGGCCTCCTGCGTTGAGGTAATCTACCGCCCCTGGCAAACAGGTCCAAGCGTTCACCAAAGAGGCGCAACCCCTTAAAGGGTAACCCAGTGACAGCCTTCTTAGCAGCATTATCAGCTACCCACTGACGCAGCCAGACAGAGCGGCGTATAACCACCAAAAGGGCAGATGTCCTTCCACACATTCTAATGACATCATCCATGGCAGAGAGGATATATGCAACAAACTCATAGCAAAGCAGGAGAGATCTAAAATCTTCACCTCCCGCGTCATCAGAGGCCCCATCTATGAGACACTTAAGCAGCCCTTTAATAGCAATAGCCGTTATGGCAAAGGCACAAACTGGGCGCAGCGCAGTCCCCACACAGTCAAAAGCATGTGTCAGGAGAATGCACGACAGATGTATTTGACAACCCTGGAACGGGCGCATCAACCTCGGGAGCACAAGACCAACGTTTAATCACATCAGCAGGAAAGGGATACCTCTTGTCCAACTCTTGGGCACCCCAGGTAGCTTACTAGGCCGTTCCCATTCCTTGAGCACTAGATTATTAAAGTGAGTCTGCTCAGGGAACTCCAAGCGGGGCTTAACCGTATCAAAAACCCACCCCTGCCGCTGCGGAGCCACTGCAGGAGGAGAAATTCAAAGCACTTCGAATATGTGACTCAACAACCTGTCAGTATCATCTGAGGACCATGGGTCTTCCCCAAAGGGAGACCCGGTACCACCATAGATCTTAGGTTGTTCCTAAATCAGAAAACAATTCCCCCTCCTCGAGGGGGTAAGGGCCAGGAAGTGAGTAAGGTCCCTCATCCTCTACAGGAAAGAGGGAAGCAGCGGGAGATAAATGCCGCTTCTTAGCAGAAGCCTTACGTGGGGCTGACCCAGCAGTATGTTTTTCAATGCTGGCCACCCGTGCACCCAAATCAGATTGAGAGTCCCCGCTAGTGTGCCACTCACTGGGGGTCAGATGTAAGCGTGGGGGGGTAGGCGAAGCCAAAAGAGGCGCAGCACCGGGGCCCGCAACAGACAGCCCGGACTGCAGCGCAAGTACCTGCTGGACGCAGTTTACACATACCCTGACCTTGTCACTCACAGGGGAAACCCCACATGCAACACACTGCAGGGCCTGTCCCGAAGGAACCCCAGGCACATTATCCCCAGAAGCCTCCATATGGTGATTTGAGTGGCACAACAGGCCAGTATAGGGTTAAGGCTAGTAATAGCCACCCGGGATGCCCCAAAGACCCGCTAGGGAGGTGGGAGATTACCAAAGGGAAGAGGGCCGGGAGAAACCACAGTGATGTTTACCCCGCCTGAAAGACATAAAAAGACATCCCCATAAGTATTTACAAGTGAGAAGCAGAAGGAAAAAACACCCCGCAGGGACACTCACGGACCGTACTGGTAAAGGAGCAGCAGCGCACGCAGCACGAACAAAGGAGGGAGAGAAGTAAAATGGCGCCCGCACAGACCTCGAGGGGCGGGCCGCGGATATGTGACGCCAAAAACATCATCCGCAGAGCCCGTCCCCCTGAAGAGTGCGAAACGCGTCCCACGTGATCTCGCCGTCCAATGACGGTGCAGCAGCAGCTGAGGCAATGTCGCCGCTGTCCGCGGAGCGCTGTACAAGCGGGTCGGCGGCGAGCATATTAAGTAAAAAACACTGTAACACAATAATAAAGTGAAGAAGGGCCGGGGGGGGGGGGATTGGGTAAGGAAGACCCAGAGTGCAGGAAGGGGCATCCCACAAGGCTCACCATAAGCCTATACCGTCTACCCATGTCAGTGCAGGGATTGCGGTAGGAGTAGCGCTCATCAGCACCTGACCCTGGTGCTGTCCTACCTTCACCTGAACCAGTCAGCCAAGGCTGGGACACAGTGGGACCGGAAACGGGTGGGAATAGTCCTGCAGGGCCGCAGGCTGATAAGCCCCGCTCACCTGCGCAGTATAGAGAGCCATCTTCTAGCTTCGCAGTCCAGACTGCAGATAAGAACTGGGAATTGGTGGGAGATTCCTCGCTATTTAAGGGGCCGGAAGTGGCCACAAGTTTTTTCTGCAGTCCAGCGCCATTTTGTGGATGTATAACCCATGTGTAAGGAATATTCTGGAACAGGACGTGCTGTATACTTACAATACCAATTCTACAGGTGAGTACTCACAGAATTGTATTATTCTTAGTATACAGTACGTCCTGCTCCAGATAAGATTCTTTATTCTTGGGTATTACTTCACCAGATGGCGCTGGACTGCAGAGACCGCGAAATTGGCTCCTCCCGGCCCCTCAAATACCCGGGGCCTCCCACAAATCCCCAGAATTTCTCTGCAGTCTGGACTGTGAAGGAAAAGAAGATGTCTCGCAGGTGAGCGGGGCTATTAGCCTGCGGCCCAGTAGGACTGTTCCCACCCGTTCCATTATTATGTGCCTCCCAGCTTTGGCTGCGCTGGTTCGGGTGATGGTAGGCAGCACTGCTGTCAGATGCTTAGGAGCGCTGTTCCACCGCAATCCCCCACCAAAGGGTAGGCGGTATAGGCATATGGTGAGCCTCTATGGGATGACCCTCCCGCACTATTGCCCCTTGCCCCTGTCTATCGGTGGGCCCTACGTTAAGTGGCCGCTGCCCTCCCTCGCTCTCCCTTGTAGCTCTGGGGGGGGGGGGTGAGCGTTGGGGCTTCACTTGGTTGGTGTGCTTGTTGCTTGTTCAGTCTCCGCACTGACTTTGGTTGCACTGGTTGCGGTTTGAATATGCTGCCGCCGCCGCACGCGCTTCCACTGCGTATACGACGTGCTGTATACTTGGAATAACTTTAAATACTACTCCAGCACCAGAACAGCACCTATCAGTAAAAAAGACTGTTTAAAATTTAGTCTTTATGTATTTCTGGGCCCACTGCAATTGTTTATGCTTGTGAGCACTGTTTAGGGGTGGCCCAATAGTAGGTTTATGCAGAGCCTCTGCAGGATCCTAACCTTGAACACCACAACCTGCCTACTTGGGTTGTCTCCTCCACTGAAAAGGGAGATACCCAAAGGGGCCAGAGCACAGCAGTTATCATTTGGATCAATTATATATGAATTGGGCCCCAGTAAGAATATAAGGAAAATTGATTTTCCAGATGTGGTTTTCTGCAGTGTGCGGCTGCTGATTGGAGGTGCATTACAATACACACGTTTAAGAAATAAAGGAATTGGCCTCAGCCCAAACTTCAGGAACAGGATTTTTCTATCATATACTAACATTAAATTATTAAAAGAATATAAATGTCTTCATATATATATATATATATATACATATATTTATTACATTCCACTTCAGGTAGGACCCCATACAAGTGTTTGTGGCTAGTAAGGTAAAGAGGTTTGGACAGAGTATAACTAAGCTCTATACATCAAAACATAAGTGGGAACAAGTAAATATATTCTCAAACCCTTAAGTAGCATCCCTTAAGTAGCATGCCACTGGTTTAACTGGGATCAGAGGGCCTCTAAGAATTTCTGTCCGTTTGAGGAATGGGTTGTAAAGGTGGCATAAGGTCATGGCAAGAGACATGACATAATGTGGAGAGATGAGCTCACGCTAAAGGCTCCCAGGTCATGTGCAGTCGGCCCACACCTGTTGGTTTGGAATGAAGGTCCTGAGTATTCTGAAAGGGAGAAGGGTGGAGTGTCCTCTGTTGGCCGACTATAAAGTTCTGCATGAATTTGGACAGACATTTACAGTTCATCATCCTGGTGATAGAAGGGCAGGTTCTTGTAAACTATTCCATCACTGAATCTGAATCACTGAAATTTACTGAAAAGTTTCTCCTAATTTGCATTGAAGTATTGGATTAAAACATTAAAAATGGAAGATGACTTGAAATGGGCCACTGAAATCATTGACCAAAAGCTGCAACAGGAAAATGAGGTAAGCACTTTATTCTAAACTGCGATAGAGCAAGATCAAGCTTTTATAAAATCATGCTGCACATAGACGTTGCAATTTTAGTAAGTTTTATTCAATTTTTATTTACTGATCCTTTTTAAAGAACCAGACCGAGATCTGTCAGATGGGCCTGGAAATATAATTTGATCAAATTGAAAAATATAAATGTGTAAATATAATGGCTCACTGTATATATGGTCCTGTGTCTTTGCTTATGTTCTCAGCAGAAATAATCTCCCATTTTTTTCCTGTTCACTTTTTTCCCTATTTATTAAGGGTGTTATTGTTACTTTTTAACCCTTTCCTGGAGCTAACTTTTGCCCTTGTTTATGCCTATCCACTATCTAATTATTGTAGCTCATAAACCCATTTTACTCACAGCTCTTTACTCACTAGTGTAACAGTAGTGTGCTCAGCAGAAGTCAGTAGGAGGAATAGTGCCAGGGCCGACCTTTGGGGTATACAATGGGGCACAGTGTGCCATTCCAATTTCTCAGTAATAGGGGAACCAGGAGGCACAATTCAGAAACACTTTAGAGAGAAAGCTTTCAACTAGATCAGCAGGTCCCTCTTTTCTACATTTCCTCCATCTACTGCTCTCTTATTCACATTTCCATACTCAATCTCTCTCTTGCTCTGGCATTTCCTTTGTTTTTCTTCTTTGCTCCACTTTCTTTCTCAGTCTGTGTTTCCTTTTCTCTTCATGCCTATTTTTTTTATTTCTTTTCCACATTAGCTATATCTTGCTTCCATTTCCACATCCCTGCTTCTTTTTTCCACCCAGCCTCTTTCTTGTTTTCTACAATCCCTCCTTGTGTTCTATACCGTCTTTCCAGCTCTTTGTGCATTTACTCTCTCTCATTCTCTCTTTTTTGTCCACAGTTCCTTGTATCTCCCACTATCTTTTATGACCTGTTATTTTCTCTCACTCTTTATCTCCAGCCTTTTCTTTTTTCTCTCCTTTTTTCTTCTTCTTGTCTTTCCCTGAATCAGCCTCTTTCTGAATGCAAGCCCTTCATATTTTTCTCTTACTATAGTCCCCTTTTTTAATTTCTATTCCATTTTCCTAGTTTTCTCTCTTCATATTTGTACCTTCTTCTCATTATCACATTACCTATCATGTCACATTTATGCCATCTCCTGCTCTTTGCATCTTTTCTATGTCTACCTATTTTTACCTTACATATTTTCTCTCTTTTCTACATTCATTTCTTCTCTCTGTTTCTCTTTCCATGCTTGCATTTTTATTTTACTTTTATTGTATACTGAGTTAGGATAACATTTATTTTCTGACCGCTTCTCAAACTTTAAATCATAAATGACCCCAATAGCTTGAAAGAATGCTTCTTGGGTGATTGCACATTACTAATGTATTTAGTTTAAATTACATTCTAATTTGATGTGAACACTGAAAATACATTTCAAAAAGTTACACGCAACATAGGAAAATAAACATTAAAGGTTTAATAAAACCTTGATATACCATTTGTTTTTTTAAAGCATTGTGTTACTAGACCCTGTTCACAAATTTTGAACATTACCTTGAACCTGTACTAAAAACAAAACAGTTCTATAGCGTTATATTCATAACTTGGTTCTCATTCTGGTTAGATGCAATATAAAAAAAGTTCCAATGTGCCCACAGTTAATCAACCCATATATAGACTCCTGTAAAAATTGCAGTTTTTGTGGAAGAAAGAAGAAAATCAGACAAAGAAGAATACTTTCACCGCCTTTTCCTCCTTTAATGTCACCTATAATCTATACAATTTAATGGAAAAACTAAAATCTTTTAGGATGAAAAAACTGATATTAAAGTGGAACTACAGTCACAAATTATGCACTACTAGACCTGTGCTTCCCCGCTGCATATCGTCACAGTGAAAACAAGAAACCGGGCGTCCAGATACTCACTGCTTTCTAGCCTCTTCTGCAGCCACCGCAGCACAGCGTCTTAGATTCAAAGCCATCGCTGATAGGCTCATTGTGGCGGACGCAGAAGAAGACCAGAAACAGTGAGTATCCAGGTGCCTGGTTTATTGTTTTCACGGCAGCGATGCGCAGCTGGGTCGTGCTGCCCCGCTGCTAACTAGTGGTGCAGAACTATAGTCATACCTTACAGAAATATCTGAAGCAGTTCTAGGTAACGTCACTGATGTTCATGACCATTTTCCAAGGTATATCTAATACTTTGGAATCCTCTCCTGACTGATAACTTTAAAGCAGAAGTCCAGTGTTATAGCAGCTGTAAAGGCAAGTGGCATGGTCGTGGAGTTTAAAAGTCTCCAGGACTGGCTGCTATGTTGGCTTCCGGGCATGGTAAATTGGGGTGCCCTGCTGTTTCTCCTTTCCCCACATCACCCACTGTGCTTCTACTGCCCGTGGGTGCAAGAAACAAAGGGTGTTTTCCATCGACGAAGCCCACTGTCCGTATCCCCGGCTTCCCAGTAGAATGGGAAGTGCTCCTGTATACAAGGAAGCTGGGAATGCGCCTGTCAGCAAAGACAGCCCCATAGGAGTCTGTGCTAGAACCGAGTTTTACTGGTGACCCAGGGGGGTTTTACACAGCAGGGCATCCTGGTTTTAGATGTCCCAGGGTGCATACTAGTGCGATCTGGAATCTTTTAGACTCCACTGCCTTAATCCATTATAGTCCTGGGGCTCACAGTTTGGCTGTCTCGGGGCTACCAGTTTCAGCACTGATAGCAGTCTTTCACCCAACTGCAGCAAACTGGAATGGAGAGCAATCCGGAACCTTGTCTACTAATGCTTTGTGCCCCAACCAATGATGAAGCCTGCTCCATTGTGACTAGTAGAGTTAGTGCACACCGCAGTATCTATCACCACAAGGGCTCATAGAGATGAAACTTCTGAGCTACAGTTCCTGGAATTACAATGGATTGAGGCAGCAGGAGGGCAAGTACATGGTAGCTTAAACAACATTTTGCCCAAGTAGGCTTTAGAAAAGTAAAATACAGTAGTGTTGGTATGTTAGCACTCTAGCTGTTGATTAGGGCATAGATTTGGTGATAGGTGGATGTTAGTTCCCATAATGCATATACATACATAAATCCAGAGCCGAACTCCTGTCAAAAATCTATTTCAGTTTTAAATATAACGTGGAAAGGGTTGAAAATTATTTGATATTCTTATCCTGATGGGACAAATTGGGGATATCTAGCCTTATATTCATTTTGGTCACTGAAGATAGCAAAAGGAAAAGAATAGACACACTTAACTAGGCAATCCACAGCTATAGGGCCAGATAAAGTTTGGTGGGTGCCCTCATACTGTAATGGATGTCTAGTCATAACACAACCTCCCCTGGTGTTGAGGCAGAACAGGCTCCTTTCTGCAAACATCTTACCATAGCCTGTGGATATTGGCAGTTTCACGCTACTACTGCAAGGATTTCCCATATTTCTGGAACTAGTGTTAGAGTCCCTATATCAAGTGGTGGAGGCCCCTGGCCGTGAGCCGCTCAGGCCCTTCCTATGGGGCCCAGATGATGGCCAGCACAAATGTATAGGGTTCCTTTTAGCGATATCTCTATGGTCCCCTTATTCACTGATTAAAGAAAGTTAGGTTGCCTATCAACAATGGAGTCAGAGAAATCAAATGTGTTTTTGGTTTTTTATTTTTAGGTTTTCATGATCGCATACTTTTCTTATAGCACAAATGCTTTAGTGTGTAAAAAGACATTTGGTCCCAGAAGTTACTGCCCCTAACACTTAAAATTTTGACCTTAGCACTGCAGACTCGTCCTCTTGTTAAATG
Organism: Gastrophryne carolinensis; assembly: GCA_027917425.1. Taxonomy (NCBI): domain Eukaryota; kingdom Metazoa; phylum Chordata; class Amphibia; order Anura; family Microhylidae; genus Gastrophryne; species Gastrophryne carolinensis. Next base: position 497,655,885 of record CM051235.1, read on the forward strand.
TCTACAGCCTTCCATAAAAGCACATTCTTTCCAGCATGCTTGACAATCAATGGGAGCACACAGGACAAATGATTGCTTTTCCACATGTATATATCACATAAGAGATATCAGAGAGTTACTGAGAGTCTAGATGCCTTCACATTGGTTCTTCAAAGAGCTCATCATATCCAATTTCATATACCAATCAATCTACCGGCATGGACCTGAAGAAAGCCAAATACCAAGTTGGCATGTGTAGGTCATACAGAGATGTATTGCAAAATTATATTAAAAATCAATAGAAACACATCAGCTAATATGAGGAGTGGTCAGTCCCAAACTGAATACAACTTCTGCTATGTTTGTGGTTTTCTTCTCCTGGTGGGAATAAAAATCCAGGGGTGACAGGTTTAAGTGTATCAGAACCTATCCCCCTCTCTGATTTCCTCTTTCTTCCATTAAAAGAAACAAACCTGGCTGGATATTTCTTGATGCCGGGCGTAAAAGTGACCCTTCTTCCCGTCAACTGCATATTTATATAGATTTTTATCAATGGCCCATTTTTTCACAACAGTGCTTCTCTAGCACACGGGTCCCTGAGGGGTTTAGCTCCTCAGGAGTGTGGGGAGTGGGTTCTTTGTTAATGGGCTTGGGGGACCTCCCGATGTGGGCTTGCATAACCCCAAATGAGACTGACTTTATAAAAAGGGCACTTACTTTATTAGCAGGACTTCAGGTACACTTGATGGTTACAGCAGGGTGGAATGGTTCACCTTTCCTGTGGTCACTTGTTAGGCATGCATGTGGCTCTCCTGCTCTTTTCTACACCTGTGACTGCTGACTGCTACCAGTTGACTCTGCTTGTACCTTCCTCATTCCCTGTTATAACAATACAATACTACACTTTCACTGATGTGACTCTCCTCATGACCTCCTTATATAGATTGCCTCTGGCTGGCTTCCAAAACCTTCTCTAGTCTTACTCACCTCAGCTGTATCCCTATGTGGTTAGGTTATAGCCAACAGTTTGGTATACCCGCAGTGTCACAATCCATTAGCCAACAGTGTCATCTTGTGGTGATGTAGCGCAACTGCAGGACAGATATGAACTACCACACTGAAGCACCCCAAATATCATTGTTGACCACTTTACACCGGCCACACTCCTTTAAGGTCCTAAGCTCAACAGAAAGTGGAAGTCCAGTCATGGGATAAGCCATGTCTGGCGCTGAGGCAGAATAGGGGTTACAAAGAAAAACACCCTTATCTCAGCCACCATCCAGCACCATTCTCCCGGTCCTCCAGGTCCTGCCCACCCACATCTTGAGAGAAAGCACAAAGCAGCTTCTTCTCAAGATGTTGCCAGCTGGGAGCTGATCTGTACCCTAACCTGATATGCTGCCATCTAAACCTTACTCAACTCCAAAAAGGTAACAGAAATTATGTATGTGCACTTTGTACGTCACATACACTAGAGTTGTGTGTGTTTTTAGGTGCAAACAACACGTACACACTACTCAGGTTGTACTTAAGATTTTTAGGGAATGTAAGGTGGTACCTGATTAAAAAAAAAAAAAAGATTTGGAACCTCTGTCAGAGTAAATTTTGCACATGTATTCCCAGTTACATCAAGACCACTTCTTTCTCTACCATGTTCATTAGTAATTTGAGACCCCTGCAGCCTTCCTTGCTCCTGCTTCAGCACTGGCCACTTAAAGCGGACCTCCACTCTGAATAAGAGTTTATCTTATATGTTTCCCACACCCTGTACATACAGATTGATCACATTAAAAATCATCCTACCTGCATCTACTGCATGTTATGAGCCTTTAAACATCCAAGATGGCGGCTCATGGGTCATTAGGCAGCCTGCAAACAGGAAGTGTCTTCTAACTGTGTCACTCTGCATTCTGGGATTGCTGTCCTTTCCCTGACCCCAGCTCTGCTCTGTCTGTGCAAAGTACAGCTATAACCCCACCCCCTGTACTTTATCCCGCTCTCCTCTCCTCAGTATGTGTGATGTTTCTCAGAGTCAAGATGGTGGTGCCCGCATTCTAGAGTCCTGAACAGGGTTTCAAGTCTGGTGGGGGAAAGAATAGCAAGTAAGTGACTAAAAACTATTTGGGCTTTTCATTAAATCATGCTGAAGGTCTGGTTTAATGCTTTTGTACATTTCTGGCCAGCACTCCACACTGAACCCCTAAACTACAGGACCCAATATAGGAGTCCTACCTGTCCTGCCCTGATCCAAGGAATAAAAGCCACCAAACGCTGTATGGTGGGCTGGAGAAACGCAAAGCGAGGAGGTTTCAGTGGTCAGGATGCCCTGGGGTGGTGCACCTATATCCTAAAATAAGAACCTCTCTAGATCTTGCTATAAAGCAAGCGTGTAGGCTATTTTTTTTATTAGCCTCAGCTCACCTATTTTGGGACTATCACCTCTGTAGATGAGAGCCGGCCCAGGGCCTGATGAGGCACTGCCATGCCCTCTCTATTCACTGCAATGGTGCAAGAGGTGAGTTAGGCCTCACACACCAGACTCTAGATTTCATTTATTCATGACAGCAATAATAGGTGGACCTATACAAATAAGACAAGCAAAGCAAGGAGGTACCATCCACCTCTCAATACTAAAATTGAGGCCATAAATAAAGATGTATTTATTTATTCATATTTATAATTCAGGGGCTGGGCTCTACAGGAAAGGGGTTAAAAATCAGGCTCAGGCAGGTTTATTCAGCACACCAGAATAGCTGTGTATGGCAATAAGCAAACTATTATTATAAACTATTGTTTTTATACTTAGCCCTCGATTCAGTAAGAGTTAAAAACAATTCTCTTGGTAGTAAAAAAATCACTTTAGGTGAAAAAAAAGTATTGCATTGTTGATGACTCACCTCATGACAATGAAAGGCAATGGCACTTTTTACTTTTAAGAAAAGTAGAGAACTTTTTACTCCTTTACTCCAGTACTAAAAAGTACCATTGCCTTTCATTGTCTTCCTAGCTGATGATTCATCAACAGTGACATTCTTGTTTCACCTAAAGTGAATTTTATATTACAAGAGAATTCTTTTCAACTCCTACTGAATCGAGGCCTTAGTCTGGACAATCCCTTGAAACCACCCACAGGTTGATTTTTATATTTCAAAAGATGCAATTTAATTTGTAAAACAAATCAAATAGCAATGTAGGAAATTTTTGATTGGGATCTTTACATTTGCTATCCTTTAGATTAAACCTCGATTTCGAAAGATTGGAGTGATTGACATAGACAACAATGAACTGAATGAGGGGCACTTGAAACCGCCCATCAATCGAAACCTGGCAAATTTAAAGGTAATCTTTCTAATGGTAATGTATTTATGTCATAATAATGCTGATAAGAAAACATACATTCCCAAATTTCTCTCATTCACCACACTTTTATCCACCTCCAGATCCCAAGATCCAGAAAAAGAAGTGGTCCATTAATGTGTCCATAGTAAATCAGTGTTTATTCCAAGAACATTTAAATGTATTAGTATACTTTCCCTCCATCCAATGCTGCTCCTGTCTCCAATATAATCTCTCACAATCACTGCAGATCGCTAAGCACCAGTGTTATACTGAACTCCGCTCTCTCACCCCTACCCCACATTCAGTCAATAACCACCTCATGTCACCATCAACATTTCCCCACGTGTCATGCCCCGATCAGTCAGCAAACAGACTGGCACCCCTTTAATCTATTCTTAACTCTGCTGCTTACCATATCCACCTCTTCTCTCACTTCTCCAGTGCTGCTTCTCTTAATCAGTCAAAAGCAATTCTGTGAGTACTCACCTGTAGAATTGTTTTTGTTCTTGCATGGCACGGCCCGCTTCGGTATTCATAACTGATGGGTATTCCGCCACCAGGTGGCGCAGCAGCACTGCAGAAAGCTGCGGAAACTCCCGGCTCCCTATAAAAATGGGACCAACCAACAAGTTCCCAGCGTAGACGAGCAATGAGACAAAAAGTCGGGAGAGAATAAAGGTAAGAATGTAAAAAAAGTAAAAAACCCTGATTTAACTTGGAACAATCACCAGAAAGAGGCAACCAAGAACAACTATGACTAGGGTGGGGCGAAGCGGGCCGTGCCATACAAGAACAAAAACAATTCTACAGGTGAGTACTCACAGAATTGCCTTTTTCTTTAATGCATGGCACGGCCCGCTTCGGTATTCATAACTGATGGGACATCCAAAAGCAGTGTCCAAAGTAGGGCGGGATCCCCAATGAGTAACAGCCAGTAGTTCAAGTCACTACCGCCTGAAAACCTTGCAGCCCAAAGCAGCATCAGCTGAGGCCTAAATATCAACCATGTAAAAAACTTAGAAAAAGTATAAACAGAAGACCAAAAAACAGCCTTACAAACTTGTTCCACAGAAGCTTGGTGCTGACAAAGCTCCAAGAGAGTCCAATAGCACGCATGGAAAGAGCAGTCACTCTAAAGGGAGGAGTCTACCCCTTAGCAGAATAGGTTTGAACCATCACCTGACTTATCCACTTACCGACAGTGGATCCAGCAGGAGGCAAACCATTCCCAGTCTCAAAGTGAAACAAACAGAAAATTAGACTTCCCAAAAGTCTCCATAGCACCAAAAAGAACATCAGAGCCCAGACCACATCCATAGAATGCCGAGTCTGCTCCATGGAAGTAGCTAGATTGGAACACAATGAAGGAAAGACAATGCCCTGAACAAGATGAAAGGCATACCCAACCATAGGCCGAAATCTGGCCTAAGTCTAAAAACACTCAAAATAAGTATTTCTGATGAAAAAAACACAGCTAATTCAGAACTTGCCTTAAAGAGGCGATAGTCATACAAAAAGGGAGGCTACTCTAGGAGTCAACAAAGGGTCAAGGCGGCCTCACAGATAGACTCAAAAGGAGGCCCCTGCATAACCAGTAGCCCCAGATTCAGATCCTAGACAGATAGCAAGGCTACCTGGGGGGACGCACGTGAAAAAACACCCTGGAAAAAAAAACATGCACCAGCAGATAATGGCAAGGGCCCGTTGGAAAAACTTTTCCAGAGCTACAAACATGGCCCTAGAGTGTACTTAAGACGAAGGTCCAAATTCAACCAAGTTGCAAGAATTCCAGAATCCTGTGAATAGAAAAAATAGCCTACAGGAAAGAGACTTGGAGTTCTACCAGTCAATGAAAGCATGCCAGACCCTGTAATAGGCGAGGCACGAGGACATCCTTCTGGCCCCAATCCTGGTATCAACAACAGAATCAAGCAACTGCTAGACCATAAGATGGAAGCTCTCAACAGCCAAAAAGGTCACCAGGGTGGCAGGTATCCGCTCTTGGGTTATGGAGCCCATAACCCTCTCAGGAGAGGAACAGAGGGAACTCATAGAGAACCCGAACTCCATCCAAGGGAATACCAAGGTATCCGAAGTGAAGACCATAGGATCCTGAACCAGAGACAAATTCTGAAGATATATGATTATGGCGGGACACCACCTTTCCATGACCGGATGATCCCAGCGGTGAAACAGGAATAGAAGCTCCCATTAGTTGCAGGACCATATCCCCAGCTGAGACAGCCCCTTATCTCAGGAAGTCCCCCTCCCAGTTGTCCGCCCCTGTAATGTAGACCGCTGAGATGCAGAGAACATTCTGTTCCGCCCAAGAGAGAATCAGGGAGAATCCCTTGAAGGCTAACTTGCCCCAAGTAACTCCCTGACAAATGAAATAGGCAACAGCCTACTGGACGTCTGAGCGAACAGAACAGTCTAACCCTGAAGGTAAGCGGGCAGGAAGAAGAAGCAACCTGATCGTCCTCAGTTTCAGGAAGTTGATGGGAACCTGGGCCTCCAGTGGGCCCCACCGTCCCTGGAACCTCAGGGCTTTTCAGAAGTCTCCCCCAAACGGCAGACTGGCATCTGCGGAGACCATCTCCCAACATGGGGGCAGAGAGGACCTAACCCCCAGAGGTACCAGGAGTTCAGTCTCCACCAGAAGGACCATCTGGCAAGAGAAGACAGATCAAAATCCTGCTCCAAGGACGCAGGGTCCCGATTCCAAACTGACAAGAGGACTCATGTGAAAAGAGCAAAGAGGATTACCTGAAGCAGGACACCAACAGACCCACTAACTGCATCCCTTGACAATGTAGGGGTTAGGACACTATAGCAGAGCCTAGGCCTGCATCTGAAAAACCATTCCCCTATTACTGAGGAAGGAACACCCTGACCTGGGAGATACTCAGAAAAGACAGCATCCAGGACGGGAACAGATAAAACTAGGAATGGAAGATTACCCAGCGGATGGATTCTAAAAAGAAGATAACCAGCTGAGTGACTTGCACGACCCGAGAAAGGGACTTGGCCACAATCAGACTGACGTGCAGGTCAGTAATGGTGAGGATGCCTTGGATCCTTAACAGAGCCATCACCCTTGCCATTGTCATGGTGAATCAGCTGGCCTAAAGGGCCATAAATTGGAATGATAAGTCTCAAGCGCTAACCGCAGAATCTCTGACAACCCCAAAACATAGGCACCAGAAAATAAGCCGCCATGATGTCCACAGAGGACCTGAAATCGTCAAGATGAAGGGTACTGACAGCAGGCTAGCGGCTTAAAGCAGAAAAACGTTATAAATCAAACAACTTGGTTGAGACCCTTCAGTGCCAGAATGTGCCTCAAAAAGCCTTCCTGTTGGGGAACCATGAAAAGACTCCTGACTCTAATAGTCAAGGAGCCAAAAGAAACATCCCTTAATAAGACATGGGATTTAAATCACATCCAGGATCAATGAATTCTGGGGGCGGCCAGGCAACAAACTCTATCTTGGAACCAGAGGATACAAGCTCCTGAACCCACCGGATTGAGACGTGAAGTCTCCAGATATGAGTAAAAAGCCAAGGCCATCCCCCACCCAGATGGGTGAGGGCGCCCCTTCATGCCTGAGGGGGCTTGGGAGAGGGTTTGGTCTTGGTATTCCAGGAAAAACCAGGACGACCACGGGATCTGCCACGCCTCCAAGAATCTCTGCGGCCAATAGAGAAGAGGGAGCCACGAGCTCCTCTGGGAGTACGAAAAGAAGAGAGGGGGACGGAGGACCCCCTAAAAGGCCAAGACTGCCTCCTACGCTGAGGCAGCCTGCCATCCTTAGCTAAAGCATCAAGACGCTCCCCAAAAAGCCGCAGCCCCATGAAGGGGAGACCAGTGAGAGCTTTTTTGGCTGCAGCGTCAGCTGCCTATTGGCGCAACCAGACAGAACGGCGCATAGCCACCAAAAGGGCAGAGGCCCTACCGCACAGCCGCACAACATCATCCATAGCGGTAAGGATAGAGACCACAAAATCAGAGCAAAGTAATAGCGTCCTATGTTCCTCCCCCCCGCTACCAGCAGTAGCACCATCCTGTAGATGCTTGAGAAGCCTCTTAAGGGCAATAGCAGTGATGGCAGCAGCACAGGCTGGGCGCAAACCAGCCCCCACACAGGTAAAGGCATGGCAAGCCAGCTGATCAATGTGCCTGTCCTCACTGTCCCTCAGCGTGGTAGTGTGAGGGGAAGGCACGACCGAAGTATTGGACAAACCTAGCACAGGAGCGTCCACTTCAGGAGGAAAGGACCACCTTTTGACAAGATCAGAAGGAAAGGGATACCTTTTATCCAGCCCCTTGGGCACAGCAGGCAGTCTGTTGGGACATTCCTATTCCTTAAGCACAAGGGAGGTGAAGTGTTCCTGCTCAGGGAACTCTAGACACTGTTTACCAGGGCGAAAAAGCTCCCCTTTTCTCTTAGCAACCTCGGGAGCAGCAATGTGCAAAATTTCAAAAATATGTGACAGCAGATTATCAGTGTCCTCAGGGTACCATGAATCCTCTCCGGACGCAGAGCCAGGGTCACTATCGCAACCCTCCTGCTTGCTCCCAGAGGAGTCAGAATCCTGGGAAAGCTCCCCCATCTCAAGGGGGTGACATTCACCAAATTCATCAATCCCCACATACATTTCAGGAAGAGGGGAGGATCTGGGATCCAGGTGCCGCTTCTTACCAGAAGCCTTCCTAGGAGCAGACTTGGCAAGTTGTTTCTCAAGTTTGGCCACTCGCATAGCCAAATCAGAGCTAGACTCCCTGCTAGTGTCCCCCTCATTGGGACCCAATTGCAGGTGTGGGGGAGTAGGTGAAGCCGAGGGAGGCGCAGAGCTGGGAAGCGAAGCAGGCAAACCAGCTTGGAGCGCAAGGACACTCTCAGCGCACGGCACGCAAACCGTGACACTGTTACTCACAGGGGACACTCCACACATGGAACATAGCTGGGCCCTGAAGGACACCCAAGTCCGCTATCCCCAGAAGCCTCCATATGGTGATAAATACAGGCGCAATAGGCCAGCAGTGAGCCGCCCTGGGATGTCCTCCCATGGGATACCCCCAGAAATAGTGAAGGGGGATGAGGGGAGGGAAGGAGTGGAGCCGGGATATGCCACAACCCAATGGTATCCCGCCTGAAAGACATAAGTAAAGAAACATATAAGTATCCCGCAGCATATGCACTCTGAATAAAAAAAACCCGCAAGGGGGACTCACGGACCAAAGACACCGCTGGGTCACTCAGGCACAGACCGCAGGATAGGCGACACACCGGAAGAAGCAGCGCAGCAGCCAGGAAGGGAGAAATCCAGACACGCAGCTCTCTCAAAATGGCGCCAGCAGAGGTACCTTGAGGGGCGTCCCGCGGGGAGACGGCGCGATACGCGTCACCAAGTGCCCCCCCTCCCCGAAGAGCGCGAAACCGGCGCTCACGTGACCCGGCCGGCGCCATGACAAGGCAAAATCACCTCAGGTTATAGCGGCCACAGCCGCGGAGCGTAGTACAAAATGGCGTAGCAGCTAAAAACGCCAAAAACACACAAAAAACGTCAAAACACCACAGATATTACTCCTCGCTGCTACCACCCCCCCCCCGAACAAGTTAGAGAGGGGAGGGGGAAAAGAGAGGGACAAGGAGGCAGCGGCGAGCAGCCATGGCCTGGGAGGTGGAGGGCGGGGGAGGGACCCCAAAAGGAAAATAAGGGGACACAGTCCCCAACAACTCACCCCCTCAGAAGCTAGGGCAGGAACTCCGCATCCCAAGAAGGCTCACCATAAAGCCTATGGCCGGCTACCCTTTGTGGCACAGGGTCTGCGGCTTGGAGCCAGGAGCACTTGACCCTAGTGCTCTTCTACCTTCACCCGATCTGTCAGCCAAGGCTGGGAGGCAAGTAGGGTCCAGAAACGGATGGAAATAGACATGCAGGGCCGCAGGCTTGGTTGCCCCGCTCATCTGCGCAAGAGAGATAGCCATCTTCTAACTTCGCAGTGTCACTGCAGAGACAACACTGGGAACTTGTTGGTTGGTCCCGTTTTTATAGGGAGCCGGGAGCTGCCACAGTTTTCTGCAGTGCTGCTGCGCCACCTGGTGGCGGAATACCCATCAGTTATGAATACCGAAGCGGGCCGTGCCATGCATTAAAGAAAATATTTGGTTAAAAAGCGTACCAACACTCATTTCCACGCTATGGTGTTAGGGTGTTGGTAAAGCCGTATTAGGACAGGTGGGGGCATCAAGAATGCTGGAGCTCCCCTCTCAAAGCACCCCTCAACACACCCGCTATTCTTACCTTTAACTTTGAGCTTCCCTGTGAATGCAGCCGCATGATTGGCCACAGCCTTGCATGGGTACTGGACACATTCTCAGTTCTGGCTGCCAGAAAGCCCCGCCCACTCGAGCATCAGCGGCAAATCACATAGCTGCAATGTTAAAGGTAAAAAAGGTAAAAATAGCGGTCGTTCTGGGGGGTGCTGCCAGAGGGGACTCCAGCATTATGGATGTCACCGCAGCATGTCTTAATACGGCAGTACCAACACCCGTGCCCTTTAGTGGCAAAAATCTAAAAGATTCCAATGGCCTTATCCTGGGGCTTCCTCAATTGGGATGCCCAGCTATGTGAAACCCCCTAGGTTAGCCAGCATCCCCTGCATCCGTGGACTGTGCGCGTGCTCCCATCCCAGACATTTGGGAGCACGCGTTACTGGGGTTGTGGCAACTCTCACTCCCCATTGAAGCCTGTCAGAGTTGGATTGGATGAGAGTGTGCAGATGTGCAAATGGACCGGGAAGAGGTGTGTTGTACTGGGAAATGGGGCATTTCACACAGCAGGGCATCCCAATTGGGGACGTCCCAGTAGGACGGAACAAAACCTGGGATAGTAAAAATCCTGGGCTTTGTTCCTCTTTTACCTACAAAGCTACATCACATTTTTCCTGCTGACCTTGCCCACTTGACTTCCCAACTCGCCTCTTCCTTGCCTCACCTATGCCCACCTCATATCTACTCATCTCAGTTCTTCCCACCTTATATCTACTCATTTCAGTTCTTCTCACCTCATATCTACTCATCTTAGCGCTTCCCCCCTTCCTATTTCTTTCCACATCACCTTCCTGCCTCACGTCACCTCTACCCATCTCACCTCTGCCTTTCTCTACCAACCTACCAACTTATGTTTATCCAACTTATCTCTACCCACCTTTGTTGACCACTTCTAGTCTTCCCTTTGCTCAAGATACCTTTTCCTTCCTCACCTCTGTCCACATCTACATATATCATCATATTTAATGCTTTCAGGTTGCAGCTTTCTTGCCGTAAATGGCTTGCATTTGCCTGCTAAGATTTCATTGTTGGCTTTTGAAGGGGAAAAATGTGACAATGCGGCCCTTGCACACCTGGTCAAAGGCAACAGCTAGGTAGAGAAGGGCCCACTGATTGCCTCCCCCCCCCCCTTTTCCCAGAGCTGTGTGACCAGATCACAGAGGAGATCACTGAATACCGATAAATAGTGCCCCTCCCTGCCTTGGGGAAGTCCTCCATCAGCTTTGTTTAGTCAAACAGAATGTTGATAGTCTTTGCTGCAATTCGTTGCCCATTGTCTTACATTATGGACCACTCACACTAAGGAAAAACTTCAATTATGTGCCACACAATTATTTTACAGACAATTTATTTATGTTCAGGGTGAAGAACGGGTAAGAAAGACATCGGTGGACTTACGAAAAGAGATTGTAGATGTTGGAGGGATCCAGAATCTCATTGAAATACGTAAAAGAAGACAAGAAAGAAAGAAGAAAAAGTCTTTAGTTGTGGCACCAGAACCAGAGCCAGAAGTGGAGGAGATTGTAAGTGTGTTGTCTAAGACCACCTCTGATGGTACAAAAGTAGCAGCCATCAGCTAGCAATAGGGATTACAGGGATTGTTTGGAAATAAAAATTAAAGGGAATGTATGCCTTATATTGGCTATGGGTGACCCCAATCTGCTTATTAGTAGAGCAGCTGATGCAGGCTGAATGCCAGGTCCAGTGCTAGGTTCAGCCAATCACTGTGGACTTCAGGTGGACCTGTAGGTCCACACTGATTGGCTGGATGTAAGGCATGGGCAGCATTCTGTCAATGGAGATGCCAGAACTTGGAAGTCAGCTATACTGGGTGGGGGAAAACTATGAAAATCAAAAGAAAATGTTTGGCACTGATGCCACTAGGACAATCCATTTGAATTTCTCCAACGTTTACCCCCTTTCCGTACATGGATGCCTTTGTCCCTTACTGCAGGCAAAGGTAATTGTTACACCATTATGTCGGCTACATTTGGCACTGTCCTTAACTGTTCACCATTTTTAAATTGAAGCAGAAATGGTCAAGATATCATGGTTTACAGGTTCAGCCTGACATTCTCTTTTTCTTCCTGTCCCCCAATCAGCTCAGCAGAGCGGACAGGATTGCTGGCCTCTTCCTCCTTCTCCAGATTCATCACATTGCTGTCAGTGCAGAGAGCCGATTATTAAGCAGCATCACAGATCCAAGGGCCACGCCTACTTTTTTCATAAGAGAAGTCATATAGTGAACCTGTAAACCCAGATATATCGACCATTTCTTCTTCAGTTTAAAAATGGAAAACAGTTTAAGACAGTCCCAATGCACTGGTGTAACAATTACTTATGCCTGTGGTAGCACTTTAAGGCTCCCAGTGTGAGTGAGCCTTGCAAGCATTAACACTGTGGCTTGATCATGCTGGGACCACTGAGGAGCAGGGTGGCGGTGTGACCACATATTTGCATGGTCCTGGATGACTGGAAAGTAAAGGAGGGTCAAAGTTTGGAGATCTGCTACAGCATTTACAGCACCCTGCAGGGAATGGAGGAGGAGGCACAAGCTCCTTGCAGTCGTTTTATTCGCATTGCTTGGACTGTCCCTTCAAGGCAGAGAGGTGCTTACATCAGTTGTCACAAGGCTCCAATTCATTAAAGCAGGCCTATGCACAAGGCAGGGTGTGGGACCTCTTTAAAGCGTCCAAACTAAAAATTGCTACTCACACTTCCATGCTCTATATTTGGTGGCCCGTTCAGTTGAACCCCACTGGTCTCTAGTGATCATATGGTTCAGAAAAGCAGTGTGGGAGTGTGGACCCGGAAAATATTTGTGTGATTTTGGGCTTGCTATTAATATTAAAATGATGGGGCATCTCAATCAGGCGGGCAGTTGAGTGGACCTTCAGCCATTTTAAAGTGGCACAAAAGCTGCATCGGTCACAACAGCCTGTTTGGCTGGCCCAGGTGTCTAAAAGACTCCAGGGCTGGCCGATTCCCTATACCTTTCTACAGGGGGAGCCCCGCTGTGTGAAAACCCCATTTGCACATACCTGCAATTCACAAGTGGATTCAAATCATTTTAAGGAGAGTATGTATTATGAGCAGGTATTTAGCCAAAGTTTAGCTTTTCAAGAGAACATCCATAAACAGTTCATCTAATGAATTACACTGATGCTTCCAATTTGCCTGATTCTCAGTAGGAGCTGACTTTGGCTCTGTAAAAAGCATGAAAACATGTCAATGTGACAAAACTAGGATAAAAGCCCTGTAGTCTGAAAAAAACAAAACAAATAGCTGTTAGAGGGACAGTAAAGGCATTTCTCAATTATTAAAAATACCTGCCGCCCTGCCTCCCTCCCCTGGCAGTTGCAATGTCCGGTGGGGGGGGGGGGGGGGGGGTAACACAGACATCATTGATCTGCTGAAGAGGGTGGGTGCCCAGCTCTATGTATGGCCCCATCCATCCATTCACTTAAATAGGCAGACGAAGTTAATTTTCTTCTTATTGTAAACTCTCAGGGTCATGGGAGAGAGGCAGGAAAGTGATCACTTTTAATTGTTTTAATAAATGCCTGGACTGTCCCTTTAAGTGCCATTTGTTTTCTTTGGGGGGGGGGGGGAAGACTACAGGGATTTTAATCTGGTGTAGTCACTCTTTTAAAGTGGAACAAAACCCAGCACCCTGGAAGCTAAAAGATTCCAAAGCCAGTCGCTTGCTTTGCCTGGAGGCATCCTGGATTGGGATGCTCCGCCTTTCCCCAGTCCAACAGTGCATGTGCAGTCCAATCAGAGCCGCTTGCTCAAATGACATGATTTGGCAAATGGCTATGATTGTTGACAATGGGGAGCGTGCACTCCCGCATCCCCTGCATTATGCACCGCTCTCCCGTCCTGATTTTAGAAGCCTGAGGGAAGTGGAACGAAACCTGGGAAAGTAAACAAACCCTGGTTTTGTTCTGCTTTAAGAACCATAATCAACTACTACTAGGGGATCAGGCAAATCAGAAGCATAGATGTGGTTAATTAGATAAACGTTTGATGGATGTTCCCTTGAAAGGCTAAACTTCAGCTAAATACCCACTTAAAATACATGCTCTCCTTAAAATTCTTTTTATCCACTAGTGATTTACAGATCCATGCCAAAGTAAAGCCATTATTAATGTTGATGATTGCAGGCAAACTCTAATAAAGGACCATTACTTGTGTAAAGTAAATCGTTACAGAGCTATTGAAAGAGTTTATTTTTTCAATATTCCTCAGTTGCAAAAGTCGGGCAAAAATAAAAGAACTAAAGATACTCACCGGTAGTCCCGCGCAGTTGATTTGCCCTATATCAGTAGACTGAAAATGCCCCCTCCAGGTAAATCAATGGAGCTGATACGGCCAGTCGCCATGTATGATGAGACAGGCTGTGGTTGGGGATGGCGTGGTCCAGATCTCCAGTAGTGGTTTGAAACTCCCAATATAGGGATGATTAGCTGTGCAGGACAATTAGTATCTATTCTTTTTTATTTTTGCCTGGACAGTCCCTTTAAACATATAGGCTGAGCCTTACCTGCTGGAAGCAACACGTATGACATCACAAAACTCTGGGGTCCCCTAAATGTTCGACTTTACTGACATTGGGGTTGATACTAAAAAAGGAGTGAGAATTCTGGCCTGGCTCTGAATCGACCCCATTGTGGGGAAGACTGTCCCACTGAATGCAGTATGTCTGGTCAGTTTATAACTGCTCTTGCTGTTCCTCTGGCTGAATGGCAGCAGTGGAATGCATGGTTTGGCTGAGCATTAGCTATCACCTACATCTTTTATGGACTAAAGATCCCTGGAGCATGTGACCAGGGCACAGGGCTACACCTACTTACACACAAGTAGCATAGAATGGTGTGGATATGTTCCTCAAAAGCATGTAAATAATGCTGCCCATCACCAACAAACTTTAAGGCCCTCATAAAATGGTCAGCTTATCCCTGAGCCAGACTTCCCATGGGGTGTGAATATCTCATATAAAAAAATCCCCCCCAAGTTGCACAGGTAACAATACTCAGTCCCCGTCTGTGTCTCTCTATGCTTCTAGTGCCCCATTCAAGTTTACAAATCTCAGTGGGCGTGCAGAGCAGGAATGCCACTGGGAGTCCATACCTACCAAGGTAGTAAAGAACAAGGTGAGTTTACTGGGACAATGGGGGGTTTCACACTGTGGGGCATCCCAAAGACTAGGACAGTCTGTTAGATTCTAGAGCTGGGTCCAACAGGTTTTGCTTCTCTTAAAAAGACAGACCAAAAATGACTTTCTTATCGGTTAAAATATTTGAGACTCAGGTAAGTATAGCTCACAGTAAAGCTAGAGTGTTGGGTAGTTCTCTGGGTAGACTTTCCAGGAAGGGTGTAGTTCTACTTTAAGTGTTTTATAGCTTCCGGTCTTACATCCACCCCTTTAGCCAGCTCATCATGATCCATAAAAGCATCACCATACTTCTTGGGTCCTCCCCATGTTTTGACCTCCTGAAGACTGTACTTTAATACCTCCTTCAGCAGTTCAATTTCCTTACTGCCTCACGGTGTGAACACTTCAACGCTTTGCCTGCTCTGTGGTGTGTGGGGCATTATGGGAATAAAATATGAAGAGATATTTCAGGTAATATGTTTTACTTTTTTAATATATATATATATATATATATATATCATATCATGTGTTATGACTACATCCTCCATGTTTCAGACTAATACAAATACTGAATTCAAGGACACTCATTGAGTATTATTTCTGTCCAACAGACTGGGCCGATCAGCTCCGAGACGTTCCTGAAAGCTGCCGTTGAAGGTAAAATCAACATTATAGAGAAATTCCTGGAGGATGGCGGCTCTCCAGACACTTGTGATGAGGTAGGTTTATCTGAGAGTAGGGCAAGCAGGCTTGGCTTGAAGTCACTGCCTCAGAATGAGCTGGCTGCTATACACCTGTATATTTAGAAGTCAGGTATTTTAGAATTGCGGAATTAACAGCAGCCTCTGTGAAATTCAAGCAAATGCAAGTGTTAATTTTAATGTGTTTAAATTTCCCTATACGCTGCTGTTATTTCCAACATTTTCCCAGTATTTTTATGAAAACGTTGTGAAATATCAAAGCATACGTCTTCATCTCAGCATACAAAAGATACAGTGAGTGCCATTAAAATTACAATTATTTGTATAGTCTAAGAGATGATTTGGTTATCTGTAAATATATTGAATGTGCCTCTAATTTCCAAACTTCTAAAATAACTTCTGAAATTTCTTCCCCATTAGTAACTGTTGTAACCTTACCTGTAAAACTGCCCCATTGCATAGTATTAATTTTATTTTTTTATGAAATTGAAGAAAAAGTTATTCTTATCAACTACCTAATGTACTACCAGTAAATATTTTCCAAAATGTTCATTACTTGTGCCTTATGTGTATACCTATCATTTTGTCCTGCCCATTTCCCTTCCCTTTATCGTGGCTTCCCTATGATTGTGCAACTCCATTGTAAGAAAAAAGAAGAATTTTGTTTTTCTACTTTATTGAGTGCTGAGTGAGAAATGCTCTCAATCTTCAGCATATCTAAAAATCCTAGAGGTTCTCAAAATCATTTTAGCTAATCTCCCCTTAGCATCATGTGTGATTGGAGGTGAAATAACAATAGGCCATGGATAATAAAGATCCTCAATGGATGGGTAACAATACAAATCAACAATCTAATAGTGTTATCAGCCGCATACAGACAACATGACTGCCGCTTGCTCTGGTCAAAAAAGGGTGGCTAGAAAGAGTTGTCTTGGCTCGCCAAGCTGTCTGGGAAATCCGAGCATGACAGGATCTCATCAACTTATTTCTTGGATGCTGATCTGCATTCCTCACTCTGAGTTTAAGATGAGCGGCTTTACTTCACTCCGGGATAGGGGTCTTTATTTCAGTTATGTAATTACAAACCCACATTATTTGCCTAATTTGCTGGCAAGGTGGTTCAAACCGCGAGAGCTGCACATTTTCCCAGAGGAGTTGTAAAGCAATCTTGCTCATGAGAGGGCTCTGTGATTATTTATTTATTAGTTTATAAATAGAAGTACAAAGGCCGCTGGGAGAGAGGGTTGTAGGTAATTTTAAATTACAAGTAAGATCCCCGATCTCCAAGGCTGTGGTGAAGGTGAATTGAAGGTTGAAGATTTTTTTCATAGGATGATGCAGCAGGAAAAACAGTCATGAAAACAGAATGTATTTACCCAACTACGTCAAGAAACATTACATGCAATGTATGTTATGACACATAAAACAGCAGGGCATCAGGAAAACATATTAAGGGAGTCCATTAAAAAAGAAAAAGAATGAAGGAACTGCTAGATGAGGGAAGGAATGAATGAAAAGAGTTAAAGCCTATATACCGGTACATCATTATGTATTTCCAAAGGGCAGGGCAGTTTCTAGGAAAAAAAAATACCATTTTGTAAGTACTCACCTTTAAAATGGGTATTATGAGTGTGTCATACACCCTGCTTCCACCATTCATGACATCTGGGTAGTCTCCAGTAGAGGGCGAACTTCTGCAGAGATGAATGCAAAAAAGAAGCTCTTCTCGGTCCATAAATACCTGGGACCTCCCACTAATCCCCCAGTGTATGATAGCAGTAAGAGGACCAGGAAGAACCAATATAACAACAAAAATAAAAAAGGTTCACCATATAAAGGATCCGGAATACAACAAGGGTGGGGTGAAGCGGGGTGTATGACACACTCATAATACCCATTTTAAAAGGTGAGTACTCACAAAATGGTATTATTCTAAGTGTGTCATACACCCCGCTTCCACCATTCATGACATCTGGGACATCCAATAGCAGTGTCCGTCATGGGTGGGAACCGACAAAAAAACAGGAAAAAAAATGCACCAACTTAAACCACTGCAGCTTGCAGAACCTTGCGGCCAAAAACAGCATCCGCTGAGGCCCGCACATCAACCTTGTAAAACTTGGAAAAAGTATGAACGGAAGACCAAGTAGCAGCCTTACAAATTTGTTCAACAGAAGCCTGGTGCTGAAAAGCCCAGGACGCACCAACAGCACGAGTAGAATACGCAGTGATCTTAAAAGGAGGAGTCCTCCCCTTAGCAGAATAGGCCCCAACAATGGCCTGGCGTATCCATTTACTAATGGTAGACTTGGCGGGCGCCAAACCTTTTCTGGGCCCGGAAGGCACCACGAACAAGGCGTCCATCTTACGAAAAGGAGAAGTAGCAACCAAATAGTACTTCACACAACGAACCACATCCAAAGAGTGCAAAACCCTCTCCTTGTCATTGCTAGGCTTAGGACACAAGGAAGGGAGAACTACATCCTGATTGAGATGGAAAGCGAAAAACCACCTTATCCTGGTGTCTCTCAAGGTAAGGGGCCTGAATAGAAAGAACCGCCAACTCAGAGACACGGCGAACAGAGGTAATAGCCACCAAAAATGCAACCTTTTGAGTAAGCACAGAAAGAGCCACATCCTGCATCAGTTCAAAAGGAGGCCCCTGGAGGGCCGACAGAACCAAATTTAGGTCCCAAACGGGAACCAAAGACTTTCTAGGGGGCTGAACATGAGTGACCCCTTGGAAAAAGGTCTTGACCAGATGATACAAAGCAAAAGACCTTTGAAAAAAGACAGCCAGGACAGAAACCTGACCCTTCAAAGTACTGAGCTGGAAACCCCGATCCAGACCGTGTTGTAGAAACTCCAAAATCCTAGGAATCGAAAACACCCTGCAAGGTAAGGCCCTAGCCTCACACCAGTCAATATAGGAACGCCAAGTCCTATAGTAAATACCAGAGGAAGACCTCTTCCTAGCTCTAATCAAAGTCTGAACGACAGCCTCAGACAAACCTTCCTCCTTCAGAATGAAGGTTTCAGCAGCCAAGCCGTCAAAGCCAGCGTTTGTAAATTGGGGTAAAGTAGTTGACCCTGAGATATCAGGTCCGGAACCAGGGGCAGCCTGAGCTGCTCTACCACCAGTCTTACGACGTCTGCGTACCAAACCTGTCTTGGCCACATTGGGGCCACCAGAATTGCTGGCGCCCCCTCCAGAACCAGCTTGCGAACTACCTTGCCCACCATGGAGAAGGGGGAAAACAGATACAGGAACCCCAGGTCCCTCCAGGCAAGAGACAAGGCATCCACCGCCAGAGCCAGAAGATCCTGAGATAGAGACACAAAGGATGGAAGCTTGTGATTGTGCCGTGAGGCAAAGAGATCCACCTCCGGAGTCCCCCACTTGTGACACAGGGACCGAAAAATCCCAAGATTGAGAGACCACTCCCCTCGGCGAGAGAAGCCCCTGCTCAGGGCATCCGCCTTCGTGTTCTCCACTCCCGGAATGTAAACTGCCGAAATGCAAGGGACATTGCTCTCCGCCCAAGTCAAGATCAGAGAGACTTCCCTGAGAAGCACTCCTTGGTGATTGATGTAGGCCACCGCCGTTCGATTGTCTGATCGAACCTGAACCGGCAAGCCCTGTAAGTGAGGTGTCCGCCTTGACAGAACAAGCCGGATGGCTCTGAGCTCTAGGACATTGATGGGGGTGTGAGCCTGCTGAACTGATGACTCCAGAAACCTCCCCAGCCCGAAAGGCTGGCATCCGTGGTCACCGTTTCCCAACAAGGGGCCAGAAAAGACCTGCCCCTCAACAGATTGCTTGGCTCCAGCCACCACTGAAGTGACTGCCGAACCCTGGGAGACATCCGGAAGGACTGATCCAAGGACTGCAGACATCTGTCCCAATGCAACAACAGGTGAAGCTGGAGCGACCTCATGTGGAACTGGGCAAAGGGGACTGCCTCAAAGGACGCCACCATCAAACCTACCAGTTTCATCCCCATCCGGATAGAGGGGCAACGAATGGCCAGAAGAAGGCAAATCAGATCCTGAACCCCCTGCACCTTGGGTCGAGGTAGAAACACTCTGGCCTGAGTGGTATCCAGATTCATGCCCAGGAATGAAATCTCCCTGGAAGGAGAAAGAGAGGATTTGGGGTGGTTGATCACCCATCCGAACCTCTCCAGAGTCGACACCACAGTCTTGGTGTCCAGTTCCGCCTGACGGAAGGATGAAGCTGAAATGAGCAGGTTGTCCAGATACGGCACAATGCGAATGCCCTGGGCCCTGAACAGGGCCATTATGCCCGCCAGAACCTTGGTGAAAACCCTTGGTGCTGAGGTCATCCCGAACGGGAGGGCCACAAACTGAAAATGAAGATCCTCCACCGCAAACCTGAGAAATCTCTGGTGCGCTGGGAAGATTGGAACATGCAGGTAAGCATCCTTGATGTCTATGGACGTCATAAAATCCCCTTGACGAAGGGAACCGATTGCAGAGCGCAGAGACTCCATGCGAAACTTCTTGGTTCTGATGAACCTGTTGAGAATTTTTAGATCCAGAATGGGTCTTATGGATCCATCCTTTTTGGGGACTGTGAAAAGATTGGAGTAGTAGCCCCTGCCTCTCTCCGAGGGAGGCACAGGACATATGACTCCCATGTCCTGAAGATTTTGGACTGCCAACAGGAGCCCATGTGCAGCCTGAGAGTCCGTGGGCACCTGAGACCTTAAGAATCTTGGAGGGGGCCAGTACTCGAACTCCAGCTTGTACCCGGACGAGAACACTTCCAGAATCCATCTGTCTGTGACCTCCTGGGCCCAGACCTGGAAGAAGAGCCGCAGCCGTCCCCCCACCCATACGGGTGAGGGCGCCCCCTCATTGCTGAGTTGGTTTGGCAGGGGGCTTAGGTTTGGAGCCCAAGGCAGATGCTGGACGTGCCCGTCCTCTGCCTCTGCCCCAGGAGGAACCTCTGACGCCTGAGTAGGCGAAACCTCTGACGGCTCTGGCACCTCGAAAGGAAGGGTTGAAGGAGCTCGCCCCCAGAAAGGAGCGACGCTGCTTCTTACGCTGGGGTAGCTTACCACCCTTAGCCACCACATCCAACTTATCTCCAAACAGCCGCGTACCCAGGAAGGGAAGAGCGGTGAGCGATTTCTTGGCTGCAAAGTCAGCCGCCCACTGGCGAAGCCAGACCGATCGCCGCATGGCCACCGGGGGGTACGGATAAGACGGGGAGGGGTAGGCGATGAAGTGGGCGGTGCTGACCCAGAAGCCGTGCTCGTTAGGTCACGCCCCCCTCCCGCAAGTCCAGAAACGCGGATCCAGGCCGTGGGCAGAGCCTCAGCAAGGCGCCAAAACGAGGGGGAGGGGCGGGCCGCGCCGAGAGCCTGGCCCCGCCCCCCCAACACGCAGCCTGAGGGGGAGAAGCTTCCTCTGCTAAACGCTGCACAGCATGGTGCAGACCCACAGCAAAGTGACAGTACACCGCAACATGCGCACACACACACACACACACTGTAAGCACCCACACAATAAAGAAATGTGAGGGACAAGCCTGCCCCCCCCCCCCCCCTAGCTGGAGGGTTAAGGAAGGGACCCGGAAGGTGGGGGATCAGGAACCAGAGTCTGGTGGATGGATACGGCAGAAGGGACAGGGCATCCCAAACCGGGGTCACCAACCCAGACACCGTCTACCCCTTGCAATGGGGTCTCACGGAGGAGCGATGCTCCTTAAACACCTACAAAGGTGTTGCCTATCCTCACCAGGACCTACAGCCAAGGCTGGGAGGCTCATACGGGACAATGGAATAAGGTCTAGGCAGAAATAGGGGCAAGAATGGCCGGGCGTGAGCCTGGCTTACCTGCAAGGAATAGAAGTCTTCATCTTCTGACTTGCTTGTCGCTCTTGCAGAGAAGGAACTGGGGGATTAGTGGGAGGTCCCAGGTATTTATGGACCGGGAGGAGCTTCTTTTTTGCATTCATCTCTGCAGAAGTTCGCCCTCTACTGGAGACTACCCAGATGTCATGAATGGTGGAAGCGAGGTGTATGACACACTTAGAATAGTACTGTGTGGGAAGCAAAAAGTGTTGCCTCTGCCCACCCATCCTATGGTGCTGCCGCATTCCCAGATAGGTATGGGCCATGCTGTGCCTATGCCTTAGCAGCAGACAGTGCCCCCTCCCCATGAATGAGCCCAATTATTATTATTATTTATTTCTAAAGTGTCATCTTCCGTAGCGCTGTACAAAGCAGTAATAACAGACAGGGACGAACAAACAGTACATAGACTATTACAAATGTAGTTTTACACTGTTCTTCATGAATATTCTGAATACAAGATACAATTGGAGAGAGAGCCTTGTCCTTGTTATCTTACAGTCTAAAGCCCAATATGGGGAGATAAGGGGCCTGTCCACTTACAATGGCCCTGACCCACCTTCAATAAACAGGATGGCTGAGATAAAGGTGCCCCCAATGGTGTTGCCACCCAGGGTGATCGCTCTAGTCACCCTCCCCTAGAAACAGCCCTGCCAAAAGGGCAATAACATTTATTACTCTTTTGTCAGAGACATCCGTTATAAATGCTTAAAGATAAATTTAGTAAATGAATTGGACATTGATAACAACTGTCCTCATCTGATGCCCTGCTAGACTGCAGGCCTTCATTCATGTACCACCCCAGCACTTGGTTGCTCACCAAAAATGTAAATAGGAGGTCCAGTCAGAAATGAAGAAAAGGAGAATCCCTCCCTGGGGTATAGTAGACCCTCTCCCCAGTTAGGTATATGTAAGGACAGGGCTCATAGAGAGATGACCACGCCTCAATTATAAATGGTAAACTATTCAAGTGCAATAAAAAAGCGTTTAATTAATAAGTCAAAAACATTCAATTGCAAGCTCAGTACAATTTACCGGTCTGTGGTCCGGCCGAAGCACAGGCCAGATAACATTTTTAAAAGACCAATGTTTATATATTAAAACATTTAGCAAAATTTAATCTTAACAGTTAGCGGCATAAATTGGACTTAGCCTTGCAGGACAGACTAGTTTCGCTGTTTGTTAGCTTCCTCAGTGTCTGCTTGGCCTTAATGTATTTCAATTTATCCGCAATGGTCTAATACACAAAAAAGTCATAATTAATACCTTTAGCAGTAATACTGGGAATACATTCCCTAACATTGTCACCAAAAGATGAAAAACAAAAAGACGTTATATGTACCATATATAAAGGGTAATTACCTAGAGATGCGGGGCAGCTGCTTTGGAGCATTCAACAATTCTAAGCAAATCAAGGTTGCGAGATTTGATAGCACATAGTTGGAAAAGGTTCCCATCGGTAAGGCCTATGATTGTGTTCTGTAAAGAGATATATATACACCATGTATTGTGTACCTCAATCTCCCAAAAGGAGAAAAATCACCTTCACCATAATCACCCATGACCACATTGGTGACCAACAGTTGCCTCAGAGGTTGGATGTGATAGATAGCCAAATTGCTCCATATAGGGTTTCTATTATTCCTTTATAAAAGATATATAATAAGTTAGCTGAATAGAGTATAAGTACTTAGTGTTACAGCTATTAGCTGTTTAAAGTATGGGGAGAAGAAGAAATTTACTTACTACAGATAGTATATGGAGGAAATACCTGAAATAATATGGCCATGTGATTAGCTTATTTAGCACATCCCCGGGTGCCGACGAAAGCGGAAGACAATCCCTCCTCCGCCGCTCACGATGTAATAAGCCGGGCAGTAACGTGCATGCCCCGTCGGCGGGAGAAAGACTCGCCTTCGCCTCCTCTTGAACGCGCTCCCTCCTCCCTCCTCGACTGAGGGGAAATAGGAGCGCGGCAATGACATCACTTCTGGTGCCCAGAGCGCACAATGCGGCCAGCCAAATGCCGGAACGCATGTACGCTCCAGCGACCGGAAGTGACGGCGGCACCCGGCCACCGCCGTTCTACGCTATAGCGCTTGCTTTCAATAGATAGATGCTGGTTATGCAAGTTATAAGAAGAGGGTACTATCAGTATAATACTGATACCCTCCACCTTTCTTGTGTCTCTATTTGGGTAATTATTACTATATCAGTAAAAGTATATAAATCCAGCAATTGTGCAAAGCGAACGATAGTGGCGTTCACCTCAGAATATGGCAACTGTGTGATCCTAGGGTTATCAAAGAATGGAGGAGACCAATTAAATGGGTTATCTGATAGAAAGGGTTTCAATATATTGTGCTATCTTGTGGGGACAGATTTCCTACATATAAAGTGGCATCCACCCATGGTGAAAAAGCAAAATAAAATTCAGTTTGGTTAGTTCCATGCTCCAATTCAAGTGCCCCACACCTTAACAATCAGATGAAAACAGGGAACACAGGGGACTGATGGATCCAAGTCCACACCCTATAATAGACCCATATGGATGTTAGTCTCTCTAATCAGATGTTGCTGAGTGTCAAGAGTTTTTAAATAAAAAAGAACAACAAAAAGAACAGAGAACACATCCCTTTTGTTTAACACTACTATTTTAAAGGAAGGGCATGAAGCTTATGGACTCATTAAGTCCTGGAGGACGATGGGCCTTGAAATGATATATCCACTTGGTTTCCCTTTGCAGGGTGATTTTTTCTACGTCTCCTCCTCGGGTATTGACATGGATACGATCTAATCCCATTATTTTTGTACCCTCCGGATTTTTGTTGTGATGAGTGGCATAATGTCTACCTATAGGTGTTTTAAGGTTACCTGTGCGTATGTCACATGTGTGTTCGTATATACGTCTCCTTAGGTGACGATTTGTTTTTCCAATTTAAAATTGTTTGCACGGGCATGTCAAAACATAAATGACATGGCACGACTTACAATTAATGAAGTGTCTTAACTTGAGGGGAGGTCTATTACCCAAACTCAAAGTTTTGGTAGTGTGAACATATTTGCCCATAGTGCAACTTTGGCACTGATATGTGCCAGTGGTGGTGCAGCATGGTTTTTTAGATGCCTCATCATAGTGACTATGGACTAAATGGTCCTTCAGGTTTCTTGCTCGCCTGAAGGTAAATGTAGGATATTTGGGGATTAGTGGGGCAAGACTCTCATCATTGGTAAGGATATGCCAATGACGAGTGAAAATAGATCTAATCTCCGCATGATGCTCTGTATAAGTACATATCATAGATATGGGAGTTTTATCCTTTTGGGATTTCGGCTTATATAACAATTCTTGACGGGACCTAGCACGTGCCTTTTTGTAAGCTTTCCTAAGGATATCCGATTTGTAACCTCTGTCCCTTAACCGGAGCCTGATATTTGCGGCTTCCCTTTCAAAATCAGAGTCAAGAGTACAATTACGACGGGCACGTAGATATTCCCCGTAGGGGATACTAGAAAGAAGGTGCTTTGGATGGGCACTGGAGGCGCTCAGTATCGTATTGGCTGCTGTTTTTTTACGAAAAAAATCTGTAGTGATTTGGCCTGAACTATCTATAGTGATCAGAAGGTTCAAAAAGGTAACCCTCTGAAGGCTATATTCGCAAGTAAATTTTAAATTCAAAGGATTGGTGTTCAATGCAGATACCAGATCTAATAAATCCTTTTCTGACCCTGTCCATATAATAAAGATATCATCTATATATCAGTCAGAAATGACTAACTTCCTCTTTGTTATGAAGCTGGATTGGGATGCCTCGCTGTGCACCTACCTCTTCTGAGATCCTTCCAAGGTAGCTGTAGACCAGCATATAGGACTCGAACCGGTGCCAGCAAGCCTGATAGGCTACTCGCGGTCACGCGGGAGGTGGATCATATGAAAGGGGAGTATCGGCAGCCCCATTCTCCAGCTTACAGGATATCCTTGCACAGAGGAGATCCTGTAATTTGTTTGGGACTTTTTTAAGTTTTATTTATAGCTACGGTTACAGTAAAACAAACAATAAACATGTGATATTCACAATCGCACCACCTTCCTGGCACACTGCCTCGATTTCAGTAAATAGAGGTGGTGTGTCGGTGTCACTGTAGGTCACTTTAAGTAATGTTGGGGGGGGGGGTGGCCGTCCAGGATGCAGATGAGTATTAGGCGTGGGCAAGAAAGGTGGGGGGGCAGGATTAACGGGAGGTGAGGGTGGGTTTAAAGGCTGGTGGTGGGGTGGGTTTAAAGGCTGGGGGTGGGTTTAAAGGCTGGTGGTGGGATGGGTTTAAAGAGAGGTTACTCCAGGATTTACAAACTCGTTTAGAGAATCCCGTCTTTACTAAATCTGCAAAGATAAAGTGCCAGAGCTTTCACATACCAAACAATCTTTCGATTGAAGTATTCATTGAAAGAAAGTGTCCAGATAAAAGTTCACCAGTTACCAGTTCACCTTCATAGTCATCAATGCATTGCAAAGGGTTCTAAGTCAATATAAATAAAATCTAAAGTAGCATATAACAGCTTTACAGAATTCCAGATTTCAACTGAAATCAGTTAATTGTTAGAGCTCAAATAAGTTCAGGAAATGTGTCAGTGCTGAGTACAGAAAATCCTGCTGATGGAGTGGGTTGGGTTGACATCTATGCATTTTCTCTACTAAAGTAAAAACACTATATAACTTGCAGATTCTATATTTCTGCTATGCTAAACTGTTTCATAGCAAGGTACCTTGCAGCTGACTTATTTATATGTTCCAGTTTAAGCGGACAGCCCTTCACAGAGCATCACTGGAGGGTCACATGGAGATCATCAAGAAGCTCATAGACAGTGGAGCGTCTGTCAACCTAAAAGACAGGGTAAGTCTACACCTGACCCAGGGATGACAGCAACATTTCCGTGACAGCGGCTGACAGTTTTGCTAAATCCAGTACTAGCAGATTCAAGAGTTTATTGGCTGCTGAATTGAATTTCAGGCTTATAAATGTATCAGAAGATGCACAACAAAGATTTAAGCACCTTTATACAGGGTCTGCTATTCCCGCCATTTTAATCTATGGTCAGATGTTTGTTACATTATTATTAATTATTATGATCTTTACATTTGTTTAGTATACAGTTTGCTAAAAATTAGTAATGTGACCTGTTTCCATAGATGCCCACATACTGGGGATCAGGCTCGTTCACCACAATCAAATGCATGGCTGAGCCTCTAGTTTATTGACAGAGCCCTTGACCCTACGGGGCAAGTCGGCAGAGCCCCTCCTGCTTATATTCTATGAAATTATTTTCTGCTACTTTCAGAAAAGAATAATGTGATAATTGCCAAAGACTGACACCCATCTTACTGCCTCTGTCAGTATTAAAGGAGCACTATAGTGAAAAATGGCCCAATAATAAAAATCCATAGAATTATTCTGGATGGCAGGTGGAGGGGTCACTTATACACCCGACATCAAGAAATATCCAGCTAGACTTGTTTTATTTTTTTATTTTAATGGAAGAAAGAGGAAATCATGGGTGGCAGGCTTTGTCACCCCCTCATAGACTAAACTTGTCACCCCTGGATATTATTCCAACTAGGAAAAGAAAACCACAAGCTTGGTGGGAGTTTTATTCAGTTTGGGTATATAAGTGACCCTTCCTCTCATTAGCCAAGGAGTTTATATGGATTTTTAATATTACACAATTTCACGATAGTGCTCCTTTAAAGCAGACCAGACCCAGGTTTTTAACTCACTTGGGATTTGGGATGGTTTGGAATACCCCAGGGAACTCCAGATATCTTCCCTCCCTCCATGCTCCCACAGTACATATGTGGCCCTCCAGAAAATAAGAATAGATTGCATTCATCTATTCTGAATAAATGGGGTTCCACTGCACCCCTGGCAACCACGCCTCTCCGGCTGTACATGCCCAAGCAACCCAGGAAGGCCTTGAGTGGGAGTGCACTGTTGGGGATGTTGGTGTGGACTGCACATGTGTTGTGGGATCACAAGATCGGTAAGAATCATCCAGCCTTGGAGTCTTTTTGGCCCCAGGGCTGGGCACTAAGGGTTTTGGTCTGCTCTTAGGGGGTGAGATTATGTAGAGTATGTCTGCAAAGTCTCTGCAATATCATTTAAAACAATGATGGATGCTAACTATACACATATGCAACCAATGTTCTCTATATTTATAATAGCAAGGTCAAGGTTTTAATTTGAACCTGCAAACTTTCAGGAGAAAACATTTCTAAAAGGGGAGGAAAAACAGGCTTGTATTTATTTTCCAAATGGTGTGTCTCTGTCTGTTCAGCGCTCCAACACTTTTGTAGACTGTGAATATTAGTATAAATGCAATGTTTTCATACAGCTTCCTTATCCCATTCAGTAGCATTCAAATGGCTCAGGAGTGGTGCACAGTGAGCCTGCTGCAATGCTCCAGTAAAACATCCAATTGAAAACAGAGAGAGGGGGGCGTGTCCTGACCATGGCGGGGAGAGGACGCTGTTAACTATGCTCCTGCTCCCCTGACCCATAGCAAGTGCAATTAGCAGCCATCTGCCCGACCAAAAGCGCGATGACGAAGCGCAGAGGAGGAAAGAGAAAGGGGAAGAGCCAGACAGACTCCCCTCTAAGGTGGCCATCGCTGGAGGAGAGGAACGCCAGGAGGAAAGGCGCGAGCGGCAACATGGCAGAGTGGAGAGGAGAAGAGGATGCTCGTTCTTACCGCTCATTGCAGTCTGAAGGGAATTCAAGTGGAGAATGGCCCGAGCTGGGGCAGTCGGTCGGAGCGGAGACGCGTCCTCCAGACGGACAGGACGACAAGCCGCCTCAGGAAACAAGAGGTGGGTATAGTAAGATGGTGGCCGGTATACCTGCCCTGCTCTCTCCCGGCCAGCCAGACAAAAGTAATCAACCCGGCTCCCGCAGTGACAGTAGCGAGAGATCTTCAGCACAGACCCCAGCTGAGAAAGGGGAGGGGTGCGGAGAAGGAGATAATTCCGCAGGCTGGGGGGAGCGCAGAACACAGGCTGACAGCCATGAGGTGCCACCAGGGCACTGTCCTGCTTCTGCACACAGGGACTCCAAGTACAACAACAGCCTCACCAAATGCCAGTGAACATGCCCCAACCCACGGTGTCATTGGGTTAGAGAGGGGAGTAGGCGAAGCTGTCCCACCTGAAGGGGGGATCCCCAATAGGGACGCCCCCGAGAAGCAACCCACCCGCAGAGAGCCCAGAGAGCGCAGCCTAGACCTGCACAAATTCGCCTTCACGCCCAGGGAAGCAGAACCCCGGCAAATAACTACCTCCAGCATGCCCAGGGGTGGATTTAACGGAAGACCACCTGAGGCTCTCCCGCAGAGCGTACTTAAGAAAAACTAGAGCTAATCCCGGGACCCTCGGCTCTCCACCTTATACGCTACACCCGACCCCTGATAGAGAAATTGCTTGGGCGGGAGACAGCCCCACCTGGATGTCCCCGGCGGACAACATTTCAACTCATCCTTTCCAAGCCTTAGAACCCTTATCTGATCCAGCAGCCTTAGAAAATGTCACAGGCCTGACGAAAGAAATCCATTATGAAACTATCTCTCTCCTGAGGGGGCTCCCGATGAGAGCCGATATAGAAAGTCTGATTTCCAGATACGAGGCAGCGCACAAGCGTTAACTAGCGATGGTCAAACAACAAATATTTGCCGTAGAAGAGAGAGTAGATTCGTTGGAAGTGGTGGAGGCGAAGACAGATGGCCGTATCCTAGCCCTAGAGTCCAGGTGCGACAAGCAGGAAGCACAGCTACAAGCCTGTTACCTGTCAGTCAAGGTTCTCCAAGACCTTTCAACGCGCACCCTCCAGATGCGGAGATCTCTGAGAGCCCTGCTAGAAGTCATAACCGAGAGAGGGGCTTCATACAGGTGGGGATTCCCATTCCACTTGGTGATCAGAAAAGCTACTTCCTGAAAAGCCATCAAGATCTGGAGGGACTTTTTGAGTTCCTCCAATGTGAGCCAGTGCAAGTTCTGGATTGGAGATCACTGGAAGCCATTTCACCTCAGCAACGGTGGCCTGAGAGTGCACTTCGTGGGCCGAGAAGCTACAGAGACCTAAGGCGGCTCAAGAGACCTTCATGATGAAGGTGAACGTTCTAGCAACCGGGACAGAACTAATGCAACAAGGCCTTGCACAGCTTTACGCGGTAACTCCTCCTGCAGCCCTCTCCCTCCCCCGGTTTTCTCCTCCGGGACCGAGGGTAGACCGGCTGCCTGAGTCGAGCACATTTCTGCCTTTCAACCTCCAATAAGTTTAGAGTCAAACGAAGAGTTTGGACAGTAAATTTTGTTGTATCAGTTCTTATTTTGCTAGAAGAGTGAGCTGTTCCTCTCATACAGCTTCTTTATTCACCCTAGCTATCTGAGACTGGGACTGAGGGGCCAACACCCACTGTCTTTCTTTTCTGTTTTTCGGGTCGGGGGGGCGGGACAGAGACCTTGGGCGGCAAGCCCTCGGGCTTGGTCTGGGTCTAGTCCCCACCCGCCGCAGATGGTCAAACATAAGTCACAGAACGGGTCGGGGGACCGCGATCTCTGGTGAGTTTTGCTTTCTTCCCCCTGTCCGCCTCTCAGACATAGTTCCCCACATAGGTTGGGTTTACAGGTGTTCCACACCTACAAAATCCATTGTTTCCTTGGAATAGATCCAAATAGCTTAAGTTAATTGTGTTTAATTGAACTTGTTCTATCTTATTTATCTGTTGGTTTGTGTGTATCCTCCCCGCCCTTTTCCCCCAGTGTGGCTTTTCAAGGCATAGTTAATAATTACTTGTCCTATACACTACTGAAGATGCAGGCGAAACCCATTTCTGAGGTAAACATGGTCTCATTAAATGTAAAGGGTCTGAACAGCCCGGAAAAAAGATCAATGATCTTAAGAAACCTCAAGGGCCTGAGGGCTCAGGTGGCATTCCTGCAGGAAACCCACTTTACAGTTGACAACCCACCCTCATTCGGCAATAAATGTTTCCCCAGGGGATACCATAGTTTTTCTCTTGACTCGAGATCCAGGGAGGTTGGCATCATGATAGATGCTGCTCTCCCATGGGAATTCATAGACTATAAGACGGACCACGAAGGAAGATGGATCTTCCTGAAGGGGAAAATAGCTTCCCACTTATTTACATTTGCCAACGTCTATATGCCGAATGTGGGTCAGATTACATTCCTGGAAGGAGTGCTGGACCTTCTGGAAACGTTCAGGGAGGGGGAATTGATAGTTGGAGGGGGCTTTAATTTAACGTTAGATCCGCTAATAGACACCTCGAGAGGATCCCCCACGTATCTTACGTAAGACTTAGGAGGCTTAGGAAAGTACTGAGCCTACACCAGTTAGTGGATCCCTGGCGCATCCTACACCCCTCGGACAGAGATTACACCTTTTTTTCTGTGCCCCATGGGTCTTTCTCAAGAATTTACCTATTCCTCGTTCCTCATGGTTCCGGATAGCTGACACCTCCATTGGTAATATTACTATTTCAGATCATGCCCCAGTGGTGCTGGCTTTTTCTCTTTCTCACCCGATTCCCAGGGGATGGTCGTGGCGCCTAAATTCCTCCCTGCTGGAAGATCAGCAACTGAACTCAAAGAGGAAATCAAGAATTTCTTTGAGACTAACTCCTCCCCAGACATCAGCCCAGCGGTCCTTTAGGAAACGCACAAGTGTGTTATTAGAGGGTTCCTCATCAGCATTGGCGCCAGGAAAAAAAGGGAAAAGGCTAAACAAATCACAGACCTCCTGGCCGATATAGGGAAAATAGAGAAACTGCCCAAAAAATCCCTCGCAGCCTCCCATTTAGCTTCCCTTACATCACTTAGAGAGAAGCATAAGACGCTGTGTTGTGACAGAGTGAAAGCACAAATGTCCAAATATAGGAAAATACTTTACGAATCGGTAGACAAATGTGGGAAGTACCTAGCAAGTGCACAAGAGCAGAGAGGGTTAAATCTTTTGTCCCGAGGATCGTGACCACTGAGGGACGGAGTGTACACCTGACTGAAAAAATAGCCTTTCGCTCATTTTATGAAAACCTCTACAACATTAAGGGCCCAGGGAATGGTGGAGCCGACACTCTTACAGCAAACTATATCAGGGACTCAGGACTCCCGAGACTCCCGGACGGGGTTGTTGAGATACTCGAAGAACCCATCTCCATGCTTGAGCTTCAGGGTGCGGTTGCCGAGGCAGCAGGGGGAAAGTCACCAGGCCCGGACGGATTTCCATCCCAATACTACAAGAAATTGTTCCCTCTTTTAGCCCCCAACATGTTGAAGCTTTTCAACTCAATCAAGGATGGAGAAGGCCTTACCCCCAATTCCCTAAGAGCTCACATCGCAGTACTCCCCAAAGAGGGTAAAGACCCAACCCAATGTGACAGCTATAGGCCTATTTCCCTACTAAACTCAGACATCAAAATATTCTCTAAGGTACTGGCCTCTAGATTCGCCCCCCACTTACACCACGTGATTGACCTGGACCAAGAGGGATTCATGCCTCACAGGGAAGCCAGGGACAATACCATTAAAGCCCTAAATTTGATGTAACCTGGTCAAAGAGATGGATGTACCTGCTCTATTGCTCGCCACCGATGCCGAGAAGGCTCTTGACAAAGTCAGTTGGCGATTCATGCATGCCGCGCTCAGCCACATTGGTCTAGGGCCAAACTTTCTGAACTCGATCTTGAGCCTCTACTCTGCCCCCTCGGCATTGGTGCGAGTCAATGGTGTATTTTCAGCTCCCCTTTAGGATCTCAAATGGGACTAGGCAGGGATGCCCATTATCACCTTTAATTTTTGTACTGACCCTGGAACCTCTGCTATGCAGGATTCGCAATAATCCTGATATTAAATGCCTGACCAAACTTAAAGTGGACTGTCACCCACCCCTGATCGGCCCGGGAATCTATAAGATTCCCGGGCCGATCACCTCCCTCACCGCGGGACATCCGAGATCGGGATGTCCCGCGGTGAGGGACCCCCCCCGAAAACCCCCAAAAAACTTACCTCATCGGCCTCCCGCGCGCTCCTCTAGACGTGCGCGCGCCCGCGCCTTAGCAAAGTCAAAGGCCGTGCAGAGATGGGCACCTTGGCAGTGCACGCAGCTCACACATTTTTTTGCAGTCCCCCCAGGAGCTTGCAGATAACATGAGGCCATTAACTCAGTTTGAGGAGCTCTGCTCCAGTTCCAACATTGAGAAGCATGTCCTTTCCTCGATCTACAAAATGCTGATCTGCCCCCAGGACTCAGTGGAACTGCCTTTCATCAGCAAGTGGGAGAGGGACCTGGAGGTCTCCTTCACCCAGGAACCGCGTGGGAGGCTCCTTGCGGCACCGCACAAAACCTCCATCTGCACCCGAATGCAGGAGTGCAATTATAAGATACTCACTGGCTGGTATAGGGTTCCAGCGAACCTACACAAGTGGTTCCCAAGTGTACCCGAGACATGCTGGAGGGGCTGCGTCGCGAGGGGAGACTTGCTCCATGTGTTCTGGTCCTGCCCTAATCTCCGCCACTAATGGGACTCGGTGAGGAGAGTGATAAAGTCAGTGACAGGCGAAGAAGTGCGCGCTGACCCCGGAGTGTGCCTGCTACACCTGGGGGGACCTGCCCTGAAAGTCTATAAAAGATCCCTGCTATGCCATCTATTAAATGCCACTAAAGGCTGCATCCCTGCGCTTTGGAACAAGACCCCCCCAAATTGGCCAGCTGGGTTCTGAAGATCAATGAGGCCATGCACTTCGATGACTTTATGCTGGACGAAGAGGGAGCATTCGAAAACTTCACCATGACGTGGTATAACTGGATGGTTTTTCTTGATTCGGACGAATGTAAAAAATACTAGAAGACGCTTGATCGCCGCACCCCCCTCCTCCTCCCCCCCTCCTAACTGCTAATTTTTTCTTCTTTGATTCGTTGCTCTTTATCTTTTTGTTAATCTGCTTTCCTTTGATTTTTGTATAATGACCAATGTGTTATATTATTGAATAGCTGACTTTATTGGCATTGTATACACAATTGTGCTTGTACACAGATGTAAAACTTTTAAATAAAGAATTAAAAAAAAGAAAACAGAGAGAGTCCAACACCTCAGCTATGGCCAATAAATTAAAACCTAAAGGGACTAATGACAATAATAAGGCAGCAAGCAGCTCATCTGAGGTCTGTTCCATTAGCCTCTCCTCCATTTCTTGCAGTGCCGGGTAAAAGCCATAGCAGGGCTCCAAAGTTTGCACCTCCACGGCCACTCTGTTCCTTGGTGCTCTCAGCATGAGTAAGCATGGGAAGCTGCAATAGTCTCACGGCTGTCTCTGACCACAGCAGGACATGCATGCCATTCCCAGCTCGGCCATGATCCCGGGATTAAAGCAAAAAAATGTAAATAAATTAACCAGGCATAGCATAGTCAATTTTTTTTTAAATAATTGTGTGCAGTGTGCATCTTTTTCTTGGTCCCCCCTCACATAGGGCTCAGTGAGGAAAAGGCGAGTATCACCTAAATGAGGGTTTTACGGGCAGCAAGGTAGGTGGGTTAGGGTCACTCTCAGACTTGGACCTTATCTGGCACAGGGTTTCGATCAACATTACAGGTTATAAAGTCATTAGATCAAGGTAAGTGTACCAGTGATCTTGGCCTGTTTCACACAGTAGGGCATCTCAAATTAAAATGCCCTGGGGACAGGTCATCACCTGGCTCCAGAGTCTTTTTGACTTCAGGGCCGGCAAACACAGGTTTTAGTCGACCTTAAAGTGGGCCAGCAGACAAAAAATACAATTCTGTGAAATACTCACCTGTAGAATTGGTATTATATGTATACAGTACGTCCTGCTCCAGATATAATACTTACACTTGGGTTATCCTCCACTATGCACTACAGACATGCAAAAACAGGCTCCTCCCGGCCCTTCATATACCCGGGGACCTCCCACAAATCCCCAGCATTGAAAAGCAGTGAACAAGAAGCCGGGAGAATTTAACCACCGAAACTAGTAACAACAACAATCACCATACAGGGGATCCAGAATAATGCAAAAAAACAGGGTGGGGTGGAGCAGGACGTACTGTATACGTATAATACCAATTCTACAGGTGAGTATTTCACAGAATTGTATTATTCTAAGTATACAGTACGTCCTGCTCCAGATTTAATACTTACACTTGGGACATCCAATAGAAGTGTCCATAAAGTAGTGTGGGATCCCCAAACAAAAGGTGACATCAGGCAGTTCAAACCACTGCCGCCTGCAAAACCTTGCGGCCAAAAACAGCATCAGCTGAGGCCCTAACATCAACCTTGTAAAACTTTGAAAAGGTATGAACAGAAGACCAAGTAGCGGCCTTGCAAACTTGTTCAACAGAAGCCTGGTGCTGGAAGGCCCAGGAGGCCCCAATAGCACGAGTAGAATGAGCAGTAAGACGGAAAGGAGGACTCTTCCCCTTAGCAGAATAGACATGAATCACAGCCTGACGGATCCATTTGCTGATAGTAGACTTGGCAGGAGCCAAACCCTTCCTAGGCTCAGAAGGCACAACGAAGAGAGCATCAGTCTTCCTGAAAGCCGCAGTGACTACCAGGTAATACTTCAAACACCTGACCACGTCCAAGGAATGCAGAACCCTTTCCTTGTCGTTGCTAGGATTGGGACACAATGAAGGAAGAACAATGTCCTGATTCAAATGAAAAGCAGACACAACCTTAGGCAGAAAATCCGGCTTGAAGCGGAACACCACCTTGTCCTGGTGCCTTTCATAGTACGGAGGCTGAATGGATAGAGCAGCCAGTTCAGACACACGCATAACCGAAGTTATGGCCAGGGAGCAACCTGCAAGATAAAACCAAGTTTAAATCCCAAACGGGGACCACAGGTTTACGAGGGGGACGCGCATGAGTGACCCCCTGAAAGAAGGTCTTAACCAAATGATGCTGAGCAAAGGACTTCTGAAAGAAGACGGACAGGGCAGAAACCTGACCCTTCAGAGTACTGAGTTTTAGACCTAATTCTAAACCATGCTGTAAGAACTCCAGAACCCTAGGGACAGAGAACTCCCTACAGGGAAGAGACCTAGACTCACACCAATCAATGTAGGTACGCCATACCCTATAATAGATGGCAGAAGAAGACTTCTCCCTAGCCTGCACCATAGTACCTACCACAGAGGCAGACAAACCCTTCTCCATGAAGATGGAGGTTTCAGCAGCCAGGCCGTCAAAGCCAGCGTTTGTAAATTGGGATGGCGATGAGTTAGCAGATCTGGCACCCCCGTCAGATCGTACTGGTCTACTGCCATTTGAACCACATCTGCGAACCACACTCTTCTTGGCCACCTGGGGGCCACTAGAATCACAGGCACCCCTTCCAGAGCAATCCTGCGCAGAACCCTGCCCAGAAGGGGGAATGGTGGAAATACATACAGGAGCCGGAACTCCTTCCATGACATGGACAGGGCATCCGTGTCCAAGGCCAGAGGATCCTGAGACAGGGATACGAAGGCCGGGAGCTTGTGGTTGTGACGGGATGCAAACAGGTCCACATCTGGTAGACCCCAACGGTGACACAGGGACTGGAATACCCTGTTGCAGAGGGACCACTCCCCCTGACGGGAAGTCCCCCTGCTCAGAGCGTCTGCTAGCAGATTCTCCGCCCCCGGAATGTAAACAGCCGAAATGCATTGTACATTGGCCTCCGCCCATGTCAAAATCTGAGACACCTCCTGGAGGGCACCCTTGCTCCGGGTCCCTTCCTGATGGTTGAGGTAGGCAACCGCCGTCCTGTTGTCCGAGCGTACCTGGACCGACAGACCCCTCAGGTGTTGGGTCAACCGCTCCAGTACCAACCTGACTGCCCGCAATTCCAGAATGCTGATGGGTAAATGGGCCTCCTGAGGACCCCACTTCCCCTGGAAGCGCAGGGACTTCCAGAATCCCACCCAACCTGACAGACTGGCATCCGTTGTGACCGTCTCCCAGGAGGGGGCCAGAAAAGACCTGCCCCCTATCAAGTTCCCGTGGTCCAGCCACCACGCAAGGGACTGTCTGACCGAGGGGGGAAGCACACAGACCCCATCCAAGGACGCTGGGTTCTTGTCCCATACTGACAAAAGGTGAAGCTGCAGAGGTCTCAAATGGAACTGGGCAAAGGGCACCGCCTCAAAGCTCGCCACCATCATTGGGGTAATTGATCACCCAGCCGAAGGACTCCAGGGTGGACACTACCAGCTGAGTGTCCAACTCTGCCTGCCGCAGAGACCGAGAGGTGATGAGTATATCGTCCAGGTAGGGCAGCACGCGTATGCCCCTTAGCCTTATCAGGGACATCACCCCTGCCAGCACCTTGGTGAACACTCTGGGAGCCGACGTGAGGCCGAATGGCAAGGCCACAAATTGGTAATGCTGATCTTTCAGTGCAAATCTGAGAAACCTTTGGTGTCCTGGAAACACCGGGACGTGAAGGTAAGCATCCTTGATGTCTATGGACGTCATAAAGTCCCCTGGGTGCAGAGAGCCGATGGCCGAGCGCAGAGTTTCCATGCGAAAGTGCCTGTTCTTGACAAATTTGTTGAGGATCTTTAAATCCAGAATGGGCCTGACTGACCCATCCTTCTTGGGTACTGTGAAAAGGTTGGAATAGAACCCCATGCCCCTGTCTCCTAAGGGGACCTTGCAAATGACCCCTAGATCCAGAAGACCCTGCACGGCCAGCAACAAGACCTGAGCTGAGGCAGGGTCCTGTGGAATCCGGGACCCAATTAATCTGGTGGTACAGCAAATTCTATCTTGTAGCCGGAGGACACTACCTCCTGAATCCACCGGTCTGAGACGTGGCGCCTCCAGACATGCTCGAAGTGCTGCAGAGGGCGCCCCTTCATGCCTGAGGGGTCTTGGGAGGGGCTTTGGGCTTGGACCCCCAGGAGGAACCGGGATGGCGTCCTCTATTCCTGTGCCAGGAATCTGCGTGGGACCCAGCGAAGGACACCCCTTTTCCCTGTTTAGCCCCACGGTAGGGGATTGAAAGGGTGCCCTGGCCTCGAAATGGCCAAATCTGCCGCCTGCGCTGGGGTAAATTGCCTCCCTTGGCGAAGAGGTCTAGACGGTCCCCAAACAGGCACAGCCCCTTAAATGGAAGCCCAGTAAGGGCTTTCTTAGCGGCATTGTCAGCAGCCCACTGGCGCAACCAAACCGCGCGGCGTATAGCTACCGCCAGGGCAGAAGATCTGGCACCCATCCTAATAGCATCGTCCGATGCAGACGGAATAAAGTTTACAAACACATCACAGTTAGACAGTGCATTGACAGTATCAGGTGGCAACTCATCTGCGCCATCGAGTGCATTCCTGACCATGGCCCTGAGTGCTACTGCCGTAATGGCTAAGGCGCAAACCGGGCGCAGAGTCGCTCCCCCAAATGCAAAGGCATGGCATGCCAATTGATCAATACGCCGGTCCTCAGAGTCCCGCAGCATAGTAGTGTCAGGGGAGTGCATAATAGAGGTGTTGGACAACCCTAGAATAGGAGCATTGACCTCGGGGGGCGATGACCAGCACTTAACCAAGTCAGCAGGGAAGGGATACTTCCTATCCACACCCTTAGGGATCCCGGGAAGTCTACTGGGATGTTCCCATTCTTTAAGCACTAGGCTATTGAAATGGGTTTGCTCGGGAAATTCCAGATGAAAAAGCTCACCCTTTTGCCTAGGAGCCGCAACAGGGGGAGAGATGGACAAAACTTCAAAAATCTGAACCAGCAGTCTGTCAATATCATCTGTCAATATCATCCGGGGTCCAGTGCTCGGAACCAGACTCGTCATGACCCCTTGACTCCTCGTCATATGACCCCGAGTAAGAGAACAGCTCCTCTTTGTCCGAGGGGGTATGGCCATAAGGATACAACAACTCTCAGATTCCATAGGGAAAAGAGTCAGGGGTTAAATGCCGCCTCTTTGCGGTGGCCTTACGCGCTAATGAGCTAGCAAGCAATCTTGCAACACTGGCCAGTCTAGTAGCCACATCAGGATGAGAATCCCCGCTGTTAAACTCAGGCTTGGGGGAGTAGGTGAAGTGAAGTGAGGCGAGGTGCAGGTCCAGCCACTGAAGAGGCGGGAAGAAACGATAACGCCTGCTGTGCACAAGGAACACAGACCCGTGCATTGTCACTGCTGCTAGGTAAGACCCCACAAGCTACACACAGCCGGGCTTGTCCCGAAGGAACCCCGTTCACAATATCCTGGGACGCCTCCATATGGTGATTTAATCGGCACAATAGGCCAGTAGGGATTGATGCTGTAAGCTACCCTGGATGCCCCAATAACCCGTGGGGAAGTGGGAGTAAATTTAATAGTCTCAACCGGGAGCTACACCGGGCCGGGAGAAGCCACCGGAATCTACGGTCTGAAAGACATAAAGGGAACAAGAATGTCAAGAATGCGCAAGGGAGTCATAAAAAGTAAAATAAGGTCGCCTGCGAGGGCACTTACAGACAGAGGGGGGAGGACGATCTTCACCACGCGCGCGCGAGTAAAAATGGTGCCAAGCGAACCTCGAAGGGCGGGCCAGGACTGACCGTGACGCGGAGCACGCCAAGCCAGGACCCCCCCCCCCCCCCCCCGGAGAGCGCAAAGCTCCAAAAACCCGTAGCCTATAGACAGCAGGGCAAAAATGCCTGAAGTGGAATTGATCGAGTGGATTGCCTCAGAAGAGCCACTACAAGCTAAAAAATAGATGCAAAGATGCAAAAAATAGATGCAAAGACGCGGGGGCGACCAATACAAGATAAAAGTAAACAGCGCAGCTCTGACACCCATTCCCAGCAAACGCGATACAAAGGCCATAAGAGTGTAATAGGGTACACAGATGCCGCCATACTCACAAACCCCCCCCCCCCTTTCTTTCCCCCCAGGCAAAGGGGGGAACGAGGGAGGATGGCGACCCTTTACACAGGGTCCACCGCTACACGGGGCGTGGGGCAAAGATGCGGGAGGGGCATCCCCTAAAGGCTCACCATCAGCCTAAACCGCCTACCCTTTGGTGGGGGACTGCGGTGGAGCAAGGCTCCATAAGCACGCATGGTGCTGCCTACCTTCACCCGACCAGCGCAGCCCAGGCTGGGAGGAACATCACAAGTAGAACAGGTGGGAGTAGTCCAACAGGGCCGCAGGCTGTAATAGCCCCGCTCACCTGCGAGAGAGTGATACTTCATGTCTTCGCAGTCAGCACTGCAGAGAAATCTGGGGATTTGTGGGAGGTCCCCGGGTATATGAAGGGCCGGGAGGAGCCCGTTTTTGCATGTCTGCAGTGCACAGCGCCATCTGGCGGAGGATAACCCAAGTGTAAGTATTATATCTGGAGCAGGACGTACTGTATACTTAGAATATTACTGCTGGCCCACCCACTCCTAGAATCATGCCTGAAATTGGTGGTCACATGGGGAAGTGAACTGGTAGCCAATAGATAGGAACCACTTCTGCAAGTACTGGGTACCTCTGTCAGGCTTGATGCTAGGTTATGTGCAGGGGGACCCCAATGGCTGTTGGCAACGATGTAGAGCAGTACACTAGCAGTGAGGAAGCACAGAAGTGTGTTGGGGAGGGCGCCATCCTGTAGTGTCACACAGGGCCCTATCCATCTTAAGGCCGGCCCTGCCCACTGAATGCCCCAGTCTGGGAACAGCAGCCTGTGTCCTGCTATAGTCTCAGAATTATGGCTGTAGGGGGACATATCTGTATCCTGCCACATTATCTTCCCCTTCATTACTTTGCTTTAAGGTCATTGGATCAAGAGTGGCCATATCCAACTCACCAATAATTTGTCCCTAAAATGCTGTAGCCTCAGCCTTGTGTCCGCAGCAGTGTCTGCCTTCCACAATACTTCAGAACCATAGCTTCAATATTGACCATTTCCACCGCTGGCCCAGAGCTGGTTCAGTGGGAATGATGCAGCCTGGTCACACTTTTGGTATTGAGGTACTAATTACCTAGTCTATTATTTTATGATACAATACTGAGAATTATTAAAACAAGAAGTCTTGAACTGCAAGGGATGGGGCATCCACTTGATGTTGAGAGAGGAGGAACTTATTTTGTAGCAAACCTTCAGCCACTGAGTTCCTGGTCAGCAGTGCTTTAACCCCTATGTGTACCAAACAGTGACAACCAACAAAGATGTTTAAAAAGACGTGAGAATAAGTGATAGGAGGAGTATATGCATCTCAGTACCAATACAACTGTGTCCAGTCCCTCATTTCTTCTTTTACATACTGGGCTGTTTTGTTTAATCCATTGTAAAATACAGCAAAGTATTTTATAAGACTGTTTACCTTCTATTGGCAGCTTGACAGCACAGCCATACACTGGGCCTGTCGCGGAGGAAAGCTGGAAGTTGTAAGATTTCTTCAGGATAATGGAGCTGAAATCAATGTGAAAGACAAGGTTGGTGCACATTATTATTGTTACTTTGTTTCATCACACATACAGAATTAACAGAATATCTACATCTATACAGTCATCCTCTGCTGACCTATTTTGACAAAAAACATGGTGCTGAAATGAAAGGATTCCAACCCCAATCTATATATGTTTTTAGCTAATATTTTTAAAATGTGTATATTGTGAAGTCATTTTAGCGCAAAATGCTTCTTATATTTTATTATATTCATTCTTTATTGTATTTTAGCTGCTGAGCACACCATTGCATGTTGCCACCCGGACTGGTCATGCAGACATTGTGGAACATCTAATTGCCACTGGAGTGGATATAAACTCCAAAGACAGAGTATGTTTTTTTACAACTAGAATTTTCTATATCGGATTGCTGATTTCCCTAGTTCCCGTCACTCCTGCCTTATTTGAACATTTACGGTACATGCCCTTAAATAGGAACTAAGGTCCCTCTTTAATATGCAGCAGCAGGGCAGCGCCACCTGTGCTGCCCCCCTGTGCAGTACGCCAAAGACCAAAGAACCAACAGTCCAGGTACTGCTGGTTGCGCTGCCCTGCTGGTGTATATTAAAGAGGGTAATTGGTAATTTGGTATGGTAATTTCTGACCATAGTCCCAGTCAGCCTGGGAATTTTCCTTATCTCGAGTTTTGGTCATTAACCTTGGGGAATCCCGATTCGGGATGCAGCTACAAAAAAAACTGAATGTGAGCTTAGCTGCATTCGCGATCCAGCTGTCACCTGCTGCATCCACCTATGGCTACACCATGACCACACACAAACCTGGAAGGTAGCAAGAGATGCCGCCAATAACCACACTTGCGCCATGGGTTCGACTGGCGTAAGAATATTGGGCAGGGTTTCACACATATTGGAATGCCCCAGATGGTGGGTATAATTAAAGCAGACTTAGGTCCAGTTTTGGTCCACTTTACAGTATGAGCAGTACAGTATGAACAGAACAGCTGAGCACATTTTACTTTGCCACAAATTTACGTTTGTAAAAAAAAAACGGGATCTGGAGTTGACAATGTCCTATCTTGGCCCTGATTATAGGAACTTTGATGTAGAGCTGGATGCCGGGGGGGGGGGGGCGGGGGTTCTATATACTACACTTACCCAGATGCATTCTTGCTTGTGTTCATCACAGGAGGGTGACACTGCACTGCATGATGCTGTCAGGCTTAACCGCTACAAGATTATAAAAATGCTGATCATTTATGGAGCCAACATGATGACTAAGAATGCAGTAAGTATTTAATGTATTATTATATACCAAAACAAATACAAATTAATTATTTACAGACCTTTTTCTATGAGCACAATAAAAAAATAACCTTTTGACTACCATTGGTCACGTGGGGTGCATAAGCAATCTAGGTTGTTTTTATGCTTCCAACTTAGCTAGAGAGTGTCAGAGGCAAAATATTAACAAAAGGGCACTTTATCTTTTATCTCGCACCACTGATCGCTGCAGGTCAAGGGATCAGAAACTCACCTGGACCAGAGCAACAGACTTCATTCTCGGGTACGAGACCAAACCACCCCTCCATGTCAGGCCTCAGCACAGGGCCAGCTCCAGGTTTATGTGGGCCTGCAGGCAGCATGGTCTAAGTGGACCCCTTTGCTGTGGAAAGTTGCAGGTCGGGGTCTATAAATTCCATGGCCAAAACTAAAAAGGGCTACTGGGCCTCCCACCCCCTATGGGAGCTGTTTTTTAGTTTGGCCCCACATGAGTGGGCAGAGTATTGAGGAAGAGGGATGGCCAAAACAGAAAGGGAAGGAATGGATGGTTGGAGAGATTGCTGGGAGGAAGAGGGAGGGAGGGATGGATGGGTAAAAATGAAAAGGACAAGAATG
Organism: Gastrophryne carolinensis; assembly: GCA_027917425.1. Lineage (NCBI taxonomy): Eukaryota > Metazoa > Chordata > Amphibia > Anura > Microhylidae > Gastrophryne > Gastrophryne carolinensis. Next base: position 497,698,638 of record CM051235.1, read on the forward strand.
GCTGGGTAGAGGAGCCCTAAGCAGAGGTTAAGGGGCAGGGTAACTGCACCACCCATGAAAGAGCGTGCAGCTCAGCCTCGTTACGAGGTTAGTGATGACCCGACTCGCTAGGGAGAGCCAGCACAGGGGCCCACTGCAATGTTAGTGGCAAAAAAAGTTTACGCTCTTTAACCACATTGTTCCAGCTGTCAGTGGGACCCCCTGGGGGTCCCCCGGCAGCTGACCGGGTTTGCAGGTGCCGACGCCGACCCTGCCTCAGCCTACTACCTCCATTGCAATGAATGGAAAAATCGTGGCAGCGTACCTGTGATTGATGGGGAGCTGCGATCCCCATTCCTTGATCAAACCCATCCCCATGAGCAGGCTACAGCGTGGGTGGCGGATGTGGTGGGGGTGTGGAACATGCAATCAAGTGAGTTCCTGATTCCTGGATCTGCACAGATCAGCAGCACGGGACACAAGGTAAGTGCCCTTTTGTTTTTCCTTTCCTGCAGAATCAGTTTAAAAAAACTTCAGATAAATGAATGATTTATTTATGCAGGTAAATACAGCAAACCTGAAAAAGAAGATAAAGAGAGCACGGGACAAAGGCAGATGGGTTGCAAATTGGGACAGTGTATGTTTGAATGAGGGACACTTTGGGGAAATAAAGCAGCAGCTATTCTTAAAAGGTTGTCAGCTACGATTATATCCATGTTTCTCTTAGCACAATTTTATCTTAAAACTCATCTCCCCTGACAAGCATACTCAGAGCTATTATAAGAGCTTATGCTATAGGGGCAATGCAGCTCTTATAGCATACGTTCTGTACAGGGACTAGCAGTTTCCATGCTCTAAACCGGGGCCCATCTGGCAGTTACAAGGCAGAAATGGACCAGTCTACAAACTTACAGGACTTTACAACTACAATCTTTCCTATTTGTGTGCCCCACAGGATGGCAAAACCCCTACAGATCTGGTGCAGCAGTGGCAAGCAGATACCCGAGAGGCCCTGGTGAAGCGGAACAACCAGGGCTCCGAAAAGCAAGTGTAAAGAAGAAACAATCATCTTGGTTATTTATTGTGGTGTGCACTAAAGGCAAAACATGTATTATGTGGGGCTAGAAAGTGCTTGTGAATATTCATTTTGTAAACACACATTGTATGATATAGTAGATCTGTACAGCTATTTCTCAAAAGGATAAATTATTGTAAACATAATTGTATGTAATAAAATAAAGTTGTATAGCTTGTAAGCATACTGTTTGTATGTGTATGTTTTTTAAATATATATCAACATAAGAGGACTATCTTGGAAACTTTTTAGAAGATCGGATGACATTACTCATTCCTTGTTGAATGGGGATTGTGTACTGTTTAAAGCGGAACAAAATCCGGGATATTGAAAATACAGATAAGGGCCTGCCCACTGTGTGGAACCCCCCAGATCACCCATGTGCTGGCTCTCGTCCAATCAGAGTCATTTGCTGTGCATAATAATGCTCGGCAAACAACTGTTTACGGCAATTAGGAGCAAGAGAGAGCAGGCACACCCCCAGCGCTATTCTCCCGGCACCCTCGGACCTGGGCACAGGACCACGGGCGAGATGAGGCTTTTCTTGGTAACTTCCCGTTGTGCCTAAGCGACAGAGGGCAGGGGGTTTCCCTGGAGACTGGCCTTTAATAATAAGGAAAATATTTGTTCTGGGATAAAAATGTGAAGTATTATTTGAAATAAAAATGAGGAAAGTCGTTTTACTAGGAGTAATTTTTCTGATGAAGTTCAACAGTAGCTTTGACCCTTTTTCACACACTCGTCTAAGAGGGTTGTCAAGGGCATATACCGATAGTTAAATTCAAGCAGGAGGTCCAACTGCCTGGGTATATCTCCCATGTATTTTATATACTTTTCTATTATAAAATACACTGCTGTCTGTAAGGCCCTGTATTCATTTTTGTTCATGCTTAAAGTATCATTGGTTTCCGGTAACTGAGCCTAAAATTGAAAACTTGTCCAAATACTTTAGTTATATTGATATATTTTGTAGACCTAGTTAATCTGACTATTCAGTGTTTTAGATTTCATATCCCCCTATATTTACCTCTTTAATTCTAAGATCTTAGTTTATTTTCATAAACAATGCCTCTAAATGAATGTTGGATAAGGCTGATGATAGAGGGAATCATTGTCTAGTTATATTCCCAAGTTGAAAAGAATCTGTCATTGAGCTATTAATTAATTTAGACCTTTGGTTTTTATATAATGACATTATTTTACCTATAAGTAGATGACCAAAACACTTCAACAGACTTCCCACAGAGGGTGTAGGTAAGCTTTAGAGCACACGTGTCAAACCCCAAGGGGACCTCTAGCCGGCCCGGTCAAACCATGGATAAAGGCACTGGCAGCCCGCCATGGTGCCTGCATGTGGAGGTGCAGAGTGATGCCGTTGTACACTGTGCTACGCGGTGGAGCACCGTAACACCTATCCCATCTCCAGCCATGGATTTGCACTGTCTGCAACTGTTCAGTGCCTCTGTGCAACCATCTCCCACCTAACCCACCCAACTTACTGCAGAGGGTGCTACAACTGCTGAGGTAGTTATCGCTAGCTATTGATAGGGTTGGCAAAAATGGTTGTGGGACTGTCCTGAGCAAAGTAATTCTGCATCTTTCCTTGGCAAAATAATTCTGTAGTTGAATCTGTCCTGGGCAAAATGATTCAACATCTTTAATGGGCAAAATAGTTCTGCGGCTGTTCTGGGCAAAAAATCCAATTGGCTTACATTTTGACCATACATTTGAACGGTCATGTTTGCATTTCATTTTGCGTTTGATAATAACTGTCCTTTGGATGCAGCCAGAACACTGATGTGGCCCTCAGTGAAAACTGGTTTGATACCCCTGCTTTAGGGGAAGATTATTACATTGTGGAGAGCTCATACAGTGAGCTCTCCACACTGAGTATCCCATAAAATAGCCACTTCCCTCTGGCTTTTGCTGCCTACACCAGCCAGATAGACCTGGCGAGAGCATCAGTCAAAGGGATACTGCTGTGACCCATGGATGTGCAGTCGGATCCCCGGGCAGGTGAGTTTAATGGCGTCACAGACACGGGGCACCCCAAATCAGCATGCCCCAAATAGAGGGCAACCACCAGTCCTAGAATCTTATAGAACCTAGGCAGGTGGTTCTTCTTTAATGGAACCCCTTAATTTCTTATATCAGTAATCTGCATTTCTTATATATAAAATAAGAATGACTCAGCAGTGATCTTCAATATCGTAAGGCTTTAATAAAAGTAAAAATCAGCAACGGGAACAATGTGTTTCTACTGAACAAGCAATGGCCTGCCCCTGTACACACTGCCCGCTGTCCAGGTGTATCCACAGTACAGAGCTGGGACAGCGGCTGATACAGCATAATTATGGTTTCCTGGCTCTCATGCTGCTCCACAGGGCTGTCCTTGGGATTTTTCACACCCACCTATGCTCATATCATCCCAGGGTCCCTTGGAGACACAAGTGTACTGTTATGGGCGCCTTCACATACATTCTACAGCCCATCTATATCATGCAAGTATCCCTCTACACTGTTCCAAGACCGACCTTAAAACAGAACTGCAAGCCTGCAACAGTCATTATTATTATGCCCAATAAGCTTTGAAAAAGCACAGAGAGGAGGATCCGATCATGGTGCCTGGACCCCATTTAATGAAGGAATGTCTATGAACCCTTTACTGGAGTTATTATACCTATACTGCCCTGAAGCTCCATCAACATAGTGAGCAAACTTGGCCTAGGAGTTTTAGCATCAGCCTCTTCCCATTTTGCATGCTCATGTTCAGTATATCTCTCATGAAAAGGCAAATTCCACCATATAAAAGTTGATCTACACAATGAGCACGGAAAACAAGCTTACTACTATGGGACAGACTACTCTTACTATGGCTTAATTCCCCCTCTTAATTTTTACCTCATCCAGCATTTGAGCATCTTTCAGGAGTTTGTGCCTCTTATCAGGGGCCAGGAATCTGTGCACCAGCTTTTAGTCCTGCAGTAAAGTAAAGAGGAGGTGCAGACCTGCATTAGGTAAGCTTGGGGGTTGTGAGATATACATCCTGTCCTGGGTGTAGGTCCACTTCAAAGTCTTCAGAGTGATCAGTCAGGTAGAAGCAAAAAAAATCTTTATGCCCCCCCCCCACAGCTCTTCCGTGCATGTCAAATGTTCCTGTGCAGCTTTATACCAAGTGATGGAGTGTAGTAAGTGATTCTGTCTTTTGGCACCAGCAGCCTCTCATGGTGACATCCATGGAGCTTTGTTTATTCCCCCAACACACCTACTCCAATCATTGCAATGTAGGGGGAGTGCCATGGTGGGTTCAGCATTTCAATGAATAGAGTAGGCGCTTTAGGGGACCTAAAGCCATTTCGATGGATGCCGCCATGTCTGCACTGATGATAAGGGGAAAGACTCGTTTGTTCTCCATCATCAGTAACTATGATGATACCATTGCTTCATGAAGGAGCTGCGGGAAACAGAAGCAGAAGGGACCCCTCTAAACGAGTCCTTGATAAGAAAGGGTCGCCTATAAGAGGACTGACTAGATAAAAAAAAATCCTATTTATTAAATCCCTACGCTTATTGGGAAAAGACTTATTTCCTTCAGCAGACTTGTCTAGCTCTTTCTCTGGTTCTGGGCCAAAGACGAATTCCCCTGTTAAAGTGCATGACACACAGGAGCATCTTTGAACCTGTATCCCCTGACCAGATAGGCAGCCACAAAGTCCTATGCCCTGACTTTGCGAGGGTCATGGCCAAAGCCAAAAAATACAATTCTGTGATTACGCAGTTTACAAGAAGCCGGGAGAATTAAAACAACCCAAACTAGTAACTATAACAATGATAACAATCACCATACAGGGGATCCAAGATCATGCAAAACCAAGGGTGGGGTGGAGCAGGACATACTGTATACTCATAATACCAATTCTACAGGTGAGTAATCACAGAATTGTATTATTCTTAGTATACAGTACGTACAGTACTGCTCCAGAAAGAATACTTACACTCGGGACATCCAATAGCAGTGTCCATAAAGTAGGGTGGGATCCCCAAGTTAACAGCGGACAGTTTAAACCACTGCCACCTGCAGAACCTTTCGGCCAAAAGCAGCGTCAGCTGAGGCTCTAACATCAACCTTGTAAAACTTTGAAAAGGTATGAACAGAAGACCAAGTAGCAGCCTTGCAAACTTGTTCAACAGAAGCCTGGTGCTAAAAGGCCCAAGAGGCACCAATAGCACGAGTAGAATGAGCAGTAAGGCGGAAGGGAGGATTCTTCCCCTTAGCAGAGTAGGCCTGAATCACAGCCTGACGGATCCATTTGCTGATAGTAGACTTGGCAGGAGTCAAACCCTTCCTAGGACCAGTAGGGACCACAAAAAGAGCATCAGTTTTTCTGAAAGGTGCAGTAGCCACCAGATAGTACTTCAGGCACCTAACCACATCCAAAGCATGCAAAACCCTCTCCTTAGCATTACTAGGATTAGGGCACAATGAAGGAAGAACAATGTCCTGATTCAAATGAAAGGCAGACACTACCTTAGGCAGAAAATCTGTCTTGAAGCGAAACACCACCTTGTCCTGGTGTCTCTCATAGTAGGGGGGCTGAATGGAAAGCGCCGCCAACTCAGACACACGCCTAACAGAGGTGATAGCAACCAAAAAGACAACTTTGAGAGTAAGAATGGCCAGGGCAGCATCCTGCACAGGTTCAAAGGGAGCACCCTGCAAGGCTGACAAAACCAAGTTCAAATCCTAAACAGGCACCATAGGCTTACGTGGGGGACGCACATGAGTGACCCCCTGGAAAAAAGTCCTAATCAGAGAATGCTGAGCAAAGGACTTCTGGAAGAAAACAGCCAGGGCAGAAACCTGACCTTTTAGAGTACTAAGTTGGAGTCCCATCTCCAACCCATGCTGTAGAAACTCCAGAATCCTGGAAATAGAGAACACACGACAGGGAAGAGACTTAAGACTCACACCAGTCAATGTAGGCACGCCAAACCCTGTAGTAAATAGAAGAAGAAGACTTCTTCCTAGCCTTTATCAAGGTATCCACAACCGAGGAAGACAGCCCCTTCTCCATCAAGATGGAGTTTTCAGCAGCCAGGCCGTCAAAGCCAGAGTTTGTAAATTGGGATGGCGCAGTGAGCCCTGAGTGAGCAGATCTGGCACCATGGGCAGAGCGTACTGATCTACTGCCAGCTGCACCACGCCTGTGAACCAAACTCTTCTTGGCCACCTGGGGGCCACCAGAATTGCTGGCACCCCTTCCAGAGCAATCTTGCGCAGAACCCTGCCCAGCAGGGGGAATGGAGGGAAGACATACAGAAACTGAAAGTCCTGCCATGACATTGCTCCGTCCTGCCATGACAGAGCATCCGTGGTCAAGGCCAGAGGATCCTGGGACAGGGAGACAAAGGCCGGTAGCTTGTGATTGTGATGGGACGCAAACAGATCCACATCTGGTTGGCCCCAACGGTGACGCAGAGATTGGAACATCCTGCTGCATAGGGACCATTCTCCCTGGCGAGAGGTCCCCCTGCTCAGAGAGTCTGCCAGGAGGTTTTCCACCCCTGGGATGTACACAGCTGATATGCAGGGAACATTGGTCTCTGCCCAGGTCAGGATCAGAGACACTTCCTGGAGGGCCCCCCTTGCTCCGGGTCCCTCCCTGATGATTGACGTAGGCAACTGCCGTCTGGTTGTCCGAGCGCACCTGAACAGGCAGGCCTCGAAGGTGATGAGTCAACTGGGCCAGAACTAACCTGATTGCCCGCAGTTCCAAGACATTGATAGGTGTGTGGGCCTCCTGAGGGCCCCACCTCCCCTAGAACCGCAGGGACTTCCAGAAACCTGACAGACTGGCATCCGTTGTGACCATCTCCCAGGAAGGGGTAAGAAAGGATCTGCCCCCCAACAGGTTCCTTGAGTCCATCCACCACAAGAGGGACCTCCTGACAAGGGGGGAGAGCACACAGACCCTGTCCAGGGACGCTGTATCCTTGTCCCACACTGACAAGAGGTGGAGTTGCAGAGGCCTCAAGTGGAACTGAGCATAAGGGACCGCCTCGAAGCACGCCACAATCAGGCCCACCAGCTGCATCCCTTGCCTGATGGAGGGATGATGACAAGATAGCAGGAACTGAACTTGTGCAATCAGACTGTCCACCTTCTGTTGAGGAAGGAAAATCCTTGCCTGAACCGTATCCATATTCATTCCTAGGAATGGAGTCACCAAGGAAGGGGACAGTGAGGACTTGGGGTGGTTGATCACCCAACCAAATGACTCCAGGGTGGACACCACCAGCTGAGTCTCCAATTCTGCTTGATGTAGAGATTGGGAGGTGATGATAATGTCGTCCAGATAAGGAAGCACGCGGACGCCCTGATACCTGAGCAGAGACATCACGACCGCCAGCACCTTGGTGAACACCCTGGGAGCTGAGGTGAGACCAAAGGGCAATGCCACAAACTGGTAGAGTTGATCCTCCAGAGCGAACCTGAGGAACCTTTTGATGCCCTGGAAATACAGGAATATGAAGGTAAGCATCCTTGATGTCCACAGAAGTCATGAAATCCCCTTGGCGCAGGGAACTGATGGCAGAGCGCAGAGTTCCCATGCGAAAGCGCCTGCTCCTGACAAATTTGTTGAGGATCTTTTAAGTCCAGGATAAGCAATGGGATGCCAGCTGGTCAATGCGCCGGTCCTCAGCATCCCACAGGGTAGTAGAGTCAGGGGAATGCATGACAGAGGTGTTAGATAACCCTAGGACCGGGGCATCCACCTCGGGAGGGGATGACCAACACTTTACCACATCAGCAGGAAAGGGATACTTCCTATCCCAACTTTTAGGTACCCCGGGAAGTCTACTGGGGTGCTCCCATTCCTTGAGCACAAGGTTATTGAAATGTGCTTGCTCGGGAAATTCCAAACGTGATTTAGCTGTATGGAAGAGTTCCCCCCTTTGCCTGGGAGCCGCAACAGGGGGAGAAGTGGACAGAACCTCAAAAATCTGGGTCAGCAATCGGTCAGTGTCATCCGGGGTCCAGGGGTCGAAGCCAGAATCGTCATGACCCCTTGGCCTCTCATCAGATGACCCTGTGTCAGAGAAAAGCTCCCCTTCATCCGAAGGGGTATAGCCACAAAGATCCCAAAACTCCTCAGTTTCCATAGGAAAAAGAGTGACATTAGGCGTTAAGTGCCGCTTTTTAGCAGGGACCTTATGCGCCAAGGTATTAGCAATCAACTTCTCAACAGTAGCCAGTCTAGAAGACACATCAGGCTGAGAATCCCCACTTGTATGCAACTCAGTAGGAGTGAGATTTAAGCTTGGGGGGGGTAGGTGAAGTGATACGAGGTGCAGGCCCAGCCACTGGAAGGCCAGATTGTAGTGCAAGCACCTGCTCAGCACAGGGTACACAGACCCGCGCCTTGTCAGCGTCAGCATGGATGCCCCAATAGCCCGCTAGGGAGTGGGAGTAATTACACTAGGCCTATACAAGTTAGCAAACTAAGAGGGCCGGGAGAAACCAATGGATTCGCCCGCCTGAAAGACATAATAAAAAGGGGCCCGTAAGCATACAGTAATAAAAATGACATAATAAAGCCGCCCGTGAGGGAACTTACGGACCGCGATAGGTAGGGGACCGGCGCGCATAAGCCAACCAAGCAGACAAAGATGGCGTCGGTATACCTCGAGAGGCGTGCCAGTATCAGCAATGACGCGGAAAGCGCCATAGGCGCCCCCCCCCCGAAGAGCGCGAAGCCAGCACATGACAAGCAGCCAATGACGGCGCACGGGCGCCTGAGGTAACGCCGGCGGCGGTAATTTTAAATACAGTCAACCTAAAGCAAGACAGCGCGGCGGCTGACACAAGGCAAATGAAATAAAATATAAGTCTAAAACACGTAAATGCATAGCATACATACCGACACCCCCCCCCCCTTTTTTCCCCCGAAGGCTACCAGGAGAATGAGGGAGGACAGCGGTCACTTAAATAGGGCCCACCGATAGGCAGGGGCAATAGTGCGGGAGGGGCATCCCATAGAGGCTCACCATAAGCCTGAACCGCCTACCCTTTGGTGGGGGATTGCGGTGGAGCAGCACTCCTAAGCACTTAATAGCGGTGCTGCCTACCATCACCCGACCAACGCAGCCAAGGCTGGGAGGCATATAACTAATGGAACGGGTGGGAATAGTCCTACAGGGCCGCAGGCTAATAGCCCTGCTCACCTGCGACTAGAGAGAGACATTTCTCGTCCTTCGCAGTCCAGACTGCAGAGAAAATCTGGGGATTTGTGGGAGGTCCCTGGGTATTTGAGGGGCCGGGAGGAGCCTATTTTCGATGTCTCTGCAGTCCAGCGCCATCTGGCGGAGTAGTACCCGAGTGTAAGTATTCTTTCTGGAGCAGGACGTACTGTATACTAAGAATATGTTACCTATTCCACCGTGGCATCAGACAGAAAAGAGGCCACTCAAAAAAAAAAATTTGTAACGCCTTCGTAACATCATTAATATCCATCTGCTTCAAGAGACATGATTTAAAACTGACCAACTAATAGTCATGATTTAAACCAGACCAACACAATAAACAGTGCTCATATGCATCCCTCCCTGGGGCTATTTAGATTGCTGCACATATAGATTAATTTATCTTTTTCTATCTCCTGCTGTAGCAAAATTTAGAAACAAAATCACAGCTCATGCATTTGCAGGCCACCTGTAAACAGGAAGTGCTGCTGGGCTTCCTGTTACTGTGCATTGTCAGTTATGTCAGTTAAATCCAGGCAGCAGCATGGCTGAGATGCTGGGAGAGGAAGCTCCAAAATAGCTGCAGTTAGTCCTGTTTAAGCTGTTGAAGCCAATAATTATTAAGATTCCTGGCAACGCAAGTAGAGGCTAGAATCAGTTTGAGAGTACAAAATTCAGCCTGCCATGCTTTATTTTATCTTCTTTACTAAAGTATCTTTGAGGATAGCCCTTAAAGGTCCACCTCCTTGGAAACCTTAGAAAAGGGGGCATCCAGCTTGGGGCATTTATCCCAAATGTGCAAGTCTTCCTTCTGGATAACGCCTCTTAAAGTGGTCCAAAACGCAGGATTTTGACTATCCTGGGTTTTGTTTTTTTCCCCGAATCGGGGTGCCCCGTTATGTGAACCCCCCCCCCCCAGATCGCTAATGCCAACTCACCTCCTCCCGGTCCTATGGCGCATGCATGGCCGCTCATCCAATCAGCGTGCTCAGAGCCACTGATGTGTTGTCTAAGCCTTCTTCTAAAGCCACCGCCCCCCAAGCTTGCTGGCGACTGCATCCCTCTAACAGGAAACCATATGCATGAGATATGGCAAATCTTCAGGAGGGAAAAGAAATTTCACTGGTGAAACTGAATCAGAACCTGAACAAGGGAGAAGAAAGGCCCCTCATCCCCCTCAAAAAGGGGGTGTCAGAGACCTCTTGACTACTGCCCTCTAAAAGAAAGGGGGGGTCTAGGGGATACCCAACAAATTCCTTACGTCCAGCCCCATGGGGTCCTAAGGTTCTCAAAAGAAGAGAGCAATAAATATGATCCTTCAGTACTTTATTATTATTCAGAACTTTATTGCATCCGTCATGCTGGGCTGACATTCCTTACTCACGACCTTATCGGTACAGGGCTTGCAAAGAGGCTTCTTATAGGAATCTAGCAGCTTGATTTCACATATTGGGCATCTCTTACTTTTATCCTTCGACTTGGAGCCAGTTTTAGTCTTGGATACTTACGTAAAGGTTTTGGTCTAAAATACAAAGGAAGGAGTAGTAGGCGGCGGCGACGATCCTATATAACCTTCCAATCACTCTGCATAGGTATTGGAGGAGGGGGGGTGGTGAGAAAGAAGGGGACCCGGAAATCCCCCTCAGGATTTCACAATGCGCCAGACCGTAGCATACTTGGTCTGAGGCTAGCACTGACACCCCCCCCCCGCATATGAGTCAGGGATAAGAGAATATGTCCCTCCCCCAATTTGCTAACTCACAGAAGTCCATTTTTATTGTCGTTTTTATGTTTCATTACCAGATTCTGCTTTAGGTAGCAACTGCCCCACCAGCAGTCTGGGCCCCCATTTTGCCCCCTTAGATAAAGCATCATTCAAGCAGACCAGCAATAACTAGAGGTCCACTCACCTCTGCAGCTTGGGGCATGCTGATTTCAGATACCCCACTGCACATATTTTAGCAGCAAACCCGAGACTTATAAAGGAACCTACCCACATCCATATTCAACTGCTGCTGGGGATGTCCCCCCCATACTGTCTTATAGTGGCAAACAACACTCACGCCGTGGAGGTGTTGATCCTCTTCAAGAGTCCCAGGATTTGACAGAACAGCTGCTAGAGAGTCAAGTTCTCATTTATTTTTTTCCTGGATTGACTTTTTAAAGCAGACTTTTACTAAGAAAAAAATCCCTTACCTCACCTGCCATCCAGCGCCATTCTACTGAGTCTGTGCAGCCGCTGAACAGAAAGACATGAAGCTGCATCCCCTGGCTCCATGCATACACACGCCCATTCAAGTGAATGGGTGGGTGGGCAAGCAGGCACATGCACAGAGACGGAGGATGCCACTTTGTCAGGTCTCCCAAGATGGCGGCACCCTGGAACCGGAGCGCTAGGAGAATGTGGAATGCTGGACCGTGGGTGAGGAAAGGGTAGCGCCAGGGCGGGTTAAACCAGACCAAGAGCCTGGCACAAGTGGAAAAGAAAATTCCCTAAAGCTCACTTTCCCCATCGGCAAACATGACACTGAAGCATTGTCAGAACTTACATTTGCTCCTGAATCCACTCAAAGCTGAAACGCCTCCTGACAGATTTTCTATTGGTAGCGGCCATTTAGGAGTTTCCTTTCCCAGCATCTCAGCCATGCTGCTGCCTGGATTCAACTGACATAACTGACAATGCACAGTAACAGGAAACCTAGCAGCACTACCTGTTTGCAGGCGGCCTGCAGATCCATGAGCCACCATTTTGTTTTTTTTAGCACAGCAGGAGTTAGAAAAATACAATTCAGTGAAACTCACCTGTAGAATTGTTTTTGAGTATATCCAGTCCAGGTCGTCCCAGAGTAATGACATGTGGGTATTCCGGCCCCATGGGGCGCTCGACTGCAAGATCAAAAGCTGTCGCTCCTCTCGGCCCCCTATAAAAGCAGGTGTCTCCCTATCATTTCCCAGTGGTTAAAAAGCAGTAAGAAGGGACAGGCTGGGAGGCCAAGAAACCATGTTACTCCACATAGCTTCAGTTTGTACTCTCTATAACAAAGAACTTTAAGGACAAGTCCAAGAATACAAATGGTAATCACCATAACAGGCAAACAGAGATAATAAACAAAGAGCGGGGTGGGACGACCTGGATTGGATATACTCAAAAACAATTCTACAGGTGAGTTTCACAGAATTGTATTTTTCCCTATATCCAGTCCAGGTCGTCCCAGAGTAATGACATGTGGGACATCCAAAAGCATTGTCCATTAGGGCGGGTTCCCCAGTGCGGAACAGCATGTAGTTCATTTCACCACCGCCTGAAGCACCTTTCGGCCAAAGACAGCATCTGCTGAGGCCCTAACATCAACCTTGTAAAACTTGGTAAAGGTATGAACTGAAGACCAAGTGGCGGCATTACAAACCTGTTCAACAGATGCCTGGTGCTGAAAAGCCCAGGAGGCACCAATAGCTCTGGTAGAATGAGCTGTAACACGAAAAAGGGGGTTCCTTCCCCTTGGCAAAATATGCTTGCACCACCGCCTGTCTGATCCACTTACTGAGAGTGGACTTGGCTGGTGGCAAACCTTTCCTAGAGCCTTCTGTTAGGACAAAGAGCAAAACCGATTTCCAGAAGGATTTAGTCGCAACCAGATAATACTTAATGGCTCTGACCACATCCAAGGCATGGAGGGTCCTTTCCTTAAAATTAGTCGGTGCTGGACACAAAGAAGGAAAGACAACTGAAAGGGAGAAACGACCTTAGGCAAAAAATCAGGTTTAAAGCGAAAAACCACCTTATCCTTATGCCGCTCAAAATAGGGAGGCTTCATACAAAGCGCGGCCAGCTCTGACACGCGACGCACCGAGGTGATCGCTACCAAAAAGACCACTTTAAGAGTCAAAATAGACAATGCAGCATCGCACAAAGGCTCAAAGGGAGGACCCTGAAGAGCAGAAAGTACCAAATTTAAAGTCCCAAACCGGTATTACTACTATAACTACGCGGTGGGTGACTCCCTGGAAAAAAGTCTTGATCAACCTATGATTGGCAATGGATCTCTGGAAAGATGGCTAAGTCCGAGACCTGGCCCCTGAGGTTGCTCAGCTGGAGGCCCAAGTCTAAGCCGTGTTGTAAAAACTCCAGAATCCTAGAGATAGAGAAAGTGCGGCAATGTAAGCGCGCCAAACTCTATAGTATATCATGGAAGAAGACTTTTTCCGTGCCTGAATCATGGTATACAAAACCGTGGCCGACAGCCCCTTTTCCATCAGGATTGAGGTTTCAATAGCCAGGCCGTCAAAGCCAGGGTCTGTAAATTGGGGTGCCACAGCGACCCCCGAGTGAGAAGCCCTGGGCCGTCGGGCATGATGTATCGATCCACTGACATCTGAACTATGTCCGCAAACCAACTCCTTCTCGGCCCAGCCTGAACTCCATCCAAGGAATTGCCAGAGCGTCTGTGGCAAAGGCCAGAGGATCTCTTGAGAGGGAGACGAACCTTGGAAGCTGTGACTGTGTCTGGACGCAAACAGGTCCAAGTCCGGCTGACCCCAGCAGAGACACAGAGCGTGAAAGGTCTTGTTGCTGAGAGACCATTCCCCCAGGCGTGAGGTGTTCCTGCTCAGGGCATCTGCCTTCTGGTTTTCTACCCCGGGGATGTAGACCGCCGAGATGCAGGGAACATTCTCCTCTGCTCAAGTCAGAATCTGGGTCACCTCTTTGAGGGCTTGCTTGCTCCGAATCCCGCCCTGGTGGTTGATGTAGGCGACAGCCGTCTGATTGTCCGAGCGAATCTGGATCGCACGACCCCTTAAATGTGGAGTCAAGCGAAGTACCAACCGGATCGCTCTCAGCTCCAGGAGATTTATGGGTAAGTGGTTCTCCTGCGAACCACACTGACCCTGGATCTTCTGCGTCTGCCAAACGCCGCCCCAGCCAGTCAGACTGGCATCTGTGGTAACTATCTCCCACCGGGGAGTCAGAAAGGACTTGTCCACCAATAGGTTCCTGGAGTCCAGCCACCACAAAAGGGACTGCCTGGTCAGGGGGGATAGTGAAAATTCCTGTTCCAGCGACTCCTGCATCTGGTCCCAGCCGGTCAACAGGTTCAACTGAAGAGGTCTCATGTGAAATTGGGCGAAGGGCACTGCCTCGAAGCATGACACCATTAGGGCCACCAGTCTCATTCCCAGACGGATCGATGGCTGCTGACAAGACAGCAAGGCCTGCACCTGCGTCTGAAGGCCCAACACCTTCTGCTGTGGCAGTAATACCTTGACCTGAGAGGTGTCTAATGTCACAGTTGAGGGAGTGATAGAAGACTTTGGGTAATTTACCACCCAGCTGAAATCCTCGAGACTGGATAACACCGTCCGCGTCTCGTTCTCGGCCTGCTGAAGGGACCGAGCTGCAATCAGTAAATCGCCCAAATAGGGCAACACACGAATGCCCCGACTCCTCAGGATAGCCATGATGCCCGCCAGCACCTTGGTGAAAACACGGGGGGCTGAGGATATCCCGAATGGCAGTGCCACAAACTGGTAATGCAGATCCTCCAGAGCAAACCTCAGGAACCTCTGATGCCCCTGGAATATCAGGATGTGCAGATAAGCATCCCTGATGTCCACCGTGGTCATGAAGTCGCCGGGCCAAAGCGAGCTCACCGCAGACCGTAAGGTTTCCATGCGGAAATGTCTGACTCTGACAAACCTGTTGAGACCCTTCAGGTCCAGGATAGGCCTCAATGTTCCGTCCTTCTTGGGAACCGTGAAAAGATTGGAGTAGAAGCCTTGACCCTGTTCCTGACGAGGTACAGGACAAATCACACCTAACAGCAGGAGGTGTTGCACGGCCATTCTCAGGCCCTGTGCCTTCAATGGGTTCTGGGATATCCGAGACTAAAGAAATCTTGAGGGCGGCCTGACTGCCAGCTCTATTTTGTAACCGGCGCTGTCTCCAGATATGAGCAAATAGCAGAAGCCGTCCCCCCACCCGGATGGGTGAGGGCGCCTCCTCATGCCTGAGGGACTTGGCAGGGGGCTTGGATTTGGCTCTCCAAGCGGGATTGGGTCGGCCGCGGGACCTACCTCTACCCCAGGTATCTCTGCGGCCACCTGAAAATGAAGAGTCTCTTCCTCCTCGAAAGGAGCGATAGGCAGATGAGCCCCGAAAGGGCCGAGCAGGCCTCTGTCTCTGAGGGAGTCTACCATCTTGACCAGGAGGTCCAGACGCTCCCCGAACCTGTGCCCCACGAAGGGGATACTAGTAAGCGACTTTTTGGCCGCGGCATCAGCCGACCATTGCCACAACCAGAGCGAGCGGCGAAGTGCAACAAGCAGGGCTGAAATCCTGGCACCAAGCCGGACACCATCGTCCATGGCAGAGACAACAAAGGCAATGAAGTCCACACAAGCCTTGAGGTCTTTAAAATCCTCCGCCCGCTTGCGAGTCTTAGCGCTATCCACAAGGCGTCTCACCTTCTTTCTGATGGCCAGGGAGACAATAGCCGCAGCACACACAGGGCAAAACCAAGCACCAGCAAAGGTGAAGGCATGACAGACCAGCTGATCCATGCGCTTGTCAGCTGGATCACATAAGGAAGCGGTATCAGGTGAAGGCATAATAGTAGTGTTGGACAACCCCGACACAGGGGCATCCACTTGAGGACGACGAGACCATAGCCGGACCAGCTCCTCAGAGAAGGGATACCGCCTATCCAGGCCCTTAGGTGCCGATGGTAGTTTGTTAGGCCTTTCCCATTCCTTGAAAATCATATTAGAAAAATGGGCCTGCTCTGGAAATACTCGCCTCTGTCTTGCAGGCCTAAACAAATCACCCTGCTTCCTCTTAGCCGCTCTAGGAGGAACAATATGTAGTGTCTCAAACACTGAGGCAAGCAACTTCTCCATATCATCAGGGAGCCACGCATCCTCATCTGAGGAGAAACCAGACAAACTGTCCTCGCCAGCAGAATAATCCGCAGTGGACCGTGAATCCTCCGGCAACTCACCTTCCTCCACAGAGCCCAAACCGTCAAAAAGATCATCATCATTATCCGAGTAAATGGGCTCGATGTGCCGTCTCTTACTCGTGGCCTTCCTAGGAGCCGCTCGCGAGATCTGTCTCTCGAGACTGGCCACCCTGTATGCCAAATCAACATGGGACCCCCTGCTGGCTCCCCCCTCACTGGGGGCTGAGTGCAGCAGCGGGGGTTCTGGAGAGGTCGCAGGCAATGAAGGGCTAGGGGCAGATACGCCCGCCTGATCATGCTCCAAAATGACGCTCCGGGCGCAAGTGGTACAAACAGCGCTGAATCTGCCCAGAGGACTTGCACTTCACATGGAGCAGAGCTTCACCCGCCCAGATGGGGCCCTCAGCTCACTATCCCCAGATGCCTCCATTATGGTGATTAGACAAAAATTGGCATGCAGGTTACAAGGCACTGACGGCCCAAACCTAATTAGTCCACTTATATAGTCCCTCTTATGTGATCCCTCTTAATAAAAGGGAGAGGGGGGCGGGGACCGGGAGAAACCACAACCTTCAATATATCAATGGGCCCACCTAAAAGACACAAGCAAAAAGTGGCCATCAGTATCCCACAGCACATGCGCATAATAGATAAAACAATTGATAGTAGCAAGAGGGACTCACGACACTGACAACAACGGAGGGGTCCCAGGCAGCATGGCAGGGGAGCCAGCAGCGCGGCATGTTCCTCAATGGGCGGGCCGCACGCCAGTGACGCGAAAAGGGTCATCGTGCGGCCCCGCGAAAATGAGCGCCCACCCCAAGATGGAGGAAGATGCCTCCGCATCCAAAATGCCACTGGGCGGCCCACAGCGGCGCCCCCGTACAAGACCGCGCGGCAAGCGCATGCACCTCCGTCACCTGTCACAGAAGTTGCGGCCTTAGAACCGCCGAGCGACGTCCCATCCCCCCCCCCCTCAGCATAGCAGCCACAACATGAAGGGACCCCGGCGTTCTCCCTACCGTCACAGTCCCGATTAGCCGTGGCTGGGAGGCAATAGTGGGTCCACGGGATCAATGGTAAAAGGGTCCGCGGCGGCCAACGGGCTAGGAGGCCCAGCTCAGCTGCCAAAATCCAGGAGAGAGTATCCAACGATCTTCTGCAGCCAGACTGCAAGATGAACACTGGCAAATGATAGAGAGACACCTGCTTTTATAGGGGGCCGGGAGGAGCGACAGCTTTTGATTTTGCAGTTGAGCGCACCCAGGGGGCGGAATACCCACATGTCATTACTCTGGGACAACGTGGACTGCATATAGGGAAAAAGGTATATTAATTTTTTTTGTACAGTGTGTACCCCACCAGGTCACCCCGTTTCACTCACTTTTCTTCCGCTTCCATGGTGCAGACTCGGAGGAGTGCACTCAGCCAATTAGCTCGCTCGCTATCATTTGGCTCCCTTCGGCGCCGCTGACTGCTAAGCTGCCTGGACGGATAAGCTGCCAGTGGTGCCGCATCCCCCACCCACCCTGCAGCCGCGGAGTACCTACGTCACCCATTCAGAAAGGTCAGACACGACTAGAGGTGACCTAAGATGCGGACGGAGCACACAGACGCCGCCGTGATAGAAGGTGAAACTGATGATCGGGGGGGTCACACAGCAGGGCATCACAATTCGGCAAGCCTCAAGCAGTGGAACTCAGGCGGCCCCAGAGTCTTTTACAGGGCCTCCGATGTTCACTGTTGGTCCACTTTAATATATTAATGAACTTCCTCTTTAAATCAGTTGAGTACTGGTGATGGAGACCCTCCTTCCAATAGTCCTATCATAAAATCGGATCTTCACAATACTCCTTTGACTTCACTAGACCTAAGTCAAATCTAAATGACACTCTTGTATAGGGATGCTCCTGAACACGTTGTAAGGAGTGTGGAGAGCACAAGTTCCCAATTAGTAGAGGCTGCGCATGCGCTGATGCTTCTGAGGGTCATGTTTGTCACAGGTTGGATGTTTACACATGTCAGACAGGCATTAATTATTAACCCCTGCGGCCCCTGTATCAGCTCCGGGACACCGGCTAGGTCTCCATTCCCCCTTCATCATGCTGCTGAGAGCCACGCTCCCCACCAGGGCTACGTGGACCCTCATCTCCCGCTGCTATAGCGCCCAGCCCGCTCAACTGGATATCTCGGGTCTCTATCCTCCCATCTGCACTCCCTTCACCAAACAAGAACTGGTAGACTACGAGCAGCTGGCCGCCAACCTCCGCCGTTACTCAACCATTCCTTTCCGCGGTAAGTACACTTTGCATATGTACCTTCCTCACATCAGAACCAGGCGCATGCGCGCTTGCCTCATTTTGCCTTACCTCAGAATGCCGCGCATGCGTGCTTCCCTCACTTCGCCTTACCTAAAGTTCCCCCGCTTCACCTTACCTTTTTTTCAGCTCTGAGTCAGCTGGTGCACCACATATACCAGCATTCCTCTTCACCAGCTGTACACGTGTTTAAATATTAAAACAAAAAGCAGCTCCACATTATATCAGGCATAGTTTCTATTTTTAGGCAGCAAATTTGCACGTTTTAATTACATTCGTGGAGCTTCTGGACCAACCACTGCTGTCAACAAACTCCAGTCATTTTGTTTTTTTGAATACCGAGAACTGTTTTGAAGCCGAACCTAGGACATCTTACATGTCACCATGGTGACCTCCCACGTTAAATAGGATTCCAGAAATTGGGCAGAATACTTTAACTCTATGCATTGGTGGCAATGGTGCCATCACTGCGCCTCCTCTAGCCAGTAGCATTGGTGGGGTGGGCGAGAGCCAGTTAGCCCTATAATCATCTTGATTCGTCTATCCCACATCACAAGAGCAGGCTCATCATTGCTGCAGTAACTGGTGTCATGTCCGCCTTCTGCAACCTGCTGAAGCCATTCAAGTCGAGCGAGAGTGGCCACATCCTCTGGCTGTGTTCTTGCTTCCACCCAGCCATTCATATAGACTGGGATGGAAGCACGCCGCTGGGGGTGTGGACTCTCTCGCTCCTCATTGAACAAATCAGAGCTGTTTGCCTAATTACATAGTCACAGCAATTGGCTCTGATTGGGCGAGAGCCCCTACATGTGCCATTTACCAAGGAAAGGTGAGTGAATACCGGGATTCTGGGGGGTTCACACAGTGAGGCCTGACTATGTATGCAAACGGCTCTGATTGCTTTCAATATGGAGCGAGAGCGGCCGAATCACATGTCCTGCTGTGTGAAACCCCCCAGTTCACCCTATAATCATCTTGATCCGTCGATCCCACATCACCAGTGCAGGCTCACTTGCATTGCTGCAGCAACTGGTGACATGTCCACCTTCTGCAAGTCTAGCTGGTGCAGTTACTGCCCACACCAGGGATGCCACTGTAGGCTCGCTCATGCACCATGGAGTCTATAGAGCTAGGTGAGTATAGAGTGAGTTTCACACAGCAATAAGTGAACCACAACTTGGATGTTCCGCTTTAACAAATAGAGCTTCTAAAACTGGGATCTGCAGCCCAGCCTGGTGCCTTGACGGACTGGAGGAGGGAGGAGAAGAGGTCTCAGGAATCCCATGAAGCATATAGAGATATCCAAACAATGGGGTGTGTGATTTACACACAGGGCACCATGTATCTTTACACACAGCACTAAGGCGAGAAGCTGTGTGCCATACACCTTGCTGCTCTGTTAACCCTGTCAGTCCCTGCTATGTCCTGTTTTGCCCACCTAAAGTATCAAAGTAAAAAAAACGTATATTTGCTACCGGCACTTCTAAAAGTGGACACAGCGGCATCATCCTGTCCAAAATGGCTTCGCCCGGGACCCAAAGCGCTGAGAGAACAGTGCAGGATCTAAGGCAAGGTAAGCTGTTGTTTTTGTAAAAGCATAGTCACAATCCAGGGTTTTGTTCCACTTTGAGGTGTACCTTCAGTCAAAAATAGATGAAAGTCCATTCACCCCTGCAGTTTGGGGACCTACTGCTGTGAATATGGTTAAAAACTAATGAAATAAAAAAAAATACTTCTCCCCATTGGCAGCCATGGCAGGTCCTTGCCCCTACACTTCTCTCGCATTCCCTACTTCAAAGGCAGGAATACAGAACAGGTAAGTGATTTTTCCCAATGTTGGGCAAATTAGCGGGACATACCAAAAATGACTTTGAGGTCATCTCCCAAGAAACACTTTACAGAATGGAAAAAAAAAACAGCTCACTCTGCTTCTGATTCTTTGTGTTTTGATTCTTTGTGTTCTGATTCTCGTAGTTGCAAATCAATGAAGAACAATAGGAGTGGTTTCCAGAGGAGGCACAGCTTATACCCAAGATCCAAGTAAAGCAATAGTTGTCCAGAAGCTTAAAGCGATTCAACACCAAAAATAAAAAAACAAAATGATGCCCACCTTCTGCCCCCTCAGCCCCTCAGCAACTCACATGATCACTGGGTTTCAGCCCATACTGTCTGGGACCTGAACAGGGGGACGTAATTGATAGCGTGTCAGCTTCTCCACCCGCCATTATCACCTCTCCATCCAGTACGGGGGTATGCTGAGGCTTGACACGTTCCTCTCTATTATAGTGAATGAAGAGGACGTGGCTTCGCTCCTGTGACTGATGGCGGGGGGCACGAGCTGGCACAGAAGCAAAGTTTTATTTTATGTTTGTTTGCTACCGAACAACTTTTGCAGAATGGGGATGTGGTAAGGAAGCTCCTGACTTGGGATGCCCTGCTAGTTAAAGAAAGCCTGACGTATAATATAAAGTTTCCTGCCCTCCCCTGATGTGGATTAATTGTGGGGAGTAGAAAAAAAATTTTTTTTATTACACCTTAAAGTGAGTCAAAACCCTCTGTGTTGGGTCCTGGAATCTAAAAGATTCCAGGCCCGGGTGCTAGCCTGCCCCCGGGGCATCCTACACTGGATGCCCCCCTGTGGGAAACCCCCAGTGCGCCGGTGATCTTACCCGATCCCAGCAGGTCCCGCAATACAATCACCTCCAGTGCTGCACCTTTGTTCATGTACGCTCCTGCACATAGCCTTTCTGAAAGGCTGGGCACAGGAGCGTGCACCCGAACAGTTTGCCGGGGATGCGGCCAGTCTACTTCATCTCATCACAGCAGTACTTTTGAGAAAGCCAATGACTGCTGGGGCTTGGGGGGGGGGGGGGTTCATAGATTGAGGGGTGGACCTATTTATGGGTTTCCATCTGCTTTAAGGTCTCTTTTTAGGGTCTGTCCAGGGAAACAAAACTTACCTTTTGTCCTCTGCAGCTGTTCTGCACGGCCTACTTCAGCTGTATAAAACTTACTGGCTCTCAAGAGTCCTACCGTGTGCATGCCAATCCCACCAATTACCAGGAACATGAGAAATGTAGGGCCTCCCCTGAAGCTGCGGGAATAGATCTTGAGACTTTGTAGGCTGTACTTTGTACTGCCGAGGTAAGGTGGTAACGTTGCGGGTCACAAAAGGTGAGTATGGTGTTTTTTGTTGTTGCCTTGAGGGACACTTTACCAGCTTACATACTACTTCAAAATTCAGTCACTGCTGGATCCCATCACAGCCCCATATGTGACCGACAGTGGTACCAAAACACCCCTGAGCTGCAGATGTGATTGGAGCGGGACTCATTTTTGGAGGTTCACTTTGCATTAGGTGCCCTTTGATCATGTATATCTATGGAGTCAACTTTATGAACTACACCTAAAATGTATGTCAAATGTATGCAGCTTGGGAACCCCATTTGGCATTTGCTGCAGGGCCAGATAACATTGTGCAGTGAGTGGAGTGAATGTGCACAATGTTGGCAGTGACAGGAGCGATTAGCACATTGGCATTAACACATTATCACTTTGCGTGGGTATAAATCGGGTTAGGGCTCTTGGCCAAATTTGCTGGGAGATGTCCAGTGCTACCTCGTCTTGCCTCCATCACCTCTCTAGTGGTGTCTGTCCAGCTACCCCAGATTGTCCTGACCGGCTGATTTGGAGTTTGTTGATCAGCATCAGGTCACGTGACCAGGACAGACAGTAGATGGACCTAAACCTTCCTGGCAACTCTGTGCCAAGTAGTGTCCAGGCCTGCAAGGAACATGGCCCATCTACATCTGCTGCCTGTGGCTATCAGTTTTAGGACTCTCCTTTACAACAGGGTGATAACCGGTGACTAGGAACCAGCCACACACTACAGCACTGCATGTGCCACTCATGTGTGCAATGGTTCCCTGTCCCTGTCCAGTCGAGCTCTGCTAGGAAGTGTCAAGTGTTCATCTATTGCAAGCTCACTGATGGCATGATAGACTAGATTAATTTTAGTGGCATTGTGGACCACTATAAAAAGAAAAAAAATACAGTTATAATTCTTTAAAGCCTGCCAGCGATCAAGTAGTGCGGGCCCCCTTCTGACATCCCTTCTGACCTCTGGCTGAGTGTGAACTTGCTCCAGGCATTTATGAATGACTGGCAGTGGTGCTTAGAGGAACGGTCAGCAGCGAGCACTCCATTCAGCTTTAAGCAGAACAAAATCCAGGGGGGCCTGACTATGTATGCAAACGGCAATAGGGAGTGAGAGTGGCCGCATCCTCGGGCTGTGTTCTTGGGATGGGAGCACGCCGCTGGGGGTGTGGACGCTCTCGCTCCCCATTGAAGCAAATAAGAGCTGTTTGCCTAATTACATAGTCACAGCAAATGGCTCTGATTGGACGAGAGCCCCTGCATGTGCCATTGGACCGAGGAAAGGTAAGTGAATACCGGCATTCTTGGCGGTTTCACGCAGTGGGGCCTGAATATGTATTCAAATGGCTTGTTTTCAATAGGGAGCAAGAGTGGCCGCATCCTCGGGCATTGTTCTTGCACCCACCTCATTCATTTATATAGACTGGGATGGGAGCATGGACGCCTCTGGGGGTGCGGCCGCTCTCTCTCTCCATTGAAGCAAATCAGAGCCATTTGCCAAATGACACATAGTCACTTCGAACGGCTCTGATTGGATGAGAGCCCACGCATGTGCCATTGGACCAAGGAAAGGTGAGTGAATATCGGCATTCTTGGGGGGGGGGGGGATCACACAGGAGGGCTTCTCAGTTTGGGATGCCCCTGAGAAACTGAACAAGAGGAAGTCAAAATCTTGTGTTTTGTTCTTCTATATTTGGGCGGTCTGACCAGAGTGTTGTTTCTCTTTAAAGTGGACTGAAACACAGTTTGCACTAGTGTTTTGGTCTGCTCAGCAATGACATTCCAATTCCGCATGCCCGTGTGTGAAACCCTATGGAACATAGTTCTTTTCCTTGCTCCACCCTCCTATGGCACATGTGCTGGCTCTCATCCAATCAGAATAGATTGTGGTTCGTATTAATGCCTAGCAATCTATTTGGAATGAATGGATTGCTGTAGCGCCTCCTGCTAGCCACCCCCCAGGCTGTGTGTACCTATTTTTATATGCTGCTATGGGTGCACGCATCAGATGGAGGAGTGCTGGGGATGCCTGTGCATGCAATGAGGGATCGAATAGGTGAGTAAATGGTTCAGACAGGGGAGGGCTTTCATCCATGGCCTGTAGATCTTTCTATCTATAAAACAACAAACAGCCTATACTCCTGCCTACCATACCCCAGGGCATAAGTCATCACTTCCTCTTATGGGAACACATGCCCCCTATTGCTCCAAAACATCCAAGACAGGCAATTCTGACGAATAATTGTGGCCGGTCTTGGTGCACGCCCCTGCTTCTAATCGGCAATGGAGCCCTGAAGATGGCTGGCAGCTGAGCATGTATATTTGCAGTTGCATATTATATTTATTATTCCTTTTTTTGTCAATGTGTGCCCTTTCCTGACTCTCAGTCACATTTACATTGATTGTGTTTTTATTATTAGGGTTAGTTGTGCAAGGATCCAATGGAGAGTATGCCTATCTCACTCGAGAGGAGAGGCTGGAGGTGGTGCGCAAGGTGCGGGAGATTTTACCAAAAGAGAAGCTTCTGATTGCAGGATCGGGGTGCGAGTGTAAGTACACCACTGTTATTGTAGCATTTTATTATTACTGTGGCAACTGTGTATATTTGGGAGATACACCTTCAACGCTGGTGTCTTATTCGTGTACACATAAGGTACTATTACTAAATTAGCAGCCACCTTAGGGAGAGACCGATGTTAGGCTGAGGCTGCAACTCTGTTCAGTGCTCCAGGATATGGCTGCCACCATATTGCCTCAGAAGCATCACATGCTGAGGAGAAGGGGGCAAGTTATAGCTATGCTGTGCACAGACAGAACAGCTCTTGGGTCAGGAAAAGGACAGCAATCCCAGAATGCAGAGCGACACAGTCAGAAGACACTTCCTGTCTGCAGGCAGCATGAGACTCAATAGGCCGCCAATTTGGATGTTTGAAAGCTCAGAAAATGCAGTAGATGCAGGTAGAATGATTTTTAATGTGGACAATCTGTATGTACAGGGTGGAGGAAACATACAAGATAGGCTTTTATTCAGGGTGAAGGTCCGGTTTAACACTGAAAGTAATCACATAGCACACACAGACCAAGAATACTAGGATTTACCCAGGATTCTCAGTGAGCAGACAGAGCCACGCAAGAGAGAGACAGACGCTCGCGAGTCCATAGCCACAAGATGTATTTTTGTTTTCCTTGGCTTGTGCATAAATACAAACCCATTTTAAAGTGGACCTGAACCCTGTCTGGAAATGCAGGTCCCCAAGGACTCAACCCACCTACTCCTACTGCTTATCAGCCTGAATACTCAAATTTCCTCATCAGAGTCATAATCAGAACCTTTTTTATTTTCAACTAGTATTTTATTAATATTGTTTATAGAGCGCCAACAACTTCCATGGCGCAGTTCAAGCCAGAGATTACAGGAGGGTAAGACCAGTAATATACAAAGGGTATTATGAGTCAGATACAGGAGTGAGGGCCTGCCCTTGTGAGCTTACAATCCAACAGATAAAGTTGAAGATGAGAGGTTGGGTTGCAGGTAGTTGGTATTAAAGCTGAACAATTCCCGGGTTTCGTCCTCTTCCCTGGGGCATCGCGAATCAGGATGTCTCGCTGTGTGGAACCCCCCAAATCGCCCGATCCACTTACCTTTGCCCCGCTCCAACGGCGCATGCGTGGGCTCCCGTCCAATCAGAGACGCTTGCTGTGATGATCTCCTTCGGCAAGTGGCTCTAAATAGGATGAATGGGAGAGTGCTTGCACAACGCCAGGGATTTGGGAGCACATGCTCCCCATTGTCAACCATCAGAGCCATTTAAGGAAAGCGGCTCTGATTGGATGGGGGGGACGCACATGCGCTGTTGGACCGGGGAAAGGTGAGTGTCTATTGACGTCCTGGGGGGTTTCACACAGCAGGGAATCCCGATTTGGGACACGCCCAGGCTGGTCGCTGCTGGGTTTTGTTCCGCTTTAAGCATGCTCTGAAAGGTACTACAAGTAGTAAAATAGTTAAGCCACATGACAGGCTTGTATAAATAGGTGAGTTTTAAAGAGAAATGTCAGACCTTTTTTGATGTTCCTTTTTAAACACCATTTTGGATGTTGGCGTTATCTAAAACATTGACACTCGGCAGTATTCCTGGCCTGTTTCCACCCCTTCCCCCACCCCCTTAGCAATCCCAGAGTGAAGGCTGCAAGCTTAGCCGGCCTTACCTGTAGCCGTCCTCTCTTCAAAGGTCCCGCACTGCTCCTCAGATCTCACGCTGAGTGTCATTTCAACCTATGCAATGACACTGCGCTGGCACGACATCTGAGGGATGGCACAGTGCATGTCTGGATTCCAAAGCTGGCACTGCCTGACGGAGGAGAGGTGGGAGTCCGAACACGATGCAACCTGAGAGGTAAGTTAATATTGCCTGTTTGGTAAACCGGAGGGGCAAAGGGGCTGGGCAAGCCAGGTCTGTGGAGTTTATAATAACTCCACATGACCTGTAATGTTCCTCGGGTAGTGGTGATTGCTCTCCAAGTGCTCTTGAGCACCATGCCATACATCCAATTCTGGAGCTCTTTACCTAATTGACATACCCCAACACGTACTTGTTTTCTTCTTGTGGTTCTATATCTAGCTACACAAGCCACAGTGGAGATGACCCTTGAAATGGCCAAGGCTGGAGCAGAAGCTGTGCTGGTGGTGACTCCATGTTACTATAGAGGCAGGATGACCAGCTCTGCCCTCGTGCATCATTACACCAAGGTAATGCTAAGGAAATTTACCAAAGTCATTAGCTAGTGGGCATATGTACACCATATTTGCCATGCATTTAACAACTGAATTGGCAACTTTAGTTCAATAAAATGCTCATTCAACATTAGGATTTGCTGTCACCTCCTCCAAGAATGGCTGAATATTATTCATTTAATAAAAATCTTCCCCTCTCTTTCTTTCCTACCCCTGTCTGCATACTCAGCCCTGTCATATTCTGCAGGCATCTATTACTTTCTGCTGACTCAAGTGGAGAAAATATACAGAGGGAAAGATTTAAAAAAGAAAAAGGGACCATTTATTTAATATCTCTATATATCATATATTGTATCAAAAAATGCAGGTCAGTAAGATATGGCTGAAGGAAAGGGATTAGTTCAGTGACCCAACCTAGCTGTGTGGATATCTGCCTGCATTTATTTTGGGAAAAAATTGCTTTATTGATGTCCCTCTTTGCTTTTTCTCTAGGTTGCAGATGCCTCTCCAGTGCCCGTTATTTTGTACAGTGTGCCTGGCAACACAGGGCTAGATCTACCTGTGGAAGCTGTTTTTACCCTGGCCCAGCACCCAAACATTATAGGGATAAAGGACAGTGGAGGAGATGTAAGTTCCCCACATTTCCCTTCTCATGGATATCTCAGAATGTCCACTAATGATTCATTTACCATTTGTGTAGACACAAAAATATATTGATGAAAATGTTATATACTGTTCAAGAGTATCAGGCAGCACATCCAAGTTTAGATTTTTCCACAATAACCTTGGCTTCAGCAAGAGGTTGGAGGCATAGTTTAGGGCAAGGTTCCACTAGCAGCATGTTATCAAGCATTGCTTTCATGTGTGTTGACGTTTGCATTTCAGTGAACTGGGGACTAGGACCTGGCTTGTCCTCTGTTTTTTTTTGTTGCCCATATGTACCGGGTGAGATGGTCGTGCATCAGGAAGTAGATATCTCTAACACTCCAAGCTGTCCTTTGGCGCATGTTTGAGATGGAAATCTAAAATCAACCTTATATATGTTCTGGTACATCATACTGCATCACTGTGCATAACCCCATTGTAACATTTAGCAGTGCAAATCATGTGTTGCTTCTAGTGATATTGTGAGTGTCCTACTAGCTAAATGCAGCCTCCTGTGACCCCCTAGGCCTCTATAGAGAAGTACTACCCGTCAGGCTAGCTTCCCCCCCAAAGACATTGTGAGTATCCCCTAGTCTAAAATGTACAATTTTCTTGTTACAGTTTACCTAGAAAAAAAAATGATCCATTGTGCATCTGTGGACCCAGCTTCTTTATACAAAGCTTTTCGGGACTACAGCACACTGTTCCAGATGTAGGCTTGAACATTGCAGCAGTTGTTCCACATGACATCTGACAATAGCTTCCCCTTTACTGATTCCAGCTGACACAGTTAGGGTTGCCACCTATCCGCATAAAAAGGTGTGGTCTTTTAGGGTTAGTCTTCAATAAATGTGGAGGAGTGAAGGTCGGAGCAAACAGATGAGGGAAAAGAGGGAGGGTATGGGGGCAGGGCATGACTGACGTCATGGCTGAGGAGGCAGGAGAGGAGGGGGGAGCACCAACGACACACAGCACACTTCTCTGGTGTTCTGCAATGAAGGACTGGCCGGGACACCACCCCTGGCCTTGGCTGCACCCAGGCAGGAGAGGAGGGGGGAGCACCAACGACACACACAGCACACTTCTCCGGTGCTCTGCAATGAAGGACTGGCCGGGACACCACCCCTGGCCTTGGCTGCACCCAGCGTCCTGCCCCCATTCAAAATACCGGCCGTTTATGTAGCAAGTAAAAATAAAATATCAGCCCGGCATGATAAATACTGGCCGTGTCGGTGAAACACTGGCCGGGTGGCAGCCCTAGACACAGTACAGCACAAGCTCCAGTATCCCGATTTAGGATGCCTCCTTTGCTAAAGAGCCATAGATATCTGGCTTTAATACATACCCTTTGGGTATCCTCTGCTTCAGCAAAGAGCCCACCCTTCTTCCCAGTGACCAACAAGGTTTTCTGGACACGCATGTGTGCTTGCAGCACAGGGGTGCCTGGCAAATCCTATTAATGCAAGCTTTGTGAGTAATTATACACACCGCACAAGTTATTGTAGACAGCTGCATTGTAGGGATTGTAATATTGGATGAGCATAAACAGTGATCACTATAGAATTCGTTTCACTCCCTAGTGACTCAGAGTAAAATTGCCCTACACCCTCCAATCTCTGGTTAGACTTGATCTGATGGACATAAGTCCCTGGTCCAGCAATTAAAAATAATGCAGCCGGGGGGCGTGTCCCGAGTGCAATGGCGAGCGGACGTGTGTAGGAGAGCTCCTGATCCCTGAGCCGGGAGGTCTTGATATTAGCACCAGAGCCATAAGGCTTTTATGATGGGCAAGAAGCGTTGTGGAAGGGGAGGCGGCTGAGGTGGCCAGCGGAGCCCGGGGAAGTGGCAGACAGCCGGTAAATGGCTGCGACGCGAGGAGGTGGAGGCGGGCAAGATGGCGCATGTGCCTGAGAGCGCGGAGGAGAGCGGGGCTGAGGAGAGACTCACCGGAGCATCAGACGCGGCTTCAGGAGAGGAGCTGACAGGTGGGTGCAGCCCCCAGCCGACACTGACCCAGGCGGCGGCAGAAGAGCCGCTACAGCGATCGCGGAGCCCCGCGAGGAGGTGTGTACACCCTCCCGAGAATGAGTGGAGCAAGATGGCGGCGGCCGAGTCCCTGCCAGCCGTGATGTCACCACACAGGCTGCCGGCGGCGGGAGAGGGGGGGAGCGGACTAAGCGGCGGGCTGCGCAGCCAGGCAGCAGCTGCTACCATGGGGGAGACCCTTGCCCACACTCCCCAGTCAAATGTCTGTACAGCTGAGCCAGAAGCTGCTACATTAAAGAAATGTTGCCCACAATCAATCACCCACGCACCAGGTCCTGAGGTCTGCCTCTCTCCTAAGAGCCCTGAGATGAAGGGCGCTGTTACAGCTGGCCATATGCCTGGTCCAGAGAGGGGAGGTCTGGGGACCCTGGCCCAATATGTGTATGTGCCCCGGCCCACGATGGACCCCCTCCACTCTACCACCATGGACGTCCCTGGAGAAGCCATGCCACAGAGGCAGAAAAGATCTGGGAGAGGGAGTGACCCAACAGACCGTTTGGATGGTGCTGCGTGTGTGCAGCCGGGCTCCCCCCTATACTCTTTAGCGCCCTCCCCGAGAGAGATGCAGGAGAGCAGCTGATTAGCCCCCTATCTATGTCACCGGTGGACCCCTTTGGCACACCCCTTCCGGTCAGGCCAACTGAAGCTCCTGAGGATTTGAGGCTGTCTGTCCTTTCTACGCCGTCGGCAACAGGTCTGAGTTGCGAACCAGAAATTCATCTCGCTACCATATCCCTTCTCAAGGGCCTCCCTACCAAAGCGGATATTGAAGGACTGATCGCTAAATACGAAGCTGCTCATAAACGAGAGATCGCTGCGGTGCGACAGCAAGTTTCAACTGTCGAATCAAGAGTCACTTCAATAGAAACCGAAAGATCTCTGGTCTCGAGCCGTTTACTAGCTCTGGAAGCCAGGTGTGAGCGGCAGGATGCCCTGATACAAGAATGTAACTTACACATTGACGATCTGGAAAATAGGAGTCGACGGAATAATCTGCGGCTGCGGGGCATCCCAGAAGCGGAAGCGTCCGAGGATCTGAAGCTGATTGTTACGACCATTTTTAACTCGATATTGGACCGGGACTCATCTGACGATATAGAGCTTGACAGAGTCCACAGAGCTTTAGGACCCAAAAATTCAGACCCTAAGTTCCCGAGAGATGTTATCTGCCGAGTTCACCGGTACACACTTAAGGAGGAAATTGCCCGGAAGGCTTGGAGAAAGGGTGAAGGGAAATTTAGGGGTTCCTCCGTCAAGATATTCCCGGATTTGTCAAGGAGGACTTTGCAGATGCGGAGAGTTCTGAAACCCCTCTTGGAAGTTATTTTAGAAAGCGGCGCCACCTACAGATGGGGTTTTCCGTTTCATCTGATTATCCGCAGGTGACAGAGCTCATTTGTGCTTAAGTCTCCTCAGGACTTGGGAGGTCTTTTCGCTTACTTAGGTTGTGAGCCTATCCAGATTCCTAATTGGCTAGGAAACGACCTCCCCCCGATATCTCAGCCTGCGGTTGGAGAAAAACGATGAGGCCCGGGGAGCTTCCGAGACCTCAGGCGACTCAAGAGACCATCGAGGCGTCCAGAAGATGGGGTGTGACCGGTCCATCGTGGAAGTTTTTTTTTTAACTCCTTTTCCTTTTCCACCTGCTTGTTCCTAAACAAGACTTTATAACTACTTTATGCAGGTTCTGTCCCACTGGCCTCCCTTGCCCTCCCCTGCGGTGTGGCGGGGTTGGGGGGCAGGGAAGGCCCTGGGAGGGAAATGTCTTTATTGTTGGTTTACTAAGTTGTGTTTTATAGTCGACCTCCGGGAATTCGTTCACGGAGGGCGACGCTGGTCACTACATGCCGTTTCTACTAACGTTTTCTCTATGTCTCAGGTACAGCTTGGACCACGGGGTGGGCTTCATTGTTCAACTTCGGTTGGGCAGTCTTGCCCCCGCCCTGTCGTCTCATTGTGTTAACTAGAATTCGCCCCAAAGGTTTGTTGGCTGTTAACATGGTTTATTGACCTCCGGCCGGGGAGGGTGGGCAGTGACTCCTGTGCGCTCTCCTCTTGGTTCGGACGCGTTCCCCCAGTAGGCCGGCCTTATTGACTCCTGTAGTCGATAAGGCCTACTTGTTTCTCTGATTCTTTCCACTTAGTAGGTACGATATATTCGTTCATACCTGTTTTGTATTTTCAGTTGTTGCTCTCTTACGTTTTGCCTGACTGTCTGTCATTACTCCCACCCTTGAGCCCCATTCTTGGGCTTCCTACCCCTCTTTTCACCCCGTTGTGTGCCCCCCCTCCTCCCCCCCTCCTCCCCAGTGGTGACTCCCCCGCCTCATGGGTGGCTCGCTGCACGGTGCTTCTCCCCTGATACTGCGTGAACTTGCACTCTAACGCTTATTATAGCTGCGGTCAGGTGCACATCCCTCAACGCCAAGGGCTTGAACTCCCCAATTAGAGAACCTCCATCCTCAGGGATCTGAAACGCCTGAACTCTCATATTGCCTTCTTGCAGGAGACCCACCTGAAGAAGGGGCGTTCTCACACCCTCACCAATCAGACCTTTAGGACCCAGTATCACAGTCTCTCCCCAGATTCAAAATCGCGGGGGGTGGCGATCCTGGTGGCCGATTCATTACCCTGGTCCCATCTTGACTCTTTGCAGGACTCCGAAGGGAGGTTCCTCTGTGTAAAGGGGACACTTTTTTCCCAGAAAGTGACCCTGGCAACCTGTTACTGCCCTAATGACAACCAGTACAAATTCCTACAGTCGACCTTAGACAAATTGGCCAACTTCACTGAGGGGATCCTGGTGTTGGGGGGGGATTTCAATCTGACCCTAGACCAGGGGTGGGCAATTATTTTTTCCATGGGGCCACATGAGAAACTAAAAATTTTGTGGAGGGCCGGGCCAAAAGGCTGAACTCAATTCTGCATAATATAATTGTATTTCTTTATAAAAAGCAGTCAATAGCATTGTTGTGACAAGCTGGTAAGTATATGTTATAGTTAAACAATGAAAAAGTGAGGTTGCCTTACAAAAAAATGTAATTTATTAAATAAACCACATCTTGTTTGTCCAGTGAGGTCTCCAATTTGGGATGCCCCAGAGGCATGATGCCTGTAATAACCCTGGATTCCTTCACACTCCAAAGGGCTGGGTTACATGGGTTTTGGTCTGCTTTAAAACATCATGACCAAATCAGGTTAGGATGGAATAACCCCCCTCCTTTACATTATTATTAAAGTAACACAGCGCTGCTCACACTTTTTACTCAGTAGCAATGTGAAAAATTGCGAATTCCCTCACATAAAGCAGAACAAAACCCAGAGCGGCCACTGGTCTTCCCCCTGGAAATCCCAGATCGGGGTGTCCCACTGTGTGAAAACCCTTTTTACTCAGTAGCAACATGAAAAATGTTGTCCCGGAACAAAGCCCCAATCTGGGATGCCCAGGTGGAAGACCAGTGGCCGCTCTGGGTTCATTTCCACTTTAAGGGGGGAGTCCACCATTTGTCAAGTTGCTACTAAGTAACAAGGGTTTCACACAGTGGGGCATCCTGATCTGGGATACCCAGGGGGAAGACCAGTGGCCGCTCTGGGTTTTGTTCTGCTTTCAGAGAAGTAGTCCGTCCTTTTTTCACGTTGCTACTGAGTAAAAAGGGTTTCAAAAAGTGGAGCATCCCGATTTGGGATCCCAGGGGGGGAGGGAGACCAGTGGCCGGCCTTGGATAAAAGGCTGTGTGAAACCCTTCCCACCTTGTAGTATGGTCCTACCGCCCTCCCAAAGGCATTGGTCTGGCCAGAAATGTACTACGAGAGCCAGTGCACCATCAGGCGCTGCGTACGGCATGTAACACAATTGATGTGGACTACAAGTGCCAGCAGCCTGCGACGTGAGGCACAGACAAGTGGCTGGAGAACCTCCATCTCCAGCGTCAGCTCCGCAGCGACTGACACATGCCACACAGTACAGGTCAAGGGCGGGAATAGAAACTCCGCCCACAGCCAAACCTGCAGGAGGGAGCTGTCCAATAGGAAGCAGGCTCTAATCCACACCCGCCCCCGCTACATTACACTCACTACAGAGGGGCAAAAGTGCTGTTCAAACCCGGCGTTATCTTTTCTGGCAAAACTGTGCGGACAGTGACTGGGACTGAGCGGCAGGGGTGTTGGTAGTGTGCGACCGCGCACCTTACAGAGAATGCTGGTCGCGGGCCGGTCAGAGCCAATCAAAGGGCCGTATGTGGCCCTGGGGCCTTACAATGCCCAGGTCTGCCCTAGACCCTTCCCTGGACACGTCCAAGGGGTCTTCCCATGTCCCTTTCTCAACTCTCAAAAAAGTTAAGCAGCTGCTACTCAATAATCAGTTGATGGATGTTTGGCGGACCCTAACCCCGAGAGGTAGAGACTACACATTTTTCTCCAGTCCACACAACTCATATTCCCGCATAGACTGGTTCCTGGTCCCCCACCAGTTCTTGCACCTCGTAGTGACCACCGATATCGGACACATTACTCTCTCGGACCATGCTCCGATCATTCTTACCCTGTCCATCCCGGATGCTCCCCTCTTTCGGGGTCAGTGGCGGTTGAATAATTCGCTGCTACAGGATGCCATGGTTAGGGAGGACGTCCAGAGGGCCCTGGGGGAGTATTTTGAGCTGAACGGCAATGGAGAGGTCTCGCGGATGTCCGTGTGGGAGGCCCACAAATGCGTAATCAGAGGTGTGCTAATTAAGCACGGTGCCCGTCTGAAAAAGGAGAAAAATGAACAAATTGTCAAGGTAACCCAAGAAATTGTCAGACTGGAAACCCTCCACAAACAAACCCAGTCGGGAGGGGTGGGAGCCAAGCTGACAAGCCTACGGGACTCCCTCAGGGACATCTGCTTTGGGGAGGCAAGGGGTATGACGGTTAGATGCCGCCGATTTTTCTACGAATTTGGCAACAAATGCGGTAGGGCGTTGGCCAGATCCCTCAGAGCGCAGCGAGGCAAGAACTTCATCCCACTCATCCACGACGCGGGGGGAACAGGAAATGCTTGACGGCAGACATAGCCAATTCCTTTAGGGACTACTATGAGGCCCTATACAACCTCCCCCAGACCCGGACTGCTGACCGTCGGGATAAAATAGCCGCATACATCCAGGGGTCGGGCCTCCCCAGACTGAACCGGGAGATGATAGACTCGCTCGATAGGGAGATTGAGCTCAACGAGTTCTTGAAAGCCATTAAAAACACAAAGCCAGGAAGGGCTCCAGGCCCCGATGGCTTCGGCCTGAGCTACTACAAAGGATTTGCGGGGTCTTTTGGTCCCCACTTTGTTGCCGCCTTCAATTCCCTTAAGGATGAGCTGGCTCCACCTAAAGACACTCTCAGGGCTAGCATAACTGTAATACCTAAGGAGGGCAAAGACCCGACACAATGCGGCAGTTATAGACCCATATCCCTATTAAATTGCGACCTTAAAATCTTTAACAAAATAATCGCGGACAGACTGGCCCCTTTTATCCCTTCTTTAATCCACTGGGATCAGGTTGGCTTCGTCCCATCAAGGGAAGGCAGGGACAATACCACAATAGTAATCGACCTAATACATGGGGCCCATTCAAACAAAATAGCTTCAATCCTCCTTTCGACAGATGCCGAAAAGGCATTCGATAGGGTCAGCTGGGACTTCATATTTGCTGTTCTCAGACACATTGGCTTGGGGGATAATATGTTTCGGTGGATATCGGCCTCCTATACAGTCCCCTCTGCTGCGGTCAGAGTAAACGGCCTCCTCTCCGGTTCCTTTGCCCTGGCCAACGGTACGAGGCAGGGCTGCCCCCTCTCCCCTTTGATCTTTATTCTGTCCCTGGAACCGTTCCTCCGCACCGTCAGAAACAACCCTGATATTGCGGGTATCCGCGCTGGGCGGGTAGAGCACAAGGTCGCAGCTTATGCGGACGACCTAATCTTTTTCCTAACAAAACCTGAGACGACCCTCCCAGTCCTTCTAGCTGAATTTAAAACATATCAAACACTATCAAATTACAAAATAAACCAACATAAATCCTCGGCCCTTAATATCAATGTCCCACCCAAACGATTAGAACGCATTATGGAGAACTTCCCCTTTTCATGGGAGAGAGAGGCTATAACTTACTTGGGCACACAAATCCCAACACACACCCAGAAAATGTATGGCTCTAACTTTCCCCCGCTGTTGAAGAAGGTGGAGAGCGACCTGCAGAGATGGTCCCGGGGAACCCTCACCTGGTTCGGCAGAGTGAACGTAATAAAAATGAATATCCTGCCCAGAGTACTGTATTTGTTCCAGGCCCTTCCGGTGGAGGTCCCGCGGGCATTCTTTAAGAAGCTCTCGGGCTTGTGTACCAGGTTCGTTTGGGCGGGGAAACCACACCGTCTGGCTGCCTCCCTGCTGACTCTGCCTAAGGGGGCGGGGGGCATCGGTCTCCCGGACTGGAGACTTTATCATGCGGCGGCCCACCTGGTCCGTATCGTTGACTGGTGTAGGCACCCGGGCTATAAGCAGTGGACCTTGATTGAACAGGACGAGTCCCCTACGGTCCTTGCGGGTCTCCCGTGGATCCCTACCAATTACTTCCCTGCGCTGAACAAGCACCCGACGATAGGCCCTACCATGGGGGTAGCGGCGAGGTTCTTCCCGAGGTCGGATATTTCCCCGCCCCTCTCGCCCCTGACTCCGGTGATTGGTCACCCTGACTTCCCGGTGAGTCTTTCTGACGCCCCCTTCCAGGCCTGGGCAAAACGAGACTGCTTCAGAATCCATCATTTGAGTGTGGGGGGGGAGTGGCACGGGTTGGGGGAGCTTGCCGAGAGGCTTTCTTTGCGGCCCCTCAATGAGTGGCAGGCTCTCCAACTCTCCCACTATCAAAAATCTATCTCCCATTCGTCCCCTGTAGCCAGAGCTCTAACCCCATTCGAGAAAGTTTGCACGGGGCTGGGTCATATTAAGGGTGCCCTGTCTTGCACATATGCGTTGCTGGTGAATCCCCCTGATTCCTTTGTTCCGTCCTTCGTGGTGGGGTGGGAGAGGGAACTCGGACGGAATTTTTCGCCCGAAGAGAGGCTAGCGATGTGTAAGCTTGCCCACAAATCCTCCATATCTAATCGATACCAGGAAGCCTCCTACAAGATCCTCTCCAGGTGGTACCTGACTCCATCTAAATTGGAGAAGATGTTTCCCTCTACCTCCTCCCTGTGCTGGAGGTGCTCACAGGATAGGGGTACCATGACCCATATATTCTGGGAATGCCCTAAGCTATCGAGATTCTGGACCAACGTGAGGGTGATTGTGGAGCACCTCACAGGTATTGACCTGGGGGTGGACCCGGCTAGTTATCTCTTGAACCTTGCGCCCGCCTCCATGCGGGTTAGGGGGAAATCTCTCCTGGCCCCTCTTCTGCTCGCTGCTAAGACTTGTATCCCCACGTGCTGGAAATCATCGGATCCACCCTCTACGGCCATGTGTCGCGGGTTGGAGACATCTGCAGGATGGAGGAGCTCACGGCCGCTCTCAGGGACGGTGGTGGGAGGCATTGGGAGACCTGGCGTTCTTGGGCCCAGTTCACGCTGTCTGCGGATTACCTCAAATTCCTCCAGGAGTGACCCTGGGGGCGGATGTGGGGGACCCCCCCTTCTCACCTTTTGCCCCTTCCCCTTCCTGTCTCCCCTTCCTCCTCCCATTCTTCCTTGTCTTCTCTGGCGCACCATTGGTGCACCCCTGTTATTGTCTTTAGTTCGGGCATGTGTTATTATTCTCTAAAAACGTTATAAGGAGAGACAGGACGCAGCCTATGTCCGGAAAAGCTTTATTACATATCATGTGATGTTGTTCTGGGCTATCAATAGTTAATAACTATGTTGTCGTATAATTTTATGCTTACATCTGATGCCCCTATGATTGTTTCTGTTGATGTTGGCCTGTGATTCGTGTCATCCTTAGTAAAACTTTCAATTCAAAAAAAAAAATAATGCAGCCCTCCTCCCCGCCATTAGCTATTTCTAACTGTTGCTCTCTCATGTGTCTTAGCTGCATACCCTGCTGTCAGTCTCATTGATTGACAGCCGGGTCACATCACATGAGTGATAACAAGTGTCATTGTGCTATTAGTGGAGGATGCTCGTATGTGTGCTGCATCCGGACCAGTTCAGCCCACAGGGGATTCCTTTAAAAATAACACAGTAAATTGGCTTTATAGTCGGCCTGTGTGAGACCAGAAACTGGCATAAATGTAAAAAAAGAAACCCTTTAAAAGTCGTTTATGAATGTTCAGAAAAGTTGACAATTGCTTTTTTTTTTTCTTATATTGCCAAATGTGTGTATTATATAAGAAGTCTCCAATATCTGCATTCTGTTGCTTTTGGCAACTGTACACTAAGGTCTACAAGAAGAGAGATGTGTGTCTTCTACTCGCAGGATGCTGCTTCAGGGCACTTGTAGGGTTGAGTGAGCTTGAAACATAAGCAGTGGCCGTGGCAGCAGCTTTCTTTGGGTACAAGGCGCAGATTTCTATTCTTGGTGTACAGTTACCAATAGCAACGATTGGAGGTAGTGAAAACTGCGCTTAATAGAACACACATTTGCTAATTAAAATGCTAGATAAGCTTAGCATATTTAGGACATCCTTTTGGCACGAAAACATGTACACTTTCAAAACAGCCTTTGAAAGTACATGTTACCTTTAAAGCGGACCGAAACCCACCAAACTAGTAAAATACATTTGGCCAAAGCCCCTGCCGATATTCCTTTCTTGGGGTGTAGAACTAGAAATGGATATTTTTGCTTTTCAAATCACCCTGGAACACTGTCTTTTTTGCTGTCCCTCTCTGTAAGATGGCAGGCGATCAGCCATTGCATAGGTGTGGCAATGACATCATTGCCACACACAACAATGGCAATAAATGGAGGAGGCGGAGCTTTACAGCTAAAACTAGGACCATTATCTGTGATTAGATTGAAGTAGGAGCACTACAAATTGGCAAAAGATGCTATTCATGGGGGGAGCAATTCAGAGGATGCTAGTTGAAAATGTGGCTTTTGGTCTGCTTTAAGTAAACGTCACATCAGAAAAAGTACTCGTGCGAGTAGAAATACTGGTATTCCAGATATCACCTGGTAATTTAGTAAAGGAGCATCCACTTCATTCATAAAATTCTCTCTGGAATGAATCCCAAGATCTTCTGTTAAATCTGCCGTAAGTGTCTGGAGCTTAGTTTATGAGCTCCAAATTCTCCCACGTCTATAAACAGAAGTGTATTAGCTGATGACTTGAGCCTAAATAGATCTGTCCTCCTAAGGTTTAGCGGCCATGAATGTACTTGTAAAGAGCCGCTGACGTGTCCTTAAGCTGTGTGTGCACAAAGAGAGCATATAGTATATGATTTAAGCCATCGGGTTTAAGTTAAAGTGAACCAAAACCCACGAATTTGATTATCCTGGGTTTTGGTCCTTGCCCCCAGGGCACCCTGCTCCGGGATGCCCCACTACGTGAAACCCTCCCAGTCGCCCAGTATAACTCACCTTTCCCCACTCGGGTTCTCATCCAATCAGCATGCTCAGCTGTGCTCGTCAATCCTGACTAGGATCGCCCATTATAACTCACCTTTCTCTGGGCCTATGGTGCATTCGCAGGCTCTCGTCCAATCAGCACACCTGGCTGTGCTCATCTATTTTGGCTAGGAATCGGCTGGCTGCCCCGCTGAGCGTGCCGGCGGCCGCATCCTTGCTACCCTGTAACAGCCATTCACAAATGCATGGCTTTGCTAAAGGTATATCATACCACGGCTGCAGCTTAAATCAGTCCTGGTGCGGGTGCGACTAGGTTACGTTGGCCCTGGTTACGGGTGCGGCTAAAGGTATAGCTTACCGCAGCCGTAGCTCACACATACGGAGAGAAGGTAGGTTTTTTCTCACACAGTGGGGCATCCCAAGTCGGGATATCCTGGGGGGGGAAGGGAATCAGGCAGCCCTGACCATCTGTTTTGGTCCACTTTAAAGGTGTTAAACCAAAAAATAAAAAAGACTATACTTAACTTGCAGCACCACAGCCTGACTTACCTCCCTGCCTTTCTACACAGCAGCTTGTGAGCAAGTGAGAGCTTCAGACAAATGACATGTAGTGTGTGACTGGAGTACCTTTGGCCCAGCAGAGGAAATCCTTCTTGGGGCCCAGAAGAGGAAATCCTTCTTGGGGCACCCCCTTCAGCTTTTTGGATATAATACAAGACCACTTGTAATCACATTGTTGCACAATATAAAGTGTGATGTGTTTTAATTAAATAACTAAATCAACTTACTGAACAAACAACCAGCTCACAAAACCCTTCAGGTTCATGTCTTTGGTGTCTGGTACCTGGGGCCCACTGGAGGATCCTCTGGTGGGTCAACCAGAAACTGATGACACATACAGTATAACATAACAAAGTGAGTTGTGACCTGCCTTTTGACTCAGTGGTGTCTTTTCCTGTCAGGGTTTTTAATTGCATTATGGAGGCTGGTTTAAAGTGATTCAGCAGCCACACACAAAAAAAAAAAAACATTTGTCCCCCACAGCTGATTGGTGCTAGTCCGGTGATCAGCAACTCAACTGATTGCTGGATTCGAGCCCACCCCGCATCCCTCGCTTCCTGTGTCTCCTTGGGCTTTAACTTCCATTCACCAGAGCTGATGTCCCCTTCCATCAGTCACCAGGACACAACCACATCCACTCTGTTCACTACAGAAGAGGGGGCCTGTCAGTCTTCAGCACATCCCCTCTATTGCATTAAATGGAGAGCGCGTGGCAGTACTCTTGTGACTGATGGCAGGTCACAAGCCCGACATGCCATCATTTCTGATCAGTACATGTTCGGGCGGGTGATGCGGGAAGCGAGGGTTGCGTTGCGGGCTCAGATCCAGCGATCAGGTCAGTTGCTGATTTTAGGAATAGGATCAGTAAGTACCCCTTTGTTTTTTTGCTTGGCTACTGAATGGGTGGCCCGCATAGCCGTTCAATTGTGGTGGCTTTTGGTCCACTTTAATGTTTATATTCTGACCCCCCTGATCCCCCCCCTCATTTTCCGGGCAAACAGTCAGTAGCCTTATATTTACTGCTGTGAAATGAATTCAAAAGACAGATCTGCTGCCCTGAGACAGCTCTAGACCCCCTTCAAATAAGATCTCTGTGGTACATTAATATAGTGCCCTCACCCTGTCACTTGCACTCATAAATTATCTTTGAGAAAGAAGCCTTTACCCTTTAGTGAATAATTATTACAGCAGGCCAAAATTTAAAAAAAGCAAGTCAGTGACATAAATTATTTGCGAGGGCTTAAAGCGGACCAAACCCCACATTTTAACTAGCATCCCCTGAATTGCTTCCCCCACGAATAGTAAATTATGCCTCATTTTACTGCTCCTGCTTCGCTCTAATCCCAGATAATGGCGCCTGTTGTAACTATGTGATTATTATAGTCTTTTTTTTTTATTTTAGATTACACGTATCGGTCATATTATTCACAAAACACGGCATCTGGGATTTCAAGTGTTATCTGGATCTGCAGGTTTCTTGCTGGCTGGATACTCACTAGGTGAGTACAGCAATACTGTTGCTCATTTACATATTAGATTACCGAGGCCAGAGTTTTTAAAATATCTAACTGATCTGCAACAGAGTTAGACAAATATAAAAAGTGGCTGTAGAAGGCACGCACTAACAGGGTCCTGGCAGTATTTCATCATCTATTTTATACTTAAAACGGACCTTCACCCTGAATAAGAGCCTATCTTATATGTTTCCCCCACCCCGTACATACAGATTGCCCATGTTAAAAATCATCCTACCTGCACCTACCTTTTAACATGTCTCAGGCTGCCTGCAGACAGGAAGTGCCTTCTGACTATGCCGCTATGCATTCTGGGATTGCTGTCCTTTTCCTGACCCCAGCTCTGCTCTGCCTGTGCAAAGGACAGCTATAGCCCCGCCCCCGGAACTTCCCCCCTCTCGTCTCCTCAATATCTGATGCTTCTGAGGCCTGAACATAGTTGCAGCCCAGTGCTGGAAAGAATAAAAAAATATATTAATTTTAGATGCTGGGGAATAGTTTTTTTAAGGGTTTGGGCTTTTCATTAAATCATGCTGAAGGTCCGGTTTAAAGTCACTGTCCAGGCACACACCAAAGTTTTCCCATGTTATCCCCCTGGAAACATTGTAAAACAAGCCATTTCAATGCATCACAAAATCTCTGATTATATGTAAATACCCTTTGACAGAATTCAAGTCAAAATGATCATCTGAAGCTTCCCTAACTTTGACAGTGGGCTGCCCCCCCCTGTCATCCATCACAGAGACTATGATGTGCCCCCTCCATTCATTGCAGCGGATTGGGCCTGTCAAGATCTGGTATTGAATAGTATTAAATAGAGGGGGCATGCCATGGTTCCTATGACAGGTGGCGGTCCATTGTCAGTACAACAGAAGCATGGGACTTGGATCAGACAGGTAAGTGTCAGCGCTGGACTAGGAGCGATCATCTATGGGGGATAAAAGGTGAGTATAGTGTTTTGATGCCTGGACAATGACTAACAGAGGCCCTAAACATCACCAAACACTTTGTTTTCCTATGAGAAAGCCAATATGTTTATC
This sequence comes from Gastrophryne carolinensis, assembly GCA_027917425.1. Classification (NCBI taxonomy): domain Eukaryota; kingdom Metazoa; phylum Chordata; class Amphibia; order Anura; family Microhylidae; genus Gastrophryne; species Gastrophryne carolinensis. Next base: position 497,740,436 of record CM051235.1, read on the forward strand.
ACCTGCTCTATTTCCTCCATTTCACACACACCATGTGAGGATTTTCACAGGCAGACAGTAATTAACCCTCTGTGCACACATGTCCTTGGTTAACTTTCACTTATAATGGTCTCCTTGGTCTCCTATGCAGTATATGTATTCTTACCCCTCAGCCCTGGACACTCAGGATGCCCTGATTCTATTACAAACGTAAAGGAATATTCCAGGAAAAGGGTTAAATTATCCTGCTTTCTGCTCTCCAAATACTGGCTGTGAGTATTTTGCTTGTGTTCCGGTGGAATTCCAGGCAAAGATTAACTCCCCTGCCCTACCCCCCTCCTCTGAAGCTGAGGCAGTATAGTCTTTGTTTTAAAGTGGACCAAAACCCACCGCAATCGGGCCGGGAATCTTATAGATCCCCCCCCCCCACGGGGCATCCAAAATCGGGATGCCCGGCTGTGTGAAACCCCCCAGGTCGCCCAATACACTTAACTTGCTTCCCGTCCAATGCTGTATGCGTGAGCCATGGCTGCATCCCCGCTAACCCTCTAGCAGGGCGCATGCCCACGGCGGGCATTTGTGAATGGCTGGGAATGGGTGTGGGCACGCTCCCTGTTATGCGGCCACTAGCGTGCTTGGAGCCGCTGGCCTTAGACGAAGGCTTAGACAACATTATGTCAGCGGCTCATAACACACTGATTGGGCGAGCGGCCGTGCATGCGGCATAGGAATGGGAAGAGGTGAGTTACATTCGGCGATCTTGGTTGTTTCACATAATCGGGGTGCCCTGGGGGAAAGGACCAAAACCCAGGATAGTCTACTTTAAAGACTTTTTAAATGCATTGTTAAAAACCTTACTCGACATTTGGCAATAAAAATACATTGTCCCTTGCTTTTTAAAGTCCCATACATAGTAGATGTGATGAAGAATCTCTCGTAGAAAGGGTATAGTAGCACCAAGTATGAACAATTATAAAAATATTGATTTGAAATGTGAAAAAATCCGTAACTACCCAGACCTATTCTCCTGGCATGTCTAAAAATAGTGGACTTCTTGTTGTCAGGGTCATTGTAACTATTACAAAAACGACATTGTATAACCAGACTGTCCATATTTCCAACCCTTGACAACTGATCTGCAAGGATTCCAGCGGACACAATATCACAGGGTAGCGTGTGGGTGTGCTATGTGTGGAATGGAATCTCTGCATTCAATCTGTGAGGAACCCAGGGTCACCTCTGTGTTCCCAGGAGCATCATGCTGAACATGTTAAACCTTAGCTCAGTATACAACCCCCTTGTCCTCATTAAAAAGACCCTGTTGGGAGGGAGGTGAATAGGAGCTGTCAGTGCTGATGATGCGATTGCTAATCTTCCAGCCTCCCAGCTTGCAGCAGTGGTGATCAGCTAGTTCAGCATAGTGGGCTGTCCCCATACAGCCAGAAACATCCACCCTAGTGCTGATGAGAGCCTAAAGTTCAAAACACGTGTCCACTAGTTGGATGTATATGTTTGTGTAAATTTAAAGCTAATCCTTGGCATTGCACCCTTAGCGTTTCTAAGGGCCTTGGATGGCACAGAGACACAAGGAGATGATTTGCATAGCTCCGCCTGCTGCAAGGATAGATGGGTAATGCTATCTCCTTGTATTGGGTACTGTGCAAATATTTTCCGTTTTAGGAAAGCGCCTCTTTTCAATTACCTAAGTAGAGGGTCTTTTTGGTCTCTTTAGCCCCCCTATATTAAGCCTAACATGGGTCTCTCCACATACTGGCTTGTGACTCTGTTTAAGTGCAGCTCTTGACATCTAAATGAATGCATTTTACATCTTATATGCCTTGCAATTATGTCTTGCTCCATCAAACACATGTCACAAAGGCCTGCATGTAGTAAGCCTTACTAGAAAAGTTTCAGGAATCTATTATGTCATTTTACATGCAGAAACCAATGCCCCCAACCCTACGATTATCACATCGCGTTTGGGTCCGCTTTTCTAGACTTGTGCTTAGACAAGGTAGCACCAGCGCATTCAAGTGTTCTGATTGGACGGGAGTCCGAGCTTGCGCCATAGGACCGGGGAAAAGTGAGTTGGAGTGGGCGACCTGGGGGTTTCACACAGCGGGCAAGGACCAAAACCCAGGATGCTGCCTCCTTCTCTAACATTCTAAACTGCATGACCATCATACATATCATCCACCTGCAGATTCTTATATGACCATAATGTAGCTTCATGATGCCTGCATTAAAGTGGGCCAATCACCTGCATTTTTACTATCCTGGTGATTGGTTCTTGCCCCAGGAGCATCCCAAATTGACTCATCTTTTTAAACTTTTCATTAATGAGCATTGATAATAAATGCTGTGCATTTTAAATCTAGTAGTATTGACTGTACTTGGCCATGGGTAATATATGTAATGTGTTTTCCTCTCTACTAGCTGTGACGTTATGACTTGACTGCCCTGCCACCCCAGCTATTATGTCCACTGAAGCATAGATAATAGATAGCTCATCTTCCACAGTATCATCGCTTTCCCACTCTTCTGTGTTCAGAAACAAGATAATAACACCATATATAATGCAGACCCCATTAACTGCATTGTAAAATGTTAAAAGCCTTGTTTAGGATTTGGCATTAATCCTGAAGCAGTATCACTAAAAGGCAACAATGCATTTTGTAGAATTACATAGATTATTGCCATTACTGAGAATCCCTATTCTGGCTCTTACTCAATTTACACACTGGCTGATCTCCTACATGCTATACTTTCCTATGCAATCTCCTTCCACTGGAGAGCTAGTATCTGGGAAGCCTTAAAGTGATACTTCAGGCAAAGATAATTTTTACACCATCGTGTCGGGCTACATTTGGCACTGTTCTAAACTGTTTTCCGTTTTTAAATTGAAGCAGAAATGGCCGAGATATCGAGGTTTACAGGTTCGGACATTGACATTCTCTTTTTTATCCTGTCCCCAAATCAGCTCAGCAGAGCGGGACAGGATCGCTGGTCCCAACCTCCTCTGGCTCCTCCTGCTCCTCCAGATTCATCACATTGCTGTCAGCACAGAGCCCGTCCATTATGCTGATTATGCTTATTATGCAGCTTTTCTCAGAAGAGAAATCATGAGGTGAAAATGTTAGCCTTGATATATCAGCCATTTCTTCTTCAATTTAAAAATAGAAAACAGTTAAGGACCGGGCCAAAGTAGCCCGACATAATGGTGTAACAATTACATTTGCCTGCAGTAGCTTTTAAAAGAGAACTTTTTGTCAGTTTTTTGTGTTTTGCCTTATTGTTTTCCTCTTCAGGGATATAAAATAAACATTTGTGTTAGGCCCCCAGACCTGTGATTTACTTATCATGATGCTTTGTCCAAGTTTCTTATATTCCAGTGTATCGTCTTGGTAAAGTAGGAGTGGATTTCTTGCCCTTCAGTAAAGCTCCTAATATCCTTATCTCACTACAAATCCCAGAATCCTTCAGCTGTAACAGGTGTGTTTATTAGCTCCTTTAGCTAAACAAAGCAGCAGCAATCACCCTTTCCATCTGAGAATGCTGCTAGTAACCCTTTAGCTTCTTGAACACAAGACTAATTCCACCTATCTGAAGAGATTAAAATAATGCAAATGGGGTTAAAGTCTGCCTTGACAAATCAGATGATTAGCAAGCCAGAATGAGGAAGCTTCTGAAATGTACATGTGAACACATAGTTGCTATGGAGAAGTGTTTTCTTTTATAACATGGAGTTGCAACTCCGCACCTTGAGCACATCATATTGGCACACTATACTGGAAATTTTAAAAAATGACATTGAAAGTGAACTTACCATTTAAAGTGGACCAAATCGGGAGTGCCCCACTGTGCAAAGCCCCCCAGATCGCCTAAGGCAACTCACCTTTTCCCGGTCCTACGGCGCATGTGCGACCGCTCGTTCCAGTCAGCGTGCTCCAAGCCACTGATGTTGCGTTATCTGAGGCTCTAAGAGCAGCGGCTCTGAACGCGCTGACGGCCACATCCCCTGCCTCCGCCGGCCATTCACAAATGCCTGGCTCGGGCACGCGTCCTGCTAGAGGGATAGATCGATCGGCCTGGGAATCTTAACTGGTACTGGGACTAAAGCAATGGGGCTGGACCATGCACTTTTGGATTCTTCAATGACCTGCAAAGCCAGCATTCTTTGAACTTCCTCAGAAACAGCCTGTCTTTGTGCTTCTCTAACATTATCCTCTGCCTGACGGGTTGGCACACAAATCCCACCTGATCTCTATGGACAAGGGTATCACCAAAAGTATGCAACCTAATGAAGAGTATTTTAGCCAATAATTTGGCGTCAATATTAATCATGTAGATTGGTTATTTGGAGACGTTTGGAGACAGTCCCTATCCGGTTTGGGAACCACACAGAAAACTGCTAGGCCCTAGGTAAGTCTCTGTACAAAGGGCATTGAAGAGATTTGTCAAGTGGGGCGCCAGGATTGATGCAAATTTCTTATAATACAGAACACTAAACCCATATGGGCCTGGAGTTTTGGAGGGTTTCAGGGACTTTAATGCTGAAAATAACTCTTGAAGTGTGATTGGGGAGTCTAGGTGGTCTATGTAATTCTGGCTGATTTTGAGTGGGTCCATAGTTACCATAGTTTCCAAAAATGTCTCTAGTCTCTTTGTGTCTAGACTTGGAGGGGCCAAGTACAAGGCCGACAAGAAATCCTGGAATGTGGAGTATTTTATTTGGGATTATTATTATCATTAAAGTTTATTTTTAAAGTGCCAGCATCTTCCATGGCGCTGTACAATGTGAAATTACAAACAGGGTAAAACGACTAACTTATGATACATGACAGAAAAGCACATAGTTATTCTGAAATACACTAGTAGAGATGGCCCTGCCCTTGCGGGCTTATCTAAAGGATAAGGGTGGAGACAAAAGGTAGGTCACAAGTAGTATATACTTAGTATGATGGCAAGTGATCTGAAGTGGCTTACCATGACCCAATCTTAATTTTATGGTTTGACGCTTGCAGCAGCCGTTGGGCTAACATGATATCAAACTTGTTCCCTCTAGCATAGAACTTTTGCTTGCTCTGCTCTTCTTGACCTGGTCATCGAATAGCATATTGAGTTCCAGTCTAGATTTCTCTAATATTTTCCTATTCCTGGAGTTTGGATACCTTTTCCACTGTACCTCAGCCTGTTCAAATTTTTGGGTAAGGTCATTTATTTTAGCCAACCTTTCTTTTTTGAGGAAGCTATACTAATAATATCGCTTTTCATAGTCTGAGCTTTCCATAAATTAACTGGAGAAGTCACAGATTTAGTATTGATTGCAAAGTAGTCTTGCAAAGCGTTATGAATTTGGTAACAAGCTCTATAGTAATGAAATGCCTTACTTCTTTTATTAGAGGCATTAAAGCCTTGGTCATTATGAGACATACGTTTAACCAACCACAGGACGCCCCATGTGACAAGTCTTGGACAGTTGCTCGGTCAGGGTGCGGGGGGTTGAGGGGGGGAGAGAAGGGGCTGAGGACTGGGGACATTATGAAAAAAGATATGGAAAAGGTATATAGGAACTATAGAAGAAAGCATATCAAAAGTAAGTATTAACAATCCAGTAATAACTAAAAGCAATTTTGCTATGGTAAATCATCTGGAGTTAGAATTACTCCAGTGCGGGTCAGTTTGTTGTTTGGAGGGACCTTACCCTGGGGGCACAGGACCCTATAGTCTACAAAGGTATAAAATACTAAATTGTATGAACACCAAGATATGTATATAGCCTAGTCAAGTAAACGATCAGGTGCCTAAGATCAGGCTAGATTAAGGAAAACATTTGCAGTTTATGGGATGTATAGACCTATAGACATACTTTCTTCTTTGGCATAGGTAGGATCATCAAGCAGGAGTTGGGAGAGCTCGCTGTCCTAAAGGTGAGCCTAGGTTACACGGAGACGCTGGCAAGATTGTTCCCCCAGCCACCTCCTTCCCATTCTGGTGGTTGGACCTGTGGGAGGGATGGCCTGAGTTTCCAGGGTGCTTCCTGCTGACCCCATTTAGTGCAGGGCTATCTCTGGGCAGTCTAGACTGGTCTCTGACCCGGGGCTGTCTTCGGGCTCTTGGTCTTGAGTTGTGCCATTACATTGAGGACTGTGGGGCCACTATTAGTGGAAGAAGCAGAGGATGGCAGCGGGGAAGGCGGCTCGCCTGACATGTCTGGGTGCAGATCAGAGGCAGTACTTCCCACAGGAGACTGACGGAGGAAGACGTCTGGTGCCAGACGCCTGGTGCAGCTGCCAGGAATCACTGCAGCGAGCTTGTAGCACCCCTCTCCTTGTGTCCCTCCATCCTGGTCTCACTATGGCGGTAGTGCGGGGGAGATGCGCGCATGCTGCACAACTTCTGTCAAAGCAATCTCACCCAGTTCTTTCCCATACCAACGGCCGAATCCTGGGCTGGTCGGAGGTTCAGGGCAGTGGTTGAGCGCCAACTTAAGTGGGTCTCTATGCTCTCAGGGAGCAGGGCTGCACTAGAGAGCATACCCCTTGATTTCAACACACTTATTCCACTCCATTCCGGTGACTGGATGCCCTCAGAATACAGAGGGACTTCTTGCTACTGCTGGAACCCTTTTACTGTAGTCTACTACAGTAGTAGAAAAAGTAATCATTGGGAGCCAGGTTTTGACTGTAGAGTGGGTGGTTAAGCTCTATGAAGCTGCATTCCCTGATAGCAGAATGTGATTTGCAAGACTTGTGAGTCGGCACATTGTTTTAAAGCAGCAATACACCTGGCAACAACTTCCCAATGGGTTTCTCTTTGCCTCACATAACACCTTGATTTTTGAAGCATAGGTGTCCTAGTAATTGTTATGTGTGCAGGAATTCCAGTAATAAAACACCTTCTGTACCCCCCAAAAATCATGCCATAACCTATCCAGCTGACTGCTGCACACAAAATTAATTTGGAATAGGTGACCCCCTTGTGCTGCCATTGTTTGGCTTCAGGATCCTAGAAGTAGACCCATCTTTTATCACCCATAACAATTTTAGAATGGGAGTCTCCTGGATTTTATCTAAGTATGTGTAAATTCTCTTGGCTAAATTGCTAGTGACATGTTTTTGCTCAACCATTATGAACCAACATTCATGGCATCCACCTGGAACTGAACTTTAAAATTATCAAAACATTGTGAATGGTACTAGAAACTGAAATGCCTAATTCACGGCCTGTTTTGACCAGATGATCTTCCAAAATCATCGGCTCCACTTTTGGCACTTATTTTGAAGATACTTTGATGGGTTGCCCTGAACTAGGGTCATCTTCAATTAATTCCCTACCGCACTTAAACTGCTTGGCCCAAAACTTTACATGGTAGTAGGAAGGGGCATCATCACCATATACAGCAATCATCATGTAATTTCTTCTGTAATTTAATCACAGAATGAACTGCTACTGTGTGTTGCATGTCCAGACTTGTCTCTCTAACACTAATGGAACATGGGTTAGATAACATATTGAACACCCCTCTAACTGTAGCTTCTTGATTCTCAGTGGCCAGGGTGATCTGCATGGTGCTCTCCAGGGCTATATATAGATAGCTTAGGAGGATGTCACAAAGCCAAGGTAATGATTCCCTTGTATACATCACATATGAACCCTCTGCATTGCTCTTCTTTCAAGAATCAGAGCATGCCATCAGCTTCATGCCTGTGAGGGGTTAGAGGTGCAAGGATGTGCCTGTGCAAACAAGCAACTCAAAAACGTATAGCCCGGCCCTGGTCTATTTTATTGCTAAAAAAAATGTTGCCAGCCACTGACATCAGCTCATGCATTGATTTTGTCTTTGTGCTTTTATACATTGTCTTGGACTTTCTTGTGTAGGCCTATTTGAAGTTGAAATCACACAGGTGCCTAGGCAATCAACCAGTTAGCCTACTCCGAGGCCTTTGAAAGGTGAACTGGTCTGAGCAGCATCAGTAGGACAATTTGCATTTCCTGAACAACATATCCTCTGATTGCTTTTGCTATGTATCCTGTTTACCGATTATTTTCCTAGACTGATCTTCATTTTTTGACTCCGGCTTGCTCTACTGCTTATCTGTTTTACTATTTACAAACCTTTGCTGCCTGCCACTCTACTCAGGTCATTCTTCAACTTTGTCTCTTCTTTTATACATGGTCCTGTACTTTCACCTAAGCCTTACACCTTCATTTCCCAGTCGCGCTACCTGAGATTCTTCTGTGGCAAAACCCATGCCCACCTTTATGGGGGCAAAGGCAGAGAGCAAGGTTTCTCATATATTGTGGGCTCGGTTGTTTTCTATTGGCTTGTGGATAGCGGTACTTACAGTATCCGCATTTAGAACTCCATCTGCTGTTGGACATGACAGAGAGTAGTTTTACTAAACAGCAGGTGTTTATATGTAACATTACTTAGGACCTTGATTTTAGTGACAAACTGTTAACAATGTTAACAGCAGTTGGGGGGTTGTATGGTCAGGGGTGGCAGGAGGTCTTTGTTGTGTTGCCTAAGATTAAAATGAATAGTAAAATACCAAACTTTGCTAAGGACATATGTGACACATGTGAGCAAGTTTATCATAGGGGAGTCATTAAATTTTTTAACTTTAAGAAGGCATAACAGTGCTTTTAGCAGCATGTTCAAAGTCTCATTACAGAAACACAGAGGAAAACATTTAACTACCACAGAAATACTTTGGGCTGGTAACCAACATTTTTCAGTGTGATTAATGGTCCATTTAAAATGGTCATAAATAACTCTGGTAGCCATAAGCAGATAGAAAATGTGCACTTGAATACTCTTTTACATCTTTTTGTCCTTTTGCTTTAGGTGCTGTTGGAGGAGTTTGTGCTCTTGCTAATGTCCTTGGTGGCCATCTGTGTGAACTGGAAAGGCTCTGTTTAAATGGTCAGTGGGATGAAGCTAGAAAAGTTCAATATCGATTGATTGAGCCTAATGCTGCAGTAAGTGATTTTCTCTATAACAAGGCTTTTAAACAGTTTTGAGAATGTTGACAAATAATAGAAGGATCCTGCAAAAAGTACTCACCGTCGCTGCGTCTTCCTTCATCTTTCCCCTGACAGCCAGCGTCCTCTCTGCCGGTCTATTGTCCCTTCTTGGTGTCCTGGCTCAGTTGGCCCTGCTGGTGGGAGCTGCTATTGCAGCCGCCGCACCAGCATCTGTAGCGAGCATGGACACAGGTCCCTCGTCTTCCTTCCTTGTCGGCCCACCAAGCTAATGCTGCCGCCCCCAACAGGGAGGCTTGTATACCCAAGAGGAGGAGCCTGATATCCCTGCAGGTGGCATGCCAAATAATATGACCTGGATTTTGCCAGTATGGGGTGAACCGGACTGAAAAGACAAGATTTGGTTCGAATCTAGCTTCGGCCCGATTCCGAAGTCTATCACTACTCTTAACCTACTGTCAACCTGCAAACCTGCTCCATTTCACAAACATTCCAAGCCCCCAGTCTGTAGCTATAAAAAATCCCTGCCAATCCAACAGCCATTACACAATCTGGTAATCAGTAGATTTATACAGTTGCTCTCATTCCATTCCCAGCCAAGAACCATTAGCAATTGGTTGTCCCTCTTCAATCAATAGGCATTACCAATCCTCCCTCCCCAATTTCATTCCTTTCCAGTTAGTAGCCACTAGGAACCCTCTTATCTCTCAGACAGTTACCATTACTAGTCCCCCTGATTTCTTTCCTTTTAGCCATTAGCAACCAAACTTGCTTTTCCCCAGCCAATAGCCACCCCCTAACAGGTAGTTTTATGCAAGTCATGAAAATCCTGTTATTCTAAGTGTGCCATACACTCCACTTCGGTCTTCATGACATCTGGGTAATCTCCAGTAGAGGGCGAACTTCTGCAGAGATGAATATGCAAAAACGAAAGCCCCTTCCTGTCCATATATACCTGGGACCTCCCACCAATTCCCAGTTCCTTCTCTGCAGGGAAGGCGACAAGACAGAAGATGAAGACTTCTTTCCTTACAGGTAAGCCGGGCTCGCGCCCGGCCTTCTGTTGTCCCTATTACTGCCAGGACCCTTCTAAATTGCCCTATATTGAGCCTCCCAGCTTAGGCTGCGGGTCCTGGTGAAGGTAGGAGCACCCTATGGGTGCAGCAGGAGCACTGCTCCACTGTGAGACCTCACTATGGGGTAGGCGGTTATCCAGGTTTCTTGGTGATCCTGGTGTGGGATGCTCCGTCCCTCTAGGCTTATGGCCGGCTCCTGGCAGGGTTCCCCCCCTTCCGGGTCCCTTATTCCCCTCCAGGGGGGCTGGGGTTGCCTGGCCTGCCTGGCCGATATTTCGTTTTCCCCAGCTGGTTTCCCTGTGTGGTTAGTGTGTTTTTACTGTGTGTGTGTGTCTGGCAGACTGCCTTTACTGACTAGTGGCAGCCTGGGGGAGCTTCTCCCCCTCAGGCTACGTTCGGGAAGGGAGCGGGGCCGGGCTCTCGGCGCGGCCGCGGTAGCCCCGCCCCCTTCTTTGGCGCGATTGCTGTACTCGTTTTTAGGGGTCCGCGTTGCTGGGAGGGGTGCGTGACCTCGGCAAACGCGCGTTCTGTGCTGTCCCGTCCTCCCCCTGCTCTCCCTCCTCATGCATGAGGCTTCGTGGGGGCCATCTTCTTGAGCAGGCCGCATAGTAGATCGGTGTGGTAAGGGCCCGATGGCCACTTCCTTAGCTTGTGTGTGTGGGGGCTCCTCTTTAGCGGGGGCCCTTACTGCTCTAGAGCATGTGTGTGTGTGTTATTTACACTGTCTGGCTGGGATAGAGTTAATATATGTACATGTGTATATATATATTGTGTGGCTGCAAGATCAAATGCTGTGGTCTTTTATAATGTAAGGTTATGGCCATTTTTACTCAGCTCTGCACTTATGTTGCCTGTTTTGTGTGTTACAGGTTGCCCTGTATATGGGCATCCCGGGTTGCTTATGCGTAATTCCCTGCGGTCTTGCGACTGACCACAAAAATTCACCATATGGAGGCTCCGCAGGATACTGGGCTCGGGATCCCTCTGGGACAATCTGGGCCATGTGTGGGGTGCGGGGTATCCCTTACGGGGGGAGAATGTGCTGATCTGTATACCATGCGCACAAAAGGCCATAACGCGACAGTCTGGTACCCAGCCTTCTGGGTCGGCTCCTCCCGCTTCATCGCCTTCCCCTCCCCATCTTATCCGTACCCCAAGTGACATTGGTACCAGTGGGGAGTCGCTTTCTGATGTTTGGGCTAGGTTGGCCAGCATCGAGAAAATTATTGCTAGCACGGTGGGCAAGAAGGCCCAGGCTAAAAAGAGACATTTGTCGTTGGCCCAGCTATTGTGGGACGTTGACGACGAGTCAGCTGATTTGTCAGATTATTCCCCTTTAGAGGAGGGGGAATTGTATCAGGAAACAGAGGCTGACTATGTTCAGTCTGGGAATTCCAGTGTCGGGCAGGCGCTGGGGGATGCCGTAGATACGGCCACTGTTTTGTCACATTTATTGAGGTGTTGGATATTGAACCGCCTGAGGCGCCCCCTCTTAAGAAGGGGGAATTTTTTGGGGCCTGCAAGCCCCGTCTGGAAATCCCTACCCAGGGTCATTTTGATGCGCTGATCCTTAGAGAATGGGAGAGGCCCAGTCGGCTTCCTGGTGTGCCTCAGGGATGGGATAAAAAATATCCTTTTCCGGTGGAGGCGGTTAAACGCTGGTCTTCTCCTCCCGAGGTCGACGCGCCTGTTTTAGGTTTGACCAACTCTTCTGTGCTGAACACCCCTGATGCCACTTCCCTTAAGGATGGCGAGGATAAGCGCCTTGATCAGATGGTGTGCCACGCATTTGCCAACGTGGGCTAAGCCCTGCGGCCTGTTAGTGCATCTGACCTGGTGTCGCTTGCTACCAGGTCTTTTATCAGGGACTGACTGAATAACGCTCAGTTTGATCCAGCTTGCGCTGAGTTCGCTATCCTTAAGAAATGCGAATTGTTCATGGATTTTGTCATGGCTGCGATGGAAGACTCTATTGTCGTGTGTAGTAGGACTTCATCCTTACTGGTGGCTATGCGCAGATTGGTCTGGCTCCGCCAGTGGACATAAATTGGATGCTGTTGCTAAAGGAGGTAAGTTACCTCAGCGGAGGAAACAGCGCCGCCCCTTTCGGGGGCGGGCTCGTTCACTCCTTCCTTTCGAGGGGCCAGAGCGACTAGGGGTTTGGCCTTCTCAGGTGTCAGGGGCTCGTACTGGAACAGAGGCAGAGGTCGGGCACGTCCCGCGCCTTCCTGGGGTTCCAAGCCCAAGCCTGCTGTTAAACCGGCTCAGCAATGAAGGGGCGCCCTCACCCGCAAGGGTGGGGGGACGGCTGCGGCTCTTCTTCCAGGTCTGGGCCCGGGAGGTCACAGACAATTGGATCTTGGAAGTGGTCTCCTCCGGGTACAAACTGGAGTTCGAGTACTGGCCGCCCCCAAGATTCTTAAGGTCTCGGGTGCCCTCGAACCCTCAGGCTGCACAGGGGTTCCTGTTAGCAGTAAAAAACCTTCTGGACATGGGGGTTATATGCCCGGTGCCTCTGTCGGAGAGAGGCAGGGGTTTCTACTCCAACCTTTTCACAGTTCCCAAAAAGGAGGGTTCGGTGAGACCCATTCTAGATCTCAAGGTTCTCAACAGATTTATCAGAGCCAAAAAGTTCCGCATGGAGACTCTGCGCTCGGCTATCAATTCCCTTCGCCAAGGGGATTTTATGACATCCATAGATATCAAGGATGCGTATCTGCATGTTCCGATTTTTCAGGCACATCAGAGATTCCTCCGGTTTGCGGTGGAGGATCAACATTATCAGTTTGTAGCTCTTCCCTTCGGTATGACCTCGGCACCGAGGGTCTTCACCAAGGTTTTGGCGGGCATAATGGCTCTGCTCAGATCTCAGGGCATTCGCATTGTGCCTTATCTGGACGATCTGTTGATATCAGCTTCTTCCCTCCATCAGGCGGAGCTGGACACCCAACAGGTGGTGTCGACCCTGGAAAGGTTCGGGTGGGTGATCAACCGCACCAAGTCTTCTCTCTCCCCGTCTCGTGTTATCTCATTTCTGGGCATGAATCTGGATACCATTCGGGCCAGAGTGTTTCTGCCCCAGTCCAAGGTGCAGGGGATTCAGGGCCTGATCCGCCTTCTTCTGGACAGTCCTTGTCCCTCTATCTGACAGGGGATGAAACTGGTGGGTTTGATGGTATCCTCCTTCGAGGCGGTGCCGTTTGCACAGTTTCACATGAGGTCTCTTCAACTTCACCTATTGACGTATTGGGACAGGTGCCCTCAGTCATTGGATCAACCTTTCAGGATGTCTCCCAGGTTTCGGCAGTCCTTTCGGTGGTGGCTGGACTCGAGCAATCTGGTGAAGGGCAGATCCTTTCTGATCCCTTGTTGGGAGACGGCTACCACGGATGCCAGCCTGTCGGGCTGGGGAGGTTATAGAAAGAGTCATCAGTTCAGCGGGGTGTGGGGTCCCCAGGGGGCTCACACCCCCATCAATGTCTTGGAGCTCAGAGCCGTTCGACTTGTTCTGGCTCGGCTGACCCCACATTTATGGGGTCTTCCGGTACAGGTTCGCACGGACAACCGAACGGCAGTAGCCTACATAAATCACCAAGGAGGGACTCGCAACAGGAGTGCCCTCAGGGAAGTCTCTCTGATCCTGCACTGGGCGGAGAGCAATGTTCCTTGCCTTTCGGCAGTCTACATTCCGGGAGTGGAAAACACGGAGGCGGATTCCCTAAACAGGGGATCCTCTCGCCACGGAGAGTGGTCTCTCAATCCCGAGGTTTTTCTGGATCTTTGCCGCAAGTGGGGGACTCCGGAGGTGGATCTCTTTGCCTCGAGGCACAATCACAAACTTCTGGCCTTTGTGTCTCTTTCTCAGGATCCTCTGTCTCTGGCAGTGGATGCCTTGTCTCTGGCTTGGAAGGAGTTGGGGTTTTCTGTACCTGTTTCCACCCGTCTCCATGCTGGGCAAGGTAGTTCGCAAACTGGTTCTAGAAGGGGCACCAGCGATTCTGGTGACTCCAAGGTGGCCAAGAAGGGTTTGGTATGCAGACGTCGTAAGGATGGCCGTAGACCAGTACCGGCTTCCATTGTTGCGGGACCTGCTATTCTAAGCATACAGTACGTCCTGCTCCATATATTTACACGTGGGTAATCCTCCGCCAGATGGCGCTGTTCACTGCAGACATGCAAAAACAGGCTCCTCCCGGCCCTTCATATACCCAGGGACCTCCCACAAATCCCCAGATTTCTCTGCAGTGCTGACTGCGAAGACATGAACTATCACTCTCTTGCAGGTGAGCGGGGCTGTTACAGCCTGCGGCCCTGTGGGACTATTTCCACCCCTCCTCTGTGTGATATGTCTCCCAGCCTGGGCTGCACTGGCTGGGGAAGGTAGGCAGCACCATGTGTGCTTACAGAGCCATGCTCCACCGCAATCCCCCACCATAGGGTAGGCGGTCAAGGCTAATGGTGAGCCTACAAGGGATGCCCCTCCCGCATCATTGCCCCACGCCCCATGTAGTGGTGGACCCTATGTAACGGGTCGCCTTCCTCCCTTGTTCCCCCCTTAGCCAGGGGGAAAATAAAGGGGGGGAGGGGTTGTGTGTATGGCGTCCTCAGTGTATCCTTACACGCTTATGGCTTGGCTGTGCTTTACTGGGAACGGGGATCAGAGCCGCGCTCTTATCTTACTGTTAACCGCAGCGCCTTTAGTTCTGTTTCTGCTCGCACCGCATGTACGGCAGCGGCTTTGCGGACGCCTCGGCGTCTTTTTTTCTTCCTTCCCTTCTCCTTCTTAGCCTTAGTGGCTCTTCTTAGGTTGCGCTGGCTTAGTTGGTTATAGCGCCTGTCCAGTACAGTATCCCCGCCTGTCACGCTGAAGACCGGGGTTCATTTCCCCAACGGGGAGCCACAGGAGATCCCGAGTTCAGAACTCAGCCGTGCCTGTATAGGCTCCGAGCGCCATTTACATCAGGCGTTATGACTTTACTGTCACTGATTGGCTAGACGCCTTCCGAGCTTCGCGCTCGCTGGGGAGGGGCGTGGTTCCGGGCCCGCCCTCCGAGGTTCACTTGGCGCCATTTCCTTCTCACGCGCGCGTGGTGAAGATCGTCCTCTCCTCTCCGTCTGTAAGTGCCCTCATGGGCGACTCTTCTTTAGTTTCTATCTCCCATTGCGCATGGCTCTGACATCCTTGTTCCCCCTTATGTCTTTCAGACCGCGGATTTCGGTGGCTTCTCCCAGCCCAGTGTAGCTCCCGGTCGTGACCATAAAAATTACTCCCACTTCCCCGCGGGTTATTGGGGCATCCAGGGTAGCTTACAGCGTCAATCCCTACTGGCATATTGTGCCGATTAAATCACCATATGGAGGCATCTCAGGATATTGTGAACGGAGTTCCTTCGGGACAAGCCCGGCTGTGTGTAGCTTGTGGGGTCCTACCTAGCAGCGGTGACAATGCACGGGTCTGTGTTCCTTGTGCACAGCAGGCGCTATCGGTGCTTCCCGTCTCCTCTGAGGCTGGGCCTGCACCCCGCCTCACTTCACCTACTCCCCCAAGCCTGAGTCTAACCCCCAATACCAGTGGGGATTCTCATCCTGATTTGGCCACGAGGCTGGCTAGTGTTGAGAACTTGCTTGCTAATTCCTTAGCGCGTAAAGCCACCGCCAAGAGGCGGCACTTGAACCCTGAATCGGCCCTCTTCCCTATAGAACTTGATGATTTGTTGCATTCCTATGCCCATATCCCCTCGGACGAAGGGGAACTGTTCTCTGACTCAGGGTCATATGATGATAAGTCCAGGGGTCAGGAAGAGTCTGGCTCCGAGCATTGGTCCTCGGATGATATTGATAGACTGCTGGTTCAGATCTTTGAGGTTCTGTCCCTCTCTCCCCCTGCTGCGGCTCCCCGGCAAAGGGGTGATCTTTTTCATACTGCTAAAGCTCGCTTGGAATTTCCAGAGCAGACCCATTTCAATAGCCTTGTGTTTAAAGAATGGGTCCCTAAGAGCGTGGATAGGAAATATCCCTTTCCTGCTGACTTGGTTAAGTGCTGCTCATCGCCACCTGAGGTTGATGCTCCTATTCTAGGGTTGTCCAACACCTCTATTATGCACTCTCCTGACACTACTACGCTACGGGACTCTGAGGACCGGCGTGTTGACCAACTGGCATGTCATGCCTTTGCATTTGGGGGAGCGACTCTGCGCCCGGTTTGCGCTTTAGCCATTACGGCAGTAGCGCTCAGGGCCGTGGTTAGGAGTGCTCTCGATGGCACAGATGAGTTGCCTCCTGATCAATGCTGTCAATGCTGATACTGTCAATGCTGTCACTGTCAATACAGAATTTGCTGTACGGCCCCCCACCAGATTCATTATCCCTCGAATCCCTCAAGACCCTGCCTCAGCTCAGGTCTTGTTGCTGGCCGTACAGGGTCTCATGGATCTAGGGGTCATTTGCAAGGTCCCCCTTGGAGACAGAGGCATGGGGTTCAACTCCAACCTTTTTACAGTACCCAAGAAGGATGGGTCAGTCAGGCCCATTCTGGATTTAAAAATCCCCAACAAATTTGTCAAGAACAGGCACTTTCGCATGGAAACTCTGCGCTCGGCCATTGGCTCACTGCGCCCAGGGGACTTCATGACGTCAGTAGACATCAAGGATGCTTAACTTCACGTCCCGGTGTTCCCAGGACACCAAAAGTTTCTCAGATTTGCACTAAAAGATCAGCATTACCAATTTGTGGCCCTGCCATTCGGCCTAACGTCGGCTCCCAGGGTGTTCACCAAGGTGCTGGCAGGGGTGATGTCCCTGATAAGGCTAAGGGGCATACGCGTGCTGCCCTACCTGGACGATATTCTCATCACCTCTCGGTCTCTGCGGCAGGCAGAGTTGGACACTCGGCTGGTAGTGTCCACCCTGGAGTCCTTCGGCTGGGTGATCAATTACCCCAAGTCCTCCCTGTCCCCCTCCTCAGTGACTCCGTTCCTGGGAATGATTATGGATACGTTTCAGTCAAGGATATTCCTTCCTCAACAGAAGGTGGAAGCTCTGACAGCGCAGGCGAGGTTCCTGCTTTTTAGCCCACAGTTCTCCATCCGGCAGGGAATGCAGTTGGTGGGCCTGATGGTGGCGAGCTTCGAGGCGGTGCCCTTTGCCCAGTTCCATTTGGGACCTCTGCAGCTTCACCTTCTGTCAGTGTGGAACAAGAACCCAGCGTCCTTGGACGGGGTCTGTGTGCTTCCCCCCTCGGTCAGACAGTCCCTTGCGTGGTGGCTGGACCACAGGAACTTGATAGGGGGCAGGTCTTTTCTGACCCCCTCCTGGGAGACGGTCACAACGGATGCCACTCTGTCAGGTTGGGGGGGATTCTGGAAGTCCCTGCGCTTCCAGGGGACGTGGGGTCCTCAGGAGCCCATTTACCCATCAACATTCTGGAATTACGGGCAGTCAGGTTGGTACTGGAGCGATTGACCCAACACCTGAGGGGTCTGTCGGTCCAGGTACGCTCAGACAACAGAACGGCGGTTGCCTACATCAGGCAACAGGTGCCCCCTGTTCCCCGGCAATGCGCAGCGATGCGGCTTCCGCACAAGGAACAGGGCCGTATTTGCCTTAAGGCAATGCCTGCGAGGAAGGCACTGTCACTTACCCGCCAGTGGATCTGGGGGGCGGGGGCACTGAGCGGTCGCACGCTTCCCGCGAGTAAGGCATTTTCCAGCTAGTGGATCCATCTCGCCAGCCTCCTCGCTTCCCCCCGAACAGCTGCTTCGCGGCGCGCGCCCGCCTCCATCTCGCTTCCCCCTCCCCCCGATCAGCTGCCGCCCTTCCAGCTACTCCGCGGTGCGCGCCCGCCTCCATCTCGTCGGCCTTCTCGCTGCCCCCCTCCCCCGATCAGCTGCACCGGCACCCGCCCGCCTCCTTCTCGCTGGCCTCCTCGCCACCCATCCCCCCCCATCAGCTGCTCCGGTGCCCACACACAACTTGCCGGCCTCCTCGCTACTCGCCCCCCCCCCCCCCCCCCCGATCAGCTGCTCCGGTGCCCACCCACGGGGGTCGCTCCGTGCTCCTCACTAACCCCCCCCCCCCCCCCAGTCCAGTACCAGCGCGGGACATGTGAGCGGGATGCCAGGCTCTGGCCACCCGCTGATTCATCACTCCCAGACGCGTGACTGCTGAGGACCCCGGAGGATAAGGTAAGGAACTTTATAATATTTTATATATATAAAAAAAAAAAAAAATTATGATTTTGGAGTGTGTGCTTGCTTGCATGGCAGAGGGCAGCCTTACATGACTGCAGCAAGCAAAAAAATCTTTTTTTTTTACAGTTCGGCCATGGGGCTCCCGCGCGTGTGCCCGCAGGAGCGCACATGCCCCGTGAAGTAAATCTGGCCAGCTGGTGTCAGCAACCCCTCTGCCTCAGCGGCTCCAGCGCCCTTCCCCAGGGGAATGCCGATCTGGAATGCCCTGGGCGGAAGGTCAGAGGCCAGCCCCCACAACACCCGTAGACACTCACCTTTTTCCGGTCCAATGGTGCATGCGCAAGCTCTGGTCCAGTGATAGCCGGCCACTGTCACTAGGTAATTCGGCAGGTGGCTTTCATTAGAATCAATAGGGATCCCAGCCTGTTGAATTACGCAGTGACGGTGAGCGGCTTTCAGAGCCCGTGCATGCACCGTTGAAGCCAGGTAAGTGTTAACTGGACTTTCTGGGGGTTATACACAGCAAGGTATTCTAAACTGGTATGCTCCGCTGGGTAACCCCCCCCCCCCCCAGAAGCCCCATTTCACTCCCAGAGCCCTCACCACATATCTGCACAGCGGCCGCATCCCGGCTCACCTCTGCCCGAACCTGCGCTTGGCCTTTCTGAATGGGTGCACCACCCACACGTCCACCGCACATGCAACGGCTGATAGGTGAGCGGGGAATGCGGCTGGATGCGCACTCTGCTCCCTTTGGCTGCTTAGCCTTCAGTGGTGCCAAAGGGAACCAAGTGAAAGGCGCTCAGGCTATCAATCAGTGCGCTTTTTCTGACCCCAGTCTGGGCTGTGGGAGCAACAGGAAGCAGGAAGGTGAGTGAATAGGGCAACCTGGGAGGGTACACACAGTGGGGCATCCCACTGGTTTTGTCTGCCTTGCAGGGTGCTCCCTTTGAGCCTATTCAAGATGCTGCTCTGGTCGTTCTCACTCTCAAGGTTGTCTTCTTGGTGGCTATTACTTCGGTTAGGCGTGTGTCTGAGCTGGCCGCTCTATCTATTCAGCCTCCATACTATGAGCGACACCAGGACAAGGTGGTGTTCCGCTTCAAACCGGATTTTCTGCCTAAAGTTGTGTCGGCTTTTCATTTGAACCAGGATATTGTTCTTCCTTCTCTGTGTCCCAATCCTAGCAACGACAAGGAGCGGGTTTTGCATTCCTTGGATGTAGTCAGGTGCTTGAAATATTACCTGGTTGTCACCAGGCTTTCAGGAAAACTGATGCTCTCTTTGTTGTGCCTTCCGGGCCTAGGAAAGGTTTGGCTCCCGCCAAGTCTACCATCAGTAAATGGATTCGTCAGGCTGTGATTCAGGCCTATTCTACTAAGGGGAAGTCTTCCCTCTTTCCGTCTTACGGCTCATTCCACTCGTGCTATTGGTGCCTCTTGGGCTTTTCAGCAACAAGCCTCTGTTGAACAAGTTTGCAAGGCCGCTACTTGGTCTTCTGTTCACACCTTTTCAAAGTTTTACATGGTTGATGTTAGGGCCTCAGCCGATGCTGCTTTTGGCCGTAAGGTTTTGCAGGCGGTTGTAGTCTGAGCTACGTGCCGTTGCCTTTGTTGTTGGGGATCCCACCCTACTTTATGGACACTGCTATTGGATGTCCCACGTGTAAGTATTATATATGGAGCAGGACGTACTGTGTGCTTAGAATAATACAATTCTGTGAAATACTCACCTGTAGAATTGGTATTATACGCATACAGTACGTCCTGCTCCACCCCACCCTGGTTTCACCTTGTTCTGGATCCCCTGTATGGTGATTGTTATCATTGTTATTATTACCAGTTTTGGTGGTTGGTTTCTCCCAGCTTCTTTTTCTCACTGCTTTTCAATGCTGGGGATTTGTGGGAGGTCCCTGGGTATATGAAGGGCCGGAGGAGCCTGTTTTTGCATGTCTGCAGTGAACAGCGCCATCTGGCGGAGGATTACCCACGTGTAAGTATTATATATGGAGCAGGATGTACTGTATGCGTATAATACCAATTCTACAGGTGAGTATTTCACAGAATTGTATTATCTCAGGGTCATCTACTTTTCCCCAATTTACAAATGCTGGCTTTGACGGCTTGGCTGCTGAAAGCTTCATCTTGAAAGAGGAAGGTTTGTCTGAGGCTGTTGTTCAGACCCTGATTAGGGCTAGGAAGCGTTCCTCTTCTGGCATTTATTATAGGACTTGGAGGTCCTATATTGATTGGTGTGAGGCCAGGGCCTTGCCTTACAGGGTTTTTTCTATACCCAGGATTTTGGAGTTTCTTCAGCATAATCTGGATCTTGGTTTCCAGCTTAGTACTTTGAAGGACAGGTTTCTGCTCTGTCGGTTTTCTTCCAGAGGTCTTTTGCTTTACACCCTCTGGTTAAGACCTTTTTTCAAGGGGTGGCGCATGTGCGGCCCCCTCGTAAGGCTGTAGTTCCTGTTTGGGATTTGAATTTGGTTCTTTCGGCTCTGCAGGGTCCTCCTTTTGAGCCGCTACAGGATATTGTTCTTTCGGTTCTCACTCAGAAGGTTGCCTTCTTGGTGGCTATTACCTCTGTTCGGCGTGTCTCTGAGTTGGCGGCCCTGTCGATTCAGGCCCCTTACTTTGAGAGACACCAGGATAAGGTGGTTTTTCATTTTAAGCCGTATTTCCTTCCTAAGGTGGTGTCTGCTTTCCACCTCAATCAGGATATTGTTCTCCCTTCCTTCTGTCCTAGGCCTAACAATGACAAGGAGAGGGTTTTGCACAATTTGGACGTTGTTCGCTGTGTGAAGTACTATTTGGTGACTACTTCTTCCTTCCGCAGGACGGATGGCACCTGCTAAGTCTACGATTAGCAAATGGATTCGTCAGGCCATTGTTGGGGCCTATTCTGCTAAGGGGAGGACTCCTCCTTTTAGGGTCACTGCGCATTCTACTCGTGCGGTCGGTGCGTCCTGGGCTTTTCAGCACCAGGCTTCTGTTGAACAAGTTTGTAAGGCTGCTACTTGGTCTTCCGTTCATACTTTTTCCAAGTTTTACGAGGTCGAGGTTGATGTGAGGGCTTGAGCGGATGCTGTTTTTGGCCACAAGGTTCTGCAAGCTGCAGTGGTTTGAGTTGGTACATTCTTTATTGTTTCTGGTTCCCACCCATGACGGACACTGCTATTGGATGTCCCAGATGTCATGAAGACCGAAGTGGAGTGTATGGCACACTTAGAATAATACCGTTTTGTGAGTACTCACCTTTAAAACGGGTATTATGAGTGTGCCATACACTCCACTTCGCCCCACCCCTTTTTTTCAGGTATTCTGGGGCTTTTATATGGTGAACCATTGGTTTTGATTGTTAAAGTTATGTTTGGTTCTTCCTGGTCCCTTTACTGCTTTTATACACTCTTTTATACACTGGGGACTGGGGAATTGGTGGGAGGTCCCAGGTATATATGGACCGGGAGGGGCTTTCTTTTTTGCATATTCATCTCTGCAGAAGTTCGCCCTCTACTGGAGATTACCCAGATGTCATGAAGACCGAAGTGGAGTGTATAAGTGTATAATACCCATTTTACAGGTGAGTACTCACAAAGCGGTATTATTTCCCCTGTTAGTAGATAGCAGCCACCCATCTCCATTAATTCCTAATGGCTTTGTTCTTTACCTCGGCACCAGAATTGAGCACACTGTAAAACTTTCTAATGCCCATAAAAAAGAAGTGTGCTCAGCTTTTCAGCAGACATATTTCTTATTGGAATCAGTGCTATGGCAGACATAGGCTGTCTGGTTTGTGCCTGCAGCAACTCTCCTTTGTCACATTTATTGAAATCCCTTAAAATCCATGTTAGAATATGAAAGGCCTTGGAAAAGTTTGGGCCTCATACAGTTTCTACATCAAGATATAGGGACTGTATGAGGCCCAAACCTCTCCAATGGCAAGCCCTGCTTGACCCAAAAGCCTAATCATAAAACTATTGAGGCCCAGAGGGCCCTTTTCTCTTTGGTTGCAAAATAAAGGAGACCGAAGGTGAACGGCTTGACGCAGTCAATATTGAGACTATGTGACCCATTTTAAACTTGCTCTGTATATTTTCTGTGCATTTAACAGATATGTTGAAAGTCTAACAAATCTAAAAGATAAAAAAATGTTAAAAACCCTAGACTAAAATTCCAGAGAAACTAATTTAAATTCAATTCTCTATGGTGCTCTTAAGACAACACTGGCTGGTTGATGTGGGTCACTATTTTTAGCCCATTACCCCTAAATATGTTTAGAGATATTTAGCAGTGGGCATCTTCCCTTTGCAAAAGCCAATTCATTCTGAAAGAAGCTGTCCAACAACCTTAGATATTTACTACTCTTACATCTTTTTATGCTGGCTATGAAAAAATCAGACGGGATCCCCTTCCAGAGCCAGCATGGTGCCCAGTTGGTATCACAGCTGGCATTTTGTTAACTAATGACTTGTGCAGCTGTCTTGTTGGCCGCTCTCCAGGTAACATAATGTAGCGAGCATATGACAGACCTTCCAGGGTCATTCAGTCTGCTGCAGTACACGAAGGTGCCTTAATAGGGATTAACAGCTCCAGTGAAGGATGACTATATAACACTTCTATTTACTAGATTACATGTTACCCACTCGTGCCTCCTGTCACTGGAAATTTATACCTTCACATGACTTTGATTCACAGACTTGTCCACAGTCTTCTGCTAAATACTGTTTTCTTTATCTTCTGGACTTCTGAGGTTTCAATGGAATAGATATTCCAGTTATATAATTTGAGAAGAACTGACACAAATAATTTTTGTGTAATTTTACATTTCCAAACAACCTATTGCTTTAATTAGCAATATATAAAAACTGGATTCAACCTGCATTAGAGGTGGGTTCTTTCTAATGATTTACAGCTGACCTGTTATGTAAAGGGCTCTTCTCTAGGCCAGATTAACCCATTCAATGCCAAGCCCGTAGTTTCTACGGGTTTGCTTCTCCTACCGTTAAGTGCCAAGCATGTAGAAACTATGGGCTTGCCATTTTCCCCTCTACAAAAAAAAAAACACTCGCCTCTGGCCTGGATACAGTGCTGGGGGTCTCCTCTTCCCCCGGAGGCATCTGATCGCCCCCTCCCCCGGGGATCTTTACCTCCCTGCATTTCGCTGGCTGGCAGTGCTGCGGCAGGGATCCCCTGCCCTCACACTCGCCCTCCACGATAACCTCTGGCTGCCAGTGACGGGGGGTGATCTGCGCCGCAGGACACAGTCCATGAGACCCCTATACCAGTTCACATTTCGCCGGCTGGTAGGTCACCTGCGGCAAACGCATGGCTTGCCATTAACTCTTTGCCCCATCACCTGCCCCCCCATTACCTGCCACCCCAAAGCCTGGGGGGGGGGGGCAGAAGAGCCTGTGCCCAATGAAGAGTATGTGGGCTTGTAGCCTTCATGGTTTACCCCATAGCTGGTGGGTTGGTTTTACTGGGAAGGGGGGACCCTATGTCATTTTTTTATTAACCTTTGATGCCACTCAGCCAGGATAAAAGGCTTCCAGCAACAGGAGTGAGAGCAGAAGCCAGAGTGATCGGGTGGGTCACAGTGATCTGTGATGAAACAGAGGGAGTTCTAAAAAAATAATTAAAAAAAAATGTTTTCGTCTGTGTGTATTACATTTAACCTCTGGTTAAACGGTAAGGGGTCCATGAGACCCCTATACCATTTCACAGGGCAAGAGGGGGTTGGCAAGTCAACCGGCGGCAAGCAGACAGCCCTACCCTTGAAAGTAGGTATGCATTTTGGGTATTGTTGTGTTCTGGGGACCCTGATGTTTCAAATTTAACTTGTTTTTTCTTGTTTGCGTATTGTTTTTTTTTTTTTTTTACGAAAATGTCTTTTTTGTATTGCTTTTTTAGGAAAACCCTGTGCAACCAAAGAATTCATTGAGGGATTACTGTATTTTTCGCCCTATGCAACAAGTATTTGGTGAAGAAAGATAAGAAAAGAAAATTCTTAACCAAATGGTGCTAAAATACCTCCAGCCCAGTCACCTGCACATTACAGGCAGTCAGGGGCATCCCACATTAAAAGGCAGTGTGCGTAGCATACCAGTTACAGGCAGTGTGCGTAGCATACCAGTTACAGGCAGTGTGCGTAGCATACCAGTTACAGGCAGTGTGCGGGCATCCCAATTACAGACAGTGTGCAGGCATCCCAATTACAGACAGTGTGCAGGCATCCCAATTACAGGCTGTGGGCATGGCATTCCATTGAAAGGTAGTGTGAGGCATCCCAAATGCCGGCGGTGTGCGGGTATACCCCAAAAACAAACAAAAAATGTATATTACCCAGCTCCCATGCAGCATCTTCCAACGACTTAAACAGAAACAGACGGACAACCACACACACACACACACACACACACACACTACCGGCGTCCCTCGTCATTGCCACCGGCTGCCTCTGCCGGACACTGCCTTGACTGTCCCCTTTGCAGTAGCTGCCTGCCACCGCACGTTATGAGTGAGCCGGCTTCGGTGTGTGCGGAATCAACTATCTCAAAACTTGTGGCAGCAAATCGGCGCCAAAGGAGGCAGCGGAGAGTGGGGGCTATGGAGGAGGTGGCTACTGCGAAGGCGACAGTAAAGGCAGTGGCTAGCGGAGGCAACGGCGGCAATGATCAAGATCAGTGGCAGTAGTGTGCGTGTGTGTGTCTGCCTGTCTGTCTCTGTTTAAAGTGGACCAACACCCAGGATTTTGACTATCCTGGGTTTTGGTCCACTTCGGCGGGGCACCCCGATCGGGGGTGCCCCGCTGTGTGAAACCCCCCAGAAACCCCAAAAAACTCACCTCTCAACGCTCCCACGTGAGCGCCGCAGCCAATCCCCGCCAACGTCCAGGCGGGGATCAGGAACGTCCAGGCCGCTTCCGCCGCCGCCGCCTCCCGCGCGTCACTCTCGGCGCGCGCGCGCCCCCGCCGGCCATTCACAGAGGGCCGGCGCGGGCGCGCGCACGTCTGGAGGGGTGCGCGGGAGGCGGCGGCGGCGGAAGCGGCGGCGGATCAGGTAAGGTGTTTTTGGGGTTTCTGGGGGGTTTCACCCCGCGGGACATCCCGATCTCGGATGTCCCGCGGGGTGGGGGGTGATCGGCCCGGGAATCTTATAGATTTCCGGGCCGATCACCCCTGGGTGTTGGTCCACTTTAAGTCGGCGGGAGAATTTAAGTTCTTTTTTTTCAGATTTAACTTGTTTTTTCTAGTTTTACATATTTTTTTTTAGGAAAATATGGTTTTGATTCTGTTTTTTAGGAAACCCCTGTGCAACCAAATAATTAATTCATGGATTACTTCCAGAAAACTGCGCCCAAGTCAACAAGCCTGGTAGGCCTAGAAAGCTTGAGGTGTGTTCTTTGAGAGAATATATAGTTTGTGGGGGGATTTCAGATGTAAAGGGTTATTTTTCTTCAAAAACAGCAAGGTGCATCATACATAGTAACATAGTATGTAAGGCTGAATAAAGACTTTAGTCCATCCAGTTCAGCCTGTTTAACTCTTTCCAGTGGTCTAGTAGCCATAGCTGGAAATGTTATTACATGCAAGGAGGGCATCCCGGCCACTATAGATCTTCTTCCAGTGGTCTAGTAGCCATAGCTGGAAATGTTATTACATGCCAGGAAGGCATCAAGGCCACTTTTGAACGTTTTTACTGTATCCTTCATAACTATCTCCTCTGGCAGCGAGTTCCATAGTCTCACTGCTCTTACAGAGAAGAATCCCCTCCTATGTCGGTGGAGAAAGCACCTTTCCTCTAACTTTAGTGGATGCCCTCGGGTTTTAGTTACACTCCGAGGTATAAATAGATTGTGGGACAGATCTTTGTATTGACCCCGAATATATTTATACATAGTTATTAGGTCACCCCTCAATCGTCTTTTTTCTAAACTAAATAAACCTAACTTTGACAATCTTTCAGGGTACTCTAGCCCCTGCACTCCTTTTATTAACTTTGTTGCCCTTCTTTGAACGCGCTCCAGTTCTGATATGTCCTTCTTAGGCACAGGTGCCCAGAACTGTACACAGTACTCTATATGGGGTCTGACCATTTGTACAGGGGTAAAATGATGCTCTGGTCATGAGCACCTATGCCCCTCCTGATGCACCCCATGATCCTATTTGCTTTGGCAGCAGCTGCCTGGCATTGATTACTACAGTTGAGCTTATTGTCAACTAAAACCCCTAGGTCCTTTTCCATTGTTGTTTTACCAAGTGTTTGTTTATTTAGTGTGTAATCATGAGACAGATTTCTCCTTCCCATGTGCATAACCTTACATTTATCTGTGTTAAACTTAATTTGCCATTTAACTTCCCATGCTTCCAATTTATCTAAATCTGTTTGTAGCTGCCTGCTGTTTTCTTTTTTGTTTTAATTACTTTACACAGCTTAGTATCATCTGCAAAGATTGAGACTTTACTGTTTAATCCATGCCCAATGTCATATATATATATATATATTGAAGAGAATTGGTCCCAGAACTGACCCTTGTGGTACTCCACTAGTAACAGTGACCCAATCTGAGTGTGTACCATTGATAACCACCCTCTGCTTCCGATCATTAAGCCAATTTCCCACCCATCTGCACACGTTTTCCCCCAGTCCAAGTATTCTCATCTTTTTTTACCAGTCTTTTATGTGGCACAGTATCAAATGCTTTAGAAAAGTCAAAATATATGATATCCAATGACTCCCCCTGATCCAATCTTGAACTTACCTCCTCATAAAAGCTGATTAGGTTTGTCTGGCAGGAGCGATTCCTCATAAATCCATGCTGATATGGAGTAATAAGGTAATTTTCCCGCAAAAAATCCTGTTACGTCTACTAATGTTTTATGCGAGGAAATGCCTTCTTTTAAACTGGAAACATCCAAACAAACCGAGTCTTTCAGGATGGAAGAGTCTAATAAATAGTAAATTGATTCTATATAAGATGCCCGTCTCATCTCCTACCCCACCCCGCATTGTCTGGACCCCATGTGACACTGTCATTAGTGGGGAGTTGCACTCGGATGTATGTGCTAGGCTGGCCAATCTCGAGAAAATTATTTCTAGCTCAGTGGGCAGAAAGGCCCCTGCTAAGAAAAGGCATCTGTCACCGGCTACGCCGGTAATTGATTTTGATGATTATAACTTCCCTGACTGGGCTGATTATTCCCCGCTTGAGGAGGGGGAATTGTTTGAGGAATCTGAGACTGAGGAACTGCAGTTCTTTGGTTCTGATCCTGGGCAGGCGCTGGGGGATGCTGTGAATACTCCCAAGGTCCTGGCTCATCTCTTAGAGGTTCTGGATATTTCCCCACCAGCGGAGGCCCCTCCAAAGAAGGGGGAATTCTTTGGGTTCTCTAAGCCCCGCTTGGAGTTCCCAAATCAGGATCATTTTGATAGCATGATTCTTAGAGAATGGGAGAAGCCGAGTTGGCTTCACGGTGTTCCTCAGGGATGGGATAGAAAGTATCCCTTTCCGGTTGACGCGGTGAAGCACTGGTCTTCCCCTCCCGAGGTTGCGCTCATTTTAGGATTGTCCAACACCTCCGTTGTACATACTCCTGACGCCACTACCCTTAAGGATGGCGAGGACAAGCGCATTGATCAGATGGCATGTCATGTGGGTTCAGCCTTGCGGCCTGTCTGTGCATCGGCACTCGTGGCTGTGGCTACCAGGTCTGAGATTAGGGACATGTTAAATGGGTCCCAGCTCAACCCGGCCAGCGTTGAATGTACAGCCCTTAAGAGGTGTGAATTGTTCATGAATTTTGTTTTGTCAGCTATGGACGACACTATTACCATGTGCGCCGATCGGTCTGGCTACGCCAGTGGGCGGCCAACATTGCGGCCAAGAAATCACTTGCAGCTCTGCCCTTCTTGGGTACGCGGCTGTTTGGAGACAAATTGGATTTTGTGGCGAAAGGTGGAATGCTACCTCAGTGTAAGAAGCAGCGTTGCTCCTTTCGGGGGGCAAGCTCCTTCAATCCTTCCTTTCGCGGTGCCAGAGCGGGCAGAGGTCTTGCCTACTCTAGCTTCAGAGGTGATTCCTGGAACAGAGGCAGAGGACGTGCCTGTCCAGTCTCTACCTGGGGTTCCAAGCCCGCTGCCAAGCCAGCTCAGCAATGAGGAGGCGCCCTCACCCTTACGGGTGGGGGGGGGGGGGCTGCGGCTCTTCTTCCAGGTCTGGGCCCAGGAGGTCACAGACAAGTGGATTTTGGAAGTGGTATCATCCGGGTACAAACTGGAGTTTAAGTACCAGCCTCCTCCCAGATTTCTAAGGTCTCGGGTGCCCTCGGATCCCCGGGCTGCGCAGGGGCTCCTGTTGGCTGTGAGGAATCTCCTGGACATGGAGGTCATATGCCCAGTGCCTTTCTCAGAGAGAGGCCGGGGCTACTATTCCAACCTCTTCACGGTTCCCAAAAGGGATGGTTCCATAAGGCCCATTCTGGATTTGAAGCTTCTCAACAGGTTTATCAGAACCAAGAAGTTCCGCATGGAGACTCTGCGCTCTACAATCAGTTCCCTTCGTCAAGGGGACTTCATGACGTCCATAGACATCAAGGATGCTTATTTCCATGTACCGATCTTCCCAGAACACCAGAGATTTCTCAGGTTTGTGGTGGGAGATCAGCATTTTCCTTATGCCAGGCGGAGCTGGACACCAGGATGGTGGTGACGACGCTGGAGAGGTTCAGATGGGTGATCAACCACCCCAAATCTTCTCTCCCCATCAAGGGAGATCTCTTTTCTGGGCATGATTCTGGATACCAGTCAGGCCAGAGTGTTCCTACCTCAGCCAAAGGTGCAGAGGGTTCAGGATCTGATACGTATTGTCCTGACCAATCCTCGCCCCTCTATCCGGCTAGGGATGACACTGGTGGGTTTGATGGTGGCTTCCTTCGAGGCAGTCCCCTTTGCTCAGTTCCACATGAGGTCGCTCCAACTCCATCTATTGCTAAACTGGGACAGATGTCCACAGTCCTTGGATCAGTCCTTTCTGATGTCTCCCAGGGTTCGGCAGTCCCTTCAGTGGTGGCTGGAACCAAGCAATCTGATGAGGGGCAGATCTTTTCTGGCCCCCTGTTGGGAGACGGTTACCACGGATGGTTTCTGGAAGGATCATCAGTTCAAGGGGTTGTGAAATGACGTAGGGTCCCCCTTACCCAGCATTACCGACCCAGACCAGCTATGGGGGCTTGTAGAACAGGGCGCAACCAACGCTGGCCCCTGGCCCTGCAGGCTACTAGCCCACATAGCCACTAAGTGGCCCGGGCCCTGCCCCCCCCCCCCGGCCGTTGGGAGGCAGGTAATGGGGGGGGGGGTTGGAGGTTATGGCAAGTCACCTGCTAGCCGCAGGTGATTGCCAGCCCCAGAACCTTGTGAACTGGTATAAGGGGTCTCATGGACCCCCTACCAGTTCACAAATAGTTAAAAGTAAAAAAAGACACAGACACAAAATTCTTTATTATTCTTTTTTTACCTATACTTACCTCCCATCCAGTGTCCCGCGCCGCTGCAGATGACACTTGTCGGTAGTGATCGGAGCAGGGAGGGTGGGAGGCAGGGAGATCAGAGCCTCCCTGCCTGCCACCCTCCCTGCTCCGATCGCTAACGACAAGTGACAGTCGGAGCCCGGGTGCCGGTATAGAGGAGCTGGATGACATCACCCAGCTCCTCCCACAAGTGGGAGGAAGAGGACGGTGAGGGCCCATTGCTGGGTCCTCACCCGAAGAGTGGTAAGTCCAGGGGGGGGGGGGATCGGAGACCCCCCTGGTGAAGAGAAGACTCGGGGAGAGTGATCGGGCTGCGAGGTGAGTTTGTGTCATTTTTTTTTTCTTTCAGATGGCGCAGGGGGGGTGAATCAAACAGCTGATTCTTGGAGAGAATCGCTGGCACTATCAAACGAGGGGTCAGGTAAGTCTGTATCTTTTTTTTTTTTTTTTATAAATTCTTTATTTAGAGATTTTGCAATTTTAAACATTACATACATTTAAACGTACATAGGTTACATGAGGAAAGAGGGGTAGAGCATCCGGGAACACCGTGTTCAGAGTATATAAATCACCACTACCATATATAGAACAATTGTCTCCATCACATCTCACATGGCGGGAAGGAATCCGACCCCAACCCCCGCCCAAGGGGAAAGAGTGTGGTCGGATCCCGCCCCACCCACCAAATGCTGTATAGCTCTGATTAACTCGAGGTTGACTATATCCCCCACACATTGGCCGGTACCCATAATCCTGCCATCGCCAGGAGGGGGAAGGGTTCTCCAACGCTAGGTGTGCCTGGTCGGCCAGCTCGATGGGAGTGGGAAAAGACAATGGGACTTAAGGGGGGATAAAGATATAGGAAGGGGGAGGGGGGATCTAGGGTCTTAGGTGCAGGGGGGATGAGTGATGAGTGGGGTGGGGTATGGCGTTCCTCCCCTGACAAGTAATGCAGGAATTCGTTCCATCCACGTTTTTAGCCTGTATGAGACAGGGAAGACCAGCAGATCGGTCAAGGGCCCCGCACTCCTAGCCAAACAGACTCCTAAAATCTGCCGATTCCTCATACATCAGCCAGGGCAACCACGTGGATCGGTATTGCTCATCCCTGTCATGTAGGGAAAGTGTCAGGTCTTCCATTTCTTTGACATTTATAACTTCTCTCGCCCAATCTCTAACAGAGGGAGTTATTTTTTGCTTCCAAAATCTGGGTATTGTTTGCTTGGCAGCATTTAAAAGGTGGATCAGCAGGGTCTTGTCTGTCTGTCGGAACCTTCGTGGAGTGTAGAAGGATTTGGGCTGGGTCGCCTTTCACCTGGGCCCCCGTAAGCTGTGTGACAATGGGAAGGACTGCCTCCCAGTACCCCTGGATCCCGGGGCACGTCCACCAAATATGGAACAATGTCCCTTGACTCTCGCCACATCTCCAACAACTTGGGTCTGCTCCACTGAACATCCTCCCCAATCTATCAGGGGTATAATGCCACCGTGTCAGCAGCTTGTAATTGGCCTCTTGGACTCGTGTGGCTATTGAGGATTTATGCGCCAGTGTCGCTATTTTAGTCCTCTCTTTATCATCTATTGTCCTGCCCAGGTCAATTTCCCAGTCTCTCCAGAATGAAGGCGGGGGCTCCTGTCCACCCATGAGGAGGGAGTATAGTCTAGAGATCAAGTGGGGGCATGGCTGCTCATCTAAAAAAATCTTCTCAAACTCAGTATGGTCCCTGGCGTTCCCCTTATTGTAGCCCAACCGGGACAATAGTGACTGGAAACGGAGAAGCGTCCAGGAATCAAGATTTCCGTTCTCCAGCCTGACTCTCAGGTCTCCTATGTCTGCCCAACCTCCGCCCGTTATCAGGTCGCTGCCCCTCAGTTGGCCCACCCTTCCCCACTCCCTGAGAGCCGATCTAGAGCCGTCCTGCAGGATTGCAGGGTTATCTATTAGTGCGACCGCGGGGGTAGGCCAGGGGGAGATTTCAGGGTGCTTCCTATGGCGCCGAAAGACCTCCAGTGTGGCTGCCACAGTTGGATGTGTTCGCACCCCTAACCTATATGTTTCTTTGTTCCAGACTGTTATGTCTAATGGGGCTTGTGCAATGGAGAGCTCAAGTTGGACCCACCTCTTTGAGTTTTTACATGTGTGCCATTCACAGACGCTCTGCAGATGAGATGCTACCCAGTATGATTGAATGTCTGGCAACGCCATACCCCCTGAGTGTTTGGGCCTGATTAATAACTGGCGTCGGAGCCTGGCTTTCTTTTTCTGCCAGACGAATCTCATCAGGATCTTGTCTAGTTTCTTGAAGAAGTGCGTGGGAATGGATATCGGAAGTGCCTGGAATAGGAATAAGAGCTTCGGGAGGATTGACATTTTGATTATGTTAACCCTACCCATCCACAAAAAGGTGGGGAAGTCCCATCTGTCTAGATCTAGTTTTATTCTTCGAGACAAGGGGAGGAAGTTCAGCTCCAGAATCCTTGACAACTGGTTTGGCAGTCGAGTGCCCAAATATGTTATCAAGGTCTTTGCTGAAGATTCCTAGCCACGTCTCCCGGGAGTGATATATTTAATGCTTCTGATTTATCAAAATTAATTTTAAAGAAAGACAGCCTACCATAAACCTCAAGCTCCTTCATCAGAACTGGCACTGTGATTACGGGGTTCGAAATAAAGAACAGGAGGTCGTCCGTGTAAGCCGCGACCTTGTGGGTGTCCCCTCCAGTTCTCAGGCCCCCTATGTCATCGTTTTCCCTTATTCTACATAGAAACGGTTCCAGGGACAGGGCGAACAACAAAGGCGATAAGGGACAGCCCTGGCGCGTACCGTTGCAGATATGTACCGTGTCAGATAGGTGGCCATTAACCTTAACCCTAGCAGAGGGTATTGTGTAGAGAGCACTGATGAGCTTCCTCATATTGTCCCCTAGGCCTATGTGCTGGAGTGTTGCCCTTAGGAAAGGCCAGCTCACCCTGTCAAAGGCCTTTTCTGCATCCGTGGACAGGAGCATCAAAGGCCCGCCAGAGCTCTGTGCTGTATATACGGCACTAAGTGCTCGCACCACATTGTCCCTAGCCTCCCTCCCCAACACGAACCCCGTTTGGTCCAAATGAACCACCTGAGCAACCACCGGGGCCAGCCTGTTAGCCAGGATCTTTGCGTACAGTTTCAGGTCCGCGCTGAGGAGGGAAATGGGGCGGTAGCTCTTACATGACAGGGGGTCCTTTCCTGGTTTATGCAGGACAGAGATGTGCGCCTCCAGGTCCCTGCTTGAGAACGAGCCCGGGTTCTCCGGGTCAGTTATCGAGTTCCAAGCTGTAATCATCCTAGGGCCTAGTATTGAGGCAAAAGTTTTATAATATTTGGCGGAGTATCCATCTGGGCCAGGGGCCTTTCCTAATGGGGTTTGCTTGAGCGCCTCTAACAGCCCTTCTAACCCAATCGGATCCTCTAACAGCGCTGCCGACTCCCTTTCTGCCGTTGGCATGCCTGAGCTCCCTATGTATTCCTCTAATTTGCCTGGGGGCGCGTGTGTTATTGCCCCCCCCCCAGTTTGTACAAACCAGAGTAATACTGCCTGAACACATCTGCTATTCCTTCTGTGGTGTGTTGCGTCCGGTGCGCTCTGTCCCGTATTTCGGCAATGAAATTTTGAGCTTGCTGCCGCCTAAGTGCCCTGGCCAGCAGCGCACTACTTTTGTTGCCGTATTCATAATATGTACGTTTGCATCTCCTGATCACATGTTTGGCCTTCTGTCTCAATAGCGCGTTGAGGGCCTCTCTCACCTGGGTCATTTCCCCGAGCACCCCAGCCGCCCCGGATTGTTTATGGGACAACTCAAGGAGCCTAACCTTCTCCATAAGTTTCTCAATTTGGGCCACCCTTTCCCTTTTAAGCCTAGCTCCGTGGCTAATCAGGATACCTCTTATTGCTCCCTTATGTGCCTCCCACAACATCAGAGGGGAGACTTCTCCGTTGTCATTAAGTCTGAAATACGTCTCCAGCTCCTCTTTCACATCTTGCAGCACAACTGAGTTCTGTAGGAGCGATTCATTCAACCTCCACGTGGAAGAGCCTGCCTATCAGATCTAGGTCCAGGAATACTGGGGCGTGGTCTGAGAAGGAGATCGGGTATATTCCGTCTCCTGTGGCCTGACCCATAAGTCCATGTGAGACCCATATGTAGTCTAGCCTAGAATATGACCCATGTACCTTAGAGTAGAATGAATAGTCCCTTGCTCCTGGGTTTCTAAGACGCCACGCATCCACCAGCTGCAGGCTGTGTAGTTTTTTCTTCAGGGATCTCAGAGCTAGATGGGAAATCGCCGATCTGCCCGCTGAGGAGTCCAGCAGGGGTTCTATGGCCAAATTGAAGTCTCCCCCCAATATTATATCCCCCTCCTTAAATTTTTCTATTTTGTCAAGTGTACTCTTTAAAAATTGTATCTGGCCTTGGTTGGGTACATATACTGAGGCTTCCTGACTCATCGCTCCAGGACTCCTTCAGTATGAAGGGAATATCTCTTGCCAATAATATAGCTACTCCCTTCTTTTTGGTGTCTGCCGCGCAGCTGGTGAATGCCTGGGGGAACCGCCTACTGCAGAGCCTGGGAGCTGCGTTCCTCTTAAAATGAGTCTCCTGCAGGAAAACTATCCCTGCCCTACATCTATTTAGCTCCTGCGCTAGGATCGTTCTTTTTTCTGGGATATTAAGTCCCTTAACATTTAGGGAGACAATTTTAACTGGGCTCATGATGGTCTAAGTACTTAAGATGAGGAGGAGGAGCTCTTGGGGTGACTTCCGAGAGTCTTGCGTCCGGTCCCACACGCCAGTGGGGGGGGGATAAATGGATGAGAGGTTTGGGGTGGGGCCTGGGGAAAGGGAACAAAGGGATGAACAAATAAGTAACAATTAACTATAAGACTACTAAGTAGTCAACCGGAGGTCGCCTTACAAGGGGACCTTCGTTACTGGTGCTGTTTTACTTCTCCCTCACACCTCCTCAGAGCCTCTTTTGGGCCGAGTCGGACGAGTACTATCTTCTCCCCTCTGGGGAGACCAATAGGCTACCCCAGGGGGGTGCACCAAATATTCCGGGGAAGTAGAGGAACAGAAGCAGGGACAAGAATGAGGGAGACGCACTATATCTACTGCCTCTTAGTGTTACACCACAGGGCAATGATAAGAAAGTGGCGGGGGGGAGGACAGTGCAAAACTCGCCTCAACTTGGCTCACTTAGCATCTCGGAGAGCACACACTGTGCCCGCCCCAGGGGGGGGGGGGGGTGCATGAGCGCCTCTGGTCGCAGACAACATTATACAAAACATTTTGCAGATATTTGAAGTAGGGGTCTGGGCACCGACCCCCCGCACGCGCCACCGCAGCCCAGGGGACCAGGAGCCCAGAGGATCATCTAAAAACACCCCCCGTGTCCCCCGAGCCCAACCTCAACATTCAGCTTTTAACTAGCGCACATAGCGCGCAACCCAGAAAAAACTCTGAGGCGCCCATCCCCCGACCCCGCGGACGCCCAGAGGATCATCTAAAAACACCCCCCGTGTCCCCCGAGCCCAACCTCAACATTCAGCTTTTAACTAGCGCACATAGCACGCAACCCAGAAAAAACTCTGAGGCGCCCGATCCCGCGGACGCCCAGAGGATCATCTAAAAACACCCCCCGTGTCCCCCGAGCCCAACCTCAACATTCAGCTTTTAACTAGCGCACATAGCACGCAACCCAGAAAAAACTCTGAGGCGCCCATCCCCCGACCCCACGGACGCGAGGCGGGGGGCCAACGCCCAGAAAGACATTACTCAGCTGAAAACATACCAAACCTTAGGGGGTACCTCGCCAGCACTCCCCGGCTGCCCCCCCCCCCCCCCCCAGCACACCCAAAGGCTCAAGGGTAAGCTGAAATATTTCTAGGCCCGGGGTGGGCAGCAGAGGAGGCCGACCCAGCGTAGCCCCATCACACGTTTCTATCGTCGACGCCCTCCCACTCCTCTCCCGGCACCCCGGACAGCTCCACCGAAGCGCTGCGGCAACTGCAGTCTGTATCTTTTATTGTTTTTTTTTTATGGGGGTTTAAAGTCAGCTACGTGAGTCTCACGTAGCTGGCACTTAACGGTTGGAGAGGCAGTTACGTGAGACTCACATAGCTGGCACTAGAAGGGTTAAGAGAGCAGTCCAGGCAATGGCAATAATAAGGCTGCATGGAGGTCACCTGTAGCCTGCCCCATGTGTCTCTCCTCCATTTTCTGCAGCACTCTGTAGATGCTGTAGCTGGTCTCCGAAGTTTGCTCCTCCATGACCATGCCCCAAATGTAGTCGCATGACTGCCCCTGTCCCTTGGTGCTCCCAGCATGAGCGAGCCTGGCAAGTGTGCCCACTGTGTATTGCAGGGCTTGCACACGCTGGGAAGTCAGGAAGAACGGAGGAGGAAAAGGAGGGGAGTTACTTTAGAGTTACAACATCTACAGTGCACTTCAAGAAATAGAGGAGAGTTCCATGCCATTGCCTGGATTTTCCCTTTAAACACAACTGGAGGTTGGTAAATAACTACTCTTGTGTAACAAAACTATGCATCATATACTTTCACCCAAAAGTCAGTAATGTTTGTTCAACTTGAAGATTAACTCTTGTAACCAGGTTTATGTTTTTTCTCAAAATATCTATGGAAGCAATAAATGCACTTGTCCATCGTTGGGTTTGTTACCAACAGCTGCTAGCATGACTTGAGCTGTTGTAAACAGAATTAGGTTTCAGCCACTAAACTAAGAGTATGAAAGCATCACTGAGATAATGTTCTCTGCTAAACCTTTAGTGACATTTTCCAGTCTTATAGCACTCCTCAATTGCTGTATTTACAGCCTATACCTGACTGCTACTGCGATGGCCATCCAGGCTGGTTTCACACTAGGGCGATTGCAGACAGCTCGTGCTTTTGGGGAAGCATCCTGCAACTGCTCTGTACAGCATGTGGAGGGCAATCAGCACTAGTTCTCTCCAACCACATGGAGTGAGATCACTATAGATCACTATGGGCAGATTTTCCAGGTGGCCCGAAACCATGAACTTTTTGAATCCGCGCTGGTGTAATGGCTGCAGTGCATTGACATGGGCAAAATTCCAGTAAACAAAAATGAATTTTGTACCATGGCCCAACTGAGGCACTTATAATGGGAACATATAGTGATCTATTCACAAGAATACAAGAACAGCTCACCGTTCTTTTTTTCGGTTTGTGCGTGTGTTGAGGGGGTTGGGACTCCTAATCCTACGCAACATCCTATCGTCCCTCCACAAAACACCAAAAGACCAGTAGGGAAGAGCAGGATGCCTTACAGATTAGTACCACGGTCAAAATGATTAGCCTCCCTGATGATCATCAATTGCGTATCCTTTTTGCTGGATAATAGTCTGCAGGTCCCCTCAAACCTGTCACGATGCTGTCCTACACCCGTGGGTGTGAGACCGCTTTAAGGGGAAAGTCTAGTTAGGTTAGATATAGATCGTCTAATCACTGTATAGTATTAATACTGCTCCTCTGTTCTTTAGGTAACGCGCAGATTTGGCATTCCAGGTTTGAAGCAGGCAATGGAATGGTTTGGATACCATGGAGGTCACTGCCGTTCCCCACTTGTACCACTCACAGAAGAAGAGCAAAGGAGCTTGCGGATGGTGTTCACGGTCAATGGCTGGCTTTGAATCTTTAAATACAGTACATGGCAAAAATGGGTGCTATGGGTGTTGAAAAAAAAATATGTAAATTATAAAAATAAATTTACACACATAAATAATGTCAACTAATCATATAGTTTCATCTTGGATCATGTTAAGCTGTGTAAATTAAGTCAATATGGATTTGTGTGTTGTGGCTAATGGTGCCAGACAACTCACCTACCAAACTACACTAACTCAATGCAGAAGTTTACATTAGGCTAAAACAAGACTTATTATCTCTGCTCTGTAAATATCCTTATGTAGTCTTCCAAATAAACAAAGTTTAGTATTTCTTTTACCAGTCCTTTATCTGATTTACACAATTTGCCTGTTACCAGCCTATGCTATGTACTGTCTATGATATTTGCTACTTGGATCTTACTTGTGCTGATCAAGGTAGATATTTTGTTGTTCTCAGATTAGTGGAAGCTTTTTGTCCCGAAGTGTCAAATCAGTGACACGTGATCCTGTCACATTAACTGAAATCCCAAAGCTTAGACCAGTGGTGTCAAACTCATATGCACCGAGGGCCACATCAGCATTCTGGTTGCCTTCAATGGGCCATGAGAAATAACACCAAACAAAATACACCACCATTTAATTGTATGGTTACAGACACAGAATGGACAGGTGTAGACACAGAATTATTATTCTTAGTATACAGTACGTCCTGCTCCAAATCTAATACTTACACTTGGGATATACTCCGCCAGATGGCGCTGGACTGCAGAGACATCGAAAATAGGCTCCTCCCGGCCCCTCAAATACCCAGGGACCTCCCACAAATCCCCAGAATTTCTCTGCAGTCTGGCTGTGAAGGACGAGAAATGGCTCTCTACTCGCAGGTGAGCGGGGCTATTAGCCCTCGGCCCTGTAGGACTATTCCCACCCGTTCCACTAGTAATATGCCTCCCAGCCTTGGCTGCGCTGGTCAGGTGAAGGTAGGCAGCACCGCTGTTAGGTGCTTAGGAGTGCTGCTCCACCGCAATCCCCCACCAAAGGGTAGGCGGTTCAGGCTTATGGTGAGCCTCTATGGGATGCCCCTCCTGCACTAGTGCCCCCCTTGCCCCTGCCCATCGGTGGGCCCTGTTTAAGTGGCCGCTGTCCTCCCTCATCCTACTTGTAGCCTTCGGGGGAAAAGGGGGGGGTGTAAATATGTATGCTATACATTCTGTGTTTTACACCTTTTTTTCCATTCTGTTTAGTCTTGTGTCAGCCGACGCTGGCTTGTCTTTACTGTCTTTTTAAAATTGCCGCCGCCGTGCGTTGACTTGGTTCCGCGCTTGTCGGCGGCATTACCTCAGGCGCTGGTGCGCCATCATTGGCTGCTTGCACGTTCTGGCTTTGCGCTCTTCGGGGGGGGGGGGCATCTATGACGCGCTCTGCGTCATCGCTGATATCGGCCCGCCCCTCAAGGTATACCAACGCCATCTTTATCCTGCTTTTGGCCAATGCGCGACGGACCCCTACCTACCGCAGTCCGTAAGTGCCCTCGCTGGCGGCTTTATATCTTTCACTTTTGTTACTGTGTGCTTACAGGTCTTGTCTGCTTATGTCTTTCAGGCGGGGCAAACCCTTTTGGCTTCTCCCGGCCCTGTATTAGTATATAACTTGTAGGCTTTGTAAAAATAATACTCCCACTTCCCTAGCGGGTTATTGGGGCATCCGGGGTAGCTATATAGCGTTATTCCCTATCGGTGTATAGCGCCGCTATAATCACCATATGGAGGCATCCCAGGATAATGTGACCGGGGTCCCTTCGGGACAAGACTGGCTGTGTGTAGCGTGTGGGCAGCCTCATGCTGACGCTGACAAGGCGCGGGTCTGTGTACCCTGTGCTGAGCAGGTGCTTGCATTGCAATCTGGCCTGCCAGTGGCTGCACCTCGTTTCACTTCACCTACTCCCCCAAGCTTAAACCTCACTCCTGCTGAGTTGCATACTAGTGGGGAGTCTCAGCCTGATGTGTCTTCTAGACTGGCTACTGTTGAGCAGTTGATTGCTAAGTCCTTAGCGCGTAAGGCCCCTGCTAAGAAGCGGCACTTGACGCCTAATGTCACTGTTTTCCCTATGGAAACTGAGGAGTTTTGGAATCTTTGTGGCTATACCCTGTCTGATGAAGGGGAGCTCTTTTCTGATTCAGACTCATCTGATGAGAGACCAAGGGGTCATGACGATTCTGGCTCTGACCCCTGGGCCCCAGATGACACTGACAGATTAATGACCCAGATTTTTGAGGTTCTGTCCATCTCTCTCCCTGTTGCGGCTCCCAGGCAAAAAGGGGAGCTTTTCCATACAGCAAAATCACGTTTGGAATTTCCAGAGCAGGCACATTTCCATAACCTTGTGCTCAAGGAATGGGAGCGCCCTAGTAAAGTTCCCGGGGTTCCAAAAAGTTGGGATAGGAAGTATCCCTTTCCTGCTGAGGTGGTTAAATGTTGGTGACCGCCCCCCCCCCGAGGTGGATGCCCCGATCCTAGGGCTATCTAACACATGTC
The DNA here is from genome assembly GCA_027917425.1 of Gastrophryne carolinensis. Lineage (NCBI taxonomy): Eukaryota > Metazoa > Chordata > Amphibia > Anura > Microhylidae > Gastrophryne > Gastrophryne carolinensis. The sequence goes on from CM051235.1 coordinate 497,780,415, forward strand.
ATGCATTCCCCTGACTCTACTACCCTGCGGGATGCTGAGGACCGGCGCATTGACCAGCTGGCATCCCACGCCTTTGCATGTGCGGGGACGGCGCTGCGCCCGGTCTGTGCCTCTGCCATTACTGCTGTGGCCACTAGAACCCTTATCAGAAATATGCTTGATAGTGCCCCTGATGATTTGCCTTGTGAGGTGTTTAATGCACTCTCCAGTGATGTTTCTGTAAATTTTGTCCTATCGGCATTGGATGACACCATCAGAATGTGTTCCAGAACTTCTGCCCTTGTGGTGGCTATACGCCGCTCGGTTTGGCTGCGCCAGTGCTGACAACGCTGCCAAGAAGGCCCTCACTGGGTTTCCCTATAAAGGACTGCGCCTGTTTGGGGACCGCCTGGACCTTTTTGCTAAGGAAGGCAGGTTACCCCAGCACAGGCGGCAATCTCGGCCCTTTAGGGGTCAGGGTTCCTTCTCCTCCCCTTACCGTGGTGCAAGACAGGGAAGGGGGGTTTCCTTTCCTGGGGCCTGGGGAGATTTCTGAGGTAGAGGCAGAAGACGTGGACGTCCTGGTTCCTCCTGGGGTCCCAAAGCAAAATCTTGTCCCAAGTCCCCTCAGGCATGATGGGGTGCCCTCACCCATCCGGGTGGGGGGGACGGCTGCAGCACTTTGCTCATGTCTGGAGGCTTCATGTCTCAGACCGGTGGATTCAGGAGGTAGTGTCCTCTGGTTACAAGTTGGAGTTTGCTGCCGATCCCCCTCCAAGATTCATCAGATCCCGGATTCTTCAGGACCCTGTGTCAGCTCAGGAGCTAGTGCAAGCAGTGCAAGGCCTCCTGGAGCTAGTGGTCATCTACCAGGTCCCCTTAAGAGAAAAAGGCAAGGGCTTTTATTCTTAGTATACAGTACATCCTGCTCCAGATAGATTACTTACACTTGGGGTTATCCTCCACCAAATGGCGCTGCACTGCAGAGACATGCAAAACAGGCTCCTCCTGGCCCCTCAAATACCCGGGGACCTCCCACAAATCCCCAGATTTCTCTGCAGTGCCACCCGCGAAGACATGAAGTTTCACTCTCTCGCAGGTGAGCGGGGCTATTAAAGCCTGCGGCCCTGTTGGACTACTCCCACCCGTCCTCCTCGTAATGTGCCTCCCAGCCTGGGCTGCGCTGGTCGGGTGAAGGTAGGCAGCACCATGCGTGCTTATGGAGCCATGCTCCACCGCAGTCCCCCACCAAAGGGTAGGCGGTTTAGGCTGATGGTGAGCCTCTAGGGGATGCCCCTCCCGCATTATTGCCCATGCCCCGTGTAGCGGTGGGCCCTGTACAAAGGGTCGCCATCCTCCCTCGTTCCCCCCGTAGCTCGGGGGGAAAGAAAGAGGGGGGGGGTGTGTTTGGTCCCAGTGTATTGTGATTACACGCTTACGGCCTTAGTAATGTCCTGGACTTGTATATGTGGTGTCAGACTCGTGTAACTGCCGCCGCCGCGCACGCCATTTTTTCCTTCATGGATGTGCTGTGCCGGGCGGCGATGGCGCCTCAGACGCTGCGGCATCATTCTTGGCAGATCATCTATTCTAAGTGTGTCATATACTTCGCTCCCCATAGACAACATTGACGGCTGTCCTAGAGCTTCGCAGTCTTCGGGGGGGCGGGGACCTGGCTTGGCGCGCTCCGCATCTGGGCCCCCCTTCGAGGTTCGTTTGGCGCCAGTTTGAGGTGTAGTTGTGCGCGCGCGTGGTAACGGTCCCTCTCCTTTCGTTGGTCTGTAAGTGCCCTCGCGGGTGATTTTTATGCTCCTTGCTTACTGTGACATGGTTCTGACAACCCTCATTCCCATTATGTCTTTCAGACGGTTGAATCCAGTGGCTTCTCCTGGCCCGGTGTAATTGCCAGTTGGGCCTAGCATAATTACTCCCACTTCCCTGCGGGTCATTGGGGCATCCAGGGTAGCTTCTGCGTCAATCCCTACTGGCCTATTGTGCCTATTAATCACCATATGGAGGCATCCCAGGATATTGTGACCAGGGTTCCTTCGGGACAAGCCCGGCTGTGTGTAGCTTGTGGGGTCTCACCTATCAGCGGTGACGATGCACAGCAGGCGCTATTGGTACTTCCCGCCCCCCCGGTGGCTGGGCCTGCACCTCGCCTCACTTCACCTACTCCCCCAAGCCTGAGTCTAACCCCCAATACAAGCGGGGATTCTCATCCTGATGTGGCTGCTAGACTGGCCAGTGTTGAAAAATTGCTTGCTAATACCTTAGCGCATAAGGCCACCGCAAAAAAGCGGCACTTAACCCCTGAAGAGGCTGATGAGTTGTTGCCTCTATATGGCTATACCCCCTCGGACGAAGGGGAGCTGTTCTTTGACTCAGGGTCATCTGACGAGAAGTCAAAGTGTCATGACGATTCTGGCTCTGATCACTGGACACCGGATGATACTTACAAACTGCTGGTTCAGATTTTTGAGGTTCTGTCCATCTCTCCCCCTGTTGCGGCTCCCAGGCAAAGGGGTGAGCTATTTCATACTGCTAAGGCTCGATTGGAATTTCCTGAGCAAACCCATTTCAATAACCTTGTGTTTAAGGAGTGGGAACATCCCAGTAGACTTCCCGGGATTCCTAAGAGTTTGGACAGGAAGTATCCTTTTCCTGCTGATATGGTCAAGTGCTGGTCGTCGCCCCCCAAGGTCGATGCTCCTATTCTGGGACTGTCTAACACCTCTATTATGCACTCTCCCGACACTACTACGCTGCGGGACTCTGAGGACCGGCGCATTGACCAATTGGCATGCCATGCCTTTGCATTGGGGGGGGGGGGCGCGTTGCGCTCGGTCTGCGCCTTGGCCATTACTTCGGTGGCGCTCAGGGCCATGGTCAGGAATGCACTTGATGGCCAAGATGAATTGCCACCTGACACGAATAATGCACTGTCTAACTGTGATGTGTTTGTAAACTTCATCCTGTCTGCATCTGATGATGCTATTAGGATGTGTGCCAGAATCTAGCTATACGCTGCGCGGTATGGCTGCGCCAGTGGGCTGCTGACAATGCTGCTAAGAAAGCCCTTACTGGGCTTCCATTTAAGGGGCTACGCCTGTTTGGGGACCGCCTAGACATCTTTGCTAAAGGAGGTAAGTTACCCCAGCGCAGGCGGCAGTCCCGGCCCTTTCGGAGCCAGGGCCCCCTTTCAGTCCCCTACCGAGGCGCTAAGCAGGGGAAAGGGGTGTCCTTCGCGGGGGCTCGCGCAGATTCCTGGCATAGAAGCAGAGGAGGACGTCCTGGCTCCTCCTGGGGGTCCAAAACCAAAGCCCCTCCCAAGACCCCTCAGGCATGATGGGGCGCCCTCGCCCGTCAGGGTGGGGGGACGGCTACAGCACTTCGCGCACGTCTGGAGGCGCCAAGTCTCAGACCGGTGGATTCAGGAGGTAGTGTCCTCTGGTTACAAGATAGAGTTTGCTGTGCGGCCCTCCACAAGATTCATCAGATCCCGGGTCCCCCAGGACCCTGTATCAGCTCAGGTCTTGATGCAGGCCGTGCAAGGACTGCTAGATCTGGGGGTCATTTGCAGGGTCCCCTTAAGAGAATTGGGCAAGGGGTTCTATTCCAACCTTTTCACGGTGCCCAAAAAAGATGGTTCAGTCAGGCCCATTCTGGATTTAAAGATCCTCAACAAATTTGTCAAGAACAGGCGCTTTCGCATGGAAACTCTGCGCTCGGCCATCGGCTCTCTGCGCCCAGGGGATTTTATGACGTCTTTGGACATCAAAGATGCTTACCTTCACATCCCTGTTTTCCCGGGACATCAAATGTTTCTCAGATTCGCGTTGAAAGATCAACGTTACCAATTTGTGGCCTTACCATTCGGCCTCACTTCAGCCCCCAGAGTGTTCACCAAGGTGGTGGCGGGGGTGATGTCTCTGATAAGGTCAGGGGGCATACGCGTGCTGCCCTACCTGGACGACATTCTCATCACTTCGCGGTCCCTACAGCAGGCAGAGCTGGACACTCACCTGGTGGTGTCCACCTTGGAGTCCTTCGGCTGGGTGATCAATCACCCCAAGTCCTCTCTGTCCCCTTCGTCAGTGACCCCATTCCTGGGGATGATTCTGGATACGGTTCAGTCACGGATATTCCTTCCTCAACAGAAGGTGGAAGCTCTGACTGTGCAGGTGAGGTTCCTGCTCTCGTGCCTCCAGCCCTCCCTCCGGCAGGGAATGCAGATGGTGGGCCTAATGGTGGCAAGCTTCGAGGTGGTGCCTTTTGCTCAGTTCCATTTGAGGCCTCTGCAGCTTCACCTTCTGTCAGTATGGGACAAGGATCCCATGTCCTTGGATGGGGTTTGTGTGCTTCCCCCCTTGGTCAGAAGGTCCCTCTCGTGGTGGATGGACCACAAGAACTCACTAAAGGGCAGGTCCTTTCTGGCCCCCTCCTGGGAGATGGTCACCACAAATGCCAGTCTGTCAGGTTGGGGGGGATTCTGGAAGTCTCTGCGGTTCCAGGGGAGGTGGGGCCCTCAGGAGACCCACTTACCCATCAACATTCTGGAACTACGGGCAATCAGGTTGGTACTGGAGCAGTTGACCGATCACCTGCAGGGAATGTCTGTGCAGGTGCGCTCAGACAACAGGACGGTGGTTGCCTACATCAACCATCAGGGAGGGACCCGGAGCAGAGGTGCCCTCCAGGAAGTGTCGCGGATTGTGACATGGGCGCAGGCCAATGTTCAATGCATTTCGGCTGTGTATATTCCGGGGGCAGAGAATCTACTGGCAGACTCTCTGAGCAGGGGGACTTCCCGTCAGGGGGAGTGGTCCCTCTGCAACAGGGTATTCCAGTCCCTGTGTCACCGTTGGGGTCTACCGGATGTGGATCTGTTCGCATCACGTCACAATCACAAGCTCCCGGCCTTTGTCTCCCTGTCTCAGGATCCTCTGGCCTTGGCCACGGATGCTCTGTCAATGTCATGGAAGGAATTTCGGCTCCTGTATGTCTTTCCTCCGTTCTCCCAGCTGGGCAGGGTCCTGCGCAAGATTGCTCTGGAAGGGGTGCCAGTGATTCTGGTGGCCCCCAGGTGGCCAAGAAGAGTGTGGTTCGCAGACGTGGTGCAAATGGCAGTAGACCAGTATGTCCTGCCGGGGGCGCCAGATCTGCTCACTCAGGGCTCCTTACGCCACCCCAATTTACAAACTCTGGCTTTGACGGCCTGGCTGCTGAAAGGATTGTCTGCCTCGGTGGTGGATACCATGGTGCAGGCTAGGAAGAAGACTTCTTCTGCCATCTATTATAGGGTATGGCGTACCTACATTGATTGGTGTGAATCTAGGTCTCTCCCCTGTAGGGAGTTCTTAGTCCCTAGGGTCCTTTACAGCATGGTTTGGAGTTGGGTCTAAAACTCAGTACTCTGAAGGGTCAGGTTTCTGCCCTGTCCCTCTTCTTTCAGAAGTCTTTTGCTCAGCATCCCTTGGTTAAGACCTTCTTTCAGGGGGTCACTTGAACTTGGTTTTGTCTGCCTTGCAGGGTGCTCCCTTTGAGCCTATTCAGGCTGCTGCTCTGGCTGTACTTACCCTCCAAGGTTGTCTTTCTGGTGGCTATTACTTCGGTCAGGCGTGTGTCTGAGCCGGCGGCTCTGTCTATCCAGCCCCCATACTTTGAAAGACACCAGGATAAGGTGGTGTTCCGCTTTAAGCCAAACTTTCTGCCTAAGGTGATGTCTGCTTTTCATTTGAACCAGGATATTGTTCTTCCTTCCTTGTGTCCTAATCCTAGCAACGCTAAGGAAAGGGTTCTGCATTCATTGGATGTGATCAGGTGTCTGAAGTATTACCTGGTAGTCACTGCGGCTTTCAGGATGACTGATGCTCTTTTTGTGGCCCCTTCTGGTCCTAGGAAGGGTTTGGCTCCTGCCAAGTCTACTATCAGCAAGTGGATTAGTCAGGCTGTGATTCAGGCCTACTCTGCTAAGGGGAAGAATCCTCCCTTCCGCCTTACTGCTCATTCCACTCGTGCTATTGGTGCCTCTTGGGCTTTTCAGCACCAGGCTTCTGTTGAACAAGTTTGCAAGGCTGCTACTTGGTCTTCTGTTCATACCTTTTCAAAGTTTTACAAGGTTGATGTTAGGGCCTCAGCTGATGCTGCTTTTGGCCGAAAGGTTCTGCAGGCGGCAGTGGTTTAAACTGTCTGCTGCTGATTTTTATTGGGGATCCCACCCTACTTTATGGACACTGCTATTGGATGTCCCAAGTGTAAGTATTAGATTTGGAGCAGGACGTACTGTATACTAAGAATTATACAATTCTGTGATTACTCACCTGTAGAATTGGTATTATGAGTATACAGTACGTCCTGCTCCAACCCACCCTTGGTTTTGCATTATCTTGGAACCCCTGTATGGTGATTGTTATAATTGTTATAGTTGATAGTTTGGATTGTTTAATTCTCCCGGCTTCTCATTAACTGCTTTTCAATGCTGGGGATTTGTGGGAGGTCCCTGGGTATTTGAGGGGCCGGGAGGAGCCTATTTTCGATGTCTCTGCAGTCCAGCACCATCTGGCGGAGTATATCCCAAGTATTAGATTTGGAGCAGGACGTACTGTATACTCATAATACCAATTCTACATGTGAGTAATCACAGAATTGTATTTTTGCCTAGGATGGACGCAGATGCTGAATTATTTTCATGAAATGAAAAAAAAAAAATCCTTTTTCCCCCGCAGCAGATGTAGCACCCTCTAATGTAGCAGTAGGTTGGGTGGGTTAGGTGGGCCCCCCTTGTGTGGTAAGAGCTAGTTGCACAGAGAAACGGAACAATTGTACACAATACTTTCTTCTCTCCCAGAACATTAAAGTGGACCAACACCCTCCCCTGATCGGCCCGGGAATCTATAAGATTCCCGGACCGATCAGCTCCCTGACTGCGGGGCACTTACCTTATCAGCGACGGATAAGCCGCCGCCGCCTCCCGCTCGTCCCTCTAGCAGGGCGTGCTGCCGCGCCGGCCGTTTGTGAATGGCTGGCGCGGGCGCGCGCCCTGTAAGAGGGACGCGCGAGAGGCGGCGGCGGCGGCTTATCTGACGCTTGTCTGTTGCCGATAAGGTAAGATTTTAGTGGCTTTCTGGGGGGATTCACACGGAAGTGGACCAACACTCAGGATAGTGAAAAACCTGGGTGTTGGTCCACTTTAAGGTGGATTCTTAAAGTGGTCCTTCACTCTGAATAAAAGTCTATATTATATGTTTCCCACACCCTGTACATACAGATTGCTCACATTAAAAATCATCCTACCTGCATCTACTGCATGTTATGAGCCTTTAAACATCCAAGATGGCGGCTCATGGAACATCAGGCAGCCTGCAAACAGGAAGTGCCTTTTGACTGTGCTGCTCTGCATTCTGGGATTGCTGAACTTTTCCTGACTCCAGCTCTGCTCTGTCTGAGCAAAGCACAGCTATAACCAACCCCCTGCACTTTATCCCACTCTCCTCAGTATGTGTGATGCTTCTGAGTCAAGATGGCGGCGCCCACATCCTGCAGCCCAGTGGGGGAAAGAATAATAAGTAAGTGATCAAAAACTTAAAATATATTAATTTTAGATACTGGGGAATCGTTTTTTAAGGGTTTGGGCTTTTCAATAAATCATGCTGAAGGTCCGGTTTAAGTGAATGGTCACTGATCGAGAAGCAACCATGAAGATTTCCTGAAAGGAAAATTGCTAGACTGCATCATGTTAGTGCCATGACAATTGGAAGTATTGACAATAAAGTCCGTGTATGCATTCCAAAGCCAAGAGGTGGACATCTGAAAAATATCAGAGGCAACGAGTCTGCACATCACAAGGTCTATTAGTTCTGGAGGTAGCTTGTATGCTTCATAATAGTGAGGTCACAGACAGCCATGCAAGCACCATGCAATGTACTAAATGGGTGATTTGGAGCAATGAGATGGGAAAAGACAAAATCATAGAAAGATCTCTTCCCAAAAAGAATGTTACCTTCCCATGAAGTCACTGGAGCATGGCATGATTGCGTTTAGAGGTGACAAGTTACTTATGATCCAATAGGGGATCATGACTCGGTGCTCAGAGTCTAAGAGCAAACCTGGTCTTCACTGGAGCCACATAAGGGAGGACAGACTGGGCTGCAGGTAAGCACAAGATTGTGCAAGCCATGAATAGGCCTAAACATAAAAGACAGCAGATACACTGTTGCAGGGTAATGAGCTGCAAGCTGACAGGTAGGGGAAGCTTGTGGTCAAAGACTGTCAATGAGCATGTGGAAAATGATTGTAATCCATTTAAAGAGGTCGAGGGCAGGGGGAAAATTTGTGGTTTGCAATAGTTTTCAAGTTGCGTGCATCCGTACTTTCCACATGAGCACTGGATCCAAAATTTGCAGTAACTTGAAGGTGTGTGTGCCCAGTGCATGTGCAGATTTACATTCTCGAAGACTTTGTGATGCTGCCTCTCTTGGCAGGCCCCAATTATATGGAGCAACAGCACATAAAGGGGATGGCCTAGTGTTTCACAGACATGGACCCTCCCTGGAACAAGGTCTAAATTAGGGATTTATGTTCAGAATCCCTTACTGGAGTCCTGCCCAGTACACTAAGCACATTTGGAAGCCTATCTATAAGCCTGGGGTCCCCAACCTGTAGCTCGGGAGCCACATGTGGCTCACCAACCCATGCTGTTTGGCTCTCCGACTATATGCTGGACCAGAACAAGTGAAAGTCTAGCACATTGTTGAGGCTAGGGAGGTACATGGCTCCCTGGGTTGGTTATTGCAGTACCATACTGTACCATAATGTAGATTCAACAGGTGGATAAATATGCCAATATTGCCTATTTTCCAGCATCCAGTGCCATACTCCTTTTCCTACCTTCCTGGTAAGTGAAGAGGACGGAAGCTGGAAATTAGGTGCAGTAAGCAAGCATGCCTTTTCTGCCCATATCTGCCCTTTAATCACTTTGTGGCTGGGGAATCCACTTCTGTGGAGTAGGTATTTCATAGGCAGAGAAGTTTGTTTATTTATTTTGGGAAACTGGAGAAGTCAATGTTCATTAAACCATTGTATTTTATGCCTTCACGTCCACTTTATTTTGAATTGTTTTAAATAGTTTCTTGTTCTATAAGTGTTATATGATGTTTATGATCTATTAACGTCAAAAGTGGCTCCTGATCATCTCTCACTGCTAAAAGTGTCTCTCAAAGTATAAAAGGTTGGAGATTCCTGCTATAAACTTGGTTCTTTGGCTGTGGCAAAGTAATGTCTGCATGTACTTCTGGCTCCCTAAGGAACGCTTCCCATTAGGATTTCCCAGTTTCCATTTGAATGTTGTATTTATTAAGTAGCTTATCCCCTGCTGGGAATGGGACATAACAGAATGCTGGCTTTATGAGGGGTGAGGCAAGGTAGCACATTAAATATCTTGGGTCACGTGGCTCGTCTAGTGCTCAGATACTAACACCAGGCTCTAATTTAGGAGAATGTGAATGAAATGCGATGCAGCCTAAAACGTAGCATCACAGAATCCCCTGGGTATGATCACATTAGCATTTCTAATACATGTAGCCAACAGGATCCATGACACATAAACTAAGGGGGGAACGATCACATTACCAGCCAGCACACAGCCAAGAAATACTTCTTGAATTAACTGTGCTTCTGCTAGGGCCTGTCCCAAATTACTGCAAAGGATCTGATCCCACTGATCATGAGATGATCCATGGCATGTGTGTTAGGGAAGAACCGGCTATAAAAAAATGTCCCAGAAGTTCTCTCACATAAGCTACGTAAGTTAAATACTGTGAGACATTAATGCTATTTATTTTTATTTAATATTTGAACTTTTTGGAGTCTAAAAAGATCAGCGGTGTTTGAAACAGTGATGTCCATCTTTCTTCGACTAGATCCAGTAACTGTTGTGTTGTGTATATGTTTAGCCTGTGTGGTTCATTGGCTTTTTCCCTGTGTTGGTGAGTTGTTCTTATGCCACACTCAGGTGTCATCTTCTCCTTGGTGTTGCCGGTGTTGCTTTTAGCAAATGTCACCCCTTCAACAGCCATCTAACAAAAGCCTGGCAGTAATGAGCAAACAAAGGAAGTCCCAAGTTGAAAGAGCCTCTGCTGGTTCCCTCACATCTTTGTCGGAGTGAAGGAAACAAGGGACAGCTGAATGGGATCTGGTGGCTGAGCAGCTTTCCGCAGCCGCTTAGGCTTTTTGGCTCTGGCAAAGAAATGGGAATAAATGGGCTGCTATCCACCCCCATTTCTGTAATGGACTCAGAAGTTATGAAAATTCCTGGACTGAGTATACATGTCACCAACTGGATGGAGGTCATGTGGACATCGTGCTGGTAGTAGCAGAGGAACTGCAAGCCGAACCAAGCCTCCCTGGAGTGATCTGCATCACTACACATTATCCTTTTGCTAAATTAAACCTGACTTTCTGTTATATCTCTGTTTGTGATATTTACCTGTAACCTGTATTCTGCTCCTAAGACCTGTAGCTGTAATTTTTATAATATATCATACCATTCTTGTCTAGTGTGTGGTTATTGCATTAAGAACATTCTTTGTATAGGACGGATTTGGGCACAGTCTAAATCGGCTGTTTCTAACCAGTGCTGGGTGCACCTGTAATGAGGCCATTGTGAGGTGGTGATACAGAGAGGGTGGCAAACGCTAGACCAGTTAATTATTATTTTTTAACTCATTGGTGGTTCAGCGGAGATCAGGGTGCCGCTGCATGACTTTCTATACACAGTTCTGAGCCAACGTATCCTCTGTGCCTGTTCATTGAAAGTGGATGCTTTAAAGTAGTGACTTACCAGAGGTAAAGGTAAAGCGCAGAGGTTGCTGCAGCTGTAAGTATCTACTTTGGAATTCACTGTTATTTGACTGAATTGTCTTTTCATCTGTTTGCTACTTGTTTGTAAATTCTTCAGTTTATTAAGGGATTTATTAGTTAGCTCCCCAATTTAGAAAAAAATTAGCTCCATACCTAACAATGCTGTTCAGTGCACATCTTGTGCCATGTATGCACTGCTTGAACAACGAGTCGAGGGTGCATACAGCTGTGCAGGATGTGTGCGCATTTGGAAGCCGTCATTCACAATTTAAAGTCTGAGAAGCATTGATATCATGGAAAGGAATCTGGTGCTCCCTTGGGGAGAGTGGTAGTATGGGGGGACAGGAAAAACAGGATAATAAGACAGCTAGTTGGATAACAGTTAATAGCAGGCAGGGTAGGGGGAAAAGTTGCAGGGAGGCTAGCCTTGAGCAGGTATCCCCCAACAAGTTTGCCCAGTTGGCAGATGAGGAGGATGAAGGCTCAGGGGTAGCACAGCCGCAGCAAGACAACACCACTGTCTGCTACAGTAAGGAGGGGAAGGGAAATGCAGAACAGTGTGTTGCCTTCCTGGGGCATGAGTTCGGCATGTTGTAGATCAGGCTGATAGATTATTGGGAGGGGCTATGCTCGCAGGCAACCATTGCGGCTGAGGAAGGAAAATAAGTCCCCCTCCCCCGATCACCTGGGCTGGTTGCGAGGCTGAGGCTGGTCTCCCTCTCCGTTTGCCACGCCCATAGGCTGGACTTTGTATTGGAAAGCAGTGGTGAGGGTGGTGACCGTGCAACAGTGCAGACTCAGGGATAAGGTAAGGATTTTTTTTTCTTTTATGCTCGCTATTTACTGGGTAATGATTGGGTCCCCCGTTATGGAACAAGAATGGGGACCCAGTTTTGCACAGCTGATGAGGGCTCCTTAATGGCACATGGATGGGGGCTCTGTTTCCACACACCTTATGGGCCCCCCATTTGTGCACACTTGATGGGGCCCTTTATGGCACATGAATAGAGGGCGTTTTAACCCCCCAAAAATATTGTATTTGTTTAGGATCAAAACTGGGGGGGGGGGGGGGGGCAGACATTGTGGCTGTACGACCCTGGGCACCAATGACCAATTACATAGGAAGAAATAGGAGGAAGTTCCTTAAAAATTACAAGGACCAAGGACCAAAACTGTAGTATTCTCAGATACATACCTCTCAACTTTTGAAAGCTGTAAAGTGGGACATTTTTTTGCAATTAAACCATGCCCTAGCCACGCTCTTAAAGGGAAACACCACCTAAGAATGTATTATTATTATTATTAATAATAATAATGATAATAATAGGTCACCAAAGTCCCTTTCCTGGGGTATCTGATCTCCAATCAGGGTCTGGTTATGGATACCTCCAAGGTGTCTGCAGTTTTGGAGTGGGAACAACCTAGAACCCTAAAAGCAAAGATTCCTAAGCTTCGCCAACTATTACAGGTGTTTCATCAGGGGATTCTCTTAACAGATTTAACCTGGAAAGGCCTTTGTGGATGTTTGTCCTTCACCTTAGCCCCAATATTAATCTACCCTGAAGTCAATTGCCCATTCTTTGTTGATGCCTCAGAAGTCTGGATGGGGGCTGTCCTCTCGCAATATTCCTGCTCCCCAGAATGATTACATCCTTGTGCTTACTGTTCACGTAAATTATTTCCAGCTGAGCAGAATTATGATGTGAGGAACATGATGAAACTGGCTTTTGAGAAATGGAGGCATTGGTTGGAAGGTTCTTTGCACTCTATTATTGTGTATACCGACCATAAGAATCTCAAATATATTAAATTTGCCAAGGGACCCAATTCACGCCAGGCTCACTGGGCTTTTTCTCCCATTTGAATTTCATTATTACTTTTAAACCGGGAGCAAATAACACCAAAGCAAATGCCTTGTCACACAACTTTGGGGAATGTAAGGGTAGGTACGATGAGTAGGAACCCCCTCTGGTTGTGTAGTTGGCATCCAGTTACCAGATTTGTCTAGCTACTTAGCATCTTTTCAGGCTGATTCACCTCCGTGTAAACCTCCGGGTTGCCAATATATTCCGCTGCATTTGTGCCTGTCTGTGTTACAAGAGTTCTATGATGCCAAAACATCTGGTTACTTGGGTAACTGGAAAACTCTGGCCCTCGCCAAACGCCATGTGTGGTGGCCTATTAGACGCGTTGTTGAAGCCTGTCTTGTTTGCATTTGTAACAATGGAACCCATAGACCCCCAGCTGGGTTACTGGTACACTTAGAGATTCCTGGTGAACCCTGGATTCATTTTTCTATGAAATACTGTCATTTGGGTGGTGGTCGACCGATTCAGTAAAACTGTACATTTTATTTCTGTAATTAAACTACATTGGCTCCAGAACTGGTGCAACTGTTCATAAAACACTGCATACCTCAGAACATTAGGGTTGATTCAGAGCCCCTTTCTCATCATTTTTATGGAGGTCTTGCTACCAAACGAAAAATCATGCAAAAATGAAAACATTTCACACTAAAGTTCTCGCAGAAAAAAGGCTCTGCTGAATCAGACGAGGGGAAAAAATGAACGAGAATGGAAATATTCACGCAAAAAAAAAGGTGAGAAAGGGGCTCTGAATCAACCCTATTGTCTCTGAACGCGCAGTCCAATTCATTTCATGTTTCTGGAGGAAGTTAGGTGCGTGATTGGGTATAAAAGTTTCTTTGTCTTCATCCTATTACCCACAATCTAATGGTCAGACAGAGTGAAGCAGTTGCTGAAGCGATATCTGCTCTGTGTCTGCCAAGATCAATGTTCCGAAGTTATTGAATTTGCGTCCAATAATGCGCCCAATGAGTCAACAAAGTTTTTGCCGTTTTTTTCTAACTACGGAAAAAATCCCAAAGCATCCAATTTGCCAGCCTTGGAGGAATGGTTTCTTCAAATAGCGATCATCTGGTTCAAGGTACAGGAGAGTCTAAAAATATCAAGTAAGAGGCACAAGACGTTTGCCGACCGACATAGGTCCATGGAGTCATCATTCCAGGTGGGCGATTTGGTCTGGGTATCCACCCAAAACATTGCCTTGCCTTGCGCCAACACTCGTCAAAATTGGGGCCTAAATACATTGGTCCCTTTCTAATCAAACAAATTTTAAGCAACTTCACCTTTAAACTGGACCTTCAGCATCATTTTATGAAAAGCCCAAACCCTTAAAAAACTATACCCCAGCATCTAAAATTTATATTATTTAAGTTTTAGTTGCTTACTTATCATTATTTCCCCTGCTGGTCTACAACTCTGTTCAGGACTCTAGGATACAGATGCCACCATCTTGCCTCAGAAGCATCACACATACGGAGGAGAGGAAGGGCGATGGGCAAGTGCAGGGGGCAGGTTATAGCTGTGCTTTGCACAGACAGGGCAGAGCTGAGGTCAGGAAAAAGTCAGCAATCCCAGAATGCAGAGCGGCATATTTAGAAGACACTTCCTGTCTGCAGGCAGCCTGAAACTAAACGGGCTGCCATCTTGGATGTTAAAAAACGCAATAGGTGCAGATAATACAATTCTGTGATTACTCACCTGTAGAATTGGTATTATGAGTATACAGAACGTCCTGCTCCAGATAGAATACTTACTATCGGGTAATACTCCGTGCTGGACTGCAGAGACATCGAAAATAGGCTCCTCCCGGACCCTCAAATACCCAGGGACCTCCCACAAATCCCCAGCATTGAAAAACAGTTAACGAGAAGCCGGTTAGAATTAAAACTAGTAACTAGTAACTAATCACCATACAGGGGATCCAAAATAATGCAAAACCAAGGGTGGGGTGGAGCAGGACGTACTGTATACTCATAATACCAATTATACAGGTGAGTAATCACAGAATTGTATTATTCTTAGTATACAGTACGTCCTGCTCCACATAGAATACTTACTATCGGGACATCCAATAGCAGTGTCCATAAAGTAGGGTGGGATCCCCAAAAAGGTAACAACAGACAGTTTAAACCACTGCCACCTGCAAAACCTTGCAGCCAAAAGCAGCATCAGCTGAGGCCCTAACATCAACCTTGCAAAACTTTGAAAAGGTATGAACAGAAGACCAAGTAGCGGCCTTGCAAACTTGTTTAACAGAAGCCTGGTGCTGAAAAGCCCAAGAGGCACCAATAGCACGAGTGGAATGAGCAGTAAGGCGGAAGGGAGGATTCTTCCCCTTAGCAGAGTAGGCCTGAATCACAGCCTGACGGATCCATTTGCTGATAGTAGACTTGGAAAGAGCCAAACCCTTCCTAGGACCAGAAGGGACCACAAAAAGAGCATCAGTTTTTCTGAAAGGTGCAGTAGCCACCAGATAGTATTTCAGACACCTAACCACATCCAAAAAATGCAAAACCCTCTCCTTAGCATTACTAGGATTAGGGCACAATGAAGGAAGAACAATGTCCTGATTCAAATGAAAGGCAGACACTACCTTAGGCAGGAAATCTGTCTTGAAGCGAAACACCACCTTGTCCTGGTGTCTCTCATAGTAGGGGGGCTGAATGGAAAGCGCCGCCAACTCAGACACACGCCTAACAGAGGTGATAGCAACCAAAAAGACAACTTTGACAGTAAGAATGGCCAGGGCAGCATCCTGCACAGGTTCAAAGGGACCACCCTGCAAGGCTGACAAGACCAAGTTCAAATCCCAAACAGGCACCATAGGCTTACGTGTTTGTAAAATTGGGATGGCGTAGGGAGCCCTGAGTGAGCAGATCTGGCACCATGGGCATAGTGTACTGATCTACTGCCAGCTGCACCACGTCTGCAAACCACACTCTTCTTGGCCACCTGGGGGCCACCAGAATTGCTGGCACCCCTTCCAGAGCAATCTTGCGCAGAACCCTGCCCAGCAGGGGGAATAGAGGGAAGACATACAGAAACTGAAAGTCCTGCCATGACATTGCTAGAGCATCCGTGGTCAAGGCCAGAAGATCCTGGGACAGGGAGACAAAGACCGGTAGCTTGTGATTGTGACGGGACGTAAACAGATCCACATCTGGTTGGCCCCAACGGTGACACATAGATTGGAACACCCTACTGCATAGGGACCATTCTCATGGCGAGAGGTCCCCCTGCTCAGAGAGTCTGCCAGGAGATTTTCCACCCCCGGGATGAACACAGCTGATATGCAGGGAACATTGGTCTCCGCCCAGGTCAGGATCAGAGACACTTCCTCGAGGGCCCTCTTGCTCCGGGTCCCTCCCTGATGATTGATGTAGGCAACTGCCGTCTGGTTGTCCGAGTGCACCTGAACAGGCAGGCCCCGAAGGTGAGGTGTCAACTGAGCCAGAACTAACCTGATCGCCCGCAGCTCCAAGACGTTGATAGGTGTGTGGGCCTCCTGAGGGCCCCACCTCCCCTGGAACCGCAGGAACTTCCAGAAACCCCCCCAACCTGACAGACTGGCATCCGTGGTGACCGTCTCCCAGGAGGGGGTCAGAAAAGATCTGCCCCCCAACAGGTTCCTGGAGGCCATCCACCACAAGAGGGACCGCATGACCAGGGGGGAAAGCACGAAGACCCAGTCCAGGGACGCTGGGTCCTTGTCCCACACTGACAAGAGGTGAAGTTGCAGAGGCCTCAAGTGGAACTGAGCATAAGGGACCGCCTCGAAGCACGCCACCATCAGACCCACCAGCTGCATTCCCTGCCTGATGGAGGGATGATGACAAGATAGCAGGAACTGGACCTGTGCAATCAGACTGTCCACTTTCTGTTGAGGAAGAAAAATCCTTGCCTGAACTGTATCCAGATTCATTCCTAGGAATGGAGTCACCAAGGAGGGGGACAGCGAAGACTTGGGGTGGTTGATCACCCATCCAAATGACTCCAGGGTGGACACCACCAGCTGAGTATCCAATTCTGCCTGATGTAGAGATTGGGAGGTGATGAGAATGTCGTCCAGATAAGGCAGCGCGCGGATACCCTGAAACCTGAGCAGAGACATCACTCCAGCCAGCACCTTGGTGAACACCCTGGGAGCTGAAGTGAGACCAAAGGGCAATGCCACAAACTGGTAGTGTTGATCCTCCAGAGCGAACCTGAGGAACCTTTGATGACCTGGAAATACAGGAATATGAAGGTAAGCATCTTTGATGTCCACAGATGTCATGAAATCCCCTGGGCGCAGGGAACTGATGGCAGAGCGCAGTTTCCATGCGAAAACGGCTGCACCTGACAAATTTGTTTTCAAGTCCAGAATGGGCCTGAGTAACCCATCTTTTTTGGGCACCGTGAAAAGGTTGGAATAGAAGCCCTTGCCCTTTTCTCTTAAGGGGACCTTGCAGATGACCCCCAGCTCCAGGAGGCTTTGCACTGCCTGCATTAGACCCTGAGCTGACACAGGGTCCTGAGGAATCCGGGATCTGATGAATCTTGGGGGAGGCCAGGCAGCAAACTCTATCTTGTAACCGGAGGACACTGCCTCCTGAATCCACCGGTCTGAGACATGAAGCCTCCAGACGTGAGCAAAGTGCTGAAGCCGTCCCCCCACCTGGATGGGTGAGGGCGCCCCATCATGCCTGAGGGGGCTTGGGAGAGGACTTAAGCTTGGGGCCCCAGGAGGAGCCAGGACGTCCTTCGTCCGAAGGGGTATATCCACATAGATGCAAAAACTCATCAGTTTCCATAGGGAAAAGAGTGACATCAGGCGTTAAGTGCCGCTTTTTTGCCTTACGCGCCAAGGTATTAGCAATTAACTTCTCAACACTAGCCAGTCTAGAAGACACATCAGGCTGAGAATCCCCACTCATATGCAACTCAGTAGGAGTGAGATTTAAGCTTGGGGGGGTAGGTGAAGTGAAACGAGGTGCAGGCCCAGCCACTGGAAGGCCAGATTGCAGCGCAAGCACCTGCTCGGCACAGGGTACACAGGCGCCTTGTCAGCGTCAACATGAGACTCCCCACACGCTACACACAGCTGGGCTTGTCCCGAAGGAACCTCGGTCACATTATCCTGAGATGCCTCCATATGGTGATTATAGCGGCACTATAGGCCGATAGGAATTAACGCTATACAGCAACCCGGGATGCCCCAATAACCCGCTAGGGAAGTGGGAGAAATTACACTAGGCCTCACAGGTTAATCAACTAATAGAGGGCCAGGAGAAGCCAATGGATTCCCCAGTCTGAAAGCCACAATCAAATGAGCCGTAAGCAGACAATAAGAAAAAGGTGGTAATAAAGCCGCACGCGAGGGCACTTACGGACCACGGTAGGTAGAGGTCCGTCACGCAGAAGCCGACCAAGCAGATAAAATGGCGTTGGTATACCTCGAGCGGCGGGCCCGCACAAGCAATGATGCGGAACGCACCAGAGACAGGCCCCGCCCCCCGAAGAGCGCGAAGCCAACACATGACAAGCAGCCAATGACGGCGCGCCGGCACCTGAGGTAATGCCACCGCCAAGCGCGGAACACAGTGAAAAAGGGCGCGCAGCGGCGGCGGCAGTTTTAAGTATAGTAATAGTAAAACAAGTCAGCGCGGCGGCTGACACAAGGCATAATGTAAAAAAGCACAAAGCCAATACACGTATATACATACATACATACATGCATACACACACACCCCCCCCCCCCCTTTCCCCCCGAAGGCTACAAGGAGAGTGAGGGAGGACAGCGGCCACTTCACATAGGGCCCACCGATATACAGGGGCAATAGTGCGGGAGGGGCATCCCATAGAGGCTCACCATAAGCCTGAACAGCCTACCTTTTGGTGGGAGATTGCGGTGGAGCAGCGCTCCTAAGCACCTAACAGCGGTGCTGCCTACCATCACCCGACCAGCGCAGCCAAGGCTGGGAGGCAATTACTGTTGGAACGGGTGGGAATAGTCCTACAGGGCCGCAGGCTAATAGCCCCGCTCACCTGCGAGTAGAGAGAGCCATTTCTTGTCCTTCGCAGTCCAGACTGCAGAGAAATCTGGGGATTTGTGGGAGGTCCCTGGGTATTTGAGGGGCCGGGAGGAGCCTATTTTCGATGTCTCTGCAGTCCAGCGCCATCTGGCGGAGTATTACCCAATAGTAAGTATTCTATCTGGAGCAGGATGTACTGTATACTAAGAATAGGATGATTTTTTAATGTGGCCAATCTGTATGTAGGGGGTGAGGGAAACATACAAAATAGACTCTTATTCAGGGCGAAGGTCCGCTTTAAGGTTGAGCTTCTGCCTTCCATAAAAAATCCTAATGCCTTTCATGAATGCTTAATTACTCTACTGATAACATTCAGGTATCTTCTCCATCACCCATCACTATAGAGAATGAACCTGAATATGAGATAGGGTATATAGAATAGTGCGCAACTCGTTACAATATTTAATTGATTGGAAAGGATTTGGTCCTGAGAAAAGAGGTTGGGTGGCAGCCAGGGATGTTTACGCCGAAGCCATGGTCAAGAAATTTCATCGTGACCACCCAGATAAGCCATATAAGGGTCCTCAGGGGGGGGGTAGCGTCATGATGAGTTACTGACCTGTGCCCTGCTCCAGTGTTGTCTTGGAATAGCTCACTGGGGAGGCTGTATCCCGGGCAACATGCCAGCCCCAGTCACTGGCTCTTTCAAAGATGGGAAACTGAGCAGCAATGGCAGCACTGGAGGTAGGGGGCTTCTGGGCAGTTGCCGAGTTTACCCCCTTTTACACCAGAGATTACAAAGACATGACACCCCAGTTATTTATCACTTTAATGGTTATTCTTTCAAGTATAGCAGAATTCAGACGTGAAATTCAAGGCACAATTCTCAATACCGACAGACACGGTTAGTGTGTATATATAATATATGACATTCATTACCTGTGTACATACATACATTAGTAAGCAATAAAAGCGGAAATTAATAATTAGCGTATATTACATAATCTCTTAACGGAGGAAGGTTGACTTAATGGACATTGACATAACAATTCCCTTCATGAACCCACTGCTCAGATAATAGCACTTCTGACAAATGCCATGAGATGAGGTTTCTGTGTGGTGGCTGCTTACAACTTAGTTTGTAGTTTTAGGACCTTAGTTTGCAACAACAGTGGTTAGGATGGCATACTATACTATTGGTATTTTATATTCTAATATACATGGTCATTGGTCACCATATAAAGGAACTATAGTAAGTAACAGCAGTGGTGCACATGTATCCATCTATTATTCTGTTGATAAGCCTTAGAGTTTTGTTTATTACAAATCCTTCACGTGACCAAATGTGAACCACTGATGGTCAGTTCTAGCCCAGCTATGACCACAATATTCAGGGCCATAAGGAACAAAATGCTCATTCAGCAGTGTTTTAGATATGGAACAAACTTTCAGTGCTTCAGGGGTCTATCAATGTCCCAGTGTATAACATGGTATCAAATGACACCATATTCTCACTCCTGGGTGTAGTGACCCAGGGCATCTGTAGGCTTAAAGCCGTTTGACACCCTGCTGGGTGGTGTGGAACCACTGACCCCTGTAAGCCCAAGAACCTAGACCCTGAAGACTCACCTCTCTCGGGACTGATTCCACCCGAAAAGATAAAAAAAGAAAAAAGATAGGAGGAGAGTCAGAAATTGGTCCTCAGAAGTCACATGTAGCGGAATAGGGGTGAAGTTTTTGGCTGTGGGTGAATTTTGGTCTGGGGGTTCTACACATAGGATTATTATTATTATACGGAATTAAAGAACCGTAGGCAGCCCCTGTGTTTAACATTATGGCTTTGATTCACTAATAGTTAACAAAAAATCTAATGGTAGTAAAAAAAAATCAATTCATGAGAAAAACGTCTGAGAATTTCCCTGACATTGACTTTCATTGTATTCCCATCAAGGTGATTCACTAAAAGTGAAATTCTCTTACTTTTTTTCTCATAATTTGAATTTTTTATTACCATGAGAATTTTTTTCAACTGAATCGAGGTCCATGTAAACAAATGGAGGGTGGCATTGCTTCAGCAACAGTGCTATTTACTATCAGCAGTATTTAATACACAAGTGCAAATGGCAAATAAATGATCTAAGTACATTAATCTACAACATCCACTGCATTTGCTGTGGTCCATCCAGTGAATGTCCAACTTTGACTGGCTGACATAATTTAAAGAGTACTTTGACCTTTTAATAAGCAACATGTAGACAGACAATACCATTTAAATACGCTTAACAGACACATTAATATTACGGTAATAAAATTAGTGCAAAAAGTAATTTGGAGGAAATCTGAAATAGTACCTGTCACAATTACCTTCCATAAATGCTTTAAAATTGTCCCCCATAAGTAGATGCCCATTGCCAAAGACAAGAGAAATTGTAACTGTAAAAGACAATGATAACGTGCACAGGTTCTTGGACAGGCACACAGGATAGAGGTGGTATGATTTTCATCTTATTCTTCTCAGTATGCCAGCCTGAGATGCTGAAGGTGTACCCACATTTACAACAAAGATCCAGCTTTAAAAGACACCTAGTGAATATTATAGTGATACATCTTAGCAGGTGGTGCTGCCATAGTCTAGATTTTATGCAGTCCTTGGGAAAAGGATATACACAACCTTTAACCAATAGTTACATTAGTCTGCTTTCTGCTCACCTCTTGCTTGTGCAGAAGAGTTGTGTCTTTCATTCAGTAGCATATTACACTTCTGAATAAGCCCTAGTGAACTTGCTCCCTCCAGCTGACATTGTCATGCGTCAGCCTTTCAATAAATTACACTTGACAGGTAATCATTAGGGGTCTAGCTAAGCAGCTGGTACCATCATTGGTTTTCAAAACTCCCCCAGTTTTAGGACAGATTAAACTGCATTAAAGAAAACAAGCAATGCTAGCTGCCGGCTATGTGCCTTACTGAGTTTAAAGCAAAATCTGAACTAAAAGCATCGTTTAGAGACACCTTAGAGGCAAGGGGACACATCAAAGCACAAGGGGCATCAGTTACGCATTAAGTGGAGAAGATTTTAGCATGATGGTAGCAAGGAGGTCACTGTAAGGGGAGGTAGGGGCAACTTTGCAATGTGTAACCTAGTGAGGTAGTCTGAGCAAAATTTGGGATTCAAGGGACCATGTAAGTCAATGGCATCCAAAACAGTAATTCAGATTATCTTTTGGTCCAAGGATTGGCTGAAACTAGGTGAAGAAGTCAGCAAGAATTTTATTTTCGGCCTGTTATAATTGCGACTATTGACTGAAGGCTTTTCTTTCGCCTTACCCCAAATGTAAGGTTGATTTGCAACGGATAAGCTTGATGAACAAGTGACTGATTCCAAACCGAATTGCTGTTTAACTATGTGAATAGTTTTTTTGCATTGCTTACTACTACCAAAACCTGTTCAAAGCCAACTTGTAACTATTAGAAACATACTTTATCTGTGCTCCTCTCTTCCTCTAAGGCAGACCTGGGCATTGTAAGGCCCCAGGGCCACATACGGTCCTTTGATTGGCTCTGACCAGCCCGCGACCAGCATTCCCTGTAAGGTGCGCGGCTGCACGCTGCCGACGCCCCCACCGCTCAGTCCCGCCCACTGTCCGCGCAGTCTTGCCAGAAAAGATGGTGCTGGGTTTGAACAGCACTTTTGCCCCTCTGTAGTGAAACTAATGTAGCCGGGGCGTGTGTGGATTAGAGCCTGCTGTCCTATTGGACAGCTCCCTCCTGCAGGTTTGGCTGTGGGCGGAGTTTCTCTTCCCGCCCTTGGCCTGTACCGTGTGGCATGTGTCAGTCGCTGCAGAGCTGACGCCGGAGATGGAGGTTCTCCAGCCACTTGTCTGTGCCTCACGTCGCAGGTTGCTGGCACTTGTAGTCCACACGCCATACGCAGCGCCTGATGGTGCACTGGCTCTCGTAGTCCATTTCTAGCCAGACCAATGGCTTTGGGAGGGCGGGGGGACCATGCTGCAAGGTGGGAAGGGTTTCACACAGCCTTTTATCCAAGGCCGGCCACTGGTCTCCCTCGCCCCCGGGTATCCCAAATCAGGATGCTCCACTTTTTGAAACCCTTTTTACTCAGTGAAAAAAGGCAGAACAAAACCCAGAGCAGCCACTGGTCTTCCCCCTGGGTATCCCAGATCAGGATGCCCCACTGTGTGAAACCCTTGTACTTAGTAGCAACTTGACAAATGGTGGACTCCCCCTTAAAGTGGAAATGAACCCAGAGCGGCCACTGGTCTTCCCCCTGGGCATCCCAGATTGGGGTTTTGTTCCGCTTTAAGGGAGGGAGTCTGCCATTTTTCATGTTGCTACTGAGCAAAAAGGGTTTCACACAGTGGGGCATCCCGATCTGGGATTTCCAGGGGGAAGACCAGTGGCCGCTCTGGGTTTTGTTCTGCTTTATGTGATTTTTCACATTGCTACTGAGTAAAAAGTGTGAGCAGTGCTGTGTTACTTTAATAATAAGGGTGGTGAGAGGGGTTATTCCATCCTAACCTGATTTGGTCATAATGTTTTAAAGCAGACCAAAACCCATGTAACCCAGCCCTTTGGAGTGTGAAGGAATCCAGGGCTGGGTTACAGGCATCATGCCTCTGCTGTGTGAGACCTCACTGGACACACAAAATGTGGTTTATTTAATAAATTACATTTTTTTGTAAGACAACCTCACTTTTTCATTGTTTAACTATAACATATACTCGTCCCAGCTTGTCACAACAATGCTATTTCCTGCTTTTTATAAAGAAATACAATTAATATTATGCAGAATTGAGTTCAGCCTTTTGGCCCGGCCCTCCACAATAATTTTCGTTTCTCATGTGGCCCCATGGAAAAATAATTGCCCGCCCCTGTTCTAATGTTATCTTTCTGATTTCCCATAAATCTGCAGTAAGCTTTGCATGTCATTTCAGGGATTGGGATTTTTATTGATTATTGCACTCTTAAGACACCTGCACATCTACAGGGAATTAAAGGAAGAAAAATTGCACCTATTAAAACTTTCCAGGTGAAGGCTCAATCCCTCCTAAACCAATAATCTGGAAGCAGGGGCAGAGATGAGTGTAATTTCTGTATCTCTGCAACACATACAGGTATATGAAGCCTAATGCTTGTGATGTATAGAGCGGATATAAAGACAAACTTATGCTTGAAAGTTAGTCATGTGGATTAAATTGTTATGTTCAGGTAGAGACTTAACATTCAAAAATGAGCCAAGTCTTCTTAAATGCTAAAGTGGACCAATCACCAGGATGTCGACTATCCTGTGACTGGTCCCTGCCCCAGGGCATCTCAATGTAGGATGCCCCCCATGTAAAATCCCCCCCTAGATTGCCCAGTTTTACTTTTTCCTGTACCCATGGCGCAGGTGCGGGCGCTTGTCCAATCAGAGCTTTATGCGGCACATACTAATCTGGCATAGGATGCCCCAGGGGCAGGCTAGGGCCAGTCCTGGAATCTTTTTGATTTTAAGCCGGCCGCTGGGGGGTGATTGGTCCACTTTAAGGTTCCGTAAACACACATTCCACAAAAGTTAAATCCTGAAAGTACAAGCTTGTAAAATGTAAACTCATTCCTTCCCGCACACATACACAACAACATATGGAGGAGAGTAAAAAAAGGCGATACATTCGCTGTAACAGTATAGTAAAATGATCCTATTACATGTCTAGGGATCTTAGACAAATGGCTCACCTAACCACCATAGAGGACAACCACCTCCCTGCGTCACTCACAATGACTGGTCATGGCCTCTTCATTCACTTCAATGAAGGAGGTATGCTGAGGCCTGGCGCCCCCCCCCCCATTACAGTAAATGAAGTGGGCCAGTCACTGTGACTGATGGAGTGGGGCAGCCGTACATCACAGAGATCGACAGAGGGGCGCTATAAGAATCGTGAGACCCGGTAAGTTCTAGTGAATTGGATTAGTACAGAAGTACTGCAGGAGGGGGGATTGGTTGGGAAAAGTGAATATTAATGTTTTTTGTTTTGCCAGGACAGGGGCCTAAAATAAACTAACCTACATGTCTACCTGTTCATAGGGGCTTTTGTTTTGGTGTTGTACTGAAATACCTGCTATAATCACTCTTCAATTCCTGGCTAACAATTTTGAATATAGATCTGCAAGAAGGGAAAAAAAAGACACATTTTTGGTTGGTGCTGTACATAAATCTATATCATATTGTAAAAGATAACTCCGGGATATAAACAACGAAGGGGGGTGGAGTGCCTTAGTTACTCTTGTCCTGGGAATAAAGCTTGAAGGCTAGAAAACAAACAGCCCACCAGGACAGCTGATCCAGTGATGATCTGACACAGCAAAAGATCTAAATCTCTTCTGACAGCATATACCACCCTGGTAGATTTCAGTTCACTCTCCAGCAGGGTCACAAGGTTGATTTGGAGGAGCCATAGGCTGCAGGGGAGTGCATGATCCCAAAAACAGAACAGGGAGACATAATATCAGCTCAGGGCTGGATCAGCAGGCTGTTTGTTATTCCGAACATACAGGAGGACTTCAAGCCTTCAAAAGCTATTGACCAGAAGCATCTTGCAGTGTGCACCCCCCCCCCCCTCCCACTAGTGTCCTCTGGTGATGGGGAAACCCCCATCAAGTACTACAGTACATCCATAGTAAAGCACATCTGTAACCTGACCATCTAAAAGAACAGCAAAGCCATAAATCCATCAACTCCCTAATGTAAATTTACTTTTTTATTTTATAATGAGGCCCCATGACCAAATCAACAGGTTTGTAGCCTGTGGCCCCCATCATGGAGGTATAGCCTCAACTTCTATCAGTAACTAAACTGGAAGTTCATCTAAAAAAAACTATAGACGTCAGAGAGGCAGGATCAAAAGCCACATAGGTTGGTCCCAGTGGCCTCCCTCGCACCGCTGGTGTTGTGCGCATGCTTCCGTCTCCTGCATTCTAGTATATGAGAGCCGTTTGCTGAATGACATAGTTACAGCAGACAGCTCCCGTGCATGTGCTGTTGGAACGAAGAAGAGGAGAGTGAAAAGCGGCGTTCTGGGGGGTTTCAAACAGCAGGACATCACAATTCAGGATGCCCCAGGAGAACGGAGAAACAAAACCCGGGAATGTCAAATTCCCAAGGTTTGTTCCACTTTGTAACTCCCTGCCATATTTTGCACTGATCACTATCCTTTTAGTATTGATGACAGTTATGAATCAATCCACTTTAAAAAGCAACAGAATATAGATAACATACAGCAAAAAGTGCATTCAAAGATTTGTAAAGGTTAAAAAAACCCTAAAATGTACTTATAGCTCAGAGCCTCCATTGCTCAAGGTCGTCCTGGAGCCCATATAGATGCTGCTTGGGGAGTGCGCTGTCAGCACATCAGCTGCTAGCTCAGGAATGGGGGGGGGGGGGGGGGGGGGGGGGATTCAGACCCCTATCCCTCCCAGAACTTGGGTTTTTATTTAAAGTGATTGTTCAGGCTAAAACAGATGTTTGCTCCTAGTTCGCCATCCCAAAACACGCAGGCCCAATCATCAGTTATATCCACATTCACAATGGCAGCCACCCCCTCCATCAGTCCATCAGTCACAGTTTTGCCTGAATAATCACTTTAGCTATCCTGGATTTCTTCTTGTTCTAAAAAAAAAAAAAAAAAACAAGGGCAGTTTCTAGGCAAAATAGCTCTTAATGCGAGAAGGAAAAAAATCTTCCCCTCCTCACCCATCCAAGGATGCTGCTGCTGCTTGCCTATACTGATATGTGCGATTCTGTGCCTCCACCTTAGCACAGCAGGCAGTGCCCACTCCCTAGGCCTGAGCCCAATTTAGGGAAAGGTGAGGGCCTATCTATTGGTCTGAAACACTAACAGTGGTCCTGACTAATCTGCAGTAAACAGGATGACTGGGATAAAGGTGCCCCCAATGGCTTTGGTGCCCAGAGTGGTCACCCTGTTGCCCTCCCCAATTAACAGCCTTGACACTAGCAAATGCTAATTGCCTCAGACTGCTCAAAAAAATGACCACCTCAGCATAACTGACACAGTGGACCCCATCCTCCATATAGGCACCCCAACTTGTTTGCTGCTCCAAGAGATGAATAGGAGCTGCTTAATGGGATTGTTGGGCCAGGGGGTGCAGAGAGGCATTTAGGTTGGCAAGTCACATGACCACTAGTACAGAGGAGAATACAGAATCAAGAGCAGCGCTACTGGGGATTCTAAGTGTATGAGATGGGGAGGGGAGAACATCAAATCACATATAGTTCTGGTGTAGGGACAAGGCCAAAGGCTATGTGAAGTTTGGACCATTTTGGCAGTCTCCATGCCACCATATCTGCTTTTGCAAAGTTCAATTTTTTCCCACGGGGATGTGCTACACATCACACACTATAGGAATAGGAGTAGCACTGAACTTTGTGAAAGGTGATGTGACAGAACAAAACTTCTGAAGCAGGCCGAGACCCATGGGGGGAATAATAAGGAGGGAGAAAATCATTCATTTTAGTGTATCTATTTATACCAAAAACAAATGATCTCCATAGGGAGGCACTGTATAGGTTCCATTGCACTTGTAGGTGTCAGCAGCAACAGAGCTTCAGAAGACATTGTCCCCAGTCCTGATTCTTAGCTAAATACACATCTCTAGCTCTTCTCTATGAAAAAAAAAGAAAACTATTGAAGACAGCAGCAAGTCTGTCTGCTTTTACCAGCAAGCAGTGTAAACACGCCAAAGCAAAAGGTGAGTGCACTTGTAGATGTGATAGGAGACGCGGTAATCTTGTAGGAGCGGCACAGTCCAGTCAGGCTTGGTTGATGGCCAGGCAGCCGGAGGCTTTGGAGGCACTTATGGCCCTCTGGATCACGGCTTGACATTTCTCCCTCTTCAGAAGTTTGTTATTCTCAAAGAATCCTTCATTTCTTGGGGTCCCGTGGGAGCCGTCAGGAAACGTCAGCAGACCTGTGTGTGGGGAGAGTGGTTAATAAGGCCATACTCTGTATTGAGGACATAGAAGCATTCATATTAAGATGTTCCCTAATTGGGCTTACCAGAAAGCTGCTTAAATCTCTGCTAAACTGCACCTTGACTGTACTGTATGTTGCACTTGCCTGTTGTTTCCATTGTCCAATTAGTAAACAGTCAGCACCGCAAGTATAAAGGACTAGGGACTATGTATGATGCAGCAATCCTCCATACCTCCAGTGCTGACTATATGATGCAGCAACCCTCCATGCCTCCAGTACTGACTGTATGATGCAGCAACCCTCCATGCCTCCAGTACTGACTGTATGATGCAGCAATCCTCCATACCTCCAGTGCTGACTGTATGATGCAGTAACCCTCTATACCTCCAGTGCTCACTATATGATGCAGCAACCCTCCATGCCTCCAGTACTCACTGTATGATGCAGCAACCCTCCATGCCTCCAGTACTGACTGTATGATGCAGCAACCCTCCATACCTCCAGTGCTGACTGTATGATGCAGTAACCCTCCATGCCTCCAGTGCTGACTGTATGATGCAGCAACCCTCCATACCTCCAGTGCTGACTGTATGATGCAGTAACCCTCTATACCTCCAGTGCTGACTGTATGATGCAGCAACCCTCTATACCTCCAGTGCTGACTATATGATGCAGCAACCCTCCATGCCTCCAGTACTCACTGTATGATGCAGCAACCCTCCATGCCTTCAGTACTGACTGTATGATGCAGTAACCCTCTATACCTCCAGTGCTGACTGTATGATGCAGCAACCCTCTATACCTCCAGTGCTGACTGTATGATGCAGCAACCCTCCCTACCTCCAGTGCTGACTGCATGATGCAGTAACCCTCCATACCTCCAGTGCTGACTGTATGATGCAGCAACCCTCTATACCTCCAGTGCTGACTGTATGATGCAGTAACCCTCCATACCTCCAGTGCTGACTGTATGATGCAGTAACCCTCTATACCTCCAGTGCTGAATGTATGATGCAGCAACCTTCCATGCCTCCAGTACTCACTGTATGATGCAGCAATCCTCTATACCTCCAGTGCTGACTGTATGATGCAGCAATCCTCTATACCTCCAGTGCTGACTGTATGATGCAGTAACCCTCCATACCTCCAGTGCTGACTGTATGATGCAGCAACCCTCCATCCCTCCAGTGCTGACTGTATGATGCAGTAACCCTCTATACCTCCAGTGCTGACTGTATGATGCAGTAACCCTCTATACCTCCAGTGCTGACTGTATGATGCAGTAACCCTCTATACCTCCAGTGCTAACTGTATGATGCAGCAACCCTCCATACCTCCAGTGCTGACTGTATGATGCAGCAACCCTCTATACCTCCAGTGCTGACTGTATGATGCAGTAACCCTCCCTACCTCCAGTGCTGACTGCATGATGCAGCAACCCTCCATACCTCCAGTGCTGACTGTATGATGCAGCAACCCTCCATGCCTCCAGTGCTGACTGCATGATGCAGTAACCCTCCATACCTCCAGTGCTGGCTATATGATGCAGCAACCCTCCATGCCTCCAGTGCTGACTGTATGATGCAGTAACCCTCTATACCTCCAGTACTGACTGTATGATGCAGCAACCCTCCATGCCTCCAGTACTGACTGTATGATGCAGCAACCCTCCATACCTCCAGTGCTGACTGTATGATGCAGTAACCCTCTATACCTCCAGTGCTCACTATATGATGCAGCAACCCTCCATGCCTCCAGTACTCACTGTATGATGCAGCAACCCTCCATGCCTCCAGTACTGACTGTATGATGCAGCAACCCTCCATACCTCCAGTGCTGACTGTATGATGCAGTAACCCTCCATACCTCCAGTACTCACTGTATGATGCAGCAACCCTCCATGCCTCCAGTGCTGACTGTATGATGCAGCAACCCTCCATACCTCCAGTGCTGACTGTATGATGCAGTAACCCTCTATACCTCCAGTGCTCACTATATGATGCAGCAACCCTCCATGCCTCCAGTACTCACTGTATGATGCAGCAACCCTCCATGCCTCCAGTACTGACTGTATGATGCAGCAACCCTCCATACCTCCAGTGCTGACTATATGATGCAGTAACCCTCCATACCTCCAGTACTCACTGTATGATGCAGCAACCCTCCATGCCTCCAGTGCTGACTATATGATGCAGCAACCCTCCATGCCTCCAGTACTCACTGTATGATGCAGCAACCCTCCATGCCTCCAGTACTGACTGTATGATGCAGTAACCCTCTATACCTCCAGTGCTGACTGTATGATGCAGCAACCCTCTATACCTCCAGTGCTGACTGTATGATGCAGCAACCCTCCCTACCTCCAGTGCTGACTGCATGATGCAGTAACCCTCCATACCTCCAGTGCTGACTGTATGATGCAGCAACCCTCTATACCTCCAGTGCTGACTGTATGATGCAGTAACCCTCCCTACCTCCAGTGCTGACTGCATGATGCAGCAACCCTCCATACCTCCAGTGCTGACTGTATGATGCAGCAACCCTCTATACCTCCAGTGCTGACTGTATGATGCAGTAACCCTCTATACCTCCAGTGCTAACTGTATGATGCAGCAACCCTCCATACCTCCAGTGCTGACTGTATGATGCAGCAACCCTCTATACCTCCAGTGCTGACTGTATGATGCAGTAACCCTCCCTACCTCCAGTGCTGACTGCATGATGCAGCAACCCTCCATACCTCCAGTGCTGACTGTATGATGCAGCAACCCTCCATGCCTCCAGTGCTGACTGCATGATGCAGTAACCCTCCATACCTCCAGTGCTGGCTATATGATGCAGCAACCCTCCATGCCTCCAGTGCTGACTGTATGATGCAGTAACCCTCTATACCTCCAGTACTGACTGTATGATGCAGCAACCCTCCATGCCTCCAGTACTGACTGTATGATGCAGCAACCCTCCATACCTCCAGTGCTGACTGTATGATGCAGTAACCCTCTATACCTCCAGTGCTCACTATATGATGCAGCAACCCTCCATGCCTCCAGTACTCACTGTATGATGCAGCAACCCTCCATGCCTCCAGTACTGACTGTATGATGCAGCAACCCTCCATACCTCCAGTGCTGACTGTATGATGCAGTAACCCTCCATACCTCCAGTACTCACTGTATGATGCAGCAACCCTCCATGCCTCCAGTGCTGACTGTATGATGCAGCAACCCTCCATACCTCCAGTGCTGACTGTATGATGCAGTAACCCTCTATACCTCCAGTGCTCACTATATGATGCAGCAACCCTCCATGCCTCCAGTACTCACTGTATGATGCAGCAACCCTCCATGCCTCCAGTACTGACTGTATGATGCAGCAACCCTCCATACCTCCAGTGCTGACTGTATGATGCAGTAACCCTCCATACCTCCAGTACTCACTGTATGATGCAGCAACCCTCCATGCCTCCAGTGCTGACTATATGATGCAGCAACCCTCCATGCCTCCAGTACTCACTGTATGATGCAGCAACCCTCCATGCCTCCAGTACTGACTGTATGATGCAGTAACCCTCTATACCTCCAGTGCTGACTGTATGATGCAGCAACCCTCTATACCTCCAGTGCTGACTGTATGATGCAGCAACCCTCCCTACCTCCAGTGCTGACTGCATGATGCAGTAACCCTCCATACCTCCAGTGCTGACTGTATGATGCAGCAACCCTCCATGCCTCCAGTGCTGACTGCATGATGCAGTAACCCTCCATACCTCCAGTGCTGACTGTATGATGCAGTAACCCTCTATACCTCCAGTGCTGACTATATGATGCAGCAACCCTCCATACCTCCAGTGCTGACTGTATGATGCAGCAACCCTCTATACCTCCAGCACTCACTGTATGATGCAGCAACCCTCCATACCTCCAGTGCTGACTGTATGATGCAGCAACCCTCCATACCTCCAGCACTCACTGTATGATTCAGTAACCCTCTATACCTCCAGTGCTGACTGTATGATGCAGTAACCCTCTATACCTCCAGTACTCACTGTATGATGCAGCAATCCTCCATACCTCCAGTGCTGACTGTATGATGCAGTAACCCTCTATACCTCCAGTGCTCACTATATGATGCAGCAACCCTCCATGCCTCCAGTACTCACTGTATGATGCAGCAACCCTCCATGCCTCCAGTACTGACTGTATGATGCAGCAACCCTCCATACCTCCAGTGCTGACTGTATGATGCAGTAACCCTCCATGCCTCCAGTGCTGACTGTATGATGCAGCAACCCTCCATACCTCCAGTGCTGACTGTATGATGCAGTAACCCTCTATACCTCCAGTGCTGACTGTATGATGCAGCAACCCTCTATACCTCCAGTGCTGACTATATGATGCAGCAACCCTCCATGCCTCCAGTACTCACTCTATGATGCAGCAACCCTCCATGCCTCCAGTACTGACTGTATGATGCAGTAACCCTCTATACCTCCAGTGCTGACTGTATGATGCAGCAACCCTCTATACCTCCAGTGCTGACTGTATGATGCAGCAACCCTCCCTACCTCCAGTGCTGACTGCATGATGCAGTAACCCTCCATACCTCCAGTGCTGACTGTATGATGCAGCAACCCTCTATACCTCCAGTGCTGACTGTATGATGCAGTAACCCTCCATACCTCCAGTGCTGACTGTATGATGCAGTAACCCTCTATACCTCCAGTGCTGACTATATGATGCAGCAACCCTCCATACCTCCAGTGCTGACTGTATGATGCAGCAACCCTCTATACCTCCAGCACTCACTGTATGATGCAGCAACCCTCCATACCTCCAGTGCTGACTGTATGATGCAGCAACCCTCCATACCTCCAGCACTCACTGTATGATGCAGTAACCCTCTATACCTCCAGTGCTGACTGTATGATGCAGTAACCCTCTATACCTCCAGTGCTGAATGTATGATGCAGCAACCTTCCATGCCTCCAGTACTCACTGTATGATGCAGCAATCCTCTATACCTCCAGTGCTGACTGTATGATGCAGTAACCCTCCATACCTCCAGTGCTGACTGTATGATGCAGCAACCCTCCATCCCTCCAGTGCTGACTGTATGATGCAGTAACCCTCTATACCTCCAGTGCTGACTGTATGATGCAGTAACCCTCTATACCTCCAGTGCTGACTGTATGATGCAGTAACCCTCTATACCTCCAGTGCTAACTGTATGATGCAGCAACCCTCCATACCTCCAGTGCTGACTGTATGATGCAGCAACCCTCTATACCTCCAGTGCTGACTGTATGATGCAGTAACCCTCCCTACCTCCAGTGCTGACTGCATGATGCAGCAACCCTCCATACCTCCAGTGCTAACTGTATGATGCAGCAACCCTCCATACCTCCAGTGCTGACTGTATGATGCAGCAACCCTCTATACCTCCAGTGCTGACTGTATGATGCAGTAACCCTCCCTACCTCCAGTGCTGACTGCATGATGCAGTAACCCTCCATACCTCCAGTGCTGACTGTATGATGCAGCAACCCTCCATTCCTCCAGTGCTGACTGCATGATGCAGTAACCCTCCATACCTCCAGTGCTGACTGTATGATGCAGCAACCCTCCATGCCTCCAGTGCTGACTGCATGATGCAGTAACCCTCCATACCTCCAGTGCTGACTGTATGATGCAGTAACCCTCTATACCTCCAGTGCTGACTATATGATGCAGCAACCCTCCATACCTCCAGTGCTGACTGTATGATGCAGCAACCCTCTATACCTCCAGCACTCACTGTATGATGCAGCAACCCTCCATACCTCCAGTGCTGACTGTATGATGCAGCAACCCTCCATACCTCCAGCACTCACTGTATGATGCAGTAACCCTCTATACCTCCAGTGCTGACTGTATGATGCAGTAACCCTCTATACCTCCAGTGCTGAATGTATGATGCAGCAACCTTCCATGCCTCCAGTACTCACTGTATGATGCAGCAATCCTCTATACCTCCAGTGCTGACTGTATGATGCAGTAACCCTCCATACCTCCAGTGCTGACTGTATGATGCAGCAACCCTCCATCCCTCCAGTGCTGACTGTATGATGCAGTAACCCTCTATACCTCCAGTGCTGACTGTATGATGCAGTAACCCTCTATACCTCCAGTGCTGACTGTATGATGCAGTAACCCTCTATACCTCCAGTGCTAACTGTATGATGCAGCAACCCTCCATACCTCCAGTGCTGACTGTATGATGCAGCAACCCTCTATACCTCCAGTGCTGACTGTATGATGCAGTAACCCTCCCTACCTCCAGTGCTGACTGCATGATGCAGCAACCCTCCATACCTCCAGTGCTAACTGTATGATGCAGCAACCCTCCATACCTCCAGTGCTGACTGTATGATGCAGCAACCCTCTATACCTCCAGTGCTGACTGTATGATGCAGTAACCCTCCCTACCTCCAGTGCTGACTGCATGATGCAGTAACCCTCCATACCTCCAGTGCTGACTGTATGATGCAGCAACCCTCCATGCCTCCAGTGCTGACTGCATGATGCAGTAACCCTCCATACCTCCAGTGCTGGCTATATGATGCAGCAACCCTCCATGCCTCCAGTGCTGACTGTATGATGCAGTAACCCTCTATACCTCCAGTACTGACTGTATGATGCAGCAACCCTCCATGCCTCCAGTACTGACTGTATGATGCAGCAACCCTCCATACCTCCAGTGCTGACTGTATGATGCAGTAACCCTCTATACCTCCAGTGCTCACTATATGATGCAGCAACCCTCCATGCCTCCAGTACTCACTGTATGATGCAGCAACCCTCCATGCCTCCAGTACTGACTGTATGATGCAGCAACCCTCCATACCTCCAGTGCTGACTGTATGATGCAGTAACCCTCCATACCTCCAGTACTCACTGTATGATGCAGCAACCCTCCATGCCTCCAGTGCTGACTGTATGATGCAGCAACCCTCTATACCTCCAGTGCTGACTATATGATGCAGCAACCCTCCATGCCTCCAGTACTCACTGTATGATGCAGCAACCCTCCATGCCTCCAGTACTGACTGTATGATGCAGTAACCCTCTATACCTCCAGTGCTGACTGTATGATGCAGCAACCCTCCCTACCTCCAGTGCTGACTGCATGATGCAGTAACCCTCCATACCTCCAGTGCTGACTGTATGATGCAGCAACCCTCCATGCCTCCAGTGCTGACTGCATGATGCAGTAACCCTCCATACCTCCAGTGCTGACTGTATGATGCAGTAACCCTCTATACCTCCAGTGCTGACTATATGATGCAGCAACCCTCCATACCTCCAGTGCTGACTGTATGATGCAGCAACCCTCTATACCTCCAGCACTCACTGTATGATGCAGCAACCCTCCATACCTCCAGTGCTGACTGTATGATGCAGCAACCCTCCATACCTCCAGCACTCACTGTATGATGCAGTAACCCTCTATACCTCCAGTGCTGAATGTATGATGCAGCAACCTTCCATGCCTCCAGTACTCACTGTATGATGCAGCAATCCTCCATACCTCCAGTGCTGACTGTATGATGCAGTAACCCTCTATACCTCCAGTGCTCACTATATGATGCAGCAACCCTCCATGCCTCCAGTACTCACTGTATGATGCAGCAACCCTCCATGCCTCCAGTACTGACTGTATGATGCAGCAACCCTCCATACCTCCAGTGCTGACTGTATGATGCAGTAACCCTCCATGCCTCCAGTGCTGACTGTATGATGCAGCAACCCTCCATACCTCCAGTGCTGACTGTATGATGCAGTAACCCTCTATACCTCCAGTGCTGACTGTATGATGCAGCAACCCTCTATACCTCCAGTGCTGACTATATGATGCAGCAACCCTCCATGCCTCCAGTACTCACTGTATGATGCAGCAACCCTCCATGCCTCCAGTACTGACTGTATGATGCAGTAACCCTCTATACCTCCAGTGCTGACTGTATGATGCAGCAACCCTCTATACCTCCAGTGCTGACTGTATGATGCAGCAACCCTCCCTACCTCCAGTGCTGACTGCATAATGCAGTAACCCTCCATACCTCCAGTGCTGACTGTATGATGCAGCAACCCTCTATACCTCCAGTGCTGACTGTATGATGCAGTAACCCTCCATACCTCCAGTGCTGACTGTATGATGCAGTAACCCTCTATACCTCCAGTGCTGACTATATGATGCAGCAACCCTCCATACCTCCAGTGCTGACTGTATGATGCAGCAACCCTCTATACCTCCAGCACTCACTGTATGATGCAGCAACCCTCCATACCTCCAGTGCTGACTGTATGATGCAGCAACCCTCCATACCTCCAGCACTCACTGTATGATGCAGTAACCCTCTATACCTCCAGTGCTGACTGTATGATGCAGTAACCCTCTATACCTCCAGTGCTGAATGTATGATGCAGCAACCTTCCATGCCTCCAGTACTCACTGTATGATGCAGCAATCCTCTATACCTCCAGTGCTGACTGTATGATGCAGTAACCCTCCATACCTCCAGTGCTGACTGTATGATGCAGCAACCCTCCATCCCTCCAGTGCTGACTGTATGATGCAGCAACCCTC
Source organism: Gastrophryne carolinensis (assembly GCA_027917425.1). Taxonomy (NCBI): domain Eukaryota; kingdom Metazoa; phylum Chordata; class Amphibia; order Anura; family Microhylidae; genus Gastrophryne; species Gastrophryne carolinensis. The sequence goes on from CM051235.1 coordinate 497,816,746, forward strand.
CATACCTCCAGTGCTGACTGTATGATGCAGCAACCCTCTATACCTCCAGTGCTGACTGTATGATGCAGTAACCCTCCCTACCTCCAGTGCTGACTGCATGATGCAGCAACCCTCCATACCTCCAGTGCTAACTGTATGATGCAGCAACCCTCCATACCTCCAGTGCTGACTGTATGATGCAGCAACCCTCTATACCTCCAGTGCTGACTGTATGATGCAGTAACCCTCCCTACCTCCAGTGCTGACTGCATGATGCAGTAACCCTCCATACCTCCAGTGCTGACTGTATGATGCAGCAACCCTCCATGCCTCCAGTGCTGACTGCATGATGCAGTAACCCTCCATACCTCCAGTGCTGACTGTATGATGCAGCAACCCTCCATGCCTCCAGTGCTGACTGCATGATGCAGTAACCCTCCATACCTCCAGTGCTGACTGTATGATGCAGTAACCCTCTATACCTCCAGTGCTGACTATATGATGCAGCAACCCTCCATACCTCCAGTGCTGACTGTATGATGCAGCAACCCTCTATACCTCCAGCACTCACTGTATGATGCAGCAACCCTCCATACCTCCAGTGCTGACTGTATGATGCAGCAACCCTCCATACCTCCAGCACTCACTGTATGATGCAGTAACCCTCTATACCTCCAGTGCTGACTGTATGATGCAGTAACCCTCTATACCTCCAGTGCTGAATGTATGATGCAGCAACCTTCCATGCCTCCAGTACTCACTGTATGATGCAGCAATCCTCTATACCTCCAGTGCTGACTGTATGATGCAGTAACCCTCCATACCTCCAGTGCTGACTGTATGATGCAGCAACCCTCCATCCCTCCAGTGCTGACTGTATGATGCAGTAACCCTCTATACCTCCAGTGCTGACTGTATGATGCAGTAACCCTCTATACCTCCAGTGCTGACTGTATGATGCAGTAACCCTCTATACCTCCAGTGCTGACTGTATGATGCAGCAACCCTCTATACCTCCAGTGCTGACTGTATGATGCAGTAACCCTCTATACCTCCAGTGCTAACTGTATGATGCAGCAACCCTCCATACCTCCAGTGCTGACTGTATGATGCAGCAACCCTCTATACCTCCAGTGCTGACTGTATGATGCAGTAACCCTCCCTACCTCCAGTGCTGACTGCATGATGCAGCAACCCTCCATACCTCCAGTGCTAACTGTATGATGCAGCAACCCTCCATACCTCCAGTGCTGACTGTATGATGCAGCAACCCTCTATACCTCCAGTGCTGACTGTATGATGCAGTAACCCTCCCTACCTCCAGTGCTGACTGCATGATGCAGTAACCCTCCATACCTCCAGTGCTGACTGTATGATGCAGCAACCCTCCATGCCTCCAGTGCTGACTGCATGATGCAGTAACCCTCCATACCTCCAGTGCTGGCTATATGATGCAGCAACCCTCCATGCCTCCAGTGCTGACTGTATGATGCAGTAACCCTCTATACCTCCAGTACTGACTGTATGATGCAGCAACCCTCCATGCCTCCAGTACTGACTGTATGATGCAGCAACCCTCCATACCTCCAGTGCTGACTGTATGATGCAGTAACCCTCTATACCTCCAGTGCTCACTATATGATGCAGCAACCCTCCATGCCTCCAGTACTCACTGTATGATGCAGCAACCCTCCATGCCTCCAGTACTGACTGTATGATGCAGCAACCCTCCATACCTCCAGTGCTGACTGTATGATGCAGTAACCCTCCATACCTCCAGTACTCACTGTATGATGCAGCAACCCTCCATGCCTCCAGTGCTGACTGTATGATGCAGCAACCCTCTATACCTCCAGTGCTGACTATATGATGCAGCAACCCTCCATGCCTCCAGTACTCACTGTATGATGCAGCAACCCTCCATGCCTCCAGTACTGACTGTATGATGCAGTAACCCTCTATACCTCCAGTGCTGAATGTATGATGCAGCAACCTTCCATGCCTCCAGTACTCACTGTATGATGCAGCAATCCTCTATACCTCCAGTGCTGACTGTATGATGCAGTAACCCTCCATACCTCCAGTGCTGACTGTATGATGCAGCAACCCTCCATCCCTCCAGTGCTGACTGTATGATGCAGTAACCCTCTATACCTCCAGTGCTGACTGTATGATGCAGTAACCCTCTATACCTCCAGTGCTGACTGTATGATGCAGTAACCCTCTATACCTCCAGTGCTAACTGTATGATGCAGCAACCCTCCATACCTCCAGTGCTGACTGTATGATGCAGCAACCCTCTATACCTCCAGTGCTGACTGTATGATGCAGTAACCCTCCCTACCTCCAGTGCTGACTGCATGATGCAGCAACCCTCCATACCTCCAGTGCTAACTGTATGATGCAGCAACCCTCCATACCTCCAGTGCTGACTGTATGATGCAGCAACCCTCTATACCTCCAGTGCTGACTGTATGATGCAGTAACCCTCCCTACCTCCAGTGCTGACTGCATGATGCAGTAACCCTCCATACCTCCAGTGCTGACTGTATGATGCAGCAACCCTCCATTCCTCCAGTGCTGACTGCATGATGCAGTAACCCTCCATACCTCCAGTGCTGACTGTATGATGCAGCAACCCTCCATGCCTCCAGTGCTGACTGCATGATGCAGTAACCCTCCATACCTCCAGTGCTGACTGTATGATGCAGTAACCCTCTATACCTCCAGTGCTGACTATATGATGCAGCAACCCTCCATACCTCCAGTGCTGACTGTATGATGCAGCAACCCTCTATACCTCCAGCACTCACTGTATGATGCAGCAACCCTCCATACCTCCAGTGCTGACTGTATGATGCAGCAACCCTCCATACCTCCAGCACTCACTGTATGATGCAGTAACCCTCTATACCTCCAGTGCTGACTGTATGATGCAGTAACCCTCTATACCTCCAGTGCTGAATGTATGATGCAGCAACCTTCCATGCCTCCAGTACTCACTGTATGATGCAGCAATCCTCTATACCTCCAGTGCTGACTGTATGATGCAGTAACCCTCCATACCTCCAGTGCTGACTGTATGATGCAGCAACCCTCCATCCCTCCAGTGCTGACTGTATGATGCAGTAACCCTCTATACCTCCAGTGCTGACTGTATGATGCAGTAACCCTCTATACCTCCAGTGCTGACTGTATGATGCAGTAACCCTCTATACCTCCAGTGCTAACTGTATGATGCAGCAACCCTCCATACCTCCAGTGCTGACTGTATGATGCAGCAACCCTCTATACCTCCAGTGCTGACTGTATGATGCAGTAACCCTCCCTACCTCCAGTGCTGACTGCATGATGCAGCAACCCTCCATACCTCCAGTGCTAACTGTATGATGCAGCAACCCTCCATACCTCCAGTGCTGACTGTATGATGCAGCAACCCTCTATACCTCCAGTGCTGACTGTATGATGCAGTAACCCTCCCTACCTCCAGTGCTGACTGCATGATGCAGTAACCCTCCATACCTCCAGTGCTGACTGTATGATGCAGCAACCCTCCATGCCTCCAGTGCTGACTGCATGATGCAGTAACCCTCCATACCTCCAGTGCTGGCTATATGATGCAGCAACCCTCCATGCCTCCAGTGCTGACTGTATGATGCAGTAACCCTCTATACCTCCAGTACTGACTGTATGATGCAGCAACCCTCCATGCCTCCAGTACTGACTGTATGATGCAGCAACCCTCCATACCTCCAGTGCTGACTGTATGATGCAGTAACCCTCTATACCTCCAGTGCTCACTATATGATGCAGCAACCCTCCATGCCTCCAGTACTCACTGTATGATGCAGCAACCCTCCATGCCTCCAGTACTGACTGTATGATGCAGCAACCCTCCATACCTCCAGTGCTGACTGTATGATGCAGTAACCCTCCATACCTCCAGTACTCACTGTATGATGCAGCAACCCTCCATGCCTCCAGTGCTGACTGTATGATGCAGCAACCCTCTATACCTCCAGTGCTGACTATATGATGCAGCAACCCTCCATGCCTCCAGTACTCACTGTATGATGCAGTAACCCTCCATACCTCCAGTGCTGACTGTATGATGCAGTAACCCTCTATACCTCCAGTGCTGACTATATGATGCAGCAACCCTCCATACCTCCAGTGCTGACTGTATGATGCAGCAACCCTCTATACCTCCAGCACTCACTGTATGATGCAGCAACCCTCCATACCTCCAGTGCTGACTGCATGATGCAGTAACCCTCCATACCTCCAGTGCTGACTGTATGATGCAGCAACCCTCCATGCCTCCAGTGCTGACTGCATGATGCAGTAACCCTCCATACCTCCAGTGCTGACTGTATGATGCAGTAACCCTCTATACCTCCAGTGCTGACTGTATGATGCAGCAACCCTCCCTACCTCCAGTGCTGACTGCATGATGCAGTAACCCTCCATACCTCCAGTGCTGACTGTATGATGCAGCAACCCTCCATGCCTCCAGTGCTGACTGCATGATGCAGTAACCCTCCATACCTCCAGTGCTGACTGTATGATGCAGTAACCCTCTATACCTCCAGTGCTGACTATATGATGCAGCAACCCTCCATACCTCCAGTGCTGACTGTATGATGCAGCAACCCTCTATACCTCCAGCACTCACTGTATGATGCAGCAACCCTCCATACCTCCAGTGCTGACTGTATGATGCAGCAACCCTCCATACCTCCAGCACTCACTGTATGATGCAGTAACCCTCTATACCTCCAGTGCTGAATGTATGATGCAGCAACCTTCCATGCCTCCAGTACTCACTGTATGATGCAGCAATCCTCCATACCTCCAGTGCTGACTGTATGATGCAGTAACCCTCTATACCTCCAGTGCTCACTATATGATGCAGCAACCCTCCATGCCTCCAGTACTCACTGTATGATGCAGCAACCCTCCATGCCTCCAGTACTGACTGTATGATGCAGCAACCCTCCATACCTCCAGTGCTGACTGTATGATGCAGTAACCCTCCATGCCTCCAGTGCTGACTGTATGATGCAGCAACCCTCCATACCTCCAGTGCTGACTGTATGATGCAGTAACCCTCTATACCTCCAGTGCTGACTGTATGATGCAGCAACCCTCTATACCTCCAGTGCTGACTATATGATGCAGCAACCCTCCATGCCTCCAGTACTCACTGTATGATGCAGCAACCCTCCATGCCTCCAGTACTGACTGTATGATGCAGTAACCCTCTATACCTCCAGTGCTGACTGTATGATGCAGCAACCCTCTATACCTCCAGTGCTGACTGTATGATGCAGCAACCCTCCCTACCTCCAGTGCTGACTGCATAATGCAGTAACCCTCCATACCTCCAGTGCTGACTGTATGATGCAGCAACCCTCTATACCTCCAGTGCTGACTGTATGATGCAGTAACCCTCCATACCTCCAGTGCTGACTGTATGATGCAGTAACCCTCTATACCTCCAGTGCTGACTATATGATGCAGCAACCCTCCATACCTCCAGTGCTGACTGTATGATGCAGCAACCCTCTATACCTCCAGCACTCACTGTATGATGCAGCAACCCTCCATACCTCCAGTGCTGACTGTATGATGCAGCAACCCTCCATACCTCCAGCACTCACTGTATGATGCAGTAACCCTCTATACCTCCAGTGCTGACTGTATGATGCAGTAACCCTCTATACCTCCAGTGCTGAATGTATGATGCAGCAACCTTCCATGCCTCCAGTACTCACTGTATGATGCAGCAATCCTCTATACCTCCAGTGCTGACTGTATGATGCAGTAACCCTCCATACCTCCAGTGCTGACTGTATGATGCAGCAACCCTCCATCCCTCCAGTGCTGACTGTATGATGCAGCAACCCTCCATACCTCCAGTGCTGACTGTATGATGCAGCAACCCTCTATACCTCCAGTGCTGACTGTATGATGCAGTAACCCTCCCTACCTCCAGTGCTGACTGCATGATGCAGCAACCCTCCATACCTCCAGTGCTAACTGTATGATGCAGCAACCCTCCATACCTCCAGTGCTGACTGTATGATGCAGCAACCCTCTATACCTCCAGTGCTGACTGTATGATGCAGTAACCCTCCCTACCTCCAGTGCTGACTGCATGATGCAGTAACCCTCCATACCTCCAGTGCTGACTGTATGATGCAGCAACCCTCCATGCCTCCAGTGCTGACTGCATGATGCAGTAACCCTCCATACCTCCAGTGCTGACTGTATGATGCAGCAACCCTCCATGCCTCCAGTGCTGACTGCATGATGCAGTAACCCTCCATACCTCCAGTGCTGACTGTATGATGCAGTAACCCTCTATACCTCCAGTGCTGACTATATGATGCAGCAACCCTCCATACCTCCAGTGCTGACTGTATGATGCAGCAACCCTCTATACCTCCAGCACTCACTGTATGATGCAGCAACCCTCCATACCTCCAGTGCTGACTGTATGATGCAGCAACCCTCCATACCTCCAGCACTCACTGTATGATGCAGTAACCCTCTATACCTCCAGTGCTGACTGTATGATGCAGTAACCCTCTATACCTCCAGTGCTGAATGTATGATGCAGCAACCTTCCATGCCTCCAGTACTCACTGTATGATGCAGCAATCCTCTATACCTCCAGTGCTGACTGTATGATGCAGTAACCCTCCATACCTCCAGTGCTGACTGTATGATGCAGCAACCCTCCATCCCTCCAGTGCTGACTGTATGATGCAGTAACCCTCTATACCTCCAGTGCTGACTGTATGATGCAGTAACCCTCTATACCTCCAGTGCTGACTGTATGATGCAGTAACCCTCTATACCTCCAGTGCTGACTGTATGATGCAGCAACCCTCTATACCTCCAGTGCTGACTGTATGATGCAGCAACCCTCCCTACCTCCAGTGCTGACTGCATGATGCAGTAACCCTCCATACCTCCAGTGCTGACTGTATGATGCAGCAACCCTCCATGCCTCCAGTGCTGACTGCATGATGCAGTAACCCTCCATACCTCCAGTGCTGACTGTATGATGCAGTAACCCTCTATACCTCCAGTGCTGACTATATGATGCAGCAACCCTCCATACCTCCAGTGCTGACTGTATGATGCAGCAACCCTCTATACCTCCAGCACTCACTGTATGATGCAGCAACCCTCCATACCTCCAGTGCTGACTGTATGATGCAGCAACCCTCCATACCTCCAGCACTCACTGTATGATGCAGTAACCCTCTATACCTCCAGTGCTGAATGTATGATGCAGCAACCTTCCATGCCTCCAGTACTCACTGTATGATGCAGCAATCCTCCATACCTCCAGTGCTGACTGTATGATGCAGTAACCCTCTATACCTCCAGTGCTCACTATATGATGCAGCAACCCTCCATGCCTCCAGTACTCACTGTATGATGCAGCAACCCTCCATGCCTCCAGTACTGACTGTATGATGCAGCAACCCTCCATACCTCCAGTGCTGACTGTATGATGCAGTAACCCTCCATGCCTCCAGTGCTGACTGTATGATGCAGCAACCCTCCATACCTCCAGTGCTGACTGTATGATGCAGTAACCCTCTATACCTCCAGTGCTGACTGTATGATGCAGCAACCCTCTATACCTCCAGTGCTGACTATATGATGCAGCAACCCTCCATGCCTCCAGTACTCACTGTATGATGCAGCAACCCTCCATGCCTCCAGTACTGACTGTATGATGCAGTAACCCTCTATACCTCCAGTGCTGACTGTATGATGCAGCAACCCTCTATACCTCCAGTGCTGACTGTATGATGCAGCAACCCTCCCTACCTCCAGTGCTGACTGCATAATGCAGTAACCCTCCATACCTCCAGTGCTGACTGTATGATGCAGCAACCCTCTATACCTCCAGTGCTGACTGTATGATGCAGTAACCCTCCATACCTCCAGTGCTGACTGTATGATGCAGTAACCCTCTATACCTCCAGTGCTGACTATATGATGCAGCAACCCTCCATACCTCCAGTGCTGACTGTATGATGCAGCAACCCTCTATACCTCCAGCACTCACTGTATGATGCAGCAACCCTCCATACCTCCAGTGCTGACTGTATGATGCAGCAACCCTCCATACCTCCAGCACTCACTGTATGATGCAGTAACCCTCTATACCTCCAGTGCTGACTGTATGATGCAGTAACCCTCTATACCTCCAGTGCTGAATGTATGATGCAGCAACCTTCCATGCCTCCAGTACTCACTGTATGATGCAGCAATCCTCTATACCTCCAGTGCTGACTGTATGATGCAGTAACCCTCCATACCTCCAGTGCTGACTGTATGATGCAGCAACCCTCCATCCCTCCAGTGCTGACTGTATGATGCAGCAACCCTCCATACCTCCAGTGCTGACTGTATGATGCAGCAACCCTCTATACCTCCAGTGCTGACATTATGATGCAGTAACCCTCCCTACCTCCAGTGCTGACTGCATGATGCAGCAACCCTCCATACCTCCAGTGCTAACTGTATGATGCAGCAACCCTCCATACCTCCAGTGCTGACTGTATGATGCAGCAACCCTCTATACCTCCAGTGCTGACTGTATGATGCAGTAACCCTCCCTACCTCCAGTGCTGACTGCATGATGCAGTAACCCTCCATACCTCCAGTGCTGACTGTATGATGCAGCAACCCTCCATGCCTCCAGTGCTGACTGCATGATGCAGTAACCCTCCATACCTCCAGTGCTGACTGTATGATGCAGCAACCCTCCATGCCTCCAGTGCTGACTGCATGATGCAGTAACCCTCCATACCTCCAGTGCTGACTGTATGATGCAGTAACCCTCTATACCTCCAGTGCTGACTATATGATGCAGCAACCCTCCATACCTCCAGTGCTGACTGTATGATGCAGCAACCCTCTATACCTCCAGCACTCACTGTATGATGCAGCAACCCTCCATACCTCCAGTGCTGACTGTATGATGCAGCAACCCTCCATACCTCCAGCACTCACTGTATGATGCAGTAACCCTCTATACCTCCAGTGCTGACTGTATGATGCAGTAACCCTCTATACCTCCAGTGCTGAATGTATGATGCAGCAACCTTCCATGCCTCCAGTACTCACTGTATGATGCAGCAATCCTCTATACCTCCAGTGCTGACTGTATGATGCAGTAACCCTCCATACCTCCAGTGCTGACTGTATGATGCAGCAACCCTCCATCCCTCCAGTGCTGACTGTATGATGCAGTAACCCTCTATACCTCCAGTGCTGACTGTATGATGCAGTAACCCTCTATACCTCCAGTGCTGACTGTATGATGCAGTAACCCTCTATACCTCCAGTGCTGACTGTATGATGCAGCAACCCTCTATACCTCCAGTGCTGACTGTATGATGCAGTAACCCTCTATACCTCCAGTGCTAACTGTATGATGCAGCAACCCTCCATACCTCCAGTGCTGACTGTATGATGCAGCAACCCTCTATACCTCCAGTGCTGACTGTATGATGCAGTAACCCTCCCTACCTCCAGTGCTGACTGCATGATGCAGCAACCCTCCATACCTCCAGTGCTAACTGTATGATGCAGCAACCCTCCATACCTCCAGTGCTGACTGTATGATGCAGCAACCCTCTATACCTCCAGTGCTGACTGTATGATGCAGTAACCCTCCCTACCTCCAGTGCTGACTGCATGATGCAGTAACCCTCCATACCTCCAGTGCTGACTGTATGATGCAGCAACCCTCCATGCCTCCAGTGCTGACTGCATGATGCAGTAACCCTCCATACCTCCAGTGCTGGCTATATGATGCAGCAACCCTCCATGCCTCCAGTGCTGACTGTATGATGCAGTAACCCTCTATACCTCCAGTACTGACTGTATGATGCAGCAACCCTCCATGCCTCCAGTACTGACTGTATGATGCAGCAACCCTCCATACCTCCAGTGCTGACTGTATGATGCAGTAACCCTCTATACCTCCAGTGCTCACTATATGATGCAGCAACCCTCCATGCCTCCAGTACTCACTGTATGATGCAGCAACCCTCCATGCCTCCAGTACTGACTGTATGATGCAGCAACCCTCCATACCTCCAGTGCTGACTGTATGATGCAGTAACCCTCCATACCTCCAGTACTCACTGTATGATGCAGCAACCCTCCATGCCTCCAGTGCTGACTGTATGATGCAGCAACCCTCTATACCTCCAGTGCTGACTATATGATGCAGCAACCCTCCATGCCTCCAGTACTCACTGTATGATGCAGCAACCCTCCATGCCTCCAGTACTGACTGTATGATGCAGTAACCCTCTATACCTCCAGTGCTGACTGTATGATGCAGCAACCCTCTATACCTCCAGTGCTGACTGTATGATGCAGCAACCCTCCCTACCTCCAGTGCTGACTGCATGATGCAGTAACCCTCCATACCTCCAGTGCTGACTGTATGATGCAGCAACCCTCCATGCCTCCAGTGCTGACTGCATGATGCAGTAACCCTCCATACCTCCAGTGCTGACTGTATGATGCAGCAACCCTCCATGCCTCCAGTGCTGACTGCATGATGCAGTAACCCTCCATACCTCCAGTGCTGACTGTATGATGCAGTAACCCTCTATACCTCCAGTGCTGACTATATGATGCAGCAACCCTCCATACCTCCAGTGCTGACTGTATGATGCAGCAACCCTCTATACCTCCAGCACTCACTGTATGATGCAGCAACCCTCCATACCTCCAGTGCTGACTGTATGATGCAGCAACCCTCCATACCTCCAGCACTCACTGTATGATGCAGTAACCCTCTATACCTCCAGTGCTGACTGTATGATGCAGTAACCCTCTATACCTCCAGTGCTGACTGTATGATGCAGCAACCCTCCATACCTCCAGTGCTGACTGTATGATGCAGTAACCCTCCCTACCTCCAGTGCTGACTGCATGATGCAGTAACCCTCCATACCTCCAGTGCTGACTGTATGATGCAGCAACCCTCCATGCCTCCAGTGCTGACTGCATGATGCAGTAACCCTCCATACCTCCAGTGCTGACTGTATGATGCAGCAACCCTCCATGCCTCCAGTGCTGACTGCATGATGCAGTAACCCTCCATACCTCCAGTGCTGACTGTATGATGCAGTAACCCTCTATACCTCCAGTGCTGACTATATGATGCAGCAACCCTCCATACCTCCAGTGCTGACTGTATGATGCAGCAACCCTCTATACCTCCAGCACTCACTGTATGATGCAGCAACCCTCCATACCTCCAGTGCTGACTGTATGATGCAGCAACCCTCCATACCTCCAGTGCTGACTGTATGATGCAGCAACCCTCTATACCTCCAGCACTCACTGTATGATGCAGTAACCCTCTATACCTCCAGTGCTGAATGTATGATGCAGCAACCTTCCATGCCTCCAGTGCTGACTGTATGATGCAGTAACCCTCTATACCTCCAGTGCTGACTGTATGATGCAGTAACCCTCTATACCTCCAGTGCTGACTGTATGATGCAGTAACCCTCTATACCTCCAGTGCTAACTGTATGATGCAGCAACCCTCCATACCTCCAGTGCTGACTGTATGATGCAGCAACCCTCTATACCTCCAGTGCTGACTGCATGATGCAGCAACCCTCCATACCTCCAGTGCTAACTGTATGATGCAGCAACCCTCCATACCTCCAGTGCTGACTGTATGATGCAGCAACCCTCTATACCTCCAGTGCTGACTGTATGATGCAGTAACCCTCCCTACCTCCAGTGCTGACTGCATGATGCAGTAACCCTCCATACCTCCAGTGCTGACTGTATGATGCAGCAACCCTCCATGCCTCCAGTGCTGACTGCATGATGCAGTAACCCTCCATACCTCCAGTGCTGGCTATATGATGCAGCAACCCTCCATGCCTCCAGTGCTGACTGCATGATGCAGTAACCCTCTATACCTCCAGTGCTGACTATATGATGCAGCAACCCTCCATACCTCCAGTGCTGACTGTATGATGCAGTAACCCTCTATACCTCCAGTGCTGACTATATGATGCAGCAACCCTCCATACCTCCAGTGCTGACTGTATGATGCAGCAACCCTCTATACCTCCAGCACTCACTGTATGATGCAGCAACCCTCTATACCTCCAGTGCTGACTGTATGATGCAGCAACCCTCCATACCTCCAGCACTCACTGTGTGATGCAGCAACCCTCCATACCTCCAGTGCTGACTGTATGATGCAGCAACCCTCCATACCTCCAGCACTCACTGTATGATGCAGTAACCCTCTATACCTCCAGTGCTGAATGTATGATGCAGCAACCTTCCATGCCTCCAGTACTCACTGTATGATGCAGCAATCCTCCATACCTCCAGTGCTGACTGTATGATGCAGCAACCCTCCATCCCTCCAGTGCTGACTGTATGATGCAGTAACCCTCTATACCTCCAGTGCTGACTGTATGATGCAGTAACCCTCTATACCTCCAGTGCTGACTGTATGATGCAGTAACCCTCTATACCTTCAGTGCTGACTATATGATGCAGCAACCCTCCATGCCTCCAGTACTCACTGTATGATGCAGTAACCCTCTATACCTCCAGTGCTGACTGTATGATGCAGTAACCCTCTATACCTCCAGTGCTGACTGTATGATGCAGCAACCCTCCATACCTCCAGTGCTGACTGTATGATGCAGCAACCCTCCATACCTCCAGCACTCACTGTATGATGCAGCAACCATCTATACCTCCAGTGCTGACTGTATGATGCAGCAACCCTCCATACCTCCAGTGCTGACTGTATGATGCAATAACCCTCTATACCTCCAGTGCTGACTATATGATGCAGCAACCCTCCATGCCTCCAGTACTCACTGTATGATGCAGTAACCCTCTATACCTCCAGCACTCACTGTATGATGCAGCAACCATCTATACCTCCAGTGCTGACTGTATGATGCAGCAACCCTCCATACCTCCAGTGCTGACTGTATGATGCAGTAACCCTCTATACCTCCAGTGCTGACAGTATGATGCAGCAACCCTCCATGCCTCCAGTACTCACTGTATGATGCAGCAACCCTCCATACCTCCAGTGCTGACTATATGATGCAGCAACCCTCCATGCCTCCAGTACTGACTGTATGATGCAGCAACCCTCCATACCTCCAGTGCTGACTGTATGATGCAGCAACCCTCTATACCTCCAGTGCTGACTATATGATGCAGCAACCCTCTATACCTCCAGTGCTGACTGTATGATGCAGCAACCCTCTATACCTCCAGTGCTGACTGTATGATGCAGCAACCCTCCATACCTCCAGTGCTGACTATATGATGCAGCAACCCTCCATACCTCCAGTGCTGACTGTATGATGCAGTAACCCTCTATACCTCCAGTGCTGACTGTATGATGCAGCAACCCTCTATACCTCCAGTACTCACTGTATGATGCAGCAACCCTCCATGCCTCCAGTACTGACTGTATGATGCAGTAACCCTCTATACCTCCAGTGCTGACTGTATGATGCAGCAACCCTCTATACCTCCAGTACTCACTGTATGATGCAGCAACCCTCCATGCCTCCAGTACTCACTGTATGATGCAGCAACCCTCCATGCCTCCAGTGCTGACTGTATGATGCAGTAACCCTTCATACCTCCAGTACTCACTGTATGATGCAGCAACCCTCCATGCCTCCAGTACTCACTGTATGATGCAGCAACCCTCCATGCCTCCAGTGCTGACTGTATGATGCAGTAACCCTTCATACCTCCAGTACTCACTGTATGATGCAGCAACCCTCCATGCCTCCAGTACTGACTGTATGATGCAGTAACCCTCTATACCTCCAGTGCTGACTGTATGATGCAGCAACCCTCTATACCTCCAGTGCTGACTGTATGATGCAGTAACCCTTCATACCTCCAGTACTCACTGTATGATGCAGCAACCCTCCATACCTCCAGTGCTGACTGTATGTTGCAGTAACCCTCCATACCTCCAGTGCTGACTGTATGATGCAGCAACCCTCCATGCCTCCAGTGCTGACTGTATGATGCAGCAACCCTCCATGCCTCCAGTACTCACTGTATGATGCAGCAACCCTCCATGCCTCCAGTGCTGACTATATGATGCAGCAACCCTCTATACCTCCAGTGCTGACTGTATGATGCAGTAACCCTCTATACCTCCAGTGCTGACTGTATGATGCAGCAACCCTCTATACCTCCAGTACTCACTGTATGATGCAGCAACCCTCCATACCTCCAGTGCTGACTGTATGATGCAGTAACCCTCTATACCTCCAGTGCTGACTGTATGATGCAGTAACCCTCTATACCTCCAGTGCTGACTGTATGATGCAGCAACCCTCCATACCTCCAGTGCTGACTATATGATGCAGTAACCCTCTATACCTCCAGTGCTGACTATATGATGCAGCAACCCTGCATACCTCCAGTGCTGACTGTATGATGCAGTAACCCTCTATACCTCCAGTACTCACTGTATGATGCAGCAACCCTCTATACCTCCAGTGCTGACTGTATGATGCAGCAACCCTCTATACCTCCAGTGCTGACTGTATGATGCAGCAACCCTCCATGCCTCCAGTGCTGACTATATGATGCAGTAACCCTCTATACCTCCAGTGCTGACTATATGATGCAGCAACCCCCCATACCTCCAGTGCTGACTGTATGATGCAGCAACCCTCTATACCTCCAGTGCTGACTGTATGATGCAGCAACCCTCCATACCTCCAGTACTCACTGTATGATGCAGCAACCCTCTATACCTCCAGTGCTGACTGTATGATGCAGTAACCCTTCATACCTCCAGTACTCACTGTATGATGCTGCAACCCTCTATACCTCCAGTGCTGACTATATGATGCAGCAACCCTGCATACCTCCAGTGCTGACTGTATGATGCAGTAACCCTCTATACCTCCAGTGCTGACTGTATGATGCAGTAACCCTCTATACCTCCAGTGCTGACTATATGATGCAGTAACCCTCTATACCTCCAGTGCTGACTATATGATGCAGCAACCCTGCATACCTCCAGTGCTGACTGTATGATGCAGCAACCCTCCATACCTCCAGTGCTGACTGTATGATGCAGTAACCCTGCAGATGCAGATATATGCAACCAAAGCTCTGTCTTTCCACATATCTAGACATGTTTGTTGCTTGATATTTAGTTGATGAGAGGGTTAAACTGGGCGGTAAATTAGTTCCCAGGCCCTGAATAATAATGTTGATAATTTTGTATACATAATAGTGATTGAGCTGCTCCCACCCCCCTTTATTCATTTGAATTGCCATGAGCACACACAGGGAGGAATTCAGTCAATATGGATTCCTCCCTGTGAAGTGTTCTAAAGGGAGGCTGGCAGCTTCCCAGGTGAGTAGCTCTCAGATATTTGTCTGCATTGCATGTCCCAACTTTGGGGACTCAGAATAAGGAGTAGGGACCACACTAAACACAGAGTGCCTTGCCGGGGCAGTGTGGCTTCCACATGTATCTGCAGATATATGCAACCAAATCTCTGTCGTTCCACATAGCTAGACATGTTTGTTGCTTGATATTTAGTTGATGAGAGGGTTAAACTGGGCAGTAAATTAGTTCCCAGGCCCTGAATAATAATAATAATTTTGTATAAATAATAGTGATTGAGCTGCTCCCACCCTTTATTCATGATGCAGTAACCCTCTATACCTCCAGTGCTGACTGTATGATGCAGCAACCCTCCATGCCTCCAGTACTCACTGTATTATGCTGCAACCCTCCATACCTCCAGTGCTGACTGTATGATGCAGCAACCCTCTATACCTCCAGTGCTGACTGTATGATGCAGTAACCCTCCATGCCTCCAGTGCTGACAGTATAGTGCAGCAACCCTCCATACCTCCAGTGCTGACTATATGATGCAGCAACCCTCCATACCTCCAGTGCTGACTATATGATGCAGTAACCCTCTATACCTCCAGTGCTGACTGTATGATGCAGTAACCCTCCATGCCTCCAGTGCTGACAGTATAGTGCAGCAACCCTCCATACCTCCAGTGCTGACTATATGATGCAGCAACCCTCCATACCTCCAGTGCTGACTGTATGATGCAGTAACCCTCTATACCTCCAGTGCTGACTGTATGATGCAGCAACCCCCCATGCCTCCAGTGCTGACAGTATAGTGCAGCAACCCTCCATACCTCCAGTGCTGACTATATGATGCAGCAACCCTCCATACCTCCAGTGCTGACTATATGATGCAGCAACCCTCCATAGCTACAGTGCTGACTGTATGATGCAGCAACCCTCCATACCTCCAGTGCTGACTGTATGATGCAGCAACCCTCCATACCTCCAGTGCTGATTGTATGATGCAGCAACCCTCCCTACCTACAGTGCTGACAGCACTAGAGATAGGGAGGGTTGCTGCATCATACTGTCAGCACTAGAGATAGGGAGGGTTGCTGCATCATACTGACAGTATGATACAGCAACCCTCCATTCCTCCAGTGCTGACTATATGATGCAGCAACCCTCCATACCTCCAGTGCTGACTATATGATGCAGCAACCCTCCATAGCTACAGTGCTGACTGTATGATGCAGCAACCCTTCCTACCTCCAGTGCTGACTATATGATGCAGCAACCCTCCCTACCTCCAGTGCTGACAGTATGATGCAGCAACCCTCCATACCTCCAGTGCTGACTATATGATGCAGCAACCCTCCCTACCTCCAGTGCTGACTATGCTGCAGCAACCCTCCCTACCTCCAGTTCTGACAGTATGATGCAGCAACCCTCCCTACCTCCAGTGCTGACTGTATGATGCAGCAACCCTCCATACCTCCAGTGCCGACTTTATGATGCAGCAACCCTCCATACCTCCAGTGCTGACTGTATGATGCAGTAACCCTCCATACCTCCAGTGCTGACTGTATGATGCAGCAACCCTCCATACCTCCAGTGCTGACTGTATGATGCAGTAACCCTCCATACCTCCAGTGCCGACTTTATGATGCAGCAACCCTCTATACCTCCAGTGCTGACTATATGATGCAGCAACCCTCCCTATCTCCAGTGCTGACAGTATGATGCAGCAACCCTCCATACCTCCAGTGCTGACTGTATGATGCAGCAACCCTCTATACCTCCAGTGCTGACTGTATGATGCAGCAACCCTCCATACCTCCAGTGCTGACTGTATGTTGCAGCAACCCTCTATACCTTCAGTGCTGACTATATGATGCAGCAACCCTCTATACCTCCAGTTCTGACAGTATGATGCAGCAACCCTCCCTACCTCCAGTGCTGACAGTATAGTGCAGCAACCCTCCATTCCTGACTATATGATGCAGCAACCCTCCATACCTCCAGTGCCGACTTTATGATGCAGCAACCCTCTATACCTCCAGTGCTGACTGTATGATGCAGTAACCCTCCATACCTCCAGTGCTGACTATATGATGCAGCAACCCTCCATACCTCCAGTGCTGACTGTATGATGCAGCAACCCTCCATAACTCCAGTGCCGACTTTATGATGCAGCAACCCTCTATACCTCCAGTGCTGACTGTATGATGCAGCAACCCTCCATACCTCCAGTGCTGACTATATGATGCAGCAACCCTCCATAACTCCAGTGCCTACTTTATGATGCAGCAACCCTCTATACCTCCAGTGCTGACTGTATGATGCAGCAACCCTCCATACCTCCAGTGCTGACTATATGATGCAGCAACCCTCCATAACTCCAGTGCCGACTTTATGATGCAGCAACCCTCTATACCTCCAGTGCTGACTGTATGATGCAGCAACCCTCCATACCTCCAGTGCTGACTATATGATGCAGCAACCCTCCATAACTCCAGTGCCGACTTTATGATGCAGCAACCCTCTATACCTCCAGTGCTGACTGTATGATGCAGTAACCCTCCATACCTCCAGTGCTGACTATATGATGCAGCAACCCTCCATACCTCCAGTGCTGACTGTATGATGCAGCAACCCTCTATACCTTCAGTGCTGACTATATGATGCAGCAACCCTCTATACCTCCAGTTCTGACAGTATGATGCAGCAACCCTCCCTACCTCCAGTGCTGACAGTATAGTGCAGCAACCCTCCATTCCTGACTATATGATGCAGCAACCCTCCATACCTCCAGTGCCGACTTTATGATGCAGCAACCCTCTATACCTCCAGTGCTGACTGTATGATGCAGTAACCCTCCATACCTCCAGTGCTGACTATATGATGCAGCAACCCTCCATACCTCCAGTGCTGACTGTATGATGCAGCAACCCTCCATAACTCCAGTGCCGACTTTATGATGCAGCAACCCTCTATACCTCCAGTGCTGACTGTATGATGCAGCAACCCTCCATACCTCCAGTGCTGACTATATGATGCAGCAACCCTCCATAACTCCAGTGCCTACTTTATGATGCAGCAACCCTCTATACCTCCAGTGCTGACTGTATGATGCAGCAACCCTCCATACCTCCAGTGCTGACTATATGATGCAGCAACCCTCCATAACTCCAGTGCCGACTTTATGATGCAGCAACCCTCTATACCTCCAGTGCTGACTGTATGATGCAGCAACCCTCCATACCTCCAGTGCTGACTATATGATGCAGCAACCCTCCATAACTCCAGTGCCGACTTTATGATGCAGCAACCCTCTATACCTCCAGTGCTGACTGTATGATGCAGTAACCCTCCATACCTCCAGTGCTGACTATATGATGCAGCAACCCTCCATACCTCCAGTGCTGACTGTATGATGCAGCAACCCTCCATACCTCCAGTGCTGACTGTATGATGCAATACCCTCCATACCTCCAGTGCTGACTGTATGATGCAGTAACCCTCCATACCTCCAGTGCTGACTATATGATGCAGCAACCCTCCATACCTCCAGTGCTGACTGTATGATGCAGCAACCCTCCATACCTCCAGTGCTGACTGTATGATGCAATACCCTCCATACCTCCAGTGCTGACTGTATGATGCAGTAACCCTCCATACCTCCTGTGCTGACTATATGATGCAGCAACCCTCCATACCTCCAGTGCTGACTGTATGATGCAGCAACCCTCCATACCTCCAGTGCTGACTATATGATGCAGCAACCCTCCATAACTCCAGTGCTGACTGTATGATGCAGCAACCCTCCATAACTCCAGTGCTGACTATATGATGCAGCAACCCTCCATAACTCCAGTGCCGACTTTATGATGCAGCAACCCTCTATACCTCCAGTGCTCACTGTATGATGCAGTAACCCTCCATACCTCCAGTGCTGACTATATGATGCAGCAACCCTCCATACCTCCAGTGCTGACTGTATGATGCAGCAACCCTCCATACCTCCAGTGCTGACTGTATGATGCAATACCCTCCATACCTCCAGTGCTGACTGTATGATGCAGCAACCCTCCATACCTCCAGTGCTGACTATATGATGCAGCAACCCTCCATACCTCCAGTGCCGACTGTACGATGCCGCAACCTTCCATAGCTCTAGTTAGGAATGTGCAGAGGTTGTGACCGCCCCAGGGCCCATAAGGTCAGGGGGCCCCATCATTGTCGTACCTCCACCTTATTTCTTAGATTCGTGCTCTCATGGCATCATGTACAGAAAGAAGAAACATGATTTGTCGCTGCTGTTTCACTCTTTAGTTGTCTAGTTGCATCCAATTTAGTTACAATGACAGGAAAACGTTTACTGTTTGAGCCATAATGTTTGCACCAGGGCCCCATCACATTTAGTTACACCACTGTCTCCAGTGTGGACTGTATGATGCAGCAACCCCCCATACCTCCAGTGCTGACTATTTGATGCCGTATACCTCCAGTGCTGACTACAGGATGCAACAACCCTTCATAACTCCAGTGATGACTATATGATGCAGCAACCCTGCATACCTCCAGTGCCAAAAATATGATGCAGCAGCCCTCCATATCTCCAGTGCTGACTGTATGATCCAGCAACCCTCCATATCTCCAGTGCCGAATATTTGATGCAGCAACAATATTCAATCCCTCTAGTGCTAACTGTAGGGAGTACAAGTACCCAACCCTCCATACCACAAGAATGAAGGTGACCAAAGACAAGTGAGCGGGCAGGGTTTTTAGTTTAGTGAGTCCCTGTACATTTGGCTGAAGCTTATGTAGGAGTAGTGATGCTGAATAAAGAAGATACATTTGTAAGGTTTGAATAAGGTCCGGGAGGGAAGTGTGTTTAAGAAAGTGTGTTTAAGTTTTTTAAGAAAAAACTCAATAATAGGGGGAACAGCATGAAGCTAGTCAGAGGGTAGATCAGGAGCAAGTTTAAACCTGGAGTCTGGAAAAGTCTGGAATAGCATAATCTATCCTAAGAGAACATAGAGAACATATACACATAAGCGCAGCAAACCAGCCAAAAACTGGAAATGCAGCACCTGGCTTTACTTACTGGGACTGTGGGAAAATGATTGCCACTGTAGAAGGCAAGTAGGGGAGCTCTTTGCCCCATGACAGCCCTAATATGAGGTCTGTAGGAAAAGTCCATGAAAGTGGAAATTCAAGCTAAACAAGAAAATTGTAAAAAACTGAAGGTCCTCTATTCTTAAGACAGGCTACCGGGCTGACTATTGCTGCAGATTCCCATTGTTGGCCTGTGGGATTGAGCCCTGTTTTTCTTCAATCAAAAATTATTTTTCATTTTCAAAGAACACAATGTGTGATCAGGCCATTCAGACCAGAGGCAGAATAAAACAACTTACCATATCCTTCCACCCGGCCTCCTTTAAATTCTCCTTCAAACTTCATGTTGTCATAGCGGGTGAAGACTCCGGCGCCTTGGAATTTACCCTGGACAAACTCGCCTTCATACCTGCAAAATATGGAGGTGCAGATTTCACAGAGAGAAACAGAAATGTACTGAACAGCACAAAAACACACTTGGCAGGCTAATTAGTGTCAGATTAAATTGCCATCCTGTGTGTGTATGCACTGGGGACATTAGATTGTGAGCTCCTTTGAGGGCCAGGTATTGATGTGAATGCTTCTATGTACTCTGTAAAGCACTGTGGTATATGTCAGGGCTATAAAAATACTGTAAATAAATACACAATAATAATGAGGATATCACCAGAGGGGAAAAGAACAAGGTAGTAACTGTCAGTAGAAACTGTGTGGTTATTGGTGTTCTGGTTGATACAATAGTGCCCCCATCAGGCCGTTTCAAGTTAAGGAAAGCTAAAACAAGTCAATGTAAAGTCTGGCTGTAAGCTAGGCTTTCTACCCATGTTTATTTTGCAGTGCGGGATTTCAGTCCCAGACTTTATAGTCGGCAGAAGCTTGAAGAGGAACTATAAGCAAATCACCACTTCCTCATTCATGGTGTATGTCACATAATGTCAGTTAATCATGTGACCAAAGGAAACCCTTCAGGTTGGATGTGCAAGCCCACTGGGAAATTCAGATTCAGAAGAGGTGACTTGCTCATTAAAGTTCCCCTTTAAAAGATGTCCAGCACTCGGCCAACGTGTTCATGACTAGATTTACAGATCAGCGTGGAGCATTAGGGCAACACACATCCTATGTGAATGATGTTCTCCTTTCCCTATAAACCAGAAAATGCTGAGCTAAGAGGCAGGAGCATAAGCTGAAGCTGGCAGGAGAAGCACATATTGCATTTGAATGAAGAAGACAAAAGAACTGTGTTGTGCCAAGAGCCAGGGCTGTACTGGGGTAAGGCAAGTATGGCTTCTGTAGACAGCACAGGCCTCATTCTAACTGACAATGCTGAATATTCTGACAGCCTGGTCACTTTGTACATATATAGAAGCAAAATATTTAGGTCATTATTTTTTATATAGCCTCTCGTATAATAGCATTTCAATTTCACGTGTACTTAAACCGGACCTTCAGCGTGATTTAATGAAAAGCCCAAAATCTTAAAAAACGGTTCCCCAGCATCTAAAATTAATATATTTTATGTTTTTAGTCACTAACTTATTATTCTTTCCCCCACTGGGCTGCAACTCTGTTCAGGAATTTAGGATATGGGCGCCACCATCTTGACTCAGAAGCATCACACTTACTGAGGAGAGGAGAGTGGGATAAGGTACAGGGGGGCGGGTTATAGCCGTGCTTTGCTCAGACAGAGCAGAGCTGGCGTCAGGTAAAGGTCAGCAGTCCCAGAATGCAGAGCAGCACAGTCAGGAGGCACTTCCTGTTTGCAGGCTGCCTGATAAGATGGCGGTTTTCATAAGCTGCCATTTTGGATGTTTAAAGGCTCAAAACATGCAGTAGATGCAGGTAGGATGATTTTTAATGTGAGCAATCTGTATGTACAGGATGTGGGAAACATATAAGATAGACTCTTATTCAGAGTGAAGGTCCGCTTCAATGATAGTTACACTTATAAGTGGAACAAAACCTGGGAATTTGAATTTCCCGGGTTTTGTTCCATGCCCCCAGGGAATCTTGAATTGAGATGCCCTACTGTGTGAAACCCCCCCAGAAAGCCCACTAAAACTCATCTTTCACCGCTCCAACAAGGCACGCGTGGGCTCTTGTCCAATCAGAGCCCTTTGCTGTGTTTTCTTCCTTTTAGCTCTGACTGAAATCAGGATGAAATTCTGCGCATGCACCGCTGGAGTGGGGAATGGTGAGTTTTTGCAGGTGCCCTGGAGGGTTTCACACAGGGGGGCATCCCCATTTGGGATAACCTGAAGGAAAGCCAGCGTCCGGCCCTGGAATCTAGATCCCAGGACGGCAGCTAGGGGATTTTGTTTCGCTTTAAAGTGGTTGTCCAGTCTATTTTTAAGACCCACCCCGACACAGAGGCAGGATGGGGGGGGGGGGGGGGTTACTACAAAAAAACTTCTTACCTCGGAATCTAGTGCTGTCACCGGCGCACATGAGGCAGCCACACAGAGCTGCATCCCTTTCTCTGTGCACACTTCCACCCATTCACTGTGCAACCGCTCCTGGGCCACTTTATGTTATTGTTCTGGTGATGCATTATAGCGCCACACAGGTTGGACAGGCAAATTAAAGAAATAAAAAAGATGTTCTAACATTGCTCAGGTTTGAGTAGGACTACACAACAATCAAATAAATCAATTATTTAACCTGTAATGAAGACAGAGGCCTCAGTTGTTCACATATGCAAATGCGGGTGGATACTGCATGCACAGTTTCAAGAGGAACAAAACCCAGGATTTTCACTCCCTCTGGGATTCGTTCCTCATCCTATGGGCATCCTAATTTAGGATGGCCCACTCTGCTTGACTCTCCTGCACATGTGCAGCCCCCCCCCCCCCCATTCGGTATTCGTATTAATAAGTTACATAAAACGCTAAATGGAAAGGAAGCGGCAAGTGCCCTCATGGCTGCTTTACTGCGGCTGTCCGTACCTCATGGGTCATTCAGATGTCTGACATGGGAGTGAGCAGCGGCCAGAGAGATGCCGGGGAATGTGATGCGGCTCACGCATGTGCCATAGGATGGGCAAAAAGGTACGTTTTACAGTGATCCCGGGGTATTCACCCATCACAAATCAGAAAGCCCCACAAAGATGGAGACAACCGGTCTTAAAGTGGACCAAAACCCACGGAGATCGGCCCAGGAATATATAAGATTCCCAGGCCGATTGATTCCCTCCTTCTGGACATCCAGAATTGGGGTGCCCCGCTGTGTGAAACCCCCCAGGTTGCCATAAACTCACCTTCTTTCCCGGTCCAATGGCGCATGTGCAAGCAGCAGCCACATCCCTGCTATCTCTCCAGCAGGGCGCGTGCCCATGCCACGAATTTGTGAATGGCCGGCGTGGGCACGCTTCTTGTTAGAAGGTAGAAGGGAATGCGGCCCTCAGCGCGCTTGGATCCGCTCGTATTGGGCGAGCTTCTGGACGAAGGGGCTCGAGCGGCCGCGCATGCATCGTAGGACCAGGAAGAGGTGAATTTGTCGGGCTACCTGGGGGAGGGGGTTCACACAGCAGGGGCAAGGACCAAAACCCAGGATAGTCAAAATCCAGGGTTTTGGTCCACATTAAAGGAGAACACACAGGAATTTCGCTTTCCCGTGTGTTGCTCCTCTGTGAGGCGGCATTCCAAACTGAGCAAGGATATGACCATGATGCACAGACGTGGCGAGGGCACCAGAAGGTGAGTGAAACTGGCGATGGGGGGGTGTTCACCCAGCAGGGCATCCCAATTCAGTCTTTTAGACTCCAGGGCCTACAGTGCTCCTCTTTAAAGTCTCATAGGCTGTAAGCTCGCAAGGGCAGGGCTCTCTCTACTATTATATCAGAATACTCATTGTGAACTGTATTTGAATGTAACCCTGCATTTGTAATAGTCTATGTACTATATGTTTCTACCCTGTCTGTAATTCCTACTTTGCACAGCGCTACAGAAGATGATTGTGCTATATAAATAATAATAGTAATGGTTGATGTTTGCTCCTTGTTAAGTTGTCTCAGCAATCTTTACTATGAGCCCCACCTCCACCTCCTTACCGTATGCTACACAGCAAAGAAATCCAGGATAAGTAGTTTAGTAAAAAGGAGGTGGGCAGACTCCAAATAAGGAGCCCCAGACGTACCTACATAGGTGCCTTTATGTGACACATGCAATTTTGCCAATGTTTTCAACAAACGCCTCTATTTTTACAGCAAGTTAGAAAAATAATTTTGCTGACCATTTAAGTCTGACTGCTGGGACATCCCAATGAGCACCAGCCAATCCTCATATAAAATGTTTGGAGAGGTTGGACACCACCATATTGTTATCTTGCAAAGCTTAAAAAGGAAAAGGTGTGGAGATACTCACCTCGAGCCATCCGAAAAGGTTAAAACCCCATAACCGCTGAAAAGTCCATTCTCAAACTGGCCGATGTAGGCGGTGCCATCAGCAAACAACAGTTGGCCCATGCCGTGCCTCCGACCTGAATGAACAAAAAAGGGGGGTCAGCTTCTATGTTCTATGTTTCCAACACCAATCTTCTATGTTCTAAGTTTCCAACACCAATCTACTGGAAAGAATAACAAGCTCATAAAGCCGGTCTATTGCTGCGTGTGTATTAAAGCGGACCAAAACCCAGGATTTTGAGTATCCTGGGTTTTGGTCCTTTCCCCCCGATTGAGGGTGTCCCGCTGTGTGAACCCCCCCCCCAGATCACCGCAGCCAACTCACCTCTTCCCAGTCCCATGGCGCATCTAAGAGCAGAGGCTCTGACGGACGCATCCTCTGCTTCCTTCTAACAGGGAGTGTGCCCGCGCCGGGCATTCACAAATGCCTGGCACGGGCACGCACCCTGGTTCAGGGAGAGCGAGATGTGGCCGCTGCTCTTAGACACGCCGTGGGACCAGGAAATGAGGTGAGTGAATGGGGGACCTGGGGGGTTTCACACATTGGGGCATCCCGATTTTAGATGTCCTGGGGGGGAGGGGAAGAATCGATCGGGCTGGGTTTTGGTCCACTTTATAAAAAAATACAATTCTGTGATTACTCACCTGTAGAATTGGTAATATGAGTATACAGTACGCCCTGCTCCAAATCTAATACTTACAGTTGTGATATACTCCGCCAGATGGCGCTGGACTGCAGAGACATCGAAAATAGGCTCCTCCCGGCCCCTCAAATACTCGGGAACCTCCCACAAATCCCCAGCATTGAAAAGCAGTTAATGAGAAGCCGGGAGAATTAAACAATCCAAACTATCAACTATAACAAGGATAACAATCACCATACAGGGGATCCAAGATAATGCAAACCAAGGGTGGGTTGGAGCAGGACGTACTGTATACTCATAATACCAATTCTACAGGTGAGTAATCACAGAATTGTATTATTCTTAGTATACAGTACATCCTGCTCCAAATCTAATACTTACAGTTGGGACATCCAATAGCAGTGTCCATAAGTAGGGTGGGATCCCCAAGAAAAATCAGCAGTAGACAATTTAAACCACTGCCGCCTGCAGAACCTTTCGGCCAAAAGCAGCATCATCTGAGGCCCTAACATCAACCTTATAAAACGTTGAAAAGGTATGAACAGAAGACCAAGTAGCGGCCTTGCAAACTTGTTCAACAGAAGCCTGGTGCTGAAAAGCCCAAGAGGCACCAATAGCACGAGTGGAATGAGCAGTAAGGCGGAAGGGAGGATTCTTCCCCTTAGCAGAGTAGGCCTAAATCACAGCCTGACGAATCCACTTGCTGATAGTAGACTTGGCAGGAGCCAAACCCTTCCTAGGACCAGAAGGGACCACAAAAAGAGCATCAGTTTTCCTGAAAGGTGCAGTAGCCACCAGATAGTATTTCAGACACCTAACCACATCCAAGGAGTGCAAAACCCTCTCCTTAGCATTGCTAGGATTGGGGCACAGAGAAGGAAGAACAATATCCTGATTCAAATGAAAGGCAGACACTACCTTAGGCAGAAAGTCGGGTTTGAAACGAAACACCACCTTGTCCTGGTGTCTCTCATAGTAGGGGGGCTGAATGGAAAGCGCCGCCAACTCAGACACACGCCTGACAGAAGTGATAGCCACCAGAAATACAACCTTAAGTGTAAGAATGGCCAAGGCAGCATCCTGCACAGGTTCAAAGGGAGCACACTGTAAGGCTGACAGAACCAGGTTCAAATCCCAAACAGGCACCATAGGCTTACGTGGGGGGCGCAAATGAGTGACCCCCTGGAAAAAAAAGTCCTGGTCAGAGGGTGCTGAGCAAAGAACTTCTGGAAGAAAATATCCAGGGCAGAAACCTGACCCTTCAGAGTACTAAGTTGGAGCCCCATCTCCACAACCCATGCTGCAGGAACTCCAGAATCCTGGGAATAGAGAACACATGACAGGGAAGAGACTTAAACTCACACCAGTCAATGTAGGCACGCCAAACCCTGTAGTAAATAGAAGAGGAAGACTTCTTCCTAGCCTTTATCAAGGTATCCACAACCGAGGAAGACAGCCCCTTCTCCATCAAGATGGAGGTTTCAGCAGCCAAGCCGTCAAAGCCAGAGTTTGTAAATTGGGATGGCGTAGTGAGCCCTGAGTGAGCAAATCTGGCACCAAGGGCAGAGCGTACTGATCTACCGCCAGCTGTACCATGTCTGCGAACCACACTCTTCTTGGCCACCTTGGGGCACCAGAATTGCTGGCACTCTTTCCAGAGCAATCTTGCGCAGAACTCTGCCCAGCAGGGGGATTGGAGAGAAGACATACAGGAACTGAAAGTCCTGCCATGACATCGCTAGCGCATCCGAGGTCAAGGCCAGAGGATCATGGGACAGAGAGACAAAGGCTGGGAGCTTGTGATTGTGGCGGGACGCAAACAGATCCACATCTGGTTGGCCCCAACAGAGACACAGAGATTGAGACACCATGCTGCATAGGGACCATTGTCCCTGGCGAGAGGTTCCCCTGCTCAGAGAGTCCGCCAGGTGATTTTCCACCCCCGGGATGTACACAGCTGATATGCAGGGGACATTGGCCTCCGCCCAAGTTAGGATCAGAGACACTTCCTGGAGGGCCCCCTTGCTCCGGGTCCCTCCCTGATGATTGATGTAGGTAAGTGCCGTCTGGTTGTCCGAGCGCACCTGAACAGGCAGGCCCCGAAGGTGAGTAGTCAAGTGAACCAGAACTAGCCCGATCGCCCGCAGTTCCAAGACATTGATAGGTGTGTGGGCCTCCTGAGGGCCCCACGTCCCCTGGAACCGCAGGGACTTCCAGAAACCCCCCCAACCTGACAGACTGGCATCCGTGATGACCATCTCCCAGGAAGGGGCAAGAAAGGATCTGCCCCCCAACAGGTTCCTTGAGTCCATCCACCACGAGAGGGAACTTCTGACCAGGGGGGAGAGCACACAGACCCTGTCCAGGGACGCTGGGTCCTTGTCCCATACTGACAATAGGTGAAGTTGCAGGGGCCTCGAAGCATGCCACCATCAGGCCCACCAGCTGCATCCCCTGCCTGATGGAGGGATGGGGACAAGCTAGGAGGGACTGAGCCTGTGCAATCAGACTGTCCACCTTCTGTTGAGGAAGGAAGATCCTTGCCTGAACTGTATCCAGATTCATTCCTAGGAATGGAATTACCAAGGGGACAGTGAGGACTTGGGATGGTTGATCACCCATCCAAATGAGTAGACACCACCAGCTGAGTATCAAACTCTGCCTGATGTAGAGACTGGGAAGTGATGAGAATGTCGTCCAGATAGGGAAGCATGCGGACGCCCTGACATCTGAGCAGAGACATCACGCCAGCCAGCACCTTGGTGAACACCCTGGGAGCTGAAGTGAGGCCGAAGGGCAAGGCCACAAATTGGTAGTGTTGATCCATCAGAGCAAACCTGAGGAACCTTTGATGACCTGGGAAAACAGGAATATGAAGATAAGCATCTTTGACGTCCACAGTCATGAAGTCATGAAATCCCCTTGGCACAGGGAACTGATGGCAGAGCGCAGAGTTTCCATGCGAAAGCGCCTGCCCCTGACAAACTTGTTGAGGATCTTCAAGTCCAGGATGGGCCTGACTGAACCATCTTTTTTGGGTACTGTGAATAGGTTGGAATAAAAGCCCTTGCCTTTTTCTTTTAATGGGACCTGGCAGATGACCCCCAGCTCCAGGAGGCCTTGCACTGCTTGCACTAGCTCCTGAGCTGACACAGGGTCCTGAGGAATCCGGGATCTGCTGAATCTTGGAGGGGGATCGGCAGCAAACTGAAACTTGTAACCGGAGGACACTACCTCCTGAATCCACCGGAGACATGAAGCTTCCAGACGTGAGCGAAGTGCTGCAGCCGTCCCCCCACCCGGATGGGTGGGGGCGCCCCATCATGCCTGAGGGGGCTTGGGATAGGATTTTGCTTTGGGACCCCAGGAGGAGCCAGGACGTCCACGTCCTCTGCCTCTACCCCAGAAGTCTCCCCGGGCCCCAGGGAAAGAACCCCCCCTTCCCTGTCTTGCACCACGGTAAGGGGAGGAGAAGGAACCCTGACCCCTAAAGGGCCGAAATTGCCGCCTGCGCTGGGGTAACCTGCCTCCCTTAGCAAAAAGGTCCAGGCGGTCCCCAAACAGGCGCAGTCCTTTAAAGGGAAACCCAGTGAGGGCCTTCTTGGCAGCGTTGTCAGCAGCCCACTGGCGCAGCCAAACCGAGCGGCGTATAGCCACCACAAGGGCAGAATTTCTGGCACACATTCTGATGGTGTCATCCAATGCCGATAGGACAAAATTTACAAAAACATCACTGGAGATTGCATTAAACACCTCACAAGGCAAATCATCAGGGGCACTATCAAGCATATTTCTGATAAGGGTTCTAGTGGCCACAGCAGTAATGGCAGAGGCACAGACCGGGCGCAGCGCCGTCCCTGAACATGCAAAGGCGTGGGATGCCAGCTGGTCAATGCGCCGGTCCTCAGCATCCCGCAGGGTAGTCAGGGGAATGCATGACAGAGGTGTTAGATAGCCCTAGGATCGGGGCATCCACCTCGGGGGGGGGGGGGATGACCAACATTTAACCACCTCAGCAGGAAAGGGATACTTCCTATCCCAACTTTTTGGAACCCTGGGAAGTTTACTGGGGCGCTCCCATTCCTTGAGCACAAGGTTATGGAAATGTGCCTGCTCTGGAAATTCCAAACGTGATTTTGCTGTATGGAAAAGCTCCCCTCTTTGCCTGGGAGCCGCAACAGGGAGGCCTACAAGTATATACTAATACAGGGCCGGGAGAAGCCAAAAGGGTTCGCCCCACCTGAAAGACATAAACAGACAAGACCTGTAAGCACACAGTAACAAAAGTGAAAGATATAAAGCCGCCCGCGAGGGCACATACGGACCGCGGTAGGTAGGGATCCGTCGCACATGGGCCAACAGGCAGGATAAAGATGGCCTCGGTATACCTCGAGGGGCGGGTCGGTATCAGCAATGACACAGAGCGCGCCATAGACGGGCCCCGCCCCCCCAAAGAGCGCAAAGCCAAGAACGTGCAAGCAGCCAATGATGGCGCACCAGCGCCTGAGGTAATGCCGCCGCCAAGCGCGGAACCAAGACAGCGCGCGGCCGCGGCAATTTTAAAAAGACAGTAAAGACAAGCCAGCGCGGCGGTTGACACAAGACTAAAGAGAATGGAAAAAAAGGTGTAAAACACAGAATGCATAGCATACATATTTACACCCCCCCCCCCTCTTTTCCCCCGAAGACTACAAGGAGGATGAGGGAGGGCAGCAGTCACTTAAACAGGGCCCACCGATGGGCAAGGGCAAAGGGGCCCTAGTGCGGGAGGGGCATCCCATAGAGGCTCACCATAAGCCTTAACCGCCTACCCTTTGGTGGGGGATTGCGGTGGAGCAGCGCTCCTAAGCACCTAACAGCGGTGCTGCCTACCTTCACCCGACCAGCGCAGCCAAGGCTGGGAGGCATATTACTAGTGGAACGGGTGGGAATAGTCCTACAGGGCCGCGGGCTAATAGCCCCGCTCACCTGCGAGTAGAGAGCCATTTCTCATCCTTCGCAGCCAGACTGCAGAGAAATTCTGGGGATTTGTGGGAGGTCCCCGGGTATTTGAGGGGCTGGGAGGAGCCTATTTTCAATGTCTCTGCAGTCCAGCACCATCTGGCGGAGTATATCCCAACTGTAAGTATTAGATTTGGAGCAGGACGTACTGTATACTAAGAATAAAAAAGCTCAGGGTGGACATTATTGTGCCTTAAAATGGACCTATACTCTCAGAGAAGGTGCAGTTCCCCTTAGGCACAAACATCTCCTCACCATGTCTAGACTGGGACCCTAATCAGATGGGGAACCAAAGGCCTCACTAAGATGGCCAATACCTCCTCAGCTGCAGGTTCTGTCCCCCAGCCTCAGGGCCCTTCACACCATACTGTTTGCAGCACTATCACATCTATGCGCTGTATTGCAGCACATTTTGGGAAAAACTGCATGTGGGTTTTGGCCCGCATTGTGATCACAAGGCACATAGGTTGTTTGGCAGTGAAGGTAAAGCACATGCGTTGTACTTTATTTGCACTCCATTGTGGTGCAGTTGGATACTGAGCACTGCCAGAACATAGCCAGTTCCCACTCGGTCCATCCACTGAAACCGGACCTTCACCCTAAATAAGAATCTATCTTTTATGTTTCCCCATCCTGTACATACAAATTGCACACATTAAAAATCATCCTACCTGCATCTATGGTGTTTTTTGAGCCTTCTAACATCCAAGATGGAGGCCTGTGGCGTCTCAGGCTGCCTGCAGACAGGAAGTGTCTTCTGACAATACTGCTCTGCATTCTGGGATTGCTGTCCTTTTTCTGACCCCAGCTCTGCTTGGTCTGTGCAGATCACAGCAATAACCCGCCCCCCCTGTACTTTTGTCCCCTCTCTTCTCCCCAATATGGGATGCCTCTGAGGCAAGATGGCCGTATCCTAGAGTCCTTAACAGAGTTGCAGCCCAGTGGGGGAAAGAATAATAAGTAAGCGACTAAAACTTAAAATATATTCTTTTTAGATGCTGGGGAATAGTTTTTTAAGGGTTTGGATTTTTCATTAAAGTGGACCTTCAGCATCATTTAATGAAAAACCCAAACCCTTAAAAAACTATTCCCCAGCATCCAAAATTAATATATTTAACGTTTTTACTCTTTACTTTTTATTCTTTCCCTCACTGGCTTGCAACTCTGTTCAGCACTCTAGCATAAGGGCGCCGCCATCTTGGCTCAGTAGTATCACCTTCTGAGGAGAGAAGAGGGGTCAAAAGTGCAGGGGAGCATGGATATAAACTGTGCTTTGCACAGACAGGGCAGAGCTGGGGTCAGGAAAAGGTCAGCAATCCCAGAATGCAGAGCGACACAGTCAGAAGACACTTCCTGTTTGCAGGCAGCCTGCAACTCGATGGGCCGCCATCTTGGAGGTTTAAAGTCTCAGAAAATGCAATAGATGCAGGTAGGATGATTTTTAATGTGGGCAATCTGTATGTACAGCGTGGGGGAAACATATAAGGCTTTTATTTAGGGTGAAGGTCCGCTTTAAATTATGCTGAAGGTCCGGTTAAAGACACCTCTTCAAACACTGGGTCCTAATGCTGCCACCCTGCACTGTTTCTCCTGCTGTTGCAGCCACATTGAGTTTCTCTTGTTGTTGCCGCCGCCTACAACTCCATGATGGGGGATAGGAAAAGGCAGAGGATGCAGGGGGTCTATACAATAGTTCTACCACACTGGCCTGCACTTGTGCAATATGACTGAAAGTACCCTCAAGCAAGCATTGGTAACTAGGGAAAAGGTGGGTTCCCCTTGGAACCATTTGGGTCAACAACACGGGGGAAGGGTAAACCTACTTTTATTTAATTTTTTTTTATTTTAAGCCCATCATGACCTCATCCAGAAGTGGTAACCTCACAATTGAGGCACAGACTAGCTAAACATTTGCTGCCACCTTTCCTCAGCCCTGTAGTAAGCCATATATATCTATTCCCCGGCTGGTTCTCTGTCAGACACAGAGCAAAAAAAGCAATTCTGTGAGTACTCACCTGTAGAATTGTTTTTGTTCTTGCATGGCACGGCCTGCTTCGGTATTCATTACAGTTGGGTTATTCCGCCACTAGGAAAGCTGTGGCATGTCCCGGCCCCCTATAAGGACGGGATTAACCGACAAATTCCCATCGTAGACAAGCAGTGAGACAAGAAGTCGGGAGAGAATAAGGTAAGGAATGTAAAAAAGGTAAAAAAAAAAACCCAATTAACTTGGAACAATCACCATAGACCAAGAATAACGATAACCAAGGACAAAAACAATTCTACAGGTGAGTACTCACAGAATTGCTTTTTTCTTTATTGCATGGCACGGCCCACTTCGGTATTCATTACAGTCGGGACATCCAAAAGCAGTGTCCAGAATAGGGTGGGATCCCCAAAGAGTAATGGCCAGTAGTTCAAGTCACTACCGCCTGAAGCACCTTGCAGCCAAAAGCAGCATCAGCTGAGGCCTTAACAACAACTTTGTAAACTTAGAAAAAGTATGAACAGAAGACCAAGTAGCGGCCTTGCAAACTTGTTAAACAGAAGCTTGGTGCCGAAAACCCAAGAGGCACCAATAGCACTAGTAGAAAGAGCAGTAATCCTAAAGGGAGTTCCTTTTCCTTAGCAGAGTGGGCTTGAATCACCGCCTAACGGATCCACTTGCTTAAAGTGGATTTATCCGGAGGCAAACCCTTCCTTGATCCAGAAGAGAGAACAGACTTCCTGAAAGCCCCTATAGCGACCAAATAAAACTTCAGAGCCCTGACCACAACCAGATAATGCAGTGACCACTCCTCAGAATTAGTAGGATTAGGACACAAGGAAGGCAAGACAATGCCGTGATTGAGATGAAAGGCAGACACAACCTTAGACAAGAAAAAAGGCTTAAGCCAGAACACCACCTCATCCTGATACCTCTCAAAATAAGGAGGCTTGATGGAAAGTGCCGCTAGCTGAGAACTCGTCTTACATAAGTGATAGTCACCAAAAAAAGCTACCTTAAGAGTCAAACCGGGCAAGGCAGCCTCCCAGATAGAATCAAAGGGAGGCCCCTGCATAGCAGACAACGCCAGATTTTGATCCCAGACTGGTGGAAGTAGTACCTGGCCTCTGAGTGTACTAAGTTGAAGGTTCAAATCCAACCAAGTTGCAAGAATTCCAGAGTCCTGGGAATAGCAAAAAACCCATACAGGGAAGAGACTTAGAGTCCTACCGGGCAATGTAAACATGCCAGACTCTGTAATAGACGAAGTACAAGGACTTCTTCATAGGCCTAATCATGGAATCAACAACAGAAGCAGACAACTCCGTTATCACCAAGATGGAGGTCTCAACAGCCGAGAAGGGGCCACCAGGGTGGCCGGTACATGCTCCTGGGCTATGTTGCATATAACACTGCCCAGAAGGAAACAGGGGGAACTCATAGAGAAGCCAAACTCCGGCCAAGGGAATGCCCAGGCACACATAGCAAAGACAGGATGATCCTGAAACAGACAAAATCTGAAAGTTGTGATTGTGGCGATACCCAAACAGGGCCACATCTAGATGACCCCAGCGGTGAAACAGGGAGAGAAGCACCCGGTTGTTGAGGGACCATTCCCTCAGACGAGACAACCCTTTACGCCGGGAGTCCGCCACCTGGTTTTCCACCCCCGGAATGTAAACCGCTGAGATGCAGGGAATATGCTGTTCCGCCCAAGACAGATTCAGGGACCTTCCCCTGAAGGCTCACTTGCCCCAAGTACTTCCCTGATGGATGATGTAGACAACTGCCATATGGTTGTTTGAGCGGATCTGAACAGTCCAACCCTGAAGGTGAGTGTTCAGGTAAGAAGAACCAACCTGATCGCCCACAGTTCCAGGACGTTGATGGAAGCATGGCCCTCATGTGGGCCCCACCTTCCCTGGAACCTCAGGGATCTCCAGAAGTCCCCCCAACCGGTCAGACTGGCATACGCGGTGACCATCTCTCAGCACAGGGGCAGGAAGGACCTGTCCCCCAGAAGGTTCCTAGAGTCCAACCTCCACAAGAAGGACCGTCTGGCAAGAAGAGATAGATCAAACTCCCGATCCAAGGACGCAGGGGCCCAATCTAAAATTGACAAGAGGTTCGACTGAATATGTCTTATGTGAAACGAGCAAAGGGGACTAAACAAAGCAGGAAACCATCAGGCCCACCAACTGCATCCCTTGACAGGTGTAGGGATGAGGTCACGGTAGCAAAGCCCAAGCCTGCATCTGAAGACCCTTCACCCTCTCCAGGGGAAGGAACACTTGACCTGAGATATCCAGGGTCATACCCAGAAAAAACCCTCACCAAGGACGGGAACAGATAAGACTTGGGATGGTAGATCACCCAGCCAAGGGATTCTAGAGTGGAGGTCACCGTCTGAGTGACCTGCCCAATCTGAGGAAAGACTTGGCCCAAGAGGATGACGTCCAGGTCAGGAATGAGGCGGATGCCCTGTTTCCTTAGCAGAGCCAAGCCCCTGCCACTATCTTGGTGAACAGCCGAGGTGCCAAGGTGACACCAAAGGGTAAAACCACTAACTGATAATGCTGATTCTCCAGCACGAACCTTAGAAATCTCAGATGACCCAGAAAGATAGGCACAGGTCAATAGGCAACCTTGATGTCCACAGTGGCCATGAAGTCACCCAGGCGAAGGGTACTGATCTCAGCATAACATCTATAGGCAAAAAAGGGGGGTGGAATCAGACAATTTTGTTGATGCCCTTCAGGGCCAGAATGGGCCTCAGAAAGTCTTCCAGTTGGGGGACATATGAAAAGACTCCTGACTCTACCAGTCAAGGAACCACCATAAACACCCCTTGAGTAGACAGGGGGTTCAAAAAACATCTGGGATCTGATGAACCCTGGAGACAGCCAGGCCACAAACTCTATCATGCAACCAGAGGATACTAGCTCCTGAATACACCGGTCTGAGACGTGAAGCCTCCAGATATGAGTAACAAGCCAAGGCCAACCCCCCACCCGGATGGGTGAGGGCGCCCCTTCATGCCTGAGGGGGCTTGGGAGAGGGTTTGAGCTTAGCACTCCAGGAAAGACTGGGACAACCACGGGATCTGCCACGGCCCCAAGAATCTCTGCGGCCACTAGAGAAGAGGGAGCCACGACCTCCTCTTGGAGTACGAAAGGAAGGGAGGGGGATGGAGGACCCCCCGAAAGGGCCGAGACTGCCTCCTGCGCTGAGGCAGCCTGCTATCCTTGGCTAAAACATCCAGACGCTCCCCAAAAAGCCGCAGCCCTGCAAAGGGGAGAAAAGTGAGAGCTTTCTTAGCCGCAGCGTCAGCTGCCCATTGGTGCAACCAGACAGCGCGGCGCATAGCCACCAAGAGGGCGGAGGCCCTACCGCTCAGCCGCACAACAT
Source organism: Gastrophryne carolinensis (assembly GCA_027917425.1). Classification (NCBI taxonomy): domain Eukaryota; kingdom Metazoa; phylum Chordata; class Amphibia; order Anura; family Microhylidae; genus Gastrophryne; species Gastrophryne carolinensis. Next base: position 497,852,697 of record CM051235.1, read on the forward strand.
CATCCATAGTAGTAAGGTAAATGTAACAAAATCAGAACAAAGTAAGAGAGGCCTATGTTCCTCCCCTACACTACCAGCAGTAGCGCCATCAAGAAGATGCTTGAGCAGCTTCTTAAGGGCAAAAGCTGCGATAGCGGCAGCACAGGCCCGGCGCAATCCAGCCCCTGCACAAGTAAAAGCATGGCAGGCCAACTGATCCATGTGCCTGTCCTCACTGTCCCTCAGAGTGGTAGTGTCAGGGGAAGGCACAACCGAAGTATTGGACAAGCCTAGTACGGGAGCGTCCACTTCAGGGGGGAAAGACCACCTCTTAACAAGATCAGCAGGAAAGGGATACTTTTTATCCAGACCCTTGGGCATAGCAGACAGCCTGTTAGGACGTTCCCATTCTTTAAGCACCAAGGTGGTGAAATGTTCCTGCTCAGGGAACTGAAGACGCTGTTTACCAGGGCGAAAAAGCTCCCCCTGCTTTCTCTTAGCTACCTCAGGGGCAGCAATGTGCAAAATTTCAAAAATATGTGACAGCATATTATCAGTGTCCTCAGGGTACCATGAGTCCTCTACGGACGCCGAACCAGGGTCACTATCGCAACCCTCCTGCTGGTTCCCAGAGGAGTCAGAATCCTGGGAAAACTCTCCCATCACAAGGGGGTGACATTCTCCTAGATCTTCGATCCCCACATCTCAGGAAGAGGGGAGGATCTGGGATCCAGGTGCCGCTTCTTGCCAGAGGCCTTCCTAGGAACAGACCTGGCAAGCTGCTTCTCAATGTTGGCCACCCACAAAGCCAGATTAGAGCGTGACTCCCTGCCAATGTCCCCCTCATTGGGGCCCAATTGCAGTAGCGGGGGAGTAGGTGAAGCTGAGGGATGCGCAGAGCTGGGAAGCGAAGCAGGCAAACCAGCTTGTAGCGCAATGACACTGTCAGCGCACGGCACGCACACCATGACACTCTTACTCATCGGGGATACCCCACACATGGAACACAGCTGGGCTTTCCCCGAAGGGCCCCCAAGCACACTATCCCCAGAAGCCTCCATATGGTGATTAATACAGGCAACAAAGTCAGAGGGGGGGGAGGGAAGAGAGAGAGAGACGAGAAGGCATCGGCGAGCAGCCATGGCCAGGGAGGGGGGGCGGGGGTCTGCGGGTCTGCGCCTGTTGCAACTGAATGGCTGTGCGTGGCCCCGCCTGCTGCAACTGAATGGCTGTGCGTGGCCCCGCCTGCTGCAACTGAATGGCTGTGCGTAGGCCCGCCTGTTGCAACTGAATGGCTGTGCGTAGGCCCGCCTGTTGCAACTGAATGGCTGTGCGTAGGCCCGCCTGTTGCAACTGAATGGCTGTGCGTAGGCCCGCCTGTTGCAACTGAATGGCTGTGCGTAGCCCCGCCTGTTGCAACTGAATGGCTGTGCGTGGCCCGCCTGCTGCAACTGAATGGCTGTGCGTGGCCCTGCCTGCTGCAACTCAATGGCTGTGCGTGGCCCGCCTGCTGCAACTGAATGGCTGTGCGTGGCCCCGCCTGCTGCCACTGAATGCCTGTGCGTAGCCCCGCATGTTGCAACTTAATGGCTGTTCGTGGCCCCGCCTGCTGCAGCTGAATGGCTGTTCGTGGCCCCGCCTGCTGCAGCTGAATGGCTGTGCGTGGCCCTGCCTGCTGCAACTGAATGGCTGTGCGTAGCCCCGCCTGTTGCAACTGAATGGCTGTGCGTGTTCCCGCCTGCTGTAACTGAATGGCTGTGCGTGGCCCGCCTGCTGCAACTCAATGGCTGTGCGTAGCCCCGCCTGCTGCAACTCAATGGCTGTGCGTGGTCCGCCTGCTGCAACTCAATGGCTGTGCGTAGCCCCGCCTGCTGCAACTGAATGGCTGTGCGTAGCCCCGCCTGCTGTAACTGAATGGCTGTGCGTGGCCCGCCTGCTGCAACTCAATGGCTGTGCGTAGCCCCGCCTGCTGCAACTCAATGGCTGTGCGTGGTCCGCCTGCTGCAACTGAATGGCTGTGCGTAGCCCCGCCTGCTGCAACTGAATGGCTGTGCGTGGCCCCACCTGCTGCAATTGAATACCTGTGCGTGGCCCCACCTGCTGCAACTGAATACCTGTGCGTGGCCTCGCCTGCTGCAGCTGAATGGCTGTGCGTGGCCCTGCCTGCTGCAGCTGAATGGCTGTGCGTGGCCCACCTGCTGCAACTGAATGGCTGTGCGTGGCCCACCTGCTGCAACTGAATGGCTGTGCGTGGCCCCACCTGCTGCAACTGAATGACTGTGTGTGTTCCCGCTAAAAACACCACAAAAAACATCAAAAATACCACAGATATCACCGCACGCCGCCACCACTGCCCCCCGTCGAACAAAGTCAGAGAGGGGGGAGGGAAGAGAGAGAGAGACGAGAAGGCAGCGGCGAGCAGCCATGGCCAGGGAGGGGGGGCTGAGGTCTGCGGGTCTGCGCCTGTTGCAACTGAATGGCTGTGCGTGGCCCCGCCTGCTGCAACTGAATGGCTGTGCGTGGCCCCGCCTGCTGCAACTGAATGGCTGTGCGTGGCCCCGCCTGTTGCAACTGAATGGCTGTGCGTAGGCCCGCCTGTTGCAACTGAATGGCTGTGCGAAGGCCCGCCTGTTGCAACTGAATGGCTGTGCGTAGCCCCGCCTGTTGCAACTGAATGGCTGTGCGTGGCCCGCCTGCTGCAACTGAATGGCTGTGCGTGGCCCTGCCTGCTGCAACTCAATGGCTGTGCGTGGCCCGCCTGTTGCAACTGAATGGCTGTGCGTGGCCCCGCCTGCTGCAACTGAATGCCTGTGCGTAGCCCCGCCTGTTGCAACTGAATGGCTGTTCGTGGCCCCGCCTGCTGCAGCTGAATGGCTGTTCGTGGCCCCGCCTGCTGCAGCTGAATGGCTGTGCGTGGCCCTGCCTGCTGCAACTGAATGGCTGTGCGTAGCCCCGCCTGTTGCAACTGAATGGCTGTGCGTGTTCCCGCCTGCTGTAACTGAATGGCTGTGCGTGGCCCGCCTGCTGCAACTCAATGGCTGTGCGTAGCCCCGCCTGCTGCAACTCAATGGCTGTGCGTGGCCCGCCTGCTGCAACTCAATGGCTGTGCGTAGCCCCGCCTGCTGCAACTGAATGGCTGTGCGTGGCCCCACCTGCTGCAACTGAATACCTGTGCGTGGCCCCACCTGCTGCAACTGAATACCTGTGCGTGGCGTCGCCTGCTGCAACTGAATGGCTGTGCGTGGCCCCGCCTGCTGCAACTGAATGGCTGTGCGTGGCCCACCTGCTGCAACTGAATGGCTGTGCGTGGCCCACCTGCTGCAACTGAATGGCTGTACGTGGCCCCACCTGCTGCAACTGAATGACTGTGTGTGTTCCCGCCTGCTGTAACTGAATGGCTGAATGTGTGTGCCTGTGAATAGCCAAAGGGAGCCAAGTGATGCACGCACTGCTCGTAAGTGCGGCTAGGATTCCATTCAGATTCACTAGCCGCACATTAATACGCGTGTAGGGAGAAGCTGATTGGACGAGCAGCTGTGCCTGTGCTCTGGGCTCGAGGAGAGGTGAGTGAGCTTTGCATTCTGGGGGGTTTCACGTAGCAGGGCACCCCAAACCAGGGTGCCCCAGGGGGAAGGACCAAAACACAGGATAGTGAAAATACCAGGTTTTGGTCTACTTGAATGTCAATGGTCTTTAAAGTTCCAAAGGACAGATTTCACATGTAAGGTATAGTCTTAGCATAAAAAGAATTTCAATCACAAATTATTATTACATCCTTGAGATTTAAAGTATACCTAAAGTAAAAAAATACAATTCTGTGAAACTCACCTGTAGAATTGTTTTTGAATATATCCAGTCCAGGTCGTCCCAGAAATAATGACAGTTGGGTAATCCACCGCTAGGTGGCGCCTGACTGCAGGATCAAAAGCTGTCACTCCTCCCGGCCTCCTATAAAACAGGTGTCTCTCTATGATTCCCCAGTGGTTAAACAGCAGTAAGAAAAGAGACAGGCCGGGAGGCCAAGAAACCATGTTACTTCACATAGCTTCAGCATGTACTCTCTCCATCAAACTAAGGACAATGGTCCAATATAAAAATGGTAATCACGATAACAGGCAATCCAGATATAATGAATAAGGGCGGGGTGGGACGACCTGGACTGGATATATTCAAAAACAATTCTACAGGTGAGTTTCACAGAATTGTATTTTTCACTATATCCAGTCCAGGTCGTCCCGGAAGTAATGACAGTTGGGAAATCCAAAAGCAGTGTCCGTTAGGGTGGGATCCCCAGTGCGAAACAGCATGTAGTTCATTTCACTACCGCCTGAAGCACTTTTCGGCCAAAGACAGCATCAGCTGAGGCCCTAACATCAACCTTGTAAAAATTTGTAAAGGTATGAACTGAAGACCAAGTGGCGGCCTTACAAACTTGTTCAACAGAGACCTGGTGCTGAAAAGCCCAGAAAGCACCAATAGCTCTAGTAGAATGAGCTGTAACACGAAAAAGGGGGTTCCTTCCCCTTGGCAGAATATGCTTGCACCACCGCCTGTCTGATCCACTTACTGAGAGTGGACTTGGCCGGAGGCAAGCCCTTCCTAGACCCCTCGGAGAGGACAAAAAGACAATCTGACTTCCTGAAGGACTCAGTCGCAACCAGGAGTACTTAATGGCTCTGACCACATCCAGGGAATGGAGGGTTCTTTCCTTAGAGTTAGTCGGAGCTGGACACAAGGAAGGCAAGACAATTTCCTCATTAAGGTGAAAAGGAGACAAGACCCTTAAGCAAAAAATCAGGTTTAAGCGAAACACCACCTTATCCCTATGCCGTCCAAAGTAAGGAGGCTTCACACCAATCGCAGCCAGCTCTGACACGCGACGCACCGAGGTGATAGGTACCAAAAATACCACCTTTAGGGCAAAATAGACAATGCAGCATCGCACAAGGGCTCAAAGGGGGGACCCTGGAGACCAAAAAGCACCAGATTCAAGTCCCACATTGGTAATACAGGCTTACGCGGTGGGCGTACATGGGTGACCCCTTGGAAGAAGGTCTTGATCAGTCTATGATTGGCTATGGATCTCTGGAAGAATATGGCTAAGGCCGAGATCTGGCCCTTGAGGGTGCTCAGCTGGAGACCCAAGTCTAAGCCTGTTGTAAAAAACTCCAAAATCCTAGAGATAGGGAAAGTGCGACAAGGAAGGCTCTTTGATTCACACCAAGCAATGTAGGCATGCCAAACTCTGTAATATATCATGGAAGAAAACTTCTTCCGCGTCTGAATCATGGTCTGAACAACCATGGCTGACAGCCCCTTGTCTGGCAGGATTGAGGTTTCAATAGCCAGGCCGTCAAGCCAGTGTCTGTGAATTGGGATGCCACAGCACCCCCTGCGTGAGAAGCCCTGGATCGTAGGGCAAGACGTAGCGAACGACTGACATCTGGGCTATCTTGCGTAGCACTCGGCACAGGAGTGGAAATGGAGGGAGCGCATAAAAGAGCCTGAACTCCGTCCAAGGAATTGCCAGAGCGTCTGTGGCAAAGGCCAGAGGATTTCTCGACAGGGAGACGAATCTCGGGAGCTTGTGATTGTGTCTGGACGCCCGGCTGACCCCAGTGGAGACAAGAGCGAGAAAAATCTTGTTGCTGAGAGACCATTCCCCCAGGAGCGAGGCGCTCCTGCTCAGGGAGTCTGCCTCCTGGGTCTCTATCCCAGGAATATAAACCGCTGAGATGCAGGGAACATTCTCCTCTGCCCAAGTCAGAATCTGGGTCACCTCCTTGAGGGCTCGCTTGCCCCGAGTCCCGCTTCAGTGATTTATGTAGGCGACTGCCGTCTGATTGTCCGGGCGAACCTGAATCGCACAACCCCTTAGATGGGGAGTCAAGTGAAGAAGCACCACCGGATCGCTCTCAACTCCAAGATATTTATAGATAAGTGGGCCTCCTGTGGCCCTGGATCTTCTGAGTCAGCCAAAAGCTTCCCCAGCCGGTCAGGCTGGCGTCTGTGGTGACAATATCCCACCGTGGAGGCAGAAATGACTTGCCTACCAGCAGATTTCTGGAGTCCAGCCACCACAAAAGGGACTGCCTGGCCGGGGGAGAAACCACCTCCTGAATCCACCGATCCAAGACGCGCTGTGTCCAGACGTGATCAAATAGCAGAAGCCGTCCCCCCATCCGGATGGGTGAGGGCGCTCCCTCATGCCAGAGGGCCTTGGTAGGGGGCTTGGGTCTGGATCCCCAGGAGGGATTGGGTCGGCTGCGGGACCTACCTCGTCACCAGGAATCTCTGCGAGCACCTGAAAATGAAGAGCCTCTTCCTCCTCAAAGGAGCGATAGGCAGATGAACCCCAAAAGGGCCGCGCAGACTTTCGTCGCTGAGGAGGTCCAGACGCTCCCCAAACCACCCGTGACCCACAAAGGGGATACTAGTGAGTGCCTTCTTGGCCGGCAAGGTGAAGGCATGACAGACCAACTGATCCATGCACTTGTCAGCTGGATCACGTAGGGAAGCAGTTTCGGGTGAGGGCATGACCGTAGTGTTGGACAGATTCGACACAGGGACATCCACCTCGGGAGGATGGGACCATAGCCAGACCAGCTCCTCGGGAAAGGAATACCGCCTGTCCAGGCACTTAGGCACCGACGATAACTTGTTAGGCCTTTCCCATTCCTTGAAAATCATGTTAGAAAAAAAGGGCCTGCTCGGGAAAGACTCGTCTCTGTCTCTCAGACCAAAACAATCCACTTTGCTTCCTCTTAGCCACTCTAGGAGGTACAATGTGCAGCGTCTCAAAGATCGCAGTCAGCAACCACTCTGTATCATCAGGGAGCCATGTATCCTCATCCGAGGAAGAACCAGGCCCACTATCAAGGCCAACACCTCTAAAGAGATCATCATCATCATCTCCATCATTATCAGAATAGACCGGCTCAATATGCCGCCTCTTACCTGTGGCCTTTTTAGGAGCTGAGCGAGAGATCTGTCTCTCAAAGCTGGCCACCTGATAAGCCAATCAGATTGGGACCCCCTACTGGCTTCCCCCTCGCTGGGGGCTGAGAGCAAGCGCGGGGGTTCTGGAGAGACCGCAGGCAATAATGGGCTAGAGGCAGATACGCCCGCCCGATCATGCTCCGAGATAACACTTCTGGCGCAAGTGACACAAACCGTGCTGAGTCCGCCCAGAGGGCTAGCACCGCACATGGGGCAGAGCTTCACCCGCTCAGATGGGGTCCCAAGCTCACTATCCCCAGAAGCCTCCATTATGGTGATTTGAGTTATGTTAACAGGTACAAGGTACTAACGACCCAACCTGGCCAGCCCGCAAGAAATGATCCCTCTTAAGTGATCCCTCTTTACAGGGAGAGGGCTTGGAGAGAGAGGGGGGGCAGGGGGGGTGGCCGGAGGCCGAGAGGAATCACAACCCTTAATATCAAGGGGCCCACCTGGAAGACACAAAGTGAACAACATATAAGCATCTCACAGCAAAGCACATAAAAGACAATATGTCAAGAGGGACTCACGACACTGCTCAAAGGGCCAACAGAGACGACTGCGGCCCAGAGCCTAGCTCTGCCAACGCCTGACCCCGGCGTTCACCCTATCTTCACCGTCCCGGTCAACTGAAGCTGGGAGGCAGTAGTGGGTCCAACGGGAACTATGGCAATAAGGATGCAGCGGCCGACGGGCTAGGAGGCCCCGCTCAGCTGCAGTATTCCAGGAGAGAGTATCCATACCATCCTTATGCAGCAGACTGCAGGAAGAACACTGGGGAATCAGAGAGACACCTGTTTTATAGGGGGCCAGGAGGAGCGACAGCTTTTGATCCTGCAGTCAGGCGCCACCTAGCGGTGGATTACCCAACTGTCATTGCTTCTGGGACGACCTGGACTGGATATAGTAAAAAGTAATTTTTGACTTCAGGTCCCTTTGAGATTTGGAATGCCCAGGACCAGATTGAAAAGTGTGAACTGGGGCTTCTATGACTGATTTTAAGTTACTTTTGGGGACTCTCTACCACACTTAATCTGGTGTTGGGGATACCCCTACACCTAAAGATGCCCAGGACCACAATCAGGCATGGAACACTATGGGAGGAAGTAAACAGTTGCACATTGCAGTGTCACATGCCTTGAAGGAGGGGCGGCTGCTACATGTGTGTGTGGCTGTATCCTGTCCCTGGCTGGGTGAGCATCTGTCGGATTCTGGGCTCATTGATGGAATTCGGAGAGTTAGGTCAGTTTAATGTCCCAATGGACCAGACCCCTCCATATCACAGGGTTCCGGTGTCAGTGAATGAATGGCGCGTGTAACACACCATCAGTATTTATCTTACCTTCTCGCCATTCTCCATGATACTCCTCCCCGCTGGAATAGGTGAAAGAGCCTTTAATCAGCGTCATATTTCAATGGTGACACCTGCCAAAGGGTGACAAAGAAATGTTTAAATATATATACACTGCGTATATATGCACACACCCTCCCCTGCCACTGAGACTGGGCTGGGTTACAATATGTATATAAAAAAATACCTTGCCCAGATTCCAGCGAAGGTCCCGGTGCTCCTGGGGCAGCACCACAGAGAGGCTTCCCATGCTCAGTGCCCGTGCTGGACTTTCACTTCAAAACGGGACAAAACCCAGCTGGGCCAACCCTGGCCTTCCCCCGAGGCATCCTGAATTGGGCACTGGTATTCACTCACCTTTCCCAGGTCTAACAGCGCATGTGGGGGCTCTCGTCCAATCAGAGCAGTTTGGTGTGCATATGTAATTCAGCAAACAATAGGGAGCACAAGCTGGCGCATCCCCTGCATCCTCGGGCTGTGCACGCGCTCCCACCTCAGCCATTCAGAGTCAGGGTAAGCAGCTCTCATTGCACGAAAGCAATGAGGCTTTCTGGGGGGTTTCACACAGTGGGACACCCTAAGCTTGGGGGGGGCGTGGAACAAAACCTGGGAACGTCAAATTCCTGGGTATTGTTCAGCTTTAAATGTGTGACAGGGTTGACAAAGGTTCAGAAGAGAATGTTTTTTTTTTAACAATTAAACCAAACCTTCAGCCTCATTTAATAAAAAGCCCAAACATTTAAAAATCTATTCCCCAGCATCTAAAATTAATATATTTTACATTTTTAGTCATTTACTTTTTATGCTTTCCACCACTGGGCTTCAACTCTGTTCAAGACTTTAAGATACGGATACCGCCATCTTGCCTCAGAAGCATCACATACTGAGGAGAGGGGAAGCCTGAGTCTCCATGAGCCGCCATCTTGGATGTTTAAAGTGGACCAACACCCACGGGTGATCGGCCCGGGAATCTATAAGATTCCCGGGCCGATCACCCCCCACCCCGCGGGACATCCGAGATCGGGATGTCCCGCGGGGTGAAACCCCCCCAAACACCCCAAACTCCTTACCTTATCTTCGGCGGCGGCCGGCCGCCGCCGCCTCCCTCGCGCTCCTGTAGGCGTGCGCGTGCCCGCGCCGGCCGTCTGCGAATGGCCGGCGGGGGCGCGCGCGCGCCGAAAGTGACGCGAGGGAGGCGGCGGCGGCGGCTGCCGCTTAGACGTTCTTGTACGTCGGCGCTGGGAGCGGGGAGAGGTGAGTTTTTCGGGGGGTTAGGGGGGGTTTCACACAGCGGGGCACCCCGATCGGGGGTGCCCCACCGAAGTGGACCAAGACCCAGGATAGTCAAAATCCTGGGTGTTGGTCCACTTTAAATGCTCATAAAATGCAGTAGATGCAGGTAGGATGATTTTTAATGTGCACAATCTGTATGTACAGGATGTGGGAAACATATAAGAAAAGACTCCAATTCAGGGTGAAGGTCCGGTTTAATAGCACTCACAGCCTGGCTGCTGGCTGCTTGCCTACCCCCGGGGCAACCCTGATTTGGGATGCCCCGCTGTGCGCGAAACCCTGGGGGATCAGCCAATCCCTCACCTTTCCCAGGGCTCCCCTTGCACTTTGACGGCCTGGGACCACATCCTCTGCTTCCCTTTAGCTGAGGTGTGCTCCAGATAAGCCGGGGCTCAGGAACGCGCCTCACACTAGAGCCGGGGATGCGGTCAGCAGACTTGTCACATCACCCTGGAAATGTATATTTCTGGGGTTCAAAATGATCAACCCCGGTTATTTGGCCAGGTAGGGGGGGGTGCGGGCGGAGTGTTTTGGTCTGCTTTAATGGTAAACCAAGGGGGCACAACCTGAACCTAGTTTAAAGTGGACCAACACCCACGGGTGATCGGCCCGGGAATCTATAAGATTCCCGGGCCGATCACCCCCCACCCCGCGGGACATCCGAGATCGGGATGTCCCGCGGGGTGTAACCCCCCCAAAACCCCCGAAAAACCTTACCTCATCTTCGGCGGCGGCCGGCCGCCGCCGCCTCCCTCGCGCCCCTGTAGGCGTGCGCGCGCCCGCGCCGGCCGTCTGCGAATGGCCGGCGCGGGCGCGCGCGCGCGTCAAAAGGGACGCGCGGGAGGCGGCGGCGGCGGCAGCCGCTTAGACGTTCCTGAACCTGGCTTGTACGTCGGCGCTGGGAGCGGGGAGAGGTGAGTTTTTCAGGGGGTTAGGGGGGGTTTCACACAGCGGGGCACCCCGATCGGGGGTGCCCCACCGAAGTGGACCAAGACCCAGGATAGTCAAAATCCTGGGTGTTGGTCCACTTTAAGAGAAGATCAGGAGCAAGTGTCAAAACATTTTACTGAAAAAGTAGTAGAAGTTTGGAACAATAGGTGGATGGAAAATCAATAGCACTGCAAGCAAATGTAAATATGTCTGGGAAAAACATCTTTTATAAGACAAAAAACACACTGGATAGAACACCTGCCCCTTTTCTATGTTACATTTTGTTAATAAAAGATACAATTGTATTAATAATAGAAAAAAAAACATGTCCTTCGAGCCGGAATCGAACCAGCGACCTAAGGATTTCTGCATCTCCTCTACAGTCCTCCGCTCTACCAGCTGAGCTATCGAAGGCGCTGTGTAACTGAACCAGGGGAAGCCCTTATCTAGAGCAGCCAGTCTGTCCTGTGACGTCACAATCCAGGTTTGCCTGTGGAGCTCGACTGACTGACTGACTGACTGACTGACTCTCTCTCTCTCTCTCTCTCTCTCTCTCTCAATAAAGGACTCCAAAAAACAAAAACATAATAATAAAGGACTCCAAAAAAAAAAAAAAAATAAAGGACTCAAAAAACAAACTCGAGTACAATATATTTTTACAAAATGTCAAAATTATAAAAAATAGTACATGCACCCTGAACGTTTAAAGTGGACCAACACCCAGGGGTGATCGGCCCGGAAATCTATAAGATTCCCGGGCCGATCACCTCCCACCCCGCGGGACATCCGAGATTGGGATGTCCCGCGGGGTGAAACCCCCCCAGAAACCCCAAAAAGATCTTACCCTCTGTGAATGGCCGGCGGGGGCGCGCGCGCGCCGAGAGTGACGCGCGGGAGGCGGCGGAAGAGGCTTGTACGTTCCTGTCCCCCGCCTAGACGTTGGCGGGGATTGGCTGCGGCGTTCACGTGGGAGCGAGGTGAGTTTTTTGGGGTTTCTGGGGGGTTTCACACAGCGGGGCACCCCCGATCGGGGTGCCCCACCGAAGTGGACCAAAACCCAGGATAGTCAAAATCCTGGGTGTTGGTCCACTTTAAAGGGGCCTATTAAAGCGGTCCTTCACTCTGAATAACAGTCTTTCTTATATGTTTCCCACACCCTGTACATACAGATTGCTCACATTAAAAATCATCCTACCTGCATCTACTGCATATTATGAGCCTTTAAACATCCACGAAGGTGGCTCATGGGGTATCAGGCAGCCTGTAAACAGGAAGTGCCTTCCGACTGTGTCGCTCTGCATTCTGGGATTGCTGACCTTTTCCTGACCCCAGCTCTGCTCTGTCTGAGCAAAGCAAAGCTATAACCCACCCCCTGTACTTTATCCCGCTCTCCTCTCCTCAGTAAGTGTGATGCTTCTGAGTCAAGATGGCGGCGCCCGTATCCTAAAGTCCTGAACAGAGTTGCAGCCCGGAGGGGGGAAGAATAATAAGTAAGTGACTAAAAACCTAAAATATATTAACTTTAAGTGTTGGGGAATCGTTTAAGGGTTTGGACTTTTCAATAAATCATGGTGAAGGTCCGGTTTAAAGTGGACCAACACCCAGGATTTTGACTATCCTGGGTCTTGGTCCACTTCGGTGGGGCACCCCCGATCGGGGTGCCCCGCTGTGTGAAACCCCCCCGAACTCCCCGAACAACTCACCTCTCCCCGCTCCCAGCGCCGACGTACAAGCCAGGTCCAGGAACGTCTAAGCGGCTGCCGCCGTCGCCGCCTCCCGCGCGTCCCTTTTGACGCGCGCGCCCCCGCGTCGGCCATTCGCAGACGGCCGGCGCGGGCGCGCGCACGGCTACAGGGGCGCGAGGGAGGCGGCGGCGGCCGGCCGCCGCCGAAGATCAGGTAAGGTTTTTCGGGGGTTTTGGGGGGGTTACACCCCGCGGGACATCCCGATCTCGGATGTCCCGCGGGGTGGGGGGTGATCGGGCCGGGAATCTTATAGATTCCCGGGCCGATCACCCGTGGGTGTTGGTCCACTTTAAGTGCAACTCTGCCCCTAAACAGCTCTTCTACTGCCTCCAGGGAGTGATATCATTATCCATGGACACTGGAAACCGCAGGAAAATGGAAGCGTACCTCCCAACTTTCCAGTGTGGGAAAGAGGGTCAATTGTTAAATTAAGCCACGCCCCCTCATTAAGGAATGAATAGGAGATGGACTGTAACAGTTACAATAGAAACACTTTAACGTGGACCAAAACCCAGAATTTTGACTATCTTGGGTTTTGGTTCTTGCCCCCCCCCCCCTCGGCGAAACAAACTGCAGGCGGAGATCGTGTTCAGGGAAGATTACAGACGTCCCGGGATGTTTTCACACATTGGGGTACCCGATATAAAATAGAAAAATAAAAAAAAAAAAAAAAGCAAAAACACTGATGCGTTGGCCGGGAATCGAACCCGGGTCAACTGCTTGGAAGGCAGCTATGCTCACCACTATACCACCAACGCTTCATGAGAACTTCTCCCCATGTATCAGAAGACATAGTGCAATGTGAAGAGCTGTATCACACAACTCACTGATCGGGCAATATTGTCTGGCAACTAATCTCGCTGCAGAAACCATGTCATGGATGACATTTTTTAAAAATATATTATGTACCCAACTGTAACATCTACGAAAAAAATAAAAAGCTTGGAGGATGCGGGCATCGATCCCGCTACCTCTCGCATGCTAAGCGAGCGCTCTACCATTTGAGCTAATCCCCCTTCATATTGTACTGAATCAGGCAGAACAGCTACAGTGTTGCAGACTGTATTTGTAGTAACACACAGAATAGGAAAAAAGTGCATATACTATAACATTAGTATATTTTATGTGCTTTGAAGTGGACCAAAACCCATGGCTATCGGCCTGTGAATCTATAAGATTCCCGGGCCGATTGATTCCCACCCCCGGGGGCATCCAAAATCGGGATGCTCCGCTGTGTGAAACCCCCCCAGGTCACCCCATACACTTACCTTCTTCCCTGGTCCAGCGGCGCATGTGCAAGCAGCATCCTCACTATCCCAGTAGCAGGGCGCATGTCTGCGCCAGGCATTTGTGAATGGCCAAGTTAGAGGGCAGCTCACCTTAGACGACGTGACTTCAGAGGCTCCGAGCATGCTGATTGGACGAGCAGCCGTGCATGCGCCGTAGAACCGGAAAAGAGGCGAGTTGATTTTGGCGACCTGGGGGGTTTCACACAGCAGGGCACCCCCGATCGGGGTGCCCCGGGGGCAAGGACCAAAACCCAGGATAATCAACTCCTGGGTTTTGGTCCACTTTAATAAAGATTTTAAAAGTGCATATTATTATTTAGAACTCATTAGTATATTATTACATATGTGATATATTATAGTTTTATTTTATAATGGAGAAAACCCTGGGTGGCCAGCCCTGGAGTTTAAAAGTCTCCAGGGCTAGCTTAACCCTGGGGCATCCCAGATAGGGTTCCTCCACTGTGTGAATCCCCCCATAGATGCTCCTAGGGCAAGGACCAAAACTTAGGATATTGAAAATCCCAGTTATGTGTGCAGGGGGCAGAGAAGAAAAGTAAGATTTCTCAGGTTAAACAGGGGTAATCTGCAGTCAGGCACCAGCAATCGGGAAGCCCCCTCCCCCCAATGCTAGGAACAATATTCATTTTGTGAAATATGGCTGTTATGGTTTATCAGATGAATGATCAGAGCAGCATCCATCGGCCGTCCCTGCGCTCATCACACTCCCCGTGTGATATGTTGTGACTTGTGCAGCGACAGGCATGAAAACATATCAAAGATTCATGAGCCCCAGAATTCCCTGCATGGAGGTGGGGGGGGGGGGGGGGTGCTGATGACACTGTTATTGCTGATGCTCTGGGCATCTGACCCCCCCCAATCAGAGACTGCTGCTCTCAGACATCACTGTGTCTGTGGTACAAAAGACAGGTAGAGAGTAATGTCAAGTTTGGGTGAGACTGTGCGATACAGACGCCAAGTTACTTGGCTGGACTATCATTTTAAAGGAAAAAAATACTGTATCTGGGGCCACCACACTTGAACCGGCCCTGATGGCGATAGCAGCAAATCCAACACCCAAGCGAAGGTGGCACTCCAGAATGGCACCAACATCCCTGGATAAAAAAAATGGCAAAATATCAGACCTGGATACATCTAATAACTTCCTCTTGCAATATTGCCCTGTTCTCCAGAACTGTATGCAAACCTGCCCTACAATTAGAACTACACCAGAACCTGACCTGCAATCTGATTGATCAACGCTGTACCTACCTGACCTGTAACTGTATTGATCAGAAGTGTACCCAAACCTTACCTGCAATCCTGTTGATCAGGACTCTAGCTGAACTGCGGTCAGAATGATCAGAACTGTGCCCAAACCTGACCTATAATCTGATTGATCAGAACCAAAACCTGACCCCTCTCCCAAGTCATGTCAACCCCCCACCCCTGGAACCCAAACAATGCAAGACTTTGCTTCATCATTTGTTTAGAGTTTAAAAATACAGCAGAGTGAGTGTGTGAGTGTGTGTGTGTGTGTGTGTGTGTGTGTGTGTGTGTGTGTGTGTGTGTGTGATCATCGCATTTGGGTGATGGTAGAGGGAAGGGTTAGCGGCTGTCATTAGGACAAGTGGTGTCCTGGGAATAGCAGAGCGCTCCTGTTCAGACATCAATTACAAATGAGACGGTGGCACAATCCATTAGATGATTAAATCATCCAATCCCGCTGTCTAGACCTCAATGTGCAGAGGACAGGCCCTTCTTTATTGAGAACCATCTTAATTACCTTATTGTCCATTTGCAGCATTCTATTCTGCATTATTGGATCCCTCCACCAATCCTGCCCAGATTACTGACCACTGTAGATTCACACAGATGGTTTCCCTCTGTACAGAATGCCAAGGACACCAGGGTTACACGGTGATAACTAAAGCAGACATATCCCACTTCTTCCAATGCTTCATGATTTTGGAAGCCCCCTTGAATAACCAGATGGTTAAGTCTCTAACCCCACAGGGCATGCTTAGCCCCCTGATGCCATCCTCAGTCGGCACAATCATGTGGAGATTGTGCAAAGGGTGGAGTGAGCCAGGATGCCGCCCGGTACTAATTGCTGCAGCACGCCACAGTACGAGGCTGAGTACATGGCGGTTCCAATGGGGTTCTTTTAGACTCTAGGGTCAGTTTCGGTCCACATTAAGGGCTACCAAAACCTGGGATGCCCAGACCTAGGCTTTATAAGACTCCGAGGCTTCCCTGTCCTACAGGCATGTCAATTGGAAAGTTCACAGTGTGAACCCCCCTAAAACTCACCTCTTTCCAGATTTAAACTGCACATGCACACACTAAAATAACAGAAGGAAACTGAAATGATTAAATCTATGTCAAACTGATGTAATTAAACACCACATTCTGGTAAAAATGGAATGATTGATTTTACTGAATCCTTCAGGAAAACGTAAATAACAACACACATCACAACTACGTCTTCTGCCTTTATCCTGACTGATCAATTTAATGCAATAAAGATTGAAAGTGGGGAAAAAAGACAATTTTTATGTTTTGATTTAGGTTTGATCAGAAATTAAATCAAATGATGCAAGAGGCAGGAACAGTTAATCTGAAAAATCACTGTAAATAAGCCAACGGTTCGTTCGGCCAGATTACAACCACATCTATCAACCCCCCCCCCCCCCCCCCCAATATTCAATATGACTTAAATTGGGGAAAGGATGCATGATTTCCATTTAGTTTGTTTAGAAATTCAGTCTAATTATGGAAGAGAAAAAATGGCATTGATTGAACCTATCTGGAAAATATAAGTAAACTTCCCCCCTCGCCTCACCCATCCCATGATGCTGCTGCTGTCTCATACAGTTACCTGCCATGCTGTCCCTCTACCTTAGCAGCAGGCAGTGCCGACTCCCCATGACGGAGCCAAATAGAGGGGTCTGTCTTATGGTCAGCAGACTCAGCACCACTAACAGTGGCCCTCGCCCATCTGCAGAAAACAGGATGGCTGGGAGAAAGGCCATGGTGCCTGGGGTGATTGCTCTGCTCACCCTCCCCTAGAAACAGCCCCGACCACACGCGTGTACACATCTCACAACCACATCTTCCTTCCCAGATAAATTGTTTTGATCCTAAAGTTGGGAAAAGGATGCAAGATTTCTATTTGGTTTGACCAGGAAAAAAAAATCAAATGATAAAATGTCTTTGGATTGAACCCAGTGGCATACATACCATAGAGGCAGGTGAGGCAGCAGCTACCGCGCCCGAGGCAGAAGGGGGCCCTGTCTCCCACTTTACAGCAGCTATGGCAATACTTGGATTGCCCCCTGGAGGATTGTAGCATGGCTGCCATCTTGATCAGTGGCAATGGTGCCCTGGAAGCTACAGACACAGGGCACAGACCGTTGTGCCAGTACTGTGTTCTGCCATATTAAATAGGAACTATGGTCAGACCTATTCAGGGTTGCGCTCCCACGTGACTGCAAGCAGCCTATCAGTGCAGCCATGGACCAAGCCTATCAGTGTGGCCGCTGCTGGTTGTGCACACCGACAGGCTGTACCATGACAGCCGTAGAAGAATTGGAAGAGGCGGAGTATACGGGCAGGCATAAAGTGGGTAAAAAGATAGTGGCCTGGACTGAGAGTAGTTTGGGATCAATCATAAGTACATTTTATTCAACATAAGTCGAGCGGCTCACCTGTTACCAGCGGACTCACCTGTTTACTCCTACCAGTCATACATTCACGGATATCTACCTGCTGCTGCTTTACATTCAGCAAGGTGCTCCATCTATACATCAGAGGGGCACCCCTCTCAGCCTCCTCTTCAATTGTACAGGTAACAACAAATTCCCATCTTGCTACACCTGAGGAGTAGAACCACCTTGCTACATTCTGAAGGATAACTATCTCCCCTCTTGCTTCAAACCAGGACATCTCCAACAACGATGACTAAGGCACACTCTAATCATCAAGAGATCACCTACACCCCAGCACTAAAACAGAATCGTCACATATACTTATGATCATTATTTACCTCTTGAAGAAGCCCTAGCAGTTGAGTCACGGGTGAAACGCATTGAATTATCTGCAACACCAGATTTACCCAGTTGGTAGACACCTCTGATAATGCACATTGTATGAATTAATACAGCAGCGCTACTAATGAAACTCCACTACTTGTGACATTTATTTGTATTGTCATTGTTTACTTATGTTGAATAAAATGTACTCATGAGTGATCCCAAACTGCTCTCCGTCCAGGTCACTTTCTTTTAACTCACTTCATGAGCATAACGGACTCTTTGCTGGAACTGTACGTAGTAACTCTTACTCTCTGAAACTTTCTACACAATTAATGCACCTCTGTGGTTTTCCCCTCTTGTGAGTATAGTGGCTGTTTTTTTTTACTGGCGCTGATGCAAAGCAGGAAAAAAGGCTGCCCCGCTGCTGCATATAAAAGAGGGACTAATGATTATTTCTGATCATAGCTCCTCTTTAAGGTTTTCTATAAAGAGCGGTGGAGGTTATGGGCTATATGCTCTGTAGGGTGGAAGCTACCAGCTTGATTTCTCTCTATAATCAATTGACAGGGCATGGGGGACCTGTATCTGTGTCAAAGGTTCTTCTCATTCCCTGGCAAGCTAGTAATGGGCTTTGGGGGGAGGGGTAATCTACTTAAAGTGGACCAAAACCCATGCTGATTGATTCCCCCAGGCATCCAAAATTGTGTGAAACCCACCAGGTCGCCCAATACACTTACCTTGTTACCCGGTCCAACGGCGCATGCGCAAGCCGCATCCCTGCTGTCCCTCTAACAGGGCGCGTGCCCATCGCAGGTATTTGTGAATGGCCGACACGGTCCCTGTTAAGAGGGTAGTGGGGTATGCGGGTGCCAGCGCTCTAAGCGATGAGCTACCGAGCATGCGCCGTAGGACCAGGAAGAGGTGAGTTGGCATCGGTGATCTGGGGGGTATCACACATCGGGGTGCCCCGGGGGAAAGGACCAAAACCCTGGATAGTCAAAATCCTGGGTTTTGGTCCACTTTAATGTAGATTTGTGTGTGTTATTTATTTAAAGTAAAAAGCATGTGCTCCAGTCACGTGAGGTATAGCAAAGAAAAATAAAAACTATTACCTCCTCTGTGGCAGTTGCACAGCAAGACCCCAATGGCAGGCATCCCCCGCATGGTGTGCGCTCCTATCTGGCCATTCAATTGACTGGACGTGAACATGCATGGAGCCAGTGGAAGACGCTCTTTGCTTTTTACCCAAGATGGCAGTGCTCAGGGCTCAGAGCACCACGAGATTGGTGCTGGACCACAGGTGAGGTAAGGGTTTTTTTCTTTGTAACACCCCCCCATCCTGCCTTAACACCAGGGGAGGGTGGAAGGGTGGGGAACTTCAATTCTGTGGGTTTGGGGGGTTATTTTAGCAATGCTGAGGGCTGGCATGAGCAGGGTCCACTATGGCCTTTGCTATGAAGCACCTGTAAAACCTATGTATGCCCCCGATTGTACTAATCAGATAATAGGGGGGATCGCTATTTCTATTTAGTTAGATAAGACGTTAATATAACGATGGAAATCAAATTGATTACATTGATAAGAAAAATCGATGTCAATAAAGGACATGACAACTGCATCTTTTCTTCCTCCCCGGAGGATAAATGTAAACAAAAATCATAGATGCTAAATTTCTGTTTGGTTTGATCCCAAATTAAAATCCATTAAAATCAGTGGTCACGTGTCTCTGGCACCTGTGCCAAGCCTGTCCCTTTCCCGAGCCCCCAGCAGCCCCTCAGCCCCACTTACCCGGCCGGCCTGGGGCTTTGGCTGCTCTCCATACACTGGCTCGGCTTCCAGCCCTGTAGTCTTGGCTCATCACTCTGCCCGGCCACCGTCTGTCGAACCCGTTACCATGACAACAGTGTTCATCATTGGCTGGGTAGCTCTACTCCTTTTTTTCCCTATTGCTTCTATTAGGCGCCCATTTTTACTGTGGGCAAAATCACCGGACACACACACATTTTAACCCAAACCTTCTTTATTTTTCTTACTCCTTTGCTAATACACCAAAAAGGTAACAGCTAAGGAAATAAAAAAAAATAAATAAATAAAGGCAGAACGGATAAAATAGAAGCCCCCAGCCCCTAGTAAAGATGGCCGTCGCCCAGTGCGCAAGACATTTTAAATGAGCCGCTCTCTATTGGTATCAACAAAACTGGGCGTGGCTAGCCTGGTCACACCCCCTCTGCCCAACGATTGGCTGCGGCGTTCCCGGAAGTGTGTGCTGTGTGTTGTGAGTCAGCTGCCTGTCACCTGTCCGGCTGGTTTTTCTCCCCAGCCATGGAGGAGAGCAGCCCGCTGGTGTCTCCGGTGTCCCCGGTTTCCCGTAGCCCTGCCCTCCCCGGTGTAGTGATCCGGGTGCCGCACCAGGAGGGCCCCTCTCCCCCCGGATCCCCCACCGAGAGGGAGCGAGAACCGCTGCTGGATCGCTCCAATACCCGGCCGGGCAACTCCTTCCCTGACGACCCCGAATTCGGCCAAGTGGTGAAACGGGCTGAGCGGGCCATCAAGCGCACCATCTTCCCTGAGAGGATCTACCAGGGCTCCAGCGGCAGCTACTTCGTCAAAGATGAGGAGGAGGTAAGTGCGGGGATCCCCCTGACAGCAGGACAAGAGGGGGGTGGCGCTAACTGGGGAGGGCGAGTACTGCAGGGGGTAGGTGAGCAGCCCCCCCTTATTCAGCGATCACCTACCTTGAGTAAAAGCAGTCACCTACATTTAATTATACCATTCTCCCCTAAAAGATGGTTACTTGTAGTGAGAGCTGCTTGGCGGCGGATGAGGTGAGTGCTATTTGGAGGCAGAGGAGGTCTTGGAGGAGGTGAGCGCTACTTGGAGGCAGAGGAGGTCTTGGAGGAGGTGAGCGCTACTTGGAGGCAGAGGAGGTCTTGGAGGAGGTGAGCGCTACTTGCTGGCAGAGGAGGTCTTGGAGGAGGTGAGCGCTACTTGGGGGCAGAGGAAGTCTTGGAAGAGGTGAGCACTACTTGGAGGCAGAGGAGGTCTTGGAGGAGGTGAGCGCTACTTGGAGGCAGAGGAGGTCTTGGAGGAGGTGAGCGCTACTTGGGGGCAGAGGAGGTCTTGGAGGAGGTGAGCGCTACTTGGAGGCAGAGGAGGTCTTGGAGGAGGTGAGCGCTACTTGGGGGCGCAGAAGGTCTTGGAGGAGGTGAGCGCTGCTTGGAGGCGGAGGAGGTGAGCGCTACTTGGGGGCGGAGGAGGTCTTGGAGGAGGTGAGCGCTACTTGGGGGCAGAGGAGGTCTTGGAGGAGGTGAGCGCTACTTGGAGGCAGAGGAGGTCTTGGAGGAGGTGAGCGCTACTTGGGGGCGCAGGAGGTCTTGGAGAAGGTCTTGGAGGAGGTGAGCGCTGGTTGGTGGCGGAGGAGGTGAGCGCTACTTGGGGGCGGAGGAGGTCTTGGAGGAGGTGAGCGCTTCTTGGAGGAGGTCTTGGAGAATGTGAGCACTGCTTGAATGTGCAGGAGGTCTTGGAGAAGGTGAGTGCTGCTTGAAGGTGGAGGAGGTCTTGGAGAAAATGGGCTTTGCATGGAGGCGGAGGAGGTCTTGGAGAAGGTGATCGCTGCTTGGAGGTGGAGGAGGTCTTGGAGAAGATGAGCGCTGCTTGGAGGTGGAGGAGGTCTTGGAGAAGGTGAGCGCTGCTTGGAAGCGGAGGAGGTCTTGGAGAAGGTGAGCGCTGCTTGGAAGCGGAGGAGGTCTTGGAGAAGGTGAGCGCTGCTTGGAAGCGGAGGAGGTCTTGGAGAAGGTGAGCGCTGCTTGGAAGCGGAGGAGGTCTTGGAGAAGATGAGCGCTGCTTGGAGGCGGAGGAGGTCTTGGAGAAGGTGAGCGCTGCTTGGAGGTGGAGGAAGTCTTGGAGAAGGTGAGCGCTGCTTGGAGGCGGAGGAGGTCTTGGAGAAGATGAGCGATTGGAGGCGGAGGAGGTCTTGGAGAAGTTGATCGCTGCTTGGAGGCGGAGGAGGTGAGCGCTGCTTGGAGGCGGAGGAGGTGAGCGCTGCTTGGAGGCGGAGGAGGTGAGCGCTGCTTGGAGGCGGAGGAGGTGAGCGCTGCTTGGAGGCGGAGGAGGTGAGCGCTGCTTGGAGATGAAGGAGGTCTTGGAGGCGGTGAGCGCTGTTTGGGGGCAGATAAACACGTGTGTTGTTCACTGAAAGATAGCTCATTCCTGCCAGAGGTGGGTGATCCCTGACAAATAAAGATGATTTCAGGTAGAGGTAAGTGGTCACTGGCAGGTAGGTGATTCTCAATGGGAGAGACATTTGCCAGCACTATGTAATTGCAGAATCATTGAAATCTGACTCTAGAGGTAAGTCACTGTTAACTAATGGAGATAATTTCTGCCCAAGGTAGGTGATCATTGGGGGGGGGTGTGTGCCAGAGATTGTTTATTGTTGAACTATGGCGACAATTCCTACCAGAGGTAGGTAATCTGTTTAAAAGAGAGCATTTTTGCTAGAGTTGGGTGATGGCTAAATCAGGTTGGTGCTGGATATGGAGGTCATTTCTGCTACAGGTAGGCCTGTGGCGAGCGCTACTTGGGGGACGAGGAGGTCTTGGAAGAGGTGAGCGCTACTTGGAGGCAGATGAGGTCTTGGAAGAGGTAAGGGCTACTTGGGGGCAGAGGAGGTCTTGGAGGAGGTGAGCACTACTTGGGGGCAGAGGAAGTCTTGGAGGAGGTGAGCGCTACTTGGAGGCAGAGGAGGTCTTGGAGGAGGTGAGCGCTACTTGGAGGCAGATGAGGTCTTGGAAGCGGTGAGCGCTACTTGGAGGAAGAGGAGGTCTTGGAGGAGGTGAGCGCTACTTGGGGGCGCAGGAGGTCTTGGAGAAGGTGAACGCTACTTGGAGGCAGATGAGGTCTTGGAAGAGGTGAGCGCTACTTGGAGGCAGAGGAGGTCTTGGAGGAGGTGAGCGCTACTTGGGGGCAGAGGACGTCTTGGAGGAGGTGAGCGCTACTTGGGGGCAGAGGAGGTCTTGGAAGAGGTGAGCGCTACTTGGAGGCAGATGAGAGTCTTGGAAGAGGTGAGCGCTACTTGGGGGCAGAGGAGGTCTTGGAGAAGGTGAGCGCTACTTGGGGGCAGAGGAGGTCTTGGAGGAGGTGAGCGCTACTTTGGGGCAGAGGACGCCTTGAAGGAGGAGAGCGCTACTTGGGGGCAGAGGAGGTCTTGGAAGAGGTGAGCGCTACTTGGGGGCAGAGGAGGTCTTGGAGGTGAGTGCTACTTGGAGGCAGAGGAGGTCTTGGAGGAGGTGAGTGCTACTTGGAGGCAGAGGAGGTCTTGGAAGAGGTGAGCGCTGCTTGGACGTGCAGGAGGTCTTGGAGAAGGTGAGCGCTGCTTGGAGGCGGAGGAGGTCTTGGAGAAGGTGAGCGCTGCTTGGAGGCGGAGGAGGTCTTGGAGAAGGTGAGCGCTGCTTGGAGGCGGAGGAGGTCTTGGAGAAGGTGAGCGCTGCTTGGAGGCAGAGGAGGTCTTGGAGAAGGTGAGCGCTGCTTGGAGGTGGAGGAGGTCTTGGAGAAGGTGAGCGCTGCTTGGAGGCGGAGGAGGTGAGCGCTGCTTGGAGGCGGAGGAGGTGAGGAGGTCTTGGAGAAGGTGAGCGCTGCTTGGAGGCGGAGGAGGTGAGCACTGCTTGGAGATGGAGGTCTTGGAGGAGGTGAGCGCTGCTTGGGGGCAGATAAACACTTGTGTTGTTCACTGAAAGATAGCTCATTCCTGCCAGAGCTGGGTGATCCCTGACAAATAAAGATGATTTCTGGTAGAGGTAAGTGGTCACTGGCTAGTAGTAGGTGCTTGCTGGCTAAGGGAGACGATTGCAGGCTAATAGAGGCGATTCCTGCCAGAGGTAGGCGATTGCAGGCTAATAGAGGCGATTCCTGCCAGAGGTAGGTGATTGCAGGCTAATAGAGGCGATTCCTGCCAGAGGTAGGTCACTGCTGGATATTGGAAACTATTTCTGGAAGAGGCAGGTGATTGATGGCTAAGGTAGATCAGTTTTGCTACATGTAGTAGTTTCTTGGTTAAGGAAGATGATTCCTGCCAGAGATAGGTGGCCACTGTATATGTGAGATGAATTCTGCTAGAGGTAGGTGATTGCTGAGTACAGTTTATTCCCCCAAAATAAATATGTGTCACTAAGGTGAAGTTAGTGTCTGTGTCATGTAAAGTTTGTACACCCTTATTTAGAGGCAGCATCCTCCCCAAAGTCCACAAAGCACGTTCCTCAGTTCTTGGACAGCTTGAGAGCCGGACCGGCCAGTCCTGTCCTAAGCCTTTGCTGACATATCCCACCATGCCTCTGTAATTCCCATTGCTCTGCTCTCATAATATTTGCCATTGATTTGCTACTTTGTTGTTTGCTAATTGTTCTGAGGTTTGGGGAGGAGTGATTGTTTAATCGGGTGGGGGTGGATGGGTCACATGCTTCTGTTCCTCATTAACTAAAGCCCCCGGGAAACTTTCTGCAGTAATAACTGGCATAGCGTCTTTCACTTCCTCTTCCCAGCAACCAATCACGATTAAAGATTTTCCAGGATCAGAAACCTGCACAGTGGTTCTAGTGTATTACTTCTACATCTAATATTTGACAAACTTCTTGGGGGGGGGGGGGGGGGGGGGGTTACGTACTCATGTCTGTCCTTTAGGAGCTAAACCCTCTTAACATCTTGGTGCCAGGTAGGATCAGAGCAGACAACTGCACTTTCTGCTGCAGCTGGTAAGCTTCAGAATGAAAGAAAGATACCTGGAAATGGCTGCACGCCGCAGTGACACATGGCCATATTGATACAGGTACAGCTGCTGAATTTTTGTGCAGCCTTTTCCAGGTCACCTGTGGGATGGAGCCCTGGCATAAAAAGGTTAGTTTCTCACAGTTGTGTTGCTTATTAATGGTGATAGGGAGTGGGTAAGGGTGCAACGGACCGGGATACTCCCTGGCATGTTCGGTTTAGGTCAGCAGGGATGAACAAGAAAACATCACTTACCTCTCCACCCAGCGATTCTCAAGGAGTCCTGCAGGCTGAGCTGGTCCAGTTACCATTGCTGGCAGTGTGCTGCCCGGCCTTGGTGCTTCCCCCCTAGTAAGGAGGGAGCAGGCTTGATTGGCTGCATAAGTGTTCTGCATTCTGCAGCGGATGCTCATTTGCCCGCCAGGGACCGGAGTGTGCATCCGCTAAGGACGTGCTTTCCAAAATGGTACCACTACAGCCAGCAGGGCTGTGATGAAAAAAGCCAGTGTGCTGGGAAAAAACTTTTGTCACTGTGATTTCATCGCCTTTACTGCCCATTTAATTAACAATCACCATGATTTTTACTAATGGTAAGGGTTACTTTCTAACGGGGCGTCTCGATTTGGGGTGCCCTGCTGTATGAAATCCCCCCCAGGTCATTGTAAAAACATGTGCAATGTGTGGGCCCCCTTTCAAATAAGTGGCTGGTACTCAATTCAGCTTTGTTAAGCTGAATAGAATGTAAACTGTTCCTCCGCGTACCGACGCCAGCCATTCAGAAATGCCTAGAGCAGGTACTCGCATCAGCTGGAGATAGGCCAGATTTGGGGCCTGCACATGTGCCGGGTGATTTGCCAGTGAGGTGACTATACTAGATGATCTAGATGATTCCCCAGGGATAAGGAATCTACCAGTCCTGAGGTTTTCCTCTTTAACACCAATAGGCTCATCCATGAACTGCCACTACCCCACTGAATATGGTGTCATGGTCACTCTGTTATCAGAGGCCCAGGTTCTGTTGTTAGGACCTTATGAAAGTGCTGATGATCTGTCAGCAGTAGATGATTGGCAAGAGGCATCTGCAGCCCTATCCTACTGTATGTTTTCGAGTGTTCTGATCTGTTTTATGTATTGACTAGGAAAAAAACAAGAAGTTGAGCTTTAAAGTGGACCAAAACCCACCCCGATCGGCCTGGGAATCTATAAGATTCCAGAGCCGATTGAGTCCCTCAATGAGCGTGCTCTGAGCCGCTTGTCTTAGAAGGCGTGATGTCAGCAGCTCCAAGTGCGTTGATTGGACGAGCGGCCGCGCATGTGCCGTAGGACCGGGAAAAGGGGAGTTGGCCTCGGCAACCTGGGGGGTTTCACACAGCGGGGCATCCCCAATCGGGGTGCCCTGGGGGGAAAGGACCACAACCCAGGATAGTCAAAATCAAGGGTTTTGGCCCACTTTAAAGTGGGCCCTGAGAACCAACTAATCTCATTTAAGATGATTTTGTTTGCTCACACTGGAGACTTGCCCTGCATTTTCTCTCCAGCAGTCGTGTGCTTTTGGACACTATTCCTGTGCACCAAGTCCCTCCCTGTCAAAGGTGTGTTTCGGAAGTGGACCTCTAACCTGAAAGACAAGCTTTGGGCTAATGATGCTTCCACTGGCTTGCCTTTAGCATAGTAGTTGGAGGAGGTGCGCACCAGGCCTTCTTGTAGGCCAAGCAGCAAGCACTGGCCCATCCTGTTCATAAAGTGCCAGATGATATTCAGAATTCTCTTTTGGGGTTTTAAAGAAGACCCGTTCAGTCACTCATACAAAAATTCCCATTCATATTGCATCTGGGGTGGTGCTTGGGGGAGGATTAAAGTCCAGCAACACGTCGCACATATAAGTTAAAGGGACATTCCAGGCAAAATGTTAAAGAGGGACTCCTTGAGGCATCCTGAATTGGCATGCCCTGCTTTATGAAACCCCCACGAGGTCGCTCGTACCACTTACCTGCTCCCAGGGGCCTTGCTGTGCCTCGGCGCTGATGTCATATTCCCGCTAACCCCTAGCTGTACCATGCCTTTCTGAATTGATGGCACGGGCACGCCCACAGCTAGAGACTGAGCGATGACTCTCTTGGCTTCCTTCGGCTGCTTCCCCACTTATCCACTAGAGCTGAAGAGAACCAAGTGAAATTGTGCGTGCTGATTGGCTGAGCGGGCACGCTCTGTTTCAACGCCGAGGGGATGCCAGGAAGGTGCGTTTAAATGGTGAACTGGGGGGATACATACAATGGGGCATCCCAAATCGGGATGTCCCATCTGAGAGGAACAATACCTGGGAGCGTGAAAATCCCAAGTGGTGATCCTCTTTTTAAGTTAAATGTTTAAGTTAATTTAGTCTGTTTTCAGCTCTCTCTATCCTGGCTGTCTTCCATTCCCTTTATATTTTTTAATAAATCCTAGTGAACTCTATCTCTTCTGCAGGGGCAACTCAGCAGCAGAGGATGACTCATCCTCTCAGAAGTAAATTTGTTTTGGGGACTGAGAAAGCGGAGTCTGCAGAAGGGAGCAAGTTCTATAGGATTTATCAGAAAAAGCAAAAAAATGCAGCCCCCTGACAGCCAGCACGGGGCAAGCAGAGCCCACAGCACAATAATGCGCAAACTAGTGTAATGCTAGAAATTGAGGCTTGGCCTTTATGTGCAAGTGCTCTTCAACTGAGTGCGAAGAATGGCTGAGGATTGTGTGACATTCTCCAAATTCTTTTTCATCATGTCTCACAAATGTCACCAGCAGATTCCAACCTTGTCACATTACAACAAAGAGGTTAGTTAACTTTATTTCCCCCACAGTGCATTTCAACAGGTCCGGCTCTTTAATACTCACCCTGTGGTTCCATGCTGGCGGAAGCACAGCTGGGCTGATAACGCCGTGCAGGGGTCCTCTATAGGTAACAGAGCATGTGCACTGATAGGCTAGCTGGATCTCTTGACTGGGTGAGTATTAAAGTGGACCAAAACCCACAACGATCGACCCCGGTCGATCGATTCCCTTCCCCCCCCCCCCGGTTATCCAAAATTGGGATGCCGCATACACTTACCTTGTTTCCCGGTCCAACGGCGCATGTCCCGGGGAAAGGACCAACTCCAGGATAGTGAAAATCCTGGGTTTTGGTCCACTTTAAACTGCCTGACCCTGAGGAATGTGCTGTGAGGATTTTTTTTCATATATTCTCTTTAGATGTACTTCAAAGGAAACCTGTCATGATGTACAAATAGGTATCTAGGAGGCAGCTACCATGAGGTAAGGTGGTCCAACGGTGACTGCTTCACCTCTATAATTGAAGGGACAATCTAGTAATTTAAACAACGGTCATTTAAACAGTCATATAAACAAAAAATATTCAGTGACCTTTTCACCTGCAGGCTCGATCCCTTGGTATATGGCAGGCTGCAGTGGTCACATATAAGAGCTGTCAGACCAAGGCTGTGAGGGTTATGTCACTCGGCCCCTGTCACACATACAGGTATCCTCTACTGATGGACACTCATGTGATGCTCCCCCCTATAGCAAGTCAGCAAGGAAACCTGCTCTCTTGTGACTGGCAGCAGGAGTGTGCACCAAGATCAGTTTCCTGAGAAGATGATAGCGAACTTGCTCCAGTGACCCCTGACTTCTCCAAACTGAGCGTCATTTGGTGGCCCTCATGTGGGGCCGACACGGTCAGAGGGTGTAACTGCTATGGCGTGTGATGGTGATCTGGTCCAAAATGGCTTTAGTGATACTTGAGTAGTTAAAATGATGGCTGGTATAATGAGGTGCCTGCAGTTATTATACCATCTCCTTTTCCAGCAATAGCCCTGGGGCCACCAGTTGGTTATGCGAGTCTTAGTCTAGCCAAGGAAAATGTGCCAACTGATAATCATTATCATGATAAGTGTGTGGAGGTGAAACCAGGGAACGAGTAAGGTGAGAGGGGAGTAGCTAGACATCTGAGATGGGAAACATTTCCTGTGCTAAACACTAGAATGGAGAACACCTGATAAGAACAGAAAGCTGCAGAGCTGCTCTTATTACATGGACGGATAAAGGGAGATCATTGGGTAGCTGCACGGGTGAAGTAATTGGTGCTGCTAGCGATCCACAAAACATGACCTGTTGGTGGCTTGCGAGGAATCTAGGGGCTGGTTTTGGTCCACTTTAACCCCCAAGGATTCTAATTTGGGATGCTCCTATAGTTAAAGTGGAACAAAACCCAGGAATTAGACTTTCCTGAGTTTTGTTCCATGGCCCGATACGGGATGCCCTGCAGTGTGAAACCTCTCTTGTCGCTCATAAAAACTCATCTGTCCAGGCTTCAATGGTGCATGTGCGGGCTCTCGTTTAATGAGAGCAGCCTGCTGTGACCCTGACATTCAACCGTTCTCATTAACTTGAATGGGGGAACTGGGGGGGATTCAGTGTAAGCGGCAGCATTCGCTCTCCATTGTAAACAATAAGAGCCGCCTGCTGAATGACTTAGTCACAGAGTTTTTATGGTTGCCCTGGGGGGTTTCACACAGCGGGGCATCTCGATTTGGGTTCCCCCAGGGAAAAAAAAATCTTTTAGATTCCAGGCCAGTCGCTGCTGGGTTTTTTCCCCCTTTAAACCTTAAAGTGGAGCAAAGCCCAACGGTGCCGGCCCTGGAATCGTTTAGGCCTTCCCTGTGGGGCATCACAATTGGAATGCCCCTTTGTGTGAAACCCCCCGGGGAGCCGGTAAACTCACCTTCCTGGCTCCCTCGCCAATGTAGATATTGGGCAGCCACATCTTTAGTCTGTGTGCACGCTCCCACCCTCAGCCATTCAGATGCGGGGACCGGAGCACGCCCGCTGCTGGGGATGTGGCCACTCGCGCTACCGATAAACAGAGCCGTTTGACGAACATTACATAAGCATAGCAAACTGTTTTGATTGAACGAGAGCCTGTGCATGCGCCATAGGACCAGGGAAAGGTGATTTTTTTTGTGGGCAATCTGGGGAAGTTTACACAGCATGGGGCAAGGAACAAGACCCTGTATTTGTTCTGCTTTAAGAAGCCAAAATTGGATGTAGAACTGTGTAATGTGGGTCACAAAATAGCTGCACGCTGCAATAAAGCATATCTCCTATTGGAGGAGGTGTAAGCTTCAAGCCGTTAGTGAACCCTGCATTAGAGCGATATTCATGTGCCTTCTGACATCGGACATGAAACAGACACATGCCTGCTATAGCCACAGTATGCAGCTGTTTCTCCTGTCATACCGAGTTCCATTAAGGAATAGGTTAGTAGTTTCTAAATTCAGGTTCACATTTAGCAGAAACAGGTGAAATTGGGTCTTTGTGGATCTGGACCGCACCGGGTGCAAAGCTGCTTTAAAGTGACTCTTCAGTCAAAACTGACTAGATGACCAATGAACGTAATTGTGCAGGCAATAAAAAAAAAACATTAAAAAAGGCTCACCTTTTTGTCCTTTGCAGATAATTGCTCTTAGTTCGACGTTCTAAATCTTACCTGAATAGCAGATCGAATCCGGCGCTGCTCACCAAGTCTATGGTGCAGTCACAGTGATGCTGGCACGCCCCTTCATTCACTGCAATGGAGGGAGCATTCCATGTCTTGACACACCCCCTCCACAGTTTCTCTGTGGCTAATAGTGGGGGGAGGCCCGCATCATGAAGGTTTACTTTTCTTTAATTGCCTGGACAATGCCTTTAAATTGGACCAAAACCCAGTACTTTGACACCCCCCCCCCCCCCCCCCGACGCTGTGTGAAACCGCCCGGATCACCGATGCCAACTCATCTCTTCCCAGTCCTACTGCGAATGCTCGGCCGCTCGTCCAATCAGCGCGCTCGGAGCCGATGACCTCACGTTGTCTAAGCCTTCGTCTATGGCCAGCGCGCTGGCAGCCGCATCCCCCACTTCCCTCTAACGGGGAGCGTGCTTGCGCCGGCCATTCACATATGCATAGAGGGGAAGTGGCTTGCGCATACACCATTGGACCGGGAAACCAGGTAAGTGTATGAGGCGACCTGGGGAGATTCACACAGCGGGGAATCCCTATATGACCCGGGGGGAGGGAATCGATCGGCCTGGGAATCTTATATCCACTTTAATTAGGCAAGAGGGGGTGTACCAGTGAGGGATGCTCGCTGGTTTGCCGCCCCACATCGCTGCCAGCGCATAGAGGTTTGGCAGGTAGGCTGGACATCACTGTCCCCTGAAAATCTCACTTTCTGACAGGGGTGATATAAGTGGGGAGATAAAGGACATGCTCATGTAAAGTACAACTTGCTTGTGAACTGACCGCATTACTTACAGCAGTGT
This sequence comes from Gastrophryne carolinensis, assembly GCA_027917425.1. Lineage (NCBI taxonomy): Eukaryota > Metazoa > Chordata > Amphibia > Anura > Microhylidae > Gastrophryne > Gastrophryne carolinensis. Next base: position 497,883,406 of record CM051235.1, read on the forward strand.
TCCCCAGCCCTCTCCTGGAGAGCCACCAACAGGCCAGGTTTTGCAGATCTCCACCAAGTTGCACAGGAGGTAGTAGTAAGTGCTGCAGCAGAGCTATAGAACTAGCCTTGTGGACATCCACAAAACATGACCTGTTGGTGGCTCTTCAGGAGATGGCTGGGAAACACTGACTTAAAGGGATTGCAATAGGAGACTGCTAGGGCATGTTAGGACATTGCTGCACCTCAGCCAGGAAGTCAAATGAAGCTGTTTGGGGGGGTGTATATGCTGTTTGTTATTTTAGCACAGACAGTCCTGGTAAAATACCTCTGTGCCCTGAGCTGCCCCTGCTACAGTGGTTTGGAGTCCTAGTACATAGACTGGGGGTGTTATTTAGAAGCAGAGAGATGGCTGTCTGCTCCTTTTCTCTGCCCAAGCAAAACTGATTAGGGGGTTCATGCCCCCATACATACTTGCATAGTCCATGAAGGGCTTAAAATATTTTCTTTTTCCAAAATGTCCCTGTTATCACCATGGCCACCCGCCTGTTATCCCATGGAGGCCTTTCCAGCAATCGTGTATACTGATGATACCATGATACGTGTACTAACTGATATCATTCTCTGCATAGCTCTTTGGATCAAGCCACCCACTCAGTTTGTCAATACGATACCTTCATGTGAGGAGCTAGTCGTTTAGACTCATCGGTCACATGCCTGCTGTCTCAACCCATCACAATAACGTTCTTTATCTGCTTTCACATAACTTGTTTCTCAAAAATTAGGCAACTTCGTTTTTTTTGTGTTTTTTTTTTTATTTTTTTTTATTTTAGCTATGGTACTGTTTTTCTTAAATCTGAATTCTAATCCTTTTATCGTTTAGAAGCAGGCTAATCTTATAAAGCAATGGTGGTGGGTGAGTCAAGTGATACAAATTGAGCTTTGTGGTTGGAGTTTCCTGGGATTCTGCCCCTTCATGATTTCCTCCCATACACTGCATGACCAAAATGTGCTTAAAGCGGACCTTCACTCTGAATAAGAGTCTATCTTATATGTTTCCCACACCCTGTACATACAGATTGGCCACATTAAAAATCATCCTACCTGCATCTACTGCATGTTATGAGCCTTTAAACATCCAAGATGGCGGCTTATGGAAGCCGCCATGTTATCAGGCAGCCTGCAAACAGGAAGTGCCTCCTGACTGTGCTGCTCTGCATTCTGGGACTGCTGACCTTTACCTGACCCCAGCTCTGCTCTGTCTGATCAAAGCACAGCTATAACCCGCCCCCCTGTACCTTATCCCACTCTTCTCTCCTCAGTAAGTGTGATGCTTCTGAGTCAAGATGGCGGCGCCCGTATCCTAAAGTCCTAAACAGAGTTGCAGCCCAGTGGGGGAAAGAATAATAAGTTAGTGACTAAAAACGTAAATTATATTAATTTTAGATGCTGGGGAACCGTTTTTTAAGAGTTTGGGCTTTTCATTAAATCACGCTGAAGGTCCGGTTTAATGAATATTTCATTTCAAGTTAGGACCCTTCAGGGTTTTAGGATGCTGGAACAGCTTCCACTTTTCTGTCCAGATTTGGCTGCAGGTATTGACTTTTTTTAAGAATGAGGAGCAACACAGAGGTTAGGAGCTGATGTTGGGGGAAGGGGGGCTTAAACTCAATTGGGTTTCAATTCATTTTAAAATTGTTGGATGGTTTTACAGGAAAAAAAGAGAACACTAAACCCAATTGCAATAATCGCCCAACAAGCAGCTCACCTGATGGGTGTATCATGTGCTTCTCCTCTATTTTCTGCACTGCATGGCTCCAAGTTTGTCCCAAGTTCAACTTTATTCCTCCAGGATCACACAAAAAAAGGTCCCGAAATGGAAATGTAGTGTTTGCCGGGACAGGGACTTTAAATAAGACGCTTGGCATGGTAGAGATAGCTGGGTTCTGTGTGCAGGTGACCACAGGTCAGAGGAAGGCATAGTGGGTCTCAGCAGGGCACAGCAGATCACAGCACGTTCCCACACACAGAGCAGGGCAAGGCTTTATTTGCAGATCGATGGGTTAGTGTTGCAAGTGAAAGCAGTTCAGGAATGGCTACCCCTCCCCAAGTTCATCTTAAGACCGCAGTGTGACAGAACATATCCTAGGTGTAGTTGATTTCTCTGTGTGTGGGTTGGCATATATGTATGTATATGTGCGCACACGCCTACATAGACATATACGGATAGTTTGTGTTTTCAGCCTAGCTGACCCCTCTGCTCTGTATACTTCTCCTCATGTCTCCCCCCTCCTACCTGCCATAAAACCCCCTGCATGCACACAGGGTCAGCTCGGATGACTTTCTCCCCTCATAAAACTCCCCAGCATAAATAAAGTAATGTAGTGAGGGTTATCAGAGATCACCCAGCCATAGAATGCAGAGACAGGACCAATATCCTGCCCCCCTTCCATGGATTGTTCTGCTCACCCCCCCCCCCCCCCCCCCCCCCGTGGAATCCCAGGACAGATGGGGGAAATCATATGGCCCAATTATCAGGTACTCAAAGATGGAGAATCCCAGATGCACCAATCAAACAATGGGCGACTCCAATTGCTCTGCCCAATAGAAGGGGTCATAAGCTGACCCCTGGTTAGAGGGAATAAGGTGAGCTTCAGAATGGCCAGGGGCCCTCGAATCTTGCCTTCAAGGGTGACACACGCTCCCTTTTAACATCTAAGGAGGAGACCAGGGAGACGTGTGAGGACTGAGAGACAACTGATTTAATAAAACCGCAGCCCAGACAATCTCTTAAGTATTCTCTTTTATCTGTATTGCTATTTATCTTATTTACCGTGTTTTATAGTGAATCCTGTTTTATCACCTTGCACCCCCTCTGCTGTATTTTCAGAATTTAAGGATCTAAAAAGCTCACACTAGTTCTGCCTGGCTACATTACTTGCCTCGATTTGTTCGATATGATTGTGCTGTGATTGGCTTACATAGAGGCGAACACTGTTTGTGTTCTGGTGGCAGCATTTTATAGCCACGTTTGTTGCCAATTGCACAATTGCGGTCACGTGGGGTACGATTTGGCTGGTTTGATCAGATAAATGATCAATGGGTCTGATCAACCTGTGCAATCAATACACACATCCCTAATATTTGCACCACCATTTCCTGAACCAAGAAGTCTGTTTGCAGTCATAGTTGTGGCATGTGTTGTTTGCTCATAGCAGGAGGCTGTTAATGAGTAATTCATCAGATGCCTAAGATATCTGGAAGCTGCGCTCAGCTATTGGCTGGATTATCACTCCTATGTGAACATATTAAATCTCATGTGTATTATATACAGATGCAGCAGTGACTTATCTAGTTAACTCATTGAGGGAAATTAAAGTACTTTGCCACTGTCAAAATGTCCATGTTGCTGTCTGGTCCTATTTGTGTGTCTCCAATTTGCAGTGTCCAAACCATTAGAGAATAGGCTTAGGTATCGCATGGAGGAGGGCAATGCACAACAGGGGTTTGCTTAGGGCTTTTGGCTGGAGTCTCTGAATGGGTAAGTATTGAAGAAGACCTGAAGCAATGTGCTGTGGGAGAGGTTAGTGTGCATGAGCCCAGAACTGTGGGCTTCCCAAGCCACGGTTACCATGGAGCAGTGGCAGGGGGTTTAGGTGCTTTGCTCAATAGCACTTCAGTCATGTACAGAAATAAAACCTGCAACCGTCCAATTACAAAATCGGTTTCTCCCCACTAAGCCATGACTGCCCCCCCCCCCCCCAAAATGAGGACAGCATGGCAACATGGGAACATGGGATGCTTTATAAATGCCCAGTAAGGCAACCTTACATTTTGTTAAATCTTTTCTCTACAGGAAATAATAGCAGTGTTCAAACCAAAAAATGAGGAGCCTTATGGCCAGCTCAACCCCAAATGGACAAAGTGGTTGCAGAAGCTCTGTTGTCCATGTTGCTTTGGAAGAGATTGTCTTGTCCTGAATCAAGGATATTTGTCAGAGGCCGGGGCCAGTCTAGTGGACCAAAAACTAGAACTCAACATTGTTCCTCGTACCAGGGTAAGAGCTTGTCTTGTAGAAGCAGCCAGATATCCCTGGGGTCTTCTGTATTACCTTCCTTTTGGAACCTTTAAAGTGGACCAACCACCAGGATTTTTACAACCCTGGTATTTGGTTCATGGGCCGGGGGCATCCTGATTTTGGATGCCCTGCTGTGTGAAACCCCCTAGAAAGCCCATTTCACTCACCATTCCACAATTCCTGCGGTGCATGTGAGGATGCTGGTCCATGCACGGCATAACACTGTTGTTTAGGACTCAGCGTCGGCATAGGGAATGGGGGTGGCTGCATCCCCGGTTTCCCTATGGAGTGCGCGCTTCCGGCTTATCTGAATTACTGAGCGCGGGAGGGTGCACAACTGGAGGGATGCAAGGGATGATAGACTGGTGGAAAGGTAAGGGGTTTGTGGGCTATTCGGGGGGGGGGGGCACTTGCACAGTGGGGCATTAAACCTCTCAGTCACTGTACTGTGAAACAATGACAATAGGGGTCTGAATGATCCATTAGGTCTGTATCGCGAGTAACATGAGCAACAGATGCGGCCAGCATGGTAGGAATAACCTTTGATTCATGATCAGATCAAAATGCCACGCACACATAGCTGCACCCCCCCCAGCTACAGCAGGGTTGGATAGTGCCAGTTTGTTGTTTATTAATGTGGTTGCCTTTGTCCTTCCTTGTGTTGTAGGTTGTCTTTCTAGCCAGTGAAACTTTTAATTACAGTGCCATTGATCGGGTAAAGTCTAGAGGGAAGAGATATGCACTGGAGAAAGTGCCAAAAGTTGGCCAGCGGTTTAATCGGATTGGTTTGCCTCCTAAGGTAAGCCTGAGAATCCCTGCACCATGTCTTATATGATCTACAGTAAGAAACGCTGAAGGACTGGAGGTAATCCAAGTGCTGCTTTTATACCTTGGGAATAAAAATGTCTGTAGGTGGTTCAAAGCGGACCTAAAGTAAATGACCATGACAATGTCTGGGAGGGTGGAAAAGAAATTGGTCCTGGCTTTTTGCCCATTGGAAGTGGTGCATGTGTGTTCCAACTTTCTTTAGGTCTTTTCCAGCTGCTGCCTTGGGGTGATGAGTGACCATATCCAGCACAGCAGACCCAGAAGCCAGGACCAGGGGCATGTGTTCCATAGAGATAGGGGAGGCAGATTTTATTGGACCCGTGACAGGAGGGAGGGGCCAGCATCACCACACCAATGGCGATAGCGGTATGTATGCAGAGTAGTGCACTGTCTGCAAGGAGCAGCAGAGGCCAAAGCCTTAGGTTAAACAGGGCAGAACTAAGATGCTGGTGCATGGTTTTCCCCTGACACACTGTATATAGAGCACTTGGGGAAACAAGGTGCTGACATCTTAGTTCCACCTTGTGTAAGATCGTCCCCCCCACACACACACGCTGCATCCACAATGCATCTTTAGACCTCACCAGGCCCCACGGTTGCCAATCGGCACCAGAATGCACCAACACTGCCTGGAAATTCAATCAGACCACAGACCAATTGGTCTGCTCACAAATGTACTCTGCAGTCCCTCCGCTTCACTGCAGGTATTTACTTAAAGTGGAACAAATCCCAGGGCGGCCGACTCTGGAACCGGGCACGAATTAGGATAACCCGCTGTGTTATTTGTCCATCTTTAATGCTGGGGTTTAATTATTTTATTTGGGGGAGGGGGGCCACCATGACTTTTGCTAGGGGCCTGTAAGACATATGCCTCTGTCCAGGACAGCAGCACTACACTTACCTGCATGGGAGCAAGTGAAATTTGGGACCAGGGGTGTTTTTTTTTTTTTTTTTTTTTTATTTCGTTTTTTTTTTCATTTTTAAACCTATTGGGGCTGAGTGGGAGGAGGTGGGTATAAATGGGAGAGGGGAGCGGGTGGTCTGCAGACTTTGGATCTTTTCGCTTTTTGTCTTACCTTGGAAGAACTAGGCTAGGCAAATTATCTGTGGAGAACAATTATTCCATCTGAAAATAAACGAAAAAAAATATTTCTTCGGACATTATATTACAATTCTAGCGTGACATCTATGCAAAACATAGTAACTACTATTTTTAAAGATGATCAATGTATTCTAAGTATACAGCATGTCCTGTTCCAGAATATTCCTTACACATGGGTAATACATCCACAAGATGGTTCTGGACTGCAGAAAACAGCTTGTGGCTCCTCCCGGCCCTATATAAGTCAAGGACCTCCCACAAATTCCCCAGGTGCTTGAGGAGCGCTGCTCCGACCGCAGTCCCTGCTTTGACATGGGTAGGCGGTGTAGGCCTGTGGTGAGCCTTGTGGGATGCCCCCTCCCGCTTCCGGGGTTCCCTCTTAATCCCTATCCCCCTTAGGTGTCTGCCCTCTCCTCTCCTTTTTATTTCACTTTGGGCGTTATGTGACTGCTGCTCCCTTGCCTCGCTCTCCCTGGGGAGATCTCAGGGGAGTGTGTGTGTGTGTGTGTGTGTGTGTGTGTGTGTGTGTGTGTGCGGTATATCAAGCAACCTGAATTGCTTACTTTGCTTGTGCCTGCTTAATGTATTTCATTGTTAGCCGCCGCACGCTTGTACAGCGCTCCGCGGACCGTGGCGACATTACCTTAGGTGCTGCCGCACCGTCATTGGATGGCGGGATCACGTGGGCGCATTTTGCGCTCTTCGGGGGGGGGGAGACTCTGCGGATGACGTTTTCCGCATCACTTCTCTGCGGCCCGCCCCTCGAGGTATATGCGGACGCCATTTTTACCTTCCCCGTGCTGTGTCTGCTGTTTCCTACCGCGGTCCGTGAGTGACCCTGCGGGGTGGCTTTATTTATATATTTTATTGTCATATTCTTATGGGGATGTATTCTTATGTCTTTCAGGTGGGTAGACTTCATTGTGGTTTCTCCCGGTCCTTTCCCTTTTTTGTTAAGGCTATTACTATTATATCTCCCACTTCCCTAGCGGGCTTTTGGGGCATCCCGGGTCGCTATCATTAGCGTTAACCCTATATTGGCCTGTTGTGCCACTCTAATCACCATATGGAGGATAATGTGCTTGGGGTTCCTTTGGGACAATTCCGGCTATGTGTTGCGTGTGGGGTATCCCCTATAAGTGATGATGTCGGGGTGTGTGTACCTGCGCCCAGCAGGTGCTTGCGCTGCAGTCTGGGTTGCCTGTTACTGGGCCTGGTGCTGCGCCCCCTCGGCTTCGCCTACCCCCCCACGCTTACATCTGACCCCCACCGAGGGGCATAATAGCAGGGAGTCTCAACCTGATTTAGCTGCACGGGGGGCCAGCATTGAAAAACATCTTGCTGGGTCTGCCCCGCGTAAGGCTTCTGCTAGGAAGCGGCATTTATCACCCGCGGTTTCCCTCTTCCCTGTAGAAGACGAGGGCCCTTTCTCACTCTCAGGCACCTACCCCCTTGAGGAGGGGGAATTATTTTCTGATTCTGAATCCTCTGAGGAACAACCTAAGATTTACGGTGGTACTGGAACTCCCTTTGGGGAAGACCCGTGGTCCCCTGATGACACTGACAGATTGCTGAGTCACATTTTTGAAGTGCTTTGTATTTCCCCTCCTGCAGTGGCTCCGCAGCAGCAGGGCAAGCTTTTTCATACGGTTAAGCCACGCTGGGAGTCCCCTGAGCAGTCTCACTTTAATAATCTAGTGCTCAAGGAATGGGAACGGCCTAGCAAGTTGCCAGGGGTGCCTAAGAGGTATCCCTTTCCTGCTGATGTTGTTAAGCGTTGGTCATGTCCTCCCGAGGTGGATGCGCCCGTTCTCGGGTTGTCCAATACATCTGTCATGCACTCTCCTGATACTACTACCCTGCGGGATGGGGAGGACCGGCGCTTGGACCAACTGTCCGGTCACGCCTTTGCCTGTGTGGGGACGGCGCTGCGCCCGGTTTGTGCCTCTGATATCACGGCTATTGCCATTAAAGGAGTGATTAAGTGTCTCTTGGACGGGGTATCTGAGGATGCCGGTAGAGAAGAGTATATATCTCTCCTGCTCTGTGAGGAATTTATTGCATATATTCTTTCTGCTATGGATGATGCCATTAGAATGTGTGGTAGGACTTCTGCCCTGTTGGTGGCTATACACTGCTCTGTCTGGCTACGTCAGTGGGTAACTGATAATGCTGCTGAGAAGGTTCTCACTGGTTTCCCTTTCAAGGGCCTGCACCTTTTTGGTGAACGCTTGGATTTGTTTGCCAGGGGTGGTAGGTTACCGCAACGGAGGAGGCCATCACGGTCCTTTCGGGGGATGGGTGCCTTTCTCCCATCCTTCCGTGGTTCTAGAACTGGCTGTGGAGTCTTCTTTTACTGGGGCCTGCGGAGATCACTGGGGAAGGGGCAGAGGACGTGGCCGTCCTGGCCTCTCCTGGGGTCCCAAGCCAAAATCCTCACCCAAGCCCCCTCAGGCATGAAGGGGCGCCCTCACCCATCCGGGTGGGGGGACGGCTCCGGCCCTTTGCTCGCGTCTGGAGGCTTCACGTCTCAGACCAGTGGATTCAGGAGGTAGTGTCCTCCGGTTACAAGATAGAGTTTGCAGCCTGGCCCCCCCCAAGATTCATCAAATACCGGATGGCTCAAAACCCCCTGTCAGCTCAGGGTCTATGCCTTGCTGTCCAAAACCTTCTGGAGTTGGGGGTCATCTACCAGGTGCCTTTGAGGGAAAGGGGCAGAGGCTACTATTCCAATCTTTTCACTGTGCCCAAAAAGGACGGGTCCATCAGACCTATCCTGGATTTAAAGTGCCTCAACAAATTTGTAAGATTCAAACACTTTTGCATGGAGACTCTGCACTCAGCTGTCAATTCACTACGCCTGGGCGACTTCATGACCTCTGTAGACATCAAGGACGCTTATCTTCATGTACCAATCTTTCCAGGTCATCAGAGATTCCTCAGGTTCACTCTGGAGGATCAGCACTACCAATTTGTGGCCTTGCCTTTCGGTATCACCTCGGCTCCCAGGGTATTCGCCAAGGTGCTGGCGGGCGTAAAGACATTCGCATCCTTCCTTACATGGACGACATTCTCATCACGTCTCAGTCCCTCCAGCAGGCCGAGCTGGATACCCAGCTGGTGGTGTCCACACTGGAGTCCTTCAGCTGGGTGATCAACCACCCCAAGTCTTTCCTGTCACCGTCAATGGTGATGTCCTTTCTGGGCATGACTCTGGATACATCTCAGGTCAAGATTTTTCTCCCTCAGCAGAAGGTGGAAAGTCTTCAGGCCCAAGCCAGGCTCCTTATGTCTTGCCCTCTTCCCTCCATCCGGCAGGGGATGCAGCTGGTGGGCCTGATGGTGTCTTGCTTCGAGGCGGTTCCATACGCTCAGTTTCACATGAGACCTCTTCAACTTCACCTCTTGTCAGTATGGGATTGGGACCCTCGGTCCCTGGAACAGGTGTTGGTTCTGTCACCTCTGGCCAGACGTTCTCGTGGTGGCTGGACTCAAGAAACCTGTTGGTGGGCAGATCCTTTCTGGCCCCGTGGTGGGAGAAAGTCACCACAGATGCCAGTCTGACAGGTTGGGGGGGGCTTCTGGAAATCCCTGAAATTCCAGGGTCAGTGGGGCCCTCAGGAGGCCCACACCCCTATCAGCATTCTGGAATTGAGGGCGATAAGGTTGGTTCTCGCCCAATTGACTCCACACCTTTGGGGTCGGGGCGGTTCAGGTCCGCTCGGACAACCAGACGGCGATTGCCTACATCAATCATCGGGGGGGACCCGGAGCAAGAGGGCCCTCAAGGAAGTGTCCCTGATACTGTCTTGGGCGGAGGAGAATGTTCCCTGCATCTCAGCTGTGTACATCCCGGGGGTGGAAAATCTGGAGGCAGACTCCCTCAGCAGGGGGACTTCTCGTCTGGGAGAATGGTCCCTCAGCAGCAGGGTGTTTCGCTCCCTGTGCCACCGCTGGGGTCAGCCAGATGTGGATCTGTTTGCGTCCCGTCACAATCACAAGCTTCCAGTCTTTGTCTCTCTGTCCCAGGACCCTCTGGCCTTGGCCATGGATGCACTAGCAATGTCTTGGAAGAGCTTTTAGCTTCTCTATGTGTTCCCTCCTTTTCCTCTGCTGGGCAGGGTGCTGCGCAAGATTTCCTAGGAAGGGGTGCCAACCATTCTGGTGGCCCCCTGTTGGCCAAGAAGGGTGTGGTTCGCAGACATCGTGCAGTTGGCAGTAGATCAGTATGCTCTGCCCAAGGATCCAGACCTGCTCACTCAGGGGCAGCTACGCCATCCCAATTCACAAACGCTGGCTTTAACGGCCTGGTTGCTGAAACCTCCATCTTGATGGAAAAGGGGCTGCCTGCCTCTGTTGTTAATACCATGATTCGGGCTAGGAAGAAGTCCTCGTCATCCATCTACTATAGGGTATGGCATGCTTACATTGACTGGTGTGAGTCTAAGTCGCATCCCTGTCGGGTGTTTTCTATCCCTAGGATTCTGGAATTCCTGCAACAGGGTTTGGATTTGGGTCTTCAACTTAGTACCCTCAAAGGTCATGTTTCTGCTTTGGCCATTTTCTTTCAAAGATTCTTTGCTCACCATCGTCTGGTCAAGACCTTCTTCCAGGGGGTTACTCATGTGCGTCCTCCACGTAAGCCTATGTTACTAGTCTGGGATTTGAACTTGGTCTTATCTGCCTTGCAGGGGTCTCCCTTTGAGCCTTTGCGTGAGGCCCCTTTGTCCATTTAGACTCTTAAGGTAGTCTTTTTGGTGGCTATCACTTCTGTTAGGCGTGTTTCTGAGTTGGCGGTGCTTTCCATCAAACCCCCTTACTTTGAGACACACCAGGACAAGGTGGTGTTTCGTTTAAGCCAGATTTTCTACCTAAGGTTGTTTCTGCTTTTCATCTCAATCAGGACATTGTGTTGCCTTCTCTGTGCCCTAATCCTAGTAACCCTAAGAAGCGGGTTTTACACTCTCTGGATGTGGTCAGGACTCTGAAGTTCTATTTGGTGGCCACTGAATCCTTCAGGAAGACTGATGCTCTTTTTGTGCTTCCGTCTAGACCTAAGAAGGGTCTGGCTCCAGCTAAGTCCACTATCAGCAAGTGGATCCGTGAGGCTGTGGTACAGGCCTATTCTGCTAAGGGGAAGGAGCCTCTCTTCTGCCTTACTGCTCATTCTACTTGTGCTATTGCCGCCTCTTGGGCTTTTCAGCACCAAGCTTCTGTTGAACAAGTTTGCAAGGTCGCTACTTGGTCTTCTGTTAATACCTTTTCTAAGTTTTACAAGGTTGATGTTAGGGCCTCAGCTGATGCTGCTTTTGGTCGCAAAGTTCTGCAGGCAGCAGTGGTTTAAACTGCCCGCTGTTACTTTTTGGGGATCCCACCCTACCTTACGGACACTGTTCTTGGATGTCCCATGTGTGTCCCATGTGTAAGGAATATTATGGTGGGAAACAGTTTGAGAGAGATGAACAACCACAATTCGAATTGCAAGCCGTGAAGGGATTTTAATTTGAGGAAAAAAGGATCACAAGTGCTATACAAACATGCAGCACAATACAGTATATATGCATATTGTTGTGAGGGGATACAGCCCCTAAGAGTGACCGCTAAGTGGCGCTCCTGTTTACATCTATAGAGAATACATAGTATGATCAGTATACATACAGTATGAGAAGCAATAGAGATCAAGGTAGTGGTTGAAGGAGTGCTATTAACTCCCCAACATCCAAACACTACATAAAGAAGCAATTCAAGAAAACCACAGTTCATTAAAGCATGACAAGATAAATCTTACAGGCAGGCGCAGGTGGAAGTAATACCCTCGACGTTTCGGCCGCTCTGGCCTCCCTCTTGAGAAAGGCCAGAGCGGCCGAAACGTCGAGGGTATTACTTCCACCTGCGCCTGCCTGTAAGATTTATCTTGTCATGCTTTAATGAACTGTGGTTTTCTTGAATTGCTTCTTTATGTAGTGTTTGGATGTTGGGGAGTTAATAGCACTCCTTCAACCACTACCTTGATCTCTATTGCTTCTCATACTGTATGTATACTGATCATACTATGTATTCTCTATAGATGTAAACAGGAGCGCCACTTAGCGGTCACTCTTAGGGGCTGTATCCCCTCACAACAATATGCATATATACTGTATTGTGCTGCATGTTTGTATAGCACTTGTGATCCTTTTTTCCTCAAATTAAAATCCCTTCACTGCTTGCAATTCGAATTGTGGTTGTTCGTCTCTCTCAAACTGTTTCCCATTGTATTTTGTCCCTGTGATTGGTACACAGGCGGGGGTGACAGAACACCGTCATTTTTTCCTTTACTTCTGCATGATTGCAAATTGGTGTGCTTCAACCATCAGTGTATTAACCATAAGGAATATTATGGAACAGGACGTGCTGTATACTTAGAATAATACAATTCTGTGCTTACTCACCTGTAGAAGTTAACTGCTTGTCAATACTGGGGAATTTGTGGGAGGTCCCTGACTTGTATAGGGCTGGGAGGAGCCACAAGCTGTTTTCTGCAGTCCAGCGCCATCTTGTGGATGTATTACCCATGTGTAAGGAATATTCTGGAACAGGACGTGCTGTATACATATAATACCAATTCTACAGGTGAGTAATCACAGAATTGTATTTTTACATATCCTGTTTTTAGGTGGGCTCCTTCCAGTTGTTTGTAAAAGGTTATAAAGATGCTGACTATTGGCTGAGGAGGTTTGAGGCGGAGCCTCTTCCTGAAAACACAAACCGACAGCTTCAGTTACAGTTTGAAAGACTGGTGGTTCTAGATTACATAATCCGGAACACAGGTAGGCACAGTTCTAACCAGCAGGCTTCTTTTAGCTTTGTGGGATTATGTTGGTACCTGATTGTCTGACATACATAAAGCTTCTATGTAATAGTCCCTGTATTGAAGAATCAGACCTGCCTGCAAATAATACTGGGGATGCATGCTTTTTATGTAAGCATTAAAAAAAAGACCATACGACAGAGTTCTAGGCTCAAAAGCTGGTCCAGCTCCACTGCTGTGTGTGACACCTTTCTCTAGTAAGTGCTTCCTCCTGAAGTGTGTGCTTTGGCTCCCATTCTCTCTCCTTATAGTGTATTACATTATAACAGACAAAATAAATAAAAGCACAGAGCTCATGAAGAAGTCCTTTGACGATCCTGTAAAATGAAGTGACTTCTTCTTCAAAAATGACACATCACCAGGTGATCCTAAACGGGTTCAGTGCACAATCCACCACCTAATGCTAAAATGCTTACCAGATGTAGGTAAGATAAGCGCTTTTCACACCCAATGGTAACGGTGCGCTTATAGATAAATCATCCAAATATATCCAATTGTAGATTCCATAAATGATTCACCGTATCTTTCAACACAATATGGCTTCCACATTCAAGGAGTTAGGGAGTATTACTCACCAATGCATAAAAAATATAATAAAAAAAATCTAGTGCAACAAACAATAACATTTATTTAAAAAAAGTTTTGCACTCACATGTAGTTCAATAAAATACAAGCACATCAATCAGATTTGTAGAAAAGCGACTCTCACCGCCAATCCATCCTGTCCATCGATCTGTTTGTGTGTTACATTAGATGAATAATAACCCTCTATCATTTGATGAATATTCCCCCCCCCCCACCAGAATTCAATATATATATATATATTCACATTAACCCATTTATTCTAGTCTTGCTGTTCTGTTTTCTTAGACCGAGGGAATGATAACTGGCTTATAAAGTATGACTATCCAATGGAGAATGCAGCATCCAAGGTTAGTATATATACGCACAGCTACCCACATTATTATATTTATTTACCATCGGCCTCTTGATTCTCCCAACTTCCCAATTCAACAGGAAACAAGTGGATCACCATACCTTCCACAGCCATGCTGCTCATGGTGAACCACTGATCTTGTGTTGTCCAAAATTGCTGGAAACGGGGAACTGCTGTTGACTGCTGGGTGCTTCCTGAACACCCAATAGATGTGAACAGTTCCCAGTTATTATGGTATCTGTTATATTCTAAGTATGTCACACACCCCACTTCAGTTACTCATTATTATTACACTTGGTTAACTCACCGCTAGGTGGCATAGTTGCAGAGATCTCCAAAAAAGCAGCAAGCCCCTCCCGGTCTACACATACCTGGTACCTCCCATCAATTCCCCAGTGTTGTTCTCTGCAAGATGGCGACAAGACAGAAGAAAGAAGTCTCCTGCTTGCAGGTAGCCGGGGTATCACCCCGGCCCCCCCCCCCATGGTCTATTGCTGCCCGACCCTTTTTGTTTACTCCCCATGTTATTCGGCAGCCTCCCAGCCTTGGCTGTAGGTCGGGCAAAGGTAGCTGGCACCCTTGGTGCCCAGGAGATTAGCTCCTCCTCTCGACCCCATCATGTGGGGCATAGCGGGATTCCCGGAGTGGTGATCCGGATGTGGGATGCCCTTATTCTCTAGCGGTAGTCAGGGAATGTAGCGTTTTTATTCTTGGTTGTGGCATGTTTGTGGTTATTGTACTCCCCCCCCCCCCCCCCACCCCACCCCCCCCACTCCTCACACTTTCAGTAGTATGGCTTTGCCTTGCGGTGGTCCGGGAGTGCGTTTGGGCTCTGGGGCCCTGTGGGTGACTGTTTCACGTGTGGGGGTCGCTCTGTGGGCGCTGGTTGTTCCCACTCTGGGGGTTTGGAGGTGGGGTCGCGCGGCGCGTGGCGCCGCGGGACCACGATGTGGAGGCGGCTTTGGGTCCGCGTCCTGCGGGCGCTTATTGTTCTGCTCGTGTCTGGGGGTTGAGAGAGAGAGAGAGAGTGAGCGCGTCTCTCTCTTTCTCTGTGTGTGGGCGCGGCGTGCGGGTTTGTGCGCCCTTTGTCATTTCCCGCCTGTTGTTACCGCGGCGCGGCCCTCGCTGGGCCTGACGCGCGGCGCGGTTGGGGGGCAGGTCCTCGGGACGCGCGGTCCGCGCGATTGGCAGGCGCGTCGGGGGGCGGGGCCACGACGGCTCCCGCGGTTCTTCTGGGCACGTCCTCTTCCTCCTTCTTCCCCTGAGTTGTGCTGTGCGGCCGCCATTGTCATGCGAGGTAGGTCCCCCCGCTGTCTTTTTTCCTCATCCGGGAGTTGTACGGGTTTTCTTGCGTGGGGCTGGAGCGTCGTTAGCCCCACGCTGTAATGTCTCCCCTTGGTCTCCCCCCCTCTCACTCCTGTTGTGGAGTGTTGGCAGGCTCTGGAGCCAGGGGTGACTTTTATTGTGCTCTTATTGTGCCTTTAATATATATATATATATATATATATATATGGCTGTACATAGCTTCGCACACTTATCTTCGCCTGTTTTTGTCTACATATGTTAGCATGTGCCTGGAATGATTGTTGTCTTTTTTGTGTCTTCCAGATCCCGGGACCCCTTCCGGTTGGGCTCTCCCGGTCTTACATACCTGGCCAGTAGGGGGGAAAGAAAATTGGGATATATAAATTTATATACAGATATTAGGCTTCCCCGTGGTCCGGGTAGTGAAAATTTAAGCTAGACCTTAAAGGGGGCATCCCGGGTTGCTTACTGCGTAAATCCCTAGGTTTGCGAATACCATAATTTCACCATATGGAGGCTGCCAGGGATACCGGATCTGATCCTTCGGGACAATCTAGGCTGTGTGGGGGTTGTGGGACTCCGCTCCCGGGGGATGATGTCATTGTATGCATTCCATGTGCGCAGCGGAACATTGAGCGCCAGTCCAGCACCCCGGTGCCTGGTACGTCATCGTCCGCGCCATCTCCCTCTCCTCCTCGCCTGTTCCGGACCCCGTGTGACGTGGTCACGGGTGGGGATTCGCAATCGGAGGTGTGTGCTCGGTTGGCCAACCTCGAGAAAATGTTTTCCACCATGTCCGCACAGAAGGCTACGGCCAAGCGTAAACACCTATCTCCGCCTCCGCCGGACTCGGAGGAGGAAGTGATTGAGGACCTGGATTGGTCGGACCGTCCCCTCGAAGAGGGTGAGCTCGTGGAAGAATTGGATGATTCAGAGGGCCAGCAGGTGCTGGGTGCTGAGGGGGACCAGGTGGATGGTCCCGCCCCTGATACGCCTTCTATTTTGACCCAAATGTTTGAGGTTTTGGATTTGGATCCTCCTGAGGTTGCTCCTCGGCCTAAGGGCCAGCTCTTTGGGGGCTCCAAGCAGAGTCTGGAGTTCCCCAGTCAGCAGCATTTCGAGGACGTTGTCCTTAAGCAGTGGGAGCATCCTACACGGCTCGTCGGGGTACCGCCTAGCTGGGATAAGAAATATCCCTTTCCGGCGGACTTGCCGAAACGTTGGTCTGTCCCTCCCGAGGTGGATGCTCCGGTTTTGGGGCTGTCTAATTCGGCGGCTGTTCATTTTCCTTACACTACTTATCTGAAGGATGGCGAGGATCGCCGGATTGATCAGCTGGCCCGCCATGGTTTCGTCTGTGCGGGTTCGGTTTTGAGGCCTGTTTGTGCTTCGGCTCTTTTGGCCTTGGCGGTTAGGTCTATGGTCAGGGATTTATGTGTGGATCTTGATCCCTCGGGTGATGAGTTCCTTGCGCTTAAGCGTTGTGACTCCTTCTTGTCATTTATCCTGGCCGCTCAGGATGATGCCATGTTGATGTGTGGCAGGGCGTCTGCCCTGTTGGTGGCTGTTCGCCGTTCTGTGTGGTTGAGACAGTGGACGGCTGACTTTAATTCTAAAAGATCTCTCACGGCTCTTCCCTTTCTGGGTTTGAGGCTTTTTGGTGAAAAGCTGGATTCTGTTGCCAAGGGAGGTAGGTTGCCTCAGCGCAAGAAGTTTCGCCGTTCCTTTCGGGGGGCGGCCCCCTTCAATCCGTCCTTTCGGGGAGCCAGAGCCGGCAGGAGTGCGGGCTTCTCGGCTTCCAGGGGTGCGGGTTGGAATAGGGGTAAAGGCCGTGGCCGCCCCGTTCATGCCTGGGGCGCCAAGCCCAAGTCGGCTGCCAAGCCCGCTCAGCAATGAAGGGGCGCCCTCACCCGTGCGGGTGGGGGGACGGTTGCGACTCTTCTCCCGGGTATGGGACCAGGAGGTCTCGGACAGATGGATTCGGGAGGTGGTGTCGGCCGGTTACAAGTTGGAGTTCGAGTCCCGCCCTCCTCCAAGGTTTTTCAGGTCTTGGGTTCCTCTAGACCCGGTGGCTGCGCAGGGGCTCCTGGCGGCGGTTCAGAATCTCGTGGATTTGGCGGTCATTTGCCCGGTCCCTCCTTCAGAGGTGGGGCGGGGGTATTACTCCAATCTGTTCACCGTACCCAAGAAGGACGGGTCGTTCCGTCCGATCCTGGATTTGAAGTTTCTCAACAGGTTTATTCGTCCCCGGAAGTTTCGCATGGAGACCTTGCGGTTGGCGATCGGCTCGCTTCGGCAGGGGGACTTTATGACGTCCATAGACATCAAGGACGCGTACCTTCACATTCCGATCTTTCCGGTTCATCAGCGGTTTCTGCGCTTTGTGGTGGAGGATCGGCACTTTCAGTTTGTAGCTCTCCCATTCGGTCTCACCTCGGCTCCGAGAGTGTTCACCAAGGTGTTGGCAGGGGTGATGGCCCTGCTCAGAGCTCAGGGGATTCGCATTGTTCCTTACCTGGACGATCTTCTCATCATGGCTCCTTCCTTCAGTCAGGCGGAAGGGGACACCAGCACGGTGGTGTCTATGCTAGAGAGGTTCGGCTGGGTGATCAATTACCCCAAGTCCTCTCTGGTTCCGGCCAGGGTGGTGACCTTTCTGGGGATGTCCTTGGACTCTTGCCAGCACAGAGTGTTTCTTCCTCAGGCCAAGGTTCTTTTGATTCAGGAATTGGCTCAGCTTCTTCTTTCCAATCCTCACCCGTCCATTCGGCTAGGGATGACTGGTGGGGTTGATGGTGGCCTCGTTCGAGGCAGTTCCCTTCGCACAGTTTCACACGAGGACGCTGCAGCTTCATCTTTTGGCGTCTTGGGACAGGCGCCCGCGGTCATTGGATTGGTCCTTCCGGATGTCCCCTCGAGTTCGGCAGTCTCTTCGGTGGTGGTTGGTCTCGGACAATCTTTTGAAGGGCAGGTCGTTTCTGACTCCGCTTTGGGAAACTGTCAACCACGGATGCCAGCTTGTCAGGATGGGGAGGTTTCTGGAAGGATCTTCAGTTTCAGGGGCAGTGGGACCCTCAGGAGGCCCACTTGCCCATCAATGTTCTGGAGTTGCGAGCCATCAGATTGGTTCTGTCTCACTTGACGCATCATTTACAGGGTCTGCCGGTTCAGATTCGATCGGACAATCAGACGGCGGTTGCTTACATCAATCACCAAGGAGGGACTCGCAGTCTGGGTGCCCTCAGGGAAGTGTCTCTGATTCTGGTTTGGGCGGAGACGTATGTCCTTTGCATTTCGGCAGTGTACATTCCAGGAGTGGAGAACACGGAGGCGGATTTTCTGAGCCGATGCTCGTCCCGCCGGGGGGAATGGTCTCTCCATCCCCAAGTGTTTCGGTCCATGTGTCTTCGGTGGGGGACACCGGAGGTGGATCTGTTTGCCTCTCGTCACAATCACAAGCTTCCGACATTCGTGTCGCTGTCTCGGGACCCTCTGGCTCTGGCGGCGGATGCCATGGCCTTGAGCTGGAAGGATCTGGGGTTCCTGTATCTGTTCCCTCCGATTCCCATGCTAGGCAGGGTGCTGCGAAAGCTAGTTCAGGAAGGGGTTCCCGCCATTCTCGTGGCTCCAAGGTGGCCAAGGCGGGTGTGGTTCGCAGACATCGTTCGTCTGGCAGTGGATCAGTTCGAGTTGCCTCTTCGGCCAGATCTGCTCACCCAGGGTCAACTGTGTTACCCCAGTTTACCAACGCTGGCTTTGACGGCTTGGCTGCTGAAACCTCCATCTTGAGGGAGGAGGGTCTTTCGGATTCGGTTATTCAGACTCTTGTTAGTGCTAGGAAGAGGTCTTCCTCTTCCATCTATTATAGGGTCTGGAGATCTTATATTGATTGGTGTGAGGCTAGATCTTTGCCATGCCGGGTCTTTTCTATTTCTCGGATTTTGGATTTTCTTCAATCAGGGCTGGATTCTGGTCTCCAGCTGAGTACCTTGAAGGGGCAGGTGTCTGCCTTGTCAATTTTTTTCCAGAGGTCTTTTGCTAGCCATTCTTTGGTCAAGACTTTCTTCCAGGGGGTTTCGCATCTGCGGCCTCCTAGGAAGCCTTTGCTCCCAGTTTGGGATTTGAATTTGGTGCTCTCTGCGTTACAGGCTCCTCCTTTTGAGCCCTTGCAGGATATTGCTCTGTCCACTCTGACTCAGAAGGTTGTCTTTTTGGTGGCCATCACTTCGGTTCGGCATGTTTCAGAGTTGGCAGCTTTGTCGATTCAGGCTCCTTATTTTGAGAAGCATCAGGACAAAGTGGTCTTTCGCTTCAAGTCAGATTTTCTTCCTAAGGTGGTATCTGCTTTTCATCTTAATCAGGACATTGTTCTTCCTTCTTTGTGTCCTAAGCCTAGGAATGCTAAGGAGAGTGCGTTGCACTGCTTGGACGTGGTGCGTTGTGTTAGGTACTATTTGCGTGCTACGTCTTCTTTTCGTAAGACTGATGCCTTTTTCGTGGTGCCCTGTGGGCCCAGGAAGGGTTTGGCTCCGGCTAAGTCTTCCATTAGCAAATGGATTCGTCAGGCGATTGTTGGAGCCTATTCTGCCAAGGGGAAGGATCCCCCCTTTTCGCGTTACTGCGCATTCTACTCGTGCGGTTGGTGCGTCCTGGGCTTTTCAGCACCTGGCTTCGGTTGAACAAGTTTGTAAGGCCGCTACCTGGTCTTCGGTTCACACCTTTTCCAAGTTTTACAAGGTTGATGTGCGGACCTCAGCGGATGCTGTGTTTGGCCGTAAGGTTCTGCAGGCTGCAGTGGTTTGAGTTTTATCTGCGTTATTGCCTGGTTTGGATACCCGCCCTCTTTTGGACACTGCTGTTGGATGTCCCAAGTGTAATAATAATGAGTAACTGAAGTGGGGTGTGTGACATACTTAGAATAATACCATTTTGTGATTACTCACCTGTAAAATGGGTATTATAAGTATGTCACACACCCCACTTCACCCGCCCTCTTTTGGTATCCTGGTTCCTTATATGGTGAAGTTTTGTTATTTACAGTTGAGGGTTACATTTGTTTACATTTGTTTATTCCTGGTACCTTGTCTTACTGCTGTTTTAACACTGGGGAATTGATGGGAGGTACCAGGTATGTGTAGACCGGGAGGGGCTTGCTGCTTTTTTGGAGATCTCTGCAACTACGCCACCTAGCGGTGAGTTAACCAAGTGTAATAATAATGAGTAACTGAAGTGGGGTGTGTGACATACTTATAATACCCATTTTACAGGTGAGTAATCACAAAATGGTATTTTTAAAGCCAAAAGCCTGAATTACACTATTCTTGCAGTATCATAAGTATGTGATGAATACTATTTAAATCTTTTTTTGGAGTGCTTTATGCTTATGGTTGTTGTCTTGCTCATAGACCAATATTCCCCAAAAGATCAGTATTCTCAGTGTGTCACACACCCCGCTTCCCCTTTAATTCTTACGATCGGGTTACCCCACCAGCAGGTGGCGACGTTGCAGAGAGAAGTCTTGAAAACGAGCCCCTTCCGGCCTATATATACACCTGGGACCTCCCACTTAACACCCAGTGTTTTCTTTCTGCAAGATGCGACAAGACAGAAGAAAGAAGTCTCCTGCTTGCAGGTAGCCGGGGTCAAACCCCGGGCACCCCCTTTTGGTCTATTTTTTTTTTTTTTTGTAAATGCTTCCCCCCACTGGGCCCGAGGGCGTCGGGGCGCCCCTCTGCACGCGGCGCCGCCATTCGGCGGGCCGTGCCGCTCGAGTACTGGGGGCGGAGCTGCGGCCCTCGCTCTGTGACGCGCTGGCGGGGGGCGTGGCCGGAGCACGTTGCTCTCTGAGCCCGGGCCCGCCTCACTTCCTCCTTCTCATTAAGGAGACAGGTGCTGGGGGCTTAGCTGGGGAAGGTGCGTGCCAGGAATGCTGTGTCTGACTCTCTTCAGCAGTTACAGGTAACGGTCCCCACCTCGCGCACGTGGGGCCGTCTTTTGAGCTATAGCTTTGCATTTTTACATTGTGTTAAGCTTGTGTTTGTGGTTCCCTGGCACTTCAGCTTAAACTCCTGGAGGCACTTTTTGCTTTGTTATATATATTTGTCCATGATGTATTTACTGCTATATATGGTTTACCTTTATCTTGTTTAATGTATGAGTGGCTGTCCGCAGTGGCTCTCCCAGTTCTGATATACCTGGCTAGTCTTAGTCTCCAAATTGGGATTTTCCTAGATTTAAAAAAAAAAAAAAAAAAAAAAATCCTCCTACTCCCGGGACTTTAATCATAAAGGGGCATCCCGGGTTGCTTAATGCGTAAAACCCTGGGTTGTTGCGAATACCATAAATTCACCATATGGAGGCTTCCGACATTACCGGAAATGGCTCTTCGGGGCTATCCAGGCTGTGTGGGGGTTGTGGGGCTCCGCTCCCAGGCGATGTCATATTATGCGTTCCATGTGCAAAGCAGAATATTGCGCGCCAGTCCGTCGCTCCGGCTTCTGGCTCCTCGCAACTTCCGTCATCTCCTACCCCCCCTCCCTTATTCCGGACCCCGTGTGACATTGTCAAAGGTGGGGATTCGCAATCCGAGGTGTGTGCACGATTGGCCAACCTCGAGAAAATAATTTCCGTCACAGTAGCTCAGAAGGCTACGGCGAAGCGGAAGCACCTTTCCCCGGCAGCGCCTGTTTCGGAGGATGAGGTGTTTGAAATATTGGATTGGTCCGATTGTCCCCCTGATGAGGAGGGGGAACTCCTTTGGGAGTCGGATGAGCCTGCAGACCAGCTATGGGTTGACACTGCTGGCGATCAGGCTGCGGGGGTGTCCCTTGACACTCCTTCCATTTTGGCTCAAATGTTTGAAATTTTGGCTTTGGATCCGCCCACCCCCTGTGTTAGGGATGTCGAACACTGCTGTGTTGCACTCCTGACACTACTACCATTAAAGATGGTGAGGATCGTCGGATTGATCAATTGGCTCGCCATGTTTTTATCAGTGCCGGATCGACACTGCGGCCGGTGTGTGCTTCGGCACTTCTTCTGTTGGCAGTTAGGTCCATTATTCTTGGTCGCTTCGCCCCGTCCTGGATCTGAAGTTCCTCAACAGGTTCATCCGTACTCGGAAGTTTCGCATGGAAACTCTGCGCTCGGCCATTGGTTCTCTTCGGCAGGGGGACTTCATGACGTCCATAGACATCAAGGATGCTTACCTTCATGTTCTCATCTGCCGGGCTCATCAGCGTTTTCTTCGGTTCGTGATGAAGGATCGGCATTTTCAATTCGTGGCACTTCCGTTTGGCCTTACCTCTGCTCCAAGAGTGTTCACCAGGACGGTGGTCTCCACGCTGGAAAGCTTCGGTTGGGTGATCAACTTTCCCAAGTCCTCCCTCGCTCCAGCCAGGATGGTGTCCTTTCTGGGAATGCGGTTGGATTCTTGTCAACACAGGGTGTTTCTGCCTCAGTCCAAAATTTGTCTGATTCAGGAGTTGGCTCGGGTCCTTCTTTCCAATCCTCGGCGTCCATCCGTCTGGGGATGAGACTGGTAGGGTTGATGGTTGCCTCGTTCGAGGCAGTTCCTTTCGCTCAATTTCACACGAGGACGCTTCAGCTTCATCTGTTGGCGTCCTGGGACCGGCGACCACGGTCGTTGGATCGGCCCTTCCAGTTGTCCTCCCGGGTCCGGCAGTCCCTCCAATGGTGGTTGGTCTCGACCAATCTTTTGAGGGGCAGGTCTTTCCTGACTCCTCTTTGGGAAATTGTCACCACGGACGCCAGTCTTTCGGGATGGGGGGATTCTGGAAGGATCTTCAGTTCCGGGGGCAGTGGGGACCTCGAGAGGCCCACTTGCCCATCAATATTCTGGAACTGAGAGCCATCCGTCTGGTTCTTGTTCTTTTGTCTCAACATGTTCTGGGCCTTCTGGTTCAGGTTCGCTCGGACAATCGAACAGCGGTTGCTTACATCAATCATCAGGGAGGGACTCGCAGTCTGGGGGCCCTCAGAGAGGTGTCCCTGATCCTGACCTGGGCGGAGGCCCATGTTCCTTGTCTCTCGGCAGTTTACATTCCGGGTGTGGAAAACAGGGAAGCGGATCTGTTGAGCAGGTGCTCTTCCCGTCTGGGAGAATGGGCTCTCCATCCTCAAGTTTTTAGGTCGCTGTGTCTCCGGTGGGGGACCTGTTTGCCTCTCGTCACAATTGCAGGCTCCCGACCTTCGTGTCGCTTTCCCAGGATCCTCTGGCTCTGGCGGTGGACGCCATGTCCCCTGAGCTGGGGGGATCTGGGGTTTCTGTACCTGTTTCCTCCAATACCCATGCTAGGCAGGGTGGTACGGAAGCTGGCTCTGGAAAGGGTGTCCGCCATTCTCGTGGCTCCAAGGTGGCCAAGGCGAGTATGGTTCGCAGACATCGTTCGGCTGGCAGTGGATCAGGTCGTTCTGCCTCTTAGGCCCAATCTGCTCACTCAGGGTCGGCTGTGTTAACCCAATTTACCAACGCTGGGTTTGACGGCTTGGCTGCTGAAACCTCCATCTTGAAGGAGGAGGGTCTTTCTGACTCGGTTGTTAAGACTCTGATCAGTGCCCGGAAGAGGTCTTCTTCTATCATCTACTATAGGACTTGGAAAGCCTATATCGCTTGGTGTGAGGTTAGATCTTTGCCTTGTAGGGTCTTTTCGGTCTCCAGGATTCTGGAGTTTTTGCAATCAGGGCTGGACTCTGGTCTTCAGCTGAGTACTTTGAAAGGGCAGGTTTCAGCCTTATCGCTTTTTTCAGAAGCGTTTTGCGCTTCATCCTTTAGTTAAAACCTTTTTCCGGAGAGTGCGCATGCGCACGGAACCCGGAAGGACGCTTGCGGTTGCGGCTCTGTGTAGCCCTGCGTGCACCGGCTATTGGCGGGGGAGAGACGCGGCGGTTTTGGGCCACGGAGGGTCGCTCCTGTCGAGGGATCATCCCCTCCAAGTTTGGGGCGGATCTGCAGAGGTGAGCGGAGGTCGCTGCGGGTGACAGGCGCAGCCGAGGATCTCGGGCGCCATCTTGATTCGGCAGCCCGCGGCTCTGTGTGTGTTGCAGTCCGGCATATTAGTGAACTGTATCTGCCCCCTCAAGCTGTGGTGAACGCTCCAACCCATCTGACAGCTCCCACCTGATTCAGGGATCACAGTCAGGAGTGTCCTCCTCATCCAGCAATAGCTCTTTAGTGAGCATAAATATTTAAAGGACCAGCACAGAGGTTTATATATATATATGGCCAGAGCAATGATGGCAGCGTTCTAGGGGTGCACCGTGCCCGCCAAACAGGTTTGGGGTTTTATACAGTGGGATTGGCACTTGCTTTTTTCTTTGGACACAGAATCTGGGTTGCCTGTTGCGGCAGAGTGCTAGTGAAGCATACAGCAGGTGGTTGTCAGAGGAGAAGCGAGTGGTGAGATGGCAGACGCCCTGTCAGCTGCGGAGCTACGAGAAGTGAAAGATAGCGAGGCCTCTTTCCTTGCGAGTGAAGGGGATGCCCCAGCACAACTTGGCTTACAATCGCAAGCTCAGGGGAGCGCAAATCTTTTTTCTAAATTTGAACATTTGCTAAAGACGGCCCTTACTTCTAATACTCAGCTCATTATGGATCATTTGTCAAAAGAAATAGATAAACTGTCTTGCAATCTCTCTACTCTGGATAGAAAGATGGGGTCAATTGTCTCAACACAAACGCAAGAGGCGGAGATTTTACAGTTAAAAAAAGATAATTTTATCCTAACCTCAAAAATGGAAGACTACGAGAATAGAGATAGAAGGGCTAATCTACGTTTTCTGGGACTTCCTGAACACCTAGAAGACACCAAAGCGGTTATCACTGCATTGTGTCAAGAATTGATCCCTGAGATTCCGGCTCATCGGCTTGAAATGGATCGTGTACATAGGGCATTAGGCCCACGCCGATTGCCTGAGGAGCCCCCACGGGACATTATTGAAAATTCCATTACTACAACAGTAAAGAGCAGATTCAGAGAGCCGCTAGAAATGTCACCGACTTAGTATTTCAGGGCTACAAGTACCAAGTGTTCTCCGATCTCTCTGCGGCCACATTGGCGAGAAGAAAGGAACTGCGTCCATTATTGTCTATACTACGTGATCATGACATCAAATATAAATGGGGATTTCCCTTTCGAGTATCTTTTGTCTATAGGGACAACTCATATTCTGCTACGTCTTTGGATGAACTACAGCAACACGTGTCGGCGTTGCATCTTTCTAAATCTTCGGTCTCTAAGTCGTTAAGGAACGCGGATGACTCTCCTAGGCAACAACGCGCGGGGAAGAGGCAAAAGCGTTGGTCTTCAACGACTGGTCACGGTTCCCGTCTGATCTTTGAAGATACCTGAATCTTTGATTTAATATAGCTCCTATAGTATGTCCTCTGATTATAGGCTATTGAGTTAGTACTGTCTAAATTATATAGCTTTTTGATTACTGCTAGAATGTTGTTTTTTTCTATGTATATTGATCTCATATATGGAGTCAACATAGGGGCTGTTTTTAACACTTCTCTCTTACCTAATTTTAGCTGGAGGTAACCTCGTTTTGTTTGATATTTTGCATGTAAGTGCTATTCACCAAGTTTATGTGGTTTTTCTGACCCCACTTGTTCGGCGGCATTCCCATGTCGCACTCCTGTTAAACCAGTAGTTGAAAACTTCTTGGTTTTTTTTTTCTCTCTTTCTTTTTAGTATTTTTAGATAAGATATAGATGATCTGATTTAGTAATTTGTTAATTGTTCTTTCAGTTGCCGTGTTTCTAGACTCGCGAGTTGTGCGAGTTGCGTTGCAAGCCCTTGGCTATTTTTCTTCAGGTACTATGGTGATAGTCACTGGCCGTTTTTAGTTGCTGAGCAACGGGGCGGACCAGTGGGGCTCATCCTTCCTGGTAGTCTAGGGTAGGGATACTTAATTCATAATCTTAGCGACCTTATTATATATATGCGCTTTGGTTTCTTTCTTCTTTTTTTTTTTTGACCTATATTTTTTTTTTTTTGCTTTCCCCTATTCTTCTCTCCCCTGTCTCTCCTTCCTTCAAACAAAGTGAGATATTGTTGTTAGCTATAGTGGTATTTTCCATGGCCACGGTATTTTCATTGAATGTACAGGGCTTTAATTCGCCTAATAAGCGAACTAAGGCCTTTCGTAAGATTAATGCATTGCGGCCCGATATTTTGTGTCTCCAGGAAACACATTTCTCATGCTCCTCCAAACCTAAATTTCTTGATGCCAGATACCCTCAAGTTTACATGTCTTGCGCCAATTCCAAGCAGAAAGGGGTACTTATTTGCTTCCGTAGGGGCTCCTAATTTCATTGTAAAAGGGAAATAAGTGACCCAGGTGGTAGATATCTGATTCTTATTGGGGACTTGCAAGATGTAGAGGTGACAATATGCTCCAAATACAAATCAGCTAGTTTTTTTGACAGAATTCCTTAATGAAGTAACGTCAGCAGCAAAGGGGACGACCATGGTTTGCGGTGACTCCAACTTAATATTGAACCCTCTACTGGATAGGCAATCTATCTCGAATACTTTGGCCAGCTCATACTTAGTTTCGACCTCAAAGGCATTCCGAAAGCTGCTTGAATCTTGCTCAGTAGCTGACTCTTGGCGCGAGGCTCACCCAGGCACCCAAAACTTCACCCATTTTTCGCATCCCCATGGAGTATATACCAGAATAGATCATATATTTTTGCCTTTGAATACTTTAGCTCAAATGAGAGAGATCAGTATCGTCCCAATACCCTGGTCAGATCATGACGGATTGCTACTCAAATTAAACTCCTTGCTCTGCAGGCCATCAAGCTTCCTTTGGTCGCTAAATGCCTCTCTTTTGTCTGACCCGGTACTGGTTCAATCTATCTCCGACACGTTGTTAGAATATTTTGAAATAAATGCGACATCGGATGTCTCGACTACAATATCTTGGGAAGCCCATAAGCCCGTTATCAGGGGTAAACTAATTCAGCTAGCCTCTTGGAAAAAAAAGGAGAGGAATTCTTACATCGACAAATTGGAAAAAGAATATTTAGAGATAGCAGAAAAAGCTAAAAAACAAATGTCTAAGGAGACCCGTTTGGAATTGAATAGAGTGACCCGAGATCTTAATCTAGCCTTAGCGGGCAAAGCTGAGAATTCAATTAGATGGCTTAGGCATAAATATTACTGCAGAGCCAATAAACCCGATTCTCTGCTAGCCAAAAAAGTAAAAACCCCTGAACAATATTATCGCCCGATTAGATTGAGAGGCGATAGAGGCAACATTACTAGTAACCCGACTAAGATTACAGATATTTTTAGATCCCAGCTTTCAAAACTATATGCTAGTCCTGGTGGTTCAAAGGGGGATGCAATTTCTGACTTTTTGTATGGGCTTTCACTACCAACTTTGCCTGCTCATTTTAAGGATTTGCTTGATAAAGACTTCAATGTGGAGGAAACAAGGAAAGCTATCAGTGGGCTAAAACGTAATAAACGACCGGGCCCTGACGGTTTCTCGGCGGTTTATTATAAAACCTTTACCCCTATTTTGGCTCCACGATTGACAGCGGTATTCAATGCCATTCGGAGGGGTGAGTCCTTTTCACAAGAGTCACTCACTGCCTCTATTAGTATGATTCCAAAGCAGGATACGGATCATGCAATATGGTCTAACTATAGGCCAATATCGTTGATAAACGTGGACCTCAAAATATTTACCAAGATTTTAGCTGACAGGCTGTCCGGTCTTATGCCATTATTGGTTCACAATGACCAATCAGGTTTCATACCGGGGCGACAGGCGGGAGACAATATTAGGAGAGTAATTCAATTATCACATATAGCCCGGGAGAGGAGTTTGCCAGCCATACTACTTTCTTTAGATATAAGAAAGGCGTTTGACACAGTTTCCTGGGAATATCTTTTTTGTTTACTAGATAGGTGGGGCTTTGGGCCGGGCTTTTTAAGTATATTGAAAACTATCTATAGTTCCCCGATAGCTTTTGTTAGATATAGTGGATATAGATCGGACTCCTTCCCTTTATCTAGAGGGACGAGGCAGGGATGTCCTTTGTCTCCCTTACTGTTCGCCCTAGCTATGGAACCGTTGGCCCAAAAGATCAGAGCTTCTCCAGATATCTCCGGGGTGGAGGTAGGCGGAGAACAGCATAAACTCAGTTTATTCGCGGACGATGTTTTGTTGACCATCTCTGATCCGCTTATATCTATTCCGAATTTATTGCAGATTTTGAGTTTATTTGCAGAAGCCTCTGGTCTTCAGGTAAATACAGCTAAATCAAAGGCATTGAATATCAACCTGTCGGCGGATCTATGGAATCAATTAAAGGCGAACTTCGATTTTAGTTGGGAAGTTGAGTCCATTAAATATTTGGGGATAGCTTTAACAAGTCGTTATGAATCTTTATATGCAGCTAATTATTTGCCTTTGCGTAGGAAATGTAACACTCTTTTATCGCAATGGCAGGGGTACAATCTATCCTGGCTAGGGAAAGTAGCAGCAGTTAAGATGACCCTACTCCCTAAATTCCTTTATATGG
Organism: Gastrophryne carolinensis; assembly: GCA_027917425.1. Lineage (NCBI taxonomy): Eukaryota > Metazoa > Chordata > Amphibia > Anura > Microhylidae > Gastrophryne > Gastrophryne carolinensis. The sequence goes on from CM051235.1 coordinate 497,912,048, forward strand.
CAAGGACTCTGCCGTTACAGATCCCTTCTAAGTTTTTGAGGGAACTATAGGGGCGAGTTTTCTCATTCATTTGGAATGGTAGGAAGCAAAGGATTGCAAGTAAAGTTATGTCTAAATCTAAACGGGCGGGAGATCTAGGGGTCCCCAGATTTGGAAAATACTATCAAGCAGCGCAAGTTGCCCAGCTCCTTTCTTACTTTGTCACTGAAGATATCCCTGGGTGAGTCCGTATTGAGTCGGTGTTAGTACAACTGTTACTGGCTGGAGACCTACTTTGGCTCCCTCCGAAGGCCAGGCCGTGGTTAAATAACCCGATTATGGCTCATTCCCTGAGACTCTGGGATGATATTAAATATTCTGGGGGTCTTGCTTCTCCTCACCTGCCATTAATGCCCTTATGGGGTAATCCAATGTTTCCACCAGGCATTTCTGATTTTCCTAGATTCTGCAGATGGCGAACTGCGGGAATTCAACGAGTTCTTGATTGTTCCCATGGCTCTGATATCGCTTCTTTCCAGCAACTTAGGGATAAGCATGGCTTACTACCGAAGGACCTTTTTGGATACTTCCAGACATCTCACTTTATTAGATCGCTAAGGAAAAATTCTTCTAAATTAGACGACCTTACTAGTTTTGAGATGCGCTGTCAGCGTGATCCAAGGGGCAGAAGTGCCATAGCTGACGTCTATCGATCATTATGTCAGAGCTTGGACAGTGGGCCCCTGCCCTATAGGGAGAAGTGGGAGAGGGACTTAAAAGATGAGAGACCTTTGGCAGTTTGGGAGGAAATGTGGCGGGCGTCTTTTGGGAAGAATGCCTCAGTACAGGCTATTGAAGCTAATGTGAAGGTGATGCTGCGGTGGTATATGGTCCCTGCACAACTGATACATGTGGGGGGAGGGATTCAAGGTAAATGTTTTCGGGGATGCGATCTAATTGGGACGAATTGCCATATATGGTGGGAATGTAAAATAGCTAGGGAGTTTTGGACTAAAATTTTCAAAACCCTTAGTAAAATGATGGGCACATGGGTTCCCCTAGACCCTTGGATTGCGCTTCTTAATGACACTTTTTCTGGCAGCTCGGCAAGACAGAGACAATTGAGCTATCATATTTGCACGTGTGCCAAGCTGGTTATAGCCAAGGCATGGAAAACACCCGTGTTGAGTTTTGAAGATTTCAAGAGCAGAGTTAATAATACTATGGCTATGGAAAAGCTATCGGCTATCCATGAGGATAAGATGGAGGAGTATTGGGAGGTGTGGGATCCCTGGATTAGAGAAGTTTTACCGGCTGCATTCGATAAAAATCTTCTAAGGGTGTGAGGTGTGGTTGCAAGACGCTTTTCCTGGATCTTAGATCCCTTTATGTTTTAATTGTCTTTCTGTTTTTATTTCATTCTTCCCTTCCATCCCCTTACCACCATCCTCCCCCTCTACACCCCCCCTTTTTTCCCTTTTTGTTTTTCTTTGTTTGTTTAAATATGTATAGAGAATTGGTAACATGAATATGTCACGTTAATAGGCCTGAATCCTATTATAATGTTAATTATTCTAGGAACATGGTAATTGTTTTTTTTATCTTGTTTCAGTAAGGATCTACTGAACGGGATAATAACTTTGTTTCTCCCTTTTCGGGGAGTTGCTAGTTTCACTTTGAATCTGAGCTGTCTTTTTACATGCTACCGGCATGAAACACTGTATTTTAGTTTGTGTCTTGTGAATGTGATAGTGATTTTTTCTTTTTTATACTGTTTTATGCAATAAAGAATTATTGAACTGAAAACCTTTTTCCAGGGGGTTACGCATGTGCGGCCTCCCAGGAAACCATTACTCCCTGTTTGGGACTTAAACTTGGTTCTCTCTGCTCTTCAGGCTCCTCCCTTTAAGCCTTCGCAGGATATTGCTTTGTCTACCTTGACTCAGAAGACTGCCTTCTTGGTAGCTATCACTTCGGTTCGGCGTGTCTTGGAGTTGGCGGCCTTGTCGATTCAGGCGCCCTACTTTGAGAGGCATCAGGACAAGGTGGTCTTTCGGTTCAAACCGGACTTTCTTCCTAAGGTTGTTTCTGCTTTTCATTTGAATCAGGATATTGTTCTTCCCTCCTTGTGTCCTAAGCCTAAGAATGACAAGGAGAGGGCTTAGCATTGTTTGGATGTAGTACGCTGTGTTAAGTACTATCTGATTATTACTTCTCCTTTTCGTAAAACTGATGCCTTTTTTGTTGTGCCCTGTGGGCCTAGGAAGGGTTTGGCTCTGGCCAGATCTTCCATTAGCAAATGGATACGTCAGGCCGTTATTGGGGCCTACTCTGCTAAGGGGAAAGTTCCCCCTTTTCGTATCACTGCTCATTCTACGCGCGCCGTTGGAGCGTCTTGGGCTTTTCAGCACCAAGCTTCTGTTGAACAAGTTTGTAAGGCCGCTACTTGGTCTTCTGTTCATACTTTTTCTAAGTTTTACAAGGTTGATGTGCGGGCCTCAGCGGATGCTGTGTTTGGCCGCAAAGTTCTGCAGACTGCAGTCATTTAAATTATGCTTCATTTTGCCTTCGGATACCCATCCCTTGTGGACACTGCTTTTGGATGTCCCGATCGTAAGAATTAAAGGGGAAGCGGGGTGTGTGACACACTGAGAATAATACCATTTTGTGAGTACTCACCTGTAAAATGGATATTGTCAGTGTGTCACACACCCCACTTCACCCGCCCTTTTCGGTATCCTGGATCCTTTATATGGTGAAGCTTTTCTTTATTTTGAGGTTACCATTGGATTTCCTGGTACCTTGTCTTTCTGCTTTTGAATTCACTGGGTGTTAAGTGGGAGGTCCCAGGTATATATAGGCCGGAAGGGGCTCGTTTTCAAGACTTCTCTCTGCAACGTTGCCACCTGCTGGCGGAGTAACTCGATCGTAAGAATTAAAGGGGAAGCGGGGTGTGTGACACACTGACAATATCCATTTTACAGGTGAGTACTCACAAAATTGTATTTTTTTTTTTGTAGAACTACTGTTATAGGTTCTATAGCTGTTGCTCTTTTTATATTTATGAACAGCTATCCCATGTCCTACAGAATAATGTTTTAGACAAGCTTTGTACATTTGTTTCTGCAGGATTCTGACTGGGTGTTGGTACGAGAGCCTATCATTAAGATTGCTGCCATAGACAACGGATTAGCTTTTCCTTTAAAGCATCCAGATTCCTGGAGAGCATGTATGTGTTTTATTTTGTTTACTTTGATTTGCATTGGAAACATTAAAAGCAGAATGGGCCAGAGTTCTCAAGATGTAGGACCACTTTAAGGAAAATAAAAAACCCTTCTGTGCAGCAATAACCCCCTCCCTAAGCCACACTGCTCTCTTCGAACTAGAGAAGCAGAGTATGGCTACCTGCTGGACTGGAGGGAAACCATGAAAACTTTTGGTGCAGAAGTGGAGCTGTTTCTGCAATGAGAGGCTTTCTGCTTTGCACCACATTGGTTTAGGTGCCGTGTTTAAATAAAGGAATTAGTGGGAGACCATCTATATGTACCAAAACCTTGGTGGATAGATCGACACTAGAAAAAAGTGAATTACCCCCCCTCCCCCTAAATGCAGGGAGCACTGGGGTTACGTTGGGTTAGTTTAATATCTGTCGACCAGGACCCCATCCACAGAAGGCACGAAGTTTAAAGCCACTTTATTCATACCCATGACTTTTTTTTTCGGGACAGACTGCTGACACTGTTGAACACCTTGGCCTATCTCTCTCTCATTGTCCAACATTTCTTGCTTGTTCTCGCTCTTTCACGTTCTACATTTTTTTTTCTCTCTTGTTCCCCTCATTTTCTTTTCTTTTATTGTTGCTATGGAATATATATACAAATCTGTGTCTCTCAATTCGGATACTAGGGTTTCCGTGTGATCACTGTAAAATCCCTTACTTTACATGGATCCTCTCTCACTCTGCTGCTTGGTCTCTCTTGCTGCAATTGGGCCTTAGCTGTGCTTCAGGTCTTAATATTTCATCTCAATATCATTGAGATGATATTAATTGGCAAATGCCACTTACACAAGTACATAGATCACATGAGCGGCAGCAGCAGTGCTGTGCTTGAAAACCGTTGGACTGGTCAAGGAGCTCTACCTCTACCCACTTGTAGTGTTGACAGTGCTTCAAAGTACTCCATAAAGAGCTGCAGACTATGCCCATACAATAGAAATATGCAAAATAAAATTCTGCAAATCCTGTCAAATGGTTGTGGTGGTGCTTATTGCATGACACAAGACTCTAAGCAAAAGCCACTTACCAGTAGAGAATAAACAGAAATGTATTATTGGGAAGTGGTGTCCTGTATCACAGCTACCCAAGAGGCAACAGGTCATGTGCTGCTGCACTGAGTCCTTCACCTGTTTGACTATTGCATATCTCCTATTGAAAGCACAGTGTCTTGGGCAGTTGGACGACCATAACCTTAAACCATGCAGTCCACTGGCATCCTTCCGCCATCTTTACAGGAAAAAACCTCATCTGCTGGTCCACTCGATACATTACAGAGATTATATAAAGCAAATGTTTACTTGTGTATTTTCTCCTCTGTGGTCTTCCAGCAAGTAGACTGGCATCCCTACAACTTATTTTAAACTCCTTCGTTACCAGTCGCTTCTCCATTGCTGTCATCCACTGGCTGCCATTATCTGAAAGAATTCAGCTGATCTTTCTAGTTACAAACCTTCTGTGAACCTTCCTGAATTTCATTATATCAACCCAGACGCAGTTTACATTTTGCTTAAACCCTTCTCCTGTTTTCAACCCTGATCCCCTTCTCCCAATTTCGTCTTCAGGATTTCACACATACATTGCTTAACATTTCCTTCAACCTACAATTTGCTATTCGCCAAGCCTCCAAACCTCACCTCAAAAGTGCCCTCTCTCTCCTGGCATAAAGGAAAAGTCCAGTGAGACATGATCAGACATACCAGAAGGCAGAAAATGATCCACATTCTTTCCACTGGTGCTGCACAATGCTTACTCGCCATGCTGGTACGGGAAGCTGGCCCCATGGGTGGCCGTGAAGTCAATGGGAGCATGTGGGAGTGGGTGGCAGGTAAGCGGTTCGCCTCGTACCCTCTGGCACGCCAGATCTGAAGACTTTTTCTTCCAATCCATTCCAGACACTCCTTACACTTGGGATTACCTCCTTGCCGATTGGATGTGACTGCAAGACAAAAAAAGGCGTGGCCCCTCCCGGCCCCATAAGTAGCAGCTGCCTCCTAACCCAGATCAGTTTTCTTTCTTGCAGTTGCAAGTGACTTTGAAGGTTGTTCAGGAATTTGCTCTCAAGGATTGGCAGCAAGCGGGGGATTGCACCCTGTCGGCTTCCTGCATCGCCTTATTCCCACGGATCCCCCAGACCCAATTGTGCCTCCCACAGCTTCTGGCTGTTCTGGGGTTCGTGAAGGTAAGGTGGAAGCACCGGGGTCTTGGGGCGGTTACAGAGTGTATATGCTCTGGGCTGCAGGCTTTTTGAAAAGTAAGACAGCCGCAGGTTTCTCTCTGGTGTACCTGCTGAGGAATATTTTTTATTTTTTTAAGTTTCAACCCGTCCTTTTTCCAAGTTAGGTAGCTTTTTGTTTTTCAAAAAAAAAAAAAAATAGAAAAAATGTTGGTATGCCTTTTAAGGGGCTGACGTCACGCAGGGGGCGGAGCCTAACACGGAACCACGAGGCCGTGTTACTTCAGTGTGTCTCTCTCCATGCTGGAGGGAGGTTGTGTTCAGGCTCCCCTGCACCGTTCAGGGTTAGTGTACAGCAGCCTGGCTGACATGAGGGTGCCATCGTGTCTGCGTTGCGGCGGCAGCTGCCACCACTGGCCAGGCCGTTTGCTGGATTTTGATCATGTTGAGCTTAAGGGCTCTGGGTGTGGGGATAGCGGCCGTGGAGACATGCGGCAGCAGCGGCTATCTCGGGCCGGGCCGCTGGCTCCCTTAATCCCATACTTCTTCTTGGAGCCTAGGGGTTCTTTGTATGCAGCCTTTGCAGAGTGCGGCTGCGGCGGCAGCCATTGTGGTTTAGGTCACTGGCCTTCTAAGAGACCCAAGAGGGGTAAGCTTAGAGGCTTATGGATTGCGGGCTGGTCCCGCTGTTTTAATATATTTATGCAGCTTCTTGGCCTTTTGCTTCAGAATGAATATATATATTTCCTTTTTAAAAAAAAAAAAAAAAACTCTTGGGAATATAATTAAAAAATACTATTAATAAATACACATTATACTAATATTGATAACAATAAAGATAATAATCATGATAATAATAATAATGCCGACGTCCACTCACCACCGCTGCTCTTCACTTTACAGCCTATACAAGAAAAAAGTATGACTAACACACACATATATTGTGTTAGTCATACTTATTTCTTGTATAGGCTGTAAAGTGAAGAGCAGCGGTGGTGAGTGTACGTCGGCATTATTATTGTTATCATGATTATCATTATTATGATTATTATCTTTATTGTTATCAATATTAGTATAATGTGTATTTATTAATAGTATTTATTAATTATATTCCCAAGAGTTTTTTTTTTATACGGAAATATATATATATATATATATATATATATATCAATAGAATTTTTCATATATTGATTTTTATGAGTTGGGAAAGGTTTTTTGTCTAATGGATTTTTTTCCTGTTTTATTTTTAGAATTGGAAGAAGGATAAAGAAGGGTTGTGGTTCCTCCCAGTCTCTTTGGGATTGGTTCAGGCTTAGGACCTTGGGTCCTAAATTTTGAGAAAAAAAAAAAAAAAAAACACCACGAGGGAGGCATCAGGAGATAGTGATTTGGGCATCCCACTTGAGCAGGGCGGGCTCTGTCCCTTTATGTAAGTTGGATCCCCTGGGTACTTTCAGCGCGGTTTGTTCCGCTTGCGCCATGAGAATTGGTTTAGACCATAATAGAGCGGTGGCTCAGGTCTCTAGCCCAGCTATTGCTGGTAGGAATGCGACGGCTCACCCATCCCTTACATCTCCTGGAGAGGGGGAAGGCAGTGAGGCACAGGCGGATGTGGCGCACAGGTTGGATAACTTAGAGAAACAGTTATCCTTGGTCATTCCTAAGAAAGCCACCTATAAGAGGAGGCATTTGGAGCCTGTTTTTGAGGAAAGAGATTTATTTGCCTCCTTTGGGTCTGAGGAGGAAGAGTATTTAGATGAGCAGCTCTCAGATGGAGAGTTACGCTCTGGTGAAGAAGATAGTAATTCTATTTTATTCTCTTCTGATGAGGATCCCCTTCTCTCAGACGAGACAGAGTGTTTACTTTCATCGGTTTTTGAAACCTTGAATATTACCCCTCCTGAGGTGGCAAAAAGAGGGAAGAATGACCTGTTTAAGCCAGTAAGGCAAAGGCAGGTGTTCCCGGAACAGCCGCATTTTTCCAGGATGGTGTTAAAGGGGTGGGAAACTCCTAACAAGCTGCCTTCTGTTCCCAGGATCCTAGACGCTAGGTATCCTTTTCCGGCGGATATGATTAAGCTTTGGTCTTTTCCACCCGAGGTGGATTCTCCAGTAATAGGCTTGTCTAATATTTCTATCATGCCATTGGCTACTATGGAATCCTTAAGAGATCTCACAGAGAGACGAATGGATCAGTTGGCCCGCCATGCTTTTGCTATAGTAGGTTCCTTTCTTCGCCCTGTTTGTGCCATGGCTATTGTGTCTTTGGCTTCAAGGAAAAAGGTGAAGATAATTATGGCCAGGGCTAAGTCTCGCAGGCTTATTTAAGAGTCCAAGGATTTTAAGGTTTTTTTTTTACTTTAACTCTTTCGCTATCAGTGCTATGGATGATGCGGTCAGGTTAGCTGCTAGAACTTCTACTCTTCTTGTTGTCTTGCGCCGTTCCTTATGACTAAGACAATGGTCGGCAGATGCCGCCGCTAAGAAAGCTCTTACAGATCTTTTTTAGGGAACAGACTCTTTGGAGAAAAGCTGGACCATATGGTCAAGGATGGCAAACTTCCTCAAAGGAAGAGGGCGACTTGGCCTTTTCAGAGGCCTTCATCATATCGGCCCTTTCGGAGTAGCAGAGGTGCCTTCCGTCCTTGCTCCCGTAGAGATTTTTGGGGCAGAGGCAGAGCTCGTAATAGGGCAGGAGGGGCCTGGAGAAGTAGGCCCAAACCTCCAGCCAAGCCCACTCCATCATGAGGGGGCGCCCTCACCCAAGCGGGTGGGGGGGACGGCTCTTGCATTTTGCTCCTATCTGGAGACGCCACGTGGCGGATATTTGGATCCAAGAGGTGGTGTCATCAGGCTACAAGATCGAGTTTGCAGCCAGACCGGCCGCAAGGTTCCTTCGGTTAGGGGCATCCCGGAACCAGCTAAAAGCAGATGCCCTGAGTGACTCTGTGCAGCATCTACTTCAAGAAGGGGTAATTTGTCAGGTACCCTTTCAGGAAGTCAGGGATTTTATTCCAACCTGTTTACAATTCCCCAAAAGGACGAGTTGATTCGTCCCATTTTAGACTTAAAGGGTCTCAACAAGTATATCCGGATGAAACATTTCCGCATGGCGACTGACTGATCTTATGACTACAATAGACATAAGGGACGCGTATCTTCATGTTCCGATTTTTCCAGGGCATCAGAGATTCTTGAGGTTTGCCCTGAAAGGCCAGCACTTCCAGTTTGTGGCACTTCCATTCAGGATATCCTCGGCTCCAAGAGTATTCGCCAAGGTCTTGGCAGGTCTCATGGCCATTTTCAGAAGCCAGGGGATATGCATCATCCCATATTTGCACGATCTCTTAATTTCAGCCGGGTCTGCTCAGCAGATCATGAAGGATACGCAGACAGTCCGATCAACTCCGGAAGAGTTCGGCTGGGGGAGTATGGTCCCTCAGTCAGAAGATCTTTCAAGCCCGGTGCCTTCGCTGGCGGTGTCCAGAGGTGGATCCTTTTGCATCCAGACACAATCACAAGCGGCCGAAATTCATGTCCCTGTCAAGGCACCCTCTGGCCATAGCAACGGACGCCCTGTCAACCTCTTGGGCAAGGTTCAAGCTCCTGTACGTTTTTCTCCCGCTCCTGAGCCGGGTACTAAGAAAGATAGCTCAGGAGGGGGTACCAACCATTCTGGTGGTTCCTTGCTGCCCAAGGAGAAGTTGGTTTTCAGACATAGCAAGGATGTCGGTAGATCATTGGCGCCTGCCAGTCGATCCAGACCTTCTCACACAGGGGGCGCTTCGGCACCCGAATTTACAGATGCTGGTTTTGACGGCCTGGCTATTGAGACCTCGATTATTAGCAGAGAAAGGTTTATCGGCTAAGGTTATTCATACCATGATTCAGGCCAGGAAGAAGTCGTCTTCCATGATTTATTACAGGGTCTGGCGGGCGTTCATATCCTGGTGTGAGGCTAGGAGATTTTCATGTAGAAAGTATTTCATTTCTAGAATTCTAGAATTGGCTTAGAAATGGGCCTACAATTAGGCACCCTAAAGGGGCATGTATCGGCCTTATCTATTATTCTTAGTATACAGTACGTCCTGCTCCAGATAGATTACTTACACTCTGGGTATTACTCCGCCAGATGGTGCTGGACTGCAGAGACATCGAAAATTTGCTCCTCCCGGCCCCTCAAATACCCAGGGACCTCCCACAATCCCCAGATCTTCTCTGCAGCTTGGACTGCGAAGGACAAGAAGATGGCTCTCTCTACTCGCAGGTGAGCGGGGCTATTAGCTTGCGGCCCTGTAGGACTATTCCCACCCGTTCCATCAGTAATTTCCTCCCAGCCTTGGCTGCGCTGGTCGGGTGATGGTAGGCAGCACCACTGTCAGGCGCTTAGGAGCGTTGCTCCACCGCAATCCCCCACCAAAGGGTAGGCGGTATAGGCATATGGTGAGCCTCTATGGGATGCCCCTCCCACACTATTGCCCCTTGCCCCTGTCTATCGGTGGGTCCTGTTAAGTGGCCGCTGTCCTCCCTCACTCTCCTTGTAGCCTTCGGGGGAGGGGTGTGTGTGTGTGTGTATATATATGTGTATTGGCTTTTGTGCTTCACTACATTATGCTTGGTGTCAGCCGCCGCACTGACTTGTTTTCACTTATTGTGCCTTGAAATTGCCGCCGCGCGCGCGCTTACCTGTGTTCCGCGCTTGGCGGCGCCGTTACCTCAGGCGCCGGTGTGCCGTTATTGGCTGCTTGTCACGTGTGTGGCTTTGCGCTCTTTGGGGGGGCCCGCCCCTCGAGGTATACCGACGCCATTTTTTTTGCTTGTTTCCGGCTGCTGCGTGACGGGCTTCTACCTACCGCGGTCCGCGGTCCCTCGCGGACGGCTTTATTAACGTTGTTATTATTGTACACTTACGGCTTCCTTTTGCTTATGTCTTTCAGCCGGACCGAACCCTCTTGGCTTCTCCCGGCCCTACTCCCTCTATTTGGCTCATTAACTTGTGAGGCCTAGTTAATTACTCCCACTTCCCTAGCGGGTTATTGGGGAATCTCGGGTTGCTCTTATAGCGTCAATCCCTATCAACCTATTGTGCCATCATAATCACCATATGGAGGCGTCTCAGGATAAAGTGCTCGGGGTTCCTTCGGGACAAGTCTGGCTGTGTGTAGCTTGTGGGGTGTCCCCTATTAGCGCTGACAATGCACGGGTCTGTGTACCTTGTGCCGAGCAGGTGCTTGCGCTGCAATCTGGCCTTCCAGTGGCTGGGCCTGCGCCTCGTTTCACTTCACCTACTCCCCCAAGCTTAAATCTCACTCCCACGGAGTTGCATACAGGTGGGGATTCTCAGCCTGATGTGTCTTCTAGACTGGCTAGTGTTGAGAAGTTAATTGCTAATACCTTGGCACGTAAGGCCTCTGCAAAAAAGCGGCACTTAATGCCTGATGTCACTCTTTTCCCTATGGAAGCTGATGAGTTTTTGGAATTGTCTGGCTATACCACTTTGGAGAAAGTGGAGCTATTCTCCGACTCAGGGTCATCTGATGAGAGGCCCATGGGTCATGACGATTCTGGCTCTGACCCCTGGGCCCCAGATGATACTGATAGACTGTTGGCTCAGATTTTTGTGTTTCTGTCTATTTCTCCCCCTGTTGCGGCCCCCAGGCAACAGGGGGAACTTTTTCATACTGCTAAGTCACGCTTGGAATTTCCTGAGCAAGCCCATTTTAATAACCTTGTGCTCATGGAATGGGAACGCCCCAGCAGGCTTCCCGGTGTACCTAAGAGTTGGGATAAGAGGTATCCCTTTCCTGCTGATGTGGTGAAGTGTTGGTCATCCCCTCCTGAGGTGGATGCCCCGGTCCTAGGGTTATCTAACGCCTCTGTCATGCACTCCCCTGACTCTACTTTGCAGCATTGATCAGCTGGCGTCCCATGCCTTTGCATGTGTGGGGACGGCGCTGCGCCCGGTCTGTACCTCTGCCATTACGGCTGTGGCTATTAGGACCCTGCTCAGGAGTATCCTTGATGGTGCCCCTGATGATGTGTCTAGGGAGGAGTTTAATGCACTCTAGTTGTGATGTTTTTGTGAACTATGTCCTCTCTGCCTTGGATGACACCATTAGAATGTGTGGCAGAACCTCTGCCCTTATGGTGGCTATACGCCGCTCGGTTTGGCTGCGCCAGTGGGCTGCTGACAACGCTGCCAAGAAAGCCCTCACTGGTTTTCCCTTCAGAGGACAAGGCCTGTTTGGGGACCGCCTGGACCTGTTTGCTAAGGGAGGCAGGTTACCCCAGCGCAGGCGGCAGTCTCGGCCCTTTCATGGTCAGGGCTCCTTTTCCTCCCCCTACCGTGGTGCTAGACAAGGGAGGGGGGTTTCCCTTACTGGGGCCCGAGGAGACTTCTGGGGTAGGGGCAGAGGACGTGGACGTCCTGGCTCCTCCTGGGGCTCCAAGCTTAAGTCCTCTCCCAAGCCCCCTCAGGCATGATGGGGCGCCCTCACCCATCCGGGTGGGGGGACGGCTTCAGCACTTTGCTCACGTCTGGAGGCTTCATGTCTCAGACCGGTGGATTCAGGAGATGGTGTCCTCCGGTTACAAGATAGAGTTTGCTGTCTGCCCCCCCGAAGGTTCATCAGATCCCGGATTCCTCAGGACCCTGTATCGGCTCAGGATCTAGTGCAGGCGGTGCAAAGCCTTCTGGAGCTGGGGGTCATCTGCAAGGTTCCTTTCAGAGAAAAGGGCAAGGGCTTCTATTCCAACCTCTTCACAGTGCCCAAAAAAGATGGGTCAGTCAGGCCCATCCTGGACTTGAAGATCCTCAACAAATTTGTCAGGTGCAGGCGCTTTCGCATGGAAACTCTGCGCTCTGCCATCAGTTCCCTGTGCCCAGGGGATTTCATGACGTCTGTGGACATCAAGGATGCTTACCTTCATATTCCTGTATTTCCAGGTCATCAAATGTTCCTCAGGTTCGCTCTGGAGGATCAACACTACCAATTTGTGGCATTGCCTTTTGGTCTCACTTCAGCTCCCAGGGTGTTCACCAAGGTGCTGGCAGGAGTGATGTCTCTGCTCAGGTTTCAGGGCATCCACGTGCTGCCCTACCTGGACGACATTCTCATCACTTCCCAGTCTCTACATCAGGCAGAGGTGGATACTCAGCTGGTGGTGTCCACCCTGGAGTCATTTGGCTGGGTGATCAACCACCCCAAGTCTTCCCTGTCTCCCTACTTGGTGACTTCATTACTGGGAATGAATCTGGATACAGTTCAGGCAAGGATTTTTCTTCCTCAGCAGAAGGTGGACAGTCTAATTGCTCAGGTCCAGTTCCTGCTATCTTGTCATCATCTCTCCATCAGGCAGGGAATGCAGCTGGTGGGCCTGATGGTGGCGTGCTTCGAGGCGGTCCCTTATGCTCAGTTCCGATTGAGGCCTCTGCAGCTCCACCTCTTGTCAGTATGGGACAAGGACTCTGCGTCCCTGGACCGGGTCTTTGTGCTTTCCCCCCTGGTCAGGCGGTCCCTCTCGTGGTGGCTGGACTCCAGGAACCTGTTGAGGGCATATCCTTTCTGGCCCCCTCCTGGGAGACGGTCACCACGGATGCCAGTCTGTCAGGTTGGGGGGTTTCTGGAAGTCCCAGGGGAGGTGGGGTCCTCAGGAGGCCCACACACCTATCAACGTCTTGGAGCTGCGGGCGATCAGGTTGGTTCTGGCCCAGTTGACTCATCACCTTCGAGGCCTGCCTGTTCAGGTGCGCTCGGACAACCAGACGGCAGTTGCCTACATCAATCATCAGGGAGGGACCCGGAGCAAGAGGGCCCTCCAGGAAGTGTCTCTGATCCTGACCTGGGCGGAGGCCAATGTTCCCTGCATATCTGCGGTGTACATCCTGGGGGTGGAAAATCTGCTAGCAGACTCCCTGAGCAGGGGGACCTCTCGCCAGGGAGAATGGTCCCTCTGCAACAGGGTGTTCCAATATCTGTGTCACCGTTGGGGCCAACCAGATGTGGATCTGTTTGCATCCCGTCACAATCACAAGCTCCCGGCCTTTGTCTCCCTGTCCCAGGATCCTCTGGCCTTGGCCACGGATGCCCTAGCAATGTAATGGCAGGACTTTCAGCTCCTGTATGTCTTTCCTTCATTCCCCCTGCTGGGCAGGGTTCTGCGCAAGATTGCTCTGGAAGGGGTGCCAGCAATTCTGGTGGCCCCCAGGTGGCCAAGAAGAGTGTGGTTCGCAGACGTGGTGCAGCTGGCAGTAGATCAGTGCGCTCTGCCCAGGGTGCCAGACCTGCTCACACAGGGTCACTTACGCCATCCCAATTTACAAACTCTGGCTTTGACGGCCTGGCTGCTGAAACCTCCATCTTGATGGAGAAGGGGCTGTCTACCTCTGTTGTTGATACCATGATAAAGGCTAGGAAGCCTTTATTCTTCTTCTTCCATTTATTACAGGGTTTGGCATGCCTACATTGACTGGTGTGAGTCTAAGTCTCTTCCCTGTCGTATGTTCTCTCTTCCCAGGATCCTGGAGTTCCTACAGCATGGGTTGGAGATGGGGCTTCAACTCAGTACTCTGAAGGGTCAGGCTTCTGCCCTTATTGTTATCAATATTAGTATAATGTGTATTTATTAATAGTATTTATTAATTATATTCCCAAGAGTTTTTTTTTTATACGGAAATATATATATATATATATATATCAATAGAATTTTTCATATATTGATTTTTATGAGTTGGGAAAGGTTTTTTGTCTAATGGATTTTTTTCCTGTTTTATTTTTAGAATTGGAAGAAGGATAAAGAAGGGTTGTGGTTCCTCCCAGTCTCTTTGGGATTGGTTCAGGCTTAGGACCTTGGGTCCTAAATTTTGAGAAAAAAAAAAAAAAAAACACCACGAGGGAGGCATCAGGAGATAGTGATTTGGGCATCCCACTTGAGCAGGGCGGGCTCTGTCCCTTTATGTAAGTTGGATCCCCTGGGTACTTTCAGCGCGGTTTGTTCCGCTTGCGCCATGAGAATTGGTTTAGACCATAATAGAGCGGTGGCTCAGGTCTCTAGCCCAGCTATTGCTGGTAGGAATGCGACGGCTCACCCATCCCTTACATCTCCTGGAGAGGGGGAAGGCAGTGAGGCACAGGCGGATGTGGCGCACAGGTTGGATAACTTAGAGAAACAGTTATCCTTGGTCATTCCTAAGAAAGCCACCTATAAGAGGAGGCATTTGGAGCCTGTTTTTGAGGAAAGAGATTTATTTGCCTCCTTTGGGTCTGAGGAGGAAGAGTATTTAGATGAGCAGCTCTCAGATGGAGAGTTACGCTCTGGTGAAGAAGATAGTAATTCTATTTTATTCTCTTCTGATGAGGATCCCCTTCTCTCAGACGAGACAGAGTGTTTACTTTCATCGGTTTTTGAAACCTTGAATATTACCCCTCCTGAGGTGGCAAAAAGAGGGAAGAATGACCTGTTTAAGCCAGTAAGGCAAAGGCAGGTGTTCCCGGAACAGCCGCATTTTTCCAGGATGGTGTTAAAGGGGTGGGAAACTCCTAACAAGCTGCCTTCTGTTCCCAGGATCCTAGACGCTAGGTATCCTTTTCCGGCGGATATGATTAAGCTTTGGTCTTTTCCACCCGAGGTGGATTCTCCAGTAATAGGCTTGTCTAATATTTCTATCATGCCATTGGCTACTATGGAATCCTTAAGAGATCTCACAGAGAGACGAATGGATCAGTTGGCCCGCCATGCTTTTGCTATAGTAGGTTCCTTTCTTCGCCCTGTTTGTGCCATGGCTATTGTGTCTTTGGCTTCAAGGAAAAAGGTGAAGATAATTATGGCCAGGGCTAAGTCTCGCAGGCTTATTTAAGAGTCCAAGGATTTTAAGGTTTTTTTTTTACTTTAACTCTTTCGCTATCAGTGCTATGGATGATGCGGTCAGGTTAGCTGCTAGAACTTCTACTCTTCTTGTTGTCTTGCGCCGTTCCTTATGACTAAGACAATGGTCGGCAGATGCCGCCGCTAAGAAAGCTCTTACAGATCTTTTTTAGGGAACAGACTCTTTGGAGAAAAGCTGGACCATATGGTCAAGGATGGCAAACTTCCTCAAAGGAAGAGGGCGACTTGGCCTTTTCAGAGGCCTTCATCATATCGGCCCTTTCGGAGTAGCAGAGGTGCCTTCCGTCCTTGCTCCCGTAGAGATTTTTGGGGCAGAGGCAGAGCTCGTAATAGGGCAGGAGGGGCCTGGAGAAGTAGGCCCAAACCTCCAGCCAAGCCCACTCCATCATGAGGGGGCGCCCTCACCCAAGCGGGTGGGGGGGACGGCTCTTGCATTTTGCTCCTATCTGGAGACGCCACGTGGCGGATATTTGGATCCAAGAGGTGGTGTCATCAGGCTACAAGATCGAGTTTGCAGCCAGACCGGCCGCAAGGTTCCTTCGGTTAGGGGCATCCCGGAACCAGCTAAAAGCAGATGCCCTGAGTGACTCTTTTCCCTATGGAAGCTGATGAGTTTTTGGAATTGTCTGGCTATACCACTTTGGAGAAAGTGGAGCTATTCTCCGACTCAGGGTCATCTGATGAGAGGCCCATGGGTCATGACGATTCTGGCTCTGACCCCTGGGCCCCAGATGATACTGATAGACTGTTGGCTCAGATTTTTGTGTTTCTGTCTATTTCTCCCCCTGTTGCGGCCCCCAGGCAACAGGGGGAACTTTTTCATACTGCTAAGTCACGCTTGGAATTTCCTGAGCAAGCCCATTTTAATAACCTTGTGCTCATGGAATGGGAACGCCCCAGCAGGCTTCCCGGTGTACCTAAGAGTTGGGATAAGAGGTATCCCTTTCCTGCTGATGTGGTGAAGTGTTGGTCATCCCCTCCTGAGGTGGATGCCCCGGTCCTAGGGTTATCTAACGCCTCTGTCATGCACTCCCCTGACTCTACTTTGCAGCATTGATCAGCTGGCGTCCCATGCCTTTGCATGTGTGGGGACGGCGCTGCGCCCGGTCTGTACCTCTGCCATTACGGCTGTGGCTATTAGGACCCTGCTAAGGAGTATCCTTGATGGTGCCCCTGATGATGTGTCTAGGGAGGAGTTTAATGCACTCTAGTTGTGATGTTTTTGTGAACTATGTCCTCTCTGCCTTGGATGACACCATTAGAATGTGTGGCAGAACCTCTGCCCTTGTGGTGGCTATACGCCGCTCGGTTTGGCTGCGCCAGTGGGCTGCTGACAACGCTGCCAAGAAAGCCCTCACTGGTTTTCCCTTCAGAGGACAAGGCCTGTTTGGGGACCGCCTGGACCTGTTTGCTAAGGGAGGCAGGTTACCCCAGCGCAGGCGGCAGTCTCGGCCCTTTCATGGTCAGGGCTCCTTTTCCTCCCCCTACCGTGGTGCTAGACAAGGGAGGGGGGTTTCCCTTACTGGGGCCCGAGGAGACTTCTGGGGTAGGGGCAGAGGACGTGGACGTCCTGGCTCCTCCTGGGGCTCCAAGCTTAAGTCCTCTCCCAAGCCCCCTCAGGCATGATGGGGCGCCCTCACCAATCTGGGTAGGGGGACGGCTTCAGCACTTTGCTCACGTCTGGAGGCTTCATGTCTCAGACCGGTGGATTCAGGAGATGGTGTCCTCCGGTTACAAGATAGAGTTTGCTGTCTGCCCCCCCGAAGGTTCATCAGATCCCGGATTCCTCAGGACCCTGTATCGGCTCAGGATCTAGTGCAGGCGGTGCAAAGCCTTCTGGAGCTGGGGGTCATCTGCAAGGTTCCTTTCAGAGAAAAGGGCAAGGGCTTCTATTCCAACCTCTTCACAGTGCCCAAAAAAGATGGGTCAGTCAGGCCCATCCTGGACTTGAAGATCCTCAACAAATTTGTCAGGTGCAGGCGCTTTCGCATGGAAACTCTGCGCTCTGCCATCAGTTCCCTGTGCCCAGGGGATTTCATGACGTCTGTGGACATCAAGGATGCTTACCTTCATATTCCTGTATTTCCAGGTCATCAAATGTTCCTCAGGTTCGCTCTGGAGGATCAACACTACCAATTTGTGGCATTGCCTTTTGGTCTCACTTCAGCTCCCAGGGTGTTCACCAAGGTGCTGGCAGGAGTGATGTCTCTGCTCAGGTTTCAGGGCATCCACGTGCTGCCCTACCTGGACGACATTCTCATCACTTCCCAGTCTCTACATCAGGCAGAGGTGGATACTCAGCTGGTGGTGTCCACCCTGGAGTCATTTGGCTGGGTGATCAACCACCCCAAGTCTTCCCTGTCTCCCTACTTGGTGACTTCATTACTGGGAATGAATCTGGATACAGTTCAGGCAAGGATTTTTCTTCCTCAGCAGAAGGTGGACAGTCTAATTGCTCAGGTCCAGTTCCTGCTATCTTGTCATCATCTCTCCATCAGGCAGGGAATGCAGCTGGTGGGCCTGATGGTGGCGTGCTTCGAGGCGGTCCCTTATGCTCAGTTCCGATTGAGGCCTCTGCAGCTCCACCTCTTGTCAGTATGGGACAAGGACTCTGCGTCCCTGGACCGGGTCTTTGTGCTTTCCCCCCTGGTCAGGCGGTCCCTCTCGTGGTGGCTGGACTCCAGGAACCTGTTGAGGGCATATCCTTTCTGGCCCCCTCCTGGGAGACGGTCACCACGGATGCCAGTCTGTCAGGTTGGGGGGTTTCTGGAAGTCCCAGGGGAGGTGGGGTCCTCAGGAGGCCCACACACCTATCAACGTCTTGGAGCTGCGGGCGATCAGGTTGGTTCTGGCCCAGTTGACTCATCACCTTCGAGGCCTGCCTGTTCAGGTGCGCTCGGACAACCAGACGGCAGTTGCCTACATCAATCATCAGGGAGGGACCCGGAGCAAGAGGGCCCTCCAGGAAGTGTCTCTGATCCTGACCTGGGCGGAGGCCAATGTTCCCTGCATATCTGCGGTGTACATCCTGGGGGTGGAAAATCTGCTAGCAGACTCCCTGAGCAGGGGGACCTCTCGCCAGGGAGAATGGTCCCTCTGCAACAGGGTGTTCCAATATCTGTGTCACCGTTGGGGCCAACCAGATGTGGATCTGTTTGCATCCCGTCACAATCACAAGCTCCCGGCCTTTGTCTCCCTGTCCCAGGATCCTCTGGCCTTGGCCACGGATGCCCTAGCAATGTAATGGCAGGACTTTCAGCTCCTGTATGTCTTTCCTTCATTCCCCCTGCTGGGCAGGGTTCTGCGCAAGATTGCTCTGGAAGGGGTGCCAGCAATTCTGGTGGCCCCCAGGTGGCCAAGAAGAGTGTGGTTCGCAGACGTGGTGCAGCTGGCAGTAGATCAGTGCGCTCTGCCCAGGGTGCCAGACCTGCTCACACAGGGTCACTTACGCCATCCCAATTTACAAACTCTGGCTTTGACGGCCTGGCTGCTGAAACCTCCATCTTGATGGAGAAGGGGCTGTCTACCTCTGTTGTTGATACCATGATAAAGGCTAGGAAGCCTTTATTCTTCTTCTTCCATTTATTACAGGGTTTGGCATGCCTACATTGACTGGTGTGAGTCTAAGTCTCTTCCCTGTCGTATGTTCTCTCTTCCCAGGATCCTGGAGTTCCTACAGCATGGGTTGGAGATGGGGCTTCAACTCAGTACTCTGAAGGGTCAGGCTTCTGCCCTGGCTGTTTTTCTTCCAGAAATCCTTTGCTCAGCATTCTCTGATCAGGACTTTTTTCCAGGGGGTTACTCATGTGCATCCCCCACGTAAGCCTATGTTGCCTGTTTGGGATCTGAACTTGGTTTTGTCAGCCTTGCAGGGTGCTCCCTTTGAACCTGTGCAGGATGCTGCCCTGGCCATTCTTACTCTCAAAGTTGTCTTTTTGGTGGCTAGCACCTCTCTTAGGCGTGTGTCTGAGTTGGCGGTGCTCTCCATCCAGCCCCCCTACTATGAGAGATACCAGGACAAGGTGGCGTTTCGTTTCAAGCCAGACTTTCTGCCTAAGGTTGTGCCTTTCATTTGAATCAGGACATTGTTCCTCCGTCATTGTGCCCTAATCCTAGTAATGCTAAGGAGAGGGTCTTGCATTATTTGGATGTGGTTAGGTGTCTGTAGTACTATCTGGTGGCTACTACACCTTTCAGAAAAACTGATGCTCTTTTTGTGATCCCTTCTGGTCCTAGGAAGGGTTCGGCTCCTGCCAAGTCTACTATCAGCAAATGGATCCGTCAGGCTGTGATTCAGACCTACTCTGCTAAGGGGAAGAATCTTGCCTTCCGCCTTACTGCTCACTCTACTCGTGCTATTGGTGCCTCTTGGGCTTTTCAGCACCAGGCTTCTGTTGAACAAGTTTGCAAGGCCGCTACTTGGTCTTCTTTTCATACCTTTTCAAAGTTTTATAAGGTTGATGTTAGGGCCTCAGCTGATGCTGCTTTTGGCCGCAAGGTTCTGCAGGCGGCAGTGGTTTAAACTGTCTGCTGTTACTTTGGGGATCCCACCCTACTTTATGGACACTGCTATTGGATATCCCAAGTGTAAGTAATCTATCTGGAGCAGGACGTACTGTATACTAAGAATAATACAATTCTGTGATTACTCACCTGTAGAATTGGTATTATGAGTATACAGTACGTCCTGCTCCACCCCACCCTTGGGTTTGCTTTATCTTGGATCCCCTGTATGGTGATTGTTATTGTTATAGTTCCCAGTTTGGGTTTGTTTTTATTCTCCCGGCTTCTCGTTAACTGCTTTTCAATGCTGGGGATTGTGGGAGGTCCCTGGGTATTTGAGGGGCAGGGAGGAGCCTATTTTCGATGTCTCTGCAGTCCAGTGCCATCTGGCGGAGTAATACCCCGAGTGTAAGTAATCTATCTGGAGCAGGACGTACTGTATACTCTTAATACCAATTCTACAGGTGAATAATCACTTAATTGTATTTTTTTCCAGAAGTCTATCGCTAGCAATAGGCTCATTAAAACTTTTTTGCAGGGAGTCACTCATGTCCGACCACCGCGCAAGTCTATTTTACCGGTGTGGGACTTGAATCTGATATTATCGGCTCTCCAGGGTGCTCCTTTTGAACCTATGATTGACGCTCCATTAGGCATTTTGACGCTTAAGGTGATATTTTTGGTGGCAATCACCTCGGTGCGGCGCGTTTCTGAATTTGCCGCCTTATGTATGAAGTCTCCTTATTTTGAGTTACACAGAGACAAGGTAGTTTTTCGGTTTAAACCTGATTTTTTACCTAAGGTCGTTTCTCCCTTTCACCTTAATCAAGAGGTAATTCTACCTTATTTATGCCCTGTTCCGGCTAATGCTAAGGAAACGGCGCTTCGTTCTTTAGATGTAGTCCGAGCCGTAAGATATTACATGGCAGCTACAGATTCCTTCCGCAAGACGGATTTTCTTTTTGTTATATCGGAAGGGCCGAGAAAGGAGCTTCCGCCAGCTGAAGCCACTGTAAGTGGATTAGGCAGGCAGTAGAAAGAGCCTACTTGGCCAAGGGGAAGGAACCCACTTTTCGGGTCACGGCCCATTCTACTAGGGCTATTGGTGCTTCCTGGGCCTTTCAGCATCAGGCTTCGGTGGAACAGGTTTGCAAAGCTGCCACCTGGTCTTTGGTTCATACATTCACCAAGTTTTACAATGTTAGAGCCTCAGCTGACGCTGTTGTTAGTCGAAAGATTCTTCAGGCGGTAGTGAAATGAACTACCTGCTGTTCTGCGCTGGGGATCCCGCCCATAGATGGCACTGCTTTTGGAGATCCCAAGTGTAAGGACTGTCTGGAATGGATTGGAAGAAAAAACGCAATTCTGTGAGTACTCACCTGTAGAGTTCAGAATACATTCCAGACACTCCGGCCCACCCGTTTTTGGGTCGTGATCTATCTTTTGATGTTTCTTTGATGGTGTTTAGTCCATTTATTTCATTGGCATGGAAAAAAAAAGAAGAGAGAGCTTTATTTACTTGTTGATTATTTATTTTTTTTAGAGTATTCTGGCGGAGTTCGGTGTGAAGTAAAATGGACTCCTATATAGGGCCTCCTGGCCTGCCTTTATTTTAGGTTTTACTGCTTTTTAAGTAACCCAGTGATCTGGGTTAGGAGGCAGCTACTTATGGGGCCGGGAGGGGCCATGCCTTTTTTTGTCTTGCAGTCACATCCAATCGGCAAGGAGGTAATCCCAAGTGTAAGGAGTGTCTGGAATGGATTCCCAGAAAAAACAATTCTACAGGTGAGTACTCACAGAATTGCGTTTTTTGAAAAGTGCAACCCTCTTCACAATCTACCTTTGGAGCACTTTTCACCATGCTTCGTACATTGTGAGCCAAACGTTTGTCTACACTCATACCCTTAAGATTGCAAGCTTGCAACGTGTGGGCTCTCCTTCACTACTGATACTACAGTATCATTCTGACCTATATTACTCTGTCTATTGTAGGTATATTATCTTGCTTTTTATATGGGATGCCAAAGTTACAGGCCGATTACTACTTACTGGTGCTCTGTGTTCCAGTATAGTACACAATAGGAAGAATGCTGAGGGGCCCCCACCGTCAGTCACGTCAGTCATACATTAATCTGGACATATACTATTTTTTTCTGATGTTCTACCCTATATTTTCTCCGCAGATCCATTTTACTGGGCATGGTTACCGCAAGCCAAGGTCCCATTTTCCCAGGAAATTAAAGAGCTTATTCTCCCCAAAGTCTCAGACCCCAATTTTGTCAAAGATTTAGAAGAAGATCTCTATGAACTGTTTAAGGTTTGTCCGTGACATTTTAATTACTTTATTGTGTTTTTACTGTGTAATCCTTTAAAGTTAAACAATGCTAGAACTCTGGAACTCTGTGCCAGGGAGGATACTGGTTTACAGAGACTCTAAACTAACATATTGTACCACCTCACACCATCATTGACCCCTGCATAAGGGAAATAGTCCTCTTTTCCTATCAGAGCTTTATCTGATAGTGAGCAACTATTTCTCCCTTCGTCCTTCAGGACAGCCACAAAGAGAACAAGCCCCCCCCCCCCCCCAGAGAGGAAACACAACTTGAACAAGTATAAAAGCCCCACCTCTTCCCCCAGTCCTCAGTATTGTGTTTCTTACCTAGGTGGAGGACCGTCCAGTTTATTTTTTTAATTTCTTGTTTTACACCCTAGGAGGCACCTGGGGAGGTGCTTGCCAACCACCTGGTTTTACTCCCATAGTAGTGTACCTGTGGCCAGGGGGTCCACTTGAGCGCCACAAAATTAGGGCAGGACATTGGAGCTCTGCACTGCTGGAAACTGCTGCAGGTCAGCGGTATGCCAGGACAGTGTGTTCGGGAGACACAGGCAGGCTCCAGCAGCAGCAGCAGCAAGCGGGCTTGGGACACAACGGTGCTATTTTAAGCAGACAGTGTCTCTCGCCAAGATGCCCCATCACTATTAGACCGTGACTGGTATATTTTCTGCTGCTTTTAGGTGGGATACACAGGTTGATGTGCCTCTCGTATGTATCTAGCACTCTGAGTTCTTCAGGATTTCCTTCTGTTATCTCTTAGCCTCCTCCCTTTTAAAAGTAAGGAGAAAAAGAGAAAAAGGCTAAGCTGGGAATTAAAACAATCGGACTGTTTAAATTGTCCCACAATCCTGGCAGATTCTTGGAATAGATCCTTCTTTAAGGCTTGCTTAGAACACAGGATGGAAAACAAAGCAGCCAGTTATTTTATACAGATGATGGGCAATATGCAGTCCAACATGGCCTCTTCCCTAGAGGTCTGTAGGTCTAAGGACTAGGGCGTCTTCTTCCAGGGACTCTACCTCTGCCCAGACCCAGGGGGTGATGTCAGGTTCCTACAGACCCAGCGCAGGTCTGCTCTACTACCCCTAGTCGCACTTCCCTAGTAGTGGCCACTAAGTCAGTGGATAGTGAGGGTATTTTTTCCTTGTATGAGGATTCCCTTAATGTAAACTTTGGGGGATGATCCAATGTCGAGACTGACCCCAGAAGTAGTAGAAGCAGTAACATTTCAGAGGAAGAAACCTTGTCACTCCTGGAAGACATTTACAATACTCGGGGGGGACTTCAGTTGAGAAGATCTGCAAGGCAGCCACATAGTCATCTCCCCACACCTTCCTCAAACACTACAGGCTAGATTTATTATCTGACAAAGATCAGGCCTTTGGCCAAAGGTTCTTACAGACTGTTTCGCATCCCAAGTTCTAAAGTACTTGTTTATCCTCTCCATGGCTGTCCTGAGGGACAAAGGGAGAAAAAAACCCTGTTAGTCTTACCTGTAAATGTATTTCTAGGAGTCCCTCCTATACGGTTCACCACCAATTAATACTTGTTTAATATTGAGGCCTGGGGGTAAGGGGCGGGGCTTTTAAACAGTTCCAGTTGTGTTTCCTCACTAGGGGGAAGAGCTCGCTCTCGCTGTGGCAGTCCTGATGGACTCGTAGAAATACCGTTACCAGTAAGACTAAAAGGGATTTTCCTGTCCAGTGCCCAATTTTGGCTTCCTAAGGATCCTAACCTGTAGGGGCATCCATTTTATCTTTACCTAAAGCCAACTGGGCCTACAGCACCCGAGCATCCCGATTTCGGATGCCAATATAAGCCCCATAGAATTTCTGAATAATGGTCATAAATTCCTTTGCTGCTTGTGCACATTGCTGTCTGAGAACAATGAGGCTTGCTGTTGGAATTTGGCATACCATGTGTTGCATCTTGCATACCCACATGGCAAATTACAACACTAATTTAATTTAAATTCTACGCACATATCACAAACTGCCTAATTTTCTTTAGTCCATATTCCCTATGGGCTTTGCCTTATTAATGCCAGTTTATGAAATAATGATCCCTAAATACGCAACCAGTGTGACGCCAGGTCCTTATATGAGACTGCCCATCGACATACTGATTAGTCATCCCTACAATAAAATGGGTTAAGGAGCCTTACAGTTTTAGTCATTGGATGGGGGTTAGAGCACATCTTTTCAATAAAAGCTGATTTATACTCGCCCTCATGACACAAACCTGAGGCCCCTCCGGACCTCGCGCTCGGTTTTCTTCCCTGACCACAGATGCCTGCTGCCCAGGCCCTGCAGCTAGATTTGAAGAGTGAAGCATATGGTGGGACTTACATGGTGTCCCTGGCTGTCTATGGTGGTGGACTAGGCCCCCTCGTTTGGTAGGGCTTGGAATCTGAATGCCTTTGTGTGTTAGGTTTTCTCCTCCTCTCCCCCCTCTCCTTCTGTGCTTAGACTCAGGTTAATGTTGAGTGGGCAGGGCCCATCAGGTGCTTCCTGTCTTAGTCATGGGGGCTGGGTGAGGGCCATCGTGTTCTCCTCTGGTCCCCCCACATGGCTTCTGGCTTCATGAGGGCTCGGGCGGGGGTGCTGCGGGCCTGCTGCTGGTGCCCTCCATGCAGGCGGTGGAGTGGCGCATTCTGGCCTTTTTGGCCTGAGGTAGTGGTGGTGGGGGGAGGGGCCGGGACACGTGCATGTGCAATTCGGATGTGTTTATTGGCCCTCTGGCTCCTTATGCCAGTGTCCTTGTGGTTGACGAGGGCTTAGTATCCGTCCGCTATTGTCAAGAAGGAAGGTGAGTCATTTTGGGCCAGCTTGGGTCCCTGCAGTGCTGCCTTCATCTCTCAGGTATAAGCACAGTATTGGATGGTATATGCCTGGGCACTAGCATGCGGGGCCATACCCCTGCTCTACCGGCGGGTTAAGAGAGGGGACTCACAGCTCCATAGATCAGTCACCCAATCCCACGCAGCTTTGTGACTGTTACTGTCTGTTACTCAAGTCCATGGCTACCATGCAGATCCCTGCCCCCACACATGCATCAGGGGAGGACTGTGCTGATCATTTCAGTTGTTTCATTATTTTATTGTCCAAATCAGGCTTAGCAGTGAGAGTGAGGGGTGTCTGGACGGGGGGTTAAAAAATAAAAAAAAAAAAAAGCTTGGACATTCTCTTAAATGTAAATTGTATGTAGCTGTTATAAGGAGGTCTTAATTTTACACCATCATTTCTCCTTCCTGCAGAAAGACCCGGGGTTTGACAGAGGCCAGTTTCACAAACAGATTGCAGTGATGCGTGGACAGGTAGGTTACACATCATCAGTCACACGTCTCTTCCTTTGACTTTTTCATTGTCTAGATCATAAGAAAACTATGCGTCTGTGATTTGCCAAGCTGTCTCTGTAAATCTGTCACGTTTTATAACATCAAGTCAGGGCCTGTCACGCACATGATACAAAGTATATTTAAAAATACAAGACGTTTACAATGGTTTACAGAAGAGATTAGCAAGTAGAGTACCTCATTTTGACATTTCTTCATTAAAAAAAAAATCTCCAATCTTGTCCAATCTTAGACAAAAGAATTTGGCGTGCCCCCTCCCCTCTGCAGGCAGGATGGGGGTGACATCCAAATGCTGGCCCTAGCTTCAGCAACCATCAGCGCTTCTGGTGGTGGCTGCACAAAGCAACATCCCCAACACTACATGCTCCCTGCCACCATTATAGTTAATAGGTCAGTGGCTGTGCACAGAGCAGAAGTCACTATAGAAAGCCTGCAGTGGGATGCCAGAGGCAAGTGCTGGATTGTGGGGCCAGGTGAAATAAATATATATATATATATATCTTGAATCCCCCCTCCATCCTGCCTCAGTGCTGGGGGGGGGGGGGCATGTAGCTAATCAACCCTATATGCCCGCTTTTGCCAAGGGCATCCTAAACTGGGGTGCCCCTGCTGTGCGATACCCCTGGTTCGCCCAGTATCCTCCCCTCACCAGCAATCCCCTGTGCTGGTCATTCGGAAAGGCCTGGCACAGGAGTGCACAGCCAGGGACAAGAAATATATTGAGCAAACCAGGGATTATCACAGCAGGGCATCCCAAATCTTAATGCCCCAGGGACAGGCAATTGCCCAGCACTAAGGTATTGGTCCCTTTTTTAAAGAGGATCAAAGCATGTCTGAAAGAAGGTGCCACTTGCAAGTTACAGCTGGAGGACTACAGCGGAATTAGAAACCTTTGATCACTGAGGGGGTCACTACTACCTGCTATAAAGATTCAGTTTTTGTCGCTGGACATCTGCTTTAAAACAGACGCAACCCTGCACACCCAGCCCTAGAGCCCAAAAGACTCCAGGACTGGGTGGATACTGATTGTGTGAACTCCCCTGGTTTTGCCATATACACACCTTGGGATACAATCCCACAGCTCATGGACAGACCTCCAGCAGCATCTCCAGTACTCCTCTAATGCGCGCACCCCTGCCATCTAATCTTAATTGGCTGGTGGAGAATGTGCCAGCCAGAGGCCAGTGGAAGATTGCCGGGCAATAATATGCACAGACTAATATGCAATATACATAGGGGCATCCCAAATTGGGCACCAAACCCCACAAAGGTGAAAATGCTGGGTTTTGGTCCATTTTAAGCAAATCATTCTAGATGGTGGGGAGAGTAGCAGGGATGGCATATATCCTAGTTGACCACTGTTGCATTCTCAAGCTAATGTCAGTTTCTCTGAGACATTGGGAGTGTGTGGGCCTGACACAAACATATTTACACCTGACATTGGTTCGAATTACTCTCCCAGAGTGACATTTTGCAGAAAACAGCTGATTGGCTCCCATGCTGATCAGGAAAGATCACTACACAGAAGAGCAACACTTTAAAAAAAATAAAAAAGAAAATTTTAACACGGCTGCCATGCTTGTGTAGTCGCTATGGCATGTGATCACACGGCTGTCATGTTTGTGTGGTCACTATGGCATGTGATCACACGGCTGTCATGTTTGTGTGGTCACTATGGCATGTGATCATACGGCTGTCATGCTTGTGCAGTCACTATGGCATGTGATCATACGGCTGTCATGCTTGTGCAGTCACTATGGCATGTGATCACACGGCTGTCATGTTTGTGTGGTCACTATGGCATGTGATCACATGGCTGTCATGCTTGTGCAGTCACTATGGCATGTGATCACACGGCTGTCATGTTTGTGTGGTCACTATGGCATGTGATCACACGGCTGTCATGCTTGTGTAGTCACTATGGCATGTGATCACACGGCTGTCATGCTTGTGTAGTCACTATGGCATGTGATCACATGGCTGTCATGCTTGTGCAGTCACTATGGCATGTGATCACATGGCTGTCATGCTTGTGCAGTCACTATGGCATGTGATCACACGGCTGTCATGTTTGTGTGGTCACTGGCGCATGATCACACGGCTGTCATGTTTGTGTGGTCACTGGCGCATGATCACACGGCTGTCATGTTGTGTGGTCACTATGGCATGTGATCACACGGCTGTCATGTTTGTGTGGTCACTATGGCATGTGATCACACGGCTGTCATGTTTGTGTGGTCACTATGGCATGTGATCACATGGTTGTCATGCTTGGACCAAAACCCAGGATTTTCACCCTTGAGATTTGATTTACAATTAAAGTGGACCAAAATCTGGGTTTTTCAGTATCCTGGGTTTTGGTGGTCCGTCCCCCTGGTTTGAGATGCCCCGCTGTGTGAATCCCCCCCCCCCCCCCCCAATCGCCTGCTGCTCTTACCTTTATTCGGGAACACAGTGAAGTGCTCTGATTTTAATACTTTAATAGGGAGTGCGTACTAGGGGTGTGGATTGGCAAAAATCTCTAGCGATACAATACGTATCATGATACACCTATGACGATACGATATTTCCCGATTCTGTCTCATGATATATTGCGATTTTTTTTTTATAATGAATATAGCTTTGGAAACCCTAATCTACACTTCCACGCTGCCCCCCATCTCTGCCCAGCTCCATGCACTAGACATATTACCCTGGAGATGCAAAGTTGGCCGGGGCACTGGCCTCTGCTCCCAACCTCACACCAAGCTTGCTCTCTGAATTGAAGGAACGCCCATTGGCTGCTGCCACCACCCGCCCTCCTGCATATCGGCCACTACCCCCAGCCGCCCCCCCACACCTCATATGTTCACCCGCCGGCATCTCTCACCTCAGATGACGCCCCCCCCTCGCATCCCCACACACATCTGCCTCCCTCCAGGCTTCCGCCTTTCACCCTCTCACCTGACTCCCTCTGGCACGCCAGCCACTACCTCCGCCACCCTCCCACATGTTGGCCGCTACCTCTGGAGAGGGGCGGATGCGGCCAACGTCGTCTGGCAGGGCAAATCTGCCCAGCAACAAGTGATTCGCGCACCAGGCTTCCTCTGATAGGCGCCTGGGTGTTGCGAAGCTTACACTCTAGATGGGGCTCAGTGCTCCATCTGGCCGAAGTGCCAGCCCGCCGCCAGGAGGACGAGAGCTGGAGAGCTTGCCTTTCACAGTTAGTAAAAGATCGATTTGGCCATTTTTTGAATCAATCCAATATCGCCTAATAAAATATTACGATATTTAGGCGATTACATTTTTTCTGACACCCCTAGTGCGTACCCCCGCATCCCTGGCAGCGTGTGCTCTCCCGTCCTAGCCCATCTGAATGCCTGGGGATGCGGCAGCTGACATTCCCTATTGTAAACAATGGCTCTCATTGGACAAGAGCCCGCACCTCCCTAGGGGGAAAAGCCAGAGGCTGGCCCTGGAACTTGTCATATTCCAGGCCAGCCGCTGGAGGGATTTGTTCCGCTTTAAGGTGATTGCAACCAGTTGATAATGCCATGTTTTTGTCCTCAGATCTTAAATTTAACTCAGGCGCTTAAAGATGGAAAGAGCCCCCTGCAGTTGGTCCAGATGCCTCCAGTCATAGTAGAAACGGCACGCTCCCATCAGAAGAGCACCAGTGAGTCCTATACACAGAGCTTCCAGAGCCGGAAACCTTTCTTCTCCTGGTGGTAAAGACTGAGACCTGCTCACTGGCAACAACCTCTGCTTTATAAACCCCGAAACAACATGGAGAACATTTTTCTGTGGAGACTGACAAGTGACGTGACTTCTACGGCCAGGCTGTGGGAGCTCTCGTCCAACTTATTCGCCATCCAGGAATGTATGCATACCCTAAGTACACTGTAAATGCATGCCTACAGCAATATGGACTCTCCTAAAAACCTGTGACATTTTGTCTACAAGCATAGTCTGTTTATTCCCTGCCTAAAATCTGAATGGGATTGGCTGATAATTGTGCCCAAGCTAATTATATCCTTCTAAGTCCTCCAGGGCCATACTGGAGTTCTCCATGTCCTGCAAAAGGACAGTGCTTGGCCAACTATACCAGGCATGCAGAGCATAAATAAGATGAACCTATAAAGGTAATAGAGTGGTACTGGGAACGCAGCCGATTCTTACCACACTTGCCTATTGCCCGACATGGTCAGGGCTAATGAGTAAGCGGAATTGCCTTGTTGCACAGGGGAGGTCTCTGTACGCAGTTCCTGCCATTACCACATTTCTTGTTTTATTGGGGGGTCGGTAAGGCCTTCCATGGAGCTCCATCTAAACAGGACACCTCCACCAATTAGGTGTCCAATTTTGGACAGATCCATATAAGGATGAAGGAGGGCAGGGTAAAAACAAATCTAAAGTCATCTTTGACTTTAGGTCTGCTTGAAGTTTAGCCAATCCAGATCTCCTCTACATTGTGATGGCCAAATGCAAGGCTTGAAGTGCTGGGGGGGGGGGGGGCGGCAAGGGGAGTAACTTACAGAGAGTTTCTGCAATAGCTGGGACATTGGTGATCACACAAACTTCAAGATGACAGAAGTCTACTTCCTCACAAGTGATCAGGTCCTGGCCCTTCATAGTCCGCGATGACCAAAAGTAAAAAATAAACATAAGCCCTTATGATAGTTCCTCTAGCCACTAACATATTTTGATAAATCTGCAGGCATTGCCTCATTATTTCTTGTAAAATTATTTCTTAGGAAGGGGCTGCAGCAGCCGCATCATAGACATGTATTGCCCCCCCAGGGGTTAGCATAGCTGTAGAGCCAATCAGACTGCATCCAATCTAAATCTTTCAGCCAGCCCTCCTGCTGTTTATGTGGTCACAACTTGTACCTGGGAGCAGATCAATGGTTGTACCATCATGGCAGTGCCCACACATCACAGTAGGGGGCATACTAACTGTTTTCACAGCCTAATGAAGGCCTAAAAACAACTGGGGCACAGAGTTACCACTACACATTATAAAATAAGATGTTTTTTTTCACTGCTTTAATCACTGAGCATCGTCCATTCATGTCCTGCACATAGTTAGGAGGAGCTGTAGCACCCCATTGGTATGCCCTGTGCATGTTCTCATATAATAACTTTCCGGTAAGGAATGGCAGTTGCTTAATATGCCGCTGTGATGCGCATGCACTGGCTGAGACGCAGCCCTATGAAGGAACATGGACATGATCTCCTAGCATCCTGTGCTCTCCACTTGTTAATGTAAAACCCGTCCATTTCCAGAGACACACCTGCCCCCCCTCCCGTACCTATTCAATGCAAAGCTATGAGACCCTCAGTGAGGGTTGTATTATATATATATATTTTTAAAGCTGAATGTTTTAACACTCTCTGTAAAATCTGCTGAGGCGTTTCAGCAAATGTGCAATTTGTTGGGAAGAAGTAAAAACGGTTACTGATGTAATAAATCGGAACTTGGGCCTCACAGAAGATTAAACAATTAGAAAACAGAGATGGCTGTGGACGTGTTTTTATGGGTGGCTCTCTGGCTGTTAGGAATAGATAGTGTGGTTCTAGTGTGGATCAAAACCTAGGATTTTGACTATGAGGGTTTTGGTCCTTTCCCCCAGGGATGCCCAGCTGTGTAAAACCCCCCAGATCGCCGATGCCAACTCACCTCTTGGAGGCTATGAGAGCGCTGGTGGGCGCATCCCCCTGCTTCCCTCTAACAGGGAAGCGTGCCTGTACCGGCCATTCATAAATGCCGGGCACGCGCCTTGCTATTGGCATAGTGGGGGTGCGGATCGTGCATGCGCTGTTGGACAGGGAAGTAAGGTAAGTGTATGGGGCGACCTGGGGGAGGGAATCGATCGGCCTGGGCGTGGTTAAGGAGCACCATTGTGAAAATATGGTGCAGTAATAAAAATTCACATAAATATGCTATGACAAGCGGAGGGGTCACCTATACACCCTGTAAAAAAAAAAAAAAAAAAAAAAAAAACCAAGCTGGTTTCTTTCTTTAACTGGAAGAAAGCTGGATCAATTGTGACAATTCTTCTAATGTGTGTAAATGCTTTTACTTATCATGCTAGGCTTTTGGCAGATATTAAAGTGGTTAATGCTCCACTCCTCATAGGACAGATAGTTAGGAAAGAGTGCCCCCCCCCCCCTGTAAAAGTGGAATGGTACGGTCCATCATTTACCGAATTCCCCTGTATGCCTTAAGTTGTGTTCGCTCAATACTTACTTTTTCCAGGAGTCCATGATGGTGCACTTGGCTTCTTTTTCAACGGTGACAGGCTGTTGGCCCGGTTTAAGCCTGCGCACATCAGTGAAGCAAATCCCCTATTGGATGAGCTGCAGATGAGTGCACTTTTGTGTGTATTTATTAAAGGGCCACTCCAGCCAGATGGCCCCACCTGCCCATTCATTTGAATAGGCAGTCGGGAGCACACACAGAGTGAGGAACATGCTCTGGGCGACAGGAGCGGCTGGAGTAAAGATGGGAGGCCCAGTGTTCAAGTTGCTTAATCATTGTTGCTGGGTTTTGGCTGAGGTGTTTTTTTAATGTTACCCCTGCCCTGCCTCAGCACCAGGGGAGGGAATTTAAAAACAGACCATCTGGACTGGCCCTTTAACTGTCCCCCAACTGATGCAGCTCTGCTAGGTAAAGGTCAGTATGCAGGGCTCATTGATGGTTGAGGGGGTTGTTTAGTTTAGTGTCCCTTAGTTGCATGGGAAAATGTTGGCCTGATTAAAGCTGGACCTTCACTCTAAATCTTATATGTTTCCCCCACACTGTACATAGACTGTCCACATTAAAAATCATCCTACCTGCACTTAGTGCATTTTCTGAGCTTTTAAACATCCAAGATGGCGGGGTCTCAGGCTGCCTGCAGACAGGAAGTGTCTTCTGACTATGCTGCGGTGCATTCTGGGATTGCTGTCCTTTTCCTGACCCCAGCTCTGCTCTGTCTGTGCAAAGCACAGCTATAACCCACCCTCCTCCTCATCTCCTCAGTACGTGATGCTTATGAGGCCGAATGGCAGCGCCTGTATCCTGGAGTCCTGAACAGAGTTACAGCCCAGTTGGGAAAAGAATATTATGTAAAACTTAAAATGTATTAATTTTAAGTGCCGAGGAATAGTTTAAGGTTTTGGGCTTTTCATTAAAGGACGCTGAAGGTCCGGTTTAATTCAGGCACTTCATCCCTGTTTTCCTGCAGCTGAAGTGCGCTCCCGCGTTTCTCATTCTACAGGAAAGATGGGCATGCATCAAGTCAGCCAGCATTCTTGAGATCAGTCAATCCGCAATCTCAAAAATGCCAGGTGGGCGTGGCCTCGGCCATGGAAAAGCCTGCCACCACTAAGCCAGATACATTGCCCGAGGCAGGTGGGGGGTGTGTGTGTGTGAGGGAGCACAAAATGAGTTTGTGCTGTTTTAATGTAGTGTTGTAACAAATCTTTTCATAACTGTCAAATTTAAAATAGGTTATAAGTGGCAACAATCCAAAATTGATATGAAACAACCTTCCACTAGATGGCATGCCGACTGCATGAGAACAGTTGCTGTTCTGGTGTTGGTCTAACAGGCAAACCTCAGACCCATGTTTGGCTCGAAGCCCCCTATTCAGGGGTACAAGGTAAAGGGGGCTTACTTAAAGCGGTCCTTCACTCTGAAAAAGAGCCTATCTTGTATGTTTCCCACATCCTGTACATACAGATTGCTCACATTATAAATCACCCTAACTGCATCTACTGCATGTTATGAGCCTTTAAACATCCAAGATGGCGGCTCATGGAACATCAGGCAGCCTGCAAACAGGAAGTGTCTTCTGACTGTGCTGCTATGCATTCTGGGATTGCTGACCTTTTCCTGACCCCAGCTCTGCTCTGTCTAAGCAAAGCTATAACCCCACCCCCTGTACTTTATCCTGCTCTCCTCTCCTCAGTATGTGTGATGCTTCTGAGTCAAGATGGCGGCGCCCGTATTGTCATGTCCCATGACTTACATTTCTTTCTACCCGGGGTAATGGTTTATATATGTTTATTTGCATAGGCTCAGCACTGTGCCTTTAATTCCCCTTGTCCCCTCCGGGCTCCCTTAGTCTTGCTCTGATGCAAGTAACTCCTCCCTTCTTCTTCTCTCTTGTGGCCATTCTTACTCTGACATCCAAGCAGTGCACAGCTGCTGCCTTCTTCAGCTATAGTTCTTTCACCTGTTTTTGCTGTATAGATTTCACCACGTTTCCAGCTGCATTGAAAGTACATGTCTCCTGTGCCAAGATTCTGTACCAAAATAAAGCTATTCTAAGTGTGCCATACACTCCACTTCGATCTTCATGACATCTGGGTAATCTCCAGTAGAGGGCGAACTTCTGCAGAGGTGAATATGCAAAAAAAGAAACCCCCTCCCAGTCCATATATACCTGAGACCTCCCACCAATTCCCCAGTTCCTTCTCTGCAGGGAAGGCTCACGCCCGGCCGTCTATTTTCCCTATTACTGCCAGGACCCTTTCTAAATTGCCCCTATATTGAGCCTCCCAGCTTAGGCTGCGGGTCTTGGTGAAGGTAGGAGCCCCCCCTTCCGGTGTCCCTTATTCCCCTCGGGGGGGGGGGGGGGATTGCCTGGCCTGGCCGTTATTTTGTTTTGTCCCAGCTTATGTCCCTGTGTGTGTTGGTGTGTTTTACACTATGTGTGTGTGAGTGTGACTTACAGGGAGTGTTTTTACTGGCATGTCAGGGCTGTGGCAGCCTGGGGGAGCTTCTTCCCCTCAGGCTGCGTTCGCGAAGGGCTCTCGGCGCGGCTGCGGTAGCCCCGCTCCCTTCTTTGGCGTGATTTCTGTGCTCGTTTCTAGGGATCCGCGTTGCTGGGAGGGGGGCGTGGCCTCGGCAAGCGCGTGTTCTGCGCTGGCCCGCCCTCCCCCTGCTCTCACTCTTCATACATGAGGCTTCATGGAGGCCATCTTCTATCAGGATCTGTGTGGTAAGGGCTGGAGGGCCACTTCCTTAGCTTGTGTGTGGGGGCTCCTCTCTAGCAGGGGCCCCCACTGGTCGCGAGCGTGTGTGTGTTTTTTTCGCATGTCTGGCTGGGACACAGTTAGTGTGTGTGTGTGTGTGTGTGTGTGTGTGTATGTATATATATATATATATATATATATATATATATATATATATATATATAATTATACCTTTTTTTTATAGGTATATACTGTAAGGTTATTGCCATATTGCCATATTTATTCAGCACTGCACTTATGTTGCCCTGTATATGTGCATATTAAGGGGTCCCTCCTGGTCCTGGGGTCCCTAGTGTAAAATTGTCCACCTTAAATCCTCTCACCGGGACTTTTAAGGGGCGTCCCGGGTTGCTTTTACGTAAATTCCCTGCGGTCTTGCGACTGACCACAAAAATTCACCATATGGATGCTCCGCAGGATACTGGGCTCGGGATCCCTCTGGGACAATCCGGGCCGGGTGTGGGGTATCCCTTACGGGGGTGCTGATCTGTATACCATGCGCACAAAAGGCCATAACGCGGCAGTCTGGTACCCAGCCTTCTGGGTCGGCTCCTCCCGCTTCATCGCCTTCCCCTCCCCACCTTATCCGTACCCGTAGTGACATTGGTACCAGTGGGGAGTCGCTTTCTGATGTTTGGGCTAGTTTGGCCAGCATCGAGAAATTTATTGCTAGCACTGTGGGCAAAAAGGCCCAGGCTAAAAAGAGACATTTGTCGTCGGCCCAGCCCTTGTGGGATGTTGATGACGATTCAGCTGATTTGTCACATTATTCCCCGTTAGAGGAGGGGGAATTGTATCAGGAAACAGAGGCTGACTATGTTCAATCTGGGAATGCCAATGTCGGGCAGGCGCTGGGGGATGCCGTAGATACGGCCACTGTTTTGTCACATTTATTGGAGGTGTTGGATATTGAACCGCCTGAGGCGCCCCCTCTCAAGAAGGGGGAATTTTGGGGGGTCTGGAATTCCCTACCCAGGGTAATTTTGATGCGCTGATCCTTAAAGAATGGGAGAGGCCCAGTCGGCTTCCTGGTGTGCCTCAGGGATGGGATAAGAAGTATTTTCCGGT
Organism: Gastrophryne carolinensis; assembly: GCA_027917425.1. NCBI lineage: Eukaryota > Metazoa > Chordata > Amphibia > Anura > Microhylidae > Gastrophryne > Gastrophryne carolinensis. The sequence continues at coordinate 497,947,629 of CM051235.1, forward strand.
GGAGGCGGTTAAGCGCTGGTCTTCTCCTCCCGAGGTCGACGCGCCAGTTTTAGGTCTGGCCAACTCTTCTGTGCTGAACGCCCCTGACGCCACTTCCCTTAAGCATGGCGAGGATAAGCGCCTTGATCAGATGGCGTGCCACGCATATGCCAACGTGGGCTCGGCCCTGCGGCCTGTTAGTGCATCTGCCCTGGTGTCGCTTGCTACCAGGTCTCTTATCAGGGACTGGCTGAATAACGCTCAGTTTGATCCAGCTGGCGCCGAGTTCGCTATCCTTAAGAAATGCGAATTGTTCATGGATTTTGTCATGGCTGCGATGGAAGATTCTATTGTCGTGTGTAGTAGGACTTCAGCCTTACTGGTGGCTATGCTCAGATTCGTCTGGCTCCGCCAGTGGACAGCGGACGTTGGGGCCAAGAAGTCGCTCACAGCTCTTCCCTTCTTGGGTTCGCGGCTGTTTGGAGATAAATTGGATGCTGTTGCTAAAGGAGGTAAGTTACCTCAGCGGAGGAAACAGCGCCGCCCCTTTCGGGGGGCGGGCTCGTTCACTGCTTCCTTTCGAGGGGCCAGAACGGTTAGGGGTTTGGCCTTCTCGGGTGTCAGGGGCTCGTCCTGGAACAGAGGCAGAGGTCGGGCTCGTCCCGCGCCTGCCTGGGGTTCTAAGCCCAAGCCGGCCGTTAAACCGGCTCAGCAATGAAGGGACGCCCTCACCCGCAAGGGTGGGGGGACGGCTGCGGCTCTTCTTCCAGGTCTGGGCCCGGGAGGTCACAGACAATTGGATCTTGGAAGTGGTCTCCTCCGGGTACAAACTGGAGTTCGAGTACTGGCCGCCCCCAAGATTCTTAAGGTCTCGGGTGCCCTCGGACCCTGGGGCTGCACAGGGGCTCCTGTTAGCAGTAAGAAACCTTCTGGACATGGGGGTTATATGCCCGGTGCCTGTCGGAGAGAGGCAGGGGTTACTACTCCAACCTTTTCACGGTTCCCAAAAAGGAGGGTTTGGTGAGACCCATTCTAGATCTTAAGGTTCTCAACAGGTTTATCAGAGCCAAAAAGTTCCGCTGGAGACTCTGCGCTCGGCTATCGATTCCCCTCGCTAAGGGGATTTTATGACATCCATAGACATCAAGGATGCGTATCTGCATGTTCCGATTTTTCAGGCACATCAGAGATTCCTCCGGTTTGCGGTGGAGGATCAACATTATCAGTTTGTAGCTCTTCCCTTCGGTCTGACCTCGGCGCCGAGGGTCTTCACCAAGGTCTTGGCGGGCATAATGGCTCTGCTCAGATCTCAGGGCATTTGCATTGTGCCTTATCTGGACGATCTGATTGAAATCGGCTTCTTCCCTCCATCAGGCGGAGCTGGACACTCACCAGGTGGTATCGACCCTGGAAAGGTTCGGGTGGGTGATCAACCGCACCAAGTCTTCTCTCTCCCAGTCTCGTGTGATTTCATTTCTGGGCATGAATCTGGATACCATTTGGGCCAGAGTGTTTCTGCCCCAGACCAAGGTGCAGGGGATTCAGGGCCTGATCCGCCGCCTTCTGGCCAGTCCTTATCCCTCTATCCGACAGGGGATGAAACTGGTGGGTTTGATGGTATCCTCCTTCAAGGCGGTGCCGTTTGCACAGTTTCACATGAGATCTCTTCAACTTCACCTATTGACGTATTGGGACAGGTGCCCACAGTCATTGGATCAACCTTTCAGGATGTCTCCCAGGGTTCGGCAGTCTTTTCGGTGGTGGCTGGACTCGAGCAATCTGGTGAAGGGCAGATCCTTTCTGGTCCCTTGTTGGGAGACGGTTACCACGGATGCCAGCCAGTCGGGCTGGGGAGGTTATTGGAAGAGTCATCAGTTCAGCGGGGTGTGGGGTCCCCAGGAGGCTCACACCCCCATCAATGTCTTGGAGCTCAGAGCCATTCGACTGGTTCTGGCTCGGCTGACCGCCAACCGGGGTCAACCGGTTCAGGTTCGTTTGGACAACCGAACGTCAGTAGCTTACATAAATCACCAAGGAGGGACTCGCAGCAGGAGTGGCCTCAGGGAAGTCTCTCTGATCCTGCACTGGGCGGAGAGCAATGTTCCTTGCCTTTCGGCAGTCTACATTCCGGGAGTGGAGAACACGGAGGCGGATTACCTAAGCAGGGGATCCTCTCGCCACGGAGAGTGGTCTCTCAACCCCGAGGTTTTTCTGTATCTTTGCCGCAAGTGGGGGATTCCGGAGGTGGATCTCTTTGCCTCGAGGCACAATCACAAACTACCGGCCTTTGTGTCTCTTTCTCAGGATCCTCTGTCTCTGGCAGTGGATGCCTTGTCACTGTCTTGGAAGGAGTTGGGTTTTCTGTACCTGTTTCCACCCATCTCCATGCTGGGCAAGGTAGTTCGCAAACTGGTTCTAGAAGGGGCACCAGCGATTCTGGTGGCTCCAAGGTGGCCAAGAAGGGTTTGGTACGCAGACGTCATAAGGATGGCAGTAGACCAGTACCGGCTTCCCTTGTTGCCGGACCTGCTATCTCAGGGTCATCTACTTTACCCCAATTTACAAACGCTGGCTTTGACGGCTTGGCTGCTGAAACCTTCATCTTGAAAGAGGAAGGTTTGTCTGAGGCTGTTGTTCAGACCCTGATTAGGGCTAGGAAGCAGTCCTCTTCTGGCATTTACTATAGGACTTGGAGGTCCTATATTGATTGGTGTGAGGCTAGGGCCTTGCCTTGCAGGGATTTTTCTATACCCAGGATTTTGGAGTTTCTTCAGCATAATCTGGATCTTGGGTTCCAGATTAGTACTTTGAAAGGACAGGTTTCTGCTCTGTCGGTTTTCTTCCAGAGGTCTTTTGCTTTACACCCGCTGGTTAAGACCTTTTTCCAAGGGGTCGCGCATGTGCGGCCCCCTCGGAAGGCTGTAGTCCCTGTTTGGCATTTGAATTTGGTTCTTTCGGCTCTGCAGAGTCCTCCTTTTCAGCCGCTACAGGATATTGCTCTTTCGGTTCTCACTTAGAAGGTTGCTTTCATGGTGGCTATTACTTCGGTTCGGCGGGTCTCTGAGTTGGCGGCCCTGTCGATTCAGGCCCCTTACTTTGAGAGACACCAGGATAAGGTGGTTTTTCGTTTTAAGCCGGATTTCCTTCCTAAGGTGGTGTCTGCTTTCCACCTCAATCAGGACATTGTTCTCCTTTCCTTGTGTCCTAAGCCTAACAATGACAAGGAGAGGGTTCTGCACAATTTGGATGTTGTTCGCTGCGTGAAGTACTATTTGGTGACTACTTCTTCCTTCCGCAAGACAGACGCTTTTTTCGTGGTGCCCTGCGGGCCCAGGAAAGGGTTGGCGCCTGCTAAGTCTACGATTAGCAAATGGATTCGTCAGGCCATTGTGCTAAGGGGAGGCCTCCCCCTTTTAGGGTCACTGCGCACTCTACTCGTGCTGTTGGTGCATCCTGGGCTTTTCAGCACCAGGCTTCTGTTGAACAGTTTTGTAAGGCTGCTACTTGGTTTTCCGTTCATACTTTTTCCAAGTTTTACAAGGTTGACGTGCGGGCTTCAGCGGATGCTGTTTTTGGCCGCAAGGTTCTGCAAGCTGCAGTGGTTTGAGTTGGTGCATTCTTTACTGTTTCTGGTTCCCTCCCATGACGGACACTGCTATTGGATGTCCCAGATGTCATGAAGATCGAAGTGGAGTGTACGGCACACTTAGAATAATACCGTTTTGTGAGTACTCACCTTTTAAACGGGTATTATGAGTGTGCCATACACTCCACTTTGCCCCACCCCTTTTTTCAGGTATTCTGGGGCTTTTATATGGTGAACCATTGGTTTTGATTGTTAAGGTTATAATTGGTTCTTCCTGGTCCCTTTACTGCATTTATACACTGGGGAATTGGTGGGAGGTCCCAGGTATATATGGACCGGGAGGGGCTTTCTTTTTTTGCATATTCATTCATCTCTGCAGAAGTTCGCCCTCTACTGGAGATCACCCAGATGTCATGAAGATCGAAGTGGAGTGTATGGCACACTCATAATACCCGTTTTAAAGGTGGGTACTCACAAAACAGTATTTTTGAAAACTTATCAAGTGGTCTAACCAGCAATTGAGTGAGCTATCTGCCGAGCATTATGGAGTGAAGAAAACATCCAGCACAGACACACACAAGGAACGTGAAGCTGTCTACAGGATTCCATTTGCTGCCATCTGGTGAGTCAGAATAGTGAAAGAACTGTATTTCATCTGTTAAGATTGGCCAGCAGCTCATGTGCAGCTTAGCTACAGAGCATCATATGTATTTGTGTGACTTAAGCCATCACAGAAAAGGTCTTCATCTGCCAGCCTGAGTTATTACAGCGTGATAAGCCACAGCACAGCTAACTGTATAATATGAGCTAATATCAATTAACCTATATTCATCTGTGTGCCTGTGAAAGATTATTGAAGTGCATTTATGGATATGTGATTTAGACTTTGCTCAGTTCAACGTTGTTTCTAGAAGCAAGTAAAGCTATTTATTTCTACCTTCTACAAGCCAGCTCCCAAATGTATAAATTTCAACTGATTCTCCCTAGCTAGAGTCTATAGAGAGATTAGATACATCGCACCTGCATTTTCTGGGCTTCCTGCCAACTCACAAGTTGTTACTTTTTCTGCAAACATCTCTGCAGCCCAGAGATTTATGCTGTTGTCACAAAATACAGACCTTCAACCCAGTTATAGAATAAAACGCTCTGTTAAAGCGGTCCTTCACTCTGAATAAGAGTCTATCTTATATGTTTCCCACACCCTGTACATACAGATTGCCCACATTAAAAATCATCCTAACTGCATCTACTGCGTGTTATGAGCCTTTAAACATCCAAGATGACGGCTCATGGAACATCAGGCAGCCTGCAAACAGGAAGTGCCTTCTGACTGTGCTGCTCTGCATTCTGGGATTGCTGACCTTTTTCTAACCCCAGCTCTGCTCTGTCTGTGCAAAGCACAGCTATAACCCACCCCCTGTACTTTATCCCGCTCTCCTCTCCTCAGTAAGTGTGATGCTTCTGAGTCAAGATGGCGGCGTCATCAGAACTTTTTGACTTTTTCAACCTGAAGGGTGAGACTTATCCTTACACTCTGGGTACCTGTAGCGGCATTGCTAAAGTCTCTGGAAGAAGAGCCAGCGGACTGATGGTAGCTCCTGTTTGAAACAATATTCAACTACCCTTGCCTACACTTCTGGAGTGCAATCAGATACCATCCAACAGGGATGAGATCCCTACACCAGAGGCCGCTCGTCATCACCCACACCTGAGGTTAATAGCTTATGAAATACCACCTCTTGATAAGGATGCCAAGATCTTGCTACTGCTGGGCAGAGACATTCTCCGAGTACACAAGGTACGCTGGCAGATGAATGGAGTGGGTGACGCTCTGTTTGCTCAACGCCTTGATCTAGGTTGGGTCGTCGTAGGCAATGTTTGCATAGACAAAATGAAGATAATATAAAATAGACACCAATCACTTCATTAAAAACGCAGATCACCCTGAATAGTCCCAACTGCCATCTTGAGTCGTGTTCACACCATTATTGCGTGAAGGAGAAGCTGAGCAGCAGTAAGTGTCAGCAAGAACCTCAAAACAACCTACCTCAGGATGACAATCTGAGCACAACAGTGCCTAATACAACCAGTGACAATTTGGCATCTGCAGAAGAAGTTAAAGAACTCCTCGAAGTTATGGACAAGGAATTTACACCTGATAATTCCAACAGCTTGGTAGCACACCTACCTGTCCATTCTCCGAAAGAGACATTACCTAGCAAAGACTTTGACAAGGAGCTCACAGACTTCAAAATGGAAGCGCTTGTCTTCAGCAACAACCCCTCTCCTGCAGTAGAAACTTATGGACTTAGAAGGACAGTCCCAGAAGTTGAGAAGGAATTTGGTTCTGCTGCTTGTCAGTCTGTTTCACATGCAAGATGATCCTAAACACATGCCCACAACTGAACAGACATCTGACCACCCCAGCACATCACAAGAGATTCTACCTGTGGCTAACCTCAACCCTCGCAAGATCATCTCCAAGAGCCAGAAGGTGATAAAAGCCTTTCCTTCTGATGATCATGCATTCAACTTAAGTGACCTCAACTATGCAACGCAGCCTAGGCTTGCTATTGGACATTCAACAGAATACCTTTACATTCCAGGTGTCAAGTTCTGATGAACCTTTCACCAAATGTGGAGTCCTGACTGTTGTGAACAGTAACTATGATCCCCTTGGATTTATAGCTTCAGCAACCAATCGGGGCAAGGTACTGCTGAGACAGCTTACTACGGAGAACATAGACTGGGACACCCCTCTACCTCCTGAGAAACAGCAAAGGTGGGAGAAATGGAGGAGTTCTTTGGAAGTATTGGAACAACTTCAGGTCCCACACTGCTATGCTCTCAGCTCTATCCCTACCGCTGTCAAAAAAGAAATCCACATCTTCTCAGATGCATCCGTTGAAGCCATCACCACAGTAGGACAGTCTTCAAGAACATTGTTGTCTTCATGTTTAGCGTTATTTAAGAACGTTATGCCATTGCATGTTTTCCTCCTTTTACAGGTTTTCAGATTACAGTTACCATTGGACAATGAACATTTATACAATGTTGTTGTGTTATGTGAAATCTAAAGATTTCAGGTGGGGAGTGTCATGTCCCACGTCCCACATTTCTTTCTACCGGGGGTAATGGTTTATATATGTAAATTTGCATAGGCTCAGCACTGTGCCTTTAATTCCCCTTGTCCCCTCCGGGCTCCCTTAGTCTTGCTCTGATGCAAGTAACTCCTCCCTTCTTCCTCTCTCTTGTGGCCATTCTTACTCTGACATCCAAGCAGTGCACAGCTGCTGCTGCCTTCTTCAGCTATAGTTCTTTCACCTGTTGCTGTATAGATTTCACCACGTTTCCAGATGCATTGAAAGTACATGTCTGCTGTGCCAAGATTCTCTACCACAATAAAACTTTAGAAAACTTATTAAGTGGTCTAACCAACGATTGAGTGAGCTATCTCTGCCGAGCCCTATGGAGTGAAGAAAATACCATTTTGTGAATACTCACCTGTAAAATGGGTATTATAAGTATGTCACACACCCCACTTCAAACATTAATAATTACAATAGGGTTAACTCACCGCTAGGTGGCAGCATTGCAGAGAATCTCCAAAAAATTCAACAGGCCCCTCCCGGTCTATACATACCTGGTACCTCCCAACAATCACCCAGTATTAGAACAGCAGTAAGACAAGGTACCAGGAACAAACAATGTAACCCTCAACGTAAAGAACTAAACTTCACCATATAAAGAGCCAGGATACCAAAAAGGGCGGGTGAAGTGGGGTGTGTGACATACTTATAATACCCATTTTACAGGTGAGTATTCACAAAATGGTATTATTCTAAGTATGTCACACACCCCACTTCAAACATTAATAATTACAATAGGGACATCCAACAGCAGTGTCCAGAAAAGGGTGGGTATCCGACCAGGCAATAACGCAGAAAAAACTCAAACCACTGCAGCCTGCAAAACCTTGCGGCCAAAAACAGCATCCGCTGAGGCCCGCACATCAACCTTATAGAACTTAGAAAAAGTATGAACAGAAGACCAAGTTGCAGCCTTACACACTTGTTCAACCGAAGCCTGGTGCTGAAAAGCCCAGGACGCACCAACCGCACGAGTAGAATGAGCAGTAACGCGAAAAGGAGGATCCTTCCCCTTAGCCGAATAAGCTCCAACAATGGCCTGACGAATCCATTTACTAATGGAAGACTTGGCCGGAGCCAAACCCTTCCTAGGCCCACAGGGCACAACGAAAAAGGCATCAGTCTTACGAAAAGAAGACGTAGCACGTAGATAGTACCTAACACAACGTACAACATCCAAGCAGTGCAAAGCACTCTCCTTGACATTCTTAGGCTTAGGACACAAGGAAGGAAGAACAATGTCCTGGTTAAGATGAAAGGCAGAGACCACTTTAGGGAGAAAGTCTGACTTGAAGCGAAAAACCACTTTGTCCTGATGATCCTCGAAATAAGGAGCCTGAATAGACAAAGCTGCCAACTCTGAAACACGCCGAACCAAAGTGATGGCCACCAGAAAGGCAACCTTCTGAGTAAGAGTGGACAGAGCAATATCCCGCAAAGGCTCAAAAGGAGGAGCCTTAAGAGCAGAAAGAACCAAATTCAAATCCCACACTGGGAGCAAAGGCTTCCTAGGAGGCCGCACATGCGTAACCCCCTGGAAAAAGGTCTTGACCAAGGAATGGGTAGCAAAAGACTTCTGGAAAAAAATTGACAAAGCAGAAACCTGCCCCTTCAAGGTACTCAGCTGAAGACCGGAGTCCAGCCCCGACTGAAGAAACTCCAAAATCCTAGACACAGAAAAGACCCGGCAAGGCAAAGACCTAGCCTCACACCAATCAATATAAGATCTCCAATACCTGTAATAGATGGAAGAAGAAGATCTCTTCCTGGCACTAATAAGAGTCCGAATGACCGCATCCGAAAGACCCTCCTCCTTTAAGATGGAGGTTTCAGCAGCCAAGCCGTCAAAGCCAGCGTTTGTAAACTGGGGTAACATAGTTGACCCTGTGTGAGAAGATCCGGCCGAAGAGGCAGATCGAACTGATCTACGGCCAGACGAACGATGTCTGCGAACCACACCCGCCTTGGCCACCTTGGAGCCACGAGAATGGCGGGAACTCCCTCCAGAACCAACTTTCGCAGAACCCTGCCTAGCATGGGAATCGGAGGAAACAGATAAAGAAACCCCAGGTCCCTCCAGCTCAGGGCCATGGCATCCACCGCCAGAGCCAGAGGGTCCCGGGACAGGGACACAAAGGACGGAAGCTTGTGATTGTGACGAGAGGCAAACAGATCCACCTCCGGCGTCCCCCACCGGAGACAAAGCGACCGAAACACCTGGGGATGGAGAGACCACTCCCCCCGACGGGACGCACACCGGCTCAGAAAGTCCGCCTCTGTGTTTTCCACTCCCGGAATGTAAACTGCCGAGATGCAAGGGACATGAGTCTCCGCCCAGACTAAAATCAGAGACACCTCCCTGTGGGCACCCAGACTGCGAGTCCCTCCTTGGTGATTGATGTAAGCAACCGCCGTCTGATTGTCTGATCGAACCTGAACCGGCAGACCCTGCAAATGATGCGTCAAGTGAGACAGAACCAACCTGATGGCTCGCAATTCCAGAACATTGATGGGCAAGTGGGCCTCCTGAGGGTCCCACTGCCCCTGAAACTGAAGATCCTTCCAAAAACCTCCCCAGCCTGACAAACTGGCATCCGTGGTGACAGTTTCCCAAAGCGGGGTCAGACACGACCTGCCCTTCAGAAGGTTGTCCGAGACCAACCACCACAGAAGGGACTGCCGAACCCGAGGGGACAACCGGAAAGAACCGATCCAACGACCCCGGACGCCGGTCCCAAGACGCCAAAAGATGAAGTTGAAGAGTCCTCGTATGAAACTGTGCAAAGGGAACTGCCTCGAACGAGGCCACCATCAACCCCACCAGTCTCATCCCCAGACGAATGGACGGATGAGGATGGGAGAGAAGCAACTGGGCCAATTCCTGAATCAGCAGAACCTTGGCCTGAGGGAGAAACACTCTGTGCTGGCAGGAGTCCAACGACATCCCCAGAAAGGTCACCACCCTGGCCGGAACCAGCGAGGACTTGGGGTAATTGATCACCCAGCCGAACCTCTCCAGCATAGACACCACCATGCTGGTGTCCCCCTCTGCTTGACTGAAGGAAGGCGCCATGATGAGAAGATCGTCCAGGTAAGGCACAATGCGAATCCCCTGAGCTCTGAGCAGGGCCATCACCCCCGCCAACACCTTGGTGAACACTCTCGGAGCAGAGGTGAGGCCGAATGGAAGAGCCACAAACTGAAAATGCCGATCCTCCACCACGAAACGAAGGAACCGCTGATGAGCTGGGAAAATCGGAATGTGCAGGTACGCATCCTTGATGTCTATGGACGTCATAAAGTCCCCCTGCCGAAGCGAACCGATCGCAGACCGCAGGGTTTCCATGCGAAACTACCGGGGACGAATAAACCTGTTGAGAAACTTCAAATCCAGAATAGGACGGAAGGACCCGTCCTTTTTGGGGACAGTGAAGAGATTGGAGTAAAACCCGCGCCCTACCTCTGAAGAAGGAACCGGGCAAACGACAGCTAAGTCTAGAAGATTCCTTACCGCCGCCAGGAGCCCCTGCGCGGCCAAAGGATCCAAAGACACCCGAGACCTGAAGAACCTTGGAGGAGGACGGGACTCGAACTCCAACTTGTAACCGGCCGAAACCACCTCCCGGATCCATCTGTCCGAGACCTCCTGGTCCCACACCCGGGAGAAAAGTCGCAACCGTCCCCCCACCCGAACGGGTGAGGGCGCCCCCTCATTGCTGGGCAGGCTTGGCAACTGGCTTGGGCTTGGCGCCCCAGACGCGAACGGGACGGCCACGGCCTTTACCCCTATTCCAACTGGCGCCCCTGGAGGCCGAGAAGTCCGCACCCCTGCCGGCTCCGGCTCCCCGAAAGGACGGATTGAAGGAGACCGACCCCCGAAAGGAACGGCGAAATTTCTTGCGCTGAGGTAACTTACCTCCCTTGGCAACAGAATCCAGCCTCTCACCAAAAAGCCTCAAACCCAAAAAGGGAAGAGCCGTGAGCGATCTTTTAGAATTAAAATCAGCCGTCCACTGTCTCAACCACACACAGCGACGGATAGCCACCAGCAAGGCAGTAGCCCTACCACACATCAACATGGCATCCTCCTGAGCGGCCAGGATAAAAGACAAGAAGGAATCACAGCGCTTAAGCGCAAGAGACTCATCACAGGTAGGCTCGAGATCCACACCCAAGTCCCTGACAATAGACCTGACCGCAAAAGTCAAAAGAGCCGAAGCACAGACAGGCCTTAACACCGAACCCGCACATACAAAGCCATGGCGGGCCAGCTGATCAATCCGGCGATCCTCGCCGTCCCTGAGCGAAGTTGTGTCAGGGGAATGCACGACCGCCGTGTTGGACAGTCCCAAGACCGGGGTATCTACCTCAGGGGGGACAGACCAACGCTTCATCAATTCCGCCGGAAAAGGATACTTTAAGGGCACACCGACGAGATGCGTAGGTTGCTCCCATTGCTTGAAAACAATCTCTTCAAAATGCTGTTGGCTGGGAAACTCCAAGCGCTGCTTGGACACCCCAAAAAGCTGACCCTTAGGCCTAGGAGCAACCACCGGAGGATCCAAATCCAAAACCTCAAACATCTGAGTCAGAATGGTAGATGAATCGAGAGGAAGGCCCTCAGCCTGATCCCCCTCAGCACCCAGCAACTGCTGAACCTCAGAATCCTCTTCCTCAATGAGTTCACCATCTTCAAGGGGACGATCCGACCAATCCAGATCTCCAATAACTTCCTCATCTGAATCCGGCGGAGGCGGAGACAGATGCTTCCTCTTAGCTGGAGCCTTCTGAGCGGCCATTGCGGAAAACCTTTTCTCAAGGCTGGTCAAACGGGCGCATACCTCAGATTGCGAATCCCCGCCCAGGACAACGTCACACGGGGTCCGGAATAAGCGAGGGGGAGAGGGAGATGGCGCGGCCGACGAAGTGCTAGGCACCGGAGTACTGGACTGCCGTGCAATGTTCCGCTGTGCACATGGGATACACAAAATGACATCATCTCCCTGGAGCGGAGTCCCACAACCCCCGCACACCTTGGATTGTCCCGAAGAACCATTCCCGGTATCTGTGGCAGCCTCCATGTGGTGAAATTTATGGTATTCGCGGAACCCAGGGATTTATGCAGTACGCGACCCGGGATGCCCCCTGATTATCTAAAATTGTCTAAAAATCCTGACCCAGGGGATTTAGCATAAAAACTATATATATATATATATATATATATATATATATATATATATATATATATATCCAATGAAGGAAAAAATATATTTCTATAAAAACAACCCCCCCAAGCCAGGTATATAAGACCGGGAGAGCCCTGCCAGACGGGATCCCAGGATCTGAAAAACACAAAAGAACAGGGACAACAGTCAATCCAGGCACAGTAATACCTATGAAAACATACATAAATATCATACCAATACAACCCCCCCCCCCCATTAACCATAGACAAAAAGAGATGGTTAATATATCCAGCCAGCCCCTTTAAAAAGGCGGGCGGGAGCGAGGAGGAGGGAGAAGGAGGGGGACGTAAGGCGGGGGGCCATGCCACCAGTCCTATGTGACCCAAAACAACCCCCGCAGGCTAATCTGCCAGAAACGCCTACCTGGAGAAGAGCACAAGCGCAGCGAGGCACCCGCAGCAAGATGGCTGCCCGAACACCGCTCCGTGTCTGCGAGGGAGGAGAAGACGAGCCCCGGGAGCGCGGGAGCCCCTCCAAACAGGCCAATCAGCGCGCGGCCCGCGCGCGACGCGGTCCCGCCCCCTGCGGCGTCAGCGAACAGCCAGACCGGCGAAACCGCGCTCACCTTCCAGGACGGGACCGGCGGAGCAACCTGCCGGTCCCAAAGTGCGCAACACACACACTCTCAATCTCTCACTCCTGAGCAGGCCGGGCACGCCAGGCTGTAAGCGCCGAGCGCGGTGCTCAGCCAACAGGCGGGACCGCGGCGCAGCAAACAGCGCAGGAGCCCTCACAAAACCAGCCAGGTCAGCAGCCACACTCACACAACCATGAACACCCGGAGTAAGGAATAAACTACTGACCCAGGGCTAGACACAACCTGTAACCGCTAACTAACCGCTAGTTAAATGGGGGCATCCCACATCCGGATCACCACTCCGGGAATCCCGCTATGCCCCGCAATGAAGGGTCGAGCGGAGGAGCTAATCTCCTAGGCACCAAAGGTGCCGGCTACCGTTTGCCCGGCCTACAGCCGAGGCTGGGAGGCTGCCAGTTAACAAGTATGCTACAAAACAAGAGCCGGGCAGAAATAGACCACGGGGGGGGGGGGGGGCGGGGGGGATACCCCGGCTACCTGCAAGCAGGAGACTTCTTTCTTCTGTCTTGTCGCCACCTTGCAGAGAACAACACTGGGTGATTGTTGGAAGGTACCAGGTATGTATAGACTGGGAGGGGCCTGTTGAATTTTTTGGAGATTCTCTGCAATGCTGCCACCTAGCGGTGAGTTAACCCTATTGTAATTATTAATGTTTGAAGTGGGGTGTGTGACATACTTACATACATAACATCCAGCACAGACACACACAAGGAATGTGGAGCTGTCTACAGGATTCAATTTGCTGCCATCTGGTGAGTCAGAATACGTATCCTAAAGTCCTGAACAGAGTTGCAGCCCAGTGGGGGAAAGAATAATAAGTAAGTGACTAAAAACTTAAAATATATTTACTTTAGATGTTTGGGAATAGTTTAAGGGTTTGAGCTTTTCAATAAATCATGGTGAAGGTCCGGTTTAAAGCAGAAAGTATTTACATGGCACATACAGACCAAGAACAACAGGCTGGACCTTTTATTCTTAGTAAGTGAGTGGAGCTATGCAAATCATCCCTTGTGCTACCTCAAGCACCCAGAAAAAGAACCGTATGAGCGTGCAGTGAGTATAGTTTATAATACACTGTCCAGGCACATTATGATGAGCACCAACCATGTGCAGCATGGACAGCAGCTAGATGGTCTGGGTGTGATTCACTAGGGTGCAGGTAGGTTGTTACAGGTATCTGGAGCCACGCTGGTTGCAGTGCATCCCTCATCCGCTGCAGGGGGTGTGGCGGAGGATCCATAGAGTGAACCGGAAGACTGAGGTGAACCCATAAATGCTCAATTGGGTTTAAAGCAGAACAAAACCTATGAATTTGATGTTCCCCCTTTTTTGTTCTGTTCTGGAATCGGGATGCTCTGCTGTGTGAACCCCCCCCCCCCCAGAATGCTGCTATTCGCTCACATCTTCCTCATTCCAATGGCGCATGCGCGTGCTCACGTTCAATGACCGCTGTCTGCCTGTTACTATGTCATTCAGCAAATGGCTCTCATTGACTTCAATGGAAAGCGTGTGCTGCTACTAGGGATGAGCGAATCGATCCGGACGAACCCGGATTCGATCCGAATTTCAGGAAAAATTCGATTCGGATCGAATCCGAATTTCCCCGCGATTCGATCACTCGAAGTTTTCCTTTAACATCCATTCATTTACATTACAGGCATTCTAAGATGGCGGACGGGACATGTCTGGACATGTATCCCGCGCCAGTGCAAGCTGGGGCAGTCACATGCAGCCTATCAGCAGCCAGCAAGCCCGGTGACGTCACACAGCGGTATTTAACGGCGGCCATCTTGCTTTTCCTCATTTCTCTATTGCATTCGTGACAGACAGACAGAACGCTGTGTAGCTGAGGCAGTTAGACAGGCTGGAGACAGGGACAGACAGGGACAGGCTGGAGACAGGCAGGAGACAGGCAGGAGACAGACAGGAGACAGACAGAAAGCCAGGGAAAGGTAGGAAAAACGGAGCTGGCTGACAGGGAGATTTTTTTTTTTTCATCCAGCCTTTGTTAGCGTTTTCAGGCTGCTTATAGTAACTAACTGTGCATATATACTGAACTGATCTTAAGTCTGCTGTGAGGCATCCCATTCTGTGACTAAAGCAGCCTCTGTTTAAGACCATATAAGCATTTGCTCTTATCATATTTGAAATTAGGCCTGATAAAGACACTTTTGCTGGCCAAAGCACTACTGGACCCTGCCAGCTCGATTCCTGCCCGGGGCATCCCATTCTGTGACTACAGCAGCCTCTGTTTAAGACCATATAAGCATTTGCTCTTATCATATTTGAAATTAGCCTGATAAAGACACTTTTGCTGGCCAAAGCACTACTGGACCCTGCCAGCTCGATTCCTGCCCGGGGCATCCCATTCTGTGACTAAAGCAGCCTCTGTTTAAGACCATATAAGCATTTGCTCTTATCATATTTGAAATTAGCCTGATAAAGACACTTTTGCTGGCCAAAGCCCTACTGGACCCTGCCAGGTCGATTCCTGCCCAGGGCATCCCATTCTGTGACTAAAGCAGCCTCTGTTTAAGACCATATAAGCATTTGCTCTTATCATATTTGAAATTAGGCCTGATAAAGACACTTTTGCTGGCCAAAGCCCTACTGGACCCTGCCAGCTCGATTCCTGCCCGGGGCATCCCATTCTGTGACTACAGCAGCCTCTGTTTAAGACCATATAAGCATTTGCTCTTATCATATTTGAAATTAGGCCTGATAAAGACACTTTTGCTGGCCAAAGCCCTACTGGACCCTGCCAGGTCGATTCCTGCCCAGGGCATCCCATTCTGTGACTAAAGCAGCCTCTGTTTAAGACCATATAAGCATTTGCTCTTATCATATTTGAAATTAGGCCTGATAAAGACACTTTTGCTGGCCAAAGCACTACTGGACCCTGCCAGCTCGATTCCTGCCCGGGGCATCCCATTCTGTGACTACAGCAGCCTCTGTTTAAGACCATATAAGCATTTGCTCTTATCATATTTGAAATTAGCCTGATAAAGACACTTTTGCTGGCCAAAGCACTACTGGACCCTGCCAGCTCGATTCCTGCCCGGGGCATCCCATTCTGTGACTAAAGCAGCCTCTGTTTAAGACCATATAAGCATTTGCTCTTATCATATTTGAAATTAGCCTGATAAAGACACTTTTGCTGGCCAAAGCCCTACTGGACCCTGCCAGGTCGATTCCTGCCCAGGGCATCCCATTCTGTGACTAAAGCAGCCTCTGTTTAAGACCATATAAGCATTTGCTCTTATCATATTTGAAATTAGGCCTGATAAAGACACTTTTGCTGGCCAAAGCCCTACTGGACCCTGCCAGCTCGATTCCTGCCCGGGGCATCCCATTCTGTGACTACAGCAGCCTCTGTTTAAGACCATATAAGCATTTGCTCTTATCATATTTGAAATTAGGCCTGATAAAGACACTTTTGCTGGCCAAAGCCCTACTGGACCCTGCCAGGTCGATTCCTGCCCAGGGCATCCCATTCTGTGACTAAAGCAGCCTCTGTTTAAGACCATATAAGCATTTGCTCTTATCATATTTGAAATTAGGCCTGATAAAGACACTTTTGCTGGCCAAAGCCCTACTGGACCCTGCCAGCTCGATTCCTGCCCGGGGCATCCCATTCTGTGACTACAGCAGCCTCTGTTTAAGACCATATAAGCATTTGCTCTTATCATATTTGAAATTAGCCTGATAAAGACACTTTTGCTGGCCAAAGCACTACTGGACCCTGCCAGCTCGATTCCTGCCCGGGGCATCCCATTCTGTGACTAAAGCAGCCTCTGTTTAAGACCATATAAGCATTTGCTCTTATCATATTTGAAATTAGCCTGATAAAAACACTTTTGCTGGCCAAAGCCCTACTGGACCCTGCCAGGTCCATTCCTGCCCAGGGCATCCCATTCTGTGACTAAAGCAGCCTCTGTTTAAGACCATATAAGCATTTGCTCTTATCATATTTGAAATTAGCCTGATAAAGACACTTTTGCTGGCCAAAGCCCTACTGGACCCTGCCAGGTCGATTCCTGCCCAGGGCATCCCATTCTGTGACTAAAGCAGCCTCTGTTTAAGACCATATAAGCATTTGCTCTTATCATATTTGAAATTAGGCCTGATAAAGACACTTTTGCTGGCCAAAGCCCTACTGGACCCTGCCAGCTCGATTCCTGCCCGGGGCATCCCATTCTGTGACTACAGCAGCCTCTGTTTAAGACCATATAAGCATTTGCTCTTATCATATTTGAAATTAGGCCTGATAAAGACACTTTTGCTGGCCAAAGCACTACTGGACCCTGCCAGCTCGATTCCTGCCCGGGGCATCCCATTCTGTGACTAAAGCAGCCTCTGTTTAAGACCATATAAGCATTTGCTCTTATCATATTTGAAATTAGGCCTGATAAAGACACTTTTGCTGGCCAAAGCCCTACTGGACCCTGCCAGGTCGATTCCTGCCCAGGGCATCCCATTCTGTGACTAAAGCAGCCTCTGTTTAAGACCATATAAGCATTTGCTCTTATCATATTTGAAATTAGCCTGATAAAGACACTTTTGCTGGCCAAAGCCCTACTGGACCCTGCCAGGTCCATTCCTGCCCAGGGCATCCCATTCTGTGACTAAAGCAGCCTCTGTTTAAGACCATATAAGCATTTGCTCTTATCATATTTGAAATTAGGCCTGATAAAGACACTTTTGCTGGCCAAAGCACTACTGGACCCTGCCAGCTCGATTCCTGCCCGGGGCATCCCATTCTGTGACTAAAGCAGCCTCTGTTTAAGACCATATAAGCATTTGCTCTTATCATATTTGAAATTAGCCTGATAAAGACACTTTTGCTGGGCATAGCACTACTGGACCCTGCCAGGTGTACTTACTGCTGGTTTTTAGGGCATCCCATTCTGTGACTACACCAGCCTCTATTTAAGAACCTAACCATTTGCACCTATTCTAATTGAAATTAGGCATGATAAAGACACTTTTGCTGTGCATAGTCTTACTGCTGCCTGCCAGGTGCTCTCTGGTTTTTGGGACATCCCATTCTTTAACATACCATTAGCCTCTGCATTTACTGTAAGCTGCACATTTATTTAAAGAAATTTGGCCTGTATGAGCCTGCTAACACACTGCTGCTGTGTGCATATATACTGATCTCAAGTCTGCTTGGGGCATCCCATTCTGTAACATAACATAACCTACCTACCATACTAAGCAGCTCTCTTATTTAAACTAAGCAGGCCTCTTGGAGGCTGAGTGTCCACTTTTGGGTGTGCATTTATATTCGGTTTCATATACAGTGGGGTATCCCAATTTGTAAGATAACCTACCCCAACCATGTAAACTAAAGGTTACGTCCTTCCAGAAGGAAAACTTATACCGAACACTATTTTTGTTAGGGGCATTGACCTTTGGATTGATCGGCATGAAATTAATTTTTTTTTTTCAAAGTATGGCGCTGTGAAGAAGGTCAAAATGATGTCTCATACTTGGATTATTGTTACTTTTTGTTCAGCTTGAAATATAACAGGCCACACGGGCATCCCAAGGCACATGCTATTTTAAACCTATCTGTTATACAACATAAGCGTTGATCAGGCTACTTCAGTTTGCACTTGTTTTTGACTGATTTTAATAAACCAGGCCGCAGGGCACCCCAAAGCTGCACCTTGCACCCTATCTGGTATACAACATAAGCGTTGATCAGCATCAGCTTCATTAAGCTACTTCAGTTTGCACTTCCTTTTTGACTGCTTTCATTTAACCAGGCCGCAGGGCACCCCAAAGCTGCACCTTGCACCCTACCTGTTTATACTAAATAAGCATCTACAGCCTCAGCTTTATTAAGTTATTGCATTTTGAATTGGTTTTGGTCTGCTTTAAATACACCAGGCCGCAGGGCATCCCAAACCTGCATGTTGCACCCCATCTGTTATACTAAATAAGCGTTGATCAGCATCAGCTTTATTAAGCTATTGCATTTTGCATTGGTTTTTGTACTGCTGCCAAAACACTAGCCCATATGGGCATCCCAAACCAGCACATGTCACCCTATCTGTTATACTAAATAAGCTTCTACAGGCCCTTTTTTTATTTATTTATTTTTATTTATATAGAGCTGCAATGGCTTATATTGTGAGGTTAATTTGCCATTTTGCAGCATAATATAGAGCAGCCCCTGTGTAAATCTGAGGGGCAATAGCTTATATAGTGAGGTAAATTTGCCATTTTGCTTCGTTATATAGAGCAGCCCAGTTGCCATCTAAATCAACTACTGTCCGGCCAGTACAGCTTTTCCAGGGCAAACTCTGCTAGTTGCGGGCACAAGTCAAGTTTGGCTTCCCAGCAAATCCAGTGGATCTTGAAGGTGTGTTGGCATGGTCATGTCAAGGTATGACATGACCTGCTGTTTGAGGTCCAGCTCCAGGTCTTCCTGCTTCTCATGAGTAGACTCACTATGCGGGTGTAGAAAGCTACTCACTAGCGACTGAAGACTGAGGTTGCTGCTGATGGAGCTGCTGCTGCTCCTTCCACCCCCCCAGCAGCCATGGCAGTGGAAGGTGATCGCAAAGTTCCCCTAGAGTCAGACCTGCGGGAGTATGGGCCATGGCGCAAATAGACATCGCCCAACTGACTACGTGGGATGTCTCTGTAGTAGGTCAGTTTTTCCTCCCTCTCAGTGGGCGTAAAAAATGCCCCCATTTTGTGCCGGAAGCGAGGGTCCAATAAGTTGGAGAGCCAGAAGTCTTCCCGCTGACAAATGGAGACAATTCTGCGCTCACTAGTACGCATGCATGTGAGCATGCATCGTGCCATTTGTGCAAGTGACTCGGAGGGACTACCTGTCTCCATCTCCACTGTAAACTGCCATGGTGTGTCTGGGTCCTCTGTCTCGCCTTACTCACAACCCTCTAGCTCCTGTGGCTGCACCTCCTCTCCTGTCAGATGACTAGATAAAATGGTCATTTTGTGAAACCTAAACTGTGGTTTGCTGTGCCCCACCCCCTCCTCCTCCTCCACTTCAGCCCCCACAGGCTTCATGTGGCTGTGAAATGTATGTGCCATGTCTCCAGTGCCCTGACCAGCCATGCTTTCCAACATGTGTTGTAGTACATGAAGCAGTGGAATCTCATCGTTCATCTCATAGTCCTGGCAACTGACTAATAATGTAGCTTCCTCAAAGGGCCTAAACAAACGGTCGGTGTCACGTATGAGCTGCCAATGGTTTACATTGAATTTACACAGGGGTGTCCCCCTATCCGTTTGGATCATCCAGAAATCCGTGATGGCTTTTCTCTGTTCCTATAGTGCAGTGGTCCTCAACCCTGTCCTCAAGGCCCACCAACATGTCATGTTTTTTGGATCTCCAAATAGCCAGCTCTATTGCTCTGCAGCTGCACTAATTACTCCACCTGAGCATCTTTGTGGAGATCTGCAAAGCCTGGCCTGTTGGTGGGCCTTGAGGACAGGGTTGGGGACCACTGCTATAGTGGATCCTGCATATGGAGGGTGGAATTCCAACGGGTGGAAACATCGCAAATCAGACTATGGTGGGGTACACCTTTGTGACGCTGAGGCTCAATAAGGTTGTGCTTGGTGGTGTAGGAGTGCCAGAAGTGCATGCTAACTTTCTTTCCTGTTGTTCGGATGTCTTTCAGATGGGGGCAAGACTTCAAAACTAGACTGAACACGTGTGCCATGTCAGGACGCATGACTCTGGCTTCCTTGTCGCAGCGCAAACAAGATGTTCTTCCAAGTGTCAGTCACCATGGGTCCAAATTTGCAGTTTTCGTGGATTAAGCAATGCTTTCATGGATTGAGTTCTCATTTTTAGTAGTTCCTCCCATGTGTGACTCTGATGGTCAAGGAAAACCATGTGAAGAACAGCGTGAAACAACAATCACCAAGGGGGCCTAAAAGGATATATATTGTCCACCATGAGTCTATAGTTACAGCTCCAGGCGTAGACAACACTGTGCACTTTGGTACACACTGACAGGCTAAAGGACTGGCCCACCTTCTGTTCAACAACCATGCCATGTGACTCTCCACCTCGGCTCGGCACAAGCCATCAGTTCTCTGAAAGGTCCACCACTGGGTAATGCAGCAGGCTGGACTTATGGTGACGCTGTCTGAGAGGAGAAATCCCTCAGACATCAAGATTAAAAATTCCAAGAATTTTTGAGGGCTAATTATTCAGAGGCAAATGATAGCTAGTTGTTTCTGATTTAATTGCAAGGTGGAAACACACCCTCAAACAAAACTTCACTTTCGCAATACTATTGCATTTGTCTATTCATAATTTTATGTATATACACTAACTAACCTACTTTTTCTCCACAGGATGCTGCATGGAACACTGCCACATCGCTGAGTAGCTGATTTTTCCTACCAACAGTCCGCAATAATTCGCTGCTGCTGCCGCCGCCACCGCCGCAGACTCCAGGGACCCTCTTCCACTACCTCGGCTTGCAACACCTCCTCCCACGACACTCTCCTCATCACTAGTTGCCGGATAGTGGAAGAAGAGGCGAGTGTCTCCTCCACTTCTTGGCTGGGCAGTAGCTGCTGAATTTTATGATTATCAGATCTTGGATATCAGATCAATGGATAGTGGAGCTGAACCCAAAGCATAACAGGCAGACAGTTGACTGGGGGTGTCAGATGCCACTTGTGATGCAGTGGACTGCTTTTGCAGCACTTCCAGACAAAGTTGCTTCATTGGCTGACACAATGACTGGTAAAGCTGTGGAACATATGGTTGAAAAGCAAGAATAACCATTTGTTTTTATATGAAAAAGACCCTGGTTTATACAGACTTTTTTTTTCCAGAGACTGCCCTGCGTGGAAATGAATGGCGCATGGATCAGCCAAGCTTTCCTCCCAACAATGCCTGATGTATTCCAGTAGATTGATGACGGGGCCAGACCAAGAAAGATGGATCGTGCAAAACAGATTTAAGGCGCTGCTCTCAAGTTACAGACATTCCTCCGCATCGGACCACAAGTAAGTATTGATAAAAAATCCTTTACGTTACTCTTACTTTTTATTAATATTCTTCGGATAAGACGGATCAGACATGATTCCAGATTAAAAATTCCAAGAATTTTTGAGGGCTAATTAGTCAGAGGCAATGACACCTTCTTGTTTCTGATTTAATTAAAAGGTGGAAACACACCCTCAAACAAAACTTCACTTTGGCAAACTTTTGCATTTGTTTATTCATAATTTTATGTAGATATTACTAACTAAGCTACTTTTTCTCCACATGACTCTCCACAGGGTGTGATTCATCCAATTTTTGGGCTCCTGAGGCCAACCCCAGGGTCTGTTTAAAGTAATGTTTGGGCTCCTGCTGCTGCTGCTGCCAACTTCTGCCAACTCCAGGGTGTGATTCATCCAATTTTTGGGCTCCTGAAGCCAACTCCAGTGTATATTTGGGCTCCTGCTGCTGCTACTGTCAACTCCTGCCAACTCCAGGGTGTGATTCATCCAATTTTTGGGCTCCTGAGGCCAACTCCAGTGTATATTTGGGCTCCTGCTGCTGCTACTGTCAACTCCTGCCAACTCCAGGGTGTGATTCATCCAATTTTTGGGCTCCTGAAGCCAACTCCAGTGTATATTTGGGCTCCTGCTGCTGCTACTGTCAACTCCTGCCAACTCCAGGGTGTGATTCATCCAATTTTTGGGCTCCTGAGGCCAACTCCAGTGTATATTTGGGCTCCTGCTGCTGCTACTGTCAACTCCTGCCAACTCCAGGGTGTGATTCATCCAATTTTTGGGCTCCTGAAGCCAACTCCAGTGTATATTTGGGCTCCTGCTGCTGCTGCTGCCAACTTCTGCCAACTCCAGGGTGTGATTCATCCAATTTTTGGGCTCCTGAAGCCAACTCCAGTGTATATTTGGGCTCCTGCTGCTGCTGCTGCCAACTTCTGCCAACTCCAGGGTGTGATTCATCCAATTTTTGGGCTCCTGAGGCCAACTCCAGTGTATATTTGGGCTCCTGCTGCTGCTGCTGTCAACTTCTGCCAACTCCAGGGTGTGATTCATCCAATTTTTGGGCTCCTGAAGCCAACTCCAGTGTATATTTGGGCTCCTGCTGCTGCTACTGTCAACTCCTGCCAACTCCAGGGTGTGATTCATCCAATTTTTGGGCTCCTGAAGCCAACTCCAGTGTATATTTGGGCTCCTGCTGCTGCTACTGTCAACTCCTGCCAACTCCAGGGTGTGATTCATCCAATTTTTGGGCTCCTGAGGCCAACTCCAGTGTATATTTGGGCTCCTGCTGCTGCTACTGTCAACTCCTGCCAACTCCAGGGTGTGATTCATCCAATTTTTGGGCTCCTGAGGCCAACTCCAGTGTATATTTGGGCTCCTGCTGCTGCTACTGTCAACTTCTGCCAACTCCAGGGTGTGATTCATCCAATTTTTGGGCTCCTGAAGCCAACTCCAGTGTATATTTGGGCTCCTGCTGCTGCTGCTGCCAACTCCTGCCAACTCCAGGGTGTGATTCATCCAATTTTTGGGCTCCTGAGGCCAACTCCAGTGTATATTTGGGCTCCTGCTGCTGCTGCTGTCAACTCCTGCCAACTCCAGGGTGTGATTCATCCAATTTTTGGGCTCCTGAAGCCAACTCCAGTGTATATTTGGGCTCCTGCTGCTGCTGCTGCCAACTCCTGCCAACTCCAGGGTGTGATTCATCCAATTTTTGGGCTCCTGAAGCCAACTCCAGTGTATATTTGGGCTCCTGCTGCTGCTGCTGCCAACTCCTGCCAACTCCAGGGTGTGATTCATCCAATTTTTGGGCTCCTGAGGCCAACTCCAGTGTATATTTGGGCTCCTTCTGCCCCTCATAGTGATGCCACTTCAACTCTCTGCAATTGTGCCGCTCTGCGATTCTATTAGCGATGCCTCTGATCTGCATGTGATATTTCTTCAAAGTATTATTTAACTAACCCAGCACGCATCCTGTGCGTGTTACAGCAAGGCTGAATGGTTTACAACCCTATTGAGGCTGTAGGAGGCTCAGAAATAGCCGTTTTTAATAGCGATTCGTCGCGAATTTATTCGGGTCGAAACGATTTTTGTCGGAAAATTCGGCGAATCAGTCGAATCGAATTTTTCAAAAGTTCGCTCATCTCTAGCTGCTACATCCCCAGTGGCGTGCACACCCCCGTCCCACCCTATCATAATGATGGCAAAGCAGCAGCATGCACTCCCATTGACAACAACGAGAGCCGTTTGCCAAATGACATAGGCACGGCAGACAGCTCTCATTGGACGAGGGCACACACAAGCAGCGTTGGACAGGGGAAAGGGTGATATCTGGTACCCGGGTGGGGTTTTACACAGCAGCGCTACCTGATCCAGGATTCTCCAGGGAAAAGCCAGCAGTCGGCCCTGGAATATTTTAGATTTCAGGGTGGTCGCTGGTGGGTTTTGTTCAGCTTTATGTCTGGAGAATTGGGCAGTCAAAGTAGTAGTGTGATCCAAAAAAACCTGCTCTTAGACTGGACCACAAGCATTACACAGTTGAAAAAAACTCCCCGGCACTCCTTTGCCCATCTGTGTGCACGATATGGAATCATAGTCAACACTTACATTTTTCCCTGCATCTACTAAAAGCTGAAAAATACAATTCTGTGAAATACTCACCTGTAGAATTGATATTATTTGTATACAGTACGTCCTGCTCCAGATATAATACTTACACTTGGGTTATCCTCCGCCAGATGGTGCTGCACTGCAGAGACATGGAAAAACAGGCTCCTCCCGGCCCTTCAAATACCCAGGGACCTCCCACAAATCCCCAGCATTGAAAAGCAGTGAACAGGAAGCCGGGAGAATTAAACCACCCAGAACAACTGGTAAAGATAACAATGATAACAATCACCATACAGGGGATCCAGAATAATGCAACAACAGGGTGGATCAGGACGTACTGTATACAAATAATATCAATTCTACAGGTGAGTATTTCACAGAATTGTATTATTCTTAGTATACACTACGTCCTGCTCCAGATATAATACTTACACTTGGGACATCCAAAAGCAGTGTCCATAAAGTAGGGGGGGATCCCCAACAAAAAACGACCACAGCAGACAGTTTAAAGCACTGTCACCTGCAGAACCAGACGGCCAAGAACAGCATGAGCTGAGGCCCTAACATCAACATTGTAAAAACCTTGCAAAGGGTATGAGCAGAAGGCCAATGGTAGTGGCCTAACCAATCAGTTCAACAGCAAAACCGGTGCTGAAAGCCCAAGAGGCATCAAGCACGCGTAGAAAGGAATCAAGGCAACAAGGGAGGTTCTTTACCTTGCCTAAATAGGCCTGAGTAACAGCCTGACAATCCAATAGCTAATGAATTTGGCAGAAGCCAAGGCCGAAAACAAGGTACCAGGAGTAACATCCATTAAGGTAACAACCAGAACCAAACCGCCCAACTCCCGAGAGCAGACGAGATCGGGCACATTCAGGATGTAATGACCACAAGCCCCAAGGAACCTCAGTTCCCTTAAAGGACACAGTGACTCCTAAAGAAAAAAATCGGCAACACCTGTATAAGGAATGCAGAACCACTTCCTCAGCGTTGCAAGGAAGGGGGACAGCCGTGGAAAACAATATCTCGGATAATTGAACATACGACACCTACAGATGTAGAGAATCCGGCTTCAGGCGGAACTCCACCTTATCCTGGTGTATCTCAAGGAATGAGGGCTAGGTAGACCGAACCGCCAGCTAACACACGCCTGACCAAGGTAAGTCACCAGAAGAACCACAGACAGTGTCCTGAATCGGACCAAGAGACCATCCTGCAAGCAGACGGAATGAATTCAATTTCAATCCCAACAGGGGCCATAGGAGTACATGGAGGGCGCACATGAGCACCCCCTGAAGTAAGTCTTAATCAAGGAAGACTGAACCAGAGACTGTTAAGGCAAGGTGGACAGGGCAGAGCCTGACCCATCAGAGAGCTGAGCTGGGGGACCAACTCCAATTTATGCTGAAGGCCACTCTGGAGCCCTGGAAACCGAGGAGGTCCAACAAGTAAGAGGACTAGACTCGTCCCAATAAATGTGGGTATGCCATACCCTACAACAATAGAAAAAGACAAAGAAGAGGCTCACTCCTAGCCATCCCATAGTCACAACACCGAGACAGCTAAACTTGTCTCCATCAAGATGTATGTTTTAGCAGTCAGATCAACTAGGCCAGGGACCATGAACTATAGTGATGTAAAGGGGCCCTGAGTGATCAACTGGCACTCCTGGCAAGGTGCAGAACTACTGACCACAGTACCATATCTGCAACCACACTATACTAGGTCAACTGGGGGCCACCAGAATTACTGGTCCCCTTACCAGAGTAATCTTCCGCATAACCCTGCCTAGCAGAGGGAATGGAGAAGGGCATACAGAACCAAAAGTCCTGTCAGGACGGTACTAAGGCATCCGGACCACTGACATAGGATCCTGGGACAGGGAAACAAAGGCCGATAGCCTGTGAAGGTGACGGAACCCAACAGATCCACGACTGGATGGATTCCATAACGACACTGGGATTAGCACATGCTGTCGCAGAGGGGCTTAGCCGGAGCTAATATCACTAGCATGCAGGGAGCATTGTCTCCGCCCCGGAAGGAAACATAGACACTCCCTGGAAGTTCCGCCAGCTCCAGGCCCCTTCCAATGGTTAATGTAGTACGCCTGTCATCAGACGGACCAAGCACCCCCAGCCTGGCAAATCCAGAAGGGGAACGGTCAAGCGAGAAGAGCCAACTGAAAAACGCTCACTGCTTAGACTTCCATAGGCGTAAGGACCCCACCAACACCAGAATCGCAGGGAGTTTCGGAAGAAACCATCCCCTTCAACCTGAAAGGTTGGCATCCATGGTGGCCGTTTCCAGAAAAGGCAAGAGGGAACTGCCCCCAGACAGGTCCCTCGAGTTCATCCACTTTCAAGAGAAAACCGTCATACAGGTGGAAAGGCCCACAGGCCCTGCTCCAGGGGTGCTGGATCCTCGTCCTATGTTACCAATAGAAGTTGCAGACGGCTCAAGGGGAACTGAGCATAAGGGACCTATTTAGCTACTCGGCTCCTGCCGATCAAGTTAACAACGGCCCACCAGTTGCATCTCTGCCTGGTTTTAAGAAACCGGGACAGTAGTGAGGGACTGGGCCCATGAGACCAGAATGCCCACCTAATTGCTGAAATCTGGTTTGAACCTGATCCATAATCATTCCTCTTAATGGAGTTACCACTTTAGGGAACAGCTGGGACTCGAGGTGATTGAACACCCATCCTAATGACTCCCAATGGCCCACCAGCTGGGTATCCAACTATCCTGACGCAGAGACAGGGAAGTGAGGAAGGGCGTCCGGGAAAACATTGTGCGGATGTCCCTTGGTCTCATCAGAGATATCACCACCGACAGCACCTGAGTGAACACTCTGGGAATTAAAGAGAGGCCAGATAGCAGGGCCACAATTAACAGTGTTGGACTTCCAACACGAACCTGGAGAGCCTCAGAGATCTGAGGGCACAGGAATGTAAACATAAGCATTGAAGAGTGCCCCAGGCGGAAGGTGCTGATGGCCAAACTCAAGAGTATCCATGCAGGAAACTGCCAGTAATTAGAGAATTGATGTGAATCCAGAATGGGCCACCTGACCCATCCTTTGGGGGGCTGTGGGAGGTGGTATAACGGCCCTTGCCTCTGCCTATTACGGGCAATCTGCAAGAGACCCTCAGACCTTGCAGGCCTAACATGGCCTGTGCCAGCAACTGAACAGGGGCAGGGACCAGGCGTACCTGGGGTCTGATAAAAACTGGGGAAGGCCGAGCAGCAAGCTTTATCCTGTATCTGGAGGACACAACCTCCTGAATCCGCCAGAGTGAGGCGGAATGCCTCCTGATAAGAGCAAGGTGCTGCAGCCATCCCCTCACCCAGCCGGGCGAGGGCGCCCCATCATGCTTGAGGGGGTTTGGTGGAAGATTTGGGCTTAGCCCCGCCGGAGGGGCCAGAGCACTGCCTGCTGCTCGTGGGGTAGGAGTCTGCCCCAAAAATCCGGAAAGACACCCCTGGTTCCTGTTTAACACTAAGGTAGGGGGGGTGCTCCTGCCTCGAGGGGGGCCGGGACGGGCGTCTGCGAAGGGGTGATTTGCCATTTTTACCGAACAGGTCTAGACGGGCCCCAAATAGGCGTTGCCCTCTGAAGGGGAGCCCAGTAAGAGTCTTTTTAGTAGCACCATCAGCACCCCACTGTCGCAGCCAGAGCAAGCGACGAATAGCCACCGCAAGGGCGGAAGTTCTTGCACACATTCTAATCGCGTCATCTAGCGCCAATAGAATAAACTTCACAAATACATTACAATTGGAGAGTGCATTGAACACCTCCCAGGGGAGATCCTCGGGGTGATGATCGAGCAATTTTTTGATGAGGGTTCTAGTAATGGCTGCGGCACAGACCAGACGCAGCACCGTCCCGGCACAAGAAAAGGCGTGGGAGGCCAACAGCTCAATGCGCCGGTCCTCAGCATCCCGAAGGGCGCTATAGGCAGGGGTTGTAATAAAGGGGGGGTTAGGGACCCCTATGATCGGCGCATCCACCACGGGAGGTGATGACCAGCAATTAACCACCTCAGGGGGAAAAGGGTATTTATTTCCTATCCCAGTTCCCTGGAACCCCTGGAAGTTTACTGGGGCATTCCCATTCTTTGAGGTCAAGAGCATGGAAATGAGCCTGCTCTAAAAATTCCAAACGTGCAGTCGCAGTACGGAAACGCTCCCCTCTAGGCTTGGGGACCTGACCGGGGGGAGAGATAGACAGTGCCTTAAAGACCTTAAGCAACAGGTCGTCAGTGTCACACTGGCCCCAGTATTCCGGGCCAGAATCATCGTTACTCCTCGGACTCTCATCAGAAGAGCCTGAGTCAGAGAACAACTCCCCTTCTTCAGAAGGAGTATAGTCACACGGAGTAGAAAACCCCTCAGTTCTCATAGAGCATACAGAAACATGGGGCGACAGGTACCGCTTTTTACCAGGGCCCATACGTTCAGACAACCTAGCAATCTCTTCAGCCGTAGGCAGCCTGGAAGGGCCGGCAGGCTGCAATTCCCCACTTGTAGGCAACTCAGCAGGAGAGAGATTTAAGCCTGGGGAGATAGGTGAATTGAAGCTAGGTGTAGCCCCTGGCCGACCAGATTGCAGGGCCAGGGCTTGCTCGGCACAGGGTACGCAGACCCGTGCCCTGCCAGCATCAGCATGGGGTTGTCCACACGCTATACACCGCTGGTCTTGTCCAGGAGGGACCCCGGTCACATAATTCTGAGATGCCTCCATATGGTGATTAATCAAAGGCACAATATGCCAGTAGAGATTTACACTCTAAGTAACCCTGGATGCCCCAAAGACCCGCTATGGAAGTGGGAGAATTTAGCAAGGCCCGCTATAATTTAACACCGGGCCGGGAGAAGCCAATGGTGATCACCAGTCTGAAAGACATAATGGGAATATAGAGTGTCAGAACCATGCGCAGTAAACAAAGATCATGAAAATCGCCCGCTAGGGCACTTACAGACCCAGGGAGGAGGAGGACCGCCACCACGCGTGCGTGCGACCAGCATCAAAATGGCGCCAAAGCGAACATCGAAGGGCGGGCCAGCGCGGCCAGTGACGCGGAGCGCGCCAACCTATGTCCCCCCCCCCCGAAGAGCGCGAAGCTCTGAGGTGGATACAAACTTATGAGGAGCGAAGTGAATGGGACACTTAGAGGAGATGATTTGCCAATGAAGACGCCGCAGCGCCGTACATCCAGTAAAGGAAGAGGTGCGCGCGGCGGCGACAATTACACAGTAAGAACTAAACAGCGCGGTTCTGACCCCAGGGATACTAGTCCTGGCAGACTAAGGCCATAGCTTGTAAAAACATACACAAGACCTTACTACACCCCCCCCCCCCCGGGCTACGAGGGAGGATGGCGACCCTTTGTACAGGGCCCACCGCTACACGGGGCATTAGTGCGGGAGGGGCATCCCCTAGAGCAGGGGTACTCAACCACTTCTTGTAACGGTCCATTTACAGGCATCTGGTGAGAGGCGAAGGTCCGGACGGGGTGCTGTCGGGGGGGTGGATAGAAATCAGCGCACTGGGGGCGGGTTGGGGGTGGATTATACCTTGCAATGCCACTTCCTGCACATGCAGTACTTCATATTGCAATGCTAAGTGTCAGGGAGTCATGAGACACTGTCAGGAAGACAAACTAC
The DNA here is from genome assembly GCA_027917425.1 of Gastrophryne carolinensis. NCBI lineage: Eukaryota > Metazoa > Chordata > Amphibia > Anura > Microhylidae > Gastrophryne > Gastrophryne carolinensis. Next base: position 497,977,461 of record CM051235.1, read on the forward strand.
ATCGCCAATCCTGTCAGGGCAGGGGTCCAGAAATCTGGCACAGAGGTCCGCATTCGGACCCCGGTCCGCCAGTTGAGTACCGCTGCCCTAGAGGCTCACCATCAGCCTTAAACCGCCTACCCTTTGGTGGGGGACTGCGGTGGAGCATGGCTCCGTTAAGCACGCAAGGTGCTGCCTACCTTCACCCGACCAGCGCAGCCCAGGCTGGCAGGCACATCACAGGGAGGACGGGTGGCAATAGTCCAACAGGGCCGCAGGCTGTAATAGCCCCGCTCACCTGCGAGAGAGTGATACTTCATGTCTTGGCAGTTGGCACTGCAGAGAAATCTGGGGATTTGTGGGAGGTCCCTGGGTATTTGAAGGGCCGGGAGGAGCCTGTTTTTCCATGTCTCTGCAGTGCAGCGCCATCTGGCGGAAGATAACCCAAGTGTAAGTATTATATCTATCTGGAGCAGGACGTACTGTATACTAAGAATAACCTGATCTTCTCCTGGTAGTGGCCATTTTGGTTCTTCTTTTCCCAGCCATACTGCTGCATGGATTCAACTAACCTAACCCACAATGCACAGCAGCGGGAAATCCAGCAGCACTTCCTCTTTGCAGACAGCCTGTAGCTCCATTGGACATCATTTTGTGTGTAATATTGACCACAGCAGGAGTTATAAAAAGGTCAATATATTTTTAAATGCAGCCATTGGTTACCTCTGGGGAGGGATGCATATCAGCACCGTGTAAGGGTGTTGGCTCGGTTTAAAGTGCACATACGCACTGTTATAAGAGTTTTGCTCCGTATATTAATACCCCCTCTAGTGAGCGGTACTTGTCTTTATCATAACATCTTCAAGAACAAATACAGCAAGTCCATCTGCCTCGGCTTATTACTCAATGGTATGTATGATGAATGAGACCTTACAAAGGCGTTTAATGGATTTATTGCCCTTTATTAATATGATCATTAAATTAAATATTTAATACACTTTTCAATATAAGGCAGAAAACCTCGGGCATTTCCAGACTGTACATAACTTTATTAATATGTACAACAGCCTCAAAAGTACAAAAATAGTGTTTCCTTCTTCCCCTGAACTCGGGGCATTATATATGCATGCAGCATGATACAAGTAACACAATCCTAATTGGAACATCATTACAAAGGGAGCTGTGGTGTGTAACAGCTCCCTGTGTGCTGCACAATAAAGCATGAAACGCCACTGTGCTTCACTGTTTATAGCATGTCAGCATTTTCCTTATTTGTTTAGGTTGATCTTCCGCTTTATCCCAGTATGCCCTGGCCTACCCAGCCGCCTGTAGACCAGTATTGGGTGTTGGAGACTGAGGTAGGCAGAGGCTGCTGTGACAGATTACAATGCACTGTACCAATGAAGGATAGTGATGGTACCGCTAGAGGAATGATCTGCACGACTGGAATGATTGATGTGGGGCTGGCACCACATGCAGACAGGAGAATTCATTACATTTACAAGAATCTGGATGTCGGGGAATCATCACAACCGTTAGCAATGGGCCTCTTGTATGTTTTAAACCTCATCAATTGTCATCACAGATGGAACATATTGCTAAGCTATAGGCCTAAACTTGGTTCCACTCTTAAGGAGTTATTGCTATTAGGGGTTGGCAATACTTCTTTTAGTGGTCTATTAGAGATAATGTACCCCGACCCTCTTTACACCTCAGGGCCTCCCTCTTGTGATCTCAGCTGTTCCATTAGGTGCACCCTGGTACAATGGAGTATTCACTCCTGCCCTCACTAACAAGGAAGCAGGCTTCTTCGCTGCCTATTCCGCTCAAGTGTACTGCATTCTAATTAAAGTGAACCTATAGTAAAAAATGAACGTCAGTCCATTTTGACAATCACCCCCTGGGGCACTCCGATTCAGAATCCCTCTACAGTTAAAGGTCCTTCGTAAAACATAATTGAGCATGGGGATCTTTATGGTGGGGGGGGGGGGGGGGGGCAGGAAATACTGTAGCTGGGCACTACAGCTGAGCATGACAGCCTCACACGTGTGTAGCAATTTCCAGTCCCTCACTGAATAAAGCTCTGCGAGGAAAAGGTGAGCATCTCATGACTGCCATAAACAGAGCCGTTTGCGGAACATTACTTATGCACTGCAAACAGCTCTGGTTGGACGAGAGCCTGGGCATGCGCCATTGGATTAGAAACAGGCAAAAGTGGGAGGGGGGTTGAAACAGCAGGGCATGCCAAATGTTGATGACAAGGAACAAAAGTCAAAGTCCCGGCTTTTATTCCACTTTAAGGGACTGATCGTCATGCCAGCAGAAGCTATCCAGTGGACCTAATGTCTTATTTCAAATCATAGTAAAATAAAACCACTCACCTGATAGTGGCAATCCTTCTTTGATCTCAATGAAAGAGGTGGGCACCTCACCAGCGCCCCAAGTTTGCCACGATCAGGTAAGAGGTTTTATTATTTTATTTGCCCAAATCAAGCTGGGCCCAGGGGAAGGAACGGATGGGCAAGAGGTTTGATTTTACTTGGACTTTAAGTAAACTTTAGGGATGCCCCTCTGGTTAAACATCCTTAGAAAGCACCAAATCAGGCAGAATGAAATCACCCACTCCCTGCTCTAGTGGCCCATGTGACCACCAGTAGCGCCCCAACCGGCCACTGTCCGTAAAAGGGATGTGCACAGTACGGTTGCCATGGCCCAGGAACATTGAAGGAGAAATAATTCTGTCTAATGTCATGCTTTCCAGGGATACTTCACTAGTGGTGCATCCCAAACTGAGATGCCCAAGGGTGATCGTTACAAGCTACAGAAAATCATGACTACAGGTCCACTTTAAAAGTTAGCAAAAAATATACTATACCATGCTTATTCAGGGAATGTTCAATGGCTGCCCCAAAACTGGGGATTATTGGTGGTATGCTAGGAGGTGCAGTCCCTCTTAGAATGTGAAGGGATTACAGAGTAAATCTTTGAAAAGGTAGTGTCGGAGTGATCCCTCATCACAATAAAAGAGACACACACACAATCCAGATGAATGGTCATCAGTCTTTTCAGGGTGACACCAGCACCCATCCTTCATCGCTTTATCTGGTGCAGGTAGCCAGAGACTCGCTTCTGTTGCTGATGTCTTTTGAGTTTATTTTTTGTCCTTACTGAGAGTTTTTTGGTTCCGCACACTGGCGGCCTGTCCTGAAGAATACCACCCGGCTGCTCAGGGTCCTCCTCAGATGAGGTGCTTCCTCTGTGTCCAGTTTCATTGATGCTGTAAAAGTAGAACAAAGGCAGGTAAAACCATATGTTTGGGGGGTATGGAGAAAGAAGTCCTGTTAGGGAAAAATACGTGTAAAAGACAGCTGTAGGCAAAAATAAAAATCCTGCAGGTAAAGCAATAAAATATAAAAAAATAAATAAAACTACACTTATCTGCTAGGGTACTCCTCAGCTTTCCATGGAGGTGTCTCTGCTGCTGTACACGTGATAGGAGACTCTCTGGTGAATTGGCAGTTTAGAGCAAATTGTGTGACCCTTCAAGTGAGTCCACCATAAATATGAGCTTTCAGCAAAGGATGCTCAAATGTGCACAGTTCAGGAGTGCTGCAACTAGACCGGGCTCAGTCCCCAGGACTAAAGGATTAAGCCAGTGGACTGCCATTATAATATTGCAGACAAAAAAAAAAAAAAAAAGCATTGAAAGCCCTCTCCAAGGGCATGCTGATTTTGGTGTGTCTGTCAGAAAGAGAGACCCCGGTTTGCCCCATACTTACCTCGAACTGGCACTCCCACAGTGCATGTGCAGGCCACATACATGATCCCCCGCACGCATACCTAAATGGCCGAGCAAAGGTTGCTATTAGCAACCATACACCATATAAAATACTGCTGCTTGCCATGATTAAGGGTGAGTGAGCTTCTTCACCTCAGCAGTAGCCATAGCAGTAGTGTCCTCTGTGTAAAGGGCTCACTTCTCTCTTCTAGTAGATCTTGGTGTATAGTTGTCAATAGCAACAGATTGCTGGTAGGGAAAGCTGCTTTATACAAACTCGGCATCCTCGGGAGCTGATAATAAAACTAGGAGCACACATTAGCAGAGGCAAGGATCATCTGTGAAGGTGCTCAATCATCCAGACCAAGGAATATCTGTAGGAATGCATCAAAGCAACTGGACTTATTGTTTCTCTTCTGTTGAAAATGACTACCGATACACCTTCAACAGATAAAAAACAGCAAATCCAGTTGCCTTGATTTATTGCTACAGACTGAGGCTAGGATAGGTTTGCGTTTTCCAAATAGTCTATTTTAGGTGTTTATGAATGCTTACCATAGCTTACTGAACTTCTGCATAGAGAGCAGCCCAATTTGATCACTTCCCAGTTTGCTAGATGAAGAAGAGAAGCTTTTGTTTCGTTTCTTTTTCCGCAGCTTCATCAGGGCTTCTGCGATGTGCCGGTCTCCATCATAGTCATAGATGATCTGCGCTCGCTCCTCGGCGCACTCATCCCCACCAGCATGGAACAGCGTTTGCAGTTGCAGGAGCTCCATGTCCTTGAAGATGTTGGCAGATGCCTTCTTTCGGCCTCGTGGCTCCGGGGATTGCCTCCCAGCTGTAGGTGAGCTGGCCACCGATGCTGGGGTGCCCATGATGTAATAAATAATGAAGTGCTGACGGAAGAAGAATTATTTATATTTATAAAGGCTTTACACATATATTCACCATCCTTATATGTAATATATATTCCTGTGACTACAAAATCAACCACAGATCCCGATTTGCAGAAACATAGTGGTATGAGGCTCCCATGCTCACCGTCAGCTGCCTGCAGTCTCTATCATGCTCCTGAAGACCCCCTGTCTCATGCCAGGTCCCACAGTCTCGGTGTCTGGCACCAAGGCAGTGTGTATAAAGTACGAAGCCAGGCAAAATCCTATGGGAACTCTGTCTCCTGCAGCTTTGTACACTGCCATACGCCACTGGCAAGATAAAAGTCAGAAGTTCTGGACCCAGAGTGAAGTTAAGCAGCTGAGAATTTAACTCTCCCGTGTGTTGTTCCTCTCAGATGGGGCATCCCAATCTGGCCACAACTCGGGTTTATTTTGTTCAAAGCATTGCATAATGGGAAAAACATCTACACACATCCAACCATCTACACTGGAAGTTACCCCTCCTCCCGCCATTCAGCATATTTATATGGATTTTTATCATTGGGCCTTTTTATCGCCATAGTCGATAGTAGAAAACAGAATCAGTTCCCTGTTCATACTAGTTCTGCTTTTTTCTATTAACAGGTGTCTGTTTTACATATAACGGACAGTGGTTTGTTGAAAGCCAGATTTACATGAGAGCAGTGTTTCCCAACCATGGCTATTGTAAGATCCTATCGGGTGGTACAACCAGGCTACAGATATTTGTACCCCCAAACCAATCTATTGTTATCTATACATAACCTAAGTCTGGTTTGTTTCAAAAATGCAAAACTGCCCCTAAACGTGATGAAAACGATTTATGTGCAATTATGCATGGGTCATGTACCTTAAAGCAGAACAAAGCCCGGGCCGGGCACAGCTGCTGGCCATCCTCCGCTGTATGCAACCCCCCATGGCTCCCGTAAACACTTAACTTTCTCCGCTCCAACAGCGCATGTGCGGCTCTCATCCAATGAGAGCCGTCTGTCGTGACTACGTTGTGAATGGGGAGCGAGTGCTGCCGCTCACCACTGAAGTCAATGAGAGCCATTTGCTGAATGACACAGTCACGGCTTTGCCTGGCTTGGGGGGGGCGCAGCAAATGAGCAGAGCACCCAGAAATAGATTTTGCTCCACTTGAATCCTTTGCTTCAGCAATCCTTTTAAGATGATGTCATTCAGTAATATAATCTAGGTTTTTCACCACCAAAATGAATCAGGAGGCCACCAAAGTTGCATCAGCATAAAAAGCTTCAATTTAACAACAGTATCAGGATTAGACCTCCACCTTCCCCAAATAAGTCACAGTTTTGCTTCATTGAACAAATGCATATTGATGTGTCAGATTATGACAGCCATTATTGTAAGAACTACAAGCTTAGTTATGGTCTGGGGAATGTTTTTGCCATTCTCTGGACCTACTCATTCACGTGAAAGGCACTCTCAGCCAATTTGGGTATGAACCCAACCATGCCCTAAGGCGGATGGGGTATTTTAGAAAGACAATGCGTCAAGTCACATGGTTAGAAATGTCCGACACTGGTTGAAAGACCGTGACCAAGGCTTCCAAGTACTACTCTGCCCTCTAATTCACGAAAATTAAACCCTATTGGGCATCTGTGAGACCACCTTGATCATCGTGTTTGCTCTATGGATCCTCCTCTATGTACCCCTCCAGCAGATATAGGATGCACTGATGCACTATAGACAGCCTAGCTCCAGATACCTGTGACAACTATCCAGGACCCTACCGAGTTACTCCCAAGACTGTTCCTGCTTTCTGTTCTGCACACAGAGGTTACTCCACAGTCCAGTTGTTTAGAATCAGAGTATCCTAGCAATGCGTGGTTTGCAGATCTCACAAGGCAGGGTGAATGGGTTTTTATGCATGCTTGGATATACTGTATATTTAAACTATAAAGAAAATCTATGGCAAGTGCTCCGCAAATAACTTTTGAAAATGTGAACTGGAGATATGAATATTTCTAATTTACTTTTTTGTGCCTGCAGGATTAATGCTATTAATATTAAAGCACAACACAGATACTTTTCCTGCATGACATACACTATAAACGTAAGGGTTAAGAAAAACAAGTATTTGGCTTCACATTGTGTTCCCTCCTCAGTTTCATGACGCAAAGTCAGCAGCTAACTGCGGTTAGCAATTAAGGATGTTGCCATTCAACCAGCAACAAACATGGTATTCACATCACCAGGGTACAGATGACGGCCACAAGCGTTAACTGCGGGAGTGCTGCAATGTCAGCTCCATCTGCCGACAATAACCACTTCCCGAGCTGATCTAATCTGTGTCAGGCGCTTCCTGATTTACAAGTGATTAACCAGCTTCATACATCCTGAGTTGGATTGCTGCCAATCACATGAGCCAGGCTTCTACGGCAGCCTACGCCTACCACACAGGGACTACATGCATGATGCATCCATGGCTGTGTGGACCTTTAGCTGCAGCCTTGGGTATGCACCCCCAAAACATGGCATCAACTCTAAGGTCACCTTTTCTTGATGGTATAAACACGAAGCCTGCTCTCTTCGTCTGGTCGTAAGGGGAAGATTGGGTTTGTCTGATGAATGAAATACCTAATATTTAACTTAAATTACTAACCCTTGTGGCATTCACTGAATCTGCTTTTAAAAAGGAACAAAACCCAAGATTTTCTATGGTTTTTGTCCCTCATGTCTGGGGCATCCCAATTTGGGATGCCCCACTGTGTATATCCCCAGGATCACCCCCAAGACTCACCTTTTCCTCATTCCTATGGAGCATGCTTTTCATTCAGATTATTTTTTGCCATACTGAACTCAGACCGGCAAGAAAATCTGAATAGAGATAGTGGCGTCCACATCCCCACTATCCTCTAGATGTAGGCGCGCTTGCGGCAGGTATTTCTGAGTGTACGTGCCCAAGCTAGAGGAATGGGAACTGAGATGTGGAGCGGGCTCAGGGAAAAGGTGAATCGGCCAACCTCAGAATTTTAAACAGCAGGGCATCCCGATCCTGGATGCCCCATAAAGAGGGAGACCATCAACCTAGAGTCTTATAGACGCACACTTTTTTAATTTCTAAGGGTTAAAAACCCTTAAAATATTTTTTTAAAAAATGGCATGGGGTCCCCCCTTCCCCACATAACCAGCCCAGGCACCAAGTATTGGGGGCTTGTAGACCTATTGGACTAGAGCCTGCGCTTGCTCCATTGGAGCGGGGAAAGGCATGTTTACGGGCCAGCGGCTAGCCCTGAAATCCGACCAGAGTGGGTTTTTTTATGCTTTAAATGGTATAGCTTTAACTTGTTTTTATAATTCCTCTGCTAACAGTGCATACCATCTTTTTATTTGTTATGACAGCAGCTTCCTGTCTGCCTTACCCCAACAGGATGAGATAAACTGATTTTCTCTGGATCTAAAAGCTTCCTTGGCGCCAAGAGGGGCTGATCTGCCTGCCGGCAAGTTTCTGTTTACTAAGCCCTGTTACAGGAATAATGCTCCACCCAGGATCAGTGCATGATTTTCCCAGGATGCAAAGCATGACCGATGTGTTTAACACAGACTGCAAACCAGCACTGCTTGCTGACGTCAATCCAGGAGATAAGGGATGAGCCACCCACCCGATAAAGCTGCAATACGAGCCTTTCGCTGCCATAAACGGTTGCTATTGTTGAACTGCACTGGGCAGCATCAGCAGCCCTGTGTCATCTGCTGGAAAACCCTGGGCAACCCTGTGATTAGGGGCTGAGGAGTTGTGTTATAACTGACAGAACAGAGCAACATTGAAGCATAGAACACACACATTATATAATATTTTTTATACACACACACACACCACCAGCAATCAGTTAGTAGTGACCAGGTCAGTGGTTGAAGGTCTCTTTGAAAAGAAGAAGTAAAGGCAAATATACTTTAATTCCCATAGCATGGTGTCATCTGATTGAAGTGGACCAAAACCCAGAATTTTGACTATGCTGGATTTTGGTTCTTGCCCCCGGAGATGCCCTGCTGAGTGAAATCCCCCAGGTCGCCCAAATGAACTCACTTCTCGGTCCTACGACGCATGCACGGCTGCATCCCCCGCCACCCTTTAAAAGTGGACCAAAACCCACGCCGATCGTGGAACGGCACATGTGCCAGCCGCATCCCGCTATCCCTCTAGCAGAGAGCGTGCCCACGCCAGGCATTTGTGTATGGCCGGTGCGGGCACCCTCCCTGTTAGAGGGAACTGGGGGATGTGGCCACCAGTGCCCTCGGAGCCGCTGGACGAAGGCTTATGCTTAGACGAAGTGACGTCAGCGGCTCTGAGCGCGCTGATTGGACGAGCACCCGCGCTTGCGCCGTAGGACCGGGAAGAGGTGAGTTGGCATCGGTGATCTAGGTGGTTTCCCACAGCGGGGCACCCCCGATCCTGGGTTTTGGTCCACTTTAACAGGGAGTGTGCCCGCATATTCACAAATGAAGGCGAGTTTCCGGGCGACCTGGGGGGGGGGGGGGGGGTTCTACACAGCGGGGCATCCTAAATTGGAATGGGGGAGGGAATCTAACGCCGTTGGGGCATGGGTTTTGGTTCATTTTAAGGATGTTGTTTCAGCAATGGCAGCCAATCACATGATCCCATGTGACCATTCAGGTTCGCAGGACCGGCAAACGTACAGTGAAGTGCAAGCCCTAATCAGGTGGCGATTAAGCATTACTTTTCTTAGTTAAACACTCCAAATGCAGTGTCCCTCAGTGCTCCCAACATGAGTGATCCCAGCAGGATCCCATGGCCAGTCATGTAACCACATTTTTAATGTTGCTGTGGAGGAATGGAAAGGAGAAAAACTTTGAAGCCCTGCTACACCATCTACAGTGTGTTTGAGGAGCATCCAGAATTGGGATGCCCCGCTGTCTGAAATCCCCTCCCCAATCGACAGTTTCACTCACCTTCTCCTGGAGCCATGGCTGCATCTGTGCACTCCAGATGCATCCCTGCTCACCTCTAGCTGCGCGTGCCTCACCTTACTGAATGGGTGGCGCAGGCACGCCATGGCTGCAAGGTGGGTGGGGGATGCGGCTAGCGGAGTCGCTCAGCCGATCAGCGCAGTCGCTGTCAACCGAGTCTTCGCAGTGGGTGCAGAAGGAATGTGAGTGAAACGGGGCTACCTGGGGGGTACACACAGCAGGGCATCCCAATTCGAGATGCCGCCTTACAGAGAAACGACACATGGGAAAGTGAAAGTCCTGTGTCTTGTTCCTCTTCAATTAAAGCGAAAGTACAGTCTAATATTATCCCCCACGCCCCCCTTACCATGGGGTGCCACTTTGTGACTTTCTGTGCTGGTGACACACAGACCCCTTGGAGTTGCACTAAACCGGGGGTGAGGTAAGGATTTTTTTCTTTGTAAACCCCCTATCCCCTGTCCTGTCTCAGCACCAGGGTAGGTTGGCAGGGTGAGGGGTCGATATTTGACTGGAATTCCGCATTAAACCAGAACAACACCCTTTAGAAGTCTATGGGGCAATGTGTCCAGCACGTAATTTAGACTCCAGAGCTGGCCACATGCTGTCCAGGCCACGCCTGCACATAAAGCATTTAAAATTAAGAAAACTTACCTTCCACTTTGATCCCCTGGAGAACTCGAGCCCCATGATTGGCTTCCACGATCACATGGTTGCTGGCACCGGGATACACAGTGAAAGCTGTCGGCTACCATGTGACTCCGGGGATTGATGTGAAAGGTAAGATTTATGTGATGTGCATTATGCGCTGTGCCGGACACAATGCCCCATAGACTTCTATGGGGTGTTGTTTCGGTTTAACACTGCAGAATTTTTTTTTTTTTTTTTTAACTTGAATTTTCTTTATTTTTCATACCATAGGACAAATACAATAAGTACAGAGCTGAAGTCACAGAGGCAGCAATTCTAGATGGTACATTCGCCACGCTGTTAACAATGACAAGTAAACTGTTTCTATAAACATCTCGTACCACTATCATAATGAGCCCGAAGGCTGCGCAAGGGAAAATAGTTCCCAATTAAACGGTTCAAAACCCTACCCCAGGCTAAGGGAGGTGGCACGGAATACATGAGACTACAGAGGCAACGCTAAGGAACTTATAAAGGGGAGGGTGGGGGGGAGGACGGAAGAGGAGAGAACAGAGGAAGAAAGAAGAAGAAGAAAAGAGAAAAGAGAGAAAAAAAAAAAAGGGGGAATAAGACAGTAAAAGAAAGTATAGCACACCCAATGTCCGCTTCTAGTAACGGACTTATACCAAAAGTAGATTTACGTTGAAGTCTGCTGGCATAAATTCCTGTATCCAGGGAGACCACACCTCGCAAAATCTCTCCAGACCGTCCTCCTGTATAGCTGTCAGCTTCTCCATCGCCATTATTTGGGCTACCTTATTTTTAAATTCCCTAAAGTGCAGTATTCCCGTTTTCCAAGCCCTGGCTATAACCATTTTAGCGCCCGTCAGGACATGGTAGATTAATTGCATATCACCCCTAGTTCTTCCTTCAATAGGGCTATTAAGCAGGGCAATCCAAGGATTCGGCTCAATCTGACTTCCCAGCATTTTATTAATTGCTCTAAAAACTTTCGGCCAAAAGCACTTCACAATATCACAATCCCACCAAATGTGCTGATACGTCCCCTCTACTTGGCAACCCCTGAAACTGAGCCCCTGGTTGTCATTTGTAAAATTGCCGATGGGGGACCAGATACCATCTTAACGTTACCTTAACATTGGCCTCAAATGAGGCTACTGAAGCTGCTGATCCAAAGGATGCCCGCCACATAGCTTGCCAATCCTTCGGGTCTTTTACCTCTCCCAGATCTCTTTCCCATTTGAGGCTATAACCTGTGTTAGAAGCGCTGCATTTTTTGTTTAACAATTCGTAGATCTCGGAGATAGCACCTCTACCCCTATGGTATTTCTTACACCGCTGCTCAAATAAGGAGTATTGGGTGGCTTTGTTTGTTCTTTCAGTATCCCTTATTATAGATTTCACTAAATGTTTTACCTGCATATACCCAAACAGATCTCTTGGCTGCAATTGGAACTTATCTCTTAACTGATGAAAGGTGGCTATACTATCTCCCTGTAGACAGTCCTCCAGTCTCATGATCCCTGCCCTCTTCCAGCCACTAAATCTCACCGGGTCCAACACTGCTGGGGGAAACATAGGATTGCCCCACAGTGGCATCAAGGGTAAATGAGCTGAGGCCAATCCTCCTATATGCTTCAGATCGTCCCAGACTTTTAGGGAATGATTTAAGATAGGATTTTGAATAAACCTCCACACTTTTGGGGTCACCCACAATAAGCCCGCTATTGGAATCGAGTGGCACATTGTTGATTCAATTTGCACCCAACAGGGGGTATCCAAGGTCTCGTGGTATGAAAGGACTTGGGATAATTGGGCTGCCTGGTAATACTTAGTTACATTGGGGACACCTAACCCCCCCCATCTTTTAGGTCTCAGCATGATATTCTTTGCCACTCTTGGACGTATTTTCAGAAAGTGTGGTGGGATTCTGACCGGCAGGGTCCTGGCTAAATATAAAAATTTGGGCAACAGTGTCATTTTGATTGCAGCAGTTTTTCCTAGCCATGAAAGGCCATAATCTTTCCATTTACATAGTAGATCAAAAAGTTTTTGACGGAGCGGTGTATAGTTGGCCGTCAGCAACGCTTCATAGCTGTTAGTTAAATTGACTCCCAAATATTTGAGAGCTTTTTTTTCCCATTGGAAATCGTAGGTTTCTTGAAGCCGTTCCCAGGTCTCTGAGGGAGTATTTATATTCAGTGCTTTAGACTTGTGTATTCACTTGGAGACCAGAAACGGCCACAAAGTCTTTGAGGGTCTGCAATAAGTTAGGTAGGGATATAAGGGGATTAGAAATAATCAGCAACACATCATCTGCAAATAAACATAACTTATGATGATGTCCACCGATCTTTATACCCGAGATATCTGGAGAATCTCTTATTAATTGGGCTAAAGGTTCCATAACCAGGGCGAACAGGAGGGGGGACAAAGGGCACCCCTGTCTAGTACCCCTTGAGAGGGGGAACCTGTCAGATTGAAAACCATTGTACTTGACGTAAGCCACTGGGTTAGCGTATATCGCTCTGATCATACCTATAGATTTCGGTACAAACCCCCATCTTTCTAAAAGAGAGAGGAGAAAGTCCCAGGAAACAGAATCGAAGGCTTTTTTTATATCTAAAGATAAGATACATTGCCGATATACATTCATTATTGGCGATATGGGCAAGTTGAATTGCTCGCCTGATATTGTCCCCCGCCTGTTGCCCTGGGATGAAACCAACCTGGTCCCTATGCACGATACACGGTAGGGAGTAAGACATCCTGTCAGCTAGGATTTTGGAGAAAATTTTTATATCTGTGTTGATTAAAGAAATTGGTCTGAAATTTTACCATATTGAGTGCTTTGTATCAGGCTTCGGGACCATGCTTTTTGAGGCCGTCAGAGATTCCTGTGAGAAAGCCCTGCCCGCCTGAATTGCATTAAAGAAGGCCACTAGCTTAGGGATTAAAATAGTACTAAAGACCTTATAATATGACGAAGAGAACCCATCGGGTCCAGGTCTCTTATTTACTTTTAGATTGGAAATCAAGCGCTCCACTTCTGCGGTCTTGAATAACACTGCAGAATTTAAAAATGAGTAACAATGTAGTAAAAATTTATATTTCAATACTGATTATTATTAATATTATATTGCTTTTAATCTTCATTTTCCAAGATATTATTAAATTTACTGTAGCATTATTATTGTAAAATCTACATATTAATTTTAAGAAAACATACTACTAAAATTATGACATTGTAATATATATATATATATATATATATATATTTGCTATCTTATCATTGTTATATTATTACTCTATTACTATTTATTAATATATTAATATAGTTACAATTGTACTACCTGTACTACTAATTTTAACATAATTATACCACATGTATATAATGAAATAATGATCTTTCTTATTAAAATAATTATTATTCAGATGAAAGTATACACAAATGTCAATTGCTAAACAGCCTACATAAATTAAATTAACAATACATGTTATAATATATATATATAAGTATGGTGGGATTTTAAGATTTATATATAACAAGAATTGTATAACACATAACACGTATTATAGAATGTACAGTAGGACTTATATAATATACAATTCATGTATGTATCCAGACTGTAATAATATATGTAATACTAGCTGTAGTAGGGCGTAGCAACAGGAATAGCAGGACACAATCATAATAAATGCATGAGGAAGGTAGGTTGCTTTGCGCTATGTGTACAACGCCACGGAAGATGCGGGCGCTATAGCACAGCCACACATTAGTAACCCGGGAAGGGAGGCAGCATGAAATGACAGCTGTGGGTATGAGGGGACTTGTCACCCACCTGGTCACACATGCGGGCAGTGCCTTGGCACTCAGTGCATAACAGCGGCCATGTTTCCCGGTGTCCAGGATGACACTGGAGCGTACTGTAACACACAACTAGCCAACTGCCGAAGATGACGCAGAAACTCGCTATAACCAATCGCAGCGCTGGGAGGGCGTGCCAGGAGAAAGACCGAACACGTGGCGGCGACGTCAGCCGCGGGGCTGTGTGAGGTGACTGCTTTCCCGCCCTTCAGTCACCTCAGAGCTCTTTACTCTGTCAGAGCCGAGTGCTGGTTGATAATGGCGAAGACTATGCTCGCTAGTAGTGAATTTAGCGAATTTCCGGCTATTTGTTAGGTACGTTAAACCTACACTGGGAATAAGAGGAGTCTTGTGAAATTATGGTTACGGCAGCGTTTGTTGAGCCGGCTGTTAATTTATTTATACTAAAATATTTATACCCGCTCCCACGGGAAGGGATATGGTGAGCTCCCTCTGCCCAGGCAGCGAGGCAGTGCCACACATCACTCCATTTGCTATAACAGAGTGGGTGTGCCGTGCCCTCCCTTTGCTCAGGAAGCAGGGTAGTGTCGCATAACAGTCCTTTTATTGTGACAGGATGGGTGTGCCAGGTCGCTCCCTCTGCCCAGGCAGCAAGGCAGTGCCACACAGCACTCCCATTTCCTCTGACAGGGTGGGTGTGCCAGGCACTGCCATAGTGAGCCCCCTCTGCCCAGGCAGCAAGGCAGTGTCACACAGCACTCCCATTTCCTCTGACAGGGTGGGTGTGCCAGGCACTGCCATAGTGAGCCCCCTCTGCCCAGGAAGCGAGGCAGTGCCACACAGCACTCCATTTCCTGTAAAGGAATGGGTGTGTCAGGCACTACCATGGTGAGCCCCCTCTGCCCAGGGAGCAAGGCAGTGCCACACAGCACTTTATTTACTGTAACAGTGGGTGTGCCTGGCCCTGCCATGGTGAGCCCCCTCTGCCCAGGAAGCGAAGCAGTGCCACACAGTACTCCTTCCTGGAACGGAATGGGTGTGCCAGGCACTGCCATGGTGAGCCCCCTCTGCCCAGGCAGCAAGGCAGTGTCACACAGCACTCCCATTTCCTCTGACAGGGTGGGTGTGCCAGGCACTGCCATAGTGAGCCCCCTCTGCCCAGGAAGCGAGGCAGTGCCACACAGCACTCCATTTCCTGTAAAGGAATGGGTGTGTCAGGCACTACCATGGTGAGCCCCCTCTGCCCAGGGAGCAAGGCAGTGCCACACAGCACTTTATTTACTGTAACAGTGGGTGTGCCTGGCCCTGCCATGGTGAGCCCCCTCTGCCCAGGAAGCGAAGCAGTGCCACACAGTACTCCTTCCTGGAACGGAATGGGTGTGCCAGGCACTGCCATGGTGAGCCCCCTCTGCCCAGGCAGCAGGGCAATGCCACACAGCACTCGGTATTGGCCAAGCCTGCACCATGGGAATGACAGGAATGTGAGTGAATAGGGCGACCTGGGAAAGTAAAATATCTGTGTTGTTCCTTTTTAAAGTCTCTGCTCAAGCTGCGTCAAAAATATATACCCATATCTCCCATCTTTTCACGGTGGAAAAGCGGGACAATTGTTAAATTAAGCCATGCCCCCTCATTAAGGGCTGGATAGGAGATAGGATGTAACAGTTACAACAATATAAGCACTTGGAACAGGCAAATGAATCGGTTATTGCTGCAGATCTGCATGTTAAACCTCAAAGAGAGACAAATGAGAACAACGAGGGACAGGGGAACATGGACTCAAAAGAGGGATAGTCCCTCCAAATCAGGGACACTTGGGAGGTGTGTATACCTCCCCCAGGACTGTCTGGCTCTTCAAAACTCAACACCTTCCATCGCTGTGAAGGTGAGTATATAGTGAAATCGAGAGGTTCCACAGTGGGGCATCCCAAATTTCACCCTTTTAGGCTCCAGGGTGGGGGTTTGAGTCCGTTTTAAAGGGAAATACCTCAAAATCAGGGGTTGCCAGAGAATACGAGACTCCCTGTTTACCAGCCACCCGCAGCATTTATCGCTTTCCTGCAGTGCGTGAGTACACTCTCAGGTTTCTGAGCACTAGACTGTCTCGAAACGGCTGTGGGGAAAAAAAAATAGTAATTTTTTTTTTTTGGCCTTGGCTTTACAGATTCTCCATTATGCTCCCATGAAGAACACTGGGATTATGCGGAATCAAACCGTAGAAGCAGGCCGCTGGCTTAAAGTGGACCAACAGTCAAAAATGACTTAGATCGGACAAACACAACAATAGTGCTCATATGCATTTATGCAATTAATAAAAAATAAGTTCTGCACATTTCATGGGGCATTTTTACAGGTGCAGTGCATCATTTTTCAATGAGTTAAGAATACTTTTTTGAAAGTATGGCAACAACAGCACCCTATAGGCTATGCTAAAGATTTTTTTTTTTCTGCATATTCCATAGGGTGTTTTTGTTTCCGAACTGGTCAAAACAGTCAAAAATGACTTAAACCAAACCAACACAACAAACCGTACTCATATGCATCCCTCCCCATGGCAATTTAGATTGCAGCATATAAAAATGAATTTACCTTTTTCTAACTTCTGCTGTGGTCAATTTTAAAAACAAGATGGCGGTCACCTGCAAACAGGAAGTGCTGCTGGGATTCCTGTTACTGTGCATTGTCAGTTATGTCATTTGGGAGTGGAAGCTCCAAAATGGCTGCTACCTTTCTTTTTCAACTGTGCCAGGCTGTTGGTCCAGTTTAAATGTGCACCCAGAGTTGAACTGACTTCACTGAATCTTCCCCAATGAGCTCATTGCTGTGCCACCAACAGCATATCTCCAGGGATTGCGCAGTGCAGGGGATGCAGAGGAGCCTGCACAATATTTCAGTCTGAAGCTGACCAAAATCCATGGGAGTGGGCGGTAATTTTTGTAACAGATTGTTCTAAATGACATTGATACTTCCCATTTACTCCCTAATAGCAGATCCCTTGTAGCAGGGGCACAGCCTGGGGGGTGCACTTGCCCCAGGTGCAGCAGGTCAGGGGGGCACCAAAGGGGGGGTCTGAGAACAGGTGGGGGGTGCCAGAAAGCCTAGCTACTCCTCTGCCTTGAAGCTTGGACTCTCATGGGCTCCTGATGCCTTGTACAATGAATAGTGCTTCTTTTCAGCACTAGAAAGGCTCCAACTTGCGTAGCCAGGTGGGTGAGTATTGAGGATCCAGATTATGATAGATCTAGATCTGCTGTTTGGGGGGGGGGGGGGGGGATTAGTATTTTCCAGGTGTACAGCACGGCTTGCTTCATTTCTTATTCTTTACATGTGGGTAATCCGCCACCAGGTGGCGCAGTCGACTGCAGGAAGACTTGTGGCCCCTCCCGGCCGGAATTACCCAGAAGACCCCAGTCTTCTCATGCAGTCTGACTGCGAAGATGGTCTTTTTCCCTCTCTCCATGGTTTTCGCAGATAAGTGGGGCACCCCAAGCCCGTCGGATGCTGCAAGCCCTATTCCTACCTGCTTCCGGGACCCTTCTGCCTCCCAGCCATGGCTGCGGACCAGGTGAAAGTAGGGGAACGCTGTGGGTCAGGCGTTGGGCAGAGCTATGCTCTGGGCCGCAGACCTTTTTCCATAAGGTAAGCCGCCCATAGGCTATAGTGAGCCTATAGGGGGGGGAGGGGAGGAACCACTCTGTGACCCTGTGTTCATATGTTTCCCACAAGCTTTATTGTTGTCCTTGTTTGGTGTTTTTTCACTTCTTAAAAAAAATTTTACCTCAGAAATACTTACCTTCATCGTTCCTCTTCTCTCGCTTCCCTCACTGCGTGGTGTTGGGGGGGGGATGCGCTCCCTCGTTCTTTGCGTGCGGCGGTTTATTTACTGAGGTGGTTTCGCGCCGCCAGAGCGTTCTTCATAATACAGGAGGGGGAGGAATCCCTCCCCCTCTGTTTCTCTCTATTCCCGGCCGCCATTTTAGGTCTTCGGGCGCCCGGAGCTGTATGAGCGCTGCGGGGGGGCGTATCGCGGATATTGCCAAATCTCACAAGCGGGCGGAGGAGTATAGGGAGCTCTTAGCTTGTTCGGACTTCCTGGCCCTTGTCATATCGGCTATGGATGATGCCGTTCGTTTTGGTGGTAGGGCTTCGGCTGCTCTGGTCGCGCTGCACCGTTCTATCTGGTTGCGTCAATGGGCAGCAGACGCTGCCACCAAAAAAGCTCTCACAGCTATTCCCTTTCTGGGACTCTGGCTATTTGGGGAACAATTGGACCTTCTGGCTAAGGACGGGAAGCATCCTCAGCGTCGGAAGACGGTGCAGCCTTTTCGGAGTTCTTCTTTCCTTTCGCTCCTCACGTGGAGGACGAGGCTCTTCCTTCTCTGGTGGCTGCAGAGACTCATGGGGGCGAGGTAGAGCCCGAGGTCGTCTCGGCCTCCCCTGGGGATCCAAGCCTACGCCCTTCACCAAGGCCCCTCAGGCATGAGGGGACGGCCTCACCCGTCCGGGTGGGGGGATGGCTTTGGTTTTTTGCTCACGTCTGGAGACAACGCACCTCGGACCAGTGGATTCAGCAGGTGGTGTCCTCCGGATACAAAATAGAGCTGATAGGTTGGCCGCCTCCACGATTCATTCGGTCCCCGGATTTCACAAAATTCTGTGACGGCGCAGGGTCTGAGGTTGGCCGTCCAACATCTGCTGTCATCAGGAGTTGTTTGCCCTGTACCGCTGATAGAACAGGGTCGGGGATTCTACTCCAATCTGTTCAGTGCCCAAGAAGGACGGCTCCCTGAGACCCATCCTAGATCTAAAGGGTCTCAACAGATTTGTCAGGTTCAAACACTTCCGCATGGAGACTCTACAGTCGGCTGTGAATTTTCTTCGGCCAGGCGAATTCATGACAACTGTGGACATCAAGGACGCCTATCTGCAAGTTCCTGTCTTCCTGAGACACCAGAGTTTCCTGAGGTTAGCTCTGGGGGATCAACACTATCAGTTTGTGGCCTTGCCGTTCGGAATCACCTCAGCCCCCCCGGTATTCACCAAGGTGCTGGCGGGTGTCATGGCTCTGCTGAGGAGCCAGGGCATTCGCATTCTTCCTTACTTGGACGACCTGCTGGTTGTTGCGCCATCTTTTCATCAGGCCAAGAGGGATGCTCAGGTGGTAGTGTCCACCCTTCGGTTGGGTGATCAATTATCCCAAGTCCTCACTCTCTCCCACTTCGTTGAGATCCTTCCTGGGAATGACGCTGAATACTTCTCAGGTCAAGGTGTTTTTTCTTTAGTAGAAGGTGGAGGGTCTTCAGATGCAGGCACGGGCCTTATCGTGCCCTCATCCCTTTATCCGCCTGGGGATGCAGTTGGTGGGTCTCATGGTGTCTTGCTTCGAGGCTATGCCCTTCCCTCAGTTCCACATGAGACCTCTTCAGTTGAATCTCCTGACCGTCTGGGATCGGAGCCAGGAGTCCTTGGAGCAGAAGTTCGCTCTGTCCCCTCTGGCTAGACAATCTCTCTCGTGGTGGTTGGACCCGAGAAATCTTCTGGTGGGCATGTCCTTTCTGCCGCCGCGATGGGATATCGCGGACGCTAGCCTGACCGGTTGGGGAGAGGTTTGGCAATCGCTGAAGTTCCAGGGACAGTGGGGTCCTCAGGAGGCTCACACACCCATCAACCTCCTGGAGCTAAGAGCCTTGCACAGCGCCAGGTATGACCTTTCGCTACCTGTCGCTCTCCCATACATTTCAATGGACGATCATTTTCTTCTCTTTAAATGGGGTTTTGTTTGTGATTTTTGTTGTAAAAAAAAAAAATATATATATATATTTCTTTGACCTCTTCTGGCATTGAAATTTTTCAATGCAGTTTTTTCATATTTTTTTTCATTTTTTATATATTTCCTCAGAAATGACATTACAGGTCTGGCGTTAAAGTGTTCATGTTACAATGTTGTTACAATGTAATTCCATATGTTTTTCGCTTTGTTACTAGTTGATAGATGCTTGAAAACAGACTTTAAACACACCGCCTACTGCGCTCTAGGCTTCAAACAACTATTTTTCAGCGCCAGAGATTTGTGAGGCTGTTTTTTTGCTGAATATGGTGTGAGTCAGTCGCTATGAGCAGTCGCTAACATGCGCTCCCATACCGCGCTGTACTGGTCAAATAGCAACTCCTCACAATGTATTCAACATTACTGAACAGTGACTGAGTCGCTATAAACTAGCGACTCATGGCCGAGCACTGCGACTACTAGCGGGCGCTCTGAAAATGCCTGCTACAGACGCTCATCTGTCGCTACCTGCCGCTAATGATGAATCAGCCTCCAAGTCTTTTCCTTGTCGCACATTCTCCATTTCCAGGATTCTGGAATTTTTACAACACGGTCTGGAGTCGGGTCTACAACTGAGTACTCTCAAAGGACAGGTTTCTGCCTTGGCAATCTTTTTCCAAAGATCTTTCGCTAATCACAGACTTGTAAAAACTTTTTTTCCAGGAAGTCACTCATGTACGTCCACCGGTGTGGGATTTGAACTTAGTGCTTTCTGCTTTACAGGGTCCACCTTTCGAGCCCATATACGATGCTGCTCTTTCTATTCTGACTATTAAAGTGCCTTTTTGGTTGCTATCACTTTGGTGCGTCGCGTCTCTGAGCTGGCGGCGCTTTCCATGAAACCTCCAAATTTTGAGCGGCATCAGAATAAGGTGTCCTTCCTTCTGGACCTAGGAAGGGCTTGCCTCCAGCCAAATCCACTATCAGTAAGTGGATTAGACAGGCGGTGGTGCAAGCATACTCTTCCAAGGGGAAGGAACCCCCTTTCCGTGTTACAGCTCACTCTACTAGGGCTATTGGTGCCTCTTGGGCCTTCCAGCACCAGGCTTCAGTTGAACAGGTTTGTAAGGCCGCTACTTGGTCTTCGGTTCATACTTTTTCCAAGTTTAACAAAGTTGATGTTAGGGCCTCAGCTGACGCTGTTTTTGGCCGCAAGGTGCTTCAGGCGGTAGTGGTTTGAACTGCATGCCGTTGCTCTCTGGGGATCCCACCCTTCTTTTTGGACACTGCTGTTGGATGTCCCACATGTAAAGAATAAGAAATGAAGCAAGCCGCGCTGTACACCTGGAAAAATACAATTCTGTGATTACTCACCTGTAGAATTGATTTTACGGTGTACAGCACGGCTTGCTTCATCCCACCCTTGTTATCGTTGTTCTCTTTTGCCTTGTTATGCTGATTTTGTTGAGAGAGTTTCTATTATGCGCTGTGTTTTTTATGGTCCTTACCTCCCGGCTTCTTGCATTACTGCTTTCAAACACTGGGGTCTTCTGGGTAATTCCGGCCCTTTTATGGCCGGGAGGGGCCACAAGTCTTCCTGCAGTCGACTGCGCCACCTGATGGCGGATTACTCACATGTAAAGAATAAGAAATGAAGCAAGCCGTGCTGTACACCGTAAAATCAATTCTACAGGTGAGTAATCACAGAATTGTATTTTTTTATTTACAGTATCTTGGAAAGATTCTTTCAGCTCTATCTAACGTGCATGAGATGCAGCTCTGAGCTTTTCAGGTGCACAAGGTGAAGAAGCTATTGCGAAATCTATGTCTAATGTCCACCTTAAAACAATTCCCAACAGACAGGCTAATAATGTGCAGAAGTTCTCTGTGAAAGCTGAATTTCATTTTCAAAACCAGTCACCCCTGATTCCTCTTCATTCCTGTTGAAGAATGAAACATGCTTTGCTGTATCTTTATTTAAGTAGGTCCACCTCTTGCTTATCTATGTGTATTTTTATTTTGTTTATTTTTGTTCTCCTTTTTGCAGGCATTACAGTATAATATAGTATTTCTATTGTTTTTTGCGTTTTGTTTCACACACATTTTGTATTTAAAATACAAAACCCGCCACACAATACATACAAAATGTGATACATACAACACGTGACAGAGGAACTTCAGGGGAAAAAAAATGCGACTTAGCCGTCGCGAAATGACAGCATGGCTCTTCAAACTCCAGTCGCCCCAAAGTCTCTTGAAGGTTTTGGGTGGCTCACATTGAATTCCTTTCGTGGGCACTGCACAGGCGCAAGATCGGTGGACGCACAGTGCCTGATGGGATGCAAGATGGCGCTGCCCATCGGGAGGTCGCCCAGGATCCGAGGGACCCAGAGGATGAATGCCCCTGTGAGGTGCCCAAATCTAAAACCGGGGAGGGGAGCTGTCCAGTGAGGTTTGGAAGAGGTTTTAACTTCCCCCAATTTTCCTCTTTAACCCTTCTAGTGCCAGCTACGTGACTCTCACGTAGCTGCCTCTCCAACCGTTAAGTGCCAGCTACGTGAGAGTCACGTAGCTGACTTTAGAGCCCCATAAAAAAAAAAGTAAAAAAGATACAGACTTACCTGACCCCTCATTTGAAAGTGCCAGCGAGTAGATTTTCGCCCCCGGGCTTCTGATCTTCAGGAGGGGGCCCGGAATAGGCCCCCCCTCGCATTTACTCACCTCTAACCCCGCCCCTAGCCCCGCCCACTTGATGACGCCATCCCGCTCCTCTGGTTATCGGCACCCGGGCTCCGTTCTGTCCGTTGTCGGTAGCGATCGGAGCAGGCAGGGTGGCAGGCAGGGAGGCTCTGATCTCCCTGCCTCCCTCCCTCCCTGCTCTGATCACTACCAACAACTGTCATCTGCAGCGGCGTGGGACACTGGATGGGAGGTAAGTATAAGTGAAAGAAGAATAATAAAGAATTTTGTGTCTGTGTCTTTTTTTTTTACTTAACCCTTTGTGAACTGGTAAGGGGTCCATGAGACCCCTTATACCAGTTCACAAGGCTCTGGGTATGGCAGGTCACCTGTGGCAAGCGGGTGACTTGCCATAACCCCCAGCCCCCCATTACCTGCCTCCCCAACGGCCGGGGGGGCAGCAGGGCCCGGGCCACTTGGCTATGTGGGCTATTAGCCTGCAGGGCCAGGGGCCACCAACGCTGGCCCCTGCACCCTGTTCTACAAGCCCCCATAGCTGGTCCGGGTCGGTAATGCTGGGTAAGGGGGACCCTACGTCATTTTTGGGGGGGATTTTAAGGGTTTTTAACCCTTAAAATTCCCCCCAAAAAATGAGGTCCCCCTCCCTGGGAGGGGGGACCCTACGTCATTTTTTTTTTTAAGTTAATCCCTTACAACTATGCAATCATATTGCATAGTTGTATTCTATCTGAAATCTCCTAAACTGCTGTTTCAGTTTGGGGAGTTTCCTGGGCAGGAAATGGTGTCTACCAATAAATATGTGGTACCGTTGTAACCGGGAGAAATAGGGCTTTCACACGCAATAATATTTTATTAACAAACTTACATTGTTTATTAGAAAAAAACACTACAAATTGTAAAAAATATATTTTTTTTTATTTTTTTGCACATACTTCACCCAAAAGTATTGAGAATACACTAAAAAAAGGCCAAACAAGACATTTCATGTTGAAGCTCAGACTCTGCTGAGAAAAACATTATATAATTTTCCTGGAAAATCCCTGGAAATCCCTTCAAAAATCCAGGTTGAACACGTGTAGCGCAAAAACGTGAAAAGTAGTCCGGCAACAGAGTGTGACAAAAAATCTCGGTAGGCTGGCACTCAAAGGGTTAAAGGGTTATGTCCACTTTCGATGGAATTTTTGAAAGTGTATGTGCCAAAAGGATGTGCTCAAGGCACTGAGGAGATCTAGTATTTTTTTTTAATTTTACCTATGCTACCAAATGTGTGTTTTATGGAAGCAGTTGTCACTACCTGCAATCAGCTGATATTGGTAACGTACAGCAAGAAGCGAGAAGTGAGTCTTGTTCTGTGCAACTATCTGGAATTTGTTGCTATTGGCACTAAAAACAGATGAAAACTGCTTCCATAAAATCCACATTTGCTAACATTAGAAACAAATATAAAATGTTAGATCAGCTCAGCTGCAATAGAACTAAGAGCTGCATGTTGAAGTAAGGTAGGTAACTGGTAAAGTTATGTTTACTGATCTCTAAATCACATTTACAGACCTGAAACAGACTGTTAAAGCAGAACAAAACCCAGGGTTGTATACTTTCCTAGGTTTTGTTCTTCTTCCCTGGGGCATCCCGAATTGGATTGCCCGCTGTGTGAAACCCCCCAAATGCCTGATATGCTTACCTCCACTCTGGCCCAACGGCACATTTGCGGGCTCCCATCCAATCAGACCCACTTGCTGTGATGATGTAATTCGGCAAGCAGCTCTGATTGAGCCTGTGCCCCTCATCCCCCACACACAGGCATTCGCTCTCACATGATCCATGCTTCAGAACCAGGCATCCCGCCACATGGCTGGCAGTGGCTAATGGGAATTGCAGGACAGGAGTATGCAGCGCTATGCATGGCATAGATATATACATCTGCCTTGGTAGCCAGCTGTGATGCAGGCTCTACATGGTAGGCATGGGAGGCTAGCTACTAATGTCTGATTTTAGGATGCAGCAGTTGTCTAATAATAAAAATATAGAAACATGCTGGATAGTGAGAGGAGGCGGCTACTCGTATACCCCACATTAAAGAAATTCCTACTGGTAGCAATAACATCTGCACACCTCTAATTGCTTGCCTCCTGAACTTGGCCCGTTTCCAGGCATCTGGCACATCTGTTAAGTGGAGTGCCGCTACAGGATTCAGCGTATTGCCATCAATACGTCCAGGCAAAAACAATAAACATCACATATTCAGCCCTGCATAGCTGATCAGTGATATTCTGGGGGTTTGAAACTTACATCTGCCGGAGAGCCAGACCGAACAACCCAGGCCCCAGATCACGGCCCGTGTTGACATTGGTGCTTCCTCCTGGCATCAGTCGGGCTGACTGGCAATGACTGGTCTATTCATTTCAATGGATGGAGTGTGCCAAGGCCTGGCACCTCCATTCCATTGTAGTGATTGGTACAGGCATGGCTTGACATTGTGACTGGGAATGCTCAGCTCCAGGTAACCTGGATGGCGGGGACCAGATCGCCTGTACTGGTAAGTTTCAAACTGCTGAAATTGTGTGTTTCAGCTCTGCGGGACCGTGGTGTTTATTGTTCCAATTGTGACATACACTCCACTTCAACTCTTCATGACATTTGGGTTATTCTCCAGTAGAGGGTGAACTTCTGCAGAGATGAATGCAAAAAAAGGAGCTCCTCCCAGTCCATAAATACCTGGGACCTCCCACCAATTCCCCAGTTTCTTCTCTGCAGGAAGGCGAGCAAGACAGAAGATGAAGACTTCTCTTGCAGGTAAGCCGGGTTCGCGCCTGGCCATTTTTTGCCCCTATTGCTGCCAGGACCTTTCCTAAATTACCCCTATTCGAGCCTCCCAGCCTTGGCTGCGGGTCCTGGTAAGGGTAGGTAGCACCTTATGGGTGTGCAAGGAGCATTGCTCCGCCGTGAGACCCCATTACAAGGGGTAGGTGGTTGCCCGGTTTTGGTGATCCCGGTGTGGAATGCCCTGTCCCTGTCATTCCTATGGCCAGATTCTGGCTGGGATTCCCCCCTTCCGGGTCCCTTACTTCCCTCTAGGGGGGGGGGGGGGGTCGGCCTGTATACCCTGTTGGTTTATATGTGTGTATGGCACTGTGTGTGTGTGTGAGTGTTTTTACTTGTGTTGGGTGCTTACAGTATGTTTGCTTACACTTAGGGCCATAACAGTGCTGGCCTCCTTCACTCAGCCTGGGGAGCTTCTCTCCCTCAGGCTTGTTCGGGGAGGGGGCGGGGCCGGGCTCTTGGCACGGCCGCGGTAGCCCCGCCCCCTCGTTTGGCGCGATGCTGCAGGCCAGCCTGTGATCCGCGTTGCTGGGAGGGGGGCGTGGCCTGGTGACGCACGTTCTGCGCTGGCCCGCCCCCCCTCCTCTTCCTCCTTCTCTCACGAGGCTCTTCTCCGGGGGCCATCTTGGTGCTGCTGCGGGATCCTGTGTGCTCCTGGCCGGTAAGGGCCTGTTGCCCACTTCCTTAGCTTATGCGGGGGCCCCTCTTCAGCAGGGGGGCCTCCTGTTTTATCGCATGTGTGTGTATGGATATATGTTATTATATATGTTATTATATGTATATATATTTTGACTTAGATGCTTCATTGTGTGTTTCAGATTGCATCGTTTATGTGCATGTTAAGGGGTTCCTCCTAGTCCTGGGGTCCCTAGCCTTATATAGATCACCACAAATCCTCCCACTGGGACTTTTAAGGGGCATCCCGGGTTGCTTATTGCTTAAATTCCCTGCGGTCTTGCGACGGACCACAAAAATCACCATATGGAGGCTCCGCAGGATACCGGGCTCGGGCTCCCTCTGGAACAATCCCGGCCATGTGTGGGTTGTGGGGCATCCCTTACCGGTGAGAATGTGCTTATTTGTATACCATGTGCACAAAAGGCCATATCGCGGCAGTCGGGTGCCCAGCCTTCTGGGTCGGCGCCCCCGCTTCATCGCCTTCCCCTCCCCACCTTATCCGTACCCCAAGTGACATTGGTGCTAGCGGGGAGTCGCATTCCGATGTTTGTGCTAGGTTGGCCAGCATCGAGAAATTTATGGTTAGCGCGGTGGGCAAGAAGGCCCAGGCAATAAAGAGACATTTGTCGTTGGTCCAGGCGACTTGGGATATTGATGATGATTCTTTTTATATGTCCGATTATTCCCAGCTGGAGGAGGGGGAATTGTATGAGGAGTCAGAGGCTGACGATGTACGGTTTGGCGAGGCTGATGTTGGGCAGGCGCTGGGGGATGCTGTTGACACGCAGACCTTGCAGATCAGCAAGGGAATGACTGTTTTGCATATTTCCTTCTCTCAGGTCTGTTCAATTGTAAACGAGCCCTGGTACTAGTGCAACCATTGCTAATTGCATAGTCTCCATATACATAGTACCTCAGGGTCTCTCGCTATGTTTGTAAATAATATGTATATAGTTTGATTACTATTGTGTGCCCTACCAGATTTGTGGGTTGGATGACTTTAATTATTGTACATAAATAAATTGTGACTTCACTTTTTTGCATCTTAAAAATCCACAGTTGTCAGGTGTGCATTCATATTTGTTCTTTACTATTGGGGAGACTTCATTGTCTCATGATCTATGAAATTGCACCCATTACAAAGTAACTTTAACTATTACAAGTGTGCTTACCAGTTCTCTTTAATCTTGTATCCTTATTTAAGGTTTAAGCACCTTGAACATTGTTCCCTAGTGACATTATCACTAATAAGAAGTAAATAATATGTCATTTGATGACGTGAACTCTCTAACCACTAAAAAGGCGGACACACTCACGTTCTCTCAGTCTGAGATAGACGCGATTGTATCTCAATATGGGGACACCTCTAGCCCCCTGAACAAAGATAACATCCTCCTCAAACGCCATTTTGAGACCCAGCGTAAGAAACAGGTACAATTCCAACTACACTCTGTAACTTTGGTTGAGTATCTTAGGAACAAAAGAATACCAAGGGGCCTGCGCATCAATCTAAAGCCATCCTTCTGTAGGGAGGATCCCAAATTTTGTAATCAGTGGAATCAAATCCTAAATAAGTGCAGTTTGGACCTGATTGCGCTGACTATTCAGGGCATACAGGAACAACTGTCCACACTCCAACACTCCATCACTGCCACTAAAGAAAAATTAACTGGTGTACTTTCCAGTCAAGAATTACAGTCTTACATAGATTCTCTAGAGACCTCTATAGACCAATATAGGAAGGACACCCTAACCATTAAACTCAATAAATATAGGAGGGACACCCTTGACTACGAGGAGAACAGGGTGTACTCCTGGCGTGAGTCACGTAGACCCAGATACTACTCCAGAAGGGACCCTCAGAGAGGTAGCAATAGTGACAGTGACTCCAGCAGATCATCGGATGACCAAGAGCATCCTTTTTTAGAACAGGCCCGCCATACACAAGGCCCAAACCGACAAAGACGAGGAGGGGGAAGAAACGCCCAAGAACAGCAAGGTTCCCACCGAGTGCTACGGAGCCAGACGCAACCACACCGCTCCTAGTGGTCAACCTCTCCTCCAGGGAATTGTCTTCAACAGAAACCAAGGTATTACAGAGAGGGTTGGGATTTGTGCCCACACATTGGGGAAACCAATTAGAACTTGACATTGACTTACACAGATTCTTCCGCTCCCTTAGACTACGCTCATACTTCGACACCACCACCTCTACGTTTCAATCAGCTCCTTCAGAAGTTTCCCAGATGGGCGTTGATCTGAACAAGTGTCGACCCCCTAGTAAGTGGCAACCCCCATCCTCACCACACTGTGTTGAAACATTTATCAAGATGGTTCAGAAAGATGTATCCAACTTGAGATGGCACCCTCAAGGCCTTAGTTACCATAACAACCTACCACAAGCCGAGAGATTGGCACTAAAAGCACTAACGGATGACAAAACTATAATAATAAAAGCAGCAGATAAAGGGGGTGCCACAGTCATTTTGGATACTGTCTACTATAACACTACTGTCTTGACACAATTGGCAGATGCCCAAGTTTATGAACCTCTTCCTCGTGACCCTTTACCTGACATACAATCAGAAATCAATGAGGTGGTTGAGAGGGCCTTCTCACAATCACTCATTGACCACAAATTGAAAGATTTTTTACAACCAAGGTTTCCGATGACTCCACTCTTCTACATTCTGCCAAAAATCCACAAAAATCCCTCTAAACCACCCGGCCGCCCCATAGTGGCAGGAACAGACTCAGTATTTCAACCAGCAGCCATCTTTTTAGACAAAATTCTACAAACCAATGTCATGCAGATTCCCTCTTTCCTATTGGATACTGGAGATTTCCTGTCCAAACTTAACTCCCTTGGCACAATTCCATCCAACACATTGCTATGCAGCATGGATGTCAATAGCTTATACACATCCATTCCACACCAACAGGGCATTGAAATCATCAGCAGATCCCTTAACACCACGCCTCTATCTTCTTCTTACAAAGTTTTCTGTACAGATTTACTAAAAATCATTTTGACAAAGAATTACTTCAGTTACAATGGAGTATTCTACTTACAGAAGCAAGGGACGGCCATGGGCTCAAATGTTGCGCCAGCCTACGCTAATTTATTCATGGCAGAATTTGAAAGAACAGTAGTCTACCCACATCCCCTATATATACAATACGCACTAATCTGGTATAGGTATATTGATGATGTTTTCTTCCTCTGGACAGGTACTTCAGACACCCTTTTAGCCTTTAAAGATGATCTAGACCACGCATGGCCCACCATAACATTCTCCATGGAAGCAGATGCATCTAAGGTCCATTTTCTAGACGTTTGGGTGAGCCTTATTGAGAATTCTTTACATACAGATCTATACACTAAACCTACTGACCGGAACACTTATTTGCATGCTAGTAGCTTTCACCCCAAGAAACTCAAGAATGGTTTACCATACAGTCAATTTGTTCGCCTGAGGCGAATAGTAGATAATGACGCCACCTTTCATGAACGGGCAGAAGTGATGGCACAAGACTTCAGGGAAAGGGGGTACCCCAACCACATAATAATGGAGGCTCTTCGGAAAGCCTCTACACTTGACAGAACATCATTACTACGCTTTACACCAAAGCAACCATCTAAACGCCTTCCATGTGTCTTAACATACAATAGACAAAGCAATGCTGTTAAATCCATCATATACAAACATTGGGACATTCTGTCATGTGATGAGAAGTTGGCAGAAACATTCCGAGACCCCCCATGTTTTCCTTTAAACGGTCAAAAAACATTAAGGACACATTAATAAAAGCGGACACATCACAGAAAATGCCTACACCCCACAAAACTGATTGGCTTGGCACCCTTCCAAAACCGGTTGGGATGTTTGCGTGTGGCAGCTGCGTACAATGCAACTCGGTCATCCGCTGCAGTTCATTCAATCATCCCTCCACAGGTAAATCATACCCATTGAAAGATTTCTTTAATTGCAGGACAAAGAATGTTATCTATCTGCTTAAATGCCCTTGCGGCAAGGCTTACGTGGGACAAACCCAAAGAGAAATCAGGATACGCATTATTGAACACCGCAGCAACATACGGTGCTTTAATTTTGACTCACCCGTAGCTAGGCATTTTGCAGAGGCCAATCACCAAGTGTCCCAACTACGGTTCTTGGTAATTGAGAAAGTACACCCCCATAAGAGGGGGGGCAATTTAGCCAATCAACTTTCCAGGAGGGAACTATTCTGGATCTATGAGCTCAATACAAGACAACCCACAGGCATGAATGAAGAATGTGACTTGTCACCATTTCTTAATTAGCATATAAATCTCTGCAGCCCCTGTATTTCATTGACGCCCGTTTAAAATTAGCATACTCTTGCCATTGCAACTCAATACCCCCCATCACCTTCTGTGCCCAACACTTAGCAAAACTACATAATTCTTCTCCAATGGCAGTTGGTCTGAGCTATCTAGACTGGACGCTGCCACTATACAGACACATGATCTCACACTATACCATCCAGTGGAGCACATTATATATACCTCTATCACTTGGGACGCTAATACATATTTGCACCTAACAACATTGTCAGGTTAAACAAGTTTCTTGCCCCTAACTTAAGTCTACTATTTTGGACGTTTAGGTTCATAAATATCACCTCTCATTATGTATGGTACTGCAGGATGTTATCTAGTTGTTGTAGGGTAAGCTACAGTATCCCACCTAATCCACTAGGTTAGAAACCCCCTTCTACAATCCCATCAGTTATGTATGATTGTGTATATAGACACCGCAAAACTTGTTAATTTGATGCAAAGAATATGACAAGACTGCTTGCTGTCTGTCTGATTGCTGCAATTTATGTGATCATACTTTATTGCATCGTGTATTAATGCCTGCTTTACTATTATCTCTTTCAGGTGGAATCCAATCCCCATTGTACATCCCCCCCGTTTTGTTTATACTCACCTAGCAACGCTCCGCTAGCTTCCGTAGTGGCAGACGCCCCGTGCGCCTGCGCGCCTCCACCTTGCGATTGCCATTGAGCCTCCTGCAGTGTGGTTGGCGCCGGGACGCCTGTCACCGGATGTGACGTCAAATGACGCGAACTACGTACGCGTCATCTGTACGTCACCAGGGCCGGCCCGGGGGATTGGCGCCATTAGGGCTATTTAAACATGATCACTCGAACAGACAGGCAGGCACCGCATCTCTGCAAGATTCCGCTACGCATCCAACATTGCTCCGACGAAGGTTTAATATTTAAAAAACCGAAACACGTGTCAGCAAGCATACCGATCATCCAGCGCAGCAGCAGCAGCTCTCGTTTCTTGCTCCCCAGCGGACTTCTTTGCCACTATGCACAGGATCGCATTCATTTCTGACCAGTGCCTCTAAACCATTAACCATCAAGGTATCTCTCAAAGACTTTACCTATTCTCAGACTGCATTTAAAGTACGAGACCTTGCAGATCAGCAAGGGAATGACTGTTTTGCATATTTCCTTCTCTCAGGTCTGTTCAATTGTAAACGAGCCCTGGTACTAGTGCAACCATTGCTAATTGCATAGTCTCCATATACATAGTACCTCAGGGTCTCTCGCTATGTTTGTAAATAATATGTATATAGTTTGATTACTATTGTGTGCCCTACCAGATTTGTGGGTTGGATGACTTTAATTATTGTACATAAATAAATTGTGACTTCACTTTTTTGCATCTTAAAAATCCACAGTTGTCAGGTGTGCATTCATATTTGTTCTTTACTATTGGGGAGACTTCATTGTCTCATGATCTATGAAATTGCACCCATTACAAAGTAACTTTAACTATTACAAGTGTGCTTACCAGTTCTCTTTAAGGATGCTGTTGACACGACCATGGTTTTGTCACATCTCTTGGAGGTTTTGGATATTGCACCGCCTGAGGCGCCTCCTCTCAAGAAGGGGGAATTTTTTGGGGCCCACAAGCCTCGTTTGGAGTTCCCTACTCAGGGTCATTTTGATGCACTGATCCTTAGGGAATGGGAGAAACCTAGTCGGCTTCTGGGTCTTCCTCAGGGATGGGATAAGAAGTATCCTTTCCCGGTGGAAGCAGTTAAGCGCTGGGCTTCTCCTCCCGAGGTCGATGCGCCAGTTTTGGGGTTGACCAATTCCTCCGTGCTTCACACCCCAGACGCCACTTCCCTAAAGGATGGTGAGGATAGGCGCCTTGATCAGATGGCATGCCATGCCTTTGCCAGTGTTGGTTCGGCTTTGCGGCCTGCTTGTGCATCTGCGCTAGTGGCGGTGGGTGCTAGGTCTCTGATTAGGGACTGGTTAAATGACGCTCACCTTGATTCGGCCAGCGCTGAGTTCACTACGTTTAAAAGATTTGAATTGTTCATGGATTTTGTCTTGGCTGCTATGGAAGACACTATTGTTATGTGTAGTAGGACTTCAGCCTTATTGGTGGCCATGCGCCGCTCGGTATGGCTCCGTCAGTGGACGGCGGACTTTGCGGCCAAGAAATCGCTCACAGCTCTCCCCTTCTTGGGTACGCGGCTGTTTGGAGATAAGTTGGATGCTGTTGCAAAGGGAGGTAAGTTACCTCAGCGGAAGAAACTGCACCGTCCCTTTCGGGGGGGCAGGCTCTTTCAATCCTTCATTTCGAGGTGCCATAGCTGGTAGAGGTTTGGCCTTCTCGGGTGTCTTCCTGGCTCTTCCTGGAACAGGGGCAGAGGTTGGGCCCGTCCCACTTCTGCCTGGGGTTCCAAATCCAAGCCTGCGGGTAAACCAGCTCAGCAATGAAGGGTTGCCCTCACCTGCTCGGGTGGGGGACAGCTGCGGCTCTTCTTCCAGGTCTGGGCTCGGGAGGTCACAGACAATTGGATCTTGGAAGTGGTCTCCTCCGGGTACAAACTGGAGTTCGAGTACTGGCCTCCTCCAAGATTTTTAAGGTCTCGGGTGCCCGCGGACCCTCATGCGGCACAGGGGCTCCTGTTAGCAGTGAGAAACCTTCTGGACATGGGCGTTGTATGCCCGGTGCCTCCGTCGGAAGGAGAGGCAGGGGTTTCTACTCCAACCTTTTCACGGTTCCCAAGAAGGAAGGTTCTGTAAGACCCATTTTGGACCTCAAGGTCCTCAACAGATTCATCAGATTCAAGAAGTTCCGTATGGAGACTCTGCGCTCGGCCATCAGTTCCCTTCGTCAAGGGGATTTCATGACATCCATAGACATCAAAGATGCATATTTGCATGTTCCAATTTTTCCAGCGCATCAGAGATTCCTCAGGTTCGAGGTGGACGATCAACATTTTCAGTTTGTAGCCCTTCCCTTCGGGTTGACCTCAGCGCCGAGGGTCTTCACCAAGGTTCGGGCAGGCATAATAGCCCTATTCAGAGCTCGGGGAATTCGCCTTGTGCCGTATTTGGACGACCTATTGATTTCAGGCGGAGCTGGACACCCACCAGGTGGTGTCGACCCTGGAGAGGTTCGGGTGGGTGATCAACCTCCCCAAGTCCTCTCTCTCGCCATCACGGGAGATTTCATTTCTGGGCATGAATCTGGATACCATTCAGGCCAGAGTGTTTTTACCCCAGACCAAGGTGCAGGGGATTCAGGATCTGATCTGCTTTCTTCTGGCCGATCCTTGCCCCTCTATCCGGCAGGGGATGACACTGGTGGGATTGATGGTGGCCTCCTTCGAGGCGGTCCCGTTTGCGCAGTTTCACCTGAGATCTGTTCAACTTCATCTATTGACGCATTGGGACAGGTGTCCGCTGTCATTGGATCAACCGTTCAGGATGTCTCCCGGGGTTCGGCAGTCTCTTCGGTGGTGGCTGGAGTCGAGCAACCTGTTGAGGGGCAGATCCTTTCTGGTTCCTCACTGGGAGACGGTTTCCACGGATGCTAGCCTGTCGGGCTGGGGAGGATTCTGGAAAAGTCATCAGTTCAGCGGGGTGTGGGGTCCTCAGGAGGCTCACAACCCCATCAATGTCTTAGAGCTCAGAGCCATCCGGCTTGTCCTGTCACGGCTGACGTCGCACTTACAGGGTCTTCCAGTTCAGATTCGTCCAGACAATCGGACGGCGGTAGCTTACCTCAATCACCAAGGAGGGACTCGCCGCAGGAGTGCCCTCACGGAAGTCTCTCTGATCCTGCACTGGGCAGAGAGCAATGTTCCTTGCATTTCGGCAATCTACATTCCGGGAGTAGAGAACACTGAGGTGGACTCCCTGAGCAGGGGGTTCTCTCGCCAAGGAGAGTGGTCCCTCAACCCCGGGGTTTTTCGGTCTCTTTGTTGCAAGTGGGGGACTCCGGAGGTGGATCTCTTTGCCTCACGGCAAAATCACAGACTCCCGACCTTTGTGTCTCTATCTCAGGACCATCTAGCTCTGGCAGTGGATGCCTTGTCCCTTGCTTGGAAGGATCTGGGTTTTCTGTACCTGTTTCCTCCCTTCTCCATGCTGGGCTAGGTAGTTTGCAAACTGGCTCTGGAGGGGGCACCAGCAATTCTGGTGGCTCCAAGGTGGCCAAGAAGGGTTTGGTACGCAGACATTGTAAGGCTGGCGGTAGATCAGTACCGGCTTCCCATGTTTCCGGATCTGTTATCTCGGTAAACTACGTTACCCCAATTTACAAACGCTGGCTTTGACGGCTTGGCTGCTGAAACCTTCATTTTAAAGGAGGAAGGTTTGTCTGAGGCTGTGGTTCAGACCTTGATTAGAGCTAGGAAGCGGTCCTCTTCTGGCATTTACTATAGGGCTTGGCGGTCCTATATTGACTGGTGCGAGGCTAGGGCCCTGCCTTGCATGGTGTTTTCGATCCCTAGGATTTTGGAGTTTCTTCAGCATGGTCTGGATCTTGGGCTCCAGCTTAGTACCTTGAAAGGGCAGGTCTCTGCTCTGTCTGTTTTTTTCCAAAGATCTTTTGCTTTACACCCGCTGGTTAAGACTTTTTTCCAGGGGGTCACTCATGTTCGACCCCCTCGGAAGGCTATGGTTCCTGTTTGGGATTTGAATTTGTTTCTTTCGGCTCTCCAGGGTCCTCCTTTTGAGCCGTTACAGGATATTGCTCTTTCTGTTTTCACTCAAAAGGTTGCTTTCTTGGTGGCTATTACCTCGGTTCGGCGTGTTTCTGAGTTGGCGGCTCTGTCGATTCAGGCCCCTTACTTTGAAAGACACCAGGACAAGGTGGTCTTTCGCTTTAAGCCAGATTTCCTTCCTAAGGTGGTTTCTGCTTTCCATCTCAATCAGGATATTGTTCTCCCTTCCTTGTGTCCTAAGCCTAGCAATGACAAGGAGAGGGTTTTGCACAATTTGGATGTGGTTCGCTGTGTTAAGTACTATTTGGTGACTACTTCTTCTTTCCGTAAGACAGATGCCTTTTTCGTGGTGCCCTGTGGGCCCAGGAAAGGTTTGGCGCCCGCCAAGTCTACCATTAGCAAATGGATTCGTCAGCCATTGTTGGGGCCTATTCTGCTAAGGGGAGAACTCCCCCTTTTAGGGTCACTGCGCATTCTACTCGTGCTGTTGGTGCGTCCTGGGCTTTTCAGCACCAGGCTTCTGTTGAACAAGTTTGTAAGGCTGCTACTCGGTCTTCCGTTCATACTTTTTCCAAGTTTTACAAGGTTGATGTGCGGGCTTCAGCGGATGCTGTTTTTGGCCGCAAGGTTCTGCAAGCTGCAGTGGTTTAAGTTGGTGCGTTCTTTACTGTTTGATTCCCACCCATGACGGACACTGCTTTTGGATGTTCCAAATGTCATGAAGTGTTGAAGCGGAGTGTATGTCACACTTGGAATAATACGGTTTTGTGAGTACTCACCTTTAAAACGGATATTATAAGTGTGACATACACTCCGCTTCACCCCACCCTTTTTGGTATTCCGGATCCTTTATATGGTGAACCATTGTTTCTTGGTTGTTAGTATTGTTATATTTGGTTCTTCCTGGTCCCCTTACTGCTATCTTACACTGGGGAATTGGTGGGAGGTCCCAGGTATTTATGGACTGGGAGGAGCTCCTTTTTTTGCATTCATCTCTGCAGAAGTTCGCCCTCTACTGGAGAATAACCCAAATGTCATGAAGAGTTGAAGCGGAGTGTATGTCACACTTATAATATCCGTTTTAAAGGTGAGTACTCACAAAACGGTATTATTGCAAGTATGCATCACGCCCTGCTTCAGTAATAATCATTATGTCTGGGATATAGTCCTCAAGAGGGCGCTTTACTGCAGAGATGGCAAAAAAGAGGCCCCTCCCAGTCCATATATAACCGGGACCTCCCACTCATTCCCCAGTTTAGTCTCTGCAGTGGGCGGCGAAGGTCAAGATGATGGCTCTCTCTCCTTGCAGGTAAGCCGGGCTGCACAGCCCCCGGCCCTATGTCCTATTCCCACCCGTGCCACTTTTACATGCCTCCCAGCTACGGCTGCATTGTCTGGGTGATGGTAGGCAGCACCTATTAGAGGTGCTTTTTTTACTGGAGCATAAAAAGGCTCCACCGCAAATCCCCCACCAAAGGGTAGGCGGCACAGGTTGGTGAGCCTGACATGGAATGCCCCGTCCGCTTTAACCCCTACTACATGTACCCAAATGTATTGCTGGGCTTATCCCCCTTCTCCCTTGTCCGGTTAGTTGGGGAGGGGGGGGGGGTTCGGTGTGCTTGTGAGCGTTTGCCTTGACTCCCTTTGGGATTCACTGTGTGTGTGTTTCACGTTAACAGCGCTGGCACTTGCTCAGCGCTCCTTCCCCCTCCATTAGTGCGGCATGTCACTTGAATGAATGGGTCGATCCAATGGATCGGTGACGTCATCAGTCGCTGGGGGCCGGGTATAGTCTGCCTGGCCCCCCTGCTCAGTCCCCGCGTTCCTGGGGGGGCGGGGCCTAGCGCCTTGCGTGCTCTGCATCTGGCCCGTCCCCTCCAGAGATGATCGGCGCCATCTTGCCTGCTTAGATTGGGTGTGACTGCGGTTCTGTGAGTGCCCCCAGCGGGCTTTTCTTATTGCATATTTTTATAATGTTTAATGGCATTTTTATGGATATACATGCATATTGATGGGAATTTTGTCTATGCTTGTGTCTTTCAGGCTGGGACAACCTACTTAGAGGTTTCTCCCGGTCCTGGGCCCTAGGTTAAAATTCCTAAATTGGGGGCTTAATTGTAAATCCTCCCACTAGTGGACACTTAAGGGGCATCCCGGGTAGCTGCACAGCGTAATTCCCACTGGTCACTGCGACTGCTAATTCACCATATGGAGGCTTCCCAGGATATTGTGCTCGGGGTCCCTTCGGGACAAGCCCGGCTATGTGTGGTGTGCGGGGCATCCCTTGTGGGCGATGATGCGGGTTTGTGTACCCTGCGCCCAGCATGCGCTTTCGCTGCAATCTGAGCCCCATGTGTTGGGATCTGCACCCTCGGCCTCATCCCCCACACCCCCGTGCCTGGTTATGACCCCTAGTAACATTAACACTAGCGGGGAGTCGCAATCTGATGTTTCCGCCAGACTGGCCAATATTGAGAGACTGATTGCTAGCTCTGCAGCCCGTAAGGCTCCAGCTAAAAGACGGCACGTGGCGCCTGCTGTGCCGGCCTTTACTTTTGAACAAGACTAATTCCCTGAATTGTCTGACTATACCCCTCTCAAAGAAGGGGAACTTTTTTCAGATTCAGATCTCTCTGACGATCAGCATTGCATTGGCACTGATGCCGGCTCAGAGCATTGGGATGCTGACGACACCCGTAGACTTCTGACTCAAATTTTTGAGGTACTTGCCATTTCCCCTCCTGCAGCGGCACCTAAGCAGCAGGGGGAATTGTTTGGTACCGCAAAATCATGTTTGGAATTCCCCGAACAGACGCATTTTAATAATATGATTCTCAAGGAATGGAAACGGCCTAGCCGGCTTCCCAGTATCCCTAAGGGGTGGGATAGGAGGTATCCCTTCCCCTCGGATGTGGTCAAATGTTGGTCAACTCCCCCTGAGGTGGATGCCCCCGTCTTGGGGCTGTCTAATACTTCTGTTGTGCATTCCCCAGATTCCACTACCTTGAAGGATAGTGAGGACCGGCGTATTGACCAACTGGCTTCCCACGGCTTTGCTTGTGTGGGTTCGGCCTTACGCCCGGTTTGTGCTTCCGCTATTACGGTCGTGGCTATTAGGACCCTAATCAGGGGCCTTCTGGACGGCTCCCATGAGGATCCTTCTAGTTCGGAATTTAGAGCCTTGTCACAATGCGAGTTGTTCATCACTTATGTACTCTCTGCCTTAGATGACACCATTCGGATGTGTAGCAGGAACTCGGCCTTGGTTGTCTCTATCCGCCGCTCGGTCTGGTTGCACCAGTGGGCAGCTGACAATGCTGCTAAGAAGGCTCGCTCGGGGCTTCCATTTAAAGGGTTGTCGCCTGTTTGGTGATCGTCTGGACCTTATTCTTTGTGTTTCACACACACCCCGCTTCCTGTAGTAATAACGTTCGGGTAAACCATCTCCAGATGTCATTGCAGAGAGAGAGATCTTGAAACTGGCCCCTCCCAGTCTATATATACCTGGGACCTACCACTTAATCCCCAGTGTTCTCTCTCTGCAAGATGCGTCAAGACAGAAGAAAGAGGTCTCCTGCTTGCAGGTAGCCGGGGTTACACCCCGGCACCCCCCCCCCCTGGTCTATTTCTGCCCAGTTCTTGTTTACTTGTATTTTGTAATTATCGGAAGCCTCCCAGCCTCGGCTGCTGACTGGGTAATGGTAGCCGGCACCTAGTGGTGCCTAGGAGCTTATCTCCTCCACTAGTCTCCATTATTGGGGCAGAGAGGTAATTTTGGTACTGATATATGTGGGCGTCGGTGCGCGCGTGTCTGTGTGTGTGCGTGTGCGTCTTTGTATCTGTGTGTGTGTCTGTGTGCGGCGTTCCCAGCTCAGACCGGGTCCGTTTTTTTGTTTTTTTCTTTTTCTGAATGGCGCTGCCACCATTTTTTTTACCTCTCTGAGGTAAATCTGTGCTTAAGGGGCGCTTGGCGTGGCCCGTGCTGTGCGGTGATTGGCTGGAGGGGCGGGGTAAGAGCGCTTCGCGCGCGCTCTCTGCCTGCCTGTCTTCTCTCAGCTGTGGGAACGCTCGCACCGGCCTCTGAGGTGATTTCTGTGCTCTGTTCCTGCTGCCTCTTCTGCTGCGGTCACTTAAAAAAGGTCTTTTATTATAGTTCCTTGTCTTCTATATCGCATTCAATGAGTCCTTATTCCCATTAGGGGGCTTTATGCTGTGGTCCATATAAGTATAGAATGGAGGTTTTTGTACAGTTATAATAAGCCATTGTGGTTTTCTTTTCATTATGCATTGTTCTCATGCTTGATCCTTTACTCAGGCAGCAGCATGATTCAACTGTATGTGACCATATTTATTTTAACTCATATATATATATATATATATTTGTTTTTTTGTATTGGATAATATTGTGTTTTTTCTCTGTGTGCATGTGCGGTTTATTTATGAATTTTTACAGTGTTTTCTCTGTCTTTCCAGATTTGGGATACCCCTGCTGCATGGGTCTCCCAGTCTGATATACCTGGCTAGTCTTATTTTGGGTTACAAAAAATCCTCCCACTCCCGGGACTCTAATTAATGAATAAGGGGCATCCCGGGTAGCTTATAGCATAAATCCCTGGGCTTTGCGAATTCCAAAAAAGTTTCACCGAATGGAGGCTTCCAATGATACCGGAAATGGCTCTTCGGGGCAATCTAGGCAGTGTGGGGGAAGTGGGGTTCCACTCCCAGGGGATGATGTCATTTTGTGCGTTCCTTGCGCACAGCAGAATATTGCGCGCCAGTCTGGTACTCCGGCTCCTGGCTCTTCGCAACCTCAGTCGTCTCCTGCCCCTCCACTTTTATTCCGGACCCAGGGTGATGTTGTCACAGCTGGGGATTCGCAATCTGAGTTGTGCGCTCGAGTGGCCACTCTCGAGAAGTTGTTGTCTGCACAGGTAGCTCATAAGGCTACGGCTAAAAGGAAACACATTGATTCTCCTTCTCTGACTCCTGCCTTGGAGGCAGCGGAGGTGTTAGACTGGTCAGATTGTCCTTTGCCTGAAGAAGGGGAAATTTTGGAAGATTTGGATGATATTGATGCTCCCCTGTTGACTGATACTTCGGCAGATTTGACTACTGGGGTGTCTTATGATACTCCTATCCTTTCCAAGGTTTTTGAAATTTTGTCTCTGGATCCACCGGCGGCGGTCCCTCCGCCTAAGGGTGAGCTATTTGAGATGCCTAAGCCGCGTTTAGCATTCCCTGGTCAGCTTCATTTTGAAAGGGTTGTGCTTAAGGAATGGGAACAGCCGACCCGCCTTGTTGGCTCCCCGGCTAATTGGGACAGGAGGTATCCCTTTTCGGAGGAATTGGTCAAACTTTGGACGGTACCCCCAGACGTTAATGCACCGGTTTTGGGGCTCTCTAATTCTTCAGTGCTGCATTCACCAGACACTACTACAATTAAGGATGTTGAGGATCGTAGAATCGATCAACTGGCTCGTCATGGTTTCATCAGTGCCGGTTCGACCTTGCGTCCGGTATGCGCTTCTTCCATTGTCCTATTGGCTCTTAAAGCCTTGATCAAAAATTTGTACGCGGATCTTGATCCGGAATGTGAGGAGTTTACCTCTCTTCAATTGTGTGAGTCTTTTGCTTCTTTTGTTCTGGCCGCCCAGGATGATGCTATGGCCATGTGTGGCAGGACATCTGCTCTTTTGGTTGCTATTCGGCGGTCAGTGTGGCTCCGTCAATGGACGGCGGACGTTGGTGCTAAAAGATCACTTACAGCTCTTCCTTTTCTGGGTTTACGCCTGTTTGGTGACAAGTTGGATTCAGTCACCAAGGGAGGCAAGTTGCCTCAGCGCAGGAAGCCGCGGCGTCTTTTTCGAGGCACCTCTTCTTTCAATCCTTCCTTTCGGGGTGCCAGGGCAGGCAGAGGGGCCTCCCTTCCTGCTACCAGGGGCACGAGCTGGAACCGGGGGCGAGGCCGCGGCCGTTCCGGTCATTCGTGGGGCTCTAAGCCTAAGCCTGCTCAGCAATGAGGGGGCGCCCTCACCCGTGAGGGTGGGGGGACGGTTGCGACACTTCTCCCAGACTTGGGTCCAGGCGGTCCCGGACAGATGGATTCGGCAGGTGGTGTCCGGTTACAAACTGGAGTTCCAGTCCTGTCCTCCCTCAAGGTTTCTCAGGTCCCGAATACCTACCGATCCTTTGGTCGCCCAAGAACTCCGAGTGTCTGTAGGGAATCTTCTAGATATGTCATCCATCCGGTGCCAACTTTGGAATTGGGTCTCGGTTTCTATTCCAATCTTTTCACGGTGCCCAAGAGGGACGGATCGGTGCGCCCTATCCTGGATCTGAAGTTCCTCAACAGGTTCATTCGTCCACGGAAGTTTTGCATGGAAACTCTGCGCTCGGCCATCACTTCTCTTCGGCAGGGGGACTTCATGACGTCCATAGACATAAAGGATGCTTATCTGCATGTTCCCATCTGCCCGGTCCATCAGCGTTTTCTGCGCTTCATGGTAGAGGATCGGCATTTTCAATTCGTGGCGCTTCCGTTTGGTCTTACCTCGCCGCCAAGGGTGTTCACCAAGGTTCTAGCAGGGGTGATGGCCATTCTCAGAACTCAAGGCATTCGGATTTTGCCTTACCTGGACGACCTTCTCATCATGGCTCCTTCCTTCAATCAAGCGGAGAAGGACACCAGCATGGTGGTTTCTACGCTGGAAAGCTTCGGTTGGGTAATCAACTATCCCAAGTCCTCCCTGACTCCGGCCAGGGTGGCGTCCTTCTTGGGGATGACAATAGACTCTTGTCAGCACAGTGTTTTTCTACCTCAGTCGAAGATACGTTTGATTCAGGATTTGGTTCGGCTTCTTCTCTCCAATCCTCGACCATCAATCCGTCTGGGGATGAGGCTGGTGGGGTTGATGGTAGCCTCCTTCGAGGCAGTTCCCTTTGCTCAGTTTCACACTCGGACGCTTCAGATGCATCTGTTGGCGTCTTGGGACCGTTGTCCACTTTCATTGGACCAACCCTTCCAGTTGTCCTCCCGGGTCCGGCATTCTCTTCGGTGGTGGTTGGTTTCGAACAATCTCTTGAAGGGCAAGTCCTTTCTGACTCTTCTATGGGAGACTGTCGCCACGGACGCCAGCCTTTCGGGTTGGGGGGGATTCTGGAAGGATCTTCAGTTCCAGGGGCAGTGGGGTCCTCGAGAGGCTCACTTGCCCATCAATGTTCTGGAGCTGAGAGCTATCCGTCTGGTTCTTTCTCTTCTGACTCGCCATGTCCGGGGCCTTCCGGTTCAGGTGCGTTCGGACAACAGGACGGCGGTTGCCTACATCAATCATCAGGGAGGGACTCGCAGTCTGGGAGCTCTCAGAGAGGTTTCCCTGATTCTGACCTGGGCGGAGGCTCATGTTCCTTGCCTGTCGGCAGTTTACATTCGGGGGGTGGAAAACACGGAAGCGGACCTTCTAAGCAGATGCTCCTCCCGTCTGGGGAAATGGTCTCTCCATCCTCCGGTTTTTCAGGCTCTGTGTCTTCGGTGGGGAACACCGGAGGTGGACCTGTTTGCCTCTCGTCACAATTACAAACTTCCGACTTTTGTATCAATGTCTCAGGATCCTCTGGCTCTGGCGGTGGATGCCATGTCTCTGAGCTGGGGGAAACTGGGGTTCCTGTATCTGTTCCCTCCGATTCCCTTGCTAGGAAGAGTGTTAAGAAAGTTGATTCTGGAAAAGGTCCCCGCCATTCTCGTGGCTCCAAGGTGGCCAAGAAGAATGTGGTTCGCGGACGTCGTTCGGATGGCAGTGGATCAGTTCGAGCTTCCTCTGCGGCCGGATCTTCTCACTCAGGGTCGGCTGCGTTACCCCAATTTACCAGCGCTGGCTTTGACGGCTTGGCTGCTGAAACCTCCATCTTAAAGGAGGAGGGTCTTTCTGATTCAGTTATTAAGACTCTTTATCTGTGCTCGAAAGAGGTCTTCCTCTGCTATCTATTATAGAACCTGGCGTTCTTACATCGATTGGTGTGAGGCTAGATCTTTGCCCTGCAGAGTCTTTTCTGTTTCCAGAATTCTGGATTTTCTTCAATCTGGACTGGATGCTGGTCTCCAGCTTAGTACCTTAAAGGGGCAGGTTTCTGCTTTGTCTATTTTCTTTCAGAAGGCTTTTACGCTTCATCCGTTGGTCAAGACTTTTTTCCAGGGGGTTACGCATCTGCGGCCTCCTAGGAAGGCGTTGCTACCTGTTTGGGATCTGAATTTGGTTTTGTCTGCTCTTCAGGCTCCTCCTTTTGAGCCTTTGTCGGATATTGCTCTTTCCACTTTGACTCAGAAGGTAGTCTTTCTTGTGGCTATCACTTCGGTTCGGCGTGTCTCTGAGTTGGCGGCCTTGTCCATTCAGGCGCCCTACCTTGAGAAACATCAAGATAAGGTGGTATTTCGGTTCAAATCGGATTTTCTTCCTAAGGTTGTTTCTGCATTCCATCTGAATCAGGACATTGTTCTTCCCTCCTTGTGTCCTAAACCCAAGAATGACAAGGAGAAGGTTTTACACTGTTTGGATGTTGTTCGCTGTGTTTTCGTTCTACCTTGTGGGCCTAGGAAGGGTTTGGCCCCAGCTAAATCTTCCATTAGTAAATGGATTCGTCAAGCCATTATTGGCGCCTATACGGCTAAGGGAAAAGTTCCTCCCTTCCGTATCACTGCTCATTCTACTCGTGCTATTGGTGCGTCCTGGGCTTTTCAGCACCAGGCTTCTGTTGAACAAGTTTGTAAGGTGGCTACTTGGTCTTCGGTTCATACTTTTACAAAGTTTTA
Source organism: Gastrophryne carolinensis (assembly GCA_027917425.1). Taxonomy (NCBI): domain Eukaryota; kingdom Metazoa; phylum Chordata; class Amphibia; order Anura; family Microhylidae; genus Gastrophryne; species Gastrophryne carolinensis. Next base: position 498,021,362 of record CM051235.1, read on the forward strand.
CAAGGTTGATGTGCGAGCCTCAGCGGATGCTTTGTTTGGCCGCAAGGTTCTGCAAACTGCAGTGGTTTGAGTTATGCTTCATCTTCCTGCTGGATACCCACCCTTTAGGGACACTGCTTTTGGATGTCCCGAACGTTATTACTACAGGAAGCGGGGTGTGTGTGACACACAAAGAATAATACCATTTTGTGAATACTCACCAGTAAAATGGTTATTATTGGTGTGTCACACACACCCCGCTTCACCCGCCCTTTTTAGTGTCCTGGTTTTCTCTATTTGGTGAAGCTATAAGTTTATTGAGGGTTAATTTTTTCTGGTGCTTGTCTTACTGCTTTTCAATTACGCTGGGGATTAAGTGGGAGGTCCCAGGTATATATAGACTGGGAGGGGCCAGTTTCAAGATCTCTCTCTCTGCAATGACATCTGGAGATGGTTTACCCGAACGTTATTACTACAGGAAGCGGGGTGTGTGTGACACACCAATAATAACCATTTTACTGGTGAGTATTCACAAAATGGTATTTTTGCTAAGGGAGGTAAGTTACCCCAACGCCAAAAGCAGCCGCGACCCTTTCGGGGTTCGGGCTCCTTCACTCCCTCCTTTCGTGGGCCTAGGTCAGGCAGGGGGGTATCCTTTGCGGGACAAAGGGGAGATTTCTGGGGCAAGGGCAGAGGCCGTGCCCGACCCGGATCCTCCTGGGGTGCCAAACCCAAATCCACTGCCAAGCCCGCTCAGCAATGAGGGGGCGCCCTCACCCTTGTGGGTGGGGGGACGGCTGCGGCTCTTCACTCAGGTCTGGGATCAACAAGTCTCAGACTAATGGATTCTGGAGGTTGTCTCTTCCGGATACAAGCTGGAGTTCGCGGACCGGCCTCCTCCCAGATTCCTCAGGTCACGGGTTCCTACGGACCCTCGGGCAGCTCAGGGCCTGTTGTTGGCGGTTCAAAACCTTCGGGCCATGGGGGTCGTTTGTCAGGTTCCCCCGGGAGAGAGAGGTCTGTGTTACTATTCCAATCTCTTTACAGTGCCCAAAAAGGATGCTTCCGTCAGACCCATTCTGGACCTAAAGCTTCTCAACAAATTCATCAGAGCCAAGCGTTTTTGTATGGAGATGCTGCGCTCCGCTATCAGCTCCCTGCGCCCGGGGGACTTTATGACTTCAATAGATATCAAGGATGCTTACCTTCATGTGCCGGTCTTCCCAGGGCACCAGCGGTTCCTCAGGTTTGCGGTAGGGGAACAACACTACCAATTTGTGGCACTCCCCTTAGGGCTCACCTCTGCCCCCAGGGTGTTCACCAAGGTGTTGGCAGGCGTGATGGCCCTTCTCAGAGCATTCTTCCTTATCTGGACGACCTTCTCATTACTTCTCCTTCACTCCAACAAGCGGAGCTGGACACCCGGACGGTGGTGGCGACACTGGAGAGGTTCGGGTGGGTGATCAATTACCCCAAGTCCTCGCTCTCCCCGTCAAGGGTGACCGCCTTCCTGGGTATGACTTTGGATACCATTCAGGCCAGGATTTTCCTCCCTCAGCAGAAGGTGGACTCTCTTCAAACGCTGACTCATGGCTTGCTGTCCAACCCTCATCCATCCATTTGGCAAGGGATGCAACTGGTGGGACAGATTGTGGCCTGCTTCGAGGCAGTTCCCTATGCTCAATTTCACATGAGGCCTCTTCAGCTCCATCTTCTTTCAGCCTTGGACAAGTGTCCCCTGTCTCTGGACCAGGCTTTTGCTCTGTCCCCTCTGGTCCGGCGGTCCCTCCTTTGGTGGCTGGACTCGAAGAATCTTCTGGGGGGCAGATCATTCCTGACACCGTGCTGGGAGACGGTCACTACGGATGCCAGTCTGTCAGGTTGGGGGGGCTACTGTAGAGCCCACCAATTCCAGGGGCTGTGGGGCCCTCAGGCACACTCCCCCATCAATGTTCTGGAGCTGAGGGCGGTTCGGTTGGTGCTTGCGCATCACCTCCAGGGCCTACCGGTTCAGGTTCGCTCCGACAACAGGACTGCGGTCGCTTACATCAATCATCAGCGAGGGACTCGGAGCAAGAGTGCCCTCCGGGAGGTGTCGTGGATTCTCTCTTGGGCCGAGGTCAACTTCCCGTGTATCTCGGCGGTTTACATTCCGGGAGCGGAGAACCTGGAAGCGGATTCCCTGAGCAGGGGGACCTCTCGCCGGGGAGAATGGTCCCTCAACAGCAAGGTCTTTCTATCCCTCTGTCACAGGTGGGGGAGGCTGGATGTGGCTCTGTTTGCCCCTCGTCACAATCACAAGCTTCCAGCTTTTGTCTCACTGTCCCAGGATCCTCTGGCGGTAGATGCCATGTCTCTGTCTTGGCAGGGGTTCGGTCATCTGTACCTCTTTCCTCCGTTTCCCCTTCTGGGCAGGGTCCTACGCAAGCTGATTCAAGGAGTGCCATCTGTTCTGGTGGCCCCCAGGTGGCCAAGACAGGTGTGGTTTGCAGACGTCGTGCAGCTGGCGGTCGATCAGTACCCTCTGCCCCTGGTTCCGGATCTTTTCACTCAAGGACGGCTCTGTTACCCCAATTTACAAACGCTGGCTTTGACGGCATGGCTTCTGAAACCTCCATCCTAAAGGAAAAGGGTCTGTCTGATACGGTTGTTCAGACTCTGGTCAGAGCTAGGAAGAAATCCTCTTCTACCATCTACTACAGGACCTGGCGGACCTACATTGACTGGTGTGAGGCTAGGGCCTTCCCTTGTCGGGTGTTCTCCATCCCTCGGATACTGGAGTTCCTTGGTCTGGTCTGGATATGGGTTTTCAGCTCAGCACTCTGAAGGGGCATGTGTCCGCCTTGGCGGTTTTCTTTCAGAGGTCTTTCGCTCTTCATCCTTTTGGTCAAGACTTTCTTCCAGGGGTCACTCATGTGCGCCCTCCCCGCAAACCCTTGTTACCGGTTTGGGATTTTAATTTGGTTTTGTCTGCCCTTCAGGGTCTTCCATTTGAGCCTGTGCATGAGGCTGCACTGTCTATTCTCACTTGGAAAGTTGCCTCTTTGGTGGCTATCACCTCTGTCCGGCGTGTTTCGGAGTTGGCGGCTCTGTCCATTCAGGCCCCCTACTTTGAAAGACACCAGGACAAGGTGGTTTTCCGCTTTAAACCTTGCCTAAGGTTGTCCCTGCCTTTCACCTCAATCAGGACATTGTGCTTCCTTCCTTATGCCCTAATCCTGGTAATGTCAAGGAGAGTGCCTTGCATTCTCTGGACATTGTCAGAAACTTGAAATACTACCTGGTGGCTACAGCGCCTTTCAGGAAGATGGACGCCTTGTTTGTGGTACCCTCTGGTCCAAAGAAGGGTTTGGCGCCAATCAAGTCTACCATTAGCAAATGGATTCGTCAGGCTATTGTTAGGGCCTATTCTGCTAAAGGGAGGGATCCCCCTTTCCGAATTACTGCTCATTCTAACCGTGTTGTTGGGGCCTCTTGGGCTTTTCAGCACCAGGCTTCTGTTGAACAAGTTTGTAAGGCTGCTACTTGGTCTTCTGTTCATACCTTTTCCAAGTTTTACAAGGTTGATGTTCGGGCCTCAGCGGATGCTGTTTTTGGCCGCAAAGTTCTGCAGGCTGCAGTGGTTTGAACTGCGCATTGTTGCTCTTTTTGGGATCCCCACCCGTTGTTGGGCACTGCTACTGGATGTCCCACGTAATGATAATACTGATAATGACGTAATGATTATTACTGGAGCAGGGCGTGATGCATACTTGGAATAATGCCATTCTGTGAATACTCACCTTGTAGAATGGATATTATAAGTATGCATCACGCCCTGCTCCATCCCACCCTGAGGTTTTTATTCTTGGATCCTCTATAAGTTTTCCTTGTTAAATATTGTTAATCTTGTTACTGGCTTCTGGTTCCCTTACTGCTTAATTATACTGGGGAATGAGTGGGAGGTCCCGGGTATATATGGACTGGGGGGGGGTCTCTTTTTTGCCATCTCCGCAGTAAAGCGCCCTCTTGAGGGCTATATCCCAAACTTAATGATTATTACTGGAGCAGGGCGTGATGCATACTTATAATATCCATTCTACAGGGTGAGTATTCACAGAATGGTATTTTTGCCTGGACATGGACTTTAAGTTTCATATAATCTTTTATTTGTGGTAACTGTTCAAGGTAAACTTTGAAAAGCTGTGCCTTTATATCAGGATTGAAGAAAAGTAAAACCTGTATGTTGAAATGCCCCAGGATAGATGTGTACAAAGCTTTGCTAAAGCTCCCCCTAATGGAATTATGGCAACATTTATTTTGTGTTCATCAGCAGCAAAAAGTCATTGTAACATTCCAATGTTTTAAGGACATCTGTCATAAGAGGGAGCTGATAATACAAGGAAAGTCCACTTTCTATGGAATTTCCGTATATGTTTGGTGCCAAAAGGATGTCCTCAAGATGCTGAGCTGATCTGGTGCTTTTGTTACTTTGTCTTATGTTTGTTTTATGGAAGCAGTTTTCACTATCTGCAATCTGTGTACAGGGATCACCTCTCTCTGCTTGTAGATTTGGTGTACAAATGCCAATAGATTGCAGACTTTGAAAACTGCTTCCATAAAACACACTACCAGAAAATACTAGATCAGCACAGCACTTCAAATCTGTTTCGCGCAAAAAAATTTTTCACTATATTCAGTCCAGGTCATCCCAGAAGTAATGACAATTGGGTAATCCACCGCTAGGTGGCGCCTGACTGCAGGATCAAAAGCTGCCGCTCCTCCCGGCCTCCTATAAAACAGGTGTCTCTCTGATTCCCCAGTGTTCTTCCTGCAGTCTGCTGCATAAGGATCGTATGGATACTCTCTCCTGGAATACTGCAGCTGAGCGGGGCCCCCTAGCCCGTCGGCCGCTGCATCCTTATTGCCACCGTTCCTGTGGACCCGCTACTGCCTCCCAGCTTCGGCTGACCGAGACGGTGAAGGTAGGGTGAACACCGGGGTCAGGCGTTGGCAGAGCTACGCTCTGGGCCGCAGACCCTGCCCAAAGGGTAGCTGGCCATAGGCTGAGGGTGAGCCTATTTAGGGGGGGAGAGGAACCACTATATGCCCATGGGTTTTATGCCCTCCCTGCCCCACAAGCTTTATTGTTGTATTGTGCTGGTGTTTATTGACTGGACTTGCTGTCCCTTGCGTGCTGGTGTGTTTTTTTTACTGACTTTTTACCTCACATATTTACCCTCCTGTGTTTTTTAACTGACTTTTTACCTCACATATTTGCCCTCCTGTGTTTTTTACTGACTTTTTACCTCACATATTTACCCTCCTGTGTTTTTTACTGATTTTTTACCTCAGATATTCACCCTCCTCACTCCCTCGTCGCTCCGCTCTCTCCCCTCTCCTTCATGCTGCCACGCTGTGAGGGGGGGGAACGTCGGCGCTTCACGGGCGGAGTATGTCTGGGGCTGTGGGCCCCGCCGCCGGGTGCGCGCGTGCTGCCGACCGTCCCGGGCTGCGTGAGGGCGCCGGGCTGGCGATTCTGCTGGGCTCCTCCCTGGGCCGCCTGATGTTGCGGGGGCCCTCCGCCATCTTGGGGGCGGGTGCGATTTTCGGGGGGGGGGGGGAGGCCGCACGATGAGGATTTTCGCATCACAGTCATGCGGCCCGCCCCTCGAGGAACGTGTGCTGCTGGCTGATCCGCGCCATCTTCTCCTCCTGCACGCTGCTGTCGTCCCTTTGAGCGGTGTCGTGAGTCCCTCTGGACATATTGTCTTTTATGCACTGGACATGTGCTGTGGGATGCTTATATGTTGTTCACTTTGTGTCTTCCAGGTGGGCCCCTTGATATTAAGGGTTGTAGTTCCTATCGGCCTCCGGCCACCCCCCCCGCTCCCGCCCCCCTCTCTCCAAGCCCTCTCCCTGTAAAGAGGGATCACTTAAGAGGGATAATTTCTTGCGGGCTGGCCAGGTTGGGTAGTTAATGCCTTGTACCTGTTTACATAACTCAAATCACCATAATGGAGGCTTCTGGGTATAGTGAGCTTGGGACCCTATCTGGGCAGGTTAAGCTCTGCCCCATGTGCAGTACTGGCCCTCTGGGCGGACTCAGCACGGTTGTGTCACTTGCGCCAGGAGTGTTATCTCGGAGCATGATCGGGTGGGCGTATCTGCCTCTAGCCCGTTATTGCCTGCGGCCTCTCCAGAACCCCCACGCTTGCTCTCAGCCCCCAGCGAGGGGGAAGCCAGTAGGGGGTCCCAATCTGATTTGGCGTATCGAGTGGCCAGCCTTGAGAGACAGATCTCTGGCTCTGCTCCTAAGAAGGCCACAAGTAAGAGGCGGCATATTGAGCCGGTCTATTCTGATAATGATGGAGATGATGATGATCTCTTTGGAGGTGTTGGCCTTCATAGTGGGCCCGGTTCTTCCTCGGATGAGGATACATGGCTCCCTGATGATACAGAGCGGTTGCTACTGCGATCTTTGAGATGCACATTGTCCCTCCTAGAGTGGCTAAGAGGATGCAGGGTGTATTGTTTCGGCCTGAGAGACAGAGACGAGTCTTTCCTGAGCAGGCCCTTTTTTCTAACATGATTTTCAAGGAATGGGAAAGGCCTAACAAGTTACTGTTGGTGCCTAAGGGCCTGGACAGGCGGTATTCCTTTCCCGAGGAGCTGGTCCGGCTATGGTCCCGTCCTCCCGAGGTGGATGTCCCCGTGTAGGGTCTGTCCAACACTACGGTCATGCCTTCACCCGAAACTGCTTCCCTACGTGATCCTGCTGACAAGCGCATGAATCAGTTGGTCTGTCATGCCTTCACCTTGCTGGCCAAGAAGGCACTCACTAGTATCCCCTCTGTGGGTCACAGGCGTTTTGGGGAGCGTCTGGACCTCCTGGTCAAGAACGGAAGACTCCCTTAGTGCCGAAAGTCTGCGCGGCCCTTTCGGGGTTCATCTGCCTATCGCTCCTTTGAGGAGGAAGAGGCTCTTCATTTTCAGGTGCTCGCAGATATTCCTGGTGATGAGGTAGGTCCCGCGGCCAACCCAATCCCTCCTGGGGATCCAGGCCCAAGCCCCCTACCAAGGCCCTCTGGCATGAGGGGGCACCCTCACCCATCTGGGTGGGGGGACGGCTTCTGCTATTTGAACATGTCTGGAGACAGCGCGTCTCGGATCGGTGGATTCAGGAGGTGGTTTCCTCCGGTTACAAAATAGAACTGGCAGTCTGGCCGTCCTTAAAATTTCTTCAGTCACAGATATCCCAGAACCCATTGACGGCACAAGGCCTGCGGTTGGCCGTCCAACACCTTCTGCTGTCAGGTGTGATTTGTCCCTTGCCTTGGCAGGAACGGGGTCAGGGCTTTTAATCTGTTCACAGTGCCCAGGAAGGACGGAACGCTGAGACCCATCCTGGACCTGAAGGGTCTTAACAGGTTTGTTAGAGTCAGACATTTCCGCATGGAGACCTTATGGTCTGCAGTGAGCTCGCTTCGACCTGGCGACTTCTTGACTACGGTGGACATCAAGGATGCTTATCTGCACATCCCTATATTCCAGGGGCATCAGAAGTTCCTGAGGTTTGCGCTGGAGGATCAGCACTACCAGTTTGTGGCGTTGCCATTTGGGATATCCTCAGCCCCCCGTGTGCTCACCAAGGTGCTGGCGTCGGGCTATCCTGAGTATCCAGGGCATTCACGTGCTGCCTTATCTGGATGATTTACTGATTGCGGCTTAGTCTTTTCTTCAGGCCGAGAGCGACACCCGGACCATGTTGTCCACTCTCGAGGATTTCGGTTGGGTAGTCAATTATCCCAAGTGTTTAATCCCTCCCTCGATGGTGGGGTCTTTTCTGGACATGACGTTGGACATCTCTCTGGCCAGGATATTCCTGCCACAGCAGAAGGTGGTGGGTCTTCAGACGCAGGTGCAGGCCTTGCTGTCTTGTCAGCAACCATCTGTCCGTCTGGGGATGAAACTGTGGGCCTGATGGTGTCATGCTTCGAGGCAGTGCCCTTTGCTCAGTTCCACTTGAGACCTCTTCAGTTGAATCTGTTGACCGGTTGGGATCGGACACAGGAGTCACTGGACCGGGTGTTTTCACTGTCTCCCCCGGCCAGGCAGTCCCTTTTGTGGTGGCTGGACTCCAGAAATCTGCTGGTAGGCAAGTCATTTCTGCCTCCACGGTGGGAGATTGTCACCACGGACGCCAGACTGACCGGCTGGGCAGGCTTTTGGCTGACTCAGAAGATCCAGAGCCACAGGAGGCCCACTTACCTATAAGTATCTTGGAGTTGAGAACGATCCGGTGGTGCTTCTTCACTTGACTCCCCATCTAAGGGGTCGTGCGATTCAGGTTCGCTCGGACAATCAGACGGCGGTCGCCTACATCAATCACCGAGGCAGAACTCGGAGCAAGCGAGATAGAGACCCAGTAGGCAGACTCCCTGAGCAGGAGCGCCTCGCGCCTGGGGGAATGGTCTCTCAGCAACAAGATTTTCTCAAAACATCCTTCGGGCAGCATACGCATGAGACCTCCGGGATCCTCCCCTCAACTGGAACACATGACCACCGGCATAAAGTCTTGGCTCCTCCCTCCCTTCCCCAGTTGTTTCCGTGTTCCTCCAGAGGAAGGAACATGACCACTGGCTCCTGGACCGATGGGTTCAGGTGAGTATTATCCAGTACTGTGGGCCTAGGCAGGAGGTCCATTTCCCGGTCCCGAAGACTTTAACTTATGTCTGGGGCCCGGGATACCCTAGGAGATTTTGTGGCCAAGGTCTCTTTGTATTTTTTTTTTTTTTACAAAGTGGGGTAAGTGAAAATTTCCCTCTTTCTGAGGATGATTATACCGGTTGAGACCAGGGTTACTGGACCCTTAAGTTATATTGGGCTTTTTTTGTGTGTTAAAAAAAAAAAAAAAAAACTTTTTTTTCTGTATGTACGGTGCCTTTAAGGGGCGGGGAAGTGACGTCAGCAACTTCTTCCGCTTTTCGCCTTACCTGCGGACGGTCGGCTTCAGTGTCGGCGGCTCCTGCGGCTTCAGCGGCTCCGGCGGCGGAGACGGCTGCGGCTTCAGCGGCGGTGGCGCCTTCGGTCCTCGCAGGTACAGGCGCGCACGTTATTTCAAATGTATTTTTTAAAAATATAAGCCCGGATATTGGGATGGTCTCTTTCGCCCAAGGCACCGACGTCACATTCCGGCGCCTAGGGGAATTTCCTGCCTGTGGCCAGTTACACGTGTTCTGTATATTAAAGGGACAGCACTCCACGTTTTCTGGGAATTGTACTATTTGGCCTCCCCTTCATTCTATACTATGAACGGTTAATGGGAAGTATTGGCAATTGGTTCCTACCCTATTTTAATGGGTCTAGTATACTGTTTTGCTCAGTGCCTCTATCCAGAACTATGGCAGAACAAGGGCTGGACGTTTTTTTGGATTCCATGGGAGATTTTGCCACTGATATTTCCTATGTGGAGCAAAAATCTTCCAGCATTCTGCCGACTGCCGATTCTGGGGGGAGGAGGCGGCCCTGCTCTGCTCCAGTAAGCCTATGGTTTCACTATATCACATTTAGGGCATACTCAATCCCATTCTTTTTTGTTTTGTCTTATAGTCAAAGACCCCGGACAAAACCAAGATTTTATCTAAATCCTATTCTTCCGGATCTAAATCCAGTAAAAAGAGTCGCAGATGCCCATTATGTGATGTGAAACTTCAGGATAACTATACTAAACCCCTTTGTCAAATCTGCACGAACAAGGTGGTGAATAAGGAGCATAATGAGGACCTGATAAAGATGATGAAGGAGCTTAAGGACCAGATTTCTTCTTCTTCTATGGCTCAGAGGGCTCCAGAGTGTACCAATTATCAAAGTATTCCTTCCCAACCGTCTTCATCCTTTGATACCTCTTTTTACTCAGGTCAATTGCTGAATTCTCCCTTCTTCTGCCCTCAGGAGTCATTTACTCCTGATGAGGATGCAGAAGAGGGAGAGATTTCCTCTCAGGATGAGGAAGATCAGGCCTCTGGTTCCGCGGATATTAAAACAAAATTTCTGTTCCCTCCTGGAGAATTACCCTTCCTCTTACACATGATTTATTTGTCTATGGGTATAGAGGAAAGGGTTTCAGGGCCTAGATCTACACAAGATAAATTTTATCAGGATTTAGCTCCAGATTCTTCCTATACATTTCCATTTCATGACTATCTTAAGGACATGATTTTGGAACAATGGAGAGATCAATCTAAGAAGGCTTTTACCTCACGGGGTTTTAAACGCAGATATCCTTTTTCAGAAGAAGATTTTCATCTTTGGGAAAAATGTCCCAAGTTGGATGCACCTTTTGCCAAAATTTCTAAGGGAGCAGGTTTAGCGTTTGAAGATTTTGGGGTTCTTAATGATCCCTTAGATAAGAAAATGGAATCTCTCCTTAAGAAGGCTTGGCAGGTACAATCTAATGTTCTGAGAACCAATTTGGCTTCCAATTGTGTTATCAGAAATTTGGGGTTCTGGTTGCAGCAGCTTAAGGACTCTCTCCAGGAAAGAACTAGTTTAGATAAAATACTTAAGGCTTTGCCCATTCTTTTTTCCGCTACAGCCTTTGTAACGGACGCCATGGCTGAGTCGATCAGATTTTCGGCACAGAGTTTAGCTGTGACCAATTCCATACGCAGGACTCTTTGGTTAAAGACCTGGTCTGGGGATATTTGTTCAAAAATGAGGCTTTGTGCGTTGCCCTTCAAAGGCGAATATCTGTTCGGGTCAGATCTTAGCAAGGTGTTAACAGCAGACAGGAATAAATGTTTTCCTGTTTCTTCTAGGCCTTCATTTGATCGTATGTTTTTTCCTAGGACCTACTTTAGGCGTCCCTTCCCTATTAGGGGAGCACCCAAGAAATCCAGAGCGGCCTCTTCCTCTGTCAGTATTTCCAGAAGGGGAAAATTTAAAGGTTCCACCTTCTTTGGGACCTATCAGGCAAAACCCAATAAGCAATGACGCCAATGTCATAATCGGCGCCAGGCTCAAGAGGTAGCACTGTCTGGCGGGACATGTTGGTGTGCCCATTCATTTTAAGGGGTATTACGGAAGGATTCCATATAGATTTTTCCCGGGATCCCCCTTCAAGATTTTTGATTTCCCCTCTTCCATGTGTGAAAGAGGAAAGAGAGGCAATGTTTTTGAGTCTGGCAGACATGAAGTCAAGGGGGGTTATCGTTCCAGTGCCTCTGCATCTACAGAGAACAGGGTTCTACTCCCCCATTTTTCTTGTCAAGAAGAATTCAGGAGGTTTCAGATTCATTCTGAACCTAAAGAGTCTAAATTTGCTTGTCCAGTACAAACATTTCAGAATGGAGACAATTTTCTGTAAGAAGTATGCTCCCCAAGAACCCGTACTTGGCCTCGATAGATTTGAAAGATGCTTATTGGCATGTCCCAATGAGTCCTCTGGCTCAATCCTTTATGAGATTTGCAATAAAGGACGGAGATCAGACCTTACATTTCCAATTTGTTTGCCTTCCTTTCGGCCTAGCGTCTGCTCCAAGGATATTTACCAAGGTTCTAGCAGAGCTTTTGGCTGTCTTAAGGCGCAAAGGGATCTCAGTGATCGCCTATTTGGACGATCTACTGTTGTTCGCCCAATCAAAGGACAGGTTGATGAAGAACCTTCATTTGACTATGCACCTTTTGTCTCATGCAGGTTGGATTATCAATCTCAACAAATCCTCTCTGGTGCCCTCGCAAGTCATGACTTACCTAGGATTCGAGATCAATTCGATCCAACAGGTCATTATTCTTCCTCATCACAAGGTGACGGTCCTACAGAATGCTGTCCGGATGTTATGTTCAGGGGAAATTCCATCAGTAAGACAAGCTATGAGGACTCTCGGTTTGTTAACCTCTTCCTTCCCGGCGGTAAGATGGGGGCAGCTACATTCCAGAGTTCTCCAAGAATATATCCTAAAGAAATGGGACGGGACCCAGCGGGGTTTAGACCATCAACTACCAATCACAGAAGACGTGATGATTTCACTGGCCTGGTGGTTGAAGGCAAATCGCTTCAGAGAGGGTCTACTTTTGCAGGACCCCAAGGAAATAGTGGTGACTACGGATGCCTCAGCTTGGGGCTGGGGAGCTTATTGCAACGCAAGTACAGTCCAAGGAGAATGGTCGAAAGGCGTGAGTCGGTCCTCATCCAATCTCAGGGAATTGATAGCCATAAGGGAATCCTTACTGGCCCTGAACCCGCTGGTACGTCTAAAACGTGCAGATCAGAACGGACAACACTACGGCGGTGGCTTACATAAATCATCAAGGAGGAACAAGATCCTCAAGATTAATGACAGTGGCAATGGAAATTCTGTCTTGGGCGGAAGGCAATTTAAAGTCTCTTTCAGCAATTCACTTAAAGGGGACTCTGAATCATCTAGCGGATTTTCTAAGCCGGTTACAGATAAGGGAATCAGAGTGGTCCCTAAAGCCGGAAGTATTTCAGACAATTTGCAACATGAGGGGTGTTCCAGAAGTAGACCTATTTGCGTCTGCAGAGAACCACAAGGTGAGCGTTTTTTTTTTTCTCTGAACCCGAAGGATCGGTCATTGGGTGTGGACGCTCTGTCCCAGGCTTGGCATTTCAACCTGGCGTATGCCTTCCCTCCGGTGCGTCTGTTACCATTGGTGTTGAAGAAACTGGTCAAAGAACCAACTACCGTTCTGTTGATAGCTCCGTGGTGGCCAAAGAGATCTTGGTTTTCAACGCTAGTAGAGCTGTCAATTCAGGATCCCTGGGAAATTCCGGTGACTCCTCTTCTTCTGTCACAAGGTCCGGTCATCTGCCCGAATCCGCAATGGTGGAGATTGACACTTTGGACCCTGAGGTCGCCTTGCTGCAAAGGAAGGGATTTTCAGGCCCGGTGATTAATACCCTGCTCGCGAGTAGGAAGATTTACCTTAAAGTTTGGAAAACCTTTAATTCTTGGAAGTTGGAGAATGGTAGGACATCATCCAAAATTCCAGTTATTCTGGACTTTCTCCAAAATGGTGTTAACATGGGCCTTAGCATTAATACACTAAAAGTTCAAATAGCGGCTCTATCAGTCTTTTTGGATAAGAAGCTCTCTTCTATATCTATTATTAAAAGATTTCTTCTAGCAGTTAAACTATCAAAGCCGATCCCTTGCAAGATTATTCCACAATGGGATTTGGCAAAAGTGTTATCCATGCTGAGCTCATCTCCCTTTTATCCTAACAAGAACCTTGACATCAAGCTACTAACTTGGAAGGTGTTATTTTTAGTAGCCATTACCTCAGCTCGAAGGATCAGCGACATTCAAGCGTTATCATGCAGACATCCATTTCTCCAGGTCTTTTCAGATTGTGTCGTTTTAAAAGTAGATCCTTGTTATCTTCCGAAGGTAGCTTCAGATTTTCATTGCACTCAAGAGATTATTATCCCTTCCGTCACAGAAGACGAGCCACAACTGATACCATTGGATGTTAGGTCTCTTCTGCTACGATATCTTCATGAAACTAAAGATTTCAGGAAGGATGACAGTTTATTTCCTTCTTGGGTTATAGAAAAGGCTTGAATGTTTCCAAGGTCACGCTTGCAAGGTGGATGAAGAATACTATTAAAATGGCTTATGGGGATGTTAACTTGCCATGCGGTGTTACAGCTCACTCAACAAGAAGTATTTCCACATCTTGGGCAGAGCAAGCTGGGGTCTCCATAGATCAGATCTGCAAGGCGGCTACCTGGACATCAGCTAAGACCTTTGCAAGACATTATCGCTTGGATCTTCTTTCCCAGAAGGATCTTTCCTTTGGCAGAAGTGTTCTTCGCGCTGTACTTCCCACCCTATGAGGTAGTTCTCGCCTATCTCTCATGCGTATGCTGCCCGAAGGATGTTTTGAGAAAAACCAAGTTAGTTACCTGGTAACTTTTTTTCTAAACATCCGTAAGGGCAGCATACGCCGATTCCCTCCCTGGTGTATGTATTTGAGGGGTATTGTTTTTTTGTGTTATGGTGTGGAGTCGTAGGTCTTGTCTCCTCTTTCTCTTTCAGATCTCTACAACAACTGGGGAAGGGAGGAGCCAAGACTTTATGCCGGTGGTCATGTGTTCCAGTTGAGGGGAGGAGCCCGGAGGTCTCATGCGTATGCTGCCCTTACGGATGTTTAGAAAAAAAGTTACCAGGTAACTAACTTGGTTTTTTCACGCTCTTGTCTCCGCTGGGGTCAGCCGGGCGTGGACCTATTTGCGTCCAGACACAATCTCAAGCTCCCGAGATTCGTCTCCCTGTCGAGAGATCCTCTGGCCTTTGCCACAGACGCTCTGGCAATTCATTGGATGGAGTTCAGGCTCCTTTATGCGTTGACTCCGTTTCCACTCCTGTGCCGAGTGCTGCGCAAGATAGCCCAGGAGGGGGTGCCAACCATCCTGGTGGCTCCTCGCTGGCCGAGGTGGAGTTGGTTCTCAGACATAATTCAGATGTCAGTCGTTCACTACGCCTTGCCTGACGATCCAGGGCTTCTCAGGCAGGGGTTGCTGCGGCACCCCAATTTACAGACACTGGTTTGACAGCCTGGCTATTGAAACCTCAATCCTGATGGACAAGGGGCTGTCGGCCACGGTTGTTCAGACCATGATTCAGACGCGGAAGAAGTTTTCTTCCATGATATATTACAGAGTTTGGCATGCCTACATTGCTTGGTGTGAATCAAAGAGCCTTCCTTGTCGCACTTTCCCTATCTCTAGGATTTGGGAGTTTTTTACAACACGGCTTAGACTTGGGTCTCCAGCTGAGCACCCTTAAGGGCCAGGTCTCGGCCTTAGCTATATTCTTCCAGAGATCCATTGCCAATCATAGACTGATCAAGACCTTCTTCCAAGGGGTTACCCATGTACGCCCACCGCGTAAGCCTGTATTACCAGTGTGGGACTTGAATCTGGTGCTTTCTGATCTCCAGGGTCCCCCCTTTGAGCCCTTGTGCGATGCTGCATTGTCTATTTTGCCCTAAAGGTGGTATATTCTAAGTATACAGCACGTCCTGTTCCAGAAGATATTCCTTACACTTGGGTTATACCTCCAGTAGATGGCGCTGGACTGCAGAGACAGAAAAGTGGCTCCTCCCACCCCATATATACCAGGGACCTCCCACAAAATCCCCAGTTCTTCTCTGCAGTCCTGGCTGCGATGACTAGAAGATGGCTCTCTCTACTCGCAGGTGAGCGAGGCTATTAGCCTGCGGCCCTGTAGGACTATTCCCACCCGTTTCCTTTTACTGCCTCCCAGCTTAGGCTGCACTGGTTTGGGTGAAGGTTGGCAGCACCGCTGTCAGGTGCTAAGGAGCCCTGCTCCAACCGCAGTCCCCCACCAAAGGGTAGGCGGTATAGGCCCATGGTGAGCCTTATGGGATGCCCCTCCCGCATTTTATGCCCATCGCTCCCTGTCCCCGCAGTTGGCTCCCTTTAGGCTGGCCGTCGCTTCCCCTTTGCTCTCCCTTGTAGATCTTGGGGGGGGGGTACATGTCTTTACTAAATGTTATGTGCTGTGTTTTGATGACTTCTTATGAATTGATTGCATTGGTTTCTTTTGCCGCCGCACGCTCGTACTACGCTCCGCGGTCGCCGGCGACATCGTCTCAGGCGCTGCTGCGCCATCATTGGCTGGCCTTGTCGGGCCTTGCGGCTGACGCGGTCTGCATCACTGTCTCCGCGGCCCGCCCCTCGAGGTATATGCGGGCGCCATTTTAGTTCTCTGCTACGTGTGCCTGGTGTCTCCCTATCGCGGTCCGTAAGTGCCCCTGCGGGCTGATTATTTTATATATTTATCTGGATTGCATATTGCTTATAGTATCTTTTGCTTATGTCTTGCAGGCGGGTCAAACTTTGTGGTTTCTCCCGGTCCTATCCCCTCTATTTAGTGTTAACTCTTATTGGAGGGCTATTATATTTCATTGCTCCCACTTCCCTAGGGGGTTATTGGGGCATCCCGGGTTGCTATTATTAGTGTCAATCCCTATTGGCCTGTTGTGCCGTGATAATCACCATATGGAGGCTTCTCAGGATAATGTGCTCGGGGTTCCTTCGGGACAAGCCTGGCTGTGTGTGGCGTGTGGGGTATCCCCTATAAGTGATGATGTCAGGTTGTGTGTACCCTGCCCCCAGCAGGTACTTGCGCTGCAGTCTGGGTTACCTGCGGCTGGGCCTAGTGCCGCGCCCCCTCTGGCTTCGCCTACCCCCCGACGCTTACTATCTGACTCCCAGTGAGGTGCATACCAGTGGGGAGTCTCAACCTGATTTGGCTGCCCGGGTAACCAGTATTGAAAGGCATATTGCTGATTCTGGTCCGCATAAGGCTCCTGCTAAGCGGCGGCATCTGGCACCCAGTGTTACTCTCTTTCCTGTGGAAGCTGAGGAGTTTTTTTATATTACTGGATATACCCCCCTGGAAAAAGGGGAATTATTCTCTGATTCAGAATCATCTGAGGATCAGCCTAGGGGTTATGCTGAGTCTGGGTCTGACCCATGGGCTTCAGATGATACTGACAGACTTTGAAGTGAGATTTTTGAATTGCTCTGTATCTCCCCTCCTGCCGTGGCCCCGCGGCAGCAGGGGGAGCTGTTTCATACTGTTAAGCCACGTTTGGAGTTTCCTGAACAAACTCACTTTAATAATCTGATTCTCAAGCAGTGGGAACGGCCTAGCCGGCTTCCCGGGGTACCAAAGAGTTGGGATAAGAGGTATCCCTTTTCTGCTGAGATGATCAAACGTTGGTCATGTCCTCCAGAGGTGGATGCACCCGTTCTGGCGTTGTCTAACACATCTGTCATGCATTCCCCTGACTCTACTACACTGAGGGATGGGGAGGACAGGCGCATGGATCAGCTGGCTTGCCATGCCTTTGCCTGTGTTGGGACTGCGCTCCGTCCTGTCTGTGCCTCTGCTATAACGGCTGTTGCTATTAAAAGCCTGCTCAGGGGTCTCTTAGATGGGGCCCCTGATGATGCTGGTAGTGAAGAGTATAGAGCTCTTCTGCGTTGTGAGGAATTTGTTGCATATGTTCTCTCTACCCTGGATGATACCATTAGAATGTGTGGCAGGGCATCTGCCTTGTTGGTGGCAATATGCCGCTCGGTCTGGCTGTGCCAGTGGGCGGCTGACAATGCTGCCAAAAAGGCTCTCACTGGGTTTCCCTTTAAGGGGCTGCGCCTCTTTGGGGAACGTTTGGACTTGTTTGCTAAAGGTGGCAAGTTACCTCAGCGAAGAAGGGCGCCCTCACCCATCCGGGTGGGGGGACGGCTTCGGCTCTTGGCTCACGTCTGGAGGCGTCACGTCTCAGACCGGTGGATTCAGGAGGTAGTATCCTCCAGTTACAAGATAGAGTTTGCAGCCTGGCCGCCCCCAAGATTCATCAAATCTCGGTTAGCTCAAAACCTCTTGTCAGCTCAGTGTTTCTTCCTGGCCGTCCAAGGCCTTCTAGACCTAGGTGTCATCTGCTGGGTGCCCTTGAAGGAAAGGGGCAAAGGCTATTATTCCAATCTTTTCATTGTGCCCAAAAAGGATAGGTCCATCAGACCTATCCTGGATTTAAAGCTTCTCAACAAGTTTGTCAGATTCAGACACTTTCGTATGGAGACTCTGTGTTCAGCTGTGACTTTCCTACGCCCAGGGGACTTCATGACCTCCGTAGACATCAAGGATGCTTACCTTCATGTACCTATCTTTCCAGGTCATCAGAGATTCCTCAGGTTCGCTCTGGAGGATTAGCACTACCAATTTGTGGCCTTGCCCTTCGGCCTCACCTCGGCCCCCAGGGTATTCACCAAGGTGCTGGCAGGAGTGATGACCCTGCTGAGATCTCAGGGCATTCGCATTCTTCCCTACCTGGACGACATGCTTATCACTTCTCAGTCCTTCCATCAGGTAGAGCAGGACACTCAGAGGGTGGTGTTCACACTGGAGTCATTCGGCTGGGTGATCAATCACCCCAAATCTTCCCTGTCTCCTTCCATGGTGAGGTCTTTTCTGGGCATGATTCTGGATTCAGCTCAGGTCAAGATCTTTCTTCCTCAGCAGAAGGTGGAGGTCCTTCAGGAGAAAGTTCAGCTCCTGCTGTCTTGTCCTCATCCATCAGGCAGGGAATGCAGCTGGTGGGCCTGATGGTGTCCTGCTTCGAGGCGGTTCATATGCTCCGTTCCACATGAGGTCTCTTCAGCTTCACCTCTTGTCAGTATGGGAACGGGACACTGTGTCCCTGGATCAGGTGTTTGTCTTGTCCCCTCAGGTCAGGCGGTCTCTAATGTGGTGGCTGGACTCAAGGAACCTGCTGGGGGGCAGGTCCTTTCTTGCCCCCTGCTGGGAGACTGTCACCACGGATGCCAGTCTGGCAGGTTGGGGGGGACTCTGGAAGTCCCTGAAATTCCAGGGTCAGTGGGGCCCTCAGGAGGCCCATGCCCTTATCAACATTCTGGAATTGAGGGCAATCAGGTTGGTTCTCGCCCACTTAATCCCACACCTGAGGGGTCAGACGGCGGTTGCCTACATCAACCATCAGGGAGGGACCCGGAGCAAGAGGGCCCTCAAGGAAGTGTCCCTGATACTGTCCTGGGTGGAGGAAAATGTTCCCTGCATCTCGGCTGTGTACATCCCAAGGGTGGAGAATCTGGAGGCAGACTCTCTGAGCAGTGGGACCTCTCGTCTGGGAGAGTGGTCCCTCAGCGGCAGGGTGTTTCACTCCTTGTGCCACCGCTGGGGTCAGCCAGATGTGGATCTGTTTGCGTCCCGTCACAATCACAAGCTTCCAGTCTTTGTCTCTCTGTCCCAGGATCCTCTGGCCTTGGCCACAGATGCCCTGGCGATGTCTTGGACGAGGTTCCAGCTCCTGTATGTCTTTCCCTCGTTTCCACTGCTGGGCAGGGTGCTGCGCAAGATAGTTCAGGAAGGGGTGCCAACCATGTTGGCCAAGAAGAGTGTGGTTCGCAGACATCGTGCAGTTGGCGGTAGATCAGTACGCCCTGCCACTGGTTCCAGATCTGCTCACTCAGGGACACCTACGCCACCCCAATTTACAAACGCTGGCTTTGACGGCCTCGATGTTGAAACCTCCATCTTGATGGAAAGAGGGCTGCCTGCCTTGGTGGTGAATACCATGATCAGGGCTAGGAAGAGGTCCTCTTCTTCCATCTGTTACAGGGTTTGGCGTACTTACATTGACTGGTGCGAGTCCCACTCGCTTCCCTGCCGTGTGTTTTCTATTCCTAGGATTTTGGAGTTTCTCCAACATGGTTTGGATTTGGGTCTTCAGCTCAGTACTCTGAAAGGCCATGTGTCTGCTTTGGCTATTATTTTCCAAAGATCCTTTGCTCAGCATCCCCTGGTCAAGACCTTTTTCCAGGGAGTTACTCACGTGCGTCCCCCACGTAAGCCTATGTTACCAGTCTGGGACTTGAACTTGGCCTTATCTGCCCTGCAGGGGTCTCCCTTTGAACCCTTGCAAGGGGCTCCTTTGTCTATTCTTACGCTTAAGGTGGTCTTTTTGGTGGCTATCACTTCTGTTAGGCGTGTTTCTGAGTTGGCAGCGCTTTCCATCAAGCCTCCTTATTTTGAGAGACACCAGGACAAGGTGGTGTTTTGTTTTAAGCCAGATTTTCTGCCAAAGGTTGTTTCTGCCTTTTATCTCAATCAGGACATTGTTTTGCCTTCTCTGTGTCCTAATCCCAGTAACCCTAAAGAAAGGGTTTTGCATTCTTTGGACATAGTCAGAACTCTGAAGTTCTATTTGGTGGCTACTGAATCCTTCAGGAAGACTGATGCTCTTTTTGTGCTTCCGTCTGGACCTAAGAAAGGTCTGGCTCCGGCTAAGTCCACTATCAGCAAGTGGATACGTCAGGCTGTGATATAGGCCTACTCTGCTTAGGGGAAGGAGCCTCCCTTCCGCCTTACTGCTCATTCTACTCGTGCTATTGGTGCCTCTTGGGCTTTTCAGCACCAAGCTTCTGTTGAACAAGTTTGCAGGGCCGCTACTTGGTCTTCTGTATATACTTTTTCAAAGTTTTACAAGGTTGATGTTAGGGCCTCAGCTGATGCTGCTTTTGGCCGCAAAGTTCTGCAGGCGGCAGTGGTTTACACTGTCTGCTGTTACCTTTGGGGATCCCACCCTACCTTACGGACACTGCTATTGGATGTCCCAAGTGTAAGGAATATCTTCTGGAACAGGACGTGCTGTATACTTAGAATAATACAATTCTGTGATTACTCACCTGTAGAATTGGTATTATATGTATACAGCACATCCTGTTCGACCCCACCCTTGTTATCATTATCTTTAGTTACCCCTTTATGGAGATTGTTCTTATGTTCAAATTTTCATATAATGGTTATAGTTCTCCCAGTCTCTTTTTAACTGCTTTTCAATACTGGGGATTTTGTGGGAGGTCCCTGGTATATATGGGTATTATATACCAGGGACAAGGTGGTGTTTTGTTTTAAGCCAGATTTTCTGCCAAAGGTTGTTTCTGCCTTTTATCTCAATCAGGACATTGTTTTGCCTTCTCTGTGTCCTAATCCCAGTAACCCTAAAGAAAGGGTTTTGCATTCTTTGGACATAGTCAGAACTCTGAAGTTCTATTTGGTGGCTACTGAATCCTTCAGGAAGACTGATGCTCTTTTTGTGCTTCCGTCTGGACCTAAGAAAGGTCTGGCTCCGGCTAAGTCCACTATCAGCAAGTGGATACGTCAGGCTGTGATATAGGCCTACTCTGCTTAGGGGAAGGAGCCTCCCTTCCGCCTTACTGCTCATTCTACTCGTGCTATTGGTGCCTCTTGGGCTTTTCAGCACCAAGCTTCTGTTGAACAAGTTTGCAGGGCCGCTACTTGGTCTTCTGTATATACTTTTTCAAAGTTTTACAAGGTTGATGTTAGGGCCTCAGCTGATGCTGCTTTTGGCCGCAAAGTTCTGCAGGCGGCAGTGGTTTACACTGTCTGCTGTTACCTTTGGGGATCCCACCCTACCTTACGGACACTGCTATTGGATGTCCCAAGTGTAAGGAATATCTTCTGGAACAGGACGTGCTGTATACTTAGAATAATACAATTCTGTGATTACTCACCTGTAGAATTGGTATTATATGTATACAGCACATCCTGTTCGACCCCACCCTTGTTATCATTATCTTTAGTTACCCCTTTATGGAGATTGTTCTTATGTTCAAATTTTCATATAATGGTTATAGTTCTCCCAGTCTCTTTTTAACTGCTTTTCAATACTGGGGATTTTGTGGGAGGTCCCTGGTATATATGGGGCCGGGAGGAGCCACTTTTCTGTCTCTGCAGTCCAGCGCCATCTACTGGAGATATAACCCAAGTGTAAGGAATATCTTCTGGAACAGGACGTGCTGTATACATATAATACCAATTCTACAGGTGAGTAATCACAGAATTGTATTTTTTGGTACCTATCACCTCGGTGCGTCGCGTGTCAGAGCTGGCCGCGATTGGTGTGAAGCCTTCTTACTTTGGACGGCATAGGGATAAGGTGGTGTTTCGCTTAAACCTGATTTTTTGCTTAAGGTCGTGTCTCCTTTTCACTTTAATGAGGAAATTGTCTTGCCTTCCTTGTGTCCAGCTTCGACTAACTCTAAGGAAAGGACGCTCCATTCCCTGGATGTGGTCAGAGCCATTAAGTACTCCTGGTTGCGACTGAGTCCTTCAGGAAGTCGGATTGTCTTTTTGTCCTCTCTGAGGGGTCTAGGAAGGGCTTGCCTCCGGGCCAAGTCCACTCTCAGTAAGTGGATCAGACAGGCGGTGGTGCAAGCATATTCTGCCAACGGGAAGGAACCCTCTTTTTCGTGTTACAGCTCATTCTACTAGAGCTATTGGTGCTCCCTGAGCTTTTCAGCACCAGGTCTCTGTTGAACAAGTTTGTAAGGCTGCCACTTGGTCTTCAGTTCATACCTTTACAAAGTTTTTACAAGGTTGATGTTAGGGCCTCAGCTGATGCTTCAGGCGGTAGTGAAATGAACTACATGCTGTTTCGCACTGGGGATCCCACACTAATGAACACTGCTTTTGGATGTCCCAACTGTCATTACTTCTGGGACGACCTGGACTGGATATAGTGAAAAATACAATTCTGTGAAACTCACCGGTAGAATTGTTTTTGAATAAATCCAGTCCAGATCGTCCCACGCCCTTATTCATTATATCTGGATTGTCTGTTATGGTGATTACCAAATTTATATTGGACCGTTGTCCTTAGGTTGATGGAGAGAGTACATGCTAAAGCTATGTGAAGTAACATGGTTTCTTGGCCTCCCGGCCTGTCTCTTTTCTTACTGCTGTTTAACCACTGGGGAATCAGAAAGACACCTGTTTTATAGGTGGCCGGGAGGAGCAACAGCTTTTGATCCTGCAGTCAGGCGCCACCTAGCGGTGGATTCCCCAACTGGGACGACCTGGACTGGATATATTCAAAAACAATTCTACAGGTTAGTTTCACAGAAATGTATTATCTTAAAAAATGTAAGTTGGACTTTCCCATTCAGGGTGCTGGACTTTCCCTTATAGGCTGCTGCAGTGCCTCTGTGTGGCCCAGAGGTAAGATGAGTGAGAATCCTAACAGGGTCTATTTTAGCATAATAGAAACATTGGCATTCTCAGGGGGCTTTCATTCTGCAGAATACTTGTTAATTCCTTCCCATCTATTGAAATGTCAAAAAAACTCTGTTGACCCAGGGTGCAGTTTGGGACCCCTCTTTCCAAATACTACTCAAGCCCCCAGAGGTTTCCCGCCAGCGAGTAGTGTTTGCGTGTTTTACTCTGCAAGGGAGATTTGTCTTTCTGCCATGGCTGCTTAATGGGTGTTTGAAGTGGACCAAACCCAGGATTTTGACTATCCTGGGTTTTTGTCCTTTCCCCTGGGGCATCCTGATCTGGGGTGCCCCGCTGGGTGAAACCCCCCAGGTCACCGAAACAAACGAACTGCTTTCTGCCGCATGCGTGGCTGCTTGTCCAATCAGCGCACTGACGATGCATCCCCCGCTACCCTCTAACATGGAGCGTGCTCGTGCTGGCCATTCACAAATGCCTGGCACGGGATGCCCTCACAAATGTCCTTGCTAGAGGGATAGCGGGCATGCAGCTCGTGCATGCGCCGTTGTGATGTAAAAGAAGGTGAGTTTAGAGCAACCTGGGGGTTTCACACAGCAGGGCACCCCTGATCTGGGTGCCCTGGGGGGAGGGAGTTGATCAGCCCAGGACTCTTATAGGTTCCTGTGCCGATCTCTGTTTTGGTCCTCTTTAAAGCTGTCTAAAAGTGTGCGTAAACACCAAGGCAAAAGGGTTCATTCCTGGATGATTCCAATTTTAATAGTCCACTTTTCTTTCTGCATAGGGCGTTTAGACAACAGGCCCCGTCGTGACAATGGATGACCTGTAAATTTTGGGATGGGGACAGTGTGTCTTGTGCACATCTGGCAGTCCCTCGCTTGGTTTTAGTAAAGTAAAATTTGGAGCCCTTTGTCTCTTTTTCTCCTTTTGTTAGAAGACATTGGCCTTGATTCAATAAGAGTTGAAAAAAATTCTCAAGGTAGTAAAAAAATCACTTCATGAGAAAAAAGCATAAGAATTTCAATGTTACTGAATCACTAGACAGTGAAAGTCAATTGCACTTTTTACTACAGGGTAAAAAGGAGTAAAACATTCACCGCTTTTCTTAGGAGTAAAAAAGTACCATTGACTTTGATTGTTTCCCTCGCTGGTGCTGGTGGATGTCAACTCCACTGCTTGTAGCCTTAATCTGAGATCCTGGACCATAACATGTCATCTAGGTGGAATTACAGGAAAGATGACGTTTTATGCAGTTGTTGAACTCCTATGTAGTAGATGGTTCTATCTTTTTTTCTGAAGATTGGGGACTTCACTCACCTGGTTAATTCACTTCATTGTGATTAAGGTCAGGGACCTGATCCTGTTGTGATTGGCTGATCTTCCTTACAGCAATCTGACTGAGGCACTTTTGTGGTCTGTTTTGATGGAGCGATTATCGAGTGAGAAATTGCTAAAGCGACCACAAATTAGCGATAATTGCTTTGTGGAAATAGCCGCTTCGATCAAGTGATGATGGGAATTGATTTATCTGTCGGCTGATCCAAAATTTCTCGTTCGTCGCTTGTGTAAACAGAAGTGGCCCTAAAAAGAATGTGCTAAGGGAACGAGTGATTACATTACCGATCGCTCACAACTGGCACGAAAAAAAAAATAGAAAATATTAAAATAGAAAAAACAAGCCTAGCTGGATATTTCATGATGTATATAAGGGACCTGTCCTCCCACCATCCTGCATAATTATATGGATTTTTATCATTGGGCCATTTTTTTGTTATAGTGTTCTTTTTAAGCAAGAAGCCTATTAGCATGGGCCTAAGAGATTGGTGGCTCAGTTTGAGGTAAACCACAGATGGCTACAGTGAGCTATTGATCTTGAATGGCTTGATATTTGTAGCACCCAACAAATCTCCAAGAGGGATAAAATGGAGCATATTTCCTTGTTTTCTGTCCTACTGACAACTAACCTTTAGCAGGAAGTATTTATTGGGGCCTAGCCTTTGCAGTTCTCATGTCAGTTTTTTGCTGCCTTCTTTTTATTTCCCAATATTTTAGTTTGACCCATTTTTTCTCTAATGTTTGTGAACCCACCACTTTTGCCCTTTTTATTAACATGTAATGCTATGTACTGTATGTCACTTTTTTGTAGTATGTCTGTTTTTCTCAATACTTAGCACTTGCCATTCTAAAAGTGGTGATGTCTAAAGGAGAATTTCTACCATGTACCTGGTATTTTTGTTTGCATTTTATGCCATTTCTTTTCACTCATCATTTCTCAATCTCCCAGAAGCAAATACTGGAACATCTGGTGGGTGTTGTAATAAAAAAAGCATACACCATTTTAAATAAATATGACCACTTAAACATACAATCTAGGGTCTTAATTAGGAGGAAGGTCCGGGTAAACCCTTTAACTGCCACCCCAAAGCCCAGGGGGGACAGAAGAGCCGGGCCATTTGAGCTATGGGGGCTTGTAGGCTTTTAGGGCCAGGAGCCACCAAAGCTGGCCCTTGCACCCTGTTCTACAAGCCAAGCATAGCTGGTCCCTGGGCTGGTCATGCTGGGTAGGGGGGACCCCACGCAATTTTTGAATATATTTACAAAGGGTTTTTAACCCCAGAAATCCCGAAAAGTGGGGTCCCTCCACCTGTAATGGGGGACCCTATGTCATTTTTTCTTTTATTAACCCTTTGTTACCTGTCTCCCAGCAGGTATAAAAGGTTTCCAGCAGCAGCAGGAGAGCAGAAGCCAATGCGATTAGTGTGGGACACAGTGTTCTGGGATGCATGGAAGGTAAGTATGAAAAAATAATAACATTTATTCTCTATAAGGGATCCATGAGACCCCTATACCAGTTCACAAGGCTTAGGGGGCTGGTAAGCAACTAGCCTGGCACCCATAATTGCCTGCCTCCCCAAAGCCCGGGGGGCAAAAGAGCCCGGGGCCATTTAGGCTGTGCGGGCCTGTAGTCTGCAGGGTGGGGGGCGAGGCTGGCCCCTGCGTCCTGTTCTACAAGCCCCCATAGCTGATCCGTGGGCTGGTTATGCGGGGTAGGAGGGACCTCACGCCATTTATATTCCAAGTATGTCACACACCCCGCTTCCAATATTCATGACATCTGGGTTATAGCCAGTAGAGGGCAAACTTCTGCAGAGATGACAGGAAAAAAAGGAAGCCCCTCCCGGTCCATAAATACCTGGGACCTCCCACACATAACCCAGTATCTTCTCTGCAGGATGGCGAGCAAGTCAGAGATGTCTGCTTATCTTCCTTGCAGGTAAGCCGAGCTTACACCCGGCCATTTTTTGCTCTATTTCTGCCCGGACCCTTATACTTTAAGCCCAATACTAGCCTCCCAGCCTTGGCTGCAGGTCCGGGTGAGGGTAGACTACACCTTATTAGGTGTTCAGGGAGTTATGTTCCCCCGTGAGACCCCATATCAAGGGGTAGGCGGAATCCGGGTTGGTGATCCCGGTTGGGATGCCCTGTCCCTATATATATATATATATATATATATAATATATATCCCCTACACCCATGGTGCGGGATTTCCCCCCTTACGGGCCCCTCGGTTAACCCTCCAGTCGGGGGGGGGGGATGTACTTTCTCCTTCATTCTTTTCGCTCATCTGTGGGTGAATGTGTGTGTGATGTGCGCTTGGGTGCTTCACGTTACAGGGTTGGACGCCATTTTTCACTCTTTTTGCTATTTGCTGAAGGGAGCTTCTCCCCCTCAGGCGGGGCCAGGCGCTCACACGTTGCCGCGGCCCGCCCCCTCCTGCTTTGGCGCCATTGCTGAGCCCAGCCTCTGGCTGGGAACCGCGTTGCTGGTCGTAAGGGAAGGGGGCGGGGCTAGGCGCGGCGCGCGATCTGAGCTGGCCCGCCCCTTCTTCTTCTTCTCTCTCTTTCTCTGAGCTGCTGAGCTGGCTGACCGTCATTGTTGCAGACACGTGAGTGCCTTCCGGGGGCCCCCCTTTTATTGTTTACTGACTTAGCCATGTGCCCCATTCAGACAGGGGACAGCGCTGGTCCCTTTTCTCACATTGTATTATGATTTATGATGATATGATATTTTATATGTGTGTGTGCATGTGCTTATGGCCCACTCTTTTGTGTCTTTCAGGAGGACTCCCTGCTTCTTGATTAAAAGGGGGTTCTCCCGGTCCTAGGTCCCTAGCAGTAAATTGGGCACCTATAAATCTTCCCACTTGGGACTTAAAGGGGCATCCCGGGTAGCTTATCAGCGTAATTCCCTCTGGTCATTGCAACTACCTTAAAATCACCATATGGACACACAGGATACCGGGCTCGGGCTCCCTTCCGGACAATCCTGGCTATGTGTGGGATGTGGGGTTCCCCTTACGGGGGAGAATGTACTGATTTGCATACCATGTGCGCAACAGGTCATAACGCGGCAGTCGGGGTCCCAGGCGTCTTGGTCAGTCCCGCCCGTCTCATCTCCTACCCCACCCCACATCATCCGTACCCCAAGTGACACTGTCATTAGTGGGGAGTCGCACTCTGATGTATGTGCTAGGCCGGCCAACATCGAGAAAATTATTTCTAGCTCAGTGGGCAGAAAGGCCCCTGCTAAGAAAAGGCATCTGTCCCCGGCTGCGCCGGTACTTGAATTTGATGATTAGGACTCTCTTGACTGGTCTGATTATTCCCTGCTTGAGGAGGGGGAATTGTTTGAGGAATCTGAGACTGAGGATCTGCAGTTCTTTGATTCTGATGCTGGGCAGGCGCTGGGGGATGATGTGGATACCCCCAAAGTCCTGGCCCATCTCTTAGAGGTCATGGATTTTTCCCCACCAGCGGAGGCCCCTCCGAAGAAGGGGGAATTCTTTGGGTCCTCTAAGCCCCGCTTGGAGTTTCCAAATCAGGATCATTTTGATAGCATGATTCTTAGAGAATGGGAGAAGCTGAGCCGGCTTCCAGGTGTTCCTCAGGGATGGGATAGGAAGTATCCCTTTCCGGTTGACGCGGTGAAGCGATGGTCTTTCCCTCCCGAGGTCGATGCGCCCGTCCTAGGATTGTCCAACACCTTTGTTGTACATACTCCTGACGACACTACCCTTAAAGATGGCGAGGACAAGCGCATTGATCAGATGGCATGCCATGCCTTTGCTAGTGTGGGTTCATCCTTGCGGCCTGTTTGTGCATCGACACTCGTGGCTGTGGCTACCAGGTCTGAGATTAGGGACATGTTAAATGGGTCCCAGCTCAACCCGGCCAGCGTTGAATTCGCAGCCCTTAAGAGGTGTGAATTGTTCATGAATTTTGTCTTGGCTGCTATGGACGACACTATTATCATGTATAGTAGAACCTCGGCTCTGCTGGTGGCCATGCGCCGATCGGTCTGGCTACTCCAGTGGGCGGCTGACATTGCAGCATCACTTACTGCACTGCCCTGCCTGGGTACGCAGCTGTTTGGAGACAAATTGGATTCTGTGACAAAAAGGTGGAAAGCTACCTCCAGCGTAAGAAGCAGCGTCGCTCCTTTCGGGGGGCAGGCTCCTTCAATCCTTCCTTTCGCGGTGTCAGAGCGGGCAGAGGTCTTGCCTACTCTAACTTCAGGGGTGATTCCTGGAACAGAGGCAGAGGACGTGCCTGTCCAGCCTCTACCTGGGGTTCCAAGCCCAAGTCCGCTGCCAAGCCAGCTCAACAATGAGGAGGCGCCCTCACCCTTACGGCTGCGGCTCTTCTTCCAGGTCTACCCAGGAGGTCACAGACAAGTGGATTTTGGAAGTGGTATCATCCGGGTACAAACTGGAATTCGAGTACTGGCTTCCTCCTAGATTCCTAAGGTCCTGAGTGCCCTCGGATCCCCAGGCGTTCCTGCTCGCTGTCAACAGGGCATGGAAGTCGTACGCCCGGTGCCTTTCTCAGAGAAAGGCCGGGGCTATTACTCAAACCTTTTCACTGTCCCCAAGAAGGATGGATCCATAAGACCCATCCTGGATTTTAAGCTTCTCAACAGGTTTATCAGAACCAAGAAGTTCCGCATGGAGCCATCAATTCCCTTCGTCAAGGGGATTTCATGACATCCATAGACATCAAGGATGCCTACCTACATGTACCAATCTTCCCAGCACACCAGAGGTTTCTCAGGTTTGCAGTGGGAGATCAGCATTTTCAGTTTGTGGCCCTCCCGTTCGGGCTGACCTTGGCACCGAGGGTGTTCACCAAGGTTCTGGCGGGCATAATGGCCCTGCTCAGAGCACAGGGCATTCGCATTGTGCCGTATCTGGACGACCTACTCGTTACAGCTTCTTCCCTATGTCAGGCGGAGCTGGACACCAGGATGGTGGTGACGACGCTGGAAAGTTTCGGATGGGTGATCAACCACCCCAAGTCTTCTCTCTCCCCATCAAGGTAGATCTCATTCCTGGGCATGAATCTGGATACCAGTCAGGCCAGAGTGTTCCTACCTCACCCAAAGGTGCAGAGGGTTCAAGATCTGATATGTATTCTCCTGGCCAATTCTCGCCCCTCTATCTGGCTAGGGATGAAACTGGTAGGATTGATGGTGGCTTCCTTCAAGGCAGTCCCCTTTGCTCAGTTACACATGAGGTCGCTCCAACTCCATCTATTGCTGAACTGGGGCAGATGTCCCCGGTCCTTGGATCAGTCCTTTCTGCTGTCTCCCAGGGTTCGGCAGTCCCTTCAGTGGTGGCTGGAACCAAGCAATCTGATGAGGGGCAGATCCTTTCTGGCCCCTTGTTGGGAGACAGTTACCACGGATGCCAGCCTGTCGGGCTGGGGAGGTTTCTGGACGGATCTTCAGTTCCAGGGGCTGTGGGGTCCTCAGGAGGCTCACACCCCCATTAATGCCTTGGAGCTCAGAGCTATTCGGTTAGTTCTGTCATGCTTGACGCATCACCTACGGGGCTTACCGGTTCAGGTTCGATCAATCGAACTGCGGTAGCTTACATCAATCACCAAGGAGGGACTCGCAGCAGTGCCCTCAGGGAAGTTTCTCTGATTCTTGCATGGGCGGAGAGCAATGTTCCATGCATCTCAGCAGTGTACTTTCCGGGAGTGGAAAACACGGAGGCGGACTCCCTGAGCAGGGAATCCTCTCGCCGAGGGGAATGGTCTCTCAACCACAAGGTATTCCGTTCCCTCTGTCACAGGTGGGGGTTTCCGGAGGTGGATCTCTTTGCCTCACGTCACAATCACAAGCTCCCAAAGTTTGTGTCTCTGTCTCAGGATCCTCTGGCCCTGGCAGTGGACGCCATGTCTCTTGCCTGGAGGGATCTGGGGTTCCTGTATCTGTTCCCCCCCTTCTCCATGGTAGGCATGGTGGTGCGCAAGCTGGCTCTAGAGGGTGCGGCAGCAATTCTGGTGGCCCCAAGGTGGCCAAGACGGGTTTGGTTCGCAGACGTCGTAAGGCTGGCGGTAGATCAGTACAGGCTTCCGCTGTTTCCGGATCTGATCTCTCAAGGTCCACTACGTTACCCCAATTTACAAATGCTGGCTTTGACGGCGTGGCTGCTGAAACCTCCATCTTAAGGGAGGAAGGTTTGTCTGAGGCTGTGATTCAGACTCTTGTTAGAGCTAGGAAGAGATCTTCCTCTAACATATACTACAGGACTTGGAGGTCCTACATTGACTGGTGTGAGGCTAGGGCTTTGCCTTGCAGGGTGTTTTCGATTCCTAGGATCTTGGAGTTTCTTCAACACGGTCTGAACCTGAAGTTCCAGCTTAGTACCTTGAAAGGGCAGGTCTCTGCCCTGGCGATCTTTTTTCAAAGGTCTTTTGCTCTGCATCCTCTGGTTAAGACCTTTTTCCAGGGGGTCACTCATGTGCGCCCCCCTAGAAAGCCTTTGGTGCCTGTTTGGGATTTGAATTTGGCTCTGTCAGCCTTTCAGGGGCCTCCTTTTGAGCCGGTGCAGGATGTTGCTCTTTCTGTGCTCACTCAAAAGGTTGCCTTTTTGGTGGCTATTACCTCTGTTCGGCGTTTCTCTGATTTGGCGGCTCTGTCCATTCTGGCCCCTTACTTTGAGAGACACCAGGACTAAGGTGTTTTCTGCCTTCCACCTCAATCAGGATGTAGTTCTCCCTTCCTTGTGTCCTAAGTCTAGCAATGACAAGGAGAGGGTTTTGCATTCTTTGGATGTGGTTCGTTGTGTGAAGTACTATTTGGTGGCTACTTCTCCCTTTCGTAAGACGGGACGCCTTGTTCGTGGTGCCCTCCGGGCCTAGGAAGGGTTTGGCGCCCGCCAAGTCTACCATTAGCAAATGGATACGTCAGGCCATTGTTGGGGCCTATTCTGCCAAGGGGAAGGTTCCCCCTTTTCATATCACTGCTCATTCTACTCCTGCTGTTGGAGCTTCTTGAGCTTTTCAGCACCAGGCCTCTGTTGAACAAGTTTGTAAGGCTGCTACTTGTTCTGTTCATACTTTTTCCAAGTTTTATAAGGTTGATGTGCGGGCCTCAGCGGATGCTGTTTTTGGCCGCAAGGTTCTGCAAGCTGCAGTGGTTTAAGTTTGTGCATTGTTGCCTTGTTTGGATCCCCACCCTGGTTGGACACTGCTATTGGATGTCCCAGATGTCATGAATATTGGAAGCGGGGTGTGTGACATACTTGGAATAATACCATTTTGTGATTACTCACCTGTAAAATGGGTATTATAAGTATGTCACACACCCCGCTTCATCCCACCCTTTTTTGTATTCTGGATCCTTTATATGGTGAACCTTTTTATTGTTAGGATTTTTGGATTTGGCTCTTTCTGGTCCCCTTACTGCTTTCCTATACTGGGTAATGTGTGGGAGGTCCCAGGTATTTTTGGACCGGGAGGGGCTTCCTTTTTTTCCTGTCATCTCTGCAGAAGTTTGCCCTCTACTGGCTATAACCCAGATGTCATGAATATTGGAAGTGGGATGTGTGACATACTTATAATACCCATTTTACAGGTGAGTAATCACAAAATGGTATTTTTTTTAGATTAAAATTCCAAGAAAATGCCACCCCCCCAGGAAGGGGGACCCCATGTCAATTTTTGTATTTAACCCTTTGTAGTGTGGCTAGTAGTTTAATATTTGTAAATGTTATAAAGTGCTCTTTTAAGTTTGGGCGGTCTCCTGGACAGGACTACAATACACATGTGGTACCGTTGGAATCGGTATGGTTTTTATATGGGTTTCTTTAATAAAATAAATGTTTTATTTAAAATAAATGAGACAATATAAAAAATACTTCTTTTTGTTTTTTTTACTCGAAAATATTTAAAAATCAGTGGAAATATTACAAGTAACAAGACATTTCATATTAAAGCCTAAACTCTGCCACAAAAAATATGTAATTGTCCTGGAAATTCCTGCAAAAATTCCTGCAGTTAAAGTGGACCAAATCCCAGGATTTTGACTATCCATCACTTCGTGGTTCACGGCTAGTTCGACGTCGTTGGTGACCCAGCACCTGTCACCCGGCAGCCGGGACCGAGAAGCTCAGTCGCTGTTGGAGATCGGAGGAGGAGGGCTGGTTACCAGCTCTCCACCGATCTCCAGCAGCTGTCATCGGAACGTCCTGGGACATGATCGGGACATTGGAGGTGAGTAGATCGGGGGCTACCGATACATATGTGGTACCGTTGTAATCAGGAGAAATGGGGCTATCACATGCAATCTTTTCTATTTCAATCTTTTAATTAATATTTTTGTAATGTAACAGCTTGATTACACAACACAATAAAGTGATACAAAAGAGAAAGATTCTGAGTTCCAGATTATTGCTGTTTGACACTCGCATATAAAGATAAACATATTAACATTTTCCTTCAGTCAGTACACATACAGGAAATAATGCAACACATTTCGACTTTTCTGGAATGTTGGTATCGAAAAGCTGAACTGGCAAAAATGATCACACAATGGTTGGATCACCGAGCCAATGGGCGGATACATGTCCCAACCTTATCTGGTCCTGAGTTCTCCACCACCATCCCTCAACCACGGTATTGGTCAGGGGGGGACTGGATTAAGGGAAGTGAAGGGGCTTGGGTGGGAGGGACAGGGGGAGAGAAAGAAAAAGGAAGAGGGGAAGAAGGAAATAGAAAGAAGGAATCATAACAAGAAGCCAACAAAAAGGGATCGGAAGAGTGATAACCACCGAATAACATATCTGAAGAGTTTAGGCCATCCCTCACTGTAGCAAGGAGTTTCCTAAATCCAGAAAAGTGTATTCCACCCACGGGCTCCATATTTTGATACATTTTCCATGCGAGTCTTTTAGAACTCTCGGCAGTTTTTCGTTAATGAGGATACCATTCAATCTTTCTTTCACCAGTTGGAATGCTTTTTTTCCAAGAGCTGGCGATTACTAGCTTTGCTGCCAACATAACCTGGGTTAGTAAAGCATGTTGAGTATTAGTAATGCCATTCGGTTTCACATGCAGTAACGCAACCCCAGGATCTCTACGTACGGGGGTCTGAAGGAGAGTATATATCAAACCAAAGACTCGCGACCAGAACCTCTTAACCTTCGGACACTCCCACCAAATATGCATAACCATACCCTCTGCTGGGCAGCCTCTGAAACAGTTCACTGGGCTTCCCGGGACTGCTTTCGCTATACGCGATGGTACCAAGTACCATCTTGTAAGCATTTTGTAGGCTGCTTCCAGGGTGGTGATGCTTATAGAGCATTTATTCTTAGTATACAGTACGTCCTGCTCCAGATATAGTACTTACACTTGGGGGTTATCCTCCGCCAGATGGCGCTGCACTGCAGAGACATGAAAAACAGGCTCCTCCCGGCCCCTCAAATTCCCGGGGACCTCCCACAAATCCCCAGATTTCTCTGCAGTGCTGACTGCGAAGACATGAAGTATCACTCTCTCGCAGGTGAGCGGGGCTATTAAAGCCTGCGGCCCTGTTGGACTATTCCCACCCGTCGTCCTTGTGATGTGCCTCCCAGCCTGTGCTGCGCTGGTCGGGTGAAGGTAGACAGCACCATGCGTGCTTATGGAGCCACGCTCCACCGCAGTCCCCCACCAAAGGGTAGGCGGTTTAGGCTGATGGTGAGCCTCTAGGGGATGCCCCTCCCACATTATTGCCCATGCCCCGTGTAGCGGTGGGCCCTGTACAAAGGGTCGCCATCCTCCCTCGTTCGCCCCCGTAGCTCGGGGGGAAAGAAAGGGGGGGTATGTGTGTGTGATTTCACGCTTACGGCCTTAGTAATGTGCTTGGATTTGTATATGTGGTGTCAGACGCGAGCTGATTTGCATTTTGACTTGTCTAACTGCCGCCGCCTTTTTCCTTCACTGGATGTGCTGCACCGGGCGGCGGCGGCGGCGCCTCAGACGCTGCGGCGTCATCATTGGCAAATCATCTATTCTAAGTCTGTCATACACTTCGCTCCTCATGACAACATTGACTACTGTCTTAGAGCTTCGCGCTCTTCGGGGGGGGGGCGGGGACCTGGCTTGGCCCGCCCTTTGAGGTTCGCTTGGCGCCATTTTGATGGTAGTTGCGCGCGCGCGTGGTAACGGTCCCCCTCCTTCCGCGGTCTGTAAGTGCCCTCGCGGGCGTTTTTCATGCTCCTTGCTTACTGTGCATGGTTCTGACACCCTTTATTCTCATTATGTCTTTCCGACGGTTGAATCCAGTGGCTTCTCCCTTGGGCCTAGTATAATTACTCCCACTTCCCTGCGGGTCATTGGGGCATCCAGGGTAGCTTTCAGCGTTAATCCCTACTGGCCTTTTGTGCCTATTAATCACCATATGGAGGCATCCCAGGATATTGTGACCTTCGGGACAAGCCCGGCTGTGTGTAGCTTGTGGGGTCTCACCTATCAGGTGACAATGCACGGGTCTGTGTCCCTTGTGCACAGCAGGCGCTGGGCCTGCACCTCGCCTCACTTCACCTACTCCCCCAAGCCTGAGTCTAACCCCCAATACAAGCGGGGATTCTCATCCTGATGTGGCTGCTAGACTAGCCAGTGTTGAAAAATTGCTTGCTAATACCTTAGCGCGTAAGGCCACCACAAAAAAGCGGCACTTAACCCCTGATGCCACTCTTTTCCCTACGGAGTCTGATGAGTTTTTGCATCTATATGGCCATACCCCCTCGGACGAAGGGGAGCTGTTCTCTGACTCAGGGTCATCTGACGAGAAGTCAAGGGGTCATGACGATTCTGGTTCTGATCACTGGACACCGGATGATACTGACAAACTGCTGGTTCAGATTTTTGAGGTTCTGTCCATCTCTCCCCCTGTTGCGGCTCCCAGGCAAAGGGGTGAGCTATTTCATACTGCTAAAACTCGATTGGAATTTCCTGAGCAAACCCATTTCAATAGCCTCGTGCTTAAGGAGTGGGAACATCCCAGTAGACTTCCCGGGATTCCTAAGAGCTTGGACAGGAAGTATCCATTTCCTGCTGATATGGTCAAGTGCTGGTCATCGCCCCCCCCCCCCCCCCCCCCGAGGTCGATGCTCCTATTCTAGGGCTGTCTAACACCTCTATTATGCGCTCCCCTGACACTACTATGCTGCGGGATTCTGAGGACCGGCGCATTGACCAATTGGCATGCCATGCCTTTGCATTTGGGGGGGCGGCGCTGCGCCCGGGTTGCGCTTTGGCCATTACTGCTGTGGCACTCAGGGCCATGGTCAGGAATGCACTTGATGGCCCAGACAAATTGCCACCTGATACGATTAATGCACTGTCTAACTGTGATGTGTTTGTAAACTTTATCCTGTCTGCATCGGATGATGCTATTAGGATATGTGCCAGATCTTGCGCCTTGGCGGTAGCTATACGCCGCGTGGTATGGCTGCGCCAGTGGGTTGCTGACAATGCTGCTAAAAGGGCTTAGCAGGGGGCTACGCCTGTTTGGGGACCGCCTAGACCTCTTTACTAAGGAGGTAAGTTACCCCAGCGCAGGCGGCAGCCTCGGCCCTTTCGGAGCCAGCCCCCCTTTCAGTCCCCTACCGAGGCGCTAAGCAGGGAAAGGGGTGTCCTTCGCGGGGGCTCGCGCAGATTCCTGGTATAGGAGCAGAGGACGACGTCCTGGCTCCTCCTGGGGGTCCAAACCCAAAGCCCCTCCCAAGACCCCTCAGGCATGATGGGGTGCCCTCGCCCGCCAGGGTGAGGGGACGGCTACAGCACTTCGCGCATGTCTGGAGGCGCTAAGTCTCAGACCAGTGGATTCAGGAGGTAGTGTCCTCTGGTTACAAGATAGTTTGCTGTGCGGCCCCCCACAAGATTCGTCAGGTCCCGGATCCCCCAGGACCCTGTATCAGCCCAGGTCTTGATGCAGGCCGTGCAAGGACTTCTGGATCTGGGGGTCATTTGCAGGGTCCCCTTAAGAGAATTGGGCAATGG
Organism: Gastrophryne carolinensis; assembly: GCA_027917425.1. Lineage (NCBI taxonomy): Eukaryota > Metazoa > Chordata > Amphibia > Anura > Microhylidae > Gastrophryne > Gastrophryne carolinensis. The sequence goes on from CM051235.1 coordinate 498,057,264, forward strand.
GTTCTATTCCAACCTTTTCACAGTGCCCAAAAAGGATGGGTCGGTCAGGCTCATTCTGGATTTAAAGATCCTCAACAAATTTGTCAAGAACAGGCGCTTTTGCATGGAAGCTCGGCCATCGGCTCTCTGCGCCCAGGGGATTTTATGACTTCTGTGGACGTCAAAGACGCTTACCTTCACATCCCTGTGTTCTCGGGACATCAAAGGTTTCTCAGATTCGCGTTGAAAGATCAACATTACTAATTTGTGGCCCTACCATTTGGCCTCACTTCAGCTCCCAGAGTGTTCACCAAGGTGCTGGCGGGGGCGATGTCTCTGATAAGGTCAGGGGGCATACGCGTGCTGCCCTACCTGGATGACATTCTCATCACTTCACGGTCCCTACAGCAGGCAGAACTAGACACTCAGCTGGTGGTGTCTACCTTGGAGTCCTTCGGCTGGGTGATCAATCATCCCAAGTCCTCTCTGTCCCCTTCGTCGGTGACCCCATTCCTGGGGATGATTCTGGATACGGTTCAGTCACGGATATTCCTTCCCCAACAGAAGGTGGAAGCTCTGACTGCGCAGGTGAGGTTCCTGCTCTCGTGCCCCCAGCCCTCAGGCAGGGAATGCAGCTGGTGGGCCTGATGGTGGCAAGCTTCGAGGCGGTGCCCTTTGCTCAGTTCCATTTGAGGCCTCTGCAGCTTCACCTTCTGTCAGTATGGGACACGTCTTTGGATGGGGTTTGTGTGCTTCCCCCCCTTGGTCAGAAGGTCCCTCTTGTGGTGGCTGGACCACAAGAACTTGCTAAAGGGCAGTCCTTTCTGGCCCCCTCCTGGGAGACGGTCACCACAGATGCCAGTCTGTCAGGTTGGGGGGGATTCTGGAAGTCCCTGCGGTTCCAGGGGAGGTGGGGCCCTCAGGAGGCACACTTACCCATCAACATTCTGGAACTACGGGCAATCAGGTTGGTACTGGAGCAGTTGACCGATCACCTGCAGGGAATGTCTGTGCAGGTGCGCTCAGACAACAGGACGGCGGTTGCCTACATCAACCATCAGGGAGGGACCCGGAGCAGAGGTGCCCTCCAGGAGGTGTCACGGATTCTGACATGGGCAGAGGCCAATGTTCAATGCATTTCGGCTGTGTATATCCCGGGGGCAGAGAATCTACTGGCAGACTCTCTGAGCAGGGGGACTTCCCGTCAGGGGGAGTGGTCCCTCTGCAACAGGGTATTCCAGTCCCTGTGTCACCGTTGGGGTCTACCGGATGTGGATCTGTTCGCATCCCATCACAATCACAAGCTCCCGGTCTTTGTCTCCCTGTCTCAGGATCCTCTGGCCTTGGCCACGGATGCTCTGTCAATGTCATGGAAGAAATTTCTGCTCCTGTATGTCTTTCCTCCATTCCCCCTGCTGGACAGGGTCCTGCACAAGATTGCTCTGGAAGGGGTGCCAGTGATTCTGGTGGCCCCCAGGTGGCCAAGAAGAGTGTGGTTCGCAGACATGGTACAAATGGCAGTAGACCAGTACGTCCTGCCAGGGGCGCCAGATCTGCTCACTCAGGGCTCCTTACGCCATCCCAATTTACAAACTCTGGCTTTGACGGCCTGGCTGCTGGAACCTCCATCTTGATGGAGAAGGGATTGTCTGACTCGGTGGTGGATACCATGGTGCAGGATAGGAAGAAGACTTCTTATGCCATCTATTATAGGGTATGGCGTACCTACATTGATTGGTGTGAGTCTAGGTCTCTCTCCTGTTGGAAGTTCTTAGTTCCCAGGGTTCTGGAGTTTTTACAGCATGGCTTGGAGTTGGGTCTTAAGCTCAGTACTCTGAAGGGTCAGGTTTCTGCCCTGTCTGTCTTCTTTCAGAAGTCTCTTGCTCAGCATCCCTTGGTTAAGACCTTCTTTCAGGGGGTCACTCATGTGCGTCCCCCACGTAAACCTATGGTCCCTGTTTGGGATTTGAACTTGGTTTTCTCTGCCTTGCAGGGTGCTCCCTTTGAGCCTATTCAGGATGCTGCTCTGGCTGTACTTACCCTCAAGGTTGTCTTTCTGGTGGCTATTACTTCGGTCAGGCGTGTGTCTGAGCTGGCGGCTCTGTCTATTCAGCCCCCGTACTATGAGAGACACCAGGACAAGGTGGTGTTCCGCTTTAAGCCAGACTTTCTGCCTAAGGTAGTGTCTGCCTTTGAATCAAGATATTGTTCTTCCTTCCTTGTGTCCTAATCCTAGCAACGCTAAGGAAAGGGTTCTGCATTCATTGGTTGTGGTCAGGTGTCTGAAGTATTACCTGGTAGTCACTGCGGCTTTCAGGAAGACTGATGCTCTTTTTGTGGTCCCTTCTGGTCCTAGGAAGGGTTTGGCTCCTGCCAAGTCTACTATTAGCAAATGGATTCGTCAGGCTGTGATTCAGGCCTATTCTGCTAAGGGGAAGAGTCCTCCCTTCCGCATTACTGCTCATTCTACTCGTGCTATTGGTGCCTCTTGGGCCTTCCAGCACCAGGCTTCTGTTGAACAAGTTTGCAAGGCCGCTACTTGGTCTTCTGTTCATACCTTTTCGAAGTTTTACAAGGTTGATGTTAGGGCCTCAGCTGATGCTGTTTTTGGCCGCAAGGTTTTGCAGGCGGCAGTGGTTTAAACTGTCTGCTGTCACCTTTTGTTGGGGATCCCACTCTACTTTATGGACACTGCTATTGGATGTCCCAAGTGTAATTACTATATCTGGAGCAGGACGTACTGTATACTAAGAATAATACAATTCTGTGAAATACTCACCTGTAGAATTGATATTATTTGTATACAGTACGTCCTGCTCCACCCCACCCTGGTTTTTGCATTATTCTGGATTCCCTGTATGGTGATTGTTTTCATTGTTATCATTACCAGTTGTTTTGGGTGGTTAAATTCTCCCGGCTTCTTGTTCACTGCTTTTCAATGCTGGGGATTTGTGGGAGGTCCCCGGGTATTTGAGGGGCCGGGAGGAGCCTGTTTTGCATGTCTCTGCAGTGCAGCGCCTTCTGGCGGAGGATAACCCCCAAGTGTAAGTACTATATCTGGAGCAGGAAGTACTGTATACAAATAATATCAATTCTACAGGTGAGTATTTCACAGAATTGTATTATTAATCCCAGTCCAGATGTCCATACAGCCCTTCCTGTCTATTGTTCGATTTAGGTCTACGTTCCATCTGACCATATACCCATGCTTTGATTGAGGTTTAAGTAAATTGTGGATATGAGGCCAGAAGTGGGGATCCTCTGTAGACAGACCCTTTCGAAGATGGTCATGTCGGTTCCAGGGGTTTTATTTATAAGCAAGGGGGGAGATCCAATGGTGAATCTGGAGGTATCTAAATTGCTCGGTGAACGGCGATTTCTCCCTCACTGCCAGCGTGGGCCAGGAGATTATTTCCTCTGTCTACTAGATGGTGGATTTTATTGATGCCTGCCTGATCCCACCAGGCAAACATTCCTGGATTCTCCATACCCGGGGGGAACCATGGGTTTTTTAAAAGTCGCATCACTGGGAAATACGGAGAGATCAATTTTCCTGAGTATTTAACCCTGTCCCAGGTTCGGAGAGAATGGCTTAAAATTGGGCATACTATGCGGGGTCTATATTGTGGCGGCGTCCATATTAAACTATCTATAGGGGCAGGGTCGCACGCCAGGGCCTCCATGGACACCCATAACGGAATCTCCGTTTTCAGGTAGAGACTGTGAAGCTGCACGATCTGCGCCGCCAGATAGTACTTATTAATACATGGAACTCCCAGACCTCCCTCTCTTCTGTGTGTGAACATGGTAGTCCTGGTTACTCTAGGTCTAGTTTTTCCCCAGATAAAGTTCATAACACTATTCTGCATGCTTTTAATCTGGTACGAGGAGATGTGGACTGGGAGGACTCTAAAGTAATATAGCATCTTGGGTAGCAGGGTCATCTTAATTGCATTTATCCTCCCTATCCATGAGATTCCGTGTTCCTGCCATGACTCCAGCATAGACTTCAGAGCGTGAAATAGGGGGGGTAATTAGCCTGGTGCAGCGAGTGATAGTGTGGTGTTATAGTGACCCCCAAATATGACAGTGCTTCCGGTAACCAACGAAAAGGGAAGTTAGATTGGATAGCTCCTAGAGCATGGGGAGGAATGTTCAAATTTAGTCCCAGCGACTTTTCTTTGTTGATCTTAAGACCTGATATCCTGGAAAAATCTTTCAGGAGTTGAAGGGCATTAGGTAGCGAGATGTGGGGCTGCGATAGGATCAGCATAATGTCGTCGGCAAATAGGCATGTTTTATGGTGGTATGCTGCTAGCTCTATCCCCTTTATATTTGGGTTTGTACGGATAGCGATAGCTAAAGGCTCTAGTGCCAGAATAAACAGTATCGGGGTGCCCCTATTGATCAGGAACGGGTCAGAAAGATAACCACCATATTGTACCTTGGCCAAGGGGGAGAAATAAATAGAGCGTATCCATGCAAGAAAATTGTCTCCAAAACCCCATTTCTGGAGGGCATAGGTCATGTAGTCCCAAGAGAGGGAATCAAATGCCTTTTGCATGTCTAACGACAGAAGAAAACTATGGATTTCCCTCTTTTGGGCCAGTTCAATGAGATGAAGCAGCCTACGGATGTTATTCGAGGCTTGCCTGTGGGGGATAAATCCTACCTGGTCCTTGCTCACTAATGTGCCCAAGAACTAGTTGATTCTAGAGACCAGGACTTTCCCCGGAATCTTAAGGTCAACATTGAGCAGAGATATAGGTCTATAATTTTGCACATTCGAGTGGTCTTTGTCCGGTTTTGGAACCATGCTTATGTACGCTTCCAAAGAGGAGCGGCCCAGCGTACCCTGTTCCCTCAGAGAGTTAAACATTTTTGCCAAGTGAGGGGCAAGCTCGGCAGCATATTTCTTGTAGTATAAAGGAGTGAAGCCACCAGGCGCCCTAGAAGTGTTAAAGCTTTTGATCGCCCTCAGAACCTCTGCTATTGTGACTTCAGCCTCCATCTGCTCTTTGTGGTTTTCTGGTAGTTTGGGGGGTGAAATTGAGTCAAAAAATTTGGATGCCAAATCTTGGGGGAAGGTGTGGTGTGCTTCATAAAGTTTACTAAGCATATTTTTAAATGTGCTGAGGATTTTAACTGGATTGGCTGTGAGGGTCCCCTCCGGGGTCTTCAGGGAGATCAAATTCTTGTTTTGGCCCAACGTGCCATATCTTGTTCGCTAAAGGTGTGTCTGGCTTGTTGGCCCTGGCGTACATTTTCTGCTTACCCCACCTGAGTTTCTTCTCCGCTATCTCATCTAGTGCCAAGTTAAGCTGTACATTGACCTCATCTACCCGCCGCTTAAGCTCCTTGGTGGGGTTTGCTTTCCAGTCTTTCGGTAGCTGTTCTAGATTAGTCGTTAATCGGGCTATTTTCTCATTTCTACTATGCAATATGGTTTTCATTAATAAAACAAATGTTTTATTTAAAATAAAGGAGACAATTGTCTAAAAAATATTTTATTAATTTTTTTGTTTTTTTACGCAAAAATATTTAAAAAACAGTAGAAAAATTGCAAACAAGACATTTCATGTTAAAGCCTAAACTCTGCTGCAAAAAATATGTATATAATTTTCCTGGAAATTCCAGCAAAAATCACGGTTAAACATGGCGCAAAATGGTGAAAAATGACCTGTCAACAGAGGGTGACAAAGCTTCAAGTAGGCTGGCAATTAAAAGGGTTAATAGTACCATAGTACTATAATAATAGTTAATAGTAGCCGCCGCCGTCTTTGTCTTCTCACTTTTTTCATTAAAATTGACTGTGCTGGGTAGCAGCATCATCAGACTACTAGTATCCATTAGCAGATGCTTTTAACTAGCATATCCTATGCTTGGCTTGTCAAGCCTTGACGGCTGCTTCAGAGCTTCATGCTCTTTGGGGGAGGCAGGGACCCGGCGTGGCGCGCTTCGCGTCACGCCCAGATTAGGCCCGCCCTTCGAGGTTCGGTTGGCGCCATTTTGTTGATCTTCACGTGCGCGCGTGTTTGAGGTCCTTCTCCTCCCCAGGTCGGTAAGTGCCCTCGCGGGCGATTTCATCATTAGTATTTTTTCTGCTGCGCATGGCCCTGACACCTCTTATTCCCCTTCTGTCTTTCAGACGTCAAAGATTCCGGTGGCTTCTCCCGGCCTAACATATATTGTAGCGGGCTTACAAATTCTCCCACATTCCTAGCGGGTCTTTGGGACATCCAGGGTTGCCTATTGCGTAAATCCCTACTGGCATATATTGCATTGATAATCACCATATGGAGGCATCTCAGAATTATGTGACCGGGGTCCCTCCGGGACAAGACCGGCTGTGTACAGCGTGTGGATTGCCCCATGCTGATGCGGACAGAGCATGGGTCTGAACAAGCACTGGCCCTGCAGTCAGGGTTGCCAGTGGCTGCGCCTCGTTTCAATACACCTGTCTCCCCATGCTTAAATCTCACTCCTGATGAGTCGCACTCGAGCGGGAATGACCAGCAAGTCGTGCCGCGCAGATTGCCTACGGCCGATCAGGTGATTTCGAGGTTGGCAGAGCGCTTGGGCCCTGGTAAGAAGCGGTCCCTGACGCCTCCGGTTTCGCCCATTCCTTCTGAATCTGAGGAGTTCACTGCTGAGCAGGGTTTTGCTCTTTCTGATGAAGGTCGGCTATTCTCTGACTCGGGCTCATCTGCCTTGGGACCGAGGAGCCATGATGATACGGGCCCAGGTTCTTGGGGCCTGTGTGACACTGATGAATTACTGATAAAGATCCTCGAAGGTCTTGTCTATCTCTCTCCCTGGTGAGGCTCCCAGGCATAGAAGGGAGAGTTTCCATACAGCGACACCGCGTTTGGAATTTCTGGAGCAGGATCACTTCCAGGCTCTTGTACTCAAAGAATGGCAATGTCCTAGTAAACTTCCAGGGGTTCCAGGGGACTGGGATTGGAAATACCCTTTTCCAGTAGATGTCTCTACTGAGACCAAGGGGGCGTCCGCGCGAGGAACTGATTGGTCTTCCCTCTTTGCTTCCCATTCTCTATGGCAGGCCGAGTTTGTTACTCGGCTGGTGGTGTCCTTTGGGAATCTTTGGATGGGTGCTTAATCACCTCAATTCCTCTTTTTCCCCTTATTGGTATCTCCATTTCTAGGGTTGAACTTGGATTCGGTTCAGACGGGAACCTGCTTCCTTGACTATAAAAGGACAATCTGGTTGCATGGGCTCGGGTCCCTCTTTGCTGTTCCTGTCTCTTCACCAAGCTGGATTGCAGCTGGTGGGCCTGTTGGTGGCTGTTCAAAGGTTGTCCCTTATGCTCAGTGCCCTTGGGCTCTCCTGCTACTCATATTGTAAAACTGGACTGGGTTCCAGCTTCCCTGGACCTGGGTCTGTGTACCCTTCCACCTTGGTACGGTGGTTACCTCTGAGACTGTTGTACTAGAGGTACCAGTCAGGGGGCGCCCCCTTCCTTACGTCTTCCTGTAGTTGGATACCAAATCTATCAGGTTGACGGAGGGGGGACTTTTTTCTTCTAAATTCCCCTGTGGTTCTGGGGGAGGTGGGACCTTTAGGGGTCCATTCACCTGTCTATTTTTGCAGCGGTAGGCTTCAGGTTGACTCTATCTCGCTGGACTTCTCCCTTGCGGGATCTGGCTATTTGGGGGCCCCTTGGTCTGTCTGACGACAGTGGCCTGTATTAAGTTATCTGTGTGGACTCGGAAGCAGGATGATCCTCCAGGAGGGTACCTGACCCTGATCAGGGTGGAGGATAGCGTTCCCTGCATATCTGCGATATTCGCTCCGGTGGATGTCCTTCTGCGACAGGATGTGCTAATTCTTGTGTCTCCATGTGATCCGTCTAGTGTGGATCTTTCTGGGCCTGTCACTATCATGGGTTCTAGGCCCTTGTTTCCCTGTCTCAGATTGTTCTGACCTTGGTCATGAGGCTTCGTAACCTTATGCTGGACATTCTGTTCTGTATGTCTTATCTTCATTCACCCTGCTTGACAGGGTTCTGTGCAAGTTTGCTCTGGAAGGGGGAACCAGTGATACTGGCGGCCCTTGGGTGGCCTAGTGGAGTGTAGTTTGCAGGCGTGGTTCTGTGGACAGCGGACCGTACGTCCTGTCAGGAGTGCTGACCTGATCACTCAGGCCCCCCTTTTCTATTTCACCCCAATCTACAGACTCTGGTCTGGATGGTCTGACGGTTGATTCATCCACCTTGATGGTGATGGGCGTATCTTCTGGGTGTCTGTGACTTCTGGAAGCCTAGGAGTTGGCTTCTTCTTCCTCTTCTTCCGTCTATTGTGGGGTATTGTTTACCCATATTGATTGGTGTGAGTTTTGGTCTCTCCCCTGTGGGTGCGCTCTGTTCCCAGGGTTATATAGTTATTACAGCATGGGTTGGAGTTGGCTCTCCTACTCGGTGCCCTGGTGGTTCAGGCTCTGCCCTGTCCGTCTTCTGCAGAAGTCTTTACTCAGTTCTTTGCCTGGGTTGACTTTTCTTTCAGGAATTGCTCAGCGGCATCCCCCACGTATTTCTAGGGTCCCTGTTGGGATTTGATTTCTATTCTGTTTGCCTTGCGGGGTGCTCCCCTTTGGCTCTATTTCGGATGCTGTCTGACTGTTCTTATCCATAAGGTTGTCCTTCTGGGGCTGTTACTTCAGTCGGCCATGTGCCTGAGCGGGTGGCTCTGTTTAGCTAGCCCTCGTTCTTTGATGTATTTTCACCGAGATGAGGCGGTGTTCCGCCTTACGCCGGATCTTCTGCCTAAGGTGGTGTCTTAGGCTCAGGTATTAAGACATTGTCCTTCTTCTGGGCTTTATTCCTTGTAACGCTGAGGCAAGGGAATCTATCTTAATAGGTGCTGGAATTTTTTTTTTCTTTCCTGGATTGACTCTTGTCCCTTAGGGGGACTGATGCTCTTGGGGTTGTGGGCACCTACATCTGGATGTGCCTGATCTCGTCTGCCTCCAGGGGTTAAGCGGCCTTGGGCCTAGCCTTTACTTGGGTAGATGTCCCTTCTGGTCCTAGGGAAGGTTTGGCTTCTTCCTGGGCTACTTATAGCTTTGATCTTGTCAGGCTGTTACTCAGGCCTATTCCTTTAAGGGGAAGATTTTCTTCTCACTCTATTTCTGCTTCCACTGGTGCCTTGGTATCTTTGGGCCTTTCAGCACCAGGTTTTGTTGAACAAGTTTGCTTGACCGCTACTTGTTTTTTGTTCGTACCCCTTTCAAAGGTTGTTTTGATGTTGACGTTAGAGCCTTTGCTCACGTCGCTCTTGGTAGCAAGGTTGCAGGTGACAGTGCTTTTTCTGTCTGCTGCGCCTTTTTTGTTGGGGATCCCACCCTACGTTATGGACACTTCTATTGGATGTCCCAAGTGTAAATATTATATCTGGAGCAGGACGTACTGTATACTTAGAATAATACAATTCTGTGAAATACTCACCTGTAGAATTGGTATTATATGTATACAGTACATCCTGCTCCACCCCACCCTGGTTGCTTTTTCTGGATCCCCTGTATGGTGATTGTTATGATTGTTATCATTACCAGTTACTTTTGGTGGGTAAATTCTCCCGGCTTCTGGTTCACTGTTTTTCAATGCTGGGGATTTGTGGGAGGTCCCTGGGTATATGAAGGGCCGGGAGGAGCCTGTTTTTGCATGTCTGCAGTGCACAGCGCCATCTGGCGGAGGATAACCCAAGTGTAAGTATTCTATCTGGAGCAGGACGTACTGTATACGTAAAAATTGTATTTTTTCTTGTTTGCATATTGATATTTTGGGAAAACATGTTTTTTATTCTGCTTTTTAATATTTTTTTTTAGGGAAACCCTGTGCAACCTAAGAATTCTTCAAGGGATTACTTCCAGAAAGATGAGCCCACTACAACAAGCTCAGTACGCTTAGAAAGCTTAACGTGTACTTTCAGGGAATATATAGTTTATGGGGGATATTCCAAATGTAAAGGGTTGTTTTGGTTGAAAAATTGCAAGGTGCGCACTTTGTCAGCAGAGCTGAAATTTTCGAGTATAATTACCGTTATGCACATGCTTTACTTTGGGGTGTTTGGCAACTCTTTCCTTGACTGTAGCTATGCATGTTGGGTACCTTTCTGTTCGGGGGATGTTGCTTTTTCATATTTTACTTGTATTCTTAGTATACAGTACGTCCTGCTCCAAATCTAATACTTACACGTGGGATATACTCCGCCAGATGGCGCTGGACTGCAGAGACATCGAAAATAGGCTCCTCCCGGCCCGTCAAATACCTGGGGACCTCCCACAAATCCCCAGAATTTCTCTGTCAGGGGCTGGCACTTTCGCTTGGAAACTCTGTGCTCTGCCATCAGTTCCCTGCGCCAAGGGGATTTCATGACTTCTGTGGACATCAAAGATGCTTACCTTCATATTCCTGTGTTCCCAGGTCATCAAAGGTTCCTCAGGTTCGCTCTGATGGATCAACAATACCAGTTTGTGGCCTTGCCCTTTGGCCTCACTTCAGCTTCCAGGGTGTTCACCAAGGTGCTGGCTGGCGTGCTGTCTCTGCTCAGATGTCAGGGCTTCAGGGCTTCCGCGTGCTTCCCTATCTGGACGACATTCTCATCACTTCCCAGTCTCTACATCAGGCAGAGTTGGATACTCAGCTGGTGGTGTCCACTCTGGAGTCATTTGGATGGGTGATCAACCACCCCAAGTCCTCACTGTCCCCTTCCTTGGTAACTCCATTCCTAGGAATGAATCTGGATACAGTTCAGGCAAGGATCTTCCTTCCTTAACAGAAGGCGGACAGTCTGATTGCACAGGCTCAGTCCCTCCTAGCTTGTCCTCATCCCTCCATCAGGCAGGGGATGCAGCTGGTGGGCCTGATGGTGGCATGCTTCGAAGCGGTCCCTTATGCTCAGTTCTACTTGAGGCCCCTGCAACTTCACCTATTGTCAGTATGGGACAAGGACCCAGCGTCCCTGGACAGGGTCTGTGTGCTCTCCCCCCTGGTCAGGAGGTCCCTCTCGTGGTGGATGGACTCAAGGAACCTGTCGGGGGGCAGATCCTTTCTTACCCCTTCCTGGGAGACGGTCACCACGGATGCCAGTCTGTCAGGATGGGGGGTTTCTGGAAGTCTCTGCGGTTCCAGGGGAGGTGGGGCCCTCAGGAGGCCCACACACCTATCAATGTCTTGGAACTGCGGGCGATCAGGCTAGTTCTGGCTCACTTGACTACTCACCTTCGGGGCCTGCCTGTTCAGGTGTGCTCGGACAACCAGACGGCAGTTGCCTACATCAATCATCAGGGAGGGACCCGGAGCAAGGGGGCCCTCCAGGAAGTGTCTCTGATCCTGACTTGTGTGGAGGCCAATGTCCCCTGCATATCAGCTGTGTACATCCCGGGGGTGGAAAATCGCCTGGCGGACTCTGAGCAGGGGAACCTCTCGCCAGGGAGAATGGTCCCTATGCAGCAGGGTGTTTCAATCCCTGTGTCACCTTTTGGGGCCAACCAGATGTGGATCTGTTTGCTTCCCGCCACAATCACAAGCTCCCAGCTTTTGTCTCTCTGTCCCAGTATCCTCTGGCCTTGACCTCGGATGCTCTAGCAATATCATGGCAGGACTTTCAGTTTCTGTATGTATTCCCTCCAATCCCCCTGCTGGGCAGGGTTCTGCGCAAGATTGCTCTGGAAGGGGTGCCAGCAATTCTGGTGGCCCCCAGGTGGCCAAGAATAGTGTGGTTTGCAGACGTGGTGCAGCTGGCAGTAGATCAGTACGCTCTGCCCTTGGTGCCAGATCTGCTCACTCAGGGCTCACTACGCCATCCCAATTTACAAACTCTGGCTTTGACAGCTTGGCTGCTGAAACCTCCATCTTGATGGAGAAGGGGCTGTCTTCCTCGGTTAATACTTTGATTAAAGCTAGGAAGAAGTCTTCCTCTTCCATTTATTACAGGGTTTGGCGTGCCTACATTGACTGGTGTGAGTCTAAGTCTCTTCCCTGTCGTGTGTTCTCTATTCCCAGGATTCTGGAGTTCCTGCAGCATGGGTTGGAGATGGGACTCCAGTTCAGTACTCTGAAGTGTCAGGTTTCTGCCCTGGCTATTTTCTTCCAGAAGTCCTTTGCTCAGCACCCTCTGATCAGGACATTTTTTCAGGGGGTCACTCATGTGCGCCCCCCACGTAAGCCTATGGTGCCTGTTTGGGATCTGAACTTGGTTCTGTCAGCATTGCAGGGTGCTCCCTTTGAACCTGTGCAGGATGCTGCCTTGGCCATTCTTACGCTCAAGGTTGTATTTCTGGTGGCTATCACTTCTGTCAGGCATGTGTCTGAATTGGCGGCGCTTTCCATTCAGCCCCCCTACTATGAGACACACCAGGACAAGGTGGTGTTTTGTTTCAAACCTGACTTTCTGCCTAAGGTAGTGTCTGCCTTTCATTTGAATCAGGATATTTTTCTTCCTTCTTTGTGCCCTAATCCTAGCAATGCTAAGGAGAGGGTTTTGCAGTCTTTGGATGTGGTTAGGTGTCTGAAGTACTATCTGGTGGCTACTGCACCTTTCAGGAAAACTGATGCTCTTTTTGTGGTCCCTTCTGGTCCTGGGAAGGGTTTGGCTCCTGCCAAGTCTACTATCAGCAAGTGGATTTGTCAGGCTGTGATTCAGGCCTACTCTGCTAAGGGGAAGAATCCTCCCTTCTGCCTTACTGCTCATTCCACTCGTGCTATTGGTGCCTCTTGGGCTTTTCAGCACCAGGCTTCTGTTGAACAAGTTTGCAAGGCCGCTACTTGGTCTTCTGTTCATACCTTTTCAAAGTTTTACAAGGTTGATGTTAGGGCCTCAGCTGATGCTGCTTTTGGCCGAAAGGTTCTGCAGGCGGTAGTGGTTTAAACTGTCTGCTGCTGATTTTTCTTGGGGATCCCACCCTACTTTATGGACACTGATATTGGATGTCCCACGTGTAAGTATTAGATTTGGAGCAGGACGTACTGTTTACTAAGAATAATACAATTCTGTGATTACTCACCTGTAGAATTGGTATTATGAGTATACAGTACGTCCTGCTCCAACCCACCCTTGATTTGCATTATCTTGGACCCTGTATGGTGATTGTTATCATTGTTATAGTTGATAGTTTGGATTGTTTAATTCTCCCGGCTTCTCATTAACTGCTTTTCAATGCTGGGGATTTGTGGGAGGTCCCCGGGTATTTGAGGGGCCGGGAGGAGCCTATTTTCGATGTCTCTGCAGTCCAGCGCCATCTGGCGGAGTATATCCCACGTGTAAGTATTACATTTGGAGCAGGACGTACTGTATACTCATAATACCAATTCTACAGGTGAGTAATCACAGAATTGTATTTTTTTCTTGTTTGCCTATAGTTTTTTTTTTTAGGAAAATGTGGCTTTGATTCTTTTTTATTCTTTTTTAGAGAAACTCTGTGCAACCAAAGAATTGATTGAGGGATTACTTCCACAAAACTACACCACCCACATAAACAAGCCTGGTACGCCTAGAAAGCTTGAGGCGTGTACTTCCAGAGAATATATAGTTTGTGGGGCGTATTTCAAATGTTAAGGGTTGTTTTTCTGGAAAAACTGCAAGGTGCGCGTAGCATAGTTCTATTTTATTTGAAAACCTCCTAAAGCGCTGTTTCAGCTTGGGGGAGTCTTCTGGGCAGGAAAGGGTGTCTACCAATACATATGTGGTACCGCTGTGACCGGGAGAAATTGGGGTTTCACACGCAATAAGATTTTGACAAACTTAAATTTTTTATTAGAAAAAACATTAAAAATTGCAAAAAATCGATTTATCACACACCCCGCTTCAAGATATTCATAACCTGTGGGTATACTGACCTGAAGAGGGCGATCTGCAGAGATGATTGGAGGAAAGAAAGCCCCTCCTGGTCCATAAATACCTGGGACCTCCCACTCATTACCCAGTCTTCATCTCTGCAGGACGGCGAGCAAGTCAGAAGATGATGTCTTCTCACACAGTTCTCCTCACAGTTCTCTTCCTCTCGGTGTGCGAGCTATTACGTTCTCCGGCGGTTCTGTGAGTGGCCTGTTGGCCCCCTCTCCTTCATTTTTACTTTGTGTGTCAAGCTGTTTGTTTTACTTGGTTCTTCTGTGTCTTTCAGGCGGACCCACAGTGGCAATTAGGGGGTTTCCTCCTGGTCCTATAGTCCCTGGGTCATTTAGTTTTTCAGCTTTAAAATCCTCCCACGTGGGACATTAAAAGGGCATCCCAGGTCGCTTATTAGCGTAATTCCCTTGATCATAGCGACTTGCTACAAGTTCACCTTATGGAGGCATCCCAGGATACCGGGCTCCCCTCGGGACAATCCCGGAAGTGCATGGGCTCTGGGGTATCCCTAACTGGGGATGATTTCTTTTTATGTATATCATGTGCACAACAGACTATTACGCGGCAGTCAGGACCCCAGGCTTCTGGGTCAGCACCGCCGGCTTCATCCCCTCCCCCTCCCATTTTGACCCGTGCCCCATGTGATGTTGTCATGGGGGGGCAGTCGCAATCTGATGTATGTGCCAGATTGGCCAGTATTGAAAAATGTATTTCCTCTACGGTAGCCAAGAAGGCACCGGCCAAGAGAAAACATTTGTCTACGGTTTCTCATTATGAATATGATGATGCGGATGGTCTGGATTGGTCAGATTATTCCCCTCCAGAGGAAGGGGAGGTATTTGAGGATTCGGATAATTCCGAGGATCAGCAAATTGTTGGCGCTGATTCTGATCGGGGGTCAGGGGGTTCCTCGGACACTCCTAATGTTCTGACTCAGATGTTTGAGGTTTTGGCTATCTCGCCTCCGGCGGAGGCCCCTCAACAACAAGGGGAATTTTATGAGGAATCCAGGCCGCGTTTAGAATCTCCTAATCAAAAGCATTTTGATAATATTATTTCCAAGGAATGGGAGAGGCCAGCTCGGCTCCCAGGCATTCCTCAGAGTTGGGATAGAAGGTATACTTTCCCCGCGGATACGGTTAAGCGCTGGGCTTCCCCCCCCGAAGTGGACGCCCTAATTTTGGGGTTATCCAACTCAGCCGTTTTGAATAACCCTGATTGTTCCTCTCTTAAAGATGGTGAGGATAAACGCATTGACCAGATGGCTTGTCATGGTTTTGCCAGTATTGGGGCAGCCATACGGCCAGTTTGTGCCTCATCACTGTTGGTGGTGGCTACTAGAAAGGTGGTCAGGGATTTGTTATCCTCGTCCGGCTTGGATCCGGACAGTGATGAATTTCTTGGACTGAAACGTTGTGAGGTTTTTCTGTCCTTCATTTTAGCTGCTCTGGATGATTCCTTGATGATGAGCAGCAGGGCCTCTGCTTTAATGTTGACTATTAGGCGTTCAATTTGGTTGCGCCAGTGGGCGGCCGATTTTGGGTCTAAGAAGTCTCTGACGTCTCTTCCCTTCGTTGGTCTAAGGCTTTTTGGAGATAAATTGGACTCAGTAGCTAAAGGTGGAAAATTACCTCAACGTAGGAAGCAACGTCGCCCCTTTCGAGGGGCGGCTTCCTTCACCCCTTCCTTTCGGGGAGCCAGAGCGGGAAGAGGTTTTGCCTTCCCTTCTACAAGAGCAGACTCCTGGAATAGGGGCAGAGGTCGTGCCCGTTCAGGATACAGTTGGGGTTCTAAACCCAAGCCCACGGCCAAGCCCGCTCAACAATGAGGGGGCGCCCTCACCCGTGCGGGTGGGGGGACGGCTGCGACACTTCTCCCAAGTCTGGATTCGGGAGGTCTCGGACAAGTGGATCCGGGAAGTGGTGTCTTCCGGTTACATGCTGGAGTTCGAGTCCCGCCCCCCCCCCACGTTTCCTCAGGTCTCGGGTGTCCCCGGACGCACAGGCTGCACTGCAGCTCCGGGTGGCGGTATCGAGTCTTCTAGAAATGGCGGTCATTTGCCCAGTGCCCCCATTACAACGGGGTCGGGATTTTTACTCAAATCTGTTCACGGTCCCCAAGAAGGATGGCTCCGTTCGGCCCATCCTGGACCTAAAGATTCTCAACAAATTCGTCAGGCTGCGAAAATTTCGCATGGAAACGTTGCGTTCCGCTATCCACTCTCTTCGTCAGGGGGACTTCATGACGTCCATAGACATCCAGGACGCTTACCTCCATGTTCCCATTTTTCCCGCGTACCAGAGGTTCCTAAGGTTCGCACTGGAGGATCGGCACTTTCAATTTGTAGCTCTTCCCTTCGGTCTCACCACAGCTCCAAGGGTTTTCACCAAGGTGCTTGCTGGGGTGATGGCTCTTCTCAGAGCTCAAGGAATTCGCATAGTGCCATATCTGGACGATCTCCTCATCTTGGCATCGTCATTCAGCCAAGCGGAATTGGACACCAGGACGGTTCTATCCACTCTGGAGAGATTCGGCTGGGTGATCAACTACCCCAAGTCCTCCCTCTACCCGTCCAGGTTAATATACTTTCTGGGAATGTCTCTGGATACAGATCAGGCCAGAGTGTTCGTTCCTCAGTCCAAGGTTCTTCTGATTCAGGAGTTGGTTCGGTCGCTCATGTCCATTCCTCGACCGTCCATCCGGCTAGGGATGAGACTGGTGGGTTTGATGGTGGCCTCCTTCGAGGCAGTCCCCTTTGCTCAGTTTCACACAAGGACACTACAGCTCCATCTGTTGTCGGTCTGGAACAGGTCTCCTCAGTCGCTGGATCAATTCTTTCAGATGTCCCCCCGGGTTCGCCGCTCGCTTCATTGGTGGCTGAACTCAACCAACCTGCTGAGGGGCAGATCCTTTCGGACTCCCCAGTGGGAGATAGTCACCACGGATGCCAGCCTCTCAGGATGGGGGGGCTTCTGGAAGGATCTGCAATTTCAGGGTTTGTGGGGTCCCCTGGAAGCCCACGAGCCTATCAATGTTCTGGAATTGAGGGCCATCAGGATGGTTCTTTGTCATTTGACTCATCAACTGCGAGGCTTGCCGGTCCAGGTCCGGTCGGACAATCGGACGGCGGTGGCCTACATCAATCACCAGGGAGGGACCCGCAGCAGGAATGCCCTCAAGGAAGTGTCTCTGATTCTGGACTGGGCTGAGAGCCATGTCCCGTGCATCTCGGCAGTTTACATCCCGGGAGTGGAGAACACGGAGGCGGACTCTCTGAGCAGGCTTTCAGCCCGCAAAGGGGAGTGGTCTCTCAATCCCAAGGTCTTTCACTCAATTTGTCGCAGGTGGGGGGTCACCGGCGGTGGACCTCTTTGCCTCCCGTCACAATCACAAACTTCCGTCATTTGTGTCTCTGGCGAAGGACCCTCTGGCCCTTGCAATGGATGCCATGTCTCTGAACTGGAGGGATCTGGGTTTTCTGTACCTGTTCCCTCCGTTTCCCATGGTGGCCAGAGTAGTGCGCAAGCTTGCTCTGGAGAGAGCACCAGCAATCCTGGTGGCTCCAAGGTGGCCAAGACAGGTCTGGTTCGCAGACGTGGTAAGGTTGGCAGAAGATCAGTTCGTTCTGCCCCTGCTGCCAGATCTACTCACACAGGGTCATCTTCGTTACCCCAATTTACCAACGCTGGCTTTGACGGCGTGGCTGCTGAAACCTCCATCTTGAAGGAGGAAGGTCTTTCGGATGCTGTGATTCGGACTCTGATTAGTGCTAGGAAGAGGTCTTCATCGTCTGTGTACTATAGGACTTGGAGGTCTTATATTGATTGGTGTGAATCTAGGGCCTTCCCTTGTAGGGAATTCTCTATTTCTAGAATTTTGGAGTTCTTGCAACATGGTCTGGACCTAGGGCTCCAACTCAGTACTCTGAAGGGACAGGTGTCTGCCCTGGCGGTGTTTTTCCAAAAGTCTTTTGCGCTTCATCCTTTGGTTAAGACTTTTTTCCAGGGGGTTACACGTGTGCGGCCTCCTAGGAAGCCTTTGATTCCGGTTTGGGATTTGAATTTGGTTCTTTCTGCACTCCAGGGTCCCCCCTTTGAGCCTTTGCATGATATTCCTTTGTCTTCCCTTACGCAGAAGGTGGCCTTTTTGGTAGCTATCACTTCCGTTAGACGTGTTTCTGAGTTGGCGGCTCTGTCTATTCAAGCTCCGTATTTTGAAAGACATCAGGACAAAGTGGTTTTCCGTTTTAAGACGCACTTCCTTCCTAAGGTGGTTTCGTCCTTTCATTTAAATCAGGATATTGTTCTGCCCTCTCTGTGTCCTAATCCCAGCAATGACAAGGAGAGGGCCCTGCATTCTTTGGATGTGGTTCGTGTTGTGAAGTATTATTTGGTGGTAATGTCTGCCTTTCGCAAGACTGATGCATTCTTCGTGGTGCCATTTGGGCCCAAGAAGGGTCTAGCACCCACAAAGTCTACCATCAGCAGGTGGATTCGTCAGGCCATTGTCGGGGCCTATTCTGCTAAGGGGAGAAATCCTCCCTTTCGTGTTACAGCTCATTCTACTCGTGCGGTTGGGGCTTCCTGGGCTTTTCAGCACCAGGCCTCTGTTGAGCAAGTTTGCAAGGCCGCTACCTGGTCTTCTGTTCACACTTTTTCCAAGTTTTACAAGGTTGATGTTCGGGCCTCAGCGGATGCTGTTTTTGGCCGCAAAGTTCTGCAGGCTGCAGTAGTTTAAGTTGTGCTTTATACCTTGTTTTGGATCCCCACCCCTTATGGACACTGCTTTTGGATGTCCCACAGGTTATGAATATCTTGAAGCGGGGTGTGTGACATACTTAGAATAATACCATTTTGTGAATACTCACCTTGTAAAATGGGTATTATAAGTATGTCACACACCCCGCTTCAACCCGCCCTTTTGTATTCTGGATCCTTCATTTTGTGAACTTTGCGTTGTTATGACTTATATTTGGCTCTTCCTGGTCCCTTACTTTACTGCTTTCTTTATACTGGGTAATGAGTGGGAGGTCCCAGGTATTTATGGACCGGGAGGGGCTTTCTTTCCTCCAATCATCTCTGCAGATCGCCCTCTTCAGGTCAGTATACCCACAGGTTATGAATATCTTGAAGCGGGGTGTGTGACATACTTATAATACCCATTTTACAAGGTGAGTATTTACAAAATGGTATTTTTTTATTTTTTTGCACATATTGCACCCAAAAGTATTGAGAATACTCTAAAAAAAGGCCAAACAAGACATTGCATGTTGAAGCTCAGACTCTGCTGAAAATAACAATATAAAATTTTCTTGGAAAATCCCTGGAAATCCCTTCAAAAATCAAGGTTGAACATATGTAGCGCCAAATAGTGAAACGTGGTCTGGCAACAAAGGGTGACAAAAATTCTAGGAAGGCTGGCACTTAAAGGGTTAAATCAAGTAGTAGTATGAAACTAAAGGGATCATACAGTCAAAATGTAAAATAAATTGCCTGGCCACTAGACTGTATTTAGTTCCTTTGAATCAATATCAGGACACGGATCTATTCTAATATATCAAACCCATAAGAAGAAATGACTATACAACCTAGTTGTTGCAGATATACCACTAAAGTGGATGAAGGTTGGACCATAGACACAACAGTAACTAATGTAAATGGATTGGGAGGTGGCAGCTCCTGGCTGGTCTGGCGCACATCCTGGTTTCTGAGGGTGGAGCTCCTGGCATCCTTGCATGCTCTCCCAGCCCCTCAGGTCAGTCGCAGTGACTAAGTATGTCCCCTCCATTGCAGTGAATGGAGAGGGGTGAGCACAGACACTGTGACTGGTGGATAGGGTGGATGCACCCATGGAACTATGGGATGCATGGGTGGGCTCTCATTGTTTTGAATGGGGCATGTGCCCTTATCCCAGCGCTCTTATCCCAGCCCACTTGAATGGCAGGGGCGGGAGCCCATGCATGCTGCCGAAGATGTAGGGGATGTGGCAGCACGTGCTCCCCATTCACTACAATGAGAGCCATTTGCTGAATGACATAGTCGCGGTAGATGGCTCTCATTGGACAAGAGCCCATTGGAACAGGGAAAGGTGAATGTTTACAGGAGCCCTGGGGTGTCTTACACGCCAGGGGAAGGCAAATGGCTGACCCTGGAATCTAAATGCCGTGCTGGGTGGGTTTTGTTCTGCTTTACTTGCTTAATTATTTTAATTCACTCATTGCTTATTTACTTGTTTACTTACACTGCTTGAAGTAGACCAATCACCCCGTGCGACCGACCTGGAAACAAAAAGATTCCAGGGCTGGCTGCTAGCCTGCCCCTGTACTGGATGCCCCACTGTGTGAACCCCCCGGGGCACTGGTAATGTTACCTGATTCCAAAGGCTCCCGCAATGCCATCTTCCTTGGTGGCTGAATCCCTGGCTTTCCTGTAGCTGTGCGTGCTCCCTGTGATTCAAATTGCCTGTGCGCATGGAAGCGCGCACTCTACAGGGGTGCGGGGGGGTTTGTGGCCGTTGGTGCTCCTATGCCGGATGCAGAGTTGAATTTGCATTAGTATGCACCGCATAAAGCGCTGCTTGGAGGAGTGACCGTACATGCTCTGTGGGAACTTTAGAAGGGGAATGAAACTGGGCGATCTGGGGGGTTTCACACGGGGGCATCGGGATGCTCGTGGGGCATGGACCAATTACCAGGATATTAAAAATTATTATTATTCTAAGTATACAGCACGTCCTGTTCCAGAATATGCCTTACTCCTGGGTAATACATCCACAAGATGGCGCTGGACTGCAGAAAACATCTTGTGGCTCCTCCTGGCCCTATATAAGTCAGGGACCTCCCACAAATTCCCCAGTTTTTCATCTGCAGTCTGGGCTGCGAGGATAGAGGATGGCTCTCTATATACGCAGGCGAGCGGGGCTTACCAGCCTGCAGCCCTGCAGGACTATTTCCACCCGTTCAGGACCCACTGCCTCCCAGCCTCGGCTGACTGGTTCGGGTGTAGGTAGGACCCGGGGTCAGGTGCTTGAGGAGCGCTGCTCCGACCGCAGTCCCTGCTTTGACATGGGTAGGCGGTATAGGCCTGTGGTGAGCCTTGAGGAGGGCCCCCTCCCGCTTCTGGGGTTCTCCCTTAATCCCTATGCCCCTTAGGTGTCTGCCCCCTCCTCTCCTTTTTATTTCACTTTGGGCGTTAAGTGTTTGCTGCTCCCTTGCCTCGCTCTCCCTGGGGAGATCTCTGGGGGGGGGGGGGTGTGCGGTATATCAAGCAGCCTGAATTGCCTATTTTACTTGTGTTTAATGTGTTTTACTGTTAGCCGCCGCCACGCACTTGTACAGCGCTCCGCGGACAGCGCCGACATTACCTCAGGCGCTGCAGCGCCGTCATTTTACGGCGGCATCACGTGGGCGCTTTTTGCGCTCTTTGGGGGGGGGCGGACTCTGCGGATGACGTTTTCCGCATCACTTCTCTGCGGCCCGCCCCTCGAGGTATATGCAGACGCCATTTTTACCTTCCCTGTGCTGCGTGTCTGCTGTTTTCTACCGCGGTCCGTGAGTTCCCCTTGCGGGGTGGCTTTATTATATATCTTTTGTTTATATATATTTTATTGTTATATTCTTATGGGAATGTAGTCTTATGTCTTTCAGGCGGGTAGACCTCATTGTGGTTTCTCCCGGTCCTTCCCGTTTTTTGTTAAGGCTATTGCTATTATATCTCCGACTTCCCTAGCGGGCTTCTGGGGCATCCCGGGTCGCTATCATTAACGTTAACCCTATATTGGCCTGTTGTGCCACTCTAATCGCAATATGGAGGCTTCTGGGGATAATTGGCCTGGGGTTCCTTCAGGACAAGCCCGGCTATGTGTTGTGTGTGAGGTGTCCCCTATAAGTGATGATGTCAGGGTGTGTGTAGCCTGTGCCCAGTGAGTGCTTGCGCTGCAGTCTGGGTTGCCTGTTACTGGGCCTGGTGCTGCGCCCCCTCTGGCTTCGCCTACCCCCCCACGCTTACATCTGACCCCCACCGAGGGGCATACTAGCGGGGAGTCTCAACCTGATTTAGCTGCACGGGTGGCCAGCATTGAAAAACATCCTGCTGGGTCTGCCCCGCGTAAGGCTTCTGCTAAGAAGCGGCATTTATCACCTGCGGTTTCCCTCTTCCTTGTAGAAGATGAGGGCCCTTTCTCACTCTCAGGCACCTACCCCCTTGAGGAGGGGGAATTATTTTCTGATTCTGAATCCTCTGAGGAACAACCCAAGACTTACGGTTGTACTGGTACTCCCTTTGGGGAAGACCCGTGGTCCCCTGATGACACTGACAGATTGGTGAGTCATATTTTTTAAGTGCTTTGTATTTCTCCCCGGCAGTGGCTCCGCAGCAGCAGGGTGAGCTTTTTCATACGGTTAAGCCGTGCTGGGAATTCCCTGAGCAGTCTCACTTTAATAAGCTAGTGATCAAGGAATGGGAATGGCCTAGCAAGCTGCCAGGGGTGCCTAAGAGTTGGGTATCCCTTTCCTGCTGATGTTGTTAAGCGTTGGTCATGTCCTCTTGAGGTGGATGCGCCCGTTCTCGGGTTGTCCATACATCTGTCATGCATTCTCCTGATACTACTACCCTGCGGGATGGGGAGGACCGGCGCTTGGACCAACTGGCCTGTCACGCCTTTGCCTGTGTGGGGACGGCGCTGTGCCCGGTCTGTGCCTCTGCTATCACGGCTATTGCCATTAAAGGAGTGATTAAGTGTCTCTTGGACGGGGTATCTGAGGATGCGGGTAGAGGAGAGTATAGATCTCTCCTGCTTTGTGAAGAATTTATTGCATATATTCTTTCTGCTATGGATGATGCCATTAGAATGTGTGGTAGGACTTCTGCCCTGTTGGTGGCTATACGCCGCTCTGTCTGGCTACGTTAGTGGGTAGCTGATAATGCTGCTAAGAAAGCTCTCACTGGTTTCCCTTCCAAGGGCCTGCTCCTTTTTGGTGAACATTTGGATTTGTTTGCCAGGGGTGGTAGGTTACCTCAACGTAGGAGGCCGTCCTGGCCTCTCCTGGGGTCCCAAGCCAAAATCCTCACCCAAGCCCCCTCAGGCATGAAGGGGCGCCCTCACCCATCCAGGTGGGGGGGACGGCTCCGGCTCTTTGCTCACGTCTGGAGGCTTCACGTCTCAGACCGGTGGATTCAGGAGGTAGTGTCCTCCGTTTACAAGATAGTTTGCAGCCCAGCCCCCCCCCCCCCCCCCCCCCAAGATTCATCAAATCCCGGATGGCTCAAAACCCCCTTTCAGCTCAGGGTTTGTGCCTTGCTGTCCAAATCTGCCAGGTGCCTTTAAGGGAAAGGGGCAGAGGCTACTATTCCAATCTTTTCACTGTTACCAAAAAAGTTGGGTCCATCAGACCTATCCTGAATTTAAAGTGCCTCAACAAATTTGTCAAACACTTTCGCATGGAGACTCTGCGCTCAGCTGTCAATTCACTACGCCCGCTTACCTTCATGTACCAATCTTTCCAGGTCATCAGAGATTCCTCAGGTTCGCTCTGGAGGATTAGCACTACCAGTGCTCCCCAGGGTAAGGTGCTGGCAGGCGTAATGGCTCTGCTGAGATCTCAGGGAATTCGCATCCCTTCTTACTTGGATGACATTCTCATCACGTCTCAGTCCCTACAGCAGGCCGAGAGGGATACCCAGCTGGTGGTGTCCACACTGGAGTCCTTCGGCTGGGTGATCAACCACCCCAAGTCTTTTCTGTCACCGTCAATGGTGAGGTCCTTTCTGGGCATGACTCCAGATACATCTCAGGTCAAGATTTTTCTCCCTCAGCAGAAGGTGGAGAGTCTTCATGCCCAAGCCCGGCTCCTTATGTCTTGCCCTCATCCCTTCATCCGGCAGGGGATGCAGCTGGTGGGCCTGATGGTGTCTTGCTTCGAGGCGGTTCCATACGCTCAGTTTCACATGAGACCTCTTCAACTTTACCTCTTGTCAGTATGGGATCAGGACCCCCGGTCCCTGGATCATGGGTTGGTTCTGTCACCTCTGGCCAGACGGTCTCTCTCGTGGTGGCTGGACTCAAGAAACCTGTTGGTGGGCAGATCCTTTCTGGCCCCGTGCTGGGAGACAGTCACCACAGATGCCAGTCTGACAGGTTGGGGGGGCTTCTGGAAATCCCTGAAATTCCAGGGTCAGTGGGGCCCTCAGGAGGCCCACACCCCTATCAACATTCTGGAATCGAGGGCAATAAGGTTGGTTCTCGCCCAATTGACTCCACACCTTTGGGGTCGGGCGGTTCAGGTCCGCTCGGGCAACCAAACGGCGATTGCCTACATCAATCATCAGGGAGGGACCCGGAGCAGGAGGGCCCTCAAGGAAGTGTCCCTGATACGGTCTTGGGCGGAGGAGAATGTTCCCTGCATCTCAGCTGTGTACATCCCGGGGGTGGAGAATCTGGAGGCAGACTTCCTCAGCAGGGGGACTTCTCGTCTGGGAGAATGGTCCCTCAGCAGCAGGGAGTTTCGCTCCCTGTGCCACCGCTGGGGTCAGCCAGATGTGGATCTGTTTGTGTCCCGTTACAATCACAAGCTTCCAGTCTTTGTCTCTCTGTCCCAGGACCCTCTGGCATTGGCCATGGATGCACTCCCTGTCCCCGGATCATGGGTGGGGGGGGCGTGTCCCTCCTTTTTAATTGTCCTGATGATCACTGTCAGTTACAGGATTGTGTGAGTGTCTGTGTGAATGTGATTTCACCTTGGCCAGGCCGCGCTGTCAGACGGCCTGGAGTCCGGGCCGGCTCCGCTGTTGAATGGGAGCGCGGCCATTGAAAAGGGGGTTTTATTCCCCTTTCTCCTCAGCTTGGAGGAGAGGCGGGGCCGGGCGCCCGGCGCACTGCTGCGGCCCCGCCCCCCTCATTTTGGCGCCCTTGGAGGTGGGAACTGCGGGGCCGGCGCGTGATCCGCGCTGGCCCGCACCCCTCCTTCTTCTCTCCTGGCTGCTGCTGCCTTTGCTGCCATCCCTCGCTGGTCGCCATCTTGCGGCTGCTGTGAGTGCCCTGCGGGGCTTGTTTTCTTTCACCATGTTCACGCTATTGTTGCTTATATGGAGGTGTATTGTATGCCGCATTATTTTGTTATTACATTGTGGCCTTACAGTTATTGTGTGCCTGTACTTATTATTGTAGTTTGATTACTGTTATGGCTTGTGGCTCGTGGTACCCCCTTTTTCATTATGTCTTTCAGGGGGGGTTTTCCTTGATAGTTAAAGGGGGTTTCTCTGGGTCCTTAGGTCCCTCACTCAAATTGAGGCTTTACAAATACTCCCACCAACGGACATTAAGGGGCATCCCGGGTAGCTTAATGGCGTAATTCCCACTGGTCATTGCGACTGCCACAAAAAATCACCATATGGAGGCTTCCCAGGATACCTGGCTCGGGATCCCTTCGGGGCAACCCCGGCAGTGTGTGGTTTGTGGGGTATCCCTTGCGGGGGACAATGTGCTTATTTGCGCACCATGTGTACAGCAGGCCATTACGCGGCTATCCGGGCCCCTGGTGTCTGGATCAGCGCCGCCGGCCTCATCACCTACACCCCCACGCCTGGCCTTGACCCCAAGTGACGTCATTAGGGGGAGTCGCAATCCGATGTCTGTGCTAGATTGGCCAACATTGAGAAGATGATTGCTAGCTCTGCGGCCAAGTCGGCCCTGGCTAAGAGACGACACTTGGCGCCTGCTGCGCCGTCCTTTGATTTTGATGATTATGATTCTTTTGATTAGTATGATTATTCCTCGCTTGCAGAAGGGGAATTGTTTCCGGAATCTGAAGGCTCTGATGATCAGCAATTTTCTGGATGCTGATGCCGGTAAGGAGCGTGGGGATACCGTGGATACCCCCAGGCTTCTGGCCCATATTTTTGAAGCGCCTGCTATTTCCTCTCCTGCGGAGGCACCGCCGCAAAGGGGGGAATTTTTGGGGACCACTAAGACTTGTTTGGAATTCCCGGATCAAAAGCGCATCAACAATTTGATTCTTAAGGAATGGGAAAAGCCCGGCCGGCTTCCTGGTATCCCTCAGGGGTGGGATAGGCAGTATCCCTTTCCTGTGGATGCGGTTAAGCGTTGGTCGTCACCCCCAGAGGTCAACGCTCCGGTTCTGGGATTGTCCAACACATCTGCTGTGCACTCCCCCGATTCCACTACCTTGAAGGATAGTGAAGAACCGACGTCTTGACCACATGGCTTTGCATGCCTTTGCCTGTGTGGGTTCGGCTTTATGCCCTGTTTTGTGCCTCAGCTCTCACGGCTGTAGCTACTAAATCTGTAATCAGGGGCCTGTTGGAGGGTCCCCATCTGAGCCCTTCTAGTGAGGAATTTGCAGCACTGACGCGTTGTGAAATGTTCATTGCCTTTGTCTTATCTGCTTTGGATGATACAATATGTATGTGTAGTAGGACCTCGGCAGTGCTAGTTCGGTTTGGTTGCGCCAATGGGCGGCTGATTTTGATTCAAAGAAGGCGCTAACAGGGCTACCTTTCGTGGGTATGCGCCTTTTTTGGTGATAAATTGGACTCGGTGGCAAAAGGAGGTAAGTTGCCGCGACTTAAAAAGCCGCGCCGACCCTTTCGGGGTTCAGGCTCCTTTAATTCCTCCTTTCGTGGCTCTCGGACAAGCAGAGGAATCTCTTGGCCTGCGTTCAGAGGTGATTCCTGGGGTAGGGGCAGAGGACCCCGGGACTGCCTGGGGTTCTAAACACAAAGCCGCTGCAGAAACCCGCTCAGCAATGAGGGGGCACCCTCACCATCGCGGGTGGGGGGGCGGCTGCGGCTCTTCGCCCAGGTCTGGACCCGGGAGGTCACAGAAAACTGGATCCTGGGGGTGGTCTCCTCTGGGTACAAGCTGGAGTTTGAGTACCGGCCTCCTCCCGGATTCCTAAGTTCTCGGGTTCCGACGGACTCCCGGCCGCTCAGGTTCATCAGAACCAAGAAGTTCTGCATGGAGACTCTGCGCTCTGCCGCCAACTCCCTTCGTCCAGGGGACTTTATGACTTCAATTTGTGGTAGGAGATCTGCACTACCAGTTTGTGGCTCTTCCCTTCGGACTGACCTCGGCACCACGGGTGTTCACCAAGGTGTTGGTGGGTGTAATGGCCCTTTTCAGAGCCCAGGGCATTCGCATTGCGCTGTATCTGGACGACTTTCTCATCACGGCATCCTCTCTCAGCCAGGTGGAGCTGGACTCCAGAACGGTGGTGACAGCGCTGGAGAGGTTCGGTTGGGTGATCAACTACCCCAAGTCTTCTCTCTCTCCGTCAAGGGAGGTTTCCTTTCTGGGCATGAATCTGGATACCATTCAGACCAGGGTGTTTCCACCCCAGTCGAAGGTGGAGGTGGTTCAAGATCTGATACGTCTCCTTCTGTACCACCCTCGCCCGTCTATCCGGTAAGGGATGAGACTGGTGGGATTGATGGTGGCTTGTTTCGAGGCAGTTCCTTTTGCTCAGTTTCCCTTGAGGCCTCTTCAACTCCATCTGTTATCAGCCTGGGACAGATGCTCTCTGTCCTTGGATCAGTCCTTTGTGATGTCTCCTCTGGTCCGGCGGTCTCTTCGGTGGTGGCTGGACCCGAGGAATCTTCTGGGGGGCAGATCCTTTCTGGCACCCCATTGGGAAACGGTCACCACTGCTGCCAGCCTGTCGGGCGGGGGGGGGGGTTCTGGAAGGAACATCAGTCCCAGGGGCTGTGGGGTCCTCAGGAGGCTCACATCCCCATCGACATCCTGGAGCTGAGGGCGGTTCGGTTGGTGCTGTCGCACCTGACGCATCATCTCCAGGGCTTACCGGTTCAGGTTCGATCAGACAATCGGACTGCGGTCACTTACATCAATCACCATGGAGGGACTCGCAGCAGGAGTGCCCTCAGGGAAGTGTCTCTGATTCTTGCATGGGCCGAGAGCAATGTTCCATGCATCTCGGCGGTGTACATTCCAGGGGTGGAAAACCTGGAAGCGGACTCTCTGAGCAGGGGGACCTCTCGCCGAGGGGAATGGTCCCTTAGCAACAGGGTATTGCTATCCATCTGTCACAGGTGGGGGTTTCCGGAAGTGGATCTCTTTGCCTCCCATCACAACCACAAGCTCCTTGCCTTTGTGTCTCTGTTCCAGGATCCTCTGGCTCTGGCAGTGGATGCCATGTCTCTGGCCTGGCGGGATCTGGGTCTCCTGTTTCTGTTTCCCCCTTTCTCCATGGTAGGCAAAGTGGTGCGCAAGCTGGTTCACGAGGGTATGCAAGCAATTCTGGTGGCTCCCAGGTGGCCAAAGACAGGTGTGGTTCGCAGACGTCGTGCTGCTGGCGTTCGTTCAGTACAGGTTGCCTCTGTTTCCGGATCTGATCACTCAAGGTCAGCTTTGTTACCCCAATTTACAAACGCTGGCTTTGACGGCGTGGCTGCTGAAACCTCTATCCTAAAAGAAGAGGCTTTGTCTGATTCTCTGGTCCAGACGCTTGTTAGGGCTAGGAAGAAATCTTTCTCAAACATCTTCTTCAGGACCTGGCGGTCCTATATTTATTGGTTTGAGGCTAGGGCCTTGCCTTGTAGGGTGTTTTCCATTCCCGGAATTTTGGAGTTTCTTCAACATGGTCTGGACTTGGGCTTTCAGCTTAGCACCTTGAAAGGGCTGGTTTCCGCTCTGGCGATTTTTCTTTCTGAGGTCTTTTGCCCTTCATCCTTTGGTTAAGACTTTTTTCCAGGGGGTCACTCATGTGCGGCCCCCTTGCAAGCCTTTGTTACCAGTTTGGGACTTGAATTTGGTTTTGTCGGCCCTCCTGGGTCCTCCTTTGAGCCAGTGCAGGATGCTGCACTTTCCATTCTCACTCTAAAGGTTGCCTTTTTGGTGGCTATCACCTCCAAATCTGTCTGTTCAGGCCCCTTACAGGACAAGGTGGTCTTCTGCTTTAAGCCTGATTTCCTGCTTAAAGTGGTCTCTGCTTTTCATCTCAATCAGGATGTTGTGCTCCCTTCCTTGTGTCCTAAGCCTAGCAATGACAAGGAGAGGGCCTTGCGCTCTCTGGATGTTGTTCGTTGTGTAAAGTACTATTTGGTGACTACTTCACATTTACGTAGGACGGACGCACTGTTTGTGTTGCCTTCGGGACTCAATAAGGGTTTGGTGCCCGTCAAGTCTACCATTAGTATATGGGTTCGTTAGGCCATTGTTAGGGCCTATAATGCAAAGGGGAGGGATTCCTCTTTCCAGATCACTGCTCATTCTACTCGTGCTGTTGGGGCTTCCTGGGCTTTCCAACACCAGGCTTCTGTTGAACAAGTTTGTAAGGCTGCTACTTGGTCTTCTGTTCATACCTTTTCCAAGTTTTATACGGTTGCTGTGCGGGCCTCAGCGGATGCTGTTTTTGGCCGCAAGGTTCTGCAAGCTGCAGTGGTTTAATTTGTGCATTATTGCCTTTTGGGATCCCCACCCATGTTGGACACTGCTATTGGATGTCCCAGAAGTGATTAATCATTCCGAAGCAGGGTGTGAGACATACTTGGAACAATACCATTTTGTGATTACTCACCTGTAAAATGGGTATTACAGGTATGTCTCACACCCTGCTTCGTCCCACCCTGAGTTGTATCTTGGATCCTCTATATGGTGAACCTTTTATTGGTAAAATATTTTATTTGCTCTTCCTGGTCCCCTTACTGCTTTGTTATACTGGGGAATGTGTGGGAGGTCCCAGGTATTTATGGACCGGGAGGGGCTTCTTTTTTTCTAGTCATCTCTGCAGAAGTTCGCCCTCTACTGGACATAACCCAGAAGTGATTAATCATTCCGAAGCAGGGTGTGAGACATACTTGTAATACCCATTTTACAGGTGAGTAATCACAAAATGGTATTGTTTCTGCTTTGGCAATTTTCTTCCAAAGATCATTTGCTCACCATCGCCTGGTCAAGACCTTCTTCCAGGGGGTTACTCACGTGCGTCCTCCAAGTAAGCATAAGTTACCAGTCTGGGATTTGAACTTGGTCTTATCTGCCTTGCAGGGGTCTCCCTTTGAGCCTTTGCGTGAGGCCCCTTTGTCCATTTTGACTCTTAAGGTTGCCTTTTTGGTGGCTATCACTTCTGTTAGGCGTGTTTCTGAGTTGGCGGCGCTTTCCATCAAGCCCCCTTATTTTGAGAGACACCAGGACAAGGTGGTGTTTTGCTTTAAGCCAGATTTTCTATCTAAGGTTGTATCTGCCTTTCTTCTCAATCAGGACATTGTTTTGCCTTCTCTGTGCCCTAATCCTAGTAACCCTAAGGAGCGGATTCTAAACTCTCTCTAGATGTGGTCAGGACTATTTGGTGGCCACTGAATCCTTCAGGAAGACTGATGCTCTTTTTGTGCTCCCGTCTGGACCTAAGAAGGGTCTGGCTCCAGCTAAGTCCACTATCAGCAAGTGGATCCGTCAGGCTGTGGTACAGGCCTATTCTACTAAGGGGAAGGAGCCTCCCTTCCGCCTTACTGCTCATTCTACTCGTGCTCTTGGTGCCTCTTGGGCTTTTCAGCACCAAGCTTCTGTTGAACAAGTTTGCAAGGCGGCTACTTGGTCTTCTGTTCATACTTTTTTAAAGTTACAAGATTGATGTTAGGGCCTCAGCTGATGCTGCTTTTGGTCGCAATGTTCTGCAGGCGGCAGTGGTTTAAACTGCCCTTTGTTACTTTTTGGGGATCCCACCCTACCTTACGGACACTGCTATTGGATGTCCCAGGAGTAAGGAATATTCTGGAACAGGACATGCTGTATACTTAGAATAATACAATTCTGTGATTACTCACCTGTAGAATTGGTATTATATGTATACAGCACGTCCTGTTCCATCCCACCCTTATCATTATTCTCAGTTACCTCTATATGGTGATTGTTCATATGTTCATTTTTGAATTCTTGTTATTATTGTTCTCCTGGCTTCTTGTTAACTGCTTGTCAATACTGGGGAATTTGTGGGAGGTCCCTGACTTATATAGGGCCGGGAGGAGCCACAAGACGTTTTCTGCAGTCCAGCGCCATCTTGTGGATGTATTACCCAGGAGTAAGGAATATTCTGGAACAGGACGTGCTGTATAAATATAATACCAATTCTACAGGTGAGTAATCACAGAATTGTATTATTATTGTTTATTTATAAAAGGCCATCGTATGCTGTGGTGCTATGCAAAGTGTAAGTTACAGGAGGGTGGGGTAAGTAACATAATTATAATAAACAGAACATTATGAGTTGTATATACCATGTCCTACGGCGTATGTGCGGCCTTCCATCAAATCAGCACGCACGACTGTGCTGACGCAATCTCGGCTTGTCTAGGGGGCTCGAGCTCCACATCCCCGCTATGCTCTATAAAGGAGCGTGCCCATGTCGGACATTCACAAATGCCTGGTGTGGGCACACGCTCTGCTAAAGGGATATTGGGGGGGCGGCGCAGATTGCACATGTACCATTGGAGTGGGAAAGAAAGTGAGTATAGCGGGCAACCTGGGGGGTTTCACGCAGGGGGCATCCCGATTCTGGATGCCCCAGAGGTAGGGGATCATGCAGTCCTGGAATCTTATATTCCAGGTCCAATTGGCTTGGGTTTTGGTCCACTTTAAATCATTGTCACAGGATAAGCAATCTGCACTTAACCTGTTATGGGGCCCGGGAATCAGAGCTGGGAAACACTTGTATATTAATACCAAATACACTGCATGGCTTTGTTTTGTGGGATCATTCTGTGTTGCGCACATCTGTTTAGTATAAATATATTTCTCCGCAACTTGGCTTAGGGTGATTATTTTCCAAAGTGGAGATAATGCCAGCAGCCTCTCCCCTCCTCCAATCAGCGCTCTAGTTCCAAATTCCTGCTCCCAACTTCAATAGAGGCAGAATATTATGTTGTGTGCAACAGCTTACTAAAGAGCGGTGTGAGAATCTGCTCAGACAACCCTTACATACAGATGTTGAGCCAAAGGAAGTTGCATACAGATGATGTCAGCAAAGGAACTGGAGGCATTAGGTTACATGAAGAGGAATGCCCACACCCAGCATCTGAACGAGGAGCACAAAAAGAACTGAAAGGCATTTTACAGGCTGCTTTTGTAAAGAACTGGAATTCAGCTGCCTCAAGAGCATTTCCCCCCACTGCTTGCAATCACTGGACGAAGGCTTTGTGCAGCAACAATACTGCCTGTATTCAATCTCTTGCTGTGGGTACGTTTGCAATCTAGACAATGTCTGCCCAAGTCACCAGGAGCTCACTAAGTGCCAACAAGGATTTCCTCAAAAGTTTCCCTGGTGTGGTAAGGCTTCTGCAGCTAGGAACCGGCGCAGCAGTTTGGATCACTATCGCATCCAGCAGTTTCACAAATACAGTTCGGTTTGCATTGTTTGTGGCTGTCTTCTTCTGGCTGGTCACATTGCTCCTCTACTTCATCACTCTGCTGAACAAACAGGAGATGGTGCCTGTACTTGGGGGTGATCGCTGGCTCCTTACCAACCTCATTTATGATGTTGTGTCAACAGTCTTCCACATTGCAGCTACAGTCGTCTTAATTATCACCATAGACAGCTATTCCTTCTGCAACACACCCGGCTACAAAGGATCTTGTAATTTTAAGACCTATGTGGTGGCCTCCTTCTTTGCTTGTCTGTGCACTCTCTTCTATCTTTTTACCACCATCTGCTTCTCTTACAAGAAATGCCAAGGGAACAAGAGTGTCATTTAGCTGAAAATGGGCCTGGCCACAAGGTACTGGACACAAAGGAGCTAATTTTGCATCACAGGCTGCCGAGAAAGTGACAGCCAAGATTGTGTTTTCATAACTGACTTCGTTACTAAGCTACAGATCAGTGTTTCATGTGGTACAGAGAACCTCGTTCTGTGCAGATGTAATGGCTGACAAATTGTTTTATACTTAAATTTGATTCGGAGTACAACCTAGAAATGTACATGCTAACAATTTATGACTAATACATTTAGATTTGGGAACAATGTCAGTATTATATCTCTAACAACAATTATTTCCTCTTGTTTTGTTTTATAATGGTGCATAATTGTGTGCATGCGATGTAGAAGGATAAGCAACTTTCATTATTATGGGAAGAGTGCAAAGTTTTCCAGACAAATAAATGACAGATTTGTTATGTCTGTGGCCCAAAAATGTAGATACATATTTAGGGTTTGTTTAGGCTTTTTAAATGTATGTTTTAATGTATTACAGATAAAAGTAGAGATTGCATAGTTTAGAGTGGACCGTTCCAGAATGTTTACAGATTTACTGAATTAGCCAATAAATTATATTATTTAGAATTTCCTGCCTTTAAAGTGGACTCATATAAATGTTCTGGCACTCTTTTTAAAGTGGACCTATCACCACACTGGCTGGCCCTGGAGTCTAAAAGACCCCAGGGCCGGCCGACTAAGTGCCCATGGGGCTTCCCAAGTCAGGATGCCCCACTTTTTGAACCCCCCCCTGCAATCACCTGCCTTTTCAGCAGTCCTGAACCGTGAATGTGGTCCACAGCTGCCTCTCTGGCACCCCATTCAGGCTGGGTGTAGGAGTGCACTTCACTCCACAAGGAAACCTGGGATGCGGTCCACAGCTGCCTCTCCCAGTTCACATCGTAAAGCGCTGATTGGATAAGAGCCTGTGCATGTGCCATGGGAACGCCAAAGAGGGAAATCCCACATTGGGATGCCCCAGGGACAAGGACATGTAGTAGATAGTACAAATCCTGGTGATAGGTCCATTTGGATTTCTCTGGGGGTATCCTGATTTGGGATGCCTTGCAGTGTCAAACATCTTGGTTTCCCCATAACCTCACCTTGATCATTGATTCCAAGGCTAGAGCTGAGCTTCACTCTGAAGTTTAGCCTCATTTTGGAGCACCACCACAGCATCTCCACTCCCTCCAGCAGACATTCAGGTCTGCCCAGTGCTCAGAGCAGGGATGTCATCAGCTTCCTGCTGATGTGCGGTCGAGGTGAGTAAGGGGGAACCAAGGGGTTTCAAACCAGGATTCCCCTAAGTGAAGGCTTAAATCTGAACTAGACTCTACTCTGGGTTTTTGTCCAATTAAAAGGCCCCGTGCTGGCAGACGCGCCCTCACAAATCCTTGAAAAGAACTATGCCCTGACCAACATCGCATAATGTTGCATGAAGCACCACTCACTGTAACAGGAGTGACTTGTTGGCACTGGAAGTGATGGGGAACCGGTACTGCGGGCCCTTTTATTTACCTTTATTTTTCAAGGCTATGAATAAAACCTCACACAGTTTAGAAATTTAAAAAAAAAAAAACAGATTTGTCTTTCTGCACTACTTGGTCAAGTCAAAGGTGGCCTTGTATGGTTATGCAAAAAGTAAAATTAGAAACTTCCACATCTTACTTCACAGTCCAGTTAAGTAAGAAACATCCAAAGCAAAACAAAGCAAAAATAATCCAGTATCAGATGGGGATCAAGTGATCAGAGGTCACAGAAGGGGGGTGAGACAGTCACTCATGACGTTCAGCTAAAGTAGCTGCCTAGGACAGCCCTAATTCTACTAGTAAAGACAAGCCTGTTTGCTTTCCCATTGTCTCTGTTGTCTCTGGTTACACATAGCACTGTCCTAAACTTCAATCTGTTTTTCAAAAAGACCCTAAGTTACTAGTTAAAGTATTAGAGCATTGGAGATGCAGAGAAAAAATGAGGAGAAACTGAGTGTGGCAACAGTGATGTGATGTAATCACACTGAGAGGAGGGTAGAGGCAGCCACTCAGGATGTCTGGACAGGGAGTGGGGGGGGGGGGGTTCTGTTATTAGTCCCCCAAAGGTTGATTGGTGGACCACATTGGCAGGTGGGGATGTAAATCAGAATGAGGAAATTATTTTCCTCACAGAAGTAGACAGGAGAGGAAGGACAGCACTGCAGCAACTCTATGATAGTTAAGCTACTGATTTTTTTTCCCTTTGACTTGCCAATCACTTTAACTACATGGCTGGCATTTCCCACCTCACCTCCTTCCAGAAGCCAGAGCCAGGGGTATTCTCTACCCCGTGGGCCTCCGATTCTCTCCCCTGGAGTCATCAGTGAGGCAGAGAAAACCTTTTCCACCGCAGGGAGGGGCCTTTTATTCTGAGGAGTGAGATGATGCTCACTTCGCCAGTAATAAAAAGCCCCTTCCTGCAGTGGGAGTGAGCATAGAAGCTGGAGTGATTGCTGGGTGCTAGGGCAGATGGCAATGCCGGCTTCCAGGGATACAAGGAGGTAGGTAGAAAAAAACATAATTAAGAACTTTCTTTTTTATGTGTGTGTGTTTTACATTTAACCCTTTGTGGACTAGTAAGTGGTCCTTGAGACCCCTATACCAGTTCAGAGGGCAGGAGGGGCTGGCAAGTCACCTACCGGCAAGAAGGTGACTTACTATAACCCACCGCCCCATTACCCGCATTCCCAAAACCCAGCGCGGTAAAGGTGAGACTGCGGCCTGTGAGGGCTATGTGGCTGGTAGCCCTTTGGGCCTGGGGCTGGCTGCTTGGTCTCTGTGTCTTGGTCTATCAGCCCACATAGGTAGTTCCTGGGCTGATTTTGCTGGTAAAAAGGCCCCATGACATTTTTTTGTTCGTTTAACCCTTAAAAATTAAAAATGCATGCCCCCGACATTATAAAAAAAAGATATTAGGGGTTTAACCCTTGATAGTGTGCATAGTAGTTGTATTTTATTTGAAAATCTCATAAAGGACTCTTTTCAGTTTGGGGTGTCCCTGGGCTGGAACGGGTGTCTACCAAAACATATGTGGTACCATCATTGTACGCGGGAGGAAATGGGCTTTTACAAGCAATTTTTATTTAAAAAGAATGCTACAAAATTAAAAAAATATTTTTTAAAAATGTTTTTCCACATATTTCACTCCAAATTATTGAGAAAGCACTAAAAAAATGACAGTGTTAAAGCACAAACGCTGCTGAAAAAAATATATAATTTTCCTGGAGAGGTGCAAGCCACCATGTGGAGATACTTATGTTAGGCTTAATGTAGGGGAGCCAAAAGACCCTCTACTCAAAGGTAAAGGAAAAGAGCCAAAAACCTGAAACGTGTTCCCTAGATGTGTTTGGCTGTGTAAATTTATCCTGGGTTTTTGTCGTTGCCCCTGGGCACCCTGATCGGGGATGCCCTGCCTTGTGAAACCTCCCAGGTTGCCCGATCTCACTCACCCTTGGGTCTACGGTGCATGTGCAGCCTCTCATCCAGTCAATGTGCTCGGATCCGCTCCCGCTCCTTCTCTTCGTCCTAGAGCTGGCAGGGCACTCGCCCTGCTAAGTGTGCACACTCTGAGTGCTTTGGATGGCATAGAGATGTAAAGAGATGTTATTTTCATATCTCCGTTCACTGCATGGAGTGATGGATAGTTCTATTATTACTTGTGTTGGGGGCTGTGCAAATACTTTCTGTTTCCTGAAAATTCCTGCAAAAATCACAGTCAAACATATGTAAGTGCAAAATGCTGAAAAATAGCCTGGCAACGGAGGGTGACAACATCTGTTTTGTTCAATAAATGATTGCAGTCCTGCGCCACTTCCTGCCTTGCTTGTTAGAAAGTATCAGATCTCCCTCACACTACCCTTCCAGATGGCTGCACATTTACTATGTGGCTCCTAAAACCCAGCAGTGGCAGGCCTAGAATCTAAAAGATTCCAGAGCCGACAGCTGGCTTTACTGCGAGGCATCCAGAATCAGCTGTGTGAAACCCCCCAGTTCTCCCATAAACACTCACCTTTTCCTGCTCCAACAGCGCATGCCGGGCTCTGATCCAATGAAAGCCACCTGCTATGACTACGTCATTTGGCAGGCTGCTCCCCATTAAAGTTAATTAGAGCAGTTTGCCAAAAGAGGTAAACAGAGGAAACGGCTCTCATTGGCTGTGACTCCGTGCATGCGCTGTTGGAACTTAGAAGAGGTAAGTTGTTTAGGGCTTTCTGTGGGTTTTACATAGCGGAGCATCCCTAATCGGGAATGGAACAAAACCCGGGAAAGTGAAAATCCCAGTTTTATTCCACTTTAAAAGGACAGTCCAGCCACAAAACACAAAAGGTAACAATAATGCTCCCTCTTTTGAACCCAGCGGAAACCACCATGTTCAGTTTGAAAGAGGAGGTGTTCCAAGGTCCAGCACACCCGCCAATGCAGCAACTGTAATGAACATGGCTAATCACTGTGACTGATGGGGCAGGGACATGTATATGACATGGATGACAACCGTTTAAAGTGAAAAAAAGTGCACATAAATAGTTTCCATCACCTTTTGGAGCAGTTTTGTAATATATCAAATCAAGGTTGTTTAAGCCAGATAATTGGCATCTCTGAACAGGTGAGTTCTGAATGAACATTTGGATGGAGAGTGGCACATTGTATAGTGGGTGGGCACTACGGAAGACTGGAGCAGCACTTATGTATTCCTGAGCATGCGAGAGGGTGGGGATTATTAGGGTTGAGAACAAGAGGAATTTGTAGGCAGACTGCGCCTGGGTTGCTATCTTTGGACTAGCAATGAAATGTAGAAAGGGGCTTGGCTGGAGAGAGCTTTGTATGTTGGAGTTTGAAATTTAAAATGAATATTGGCAGCCAGAAGAAACGAGGAGAGGTGGATGATGCGAGAGTTCAGGATAAGCAGCCTTGCTCTAATCTTGTACTTGATCTTCAAAGACATTCTGCAGACAGTCACAAAAATTGCTTAACTCACCTTTTATCCCACGTAGGTGATCACTGATAGTCTGGTGCTCCGACATTTACTGGATCACCTGATCAAGGTCCATGCCGACTCCGCCACCGAAATCTGCAAGCCGCTTGCATCCATTCTACACCTGATGGACCGCCCTGCGCCATTGTCCCGGGTACTATGGCATGCCCCCTCCTCATGACAATAGAGGGCGATTGCCATAGTGCCTGTGATGCAGGGTGGTTCATCGGGGCGTTTAATCAACGTGTGCAGTTTGAAGATAGCGGTGGCTATGCGGGTAGCACTGGACTGGGTTTGGGTGATCCGGTAAGTGTCCGAGTGCTGGGACTATCAGGGATCGGCTGCAGGTGATAAAAGGTGAGTATAGCTTGTTTTACTGCTTGCAGAATGACTTTAAAAATACGGGCAAAAGCAATTAGGCTTCAGCTATACTATTAGGCCTCGTTTGCAGAAAGGAGTTGCACTGTGATTGCAGGATTGCAATCAGCCAGTTATCACAAGTAAATAACAGCCCTATCAGATATTGCACAGCGATCAGCAAAAGTCTTGCATGCAGTGATTTTGGATTGGAGCATTTAGGCTTCAGCTATGCTATTAGGCCTCGTTTGCAGCAAAGAGTTGCACTGTGATTGCAGGATTGCGATCAGCCAGTTATCACAAGTAAATAACAGCCCTATCAGATATTGCACAGCACAGCGATCAGCAAAAGTCTTGCATGCAGTGATTTTGGATTGGAGCGATTTAAGTACTTTAAACGGCACTCACAACCATTGGCAAATTGCTGTTCAATTGCAGTTTCAATTCCCATCACATAGCGGTGCATCAGGGGTTCCCAACCTTTTTTTCATCAAGTACCACTTTCTATTTTCTAATGATCCTAATGCTAATGGTAAAAAAAATGTCATCACCTTTTCGCCAGTTTTCTACATATTGAGCAAATCAGGACTGAGTAAAGTTTGGGTAGCAGTAGATCAGGTTGAGGTACAAGTCAGTCTGTAACCTCACTACCTGATAGGGTCTCGAGTGGTACAATTACCCCTGGTTTGGAACCCAGCTGTCATTCTGCTCTTCCGGCTTCCGTGACCCACATAATAAACATCCTGTCACACGACATTGCAGAAAATGTGGAATTACATTTCTCATGTTGCATCCTTACTCAACATCTGTCCTTATATGTCTTCAGCATTTGCAGTATTTAGAGAACTCTTCTGCCAACAGCCTGTTAAAGAAATTGCCAAGAATGTGACATAACATTCAAGTCTACTTTCCTCAACTGCGCTGTGGTGCTTTTCAAATCAAGGGAGGGTAAAAATACTTTGTGTTGCAACACACATAGTGGAAACCAGCCCCAAGTATGCAAATAGTTTATTTGGTTTCCTTGCATTTTGGTGTTTTGGAAAACACCTTGCAGTGGAGGTAGCAGAATTATATTGTATAACAAAGTTAAAGTGGACCAAAACCCAGGATTTTGACTATCCTGGGTTTTGGTCCTTTCCTCCGATCAGGGGTGCCCCGCTGCGTGAAACCCCCCAGATCGCTGAAGTCAACTCAACTCTTTTCGGTCCTACGCGGCCGGTCGTCCAGTCAGCGCACCCTGAGCCACTGACATCACATTGTCTAAGCTTCGTCTAAGGCCAGCGGCTCAGAGCACTCTGACAGCCACATCCCCCACTACCCTCTAACAGGGAGCGTGCCTGTGCCGGCCATTCACAAATGACTGGCACGGGCACATGCCCTGCTAGAGGGATGGCGAGGATGTGGCTCTGGCATGTGCCGTTGGACCGGGAAACAAGGTAAGTGTATGGAGCGACCTGGGGGTTTCCCAAAGGCAGGGGCGAGGGAATCGATCGGCCCAGGGGCGATTATGGTGGGTTTTTGTCCACTTTAAAGCAGAATAAAACCCAGGAATTTGATTTTACCGGGTTTTGTCCTATGCCCAAGGGCATCCCAAATTAGGAAAACTGGTATTCACTCACCTCTCCCCAGTCCAACAGTGCATACGTTCTCACTTGATGCCTCTTGGGAACAGTGTATAATGAATGAGCTATTTCAAAGCCTCTAAAAATATCAGCTTCTATGTAAATACCCATGTATTCTAAGTGAAGGCTCTTTCTGCTCTTTAGTCCTAGCTGAGCTGGGAAGGGCATGTCATGGAGCAGCTTTTTAAGTATTGAGCATGTACTGCTGTGGTCAGAGAACAAACCTTGGAGTAGAGCCGTGGCACCAATAGGCTACTGCCTCAGGCAGAACCAGATACCAAATTGCCACTCCTTCTTTTCTTTAGATGCCGCTCTCCCCCCCACAAAAGGCCTCCTTAAAAAAATACCAGTTGTCACATTGCTGGACTTCCTTCTAGGCAACTTAAAAGCCCAATTTCCATTAAAATGGCGAGCAAGCCACATAGAATATCTGGGATATAAAATCACGCCCACCTACAAGGCCCCATACGAAGCAAATTATATTCTTAGTATACAGTACGTCCTGCTCCATATATAGTATCGGGTATTACTCCGCCAGATGGCGCTGGACTGCAGAGACATCGAAAATTGGCTCCTCCTGGCCCCTCAAATACCCAGGGACCTCCCACAAATCCCCAGATTTTCTCTGCAGTCTGGACTGCTAAGGACCAGAAATAGCTCTCTCTCTACTCGCAGGTGAGCGGGGCTATTAGCCTGCGGCCCTGTAGGACTATTCCCACCCGTTCCATTAGTACTATGCCTCCCAGCCTTGGCTGCGCTGGTCAGGAGAAGGTAGGCAGCACCGCTGTTTGGTGCTTGGGAGCGCTGCTCCACCGCAATCCCCCACCAAAGGGTAGGTGGTTCAGGCTTATGGTGAGCCTCTATGGGATGCCCCTCCTGCACTATTGCACCTTGCCCCTGCCTATCGGTGGGCCCTATTTAAGTGGCTGCTGTCCTCACTCATTCTCCTTGTAGCCTTCGGAGGGAAAGGGGGGGGGTGTAGGTGTGTATGCGATGCATTTACGTGTTTTAACCTTGTACTTTATTTAATTCTGCCTTGTGTCAGCCGCCGTGCTGGCTTGCCTTTCTATGACTGTATTTAAATCTGTTACTATGTTCCACGCTTGGCGGCGGCGTTACCTCAGGCGCCGTCATTGGCTGCTTGCACGTCCTGGCTTTGCACTCTTCGGGGGGGCGGGGCCCGTCTATGGCGCGTTCCGCGTCATTGCTGATACCGGCCCGCCCCGGTATCAGCTTCGTTGGCTTATGCGCGACGGACCTCTACCTACCGCAGTCCGTAAATGCCCTCGCGGGCGGCTTTATTGTCTACCTTTTATTACAGTCTGCTTACGGCCTTCTTTTATTATGTCTTTCAGGCAGGGCGAATCCATTGGCTTCTCCCGGCCCTCTATTAGTTTGATAACTTGTTAGGCCTAGTGTATTTACTCCCACTTCCCTAGCGGGTTTTTGGGGCATCCAGGGTTACTGTATAGTGTTAATCCCTACCGGCTTATAGTGCCGCTATAATCACCATATGGAGGCATCTCAGGATAATGTGGGGTTCCTTCGGGACAAGCCCGGCTGTGTGTAGCGTGTGGGCAGCCTCATGCTGATGCTGACAAGGCGCGGGTCTGTGTACCCTGTGCTGAGCAGGTGCTTGCACTGCAATCTGGCCTTCCAGTGGCTGGGCCTACACCTCGTTTCACTTCACCTACCCCCCCAAGTTTAAATCTCACTCCTACTGAGTTGCATACAAGTGGGGATTCTCAGCCTGATGTGTCTTCTAGACTGGCTACTGTTGAGAAGTTGATTGCTAATACCTTGGCGCGTAAGGCCCCTGCAAAAAAGAGGCACTTAACGCCTAATGTCACTCTTTTTCCTATGGAAACTGAGTTTTTTAATCTTTGTGGCTATACCCCTTCGGATGAAGGGGAGCTTTTCTCGGACTCAGGGTCATCTGATGAGAGGCCAAGGGGTCATGACGATTCTGGCTCTGACCCCTGGGCCCCGGATGACACTGACAGATTGCTGACCCAGATTTTTGAGGTTCTGTCCATTTCTCCCCCTTTTGCGGTTCCCAGGCAAAGGGGGGAACTTTTCCATACAGCTAAATCACGTTTGACATTTCCAGAGCAAGCACATTTCCATAACCTTGTGCTCAAGGAATGGGAGCGCCCCAGTAAACTTCCCGGGGTACCTAAAAGTTGGGATAAGAAGTATCCCTTTCCTGCTGATGTGGTGAAGTGTTGGTCATCCCCTCCCGAAGTGGATGCCACGGTCTTAGGGCTATCTAACACCTCTGTCATGCATTCCCCTGACTCTACTACCCTGCGGGATGCTGAGGGCCGGCGCATTGATCAGCTGGCGTCCCATGCCTTTGCATGTGTGGGGACGGCGCTGCGCCTGGTCTGTGCCTCTGCCATTACGGCTGTGGCTATTAGGACCCTGCTCAGAAGTATCCTTGATGGTGCCCCTGATGATGTGTCTAGGGAGGAGTTTAATGCACTCTCTAGTTGTGATGTTTTTGTGAACTATGTCC
Organism: Gastrophryne carolinensis; assembly: GCA_027917425.1. Classification (NCBI taxonomy): domain Eukaryota; kingdom Metazoa; phylum Chordata; class Amphibia; order Anura; family Microhylidae; genus Gastrophryne; species Gastrophryne carolinensis. The sequence goes on from CM051235.1 coordinate 498,099,323, forward strand.
TCTCTGCCTTGGATGACACCATTAGAATGTGTGGCAGAACCTCTGCCCTTGTGGTGGCTATACGCCACTCGGTTTGGCTGCGCCAGTGGGCTGCTGACAATGCTGCCAAGAAAGCCCTCACTGGTTTTCCCTTCAGAGGACAAGGCCTGTTTGGGGACCGCCTGGACCTGTTTGCTAAGGGAGGCATGTTACACCAGCGCAGGCGGCAGTCTTGGCCCTTTCAGGGTCAGGGCTCCTTTTCCTCCCCCTACCGTGGTGCTAGACAAGGGAGGGGGGTTTCCCTTACTGGGGCCCGAGGAGACTTCTGGGGTAGGGGCAGAAGACGTGGACATCCTGGCTCCTCCTGGGGCTCCAAGATTAAGTCCTCTCCCAAGCCCCCTCAGGCATGATGGGGCGCCCTCACCCATCCGGGTGGGGGGACGGCTGCAGCACTTCGCTCACGTCTGGAGGCTTCATGTCTCAGACCGGTGGATTCAGGAGGTAGTGTCCTCCGGTTACAAGATAGAGTTTGCTGCCTGGCCGCCCCCAAGATTCATCAGATCCCGGATTCCTCAGGACCCTGTGTTAGCTCAGAAACTAATGCAGGCAGTGCAAGGCCTCCTGGAGCTGGGGGTCATCTGCAAGGTGCCTTTAAGAGAAATAGGCAAGGGTTTCTATTCCAACCTATTCACAGTTCCCAAAAAAGATGGTTCAGTCAGGCCCATCCTGGACTTAAAGATCCTCAACAAATTTGTCAGGAGCAGGCGCTTTCGCATGGAAACTCTGCGCTCTGCCATCACTTCCCTGCACCAAGGGGACTTCATGACTTCTGTGGAAATCAAGGATGCTTACCTTCATATTCCTGTATTTCCAGGTCATCAAAGGTTCCTCAGGTTCGATCTGAGGGATCAACACTACCAGTTTGTGGCATTGCCTTTTGGTCTCACCTCAGCTCCCAGGGTTTTCACCAAGGTGCTGGCTGGCGTGATGTCTCTGCTCAGGTATCAGGGCGTCCGCGTGCTTCCCTATCTGGACGACATTCTCATCACCTCCCAATCTCTACATCAGGCAGAATTGGATACTCAGCTGGTGGTGTCCACTCTGGAGTCATTTGGATGGGTGATCAACCATCCCAGGTCCTCACTGTCCCCTTCCTTGGTAACTCCATTCCTAGGAATGAATCTGGATACAGTTCAGGCAAGGATTTTCCTTCCTCAACAGAAGATGGACAGTCTGATTGCGCAGGCTCAGTTCCTGCTATCTTGTCATCATCCCTCCATCAGGCAGGGGATGCAGCTGGTGGGCCTGATGGTGGCATGCTTCGAGGCGGTCCCTTAGCTCAGTTCCACTTGAGGCCTCTGCAACTTCACCTATTGTCAGTATGGGACAAGGATCCAGCGTCCCTGGACAGGGGCTGTGTGCTCTCCCCTCTGGTCAGGAGGTCCCTCTCGTGGTGGATGGACTCAAGGAACCTGTTGGGGGGCAGATCCTTTCTTGCCCCTTCCTGGGAGACAGTCACAACGGATGCCAGTCTGTCAGGTTGGGGGGGTTTCTGGAAGTCCCTGCGGTTCCAGGGGAGGTGGGGCCCTCAGGAGGCCCACACACCTATCAATGTCTTGGAACTGTGGGCGATCAGGTTAGTTCTGGCTCACTTGACTACTCACCTTCGGGGCCTGCCTGTTCAGGTGCGCTCGGACAACCAGACGGCAGTTGCCTACATCAATCATCAGGGAGGGACCCGGAGTAAGGGGGCCCTCCAGGAAGTGTCTCTGATCCTGACTTGGGCGAAGTCCAATGTTCCCTGCATATCAGCTGTGTACATCCCGGGAGTGGAAAATCTCCTGGCCGACTCTCTGAGCAGGGGGACCTCTCGCCAGGGAGAATGGTCCCTATGCAGCAGGGTGTTCCAATCTCTGTGTCACCGTTGGGGCCAACCAGATGTGGATCTGTTTGCATCCCATCACAAGCTACCAGCCTTTGTCTCCCAGGATCCTCTGGCCTTGACCACGGATGCTCTAGCAATGTCATGGCAGGACTTTCAGTTTCTGTATGTCTTCCATCCGTTCCCCCTGCTGGGCAGGGTTCTGCGCAAGATTGCTCTGGAAGGGGTGCCAGCAATTCTGGTGGCCCCCAGGTGGCCAAGAAGAGTGTGGTTCGCAGACGTGGTGCAGCTGGCAGTAGATCAGTACGCTCTGCTCTTGGTGCCAGATCTGCTCACTCAGGGCTCACTACGCCATCCCAATTTACAAACTCTGGCTTTGACGGCCTGGCTGCTGAAACCTCTATCTTGATGGAGGAGGGGCTGTCTTCCTTGGTTGTGGATACCTTGATAAAGGCTAGGAAGAAGTCTTCTTCTTCTATTTACTACAGGGTTTGGCGTGCCTACATTGACTGGTGTGAGTCTAAGTCTCTTCCCTGTCGTGTGTTCTCTATTCCCAGGATTCTGGAGTTCCTGCAGCATGGGTTGTGGAGATGGAGCTCCAACTTAGTACCCTGAAAGGTCAGGTTTTCTGCCCTGGCTGTTTTCTTCCAGAAGTCCTTTGCTCAGCATTCTCTGATTAGGACTTTTTTCCAGGGGGTGACTCATGTGCGCCCCCCACGTAAGACTACTGTGCCTGTTTGGGATTTGAACTTGGTTTTGTCAGCCTTGCAGGGTGCTCCTTTTGAACCTGTGCAGGATGCTTCCCTGGCCATTCTTACTCTCAAGGTTGTCTTTCTGGTGGCTATCACCTCTGTTAGGCGTGTGTCTGAGTTGGCGGCGCTTTCCATTCAGCCCCCCCTACTATGAGAGACACCAGGACAAGGTGGTGTTTTGCTTCAAGCCAGATTTTCTGGCTAAGGTTGTGTCGGCCTTTCATTTGAATCAGGACATTGTTCTTCCTTCCTTGTGCCCTAATCCTAGTAACCCTTCAGGAAAACTGATGCTCTTTTTGTGGTCCCTTCTGGCCTAGGAAAGGTTTGGCTCCTGCCAAGTCTACTATCAGCAAATGGATCCATCAGGCTGTGATTCAGGCCTACTCTGCTAAGGGGAAGAGTCCTCCCTTCCGCTTTACTGCTCATTCCACTCGTGCTATTGGTGCTTCTTGGGCCTTTCAGCACCAGGCTTCTGTTTAACAAGTTTGCAATGCTACTTGGTCTTCTGTTCATACCTTTTCTAAGTTTTACAAGGTTGATGTTAGGGCCTCAGCTGATGCTGCTTTTGGCCGAAAGGTTCTGCAGGCAGCAGTGGTTTAAACTGTCTGCTGTTAACTTTGGGGATCCCACCCTACTTATGGACACTGCTATTGGATGTCCCGATAGTAAGTACTATATATAGAGCAGGACGTACTGTATACTAAGAATAATACAATTCTGTGATTGCTCACCTGTAGAATTGGTATTATGAGTATACCGTACGTCCTGCTCCACCCCACCCTTGGTTTTGCATTATCTTGGATCCCCTGTATGGTGATTGTTATCATTGTTATAGTTAATAGTTTGGGTTGTTTTTATTCTCCCGGCTTCTCGTTAACTGCTTTTCAATACTGGGGATTTGTGGGAGGTCCCTGGGTATTTGATGGGCCGGGAGGAGCCTATTTTCGATGTCTCTGCAGTCCAGCGCCATCTGGCGGAGTAATACCCGATAGTAAGTACTATATATGGAGCAGGACGTACTGTATACTCATAATACGAATTCTACAGGTGAGCAATCACAGAATTGTATTTTTCCAATGTTCAGCACCTTAACGGCTGCCATGCAAACATGCTCACGCCTCTCATTCTCCTGATTTGGGAGTATTACCGCTGTTAAGATAAATATCCTCCCCAAAATACTGTACCTTTTCAGAGCCCTTCCCATCAAGGTCCCCCTTTACATGCTCCGGGCCTTCCAGAGGAGTGCCTTTAAGTTGATGTGGGGAAACACCAGACCCAGGATAGCCAAAGCGACTGCATTGACGCATAGAAGGGAGGGGGGTTGGTTTTTCAAAATTTCACAAACTACTACTATGCAGTACAGTCCATGCTAATAGAGACATAACCATGTGGGCTCTCCTGAAAATACACAACTCGCGCCCTGTCTCACTTAACCCACTCTTGTGTCTCCCTCCCTCAGCCCGGCCTTCAAACCTAAGCCCCATAATGCAACATAGCCTCAGAATATGGGGTAATATAAAATACCGTATATACTCGAGTATAAGCCGAGTTTTTCCCCCACTTTTTGGGCTGAAAAAAGCCTCCTCGGCTTATACTCGAGTCAGAAGGACAGTCACAACGCTACGCTGCTAGGAATGGGTAGCTCAGGGGTTAATAAGCCCTCCTCCTCACCCTCCTTCCTCCCGGCACTCCTTGCTGACAATCTTTACTTCTCTCCAAGTAAACGAGCAGCTTCCGGTTCTGCCATCTACCGTCTCCACGAGCAGCGCTGCTGGGAGTGACGTCACCCTCTCCCAGCCACCTCTGCGCTGCTTGTCAGGCAGTGGATGGCGGGAGCGGAGGCTGCTTGTTTACTTGGAGAGAGGTAACACTGTCAGCAAGGAGTGCGGGGAGGAAGGAGGGTGAGGGAGAGGGGGCTTATTAACCCCTGAGCAACCCACACCTACCAGCATATTGTTTAACCATGACTCTAGTTCAGGGCAGCAACTAAATGGGCAAGCCGAGGTCCAGTACAAAAGCAGTACATTCAATGTGTTCTGCGGTGAAACACCCAGATTTGGTTTACTCCATGTGCAGTCTCTCGCCCAGACTCGCATCCCTTTGCCTGCTCCCTCCGGCTGTGCCAGCCATTCATATAGGCAGAGCTAGTGAGCGTGCAGCAGCCGGGGATGCCAGTCGCTCCTTGCACCAGAAGCATTTCCCACCCTAGGCTTATACTCGAGTCAATAACTTTTCCAGTTTTTTGTGGTAAAATTAGGTGCCTCGGCTTATATTCGGGTCGACCTATAGTCGAGTATATACGGTACTCAGGCGAACTCATATGCCCCCACCTCCCACTCCTGCCAATTGTTCACAACTCATTGTTTCCTCCGGCTATGTCTTCGTCTGCGGCCTTCCAATGGTGTACTTCAAATAAATTCACCAAACTATCAAACCTACTAACAAACAACAAATTAATGACATGACACAGTCTCAGGGAACATAGCCAGGCCCTGTGCAGGGAACAACTCCGATATGCAACTGAGGCACTGCATCTTGCCTCTCCTTCATAACGCCCCCACATCCTCGGCCCTGACGACATTCGAACAGGTGTGCAATACGTGTCCTCTTGATTATATATTTCTATCCACAATATATTCGCACTTAAATGCTCTGGGGACCCCACGTACATACACATACTCGTCCAGTTGGGAGGGAGACCTTCAAGCCACACAAAGTCCAGGTGACTGGTAAGTGACATGGAGCATAGTCAGGAATTGCCCCACCAATGTAACAACCCTGGAAACAGCATACAAAGTAATGATGCATTGGTATTTGGTCCCAGCACGCATGGCTATTCGGACAGATGCTTTCGGGTCTGTGGCTCAGAGGGCACGATGTATCATACCTGGCGGATGTGGCCAAGAGTAATCAGGTTCTGGGCCCAGGTTATTCTAAGCATACAGTACGCCCTGCTCCATCTATAATACTTACACATGGGTAATCCTCCACCAGATGGCGCTGTTCACTGCAGACATGAAAAAACAGGTTCCTCCCGGCCCTTCATATACCCAGGGACCTCCCACAAATCCCCCAGATTTCTTTGCAGTGCTGACTGCGAAGACATGAAGTACCACTCTTTCGCAGGTGAGCGGGGCTATTACAGCCTGCGGCCCTGTGAGACTATTCCCACCCGTCCTCTTCGATAAGATGTGCCTCCCAGCCTGGGCTGCGCTGGTCGGGTGAAGGTAGGCAGCACCAAGTGTGCTTACGGAGCAATGCTCCACCGCAATCCCCCACCATAGGGTAGGCGGTCAAGGCTGATGGTGAGCCTTCAGGGGATGCCCCTCCCGCATCATTGCCCCATGTAGCGGTGGACCCTATGTTAACGGGTCGCCTTCCTCCCTCGTTCCCTCCTTAGTCAGGGGGGAAAAAAAAGGGGGGGTGTGTATAGCGGCCTTAGTGTATACTTACACGCTTATGGCTTAACTGTGTTTCACTAAGATCGGGGATCAGTGCCGCGCTCTTACCTTACTGTTTACCGCAGCACTAGTAGTCTGCCTTTTTCTCGCACCGCACGTACGGCGGCGGCTCGCAGATGCCCTGGCTTCTCCTTCTTCCCTCCTTCCCTTCTTAGCCTTATCGGCTCTTCATAGGTTGCGCTGGCTTGAGCGCCTGTCTTAATCAGTGTCACTGTCACAGACCCGGATTCTTCCCCGACTGGGAGGCGCAGGAGAGCCTGGGTACAGATCTCGGCTGTTCCTGCCCCGGCTCCGAGCGCCATTTTTAATAGGCTTTTTCTGCTCTTTACCTTCTCTTTTCTGTACCGCCATTGGCTGGTTGCCTTACGAGCTTCACGCTTGCTGGAGAGGGGCGTGGTTTCGGCTTGGCGCGATACGCCTCACGATCGGCTTAGGCCCGCCCCCCGAGGTTCTTTCGGCGCCATTTTCTTCTCCTGCGCGCGTGGTGAAGATCGTCACCTCCTCTCTGTATGTAAGTGCCCTTGCGGGCGACTTTTTCTTTACTCTCATCCACATTGCGCATGGCTCTGACATTCCGTTTCCCCTTATGTCTTTCAGACCGCGGATTCAAGTGGCTTCTCCCGGCCCAGCATAGCTCCCAGTCGTGACCATAAAAACTTACTCCCACTTCCCAGCGGGTTATTGGGGCATCCAGGGTAGCTTACAGCGTCAATCCCTACGGGCATATTGTGCCGATTTAATCACCATATGGAGGCATCTCAGGATATTGTGAACGGGGTTCCTTCGGGACAAGCCCGGCTGTGTGTAGCTTGTGGGGTCTTACCTAGCAGTGGTGACAATGCATGGGTCTGTGTTCCTTGTGCACAGCAGGCGCTATCGGTGCTTCCCGTCTCCTTTGAGGCTGGGCCTGCACCCCGCCGCACTTCACCTACTCACCCAAGCCTGAGTCTAACCCCCAATACCAGTGGGGATTCTCATCCTGATCTGGCCACGAGGCTGGCTAGTGTTGAAAACGTGCTTGCTAATTCCCTAGCGCGTAAAGCCACCGCCAAGAGGCGGCACTTGAACCCTGAATCGACCCTCTTCCCTGTAGAACCTGATGATTTGTTGCATTCCTATGCCCATATCCCCTTGGACGAAGGGGAACTGTTCTCTGACTCAGGGTCATATGACGATGAGTCCAGGGGTCAGGAAGAGTCTGGCTCCGAGCATTGGTCCTCGGATAATGTCGATTGACTGCTGGTTCAGATCTTTGAGGTTCTGTCCCTCTCTCCCCCTGCCGCGGCTCCCCGGCAAAGGGGTGATCTTTTTCATACTGCTAAAGCTCACTTGGAATTCCCCGAGCAGACCCATTTCAATAGCCTCGTGCTTAAAGAATGGGAACATCCCAGCAGACTTCACGGGGTCCCTAAGAGCGTGGATAGGAAATATCCCTTCCCTGCTGACTTGGTCAAGTACTGGTCATCGCCGCCTGAGGTCGATGCTCCTATTCTAGGGTTGTCCAACACCTCTATTATGCACTCTCCTGACACTACTACGCTACGGGACTCTGAGGACCGGCGTGTTGACCAACTGGCATGTCATGCCTTTGCATTTGGGGGAGCGACTCTGCGCCCGGTTTGCGCCTTAGCCATTACGGCAGTAGCGCTCAGGGGCGTGGTAAGGAATGCTCTCGATGGCACAGATGAGTTGCCTCCTGATACTGTCAACGCTCTGTCCAGCTGTGATGCGTTTGTGAACTTTATCCTGTCTGCATCGGACGATGTTATTAAGATGTGAGCCAGGTCATCTGCCCTGGTGGTTGCTATACGCTGCGCGGTCTGGTTGCACCAGTGGGCCGCAGACCATGCCGCCAAGAAAGCCGTCACGGGGCTCTCATTTAAAGGGCTGCGCTTGTTTGGGGATCGATTAGACCTCTTTGCCAAGGGAGGCAAGTTACCTCAGCGCAGGCGACAGACTCGGCCTTTTCGTGACCAAGGCTCCCTATCAACCCCCTATCGTGGGGCCAAGCAGGGTAGAGGGGCGTCCTTCGCAGGGGCCCGCGCTGATTCCTGGCACAGGAACAGAGGACGCCGTTCAGGTTCCTCCTGGGGAACCAAACCCAAAGCCCCCCCCCCAATGCCCCCAGGCATGAGGGGGCACCCTCACCCATCAGGGTGGGGGGACGTCTACAGCACTTCGAGCACGTCTGGCGGCGCCACGTCTCAGACCGGTGGATTCAGGAGGTAGTGTCCTCCGGCTACAAGATAGAATTTGCTGTACGGCCCCCACCAGGTTCATTGGGTCTCGAATCCCTCAATACCCTGCCTCACCTCAGGTCTTGTTGCTGGCCGTACAGGGTCTCATGGACCTAGGGGTCATTTGCAAGGTCCCCCCTGGAGACAGGGGCACGGGGTTCTACTCAAACCTTTTCACAGTACCCAAGAAGTATGGGTCAGTCAGGCCTATTCTGGATTTAAAAATCCTTAACAAATTTGTCAAGAACAAGCACTTTCGCATGGAAACTCTGCGCTCGGCCATTGGCTCACTGCGCCCAGGGGACTTCATGACGTCCGTAGAAATCAAGGATGCTTACCTGCACGTCCCGGTGTTTCCGGGACACCAAAGGTTTCTCAGATTTGCACTAAAAGATCAGCATTATCAATTTGTGGCCCTGCCATTCAGCCTAACGTCGCCTCCCAGGGTGTTCTCCAAGGTGCTGGCAGGGGTGATGTCCCTGATAAGGCTAAGGGGCATACGCATGCTGCCCTACCTGGACGATATTCTCATCACCTCTCGGTCTCTGCGACAGGCAGAGTTGGACACTCGGCTGGTAGTGTCCACCCTGGAGTCCTTCGGCTGGGTGATCAATTACCCCAAGTCATCCCTGTCCCCCTCCTTGGTGACTCCGTTCCTGGGAATGATTCTGGATACGGTTCAGTCAAGGATACTCCTTCCTCAACAGAAGGTGGAAGCTCTAACAGCGCAGGCGAGGTTCCTGCTCTCGAGCCCACAGTTCTCCATCCGGCAGGGAATGCAGTTGGTGGGCCTGATGGTGGCGAGCTTCGAGGCGGTGCCCTTTGCCCAGTTCCATTTGAGACCTCTGCAGCTTCACCTTCTGTCAGTGTGGGACAAGAACCCAGCGTCCTTGGATGGGTTCTGTGTGCTTACTCCCTCGGTCAGACAGTCCCTTGCGTGGTGGCTGGACCACGAGAACTTGACAAGGGGCAGGTCTTTTCTGACCCCATCCTGGGAGACGGTCACAACAGATGCCAGGGGACGTGGGGCCCTCAGGAGGCCCATTTGCCCATCAACATTCTGGAGTTACGGGCAGTCAGGTTGGTACTGGAGCGATTGACCCAACACTTGAGGGGTCTGTCGGTCCAAGTTCGCTCAGACAACAGAACGGCGGTTGCCTACATCAATCATCAGGGAGGGACCCGGAGCAAGGGTGCTCTCCAAGAAGTGTCTCAGATTCTGACATGAGCGGAGGCCAATGTTCAATGCATTTCGGCTGTTTACATTCCGGGGGCGGAGAACCTGCTGGCGGACGCCCTGAGCAGGGGAATGTCCCGTCAGGGGGAGTGGTCCCTCTGCAACAAGGTATTCCAGTCCCTGTGCCACCGTTGGGGTCTACCGGATGTGGATCTGTTTGCTTCCCGTCACAAGCTCCCGGCCTTTGTCTCCCTGTCTCAGGATCCTCTGGCCATGGCCACGGATGCCCTGTCCATGTCTTGGAGAGAGTTTCGACTCCTGTATGCGTTTCCACCGTTTCCCCTTCTGGTGAGGGTTCTACGCAAGATTGCTCTGGAAGGTGTACCTGTGATTCTGGTGGCCCCCAGGTGGCCAAGAAGAGTGTGGTTCGCAGACGTGGTTCAAATGGCAGTAGAGCAGTACGATCTGCCAAGCGTACCAGATCTGCTAACCCAAGGGTCATTACGCCATCCAAATTTACAAACGCTGGCTTTGGCGGCCTGGCTGCTGAAACCTCCATTTTGATGGAGAAGGGGTTGTCTGCCTCTGTGGTGGCTACTATGGTGCAGGCCAGGAAGAAGACTTCTTCTGCTATTTATTATAGAGTATGGCGTTCCTACATTGACTGGTGTGAGTCCAGGTCTCTTCCCTGCCGAGAATTCTCCGTCCCTAGGGTCCTGGAGTTTTTGCAGAATGGTTTGGACTTAGGTCTCAAACTTAGTACTCTGAAGGGTCAGGTTTCTGCCCTGTCTATCTTCTTTCAGAAGACCTTTGCTCAACATCACCTGATTAAGACCTTCTTCCAGGGGGTCACTCATGTGCGTCCCCCTCGAAAGCCTACAGTCCCTGTTTGGGATTTGAATTTGGTTTTGTCTGCCTTGCAGGGTTCTCCCTTTGAGCCTATTCAAGATGCTGCTCTGGTCGTTCTCACTCTCAAGGTTGTCTTCTTGGTGGCTATTACTTCGGTTAGGCGTGTGTCTATTCAGCCTCCATACTATGAGCGACACCAGGACAAGGTGGTGTTCTGCCTCAAACCGGACTTTCTGCCAAAAGTGGTTTCGGCATTTCATTTGAACCAGGATATTGTTCTTCCTTCTCTGTGTCCAAATCCTCGCAACGACAAGGAGCGGGTTCTGCATTCCTTGGACGTAGTCAGGTGCTTGAAGTATTACCTGGTTGTCACTAAGGCCTTCAGGAAGACTGATGCTCTCTTTGTTGTGCCTTCGGGGCCTAGGAAAGGTTTGGCTCCCGCCAAGTCTACCATCAGTAAATGGATTCGTCAGGCTGTGATTCAGGCCTATTCTACTAAGGGGAGGCCTCCCCCTTTCCGCCTTATGGCTCATTCCACTCATGCTATTGGTGCCTCTTGGGCTTTTCAGCAACAGGCCTCTGTTGAACAAGTTTGCAAGGCCGCTACTTGGTCTTCTGTTCACACCTTTTCGAAGTTTTACAAAGTTGATGTTCGGGCCTCAGCTGATGCTGTCTTTGGCTGTAAGGTTTTAGAGGCGGTTGTAGTTTGAATTACGTGCCGTTGCCTTTGTTGTTGGGGATCCCACCCTACTTTATGGACACTGCTATTGGATGTCCCATGTGTAAGTATTATAGATGGAGCAGGACGTACTGTATGCTTAGAATAATACAATTCTGTGAAATACTCACCTGTAGAATTGGTATTATACGCATACAGTACGTCCTGCTCCACCCCACCCTGGTTTCACCTTGTTCTGGGTCCCCTGTATGGTGATTGTTACCATTGTTATCATTGTTATTATTACCAGTTTGGTGGTTGGTTTCTCCCGGCTTCTTTTCTCACTGCTTTTCAATGCTGGGGATTTGTGGGAGGTCCCTGGGTATATGAAGGGCCGGGAGGAACCTGTTTTTGCATGTCTGCAGTGAAGTATCACGCTCTCGCAGGCGAGCGGGGCTTGACAGCCCGAGGCCCTGCGGGACTATTTCCACCCGTCCTCATTGTGAATTAATGCCTCCCAGCCTGGGCTGCGTTGGTCGGGTGAAGGTAGGCAGCACCCAGTGTGCTTAAGGAGCTAGTCTCCACCGCAGTCCCCCTCCATAGGGTAGGCGGTTAAGGCGAATGGTGAGCCTTCAGTGGATGCCCCTCCCGCACCAGTGCCCCCATGTCCCATCTAACGGTGAACCCTCTATTCGGGTCATCTTCCCGCAGCGTTTTTACTGTTCTCTATGGCGCATACGGCAGCACCGTTCGGGGAAGCTACGGTGTTTTTCGATCTCCTTACTCTGTCAGACTTCTTCTCTGAAGTGATGCTGACGTATCTACTATTCTCCCCTGATTGGCTGCGCGCCTTCTAGCTTCGCGATCTCCGGGGGGGGGGGCGTGGTTCTGTCTGGCGCGTTCCCGCGTCATCGCCCGCTCTGGCCCGCCCCTCGAGGTTCGCTGGGCGCCATTTTCCTTCTCACATGCGCGTGGTGAAGACGGTCCTCCCCTCGCAGACCTGTAAGTGCCCTCATGGGCGATCTTTTCCCTAGCTTGCTTCTTCGCGCTCGGCTCTGACATCCCTGTTTCCCCTTGTGTCTTTCAGACAGCGGTCCTCGGTGGCTTCTCCCGGCCCGGCGTAGCACCCGGTCCAGACCATTTTTCAGAAATTACTCCCACTTCCCAGCGGGTTATTGGGGAATCCAGGGTTGTTTTATAGCGTCAATCCCTACTGGCATATTGAATTTAATAATCACCATAAGGAGGTATCCCAGGATATTGTGAATGGGGTCCCCCCGGGACAAGCCCGTCTGTGTGCAGCTTGTGGGGTTGTACCTAGCAGCGGGGACAATGCACAGGTCTGCGTCCCTTGTGCCCAACAGGCGCTAGCCGGTCTCTTCCGAGGCCGGGCCCACACCTCGCCTTACTTCCCCTACTCCCCCAAGCTTGAGCCTAACCCTCAATACTAGTGGGGATTCTCACGCTGATTTGGCCTCTAGATTGGCTAGTGTGGAAAGCTTCATTGCTGGCTCCTTGGCGCGCAAGGCTACTGCCAAGAGGCGTCATTTGAATCCTGAATCTACTATTCTCCCTGTAGAATCTGATGATTTACTGCTTTCCTATGCTCAGTCCCCATCAGTGGAAGGGGAACTGCTCTCTGACTCAGGATCCTACGAAGACGAGTCCAGGAGTCAGGAGGAGTCTGGTTCTGATCAGGGTGGGGGGACGTCTACAGCACTTCGAGCATGTCTGGAGACGCCTTGTCCCAGACCGGTGGATTCAGGAGGTAGTGTCCTCCGGTTACAAGAATTTGCTGTACTGCCCCATACCAGGTTCGTTGGGTCTCGGATCCCACAGGATTCTGCCTCAGCTCGGGTCTTGATGCTGGCTGTGCAGGACCTTCTGGAGCTCGGGGTCATCTGCGAGGTCCCCTTAAGAGACAGGGGTATGGAGTTTTATTCCAACCTGTTCACGGTGCCCAAAAAGGACGGGTCAGTCAGACCCATTCTGGATTTGAAAATCCTAAACAAATTTGTCAGAAACAGGCATTTTCGTATGGAAACTCTGCGCTCGGCCATTGCCTCGCTGCGTCCAGGGGACTTCATGACATCTGTGGATATCAAGGACGCTTACCTGCACGTTCCGGTGTTCCCAGGGCACCAAAGGTTCCTCAGATTTGCACTGTTGGATCAGCATTATCAGTTCGTGGCCCTGCCATTCGGCCTTACGTCGGCTCCCAGGGTGTTCACCAAGGTGCTGGCAGGGGTTATGTCTCTATGAAGACTAAAGGGCATACGCGTGTTGCCCTACCTGGACGATATACACATCACCTCTCGGTCTCTGCAGCAGGCAGAGCTGGACACTCGGTTGGTGGTGTCAACCCTGGAGGCCTTCGGCTGGGTGATCAATTACCCAAAGTCCTCTCTGTCCCCCTCCTCAGTGACCCTGTTTCTGGGGATGATTCTGGACTCGGTTCAGGCAAGGATATTCCTTCCTCCGCAGGTTTTGTTCCGCTTTAAGCTCACTTGGCTTTATTTGGTAAAGAAAGCAGCATATATCTCTGCTGTTTCAGTCTTTAGTTATCTAGCTGCATCCAACTGAGTTAAAAGACAGAAAACAGTTTACTCTATGAGCTGTGAAAGGCATCCAATTTAATGTAGCGACAGATGAGCATCTGCAGAGCGGATTTCAGAGCGCCCGCTAGTAGTCGCTGTGCTTGGCCATGGATCATTGTTTCAGAGCGCCTCAGTCACTGTCCGGCATTGATGATATGTGAGTCGCTGTACTACGCTGTATGTGAGCGAACCGTAACGCCAGCTCAGTGCGACTGACTCACACCACATTCATCAAAAAAACAGCCGCAAACATCGCCGGCGCTCAAAATCATGTAATTCTAGCCCATAGCGCCAGAGGCTGTGTGATTAAAGGCTGTTTTTTAACAAGTATCCACTAGTAACAAAGCGAAAACATATGGAATTACATTGTTATAACATTGTAACATGAACACTTTAATAACAGACATGTAAGGACAATTCTGCATAAAAATATTATTAATCCAAAAAGTTTTCAAAAATGTCTTTTTCTTGCTCAGGATACATGTCAGAAGGTTTGTGTTTTTTTTTCTGAAGATGCAGGGCTTTTAAAGTCTGTAGTATTGTAAGACACGGTAACAGCCTCTTAGCACTGTAATAGGATAGTCCCCTGGCTAGCGATACTCTGCATGGGCTAGATTTAGTCAGGCTGGGGATTTATTAATAAGTGTATAGTGTAGATGTAGTTACTGGGGTTGGCCAATAGATGCCCCCATTGGATAAGAAATACAGTAAGTAGTGTAGTGTAATTACCTAGGTTTGCAATTAGCAGGTAGTAAAGTGGTAGGCTATATAAGGCGGAGCTGAACAGATTCTAGTGAGTACCAGAAGGCATCGGAATAGAGCCATGAGGAGAGGTGACCATGTAGAGCTAAGGCCGGGGTCCAGCTGGACCTGAGAGAGAGAAGTTTTGGAATTGCAGAGTGTCGGTTCGTTGGGACCTCTGGGAAGGCAAGGGGTAGGTAGCAGGTACACCCCTGGAGTGTAGCTGTTGGAGATCCTGTGGACTGGATGCTTAGAGAGGAAGGCCCTAGTTTCCAGGACCCCCAGAGAGAGGTACAGAACACCGGCTTGGGACCTTGGAAGTGGGGGTCAGAGATGGACTTTCCGGGAGCACTGCTTGGTGAGATCCCTGGTAGTGGGATGGATGAGGACTAGGGCCTAGTTTCTGGTGCCCATGTTGAGTCCTCACAGGAGGGGCAAGGAAGCCAGCTTGGGACCTGGAAGTTAGGGGTCACAGGAAGGTGCCCCTGTAGCAAGTCTCATTGGGATCCCAGGAGGGGAGCCCTGGAGAAGGGTGAGAGCAGGAGAAGACCCCATTGAGAGGTACTGGGGAAGAAAATGCGTATTTCCTTTGAACCACAACTAACAAAAATGTACTGGAGAGTAATAAAGAAAGAGAATCCCATTAAGAGAACTGTGTGTTTTTCTGTCTATGCTGTGCTCTGGAGTATCGTGGTGACCATCATTCCACGGACTGTGTGAGTACAATGCCCCGTCCCTGGCCAACCCCCTGGGCCCAATTTGAAGAATTTTAACCCTCTTTAGTCATGCATCCCCAAACGCATGCAGCAACCCCCACATGTTGTCTACAGAACATTTGTGTGATAAATGCAGGATTAGTATTACAGATTTTGCAGACTGCATTTCAAGTAATGAGCAAGGAATAAAAGAAGGCTATGATTAGGTTTGAAGATATGGGTCTAGGCTTTCAGATATGGGTCGCAAAATCAGATCCGCCCTAGACTCTACTTATTCACTTTGTTGAGTTAGATATTAAAACCTGTGTGTTGTTTCCTGGGTCATTAGCTCCAGTCATCATTTCATATTTTTTATACTTGTAGGTGTCATTTACAAAGATAAGAGCAGAGAGTAGCTAAGATTACATTATAAATGCAGCAGGATGGTGTAAATTGGTTTATGAATGTCTGTGGTGTGTTCTATAACATAGTGGATTTATTGGATTGCTTACTTTCTCAGGAAGTAATAGACCCATGCACCGTGATGAAGTAAGATGTGAACTGGTGTTTAATGGAGTGAGACAGCTTTGGATGGATACTTTTTTTTTCTCTGCAGCGTCCAGTGTCTCACATCATATAAATGGAACTACAGAAAATGGATTTTTAATGGCTATCTATAATTTATCAGATGAGGAAATCTCTGCCCTGCTCATTTAGAGTGTGCTTCTCCAGCTAGAACTTTGAGCTAATGGTAACCGTGTAAAGCCATAGGGGATGCAGAGTAATGGAGGCGCAGTTGTATTTAATCGACGACTTATTTCACTCCAGTCATAATTACAAAGCCAGTACAGTAGCCATGACATCAATAGCTAAATACTGGAACATTTAAGGAGGAGCCTTGCTATTTTTTGCATTTTTAAATAATATAACACAGGTTTCCCTCTTTTTATCAAGTGCAATTTCCATTTTCTTATGATTAAAGTCGATCAAAACCTTGGATGGCAGGCTACTGGCTCTCCCCTGGGGCATCCCAAATCTGTCTGTCTTGCTTTGTGAAACTGGGGGGTCGCTGGTAACTTTACCATTCCCATGGCTCCCACACCATTATAAACATTGGTGGCTGCATACCCAGAATTTCTGAGCTCAGAACTCTTACTTTCCCTTCCTCGGTCACATGGCACATGCACAGGCTCGCTCCATATGCATTGCATATTAATGCCGGGCATATGGCTCTGTTTAGACAACAGTATCTGTATGGCTGAGGGGGATTGCTGCGAAGGTTGCTGACGTTGTTCGTATCACCGTTGGAGCCACTGCAAAGGTGAGCTTTGCCGCAACCCCGGGGGCGGGGTTCACAAAATGGGGCATCCTGATTTGGGAATGTGAGCATTTGGAGTTTCAGAGAATTTGGCAGTAAAGTCAACCTGTCTTATATCCACAGGACACGTGTAACCACATCAGCCCTAGACATCCAGCTTCTTCTTCAACATCATCTGAGACCCAAGGAGCTAGCGATGATAGAATATATTTCAGAGAATTATAAAAAAAAGGGTTTTATTCATCCCTCTACTTCTCCAGCCAGAGCAGGCTTCTTCTTTGTTGAAAAGAAAGATGGGGGGTTATGTCCATGCATTGACTACAGAGGTCTAAATAAGATCACGGTTAAAAATAGATATCCATTACCCCTTATTGAGGACCTTTTTAATCAGGTTATTGGGGCCCAGATATTCACAAAACTGGACCTGAGAGCGGCTTACAATCTAATTCTTATTTGTCAAGGGGATAGACCGCTTTCAATGTTAAAGACAGGCACTATGAGTATTTGGTTATGCCCTTTGGCTTATGTAATGCACCAACGGTCTTCCAGGACCTTGTTAATTATATTTTTTTCGCAAATTTCTGGGTCATTCGTGGTCATTTATCTTGTTTTCTCAATATACCCATTTTTTCTCCATTGGTGGCTGAACACTGGCGCACAGCTTCGAGGAATGTAAGGGTAGATGTGATGAGAAAGAACCTATATTGCCCTCCGGTTGTGTAGTCGGAGTCCTACTTGCAGATTTATCTAATTCTTTAGTCTCATTACAGGTGGACTCGCTGGGTAAATGTTCTGGTTGTCAATTTCTTTCTGGTTCCACTAGTTCTTGCCAAACGCCATGTGTGATGGCCAAATTTAAGGTGTAGTGTTATCGCCTTTGTTGAAGCCTGTTCTATATGTGCCATTAACAAGGGGTCCCATAAATTTCCAGCAGGGTTATTGGTTCTCCCTGGAGGTTCCTGTGGAACTGTGGACCCACATCTCTATGGACTTTATTGCTGATTTACCGCGGTCTCAAAATAATACTGTAATCTGGGTGGCGGTCGACTGATTTAGTTAAATGGCGCATTTCATTCCTCTAGTAAAACTCCCGTCGGCACCTGAACTGTCTCAACAGTTCATTAAACATGTCTTTCATATTCATGGCATACCTCAGAATATCGTCTCTGATCGAGGAGTTCAATTTGTTTCTCGTTTTTTGATGGAATTTTGTGCGTGTTTGGGGATTAAAGTCTCTCTATCGTCAGCATATCATCCACAACCTAACGGTCAGACGGAGAGGTTAACCAGTGTCCGGAACAATATTTGCCGTGTTTTGTATCCGATTGCCAGGAACAATGGTCGGAATTCATCGAATTCACCGAATTTGCTTTTTAATAATGCGCCCAGTGAATCGACGAAAATGCCGGCATTCTTTTCTAACTATGGGAAAAATCCCAAGGCATCTTCTCTCTCTGGTCCTTCCTCTAGTCAGCTTTGGAGGAATGGCTTCGAGAAAGAATGACTATTTGTTCTAAGGTTCAAGCCCAAGCCTAAAAGTAGCTACCAATAGGCACAAGATATTTGCCGACCAACACAAGGCATGGGAACCACCATTTCAGGTGGGTGATCTGGTCTGGGTATCCACCCGAAATATTGCCCCTTGCCAACCTTCGTCGAAGTTGGGCCCTAAATATATTGGTCCCTTTCCGATCATTTAAAAATTGAGCCATGTTACTTTTAAGGTTGAGCTTCCTCCGCCCATGAAAATTTCCCAATGCATTTCATTTATCTTTATTGAAATCTGCCAGAAATGTTCAGGTATCGATGCCTCCACCTGTCATTGTGGTTGATGAGCCTAAATACGAGATTAATAAAAATCTTGATTCTCAAATGTTACACAATTCATTGCAATATTTAATTGATTGGAAGGGATTGATTAGAAAGTTTCATCAAGATTATTCAGATAAGCCTAGTAAGGGCCCTGAGGCCCCTCATGAAGGGGGGGTAGTGCCATGATGCACTTACCTGAAGTTTGTTCCCGCTGTGTCTCCGGGTGGCATGGCCTTTGGCGGCTGGCTGGGTTCCCCTCGTTTCTGCCTCCTACTCTCCCTGCCGTATACCCCACTACTCTGCTCGTGCGCGCGTGCTGCTTCCATAATATATAAAAAGGATCCCCTGCCATAATGTCTTTGCCCCTGATAGCGTTTAGCTGGGTGCTATATTCCTGAGACTCCTGTGTGATTATCCGTTACTGACCTTGCTAACCTGACTGTTCATTGACCACTGCCTGAACTGATCTCTGCCTGAATTATGACTACGTACCTGTTTCATCCCTGGTGCCACAAATCTGTGATGTCCTGGTTTGACCCTTGACGTGACCTTTGACCTTTCCTGTGTTTCTCCCTTGGAGCTGCTATTATAAGAACTAATATAGTATATCTTGGCTTACCCGATTACGCCCAGCCTTACCTTCGATTCATCCGTCTTCAACCCTGTGAGTTTACATCCTTTGAGCTATCAAGTCCTGGAGGTAACTGTGTCCGTTGAGGCGTTTAAAGCATCCCGGCAAATGGGGGCTTGGCTAAAGGTGAACCTCGAGGTGTCCACTTTGTCTTCAGAGCTGAAAGTATAATTACCGTTATGCACATGCTTTGGGGTTACTGGCAACTCTTCCATTGACAGTACATATGCATATTGGGTATTGTCCTGTTCGGGGGACCTTGCTTTTTCAGAATTGACTTCTTTTTTCTTGTTTACACATTGTTTTTTAAGGAAAATTTGGCTTTAATTCTACTTTTTTATTTTTTTAGGGAAACCCTGTGCAACCAAATAATTAAGAAATTACTTCCAGAAAACTGTGCCCACATCAACAAGCCTGGCACACCTAGAAAGCTTGAGGTGTGTACTTCCAGAGAGTATATAGTTTATGGGGGTATTTCAAATGTAAAGAGTTGTTTTTTTTTAAACTTGCAAGGTACGCATAGCAGTTGAATTTTATCAGAAAATCTCATAAAACGCTGTTTCAGTTTGGGGGACTCTCCTTGGCAGGAAAAGGGGTCTACCAATACATATGTGGTACCTTTGTAACCAGGAGAAATGGGGCTTTCACATGCAATAAGATTTTATTGAAAAACGTACATATTGTATTACAAAAAACACTACAAATTGTACAGTGCACATATTTCACCCAAAAATATCGAGAATACACTTAAATGACAAAAAAGACATTTCATATTAAATCCCCCCCAAAAATATATAATTTTCCTGGGAAAACCCTGGAAATTCCTTAAAAAATCACATTTGAACATGTGTAGCACAAAATAGTGAAAATGGTCTAGCAAAAGAGCGTAAAAAAAATAGGTTGGCACTGAACGGGTCAAAGAGACCTAAAGTCATTTTTGAAAGGCTGCCAAATGATTTCCTTCAACATTCCATCTACGCTTGCACTGTGTTTATGTATTACTGACAATGAATGGGGAGGGGGATGCTGTATGTGCACTTCACATTAAGGGTGTCGTTTAAGTCATGTGGACATCCTTCTAATATCGCTGAGTCTATGATAAATGTATCTAAGGTTTGTGAGAAGAACCCTTGACACAAATTGAATTATATTAGACATACATAACTGTGTAAGAGGGTAGACGGCTCTCCAACAAATTGGATTTGCTCCGACTCTGAATGTAAGTGGTATACTGCACTAAATCATGCTGAGGCAGCACTTGAACTTACGTCTCTGGAACGAGCAATTAATTGTCTCTAATAGAATTTAAATACAGTTCTGATTTAATCTATGTACTCTATTTTCTGTTTTCTATTCTTCTTCAGCTTACTTCTGGGAGCGATCATCAAGAGGCTGAAATGTAAAAAACATGCTGCGCATGCACCACTAATCTATTTAATTTACTGTACATTGATGCTGGTAACACCAGGCTCAAATAAAATCTCTCCCATCCTGTCACTACTCATGCACTTGAAACAAAATACACATTTTTGGTGGCAACTGTCCCTAATTTAGAGGGATATCTGCCTCATGTTCTTCTTAATTTTAACTATTTTCGGTCTAATCTTTCAAAAGTCTTTGAAAGGTGGATACTTGCCTGTACATGAAATGCTGACATTTTTAGAGAAAACTGCTATACCTGACTGCTGTAGTACTGCAGAGGTGTTTCCCCAGCATATCTTTTGTCACAGTGATGTGACCTGTGATGTCAGGAAATGAACTGCCTCCAAGGGTATAAATCCTCCATCTGCAGCGGCTCTGATAGTTCTCAAGCAGGTAGTCCAAAAGAAAGTGCATTCTGGAGCTTGTTGGGTCATAGGTTCAATGAAGCCAGCTCTATAAGCTAGCCCCGAATGTGCTGGGATGCTGGAAAAGATGACAAGATCAAGCAAGAACAATCCTGAGCCTGATTGTATTATGTTTATATTATTTATAATGATGTTTATAATATTTATTTTTTTTCCATTACATTGGGAGGGGTTGCTTTTATTTTCCACTTCTAGTTACCTGGTAAGGGGTCGCAAAGCCCCCTCATACCAGTTCACGGGGTAGGGAGTGGCAAGAGTGGTGGAGCATTGGACCTTATTGAAGGGCAGAGGGGCTGGTATTATAGCATAAGGATGTAGCAATTGTTACACAGTAACACAGCTCAATTGAGTTATTTCAGCACGGGGGCCCTTGAAAAGTATTGAGAAAGATAGCTGGAAGGGGCTATATTTTTGTCCATAAAGCTGGAACAATAGACATAACACAATGCACATGTATTTATAGCACCATCCCAAAGAGGAAATAAATGCAAAGCATAGGTGTGAAGGTAAGACTTTACTGATGCATCTGCTGCATGGCTGGGGATCTATGAAGATGCAGATTGCTAGTGGTCCCTTTATTTCTTCTACCTAACTAGTCCACCTACTTAGCACCATTTCTAGTAGGTCATCGCTTAGACGCTTGTCGTGTTAGCTGTCCAAAACCTGAGCTTTCAAATCAGCAGATCTAAATTTTCGTTCACCTTAAAGCATTAAGCATTATATATGGTTTTAAAGAGGACCAAAACCCATATCCCATTGGCCCTGAAATTTATAAGATTCCAGGGCTGCTGGATTCCCTCCCCCCGGGGGCATCCTGATTCTGTGAAACCCCCAGGCCACCTGTAAACTCACCTTCTTTCCCAGTCCAACAGCGCATGCGAGAGCTGTGGCCGCGTCCCCGCTATCCCCTAAAGCTCTGTTTCAGTTTGGGGGAGTCTCCTGGGCAGGAAAGGGTGTCTACCTATACATATGTGGTGCCGCTGTGACTGGGAGAAATTGGGGTTACACACGCAATAAAATTTTATTGACAAACTTACATTTATTCTAAGTATGTCACACACCTCGCTTCAAGATA
Source organism: Gastrophryne carolinensis (assembly GCA_027917425.1). Classification (NCBI taxonomy): domain Eukaryota; kingdom Metazoa; phylum Chordata; class Amphibia; order Anura; family Microhylidae; genus Gastrophryne; species Gastrophryne carolinensis. The sequence goes on from CM051235.1 coordinate 498,121,034, forward strand.
TTCATAACGTGTGGGTATATACTGACCTGAAGAGGCGATCTGCAGAGATGATTGGAGGAAAGAAAACCCCTCCCAGTCCATAAATACCTGGGACCTCCCACTCATTACCCAGTCTTCATCTCTGCAGACGGCGAGCAAGCAGCAGATGATATCTCCTCCTTGCACTGGGGGATTTTAAGGTAGCCGGGTCTACTCCCGGCCAATATTTTTTATTTCCGTTCGGACTATTTATTTCCATATGTATATTATATATATATTTAATGCCTCCCAGTCTTGACTGCTGTCCGATCGAGGGTACATTAGCACCACAGGTGCTCAGGAGCTATGCTCCGCCGCGAGACCCTATTAAAAGGGTAGGCGGTTATACCGGGTTGGTGACCCCGGTTTGGGATGCCCTGTCTATGACAATAATTTTTCCCCTAATTGGCCATATTCCCACATTACTATCTTGTTTGGGGGCACTATCCTATGATTTCAGTGTTTTACATGACGTGGGGCGTATAGAAGTAATCCTTCTATTTATGTTGCATTGTTTAATGTTGTCTGTGAGTCTTTTCCCTGTCACTTTCCTGTCACTTTTATTTCCTGCCAGGCACCGCGGCCGCCATTGCCGCCGAGGTGCTGGTTTTTTACCTCAGAAGAGCTGAGGGGAGGTTTCTCCCCTCACGCTCTTCTGTGTGGGGGCGGGGCCGGGCCTTCTGTGTGAGGCTGTGGCCCGCGCCCTTTATGTTCTGTCAGTTTGTAGCGTGGCTCGAGAGGTGAGCGGCTCCGCATACATTGCGGGCCGCTACCGGCTATTTTCTTTATTAGGCGCCCGGTGCCGCGGGTCCCGTCGGCACCGGCGCGCGCGTTCACAATGGAGGGGAGCTTCCCCTCACGGTTTAGCTGTGGGGGCGGGACCGGACTCGCGGCGCGTCGCCGCGGCCCGCCCCCTCTAGTCACGCGCTGACCATGCCCCCCTTCTTAGTCTCCTGCCCTGCTCTGAGTTACCTGAGGCAGAGGACGCACCGCTCCTGACACATACAGATTCCGTGAGTGGCCCTGCGGGCCATTTTTTATTTGCACATTTGATTATATGTATATATATACTATATATATAGGGATTTAAGACTCATACTGTCTTTGTGTTTTTTAGGCTGAATCTTCAGGGGTTTTTAGGCTTCTCCCGGTCCTAGGGTACCTGGGTATTTTTACTATTATTTTTACAAATCCTCCCACTTGGACACCTTAAGGGCATCCCGGGTTGCTTAATAGCGTAATTCCCTCACTCATAGCCTCACTCATAGCGACTCACTCAAGTTCACCTTATGGAGGCATCACTGGATTCCGGGCTTCCTTCGGGACAATCCCGCAAGTGCATGGGCTGTGGGGTATCCCTAACAGGGGATGATTTTTTCTTATGTATTTCATGTGCACAGCAGACTATTACACGGCAGTCCGGACCCCAGGCTTCTGGGTCAGCGCCGCCGGCCTCATCCTCTCCCCCTCCCTTCTTGACCCGTGCCCCGTGTGATGTTGCTACGGGGGGGCAGTCGCAATCTGATGTATGTGCCAGATTGGCCAGTATTGAAAAGTTTATTTCTTCTGCGGTTGCCAAGAAAGCAACGGCTAAGAGGAAGCATTTATCGCCGGTTAATCATTTTGTATATGATGATGATGCGGATGGCCTGGATTGGTCAGATTTTTCCCCTCTTGAAGAAGGGGAGTTATGTGAGGATTCGGATATTTCTGATGATCAGCAAATTGTTGGCGCTGATTCCGATCGGAGGTCAGGAATTTCCTTGGACACTCCTAATGTTCTGACTCGGATGTTTGAGGTTCTGGCTATTTCGCCTCCGGTGGAGGTTCCTCAACAGCAAGGTGAGTTTTATGACGAATCCAGGCCGCGCTTGGAATTTCATAATCAAAAGCATTTTGATAATATTATTTCTAAGGAATGGGATCGGCCTACCCGGCTCCTGGGCATTCCTCAGAGTTGGGATAAAAGATACCCTTTCCCAGTGGATACGGTTAAGTGCTGGGCGTCCCCCCCCCCCCGAAGTGGACGCCCCAATTTTAGGGTTATCCAACTCAGCCGTGTTGAATAGCCCTGATTGTTCCTCTCTTAAAGACGGTGAGGATAGACGCATTGACCAGATGGCTTGTCATGGTTTTGCCAGTATTGGGGCAGCCATACGGCCTGTATGTGCCTCATCGCTGTTGGCGGTGGCTACCAGAAAGGTGGTCAGGAATTTGTTATCCTCCTCCGGTTTGAATCCGGACAGTGATGAATTTCGTGATCTAAACAATGTGAGGTATTTTTGTCCTTCATAGTCCTTCATAGCCACTTTGGATGATTCTTTGATGATGAGTAGTAGAGCCTCTGCTCTAATGGTTACTATCAGGCGTTCAATTTGGTTACGCCAGTGGGCGGCTGATTTTGGGTCAAAGAAGTCACTGACGGCTCTTCCCTTTGTTGGGTTACAACTCTTTGGAGACAAATTGGACGCTGTGGCCAAGGGCGGAAGGCTACCTCAACGCAAGAAGCAACGATGCCCCTTTCGAGGAGCGGCTTCCTTCACCCCTTCATTTAGGGGATCTAGATCGGGAAGAGGTTTTGCTTTCCCTTCTACAAGAGGAGATTCCTGGAATAGGGGCAGAGGAGGTGCCCGTTCAGGATACAGTTGGGGCTCAAAACCCAAACCCGCGGCCAAGCCCGCTCAACAATGAGGGGGCGCCCTCACCCGTGCGGGTGGGGGGACGTCTGCAACACTTCTCCCAGGTCTGGAATCAGGAGGTTTCGGACAAATGGATCCGGGAAGTGGTGTCTTCCGGCTACAAGCTGGAGTTCGAGTCCCGCCCCCCCCCGCGTTTCTTCAGGACTCGGGTGTCCCCGGATTCACCGGCTGACTCATCAACTGCGAGGCTTGCCGGTCCAGGTCAGGTCGGACAATCGGACGGCGGTGGCCTACATCAATCACCAGGGAGGGACCCGCAGCATGAATGCTCTCAAGGAAGTGTCCCTGATTCTGGACTGGGCGGAGAGCCATGTCCCGTGCATCTCGGCAGTTTACATCCCGGGAGTGGAGAACATGGAGGCGGACTCTCTGAGCAGAACGTCAGTCCGCAAGGGGGAATGGTCTCTCAATCCCAAGGTCTTTCACTCAATTTGTCGCAGATGGGGATCTCCGGCGGTGGACCTATTTGCCTCCCGTCACAACCACAAACTTCCGGTATTTGTGTCTCTGGCAAAGGACCCTCTGGCTCTCGCTACGGATGCCATGTCTCTGAACTGGAGGGATCTGGGGTTTCTGTACCTGTTCCCTCCGTTTCCCATGGTGGCCAGAGTAGTGCGCAAGCTTGTTCTGGAGAGAGCACCAGCAATCCTGGTGGCTCCAAGGTGGCCAAGACAGGTCTGGTTCGCAGACGTGGTAAGGTTGGCAGAAGATCAGTTCGTTCTGCCCCTGCTGCCAGATCTACTTACACAGGGTCTTCTTCGTTACCCCAATTTACCAACGCTGGCTTTGACGGCGTGGCTGCTGAAACCTCCATCTTGAAGGAGGAAGGTCTTTCGGATGCTGTGATTCGGACTCTTATTAGTGCTAGGAAACGGTCCTCATCGTCTGTGTATTATAGGACTTGGAGGTCTTATATTGACTGGTGTGAATCTAGGTCATTCCCTTGTAGGGAATTCTCTATTTCTAGAATTTTGGAGTTTTTGCAACATGGTCTGGACCTGGGGCTCCAGCTCAGTACTCTAAAGGGACAGGTGTCTGCCTTGGCAGTGTTTTTCCAAAAGTCTTTTGCACTTCATCCTTTGGTTAAGACTTTTTTCCAGGGGGTTACACACGTGCGGCCTCCTAGGAAGCTTATCATTCCACGTTGGGATTTGAATCTGGTCCTTTCTGCTCTCCAGGGTCCCCCCTTTGAGCCCTTGCATGATATTCCTTTGTCTTCCCTTACACAGAAGGTAGCCTTTTTGGTAGCTATTACTTCTGTTAGACGTGTTTCTGAGTTGGCGGCTCTATCGATTCATGCTCCGTATTTTGAAAGACATCAGGACAAAGTGGTTTTCCGTTTTAAGACGGACTTCCTTCCTAAGGTGGTTTCGTCCTTTCATTTAAATCAGGATATTGTTCTGCCCTCTCTGTGTCCTAATCCCAGCAATGACAAGGAGAGGGCCCTACATTCTTTGGACGTGGTTCGTGTTGTGAAGTACTATTTGGTGGTAACTTCTGCCTTTCGCAAGACTGATGCTTTTTTCGTGGTGCCATTTGGGCCCAAGAAAGCCTATTCTGCTAAGGGGAGAGATCCTCCTTTTCACGTTACAGCTCATTCTACTCGTGCGGTTGGGGCTTCCTGGGCTTTCCAGCACCAGGCCTCGGTTGAGCAAGTTTGCAAGGCTGCTACCTGGTCTTCTGTTCACACTTTCTCAAAGTTTTACAAAGTTGATGTTCGGGCCTCAGCGGATGCTGTTTTTGGCCGCAAAGTTCTTCAGGCTGCAGTAGTTTAAGTTGTGCTTTATGCCTTGTTTTGGATCCCCACCCTTTATGGACACTGCTATTGGATGTCCCACACGTTATGAATATCTTGAAGCGGGGTGTGTGACATACTTAGAATAATACCATTTTGTGAATACTCACCTTGTAAAATGGGTATTATAAGTATGTCACACACCCCGCTTCAACCCGCCCTTTTGTATTCTGGATCCTTCATTTTGTGAACTTTGCGTTGTTATGACTTATATTTAGCTCTTCCTGGTCCCTTACCTTACTGCTTTCTTTATACTGGGTAATGAGTGGGAGGTCCCAGGTATTTATGGACTGGGAGGGGTTTTCTTTCCTCCAATCATCTCTGCAGATCGCCTCTTCAGGTCAGTATATACCCACACGTTATGAATATCTTGAAGCGGGGTGTGTGACATACTTATAATACCCATTTTACAAGGTGAGTATTCACAAAAAGGTATTTTTTATTACAAAAAAACACTACAAATTGCAAAAAAATTATTTTTTTTATTTTTTTTGCACATATTTCACCAAAAAGTATGGAGAATACACTAAAAAAAGGACAAACAAGACATTTCATGTTGAAGCTGAGACTCTGTTGAAAAAAACAATATATAATTTTCCTGGGAAATCCCTGGAAATCCTTTCAAAAATCACAGTTGAACATGTGTAGCGCAAAATAGTGAAACATGGTCTGGCAACAGAGGGTGAAAAAAGCTGCAGGTAGGCTGGCAGCGAAAGGGTTAAGAAAGCGTGCCCGCACCCGGCATTTGTGAATGGCTGGCACTGGCATGCTCCCTGTTAGAGGGTAACAGGGTATGTGGCCGCCAGTGCGCTCGGATCTGCTCACCTTAGACAAGCTATTAGACGAAGGGGTGGAAGTGTTCCTGAGCATGCTGATTGACAGAGATTGCATGCGCTGTAGGACCGGGGAAGGGTGTGTGAGATCGGGTGATCAAGGTGCCCCGGGGCAAGGACCAAAACCCAGGATAGTCATAGCCCTGGGTTTGGGTTCACTGTAACCCTTTAAGTGCCAGGCTACCTAGAGATGTTGTCACCCTTTGTTGCCAGAACATTTTTCACCATTTTTCTCTATACATGTTTAACTGTGATTTTTAAAGGAATGTCCTGGGATTTCCCAGGAAATTATATATTGTTTTTTTCAGAAGAGTGGACTTTAACATGAAATTACTTGTTTCTATTTTTTTTTTTAGAAAAATATGTGATTTTTTTAAAGCTTTTTCTTAAAGTGGTGCTTTCTTGGAGATTTTCCAAGAAAATACAACTGCTATGTGCACCCTGCAGTTTTCCAAGAAAAACAACCCCTATATTTGAAATACCACAAACTATATATTCTCTCAAAGCTCAAGCTCTGCGCGTATCAGGCTTGTTGTCTTGGCACAGGGGCAGTTTACTGGATGCTAAACTCTTGAGGAAATCCCCGGGTGCACAGGGTTACAAAAAAAAAATCAAAACCAAAAATATGAACATGCAAACAAGAAAAAAACAAGGTAAATCTGAAACCACAAGGTCCCCTGAACAGAACAATACAAAAAAAATGCATAGCTACTTTTAACCCTTTAACTCCCCACCTACTTGAGATTTTGTCACCCTCTGTTGCCAGGCCATTTTTTACTATTTTTCTCTATACATGTCACAAGTGTGAATTTTTCAGGGAAATTATATATTGTTTTTTTTTCGAAAGCACTTAGACTTTAACATGAAATGTCTTGTTTGTAATTTTTTTCAGTGCTTTCTCAATATTTTTGGGTAAAATATGTAAACAAAAAATATATTTTTTTTATTTGGATTAAATTAACATTTTTCAAGAAAATTATATTGTGTGTAAAAGCCCCACTCCTCCCAATTACAACAGTACCACATATGTATCAATAGACACCCATTCCTGCTCAGGAAATACCACAAACTGAAAAGAGTACTTTAGGAGATTTTCAAATAAAATAAAACTACTGTGCAGGGTTGAACCAGTAAAGTTAAAACAATTACATGGGGTGCCCTCTTCACAGTAAAAACAGCCCAGGCACCATCTATGGGCACTGGTAGACCCGGGCACGAGAGGAGGCTAGGCCAATCCCCGGTCCCGAAGGATACCAGCCTGGGTAGTCATATGGGCTGTGGACTCTTCTACATCCCCCTAGGCTTTGGGATGCAGGTAATGGGGTTGGGGGGAACTGCAAGTCACCTGCTTGCCACAGGTGACTTGTCAGCCCCTTCTGCCCTGTGAACTGGTATAGGGGTCTCAAGGACCCCCGACCAGTTCACAAAGGGTTAAATGTAAAAAAACACACACTGAGAAACATTTTATTAACTTTTTTTTCTACTTACCTCCAATCCATGGCCGAATGTTGTGACCCATACCGCTGCTGCCACTGTCAGCCGGAAGTGATTGGGTAAAGCTGGGTGTGGGGGCTGTGGATTGGAGTCATTGGGAAGGTCCATTTAGATGATGTCATCTCACTTGCTGTATAAAAGGCCCTTCCCTGCAATGGCCGGTGAGCTGTCAGAAGCCTCTGTGTGTGGCAGGGAACGGATGTCCTCTGCCCCACTGAAGACCCCGGGCGGAAGAAGTTGAGTTAAGGAGGCCAGGCATATAGATTGTACGTGCTTGGCAGTTAACTATAGGAGAAGTGAGCAGACGTGGCAGGCATTTAAAGGGTTAAATTGGACCAAAACCCTGTGTTTGGTCCTTGTCCCTGCGGCATCCTGATTTGGAATTTTCCCCTGTGTGAACCTCCAGATTTCCCTAAATACATACCTTTCAGTCGGTCCCACAGCACATGCACAGGCTCTCGTCCCTGAGATGGGTAAAGGTGATGTGAGAAGAAGTCAGCAGAGGTGGAAAGAGTTGAATTGGGCAAATGTGAGGTGAGGCAGAAAGCAGCGTGAAGAGGTGAAATGGGAAGAATTGGGCAGAGGTGTGGTGAGAAGAGTTGAGATAGGCAAATGGGAGGTGAGACAGAAAGAAGTGGGCAGAAGTGAGGCGGGAAGAGGTGGGTAATGTAGGGCGAATTGGAAGTAAGCAGAGTTGAGGAGGGGAAAGATTAGGTGGGCTGTGAAGTGCTGTAGGGAGAGTTGAGAAATGTAAGGGTGAGGTAGAAAAAAGTGGGCAAATGTGAGGCAGGAAGAGGCGAGATGTGGTTTCACTTAGAATACATAAGGTATTTACATAAAATCAGAGATTTCTAGATGCTTTCAAATGGATAATTTTAGACTGTTCCCAAGGGAGGAAATGTAGGAGGAAGTTAGTATGTGCCTGGACATGGACTGGCCCTGAAGTCTAAAAGACTGCTTAGCCAGTCGATTCCCACTCCCATGGAATTACAGCACTAACCTAGCTGTGTTCCCACGGCACTTGTGCAGCCCACGGCCTCACTATATCTTTAGCTAGGCAAGTAACCATGTTGGGCATTTGTGAATGACTGGCGCAGGTACATCCCACAGCTAGAGGTGAGCAGGTTTGCTGTCTGCGGCCTGCTTGGCTCCATTCAGCTTGCTAGCTACTGTTACGTCACAGAGGCAAGCAGAGCTGGATGGAGGCAAGCACACTGATGGACTGAACTACCTTTGACTCAGCCGTGGAAATGCGTCCATCTGTGGTTATACAGTGGGGCATCCGCAGTTGGGAGGCCCTGTCTAGGAGGCACAATTTAATGAATGAAAATCCCGGGTGTTGTTTCTCTTTTTAAAAAAAAGGCTCCTCAAATTTCATCAGAAAGTTGGCGACATGTTCAGGGCTGGAGGCCTGATTTATTCTGAGTAATCTTAGAATCAGTAACTTCCTTATAAAATATTGAGCCTGGCTTCTCTACATCTGAAAGTACTTTTTGTTGTCTAAATATAGTTTCCGTGCCTGTGCTTTCCACAACAGAGTCTCTTCTGTCTCTGCAGTGAATCTTGCAGGGTGCGGCTCACTGGCTATATATGGATTTTGGCAGCTGTGCCTGTTACAGAAACCAAGTTCCCATTACTGCTGTGTTGAGACCTATTTGAGATTTTTAAACTTTTCTGCAGCCCAAGAACACTGATTTTAAGTCTAAAAAAGTTGTTTGTTCCCCAAAGAGCCTCCTATCAAGCACCCTCATTAGGAATGCCCCACAGTCTGTGAAAAATTATCCTGCAAAATGCTAAAATATTTACCAGTTCCAAAGCTGCTGTTATTTCTCAACTAAGAGGAGTTTAGCTCCAATGCTGCAGAAAAATTGGCAGCCTTCCAAATGCCGGCAGAGCAAACAGTCTGCCTGGTGTGGTGCATGCGCTGTGGGATTACAGGACTGAGGTTGGTATTGTGTGAGCCAGGGAGTTTCATACAGCTAGGCATACCAAAATGAAGATGTCTAGAGGGCAGGCTATTACCCACTGGCTATAGTGGGTTTTCTTCCACTCTAACCCTTTAAGTATCAGCCTACCTAGAGATTGTGTCACCCTCTGTTGCCAGGCCAGTTTTCACTATTTTGCACTATACATGTTTAACTGTGATTTTGAAGGGATTTCCCAGGAAAATGATATATTGTTTTTTAGCAGAGTCTGGGCTTTAACATGAAATGTCATGTTTGTCATTTCTTTTAGTGTATTCCTAATATTTTTGGGTAAAATATGTGCAAAAAAATAAATACTAGGCTTGTCGTTTGCGCGTTTTTTTTAACACAAACCCTTTCAAAATTTACTGGTTGCAGAGCTTTTCCCTAAAGATGCAGAATAAAAACACATTTTCCTAAAATATCAATATGCAAACAGGAAAAAAAAAACACAAGATCTGAAAGTGCAAGGTCCCCTGAACAGAACAATACCCAACAAGCATAGGTACTTTTAACCCTTTAGTTGACAACCTACTTGCGATTTTGTCACCCTCTGTTGAAAGGCCATTTTCACCACTTTGCGCTACATATGTTTAACTGTGATTTTTGCAGGGATTTCCAGAGATTGCCAGTAAAATTCTATATTTTTTTCGGCAGAGTTGGGGCTTTACCATGAAATGTTTTATTTGTATTTTTTAAATGCTTTATTGCATAATAATTTTGTATAAAAAGCAAAATAAACAAATGTTTTAGAATTTGTCTCGTTTATTTTTCTTCAAGAAAACCATATTGCATGTCAAAGCTCCATTTCTCCTGATTACAATGGTAACACATGTGTATCAGTAGCCCCTTGCTCCTGCCCAGGAGCCCCCCCCCCTAAACTGATTAGAGTGCTTTATGACATTTTCAATAAAATACATGGACCCCTTACCAGTTCACAAAGGATTAACTGTAAAAAAAATACAGACACAGCAGAGCTAAATGTAATTTATTAAAAAACGTAAAAACAAAAGGAAAAAGATTAGTATAGGAGTCATGATGTTTAATGATAAGCCGAAGTGGGGACAAGCCCTCTGGCCAAATAGTCCCCTGCATCCTGTATTTGGTGCTCCCAGATTCTGTATACAATATCTCCAGCCACCACAACATGTGAACTAGCATAGTGGTCCCAGGGACCCCTTTACCAGGCTACAGACCGTTAAGAAGAAAATAAAAAATACACTAAAAAAAACAAAAAAGAACTCTTTCTGTATCTTTGTTCTTCAGTCCCCCACCTGGTGAAGTCCTTTTTTCAGGTTCACTGGGTCGTGGCCCTGGTGTTCTAATGCAGGGGAGTTGCCCTGGCAGCATCCAATAATGATGTGACTGGGTGTAGGGACATGGATGTCAAGGAAGGTGGAAAAGGGACCTGTGTGCGCTCCCCCCGCATCAGAACACCATCGCCTGCCAAACCAGGATGGAGGCCCTTTTTTTTTTTTTTATTTTAACAGTTTGTGAGCTGGTAAGGGGTCAAAGGGTTACCTATAACAGTTCAAACATTGTAGTGGCTAGTATGCGACCTGCTGACACTGGCAGATGTAATACCAGAAGATTTGACCCAGGTCTTGTCAGTAACTGGGATGGGGCGAACCAGACTGGGTTGACGTAGGTCAAATCCAGCTTCACTTATAACAGTGCCCTAGTTTACTTCGGCATCAGGGCCCAGTCACAATATTTATGCTTTCCTTTTAAAACTGAATGTGTTATGCACTGCTTGTTCCAGCAGGGCATGTAAAGATATAACGTTTTGTAATGGTATATTTTACCATTTTTGCAGAATAATTTTCTTTTTGACCTAATTTGTTTAATAATAAAAACCTCCAGTGATTTTTCTATTTTTTATAACAACACCAGAGGGCACTGTTGTGTCATTCTCCAACTCTGCTGCCAAAATCTACAGACTAATAAAGATTGACCTATAAAAAATGTCTGAATTCCTGTTCCTGGTCCCGTTGAAAAAAGTTGCCATATAAAAAATAGTGGTTTGGGTTATGGTGGGATGAAAAGAAGGAGAAAGAAAGTAATTCTTTGAAATTACCAGTATGTGCCTTTATGAATCTTGTTCCCTCCATGCTGCAATCAGAATGTCACAGAAAGCAGCTTTGGTCGGTAAAACCACAAGACAGTTATACGAGTGAATTATGGCTATTTTCAACTTCTAGAAGTTTAAAGGAAAAGCTAAATGAGTAAAAACAATATAACTCTGTTTATACTCAACTGCACATTTTATGATCCTCCATTAAAGAGCATTTGCACTTTTTAAAATGTGATGCTCACATATAGTGACCCTGTAGCTTGAACAATGAATCAATGTGTCTGCAATGACGTCTGTTGGTTATAGGAGTATGTTCAGCCCCTTTAAAGCCAACATTTTGCCAAAATTCTAAGCGACCCCCCAGTCTAAATAAAAGCTTTCATGCTGCCAGCCACAACCTCTGCAGTGATTACCCCCATCAGCTTGGCCAGCTTCTCCCATATTGACTTTCAGTGCAGAGTAAGCATGACCTTAGAGTCTATAAGACTAAAAGGGACAGCTGACTCACTGTCTGCAGGGCATCACAATTTAGGACACCCCACAATGTGAACCCCCCAATTCAACATAAATCTTACCTTCCTATTATCCCAACAGCGCATGTGTTGGACTTGACTGCATCCCCTGCTAGTTTGTATATTGCCATTCTAGTGTCAAAGGACAACCCATTGTCTGCTTAGTGTCAGGGTTTTTCCAAGTCATCCTTCAGCTTGACCACATGGAGAGATATGCTCCACCCCCTGGGAGGAAACACAAAACAGGAACAGAGTTTAAAAGCCCCACCCCTTCCTCCCCACTTCAGTTCTTTGTGTTTCCTCCCTGGGAAACCTTGGGACAGAGTATGTGCTGATGTTATAGTCAGGGGCCAGATTATTATCTTAGTTTATTTTTTTCCGACCCTCTAGAGTTTGGAGTTAGCCAGCTGCACCAGATATAACCCACTGGAGACCCTGTTGGAGACTGAATGCACCTGGGGGTATATCCCTCATAGTTACTGAAAAAGGCACAGACAGTGCTATTTTCACTTTTAAAATCCTGCTCCATTATGGAGTAGGTACGCTGGAGTGGCATGGTGATCTGAGAGTAATCCCTGAGGAACGGTTGCGCTAGTTATACATAGTTCGCTATTTGCGAACTATTTCCCTCCATTATTTTAAACTTGGAGGTGGGTCTCTGACATCATCGGCCATCACTTCCTGTTTTCTTCAGGAAGCAGGAAGTTGAAACCAGCATGGTTCACTGATCGGGCGAGGATAGCATCGGATCAGCTGGAAAAGGAGGGACAGCGGCAGCAGCAGCCAGGCCGGATTCCCCCAAACCCCCCCAACGCTGAAACAGATGCTGCAGGTTTGGGTCGGACAGTGCCGATGGAAGCCAGTAAGCGGTAGGACCGCAAGGTTCACTGTTTCATGATTATACATATAGAAATATGTGTTCTAAGGTTGTCTATATATGGTGTATATATATATATGTATAATACAAAGGGACTGCAGTATATACATACACATGTACATATTTGGCATTGGATTTATATATATACTTGTCTATAAGTATGTATGTGTTGTAAGGGGTTAGGTAGTGGGTTAGTCGTCTCCTGGGTAGACGGGCACACTTTCAGCAGGCACAAAGTCCACAGAACAAGATAGGATCGTTTAACTGACCTCAGCCAGTTTTATTACACTCCACTTCGATCTTCATGACATGTGGGTAATCTCCAGTAGAGGGCGAACTTGTGCAGAGATGAATATGCAAAAAAAGAAAGCCCCTCCCGGTCCATATATACCTGGGACCTCCCACCAATTTCCAGTTCCTTCTCTGCAGGGAAGGCGACAAGACAGAAGATGAAGACTTCTTTTACTTGCAGGTAAGCCGGGCCCGCGCCCGGCCGTTTATTGTCCCTATTGCTGCCAGGACCCTTTCTAAATTGTCCCTATCTGAGCCTCCCAGCTTAGGCTGTGGGTCCTGGTGAGGGTAGGAGCACCCTATGGGTGCGGAAAGAGCATTGCTCCACCGTGAGACCTCATTATGGGGTAGGCGGTTACCCAGGTTTTGGTGATCCTGGTGTGGGATGCCCCGTCCCTACATGCCTGTGGCCCTATTCGGGCCGGGTCCCCCCCCCTTTCCGGGTCCCTTACTTCCCTCTGGGGGGGGGGGGGGGGCTGGTGGGCCGTCATCCTCGGCCTCTCCCTTTTACTTTATATATATGTATATATGTGTATGTGTGTTGGTGTTACCACTGTAAGTTGTGTGTGTGTGTGAGTTGGTGTGGATCACCTGGAAGTAATTCCTTGATGAATTGGTGCTGTTGCTTGGCCTAGCCTGCCGTGGTTTCTCCTGTCAGCCTGTTTAGATAAGGGGGCGGGGCCGGGCGCTCGGCGCGGCAGCCCCGCCCCCTCGTTCGGCGCGTTTTCTGAAGGGCCTCCCTGGCCAGATCCGCTCTGCTGGGAGGGGGGTGGGGCCTGGAAAAGCGCGCCTCTGGCGCTGGCCTGCCCCCTTCTCTTCCTGGTTCTTCCTGATCACCTCAGAGACGGGGGCCATTTTGCTGCATTGCTGCTGCTGTCGTTACTGGGGGACGGTAAGGGCCTGGTGGCCACTTCATTAGTTATTTGGGGGTCCCTCTCTGGTGGGGGGGCCCCCTATGGTACAGGCTTATGCTTTTTTTGTCATTTTGGTATATATATATATATATATATATATATATGTATTTTGAATGATGTTACGCTGTATAGTAACTGATATGCCTTATTGTGTGTTGCAGATTGCTTCATAATAGTGCATATTACGGGGTTCCTCCTGGTCCTGGGGTCCCTAGTGTTAAATTGATCACCTTAAATCCTCCCACCGGGACTTTTAAGGGGCATCCCGGGTTGCTTAGGCATAATTCCCTGCGGTCTTGCGACTGACCACAAAAATCACCTTATGGAGGCTCCGCAGGATACTGGGCTCGAGCTACCTCTGGGATAATCCGGGCCATGTGTGGGGTGTGGGGTATCCCTTACGGGGGAGAATGTGCTGATTTGTATACCATGTGTACAAAAGGCCATAACGCGGCAGTCCGGTACCCAGCCTTCTGGGTCGGCTCCTCCCGCTTCATCGCCTTCCCCTCCCCGCCTTATACGTACCCCAAGTGTCATTGGTGCCAGCGGGGAGTCGCACTCTGATGTTTGTGCTAGGTTGGTCAGCATCGAGAAATTTATTGTTAGCATGATGGGCAAGAAGGCCCAGGCTAAAAAGAGACATTTGTTGTCGGCCCAGCCCTTGTGGGATGTTGACGATGATTCCATTGATTTGTCGGATTATTCCCCTTTACAGGAGGGGGAATTGTATGAGGAACCGGAGACTGACTATGTACAGTCTGGTGATGCTGATGTCGGGCAGGCGCTTGGGGATGCCGTTGATACGGCCACTGTTTTGTCACATCTATTGGAGGTGTTGGATATTGACCCGCCCGAGGCGCCTCCTCTTAAGAAGGGGGAATTTTTGGGGGCCTGCAAGCCCCGTCTGGAATTCCCTACCCAGGGTCATCTTGATGCGCTGATCCTGAAAGAATGGGAAAGGCCCAGTCGGCTTCCTGGTGCTCCTCAGGGATGGGATAAGAAGTATCCTTTCCCAGTGGAGGCGGTTAAGCGATGGTCTTCTCCTCCCGAGGTCGATGCGCCAGTTTTGGGTTTGACTAACTCTTCTGTGCTGAACACCCCTGACGCCACTTCCCTTAAGGATGGCGAGGACAAGCGCCTTGATCAGATGGCGTGTCACGCATTTGCCAGCGTGGCCTGTTTGTGTCGCTTGCTACCAGGTCTCTTATCAGGGACTGGCTGAATGACGCTCAGTTTGATGAGTTCGCTACCCTTAAGAGATGCGAATTGTTCATGGGTTTTGTCTTGGCTGCTATGGAAGATTCTATTGTCATGTGTAGCAGGACTTCAGCCCTATTGGTGGCTGTGCGCAGATTGGTCTGGCTCCGACAGTGGACGGCGGATTTTGGGGCCAAGAAGTCGCTTACAGCTCTTCCCTTCCTGGGTGCGCGGCTGTTTGGAGATAAATTGGATGCTGTTGCTAAGGGAGGTAAGTTACCTCAGAGGAAGAAACAGCGCCGTTCCTTTCGGGGGGCTGGCTCGTTCACTCCTTTCTTTCGAGGGGCCAGAGCGGCTAGAGGTTTGGCCTTCTCGGGTGGCAGGGGCTCGTCCTGGAACAGGGGCAGAGGTCGGGCACGTCCCACGGCTGCCTGGGGTTCCAAGTCAGAGCCTGCCGTTAAACCGGCTCGGCAATGAAGGGGCGCCCTCACCCGCATGGGTGGGGGGATGGCTGCGGCTCTTCTTCCAGGTCTGGGCCCGGGAGGTCACAGACAATTGGATTTTGGAAGTGGTCTCCTCCGGGTACAAACTGGAGTTTGAGTACTGGCCGCCTCCAAGATTCTTAAGGTCTCGGGTGCCCTCGGACCCTCAGGCTGCACAGGGGCTCCTGTTAGCAGTAAAAAACCTTCTGGACATGGGAGTTATTTGCCCGGTGCCTCAGTTGGAGAGAGGCAGGGGTTACTACTCCAACCTTTTCACGGTTCCCAAAAAGGAGGGTTCGGTGAGACCCATTCTAGATCTCAAGGTTCTCAACAGGTTTATCAGAGCCAAAAAGTTCTGCATGGAGACTCTGCGCTCGGCTATCAATTCCCTTCGCCAAGGGGATTTTATGACATCCATAGACATCAAGGATGCGTATCTGCATGTTCGGATTTTTCAGGCGCATCAGAGATTCCTCCGGTTTGCGGTGGAGGATCAACATTTTCAGTTTGTAGCCCTTCCCTTTGGACTGACCTTGGCGCCGAGGGTCTTCACCAAGGTCTTGGCGGGAATAATGGCTCTGCTCAGAGCTCAGGGCATTCGCATTGTGCCTTATCTGGACGACCTGTTGATCTCAGCTTCTTCCCTCCATCAGGCGGAGCTGGACACCCACCAGGTGGTGTCGACTCTGAAGAGGTTCGGGTGGGTGATCAACCGCCCCAAGTCTTCTCTCTCTCCGTCACGAGTGATTTCATTTCTGGGCATGAATCTGATTACCATTCAGGCCAGAGTGTTTCTGCCCCAGACCAAGGTGCGGGGGATTCAGGATCTGATCAGCCTTCTTTGGGCCAGTCCTTGTCCCTCTATCAGACAGGGGATGAAACTGGTGGGCTTGATGGTGTCCTCCTTCGAGGCGGTACCGTTTGAACAGTTTCACATGAGATCTCTTCAACTTCACCTATTGACACATTGGGACAGGTGTCCGCAGTCATTGGATCAACCTTTCGGGATGTCTCCTAGGGTTCGGCAGTCCCTTTGGTGGTGGCTGGAGTCGAGCAACCTGTTGAAGGGCAGATCCTTTCTGGTCCCTTGTTGGGAGACGGTTACCACGGATGCCAGCCTGTCGGGCTGGGGAGGTTATTAGAAAAGTCATCAGTTCAGCGGGGTGTGGGGTCCTCAGGAGGCTCACACCCCCATCAATGTCTTGGAGCTCAGAGCCATCTGACTGGTTCTGGCACGGCTGACCTCACATTTACAGGGTCTACCGGTTCAGGTTCGTTCAGACAATCGATCGGCGGTAGCTTACATCACCAAGGAGGGACTCGCAGCAGGAGTGCCCTCAGGGAAGTCTCTCTGATCCTGCACTGGGCGGAGAGCAATGTTCCTTGCATTTCAGCAGTCTACATTCTGGGAGTGGAGAACACGGAGGCGGATTCCCTGAGCAGGGGATCCTCTCGCCAAGGAGAGTGGTCTCTCAACCCCGAGGTTTTTCTGGATCTTTGCCGCAAGTGGGGGACTCCGGAGGTGGATCTCTTTGCCTCGAGGCACAATCAAAAAACTTCCGGGCTTTGTGTCTCTTTCTCAGGATCCTCTATCTCTGGCAGTGGATGCCTTGTCCCTTGCTTGGAAGGATCTGGGTTTTCTTTACCTATTTCTGCCCGTCTTAATGCTGGGCAAGGTAGTTCGCAAACTGGCTCTAGAAGGGGCGCCAGCAATTCTTGTGGCTCCAAGGTGGCCAAGAAGGGTTTGGTATGCAGACGTTGTAAGGCTGGCCGTAGATCAGTACCGGCTTCCCATGTTGCCGGATCTGTTATATCAGGGTCGACTACTTTACCCCAATTTACAAACGCTGGCTTTGATGGCTTGGCTGCTGAAACCTTCATTCTGAAGGAGGAAGGTTTGTCTGCGGACGTTGTTCAGACCTTGATTAGAGCTAGGAAGCGGTCCTCTTCTGGCATTTACTATAGGACTTGGAGGTCATATATTGATTGGTGTGAGGCTAGGGCCTTGCCTTGTAGGGTGTTTTCGATTCCTAGGATTTTGGAGTTTCTTCAGCATAATCTGGATCTTGGGTTCCAGCTTAGTACTTTGAAAGGACAGGTTTCTGCTCTGTTGGTTTTCTTCCAGAGGTCTTTTGCCTTACACCCGCTGGTTAAGACCTTTTTCCAAGGGGTCGCGCATGTGCGGCCCCCTCGGAAGGCTGTGGTTCCTGTTTGGGATTTGAATTTGGTTCTTTCGGCTCTCCAGGGTCCTCCTTTTGAGCTGCTACAGGATATTGCTTTTTTGGTTCTCACTCAGAAGGTTGCTTTCTTGGTGCCTATTACCTCTGTTCGGCGTGTCTCTGAGTTGGCGGCTCTGTCGATTCAGGCCCCTTACTTTGAGAGACACCAGGATAAGGTGGTTTTTCGTTTTAAGCCAGATTTCCTTCCTAAGATGGTGTCTGCTTTCCACCTCAATCAGGATATTGTTCTCCCTTCCTTGTGCCCTAAGCCTAACAATGACAAGGAGAGGGTTCTGCACAATTTGGATGTTGTTCGCTGTGTGAAGTACTATTTGGTGACTACTTCTTCCTTCCGCAAGACGGACGCTTTTTTCGTGGTGCCCTGCGGGCCCAGGAAAGGTTTGGCGCCTGCTAAGTCTACGATTAGCAAATGGATTCGTCAGGCCATTGTTGGGGGCCTATTCTGCTAAGGGGAGGACTCCCCCTTTTAGGGTCACTGCGCACTTTACTCGTGCTGTTGGTGCATCCTGGGCTTTTCAGCACCAGGCTTCTGTTGAACACGTTTGTAAGGCTGCTACTTGGTCTTCCGTTCATACTTTTTCCAAGTTTTACAAGGTTGATGTGCGGGCTTCAGCGGATGCTGTTTTTGGCCGCAAGGTTCTGCAAGCTGCAGTGGTTTGAGTTGGTACATTCTTTACTGTTTCTGGTTCCCACCCATGACGGACACTGCTATTGGATGTCCCACATGTCATGAAGATCGAAGTGGAGTGTATGGCACACTTAGAATAATACCTTTTTGTGAGTACTCACCTGTAAAACGGGTATTATGAGTGTGCCATACACTCCACTTCGCCCCACCCCTTTTTTCAGGTATTCTGGAGCTTTTATATGGTGAACCATTGGTTTTGATTGTTAAGGTTCTAATTGGTTTTTCCTGGTCCCCTTACTGCTTTTTTACACTGGGAAATTGGTGGGAGGTCCCAGGTATATATGGACCGGGAGGGACTTTCTTTTTTTGCATATTAATCTCTGCACAAGTTCGCCCTCTACTGGAGATTACCCACATGTCATGAAGATCGAAGTGGAGTGTATGGCACACTCATAATACCCGTTTTACAGGTGAGTACTCACAAAACGGTATTTTTACCCAAACCCTAAAATAGAGATCCTAGATCCCTAGTTTCTAACTTCCTGGTTGCTTTACCTGACAGATACAAGAAATCTTGGGCAGATATACACATCCTCTATGACTTGTCCAGACACTCTGTCACACATCCTCCCCCCCTGTTTCAGACCCGGGGCTGGAACACAAATGGACATCATACAATGTACCCGAGATAAGGCATCAGCATTTTTCATTTGGGTCCCTGGCCTGTGTTTTACTGTAAACCTGTATTCCTGTAAGGCTAAGAACCATCTTGTAACCCTCATAATCTTTTCCTTATTTTCACACATCCACTTGAGGGGAGCGTGGTCTGTAACCAATTCAAACTGACGGCCAAGCAGGCAATAACGGAGGGCTTCTAGGGCCCATTTAATGGTTAGGCCTTCTTTTTCTACAATCGCATACTTCGTCTCATGATCATTTAATTTTCTACTTAAGTACAGCACCGGGTGTTCCTCACCATTCCGCACCTGTGACAGTACTGCCCCCAGTCCCATATCAGATGCATCCGTTTGAAGGACAAACTCTCTCCTAAAGTCTGGCGTTATCAGCACCGGCTGAGCACACAGTCGGCTTTTAAGGGTCTGAAATTATTTTTCCGCCTGTGTCGTCCACTTAACCATGACAGAGTCTTTGCCTTTCGTCAGGTCAGTCAAAGGGGCCGCAAGGGAGGCAAAATTAGGTATAAACCTTCTATAATAGCCAGTAATTCCCAAGAAATCACGGACTTGCTTCTTGTTAACAGGCTGAGGACATCTTTGTATGGCTTCAATCTAATTTAGTTGGGGTTTTACCAAGCCACGGCCTATGTTGTTTTGGATTGGCTGTAAATCCTGCCTCACGCAGAGAATTGATAACAGCCTGTAATCTAGGTAAATGGGACTCCCAATCTGGACTTTGGATGATTATATCATCCAGATAGGCTGCTGCATACTGTCTGTGAGGCCTCAAAATTCTAACCCTCTGGAAGGTGGCAGGTGCCCCATGCAACCCAAACGGCAAAACAACATAATGAAACAACCCGTCTGGAGTGGCAAAGGCAGTTTTCTCTTTGGCCTCATCTGTTAATGGTATCTGCCAGTACCCTTTGGTTAGATCTAGGGTTGTTATATAACGGGCATTTCCGAGTCTATCAGTGAGCTTATCCACACGTGGCATTGGGTAAGCATCAAATTTAGATATAGAATTAAGCTTACGGAAGTCATTGCAAAACCTCCAGCTGCCGTCTGTCTGGGGGATCAGAACTATGGAGCTGGACCATTGGCTATGGGACTCTTCTATTTCCCCAAGTTCTAACATTTTCCTCACCTCTGCAGAGATAATCTCTCTCCTGGCCTCTGGTATTCTGTAGGGCCTCAGCTTAACCTTTTCACCTGGTTCAGTCAGAATGTCATGTTTAATGAGAGGCACGACCTGGGGTATCAGAGAAAAAAACCCTGTTCTTAAAGAGGAACCCCTGCACTTCTACTTTCTGTATATCTGCAAGGGAGTCGGGTACTGTTACTTCTGGCAACAAGGGCTTCACAGAGGCCAGCTGCTCTGGTTGGGATGAGGTGTCTGCAGCAAGTGACAGTCGATCTTTCCACGGTTTTATAAGATTGACGTGGTACACTTGCTCTGGCTTCCGTTTACCTGGCTGGCGGATTTTATAGTTCACCTCTTTTATTCTTTCTAATACCTCAAAGGGCCCTTGCCATTTAGCCAGAAATGTACTTTCTACTGTAGGGATCAGCACTAAAACCCAGTCACCGGGTGCAAAGGTACGTATTCTGGCACTGCGGTTATATACTCTTTGTTGTGCCTCCTGAACCTGGGCCATATGTTCTCGTACAATAGGCAATACTGCCGAGATTCGATCCTGCATTTGGGCCACGTGTTCAATGACACTCCTATAGGGGGTAGCTTCTTCCCAGGTTTCTTTTGCTATATCTAGAAGGCCCCTCGGGTGACGGCCATATAGTAACTCAAATGGAGAATACCCTGTAGATGACTGAGGGACCTTACGGATGGGAAACACGAGGTAAGGGAGAAGAAAGTCCCAATTTTTCCCATCTTTGTCCACCACCTTTTTATTGAATCTCTCTACCAGTCCATCGGTCTGCGGATGGTAGACAGAAGTACGCAGCTGTTTCACCTGGAATAATTTACACAGCTCTTTCATGACCCGGGACATAAAGGGGGTACCCTGATCTGTAAAGATCTCTTTTGGTAGTCCTACCCGGCTAAACACGTGCACTAACACGTGTAGGGGTATAGCTTCCGGGTAACGGGTGGCATAATCCATAATTACAAGAATATGCTGGTGGCCGCAAGCAGATCTTACAACAGGCCCCACCAAATCCATCGCTATTCTCTCAAACAGCACCTCAATAATTGGTAGAGGAACCAGGGGACTACGGTAGTGTGGCCGAGGAGCTGAAACCTGGCACTCTGGGCAGGAGTCACAATAATCTTTCACGCCTTTGTAAACCCCAGGCCAGAATAACCGTTGAAGGACTCTATCTTTAGTTTTCTCTGTCCCCAAATGCCCCCCCATAAGGTGACCATGTGCTAGATCTAGCACAATCCTTCTATATGCTTTTCCTTCTTAGGGACCACTAGCTGCTCCACCAGATCCTCTCCCCTTTTTACCACTTGGTACAGCAAGTCATGTTTTACCGCCATGTATGGATAGGACAGTCTGGTGTCAGGCTCCACCAGGTTACCATCAATCATTTTAACATTTTCCCGGGCTCTGGTAAGAGTGGGATCTTTCAACTGTTCAGCACCAAACTGATCCTTCCGCACCTCAAGATCAGGCATACTGTCACTAGGGGGCTCTAGACTGTTATGACCCCCTGGGGACACCACATTGTGGGGTTCAGCTTCTTCCCAAAGCCATAACCGAAAAGGGGAAAGTTTCCTCCTCATTTAGAGCCCCACTTACTGGCAGTGTATTTGAGACTCTGTGTTCCCACATCTTCCAGAAATGTGGGAAGTCCCGCCCCATGATGACATCATGCATTAATAATGGCACTATCCCCACCATTTTACTGCACCAAACTGTGTATGTATGTCCACTACAGCCGTGGGGTAATGTGGAGTGTCCCCGTGAATACAAGTAACCCCAATAGTTTTCACCAGACGGGTTATTGGAGGTACCAAATCTGCGTTTACCAGGGTCACTAGACTACCTGAGTCTAATAGTGCATTTACAACTTTACCTTCGACCGTAATAGGACACATGTGTTTCTCATCCCCAGCATTTGGTAACACTACACACGCAAGCTGAGCATACAGTGATAAGCGGCGGTTTATGTAGGAGACATCACATTGCATGGCATCATCATACATCGGGCAATTGGCAATAATATGACCAGGCATTTGACATCGGAAACACTTTATAACGTCCTTACTGAGTCTCTTATAGGCCCCCAACTTCCCTGGCATGGCTTGCCAGCTTCTAGAGCCTGGGCCTTCAGTCTCTCCACTTGCATGCACCAACCCATCAGATCTACCAGCCCCCTTTTCCCTTAGAACAGTCTTACCAGGAAGTCCTGGAGATCTCCGCTGTGGGGCTAAGGGGCACTGTGGCAGACTCATCAGTTCCTCAGCTGCTTTGTACCTCTCCACCATCTGGTCAGCATCTTTGGGGTCTCCATGGCTCACCCACTTGCGCAAGGTAACGGGGAGGGATCTTAAGTACTGGTCCATCACAACCCATTCCACCATCTGGGGGCCTGTCAGGATCTCCGGCTGCAACCACTTCTTGGTTAGGTGAATGAGGTTATGCATTTGAGAGCGTGGAGGTTTGTCCATGCTGTAGACCCACGTGTGCACGCGCTGTGCGCGGACAGAAACTGTGACTCCAAGTCGTGTTAAAATCTCCTTTTTTAGCTTGCCATAGTCCATAGCATCCCGGGTTTCCAGGTCAAAATAGGCCTTTTGAGGTTCTCCTGAAAGGAAGGGTGCCAAAACATCCGCCCATTGTTCCTTTGGCCAACACTCTCGCTCGGCAATCCTTTCAAAAGTTGTCAGATAGGCTTTTTTGTAGGAAATGACTAGCTCTTATGGAGGCTTGAGTAGCGTCTGCAACACCTGGGGCCCGCTCAGTGACACTGGCTAGCTGCTGTAAAACAACTTTTAAGGTCTCCCGGTCTTTCCTTTGCTCTTCCTGTGTCGCCTCCAGTTGAGCTGTCAGCCTGCGGCTTGATTCCTCAAGTGCTCTTTGCTGCACTCGGGTAGCCTCCTGTTGAGATGCCACAGCTTGCAACATAGCTTTAATTATATCCTCCATTTTCCAGATGCAAAGAAACAGTCTGCAATAAATGGGACTCCGGCCCTTTAAATTTCCAGTTTTGTTTTCTTTTGCCAAAAATTAGTGCCTAAATCATCCTCCACCAATTGTAAGGGGTTAGGTAGCAGGTTAGTCGTCTCCTGGGTAGATTGGCACAAAGTCCACAGAACAAGAAAGGATCGTTTAACTGACCTCAGCCAGTTTTATTGCCAGATTGTGGTATAAAGTAAAACAAAATTAAACAAAATAAGTCCTATGCCTGTCCGGCTCTAACTAAACATTAGGTGCTCCTGACTAACCCAGTGCTGGCCTAGTACCGGGCACCATAACATAACAGATCATAACATACCACCGGCAATGCTCCCACAGGCTCCTAGAAGATGTCCTGCTCCCAGGATAAGAGAGCCAGAATGTGTGTGAACTCCCTCCTTCTATCAGGCAAGCACACCTTGCACTAATCAGACAGCCCAAGACCCGGACTGTCCGGGTGTAGTGGGGCCCACCCTCTCTTCCAGACTCCAGCAACACAGGCCCTGTAAATGGGTTTTTACCCAAACCCTAAACTAAAGATCCTAGATCCCTAGTTTCTAACTTCCTGGTTGCTTTACCTGACAGATACAAGAAATCTTTGGCAGATATACACACCCTCTATGACTTGTCCAGACACTCTGTCACAGTGTATATAAATTTATAATGTTTTGTGTGTATGTGTGGGTATATATATATTTATATATATATATGTATATATTCTGTTAGTCCTTGGAGTTATATATGTATGTATAAGATTATGCATATATGTATATATATATATATATATATATAATGTATTTATTTATATATATAATATATATGAATATATGGATATAACCTTTTAATAAGGGGTCTGTCTAAAACATGCATTTGTTCAAATTATGTTTTAGAGAAGTCCGATTCTGAAACAAGAACTGAACAGAAATAACATATCAAGACAGCCAAGAGATCCAAGCGGTGTGTAGTCTGTAGGGCCACACTTTCGGAAACTTGGTGGTTATCTTTTGAAAAATTCTCAGTATAAAGCAAAAGAGAGGGCTAGAAATGAACAGCCAATCGAACTTCTCATTTGCAACCCATTATCAATGGTCTCTTGCTATTGCATATATAGCTAATGCCATCACAGAGAGCCAGGTCAAGGGAGTTATTTAATAATTTGAATACTCAAAAACCTCCCACAATCACTATCCAAATAAAACAACAAGGGCTTTGGATGTGGTTCAGAGAAGTATGTCTAAGTGGACAGACAAAATCAAGGCTCAAAATGAGTTCCTCATCTAGAAAATTGGAGGTTCTCCCAACATTATACAGAGCCATGTTTTTTCTAACACATGCTTGTCAAAAAATCATCAGAGCCTCAGCTAGGAGCCGGTGTCCGTCGGGCAATCGTGCTAAAGACTGATCTGGGGACAGTAGTTCAAAGAAAATATATACTGTGTTTTATTCTTTTAAGGGTAGAAGATTTTTGGGGAAGACTTAGATAACATTACAACAATATTCACAGAATCAGGAAAGAGATTTCTTGTTAAAAAATACATTCTATTATTTTAGGTCAGGGTCAGGAAGAGAGGGAACATGAGAATTCCCATTATCTCACTGAGGATCTAGACTTAATGTTAAATTACAGAGAATTCTTAATTAAACAGTATGAAGAGCCTTTCCCAATTAATTCAGTGTTAAAGGATTTATTTAAAACTGAATGGGATAACCCTGAAAAAAGATTTTTTCTCCCGAAACTAAATACCCCTTTAAGGTTCCTATTATGAACTAAACCAGGACTGCGCAGGAGATCACATTGTAAGAAGGGCAGGGGTTACAACTCTTTTTCAGTGTAATAAAAATAGAGAGAGGGACCTAAAAGAGACGCTGGGTGCAAACCACCATTCGCCTTCTTAGAGACCAAGTTACCAAGAGATCCCAAGAAAAGTAGAGCCTGTCCGTAAGTTCTACAGGAACTCTTGCAGGCGATAGAAGTAATTCCTCCAAGCCAAACTCAGGAGGGTTACTACTCTCATGTTTTTTCTGGTAATAAACCATCGGGGAAAAACAGAATTGTTCGGCAAGAGGTTCAGAATACAATCATTCTACTCTGTACAGCGCACTCTGATCCAAGATGCCTTGATGGCCAATCTGGATCCTTAGAATTCGTATCCACACGTTACAATCCGGGAAGCTCACCGCAAATAATTGAGATTTGCAGTTCAGCTAGACCAAGAGATGGTCATATACAATACAGAGTACTCCCATTTAACCTGTCAGCCTCTCCTAGAGTCTCTATTAAAATATTAGCAGTCTATTGCACTCCTCAGACAACTAGGAATCAATGTCATTCCATATCTGTAAGATCTTCTGATTCTAAATAAGTTTCAAAGAGACCTTGTTAGTACATTTGGTAAAGACTATAAAAGTCCTAAGGGATCTGGAATGGGTGATTAACCTGGAAAGGTCCAGTCTAATTCTCTCGCAGCAGTGCAAATTTCTGGGTTCTCTAATAGACAGCACCCAGAGGAAAATAATTCTGCCTGAAGTAAAGTCACTAAGGATAGTGAAGGAGATGGTTTACTGGCAAAAGAGCCAAGATTATCCCTAGGAGCAATAATAAAGGTGCTAGGACTAATGACTTTAACCATTCCAGCCGTACACTCAAGGGCTCTGCAGGAATTACTGCTACTAAAGTGGAACAAAGAGCAGAGGTCAATGATCAGTTGGTGCAGTCAAGCTCAGCAGTCCTAAAAGATATTCTCTGGCAGACAGAGGCCAAAAACTTACAAGGGGTAAAGAATGGAGACAGTCCAACCCAGCAGTACTAAAAACAGTTGGGGCTGCGGGCCATACCAGGAGACTTACCAAGGGAAATGGCCAAAAGAAATAGCAAGGAAGTCCTCAAATGTCATGGAGCTTATACCAGTAAAACCAGCACTAAACTTCTTCCAGAAGGAAAGAGGTGCAGATTAGGTCAGACCATACTACAGCAGTAGCCTACCTAAACTGTCAAGGGGGAACAAGGTCAAAGACATGGTTCACACTAGTGATAGGTCTGTTAATTCCTTTACAGAAACAGGTAGATTCCTTAACAGCAAACGCTCTAAGTTGAGGTAAAGTGCATCAAACAGAGTGGTGTATGAAGTAAGACATATTCAGTTTGAGCACGAGTACTTGGGGACAACCTCAAATAGACCTGTTTACAAACAAAAGAGAATGTAAAAAGTTCTTCTCTCTAGTGAGGGAGGAGGGAGCAGAAGCAATAGAGGCGCTTCCTCAAAAATGGAACTTTCATCTTGCCTATGCTTTTTCACCCTTCAGAATCCTGCCGCAGGTGATATGGAAGACGGCCCAGGAGAAAGAAAATGGCATACTCTTCGCACCTTATTGGCCAAGAAGAGTGTGGTTTGCAGAATTAACCAGGATGGGGATCAGAGGTCCTTGGAATCTGCCGGAAGTTGCAGACATCATACATCAGAAGTCAGTACTGCATCCGAATCCAGCAAGTATTCGAATGACAGCATGGATCCTGAAAGGGCCCCATGCGGATGAAAGAGGGGGTTCCCCAAGAGGGATAGAAATATTCTGCAAAATCGTAATTTATATACAAGGAAAAGTTACGGAAAGAAGTTTTCTTCTTTTGGGAGCTTCACAATCTGAAGGTAAAAGATATAGTTGCAGTGCTAGATTTGTTGCTAAAAGGATTTGAAAAGGGACAAGATGTAAGTACCCTGAAGACTCCTGCATTATCAGTTTGTTCGGGATCAAAAACTTGGACAGAATGAATATCTCTAACCCTAGGCCACCTCTAACCCTAGGCCACCTCTAACCCTAGGCTACATCTAACCCTAGGCTACCTCTAATCCTAGGCTACCTCTAATCCTAGGCTATCTCTAACCCTAGGCTACCTCTAACCCTAGGCTACCTCTAACCCTAGGCTACCTCTAACCCTAGGCTACCTCTAACCCTAGGCTACCTCTAGCCCTAGGCTGATCTCAACTCTAACCCTAGTAACAAAAAGGGTTAATGAATTCAAGCATAATTAAGTATAGGAATTTTATTGGGCTATACTCCCAGATGAAATAATTCTAGACCCAGTCCGTTTTTTTTTTTGCCTAAGATAGCAACTTCTGATAACAGGTAGCAAGAGAGAGTTCTTCCAACGCTGCCAGGTGCAGTTGGTAAGGAGGAGGATCTTCCGTTGCTTGATGGCAGAAGAGCTCTGATTATTATTGAAAAGGTCAAAGTACTGGCACTTGACAGAGCAAATGCTAGTAGCATTAAGGGGAAAAAATAAAGGTTCAGCAGCCTCAAGGACTACTATTGCTAGATGGTTAAAACTGACTAGTGCAAAGTCATATGTAAGTAAGGGAGTGACTCCCCCTGAAGTGTCAGCTCACTTCAGAAGGGCAATGGGCACATCTTGGGCAGAAAGAACTGGGGCTTCTATAGATGTAAAGCCATGTGGTTTTCACCCCACACCTTCCTTAAACACTATAGACTTGATCTGCTATCTACAAACATCAGTCCTTCGGTAGAAGGGTACTCTTTGCAGCATCCCACCCCTAAGGTATAATTACTTGCCTAATCCTCTCCATGTGGTCAAGCTGAAGGATGACTTGGAAAAACCTACGTTACTTACCGGTAACGTCCTTTTTAGGAATTCTTCAGCTTGACCGCTTATTAACCACCCAGATGTCAAGGGTTGAAGTTCGGTTACAGTTCTATAACTGAAGTGGGGAGGAAGGGGTGGGGTTTTAAACTCTATTCCTGTTTTGTGTTTCCACCCAGGGGGTGGAGCATAATATCTCTCCATGTGGTCAAGCTGAAGGATTCCTAAAAAGGACGTTACCGGTAAGTAACGTAGGTTTTTTGCAGGGTACAAATAAGTTCTTAGGAGAAAGCTGTCAGCTCTCAGTAACTTATAAAATGCTTAGATATTTGACTGCCTGCAGCTGCAATCATTGCTATGCGTTTGACCTGCAACTAGTGTGTAGACCAGAGGTCATTTAGTGATGGCGTGCTTGTTCCACTGGGTATTGTATGTTGAGGAAAAGCCTGACAATAAGGTTGCATGTATTTTGAGACGCCATCAATGGTGCCTTAGGATTTGATGAAATATTAGCTTTCTCAAGCAGAGGGCACCATCAAACAGGGGAGCACCTAAAACTACTATTTAGATGTCTATGCGCTGGTATCCCTGGCCAGCACATATTCCTGTGTATGTGCTCACTGTGGCTCATCATTCCATAGTTAGCATGCGTGCCAGGGTACTCACATCACAAGCGCTGTTTACTGCACTACTTGGTTAATAACTATCATACATCCTGGTCAAGTGTACGCTCCAGAATTCTTAGGATCATGACCGATGCTCACTGTAGGTTGTCGACCTGCCTCTCCAGCCAGTCAATATGCTTGTGCACAGCCCCTTCTATTGCAATGAATAGAGGGGGCTGTGCACAAGCACAGTGAATAATGTGAGGGTTGGAGTAGCGAAAGAAGCACCGGGAGCCCTGTCCTCAAAAATGACAGGTCGGGACCTGCTGCTTGGGATAGAAGGTTCCTGTTTGTTTTTTATTTTGGGTTTAGTATTCTTTTAAAGCAGGCAAACACCCGTGTGGGTGCTGATGTTGGTACCGCTGCTATAAGACAGTTTGGGGGGGCATCCAGAATGCTGGAGCCCTTTGAACATAACCCCCTGAACCGCGATTGGCCACCAGCGCTCACGTGGGTAGAACATTACGGCTGGAACAATGGCAATGCTCAATACTCATGTGGGCGCTGGTGGACAGATCCCCAGTGGAGGACCGAGGTTAAGGTAAGCTTTATGGGTGTTCTAGGAGGTTATGTGCAGGGGCGGCTCCAACATTTTGGATGCCCCCCAGACTGCCTTTAGCCGCGGTACCAAAGCTTCCACACTTGCTGTTCAGTTCTGGACCCTAAAGGAAGCTGTGGACACAAGTGTCTGTTGAAAGATTAAAATGTAGGGTATGTCTGATTTGGCTATGACAGGGCCCATGATATTGTCAGAAAGAGATACATTGTTAGAAAAACATGAATATCAAAAATTAAAAAAATTCTCTACTACATACAATGAAAAGTTCTCACAAATTTCAAAAATTATGAACTCACATCTGAATGTGCTGAAATGCAAAAAGAGCATCAAGACTAGGCAATAAAGGATCACTTAACATGTTAACTACTGGCCCCGCTATATGGTTATCCATCAGGGGATGTTACAAACCCAAGTGTTCTGTGTGTCAATATATTGTACTAATAATATAATGTAATGAGAGCATCGGCCTGATTCAAAGCCTCTCTCACATGCATTTCCGCGTGCGAGAAAGACATTAAAGTTCCATATTTGGGCTTTTTTTCATGTCGGGTGATTCTGTGCCGTGTTTTTTGGTCCGAATTAGCTGCAGGACTTTACCGTATGTGTACGCCCATCTAAATTTTATGGGTTTACCCTGCACTTGCGTGTGATTCTCAGCCCCGATTTGCCCTTTTTCAGCCCTATAAAAAACGTAAGTTTCCAGTGCAAAATTACGCCTTCTTTTTGCAAGTGGGAACCGCCATAAGTGCTAACGATGGAGCTCCTTAACAATCTCTGAGAAGAGTACGAGCATCTTCAGCAGTGGAGGCTGTTATCCAGTTACCTTACAGAGCTTAGGCATACCCGCTGTCACCTGGATATCGTTCAGATGTCCGATCAGCAGGTGTTCGAATTGACCTGACTGAAACCCCTTTCTCTTGAAAAGCTTTTCTCAGAACTGCAGCCATGGTTGGCCCCACCACAAGAGAGGGGCATGCAACTGGAGGTATGACCAAATTTGTTTCACTGCCTTCAATTTTTAGTGAATGGCTCCTTCCAGAGGTTAGTAGCACTGTCAGTTTGCATATCCCAGCCTTCGCTGAGCCGCATCCTGACTAAATTTCTCGATGGCATGGCTGTCCTGCAGGAAAAATACATCTCTTTTCCTGACAGCCTGGTACACAGTGAGGTTGGCTTTTTTGATCATTGTGAATAGGCCAAATGTCATGGGCACCATCGACTGCACGCACGTGGATCTTGTTGCCCCAGCTGCTCAGGAGTATATATTTGGTATGTTTAGGGCCACTATTGTTGCACCTTCTTGCCCCCTCTCCTGTCTTTATTTAACGCTTTTCTCAGCTCCCTTAAACCAGCTTCCTTGCTGTGCCTTTGTAATTTAGACATGTATTTGCTATTAATTACTTGGAGCCACTCTACTTACCCTGTGACTGGCTTTATTTCAAAAACCACAGAATGGGCCACTCTCCTAACATCCAATGCGTTGTGGCACCGGATCTTCGTTTGTTCAGTGTTTTGGCCGGCTTCATGTGCATCTTACATTCATCTTGCGGAGTTCGAGTTTATATACCTGTTTTAAGAGTGCCCAGCTGAGTGGCGGTTGGCAAGAGAGCTGTGCGGTACAAAGGGATAAGACGGAGACGTGGTCGAGATTCAAGCAAATGGTCAATAACAATATGTACAGGAAATCACAGGAGAAATCACAAAGCCAGCTAAACGCTATCACGGGCACTGACACACTGAAGTGGTACTCCCTTTATATTTCCGCCAACAAGGCGCTTCTAGCTGCTCGGTACGTCGACTTCGGATGTGACGTCACAGCCGGCGGCAGGAAGTACGCTGTCCGTGACGCTCACTCACTGGCCGGCCAGGGGGATACCATTACACATAAAAACGCGCGCCTGGTAACATATCACTATCGCTACCCTGATGAAACGGCCAGTGGCCGTGAAACGTTGGTAACTTATATGTGATCCTATATACTAACAGCCATGCATTTTTTGTTGTAATGTCTTGACTCTGCAAACTGTGTGTTATATGTTATACACTGATGCCATGATTGGGATGTCATGACTGAGGCATCTTTCTTTTGCTGCGTATTTAAATGGTCTGTGAAATGATGGAACTGTGTACCTCTGACACAGACATCATTTAATACACTGTATATCTATATTCTTGTTGTAACTTCTTTAACTCATGATATGCTGACACTGTATGCAAGCAATGCAATCTGAGAATGATCTTGTGGATACCTTACTATAGAATTCCTTAGCAACAGGTAACTTTTTACCAATACTACATAGTCTATTATAGGTACTGTTACCATTTAGATCACCATACATCATTTTTTACTTTGACAGTAAGGTATTCACAGTCTTGACAGAACTACATATCAGATCAAACAACTGTATCCTTTTTTCTGCTATACTTATATTCAATATACCATGTGCACAGTGTATATAACATACACGGATATGTGTGTATATCTTATGTAAATATGTATCACTATTATTTCTTTTGATACTATAAACTAAGAGCAAACTTTGAAAATATTGGTGTGCTTCCTCTTTCTTTAAAAAATGTTTGTACCTTATGTTGGGATATATTGAGGAAAAATCCCAGGGGGTAAAGCACCCAACTCCAACATTCACACTTACCTTTAAATACGGTGTGCCAACCAGTGTATTAACTCCCTTTATAGGACTGAACCCGACTGGATTGGACAGGGAGACAGTGACTGTGATTGGTGCACTTCGGATCTGTGGGTTGATTGGTGCACTTAGAGACCTCTGGGCTGATTGCTCCATCTGAACTTTAAAGGCATACTGCCCAGAACTGAACCTCCTAGGATTAGCTCCTCTAAATAGTCTCCAGCGGCCACACTGCGTGCAGCGCCGCCGGAGGAGGACAGGAGCTGACTGTGCTCACACGCAAGCATGAGCCGAATGACAGTAGACGAGGGCGCACTCTGCGACGCACACGCCGCTGGAGCCTGAGGCGTAAGCGACTGCCAGGCAGGAGAAGCCCCAGCAAACCGCCTAAGGACACCACTGGCATGGACTGAAGGTAAGTAATTCATGACAGTACCCTCCACTTCACGTGGGGCCTCAGGACCCTCACCAGGCTTATCAGGCTTATCACCCTGAATAGTTCCGGCGGACTTCAACAAAGATACATGAGGTACCCTCATGGATGGAGAGGCAGACGGACAAATAAGCTCTGAGACTTGGGTTGCTCCAACAGTTATACTAGAGCAATGTTCCGCACAGTGTGGGCTTCATCCTGTTAATTCCCCAGTTTCCCAATTAAAGGTAGGGTTGTGCACCTTCAACCAGGGGAACCCTAGGACAACTGGGGCTTCAGGGCAGTCTAAGACAAAAAACTTGAGGGTCTCAGAACGGGAAGGTCCCACAACTAGTTTAATCAAAGGGGTTTTGGAGGAGACATTTCCTCTAGGAACAGGAGTATTTTTTACTGCCAAAATCTGAAGGGGCTTCCCAAGGGGGATTAAGTGAACTATGGATTTATCCAAGAAGTTGCCAACCGCTCTGCTATCAACAAAAGCGGAGACAGATTTCCTAGGCGACTCACAACCCGACGGTGGCAGGTAACAACATCTTACTTCTGAGAAGGGAAGTTACCTGACTGTCCAGACAAACTTTCTCTATCTTGTCAGGACGTTGTAATCCCGCCAAAGGTCTTTTATTGGGGCGGGTCCTAACCAGGTGACCTGAAACCCTGCAGTACATGCATAGACCTAAGGTGCAACGTCTACTCTTTTCAGCCTGGGAAAGGTGAGTAGCACCGAGTTGCATAGGCTCTTCTTGGGGGCGAAGATGAGACAACACCCTTAGGGGATGACTCCTGGTGGGAAGATCCCCAGGAGTGAGAGAGTGTTCTCTATATGTCGCTCTCGTAGCCGTCTGTCAATTTTAATGGCCATTTGCATGAGTTCATCCAGGCTTCTAGGGTATGGAAAAATCATTAGAACATTCTTAACACCCTCTGAAACACCAATTCTATACTGACTACAGAGGGCAGGGTCATTCCAATGGGATTCAATTGCCCAACAGCGGAATTTGGCACTATATTCCTCTGCTGAGCGTTTCCCCTCTTTCAGGCTTCGAATCTTGGGATCAGCGGTCAAAGTCCTGTCAGAATCTGAATACAGGATCTCCATAGCGGAGAAGAAGGCTGAGACAGACTGCAAGGCCTCAACTGTGAGCGCTAAGCCAAACGCCCAGGACTGTGTATCACCCTGGAGCAGAGAGATAACCAGGCCCACCCTCTGCATTTCTGTGTACAAAGAGTAGGGTCGTAGTCAGAAATAAAGTTCACAGGAGTTCTTGAAGTTGGAGAATCTTGTACGATCCCCATCAAATTTCTCAGGAAGGGGAACCTTCGGCTCAACAGGAGGTGAGGATACAGGCGGTGCAGGCAGCTGGGATTTTTCTTGATCAGCCACACATTGTGGCAGCTGGTTAATGGCGGTAGCCATGGCCTGCACATGTTGTGGCAGCTACTGGTCGTTGCGAAGGCGACAGTGAAGGCAACAGTCAGCAGAGGCAGCAGGTGGCAATGACGTGGATGGAGGATGCCAGGAGATGCTTTGTAGGACCTGGGCAATGTACATTTTTTTTATTTACTTTCGCCCAATAAGACCCACTTCCACTTTTGGGGAAAAATAGGTGTGTCTTATAGGGCGAAAAACATGGTAATTAGTAGCGTATGAACATGCCTTTTATCTCTGCCTGGTGAATTTATAACAGTTCTTTCAAACAGGTGCACTTCAAAATATGATTTTCAATAACGACAGATGGCAAATGTACAAGGAAATGAAATGCCACAATTTTTAATAGCGTGGTAATCACGCCATCAAACAAACAAAGCTGGAATAGAAATCCGTTTTCTCTATTGTTCCTGGGTAATTTAGGACACGTCAATGGAAAAATATCAGTCATAAAATGCTATGATGATGCCGCTATAATCACAGACTACACTGTTGGATGTTCTTCGAATGTGTCTGTATTTCCAGTCTAAACCAGCACATGCATTTGTTTATAGGTGACAAATAAAATGAATTTTCTTGTCCACTGCTTTCTGTCTGGGAGAATGACTGGTGGACAGAAATGTCTAAACGATGATGCTTTGGCTTAGGTGCAATCATGGCCACCGCAAACCTTGCAGCTCTGTTGGGCTCAGGCGCATCATGGTTACATTGCTGTATATGTACAGTAATATGACCAGACAGGAACCAATATTTTTTTATAATAATTGTATACAGAGCTTAGATACAATTAACCATTTTGTTCATCTGTTAGTTTGAAATGGGTGTGGTCCATGAGACTCCAGGGCCAGCTGATTTCCTCTCCCTTGCCTGGCACTGACATCTCTTGCATCCCTTCTCAGCTGTGTGTTTGGCCACGCTCGCCACAACTGAATGGCTGTGCATAGCTGCACACAGCCGAAGTATGCGTGTGATGCCATGAGCCGCTGATGTGTGATGTTGGGGAATCTATTCAGATTTGCCACGCATTAATATGCACATCTGGAGAAGCCGATTGGGCAAACGGCCCCACTTGAGCCACTGGACCAAGGACAGGTATGTTTCCTGGGCAAATGGCGAAGTGTATATGTGCTTTTGATGGACGGAACTAAATCCGATCATTTGCGTTAGTTCGGATCATTTTCCCATCCAAATCTGATAGTTTGCTTTCGTTCAGATAACTTACGTTATTGGGATGGGCTTGCGTCTCATTCAGAGAGCTGATTGCCGAGGGACCACCACCCTATAAAACGGTTTCATTTGCGATCCACTTACGGGACAATTTTGCACTCGGCTTGCTTTCTTTTGACCATGTTTTGCGGCTTTGTGGAGGAATATGAGTGCCTTCAGCTCCAAGGCATTGCATGTGTCAGCAGGACCGAGACCAGATTGCACCGACGACGCATGCATATTTAGCGCATGCATGACGTTGAGTTGTTCGAGCTGACCCGACTTAATCGCGCTTCTCTCCATAAGTTGTATAGTGAGCTGCGGCCATGGTTAGCCCGCACCACAAGGAAGGGGCAAGCAATTTCAGGTATGACCAAGATGCTTGGCTGCCTGCAATTTTTGGCGAACGGCTCGTTCCAGAGGCTGGGTGCCCTCTCCGTGGGGATGTCCCAGCCTACGCTGAGCCGTGCGCTATCCAAGTTTTTGGATGGCATGGCTACCATTAGTCCAAAATATATCTAATTTCCGGACGAGGCGGTAGCCTGGAACGCGCTTAAGTTGGGTTTTTATAATATCGCCAACATGCCCAGCGTCATGGGTGCGATTGATTGCACCCACGTTGCATTGGTCCCTCCCGCAGCCGACGAGTACATCTATAGGTAAGTTAAATAGGTCATTTTGTTATATAGTTTATGGAAACTGTATTGTAACTATCTATTAATCCCTCCTTGTAAAGTGTCCCTGTGAAACAGTTTACAGTGTATACGTTAATCCCTCCTTGTAAAGTGTCCCTGTGAAACAGTTTACAATGTATACGTTAATCACTCCTTGTAAAGTGTCCCTGTGAAACAGTTTACAATGTATACCTTCATCAATGTTTAAAATGTAGGCCTTAACAAAACATTTTAATGCGAACCTTAACTACTGATTTTAGAGATGAGCGAACTTCTTGAAAGGTCGATTCGAACTTTCACGAATCGCTCATCTGAAAAAAAAATGCCGGCGTGGTGGGAGCGGGCAGGCCGGCTACGCCTGTCAGCGGGCCGCCGCCGGCCCGCTGACAGCGTAGCCGGCCTGCCCGCTCCCACCATGCCGGCATTTTTTTAAAAAGCAAACACTTACCTGCATGGTCGGAGCGTGGAGGCCGGCGCCGCTCTCAGCTGTCATCAGAGGACGCGTCATCAGAGGACACGTCATCAGAGGGCGCGTCATCAGAGGGCGCGTCATCAGAGGGCGCGTCATCAGAGGGCGCGTCATCAGAGGGCGCGTCATCAGAGGGCGCCTGAGAGCGGCGCCGGCCTCCACGCTCCGACCATGCAGGTAAGTGTTTGCTTTTTAAAAAAATGCCGGCATGGTGGGAGCGGGCAGGCCGGCTGCGCTGTCAGCGGGCCGGCTTCCGCCGCCCGCTGACAGCGTAGCCGGCCTGCCCGCTCCCACCATGCCGGCATTTTTTTTTTTTTTGTTTCAGGGAAAATTCGATCGGCACGAACCAAAAAAAAACGGTTCGCTCATCCCTAATTTCAATGTTAATCTTTATTTTCGCCCGCATACATATAAATTTTGTTATTAAAAATACTTATGTACTTAGTTACTGTTATTTGGATTGTCCTACATGTTTTTTGGAGGGTGTTAGGAGTGTTTGAGTAGTTTACCTTGTATTTCTAAATTTTTTTTTCTTTTTTTTTCTTTCAGGAACCGCAAAATGGGCCACTCACTGAATGTCCAAGCAGTGGTGGCCTCGGACATGCGGTTCCTTAGTGTTTTCGCTGGGTATCCAGGCTCATCCCATGACGCGTACATCTTGCGGAGCTCAGGATTATTCCGTCGGTTTGAGTCTGGATAATTATCAGGTGGATGGCTCCTTTGTAAGTTTCCTCAAATTACGGCATTCCCTTTTCACTGTATTCCTATGAATCTAGTTGATGAGCCATGTCTTAACCTATGGCTGTTTTTTCCCCTTGATGACATGTTAAACTTATGATTGTTAGAAAAGCACCAACCATTAAAAACTGATTTCACAGCATTTCCACCTAATATATTTCTAGTTTTTATTAACTTACTTATTATTCTTTCCCCCACTGGGCTGCAACTCTGTTCATGACTTTAGGATAGGGGCAGCGCCATCTTTGGTCACATGCATCACACTTACTGAGGAGAGGAGAGCGGGATAAAGTGCAGGGTATGGATTTTAGCTGTGCTTTGCTCAGACAGAGCAGACCTCTGGTCCGGGAAAGGTCAGAAATCCCAGAAGCAGCACAGTCAGAAGGCACTTTCTGTTTGCAGGCTGCCTGATATTACCTGAGCCCCCCCCCCCCTTGGATGTTTAAAGACTCATAACATGCAGTAGATGCTTGTTTTTTAATTTTTTGAGAGAAATGTACAGGGTGTGGGTAACATCCTCTTTAATTGGGTCTCCTAATCGGTAGAAGTGGGGCTTTCTCATGCAATATGGTTTTCTTTTAATAAAATACATTTTTTATGTAAAATAAAGGAGATAATTTTCAAACAAAATGTTATTTATTTATTTTTTTACTTAATAATAATATTGTAAAAAACAGAATTAAATTTACAAACAAGACATTTCATGGTAAAGCCTAAACTCTGCTGCAAAAAAAATATATATAATTTTCCTGAAAATTCCAGCAAAAATGGCGCAAAATGGGGAAAAATGAATCTCAAGTAGGCTGGCAATTAAAAGGGTTAAAAATAGCTATACATGTTGGGTATTGTTCTGTTCGGGGGACCATGCGCTTTCAGACTTAGCTTGTTTTTTCTTGTTTGCATATTTATATTTTAGGAAAAGGTGTTTTTTTTATTCAGCTTTTTTATACATTTTTTTAGGGAAACCCTGCGCAACCAAATAATTCTTTAAGGGATTAATTCCAGAAGGATGAGCCCACTACAACAAGCGCGTACGATTAGAAAGCTAAACATGTGTACTTTGAGGGAATATATGATTTATGGGGGATATTCCAAATGTAACGGGTTGTTTTGGTTGAAAAATCGCAAGGTGCGCACTTTGTCTGCAGAGCTGAAATTTTCAAGTAAAATTGCCGTTACGCACATGCTTTACTTTGGGGTGTTTGGCAACTCTTGCCTTGACAGTAGCTATGCATGTTGAATATCGTTCTGTTCTGTTTTCAGATTAAACTTGTTTTTTCTTGTTTGTATATAGTTTTTTTAGGAAAAAGATTACATTGAGGGACTACTTCCAGAAAACTGTGGCCACATCAACAAGACTGGTACGCCTAGAAAGCTTGAGGTGTGTACTTCCAGAGAATATATATTTTGTTGGGGGTATTTCAAATGTAGAGGGTTGTTTTTCTGGAAAAACTGCAAGGTGCGCATAGCGCATATCGCAGTTGTATTTTATCTGAAAATCCCCTAAAGCTCTGTTTCAGTTTGGGGGAGTCTCCTGGGCAGGAAAGGGTGTCTACCTATACATATGTGGTACTGCTGTAACCGGGAGAAATTGGGATTTCACACGCAATAAGATTTTTTTGACAAACTTACATTTTTTATTACAAAAAAACACTACAAATTGTAAAAAATGTATTTATTTTTATTTTTTTCACAGATTTCACTCAAAAATATTGAGAATACACCTAAAAAATGACAAACAAGACATTTCATGTTAAAGCCCAGACTATGCCGAAAAAAACAATATATAATTTTCCTGGGAGATCCCTGGAAATCCCTTCAAAAATCACATTTGAACATGGGGAGCGCAAAATAGTGCAAAATGGTCTGGCAACAAAGGGTGACAAAAATTCCAGGTAGGCTGGCACTTAAAGGGTTAAACAATATTGTTTTGAATGTGTAATTAATGTAAGTATTTTCTTATTCTTTCAGGGGATTCCAGCTATCCGCTTCTTCCCTGGCTCCTGACACCCGTCCTTCGGCCACAGAATGAGGCACAGGAGGCCTACAATCAGTCACACCGAAAGACCCGCTTCCGTTGTTTGGACCATACCGGGGGGGGCACTCCAATATGACCCCAACAAGGTCATCGACATAATTCTGGCCTGTTGTGTTCTGCATAACTTTGCCATCATGCAGCGTGTCCCCCGGCATGTGGATCTGACCATTTCACCGGCACACCTAGTGCCTCTGGCCAAGCAGTGCGGGCCAATGTCATTACCACCTATTTTGCTTAAAATTAGTTTTCTTGGTTTGTTGTTGTTATTTGGTTATTTGCAATATGATTTGGCTTTGTGAAGGCCTTTGTCTTTATTATACTAAAAAGTAATTACTTAATTACTAAAAATTTGACACCTTATTTGAGTCTCATGCAGTTTATTTTCGCATGTTTGCTGGGAAAAACCTTCATTAATCTCAAAATAACACAAACATTAATGCATCAACTTAGTCAACAACAGCTAAAATCACATTCAATATATTTTTTATATATATATATTTCAATAATATTTTATTGAAATATGAAAATTTTTAGTTGAAGGGCACTCGCAGACTTCATGTACATACATAGTAAAACAGAAATATACATTGGGGCAGACTCCTGGCACCTAGCAATTGGCGACATCCAGGAGTTGTAAAGTAACGCACTCCAGGCCGAAGTTTCACCGCCCAATAACATAAACATACATAGGGAGCAACCATTTGCAGGGGAATATTTGGCCAGGAATACATAGGGCCACATACACACCCTCTCCTGCTTGGCCACATTTGCCACAGGCACAGGTGGAAAGCAGCCACACCTATGCCACATCCACGCCTGTAAGTTAGTGGGCCACCCAAACAATAACCCCCAGTCCTAATGCCAGTCCAGTCCAATCTTTGCCATGGTCAAATGTAGTAGTTTCACAGCCAAGAATGTTCCCCAATCTTGCCAACAAACAGGATGAGCCAGCCACAATTTCATTAGGCCCAAGCCTGCAGCATGCCAGCTTGAGCGGCAGCTTCAGTGAGGCTTTAGCTCAGGCATTGGCTAGTGGGGTATGTCGGCACTCTAATGAGCTATATGGGCGACATTCAAAATCAAACCAGAAAAGCCATAAAAAAGCCAATCTTGGTAGCGCTCACCAGACAGGTCAATAGAATGAGGATGTAGAGGAAAGATGTGGAGATACAGGTCAAATAGGTGTTAATATGGATGTTGGGCATAAAACCCTGGTGGTGGGCCTTGGAGGTGTCCCAACACCTGGGTATGTGTGGCATTCATAATCTGCTACTGTTCCAGCATCTGTCTATTGCTTGTTCTAAATTCCTCGAGCATGGCAGTGAAGTTATTATTTAAGGTGGCCATTTGCTCGTCCTAAATTCAGTCAGCATGTTGGTGAATGCATTATTGAATGTCTCTAATTGTGCAGTAAGCTGCTCTGTGGTTCTTTGAGTCACCTGCCGAAAGTAACAGCTGTCATTGCACCACGCTGACTCCAGGATCGGCACGCGCCTCCCCTGGGAAACTGGTCTACGTTGTTGACTACGTCTACCAATTCCTTGGGTTTGAGCACCTGCAGATGCTGGACCTCTAGGGCGAGGAAGAGTCCCAGATGTGCATGGCAAAACCTTTGCAGCAGAGCTACCACTGGGGACTGTAGGCTCAGTCTCAGCCTGCTGCCCACGCAGCATGTGTCCAGCTTCACTCTGCTGCAGAGGATTTGGTGCAGTAGGGGGGTCAGTTCTGAAGGTCCCATCAAGCTGGCATCCTCCTCCTCCATCTCCTGGATTTCATCCATCAGTGTGTGGGTCTGTTGGGACATGTGAAAAAAATGTTTCAGTTTGGGCCCTAAATATATTGGTTAGGCAAATTAGTCATGTGCATTCACTTGCATCAGCAGTTTCATCAAAGTCCACTTACCCTATATATCTGTTCCTGGGTCCTAGGCAGCACGGAAGTAGACGCCGTGGTCAAACTGGAGGAGGCTTCCACACTTGCAGAGGCTGGATGCTGGGCTGGGTTTAACCCTTTAACCGCCAGCCTACCTTGAGATTTTGTCACCCTTTGTTGCCAGACCATTTTGCACTATTTTGCGCTCCCCATGTTCAACTGTGATTTTTGAAGGGATTTCCCAGGAAAGTGATATATTGTTTTTTTCATCGGAGCCTGGGCTTTAACATGTCTTGTTTGTCATTTTCTAAGTGTATTCTCAATATTTTTGGGTGAAAATTGTGCAAAAAAACCCAAAAAACTATTTTTTACAATTTGTAGTGTTTTTTTGTAATAAAAAATGTAAGTTTGTCAATAAAATCTTATTGCATGTGAAACCCCAATTTCTCCCGGTTACAGCGGTACCACATATGTATAGGTAGATACCCTTTCCTGCCCAGGAGACTCCCCCAAACTGAAACAACGCTTTAGGAGATTTTCAGATAAAATACAACTGTGCTATGCAATATGCGCACCTTGCAGTTTTTCAAGAAAACCAACCCTTTACATTTGAAATACCCCCCACAAACTATATATTCCCTAGAAGTACACACCTCAAGCTTTCTAGGCGTACCAGGCTTGTTGACATGGGTGCAGTTTTCTGGAAGTAATCCCTCAATGTATTCTTTGGTTGCACAGGCTTTCCCTAAAAATGAATAAAAAAGCTGAATCAAAACCACATTTTCCTAAAAAAGCCTATATGCAAACCAGAAAAAAACAGAAAATCTGAAAAAGCAACATCCCTCAAACAGAACGATACCCAACATGCATAGGTACTGTCAAGGGAAGAGTTGCCAAACACACCAAAGTAAAGCATGCGCATAACGGTAATTTTACTTCAGATTTTCAGCTCTGCAGACAAAGTGCGCACCTTGTGCTTTTTCTACCAAACCAACCCTTTACATTTGGAATATCCCCCATAAACTATATATTCCCTGAAAGTACACATGTTAAGCTTTCTAAGCGTACCCAGCTTGTTGTAGTGGACTCATCTTTCTGGAAGTAATATCTCGAAGAATTCTTAGGTTGCACAGGGTTTCACAAAAAAATGTATAAAAAAGCAGAATAAAACATTTTCCTAAAATATCAATATGCAAATAAGAAAAAACAAGCTAAATCTGAAAGTGCAAGGTCCCCCGAGCAGAACAATACCCAACATGCATAGGTACCTGTAACCTTTTGACTGCCAGTCTACTTGAGATTTTGTCACCCTCTCCTGATATTTTTCACCATTTTGCGTGATGTTTAACTGTGATTTTTGCAGGAATTTCCAAGAAAATGGCATATTTTCTTTTTGTGGCAGAGTTTAGGCTTTAACATGAAATGTCTTGTTTGTATTTTTTCTACTTTTTTAAATATTTTTAAATAAATAAATAAATAAAAAAATATATATTTTTTAAATTGTCTCCTTTATTTTAAACAAAAACATTTATTTTATTAAAGAAAACCATATTGCATGGGAAAGCCCCATTTCTCCCGATTACAATGATGCCACATATGTATCGGTAGCCCCCCGTTCCTGTCCAGGTGATCCCATAAACTGAAAAGAGCACTTTATGACATTTACAAATAAAATACAACTACTATCCACATAATAAAGGGTTAAATAAAAAAAAATTGGTGTGGGTCCCCCTTCACGGGGGGGGGGGGGACACCATTTCTTGGGGGAATTTTAAGGTTTTTTTGGGAGGCAGGTAATGGGGGGTCTCTGGGTTAATGGCAAGTCACCCACTAGCCGCAGGTGACTTGCCAGACCCCCGAGCCCTGTGAACTGGTATAGGGGGTCACATGGACCCCTTACCAGTTCACAAAGGGTTAAAAGTAAAAAAAAAAAAAAAAAACACACACAGAGACACATTTTAAAAAATACTTTATTAAAAAAAAATATTTTTTAAATTATTTTTTTTAATACCTCCCATCCATCCCTGTGTCCCACGCTGATCACTTAGGCTTCTGCTCTCCTGCTGGGTTACAGGTAACAAAGGGTTAATGAAAAAAAAAATGACATAGGGTCCCCCCTCAAAGGGAGGGGGACCCCATTTTATTTTTTGGATTTTTAAGGGTTAAAACCCTTAAAAATCCCCCCCAAAAAATGGCGTGAGGTCCCCCCTACCCAGCATAACCGGCCTGTGACCAGCTATGGGGGCTTGTAGAACAGGGCGCAGGGGCCAGCTTTAGTGGCCCCTGGCCCTGCCGGCTACAAGCCGTCATAGCCTAGGGCCAAGGCTCTTCTGCCCCCCCCCTGGGCTTTGGGGAGGCAGGTAATTTGGGGGGCCAGGGGTTAATGGCAAGTCACCCACTAGCCGCAGGTGACTTGCCAGACCCCCGAGCCTTGTGAACTGGTATAGGGGTCACATGGACCCCTTACCAGTTCACAAAGGGTTAAAAGTAAAAAAAAAACACACAGACACACTTTTTAAAAAATATCTTTATTAAAAAAAATAAATGTTTTTTAATATTTTTTTAATACTTACCTCCCATCCATCCCTGTGTCCCACGCTGATCACTTAGGCTTCTGCTCTCCTGCTGCTGCTGGAAGCATTTTATACCTACTGGGCTACAGGTAACAAAGAAAATGACATAGGGTCCCCCCTCGAAAGGAGGGGGACCCCATTTTTTTTTGGATTTTTAAGGGTTAAAACCCTTAAAAATCCATAAAAAAAAGGCGTGAGGTCCCCCTACGCAGCGTAACCAGCCTGTGACCAGCTATGGGGGCTTGTAGAACAGGGCGCAGGGGCCAGCTTTAGTGGCCCCTGGCCCTGCGGCTACAAGCCGTCATAGCCTAGGGCCACAGCTCTTTTGCCCCCCCCTGGGCTTTGGGGAGGCAGGTAATTTGGGGGGCCAGGGGTTAATGGCAAGTCACCCGCCAGCCGCAGGTGACTTGCCAGACCCCCGAGCCCTGTGAACTGGTATAGGGGTGACATGGACCCCTTACCAGTTCACAAAGGGTTAAAAGGTAAAAAAAAAAAGACACACACGTTTTTGAAAATATCTTTATTAAAAAAAAAAAAAAAAAAGTTTTACTTTACTCACCTCCAATCTTCATTTCCTGTGTCCCGCGGCGATCTGCTGTCAGTGACGGCTGGGCAGAGGAGGGGGAGGCAGGCGATCAGACGATCGCCTACCTCCCTCCTCCTCTGTCCAGCCGTCACTGGCATCTGACAGCTGAACCGCCGGGTGCCCCGATGACACCCGGCGGTGACGTCACTGGCCCCGCCCCTAAGGCTGCTGAAACGGGGGGGCACCCTATTCCGGGCCCTCCCCTGCAGCCGGAGGAGCCCCGATGGGCGATCGGAGCCCCTCTGGATGAAGAGGAGACCCGGCCGGATCGAACGAGGGGTCAGGTAAGTGTCTTTTATTTTTACTTTTTTTTTTATTTCTGGGGAAAGTCAGGCACGTAAATTTTATGTGGCTGGCGTT
Source organism: Gastrophryne carolinensis (assembly GCA_027917425.1). NCBI lineage: Eukaryota > Metazoa > Chordata > Amphibia > Anura > Microhylidae > Gastrophryne > Gastrophryne carolinensis. The sequence goes on from CM051235.1 coordinate 498,164,715, forward strand.
TAACTGTTGGAGAGGCAGCCACGTAAAATTTACGTGGCTGGCGTTTAAAGGGTTAAAAGTAAAAGGCACGTAAACACACAAATCCACTGATGAGCTGGACTACTACATATGCTTTAAAAAACACGTGGGCAAGCAGGAATGCCAACTCCCCCAATGGTCCAAGGTGACCTTCACTATGAATGTCCGTATGCCTCACCCTGTACATACACATTGGTCACCTTAAATACTACAAACATGCATGTACTGCATGTTATGAGGCTTAACACATCCAAAATGGCGCATTAGGGGCCCACAGTCAGCTTGCAAATAGCATTTGGCTTCAGAGTATGCTGGTGGGCATTCTTCCTATGTAGACCTTTCCCTGACCCCAGATCAAGTTTGTCTGACCAAAGCACAGCTACAACCCAAGTGGTATAAAGACAAAGAAGTAAGTGTTGTCTATGATTGACTATATTCACATAACAGGCAGTGCTTCGCTAAGATAAAGAGTTTAATAGTGACCATAAATACTGTCCAAGGTCCTGTATGGGCTGCAAAACTTTTAAATGACCATTCCTCAGACATTAAACACCCGGCTAAAACAGTAACCTTCCCTCAAAGCCACTACCTAGGGGCATGTGTTCATATCTGCCTGTGAGCCTCATTTCACACATTTACAATAGTTCACATTCAAACAAACATTACTAACCTGCAGGAATGGTATGGATGTCCATGTCCTGTCTACCAGAGAGGCCCTCTAATGCGACGGGGTGTATTAATGCCAGCACCATCTCCTCAGCTCGTGTATACTGTAATTTGGTGGGGAAGCCTCCGTCAGTTTGTAAGCTGAAAAATAGAGGTTAACAAATTTTGGGCATTGTGGTCAATACAACAAGCAGCAAAATGCACAACTCAAATATGTACCTGTAATTGTGCCATTTATTCTGTTTCTTCCGTGCTGCATACTTCAGGTCAGATATTTTGTGCTGTATCTGCTCCACATCTTTAATCTCGTCCCCTGCTGCATTGACCTGTCTGGTGAGCTCTTCCAAGATTTGTGTCTCTCATTTTGCTTGTAGATTTTGAATGTCGCTCATATAGCTCGTCATAATGGAGTGTGAGGCCACTTGCCAATGCGAGAGTTTGGGCCTCACCAAACCTGCCACTCAACTGGCCTCGCCGCAATGTTCGGCCTAATGCTTGCTCTACTGGCTCATCTATGTTTGTTGGCAATTTGGGGGACATTCTGGGCTGGCTCTGTGGTGCGACACATGGCTTGAGAACGACTGGACTGGACTTGCAATCGGACTGGGGGTCCTTGCCTGGGTGGCCACCGAACTTCCAGGCGTGGATGTGGCATATGTATTGGTGGTTGCCACCTGTGCTGGTGGCAAATGTGACCGAGGGGGAGAGGGTGTGCTTGGGGGGGGGGTGAGGCTTTGGGCCCTGTGCCTCTTTGTGGCCTTTGAAGTGGTGCTCCTTTGGACATGCGATGCACTGGCACATGGAGCAGGAGAGGCAGTGCTGGCTGGGCTGGAGCTTCGGGCACGCTGGCTCTTAGTGGCCTTGCCACTGGTGCTACTTTGGCCATGTGATGTTCTGCCATGTGGAGCAGGAGAGGCAGTGCTGGCTGGGCTGGGGCTTCGGGCACGCTGGCTCTTACTGGTCTTGCCACTGGTGCTCTTTTGCCCATGCAATGTTCTCCCACCTGGAGCAGGAGAGGTAGTGCTGGCTGGACTTGGGCTTCGGGCACGCTGGCTCTTACTGGCCTTGCCACTGGAGCACCGTTTATGAAGAGATGTGGTAGGGTAGGGAGGAGGAGAGGGTGTTCTTTGTGGGCTCGGGCTTCTCACCCTCTGATTCTTTGTGGCCTTGTACGCCATTGTACCTGCCTGCTTTGATGTTGGTGCCTTCTTCTTTGCTGCTCCGTCCTTGACTTTGGTTGTTGGTTTTGCTGTTGCGGCCTTGGTGGCCAATGTCGCCTTGTGTTGCCCACTTTGGCTGCGTGTTTCGCGCACCTTGGTAGTAGCCAAGGTAGGTGTGACCGAGTGGTCGGATGTGAGGAAGAAGGCTCCTCATGCCGCTGGGCCCTTTTGCTGGTGGCCTCCTTGGCTGGTGTGGCCTTAGCGCTGGGTTTTTTTGGTCAAAGAGAATGAGCTGTGTGTCCATGACCCTTTAAATACTAATGACTGGGTATGACGCTTACGCGCTCGCGTACGCGTGCGTAAGGCCGTTCGTCCGGCCTTGCGGAACCCGGAAACCGCTGGGGCATTACTTATCTGCTGCGGACAAGAAGAAAGATGGCGCCCACGATCTTCACCCGCCAACAACAGGAGTTAATTATGCTCGTAAGTGTATTGTAAGGACGTTGATTTGCCATCTAAATGCATGCCTAGGCCTTAAGGAAGCGTGGGAAGAGACAGTTGTTTTCTAAACTTAGTTAAACCAACTCACTTGCATCTAGAAGGATAGTTTGAGGCTAGAAATGTGTCTGGGAATGTCATTTAGTCAACTGATCTAATTGTGACAGATATTTGTATGCAGTTTGATCTAACAACTATGTTTATTTTGTGTTTTTTAGACTATGCTTCAGCGCAGGTACGACTACCTGCTCAACTCGTTTGAGAAGTGGACCGTCACCCTGGAGATCGTTTTCCGGATCCAGCAGGAGACGGACACCACCTTCACCCATACGCAGATCATGCAGCATTGGTCGGACCTGAAGCGACTCCACATGCCCCAGGTGCGGCGATTTTTCGGTCTCCATTTCCCAAGTAAGTACATAGCGAATCGCATGCTTTATGTAACTAATACAGAAGGTAGGCCTTTATTTATAAATGCTTTTCTTTTCTAGTGCTGGAAATGGAGTACAGAATCAGACGCCCCGGAGGCGCACAGGACGGCCAGTGCTGCATGAATCTGCAGCAGAAAGTGAAGGTGGTGGATCTCCAGGGCCACGTTCCTACCCCTCCTCTGTAGCGGCCTCTGACCAGCCCCTGGACCTATCCACAGAGGAGGGGCATCACGGCGTGGGCAATAAGTCGTACCAAACGACGGAGCCATTAGCCTCTGGTATGTGACTCATAATGTAACCCCACACACATAGATGCATTTAAAAGCCAACCTGATCCCCTTAATCTGCAGCAGATCAGGCCCAGGAGGCACATGGAGAAGGTGGGTGATGTCACACACACATTCAAATTGTCATTTGCTTACTGTTGACTCAGACATTAGAAGTGACCCGATTTTACATGTCTCTACAGCCTCAACTTCCCAGCAGTGGCAGGTCCCAGAATGGAGAGTGGTCCCCGAAGCAAAGCTCGCCCACCAACGAAGTAAGTTGTAATGTTAATATTTGTAGTATGTGGGAAATGACATGATCACCAATCTACCTAAATCCATAGTCAATGCCATAAGCATAATGACATATGGCCACTTCCTTTTATTAATTCCTTAGCATAATGACATATGGCCTCTTCCTTTTTTATTAATTCATTAGCATAATGACATATGGCCTCTTCCTTTTTTATGAATTCCTTACCATAATGACATATGGCCTCTTTCTTTTATGAGTTCCTTACCATAATGACATATGGCCTCTTTCTTTTATGATTTCCTTACCATAATGACATATGGCCTCTTCCTTTTATTAATTCCTTATCATAATGACATATGACCTATTCTTTTTATTAATTCCTTAGCATAATGACATATGGCCGCTTCCTTATATTAATTCCTTAGCATCATGACATATGGCCTCTTCCTTTTTTAATTCCTTAGCATACTGACATATGGCCTCTTCCTTTTATTAATTCCTTAGCATAATGACATATGGCCTCTTCCTTTTATTAATCCCTTACCATAATGACATATGGCCTCATGAGTTAGCTTGCAACCTAATAAACATTCCATCCACAGCTGTTAAACATGTATTTGCCGACAAATAATTTATTTTTCTTTTTTATACAGGGACCACACGTGCCAGAGTGGCACAACTGAGTGCCAGGGCCCTTCAGTTGGTGGGCTAGATGCAGGAGCTGCGCGACTCATTGGGAACCACAGATGAAGAATAATGTTCTGGGGCCTGCCATTGCTGTGTATATATTTTAAGACCTGTTAATTTATTTGTTAAAAACTTTTTAAATTTTGTACTTACATTTTACCCCCCCAAAAAAAAAAATAATATTCAAAGTTGTTATATTTTTTAAAAAAAGGCAATATAAAAATGCCATTTAAGATTAAAAAAAACAAAACAAAAAACTTGTTTCTGTGTCATTTCCTTTTCTAAATCCGTTCATTAAGGGTTGGTTACCACAAAACGAATGCAAAAAACAAAATTTATATATGAAGATTTGCCTGACCGCGAAGTGATTTAGGAAATATACAAATATTAAAATACAGAAAGACTCCTTAACAGTTAAACATGAATTTCTGAGGCTTAAACTCCCTGTTTTTCTTAAATTGAAAAATCAATCAACATCAGCAACACCAGGGCTGTTAAAATATATCTTTGGTGACAAGTGGTGTACAACTTCTTTGATTTGTATTTGGTGGAACTAGAGAATGGGAAGTGATACTTCATGAAAAATGTCTGGGAAACCCTGGTTCTAGACCATTTGACTAGAACTGGCCTATTTTGCAATGCAAAATAGAATGGCAGCCATCAGCAGCCAGGATTTTTGAGGCTTCCCCACCTTTTGCCTGTTCTAAGGGAGGGGGGGTTTCTGGCAAAAAAATTCTGTAACTGCTATTTAATAGTGCACTATGAACTGATTAGATCATCTGTTTTAGAAATGTGTTTTTTAGTGCCGTCGTCGTATCATTTTCAAAAGTTCCCGCTCTCGTATGAATGTGCGAGCGATTCCAAGCATGCTTCGTAAACCTTCTGTAAAGTTTCCGTCCGCTCGTAGTACGCGTACGAGGATGTCATTTTCCATCGAGACTTTTCAGATTCATTTTCTCAGCTAACAACGTAGCCTTTCGTTTTTGCCCTTTTCCCATCGTATCCTCACATGAATCCTTTACGTTTCCCGATGCATTCTGTTTCACTTTTTCCAAAAATAATCGTCCAGACGGAATCCTTACGATCTTGCGCCTGCGCACTAAAAACTTCACTCATTAAAGTGCTCGCATATATAATTTCACTCCCATCACTTCTACTACAAAAAAGCTCACCCTAACCATTTAGCGCTATCCTGCCTCTTCCCTTTGGAGCCCTTAAAGCTCACCCTAACTACTTAGCGCTATCCTGCTCCCTTTGGAGCCCTTAAAGCTCACCCTAACCACTTAGCGGTTAGGTTCTTCTTCCATTTTGGGTCCCTAAAACTTACCCCAATCACTTAGCGCTTAGGTTCTTCTTCCATTTTAGGTCCCTAAAACTTACCCAAATCACTTAGCGCTTAGGTTCTTCTTCCATTTTAGCACCCTAAAACTTACCCAAATCACTTAGCGCTTAGGTTCTTCTTCCATTTTAGCACCCTAAAACTTACCCAAATCACTTAGCGCTTAGGTTCTTCTTCCATTTTAGCACCCTAAAACTTACCCAAATCACTTAGCGCTTAGGTTCTTCTTCCATTTTAGCACCCTAAAACTTACCCAAATCACTTAGCGCTTAGGTTCTTCTTCCATTTTAGCACCCTAAAACTTACCCAAATCACTTAGCGCTTAGGTTCTTCTTCCATTTTAGCACCCTAAAACTTACCCAAATCACTTAGTGCTTAGGTTCTTCTTCCATTTTAGCACCCTAAAACTTACCCAAATCACTTAGCGCTTAGGTTCTTCTTCCATTTTAGGTCCATAAAACTTACCCAAATCACTTAGCGCTTAGGTTCTTCTTCCATTTTAGCACCCTAAAACTTACCCCAATCACTTAGCGCTTAGGTTCTTCTTCCATTTTAGGTCCATAAAACTTATCCAAATCACTTCGCGGACATCTGAATCTTCAGCTCTAAATATATATTTGCCCCTTTGTTTGTTGTAAATGTATGTGTTTCAAGAAATGACACTGAAACATTGTTTTTTTTGTGTTTTTTAATATAAAATATTTTGAGGATATCCCAACTTTTTTTTTTTTATATAAAACTTGTTTTTTGTTTTTTTTTTGGGGGGGGGGGGTTTAAAACTTTGTGGGGTTTTTTTTTTTTTGCTTTATAAAATTTGTGTTTAACATTTAAAAATGTAAACCAATAAATAAAAATTGAAACGCAGAACATGGCCAGGACCCAGGACTCTAATCCTCTTCCTCTTCTTCTGTTGTCCCCAACGAGTCAACCATCACCTTCATATCGGCCACCAACGCAAGGTCCCTCCGATTCATTTCCAAAATTTGTTGCCGTGTGGTCCCTGTAACAAATGGAGAAAAAAACATTATATTCATACCAATACATGTTTGCCACCTGTGGATTGAATGTTTTTAAGTTACACAAATAAATAAAGGCTACATATGTAATTCTGGCAAGTTATTAAGCTAAGGAAGTGGCCACAGGTCACTCTTATATTGCCATTTGCTAGGGCTTGATGTATCTGTGTGTTGTCAAGTACCACATAAATGCTAAGAATGCCCTGACTACTTACTTGGTTGGTGGCCGTGAGCTGGCTCGTTGGGGACAACACGATGAGGTCCTGGGTCCTGGCTCTGCTGTGAAGAAGTGCCTGTAGAAACATGGGAAATACGTTCAGTTTGATGGTCAAATTCCTCAGTCAGAAAATGGCTTTTGGCAAGTCTGGTTCACATCACTCACCTTCTCCAGCTTCTGCTTGTAGCACATCTGCTGCCTCTTCCACTTCCTCACCCGCTCCAGAAGCATCTAGACAAACAGATGAAAGGAATCAGTTGGGTAGGAGATAGCATGTATATGTGTGTGCGTAGACATACCAGAGGCTCCCGCATGCGTGGCAGGGTACGGCTGCCTGCCCTCGCTGTGCCGCCCCTCCTCTGTGGTAAGGTCCAGGGGCTGGTCTGAGGAGGCCACAGAGGAGGGGTAGGCCCGTCGCCCTGGAGATCCACCACCTTCACTCACAGCTGCAGAATCATGCAGCACTGGTCGGCCTGTGCGCCTCCGGGTGCGGCAAATGCGGTAATCCATTTCCAACACTACCAAAGAAAAGGCATTATAAATAAAAGGCCTAACTTCTGTCGTAGTTACATCTTGCATGCAAGCGCTATGTACTTACTTGGGAAATGGATCCTGAAAAACCTCCGCACCCGGGGCATGTGCAGTCGCTTCAGGTCCGACCAATGCTGCATGATCTATGTGTGGGTGAAGGTGGTGTGGGTCTGATGTTGGATCTCCGAGATGATCTCCAGGGCGATGTTTCGTTTCTCAAACGAGTTGGGCAGGTAATCGTACCTGCACTCCAGCATGGTCTACAAAACACAAATCAAACATCAGAACAGCAACAGCAAGAGCAGAACAGCAACAGCAAGAAATCAGAAAAGCCTATCAAGAAGTGCCAACAATACATTCTTTGGTTCAATCACATGAACACATACACACACACACACTCCTAGCCTAGGTTAACTTTCCAATCTGGCCGCACTGTTGTTTGGCACGTGTGTGGCATGCGCTTGGGTGTGCATGTAGGTTAACCAAATTTGTAAACAATCTATTACTTTGTGCGCATCCTTAACATGTAGAGCAGCATTTACAAATCCAAGCAAAGTCCTTAAAAGACACTTACGAGCATGATGATCTCTTCTTGTTGGCAGGTGAAGATAGTGGGCGCCATCTTTCTTCTTCTTCTCGGCAGCAGATAAGCAATGCCCCAGCGGTTTCCGGGTTCCGCACGGCCGTGCGAATGGCCGGACTTACGCGTAAGCGAACGCGTAGGCGTCACACGGCGGATACCTTATTTAAAGGTCCCTGGACACACAGCTCATTCTCTTTGAGAGTCCCACAAAAATGGCACCTAAAAAGATTACTGCACAGAAGAAGCCGAGCAAGCGGGCTGAGCAGGCCGAGGGCCCGAAAACCCGTTCCCAAGAGCCTAAAGCGCGGCTAAGGGCTTCCACAAAGGCAGCGGGCAAAAAGGAGGTGGCAGCAGGCAAAACCAAGAGCAAGCAAACAAAGCCTGCACAAGCTCATGCCAAACAGATGGGTAAGAGGGGACGAAGCCCCACCCCACCCTGCCCCACACCCCCCCACGTGGCACCAAGGCCATAGCCAAAGGCCCCAAACACAGGGCCCGAAGCCGCAGCAGGGGCCCAAGCAGGCCAAGAAGCCGCAGCAGGGGCCCAAGCAGGCCAAGAAGCCGCAGCAGGGGCCCAAGCCGCAGCAGGGCCGAAGCAGGCCAAGAAGCCGCAGCAGGGGCCGAGGCAGGCCAAGAAGCCGCAGCAGGGGCCCAAGCAGGCCAAGAAGCTGCAGCAGGGGCCCAAGCAGGCCAAGAAGCCGCAGCAGGGGCCGAGGCAGGCCAAGAAGCCGCAGCAGGGGCCCAAGCAGGCCAAGAAGCCGCAGCAGGCACAGAAGCCAGAAAAGGCTGCAAAGGCCAACATCCCCCTCCCCCCCCGCACGTGGCTCAAAATCAAAGGGCAAGAGTGTGCGAACCACCAGATATGCCTCACCCCAGCCAATGACATCCAAGGCCCCACAGACCCACAGGGCTCAAAGCAGCAGCTCCAGCTCGCCCAGACCCTCTCTTGCTCGCCCACATTCTCCTCCGGCACAGGTTGTCATGCATTCCCCCTATGCCACATCTACACCTGCTACTTCAGTGGCCACCCAGCCCCGAACACCCAGTCCCTTTCCAAGTCCAGTAAGATCCACAGCCGGCCTCCAGTCCTTGAGGTCTCCTCCATCCCCCCAGCCCAGAATGTCATCCCATTTGCCACCAAGCACTGAGGAGCCACAACCACCCCAAAGAGGGCGCACATTGCGCCGAGGACACTTGAGTGGCCGTTTTGGTGAGTCCCAAACTCTGGCATTGGCTAGTGGGCTCACCTTATATTATGATGACCTATATGGGAGCAAATCAAAAACAACGAGCAAGCAGCGCAAAGCAGAGATTTTGGCAGAACTCACCAGGCAAGTCAATGCAGCGGGTGAGGAACTCAAAGATGTGGAACAGGTTCAGCGGAAGATATCGGACCTGAAATATGCCGTGCGGAAGAAACAGAGTCAAAGGCGGCAGTACAGGTACATAGCTTATTTGTGGGTTTTTATTATTCGTGTCTATCCGTCAGTGCGCTTAATTATGCTTACTATGTTTTACAGCGAAAAAACTGGCGGAGGATTTCCAACGAAAATGAGATTTACACAGGCTGAGGAGATGGTTCTGGGCTTGCTCCATCCTGTGGCCTTAGAGGGACACTCGGGCCAGCAGGACACGACAACCCGCCAATTCCAGGTTAGTAATGTGGGAATGTCCCCAAAAATGTGTGTAAACCTACACATAGGCAGCAAGGGCTAGCTAAACACATGTCTCTAGGGTGTGGCAGCAAGGGCTAGCTAAACACATGTCTCTAGGGTGTGGCAGCAAGGGCTAGCTAAACACATGTCTCTAGGGTGTGGCAGCAAGGGCTAGCTAAACACATGTCTCTAGGGTGTGGCAGCAAGGGCTAGCTAAACACATGTCTCTAGGGTGTGGCAGCAAGGGCTAGCTAAACACATGGCTCTAGGGTGTGGCAGCAAGGGCTAGCTAAACACATGGCTCTAGGGTGTGGCAGCAAGGGCTAGCTAAACACATGGCTCTAGGGTGTGGCAGCAAGGGCTAGCTAAACACATGTCTCTAGGGTGTGGCAGCAAGGGCTAGCTAAACACATGTCTCTAGGGTGTGGCAGCAAGGGCTAGCTAAACACATGGCTCTAGGGTATGGCAGCAAGGGCTAGCTAAACACATGGCTCTAGGGTGTTGCTTTTAGTGGAGTGCTCACTTTGACCAGGGTGTGTCATGTGTGTGGACTGGTAATGTGCAAATTGACACCCACATACATGACGTTTAAGGAAATTTCTGAAAACTATGAAACTTAGGAGTGTAGAAAATGAATGCGTGCTATGTATTAATTGACAAGCACACGCCACACTAACATCTTTGGCTGTTGGGCAATTTGCTAAGAGCTGGGTTGGGTGCCCAACGGATTTAGATGGTTTGATAGAAATGTTTTCAGAGATACAATGTTCCCCACCAGAATCATATTGTAACTGCTATTTGGCACCTTAGTGTGTTAACTTCCTCGCCTATAAGGGATGTTGCACAGCAGCCATTAGTTGCATGTTTGTTTTTAGACACGTGACCAATGTGTCTAGTCTGGTTTAACAATCCATGCACTAATGTAATGGCATTCCTAGTGAAGGCCAAGTGGCCACGTTGTGGGAGTGGCCATTCCTGCTTGGGCACGTTTCTTGGCTTAGCATATGTGTTCTAAAACATCAACAATGCATAGTTGTGTGTTTTCATAGCTCTTTTTCTTCTAATGCAGCCCAGCATCATCCCTCAGCTAGTGGGGACTCCTCTGCCATGTTACCGCTGCCGTCTTCTTCCGTGCTGCATCGGACCCAGGATCCGATATCTACGGTAAGTGTTTTTTGATGCTGTTGCGTATGCATATGGCTTGCCATGTTTTGATTGTCTGATTTACATAGCTATTCCCCACACTGAACCTTTTTTTTTTACATGTCCCCAACAGAGCCACACACTGATGGAGGAAATCCAGGAGCTGGAGGAGGATGGAAGCTTCCTGGGAGCTTATGACGATCTTCCCCTGGGCCAGAATCTGCAACTGTCCCAAAATGTTTCTCCGCCAAATCCTCAGCAGCAGAGGGAAGCTGGCTGCATGTTACCTGCACATCGTGGGCAGCATGCAGAGACTGACCCTCCAGTCCCCAGTTTCAGATCTGCTGTTGAGGATTTGGTGAGCATACCTGTGGCTGTTGGGGGTCCTCGATCAACATCATCTGCACGCCCCACAACCCGGGGAATTGGGCGGCGTACTCAGCAACGTCGCCCAGTTTTCCAGGGGAGGGGCGTGCAGATGATGGAGTCAGCATGGCACCATGAGAGGCGGCTTTTTCGTCGCCAAAATCAACAAAATCAAGAACATCTTAGGGGCCAATTAGATTCCCTAAATAATACCTTCAGTGCCGTGCTGACTGAATTGAGGACCCATAACAGCCACATGGCCAACTTGACCTCAGATATCAGGTCAGGCATGGCCAAAATGCACAGTAACCAAAGAAACATTTTGGAACAGTTGCAGATTCTGAATGCAACACAGGCCCAGGTTAGGGCCCACCCCAAGGGCCCCAACCTGGGTTCTATGGGCATCACCAATATTAATGTGTGTTTGGCATGAATCTGTTCTACATCTTTGAGAGACATCCCCACTGGATTGACTTGTCTGGTGAGGCATAAAAATCTGCCATTTTGCGCTGTTATTGCTAGGATGTTTTTGATTTGCCCCCATATAGGTCATTCAAGGCGTGAGGTAGCCCACTAGCCAATGCCAGAGGCCAAGACTCACTGAAGCGGCCACTTAAGCTGTTGCGCGGCACCCTTGGGCATAATAACATTTGTGGTGGCTCCTCATGTTTGGCGGCATGATTGGGTGACATTCTGGGCTGGCAAACTAAGACCTTTGACCCTGGCTGGGATTGTACTGTATTTGGATAGGGACTGGGTGTTCTGGTTTGGGTGGCCCACTGACTTACAGGTGTAGATGTGGCATAGGTATGTCTGCTTTCAACCTGTGTCTGTGGAAAATGTGGGTAAGCAGGAGAGGGCTTATTTGGGTGCATTTTTCTGTTTGTGCACATGTTTTGAACATAATTGCATGTACATGTCTGCCCCCGATTTATGTGAGGGGCACTGAACTACTATTCTGTTGGTATCCAAGGAACCTTTTAAGAATTAGTAAACTTTTTTGTTTGACCAAGTTAATGTCTGTGGTGTTTTGATTGAGAAATATGATTTTAATTAGACACCCAAACAAACACTAACCAATGTCTCAAAATAAGTCCACAAACGTTGTTGTTTTTTTGCACAACTTCATTATTGGTTTAGTCATAATGAAATTATACATACCAAACCAAAAAATTCTACAAACAAACATAACAAAACAAGTCCAAAAAAACAAATACAAAGCAATACATAAATTAGGCAAAATGTGTGACAATTAAATTTGCCCGCACGGCTTGCCCAGACGCACTTGGCTGGCCCACATAGCTGTCCTCATCGGCGGGTGGAGAGGGTGGGCAATCAACATATCGGGGGACCCTTTGCATAATAGCAAAATTATGCAGTGCTGCACACGCCATAATTATATCAATGACCTTTTTAGGGTCATACTGCAGGGAGCCCCCAGTGCAGGGAGCCCCCAGTGTGGTCCAAGCACCGAAAACGGGTCTTCAGGAGTCCAAAGGCCCTCTCCACCACTGCCCTGGTCTTTCTATGGGCACGATTGTAGTCCTCTTGGGCTGGAGTCTGTGGCCAGAGGACCGGAGTCATCAGCCACGGGAGTAGTGGCTACCCCAAATCTCCTACAAAAATGTTAGTGAAAATAATATTAACATTAATGCATACATTGCAGCGCTAAATTCCCAAAATAAACAGATTAATCAGGTATGTGACATTGTCACACAAACATGAGCATACATATTGCAGATGCCAAAACCCCAATTAAACATATATGATAGATGGGGGACCAAAGTAGGTAAATAATACTGTGGATGCTGGGCAATCAGGCAGACTGTTAGCAGCTATTGTTTCCTGTCTGTACTGCAGAACAATGTAGTATGGGTTAACTTTACCTGACCCATTTTCTGTTTTGGCTTAGTCAAAAACAGGTGTAAGGCGGCCCCTGCACTTTATCCCGCTCACCTCTACTCAGTAAGTGAAATGCATGTAAGCAAAGATGGCGCAGACCCTCTGCTAAAGTCCCTAACCGATTTTGAGGGAAAAGTGTTGGGAAGACTGTTTCAGACTTTTGCTCTCATTACACTTTGGAGTTAAAACAATGCAGGACTAACAATTTGTCAGCCAATGTAGTTTGGATAAAGTAATGGGTCCAGTCGGGTTACACATGTTCCCCAGGTGATGCCCAAGGCATCGTGGAGGAAAGGTGACTCCAACCAAAATCCAAGCCAGACAGATAAAAGATAAATATGTAATTGGACTCAACTTACCAAGGAGCCATGCACCCGCAAATTCCCCTGACTCAAACCGCCGGAATAATCCTGATCTGCGCAGGATATAGGCGTCATGGGCTGAGCCAGGGTAGCCTGCCAGGATGCTCAGAAAATGCATGTCCTGGGCCACCACTGCTTGCACATTCAGTGAGTGGCCCATTTTATGATTTCTGTGTAAAAAGGAAACATCAACAAAAATGTTAAAAAATGAGGCCACGAATCCAACGCTCACTTCTAACAGGCTAAGTCAAACATTAACATCCAGACAACTAACAATAAACAACTACCTTACATTTAAGTGGCCAACAAAAGAAGATGTATGTTCCAACCTTTACAAGGTTGAGTTACTTGTTCTATTTGAAGTACACTTTCAAATGTTTGACTTTCAAAAATCTTTGTTAAGAATGGAAAAAAGGGCCATTGTTGCACATACACTCTTGGCAAGGCGGAAGCATTATCAAGGAGGGACTGATTGCAATGAGGGAATATGTAAAAGGAGAGACTAGGAACCTATAGGGCCTAATGAAAAGGAGGGACTATTCACAATGAGGGATACTAATAATGGAGAAACTATTCCCAAGGATGCTCTGCTTAAAAGGAGGGACTAGTCACAATGAGGGATACTAATAATGGAGAAACTATACCCAAGGATGCTCTGCTTAAAAGGAGGGACTAGTCACAATGAGGGTTTTTTAACAAGGAGGGAGAAAAAGAAATAATGTTATTGGCCAAAGGAGGGACACCCAAACATTTAGATACAATTGAAGCCCAAACTTGCCTGTATATATACTCGTCGACTGCCGGAGGGACCAGGGAAACGTGTGTGCAGTCAATAGCACCCATGACGTTGGGCATGTCGGCGATATTATAAAATGCCATCTTAATGGCGTTTCTGGCTACCATATCCTCAGGGAAACAAATATATTTCCGAGTTAGGGTAGCCATGCCTTCCAAAAATTTGGATAGTGCGCGGCTCAGCGTAGGCTGAGAGATCCCCACTGAGAGGGCACCCAGCCTCTGGAATCGCCAAAAATTGCAGGCAGCCAAGCATCTTGGTCATACCTGAAATTGCTTGCCCCTTCCTTGTGGTGCAGGCTAACCATGGCCGCAGCTCACTATACAATTTATGGAGGGAAGCGCGATTAAGCCTGAACAGCTCAACGTCATGCATGCTATTGATGTCCATGCGTCGCCGCCGGTGCAGTCTGGTCTCTGACCTCCGGACGATCTCAATTCCCATGAGTTGCAGATCCTCATGCTCCTCAAAGGCAGTAGACTCGTCCATGGCTCTAGTTCCGTCGTCTAAATGGTGCCGTAAGTGGTTCGGCAATGAAACGGATTTAGGGGGTGTTGTCCCATCGGCAATCAGCTCTCTGAATTAATCGCCAGCCCATTGCAATAACGTAAACTTTCTGAACGGACAAAACATTTCAAATTTGGTGGAAAAAACCTCCCGAATGAACGATAAACTTCCGATTTGCTTCCGTTTATCGAAAGAGCATATACGTATTTTGCCGAACGTTCGTACGAATGAAAAATGGATGAAAAAAAGCAAAAAAATGACAAACACCCACCAAAACTTTCACAGACAGCTACGGAAGTCCGGACGAATGTGTCTTTGAATCAAGGCTAAGGCTTAAAGTGGACCAACACCCAGGGTTTTGGTCCACTTCAGGGGGGCACCCCGATTCCGCTGTGTAAAACACCCCAGAAAGCCCCCAATACTCACCTCAACACGCTCCCACGTGGCCACGGACAAGCGGGTGACAGCGGCGGACAAGACGCCTCCCGCACATCGCTCTGACAGGGCGCGCGCACGCCCGCGCCGGCCATTCACAGACGGCCGGCGCGGGCGCGCGCACGTCTAGAGGAGCGCGCGGGAGGTAAGTTTATTTGGGGTTTTGGGGGGGGGCCCTCACCGCGGGACATCCCGATCTCGGATGTCCCGCAGTGAGGGAGGTGATCGGCCCGGGAATCTTATAGATTCCCGGGCTGATCACCCCTGGGTGATGGTCCACTTTAAGATTATAGGAGAGTATAAATACGATCAAGGGAGGTGGGTAATTCTTGTAGGGGAATAAGTGGGTAAACCCTGTACCCTGGCCAATATATACTGCCCAGATCAGAAACAGGCAGCATTCTTGAATAAAACGCTAAAAATAATAAGTAATGTATGCAAGGGGGCCCTTATTCTAGGGGGGATTTTAATATGATAAGGGACCTATCTCCCTTATCAGTTGTGATCTTAAAATATTTGCAAAGCTGCTGGCATCTAGACTAGAAAAAATAAGGCCTACTATAATTTCACCATCACTGGCAGGCTTTATGCCAGGGAGGAATATATGAAAAACATATCTAAGGCCATTAGTATCATTAACTGTATCAATACTAGCAGACAACCTGCCATTGTGATCACAGTGGCCTCCGAGACAGCCTTTGATAGGGTTTCATGGAACTTTATCAAAGAATTATTGAGAGGTTTTGGATTTGGGGAAAAGTTTAATAGCAGGGTAATGGCAATCAATCAACAACAATATTAGTCAATGGCTCCAATACGGAAAAAAAACACCAATAGACTTACCGGTAACAGATTTTTTAGGAATCCTTCAGCTTGACCACGTGGAGATATTATGCTCCACCCCCTGGTGGAGGAACAGAGGTTAAAAGCTCTTCCTCCCCACCTCAGTAATAGTAAAGTAATATACACCAACCCTTGGATTATGGGCGGGTGATAAGCGGTCAAGCTGAAGTATTCTTAAAAAATCAGTTACCGGTAAGTCTAGTGGTGGCTTTTCCAAGTCATCCTACAGCTTGACCACGTGGAGAGGATTAGGCAAGTAATTATACCTTAGAGATGGGAAGCTGCAAGTAGAACCTTTCTACCGAAGGCTTGATGCTTTGCAGATAGCAAATAAAGTCTATAATGTTTTAGGAAGGTGTGGGGCGATGACCACATAGCTGCTTTGCACCTTTCCTTTCTTCCAATAACGTGACCATTGCCCTTGTGGAGTGAGAAGAACCTCTGGAGGAGTCACTCCCTTAGCAGCATATGTCTCTGGATCTTTCTAAATAATGAATTAGGGCTCTTCTGACATCAAGCAGAGAGAGAGATCTTCTACGTTTACTGCTTTATCCAACATCGTTGGAAGAACTGTCTCTTGCGGCCCATTATCTGACGCCCCTATTTTTAGAAAAATCAAAGGATTGGGTCTTAAAATGACTTTGGGAGAAAAGCACAGTATGGTTCTTAGCCCGACAGTGCTTGAAGCTCACGCTCCTCGCAGATGTAATGGCTAGTAAAAAACAACATTTCATAGACAACCATTGACAAGTCCCAGGTAGGAAAGCCCTTGAAGGGAGCTGGTCTCTTACACAGGATTGATTAAAAAAATTAACAAGTTAATTTTGTCTTAATTGAGTTTTCAGGGTACCTACAACCAGTCCCTTGTCCAAACCTTCCTGCAGAAAATCTAGCACTGTTGCCATTTCCTCAAATTGTTAATTTCACAAAAAGAAAGAAAATTGTTTCCATACCTTTCCATTGATTTTTCTGGTAGTTAACATACGACTTTGTAGTAATGTCTCTGTCACTTTCAAGGAACACCTTCTTCCTTATTTGGGCCCTTTCAGGATCCATGGTGACAGATGTAGTCTTGATGGATGATATCTGGAATATCTGGGAGGCTCCATGGTCCCTTTGTTGCCATCTTGATCAACTCTGTGAACCAAACTCTTTTTGGCCAGAAGGGAGCGATGAGTATCACGGTCACCTGTTCCTGAGCTCTCCTCTGGATGACTGGAGGCAGAATTCTGAAGGGGGGAAAAACATAAGCCAGATGAGAGTTCCATTTTTGAATCAGATCATCTATTTCTACCGCACCTTCTTCCCTGACTAGGGAAAAGAAATTCTCGCATTTTGAAATATTTTTGTTGGCAAACAAGTCTATTTGAGGATGACCCATACACCTGCAATCGGGTTGAAGACTGCCTGATTCAAACACCACTCTGTCTGAAGGACTCTCCTGCAACAGGCATCTGCCAGAGTGTTTAGGGTTCCCCTCAGATGAATTGTCGTCATTGATTAGATCTGGCTTTGTAGGGGCAATATGATGCTGCGTGATAGAGCCATTAATTTTCCGGACTTGGTTCCCCTTTGATAATTTTGATAGGCCACTGCTGTAGCGTTGTCTGACCTTGTACTTCGTTTCCATGAATGTCTGATTGAAAATGAGTCAGTGCGAGCTTCACTGCCAGAAGCTTCCTCTAATTTGAGGATTTCACTGCCACTTCCTTGGGCCATATTCCATGAACCTCCCCTTCTATTAAAGTGGACCAACACCGAGAGGTGATCGGCCCGGAAATCTATAAGATTCCCGGGCCGATCACCTCCCACCCCGCGGGACATCCGAGATCGGGATGTCCCGCGGGGTGAAACCCCCCCAGACACCCCAAATCACTTACCTGATCTTCCGCGGCCGCCACCGCCTCCCTCGCGCCCCTGTAGGCATGCTCGCGCCCGCACCGGCCGTCTGCGAATGGCCGGCGGGGCGCGCGCGCGCGCCGAAAGTGACGCGAGGGAGGCGGCGGCGGCGGCAGCCGCTTGGACGTTCCTGATCCCCGCCTGGACGTTGGCGGGGATTGGACCGTCCAGTCACGTGGGAGCGGGGACAGGTAAGATTTTGGGGCTTTCTGGGGGGTTTCACACAGCGGGGCACCCCCGATCGGGGTGCCCCACCGAAGTGGACCAAAACCCAGGATAGTCAAAATCCTGGGTGTTGGTCCACTTTAAATTTTCTGGATTTGTCCACCATAGCAGTTCTCTCAGAACTAATGAATTCAACTGCACCTTTAAGTCTTAAGTGACTTCTGATCCTTGTCACCCTTTCTAGAAGGAATCCTTGCAGAGTCCTTGCATGCAACTGTGCCCAACGCACTGCCAGGATAACAGATGTAATTAGACCTAGAACTCTCATGATCTACCATAAGAACACTGTGGGGTCTTTGGTTAAGGCTAGAACTTCTGCCACTATTTTCTGGCTTTTCTCTGCTGGGAGAAATAACTTCCTCTGGTTGCTGTCTATTATAAATCCCTGGAACTTGCATTGTTGAGAGGGTATTAACTGGATTTTTCTATGTTTATCACCCACCCCAGATCTTTTAGTACTGATAGGATCTTTTGCAGGTCTGCTAACAGTGTCACTTTGGATCTGCTTAAGATCAGCAGGTCGTCCAGATAAGGAATCACATTGAACCCCTGCTGTCTGAGATAGGCCATGGGTTCCGCTAGAATCTTTGTAAAATTCTTGGGGATGAGGACAGGCCGAAGGGGAGAGCTCTGTACTGAAAGTAAATTGTCTCCTGATCTAGCTGTATTGCAAACCTCAAGTACTTGCCGTGGGCTACTAGAATAGGAATGTTTAGATCTAGGTTGACCATCAGAGCCCCTTCGATTATTGTACGTCTTACTAAATAAATTGATTCCATTCTGAACCTCTTGTACCGGATACATCTATTTAATCTCTTTAGAATCAGAATCATCCTGAATTTTCCTGAAGGCTTTAGTACCAGAACACCTGAGAGTAATACCCCTTCTGAATGAATTTTGGAGGAACTACCTCTATCACATATTTCCACAGAAGTTCCTGAAGTACTAAGGGAAAGGTTTCCCTCTTCTTTTTGGATCCTTTGGTAATTTGGTTATTAGATGGATGATGGGGCAGGGACCCATATTATAAACGATACCCTCTTTCTAGAGCCTGTAGTACAAACTTATTTTGGGTAATTTCTTTCCAAGCAGGTGTGAACTCGGAATGTCTTCCCCCCACTGGTTATTGTTTGTCAGGACTGCTGCTTAGGCCCTTCAGGAGTTTTACTCATGAGGGAATACTTCCTTTAGGGTCTAGTTTGAGCCCAGCACTTCTATGAGTTTGCGTCACAAATTCCTTCTGGGCATCCTCAATAGAAGCTAAAGGCTGCTTGATACTGAGAATCTCTTTCAGAAGTGCAACTGAGTCTGTCTCCTTCTTTGCTTTATCGCACCCAATACACAGAGTCAGGTACCAAGTGAATGGAAGCGTGGCTTGGATTCCTTGACTGATTTAAAATGTTTTTTGTCCTCCGTTCACTTTTTAGACTCTTTCTAAAAACACATAATACGGATAGCATATTAAATACACATATAAAGCAATGAAGGTTCTACCGAATGCTGGCCTCTGTCTGCATTTCTCCGACATGATCTTCGCTCAAAGCGCCCAGGTCACCTCTGCTCTGTCCGGGGACTGTCTGGGGTGTCAGCCTCTCAGCCCCTGCTGCCCCTGCTCTTGCTCTGGTCCGGCAGCGACTCACTCCAGGGAGCATGTGCACGCTGTTCTTCGTCTTGCCTGGCTAGGCCCCCTGCTTGCCTCTCAACACGAGCTAGCTTTGTACTAGTCCCAGCTAGGTGATTTGAATGCTGAGCACGTGGAGGCTTATGAAGTGCCAAGATAAAAGAAATGTACTGTTAGGCGGTAGAGCTGTGCTACCAAGCGATGGAGGCTCACTTGCAATCTGAGCCCGGGCTAGCGTAGCTCCCGCCCTGTGCCTGTGATACCCTATTTGAATGCCGATTGGACCGTCATTTGTGAGTTTTCTGGGAAACTTGCAGTCCAAGACCCATGAGGCTGCCTTTGGGGTTCCACAGAAACATAGAAGGCTGATGGCAGCCTTGCAGCACTTTATTCTTTCATTGCACTGATGCTATAGTAGTCTGGGATATTTAAAGAGACATTAACATTATGATTCCTCGTTGAGGACCTCTGCTATACTTATACTGGCCAGCAGTGTGTGTATGGATGCGAGGGGTGCGTGTCTTGCATTGGGTGTATGGGCGGCCTCTGTGCTTTTTAGTAATTAGCAACGTTGCTTTTTTAGTCTTTATAGATGGGGAAGAGGGTTTGATAATTTTGTGCCAATTTTTGTATGGATATAATAAATAAATTGCGTTTCGTTGGCAATAGGTGCCTTCAATTTATCCTTTGTGCCGGCCTCACATATAACTGTTGTCCTATGTGTGTTAGATATATGCCCCCCACCACTTTTTAACTTCTATGGATACTAATTCAACAAATTATACAGAATAAACCAGGAACCAGGGGGGTCTTAATGCACCAGATTTTCAATGATACTATCAAGAAAATTTTGTACAAAATGCGCTAAGCAAATGGCTTAAGTATAGGGAGGAAAGTTGAATGAAGCTGGAATTAGGGGATAGATTAATCTTTACATGAAATCAGGATCTAATTAAATACAATATAAGACAAAACCACCATATAGTAGTGCGGGCAGTACTCAACTCTTTCATTAAATTGATTAATGATCGAAAGATATCAGAAGCACCTGAATTAATGACTAATATAGATAGCATTCTAACACCTTGCAGCACTTGACAAAAAGGGTTAGTGTCAGGACTATACCAAACACCCGTCTGTCTTAAGCCGATATCCCCCAATCTCCACCGCCACTTCCGCCTATAGACAAGCCCCCGCTTGTAGGAGACACGGGTAATGCCTCTCCCAGTCGGTTGCCCCCAGGACTTAAAAGGCGCAAAGGATAACGGCTTAAGGTGCAGAATGATGTTTGGCAGGGAATCCCGAATGAGGATGCCGGGTGCGAAAGTCCGTAATTCAGGCCGAGGTCAAACCAGGAGGTCACAGGCGAGGTTTCCGAGGGAGATAACGAAAGGGTAGTCGAGGGTAGCCGAGGTCAAATCCAGGAGGTCACAGGCGAGGTACAGGTGGGTCAGGCAGAAGAGTGGTCAGGCAAAGCAGATGGTCGGGGCAGGCGGCAGGCGAGAATAGTCAAAGTCCAAATCCAAAGTATTCACTAGAGACACAGCAACGCACATCCAGAACCCAGAAGCTATAACGGGCACTGGGATACTGGAGCAGTGCAGCTTTATAGGGAGTACTGGCCAGTGGGGAAAAGGGGCAATGGAGGGAACAAAGGTGATTGGTGCACACAATAAAACAGGAGTGGTCCCAGGAGCTGGACGGCCCAGGCCAGACAGGCCGACCAGTCCCTGGGTCCACTCCTCTGATCGGGTCACGGATTGGGTGTTTTTGACACTTGCCCCCGGCGGGCGCGCTGGGGAAAGCGCCGCCGGGAGGCATAAGGAAGACGTGCTCGCGCGCGCGCGCGAGCACGTTGTAGATCGGGCGCGCCCCCGCCGGGAGGGGGAAGCGCCGCATCGAGAGGGAGCCTGGCGGGCCCGCGCAGCCGCGCAGAGCGGGCTGCGGCGCGGCCGCCGACACCGTCCTGCGCCGCCGACCCCCGACCCCCACGACAACGCTGAGGAGCCGGCACACCCGGGGACCGTCGGGCAGCAGCCAACCGGGCGCCACCCGACAGCGCGTCGCGGGACCAGGGACGGCGACGAGGTAAGTGCCTAACAGTTAGCAAATTTAGAAAAAGGGACGGCTTCAACGCTATGCACTTGCTTAGGTCAAAATGGGAATATAGATAGGGCAAAACTTAGCAAACACAAATAAACCGATGATGATCTCATGCAAAAAAAAGAGCAAATACAAACTTAATTTGAGTTCTTGCAAAAATCAGTGTATGGGTCCATATGTGCAATCCTCATTCAAATACTGTTTTACTCAGCCAATGCCCAAAAAAATCCCCCTGTCTATCTGGTTTGAGAAACGAATAGATCTAACACATCGACTTACTAGGAAGTTGACAGAAAAGTGGGAAAAAGATCTAGGCTATGGGAACATTACTCAACTTAGACAAAATAGTGATATTCAACTATAAATTTTTTAACAGAACATGCTTAATATCAGACTACTGTACAATCGAAGTATTAGGTATGCATGGTGCTGGTGGTGCAATGAGGGCGAAACAACCCGATATATATATCTGGTGGGATCGTAAGGTTATTAAAGGTTTATGGGTAGACACTATTAAGTATAAACAGAACACATGCAATTAAAAAAATTAAAATTAAAAATTTCAAATAGTCACATGCCTCCTATACATAATGATATCAGCACAGTAGAACTATTGGCTCTGGCAACGATCAGGAGACAGATTGCACTGTCTGGGCTGATCCCAATCCACCAAGTTATGATAGATGGAAACGTCTTTTTCATAAAGCTCATAACTGCATAAAGCTCTAACTTGGTGTAAAGCAAAACTACAAAAATAGGCAATTACTAACGAGAGCACTAGGTGCATCAATAGTATAGGAAAGAAACACAAGTTAAGGTAAAAGGGCTACCGTGAACACTAGGGACAGATAGATAGATAGATAGATAGATAGATATAGATAGATATAATGAAGATGGTCAGGGGATTCCACCTGTCCACAAAAATGTAAACCCATTGATACTAGCTTCTAACATGTGTATAAATAATGTGGCAATAGAAAAGAAAAAAAAAATTATGCCTTACTTTTAAATTGTGAAATGAAAATGGCTCAGTCCATTTGCTGAATGTGGGGATCTTCTGGGTTTTAGTCAGTGAGGAGATAGCAAACAGCCGCAGCAGAGCGTTGTTGTAAATGGTGTGCAATCTGAACAAAGGCGAGTTACAAGTGGTGTGCCGCAAGGCTCTGTCCTGGGCCCCATTCTTTTTAATATATTTGTAAGTGACATAGGAGAAGGCTTGGTAGGAAAAGTTTGTCTGTTTGCTGATGATACAAAGGTTAGTAATAGGGTGGATATTCCTGGAGGTGTCTGCAACATGGAAAATGATTTAGCTTTACTGGATAGATGGTCAAAACTGTGGAAACTAGAGTTTAATGTCTCTAAATGTAAAATCATGCACTTGGGTAGAAGGAATCCCTGCTCTGAGTACCGTATGGGCAGTACTGTGTTAGCCAGGACCTCGGAGGAGAGAGATTTAGGGGTACTGATTACTGATAGCTGCAAGATGAGTGGACAGTGTAGCCAGGCAGTGGGAAAAGCAAGCAGGATGCTCAGCTGCATAGCTCGAGGCATCACCAGTAGGAAGAGGGAGGTTGTGATGCCGCTGTATAGAGCCCTGGTGAGGCCACAGCTAGAATACTGTGTGCAGTTCTGGAGACCTTACCTGCAAAAAGACATTATTCAAATAGAACGGGTCCAAAGGCGGGCAACGAAAATGGTGGAAGGACTTAAACTTATCAGGAGAGACTTAAAGAACTTAATTTGTAAAGTCTGGAGGAAAGAAGAGATAGGGGGGACATGATTGAGACCTTTAAATATTTGAAAGGATTGAATAAGGTTCAGGAAGGAAGTGTTTTTAAGAAGAATCTTAATGATAGAACAAGGGGGCACAACCTGAAGCTAGTCGGGGGGAAGATCAGGAGCAATATTAGAAAATATTATTTTACAGAAAGAGTAGTAGATGCTTGGAACAAACTTCCAGCAGAGGTAGTTGAAAACTCAACAGTCACTGAATTTAAACATGCCTGGGATAAGCAAACATCTATCCTAAGATAAACCCCTCGATTCAAAGAGCAAAAGTTAATTGATTTTGGATCGAGAATCGTAAGTTTGGGTGGGTGTTAGTCATTTTTTCCTGTTTTTTTGGCCATTTACGACTCGCACGAGCCTACGTTCGAATGCGTATATGCTCTTACGATCATCGCAAGTTCGTTCCTAAATTTTAGGATCAAATCCTAAAACTTAGGATCAAAACGTAAAACTTAGGATAATCGAATGGGTTTAGGTGTGATTCAGAGAACAGTTTTCAAACCTCTAAATACGTTTTAAAAGAAAGCCACTGCCGACACCTTTTAGCAGTCGGATTGCTGTTCTTGAACAGGTTTTTTGGCTATGTGGAGGAGTCTGCGCGTCTTGAGCTCCAATGAACTGCATGTATCAGCATGGCCGAGGCCATAAATTGTATGGCAATGCATACCTGATTCATGTATGCCTTATAAAAGCATTTTAATGTGGACCTTAATTAGTCCTTTGCATGTAAACCTTTATTTTGCAATATATTTGCGTTAATTAAAGAAACTTATGTCCTTTGGTATTTATTTTTAAATTGATGTACTAGAATAATATTTTTATATTGCATTTATTGGTGTAGTTGTTTACCTTTGCTTTGTTTAATTATTTAAGCACATCTTTGGTCAGATGCATCACACTTACTGTGAAGAGGAGAGCGGGATAAAGTGCAGGATGTGGGTTACTGCTGTATTTTGCACAGACACAGCAGAGCTGGGGGCACGGAAAGGTCAGAAATCAAAGAATGCAGAGCAACACAGTCACAAGGCCCTTTCTGTTTGCAGGCTGCCCGATAATACCTGAGCCGCCATCTTGCCTGTTTCTAGGCTCATAACATGCAGAAGTTGCTGGGTGTTTTTTTATATTTGAGAGCAATCTGTATGTAGAGGGTGTGGGTAACCACACACAAAATTTTAAGTTGTACCATTTGAAGCCAAAATATTAAAATTAAATCCACAAGTAAAAAATGCAAGTTAACTAAAAATTAAACAAAGTAAGATTTACTTATGCAAATGCATTCATTAATGGTTGGTTACTACAAAATGAATGAAATAAAGAAAAATAAAAGACCAAATATTTAGAATGCACTTTAATGAGGTAAGTTTGTAGTGCGCAGCCGCAAGATCAGAAGGATTTACGTCCAGACAAAAAAGGAAAAAGGGCAAAACCAATGTTGCAACCTGAGAAATGAAGCGGAAAATTCAGGATGGAAACTGACATAGGTCTGATTCCCGAACTGCCATACGAACGGACGTATATTTTAGGATAGAAACGTATTTGCTTATAGAATCACTCGCAAGTTCATACGAACGCACGAGCGGACGTGAAAAATAGGATGATCGGCACCCAAATCCAAGCTGTTACATGTTTCTTTGAATCGACCCTAAAGAGTACATACAGTATACACATAACGGCAGACTAGATGGACCGTATGATCTCCTTCTGCCGTCAACCTTCTATGTTTCTATGTTTGGTCCAGCTATGCGATTCCTCAGTGTTCTTGCAGGGCATCCAGGGTCGTCCCATAATGCTTATATATTGCAGAGCTCCAGCTTATTTCGTCAGTTTGAGTCAGGAGAATTATCTGGTTGATGGCTCCTGGGTAAGTTTGCTCACATTCCATCAATCCATTTTCACTGTATGGCAATGAATATAGTTGATGACTTATGTTTTAACCTATGGCTGTTTTTAGCCCTTGATGACATGTTAAACAATATTGTAGCTTAGAATGTGTATTTTATGTTAGTATTTTTTAATTATTTCAGGGGATTCTGGATATCCACTCCTGCCCTTGCTCCTGATGCCCGTTCTTTGCCTGCAGAATGCGGGCCAGGCGTTCTCTAATCGGGCCCTATGCAAAACCCGGGCCGTGGTGGCGAGGGCCTTCTGGCTTTTGAAGTCCAGATTTAGGTGTTTGGACCATACAATGGGGGGGGGGGGGGGCGGGCACTGCAGTATGACCCCAACAAGGTTATACCAATAATTTAATTTACGTTTTTTAACAGGGACCACACATGCCAGAGTGGCACAACTGAGTGTCAGGGTCCTTCAGTTGGTGGGCGAGATGCAGAAGCTGCGCGACTCGCTGCCATTGCTATGTATTTAGTTTTTTATAGTTGTAAAAATTTCAAATTTTCTAAATATTTTAATATTTTAGATTTTATGATGGAAAAAAAAAATAGAAGTTTCAGTGTCATTTCATTTACAAAATACATTAACACAAAACTAATGGGCCCAGAAATATTTAAAGATGAATATTCACATGACCGAGAAGTGATTTGGGTAAGTTTTAGGGGGCTAAAATGGAAGAAGAACCTAACCGCAAAGTGGTTTGGGTGAGCTTTAAGGGTCCAAAAGGCAAGATGGAGGATAGTGCTAAGTGATTTAGCTAAACATTGTAGTAGAAGTGAGGGTGGCAAATATGTAGGCGAGCACTTTAATGAGTTAAGTTTGTAGTGCGCAGTCGCAAGATCGTAAGGATTTCCGTCTGGACGATTATTTATTGAAAAAGGGAAACAGAATCTATCGGGAAACGTAAAGGATTCGTGGGAGGAGACGATGGGAAAAGGGCAAAAACGAAAGCCTACGTTGTAACACGAGAAGATGAAACGGAAAAATCACGCTGGAAAATGACATCCTCGTATTCGTACTCTGCCGTACGAACGGACGGAAACTTTACAGAAGGATTGCAATGCATGCATAGAATCGCTTGCACACTCATACAACAGCGGGAAATTAAAAAAAAAACAGATCGGCACAAAAACGAAAGTCTTTTTTTGTCTCTCTGAATCGAGCCTTATGTGTGTGAGGTCCTGCTTCTGTGATGAGAGTTCCCTGCATTGAGCTGCCAGCGGCTGTACTTGGTGGCTTATGTGCAGTGAGCGGCTCGTGATAGAGAGCTCTGCACCCACCCATCAGTGTAGCGTTGCTGAAGGCGGCCTTGTTGCTCTAGACTCTCCGTCCTGCCCTGTGGTGGCTTTTGCTGCAGGTTCGCTAAAACAAAGAAAAAGGCTTGCCCTGGCGCGGGGGACCCCACTGCCACTGATAACTTTGTTTCTGGCCCCGCAGTCCGTCACACCACAGACTGAAAGCCTCCTGGACCAGACCATGACCCAAAGGTTGGCGTAGACCCCCTTTGCAGGGCAAGTGGTGCCCTTGCGCCCCCCTCATAATCCGGCCCTGCCCGGGGTATCCCAAATTATGATGCCCCACTGTGTGAAAAGCAACTAAGGCTCCCACAAAGCCCACCTTTTTCCTGGCTCCCATGGCGATGTAAAAAGTTGTGGCTGCATCCTCAGCAACTCCGGGCTGGGGCACACTCCCATGGATAGCCATTCAGATAGGTTGGGTGCCGAGGGATGCTGCCTCTCTGGCTCCTCATTTCCAAGCTCTGTGTGCAAACAGAGCCATGACAAGCAAACAGGCAAACTAGAGGGTTTTGCATAGTGGGGCATCTCAATTCAGGAGGCCCAGAGGCAACAAACAAAATTGGGGATAGTACCACTCCCCAGGTCGCCTTATTTATCTCACCTTTCCCCGGTCCTACGGCGCATGTGCGGCCTCATATGCAATCAGCGCGCTCAGATCCACTCCTGCCCCTTCATCCAAGGATCATCTAAGTGGGTGGACCCAAGGAGCATACCCAGCTACCCTCTAACAGGGAGTGTGCCCGCGCAAGGCATTCACGCTTGTGCGCTCTCCTATAGCAGGGAGCGGTGAAGGTGACCCTGGGGGGTTTCACACAGTGGGGCATCCTAGGCCTGATTCAGAGCCCTTCTCGCACACATTCCCACCAGCGGGAATGACGTCAAAGGACCATATGCGGTCTCTTTTCCATGTCGGCTGATTCAGAGCCTTGTTTTTTTGTTCGAGTTGTCCTTTTTGCTTGAAATTATGGTATGCGTATGCCAAACAAAGTTTTCGCAGTATAAGTACAGCTCTGTAATTCTATGGTTTAGCCTGCACTTGCGTGTGATTCAGAGCCCTGATTTGTGGGTTTTCAGACTTATAACCTGGTTGGCCTCCACCAGAGCCCCAACCAGCATCTCCATCTGCTGGTGATGGCGCTGCTGCTCCAAAACCACTGCAGCAAGGTCTTTTTGAAGCAAACTGTCCGTCTGTCGCACTACTGTTGGCCCACCAGTTTTCGTCCATGATTTGGCACCGCTTTACCAAAGACAAGTGACGCCCAGCTGCAGGCCAAGAGGTGCCACCTGCGTGGAGCAAGGTCAACATTAGTGTTAGTTTTTCCCAATGTTAACACACAACCTCCAGGGCCCCAAACTATCCTGCGTTCACCCTACTCATCCAACCTGCCCCTTGCCTATAAAGCTCACTCATTTACCTCATCACTGTCTGGACTCTTCTCCCTTGGTGGCTGGCTGCTGGGTGGGCCCGGCCTTGATGTCTTGGTGGTAGCCAAACCAGAGGGACCAACTGTGGCTGCAGATGGGAGGTGCTGCTGGCTGGAGTGTTGCTGGAAAGTTAATGTAAATGCACTGGTAGTTTCCTCTTAACAGTATATGTGCCGCTTCAAAATCCCTACAAGGGATACACACTGGGTCCAACATCGTCTTGGGACCCCAAGTCTGCTCAAACCCATGTTAGGAGTTACATATAAAGGTTGCCTAATACCCTTGGTGTGTGTAGTCACACATATGTATGTACATACGTATGTTGTGCAGGCAAGCCCTCAAAGTTGGCTGTGCATGTGGAAACTAAGGTTGGTGGGTGGTGTGTTTGAGTTGTATGTAAACGACGAAACGCGTTGGGCGTGGCCTGTGCTGGACAACGTCATCACGTTCTACCTGATCTGAGCAAGGACTGTTCCAAGATAGCGAGCGCACCAGGGGGACGGAGCAGTGCGCGGCTTTGCTGTTTAACACAGCTATACTCCGCAGATATAAGCTGAGTGAGTTTAACTATTGGGGATAAAGGAAACCCTTTGAAGCTGATATTTAAAAGACTGCCGCTGGGAGTCAGATTTTACATGCGATTTTTTATCTCTGGTCTGGTAAGCATAAATAAAAATGGGCAGGCAGCCCAATATTATTTAGGATTTTATGCTATGTTTTTTTCTTTTTTCAATTTTAATTCTATATGACCCATGGTATTTAGTTTGATTTGGTATACAATTAAGGGAGTTTGACCCCTAAAGAGGATTTAAAACGCACCCTGGTTTGGAATGGCGATTTGATGTGAGCTTTTGATGTGATTGGGAGGAGTGTCTACATAAGGAGTTAATATTTGAAGCGCCAGTTTATTAAGATCATCTGGTACGTGATTTAACTATCTTTGGTGTTGGGATCTACAAGAATCGATTGTATTACCCACATTCAAGGTGCTTTGGTGTTAATCACCCAGCTTTAAAAATACATTATTCCCCGCAGAGTTTCTGTTGTTCTTATGCACAGTGAATTTTTATATGTTGTAAGACCGCACCAATATGGTCTATTATACTCCAGCGCAGGGAAAGATTTTTAATATACTCTTCCTGTTTTTAGTGATATATCAATTAATGTAAGCGCGGTGTTTGTAAAGTTTTTCTTTACCTCTGTTTAGTTTGGGTGGTGTGTTTGGTTGACAAGTGACAAGCTACAGTTTGCTAACAACTCTTACCACTTGTGGGCACATGCCGTCTATTGGTGTCCATGGTGCCTGACACCCTCGGTAAGTGTTGGGGTGGAGCATCCCCAACACCTCCACTCAGCATGGGTAAATTGCAGAGTTTTGGGGAGTCCGCCACCAGTTTGTCCAATATTTCCTGTACAAGCAGCCCTCTGGATGTTCAGCACATACCTCCCAGCCCATCTGGCCCCACTCCATCACACTGCAGGCATCTCCAACCATAATTGCTCCCGCAACGTTTTGGGGGTTGAGCGGGACTGGGATCGAGCCAATCGATTATATTTTTTGGCAACACCATCCAGCAGTACCTCCAGCTGGGCATCATTAAATCGGCCACTCAACTTGCCCCTTGTTAGTTTGCACCCAGGGTGAGAGGTTGACGCTGTGTTATGCAAGGTGGTGTCTTGGCTGAAGGGACAGTCTATGGCCAATCCCATGCCCAGAATGTATAGTTTCCATGCTACCGTTCGGGAGAAAGCAGGTCTGGCTGTGGCCACACTGCTCAGCCTTTGGCTCCCTCGTTGGCTCCGCATTGGGCTATACAGTGGGGCCCAAACTGGGGACTGTCTTGGGGTCTGCATAGTGCATATTGACTGTTGGTTGGTCCATGGTGGGCTGTGCCGGGAGCCCTGGTTTTCTAACTCCCACTGCTAATGCCTTAAACTACTGTGGGTGACCCGCTCAGAGTGGCTAGTGTGGGTATCAGCAGGGGAGTGCCTGCAGAATGAATGGCAGGTCCTGGGACTGGGCCATGCATGTGTTCCTATAGTGAGCTCTTAAGTCAGCAGTGACAAGAAAATCTGAGCCTCACCTGAATTCTTTTATACCTGATTGAGTGGCTAATTGTATTGAAAACGATTCGGTTTAATTAACAGCTCATCCACATGTGCATATGGATGCAAGCACACTTCCGGGGTCCGCCCCGGGCAGGTTGGCGTTTGTGCACCTCAGCGCAGGGGTGCGTCACATAGACGACATCCAAAGAAAACCAACATGGCCCCCACTGTGTTTACCCGTGAGCAGCAGGAGGAAATAATGATAGTAAATCACACTTTCCTGCCATTCGCCTAAGCGAATATGTGCCTCGTTACACACCTTCCAAGGTGCCAACAGGTGACAGTTGCTGCGAAATACGAGTGAAGGCACATGGCGCCATTGTAATGGCGGAGGCCTGGCCTTCCAATGTTAAAGGGCCACAGTACTTTGCTTCCACTGTCACATGGACCACTCTGGCATGTTTGTATGTGATGCAGGGGTGCCTAAGTCATTTAGGTTTGACATTTCTATGCAATCTGCAACTATTGTGGGATGGGTCATGGACTGGAGAGGTAGCCGTGCCTTGTGGCCTAAGTGCGTCTGCGCTTGCAATCCGCTACTGTTGTGGGATGGGGGAGAGCTGGCTTCGCCTTGTTGCTGGCCGCGGTCAGCAAGCCCTTTCCAACAGTAGTAGTGGATTGGAGAGGTAGCTGAGCCTTTTGGCCTAAGTACGTCTGCACTTGCAATCTGATACTATTATGGGATGGGAGAGAGGGGTCTGACCAATGGTAAAGGGGGGGAAGGGGTTTTACCGACCGTTAACCGTGGTATTACCCTTAGATATGCCTGGTTAATAGGTTATTGTCTGGTCTTGTCAGGGGTCTTTCTCCCTATAGGCCATCTCCTTAATGTGGGGGATGTTTAGTTGGGGGGGAGTTTAGACCGTGGGGAGGATGTCCCTCCTCTCAAACAATATCAAATATAATGGTCTGCTTGTTATACTTCAGCTAGTTATGTTAGTGGTTGGTAGGTGTGCAGGAAAACCATGTACAATACTTTTGGTTAAAAAATCAGAAGTAACATTTATTACAGTCAACACATCACAGTTTGCTGTAAGCAAAGAAATTGTAGCAAAAATACAATAATTCTGGTCTAAACTGTATGCTTGTATAGACACCCTAGTCCAACATTGAACACAATGAAGGGTAAAAGAGAAGAGTTTAGGCAGGTCAAACGCAGAGTAGCAGGTTGGATGGGGCCCCAGTTGCAAGATGCTATGCATATGTACAATGCGCTGATTGCTACAGAGAATTGGGAGCTGTGAACAAATACTTGACTTGATTGCCCATGTGAGCTAACCATGTTTTTATTGCATCATAGCAATCGGGAGTCACTGTGCATGTGCAGACTTGCACAAGATGGTCAACACTCTTCTTTCTGTAGTTCTCTACCAGATGTATGCAGAGTGCCTAGAGATATTAAATGTTGTATGTTTCTGTCTTGAACAATATCAATGATTCTAATGATCCTATTATTTATGTAGCATTTATAACATTAACGGTACTGAGAACCTAGGCTAATTATTACTTTCCCCAAATACCAAATAAATGTTGAATTAAATCAAAATAGTGTAGCTATATATATATATATCTTATTGTTTTGCAAATAGGTCTAATCCTGCTCTATGAATATGAAATGTGACATATCTGGGGCACAGTAAGGACTTAATGCCTGTTTCTTTCTATGAATTGAGTCCTGCTATACTTGATATTATTAGATAGCTGGATTCAGCTTCACCAGCCATTGTAAATTATTTATATTGAGTTTAAACAATCCATCTGGGATTATAAATTAATCACAGAGGCGGAATAAAAATTGTATATACATGTTTTCAATTTCCAAACAAGTGTACAAAGGCATCCTCAAAGACTTCTCACTTGTGAACACGGATTCCCCTCACTGGGCTGCTTCATGGTAAATGCAGCACTTCTTGAAAGCATTTCTTTGAATATAGTGATTGATTTATTTTAGTTATCTGTTTATGGTAAAAAAGGCAAAACCCACCGAATTAGAAGGATTTAATACATCTGCAGATCATGTGATATATATATATATATATATATATATATATATATATATATATATATATATATGGTTCCCCCTGCTAGGGCCACCTGGGGCTGCGATCCAGTGGCTCGGGTCTTCTGCAGTTGCCAGAGGGCCTGTTCCGGTGCCCCCCGCGCTTCTGACAGCTCCGCCGATCATCCATCAGAGGGTTGTAAAGGTGGAGCTGGATGACGTCATCCCGCTCCTTCCACTTTTGTGGCACCACCGAAGGTGTCAGAAGAGGTCCATAATCGGTAGCAGCTGGGTGCGGAGGGGAGGGGGCAGGGGTCTCCGATCACCGGGCGGCTGTCATCGGATCGGTGAAGCATGGGACATAGCGACGTGGGGTCAGAGATGAGTAGAGAAAATAAAGGCTTTTTTTATTTTTTAATAAATGTCATTTTTTCTCTGCAGTTTGGTGTGTTTTTTTTTTTTACATTTAGCCCCTTATGAACTGCTAAGGGATCTGTGAGACCCTTATACCAGTTCACAAGGCTTGGTGGTCTGGCAAGTCACATTACCTGACATTACCTATGCATGTTTGGTTGTTCTGTTCGGTGGACCTTGCTGTTGCCAAATTAACTTTGTTTTTTTTTCTTGTTTGCAAATAGGAAAACGTGGCTTTTATTCTGCTTTTTTATTCCTTTTTTAGGGAACCCATGTGCAACCAAAGAATTCATTGAGGGATTACTGCCAGAAAACTGTGCACATGTCAACAAGCCTGGTATGCTTAGAAAGCTTGATGTGTGTATTTCCAGAAAATATATTGTTTGTTGGGAGTATTTGTAGTAGAGTATCAAATGTAAAGGGTTTTTAAAAAAAAAACTGCAAGGTGCGCATAGTAGTATTTTTTCTGAAAAGCTCTGTTTCAGTTTGGTTCGGAGTCTCTTGGGCAGGAAAGATGTCTACATATGTATTATATGTGGTATTGTTGTAACCAGGAGCAATTGGGCTTTTACATGCAATATGATTTGATTACAAATGTTATCATTAAAAAAAATAATGCAATTGGTAAAAAATGATTTTTTTAAATTGTTTTGCACATATTTCACCCCAAAATATTGAGAATACACTAAAAAATTACAAACAAGACATTTCATGTTAAAGCCCAGAATCTGCTAAGAAAAACAATATATAATTTTCCTTGGAAATCCCTTCAAAGATCACAGTTAAACATGTGTAGCACAAAATAGTGAAAAATGGTCTGGCAACAGAAGGTGACAAAATTTCTAGGTACGCTGGCAGTTAAAGGGTTAATGTATTATCAGAATTACGCATGGACTACAACAGAGCATTATAAGCCTACCTGGTTTACCCTTACATTATTGGACTGGTACTGGTCTGTATGTCGCAAGAATATGGAGATAATCTTAACTTTCTATTTTTACTGACAAGACCATCAAGTGTATAAAAACAGTATGTTTTTCGAGTCTAGGTGCCTTAAATGCCCAAAAGACCCAGGGGCAATCTCAGGAAATGTATCTGACAAATGTCTTCGACTCCCTTGATGAGCCCCTACCATCTTATATTAGCAAGTAGGAGGCAGAACTAGGAAGGACTTTTGAGAATGATGCTGAAAATCTCGCTATGTATTGCATTGGTGGGAATAAATGTAAAATTGATTTCCAGGTAGTATTTAGTCCCAAGACAAGATTGTGAAAGTGGTCCCTACCTATCCATTTAAGAGGATGCACTTTTCCTGGTACTTTCCTTTATATATTTTTTGTGGGGGTGGTGGTGATTAGTCAAGCTATTCTGGACAAGGGTGTATCAGACCATTTATACAGTGTTAAAAAGTCTGATAACAAAAGATTCCTGTGAAGCTTTACTAAATGGCACATTTCCTGATTGTTGCTGATTATTATGCAGCATCACAGCTCCAAGTTTCACGCCCACCTGCTTCAGAATAGAAATCATGAGGTGAAACTGTAAACCTCAATATCTTGGCCATTTCTTCTTCAGTTTAAAACTTAGCCCGACACATGTTGCAATTTATAAAATAATACATATTTTCAAAACAAAAAACAGCATGTCCAGTATCTCTGGAAATATGCATATACACATGCTTTTAATGCAGAACAGGATTCCCCTGTGAACTACAGAGCATGGTTCGTGCAGCTTCTGACATGGTTGAGTAAGTTGCCACAGACCTGGGAGAACCTAACAACCTGGCATGGAAGATAGATGAAGGTTTGTGATTGCTTGGGATTTGAGTATTGGCATGCAGTTTTAAGCATGTTGTCCACAGAAGTAGGACCAGTGTTAGTTACTCTCTGCAATGATAAGTCACTAATCAGGTCACCCGATGTGTCACAAGCAATTGAGTTTCAAAGATTTTGACTGGCTTTTCATAAAAGCGGTACAGTCCAAATTTTGACCTGATCTTCCTGAAAGTAGTGCAGACATCCACATAAGATTCCAAGTAAGCCCTTCCAGGTCTCTGGAAGATTGCTGTCTATTTCGCCATGAGTGAACAAAGAGTCGGTACCATTTTTATAGTCTCGTGTATCACATAATACAGTATATGGATGCACTCTTTGTCCAAAGGCTTTCGTTAGTTCTTCTGTCATCTAATATTTAGACTTCTGCTAAATGTCTATGGCATTACTCAGCTATTGGTGTGAACTGGCTTAGCAAAGTAGAAATTAGATGGGCGCAATAGTGTAAATAATGCATGGTAAATATTACACATTACAAAATAATGAAAATAATTTGATTAATCAAAGGAAGGGCACAGCATATTGGGTGTACCTTAAATTGATCTGCACTTAATTTATCAAAACCTTTGCACCTCTATTGATCTGATGTTTAATCGAAGCATAGCCCAAATCACATAGAGCCTTCTGCCCTGCTCTTCCAAAAGGCCTCGTGGTGTCCTCCCAGTGCCGCCTACACCGACTATTGCATTTGTTTAAATTCCACACCACACCTACCCTGCCACTTAGTCTTTTGAAGCATCTTGCTCAGAAGAAAATCCAAAAACAATACCAGACTTCAGCATTAGATAATGCCGAAATTGTCAGTCCTTGATATCATCTGCCTCATGAAGGGTTGTAACAAAAGCCCGAGTGAATGAATAGTTGACTATACCTAGAGGCATAAAGCTAAACTATTTTTTTACTGTGTCAATCTTACAGTCCAATCAACATCAGAGAGGTACCAGGAATAGGGTATTGATGTGGTAGAGACAAATCTTCCTAGGGCTGATCTTCACACCCTGACTTCTGTTCCTGGTGGTTATTACTAGCCATCATGGTGCCAGAAGGCTCCTTATAAAGGGCCCTGAGCATGCCAATCAGTGCACCTGCACAGTGATGAGCTTGCACATGCATATTTGTGTATATTAGCATGCAGCACGAGTGTAACTTGGTGCACATGAACTATAAGCGGAACTCCACACATGCACACCTCAAGCAGAACCCATAGAACCATGAGCAGATTCCCACGCTCATGCACCTCGCATGGAACTTAGCGCACCATGAGCAGATGCTCGAGTGAAACTTAGAACATGCATGTTGACATTGGTTTGCCCAGATCGATTACACCAGTCCTTATTCTAGAGTAGAAAACACTATGGTTGAATTCCTAACCAGGAAATCCTAACCAGAAAATATGGCAATACAGTTACAAAGCTAGCTCACCTCTCTAGCAGTGGCAGATCAGCAGAGGATCAGGGGTCTCACTGGCAGGCCCGGCCTTAGGGCCATGTCGTCTTGTGCAAGATTTCAGGAGGAAACATGGAACAGAGGGAGACTGAGAAATGGGACAAGAAAAAAAAGAAATAGAGAAAGATGAAAGAGAGCGAAAAAAGAGAAAGAAGAAAGAAAAGGAGAGAAAGAAAGAGAGAAAGTAATATAGAAATAAGATAAATAAAGAGAGAACAGGAGAAAGAAAAGGAGGTAGAGAGAGAGAAGAAACTAGGTAAAAAAGGAGGAAGGTGTGATGAAGCATACAAGGAAATTTAAGCAGAAGAAAAAGGTCATAAAATACTATAAATAAATGTGCAAAAAAGAAAGGAGATAGATAAGGCTATTTAGAAAAAGAGAGACCAGCTGGTCCAGTCGGAAGCTCCTGGTGACCCTTCACAGAGAGGTTAGGATGGCACCCTGTGTGGCTGCACACCTTGCACACCCCAAAGGCTGGTCATGCTTACTGGCATGTCCCACACAAAGAGTCCAAAGTAGAAGAAGATCCAACTCAATCCTCAAACGTAACCTTTACTTGTACAATATTAAAAAGGATAGATAATCCCAGAAAAAGTCAGAGATAACCTGATAAGAATCCAATTAGTCTCCGAAGCCCACAAGGACCATAGCAATGCATTTCGTGTAGAGGTCACCCTTAATCATACAACAAAATATACAAAGGGTCCAGTAAATATTGGCAAGTTGATTGCAGAGCACTTCATCTTATACTACGTGCACTCTCTAACCCGTGGTCCCGTCACAAAAAATAAACTTTTACCAGCTGTATCTAGATAGCATGCCTTAAGTATATTCCCAGAGCTCCCAGATAAAGGCCTTGATTCACAGCCTTCTATAGTCTTTCCCGTTTTTATCTCTCCGTGTGATCATTACACATGGCTTTCTTCAGTATCGGAGCATTCACACCATTCAGAGCACCATTCAGAGCCTCCATCGGGAGCATCTCGTATTGTTCCCGTAGATGTGAGAGCCATTGAGAACGTTGTGAGAATCTCTCTCAAAGCCTATTTCACAGACGAGGCTTATGTGTATGTTGATGTGAAATTCTCACTCATAGCGTTTTTAGAGCGTCTTTGAACGGATTTTGCCACAAAATGTGTGTATGTCAGGTGAGATTCTTCTAGTTTCCATCGGAAAATTCCTGTTTTTACCTTCATTTAGCCCCTAAATTCCGTAAACTTTTTGTTTTTGTGAAATTTATACACATACACTGGCTTTTTTGCTGGCTTCTACACATATGCAAGCCTCTTTTTTCACATACCCTGGTCCTGCTAGCCTATTACTTACTTATTGCTGTGCCAAGTCTCTTCTGTTCCAAAGTACTTAGTATGCCATGCATGACATGCGTTCTTCTTCTCCTAAAGCATACCTTAACCACTTTAATGCATTCTTTTTTTTTAATTCATAAAGCATATCTTAACCACTTTAATGCTTGCCATGCATTCTTTTCTACTTCTTCCTAGTTGAATTATTGGGATGCCCACATGGATATAATGTAAAAATTACTGAGGTAATGCTACCTAGCGGCAGGTAGCGTCTGGTAAACACCGGGTGGTGTACGTAAAACCACATTTAAGAAAGTCAATCTGGTGAGCGCCTAAAACAGCGCCATGTAGCGTCACATGTATTACTACAGGCGGCTCAGCGTATAGCGCCGGCGTTCTAGGTTCAGGACTGCCACATATTACCTTTCGCCCAGTATCGCTCTGCCCTACATTTCAATGGGATTTCATTTGTTGGTGTTTAAATAGTGTGTTGGGCAATTAAAATGAATGTTTTTTTTTGCTCAGATCATTGTGTGACCTCTCCTGGCCTGCAAACAAACACTTTTGTAACATAGGAAAAAAAAAAATATAAAAAAAAAAAAATTTAAATTTTTAAAAAAAAAAAAACATTCCTACTTCCAGGCAAGTCACCTAAGCAGTGTGACCAAAATTTTAAATAAACAAATTGGGACAATTTGATAACATTCAAGCAGACCCCATATATATATATATATATATATATATATATATATATATATATATATAAACTATTAAATTATTATTCCTAATATATATATTTTTTTAATATATATTTTTTTTTTTTAACAATAGATCTTTATTGAAAAGAGTAAAGGCGAAAAGACAGATCACACTTATACATTTTGATTACAGCTACTGAGCATTGCAGATACAATATAACACTTGAATTCAACATTACAGCATTTGGCAACTACTCTATGTGCATGGCCTACCCGTCAACTAGAATTCAGTCAAGGATCATGTCTCAACGCCCCGACCCCTCACTTTTTTCCAATGATACCAGGAAGGGGGAAGGGAGGAAGGTGTGTGCTGGAGGGGAATAAAGGTGAGGGGGAAGGTAAAGAAAGGGTGATAGGGAACAAGAGAAAAATCGAGGCGGGAGGGTGAGGGGAGGTCGGGGAGCAGGCCCCAGGGTAGGGGGGGGGCACGGGCGGCCCCGCAACTCATAATAGCCCCATACTCCCCCCCCCCGACCCCCCCCACGCCCCCCCGACGAAGGGGGGAGAAACCCCCCACGTTCCCGCCCGCACCCCCACGGGGCGCATCCTCGTCCGCAACCCCATGGGCGGCCCGGACAGGGGGGAAGGGTCGGGGGGGCGCGGGGGGCCAGGGGGAGGAGGCCCAGGCCTCCACCATCAAGCGGGGAGAGAGAGCCGCCACAGGCGAAGGGACGTAACCTCCGGACCAGATCGAACACACCCGCCCAACAACGGCCCCCGAGCGACCCCCAAACACCTCAGGCCTCGTCCCTCAGGGTCTTGCCCGCCGCCGACTCCATGAACAGGGACCACTGCATCCACCGGCGTCTATTTTTCTCCTTAGTGCGCTGAAGGAGGGCTGTCAGGTCCTCCATTCGTCTGATGTCTTCCACCCTCCTAATCCAAGAGCCGATGGTTGGCGGGGTAGTCGACTTCCATCTGGCGGGGATACATGCTCTGGCAGCGTTTACCAGGTGGACCGTCAAGGATTTCTTGTATTTGCTTACCGAGGCTTTGGTAGAATGCAGAAGGAGGACCTCCGGGGAGAGTTCTATTGGTTCTCCTGTTATCTTATGGATCCACTTAACGATCTCCTCCCAGAAGCCCCTTATCTTTGTACATCCCCCAAAAATGTGTGAGAGGGAGCCCGTGTCACACTCACATCTCCAGCATAAGGAAGGAACCGATGGGAAGATGCGATGGAGTGTCTGTGGTGACCTATACCATCGACTCAGTATTTTGTATCCCGCCTCTTGATACTGGTTACTTATTGAGGCCCGTTGTGCAAGCTCCAGCATTTTCTTCACTTGAGGTGGGGTAAATGTGACCCCGAGCTCCGTCTCCCACGCAGAAATAAAATTCGGTATGTGGTTCTTGCCTGGGTCCACCAGCATTTTGTAGATCGTGGATAATGTACCTCTGGTAGTTTCGTTTGTCGCACATAAGCGCTCGAATGGGGTCAACTCTCTGGAGAATTCCTTGGGCGGGGGCAGGCTCGCCAGGAAGTGCGATACCTGCAGTGCCCTCCAATATAACAGACGGGGGGCATCCCTCCAGCTCAGCAGTTCCTGCAGGGACTTCCAGTTGGAGCCACTAAGGAACTCAAAGGCGACGCCACGACCAGGCGCCCTCCATCTCGCAAAGCCCGCATCAAGCCGGTTTGGGATGAAGTCCAATGCCCCCGTGGTCGGGCGAAGCGGGGAGGGCGACGGGGCTATGTTATCTTTCGTCATATGTCTTGCCCACACCCGCAGGGTCGGGCCTATTGTAGGATGAGATTTGAGCGGGCCTGGTAATTCTCCCGGGGAATACGGGAGGCCCGCCAGTGGAACCGGAGCCCATGATTGCTCCAGTTGAACCCATCGTTTGCTATTTTTATGACGATTCCAGTCCACGATCCTGTTTAGATGCGCTGCTACATAATACATTCTGATGTCCGGGAGTCCCACCCCTCCCCTCACCTTCGGCAGCGTCAGTGTCTGTTGGGCAATTCTCGGGTTCCTGCCCCCCCATATGAACCGTATAAATTCCGGATATCCCTCAGAAAGGCAGATGGTATGTGGATGGGCAGCACCTGAAGAGGGTAAAGCAGGCGCGGCAAGACGTTCATCTTCAGTACGTTACACCTACCAAACCAGGACAGTGTCCTGTCCTGCCATGTTTGGAGGTCTCTTTTAATGGTGTTTAGGAGAGGTGGACTAACAAGTCTTTGAGCTGGGGTGTTATCTGGACTCCCAAGTATTTGATCGCTCCAGATGCCCATCGAAAGGGGAAGTTGGCTTGAGTGTTATCCAAGTGTCTCTGTGAGAGAGAGACATTGAGTGCCTCGGATTTCTGTAAGTTGATTTTAAAATTCGACAGCTCCGCGTACTCTCTCATTTCTCTCAGAAGATTGGGGATGGTCGTCTCAGGCTGCGAGATGCAAAAAAGCAGGTCGTCAGCGAAGGCCGCAACTTTATGTTCCGTGCCACCTCCCGACAGCCCCTTAATGTCTGGGTTCGCCCTAACCTTCCTGAGGAAGGGTTCTAACGTCAAAATGAAAATAATCGGGGACAGGGGACACCCCTGTCTGGTGCCATTGGTTATTGGGAATGAGTCGGACAGGACACCATTGGCTTTGATGCATGCCGAGGGAGAGGAATACAGGGACAGCATCCACGATCTCATATTTTCCTGCAGGCCTATGTGCTCAAGGGTGGCGCGAATAAGGTCCCAATGGACCCTATCGAACGCTTTCTCAGCGTCTGTGGAGAGCATCATAGCAGGAATCCCTTGCTCATGTGCCAGGTGAATCAAGTTGAGAATTCTGGTCACATTGTCTCTCGCCTCTCTACCCGGAGTGAACCCCACCTGGTCCAGGCCTATTAGGTTGCCCAGGTATGGCAGGAGTCTGGTCGCCAGGACTTTCGCGAACATCTTGAGGTCCACATTAAGCAGCGATATCGGCCTGTAGTTGGAGCAGAGCAGTGGGTCCCTTCCCTGTTTAGGTATCACCACTATCTGTGCCCTCAACATATCCGCTGGTAAAGCTTGCTCTGGGGATATGGAGTTAAAGGCCGCCACTGCTCTTGGGGTCAAGATGTCCTCCATCCATTTGTAATAGGACAATGTAAATCCATCCGGGCCTGGAGACTTTCCCGTTTGGGACGATTTTATTGCCAGCGACCACTCCTGTGCCGTTATGGGTTCCTCCATGGCCTCCACCACCTCTCGGCTCAATGTGGGCAAGCCTGACGCCGTAACATACCCTTGGGCCTCCTGTAGCCCATTTGCCCGGCGCCCCTCCACCAGGTTGTAAAGCTTGGAATAAAAGTCTCTGAAGACCCCAGCAATGTCTGCCGGTTTGGCGAGCAAACGTCCTCCACTCCCCATTATCTGAGGTATGAAGTTGCTGGCTCTCTGCTCTCTGAGTGCCCTAGCTAACATACGACTACATTTGTTCCCATATTCATAAAAGGAGTGTCTGGCCTTAACAAGCGAAACCTTCGCTTTGGTTAGCAAGAGGTCTCTTAGTTTTTCATGTGTCGCTGCCAGCTCCTGTCTGGTCTCCTCAACTCCCCGTTTTTTGTGCTCAGAGTCTAAATGGGCAATTTTCTGTACTAAATCTGCCGTCGTTTTCTCACGCTCCCTCTTCTTTCTGGAGGCTATTTTTATGATGATACCTGATGTAGCATTTGTGTGCTGCCCATAAGTTTAGGGGAGACGTCTCCGGATTGGCGTTGATTGTAAAGTATGACTGTAGCTCCTTCCTAATCTCCTCTTTCACGCTCTGGTCCTGAAGTAACGACTCGTTG
Organism: Gastrophryne carolinensis; assembly: GCA_027917425.1. Lineage (NCBI taxonomy): Eukaryota > Metazoa > Chordata > Amphibia > Anura > Microhylidae > Gastrophryne > Gastrophryne carolinensis. The sequence goes on from CM051235.1 coordinate 498,206,276, forward strand.
AGCACTCCGCTCGGGGAGTTTCACGGACAGTGAGATCAGGGCATGATCTGAGACCAAGATAGGGTCAATCTCCGCTTTTTGGACAATCTCCAGGTATCTGTGTTCCAAGAAGAGGTAATCTATCCTCGAGTAGGAGTCGTGAGGTGCCGAGTAAAATGTGTAATCTCGACCTCGAGGGTTTTGTAAACGCCACGGGTCTATGAGTTGGGAGAGTCGTAGGGAACTTTTTAGTTTCTTAAGAGCCGAGAACGATAGATGGGAAGCCTTTCTGGAGGCATCCAGCAATGGGTCCAGGGCCACGTTGAAATCGCCACCAAAAATCAGGACGCCCTCCGAGAACGTCTGAAGAGCATCCAGGGCACGCTCAATAAAGCGAATCTGATCCGAGTTGGGGGCGTAGATATTAGCGAACGTGAATACTTGGGTACCTATTTTCTCTTTAATGAAAATGAAACGACCCTCCTCGTCAAGTATGTTGTCTATCAAGGTCCATGGAGTGTTGGCCGCAATCAAAATACTCACTCCCCTGGATTTTGAATCAGGCGAGTGGGAGTGCCATCCAATCGGGAAGCGCCTGTCCGAAAATCTTGGAGCTCTTCCCTTCCGGAAGTGTGTTTCCTGTACAAATACTATTTGCGCCCTTTTTTTCCAGAATAGGTTCAGGCATACTCTCCGCTTCTCTGGGACATTGAGACCTTTAGCGTTTAGGGAGACGATCCTGAGATCCATCGCGTCACCTGCGCCCGATCCGGACCACCCGCGCCGGCCCCGCAGAGAAGAGCCCAGAATCAGGGCAACTGTATACTGGGGATCAATGCGCCCTCAAAAGCAGCAGGAGCACGGCCGCCCGGCCCAAGGGAAGGGAAATGGGAAAGGGATGGTCTGTCAAGACCCGAAAGAAGGTGGGTTACGGGGGGGGGGAGGACAGAACAGGGAGGGATTATGCGAGGGGAGATGGATGAAGGGAAGGAGGAAATTTGATGGAAAGGGAAAAAGGAAAACAAAACAACAAAACAAAAAAAAAAAAAAGGAGAGAGAAAACTAGCCTAGGCGCGCAGGCCTATGTGGGGTAGAAAAACTGTGGCGCTGCAAGGCTACAGAGGCCCCCGCCTCCCCAGCCCAGCTCAGCCCCTCAAACGAGGGACGGTCCAAGACTTGGTTTCCCCCAGGGGGGGTTAAAAGGAAAACAATCTGTAAACAAGATAACACGCCAGGGCCTTCTTCGACTCCATAGTAACACTCTATGACAGTTTAATTAACCTGTTTAACTCTATGACAGCCTGGTTAACCTGATAAACCCTTGCCGAAAACACTTATGCAGTAGCCCTCCCTACCCCCGGCAATCATCCCCCAGCCAGCCGGACCACTCCCCGCCCCGAACCCGCGCAGTGAGCGCCAGGCAACCCCCCCCCCCAGGACAGCCATCGATCCCAGCGCCACCGGGGCGACCAGAGAGCCGAGCACAGCTCCTGGGTAGCCAGGAAGACCAGGGTCACCTCTCCGCGGTCAGTCCCGTGCACCCGACCGAGGAACCACCCGCCGCTCTCCGGACCCACCGGCGCCCCGCCCCCCACCCACCAAGGCCCCCCCCCAGAATGGCCGATCAATCTATTTAGTGGAGCACGGGACCGGCGGGGCGCCCCCTCCCCCAACCACCCACGGACGAGGAAACTCCAAGGCACTTTGTCCGAGTCCCACGCCTCCCCAAGACCGCCGGGTATAATGGTGACCGAGGAGACAACAGGCCGCCCCGACGACCGGGTATAATGGTGACTGAGGAGACGGCGGGCCGCCTCGACAGCCGGGTATAATTGTGACCGAGGAGACAGCAGGCCGCCACGACAGCCGGGCACAAAGGCGACTGAGGTGATCGCAGGCTGCCACGACAGCAGGGTATAATGGTGGCTGAGGAGACGGCAGGCCGCCACGACAGCCGGGTATAATGGTGACTGAGACGACAGCAGGCCGCCACGACAACCGGGCACAATGGCGACCGAGGTGACAGCAGGCCGCCACGACAGCAGGGTATAATGGTGACTGAGGAGACAGCAGGCCGCCACGACAGCCGGGTGTAATGGTGACTGGGGGGGGCAGCAGGCCGCCACGACAGCCAGGTATAGAGGTGACTGAGACAGCAGGTCGCCACGACAGCCATGTATAATGGTGACTTAGGACACAGCAGTCCGCCATGGCAGCCGGGTACAATGGCGGCCGAGGACACAGCAGGCCGCCACGACAGCCAGGTGCAATGGCGACCGAGGACACAGCAGGCCGCCATGACAGCCGGGCACGACGGCGACCGAGGAGACAGCAGGCCGCCACGACAGCCGGGTGCAACGGCGGCCGCGGAGACAGCAGGCCGCCGCGACGACCGGGTACAATAGTGACCAAGGTGACAGCAGGCCGCCGCGACAGCCGGGCACAGCGGCGGCCGAAGACACGGCAGGCCACCACGATGACCGGGTACAACGGCGGCCGAGGAGCCAACAGGCCGCCGCGACAGCCGGGCACAACGGTGACTGAGGAGACAGCAGGCCGCCACGACAGTCAGGTATAATGGTGACTGAGGTGACAGCAGGCCGCCACGACAGCCCGGCACACCGGTGACTGAGGAGACAGCAGGCCGCCATGACAGCCGGGTACAATGGGGACTGAGGACAGAGCAGGCCGCCACGACAGCCGGGTATGAACAGCAAGGCAGGGGGGGAGGCGCGGGACAGGGGCACGGGAGACCCGCCACCCGCGGTCCTCAATAGTCCCCCAGCCAGACCCGGACAGGCCCGGCACCAGCCAGCACCCACCGCCCCCCCACGGGCCACCGCCCGAGTGCCCCAGGCGCGACAGCCAGGGACAACGGGCAGTCAAAGCACGGAGGAACCGCGGAGCCGCCCGACCAGGGGAGAGGCCAGGACCCGCCCCCCCGAGGACAGGAGAACACTCAATTGCGGCCCTCCCCCGACACATCCGCCACCGCCCCAAAATAGCGGGCGCTAGCCGAGGCAGTCAGTGGAGACCCGCCCCCCACGAGAGACCACAACCCGTCATCGGATGCAGCTGAGCCACATCCCCCCGGCGGGGTGCAGTATCAGCAGCTCGTCTCAGTCCACCCACGCAGGGGCGGATTCACATTCGGCTCGCCCCCCGCCCCCCCTGGGCGAGCAATGGCCCAGCCGACGCCACGGGCGTCAGGGTGAGCACGACGAGGCGCCACGGGAACGGAGGGGGGGGGTGCGCGAGCGGGGGGGATCCCAGGTCACAGAAACCACGGCCATCAACGCACCCAAAATGTCCTGTTCAAACCCATAACCGGTGGGAAGAGGGCTGTCCCGCCAACCCGCAAGTCCGCCGGGGGCCCGGCACAGGGTAGGAGAGAACACCTTCATGGGGGGGGGGGAGAAGTCCAAGCGAGGGGATCAGGTCCACTGCATTGTGTTAAAGTAGTCCAGAAAGCTACTCAGCCGCGGGGGGGGGATCGTCTCCCCGTCGACGTCCGCGGCCGATCGGGGCCCTCCGGCGTCGAATCCTCTGCGGCAGGGGCTGGAACGTAGGGAAGTCCAACCAATTCGGGACCTCCAAGGGGGCAGTGTCCAAAAACGCAAAGAGGTTATCCAGGTCCCCAGGGACTCGAAGTGTAAAGGAGCCTCCATTCTTCCTAACGACGAGATGGAACGGGTATCCCCACCTATAAACTGCACCGCTGTCCTTTATCTTCTGTAGGAGGGGTTTCAGTTGTCTTCGCATCCAGAGCGTGGATCGGGCTAAGTCCGGTAAAATGGTTATATGCCCAGAATCATGTACAACTTGTCTTGCCTCCCACGCCTTCTTTAGAATCTCATCCTTTATCTTGAAGTGATGTATTCTGCATAGGACATCCCGGGGGCCATTCGGGATGCCCGGCGGTAGGCCCGCTACTCTGTGTATTCTGTCCATCTTTATGACGGTGTCCGGAGGGTTCCCCAGGAGCCCATTGAAGACAGAGGTGGCAACAGAGTCCAGGTCCTTGAACTGAGGCGTTTCAGGGATCCCCCTGAGGCGCAGATTGTTCCGCCTATTTCTGTTATCCAAATCATCGTAGTGTAGTTTCAAATTGGCGATTTGGGCAGCCTGCGTTTCACTCGATCGCTCCAGGCGGGTTAGACGTTCCTCTGTCACAGTGTTTGCGTTCTCCAAGGTGGAAACTCGATCCTCCACCGCCGCCACATTGTGTTGAACAACTTCTAGGTCTTTCCGAAAGGTTTTCTCTATCCTAGAGATCATGGCTTCCATATCTGCTTTGGTGGGGATTGCCTCAAGGTCTGCTTTAGTGGGGAGCGAGAGGAGGACCGAGCGCAGATCGAGGTCCAGGCCCTGCTGGGGAGCGTGTATCATTGCCCGGTGTATGATCTCGGTGTTAGCTGGAGGGTCTTGCATCCCGTGTGAGGGTTGGGGACTGCCCCCTCTCGGATCCCAGGAATCTGTGCTGTAACCTTCCTCCCTGGGTCGAGGTGGCGTCAGGCAGGTAAATAGCCCGTCCGAGGGTGCCATCTGCCGTGGCAAGGCTGATGAGGAGAACTGGCCCTCCTTCCTCCCGTCTCGGCTTGAATCTGGAGTGGCCTGTTTCTGCGAAAACCACAGGTTTGGGATGCCCTCCTGGGCCGACCGTGCGACCCAGTCCGCCTGCTCTTGGCCTCCAGGGGGTCCCCCCGAGTTCACATCCCAGACTGTGTGGCCTGAGGGGGAGGGATGGTGGATATGGGCCCCACACGAGAGGGTCTCCGGCCCTTTAAGTGGCAGCTTAATGGGTGACAGGTTGCTGTTCCAAGCTGGGCTATGCAGACCAGGCTCCCACCTAGTTGGGCTTGCTTGTGAGCCGGGAAGCAGACCAAGCTCCATCTCCTCCTCACACATTGAGCTCTCTGCGCTGTGGGGGGAGCACATACTGGAAGCTCCCAGGCTAGGGGGGTGAGAGCTGATCCCCGGGACGACCCCTGGGCCCATTGTTTTCCCCGCACTGTGGCTTCCCCTTCTGCTCGGGGGAGAGCACCCGCCCGCCTCCCCCAGTACCTTGATGCGGGTTGCTGTGTGCGGCTCCTCAGCTTCCCGCTCCCCCCCGGTCACCGCGCTCCGGCCTCATCGCGGCCGCCATCTTGCTGGTGTCACCGGCGACGGTCTCCTCTCCTCCGCTCCACACACCAGACGCGGGCCACCGCTGGCTTTGCTGTGGGTATTGCGAGGGGGGGCCACCGACCTCCTCGCGACGACGGCTCTCCCGTGCCTCACACGCCGCCGCGCTGCTGCTACGAGCGGCGGTCACTGCTCCTCCGCTCCCCGCCGGCTCGCCTGATACGGGCCGCCGCTGGCCCTGTCGGGGGTTATGTGGGGAAGCGCCGACCTCTTCCTTGCGCTGACGGCTCCCCTCAGCAGGTGGCTCAGCTGTCCTCAATGGCGCATCCGACCGCTCATCACGCTCCCCCTCCTCAACCCGATCCGGCGCCATTTTGGGCAGGCGCCTGGTCCCGGGATCTTTCACCTGTAGAAAGCGGGTAATCGCTTGCCCCTCGCCGGCTCTGGATATCTTCCGTGACCCTCCACGTTTCCCCATCTCCTTGGGGGGGTTTGATTGGGGTTATAGCCCCACAAAATCACGTTGTAGGCTGGGGTTGTGCAGGAGCCTCCGATACAAGCGACTCTACTCTGCCATGCCGCGGCCACGCCCCCCTTTTTAATATTTTTAATATTTTTGGGAGGATGGTTAATGTATTTGAAAATGTAATTTTAGAAAATCTAAATGTAAAAAAAATAAAACCTTATCAAAAAAGAGGTCAAATTTTTGGGGGGTGTTTAAAAGAAGGTGACAGTCTCCCAGTGTCTTAAGAACTCAATTCTGTTTTCTCACACACCACGAAAGCACAATCTCAACAACAAATAGTGCCCGAAAGTGTCATCGGAAATTTCCAGTTGTAAAGCGCTCTCTCACATGCTAAATCTGGGCTCTGAATCATGTGGAAGTCTCACTCATCACAAGTTTTACACATGAATGTGAAAAAAATACAACGCAATTACACACAACGGAAAAGACTTTCACACACAACGAAAACACTAATACGATGGAAAAAGCCAACGAGAAACTCACAAATGGCCCAAAGCTAACAGAAAAAATACACATACACGTGCTTTTACATGTGAAAGTTCAGGTAAAAGAGGCTGTGAATCAAGGCCAAAGTCTCCAAGGTTACTTCAACTCTTCAATATTAGGCACAAAGATGTCTCTCACATCTGATAATACAGCTGGTGGTACAGATGGTCTAGGCCTCCTTTAGGTTCAAATCTCATGTGCACTCATCAGTTCCCATGTAGAAAAGGACGACAACATGGTGTAATACTGTTAAAATAAACAACAAGCTGTATACCACCGCACACTCAAGTGTCAATTGCTAGAGTGCTGCGGCTTCTGGCAGTACCGTGTTCCATGGAAAGAAAAGTAGCCAGCACTCCAAAGAATCCATATGAGGTATATTCTTCACATACCAAAAATCCAAACAGTCAACGTTTTGGGGTGATGCAGCACCCCATCCTGAAGGCACATAGTATCATACTCAACTTTTGAGACACACCATGTGCCTTGCATGCTCTCACTGGCTCCCAAGAATCTCTTTTTCCAGGCCAGCTGGCCGGTCGGTTGCTTTGCCTATCTTTCAAATCTTGCTGTAATCACGTGCACAGGCTCCACCCAATGCGTTTCGTCCAATGACTGTGCATCCTTATACTAGACGTCTTAACTGTTTCCTATCTGTGCTCTACTCTAAAGCCAGTTTCTCTTACCACTGTTTATCTTAGCTGTTATTTCTCCATCTACGATCCTAAACCTTATTAACCTAATTGAGGGCTTTGCTGTTTTTATATTATATATTCTATATTTTTAATTACATTTATCTTAGTGGTAATGTTCAAGCTGCATTCAGCCCTTCATGCACTGTTAATACATGCACTTCTAATACTCCCTGAACTAGTCCCCTCCCCATTCTGCCATTTAAACACCCTATTGTTCTTATAATCCCCAACGTCTCTCTTTATTTTTTTTTGTTTTTTCAACCTAATATCATCATCCTTAATTACTTTTTTTTATTAACGTACCTGAAAGATGGCAATAACTTTTAATTTCCTTAAATGGCCCTAACGTTTATTTTCTTTTTTTCATTAGTATTTTTTTTTTAACATTTTCTCTTCACTAATTGTCTCAATAAATCTAAGCCACAATTATTAAAAAAATCAAACCAAAATGTCTTCGCCTCTGGAAATTCATCTATATGTAATTCCCATGTCAATATTTGGGGTACTATTCCCTGTTTAATATTTGTCTGTAACATAGCTTTATTCCACCAGAGACGTAATTCCTTGCTCATAATATTATGCAATTGTTGCAAATAATTCTCCAAGTTCACATCATTTTTAACATTGAAAATGTTCTTAATGTGTTGGAATGTCAGAATAGGGGGACTAATCCAGGAAGGATAAGAAAAAAGAATAAACTGATGACCTTTAAAGATACAGTAGTGGCAGGGTTACGGGAGGGATAGAAATGGGGAAAGTGGTCACACTGGGGAGAAAAGGAACACTGGGGCTTGGATTAAAGTAGAAAGGGACAGGTATAAAAGAGAGGTAGAAACAAGTAAGCACCACCAAGACATTTTTATCCATTTAGAAGTCAGAGGGGACAGGAGAGAAGATCCAAACTTCCATCAAGTAATATGAGCCAAATAGCAGAGAGATCCCAGTTTACAAATTCAAATAGATATAAGGCCCTAGAAAATGATGAGGAAAAAGAAGAGTTCCCTCTTACAAGGAGGGAAGGTGGACAGAGAAAACTCAGGGGGAGGGAGCAACCATGTACCCTGGTGTGGAGAGTGTATCAGGAGCTATTCAGAAGAGAAGGGAAACATGGGAAGAGAAAAGAGAGGAAGAAGAGAAAGAAGTACTAAAATGGTGTGGAAATTAGTAGAATAGAAAGGGGGGAAGGACTATAGAATCTAAGTACAGAAAATGTAAACACTAATGAGATGAAAATTCTGAATACAGGTCTTAAATTTGCTTGTAAAGTAGATATAGACCCGTTCCAACTGTTTATAGATATAAATCTGTTTATGAGAAAACTGAATAGAAAGAAATTCTTTTTGATGAAGGAAAAGGAGGGAGAGGAAAGAGAACCACCAATAATAACCCACACCTTGGAACAAATTGTTCACACAAATTTGAAGAACAAATCTGTGTGAAGGTATTCTGAAAAGGGGATAATGTGATTTGGAAAAGTGTGGACAAAGGAAGAGAAATTGTGATATGGGATAAAGAAAAATATAAAAATGAGATGAAAAAAACAGCTTGATGCCCCAATCTCCCCCCAAAAATGATAGTTGTATATAAAAAAGCCCCTAACATAGGGGTAAAAATTACAAAAAGTTATATTGATCTGCCCAGAAAAAAAACACCTTTTTGGATAGTAAAGGTTTTTTCCAGGTGTACAGCACGGCTTGCTTCATTTCAATTCTTTACATGTTGGTAATCCACCACAGGTGGCGCAATCGACTGCAGGAAGACCTGTGGCCCCTCCCGGCCCATAAAAGGGCCAGAATTACCCAGAAGACCCCAGTCTTCTCTTGCAGTCTGTTCTCTTTCTCTCTCTCCATGGACTTCGCAGATAAGTGGGCATTACTAGCCCGTCGGCCGCTGAAAGCCCTATTCCCACCTGCTTCCGGGACCCTTCTTGCCTCCCAGCCATGGCTGCGGATCAGGTGCAGGAAGGGGAAGGTCAGGCGTTCGACAGAGCTACGCTCTGGGCCGCAGACTCTTCCTCAGAGTAAGCCGGCCATAGGCTATGGTGAGCCTATAGGCGGGGGGAGGGGAGGAACTACCCTTTTTCCCTTTTCATTATGTGTCCCACATGCTTTATTCTTGTGCATTTTATGCTGTGTGTGTTTTTCTCACGTTTTTTATCTCACAATATACTTACCTTCCCCGCTCCTGCTCCTCTTGCCTCTTCTACGTTATGGCGTCGGGGGGGGGGGGGGGCGCAATCCACTTTTTTTCTGTACGGTTCTGGGCCGTCTTAGTGCCTTGAGACCCGTCTTTCTTATAAATAATAACCATAATGGAGGTTTCTGGGAGTAGCGGGCTTGGGAACCCCCCCGGGATTTGCTAAGCTTTGTCTTGTGTGTGGTACATGCCCGCTGAGTGGTCGCAACGTGGTTCGTGTGCCCTGCGCCCAGAGTGCTATTGCCGATCAGGATGGGGCTAGTGTTGCCGGGCCCCAGTCCCATTGCTCCTCCGGCCTCGCCGACTCCCCCGCGCCTGCTTCTGGCCCCTAGTGAGGAGGAGGCCAGCAGGGACTTGTGTAGTCATTTTGAGCTCAGACTGGCTAGCATTGAGCGTCAGTTGGCGTGTTCGGCCGCTGGCAAGGCCAAGATTAAGAAGCGCCATTTGGAGCCGGCTGGCACCATTTTTGCCGATGCCGATGAGGATTATGAGGCCTTCGGTGTCCGAGATTCCGCTGAGGAGGGTGAGTTCCTCCAGGGGTCCGTCTCCTCAGGGGGTAGTCGGGGGGACCTTGACAGTCGCCATGGGTCTTCATCTGACGAGGACGAGTGGCCCCAGGATGACGCCGTTTTGGTGGTAGGGCTTCAGCTGCGATGGTCGCGCTGCGTCGCTCTATCTGGTTACGACAGTGGGCAGCGGACGCTGCCGCCAAAAAAAGCTCTCACAGGTATTCCCTTCCTGGGACTTTGGCTGTTCAGGACGGGAGACTTCCTCAACGTCGGAAGCAGGTACAGCCTTTTTGGGGCTCTTCTTCCTTTCGTCCCTCTCGGGGAGGACGAGGATCTTTCTTTTCTGGTGGCCGCAGAGACTCATGGGGGCGAGGTAGAGCTTGAGGTCGTCCCGGCCTTGCCTGGGGATCCAAGCCTAAGCCCCCTTCCAAGGCCCCTCAGGCATGACGAGACGCCCTCACCCAGCCAGGTGGGGGGACGGCTTCAGCTCTTTGCTCACGTCTGGAGGCAACATGACTTGGACAGGTGGCTTCAGGAGGTGGAATCCTACGGATACAAGATAGAGTTGGCGGCTTGGCCGCCCCCAAGATTCATTCGGTCCAGGATCTCCCAAAATCCTGTGACGGCACAGGGCCTGAGGCTGGCCGTTCAACATCTTCTGTCACTTCAGGAGTGGTTTGCCATGTGCCTCTTCAAGAACGGAGGCTGGGGATCTACTCCAGCCTGTTCACTGTGTCCAAGAAGGATGGTTCCCTGAGACCCATCCTGGATCTAAAGGGTCTTAACAGATTTGTCAGGTTCAAACACTTCCGGATAGAGATCTTACGGTCGGCGGTGAGCTCTCTTCGGCTAGGCGATTTCATGACCACTGTGGACATCAAGGATGACTATCTGCACGTTCCTGTCTTCCTGGGACACCAGAGGTTCCTGAGGTTCGCTCTGGGGGATCAACACTACCAGTTTGTGACCTTGCTGTTCGGCATAACCTCGCCCCCCCCCCCGGGTGTTCACCAGGGTGCTGGCGGGTGTCATGGCCCTTCTGAGGAGCCAGGGCATTCGCGTTCTTCCTTACTTGGACGACCTTTTGATTGCAGCTCCATCTTTGCATCAGGCAGAGAGGGATACTCGGATGGTAGTGTCCACCCTCGAGTCCTTCGGTTGGGTGATCAATTATCCCAAGTCTTCTCTCTCTCCTTCATCGGTAAGATCCTTCCTGGGAATGACGCTGGATACTTCTCTCTCAGAAGGTGGAGGGCCTTCAGATGCAGGCGCGGGCCTTGTTGGCTTGCCGTCATCCCTCCATTGCCGTCATCCCTCCATCCGTCTGGGGATGCAGTTGGTGGGTCTCATGGTGTCTTGCTTCGAGGCTGTGCCTTTCGCTCAGTTCTACATGAGACCCCTTCAGTTGAATCTCTTGACCTTCTGGGATCGATGTCAGAAGTCCTTGGAGCAGGAATTCACTCTATCCCCTCTGGCCAGACAGTCGCTCTCGTGGTGGCTGGACTCGAGGAATCTTCTAGTGGGCAGGTCCTTTTTGCCTCCGTGCTTGGAGATTGTCACCACAGATGTCAGTCTGACCGGTTGGGTAGGGGTTTGGCAATCGCGGAAGTTCCAGGGCCAGTGGGGCCCTCAAGAGGCCCACGCGCCTATCAATCTCTTGGAGTTGAGAGCGATCAGGTTGGTTCTCTTCCAGTTGACTCCCCACCTTCAGGGTCATGCGGTCCAGGTCTGCTCGGACAATCAGACGGCGGTCGCCTACATCAATCATCTGGGAGGGACTCGGAGCAAATGAACCCTCAAGGAAGTGTCCCTGATATTGTCTTGGGCGGAGGAGACGGTTTCCTCCATCTCGTCGGTTTACATCCCCAGGGTGGAGAACCAGGAGGCAGATGCCCTGAGCAGAGGGACGTCTCACCTAGGGGAAGGGTCTCTCGACAACAAGATCTTTCATTCCCTGTGTCGCCGCTGGGGTCAGCCGAACGTGGACCTGTTTGCGTTGCGTCACAATCACAAGCTTCCGAGATTCGTATTCCTGTCAAGAGATCCTCTGGCCTTCGCCACGGACGCGCTGGCATTTCCTTGGAAAGAGTTTCGACTCCTTTATGTCTTCCCTTCCCTATGTTGGGTCGTGTGCTGCGCAAGATAGCCCAGGAGGGGGTACCGACCATCCTAGTGGCCCCCCGCTGGCCGAGGAGGGTATGCTTTGCAGATGTCGTCCAGATAGCGGTGGATCAGTACGTCCTGCCCGACGTTCCAGAGCGCCTCACTCAGGGACAGCTGCGCCACCCCAATTTACAAACGCTGGCTTTGACGGCTTGGCTGCTGAAACCTCCATCCAGATGAATAAGGGTTTGCCGGCTTCGGTCTTCAGTACTATGATTCAGGCTCGGAAAAAATCCTCTTCTATGATTTATTACAGGGTCTGGCATGCTTACATTGCCTGGTGTGAGTCTAAGGTCTTCCCTTGCCACACCTTCTCCCTTTCCAGGATTCTGATGCTGATGCTGTTTTTGGCCGCAAGGTGCTTCAGGCGGTAGTGGCTTGAACTGCCTGCCATTGCTCTCTAGGGATCCCACCCTTCTTTTTTGGACACTGCTGTTGGATGTCCCACATGTAAAGAATTGAAATGAAGCAAGCCGTGCTGTACACCTGGAAAAAATTCTGTGATTACACCCCTGTAGAATTGTTTTTACGGTGTACAGCACGGGTTGTTTCAACCCAGACTTGTTATCGGTGTTCGCTTTTGCCTTGTTATGGTGATTTTTGTTGAGAGAGTTTCCTTTTAGTGGGCTGTGTTTTACTAACATGGTCCTTGCCTCCCAGCTTCTTGCATTACTGCTTTCAAACACTGGGGTCTTCTGGGTAATTCTGGCCCTTTTATGGGCCGGGAGGGGCCACAGGTCTTCCTGCAGTCGATTGCACCACCTGTGGCGGATTACCCACATGTAAGGAATTGAAATGAAGCAAGCCGTGCTGTACACCGTAAAAACAATTCTACAGGTGAGTAATCACAGAATTGTATTTTTTTGTGGGAGGTAGAAAATAACATCTTTTGTATCAACAGCAACAAAAGAGAGTTTTAAAAGGTTTTTTATTACATGTGCATCTACCCATGTTGTGTATATGATTCAGTGTCTCTGTGGTTTACAAGACATTGGAAGAACAACCAGACAATTAAAAATAAGGATTAGGGAACATATCTACAATGTCAGGAGGGGGTTACAACACATAACATTTGGGGTTGAAACATCATTACATTGTAAACAGGTTCATGATAGAGAGCCCACAGTACTCTTATTTATAGGAATTGACAAAATAAAGCCCCATTAGGATGTTCTAGTATGTTAAAACTGCTTTCACAATAAGAATCCAGGTGCTTTTGCTCTAGAATTTGATTTAAACTGTGTTATTTGAGATGAAATAGTGTATATACGGTAGTAGTCGTTTTTAGTTTATAATAATTGGGTATATCATAAGGTCTAATTTAATTAATTAAAAAAATGTATAACAATTCTTAAAAAATAAAATTAATTTTATATGCATAATCATACAGAATAAACTACTAGAATGAATGCACTTTTGTAAGAGGAATATGTTCCTTCACAGTCTACCAAAAAAAGCAACCACAAAATATCTGTTTTAGCTTAGAAGTACATGAAGGGCTGAATGCGGCATATAATAAACAACATTACCATTAAGATAAATGCTATTGAGATGAAAAATAAGGGGTGTATAAGGCGAGAGAGAAAACTGCCAATCACTTTTATTGTCTACCAGGTGTAAATTTTCACCTGTCCCTGAGTCAGCCGCAAGGTAGACAATGAAAGTGAATGACAGTGAATATAGAGAAAAATGGCTCTGAATTGACCCCATTGGGTCACCTTGAAATATGCTGCAAAACAGAAATATTCAGAAATGCCTAAGTATTTTATGAATCCTGTGATGTTTGGAAGATGGATGCTCTCTTTGTGGTTTATTATGGTCCATTCAAGGGCTTGTCTGCACACAAGTCTGCTGTTCTCAAATAGATAGACGTTGTTTTAACAAAGGATTACTTCTGCATGGTTTTGCTTCTTTGGGCCAATGAACATAAATAATCAGTAACTACATCAGTGATGACATAAGACTCTTCTTTCACCAGGTATGAGAGGATTAGGTTTGCAAGATAGACCTAATAACCTTGGCAGTCATCAGTTTTGCCTGGAAATTGCAATATTAAGATCATGTTCATGGACAGGACTTTTTCTCTTGCTACATTTTAATTTTTTTGGCAACACTTGTCCAATGTGTAATTAGAGAAAAGATTTTAGTGTAAAAATGGTTTGCTCATGGCATTCACTAGGTAACACAGCTCCAGTGTATTGTTAATATTGCATCTTTTCTTTAGCTGTGTGTTTCAGTGTTTTCATATTTTGCTTAATTTTTCCTCCAGCACATGCATTTCCTACACTACTGTTGACAAATGGTCCTAGCTAGCTATATGGGAACTATACCTATGGGAGGTGTTTTTACTTTCTAGCGTCCCCAGAGATGGCTGTAGCATTAGGCATAATGTCTGTGCTCCAAATAGATATTGCAAGAAAATAATCTTACAATCATTACATTTTTGTAGTTTGTTGACCATGCCTAAATTATTATGTAGCACTACGCTGTGCTTTGCATATATGAATGAGCACATTCCCTGTCCATGGTTCTGATTATCAGAGGTGTTTAAAGCGGACCTTCACTCTAAATAAGAGTCTATCTTATATGTTTCCCACACCCTGTACATACATATTGCTCACATTAAAAATCATCCTACCTGCATCTACTGCATTTTATAAGCCTTTAAACATCCAAGATGGCGGCTTATGGAAGCTGCCATTTTTGCAGGCAGCCTGCAAACAGGAAGTGCCTGCAAACAGGAAGTGACTGTGCTGCTCTGCATTCTGGGACTGCTGACCTTTCCCTGACCCCAGCTCTGCTCTGTCTGAGCAAAGCACAGCTATAACCCGCCCCCCTGTACCTTATCCCACTCTCCTCTCCTCAGTAAGTGTGATGCTTCTGAGTCAAGATGGCGGCGCCCGTATCCTAAATTCCCGAACAGAGTTGCAGCCCAGTGGGGGAAAGTATAATAAATTAGTGACTAAACATGTAAAATATATTAATTTTAGATGCTGAGGAATTGTTTTTTAAGAGTTTGGGCTTTTCATTAAATCAGGGTGAAGGTCCGGTTTAAGTGTTTAAAGAAATAAAAAGTCTCTTTTGCTCATTTTACTGTTCTCATTTCCCAAGAAAAATACAATATTTTCAATACTTAAATTGTGGCCATGATGAACACATTTTCACTTGCAGATAACTGACATATTTAAATAAAATGCCTCTAGACTTATATATATGTAGACTCTTATAGTATTATTAATGCTATCCATTGAATAGCAAGCATTAATCCAAAAGAACCTGAACAGAATAGGAAATAATTACCAGCCAACACTTCTTTAGGACTTTATCTGGGAACAGCACTGGTGCCAGGGAACAGGAAGAGAACTTGGAATTACATTATAAAAACAAAATATGTTTCTTAGAAAAAAATGAAACCACTTACTTGGCAGCCATTGTTCAGTCTGGAGTGAAAAAGGGTATATGCCCATATTTAATAATTACCAGATACATCTACACTGAAAACAGCTGCAGATTAATCCATCTCTGAGAAATGCGGAATAACAAAAAGTGGAAAATGTTTCCTGAAATTGAGCAGCACAACCACAGAATCTGCAGATCTGTAATGGCGGTATTTTACTTTCAATCTTTTTTATTGTCAAAGTTTTCAATAAAGTTTACAGAAAATGAGAAAATGTCTTTTGGTTATTCTGTAGACATATTGTGTCAAAAAGCAACAATACATTTCACACAAAGAATGCAAAACTGAGTTGACAACACGACTCCACGAGTCCACATACTATAGCATTGTCAGGGTATTAGTTGAACGTAATACAGCAATTTGTCAATAAACTCTTAATCTAAGGAGAAGAAATCAACGGAAAGGACAAAGCAGAGAAAAAGAAAGGAAAAATAACAAGGGGGAGAGGTCCTGGAGTGTACAGGTACATCGGCATATCTCAGCGGCAGAAGAAAGAAAAGGTGGGTATCTTGTCACTCTCTCAATGAACATTGACTGCTCCTTGCTAGGGTGGGCATAGGCAATCCATAGGGGGCAGACCCACAAGAATTTAGGGAGTGCATCAGCCAAAACATTTGTGTCTCTTCCAAGCCAATTGCCTGTTTAGCAGCCAGCAGTAGGAAGACAAATAATTTATTCTGGTTTTTACTTTCACTACCTGGTGTAAGAGAGCTACCCAAGGATCTCTGTTTACTGACTTGTCAAAGAGAGTATTAGTCAGACCAAAGACTTGGAAGGCATTTCCCCTAGATGTGCATAACGGCCCCAGGCACAACACATGCCCTAAAGCATCTGTTTGTGTATCCCGGAACAACATGAGCGATTCTAGTAGGAATGTAGTCCAATCTCATTAATGACCTATAGGCAGTTTCGACCGATAAAACATTGATGGGGTACTTCTCCTCCCCGAGGTCCAAAGTCCACCTTTGGAATATGGTAAGTCACGATATTTAGTACAGCATTGTAATTAGTCCTTTACTGAATGTGGTTTTGACACAAGAACCCTCAAAGTCTATAAAGAGGGAGATATCTGTGCCGGATCCAGTGTATAAGCTGATAGTATTTAGAAAACTCAGTTCTAAGTATTTTGAGCTTCTCTTCAAGCTGGTTAAAGCCCCTGATTCCTGAAAAATTCAGAAGATGAAAAAGTGATGGTTATTTCACCAAAGGAACAAAGGTAAGTTGTCCACTCACATGGGAAATCTGGGGTTATGCCACAGGTTCATGAGGGGAAGGTAGGCCAAGATCAAACTCCTAGGGTATTTGATACTCTCCCATATAGCTATAGAATGTCTCATCAAGAGGATTAAATTAAGTGGCCTTTTAGCTTCAGGGAGCCACAACAGGGCACATATCTGCATTGGATGACAATTAGGAACCTCAAGCAATACCCACAACAGTACATCTTCAGAGACATGTAATATTTGCAGCCGGACATTTTGGGCTACCTAGTAATATCCCTTGATCTAAACCAGTATTTTAGTATTTTTAGTCATACATAGTCATCTATAAGCTATAAGCCTTTGCATGTCATACATACAAAGGCTTATAGATATCTATGAGATAAGGACAATGTTTGCACCAGTTGTTAACGCTAAGATCTAATGCGTTAGAACTGTATAATGATTGCACTGCCTTGGTTTCAATACACTTTCTATTTTTTTGAGCAATAGCAGGCCCTGGTCTAAAAAGAAAACTGTGAACATTTCAGTTGTTCCTTAATCTTGAAACTTACCTATTCATGGTTTCTAAACATCCACAAGATTGGGGGGGCCATCCCCATGTACCGGAGCCATTCCATCCAGTGGGGTCAATTAAGGTGTCCATTGGGACAGAAGTCTCTGCTTCAAGGAACCCCTTCCTTCAATGCTATAAAAGTGGAGAAGGGAGCTTATCACTCAGAGACCTCCCCAATGATGCCTATATTTTAGACAATGGGAAAGAAGAGAGAGGGAGAGGTGTATTGCTTTTAGAGTCAGATAAACTATAAACTAGTTTTCAAACCCCCCAAAGAGGGGATCAATTATAAATTTGACCAAAATAAGTAGGCCATAGGCTTCACAGCATTTTTAACCCATCAGATTCCTCCTGTTGGTGAACCTACAAACATCCCTGCGCCCTCAATCCCCTCCACCTGGGGTAAATGTACTAAAGTGCACCTTGGTGTTTGTATTTGAACATGGTATTTATGAAGTCATTTATTAGGTACTTTAAATTTGGGACACCCTATAGGATAATGGAATTATTGTTGGATCCACTGGAATATTTTTTAACAGTGGCTCTTGCATTTGGTTTGTTTCTCAATAAACAGAGGTGGTAGATTGTCAGTCTGCACTCTTGCAGCACACTCCAGTTTTTCATTTATTCTTGCTTTCATTGCTTGTCTGGTAACTAAAAAGTAAACAATACATTGATTAAAAAATATACATATGTACAAGAGAGTTTATACATCACCAAGAGTTCAAATTTGCCAATACTCCAATCCACTCCACATACTCCAATCAAGAGACAACAACCCGGTGAAAAGTACCCATTGGGATAATACATCTTTTAGTTACAAGCTACATCCTGTCTCATATAATCAGCTAGGATCATTAGAGCCGGGCGTTTCTTACCCAGATATATTTCTGTGTGGTTCATCCACCCAGAGAAGCAGCTACAACTGATTGACCAAGACTTCCATCTTTTATATGCGCAAGGTGTTATGTAAAGATGAAATTGCAAAGAGTCTGGTGAGATAAAAACAGCAAGACCTTGAGGACTGGACAAAAACAAAATGTTACCCCTAGAAACTAAACAATTTCTCTCTTTCTCTCGGGCATGTAGAGGACCCAGAATTCTTATTACTCTAAAACACAATGCTCAACCTGTGGCCTGGGGGATACATGTGGCCCTTGGAGCCATCTGATGTGGGGAAAGTGGGAGGGGTTAATATGAACTGGCTTGCAATGAAATTAGAGGCTCAGTAAGGATGGGAGGATGCAACTCATAGTGCAGGCATCGGCAATACGCTCATCCCAGCCACCAGGCTGCGGCATACCCGGCACAGCGCCATGATTCTCCAGTGATGTGCTGACCCAAGCAGACCTATTTATTACTCACCCACGTCGCGAAGATACACCCAGTTAGCCTATTCCACATAGGTTCTAAAGTTAATTCTCACCACAGATTTTCTCTCTGCTACACCAAGCCACATATACTTACACATTTGTCCTCCTTAGCAAAACAACTGCCCATACTCATTTGGAAATCATCCACCAATGATCATATCACATCATCCAGCAGTCCTCCATCCTTCACCTGCCACACTCTGGATACCATCAACCACCCCCTTCGGGTTCCTCTAACTTTGTTCATACCCTTTAAGTGGTGTGCCATTACATATCCCACTAACTCCTTCTTCCTTGTCTTTTAACTTTGATATACTTCATTCATACAATCATTTTGTCAAACCCACAGATGACAAAGTGTACACACATTAATTTGCCACTTAGGGACAATTAGCTCTACTGAACACCCTTGGACCAAAAATGCACAATATGCAACCTTTACTACTGCTCTGCTAATCTTGTACTGGTACAACTATTTTACTGTTATTATTACTTACCTTTGTAATTATCCAACATTATGTACAGTGGGTCCAATATGTATTTGATAAACTGCTGATTTTCACATTTCAAATCCTTTATGGAATCCACAAACACTATGTCCTGGGGACTCAAGGGGACATGGACCATCCAGCGTGTCATCAACACACAGTTCAAAAGCCTGCATCTCTGATGGCATGGGGTTGCATTAGTGCCTATAGCAGGGGTCCTTTCCATGCATTAAATAGCATTATTAATGCTAACAAAGAAGACCCAGGAATGTTGAGCAGCCAGCATCTCACATCAGACAAGGATGGGACAACATTCATCTTCTAAACTCCAGCCATTGGTCTCCTCATCTCCCAGATGTTTGTAAAAAGAAGGTACATGATACATGTTAGTCACAGTTAGTTGGCCTATCCCAACTTCGTTGAGAAGTGTTACAGACATCCGTTTCTAAATTAGTTAATTTATTAAAAAAAACTTATAAAAAAAAAAAATCTAACATTCGAATTCTTATGTGTGTTCTATTTTCTATTGTGAACCATGGTCATATGAGATTTCAAAATCATTGCATTTTGGTTTTCTTTACATTTTACACAGTGCTCCAACTTTTTGAAATTGGGGTTGTATATACCAATTTCACTATGGCGGTTTCCCCTGGGTTCAAGGGCAGTCATGCAATTTGGAATCGATCAGTTATTTGATTGTAGAAATAGTTGTTGCGCCTCCTGATGTTATTACCATTGTCCATTTTAGCAGATTTAAAATCCTTATTTCTTTAAGTAAAATGACATTGGATTTCAAAGAGACCTTGCGACCCTGTCTTCAATTACATAAAATTGCCTCAACATTTCCTCTTCCCGGGAGCCTTATGTGTGCTTTTATTACATTCACTCATTTCTGATCTCTGACATTGTGAAAAGCAGAGATAAAATTCTTTGGTTATAAAGAAGAGAAATGGTCATTTCAATAGATTTTTGATTACAGATAAATATTCAAATTCCAAATGTAAAAAAAAGTACTTTAAAAAAATCATAACATTGACAATATATTATTATTATTAGTATTTTTGTTTTTAGAAAAAATCCCTGTTTCTGAGTCCTATGCCCTGCCTTCCTGTCTATAGAATCCCATTATGGTACTCCATGAAAATCACGTTTGTGCTCTCCCATGCATTTGTGGCCCTGTCTTTAATGGGGTGCGTTTACAGGCAAGACTTGCGTGGGTGCGTTTGCTGCCCTGTTTTCCTCTTCTTCCTCCTCTACTCAACCCAAAAAAGTCAGTCTTTCATTTCCTTTGAGCCCATCTATGACTACTGCAGTTTAGCTTTCCAGGTAGCTCATATGATCAGACATTTTATTCATAATCATATGACTGTGCTCAGGATTGTCTGTGGCAATACTGTGGTTGCAAGCACCTGAGAGACTGATATTAGAGGCATTTTTATAAGGTGTAGGTCCGCCTTTATCTCCTTTATCAACTGTTTAAAACGGAATTCCTGGCAGAAGTCGACCCAACTGCCCTGCCACCCTACCCTGGCACTGAGGTAGGACAGAGGGGTTACAAAGAAGAAAAAACCCTACCTGATACTTGAGCCTTGCTGCCTTATAACTGCCATTTTTCCTAATAAGGCATGAAGGAATTCACCTAAAGCCCCATGTGCCTCTCTTCCATTTCCTGCAGCACACTGTAGCAGGTCTCCAAATGTGGCCCTACATTTAATTTCATTCCTCCACAACCTTCAAGACCTCGCACAAATTTTCTCGGATGGCCGCCCCTGTCCTATAACTCTGCCATCCTTAGATCACCCTCTCTTTGCTTTCATCCCTCATACATTTCTTCTTATACTTTTTTGACTTGTCTAAAGAGGGGACTGTAAAATGAAATGGCAGTCCTGGGCACATCCAGCAGTTGTATGTATGTCAATAAGTAAGTTAGTATGTTAGCACATCCATGCTGTATATAGTTCATGTCAGGTATTCAATTTGTCTCCTTGCATCTCCTGTATTTTTCTCTTGTTACCCATTTCTTTCTCTCTCTCCATCTCTGCATGTTCTCCCTGTAGAGTGTCCAGCTTTATTTATGCAGGTTGCAGTGTAGAAGAAGAGTTGAAAAGTTTGTGGCACAATTGTTATTAGCTCATCTGTTACATTGGAAGACTTCTGGGACTTGTAGTCCATAGTTTTTACTCAAGGCCATAAAAAACACTCCCATTCTTAAAACAGAGCCCCGGGAATATGAGAAATTTGAAACTGCATGTTGATATGTAAATCACAGGTACAATCCTAACACAATGATTATTCCCAATGATCGATTAAAGGAGTTTTCCTTTAATCTCTAGGTAGGTTGGCAGTAAAAGTATTAACTGCGTTAGCGTAAATATCTTCATCATATCTTCTCTAGAGAATGATACTTTTAGATCCTTTTCCCATTTGGTTAGAAATTCCAAGGGCGAAGTGTGTCGCGCCCCGACCAGCAGCCTGTAGAACTCTGAAATTGCACGCTGTGGCGGGTCAGGCTTAGCCAGTAGTTCCTCAAAGGGTGTCAAGGGAAGCGCCGCACTTTTAAGGTAGTCCCCCGAAGAGAGGAATGCCTCGAGCTGTCTGTGGAGGAGCCACGACAGATGGCGCCCCGGTGCTTTTGAATTAGGTCGGCTAACGTGGGAATTCTCCCATTTGTGAGGATATCGCGGGTTCTCACATCTTCTGATGCTCTCCAGATTAGGAAGCGGGCAGCCTGTAAACCCGGCTTGAAGTCCGAATTATTGAACAACGGGGTGAGAGGGCCCGGGTTTTGAACTAGCCCACATTGCCGCTGGAGCTTGTTCCAGCACGTCAGAAAATGTCGAGCCAAGAAGGAGAGGGCTTTTCTTCCCGGCTCCCCAAGTGAGGAAAGCCAGGGCAGAGAGCGGGGGTTAAATCCTATGAGATCTCCTTCCAGCTTAACCCAGAGTTTGTCCTTCTCCCGGAACTTCCAATCCGTCGTCCTCAAGAGGATTGCGGCAGCGTGGTAGAGTTTCAAGTCTGGTGCTCCGGCACCCCCAGCGCTTTTTAGTCTAGCCAGCACATTGAATCTGGTGCGGGGCTTCCGAGACCCCCAGATGAATTTCGTGAACAGTGTCTGCAGAGCCTTAAAGAAGTGTCTCGGGAGGAGGATGGGTATTGTCTGAAAGAGGTAGAGGAATCGGGGTAGGATGTCCATCTTTAGAATACTTATCCTGCCAAACCAAGAGTAACATTTTCTGTCGTACCTCGACAGGTCTTGTATGGTCTTCGCTTTCAGTTCTCTGAAGTTCAGTTCATATAAGTTATTCAGGTGGAGGGAATCTGGACCCCCAAGTATTTTATAGAGGTGGACTGCCACTTGAAGGGGAAGTTGCTTTTGAGGCTGTCTACCATATTCTCGGGTAGCGTGAGGTTCATTGCTTCCGACTTGGAGTAGTTAATGCGGAAGTTGGAGAGAGAGCCGAACCGCTCAAACTCCCTGTACACCGCCGGAAAAGATACCACTGGGGATGTCAGGTGCAGGAGCAGGTCGTCTGCAAAGACAGAGATCTTGTATTGGTGGTCTCCACACTCAATGCCCCTGATGTCAGGATTGTTGCGGATCGCTATCGCGAGGTGCTCCATTGTCAAGACGAATAGTAAGGGTGACAGAGGGCACCCCTGTTGAGTGCCATTTGCAATCGCGAAGGGCTCAGAAAGAATTCCATTGACTCTAACTCTGGCAGTCGGGTTTTGGTATAGAGCCATAATTTTGGAGAAAAGGTTTGGTCCCAGGCCAATTTGAGTCTATTCAGGTTTTTAATTGTTTACTTTTATTCAGCTTATATATTTTTGGTTAGCTTTTTTTTTAATTGTATATACCATATGTTTTGCCCTACAAGTGGGGGGAAAATGTCAGTGTGCCTTATTGGCCGAATGTAAAAAAAAAAAAGTATACTTACATGAGTATCTGAGTATCACACCCGCTGTCCCCGCTCTGGCTTACGGCACTGAGAGGCATTGGCGACACCAGAAGTCAGAGCGGGGACAGACAGTGTCCCCGCTCTGGCTTCTGGCACCACCACTGCTCTTGGGTCGGCCCGAGAAGCAGTGGTGGTGCCGGAAGCCAGAGTGGAGACAGCGGTCATGTACCTTTTTTTTCTCTAGGGGGTTGGGGGGAATGCAACACTGAATAAGGGGATGGAGGGAATGCCAAATTGCCTAAGGGGAATGGGAGGGGGATGCCACACTGCCTATGGGGAATGGGAGGGGAGAATACCACACTGCCTATGAGATGGGGGCAATGTCACACTAGTTATGGGAAATGGGAGGGCAGATGCCACACTGTTTATGGGGGATGGAAGGGGGGAATGCCACAATGCTTATGAGATGGGGGAAATGCCACACTGCCTATGGGAATGAGATGCGGGGAATGCCACACTTTCTGTAAAGGGGTGTTTTAGCACAACATTTGGTTTAGAATATTTTTATTCTTATTTTCCTCCTCCAAATCCTAGGTGCATCTTATAGGACAAACAATATGGTGTATATATATCTTTTTCCTCACATTCTGGGTGCAATACAGCTTAAATTTTAGATACGGTTATAATATTTCTTGCTGCTGGGACATGTGGCGGATGCAGCTCTTTTACGTTATTGTTAGGTTGATGGGGTTTAAGTAGGAGATTGCAGACACATTTTAAATAAAGTTGACTCAAATATGGGTGTAACCCAGCCTTCTCCAGTAACTATAGTCAGTTCTAAAGAGTGTCTTAAGAAGATCAGACATAGTCAGATTAAAAAAAAAAATAAATTACTTATTTACTCTTTGAATATCATTATCCACTTAGTTTCCACAGTGATGGTTTCCATTCTGACCTCCCCCCCCACTTGGTCCATTGGGGTATGTCTTACACCGTGCTGAGTCCTGGATTGAGGTCAAATTTATATAGCGCAGGTGAGTGCACAGACAGTAAGCTATCACAATTTTTGGGACTACTTGACCATACAGGGCAGCAGGCTCATGCTCCCCATGGTTACCAGGGAATCCCGTGGTGGGCTCATGGACTTAGGGGTCCACTTTAGAGCCTTTATCACCAAAGCCTGAACTATGTATAATGTGGAATCCCAAGTGGACAGACAGAGACAATACAGCTTGGCATAATGTTTCTTTCATTATAAGCCAGCGATACTTGCATCTAAGTTTTGGGTGAGCTTCCAGAGTCAGTTCTTATGATGGACCCCTGACACCCCAGTCCTACACTGCAGGCAGTTTATATTTTATTGTGTATGTTGTGCTTTCATGCTCATTTTTTTCTGGTTGGCTATGGGAACAGGTTCTGGAGTGTCAGCTTCAAGGCTGATTCCAGCTTCACTGGACAAGTTCGCCTGCTCATTGCCATAGCTCCTCTGAGGTGAGGGTGAATCTGATTGGCTGTTTTCCAAAGTAGCTGTTTTCCTCCCACACACCTCATTGTAAGGCACATGGCGTCTTCTTTATGTGGTTTGGTCAGGGTGTCAGCATCTGAGGTAAGTTCATAAGCACCGCCTTTATTGGGGCTGTATGCAGACTTGGGAAACCTCTTTACAAAGGATACCATAAAAAAATGTAAATGTCTTTAATTTTTCTGGGTAATTATGTATGGTTATATTTAAAAATAGCATTCCATTACTTTAAAATACCTGTATTGAACAAGTCATCACAAGTTCTTAGAGGAACAGACAGGGCAATCTGTCACCAAACCCGTAATTGCCGAATAGCGTGTTGCCTTCCTGGGGCAAGAGTACAGCATTTTGCAGACTGATAGAGGATTGAGAGGGGCAGGCGAAAGAAGTAGGTGGAAGGTCCTTATAAATGATTTCAGGGAATTAGCCACAAGCTAAAGGGGACCAAAACCCGAGATTTTCACTAACTGGGTTTTGATGTGTGCCCCTTGGACAACCCAGTTTGGGATGCCCCTGCTTTGTGTAACCTCCAAGATCAACCACTACACTCACCTTTCTTCCATTCCCATGCATGGGTATGCCCCAGGAGCACCTAGTTGGTCAGTATTGGGGGGAGGGTGATTGGTCCAGTTTAAGGCAAGGGCCTCAGCTGTATTATTCTCAGAAATAAGGCTCGATTCAGAGAGACAAAAAAAACTTAAGTTTTAGTGCCGATTTCGTATTACTTTCAAATTTTCCTGCTCTCGTATGAGTGTGCGAGCGATTCTATGCATGCATTGCAAACCCTCTGTAAAGTTTCCATCCGTTCGTATGCCAGAGTACGAGGATTTCAATTTCCATCGTGACTTTTCTGTTTCATTTTCTCATGTTACACCGTAGGCTTTCGATTTAACCCTTTTCCCATCGTCTCCTCCCACGAATCCTTTACGTTTCCCGATAGATTCTGTTTCACTTTTTCCAAAAATAATCGTCCAGATGAAAATCCTTACGATCTTGCGCCTGCGCACTACAAACTTAACTCATTAAAGTGCTCGCCTACATATTTGACACCCTCACTCCTACTATAATGTATAGCTAAACCACTTAGCACTATCCTCCATCTTCCCTTTTGGACCCTTAAAGCTCACCACAACCACTTAGCGCTATCCTCCATCTTCCCTTTTGGACCCTTAAAGCTCACCACAACCACTTCGCGGTTAGGTTTTTCTTCCATTTTATGCCCCTAAAACTTACCCAAACCACTTGGCGGTTAGGTTCTTCTTCCATTTTAGGTCCCTAAGAGTTACCCAAATCACTTCTCGGTCATGTGAATATTCATCTTTAAATATTTCTGGGCCCATTAGTTTTGTGTTAATGTATTTTATAAATGAAATGACACTGTAATATTTTTTTTTATTCCATCATAAAATATAAAATGTTTAAACATTTTGAAAATTTCAAATTTTTACAACTATAAAAAACAAAATACATAGCAATGGCAGGCCACATAACATTATTATTCATCTGTGGTCCCCAAGAGTTGCGCAGCTCCTGCATCTCGCCCACCAACTGAAGGACCCTGACACTCAGTTGTGCCACTCTGGCACGTGTGGTCCCTGTTAAAAAATGTAAATTAAAATATTGGTATAACCTTGTTGGGGTCATACTGCAGTGCCCCCCCCCCCGTATGGTCTAAACACCTAAATCTGGACTTCAAAAGCCAAAGGGCCCTCGCCACCACGGCCCGGGTTTTGCATAGTGCCCGATTAGAGAACCCCTGGCCTGCATTCTGCAGGCAAAGAACGGGCATCAGGATCAAGGGCAGGAGTGGATATCCAGAATCCCCTGAAAGAATTTAAAAATACTAGCATAAAATACACATTCTAAGCTACAATATTGTTTAACATGTCAAGGGCTAAAAACAGCCATAGGTTAAGACATGAGTCATCAATTATATTCATTGCCATACAGTAAAAATGGATTGATGGAATGTGAGCAAACTTACCCTAGAGCCATCCACCAGATAATTCTCCTGACTCAAACTGACTAAATAAGCCGGAGCTCTGCAATATATAAGCATCATGGGACGACCCTGGATGCCCTGCAAGAACACTGAGGAATCGCATAGCTGGACCAAACACTGCTTGTATGTTGTGTGAGTGGCACATCTTGCGGTTCCTGCAACCAAATATAAAATAATTACACAAAGCAAAGGTAACCGACAAAAACAATAACTCCTACAACAAATTAAGATTCAAGTTCAACAATCCAAATATAATTCACAAAGGACATATGTCTAAAAAAAAAATAGCAATTATATGGATGTGTGGGAAAATAAATGTTTACATGCTAAGGACTAATTAAGGTCAGCATTAAAATGCATCTATAAGGCATACATGAAATGTATTGATTCAGGTATGCATTGCTATACAATTTATTCTGATACATGCAATGCCTTGGTGCTAAAGGCGCGCAATAGCAATCCGAGCCCTCAAAGGTCCCGTAAGTGGATCGGAAATGAAACTGATTTATAGGGTGGTGGTCCGTCGGAAATCCTCCATATAGCCGCAAAACATGTTCAACAATAGCAATCCGAGCCCTCAAAGGTCCCGTAAGTGGATCGGAAATTAAACGGATTTATAGGGTGGTGGGCCGTCGGAAATCAGCTCTCTGACGTAAGCCCATCCCAACAACGTAAGTTATCTGAACGAACGAAAAATATCAGATTTTGTTTGGAAAATGATCCGAACTAACGGAAATGATCCGATTTGCTTCCGTTCATCGAAAGCGCATATACCCATTTTCCTGAACGTTCGTACGAATGAAATTGACTAAAAATAGCAAAAAAAAACACCCACTAAAACTTTCACAGACAGCTACGGAAGTCCAGGCGAATGTGTCTCTGAATCGAGCCTATAGTACCAGAGAGACAGCAGGAGATTTGGTGGAGTAAACAGGTGGCCTCAAAAATTGGAGTACAAAGTAGGGGTTTGGGTCCCTAGGGAAGTGACCGACTCTTTAGTGGGCTACAGGTCCTTTTGCAGGGATTGGCTGCACCTTAATGGGGAGGGTGCATCTGTCCTGGGGGATGGGGATGGCTAAAAGATTGGAGGATTGTTTAAAATAAGTGGGGGGTATATGCACCTAAGAGGAGAAGGCAGGAAAAAAAGAGACCCTGGGGGTAGAAATGGTACTGGGGTGCAGAGGGGGGACCATACAGGCAAATAGACATTATAAAAAACACAGAAAATCATCAGAACTGTATGCTTACCAGTGCTAAAGGCATGACAAACAGAATATGACATAGCATGGGTAACCACTATATGAAAGCTGTGATCAGGCAGCAAACTTACAAGGTTGCTGTGTGTTTAGGAGGGACCGTAAGCTTCAGCTGCGGGAGGATATATGTGAGGGAAACAATCATGTAGAGTCTGTATGGTTAGAAATACAGGGAGGGAAAAGCAAACATAAAATACTGATCAGGTTTTGCTACAAGCCTCCAAATATAACAGAAACTTACATAGATTCAAATACACAAATCCCCGTGACCAGATAGCACACATTCCTATGTTTTAATGGAATTGTATACAGTAATAGACAAGCCATTATTTTAAATATTTAAAAATACCATAATGTTGGGGACTGTTCCACAGGATTGGCGCATAGCAAATGCTGTGCCAATATTTAAAAAGGGGTCTAAAGGGAAACCTGAGAACTACTGACCGGTAAGTTTAACATCTGTGGTGGGCAAGCTATTTGAAGGTTTTCTGAGAGATGCTATCCTAGAGTATCTCGCCAAAAATAACTTTATTACTCCTTATCAGGCAAACCTGATCAGCTTTTATGAGAAAGTAACTTCAAGACTAGATCAGGGAGAGTCATTGAATGTCATATATCTTGACTTTTTTAAAGCTTTTGATACTGTGCCGCATAAAAAGACTAGTACAAAAGATGGGAATGCTTGGACTGGGGGAAATGTATGTAAATGGGTGAATAATTGGCTTAAAGGGGAGGTCAACTTTCGATGGAATTTTTCAAGATGTATATTTTTTTGTGTCAAAATTATGTGCTTGAGGTCCTGACCTTATCTAGTATTTTTTAATTTTTTTCTATTTTTTCCTATGTTAGCAAATATTTTCACTACTTGCAATCTGTTGCCATTGGCAACATACACCAAGTCTGCACACGAGGAGGCCGGCCGATTCATTAATAGCGCCAGGTAGCGACAGATGAGCGTCTGAAGTGCGGCGCTATGAGCGACCGCTAGTGTACGCCACGAACGGCTGTGAGTCGCTATTGCAGGCCTCCTCAGTCGCTATCTGCCGTTGTTGGGAAGAATGCATACATTGGTGAATGTGATGTTTCAGATCTGCTTTATAGGCGCTGTTATTTTTTCACACGGTTTTCAAGACAGCGCCTGAGCGTTTGTTTGCTGTTGGATTGAAATCAATGTTAGAACATTCTGTAGTAAACACATTGCACCATGTTTATTTTGTTAAATGTTTTTTATTTTTTTTTTTTGTTTTGTTTAGAAATACATGACTACAATTATTGTTGGGTTCTCTTCATGGTGCCTAAAAAAGAAACAAAAGTATAGTTAGTTTTTATTAATAATTTTGGTTTGTAGCATTTAATTACATACCAAGGCCTCATTTTTTTTTTTTTTGATTTGGGTCAACTTGCAGACTAACCCTTATTATTATTTGGGTCAACTTGCAGACCAACCCTTATTTATTTTTTTATTTTGATTTGGGTCAACTTGTAGACCAACCCTTATTATTATTTGGGTCAACTTGCTGACCAACCCTTATTTATTTTTTTATTTTGATTTGGGTCAACTTGCAGACCAACCCTTTATTATTATTTGGGTCAACTTGCAGACCAACCCTTTTTTTTTTTATTTGGGTCAACTTGCAGACCAACCCTTAAAATTATTTGGGTCAACTTGCAGACCAACCCTTATTATTATTTGTTTTTGATTTGGGTCAACTTGCAGACCAAACCTTATTATTATTTGGGTCAACTTGCAGACCAACCCTTATTTTTTTTTTATTTTGATTTGGGTCAACTTGCAGACCAACCCTTATTATTATTTGGGTCAACTTGCAGACCAACCCTTATTATTATTTGGTTTTGATTTGGGTCAACTTGCAGACCAACCCTTATTTTTTGACCCCAAAAATAAGGGCCCTGTAGTCCAGTAATTGGAGTATAGTTAAGGTGAGCTAGCTTACCGAAAAAAACGCCGTAATCATGCTTTCCCTTAGCTCGAAGCCAGTCTGGGTGTCCTCTGTCGTTTCTGTGGGCATGTTGGGGATTTCTGGCACCAGTGCTGTTTCTTCAGGGGGTTGTATTCTGTGGCATATGCAAATATTGTGTAGGACACATCATGCGAGGATGATTTTTGAAACCTTTTGTGGACTGTACAACATTTCTCCTCCTGGGCGTGCCAAACAGAGAAAGCACGCTTTCAGCAGTCCGATGGTTCTTTCCATAATGCATCTGGTTTTGCGATGTGCTGCATTGTAGCGTAGTTGGGCAGAGGTCTGTGGGTTTCTGACTGGAGTCATTACCCACATTCTCTGCCCATATCCCTTGTCCGCTGTGGAATAAACACATTGAGAGAGACAGCAATTAGTAATAGTCCATGTTATTTTTCGCCATATTTTAAATTTAGCTTACTAGGCCACATATTTTTACCAAAATACTTTGTCATGGTTATTTATTTACCCAGTAGCCAGCCAGGTGGCATTTCATTGTTCTCAAACTTCCGGCACAGGACTGATTGCTGGAGCACGTGCGAATCGTGGCATGAGCCGGGGAAGCCAGATCTCAC
Organism: Gastrophryne carolinensis; assembly: GCA_027917425.1. Taxonomy (NCBI): domain Eukaryota; kingdom Metazoa; phylum Chordata; class Amphibia; order Anura; family Microhylidae; genus Gastrophryne; species Gastrophryne carolinensis. Next base: position 498,236,284 of record CM051235.1, read on the forward strand.
GGCCCGCAGCTTCATGTCATGGTCACATATCACCATGACATTGATGGAATGGAATTGTTTCCTATTCCTATAATGCAGCTCCTGTGCACGGGGAGGGCGAAAAGGGATATGTGTACCATCCACGCACCCTAGCACATTCGGAATCCCTCCCATGCAGTAGAACGCATGCTTTATTTGGGCAACCTCATCCTCAGGAAATTTGATATAAACAGGGATAAGGTCCCAAATAGCCAGTACTACCTGGTAAAATATGCGGCTCATTGTAGCCTGGCTGATCCCGCTGAGGAGGGCAGAGGTTGCCTGGAAATTCCCTCGTGCCACAATATTAAGCGTGGCACATAGGCAAACTATGCCTGGAATGGACTGGGTGCTTCTGGTGGATGGATCGATTTTGCTCTTAATCTGATCATATAGGGACTGTAGTGCTGCACGATTCAGACAAAATCTGCTTCTGATCTGCTCGTCACTTAAATCCCACACTGAAAGACGGATGCCAAAGGATCGGGGTGCCCTAAGCCTCACAGCACCCTCCTCCCTGGCCTTCTGTTCTTCCAGTAGTCTCCCACAACCATACATCCATAACCCAAACATCCCCCTCTCATCCATCTCACACTCACTGGCCATAGCTACAAAATAATGCAAACCAAAAAAAGAAAACCAACACACCACAGACACAAGCACACTCCTCACACAATCACACAAATGCAGCTCAACACAAAACCAGATGTATAGTGGTCAGAACCACAAGACTGCTGAAAGTCTGCTTTCTAAGTTAGGCACAACCAAGAGGGGATTTGCTGCACAACCCACAAAAGGCCCCAAAATCAATCCTCACTTGCTGTATGCTACACAATATTTGCATATGCCAACAAAATAAATCTCCCAAAGAAACAGCACTGATGACAGAAATCACCCAACAAGCCACACAGAGTAAGGCAAAAACCCAGCCAGACACTTTTTGCAAGCAAGGGACAAAAGGAAAACACCACAGCCTTTGCCACAGTGTAACAATACAAGAAGGTTGTAAAATAAAGCTACTTATACTTAACTTTGGGAAATGACTGGGCCTCTTTGCCACCTCTTGCGTTGCTAAGCTATTTCTGGTAGGCAATTAGCTTACCCAGTTGTGCTTGAAACGGTTTGCGCACGCGTACGCTAAAGCATACTAGCGTACGTGAGCAGATACTTGCGTGCTTTAGCGGATATGGTTGATCAGTCAGTTTTGGTCCAATAAAACTTATGCTGCTCTTAATTCAAATAGCCGTTTTTAGAGCCACATTTAACATGTGTTTAACAGACCTGAGTACATTGTTTTCTTATGTTGGGTTGTTTGGTTAATGAGCTCTCTAATTATTTAATTGTCTTCCACACATGGTTGCCAGAAACATCAGTCATTGCAGTGAAGATGTTGCTACAAACACCTGGCCAGTATGTGTGAAGCAATTAAGTGGACCTGTTTGTGATTGGTTCTTAGAGCACCTAAAACCTGGCACACCCAAGCAGCAGTTGTTGCCATTTTGTAGTCTGCATGCGTGCTTGGGTGTTGTATAGTGGTGTGTGTGCAGCTACAGGATGGAGCCAAATTCTGGGCATCTGCCGGCCACAGCTGGACCAAGTAGGACTGTGTTGGGTGCTGTGCACAGACCTCCCCTAAGGAAAAGGGCACAGGCCGAAGGTGAGGCAGCACCTAAGGCCAAGCGTCCATTTGCCAAGAGGGAGCCAGAATTTAATTTGGCGGATAACAATAATCTTGTGCGTCTGACACTGGCTAAATGGGAGTTATTATTTGGCTCCCAAAGTCAGTGTTTAGGCAAGCAAGAACATTTTTCAATCTTGTTGTTTTAATGTATGTTATTTTGTTTTAAATTTTTTGCCAAACTAACAGTAGGACATGTGAAGTAGTACATTATACCTCATTAATGTGTTACTTGCCTGTCTCTTGCTTTATGCATAGGTGCACATGGTGAGGCCCAGGATTCTGGGAAGGAGGACACCCAAAATCCGGCCCTTCCCACAACCTCAAGCATAACCTAGTCGGCCATTGAAGGTATTTTTAAGTAATTTTTGTGGTGGTTATTTTCGGCCGCACATTACCAATGCCTAAATCCTTACTTTGATTTCTGATAGTTGCCCTGACATTTGCACCAGCATCTCCTCAGGATCAACCTACTCTTTGGATGCCGGTAAGTGCATGTGTCAACCTTGCTTTAGCTACTTTAACACAAGGGCATGTCTTTCATTCATCTATTTTCATTGTAGGCCAAGTCCCTGCTTCATCTTTGGACACCACTTCCTGTGTTGCTGGTCAACCGGACCCTGTTGGTGTGTATTTTCAAACACACTGTATCCTTTCTGCTGTTTGAGTAACAATGTGTATATTTGGTTAGTCTAAAATTCTACATGATTTATATTACAACTTCAATATGGATATTTACAGTGGATTGTGCATCAACACGATCAGAAATTTTGTGTTCCATGCATTTTTTGGTTGTTTTAAAATCGAAATACAAACATTCACTATACTAGTGTTGGTAATATTGATCTACATTGTGTATTTTAGTTGACCGGAATACAGGAAGTGGCCGTCCGAAAAGGGCCCTTCACTGTGAGGCTGCTAGAGATGAGGGTAAGTTTGTTTTGGTTTATTCTCTAGTAAGGATGTTGGCTAACCTGTTTTTTGGATTTATTAGTCCAACTTGTTATTAAACATGTTTTTTTAGGGCAAAGCTCGAGTGAGGGCCTAAGTCGGGACATCTGTGAGATGGCGGGTATGTGTAATTTGAGCCATGTGTGTATGTTATTGTTTGCCACAATGATTTCATCCGCTTCATCTTACATACATGTTTGGAATATGATGTTCAATTACACATTTTTGCTATTGTGCAATCCGGCACTTTGGAGAGGTATGGCCTCGATAGTGTAGCCAAAAAATAGTCCCACAATCTCAAATGACCTACTAACATGACTTTCCTGTTTAGCATATGCCAGCTTGCCCCATCTCTCAGATGTGGATTTTCCCCTTTCTGGCAGCCAGACACCGGAACTACTTTGGCCGGAGCAGACTGAGGTACCATGGCTGATTTGTTGGAACAGTAACCACATTGACATGTTTGGGGGTACAACAGGATCCACCATGTAACATACAACATATTTGTGGTTTAGCAGGAGTCCATCGCGGAAACCCAGGCTCTGCCCTCTGCCCAAGTGCCATGTGGACAGGCTACAGAGGATGAAGCAACGGTACATTATAATGGAACCCTTTTTTAAAATGTTTGGGAGGGGATTACCTGCATTGTTCCTGCTTCACTACAATCTTGTTTTTTGTGTTTTAGGCTGATCATCATACAAAAGGAGCTTCTGCACCCACAAGTGCAGATTTTTACCAGCTAGGGGTCCGGATGCTGGAGGGCTACAGTAAACAACAGCCGTGTGCCGGAACTAATGAGCGCATTGCGGCATTGGAAAATCAGTCGCTGGTGGATCGGCAACAAATTCGGGACCTTCAGCAACAACTGCGAGAAGTGCAAAATCACCAGAGATTCTTAATGCAATACAACAAATGTCAAATGCAATACAAGAATCTGGACAGCGCCAGGACCAAACTTTGTTGTTGATACATCAGCTAATACAACAGCAGTCTATTTTTTTTACTGCACTGTTGTCCTCCAACACCACCCCTAGCAATGAATCCCAACCTCCCAGGCCACCCAGGGAATAATTGTGGCACTTCTTGTTACCTTGAAATACATTAATTTTAAGGATTTTCTTTTCAAGGAATAAATGTTTGGACCAAACCTCCAATTAGTGTTTTTGAGAAGACATACCTACTAACACAGTCAGGGATAAGTCTCTAGATCTAGATATGTACATGTAGGAAGAAAAATATGACACACATTGTTTGCCATACATTACTATGGTTAACACATTAAATGCCTAACAATGTTTGAGAAAATGTTATAAGTAATGGGTTGCTAGACACTTAAACTATGCTTTAGAAGGCACAACACACTGAAAGTAGAAAATTAGAAAACATTTATTGCCTTCAAAGGCGGGTAACATGGCCAACATTAATCCGCACAGCGGAACAAACCATACCCCCCACCCTAACACTGTTTCTTCTTGCCCGGCAGCATAAGGCACGTTCGACGGACGTACTGCCACAGTCTGCGATGCTCTGTTACACAAGCTGTATAGAGTACAAAGAAACATTTTTAAACAAATAATGGGATATAAACATACACAGATGTAGGAATGTTATGTAATTTGCTCAAATTAGGTGACCAACACATTAACATTGGTGCAAACTGGGCCCTTATGTGTTACCATTATATGAGTAGTATTGCCTGCCTTACATGTGCATTTATCATCCAAACCATACATTTAGTATGAACTCTTTGGAAGAAATGAAGGGATAAGTCCCATTGTGGGCATTTATTGGGTTATTTACAGCCAAACATCATGGCCAAAGTCATAACGATTAAACTACTTGTGAAAATCATATTAGAGTTCCCAACCTTAGCAGGCAAATATTTTTGTTTAAAGCAAACATTTTACCAATACGTGTAAAAACCAAAAATGTGAGCCAACAATCAAGCATGCAAGACATGCATTTAGGATTGTGGGTCGAGCAAATGTAACCTAGATGTGTGCTTAGAAAACACATAGGGACATTGTCAATTAATATAGATTTTAGACTAAGACATAGGTGTCCTAAGTATTTGGGGATATGAAGTTGATGTACTCACCATCGCAGCTGTAGCTGTGGCCCATGCTGCTGGACGTCCCTGGAGCTGGGGTGGGGAGTATGGTCACAGGGTCGTCTGCGTGGAAACATCTGTCATGAGAAAGCAAAACCAAAAACAACATTAGTTTGCCAATTACACATTAAGATTAGACATCCATCTGTTTAGGGAGTCTGGAAAAGAATGCTTGCATGGTTACACACATGTTGTCAGGCATTAGCATATTTACTGGTCCGTGAGGTCATGGGAAATATTTATGTGTGCAACATGGACACATCAATATAATGTGCCACTAACCTTTACAGTGCAATGCTAAGGCAGTAATTTAAGTTGAGAGTAGAATATTAATTGTAGAGTGTGCAACATGTGTTAGCAGGAACAACTTACAAAACTAACACATTCGCTAGCCACCATCATGGTGTACGCAGAAACATTGGGGTGGTTTGCAGTTGGATTGGACTGGAGTGGGGTTCGTGAGGTTAATTTAAATTACACTACAATCTTGTACTATGTAGCAGCAAACATGTGTATGTATTTTTGAATGTCATTACATGTGAGGCGTAACAACAAACACTTACCACGACTATGCCCGCGGGCAAGGGCTGGAGCATAGCTGCTGGAGGTGGTGGCTCTATGATGCCCTAAAAACCAGATAACAAGGGCACAGGATTAGTGCTAAGTCACCAGGATCACCTGTAACAGACAAACAAGAATTAGAAATGCACTCACCAGGGGATGAACTGCCGCTGGTATCCCAGGGAGGACTCTGAGGAGGAGGCGTTGAGCCTCAACTCCTCACAATCAGCCCAGAAGATCCTAAACCACATGGGCCACCCTCCTCCCTCTCACTCCCAGATCCTCGAGGGAGTGGGGGTGAGTCCACCTCCACCTCCCCACTTGGACTCCCCACTTGAGAGTGGCCCACGGGGTTTGTGGACTCAACTGAGTCCAATTGTGAGGAGCTGAGGCTCCAGACTGCCCGCCCCCCAGCAGCACACTCCTCTGGGGCGTCATCCCCTTCCTCCCCTGGGTCCTCAAGATAGGACTGGCGAGAGGGCCCCTCCCCCGCAGATTCATCCGACCCCACGACTCTTCTGCGGGGGAGGAAACCCTTCCCACGTTTGCCCAGGGGAGGACGCTTATCTGTGTAAAAGGGGGGAAAAAAGGACATCTTTTAGATGAAAAAAAAACAAAAAACTTTATAATACTACATTAGTGGAATGATTTACATGTTGTGAGCTGACACTTACCTGAAGCATAGGCATCATATAGCCTATAAACGTCCTCTGGGTCCCGGCGCTTGAAGTCCGATCATTTCTGTATAATTGACTGGACTGTCAGCTGGGTCTGGAAGCGCCGGTACACAGTCGCCTTCACCTCCAACGCTATGCGCCTCTTTGCACCACGGGCATAGTCGTATTCCCAAATAAAAAAATCCTATAAAAAAACACATTTTAAAAACAAACATCAATACATATATATATATATATATATATATATATATAGACTAATAACCATAAATAACAAGCTATATGGTTGCACAGCATAAATGGAACATATACTTACTTTGACCACCTGGCCATTCACCCGCATATCCACTCGTTTTCTTTTTAATTTTTGGGGTGTGGGGGGGATAGGGGATGTTGAGGGACCAGGGGAGATAGAGGGAGGAGGGGTTGGGGAGGAAGATTCAGAGGAGTAGCTGGGGAGGGGGATGGCTCTGCGTCTGGGCCGCATTGCTAGTCCTCAGAGGTGGAAACCGTACGGGCCGCCCGTGGGGTTGCGGACGAGGATGCGCCCCGTGGGTGTGCGGGCGGGGATGTGGGGGGTTTCTCCCCCCTTCGTCGGGGGGGGGGGCGTGGGGGGGATCGGGGGGGAGTATGGGGTTATTATGAGTTGCAGGGCCGCCCGTGCCCCCCCCCCTACCCTGGGGCCTGCTCCCCGACCTCCCCTCCCCCTCCCGCCTCGATTTTTCTCTTGTTCCCTCTCACCCTTTCTTTACCTTCCCCCTCACCTTTATTCCCCTCCAGCACACACCTTCCTCCCTTCCCCTTTCCTGGTATCATTGGAAAAAAGTGAGGGGTTGGGGCGTTGAGACATGATCCTTGACTGAATTCTAGTTGATGGGTAGGCCATGCACATAGAGTAGTTGCCAAATGCTGTATCTGCAATGCTCAGTAGCTGTAATCAAAATGTATAAGTGTGATCTGTCTTTTCGTATTTACTCTTTTCAATAAAGATCAATAAAAAAATGAAAAAAAAAATAAACACATCGCTAAAATACGCTAATATACCTTTATCAATTCGCTAGTGTACGCAACATTACAATAGCGTATAGCGACGAGTCAGCTGCGCCCGTGTCTGCTGCGTATTCATCAACAGCGACTGGGGGCGTAACAATTGAAATAGCAACCTAAAAAAAAAAACACATCTATGATCAGCACAGCGCCGCTGCCTGCTACACATAGCGACTCGGCATAGCGACTGGGCCTCGCCGCAACACCACAGATTCATCAAAGAGATTACTATCATAGAGCGTGGGCGCTGTTTTTAGCTGACTGCGGCACAGAGCGCCTGTAACGGTTTTAAAAAAAAGATTATTTGGGGGGTTTGACACCTTCGAAAACGCTAACAATAACTGAAATGACATTGGGAGAGGGCTGTGATTTGGACATCCAAGAGACACATTCCGAAATACATAAAAAAAAAAAATATTAAAAAACATTTCAGACAAATCAGAATTAATGTTTAATGCATGTACTTAAAAAAAAAAAAAAAACATATACAAAAGCAAACAAAAAAAAATGTGTCATGTGCCATAGAAGTGTATGGGAGAGCGCCAGGTAGCGAGAGGCAATACCTTGCGCTGTGCAAGGCACAACACTGGCGCTGTTCGCTGAGGATGAGAAATTGATGAATCATCCGCTACATGTCGCTATTCCAGTAGCTACACAGATTCTGGTTGATAAATGTGCAATTGTGTGCCGTGTCCGGCGTTGACCAGTCGCTATTTGGCGCTACCTCCCACTAACCAGGCGCTGCATGACGCTATCCCTTGTTAAATAAGGCCCTAAGAAGACAGAAGTGAGTCCTGTACACACAGAATAATGCTGATGCACGGGAGCCAAGGTAAGTGCCTGTTTTTTTGGGGGGGGATCAATAATCCTTTAAATGTTTATTGTAACTTTAGTACTGCCAATATGTTTTGTCCCACTGACAAAATTAATATTCCTCCCACGAGTTTGTCTGAGCCCTGAGACTGTCAATAATCTCTTTAGATGGGACTAGATTTTTTTCCTATGTTAGAAAATGTGTGTTTTCTGTAAGCAGTTACTATTGGCAACATGCACCATGTCTGTACACCAATAAGAGAGAACTGAGCCCTGCACACACTTAACACTGCTACTATAGCCACTACTGAGGTGAGGGAGCTCACTCAACCTTAAACAGCAGCGTTCTGGTTGTACAGGGCTCACTTCTCTCTTCTTGGTGTACAGATTGATGGTGAGTTGCTAATAGCAACAGATTGCAGGTAGTACAAACTGCTTTCATAAAACACACATTTGCCTGCTGCAGTGATGCACTGCCAGAGTATCTATATAAATGGTACAGCAAGGCACTCTGTAAACTGGTTCAAATCCAGAGAATCAGCTAAACTGGGCCTGTTGATACCACACTTCTAAAGTGTTTCACAGAATTAAATGTCTGTGTCATTTTACCATAAACTTTACAATGCAGCATAACGCAACAATGCACCAGAATCCAATGCTAGAATATGGGCAGTTATTTACCTGCTCTGCATACAGATTTGTATTTCACACATTGCTAGCCCACCTCATCCAAAGTGCTACATGCAGGCCTGGATCACAGCACATGGATAGGAACAGCTAGATCAACTGGCAATGGCTGGTCATTTTATGCATTTTGTCTGCAGTTTGACAGGCAAAATGCATAGATGTGGCCGTGCTTTAAATACTGTATAATGTAGCATGTAAGATCAGAGCAACACCAGTCCTGGCCCTACACAATTTCCTCCTTTATTCAGGGAACTTATATAACAAATAAAATACAAGCTTCTTTCCATAAGAAGCTAACTATACTCCTCCACTTTACAATTGTAACGTGCAATCCAGTCACTGAACAATGACACCAAAATGAACATGTAGCCTCCATTTCATTAGGTCAATCATTAACTAATGGCCCATTTCCAATTGAACACATTCAGATGATTTAGCAAAGTGAAACAGATCAGAGAAAAATGAAAAATAATAATGAATAAACGAATAAATATCACCAAGGACACCTGCGCACAAGGTTTCCAATGTCGATTCTCCCTCATCCGACAGAAGGGGCATGGGAAGCTGCATGCGCAGGTGTCCTTGAGCGCTCCTTTCCCCCTCCCAGCAGGTGGACATATTTTTTGGGCCGGCTCCCGTTGGTGATATTTATTCATTATTATTTTTTATACCACTGATCTGTTTCACTTTGGTAAAGTGTATCCATGATTATTTTTTTACATATGAATAGGTAAATACTTATTTGTTTCACTATCTTGGGATATGCTCCTGCTACCTGGGACATCCCGATTTGGGATGCCCCACTGTGAGTTTCCCCCAGGATCGCCCATAAACTCACCCTTTCCTCATTTCCATGACGTATGTTCTATTAAGATTTCCAGTGCTGCTCTGAGATCACATTTTCCCCAAGCCCACACCACGTCTCTGCAAAGAGGACACATCTCCGCCATAATTTAAATCAGGAATTCCTGCTGCAGGTACATGCCCTAGCTAAAGGCATAGCAGGGATGTGGCCATGTTGCAGAGATGTAGCACAGAAAATATGTGTGTGCTGGGCAATCTGGGGGGTTTCACATAATCGGGCATCTCAAATAGGAGTAAAGAGACTCTGCCCCGAGAGTCTTACAGAGTCAATAAGAGCAGTTGCTGCTCATAAAAAGAGACACTACAGTTACAAAACTTCCTTGGAGCAGAGTCAGGGTGGTGAAGTAAAAAAAGATCTCACCCTGTCCCAGCATCATGGCATTTCCCCCAGTGTGTGCTCCTGGCAGTAGCCACAGGAAGGCTGCACTGATCGACATCCTTCAACCCCGTGTGTGTTCACCTGTATCCATTCAATTTGCTGGGCTGGGGGGGATAACGCACACAACCGGTGGGTGCCATTCAATACCGCCTTCCTGCAGTTAGTTCCAGATGCACCAGGGAAATGCAATGATGCCAGTAAAGGGTGTTCTTTTTCCAAGTCATCCTTCAGCGTGACCACATGGAGAGAAATGTTCCACCCCCTGGGAGGTTAAAAGCCCCACCCCTTCCTCCCCACCTTAGTTCTTTGTGTTTACTCCATGAGAAATCGTTGGACAAAGTGTGCCAATTTTTTATTTTAGTTTTTTGTTTTGTGGACTCCAGAGTTCTGAAGAAGCCTGCTGGCCATGGACATTATCCAGATGGAGTTCATCTGAGGTCTAGGTGCAGCCGGGGCTAGATTCCTACATAAATTTTTGACACAGACACAAGCTGTGCAATGTTCCTTTAACTCCCAGCAGAGTTAGTTGTGGGTGTGCCAGACCTTTAAATGTTTAAATGTTTTTAGTGACATCAGGTGCTGGATTATTTGAATGGAACTTTTTCCTAGTTACTTTTTTTCGCTCCAAAATGTCAAATTTTGGTTTGTGTTATAAATGCTAGAGAAAAGTTATTGATTAGAAATTGCATCCCTCCCCAGTCATCTTTTTAAGTGACCAAGCTCCTGAGAGACCTAAACAAGAAAGTAGCCTGCCCGCTAGTTCTACAAGAACTTCTACAGAAAAACATGATAGAAATAGTTCCCCCAACCTGCCTCAGAGAGAGGTTCTACTGTCACATTTTTCTGGTTCAGAAGCTACCAGGAAAGTATTGTACGATTTTAAACGTAAAGAGATTAAACAGATTCATTCTATACAAAAGATTCAGGATCAGAAATGTTCTGATAGAAAATGCCCTGATGGTGAATTTAGATTTATAAGACGCTTATCTGCATATTCCCATCCTGTACAAGTATCTCAGGATTGCGGTTCAGTTAAATCAGGAAATCCTTTACTACCAGTACAGGGCACTACCATTCGGACTGTCCTCATCCTGAGGATCTTCAAAAAGATCCTGGCACAACTAATGGCTTACCTCAGGCAACGGGGAATCTTGGTGATCCCCTATCTGGAGGACCTTCTTCTGTCAAACAAGTCAGAGCCAGCGTTGCTAGCAGATCTGGAGACGACCCCGTCCATACTGAAAAGTCTGGGGTGGATAATAAATGTAGAAAAGTCTAGCCTAACACCCAGTCAACAGTGCAAATTCCTGGGGTTAAACATAGACAGCACCCAGCAGAAGAAAAGATAGACAGGATCACAGCAGAGGAACTGAGATTTATTACAATCCCTCTGGTCTCTATAAGAGAGATTATGAAAGTCTTGGGTCTCATGACCTCGCAATCCCTGCAGTATTGTGGGCTCAGTTACATACAAGAACATTACAAAGATTCCTTCTAGTGCAGTGGGTCAAGCAGCAGAGTTCTCTAGACCAACTAGTCCAGTTAAGGCCAAATATCCCAGAAGATCTCAAATGGTGTCTAGATCCAGGGATTCTGGGGAAAGGAAGAGACTGGAGTCAGTCCAATCCAGTAATAATCACCACAGATGCAAGCAAGTGGGGTTGGGGAGCCCATTTCGAAAATCACCAGGTGCAGGGAAAATGGCCAAAAGCTGTGGCAGCCAGGTCTTCAAATTACAGAGAGCTCCTGGAAGTCAAGTTGGCACTCGATCAGTTTCGGCCAGCATTAGTGGGTAAAGACATTCAGATAAGGTAAGACAATGCCTCCATGGTAGCGTATCTAAATCACCAGGGGGGAACCAGATCCGTAACCCTAATGGACTTATCAAATGCCATTCTCTTACAATTACAAGGGCAGGTCCGGTCAGTTTTGGCAGTTCATCTGAAGGGGACCCTAAATACTCTTGCAGACTACTTAAGTTGAGTCAGAATTCTGCAGACCGAATGTCAGGTCTGGAGTTCCTCCACAACATGGCAGCATTCATCTGTTATGTTCTGCTTTTGGCTGGCTACCTTTCCTGTACTTTCCTCTGCTGTATGCTGCTCTGCCAGCCGGTGGCCCTCTCCTGCAGAGGTTCTGGTAATCAGTCAACAACTGTGTCACTTCCTGGCCTTTAAAGGCTGATCCACCCCTGCAGCCGGTGGATCAGCATTGCATTGTCTTCCCGGACCCAGACTTTAAACTCTGAATCTTGAAGCAAGAACCCAGGACCCCTGCCACAGCCTTGTGATTTGCTTTCCCTGTCTCAGCCTTGTATCCGCCTTTGGACTTTGTACTTTTACTGGATCCCTGTGCATGTATGTTTCCGGACTCCACATGTGTATATGTACAGCAGCCTGAGAGTGTTTATGTTTTCCACATTTACCTATATTTCTGCACAGCAGCCTTAGCACGTAGTGTTCATCTGTATTCTTGTACCATTACATCTGCACATGTATGTTATTATGATCGCTTGTGCATTTGTACAGCAGCCTGGTTGGTGTGTACTATGTATATTTGTTTCTGTTTATCACCATTAACCACGGTTTGCCGCCTCTGTCTCTCAGCTCTCAATTACTGGTCAATATAATAGGGGATTTCTCTGCCGTGACACTGAGTGGTGTCTGAACCAGGAGGTCTTTCTTCAAATCATAAGTGCTTGGGGTCTCCCGCAGATAGATTTGTTTGCCACTGCCAGCAATACACAATGCAATACATCTTTTCCTCTGACAAGGGAAGAAGGTGCACTAGCCATAGATGCTCTTGCTCATCCATGGAGGTTTCATCTTGCCTATGCCTTTCCTCCTTTCAGAATTCTGCCTCATGCAATCCGAAAGATTGTGCAAGAAGAGGTTACAGTAATTCTCATAGCCCTATTCTGGCCAAAGAGAGCCAAGGAAGATGACAAAGAAAGGCCACTGGAGGCTTTGAGACATTCTGAACATTATTTATCAGGACGGGTATTTCATGCAAATCTGTCAAAATTGTTGCTGACAGCTTGGATCCTGAAGTTTTCCTAAGAAGTAAGTCAATTGTGTGGCTGAAACTCTTCTGGCCAGCCGAAAATAGGCTAATAGGAGAATCTATGAAAAGGTATGGAAGTATTTTTCTTCTTTTGTGGAAGAAAAAAGAGACAGCCACGGTACTCTAATTCCTGCTGGAAGGGTTCGATAAAGGTCTGGCAGTAAGTACGTTTTCCTCGAACAAAAAAATGAGATGAAACAAACTGATCAATCATTTTTTGAAGTCAGTTATGCGCAAAAGACCTGCACCATTTAAGGGGTTCCATACCTGGGACCTGTCAGTTGTGTTAAGAGGATTAATGGAACCACCCTATGAGCCTCTAGATGAGGTTCCAGAGAAATATTTTTTGCTAAAAAAAATGTATGCTAGCCATTACTTCCTCCAGACAAGTAAGTGAACTACAGGCCTTATCTATGAAAGAGTCATATTGTGCAGTACTACCAGAAAAAGTTAGACTTTGTTTTGGCCAAAATAGTGTCTGCTAATAGGTCGCAAGAGTTAGTTCTGACACTACCAAATGGAGCAGGCAAGAAAGAATATCTCTCGCCCCCAGAGGTGAGCTATATCAGCATCCTGGCCAGAGAGGACTGGTGCTTTTTTGGATGATATATGCAAAGCCGCAATGTGATCTTCACCGCACACCAGACTTGATTTACTATCTGCAAAGCATCAGGCCTTTGGTAGAAGGGTACTACTTGCAGCTTCCTACCCCTAAGGTATAATTACTTACCTAATCCTCTTCATGAGGTCACTCTGAAGGATGACTTGGAAAAACCACCGTTAGACTTACCAGTAATGTTTTTTTTAGGAATCCTTCAGCTTATTACCCACCCAAGGGTTATTTATGTTACTTTACAAAGACTAAAGTGGGGAGGAAGGGGTGGGGCTTTTAACCTCTGTTCAAGTTTGTGTTTCCTCCTAGGGGGTGGATCCTTTATCTCTCCATGTGGTCACGCTGAAGGATTCCTAAAAAAGCCATTACCTTTAAGTCTTATGGTGTTTTTTTTACCTCCCCCACTCTGAATCAGCACCAAGGGAGGGTGACACTAGAGTCACGAGTTTGGTGACTTGGATGTCCCTTTAAAGTCCCTCTCCCCATCTGGAAATAACAGTGTTCTGTGCAACTATCTGCATTCTGTTGCTATTGGCAATGTACACCAACTCTGCACAACAAGGTAGTGTAGGAGACCACCCATCCCCAAAAACAAGCAGCATGCAGAATCCCCCCTCCCCTGACCAGGCTGCCACAGTTACAGGAGGCCAGAAGATGGAGGAGCGGCAGGCAGGCAGGTGGGAGGATAGGGCAAACAATCCCTGCTCGCTGCTTCCACCCGCCTGCCGCTCCTCCTCCATCTGCAGTCAGACTATGGAACTCTTCTAGGAGGTAGTCATGAAAGTGGCCTTGATGACATTACCAGCTATGGCTACTAGACCACTAAGAGACAGGCTGAACTGGATGAACTAAAATATTCAGCCTTACATATTATGTAATGGAGCATTACATAGTGTTAATGTTTCATTGTCTAGTACTATAGTCCTGTCACACAGGGCTTTAGAGATGTCTGCAGATGTTGCTAGACTACACCTCAGACTCAGCTGAGCGATTTACCGCACAGTGAATTCCCCATAGTGCATGATCTGATTTATAGCTACAGAGAAGATTTTTGCAATAGTAATCCTTGAATTGTTTTTATTTTTAGCAATAAATGGTTCCTTCTTAGTTATACTGAATTGCTTATTAACCGTTTTAAGTGCCAGCCTACCTTGAAATTTTGTCACCCTCTGTTGCCAGACCACTTTTCAATATTTTGCGCTATAAATGTTCAACTTTGATTTTTAAATGGAATTTCCAGGGATCTCCCAGTGAAATATGCAAAAAATGTTTTTAAAATTATTTTTTACAATTCGTAGTTCTTTTTGCAATAGAAAGGTTTTTCAATAAAATCATATTGGCCGTAAAAAAAAGCCCCATTTCTCTTGGTTACAACAATACCACAAATGTATTGGTAGACACCCTTTCCTGCCCAGGAGACCCCCCCCCCCTAAACTGAAACAGAGCTTTGGGAGATTTTCAGATAAAATACAACTGCTATGTGCACCTTGCAGTTTTTCAAGAAAAAAACCTTTTACACTTGAAATACCCCCCACAAACTATTTCTACGTTCTAGGTGTACCAGGCTTGTTGATGCGGGCACAGTTTTCTGGAAGTAATCCCTTGATGAAGCCTTGCCACATTTTCCTAAAAATAATGATATGCAAGAAAAAACAAGTTAAATCTGAAAAAGCAAGGCTCCTTGAACAGACTAATACCCAAAATGCATAGGTACTGTCAGGGAAAGAGTTACCAAACACCCAAGGTAAAGCATGTGCGTAATGGCAATTTTACTTGAAAATTTTAGCTCTGCAGACAAAGTGTGTACCTTGCGCTTTTTCAACAAAAGCAACCCTTTACATTTGAAATCCTCCCCACCAGGGGCGGACTGGGGGTTAAAAACTACCCAGGACTTTCCTGGTCACACCGGCCCTTCTGTAGTGTGCCTGCACCCCCATGACACATTGAGTGGTAGAGTCCCTCTATAACATGCTGAGTGACAGAACCCCCCGATAACACGCTGAATGGCAGAGCCCCATAACACGCTGAGAGGTAGAACCCCCCCATAACACAATGAGAGGCAGAACCTCCCCATAACACGCTGAGTGACAGAACTCCCCCATAACAGGCTGAGTGGCAGAACCCCTCTTAAATCACTGAGTGTCAGAGTCCCCCCCATAACATGCTGAGTAGCAGACCCCCCCTACACCATCCACCTCACTTCCTGATGCCAGGGATGCAGAGTGGCTAGCCGCAGGTGACCTGCCAGCCCCCTTCCCAGTATAACCAGCCCAGGGACAAGCTATGCAGAGCTTGTAGAACATGGCGCGGAGGACAGTCCTGCAGGCTACAGGCAGGAGGCAGGTAATGAGGGGCTGCGAGTTAATGGCAAGTCCCGCAGGTGACTTGCCAGCCCCTTGTTAACTGGAAAGAGTGGTCTCATGGATCCCTTACCAGTTCACAAAGGGTTAAAAAGAAATCACAAACACACAGCAGAGAAAAAATTACCTTTATTTTTTTTTTTTTTCTTTACTCACATCTGATCCCCTGATCCGCTGTCCCGCGCCAATCATGTCCCTCACCAATCTCCAATGAGAGATGCCAGTGATCGGTGGAGGGGGCAGGGAGGCCGGGTATCAGAGTCCTCTGCCCCTCCACCCCTCTCCACTAATCTGAAAAGAGTGGGGGCGGGATGACATCACGTGATGAAGTCATCTGCCCTAACTCCAAAAAGGTGGAGCTAGATGTGGCGATGCGGAAGCTGGGTGAGGGGGCCCGTTTCAGGCCCTCTCCTCACACGGAAGAGCCCCAGGGATAGGGGGGATTGCAGGTGAAGAGGGGACCCGGTGGGAGAGATCGTGGATGCAGGTAAGTAAATGTCATTTCCCATACCTTTTTAAAAAAAATTTAATAGGGATTTAAAGTCAGCAACATGAGTGTCACGTTGGAGAGGCAGCTCTACTTGAGGCTCGAATAACTGGAACTAGAAGGGTTAAACTGATCCTATACCCAGAAAGGAAGTTTATGTTGTCACCTTCTATCTCCAGTCCAGTGCCCCAAAACAACCTGGGTTTCTTTTTTTCACTAAAGCCTTGGCTCAATATTTATAAAAACAACAGGAAGCAGTATGACAGGGAATGGCATGTCATATGCAAATTAGTTCAGTGTATTACTAAACTGTCACATGATAGCAGTTAGGTTAAAATGCTCCCCAATGCTGAGCTGTGTGTACTGTAACTGAATGTATAATCCCTGGAAACCATTAGAGGACAGGGCTGCATGGCCAGGGAGCAATATAGCAGACTGCATCCAGTTTGTGTTTTGATTATTGGGGAAAGACTTTAGTAAAAACAAGAAACAGTTTTAGGGCACTGGGGTGTGGATAGAAAGTCAACATAAACTCCCTATCTGGGTATAGGATCACTTGAAAATACAAATGAGGCATATTGTATTAAATCAATAAAGCCTAGCTAGTTTTTATCCTGGATCTTGATTGGAGCTTGAAGACCATGTAATTGTCACAGGTTTATTCCTATGATTCAGAGACTTTTCCATAGTGGATGTAGAGCCGGACATTTGGAGGACTGTTGGGAGCCATGGCAAGGTGAAGGAGTAGGGGAGTCTGGTTGGCCCACGTTCAGTTCTTTCAAAATGCTGAATAACTCCTTTCAGATTCATGGCCAAGTTTGGTGACCTTGATGTTGAAAAAATCCTTAAACCGGACCAACAGCCTGGCACAGTTGGAAAAGAAAGGTAGCGGCCATTTTGGAGCTTCCCCTCCAGCATCTCAGCCATGCTGCTGCCTGGATTTAACTGACATAACTGACAATGCACAGTAAAAGGAAGCCCAGCAGCACTTCCTGATTGCAGGTGGCCTTCAAATGCATGAGCTGCCCTTTTGTTTCTAAAATTCACTACGGCAGGATTTGGTCAAGCTGTTGAATCAGAATGCTGAGTTAGGGCACCTATAATCAGTTTTTTGTGCTCCTGGGTTGCATTGAGTTCTGCTAGAAAGTGTTCATCTTCTTCAGCGGCTAGCCAACCCCCCTCCAGTAACTATTTGATCTCAATATCATAGTTACAAATGTTATCCTCTGCCTATCATGCATCGGTTACTAATTCCTACAGATTGGACGAGAGGAGCATGGCATGTGGATCTAGTGAACCTCTTAGTAGACAATACAGTTAGCCTTACTATTAATTCATAATATAGTTTCACTGGGACCAGTGTTTCATCTTATACTAAAGTCCCTGTCTTTGAAGGAGAATCATAAAGCGAATTCATTTCTCATGGCCTGTTATTTCTACTGTAATACTTATTTTAGATACTGGAGTTCTATTATGAGATGGTACGTCATTCATAATTGTTTGAATTCCTGTATTCAATCTAAAATTAAAATTTCAGTTGTCATCAAACTACCTTTAAATCACTGGATTCTGTTCTTACTGGTCTCCATTAGAAGAATATCAGAGTTGGCGACCTTACATTTTCATTACACCTCAACATAAGATACTGTTAACACCTTCTGTCTATTCCATTCTCATTTCCAAAATAAGTTATTTCTTAGTATAGACATGGTTCATTGACCGGAAGGTACATACATAGAACATTCATAGAGCTAAGGGCATTAGGAAGAAGAAATGATGCATCCTCCACATGCCCTAGAGGAAAAGAGTTTTAGTACTTACCATGAAGGTCTTTTCTCTGGACATGTGGAGGATGTGCGCCTTCTCCAACTGTAAACTGCCAAGCACATAGATTCTAGGAGCCTGGCTTTTCCCCAGGTTTGCCGGCGAAAAAAAAACTCTCACCAGAATCTAGCGCCGGGGGTCTCCTTCCCTGTAGGTCCTCCCAACACTTCCCCCCAGGAACCTCAGCAGGCAGAGAATGTCAGTTACCTGTACTGCTCGGCGGCTTCTGACTCTTGCTCACCGCTGCAGGGAAGAACCCTTTATATCAGCCCACCGAACAAGCTGACATTATATATTATTTATGATTAATTATACGTCTTAATAATATGATTTTCTTGAAAAACATACATTTTGGTAATATGGCAACATTTAAAAAAAAAAAAAAATATATATATATATATATATATAATATAAGATATTAAGAAAACAATGAAAACAATTACAAAGACAACATATTTTCCTGAAAAATCCTGCAAAAATCACAGTTAAACTTATATAGGGCAAAATGCTGAAAATGGCCTGGCAACAGAGGGTGACAAAATATTTAGGGTATAAAGTTTAAGACTCAAATGGAATTTTTGTATTTTTTTTCCAAGTCGATTCATCC
Organism: Gastrophryne carolinensis; assembly: GCA_027917425.1. NCBI lineage: Eukaryota > Metazoa > Chordata > Amphibia > Anura > Microhylidae > Gastrophryne > Gastrophryne carolinensis. The sequence continues at coordinate 498,255,020 of CM051235.1, forward strand.
TTCTATGGTTGATCCCCCTCCATTTCTGAACTGGCTGTCATTGCTGGGGCAGGTGGGTTTACACCCAGGTTTCAATCTTTATTTAAAGTGGACCAAAATCTAAGGCTAATGGCCCTGGAATCTATAAGATTCTATGGCTGCTTGATTCCCTCCCCAATGGCATCCAGATTCAGGATGCCCTAATGTGTGAAACCCCCCAGGTCACCCGGTAAACCCACCTTCTCCCCCAATCCATCGATGCATGCACAAGCAGTGGCCACCTGCCTGCTATACCTTTAGCAGGGCACAGCCCCGTGCCAGGAATTTATACAGGCATGTTAGAGGGTAGTGGGGATGTGAGCGCAGGCATGATCAGCTACATTTGGCGGGAGCCGAGTCTTAGATGAGCTGACGTTCGCTGCTCCGTGCAGGCTGATTGGATGCATGTGCATGTGCTGCAGTATAGGGAAAAGGTGAGTTAGACTGGGCGACCTGGGGGTTTCACACATTGCGGGATCCTGGATCGTGGTGCCCTGGGGCCAAGGGCCAAAACTCAGGCTAGTAAAAATACTGACTTTTGGGCTACTATACAAAGTGTCTACAATCACCTACATATACCCCATATGTTTAGAATAAATAAGAGATGCTGTGTTCTCCACATGCCCAGAGGTAAAGACCTTTATGGTGTATCTAAATTCTCTTTTTTTATCCTTGCTGCCAATTAGAGCATTCAGCATAATCCTGGGAGCAAAGAAAAGAATCTTTCCAAGAACGCAGAATATCCGCAATGATTCATAGCTGGCAAATGCTGCTTGACTTTATTGTCACATTCTGCTCATCATTGGCATCTCTGATTAAATTATCTCACAAAGTTTATATTCTACAAAATGACTTACACTACCAATTCCTTAAAGCCAAACTCAGAGCAGAGTAGAACATTGTTATTAGTTACTGGAGCCTTTCTTTGCATTAAATTTACCCTTTTTTTACCCACTTTAAACCTGGGATTACACCTATGCTTGGTTTAGAAGTGTGCCCCTGAGGTATCTCAAATTGGGATGCCCCTGTCCCAGCGTTCAAAGCATTTCATATGAATGTTTTTATAAACAGCCTGGCATAAAGGATGCTGACTGGTCCCCTCCGACTGTGTGTGCATGCGTCAACAATTCAGATAGGCCTGGCACAGGGTGCACATCAGGAAGGAAGGGACAGGAAATCAGCTGGCCCTGGAGTCTTTCAGACGTTAGGGCTGGCCATTCTAGCTAGCCACAAATTGCACACCTGACAGGTTTGAATTAACCCTGACTCAACTATGCATGAAAACATTGGAACTGGTGGTGCAGAAAAATGTGCTCTGGTCTGATGAGATAAAATGTCAAATGTTTGGCTATAACAGAGACCAGTTTGTTGGCTATAGGACTGGAGGGCACCTTAATAATGATAATGAATGTCTGCAGGCAACAATGAAACATGGTAGAAGTTCCTTGTAGGTTTGGGGCAGCATGTCAGCACAGTTAGGAATTTTAAAAGGCTGTTTTAAAGGAAAAAGGTGGCCAACCATTTAATTTCATTTACTTTTCTCTTCTGTTGGTTTGCATTTTGTTAGCTAGTCACACTTCTATTTTTTAAAAACATTCTTACTTTGCACAATTTTTCAACACAGGGACAATAAACCCAACAGCAATAATAAGGCAGCAAGCAGTTTACCTGATGCCTATCGCATGTTCCTCTCCTCCATTTCCTGCAGCGCTGGGTATAAGCTTGACTGTGCTAGCGCTCCATACGCCTTCAGCTGACACCAACCCACCCACACTCCCAAAATAAAGGAGCCAACAACCACTTCTTCGGAATTGATGGAATTTAATTGGCCACAGCCTCAACATAAAAACAATAACAAATAACAATTAACAATGCACTCCCGATCTCCCCGATCCAGGTCTGAGATTCCACCAACCTAACTACCAACAGAAGGGGAGGGGAGGCGGCCCGAAGGCTCAACAACCTCCCGGAATCTGGAACAGAAGCCAATTCGTGAGCCCGGCCGCATCCCTCCTAGGCCTGGTAGCTCAACGGGGCTAACTGCCAAGATCCACCCTAACCCCTTTCCATTGTTCCTCCCCTCCCCTTAAACTCAGTCACCTATCCTCCTGGCCCGTTTCCGCCGAAAAAGCTGCTTCCTTGTAACCTACCCCCACTTTCCGTGCCATCTCAGACCCGAACCGAGCAGAGGAGACCGCCAAAGCTGGACGGCGCTGAAACCTTAGCGCCGCCCAGCCCGCCACCTCTCCACTGCCAATTCAATTCGCTCCTTAAGGAGGAGATTAAATAGATCTATCCCCAACCCATTTAGATGTACCCCATGGGCCTTTAGAAACCCCTAATTCCCTCCACCTCCACATGGCGTGCACTTAGCCCTCCATTCAATCTAACGAACCAGGCAATCGCCCTATTCACCTTGATACGCACCCGGTCGATAGCCCTTGGATCCCTCGCATGCCTCCACTCGTACCGGGGAACTATCTCGGACCAAATCAAAACCACCCCGGGAAATTTCCCTAGAAAAAACAAGAGGTCCCTAGTGATCGATTTGATCAGCTGCCTCATCGGCACCTGGCCCAAATCGTTCCCCCTCGCGTGACATACCAACACCCCTGGAGGACCCCACTTCATCGCTGACTTTAAGACGTGCTCTCTCATATCCTGCCACTTCAACCCCCTGATGCCGGCCCACACCAGCTACGCTCGATCCCCCGAAATGCCGAGCTGCTCGCCGTTCCTTCTCAACGCCGCTCTCCGCGCCGCCCAAAAAACAAATGAATGGCCGACCACCAACACTGAGCACGCTGAGTCTAAAAGAAAATAACATTAATAACAGTACCGACACTTCCCCCCCCCCCCCCACCGTGCTGTTACACCTGCTCAAGTCTCCCTGGACGAATATATGACATAACATAAACCTTTTTGATTCCCACCTTCCCAGCTTTTTTACCAGCTCTACCGGCAAACCCAACCTTGCCGCCTCCTCCCGCTTATTCCGGCTAACTAATTCCCCCACCCGTAACGCTCCGAAAAACGCCACCGAAAATGCTGCTTGGAAAAGCCGTACCTCAAATTCCGACGAACAAACCTGAGTAAGCCGACCCATGACCCCTTGTAAAATCTCCCAGGAGACCGGACGCCTCATATCCACTGTCTTATGCTCCCTGCGCCACCCCTTCAGAGCCTGCCTTACCCAAAACATTTTTGTGAAATCTTTCCATCCCGCCAACTGACACAAAAAAGCAAGGGCCGCCAGTTTTTTGTCTATTACAGATGGGGACTCCCCCCCTGCTAATAGCTCCCCCACATACCAGACAAACAGGTCTTGCCTCTCTCCTTCCGCAAGCGGAACACCAAACTCCCTTTCCAGCTCGAACCAGCACCTCCACACCTTCGAGTAGCCCCCCCCACGTAGAAAGCGCAACCCACCTCTGGATTAGCTCGAACCACTGGCTCAAACGATCAGCCACCCCGTTCTCAACCCCCGGCACATGAACTGCCCTGAACCATATGTTACACCACAGGCATACCAGCACCAGCTGGCGCAACAACACGATGACTGGGGGGGACGATGACGTTTGAGAATTAACCGCCACCACTACGGCCGTATTGTCTGAGCGGAAACACACCGCCTTGTTCCTTAAAGACTCCCCCCACAAGACCATCGCCACCACCAACGGGAACAACTCCAGAAATGCCAGGTTCCTGATCAGCTCTGACTCCGCCCACCTCCTTGGCCATGATCCAGCACACCACCTCCCCTTCAAATAGGCCCCAAAACCGGCCGAACCTGCCACATCCGTAAATAGCTCCACCTCCTCATTCGATCTCATGGGATCCAACCAGTACCCCAGCCCGTTGAACGATTTCAGGAAGGAAACCCACATCTTCAAGTCCTCCTTCAACTCCGCCGTTAGCCGAATGAAGTGATGCAGCTCCCTGATCCCAACCGTTGCCAACAACAAACGGCGCATAAAAACCCGTCCCATCGGCAAAACCCTGCAGGCGAAATTCAGCTTACCCAGTACTGACTGTAGCTGCTTCAGCTGAATCTTCCTAAGCCCAAGGATCCCTTCCAGCCCTGTTTCCAAATCCCGCACCTTGTCCGCCGGCAACCTGCAAACCCCTTCCACCGTGTCGATCTCGATCCCGAGAAAATTGATGGATGACGTCGGGCCCTCAGTTTTTCCGTGCGCCACCGGCACTCTGAACCCCCGAAACACCTCCAGCAAGCTCGCACTCCCTTGATTCCGCTGACCCCACACAAAGAAAATCGTCCAAGTAATGCGTTATGGACGCCCCCCCGACCTTCTCCTTCACCACCCACTCCAAAAAGGAGCTGAATGCCTCGAAGTATGAACATGAGATTGAACATCCCATCGGGAGACAGCGGTCCACGTAATACCCCCCCTCAAATAAACACCCCAATAGATACACACTCTCCGAGTGCACTGGCAACAGCCTAAACGCCGCTTCAATATCTGTTTTGGCCATGAGCGCCCCCGGGCCCGCTTCCCGCACCATTGCCAATGCAAGTCGAAGGACGTGTACGCCACCGACGACAACTCCCGGTCAATGCCATCGTTGACCGATCCCCCCTTTGGAAAGGATAAGTGGTGAATCAGGCGAAACTTCCCTTTTTCCTTCTTTGGCACTACGCCCAATGGGGACACCACCAATCCATACACCGGCGGATCGGTAAACGGTCCCGACATCCCCCCCAATAATACTTCCTTTTCCAGCTTCTGCCTCACCACATCCGGGTGTAGCCTGGCTGACTTCAAATTTTTTACCTTCCCCCTTTCCCCGGGGGGTGCCTGACATGGGATCCTAAAACCCTCTGCCAGCAACTGCGCGGCCCGCCGATCTGGATAGTAATTTAGCCACGGGAGCATCACCTCTCCTTTCACCGGCGTTATCCCTTTTGGCAGGGCCTTCCGGGAACCTCCTGAACCCCCCTCCCCGTCCTTTCCTGAAACAGCGCCCAACGGAGTGATTACCCCCGCAGGCCGAGTATTCGTGCCGAAATTTACATCCTGTACCGAACTTACACTGGGAATCATTAAACGCCCAGCACACTCCTTTTCTCGCTGCCTCCCCCTCCCTATGGTCCCAGCCCAACTCGGCGCACACCGACATCCGCTGCCGGAATTGCTCGTCATACCTCAGCCATGCCATCCCCCCATAAACCCGATGTGCTTCCCATATGTTGTCTAGGTAACAGAATAGCGGAGAGCAATTCTCCTGGTTCCTTTCTCCCACTACACTTGCCAAGTTCGCAAAAGCCTGCAGCCAGTTCCCGAACGTCCTCGGGATCAACCTAAAAGCCCTTCTGTCCTCATCCTCTTCTTTAAAGTGCTCCCTTCCCCTCCCCCATCTATCAGCTCCGAAACGTTCAAGAGGGAGCAGTGTAAAAATATCTACGTACTCCCGCCTCCAAATCTTCTCCTTTACCTCCGGCTTCAGGTGGCCCCCCAACGGGTCCTCGAAGCAGATGTATGAGTGCCCCTTAGCCTGATCTGAAACTAATGCCCCCCTTTTTTCAACCTCTGGACCAGGTCCCTTATCCACCCCCATGCCCCGATCCGCCGGCGCCGCCCCTGTCTGCACCCCCGCTGGTCCGCAAACTCCAACCATCTCCCTGGGCACTCCCCCCCTTGCCGACGCCGGGTCCAAACCCGTAGCCTCCCATCGATCCAATAACCCCCGCATACCTTTTATAAAACCCCCTAACCCGCCGGAGCCACCCCCCCGGCGAGCCCCTCAAACCCCGAGTGCGACACGTTGTTGGATACGCCGATCAGTAGAGGCTCACCTTGATGAATGGCCCTGCCGCTCGGGATGCCCTCCCCATGACTGTCGTCCAGAGATCCGGAGCCTGACTGACCCCGGATCCCGCCTCCTGCCAGATGTCCCGACGCACCCGTCGACCCTGGTGCCGCCGATGGAGCTCCAAATGAAGATCTCGTCCCACCCGCGCTGGACGCCTCAAGCCTGGCCGACTCAGCGCGGGCCTCCCCAGCCCATCGTCCTGAGGCTCCGACCGCCATTCCCCTCCGGATCCCTTCCTGATCGGACATCGCCTGCTGGGAAAAAAGAGGAGGAGCCCGTCCGTTCCATGCAACCCACCCCCCGTGGGCTGGGAAGCGGCGCTGGATCATCCGTGGCCAGGGGCGCACTAAAAGGGGTGGACGCCAGCCGCGCCAGGCCCGGGAGCGGCAACGCCAGCTCGAACGGCCAAGCCTGCAGCTGATTGAGGGGAGGGGTCGCTGACCCCCCCGCCCTCCCAGCGACTCCAAAGGGGGGTGGGGTGGTTGCGCGTGGGCTGTCGTGAATGGGGGGTGGGGGGAGTGGCGAACGCGCAAGCTGCCGGGCATCCCGGACCGGGATACCCGAAGGGGCCAGGGGGTGTGCCACTTGAGGGGCCCCCCCACGCGTCACTCCAGGCGCTGGGGGCCCTTGTACTTTCCCTTGAGAGGGCCCGGCCAGCGTCCGCGAGGACGCTGGGCCCCCCCCCACTTTGTCCCTCCCTGTGATGAAAATTAGGAGCCCCTGTGGTGTCAAAAAAGACAACCAGGGCTCCCGCACCTGCTGAAAAGGGGGCCTGACCAGCGTCCATGAGGACGCTGGGGGCTCCCCATCTTTGGCCCCTGCTGTGTACTGAATTAGGAGCCCCAGAGGCGTCATCCAAGGCGCCTGGGGCCCCTGTACATGCATCCGAGGGAGCCCGGCCCGCGTGCACAAGGACGCTGGGGGCTCCCCCCTTGTGTCCCCCCCGTCTTGCTTTATTAGGAGCCCCGGCGGCGTCAGCACAGACGTCCGGGGCTCCAGCACCAGAGCAGGCGGCCTCGCGATGGCCGCCTGCTCTCATCTCTGTCCCGGCCGGGGCAGAGCTCCGCCCCCCGCCTCTCTCTCGCCGCAATGGAGGGGGCGGAGCCTCTCCCCGCAGCCCGGCCGAGGACAGCTCTTCTGACAGCCGCGGCCCCAGAACCCGGCGCGCGCCCACTCCGGACCGTGGCCACTCCGCCGCAACAGGTGGGTTCCCCCGGACCTTGGGGGAGTGCGGTGAGGGGGAGAGGGGCTAAGGCGGGCAACTGGAGACAGCAAACTCCTTACCCAGTCCTCGCCTCGCCGCTCCACCTCCCGGCGCAGTAACGACATTAGGGCTTCCATGTTAGGGGTCTGGACGGGCGTCCAGTACTGACCGCACGTTCCAGCGAAGAGATCAGGGGCCAAAGAGGAAGAGGAGGGGGGGACCTGCCCCTATATACTCCCCCCCCCCTACCCCTCCCCTGAGGTCAATCTCTTCCCCCAATCCCATGGCTGGTCAGCTTCCAACAGGAAGCGCAGGCCAGTCATGGGGCTGCGACTCTTCACAATGTATTCATCATTGCAGCACAGTGACTGAGTCGCTATGAACTAGCGAACCACGGCCGAGCACAGGGACTACTAGCAGGCGCTCTGAAAATGCCTGCTACAGACGCTCATCTGTCGCTACCTGGCGTTAGTGATGAATCAGCCTGCCCGTGTCACATGTATCACCTCATCATGAACTGGTTTAGGACTGCAATTTAGCATGATACCAGTTCATTTACACTGCCAGCCTTTATTGATATTTACACATTTAAATATCTGTAATGTACTTTGAAATAAAAATTTAAGTCAAGATGAATAAAAATAACTAATTCAGCAAATGAAATCTAGATGTTTTATGAATAGTCACCTCAAGCTGTTATAACAGCTTTACACAATCGAGATTTTCTTTCTGCAATTGCATTCAGAAATTGTTCAGAAATGTGTTCCCAACATTAGGCTCGATTCAGAGAGACAAAAAAAACCTTCCGTTTTAGTGCCGATGTCGTATTATTTTCAAAAGTTCCCGTTCTCGTATGAGTGCGCGAGCGATTCTATGCATGCATTGTAAACCTTCTGTAAAGTTTCCGTCCGTTCGTATGCCAGAGTACGAGTACGAGGATTTCATTTTCCATCGTGACTTTTCTGTTTCATTTTCTCAGGTAACAACATAGGCTTTCGTTTTTTCCCTTTTCCCATCGTATCCTCCAACGAATCCTTTACGTTTCCCGATAGATTCTGTTTCCCTTTTACAAAAAATAATCGTTCAGACGGAAATCCTTACGATCTTGCGCCTGCGCACTACAAACTTAACTCATTAAAGTGCTCGCCTACATATTTGCCACCCTCACTTCTACTACAATGTTTAGCTAAACCCCTTAGCGCTATCCTCCAGCTTCCCTTTAGGACCCTTAAAGCTCACCCAAACCCCTTTGCGCTATCCTCCCGCTTCCCTTTTGGACCCTTAAAGCTCACCCCAACCCCTTTGCGCTATCCCCCAGCTTCCCTTTTGGACCCTTAAAGCTCACCCCAACCCCTTAGCGCTATCCTCCAGCTTCCCTTTTGGACCCTTAAAGCTCACCCCATCCCCTTAGCGCTATCCTCCAGCTTCCCTTTTGGACCCTTAAAGCTCACCCCAACCCCTTAGCACTATCCTCCAGCTTCCCTTTTGGACCCTTAAAGCTCACCCCAACCCCTTTGCGCTAGCCTCCAGCTTCCCTTTTGGACCCTTAAAGCTCACCCCAACCCCTTAGCGCTTTCCTCCAGCTTCCCTTTTGGACCCTTAAAGCTCACCCCAACCCCTTAGCGCTATCCTCCAGCTTCCCTTTTGGACCCTTACACCTTACCCAAACCACTTCGCGGTTATGTTCTTCTTCCATTTTAGGCCCCTAAAACTTACCCAAACCACTTCGCGGTTATGTTCTTCTTCCATTTTAGGCCCCTAAAACTTACCCAAACCACTTCGCGGTTATGTTCTTCTTCCATTTTAGGCCCCTAAAACTTACCCAAACTACTTCCTGTTCATCTGAATCTTCATCTAGCAATATTTTTAGAAACCTTCGTTTGTTGTTAATGTATTTGTGTAAATAAATGACACAGAAACTTTTTTTTACATTTTTTTTTTTTTATTTTGAAGGCAATTTTTTGGTGCCATTTGGCAAATATTTTAGTTTTAAAAATGTTTATAAATTTAAAACCAACACAAATTTAAAAAAGTAAAACTTGTAAAAATTTTAAACTATTTACATAATGAAAAACAGTGACAGGACCCAGATCACTATTCTTCTTCTGTTGTCCCCAACTAGTCAACCAGCTGCTGCATATCTGCCACCAACTCAAGGACCCTTCGATTAATTTCTTCCACTCTTGCCCGTGTGGTCCCTGTATAAAATTGATACATAAACATTATTTTGCGCTAAATACATGTTTCACACCTGTGGATGGAATGTTTTTTATTTGTCAACCTAAATAAACACAACATATGTCATTCTGCAAAGTCATTACTCTAAGTAAGTGGGCAGAGGTCATTCTGGGAAGTCATTACTCTAAGGAAGTGGGCAGAGGTCATTCTGCAAAGTCATTACTCTAAGGAAGTGGGCAGAGGTCATTCTGCTAATGACATTGACTCTGCCTTTAGGAATCTGTGTGATCATGTCACTTAACACATACTGCAAAGAATGACATTACAACTTACTTGGTTGGTGGCCGACGGATGCATCGTTGGGGACAACCCTACGTCCTGGGCCCCTGCCACTGTTGTGAAGTAGAGGCTGTTGAGACATGACAAATAGGGTCACTTATTATGTCTTAGTCAACAGTAATCAAATGTCATTTTCAATTTGTGTGTCACATTACTCACCTTCTCCCTGTGCCTCCTGGCCGAGATCTGCTGCAGCCTGCGCATCTTCACCCGCTCCTGAAGCATCTACAAAAACAGATTAAGGGAATCAGCTTTGGTGGAAATAGCATGTATATGTGTGCAGTTACATGAAGAGTCACATACCAGAGGCTCCCGCATGCGTCGCAGGGTATGACTCCCTACCCACGCAGTGCCGCCCCTCCTCTGTGGAAAGGTCCAGGGGCTGGTCTGAGGAACCAACAAAAGAAATACAATTAGAAATCAATGCCTACCTTCTGCATCAGTTACATCTAGCATGCAATCGCTATGTACTTACTAGGGAAATGGAGTCCGAAAAAGCGCCGCACCCGGGGCATGTGCAGCCTTTTCAGGTCCGACCAATGCTGCATGATCTGCGTGTGGGTGAAGGTGGTGTCCGTCTCATGTTGGATTTTGGCAATGATCTCCAGTGCGACGGTGCGCTTCTCAAAAGAGTTGGGCAGGTAGTCGTACCTGCGCTCCAGCATGGTTTGCAAAACACAAAATCAAGCTAGGTTTTAGTTTAAACTGCATACAAATATCTGTCAACAATCGATCATTTTACTAAATGACTTTAACATACACATTTGGAGCCTAATACAATCCTTTAAGCTGGCCTCAGTGTTGGTTCGCATGTGTGGGCCCTCACTTCGGTCATGCCCTTTCTTAAGGGCTAGGCATGCATTTAGATGGCAAAGCAAAGGCAGTAAAAGACACTTACAAGCATGATGATCTCTTCTTGTTGGCGGGTGAAGATTGTGGGTGCCATCTTGCCTCTTGTCTGCAGCAGATAAGTAATGCCCCAGCGGTTTCCGGGTTCCGCACGGCCGAACAAACGGCCGTACGCACGCGTACGTGAGTGCGTAGGCGTCATAGTCTGCAAATCTTATTTAAAGGTCCCTGGACACACAGCTCATTCTCTTTCAGATGCCTCCCAAAAAGCAAGCAGCGGCAAGCGGCAAAAAGGCACCCAAGCGCCAGGAGACATCAGGGCCAAAAACTCGCTCCCAAATGCCCAAAGCAAAACTGCGGCAAAAAAGCAATGCTCCTGCCAAGCAACCCACCACTACTCCCAAAAAAAAGGAGGCACAAACAAAAAGCAAGCCACAGGCCACCAAGGCTACCCCAAGGGAGGTGGTCAAACCTGGTAAGAGGGTGCGAAGCCCCAGCCCCCCCGGACCAACATCCCCCCCCACGTGCCACCAAGGCAGTGTTCCAAGGCCAAAAACACCATGACCGAAGCCCAAGCCAGCAAAGAAGCCTCAGACGAGAAAGAAGCCACAGCAGGGCCAGAAGCCCAAGATGAGAAAGAATGCACAGCAGGGCCAGAAGCCCCAGACGAGAAAGAAGCCACAGCAGGTCCAGAAGCCCAAGACGAGAAAGAAGGCACAGCAGGGCCAGAAGCCCAAGATGAGAAAGAAGCCACAGTAGGGCCAGAAGCCCAAGACGAGAAAGAAGGCACAGCAGGGCCAGAAGCCCAAGACGAGAAAGAAGCCACAGCAGGGCCAGAAGCCCAAGACGAGAAAGAAGGCACAGCAGGGCCAGAAGCCCAAGATGAGAAAGAAGCCACAGCAGGGCCAGAAGCCCTAAAAGGCAGACAATGCCAAGCTCCCCCTCCCCACCCGCACGTGGCTACCAATCGACGGCCAAGAGTGGCCGAACCACCAGCTCTGGGTCACCCCAGCCAAGTACCTCCAAGGGCCATGCTCCTTCCAAGGGCCCACAGAGCCACAGGGCCCCAAGCACCAGTTCCAGCTCCTCCAGACCCTCTCTTCCTCGCCCACATTCCCCACCGGCACAGGTTGGCAGGCAATCACCCTATGCCACATCAACCCCTGCAACTTCTGTGGCCACCCAGCCACGAACACCCAGTCCCTTTCCCAGTCCAGTTCGATCAGCAGCCAGCCTCCAGTCCTTGATGTCTCCAACACACACCCAGGCCAGAATGTCACCCCATTTGCCTGCAAACAATGAGGAGCCACAACCACCACAAACAGGGCGCACATTGCGCAGAGGCCACTTGAGTGCTGCCCAACATAGGCGTCCTCTGGCTCATCGGCAGGTGGAGAGGGTGGCAAATCCACATACCGGGGGGACCCGCTGCAAGATAGCAAAATTATGCAAAGCAGCACAGGCCATGATGATATCTATGACCTTTTTTGGGTCATACTGAAGGCATCCCCTGGTATGGTCCAAACATCTAAATCGGGTCTTCAATAGGCCAAAGGCCCTCTCCACCACTGCCCTGGTTTTGCAGTGCGCCCTATTAAAGGCCTCTTGGGCGGCATTCAGTGGGCGTAGTACAGGCGTCAACAGCCACGGGAGGAGTGGATATCCAGAATCTCCTTGAAAAATTAAAGGAAAAAAAAAAACAATTACTGCATACATTACAGCCAAAAAACCCACAAACTAGCTGAAGAAGAGGCTAGGTGACATTGTCCCCAAAAATGAGCATACATATTGCACAGGGCAAATCGCCAAAGAAACATAGCCAAAATTAGAAAACCAATAGTGCGGATGCTGGCCAATCAGCCAGACTGTTAAGAGCTATTGGTTTAGGTCTGTGCTGCTCAGCAATCTTGGATGGGTTAAGCTGCATGACCCATTATCTTCTTTGTCTGAGTACAAAACAGGTCTATGATAAACTATGATAAAGTCAAAAACAAAATTACAGAAAAGTGTGGGGAAGACTGATTACTAATTTGGCTCAAATTACTTTTTAGAGTTTTAACAATGCAGGACAAACATTTGGCCAGCCTTTGTTGTTTTGCTAATGTCATGGGTACAGTCGTGTTTCACATGTTACCAAGGTGAGGAAAAAGGCATAGTTTAAGAAAGTGGAACCAAACAGAAAACATAGCTAGACCTAGAAAAGAAAATGACGTTATTGGACTCAACTTACCAAGGAGCCATGCACCGGCAAATTCCCCAGACTCAAACCAACGGAACAATCCAGATCTTCTAAGGATGTAGGCGTCATGGGATGAGCCTGGGTAGCCGACGAGGACGCTAAGGAACCGCATGTCCTGGGCCATCACTGCTTGCACATTCAGTGAGTGGCCAATTTTGCGGTTCCTGCAACCAAATATAAAATAATTACACAAAGCAAAGGTAACCGACTAAAACAATAACTCCTACAACAAATTAAGATTCAAGTTCAACAATCCAAATATAATTCACAAAGGACATAAGTCTAAAAAAAAATAGCAATTATATGGATGTGTGGGAAAATAAATGTTTACATGTTAAGGACTAATTAAGGTCAGCATTAAAATGCATCTATAAGGCATACATGAAATGTATTGATTCAGGTATGCATTGCTATACAATTCATGGCCTCGGCCATGCTGATACATGCAATGCCTTGGTGCTAAAGGCGCGCAGACTCCTCCACATAGCCGCAAAACATGTTCAACAATAGCAATCCGAGCTCTCAAAGGTCCCATAAGTGGATCGGAAATGAAACGGATTTATAGGGTGGTGGTCCGTCGGAAATCAGCTCTCTGAATCAGACAGAAACCCATCCCAACAACGGAAGTTATCTGAACGAACGAAAAATTTCCGATTCTGTTTGGAAAAAGATCCAAACTAACGGAAATGTTCCGATTTGCTTCCGTAAATCGAAAGCGCATATACGCATTTTCCCGAGCGTTCGTACGAATGAAAAATGAACAAAAAAAGCAAAAAAAAGACTAACACCCACCCAAACTTTCACAGACAGCTACGGACGAATGTGTCTTTGAATTGAGCCTATTAGGCTCGATTCAGAGAGACAAAAAAAACTTCAGTTTTAGTGCCGATCTGTTTTTTTTTGTGAAATGTTTCCGTTCTCGTATGAGCGTACGAGTGATTCTATGCATGCATTGAAAACCTTCTGTAAAGTTTCCGTCCGTTCGTACGGCAGATTACGAATACGAGGATGTCATTTTCCATCCAGACTTTTCCGTTTCATTTCCACATATTACAACGTAGGCTTTCGTTTTTGCCCTTTTCCCATCGTATCCTCCAACGAATCCTTTACGTTTCCCGTTCGATTCTGTTTCCCTTTTTCAATAAATACTCGTCCAGACGGAAATCCTTACGATCTTGCGCCTGCGTACTATAAACTTAACTCATTAAAGTGCTCGCCTACATATTTGCCACCCTCACTTCTACTACAATGTTTAGCTAAATCACTTAGCACTATCCTCCATCTTCCCTTTTGGACCCTTAAAGCTCACCCCAACCACTTAGCACTATCCTTCATCTTCCCTTTTGGACCCTTAAAACTCACCCAAATCACTTCTCGGTCATGTGAATATTCATCTTTAAATATTTCTGGGCCCATTAGTTTTGTGTTAATGTATTTTGTAAATGAAATGACACTGTTACATTTTTTTTGGATTCCATCACATAATATAAAATTTATAAAAATTTTGAAAATTTCAAATTTTTACAACTATAAAAAACAAAATACATAGCAATGGCAGGCCACAGAACATTATTCTTCATCTGTGGTCCCCAACGAGTTGTGCAGCTCCTGCATCTCGCCCACCAACTGAAGAACCCTGACACTCAGTTGTGCCACTCTGGCACATGTGGTCCCTGTTAAAAAACTTAAGATTCAAGTTCAACAATCCAAATATAATTCACAAAGGACATAAGTCTAAAAAAATATAGCAATTATATGGATGTGTGGGAAAATAAATGTTTACATGCTAAGGACTAATTAAGGTCAGCATTAAAATGCTTCTATAAGGCATACATGAAAAGTATTGATTCAGGTATGCATTGCTATACAATTTATGGCCTCGGCCATGCTGATACATGCAATGCCTTGGTGCTAAAGGCGCCCAGACTCCTCCACATAGCCGCAAAACAATAGCAATCCGAGCCCTCAAAGGTCCCGTAAGTGGATTGGAAATGAAACGGATTTATAGGGTGGTGATCCGTCAGAAATCAGCTCTCTGAATCAGACAGAAACCCATCCCAACAACGGAAGTTATCTGAACGAACGGAAAATTTCCGATTTTGTTTGGAAAGTGATGTGAACTAACGGAAATGTTCCGATTTGCTTCCGTTCATCGAAAACGCATTCCTGAACGTTCGTACGAATGAAAAATGAACGAAAAAAAGCAAAAAAATGACTAACACCCACCCAAACTTTCACAGACAGCTACGGAAGTCCGGACGAATGTGTCTTTGAATCGAGGCTATTGTTGCAAAAGTTCCCGACAATTGTGCTGCACCTTGTAGTTTTGCTTTAACCATTTTGCTGTTCATTCCAAACAAGTTGTCTCAGTGGGGCTCGGACAATATAAATACCTAATTTAAATACCAAAATAGGCAGTTGCCAAGAAAAAACAAACAAAAAACAAAACAAATGCGAGTACTGTGTTCTTTTGTGAGACTTTTTGCTCTTCAATTCCCATGAAATGTATAAAAATTAAAATCAAAAGAAACACAGGGACTTCCATTGATGTCCAGCTCCTGTTTCTTCCACAGATCAGTCACTGACCTGTAACAACCAGGCTTGCTGTAAACTTAGTAAAAAAATCAATATTTGTTTCCTTTCCAGACCAGTGGCTTACTAAGTATTGCAGCTGAAGGAGTCCCCATTAAAGTCAAGAAAATAGGAAGGCTTGTAACGGCTTCCCTGTCTTTGACTTTTTACAGGTTTCATTTCATTTATCCATGATTTATCCTTTGGGGAGCGACTTGTCTTAACACATGACCTGGGCCGTTTTGTTATTTAAAAGCTCTTCTGGCGCCCTGTCATCACAGAAGTAAAAATACAATACACTCTCTCCCTCTTGCTGTAAAATGTAACAGTCATTGTATAAAGCTGCCCGGCATCCCACATTCGGTGTCTGTGCATTCTACTGATTACATTGTAAAAGAAGCCACGTGTCCTGCTGTTACAATTAGAGATGAGCGAACTTTTGAAAAATTTGATTCGACTGATTCGCCGAATTTTCCGACAAAAATCGTTTCAACCCGAATTTATTTGCGACAAATCGCTATTTCTGAGCCTCCTAGAGCCTCAATAGGGTTGTAAACCATTCTGCCTTGCTGTAACACGCATAGGATGCGTGCTGGGTTAGTGAAATAATACTGTAAATAATTATCACATGCAGATCAGAGGCATCGCTAATAGAATCGCAGAGCGGCACAATTGCAGAGAGTTGAAGTGGGATCACTATGAGGGGCCCCTATAGTGTCTAAAAAACACACCCTGGAGCTGGCAGCAGCAGGAGCCCAAAAATTAGCTGAATCACACCCTGGAGTTGCAAGCAGCAGCAGCTGCAGGAGCCCAAACATTGCTTCAAAGAGACACTGGAGTTGGCTGCAGGAGCCCAAAAATTGGATGAATCACACCCTGGAGTTGCAAGCAGCAGCAGGAGCCCAAACATAGCTTGAAAGAGACACTGGAGTTGGCTGCAGGAGCCCAAAAATTGGATGAATCACACCCTGGAGTTGCAAGCAGCAGCAGCTGCAGGAGCCCAAACATTGCTTTAAAGAGACACTGGAGTTGGCTGCAGGAGCCCAAAAATTGGATGAATCACACCCTGGAGTTGCAAGCAGCAGCAGGAGCCCAAACATAGCTTGAAAGAGACACTGGAGTTGGCTGCAGGAGCCCAAAAATTGGATGAATCACACCCTGGAGTTGCAAGCAGCAGCAGCAGCTGGAACCCAAACATTGCTTGAAAGACACACTGGAGTTGGCAGCAGGTGCCCAAACATTGGCCTAAAGACACACTGGAGTTGCAAGCAGCAGCAGCAGGAGCCCAAAATTGCCAGAAAGACACACCCTGGAGTTGGCAGCGGCATGAAGAGAACATATACAGATTTTCGGCACATATATCTTATCCGAAGAATATTAATAAAGTAACGTAAAGCATTTTCTCAATAATTGCTTGTGGTCTGATGCGGAGGAATGTCTGTAACTGGAGAGCAGCGCCTTAAATCTGTTTTGCACGATCCATATTTCTTTAGTGTTGGTCTGGCCCCATCATCAATCTACTCTAATGCATCAGGCATTGGTGGGTGGAAATCTTGGCTGATCCATGCCCGATTCATTACCACGCAGGCCAGTCTCTCAAAAAAAAGAGTGACAGATTAGTAACATATTTGTAACATAGTAACATATTAGTAACATAGTAACATATAAGGCCTCATTTCATCAAGCAGAGGTCTCTGCAGAATAGGGGTGAGTGGCAGCAGGAGTCTCAGTGAGAGGCCTGATCTCCCGGGATCAGCTAGCGGTCGTGTCTTGAACAGCAACCCATCTGCCGTCATCCATTGGTTAACACGATCATCCACTGCATCACAAGTGACATCTGACACCCCCAGTCAACTGTCTGTTGTATGTTATGCTTTGGGTTCAGCTTCACTATTCAGTGAGGACGATCTGATAATCAGAAAAATCAGCAGCTACTGCCCAGCCAAGAAGTGGAGGAGACACTTGCCGCTTCTTCCACTAGGCGGGCAAGTAGTGATAAGGAGAGTGTCGTGGGAGGAGGTGTTGCAAGCGTTTTGGCTCCTTAAGCAGACACTGCTGAGGAACCTGAGGAGGTCATCAGTGAGTTTTGAGGGCACTTTTAAAGGCTTGGAGTGATGGAGAGTGACAGATTTAGCGGCCAGCATGGTGGCAGAAGGGGAAAGTATGGAGGCAAATGTGCTCGGGGTAGACCACTCTCGCGGCAGGCTATCTTCCTAGGAGGTAGTGGAAGAGGGACCCTGGAGTCGGCGGCGGCGGCAGCATCATCAGTGAATTAGTGCGGACTGTCGGTAGGAGAAATCAGCTACAAGGCCATGTTGCAGTTTTTCATCAAGCATCCGCAGGAGGTTAACATGGCTATATGAAAGATGTGTAGGCAGAAGGTGAAGTGTGGCCAGGGTCCCAATGTTGGACCCACAGCCCTGCGTCAATATTTGCAGAGTCACCATAAAGCGGCCTGGGAGAGTTGGCTCCAAAGTGGTGGTCCAGCCTGCTGCATTACCCAGTGGCACGCCGCTCTCTGTTCCAGCCAGCCAAGGCTCCACCACCTCCTGTGTGTCATACCCATCCTCTGTCGCTCCAGATGCTCCTCCTCCTCTTAATCCGAGTCAGTCATTCCGCCAGCAATCCATTGCCAAGCCATGTCCAAGAGACAACAGTATATGCCCACTCATCCAACGTGCAGAAGCTAAATGTCCTCCTGTATAAGTTGCTGGTGCTGCAGTCCCTCCCTTTTGAGTTGGTGGACCTTTCAGAGAACTGATGGCTTGTGCCGAGCCGAGGTGAAGAGTCTCATGCTGTCATTTCTTTGCGAAGAAGGCAGTACCAGCCCTGAGCAATTTTGTTGAACAGAAGGTGGGGCAGTCCTTTAGCCTGTCAGTGTGTACCAAATTGCACAGCAGTGCCTACGTCTGGAGCTGTAACTATGGTCAGGGACAATAAATATCCTTTTAGGACCACTGGGTGATTGTGGTTCCTGCACAACCACAAAAGCAACTTGGACAGGTCCCTCCACTGTGGCCTCCACGCTCCTAGGCCTTTGTGCCTGTGACAGTGCACTTGCACTTAACAATGGTGTCACAGAGAAAAGTGGCAAATTGTCAATTACATATTAATAGTTAACATTTAACTTATTTGAACATATTTATAATAATAACATATGATAACATATAACATAGCAACAATAACATATAACATAATAACAGTAACATATAAAATGTATCAACATTTTTTTTTTTTGGGTTAATTTTGTATTTTTTTTTTATACTTTTTATTTTTTAGAAATATATATATATATATTTATTTTTTTTTTTCATTTTTTTTTTACTTTTTTTTCTAAATATTTATTTTTCCTCTTTTTTTACATTTTTTTTTTTTTTCCAGTGCCCTTCCAGCCTACCATGTGTGCAGGACACGGCGGTTTCACGCTGTTCTTCACATGGTTTGCCTTGAGCAACAGAGTCACACATGGGAGGAACTGCTAAAAATGAGAACTCAATACATGAAATCATGGCTTACTCCACGAAAACTGCAAATGGGACCCATGGTGACTGACACTGGGAAGAACATCTTGTCTGCGCTGCGACAGTCTTCCCCCCATCTGAAAGACATCCTAACAACGGGAAGGAAACTTTGCATGCACTTCAGGCACTCCTACACCGCCAAGCACACCCTTCTTGAACTTCAGCGTCAGAACGGTATCCCCCAACATAGTCAGATTTGCGATGTTTCCACCCATTGGAATTCCACCCTCCATATGCAGGATCGACTATAGGAACAGAGAAAAGCCATCACGGATTTCTTGATGATCCAAACGGATAGGGGATTCCCCTGTGTAACTTCAATGTAAACCAGTGGCAGCTCATACGTGACACCGTGACACCGTTTGCTCAGGCCCTTTGAGGAAGCTACTTTATTAGTCAGTCGCCAGGACTATGAGATGAACAATGAGATTCCACTGCTTCATGTACTACAACACATGTTGGAAACCATGGCTGGTCAGGGCACTAGAGACATGGCGAATACATTTCACAGCCACATGAAGCCTGTGGGGGCTGAAGTGGAGGAGGAGGAGGGGGTGGGGCACAGCGAAGCACAGTTTAGGTTTGACAAAATGACCATTTTATCTAGTCATCTGACAGGAGAGGAGGAGCAGGAGCAGCCAGAGGAGCTAGAGGGTTGTGAGGAAGGTGAGACAGAGGACCCAGACACACCATGGCAGTTTGCAGTGGAGATGGAGACAGGTAGTCCCTCCGAGTCACTTGCACGATGCATGCTCACGTGCTTGCGTAGTGACCACAGAATTGTCTCCATTTGTCAGCTGGATGACTTCTGGCTCTCCACCTTATTGGACCCTCGCTTCCGGCACAAAATGGGGGCATTTTTTACACCCACTGAGAGGGAGGACAAACTGACCTACTACAGAGACATCCTACAGTAGTCAGTTGGGCGATGTCTATCTGCGCCATGGTCCATACTCCCACAGGTCTGACTCAGGGGGACCTCTGCGATCACCTTTCACTGCCATGGCTGCTGGGGGTGGAAGGAGCAGCAGCTCCATCAGCAGCAGCCTCAGTCTTCAGTCGCTAATGAGTAGCTTTCTACACCCGCATAGTGAGTCTACTCATGAGCAGCAGGAAGACCTGGAGCAGGACCTGAATCAGCAGGTCATGTCATACCTTGACATGACCATGCCAACACACCTTGAGGATCCGCTGGACTTCTGGGAAGCCAAACTTGTGGCCGCAACTAGCAGAGTTTGCCCTGGAAAAGCTGTCCTGCCCGGCCAGTAGTTGATTTAGATGGCAACTGGGCTGCTCTATATTATGCTGCAAAATGGCAAATTTACCTTACAGTATAAGCTATTGCCCCTCAGATTTACACAGGGGCTGCTCTATATTATGCTGCAAAATGGCAAATTTACTTGACAGCATAAGCTATTGCCCCTCAGATTTACACAGGGGCTGCTCTATATTATGCTGCAAAATGGCAAATTTACCTCACAGTATAAGCTATTGCCCCTCAGATTGACACAGGAGCTGCTCTATAGAATTCTACAAAACCAAGAGCGGATTTAACTCACACAATATAACCTATTTCTCAGGTTTATATAGGGACTGCTCTATGTAATGGTGCAAAACCATGAATTTACCTATAATATAAACTATTGCTGCTCCATATAATGGTGCAAAACTGAATTTATCTCACAATATAAACTATTACTCCTCAGGTTTATATAGGGGCTGCTGTATATAACAGTGCAAAACCATGAATTTACCTCATAATATAAACTATTGCCCCTCAGATTTACACAGGGCCTGCTCTATATTATGCTGCAAAATGGCAAATTTACCTCACCGTATAAGCAATTGCCCCTCAGATTTACACAGGAGCTGCTCTATAGAATGCTACAAAACCAAGAGCCGATTTAACTCACACAATATAACCTATTTCTCAGGTTTATATAGGGACTGCTCTATGTAATGGTGCAAAACCATGAATTTACCTCATAATATAAACTATTGCCCCCCAGATTTACTCAGGGGCTGCTCCATATAATGGTGCAAAACAGGGCAAATGTATTGTCCAATATAAACTATTGCTGCTCTGATTTACACAGGAGGGCCACTCTAAAGAATGGTGCAGCATGGCGTATTTAGCTCACAATATAACATAGATTGCAAAATGAGATTTTCAGACAGGGCCTGCTCTATAAAATGGCAACTTTACCTCACAATATAAACTATTGCTCCTCAGATTTACACAGGGATTTAGGTTGATATATATAATAGTGCAAAACAGCGAATTTACCTCACAATACTGTATAAACTATTGCTCCTCAGATTTACACAGTGGGCTTCTCTATATAATGGTGCAAAATGGCAAATTTACCTCACTATATAATCTATTACTGTTCTATATAAAAAAAAATAAATAAAAAAAAAAGAGCCTGTAGAAGCTTATTTAGTATAACAGATAGGGTGACATGTGCTGGTTTGGTTGTGTTTTGACAACAGGACAAAAAACAATTCAAAATGCAATAGCGTAATAAAACTGAGGCTGAACAAGCTTATTTAGTATAAAAGATAGGGTGACGTGCTGGTTTGGGATGCCCATGTGGGCTGGTGTTTTGACAGCAGGACAAAAACCAATTCAAAATGCAATAGCTTAATAAAGCTGAGGCTGTAGAAGCTTATTTAGTATTACAGATAGGGTGCAACGTGGTGGTTTGGGATACCCTGCGGCCTGGTGTATTGACAGCAGGACAAAAACCAATTCAAACTGCAATAGCTTAATAAAGCTGAGGATGAACAAGCTTATTTAGTATGACAGATAGGGTGCAACGTGGTGGTTTGGGATGCTCTGCGGCCTTGTTTTTGTTACAGGACACACAAAACCAATTCAAAATGCAATAGCTTAATAAAGCTGAGGCTGTAGACGCTTATTTAGTATTACAGATAGGGTGCAACGTGGTGGTTTGGGATGCCCATGTGGGCTGGTGTTTTTACAGGAGGCCAAAAACCAATTCAAAATGCAATAGTTTAATAAAACTGAGGCTGAACAAGAGTATTTAGTAGGTTTGGGATACCCAGGTGGGCTGGTGTTTTTTTTTGTTAAAGGCAGACCAAAAAACAATTCAAAATGCAATACTTTGATTAAGCTGAGGAAGGATGACCAAGCGTATTTAGTATAACAGATAGGCTGCTAAGTGCAGGTTTGGGATACCCAGGTGGGCTGGTGTTTTTTTTGTTAAAGGCAGACCAAAAAACAATTCAAAATGCAATACTTTGATTAAGCTGAGGAAGGATGAACAAGCGTATTTAGTATAACAGGCTGCTAAGTGCAGGTTTGGGATGCCCTGCGGCCTGGTGTTTTTTTTGTTAAAGGCAGACCAAAAACCAATTCAAAATACAATAATTTGATTAAGCTGAGGAAGGATGAACAAGCGTATTTAGTATAACAGATAGGCTGCTAAGTGCAGGTTTGGGATACCCAGGTGGGCTGGTGTTTTTTTGTTAAAGGCAGACCAAAAACCAATTCAAAATGCAATACTTTGATTAAGCTGAGGAAGGATGAACAAGCGTATTTAGTATAACAGATAGGCTGCTAAGTGCAGGTTTGGGATGCCCTGTGGCCTAGTGTTTTCGCAGCAGGACAAAAAACAATTCAAAATACAATACTTTGATTAAGCTGAGGAGGATCAACAAGCGTATTTAGTATAACAGATAGGCTGCTAAATGCAGGTTTGGGATACCCAGGTGGGCTGGTGTTTTTTTGTTAAAGGCAGACCAAAAACAATTCAGAATGTAATACTTTGATTAAGCTGAGGAAGGATGAACAAGCGTATTTAGTATAACAGATAGGCTGCTAAGTGCAGGTTTGGGATGCCCTGCGGCCTGTTTTTTTTTTGTTAAAGGCAGACCAAAAACCAATTCAAAATGCAATACTTTGATTAAGCTGAGGAAGGATGAACAAGCGCATTTAGTATAACAAATAGGCTGCTAAGTGCAGGTTTGGGATACCCAGGTGGGCTGGTGTTTTTTTTGTTAAAGGCAGACCAAAAACCAATTCAAAATGCAATACTTTGATTAAGCTGAGGAAGGATGAACAAGCGTATTTAGTATAACAGATAGGCTGCTAAGTGCAGGTTTGGGATACCCAGGTGGGCTGGCGTTTTTTTTACAAGCAGACCAAAAACCAATTCAAAATGCAATACTTTGATTAAGCTGAGGAGGATGAACAACCGTATTTAGTATAACAGATAGGCTGCTAAGTGCAGGTTTGGGATACCCAGGTGGGCTGGTGTTTTTTTTGTTAAAGGCAGACCAAAAAATATTAAAACTAATCCAGTTATATTATGATAAATGCTTGTGTGTAACAGATAGGGTTAAATAAGCCACTGCATAGATGGCATGCACAGTGGCAAGGCAGATTTACAGCACAAAGAACTGAAATTGAATTGAAAACTGATCTGGCTAATGAAAAAAAAAAAAATTTTCACTGTCACTTCTAAGCTGTCCCTGGCTGGATGGTTCCGGTTTTTCCCTATCTTTCCCTGGCTCTGTCTACCTCTCTGTCTGCCTCTCTGACTCTCCCTACCTATCTCTAACTCTCTGTCCCTGTCTGTAACTAGCTGTGCTCTGGCCGCAATAGAACGCTGAAATGTGCACAAGGAAGATGGCCGCCGCTTTATATAGCACGGTGACATCACCGGGCTTCCTGGCTGCTGATAGGCTGCATGTGACTTCCCCATGATACCTTGCCCCAGGGGACATGTCTGGACATGTGCTTCCACCATCTTAGAATGCCTGTAATTGAAATAAATGGAGTTTAAAAAACTTCGATCGATCGAATCGCGGGGAAATTCGGATTCGTTCAGAATCAAATTTTTCATGAAATTCGGAAGGAAACCGGGTTCGACCAGATCGATTCGATCATCCCTAGTTACAATATAATCAGCTCACAGCTATAATGTGCTAGAGCACACCCCAGTGCAGCAGCACATCTTTAGTCAACTTTTGTTGGCACAGACTCCTGCCCCACCATTAAAGTGGGCAAAGGGGTTTCAATTATTAAAGTAACTTTTGGGTTAGTATTTGATGGAATATGTCCCAACTGCAACTGTTTTTCATTTCTAAGCATTCATTGTTATGATCTATATGTGGCTAAAACATGCTACAGTACTGAGTTGTCCTTAAAGCGGACCAACAGTCAAAAATGAATTAAGTCAGACCAACACAACAAACAGTCCTCTCCAGGGCAATTTAGATTACTGCACATAAGAAATATTGTTCCTTTTTCTAACGCCTATTGGGATAAATTTTAAAAACAAGATGGCCGCTCATGGGCTTACAGGCCACCTGCAAACAGGAAGTTGTGCTGGCTTTCGGTTACTGTGCATTTCAGTTATGTCAGTTGGGAGAGGAAGCTCCAACATGGCTGCTGTCTTTCTTTTCCAACTGTGCCAGGTTGTTGGTCCAGTTTAATAAACATTTACATGGTTTTATTTGCCAATTTTCTAGTTTAAACACGTTTACTGTGCCAGTTTTTATCAGTTACTGATGGTCCATATTTTTAGTAGATAGTGGCTGAGCGCCAAGTCCCACAGGTTGAATACAACAGAGGCACACAGTGAGGGGGACCTTTCCAGGAACTGAAGGTGCCATTTCCATTTCTTTTTTTCATGGTCATTTTTTGTGTGCAGTGCAGTATTTATCCCTGTTAAGGATACCCATGTATAACATAATTTTTCTTAGACCAGCAATAAAACTGACTTCCAACCTAAGAACCTGTAAAAGCCCTTGCTTCATCCCCCACCCACAGGCATCCCGCCTGCTGTAAAGTGCCTTTGGTGGGCCAGGGGGCGGGAGGACAGAGTGGCTCTGAATGCCAATTTGGGTTTAGCCCATTCTAGTGAGATTAATAGCAGAGAGGTGAATCATTACCTTGTTTCAAAACAATTTTTAGGATGCAATTAAAAGGTAGAATACAATCGATCTACTAAAGCCGCCTGGCTAGCATCACTCAAGTCCAAAAAACACAAAACTCGGCTGTTCACAAAGGAGATTAGCATTATATTCACACCCTGCTCTCTATGTGAAATAGCAATCAGCATTAGCAAACCCGCTCCTCAGCTGGTTCCAGAGTGCTGTCCTCGAGACACAGTTCCTTTTTATGAGGACATTGCTAAGGATGTTACCAACACCTCCTGTCCAGTCCCTGCTGACATAAGGGTCGATTCAGAGAAACACCAAAAACGTTAGTATTTTTTCCGATCTGTGTTTTTTGGTGTAAATTTTCCGATTTCGTAAGAACATTCGAGCGATTCTATAATGCATTTCAAACCGTGTGTAAGTTTTCCGTCCGTTTGTATGGCAGTTAGTGAATCAGTTGAATGTCAGTTTCCATCCTGACTTTTCCGTTTCATTTCTCAGGTTTCAAAGTCGGTTTTGGATTTTGCCCTTTTTCCTTTTTTGTCCGGACAAAAATCCTTATGATCTTGCGCCTGCACACTACAAACTTAACTCATTAGTGCTGCCTACATATTTGGCTCACTCACTTCTTCTACAATGCTTAGCTAAATCACTTTGCACTTTCTTACATCTTCCATGTCTCACCCCTAAAACTGACCCAAACCACTGTGCGCTCAGGCGAATCTTCATTTCTGCTTTTTCTTTATTTCATTCGTTTTGTGGTAACCAACCATTAATGAATGTATTTCTAAAAGTAAATCATACATTTTTTTTATTTTGAACTGGCATTTTTTACTTGCGTTTTTTAAGTAAAATTTTTGGTTTCAAATGGTACAACTTTAAATTTTTTGTGTTGTTACCCACACCCTGTACATACAGATTGCTCTCCAAATTTTTAAAACACCCAGCATCTTCTGCATGTTATGAGCCTAGAAACAGCCTGCAAACAGAAAGGGCCTTTTGACTGTGTTGCTCTGCATTCTGGGATTTCTGACCTTTCAAGGCCCCCAGCTCTGCTGTCTCTGAGCAAAACACAGCTGTAACCCGCACCCTGCACTTTATCCCACTCTCCTCTCCTCAGTAAGTGTGATGCATCTGACCAAAGATAAGATAAAATAATTACACAAAGCAAAGGTTGCCAACTACAACAATAAATCCGAAAACAAATTAATATTCAAGTACAACAACAATCCAAAAAAAAAATAACAAAGGACATAAGTTTAAAAATAAATTATATGGATGTGTGGCAAAATAAAGGTTTACATGCAAAGGACTAATTAAGGTCCACATTAAAATGCTTTTATAAGGCATACATGAAATGTATTGATTCAGGTATGCATTGCTATACAATTTATGGCCTCGGCCATGCTGATACATGCAGTTCATTGGAGCTGAAGGCGCGCAGACTCCTCCACATAGCCACAAAACATGTTCTACAATAGCAAATCCGAGTCCTCAAAGGTGTCGGAAGTGGATTTTCAATTAAACGGATTTTTAGGGTGGGAATCAGCTCTCTGAATCACATGGAAACACATCCAATTAACGGAAGTTTTAGGAACGAACGGAAAAATTACAATTTGGTTGGGAACATTTCCGATTTGGTTGTAAAACTTCCGATTTTGTTAGTAAAACTTCAGATGATCGTAAGAGCATATACGAATTCGTTCGAACGTTCGCGCGAGTCGGAAATGGCCAAAAAAAAAGGAAAAAATGACTAACACCCACCCAAACTTCCGATTCCCGATCCGAAATCAATTAACTTTTGCATTTAGAATCGACCCTATACAGTGCCCCCTTTTTGCCGGCTCTCCTGCCCCCTGGAAGAACCTAGGAGGCAGGAGACCTGCCGGGCGAGCACTACCACTGCCCTGACTGATCCAGATGCATACCGACAGCTGTTAGTAGATTCGGCAACCTGGAGGGGGGTTCACACAGCAGGGTGCCCCAGGGGGGAGGGCCAAAACCCGGGATAGTGAAAATCCTGGGTTTTGGTCCACTTTACGCTTAAATTTATACTAAAGGGAGGCCCAGTTGTTGTCCCATTGTCTTGGGCTACACGTTGCACTGTCCCAAACTTCAATCCATTTTCAAAAATAGTTATTTGTGAAAGTATTAGAGCATTAGTGATGAAGAGAAAAAATTTGGGAGAAACGGTGGGTGTGGCAACAGCGATGTGATGTAAGCACACTGTGTGCTTTACATATATCATAGTAAAAAAATAAATGCATCATTGTGCCTCTAGTTATTACTAGAGATGAGCGAACTTTTGAAAAATTCGATTCGACTGATTCGCCGAATTTTCCGACAAAAATCGTTTCGACCCGAATAAATTCGCGACGAATCGCTATTAAAAACGGCTATTTCTGAGCCTCCTACAGCCTCAATAGGGTTGTAAACCATTCAGCCTTGCTGTAACACGCACAGGATGCGTGCTGGGTTAGTTAAATAATACTTTGAAGAAATATCACATGCAGATCAGAGGCATCGCTAATAGAATCGCAGAGCGGCACAATTGCAGAGAGTTGAAGTGGCATCACTATGAGGGGCAGAAGGAGCCCAAATATACACTGGAGTTGGCCTCAGGAGCCCAAAAATTGGATGAATCACACCCTGGAGTTGGCAGGAGTTGGCAGCAGCAGCAGCAGGAGCCCAAATATACACTGGAGTTGGCTTCAGGAGCCCAAAAATTGGATGAATCACACCCTGGAGTTGGCAGGAGTTGGCAGCAGCAGCAGCAGGAGCCCAAATATACACTGGAGTTGGCTTCAGGAGCCCAAAAATTGGATGAATCACACCCTGGAGTTGGCAGGAGTTGACAGCAGCAGCAGCAGGAGCCCAAATATACACTGGAGTTGGCGTCAGGAGCCCAAAAATTGGATGAATCACACCCTGGAGTTGGCAGGAGTTGACAGTAGCAGCAGCAGGAGCCCAAATATACACTGGAGTTGGCCTCAGGAGCCCAAAAATTGGATGAATCACACCCTGGAGTTGGCAGAAGTTGGCAGCAGCAGCAGCAGGAGCCCAAATATACACTGGAGTTGGCTTCAGGAGCCCAAAAATTGGATGAATCACACCCTGGAGTTGGCAGGAGTTGACAGCAGCAGCAGCAGGAGCCCAAATATACACTGGAGTTGGCTTCAGGAGCCCAAAAATTGGATGAATCACACCCTGGAGTTGGCAGGAGTTGACAGTAGCAGCAGCAGGAGCCCAAATATACACTGGAGTTGGCCTCAGGAGCCCAAAAATTGGATGAATCACACCCTGGAGTTGGCAGGAGTTGACAGTAGCAGCAGCAGGAGCCCAAATATACACTGGAGTTGGCCTCAGGAGCCCAAAAATTGGATGAATCACACCCTGGAGTTGGCAGGAGTTGACAGTAGCAGCAGCAGGAGCCCAAATATACACTGGAGTTGGCCTCAGGAGCCCAAAAATTGGATGAATCACACCCTGGAGTTGGCAGAAGTTGGCAGCAGCAGCAGCAGGAGCCCAAATATACACTGGAGTTGGCTTCAGGAGCCCAAAAATTGGATGAATCACACCCTGGAGTTGGCAGGAGTTGACAGTAGCAGCAGCAGGAGCCCAAATATACACTGGAGTTGGCCTCAGGAGCCCAAAAATTGGATGAATCACACCCTGGAGTTGGCAGGAGTTGACAGTAGCAGCAGCAGGAGCCCAAATATACACTGGAGTTGGCCTCAGGAGCCCAAAAATTGGATGAATCACACCCTGGAGTTGGCAGGAGTTGGCAGCAGCAGCAGCAGGAGCCCAAATATACACTGGAGTTGGCTTCAGGAGCCCAAAAATTGGATGAATCACACCCTGGAGTTGGCAGAAGTTGGCAGCAGCAGCAGCAGGAGCCCAAATATACACTGGAGTTGGCTTCAGGAGCCCAAAAATTGGATGAATCACACCCTGGAGTTGGCAGGAGTTGGCAGCAGCAGCAGCAGGAGCCCAAATATACACTGGAGTTGGCTTCAGGAGCCCAAAAATTG
The DNA here is from genome assembly GCA_027917425.1 of Gastrophryne carolinensis. Classification (NCBI taxonomy): domain Eukaryota; kingdom Metazoa; phylum Chordata; class Amphibia; order Anura; family Microhylidae; genus Gastrophryne; species Gastrophryne carolinensis. The sequence continues at coordinate 498,283,712 of CM051235.1, forward strand.
GATGAATCACACCCTGGAGTTGGCAGGAGTTGACAGCAGCAGCAGCAGGAGCCCAAATATACACTGGAGTTGGCTTCAGGAGCCCAAAAATTGGATGAATCACACCCTGGAGTTGGCAGGAGTTGACAGTAGCAGCAGCAGGAGCCCAAATATACACTGGAGTTGGCTTCAGGAGCCCAAAAATTGGATGAATCACACCCTGGAGTTGGCAGAAGTTGGCAGCAGCAGCAGCAGGAGCCCAAATATACACTGGAGTTGGCTTCAGGAGCCCAAAAATTGGATGAATCACACCCTGGAGTTGGCAGGAGTTGACAGTAGCAGCAGCAGGAGCCCAAATATACACTGGAGTTGGCCTCAGGAGCCCAAAAATTGGATGAATCACACCCTGGAGTTGGCAGGAGTTGGCAGCAGCAGCAGCAGGAGCCCAAATATACACTGGAGTTGGCTTCAGGAGCCCAAAAATTGGATGAATCACACCCTGGAGTTGGCAGAAGTTGGCAGCAGCAGCAGCAGGAGCCCAAATATACACTGGAGTTGGCTTCAGGAGCCCAAAAATTGGATGAATCACACCCTGGAGTTGGCAGGAGTTGGCAGCAGCAGCAGCAGGAGCCCAAATATACACTGGAGTTGGCTTCAGGAGCCCAAAAATTGGATGAATCACACCCTGGAGTTGGCAGGAGTTGACAGCAGCAGCAGCAGGAGCCCAAATATACACTGGAGTTGGCTTCAGGAGCCCAAAAATTGGATGAATCACACCCTGGAGTTGGCAGGAGTTGACAGCAGCAGCAGCAGGAGCCCAAATATACACTGGAGTTGGCTTCAGGAGCCCAAAAATTGGATGAATCACACCCTGGAGTTGGCAGAAGTTGGCATCAGCAGCAGCAGGAGCCCAAATATACACTGGAGTTGGCTTCAGGAGCCCAAAAATTGGATGAATCACACCCTGGAGTTGGCAGGAGTTGACAGTAGCAGCAGCAGGAGCCCAAATATACACTGGAGTTGGCCTCAGGAGCCCAAAAATTGGATGAATCACACCCTGGAGTTGGCAGGAGTTGACAGTAGCAGCAGCAGGAGCCCAAATATACACTGGAGTTGGCTTCAGGAGCCCAAAAATTGGATGAATCACACCCTGGAGTTGGCAGGAGTTGACAGCAGCAGCAGCAGGAGCCCAAATATACACTGGAGTTGGCTTCAGGAGCCCAAAAATTGGATGAATCACACCCTGGAGTTGGCAGGAGTTGACAGCAGCAGCAGCAGGAGCCCAAATATACACTGGAGTTGGCTTCAGGAGCCCAAAAATTGGATGAATCACACCCTGGAGTTGGCAGAAGTTGGCAGCAGCAGCAGCAGGAGCCCAAATATACACTGGAGTTGGCTTCAGGAGCCCAAAAATTGGATGAATCACACCCTGGAGTTGGCAGGAGTTGACAGTAGCAGCAGCAGGAGCCCAAATATACACTGGAGTTGGCCTCAGGAGCCCAAAAATTGGATGAATCACACCCTGGAGTTGGCAGGAGTTGACAGTAGCAGCAGCAGGAGCCCAAATATACACTGGAGTTGGCCTCAGGAGCCCAAAAATTGGATGAATCACACCCTGGAGTTGGCAGAAGTTGGCAGCAGCAGCAGCAGGAGCCCAAATATACACTGGAGTTGGCTTCAGGAGCCCAAAAATTGGATGAATCACACCCTGGAGTTGGCAGAAGTTGGCAGCAGCAGCAGCAGGAGCCCAAATATACACTGGAGTTGGCTTCAGGAGCCCAAAAATTGTATGAATCACACCCTGGAGTTGGCAGGAGTTGACAGTAGCAGCAGCAGGAGCCCAAATATACACTGGAGTTGGCCTCAGGAGCCCAAAAATTGGATGAATCACACCCTGGAGTTGGCAGGAGTTGACAGTAGCAGCAGCAGGAGCCCAAATATACACTGGAGTTGGCCTCAGGAGCCCAAAAATTGGATGAATCACACCCTGGAGTTGGCAGGAGTTGACAGTAGCAGCAGCAGGAGCCCAAATATACACTGGAGTTGGCTTCAGGAGCCCAAAAATTGGATGAATCACACCCTGGAGTTGGCAGAAGTTGACAGTAGCAGCAGCAGGAGCCCAAATATACACTGGAGTTGGCCTCAGGAGCCCAAAAATTGGATGAATCACACCCTGGAGTTGGCAGAAGTTGGCAGCAGCAGCAGCAGGAGCCCAAATATACACTGGAGTTGGCCTCAGGAGCCCAAAAATTGGATGAATCACACCCTGGAGTTGGCAGGAGTTGGCAGCAGCAGCAGCAGGAGCCCAAATATACACTGGAGTTGGCTTCAGGAGCCCAAAAATTGGATGAATCACACCCTGGAGTTGGCAGAAGTTGGCAGCAGCAGCAGCAGGAGCCCAAATATACACTGGAGTTGGCCTCAGGAGCCCAAAAATTGGATGAATCACACCCTGGAGTTGGCAGGAGTTGACAGTAGCAGCAGCAGGAGCCCAAATATACACTGGAGTTGGCCTCAGGAGCCCAAAAATTGGATGAATCACACCCTGGAGTTGGCAGAAGTTGGCAGCAGCAGCAGCAGGAGCCCAAATATACACTGGAGTTGGCCTCAGGAGCCCAAAAATTGGATGAATCACACCCTGGAGTTGGCAGGAGTTGGCAGCAGCAGCAGCAGGAGCCCAAATATACACTGGAGTTGGCTTCAGGAGCCCAAAAATTGGATGAATCACACCCTGGAGTTGGCAGAAGTTGGCAGCAGCAGCAGCAGGAGCCCAAATATACACTGGAGTTGGCCTCAGGAGCCCAAAAATTGGATGAATCACACCCTGGAGTTGGCAGGAGTTGACAGTAGCAGCAGCAGGAGCCCAAATATACACTGGAGTTGGCCTCAGGAGCCCAAAAATTGGATGAATCACACCCTGGAGTTGGCAGAAGTTGGCAGCAGCAGCAGCAGGAGCCCAAATATACACTGGAGTTGGCCTCAGGAGCCCAAAAATTGGATGAATCACACCCTGGAGTTGGCAGGAGTTGACAGTAGCAGCAGCAGGAGCCCAAAAAATGGCCTAAAGACATAAATATGTTTTGCACCATTTGGAAAGTGTAAAACGTGGCACCATGCTGAATCTAGTCGCATGCATCAGGCATTGGTGGGTGGAAATCCTGGCTGATCCATCCCTGATTCATTTTGACAAAGGTGAGTCTCTCCACATTTTTAGTTGACAGACGAGTTCTCCTCGCCGTAACTATGGCCCCCGCCGCACTAAACACCCGCTCAGATGGCACGCTACTTGCCGGGCAGGACAGCTTTTCCAGGGCAAACTCTGCTAGTTGCGGCCACAAATCAAGTTTGGCTGCCCAGAAGTCCAGCGGATCCTCAAGGTGTGTTGGCATGGTCATGTCAAAGTATGACATGACCTGCTGGTTCAGGTCCTGCTCCAGGTCTTCCTGCTGCTCATGAGTAGCCTCACTATGCGGGTGTAGAAAGCTACTCATTAGCGACTGAAGACTGAGGCTGCTGCTGCTGATGGAGCTTCTGCTGCTGCTGCTGCCAACCCCCCCAGCGGCCATGGCAGTGGAAGGTGAGCGCAGAGGTCCCCTCGAGTCAGACCTGCGAGAGTATGGACCATGGCGCAGATAGGCATCGGCCAACTGCCTACGTAGAATGTCTTTGTAGTAGTTGAGTTTGTCCTCCCTCTCGGTGGGTTTAAAAAATGCCCCCATTTTGTGCCGGAAGCGAGGGTCCAATAAGGTGGACAGCCAGAAGTCATCCCGCCGACAGATGGAAACAATTCTGGGGTCACTACGCAAGCACGTGAGCATGCTTCGTGCCATTTGCGCAAGTGACTCGGATGGACTACCTGTCTCCATCTCCACTGCATACTGCCACGGTGTGCCCGGGTCCTCTGTCTCTCCTTCCTCAAAAACCTCTAGCTCCTCTGGCTGCTCCTGCTCCTCCTCTCCTGTCCGCTGACTAGATAAACCAGCCATTTCGCCAAGCCTAAACTGTGTTTCGCTGGGCAACTCCTCCTCCTCCTCTTCCTCCTCCTCCTCCTCCAGTTCAGCTCCAAGGGGGTTCATGTGGCCGTAAGATGTAAACGCCATGTCTCCAGTGCCCTGACCAGCCATGGTTTCCAACATGTGCTGTAGTACATGAAGCAGTGGAATCACGTCGTTCATCCCGTAATCCTGCCGACTGACAAATAAAGTGGCTTCCTCAAAGGGCCTGAGCAAACGGCAGGTGTCACGTATGAGCTGCCACTGGTTGACATTGAAGTTACACAGGGGAGTCCCCCTATCTGCTTGGATCATCAGGAAATCCGTGATGGCTTTTCTCTGTTCATATAATCGGTCCAACATGTGAAGGGTGGAATTCCAACGGGTGGAAACATCGCAAATCAGACTATGTTGGGGGATACCATTCTGACGCTGTAGCTCAAGAAGGGTGTGTTTGGCGGTGTAGGAGTGGCTGAAGTGCATGCAAAGTTTCCGTGAAGTTGTTAGGATGTCCTGCAGATGGGGGGAACACTTCAGAAACCGCTTGACAACCAGATTGAAGACGTGAGCCATGCAGGGGGCATGGGTCAGGCTTCCTTGGCGCAGCGCAGACAAAATGTTCTTCCCATTGTCGGTAACCATGATTCCCATTTTAAGTTTTCTCGGAGTAAGCCATGTTTGGATTTCCTGATGAATACATTTAAGCAGTTCCTCCCCTGTGTGACTCCGTTCGCCAAGACAAACCATGTGAAGCACTGCGTGACACCTCCGTGCCCTGCACACATGGTAGACTGGAGGGGCACTGAGACTTGAGCCTACAGTGGAGGGTGAGGAGATGGCGGAGGATGAGGAGGCCGAGTCGCACGGTGTCACAGGCCCAATGGGCAGAGAGCGCGGAGGCCGAAGCGGCGTGACCTGTCCAAGTTGCTGCTGCAAAGGGACCACATTCACCCAGTGGGCCGTAAACGACATGTACTGCCCCTGACCGTAGTTACAGCTCCAGATGTCGGCGCTGCCATGTATTTTGCTACACACCGACAGGCTCAAGGACTGGCCCACCTTCTGTTCAACAAAAGTGTGCAGCGCTGGTACTGCCTTCTTGGCAAAGAAATGACGGCTTGGGACTCTCCACCTCGGCTCGGCACAAGCCATCAGTTCTCTGAAAGGTGCAGATTCCACCACCTGAAAAGGGAGCGACTGCAGCACCAGCAACTTGGACAGGAGCACATTCAGCTTCTGCGCCGTAGGATGAGTGGGCGCATACTGCTGTCTCTTGGACATGGCTTCGCTGATGGATTGCTGGCGGGATGCATGACTTGGAGGAGGAGGAGGAGGAGCAGGAGCGACAGAGGATGGGTGTGACGCACAGCTGCCTTCGGCTGAGGTGCTGGAGCCTTGGCTGGCAGAAATTGGGAGCTCACTTGGTGAGGAAGCAGACTGGACCACCCCTTGGGAGCCTCGGTTCTCCCAGGTCGTTTTATGGTGACGCATCATATGTTGACGCAGGGCCGTGGTGCCAACATTTGGACCCTGGCCACGCTTCACCTTTTGCCTACATATCTTGCATGTGGCCATGTTACCCTCCTGCGGATGCCTCAGGAAAAACTGCCACACTGCCGAGTAGCTACTTTTCCCACCCCCTGGCCTCACTGATTCACTGCTGCTGTTGCCAACTCCAGGAACCCCTGCTCCACTACCTCCCGATAAGGTAGACTGCCGCACAGCAGGTGCTCTACCCCGGCCCCGGCCCCGGCCGGCTCCAGCCTTTGGAATTGTGCCCCCATGCTGACTGCTACCACCTTGCTGCCTCAGCTGCTGACTCCGGGGCAACCTGCGCCCCTCTTCTCCTGATGATGACGATGAAGCCCCTTCATCACCCGGCTCCCAAGTGCGATCGGCTTCATCGTCATCATCATCATCATCACCGGGTTGTGGCTGTACGTCACTGATGTTCGTGGATTCGTCAACAGTGTCTGGCGCAGGAGCTGGAACGCTCGCAGCACCCACGACACTGTCCACATCACTATTTGTCTGCCTAGCTAAAGAAGCCACCTCCATTTCTTGGCTGGGCAGTAGCTGCTGACTGTCCTCCTGTATCTGATCGTCCTCCTCACTAAAGAGTGGAGCTGAACCCAAAGCATAGGATACGTCGCTGGGGGAGGGAACGGCGTAGGACAGAGGCAATGGGAGGACAGGGACTGCTCTCGGGGCATGCCAACTCAGGGTTGTGTCAGAGGAACCTACCGACCCTAGACTGGGGGTCTCAGATGTAAGTTGTGATGATGTTGTTGATGAGCGCGTCAGCCAATCTACCACGGCAGATGCGTTACTGGTGGAGACCCGACCGCTAGCAGATACTGGCAGATTAGGTCTCTCAGCGTGACTCCTGCTGCTACTGGCCCCCAGTCTGATGCGAGCTCTGCCTGCGGAATCTTGGCCTCTGCCACTCCTCTTTTCACTTCCAGGCACTTGTCTGCCCGACATAGTCTAACTGGCGTGGTAGTAGGTGATATTTTAAGAACCCCCAGGCAGCAGTGGGTCTATATAAAACAGAATATAATGCACACCAAAAGTGAGCAGTAACACTCAGCCTCCAACAGGCCTGCTTAGTGTAAATAAGAGAGCTGCTTAGTGTAAATAAAGAGGGGTATGCTATGTTACAGAATGGGATGCCTCAACAGAAGTGCACCTGGCAGGCAGCAGTAAGCCTATGCCCAGCAAAAGTGTCTTATAATATAAATATAATAAGAGCAAATGCTTATATGGTCTTAAACAGAGGCTGCTTTAGTCACAGAATGGGATGCCCTGGGCAGGAATCGACCTGGCAGGGTCCAGTAGTGCTTTGGCCAGCAAAAGTGTCTTTATCAGGCCTAATTTCAAATATAATAAGAGCAAATGCTTATATGGTCTTAAACAGAGGCTGCTTTAGTCACAGAATGGGATGCCCTGGGCAGGAATGGACCTGGCAGGGTCCAGTAGTGCTTTGGCCAGCAAAAGTGTCTTTATCAGGCTAATTTCAAATATAATAAGAGCAAATGCTTATATGGTCTTAAACAGAGGCTGCTATAGTCACAGAATGGGATGCCCTTGCAGGGTCCAGTAGTGCTATGCCCAGCAAAAGTGTCTTTATCAGGCTAATTTCAAATATGATAAGAGCAAATGCTTATATGGTCTTAAACAGAGGCTGCTGTAGTCACAGAATGGGATGCCCCGGGCAGGAATCGAGCTGGCAGGGTCCAGTAGTGCTTTGGCCAGCAAAAGTGTCTTTATCAGGCTAATTTCAAATATGATAAGAGCAAATGCTTATATGGTCTTAAACAGAGGCTGCTGTAGTCACAGAATGGGATGCCCCGGGCAGGAATCGAGCTGGCAGGGTCCAGTAGGGCTTTGGCCAGCAAAAGTGTCTTTATCAGGCCTAATTTCAAATATGATAAGAGCAAATGCTTATATGGTCTTAAACAGAGGCTGCTGTAGTCACAGAATGGGATGCCCCGGGCAGGAATCGAGCTGGCAGGGTCCAGTAGTGCTTTGGCCAGCAAAAGTGTCTTTATCAGGCTAATTTCAAATATGATAAGAGCAAATGCTTATATGGTCTTAAACAGAGGCTGCTGTAGTCACAGAATGGGATGCCCCGGGCAGGAATCGAGCTGGCAGGGTCCAGTAGGGCTTTGGCCAGCAAAAGTGTCTTTATCAGGCCTAATTTCAAATATGATAAGAGCAAATGCTTATATGGTCTTAAACAGAGGCTGCTTTAGTCACAGAATGGGATGCCCTGGGCAGGAATCGACCTGGCAGGGTCCAGTAGTGCTTTGGCCAGCAAAAGTGTCTTTATCAGGCTAATTTCAAATATGATAAGAGCAAATGCTTATATGGTCTTAAACAGAGGCTGCTTTAGTCACAGAATGGGATGCCCCGGGCAGGAATCGAGCTGGCAGGGTCCAGTAGTGCTTTGGCCAGCAAAAGTGTCTTTATCAGGCTAATTTCAAATATGATAAGAGCAAATGCTTATATGGTCTTAAACAGAGGCTGCTGTAGTCACAGAATGGGATGCCCCGGACAGGAATCGAGCTGGCAGGGTCCAGTAGGGCTTTGGCCAGCAAAAGTGTCTTTATCAGGCCTAATTTCAAATATGATAAGAGCAAATGCTTATATGGTCTTAAACAGAGGCTGCTTTAGTCACAGAATGGGATGCCCCGGGCAGGAATCGAGCTGGCAGGGTCCAGTAGTGCTTTGGCCAGCAAAAGTGTCTTTATCAGGCTAATTTCAAATATGATAAGAGCAAATGCTTATATGGTCTTAAACAGAGGCTGCTGTAGTCACAGAATGGGATGCCCCGGGCAGGAATCGAGCTGGCAGGGTCCAGTAGTGCTTTGGCCAGCAAAAGTGTCTTTATCAGGCCTAATTTCAAATATGATAAGAGCAAATGCTTATATGGTCTTAAACAGAGGCTGCTTTAGTCACAGAATGGGATGCCCCGGGCAGGAATCGAGCTGGCAGGGTCCAGTAGTGCTTTGGCCAGCAAAAGTGTCTTTATCAGGCTAATTTCAAATATGATAAGAGCAAATGCTTATATGGTCTTAAACAGAGGCTGCTGTAGTCACAGAATGGGATGCCCCGGGCAGGAATCGAGCTGGCAGGGTCCAGTAGGGCTTTGGCCAGCAAAAGTGTCTTTATCAGGCCTAATTTCAAATATGATAAGAGCAAATGCTTATATGGTCTTAAACAGAGGCTGCTGTAGTCACAGAATGGGATGCCCCGGGCAGGAATCGAGCTGGCAGGGTCCAGTAGTGCTTTGGCCAGCAAAAGTGTCTTTATCAGGCCTAATTTCAAATATGATAAGAGCAAATGCTTATATGGTCTTAAACAGAGGCTGCTTTAGTCACAGAATGGGATGCCCCGGGCAGGAATCGAGCTGGCAGGGTCCAGTAGTGCTTTGGCCAGCAAAAGTGTCTTTATCAGGCTAATTTCAAATATGATAAGAGCAAATGCTTATATGGTCTTAAACAGAGGCTGCTTTAGTCACAGAATGGGATGCCCCGGGCAGGAATCGAGCTGGCAGGGTCCAGTAGTGCTTTGGCCAGCAAAAGTGTCTTTATCAGGCTAATTTCAAATATGATAAGAGCAAATGCTTATATGGTCTTAAACAGAGGCTGCTGTAGTCACAGAATGGGATGCCCCGGGCAGGAATCGAGCTGGCAGGGTCCAGTAGGGCTTTGGCCAGCAAAAGTGTCTTTATCAGGCCTAATTTCAAATATGATAAGAGCAAATGCTTATATGGTCTTAAACAGAGGCTGCTTTAGTCACAGAATGGGATGCCCCGGGCAGGAATCGAGCTGGCAGGGTCCAGTAGTGCTTTGGCCAGCAAAAGTGTCTTTATCAGGCTAATTTCAAATATGATAAGAGCAAATGCTTATATGGTCTTAAACAGAGGCTGCTGTAGTCACAGAATGGGATGCCCCGGGCAGGAATCGAGCTGGCAGGGTCCAGTAGGGCTTTGGCCAGCAAAAGTGTCTTTATCAGGCCTAATTTCAAATATGATAAGAGCAAATGCTTATATGGTCTTAAACAGAGGCTGCTTTAGTCACAGAATGGGATGCCCCGGGCAGGAATCGAGCTGGCAGGGTCCAGTAGTGCTTTGGCCAGCAAAAGTGTCTTTATCAGGCTAATTTCAAATATGATAAGAGCAAATGCTTATATGGTCTTAAACAGAGGCTGCTGTAGTCACAGAATGGGATGCCCCGGGCAGGAATCGAGCTGGCAGGGTCCAGTAGGGCTTTGGCCAGCAAAAGTGTCTTTATCAGGCCTAATTTCAAATATGATAAGAGCAAATGCTTATATGGTCTTAAACAGAGGCTGCTTTAGTCACAGAATGGGATGCCCCGGGCAGGAATCGAGCTGGCAGGGTCCAGTAGTGCTTTGGCCAGCAAAAGTGTCTTTATCAGGCTAATTTCAAATATGATAAGAGCAAATGCTTATATGGTCTTAAACAGAGGCTGCTGTAGTCACAGAATGGGATGCCCCGGGCAGGAATCGAGCTGGCAGGGTCCAGTAGGGCTTTGGCCAGCAAAAGTGTCTTTATCAGGCCTAATTTCAAATATGATAAGAGCAAATGCTTATATGGTCTTAAACAGAGGCTGCTTTAGTCACAGAATGGGATGCCCTGGGCAGGAATCGACCTGGCAGGGTCCAGTAGGGCTTTGGCCAGCAAAAGTGTCTTTATCAGGCTAATTTCAAATATGATAAGAGCAAATGCTTATATGGTCTTAAACAGAGGCTGCTTTAGTCATAGAATGGGATGCCCCGGGCAGGAATCGAGCTGGCAGGGTCCAGTAGTGCTTTGGCCAGCAAAAGTGTCTTTATCAGGCTAATTTCAAATATGATAAGAGCAAATGCTTATATGGTCTTAAACAGAGGCTGCTGTAGTCACAGAATGGGATGCCCCGGGCAGGAATCGAGCTGGCAGGGTCCAGTAGGGCTTTGGCCAGCAAAAGTGTCTTTATCAGGCCTAATTTCAAATATGATAAGAGCAAATGCTTATATGGTCTTAAACAGAGGCTGCTTTAGTCACAGAATGGGATGCCCCGGGCAGGAATCGAGCTGGCAGGGTCCAGTAGTGCTTTGGCCAGCAAAAGTGTCTTTATCAGGCTAATTTCAAATATGATAAGAGCAAATGCTTATATGGTCTTAAACAGAGGCTGCTGTAGTCACAGAATGGGATGCCCCGGGCAGGAATCGAGCTGGCAGGGTCCAGTAGTGCTTTGGCCAGCAAAAGTGTCTTTATCAGGCCTAATTTCAAATATGATAAGAGCAAATGCTTATATGGTCTTAAACAGAGGCTGCTTTAGTCACAGAATGGGATGCCCCGGGCAGGAATCGAGCTGGCAGGGTCCAGTAGTGCTTTGGCCAGCAAAAGTGTCTTTATCAGGCTAATTTCAAATATGATAAGAGCAAATGCTTATATGGTCTTAAACAGAGGCTGCTGTAGTCACAGAATGGGATGCCCCGGGCAGGAATCGAGCTGGCAGGGTCCAGTAGGGCTTTGGCCAGCAAAAGTGTCTTTATCAGGCCTAATTTCAAATATGATAAGAGCAAATGCTTATATGGTCTTAAACAGAGGCTGCTTTAGTCACAGAATGGGATGCCCTGGGCAGGAATCGACCTGGCAGGGTCCAGTAGGGCTTTGGCCAGCAAAAGTGTCTTTATCAGGCTAATTTCAAATATGATAAGAGCAAATGCTTATATGGTCTTAAACAGAGGCTGCTTTAGTCACAGAATGGGATGCCCCGGGCAGGAATCGAGCTGGCAGGGTCCAGTAGTGCTTTGGCCAGCAAAAGTGTCTTTATCAGGCTAATTTCAAATATGATAAGAGCAAATGCTTATATGGTCTTAAACAGAGGCTGCTGTAGTCACAGAATGGGATGCCCCGGGCAGGAATCGAGCTGGCAGGGTCCAGTAGGGCTTTGGCCAGCAAAAGTGTCTTTATCAGGCCTAATTTCAAATATGATAAGAGCAAATGCTTATATGGTCTTAAACAGAGGCTGCTTTAGTCACAGAATGGGATGCCCTGGGCAGGAATCGACCTGGCAGGGTCCAGTAGGGCTTTGGCCAGCAAAAGTGTCTTTATCAGGCTAATTTCAAATATGATAAGAGCAAATGCTTATATGGTCTTAAACAGAGGCTGCTTTAGTCACAGAATGGGATGCCCTGGGCAGGAATCGACCTGGCAGGGTCCAGTAGGGCTTTGGCCAGCAAAAGTGTCTTTATCAGGCTAATTTCAAATATGATAAGAGCAAATGCTTATATGGTCTTAAACAGAGGCTGCTTTAGTCACAGAATGGGATGCCCCGGGCAGGAATCGAGCTGGCAGGGTCCAGTAGTGCTTTGGCCAGCAAAAGTGTCTTTATCAGGCTAATTTCAAATATGATAAGAGCAAATGCTTATATGGTCTTAAACAGAGGCTGCTGTAGTCACAGAATGGGATGCCCCGGGCAGGAATCGAGCTGGCAGGGTCCAGTAGTGCTTTGGCCAGCAAAAGTGTCTTTATCAGGCCTAATTTCAAATATGATAAGAGCAAATGCTTATATGGTCTTAAACAGAGGCTGCTTTAGTCACAGAATGGGATGCCTCACAGCAGACTTAAGATCAGTTCAGTATATATGCACAGTTAGTTACTATAAGCAGCCTGAAAACGCTAACAAAGGCTGGATGAAAAAAAAAAAATCTCCCTGTCAGCCAGCTCCGTTTTTCCTACCTTTCCCTGGCTTTCTGTCTGTCTCCTGTCTGTCTCCTGCCTGTCTCCTGCCTGTCTCCTGCCTGTCTCCAGCCTGTCCCTGTCTGTCCCTGTCTCCAGCCTGTCTAACTGCCTCAGCTACACAGCGTTCTGTCTGTCTGTCACGAATGCAATAGAGAAATGAGGAAAAGCAAGATGGCCGCCGTTAAATACCGCTGTGTGACGTCACCGGGCTTGCTGGCTGCTGATAGGCTGCATGTGACTGCCCCAGCTTGCACTGGCGCGGGATACATGTCCAGACATGTCCCGTCCGCCATCTTAGAATGCCTGTAATGTAAATGAATGGATGTTAAAGGAAAACTTCGAGTGATCGAATCGCGGGGAAATTCGGATTCGATCCGAATCGAATTTTTCCTGAAATTCGGATCGAATCCGGGTTCGTCCGGATCGATTCGCTCATCCCTAGTTATTACTGCCAGCACATAGTATTACCAGAAAAAGGGGATGATAGATGCAGGCTAAGAGCGTCTTCAGCCTGCCAGCACAAAGTGTGACTAGAGAGGAGTGTAGGGTTTCATAGCTGCAGAGAGAGGCAGCCAAATTGAGTGTCTGGGGAAGGACCTCCACTGAAGGTTGATTGCAGGACCAGGTCAGCGGGGTGGACACTGAAAGGAGGAAGTGATTCCCTCACTAAGTAAACCGACATAGCAGGAAGGAGAGGGACTCAATGTAAGGTAAGCTACTGATATTTATTTTTTAACATTTGACTTACCAATCACTTCTGGTGCACCATTTGTGCAGGCCTTGGGGTTAGGTGGATCTTATTCAGGATAAATCCATAATGTGGTGTGTTGTAGGATTCCGAAGCCTTCAGGTAGGCCACTGCAGCTTTGGTTTTGACTGATGCATCTGTGAAAGTATGGATTTCTATTCTGTTAACAGCTGAGACTGAGCTGGGAGATCAATGTGGGACCTGGCGTTGCTCGAATGATTTCAGAGACCCTTTCCATTTCTCCCATCTCTGCTGTTTCTGCTGTGGGGAGAAATGGGGAAATGTTCCGTCTATGTACTCAGTGGTAAGCTTGGTCACATTCTGAGGGAATCATGGATACTGTTCACAACAAATAAAACTTCTCTTTTGGTGAAAGGTTTTCCAGAGCTTGGCACCTGGAAACTGAGGTAGTTTCTATTGCCTTCCCTGACAATGAATCAGTGCAGAATACTGGCCATTAATTCAGTGTGTTATTGTAAAAGGCTTTTGTTTAGAGAAATGCTTTCATCCTGAGCACTGGAGTTAAATACCATTTTTATTTGGTAGAGCTCGGAATACTCACCATCAGTACGAGCCAGCTCCAGGAAAGGAGTTCCGCAACTGGCTGCCGGGCGGTCACGTGGGCAGCTCCTGCCGGTGGCCAGCACAGATGACACGATTGTGGCCCACGTGACCGCCCGGCGGCCAAGCGTGGGACTCCTTTCCTGGTGCTGGCTCGTAATGAAGGTGAGTATTACGAGCGTTCTGCTAGGTTATCTTCGAGGGGGCTCCAGCGTTCTGGATGCCCCCGTCCCCAAGGACAGCAGGGCCAACACCCGTTAATGTAAAAACAGGTGTTGGTCCGGTTTAACATTGGAGAAAATCTATGCGCTATCAGCTGCTATAGTCACATACACACTGATGATTCCTGTGTCCTGTGTGGCTGTGTATCTGAGATGCATCTGCTGGCTGCAGTAGGCTTATAGATGAATCTGGCTGATTAGTAATTAGGTTTTTATTATTTTAGATCTTCATATGGCAGTAAATGTGGGGTTATGGAGAAAGCTTCAACATGTTTGTGCGTCTGTATAGAACTAGAGCATCAGACTATGAGATACCATCAAACTTGGCTGAAGAGGTACATATGAGAGTTCCTAATAAGCTGTGATGAACTCCTAACAGCTGGTAAAAATACTGTGCCAGAGCACATGTCCTAACGCTGAATACAGCATAGAATGGCTGAATACAGGGAGCAAAGAGGAGCTGCTTGCATCACATTTAGGCTGGTAGCAGCACAGTGGACAAACTACTCAAAATGCATATTGCAAAGCCTATGTAAACCAACTGTATAAAAATAGACTAATAGCAAAAATATAACTTACCATGGCACAAGGGTATATTTAGTGACTTCATGACTTTTTACCTCAATTCAGCAACCTATTTAGCTGTGCAATTAAAAAAAAAAAATTACACAATCAAATATAGGCAACATGCAGGCAAGAGTTTAATAGTTAAAGGAAGGTTCGGCAACAAGGCTTGGCAGGCTTCAGCTACCATTAGACAAAGCTGAGTGGCAAATATGCTGGCAATACGGTCAGGGGTGTGCTACAGATTGGAAGAGGCTTTTAAACCTCATCTTCCAATCAGCATTGCTTAGAAAAACAGGGTACTGTACAGTGAGCGTCACCGAAGGTGACGGGGCTGAGAACGATACCCTTTGGTAATTTTGCTGGAGCTTCTTGTTGAAGTAGTTGCAGTTCTACTGCTAGGGGACAGGAACGGGGACAGTACCAGCAGTACCAAGTTTGATTTTTGCAGGGCTGTGGAGTTGTAGATTTGGAGTCGGAGCTAGTTTTGGCTGGCGTCGGTAGACATGTATTGACTTAGCATAAAAAAGAAAATATTTCACCAATATTGTATAATGAATGTTCCTTTCATTTGAAGTTTAGAAATGTTAATCAAAAAACATATTTTATGTTCTCTCAATCTAAGACCCTTGTACTTAAAAATCAGTGATAAGCAGCAGCAGCCAGGTGTTCTAGTGGTGAAAGATAATTAATTCTCCAGTCTCCCCTGTCCTTTAGGCTCTGTATTGTCACGCTGCCCCAAGGCCCTTTGTTACAATGGCTGAAACTTACAGGAATTTAAATGGATTGTCCAGACAAAGACAAAAGAAAAGTCTATACTTAAATTTAGTTCCCTATGCTCCTCTGTGCAGGTCCAGTGTTCCCTCACAGATCCTCCATGCAGCACCAGCATTTTTATAGTTACCGATAACACGAAGCCAACGTTTTCATCTTTTGGCACTGGCGTCCTTTAATGACAGTGTCCATAAAGCCTTGTTCCTCCCGCACACCTACTCCATTCATTTTGATGGTTTGTCACTTCTCGCCTCGGTATGCCTCTCTAAATGCAAGGAATGGAGTAGCTGTGTTGTTGGGGGGCATAATGCAATATTAATGAACACTGCTGTATCTGCCTGACGATGGAGAATGGAATCCCTTGTTCTCCCTCATGAAGGTGCTGATGCTGCATGGAGGAGCTGTATGGGACAGAAGGTAAGTATATAATTATTGTATGTTATTGCCTGGACAGGAACTTGAATTTGATTGTTCAAAAATTTTATTCCAACAAATATACTTTATATATTTATATATCTAATGCCCTTATTCATCAAGCGATAGCGCCAGGTAGTGTCTGACGAGCGCCAGGTAGCGGCAGCTAACGGCGACTACCGACTCAAGTACGCCCGGTGGCGGTCACAATGACGCATTTATCAAGCAAAATGAGGCTAGCGCCGGCGAGAGCAACGGCTAGCGCGGCATTCATCATGAAGCCGCCTGGACCGAACAGCGCCGCTGCAAATTCCCTCACAGCGCCAGGTATGAGCTGTCGCTCCCTGGCGATGTCCAATGCATTTCAATGGAGCAATCTATAATTAATCATAATTAATTGGTATTAATTTTTTTTTTTTTTTTTTTTAATGTCAAAAATTCGGAGACCACTTCTGCAATGTTAGGATTTATTTTTAAGTAAAAAAAAAATTTAAAACAAATTTGTGCAGAATTGATCTAACAGGTCTGAGATTAATGTATTCATATTACAAAATGATTCTAAACACATGTATAATGTTACATTCCAAAAATATGGTTGTTTAGGGGTTAAAAACTAGTTAATACACATCGCCGCCAGCGCTCTGGGGTTTAAACAAGGAATGGACAGAGACAGCACATTCGGAGCGTGATTTGTTAATGAATATGAAGCTAGCCGTTCGCTCTGGCCATTCGTTGTCAGGCGCTCACATACAACGCTGAACCTGTGAAACAGCGACCCCTAAGCCCGTATTCAACATTACCGCACACCGACTGAGTCGCTGTCATCAAGCTAACGCCGGCCAAGCACAGCGAATACTGGCTGGCGCTGAAAAAATCACGCTACAGTCGCTCATCTGTCGCTACCTGGCACTATTAATGAATCGGCCTCCCCGTAGCCAAATTACTTTTAGAATGGTGAGTCCTGGAGCAGCCCAGTCACCCCCTCTTTATGCCAGAAAAAACAGCCACACCACTGTAAATTCAAAGCTCTGTATATTTTTATTATTAAAGGCAAAAAGACACAAAAAATCCATTAAAAACATAAACACAATACAACACAATAGGGGCACTGCCCAATTCCTCCCATAGCCATCAAAAATATAATAAACCCTCTTTCCCCGTGGTACCAGATAAATCCTTCTCAATAATATAATTAAACTCTAAAGTGCGTCAAATTTCATAGCCCAGCATTCCCTCACAAAAAAAGTGCATGTGCCATAAATAATAAAATAGATACTATAATTTCATTCAGTGCTCCATTCCTAAAAGAAAAACCCTTACAAATCCCATATATAGTCCCATATCGAATAAATGGAGGAGGACCAGGGGGAAGGGAGTGACGGGTTGCAGAGCATCACGTAATTCTATTTGAAAAGTGTCAAGCCTGTCGTGGGCAGTGTCTACTCACAGAGATTGCAAGCACAGTGCTGTATCTTCAGTTACACACATCACAAGCCCTCACTGTCAAGAGTGCCAGTTCTGTGCATACCACTTATAATAATTTCTGGTGACTCAGAAAGCTTTGTGACTTTCAAGTGGGAAAAAGTGCAGAAGGAATTGTATTTCAATGAAGTATATTGGTGACATGTTTCTTTTTCTAAGGCCTATGAGAACGTAACATTTCCAGAAGTTTTGAGTGATAGTTATCCTTTACTTCCACTGTTAATAAGTTCAGCGTTGGATCAAATGGTTTTGGAATTGAAAAATTAGGTCCTGCATTGATGGCTCATTTTTTCTAACCAATTATCTCCTGGATATTTGACAGCTTATTAAAACCGTGTAGTAAGTCTGTTAAGTAAGTCAATACCTATTGTTTTGTATTAAACAATAGGTATTGTTTAAGCCTGACCTTATTGTAACAGGCAGATAATTGGAAGCTAATTTTTATAACTCTCTAGGGCCAGCTTTACCTTTTTTGTAAGCATAGCTGCTGCAGATTATATTTTCATACTTTTAACATCTTCTGGCACTAAATAAACAAGCTTATATTTTGAATCTACCTCTTTGGACACATTATGGAAGCTATCAGGGGCCTAGATTAGTTGCTAGCACACAGCCATGCAGAATAATCATTAGTGGTGTAATTAGAGCTTGTGAGCCACTGAACTTAGACAGCCTTCTGTGCAGTCATGTGGCTCTGAGCAGGTTAATGGCACCTGATTGACGTGTTACAAGCAGCGATTTGCTGGAACTAGCCAGGCTGTAATTATTTTGGGAGTAAGTTTTGGTTGTTGTGCCGAGTATCTGAAAACAGTGGCATCCATAAAAGCATAGAAACTTGACAGTATTGAAAAATTATTCTGTAGCCTGTGAGTCACTGGTGATATTAATATTGATTCATGGTCAACCTCTCAGATTCTGAAAATGCAAAAAAATTGCTTATTGAAATAATTATATTTATTTAGTCATTTCTCTAAGCTCAGAGTGTACATGATTGTTTCTAATCACAATATACATTCTATATTAATCACTTGGGTACACAGATTCAGCACTGGTGGTTTAGCTTCGCAGTGGTCTTTCATGTCCAACGGAGAGGTCCATGTAAACTCTGGTGCAGATAGTTGGCCAGGGCTCTGGATAATTGGCATCCCTAAAAAAAAACTTTTTATTTAAAGGAAAGAAATAAACTAAAAATCTTTAAAGCAAAAGGCTGCATGTATTCCCTTCATAAAATTGAGGAGCTAAACCCTGGACTTGAGACTTCAGATTGAGGTGCCAAAGGGGCACATAATTCTTGCTTACGGCCGGTGGCATGTGCAGAGTACAAGGTCAGTCATTATTGTCTATAGAACTCTGTCTGAGCTTTGTGCTCCACAGCACAACTCCAGGAAAGCAGAAACTGGGAGTGTGGGACACAGCATCAGACACCGGGGCCCTCAGAAGCATGATAGATGTTAACAGGTAATGATGGGAGCCTTGTGCTCTCGATCTACAGTCTGATTGGAAAATCCATCCTCCTCCGACCATGCATAAGCAGGGCACATTACTATGGCTGCTGTCAGCCACTGAAACCCTATGTAATCTTTTAGTCACACCACTAAGCTTCAAAGTCCCTGTCCAGGCAATAAAATAAAAATTAATACCTTTTGCCCCCACAGTTCCCCTTTGATGCTCTACCATCTCCATCATACTTCATACATACGGATGATGGAGAACAAGCAATTCCCCAAAGCTTGTGAAAGCTAGTGCAGGGGGCTGTGCAGCAGTCTCTTTAAGCACCTAAAGGTCTGTGAAAGCCAGTGAAGGGGAGTAGCAGTAGCAACAGTCTCTCTGAGCTCTTAACACCTTTAACAGCAGCTGTCTCACAAAGTCCCTAAGGCCTGTGACAGCCAGTGGAGAGTGTTAACAGCAGCAGCCTCATACGGTTGATGGAGAACAAGCAATTCTCCAAAGCTTGTGAAAGCCAGTGCAGGGGGCTGTGCAACAATCTCTTTAAACTCCTAAAGGCCTGTGAAAGCCAGTGCAGGGGGGTAGCAGTAGCAACAGTCTCCCTGAGCCCTTAACACCTTTAACAGCAGCAGCCTCATAGACAAGGACTGTGAAACCAGGGGAGGGGGATAGCACTATCAGGAGTCACTTGGTGTGCCTAAGGACTGTCAAAGCCAGTGTAGGTGGGTAACAGCAGCAGCAGGTCTGTGAAAGCCAGGAGGGTGGGAATCAGGAGCTCCAGCAGTCTTTCTGAGTCCCTAAAGGCCTGTGAAAGACAGTTTAGTTGGGTAGCAGCAGCAGTAGCTCCAGCAGCAGTCTCTCAGGGTGCTTCCATCATTGGGGATCACTGTTCTAGAGATGTCCAGATTACCTGCCCAGAACTCCACAAGGTCCATATTTTCATGGGACAGGGGAGACTTCAAATATGCCAACACTTGGTGGTTTAGCTCCATTGGCATGTTGCTGGTTGCTTTGCTCAGTAGGTGGCTGCATAAAAGTGCTCATTGGAGACTCCAGGCTTAAATGGCTAGCTCGGCTGCTGCTGTCCCTGCCCCCCCAGCTGTCAGGGGAGTGGAGAGTGAGGTCTCTGGGTCTCTCTGATGAACTCTTAGCGTCGATGCTGGATCATGCTGGTAGGCCTCAAACAAGCGACTACAGAGTAATTGACGGTAATACAGCATTTTTGCATCCCTCTCAGCAGATGGAAAAAAGAGATATATTGCTGTCGAACTGAGGATCAACCAATGTTGCCAGACAGCAATCATCCCTCTAGCCAAAGAATATAATGCGCTGGAGGCATGCAGCCATTTGCACTAGAACTCTGAGTACCTGTCCTCCCCACTCTCCAGTGAATACTGTTAGGGTCCTCCTCATCCACCTCTTGTTCTTTAGCACCAGTGGCTCTGATCCACCAGATAGTGGTAGAAGTTCCTCCTCAACCACTTCATCCAGTTCTGGGCTCAGTTGTATGTGATATATGTGAGTACTGGGCCAAGTGACAGTACAGGACATCCTCTTGTATCCTCCTGTACATGGAGCAAGGGAATGACATGATAAGAAACGTAGTCTTCCTGACTAATTAGCAGAGTGGCTTCCTGAAGGATTGTCTCAGCAAACAACAGGTGTCACACATCATTTGCTAGTGGCTCAGTTGGAAATGGCACTGCATTGGGAAGCTGGATGGCTGTTACATGAGGTAGTCATTAATCGCCATTCTCTGCTCGTACAGCTGGTCCAACAAATAGAGGGAGACGTTCCAACGGGTTCACACATCGCAGGTCATGCGATGTTGTGGTGGGCAATTTTTGCTTTGCAGCTTCAGATAATGCACAATTTGCACCCTTGAGTCCACTCAAGGGTGTTTGGAAAAAATATGCACCATGAATGGGCCAGACCTTCCCCCCTGCCGTGCTTCTGCGATGTTCCTCCCATTGTTGGTAATGATGATTCCTATGTCTAGGTCAGCCAAGAGGAGATTTCCTGGCATATGCAGTTGAGCAGTTCATGCCTGGTGTGGCTGCGTTTATTGAAGTTCACCAGGTGTGACAATGAAAGGCCTGGCAATGGCGGCATGAAACCTGACCAAGGTAAACTCTAAACAGATAGGAGCATGAGGAGAAGGTGGAAGAAGGCTTGCAATGGCATCGAGGAGGTGCCAATGCCATGACCTGGTCAAGTAGCTACAGTGCCTTGGCTGGAAGGATGTTAATCCAGTGGGCAGTGATGGACATACAGTGCCCTTGCCCATTGCTGGAGCTCCTGACTTCGGCACTGAAGTGCATCAGATTTGAGACTGATGTCTACCCACCTTCTTCTGTGTGTAAGATGTGCAGGGATGGCACTGCTTTTTTTTTTTGAGAAATAATGCCTGGTGCCACCCTTGGTGCCACACTGCCCAAGAGATTGTGAGAGGTAGGTAGCTCAGTGCAAGACTCAAATAAAAGGTATAGCATTAGGTAACAGTTATCCTAAAACATTTTTGTTTAGTATTTTTTTTGGAATAAAGACAATCCTTGGTGCCACATCACCCACATAGTCTAAGTTATAGGTACCGGTAAGTAGCTCAAAGTCAAGAGTGCAATCTGAGGACCCCAATAAAAGGTGTAGGTTTAGGTAACGATTAACTTCAAAAGAATTGTTTTTTGGAATAAAGACAGCAACCCTTGTACAACCCCAGAGAGTGTAAATGGTAGGTAGGTAGGTAGCTCAGCGTCAAGAATGCAGTTCTAAGAACCCACTAACTTGTGTAGGGTTAGGCAATGGTAAACATCAAAACTCAAAAGAAAATTCTTGGTGCCACACAACCCCAGATAGTGTAAATGGAAGGTACATATAGGCAGCTCAGCATCAAGAGTGCAGTCTTATAACCCCAATCACAGGTGTAGGGTTAGAAAACAGTTAACTTCTAAGTGTTTTGTTCATTTTAAAGAAAATGTGCCACAAAACCCCAGAGAGTGTAAATGACAGATAGGTAGCTCAGCATCAAGAGTGCAGTCTAAAGTCCTCAATAACAAGTGTAGGTTTAGGTAGCGGTTAACTTAAAAACTTGTTTTGTAAGAAAAACCTTGGTGCCACTCAACCCCAGAGAGTGTAAATGACAGGTAGGTAGCTCAGCCTCGAGAGTGCAGTCTGAACACCCAAATAACAGGTATAGGTTTAGGTAGCAGTTAACTTCAAAACTTTTTGTTTTTTTAAAGAAAATCCTAGGCGCCACACAACCCTAGAGAGTGTAAGTGACAGGTATGTAGCTAAGTGTCAAGAGTGCAAACTGGAGACCCGAATAACTGGTGTAGGGTTAGGTAACGGTTAATTATTTTTTTTTAAAGAAAACCCTTGGTGATAGAAAACCCCAGAGAGAGGTCAGGAAACAGTTATCTTACATTTTTTTATATTTATAAGAAAGCCCTTGGTGCCACAAATCCCAATAGAGTGTAAATGGTCTCTAGCTCAGTGTAAAGATATCAAACTGAAGACCCCAATACCAGGTGTAGGGTTATGTAAAGGTTGAAATTTTTTTTTTAAAGAAAACATTTAGTGTCACAAAACCCCAGAGAGTGTAAATGACAGGTAGGTAGCTCAGTGTCAAGAGTGCAGATCTGCAGACCCCATTACAAGCTGTAGGGTTAGAAAAAGTGAACAGTAGGTAGGTAGGTAAACCTCTAATGAAAAGAAACCCAGGGATACTCAGCCAACATATCCCCAAGTGCCCCCCTCCGAGTAGTGCTGGCAGGGGCTGGCAACCTGTGGAAGAAAAAATTGGATTCCCCCCTACTATCGCTCTCTGTCCATAGAAATCAGATCACAGCTTTTCCTGTCTAATGCTATGCCTCTTGCTGCAGAGCCGACAGCCACAAGGAAGTAGCAATGCAGGTGTTTGCATGCAATCTCAGATTTATATCGGCAGGCCATAGTGTGACATCAAAGGGGTTGGCTTGTGGGGTCTAGGAGCTGATCTGCCTCACCTCACCTTGACCCCTGAGGCCTCTGCTTCCTGTGCCCTTTGGTCCTGTCACTTCCTGGAACCCAAATCCACATTAAGCCAGCCCATGAAAAAATGCAAGTTTGTTTAAACTGAACTGTCGGGAAACTTGGAAATGTGCTGATCCGAATTTTCTCAGACGTTAGACCCGAGCTCCAGTTCGAACTGTTTGGTTCGCTCATCTTAAGTGGTCATGTAAAGTTAGCCAATGGCTTGGCTGCAGAAAATGGAGCTAGCATCATGCAGCTGTTGCATGAATCAACTGTTCGGGGGTAAGCAAACAATGCTTTGTATTCACACTTGGACAATCCCTTTGATCCATTTGCCCCATCAGTGTACTAAGATAAGAATAGGTATAACAGGCAGGTTTGACAACAGGTGGTCCTGGAACATCAGGTCAATTATGGCAGTGACAGAGGTAGCATAGTGTAGCACCCTGGCAGTACAGTCGGTGCCATGATGTTCCTGGAGGCAGCTTTATAACCACGTCCATTCTACCGCAAGCTGGCCACACTTTTGAATTAACTGAGAAGCCCATGACTGACTGCAGTTGCAGGGCACAGGTGCCACATACTGCTGCATCAGACGAGGAACAACAAGGGAGTGCTGAAAATATAAATATCAGACTGTGACACATACTTTTTCTTTCAAGCCCAACTAATTTGATTTAACGTTGGCATGCCTGTATACAGGAAAAGAGTAAAAACATTGTTATTGTATTCATTTGCACTGACTGTAATATCAGTCATATTCTGCTGGGGTCAGAGGATTGTATTACTGATAATTGTAATTTGCTTTGCTATATCACGTCACAATAGCTTTGATGCACAGTGTCCCATTAGTTCATTACAATTTCGTTCAGAGTACTATTATATAAGGTATACAGAACAAGCAGTACTTAAACTATATGTTCTCACCACAATGACCAATGCTATAGATTGATGTAGACTCATTTTTTCACTTTCTGTCTTCAATGTAGCTTGTAAGGTTGAAAGCAGACTTTACTCTATGAATTCCAGGCTGTTTTACTGCTCTTTACTTCCTGACTTCCTGCTCTTTATAAGCCGATCCACACATGGAGCCAGTGGATCAGCATTGCATTGTGTTCTGTACCCAGACTCTGAACTCTGTATCCCAGAACCCAGAACCCAGGACTCCTGTCTCAGCCTCTGTGTTTGGCTTCCCCTATCTCAGAATGGAAGACAAGAGAAATCTCAGCCATGTATCCGCCTTTGGAATTTGGACTTTCACTGGATGCATGTATGCATGTATGCATGTATGTTTCCTGACTCCATCTTTGTATATGTACAGCCAGAGCATGTTTATGCTTCCCGGGTTACCTATATTTCTGTATAGCAGCTGTAGCACTCAGTGATTACTTGTATTCTTGTATAGTTACCTCAGCACATGTTTGTGTATATGCCCACTTGTTAATTTGAATAGCATACCTACTGACATTCAGATCTGCTTAGCATGAATTAGAGAGATACTCACCTTTTCCTAAAAGAGCTTCATCTGACTAGGAAACAGCTATTTACACATATTGCGACAGTACCATGTTCAATAGGCCTGCAAAATGCAGTGGTTCATTGGTCTCAGAGCTCTATAAATACAAGGTCAGAACAATTTGTTCGTTGGTTGAGCGCCTTATCATTTTGGCTGGCATAAAATTTATTCTACGATTATAGGCAAAGACTATGGGAGTCATGCTAAATATATGGTGAAGCCAGTCTTACTTGCATTGTGGTGTGAATTGCAACATGCATCCCGGTGAGCTTTTTAGCTTTTAGACACAAAAAAGTGCAAAAAAGTTTTTTTATACCTTTTTCCCCCAAAAATTATCTATACCTATGATTGGACATTTTTACAGGTTAGGCACATCATTTTTCCAATGAGGTAAGGCCAATGAGGTAAGGGTATTTGTTTTTAAGTTTGGAAACAACAAAACCCTATGGGCTATGCAGAAACAAATTGGTGAAATCTTTAGCATTGCTCATAAGGTGCTGTTATAGCCAAACTTTAAAAATATATCCTTACATCACTTGAAAAATAATGTACCTGAACTGTAAAATGTGCCCTAACATGTACAGATGATTTTGGGGAAAAAATATAGGACAAAGACTTTTTTGCACTTTTTTGTGTGTTATCGCTAGAAATTTCACCAGCATGCAAGTTGCAGCCCACATCAATATTTAGCATGACCCCCTATGAGTTGGAGGTCCGTTGTCAGGTGTAATGGGGATGTAGGGAGTCTGGACAAAGGAGCTCCAGAACAGTCGGTGCTGCTGCTTTGGCCACACAGTAAAGCCTGGCAGCTGACAAGGGAAAGTTAGGCTTTTACAAGCCCCCTCCACTCTGCAAAGCAAACACATGTGCTGTCTGACATGACATGTTCCCGCAAGGAAAGCAATTTGGAAATACAGTGCTGTGTCAGTGGGTCCCTGTGTTCTCTGCACCTTAATGTCTGCTAAATTGAGCCACACACAGCCCTGCAAGAGAAGAGAGCTGGGCGCCATGCTAATTATTTGGTGAAGTAAGGTGCACCAGCAGTATGCCTTGTGGTGACAACTGCAAACTGCTTTTTAGTTTTAAGAGACAATAAAAAAAATGTGCTCCATTTTTCCTATAAATCACCAGTACCTGTGCACATTTTTTTAGTCCATAGAGGGCTGTTTTTTAATCTCTCTGACCTGCCTTGGTGCTAGAGAAGGGGGAATGGGACTTATAATATGACTGGACTTCAACTTTAAAGTGGACCAAAAATGAACCTGGTGTCTATAAAATCCCAGATACATGCTGATTTGGGACTTGCCCTGTGACATCCTCATTTGGGATTCTCCTCTATATCAAACCCTGCCAGTTGCCAGTGTTGCAAAGGAAAGCTGAAAAGAATAAGCATTACTGATCCTGCCTCTAGTTGCCCCATAAAGTGGTAGAGCAACCCCACCAAAAGTCATATAGACTCATGGGGGGTGTTGCTCCTCTTTAAAGCAGACTAACACCTACTGCTTACAAAATTGGTTTTGGTCACTAATGTACTAGGTACAGGAAGCATCTTTATTTCTGGGCCCCCCTGCACAAAATGGTTTCCACATACACTGTACTAAGGACCTTATTCATCAAGCGATAGCGCCAGGTAGTGTCTGACGAGCACCAGGTCCCGCCAGCTAACGGCGGCTACCGACTCAAGTACGCCCGGCGTCGGCCACAATGACGCATTTATCAAGCTAAATGAGGCTAGCGCCGGCGAGAACGTCAGCTAGCGCGGGATTCATCATGTAGCCGACTGCAACGAACAGCGCCGCTGCTAATCCCATCACAGCGCCAGGTCTGACCTGTCGCTACCTGCCGCTCTCCCATACATTTCAATGGCAGACACTGCAATGATTGTTTTAAGTGGTTTTTGTGTTCTTGTCTTTTGCACAAAATTCAACACATGTTTCTTGGGATATGTTTTATTAATCTGTCTTGTTATTTTTCTTTTTTAGATGAAAGTTGTAATTTTTACACTGTAATGTTGTGAGTGACATCTAAAATGCATCTCCTCCCACCAAACTCATTTGGCTCCAAATAGCTTGTTTTCACAACACACGGGGCTTGTAAAGCTACTTTTTAGTCAGTGATGTTTGGCGCTCACGTTCGCTCATAGAAATTGTCAGCCACCAAGCTATTCGGCAGCCCTGTCCTTGATGAATCTGTGGTGGTCAGAGTTTGTGCAGTCGCTGTTTTGATTCGCTATGTGGCGGCGCGAGCGTCGCTGTGCTGCGCTGTGCTGTTCATACATGTGCCCTTCTGCCATTTTCCAGGAATTCACTTCCCGCGACCCCAGTCATTCTTAATGAATACACTGTAGTTGTGAGCGTGCATGTCCACATTCTGCAGGATTTCTTCAGGCGTACAAGCTCATAACAACCCGTTATGCATTCTCCTGTGTGCCACATTATCATGTAGTTGGATAGTTTTATTGTGTTATTATTTTATGAAGGAATAAGATTGTTATTTTTAAGCAACAAGCTTTTTGGTTTTCAAGGACCTATGCATTACAGGATCTTGAACACCCTGCTAAATCAAGCTAATAATTAATGGCGTCTTTGCCACTAGCTTGTTGTAATGCGTAAATTTACTTTTTCCGCCACTTAGCTTGCACATAGCTGATATTAGCTTGTTCCTGGTGCGCAGAGGTTTTTTTTTTTTAATTTTTTTCCCAGTTGCTTTGGTCATATCCGGTTCCTGTTTCCTCCTTTGCGTTTCAAAGCCACATAAAGCTTTAACTTTCTGGCGCTTTGTCCAATAGCTTGTGTTAATGTGTAAATTTTGTTTTTCCGCCACTTAGCTTGCACATAGCTCATATTAGCTTGTTCCTGGTGCGCGGAGCGTTTGTTTTATTTTTTTTTTCCCAGTTGCTTTGGTCATATCCGGTTCCTGTTTCCTCCTTTGCGTTTCAAAGCCACATAAAGCTTTAACTTTCTGGCGCTTTGTCCAATAGCTTGTGTTAATGTGTAAATTTTGTTTTTCCGCCACTTAGCTTGCACATAGCTGATATTAGCTTGTTCCTGGTGCGCGGAGCCTTTGTTTTATTTTTTTTTTCCCAGTTGCTTTGGTCATATCCGGTTCCTGTTTCCTCCTTTGCGTTTCAAAGCCACAGAAAGCTAAAAATTACTAGCGCTTAGTCCAATAGCTTTTTGGAATGCGTAAATCGACTAGTTCCGCCACTTAGCTTACACATAGCGGATATTAGCTTGTTCCTTTTGCGAGGAGCGTTTTTTTTTTTTTTGCCCCTGTCGCTTTGGTCATATCCGGTTCCTGTTTCCTCCTTTGCGTTTCCACCATGCTGCCCAGGAGACGGATTCTGCGCCTCCCCAGCTCCTCCTCTGATTCTGACCCCACCACCCCTCCCCCACCTCCCCCACCTACCTCACCTCCCCCACCTAACCCCCCTCCCACCCCTTCCCCTCCTGGGCCAGCAAAAGCAAAGCGTCAAAGGGTGGATAGCCACGTAAACGGCCAGGTGGTCAAAGTGAGTGATGGGGAGTGATGTTTATCTTGGATTTTATGTTTAAAGTGGACCAACACACAGGGGGGATTGGCCCTGAAATCTCTTAGTTTTCAGGACCAATCTGATCACTCCCCACGGGGCATCCCAAATCTGGATGTCCTGCGGGGATGAACCCCCCTGGAGGCCCAAAAACCTTACCTCAGCCCCGTCCCATCTCTGCATGCGTGAGCCACGGATGCGTCTTGCGCTTCCCTCTAGCAGGGTGGGCCCCTGCGCCAGACATTTGTTAATGGCCTGCGCAGGCACCCTCCCTGTTGAGTGAAACGCCACACGCGTCCTACAGCGCTCAGAGGCAGCTGAGCTGGTATGCACGTCCAAGCGGGCTTGGACGCGCATACCACAGCGGCGCAGAGCGCTGTGCTAGCCTGGCGCAGTCACGTGGGAGCGTGGTCAGTGGTGTATTTCTGGCCTTCCCAGGGGGTTTCAGACAGCGGCCCACCCCCGATTGGTGTGCCCCACCAAAGTGGACCCAAACCCAGAATAGTCAAAATCCAGGGTGTTGGTCCACTTTAATCTGTTCTCAGTATAACTGTTTATGCCATTGTTCTGATGTCATGTATTGATTTGTGTTTGTTTTTCATTGCTCATAGGATTTCTGCATCCACCAATATGACTATGCCCGTGGGGGCAAGAAGCGAATTGCCATGGAGGTGAAGGCCACAGGGTCCCGGCGCTTCGACACCCACCTCAGTGTCCGAGCAATCCAGCAGAAATGGTCGGACTTCAAGCGCCGGGACCCTGAAGGCGTGTACCGCCTATATGATGCCTACGCATCAGGTAAGTTTAAGCTTATGCTATGTTTATACTTTTGGTTAAATAATCTGCTAAGCTGTGTCCATTTGGGGTATTAATATTAATTATTTTCATTCACCCCCTCAACACAGATAAGCGTCCTCCCCTGGGGAAACGTGGGAAGGGATTCCTCCCCCGAACCAGACAGGCGGACTCGGGGGAGTAATCGGGGGAGGGTCCCTCTCGCGGCTCCTATTTAGAGGACCCAGGGGAGGAAGGGGATGACGCCCCAGAGGAGTGTGCTGCTGGGGGGCTGGCAGGATCAAGCCTCAGCTCCTCACACTCTGACTCTGAGGAGTCTCACCAGACAAGGGGCCACTCTCAAGTGGGGAGTCCAAGTGGGGTGGAAGGAATGGACTCTCCCACACTCCCTGAAGGAGCAGGGAGTGAGAGGGAGGAGGGTGGCCCTTTGGCCGGGGGATCTTCGGAGCAGAGTGTGAGGAGCCGAGGCTCCCCGCCTCCTCCTCAGAGCCCTCCCTGGGCTTCAAGTGGCGGATCATCCCCTGGTGAGTGCACATTTTGTCATTGTTAGTCTGTGACAGGTTTCATCTGGCCATTTGTACTTAGCCCTTGCCATTCCTCTCTAATTTGCAGGGCATCATATAGGCGGCACCTCCATGGCCTTTTGGCAACGCATTCACCATGGGCATAGTCGTGGTAAGTGTTTGTTGTTATCCCTCACATTCCATATGTTATGACATTCCTTAAAGTGGACCAACACCCATTGTTGATTGTGCTTGGAATCTCTAAGCTTCCATGCCCAATCACCTCCCTCACCCAGGGCCCCCCCCAAAAAAGCCCACAAACTCCTTACCTCATTGGGGGTGGCAGAAGCCACCGCCGCAGCCTCCTGCGTGCCCCTCTAGATGTGTGTGCGCCTGCGCTCTCTGTTTCCTAATGGGCTGCGCGTGCGCACACACTGGAGGAGTGATGTGTGGAAGGCAGCGGCGGCGGACGGTGTCTCACTCAAATTGTTGTGCTCTGCCAAAGCGGACCAAAACACAGAATAGTATCAATCCTGGGTATTGGCCCACTTTTAATAGACACATGTTTCCTGGTCCATAATACAAGCTGGTTTGATAATGTACATTAACATCACAAACCCCACTACCGTGCAATCCAAATGGCAACCACCCCTATGTTTCTGCCCACACCATGATGGGGGCTAGCAAATGTGTTATTTGGTTATGTTGTTTCGGCTAACACATGTTGCACACTAGTAACATTCTACAATCAACTGCAAATTAGTCCTTAGCATTGCACTGTCAAGGTTATTGGCACATTATCTTTATGTGTCCATGTTGCAACCATAAATAATTTACATGAACTTATGGACCAGGAAATATGCTAATGTCGGACAACATGTGTGTAACCATGCAAGCATTTGTTTTTGCAGACTCCCTAACCAGATGGATGACAAATAGTCATGTGTCATTGGCCCACTAATTTTGCTTTTCTCTTTTGCTTTCTCATGACAGATGTTGCCACGCAGACAGAGCCGGTGACTATCCTCCCCACCACACCTCCCGGGATGACCAGCAGCATGGGCCCCCGCCACAGCTGCGATGGTGAGTACATCCCACTTCATATGCCTAAAGACTTGTGAATCCTATGTCTTATAGTCAATTCTGCAGACATTTACAATGTACCTATGTGTTTAAGCAACACACATCTAGGTTACATGTGTTTGGCCAACAATCCTACATGCATGTCTGCATGCTTGATTGTTGCCTCACATTCTTGAGTTTGCCACATAGAGACAATTTGTGGTTTCTACCCAACCAAATGGGCCTGCTTAGGTCATGACCTCTAAAATTCTTGGCCAAACTAGTTTACTCGATAGGACTTAGGCCCTGATGTTTGGCTGTGACTAAACACATAAATGTCCACACTGGGACTTATACCTTCTTTGATTACCAAGAGTTAAGAGTAAATGTATGCTTGGGATGTGGTGGCCACATTTAAGCCAGCCACTAGTACTCATATAATGGTAACACCTAAGGGCACAGTGGGCAACAATGTTAATGTGAGCATCAGCTAATTGGACCCCCTGACATTACATTGCTACATCTGTGTCTGTTGAGGTCACATTCCATTTATTAAATATGTTTTTTTTTACTCTCTACAGCTTGTGAAAACCAGCATCGCAGACTGTGGCGGTCGATCCGGCGTCTTCGCCTTATGCTGCTGGCCAAGAAGAGGCGTCGTTAGGGTGATGACTGGCCCCTTGTTTTAGCCACTTTGTGGGCAAATGTTGGGCCTGTTGCCCACCTTTATTATTAAAATTTTTGTATTTTGCTAATTACAGTGTGTTGTGCCTTGCCAAGCATAGTTTAAGTGTCTACAAACCCATTTGTGTGTAAATTTTGCCATACCTTTGTAGCCATTTAATGTGTAAACCATAGTAAGCTATGGTCACAAATGTGTGGCATTAATTTTGGCCTACATTTACATATGTAGATCAAGATACTCATCCCTGACTGTGTTCTTAGCTATGTCTTAGGAAAAACACAATTTAGAGGTGGGTTAATCAAATCTATTTCCAAAAAAAAATTACAACCACAAACACATTAATATTCTTGGCTGGGTGGCCGGGGAGGTTGGGAGTCATTGCTAGGGGCGGTGTTGGGGGCCAACAGTGCAGTAAAAAAAATAGACTGCTGTAGTATGAGCTGTTGTGTCAACAACAAACTTCCTGGCGCTGGAGACATTCTTCCTGGCGCTGGAGAGATTGCTCCATCAGATTGGCGAGGCGACCAATTTCCTGGTTATGTTGTTGTTGTTGGTTTTGGAGCAACTGGTCTATCTGGTGCTGCTGGGCCTCATTTTGTTGCTGACACATCAGCACCTGATGTTCCAACGCCGCAATGCGCTCATTAGTTCCATCACGCGGCTGTTGGCGACTGTAGTCCTCCAGCATCCGGACCCCTAGCTCATAAAAATCAGCACTGGTTGGTGCCACACCTCCTCTTGCTCTGGTTTGAGGCTGACAAAATAGAAAACAACATTTTAGTCAAACAGAACCAATGCAGCTATGCCCCTCAAAATCATTTGCCCAAACTGTAACAATACAACTTACCCTTGCTTGAGCCTCTGAAGCTTGGCCGTATGGCACTTGGGAAGAGGTCCCAGCTTGGGGTTCTGGTCCCGCCTCCTGCCAAAACAACCAAGAAAGGAAATGTGACATGTTGGTTCATCGCCTACCCACGAACATGGCAATGTGGTTATTGGTCCTCTAAATCAGCCATGTTACCTCCGTGTCGTCCGGCACAGGTAGGAGCGGGGTCTCGCTGCCAGAGAGGGGCAAATCAACATCCGAGAGCTCCGGCAAGTTGGCATATGCTAAACAGGAAAGTCAGGTTAGTAGGTCAGTGGACCAAACTCAAATGTAACATGGATAGCCTATTGAGGCCATACCTCCACAAAGTGCCAGATTACACACTAGCCAAAAGGTATCTTGGAAACTCAGATTGCTAACATGTATGTTAGAGGAATATGAGGCAATAATTGGGCCAAATAAGATCAGACACATTGCTAAAATTACACATACCCGCCATCTCCCAGATGTCTGGAGTGGGGCCCTCACTCGAGCTTTGCCCTGGAAAATACATGTTTAAACACAAGTTGGTCGAATAAAGTGCAACAAAAGTATAGCAAAAATACATACTAGATCATCAAGCCAAAACAACTTACCCTCATCTCTGGCAGCCTCAACGTGAAGGGCCCTTTCCGGACAGCCACTTCCGATATTCTGGCCAACTAAAAGACACAATTAATGTCTCTAAATATTCCTCCAACTACTTGGGTGAATGTTTGTATTTAAATATACCCAAAAAATGCATTGCAATCACTCAAAAAACTATTAGACTGACCCTGGGGATGGAAAAAGCACTCAAAATAGGCATCTTCAAGTTGACAGAGCAAACATGTAGATTATTAGACTAACCCAATTGAACCAGTGTAACATAAACAGCATAAAGGATACATTATTTATTGCAATACACACCAACAGGGTCCTGTTGACCTGCAACATCGGAAGTGGGGTCCAAAGATGAACCAGTCACTTGGCCTACAAATCAAAAAGAGGAATGATAGACATGCACTTGTGTTAAAGCGGCTAAAGCAAGGTTGACACATGCACTTACCGGCATCCAAAGAGTACCTTGGCTCCTGAGGAGATGCTGGTGCCAATGGCGGGGCAGCTAGGCAAAAACAAAGCAAACATTTAGCCATTGGTAATGTGCCGCACAAAATAAAACATGCATTTAGGTGTGTGTGAGCAGCTCATTCAATAATATTCACTAATCAAGGCCAGTGTGGCTTACACATGTATATGCAGATATATGGCCACACATCTCTGCCTTCCCACATAGCTACACATGTTAGGGCCTTGTTAGTTAGTTTCTGTGAGGGTTAAAGTGGGCGTGAAATTAGGCCGCAGGTCCATATTAGTAATCCTCAACAGTGGTACAAGCTATTGTTTGAGGTGCTCCCACACCCATTTTGTCAAAAAACAACCAGCCCCTAAATTAGTGTTAAATACCTTCAATGGCAGACTGGGTTAGGCTGGAGGTTGGTTGAAGGGCAGGATTTTGGGTGTCCTCCTCCTCCCCCGACTCATGGACAGCACCATGTGCACCTATGCAGAAAGCAACACACATGAAAGTAAAACATTTATGAGGCATAATGTACTACTTCACAGGTCCTACTGTTAGTTGGGCAGAAAAAGAACGAGCAAATCACATACATTAACATTACCATCACAAAATAGACAGAAAATATGTACCTTCAGTCCAACCTGTGGTGTCATCCCCAGGATCCACACCCTGCAGCCGAGCAAGTGGAATTTTCCCCTTCAGCATCTCCTCATACGGCCTGTAGGTACTCTTTGGACCCTGGATGGTCCCACTCTCGACATCAAGATCGTGATTCATCTTTTTCATAAGGGCCCCTCTCAAAGTGTAGAAGCGTTTCCTGCAGGATGGGCCACTACATGGGTGTTGAGCACTGCTAGTAAGCTCAACACCAATGGCATCCCACAGTTTGCTTCTTTCTTGTTTGCCTATTGACTTGCTTTGGGAGCCAAAGAGCAGCTCCCATTTAGCAAGGGTAAGGCGCACAAGATTATTATTCTCCACCAAATTAAATTCAGGCTCCCTCTTGGCACCTGGGCGCTTAGCCTGGGGTGCTGCACCACCTTCAGGCTGGGCCCTTTTCCTTAAGGGAGGTCTGCGCACAGCACCCACCACATTCCTACTTGGGCCTGCTGTGGCCGGCAGATGTCCTGAATTTGGCTCCATCCTGTAGCTGCACACACACACCAATACACAACCAACAAGCACGCATGCAGACTACAGAATGGCATCACCCTCTCTTTGGGTTGGGCAGGTTTTATGTGCTCTAACAGCCAATCACAAACAGGTCCACTTAATAGATTCACACATACTGGCCAGGTGCTTGTAGCAACACCTCCACTGCACTGACTGAAGCATGTGTGTTAGGCAATTAACTAATTACAGACCTCATTAACCAAACAACACACAACCAAATACAACAATGTACTCATGTATATTAAACACTTGTGACATGTGGCTATACTAACGGCTATTTAAAGAAACAGCAGCTTACCTTTCATTGGCCCACCACAGAATTTTCTGCCATGTCCGTTAATGCACGCAAGTTTAGGCTCACGTACGCTAGTAGCGCTACTAGCGTGCGCGTGCACACTCCGTTTCACGCACACCTGGGTCAGCTAATTGGAGACCGGAAATAGCAGAGCAACGCAAAAGGCGGCAAAGCGGACCTGTCCTTTTTGAAAGTGAAGTATAAATGGCTGGATTTGGCAAGCTTCTGGTATTGTTACACTGTGGCAAAGGCTGTGGTGTGGTGCTTGTTTCCCTTAGCTCATTTGAGTGTCTGGCTGGGTTTGGTCCTCACTCTCTGTGGCTTGTTGGGTGATTTCTGACATCAGTGCTGTTTCTTTAGGAGATTGATTTTGTTGGCATATGCAAATATTGTGGAGCATACAGCAAGTGAGGCTTGATTTTGGGGCCTTTTGTGGGCTGTGCAGCAACTCCCCTCTTGGTTGTGCCTAACTTAGAAAGCTGTTTTTCAGCAGGCTGGTGGTTTGGACCACTATACTTCTGGTTTTGTGGTGAGCTGCATTGTAGTGAGTGTGTGAGGAGTGTGATTGTTTGTGTGTGTGGTGTGTTTGTAGTTTTTGGTTTTGTTTGGCTGATTTGGTTGAGTGTGTGATGGATAAGAGGGTGATGTATGGGGTATGGGTGGATGGATGTATGCGTATGCTGGAAGAGCAGGAGGACAGGGAGGGGGGTGCTGTGAGGCTTAGGGCACCCCGCTCCTTTGGAATCCGCCTTTCAGTATGGGACTTAAGTGACGAGCAGATCAGGAGCCTCTTCCGTCTGAATCGTGCTGCACTACAGTCCCTATATGATCAGATTAAGCACAAAATCGAGCCATCCACCAAACGCACTCGATCCATTCCAGGCATAGTACGCCTGTGTGCCACTTTGAACATTTTGGCACGAGGGACCTTCCAGGCAACCTCTGCCCTCTTCAGCGGGATCAGCCAGGCTACTATGAGCCGCATATTAATCCAGGTAATTCTGGCGATTTGTGATTTGATCCCTATTTACATCAAGTTTCCTGAGGATGAGGATGAGGTTGCCAAAATAAAACATGCCTTCTATCTAATGGTAGGGATCCCGAATGTGCTAGGGTGCGTTGATGGTACACATATCCCTTTCCGCCCTCCCCGTGCACAGGAGCTGTATTTCCGAAACCGTAAGCAATACCATTCTATGAACATCATGGTGTTCTGTGACCACGAAATGAAGCTGCGGGCGGTGAGATTGGGGTTCCCCGGCTCATTCCACGATTCTTATGTCCTGCAGCGGACAGTCCTGTGCAGGCTGGCTACTGGGTAAATAATTAACCATGTCAAAGTATTTGGCATAAAATATGTGGCCTAGTAAGCGAAAATTTTTAAAATGAAAACAAAAACATGTACTAGTACTAATTGCTGTCTCCTTGTGTTTTTTCCACAGCGGACAAGGGA
This sequence comes from Gastrophryne carolinensis, assembly GCA_027917425.1. Classification (NCBI taxonomy): domain Eukaryota; kingdom Metazoa; phylum Chordata; class Amphibia; order Anura; family Microhylidae; genus Gastrophryne; species Gastrophryne carolinensis. The sequence goes on from CM051235.1 coordinate 498,319,091, forward strand.
TATGGGCAGAGAACGTGGGTGATGACTCCGGTCAGAAGCCCACAGACCTCTGCCCATGAACGCTACAATGCAGCACACCGCAAAACCCGAAGCATTGTGGAACGAACCATCGGCCTGCTGAAAGCACGCTTTCTCTGTTTGGCACGCCCAGGAGGAGAGATGGTGTACAGTCCACAAAAGGTCTCCAAGATCATCCTCGCCTGCTGTGTGCTCCACAACATTTGCATATGCGAAAAAGCCACATTAAATATAAATACTAACTGCACTTTTTATTCTTTTTCAGGCACCCCGAGAATGTTCATGAAAAATCCTATATTTTTTTTCATAATTTTACGTTAATTAGCAAAACATTTAAAACCAAAATAAAAAACATAAAAAGAAACATGTTGCAATGTGTTTACTTCTGAAGGTACTAACATTGATTTCAAGCCCACAGCAAAGCAAAGCGCAGGCGCTGTGTTGAATAGCGTGGTCAAAATGACAGCGCCTACAAAGCTGAGCTCATCATATTCAGCAATGTAGGCGTTGTTCCCAACAACGCCAGGTAGCGACTGAGGAGGCCTGCTATAGCGAATCGCTACCGCCCGCGGTGTACGCTAGCGGCGCTCATAGCACCATACTTCAGTCGCTCATCTGTCGCTACCTGGCGCTATTAATTAATCGGCCTCCCCCTTACTCTGTGCTACTAGAGAGTGAAAACACAGCTCCTGCAGGGTGCTCGCCTCCCACTGGCCACCAATGACAATTATTTTAAAAGCAGTCAACTGGTTGTTGTGTGAATCGGGGAAGGATGAGCTGGATCTCCGAAACCCCCTCAGATTTTAACAAGTGGATTGAAGAAACAACTTTTACAGAACTGTGTTTTATCCCCACCAGAAGAAATCCACAAAGCTCTTCCCCACACCCTTCCTTTGAATATAGGGTCGATTCAGCACAATGGAAGAATGCATTCCAGCACAGTTTATTAGAGAAAAACTTGTACAAAATATACGCACATGTTCAGCTCAGTTTATATGCAATAATGTATCTACCAGAATTCATCTTCTACAACATAGCCAGCAAAGTTCCTGATGCCAGGGATTTCAGTAGCTAATTTCTAAATTCTGGCTTCCAAAAGGCACATTTCTTTCATTCTTTTTTTAGAGAGCAATTCCTAAAACTACATTAAAGAAACAAAACTGGTAATTAATGACCAATAGATTCCAACAACTGAAAGGACATTTATATCATTTTAATTAACTGTACTTCAAAATGTTTCCTTGTCACACTTTGTTTCATTGTTTCTAAATAATATTAATTACAGCTACTGTTTAAAACATTTTAGTCTTTTATTGTGGTCTAAGATAGGAAATAAGCACCTCTTTATGATGTACTGTATCTGACATGATGAATTATCTACACACCAGCTGTTTCCTCTCAAATTGATGGTTGCTTTCTGTTTAATTCATCGTTTAAGGAACACATAGTAAATTGTATTACCCCAAAGGAAATTGTTCTCCACTTGAGGTATTATATGTATAACACAATTGTGCTAGTACTAGAAGGGAATTGATTTCTAGGGAATTGGTGGTTTAATTTTGGCTTATAGGGTAAGGAATACTCAAGCAACAATTTTGTTTTAGCTCCCCTTTTGCGCTGGCCTAAAAGCTGTTTCTGACAGCAGGTACGCTATAATGACACACCGGACACTAGGGGGTTGATTCAGCGCCAGGTGCAAAAAGTAAGCTACTTTTTTTTTGGAGTGAAAAATGCTATTCACTAAGAGGCTGATTTATTAATAGCGACATGTAGCGACAGTTGAGCGACTGTAGCGGTAATTTCACAGCGCCCGCTAGTAGTCGCTGTGCTTGGCTGTTGTTCGGTTGTTGACAGCCACTCAGTCGGTGTGGCTAAATGTTCAATACGGGGTTACGAGTCGCTATTTGACAGGTTCCGCGATGTATGGGTGCGCATGATAGCGACTGGTCAGAGCGACCGGCTTCCACCATATTCATCAAAAAATCACGCTCAAAAAATTCAATCGCTGTGAAATGCATGTTTAAACCCCAGAGCACTGGAGGCAATGTGTTAAAAGAAGTTTTTTTAACCCCCAAACCACCATATTTTTGGAAAACCAAAAAAAAAAAAAAATTTAAATAATTTAGTAATATGAATATCAATATCAGACCTGTAATATCAATTCTGTGCAATATCTAAAATGGCAGAAGTGGTCACAGAATTTTTCACATAAAAAAAAAAAAAAACATTAATAACAATTAATTATTAATATTTAAAGATTGTTAGATTGAAATGCATTGGAGCGGCCCAGGTAGCGAGAGGTCATACCTGTCACTGTTCAAGGTCGGACGCTGGCGCTGTGGGCTGAGGCTGGAATAATGATGAATGAGTCGCTATAGGGCGCTATCTCAGTTGCTAAGCAGGATTGGCTTGATAAATGTGTGATTGTGGTGGGGAGCCGGCGTTCTCGTGGCGGGGTCCTTCATTACCAGCCGCTCACCAGTCGCTACCTGTCGCTATTCCTTCATAAATAAGGGCCTAAGTAGAAAAATAGCTCCAAACGGTAATGAGAATCGTATATATGCTATTTTGTGCATTTTATACACTTTATATGCCTGTTTTGTTTGTGTTTAAATACTGTGTTAGATGCAGGCAACCCATACATACCACCTAGGTGGTACGTGAGATAATTAGAGTGGTACGTTACGAAAATGGATGGGAACCCCTCCTATATGGTGCTGTTGTTTCCAAACTGTTAAATGTTCCTTTCCCCTTTGAAAAAATGATTTACCTCACCTATAACAATGCCTATTTCAGGTACAGGAGCTTTTTGTGAACAATAAAAATAATAAAATATGTTATTGCACCTTTTGGGGTATTAAAGTTAAAAAGTTCACAAAAATGCAGCTTGCAGTTCACACCCAAATGTGCAGTTAAACTTGCTTCACTAAATAATTAACATAACCCCCACCATCTCTCCATGGGGTTGACTCAGCACCAGGTGTGAATAGAGCACTTCTGTTTTATTTTTTATGTGTACATTTTAAGCTGAATCGATCCCAAGTTGTGGAAGGAATTCATAATATCACATTCCTCCTGGTACAATCGGCAAAGTCGTTTAGGTAGAGGTGACAAAATATGAAGTACGAGGGCAATAGGCAGCCATTAAATGTAGGACAGTTATTGTTTAAGGTGGACTAAAATCTGGGATTTTGATTACCCCTAGGTTTTGGTCTGTCCACTTGGGGAATTCTGGCTTGGTGTGTGAAACTTCGCAGTTCACTAACCAAACTCACCTCTCCTCAGTCCAAAGATACATATGCGGCTGCTGGTCCAATCAGCTTCTCTTGCCTTAGGTTTGCAACTGGAGAAGTTGAATGGGATCCCAGCATCACACATCGGCATGCTTTCTGCTGCCAATCAGCAAGGGAATCTGCTGTCACATGCTACCTAGTGATCATGTAATATTGGGAAAGGGCATCGGCCGAAGTACATATCTACAAGTGGAAGACATGTGTAAAAGTTATATCCAGGCTCTGCACATCTCAGCAGTTCTTTTTGCTTGAAATCAATATATATGATTGGTAATCCTGTCTTTTTAATTAGTATATCCTATCTCAATACTTTCTGTAAGTACTCTTTGCCGTTGCCCCAGGATGATAAGGTTTTAGTTTGCCATACACAGACATTTTTAGACTCACAGGGGTGCTCATCCTGTCAGGCCTTTCAAAGGGTGCTGGACGTGACAGTGTACACAAGACAGGCTCTGAGAAAGTAGGGGGGGGGGGAGTACAAATATTATACATGTATTATCATTGTGTTCATATAAATGCTTGCTGGACATACATCACATAATATAGGATCTTGGTTGAGACCAGATTTGATTTCTTAGCAGCAGCCACAAGTTTTGGTAATGGCTCTCTAATTTGATGAATGATTTAGTTGAAACAAATCATTTAAAGGGATTGATACATTGGGTGTGCTATACTGTGGGGAACTCTGCTCAAATCTAAGCCCGTATCATTTTTATTTGTGGCCTATAACTATGCCTCCTTTCAAGATTTTTTTTCATATTTGACAAAGTCCAGTTAAATGCTACATTGAAAGTAAATGTAACACTCAGATAGTAGTTCTTAAAGCAGATTGCCCCAGTGGAAGCACCAGCTCTTGCAAAATAAATTAAACTCATCACTTGCTGTTGTTTGGACTTGTGCCAGTGAGCTTTGTTGATCACATTTTGAAAGCTTGTCAGAGCTTTGCAGAGTAATCAGGAGTTTGCCTGCTAGGACACAGAGACGTGTTGTGACTGCATGATGGAGACCGCACCTATGGAGGATTTGCTGAAGAGTTTGAACTAATTACTGTGAAGTCTAAAACAATGTTTAGTCAAGCCATTTGAAATGTAAAATATCTATTGGGTAAGGGGCAGCTTTAGTTGGATCACTCCCCACTTTGCACTTTGTGTCTCTTTGTTACTACAGAATGTTCTGCCCTAATTATTTTCCCTGTGTGTTATGTCTCCAAATGTGAAGGATAAACCTTAGGCAAGTAAGATTTTCAATAAAGAAAAAACAGGCATTTTACCACAACTAGTACAGTGGTTCAGTTTTAGGCAATGACCTGTCAGCTTGCACAAGCCCTTTTTGGTGGCTTATGCTGATATTAACCTGGGGTTCTTGGCTGCTATTATTTAGTCCCTTCCACACAGTAATACACAAAACCCCTCTTTCCAAGCATCAGCACAGAACTCCAAGTATAAGTAAAAATTACATAATTACAAACCTAATACACATATACTGTTATACATTCTAGCACAACAAGTGACAATAAATGATATTAGGGCATGCTAAAACATGAAACAAATCACACTAGTAAAAAGAAATTTCATCCCAAAGTGCAAATGCAAAGTGTATAGGTAATGAAATGTTCCTAGGTAATAAAAATATAAACACCTTACTCTTGGGCTTACCGGAAAAATATGACCATGAAATGGTCTGTAATAGACTTCTATTCCACCACTATCTCTATTTTCATATACGGGGCTTGACTCATTAACCCTTTAACGGCCAGCACACTGAGAGTTTTTGTCACCCTCTGTTGCTAGACCATTTTCACTATATTGCACTATACATGTTCAGCTGTGATTTTTGAAGGGATTTCCAAGGATTACCCAGGAAAATTATATATTGTCTGGGCTTTAACATGAAATGGCTTGTTTGTCAATTTTGTAGTGTATTCTCAATATTTTTGGGGTGAAATAGGTACAAAAAATTAAAGAAAAACTATTTTTTACAGTTTGTAGTGTTTTTTTGGTAATAAAAAATGTCACAAAACGTCACATTTCTTTTAAAAGCCCCATTCCTCCATTCCTCCTAGTTACAACAGTACCACATATGTATTGGTAGACACCCTTTCCTACCCGGGAGACTCCCCCAAAATGAAAAAGCACTTTAGGAGATTATCAGATAAAATACAACTGCTATGAACACCTTGCAGGTTTTCAAGAAAAACAACCTTTTACATTTAAAATACCCCCCACAAATCTTATATTCTCTGGAAGTACACCTCAAGCTTTCTATGTGATGTGAGTGCAGTTTTCTGGAAGTAATCTGATGAATTATTTGGTTGCACAAGGTTTCTCTAAAAAGAATAAAAAATCAGAATCAAAGCCACATTTTCCTAAAAAAATATGTAAAAAAGTAAAAACAAGTTAAATCTGAAAAAGCAAGGTCCCACGTACAGAACAATACCCAACATGCATATATACTGTCAAGGGAAGAGTTGCCAAACACCTCAAAGTAAAGCATGCGCCTAAGGGTAATTTTACTTGAACATTTCAGCTCTGCAGACAAAGTGCGCACCTTGTAATTTTTGAACCAAAACAACCCTTTACATTAGGAATACCCCCCCACAATCTATATATTCCCTGAAAGTACACACATTAAGCTTTCTAGGCATACACAGCTTGTTGTAGTGAGAGCATCTTTCTGGAAGTAATCACTTAAAGAATTCTTTGGTCGTACAGGGTTTTGGGGCCCCCTTACCCAGCATAACCAGCTATGCAGGGCTTGTAGTTCAGGGCACAAAGGCCAGCTTCACGTAGATTTCACAGCCCTCCACGGGGCTTCACAGCCCTTTACAGGGATTTTTATACCTGCTAAATGATGGGACATAAAGGGTTAATAAAAAAAAAATAGGGTCCCCCTCCAGTGGGCCCCCCATATTTGGGAATTTTAAGCGTTAAGAAACCTTAACAAAATGGTGTGGGATCCCCCCTACCCAGCTAACCAGTCCGGGAAATGGCTATGGGGTGATTGTAGAAAAGGGTGCAGGGACCAGCTCTGATGGGCCCACCCTGCAGGCTACAAACCTGCACAGACTAAATGGCCCCGGGCTCTTCTGCCCCCCCCCCCCCCCCCGGAGCTTTGGGGAGGCAGGTAATAGGGGATGGGGGTTAATAGCAAGACACCATCTAGCTACAGGTGACTTGCCAGACCCAGAGCCTATGAATTGGTTAGGGGTCACATGGATACCTTACCAGTCCACAAAGGGTTAAACCAGACCTTCACCATGGTTTATTGAAAAGCCCAAACCCTTAAGAAACTATTCCCCAGCATCAAAAGTTAATATATTTTACGTTTTTAGTCACTTACTTATTATTCATTCCCCCACTGGGCTGCAACTCTGTTCAGGACTCTAGCATACGTACGCCGCCATCTTGACTCAGAAGCATCACACTTACTGAGTAGAGAAGAGTGGGATAAAGTACAGGGGTCGGGTTATAGCGGTGCTTTGCTCAGACAGAGCAGAGCTGGGGTCAGGAAAGGGTCAGCAATCCCCGGAATGCAGAGCAGCACAGTCAGAAGGCACTTCCTGTTTGCAGGCTGCCTGATGTCCCATGAGCTGCCATCTTGGATGTTTAAAGGCTCATAACATGCAGTAGATGCAGGTAGGATGATTTTTAATGTGAGCAATCTGTATGTACAGGGTGGGGGGAACATATGAGATAGACTCTTATTCAGAGTGAAGGACCGCTTTAAATGTGAAAAAAAGACACACACATCAGAAGAAATATTTTATTAATTTATTTTTTAATACCTCCGATAGATCCATCCCCAAGCACTGTGTTCCACACAGAACACTCTAGCTCTCCTGCTGATGCTGGTAGCCTTTTATACCTGCTGAGTAATTGGACATAAAGGGTTAATAAAAAAACCCTTAAAAATCCCCCCAAAAAATTGCATGGGATCCCTCCTACTCAGCATAGCCAGCCCGGGGACCAGCAATGCAGAGCTTGTAGAACAGGGCGCAAGGGTCATCTTCTGTGGTCCCTGGCCCTGCAAGGCTACAAACCTGCACAGCCTAAATGGCCCTGGGCTCTTCCGCCCCCGAGCTTTGGGGAGGCAGGTAATGGGAGGCTGGGGGTTAATGGCAAGTCACCCGCCGGCCGCAGGTCAATTGGGAGTAATCGGGTGAGGAGGTGAGTAAATGTCATTTTTTTATTATTACAACCTCCTGGGGTTATTTATTATTACAACCTCCTGGAGTCCCTGGGGTGGGGAACGGTTGCCCCCCAGGGAAGGAGACCTGAGGAGACCCTCAGAAGTGGATGCAGGCCAGATGTGAGCTTTTTTTAATTTTTTTTTCTTACAGTAGCAGGGGAAAATGGCAAGAACATATTTTTACACACTTGCCACTTAACAGTAGGAGAAGGGAACACGTAAAAATGTGCTTGGCATTAAAGGTCAAATTCAAATTGTGATTTTTCGTGCAAAAATTCCATGTGTGGTTCAACAAACTTTTTTTTGTTTTTGCTAATTCAATTTTATTGCGAGAAAAAGCACTCAAAAATAATTCGATTTGTGTAGAATTTTCGAGTGCAAAATAATTCTAACAATTCAGGTGCCATTGAATGGCTCCACGCATTAGTTAAATTCAAGTGTTTCACACAATTTTTTTACAGCAGCTTTCAGGAGGAGAAAAGTCTGTCCTTCTATCCACTGTGCCTGGAAGAAAAGCCCATAGTATACCATAGAAGGCCTATGAACATGAAATGGTGTAAAATTATATTTAAAGTGGACCAACACCCTGCCGGATCGGCCCGGGAATCTATAAGATTCCCGGGCCGATCCGATCCCTTCCCGCTGTGTGAAACCCCCCAGGGCGCTGGTAAACCTTACCTGAATCCCGGTCCAACGGCGCATGCGCGGGCCACAGCAGCATCTCGCGCTTCTCTCTAGCAGCGTGCCCGCCTGTTAGGTGGAAGCGCGAGATGTGGCCGCCAGCGTGCTGGGAGCTGCTGAGGTAAGACGTCGCTTTGACGTGCATACCTCGGCAGCTCCGAGCGCGCTGATTGGACGAGCGCCCATGCATGCGTCGTAGGAGCGGGGTGAGGTGAGTTATAGCCAGCGATCTGGGGGGTTTCACATAGCAATGGGAGAAGGACCAAAACCCAGGACAGTAAATCCTTTGGTTTTGCTCCATTTTGACAAGCTAAAGAATTTCAGAGACCTTACCGTGCCATGTGTCTGTGCTGGGACATCCATTGTAGTCAGTATACTACAATGAGTATATAAATGTCAATACAATCAGTATATAAATGTCCAAAGTCATTATTAGATATCAATAATGTCAATTAGGGAGATGTAATTAAGTGATGGTCCAGGAAAGCTGCCTCCCAGAATAAGTAATGATAATCAACATATATTTTCCCACTCAAGCCATGAACATTGTAGGCTGGAAGATAATGAGAATGCTACTTATCGAAGACAGAATGGATCTAAAGTATGAAAAGAAACATAACTTAAAGTGGTCCAACATCCAGTTCCTACAAATTGGGTGCTGGACCATATTGTGACAGGCTTTGGGGGGGCATTCATATTGCTAGAGTCCTCCCATGCATAAACCCCTTCACCTGCATCACAATCCCTCAGCAAAATGCGGCCCAGGCTAAGGCTACTGGCAGTCACGTATAGTAGTTTGAAGAAGTCTTCATTTTTCTGGCAGCCACATGTCACCAGGTGATTGTGGTGTATGGGGGGCTTCAGCAGTCTGGATACCCCTCAGCCTGTCACAATGTGTTCCGGCACACAGTTTGTATGGCTTTAATTAGTTTTGGTATTGCACACTGGAAAATGTCTAAAGTTAGCTTAGCTTGAAAAAATTATTATTATAAAGCAGAGGACACCAACCTTCAGCCACATTCAGCGCTGACAGATGGTCATGAATCACTTTGAAGGCTCTGTCCAGACAAGTTAAAAAAACCAAAGCTTACTCCCTCCCAAAAGCTGAATAGTCCTACTCTCGAAGTTCTCAAGACAGAGTCCCACGTCCACGACTACAGCACACCATTACAATGGGATGTAACTGATGGGATGGGGGAACCCTTGTCACGGTGTGTAGACTTGATATCGGGAACCAGTAAGTTTTACATTGCCGGAGCATGACCCATCAGCTGCTGGGTGGGGTGAGTAAACTTTTGTTTTGTGTGTGTGAATACCGCACACTCTCTGTAATGGGGTGATTGGGGGGTTATTTTATATTCCCACTGTAAACCCTGCGTGCATCTTGCATGAATAGGGGGCTATTTGGCCCAGTCTGGTAAGTCTAACATAGTTCTTCCCCTAAGTGAATTGCTCCATCTGCCTGGTATCATACTCCACATTCACACACACTCCCTTTGATGTCATAAGTTCTGGGCTCAACATGGAGACACCAGACCTGATGTGTGGCTGTCAGTAATCAGCAGAGCCTGTTTGGGATGTCTGGGAAAGAGGACTGTTCCTTTAACTTCAGTCCTATGAAGTCCAAATAGAAACTCTCCAGAGGTTAGATCTCTTGAATTTGGTCACTGCCTGCAAAAATAAACACCTTGTTTCTTACTCTCTTCCACGCTTTTAGAACCTAACAAAAAATGTTCTGAGTCATAATATACTCGTGCTTGCAGTCAAATGATGGTGCCGCTGTTCTTTTTAGAGTGGCACCTTTGGCCTGACATTTCAAATTCTTCTGAGAAATAAAAGAAAATTATTTGGACACTTTAATAAAGGCAGCTCTGCTGAATGTCTTAAATGTTTGGCTAAAGGGTAGTTCTGTTGCTCTCTATCAAATAGATCTCTACATTTAGTCTTTTACGTTTGCTTTTGTAAAACCCAAGCTTATCTGTTGATGTTGCACTCAGCAAACTTTGATTTTGTGGACATTATCTAGGCTTGTATCTAGGCGTGTTCAAATGATCTAAAAGTAATGTGGAAAGAAAACATGATTGATGAAGAGCATATTTTTTCTTTATGCAATTAAAGCCTATACACTTCAAATATATTTATGAAATTCCGCTACCATATGGTATTTTTGTTCCAAAATTGACACCTTAAAAAATGAAAATGGCTCTGGCCATTAGGAGGTTTACCACTGGAGGTTCTCATGTAACTTCTGCAAGTTGGAAATAAAAAGCGTTTTCTGTGCAAATCATTTAACCCTTTCGCTGCCAGCCTACCTGCAGCATTTGCCACTCCCTGTTGCCAGACGATGTTTCACTATTTTGCGCTACACATATTCAACTGTCATTTTTTAAAGGATTTCCAGGGATTTCCCAGGAAAATTATATATTGTTTTTTTCAACTCTGTCTGGGCTCCCCCACGGGGGATCGGATGGCACCAAATTAAAGAGGAGACCCGGCCGGATCCAACAAGGGGTCAGGTGAGTATTTTTTATTTTTACTTTTTAAACTAGAAGCGAGGAAAGTCAAGCAGGTAACACCTACGGGCTTGGCACTTAAGGCCCAGCCAAGCCAGCACGTAGGTGTTACGGGCTTGGCAACAAAAGGGTTAAATGTCTGTTCCATCTCTCCTCTGCCCAGGATATGGCTTTTTTTCACCTCTGATTTATCAGATTGATGGATGCTTTATGTACTTGTCATGTCCTGTGTGCTTTCATCCTCATTATGACAACACAAAAAGTATTGTTCAAAGAGTGATCCAGTGCAAGGTTTCTTGATTTTTTTTGTAAAATGTATTGGAAGAATATTTCTACCTTTTTATTACATTATTATCCTTACAGGCTTCATTACTAGCGCCAGGTTCCGACAGATGAGCGCCTGTAGCGAGGCATTGAGAGCGACCGCTAGCAGTCGCTGTGCTCGGCCATGGTTCGCAATCTCAGTCTCTGGTCGGCATTGATGAGTACAGCACTGTAGCCCCAGCTCAGTGCGACCAAGTCACACCATATTCATCAAAAATATATCGAACAGCGTCTGCGCTTAAAATCGGGTCGCTGTAGCCCAGAGCGTCAGAGGCTGTGTGATTAATGTCTGTTTTTGAACATATATCCACTAGTAACAAAGCGAAAACATATGGAATTACATTGTTATTACATTGTACATGAACACTTTAATACCAGACCTGTAATGACAATTCTGCATAAAAATATTATTAATCAAAAGAGATTTCAAAAATGACTTTAAATAGGCCAGGAGAGGTCACACAATTATTTGATAATTAAAAAAAAAAGTAAAACCCTGTTTAAAGAGAATGAAGGAGAATAAAAGGATCGTCCATTGGGAGAGCGTCAGGTAGCGACAGGTAATACCAGGTTCTCTGGAAGCCAGAGCGCTGGCAGTATACGGTGAGCCGCCTGTGATGATGAATCGGTCGCTACGTGTCGCTGTTTGAGTCGCTCACCAGATTTGCTTTGATAAATGTGGTATTGCGTACAGCGCCCGCTGGTCGCCTGTCGTTACCTGTCGCTGCCAGCCGTTACCTGGCGCTATGGCTTGATGAATAAAGCCCTTAGTGTTATTATAAATTATTTTTCAGTCTCATATGCCACTGGGAATGTTTCTATGTGATTTTAACAGAGACTTTAAATCTGTCAGTGTATTTTAGGTTGAATGGTGCTTACTGCAGACCAGCCCTCCAGTTTCATGCTGCCCCCCATGTGTTCCTCACAGCCCCCACTCCCTACAACTTCTTTGATACCTACCCATAGTACCACGTAGGGTGCTCCTCCTACCGCTCTAGGTTTCTTGGAACTTTTAGGGGTTCCATATAACACCCCTTAATTGCTTCCTATCAATTTAGCTACCCCCAAACTCTCAGTCCCAGGCCTACTTCCTACTACCCTTTCAGATTACTGATATATTTTCCTAATGTACATACATTACATACATGCTAGGACTTCATTGTGTTATGGAAAGGGGAGGGATGAGAATCAGGGTAAGGACTGTCCAAATAACAAGAGCCAATTTCCAGGCAGCCAATTCCAAGCCACTGCGCGGTGTTAAAAGTGAAAAAGAACAGGCCTAAAACCAGAGGTTTACATTTTGGAGGCAGTACCAAATTTGGCAGAGGTTTCCAAGGATAATTTTTGCCTCTGGTAAGTGGATCAGAAAACAACTTGGACCAAGTGCCAGCTTGGAATGGCTACCTGGGAATACCTGGGAAGGGAAGCGAAGGAATACCTTACTTTTACCTCTAGAGCTTAATCTCCTGTAGATCCGCTCCTGGTCCTCCAGGACTTCCCACTTGCCTCTCCTCTTTTGTGGAATGCGTTGCCCTGCTTAATTTGACACTACACAATTCTCTAATCTTACAAAAGAACTCTCAAAAGTCACCTTGTCTTGCAAGCAACTTGACCTCTTTTCCCCTTTGTCTCCACCCCTTATCCTTTGACTGTCCTATTGTATGCAATTTAAGCATCTTGTCTGTAATAGTCTATGTACTGTATGTATGTTTAAGCCTGTCTGTAACTACAGCTATGGAAGAAGATGATGATATATATATTAATTACCAATAATAATAACTGTGGGAGAAGAAACTCTTTCTGTCCCAGCAGTGGTCACTTCTCCACTGCTGTTCTGGCTCTCCCCTTAATTTGAAGAGATGCCTGCCCTATGACCTCTGCCAGTCTCTGACTACAAATCTGAGACGTGCCGCCAGTGCATCCCTTGCCTTGCCTCTCCAGGCCTTATAATTCATTGTTGCATGACCTGAGACTTCCCTGCAGCCCAACACTTGCTGGAGGCCATTAGTGAAAATGAGGTTGTTCTTAGACTCCGGGCTTCAGGTCGAGTGTTGTGCCTAGGTCAGTAGTCTCCCATGCCAGTCCCGCTTCTGACAGTCAATACTCTAGTTCCCTGCAATCATTGCTCTACCATTACAAATAAGGGGCATTATGTTTTTATCTTAGCTTTTTATGACTTAGCTTTTACTGGAATGTACTATGTAAAAGCTATGGATGTTCAAACATTCATTCCACTGCATTTATTACTGTTTGATTAGAAACTGTATACAGTTATGTGGCTGACGATAGTTAAACAGATCTTTCATTCACTGTAGTAAATGTACAGTACACACCAATAAATCTGATATCATGACAAAAATGTCACTGCACATTGTCACACCATGCTGCTGGATCATGCCTTTCTTACTAATGCTTTCTAAGCTAATTTCATTCATCCTAGTAATGCTCATATTTTACATTACCACTGGAATATTTACCAGTCAAGGTAAGTCGTAGAGTCCTGTATCAGAGCTCCACAATACTCACAGCCTTTCCTAATCTGCATTTACAGCTTGCCCATATTCAGTAACATATGACAAGTATTTGTAACCGGAGCTGAGTGATATTAAATCTCAAGGACTTTGTTCAACTGCATGCAACCTAGAAAATATCTGCATAGCTCAGGTGCTGTTCTCTGCAAGCTAGTGTTTCAGGGATTTGTCAGTGTCCTTTGTTAATAGATTTTACATTTCAAAGACATACAGTATATAATGTACACTTCCAAGAATATGTTTTTTTAGAAACTCCAAGTAGAAAGCCTAACTTGCGGTGAAATATGCCTGTAAAAATATTAACTGGAAGACACAAAGTGGTAAATGCAGCAATGCTTGACTCCCATTAGTGGGCAAACTTGCATGTTTATGGATAGAAGAGTTCTCTGGTGCTCAGCCTCTCTGTTGATTTATCTTCTGGCTTGTGATATCATCAATGCTTAGCTGATTAATGCAGACAAAAAGTTTAAGACTTAAACCTTACTTTGGATCAATAGGGACACTATACTAACCTAAATTACCTCGAACACCATCATTGAGCCCTGCAGTGCCAGGATTAGACTAAGGGCATCAAAGGATTAAACTCCTCCCAGCATATATAGCCTGTTCCCACCCCCCTTAATTCTGGCAAGGAGAGGACACACAGTAAGGATTGTGAAGCTTTTTATTAGAGATGAGCGAACGTCAAAAAGTCAGTTTGGCTGAGTAGCCACTGTGAGCAAAAATGGAGGTCGCCAGCCCAGCAAATCCTGGCACCGCTGAGCCCATTGCTGCTGCAAAACCAGACCAGGGCATCCCTCAGACCAGGACAGCCCCTAAACGGCCCCCAGAGTCTATGGAACACCCTGGCAAAGTGGCTGTGGGATGAACATTACATTGAGCCCCATCATGGCACATACAGTAACCTTTTATCTGTCAATTTTTATGAGTTGTATAAACTAGTAAACTAAAGAGGAGACAAATAGTGCACCTCTTTCCTGTACATTATGCCATGGTAGCACAAATATGAAATATAAGGTGAAGGAGGCTGATCTATGGGGCCATCTTACCTTATGGGCCTTTGTGTGGTCGCTACTCCTGCACCCTGCCCTGGGCCTCCACCTCCATTCCAGTTTATGCCACTTCATGACCCAGCTTCCCTGTGAAGTCAACAACATCATCATATATGCAGGTTTCACTGCTCTTGCTCTCAACTGCCTGGAGCATTGTTCCCTTTTCTCCACCTGGCTTTAATGAGTGCTCCACCTCCCTGAGTGCTTTGAGGCCTAGGGGTCTCCTCAAGATCACTGCTGGCCTCCAATCACTGACTATCCTCCCAACCTTCTGGCACAGCAGTTGAGAATAAAATGAGAGGGCACCCGGAAGCTCTCAGGTAGATGGTGCAGCGAAGGGAGGGTAATTCTGGACAGAAGAGAGCCCAGAGGAATGTGGAATTATGGTATCTGAAGAACCACCTGGTGCTTGGCTGTATTATTGGGTTCTGTCTACTGTGGAGTCTGATGTCTGTGTCAAGACTGCTGGCAGGTTGGTCAACACATGAGTAAAGCCTCAGGCGTTTCTGATGAAGAGGAAGACCAGTTTAAAAGACATAGAACAGAGTCTTCCTTCTCCAGGGTGGCTGGTGATTCTAATACTGAGGTCATTTCTGATTCTGAGGATAAGAAGGCGTCTCAAAGTTATAGAACAGATATGAAAAATGCAATCTTGTGAGTCAGGAATGTCTTAAATTTCCCAGAGCCCAAGCCAAATGAAGATGCTCCTAATGACGAACCAGAATTGTCTAAAAAAGTTAAGAAAGATTAACATTTCAAGTCAATTTATGAATACGAATGGTCCAAACCAGAAAGAGTGTCAAAGGTACCCAAATTTAGGGATTGTGGTAACCTTTTTCAGAGGAATTTTCCAAGAAATGGAGTGAGACCCCAAAGGTGGCTCATCCTGTGGCTATTATTTCAAAAGGTTCTTCCTTACCTACAGGCAACCCAGTTGCTTTCAGATTCAGCTGACAGAATAATTTAGTTATTTTTAAGACATCAACAATTGGTTCTTGAAGCTGCTGCTTGTCCCAGTTGTGCATTGGCTTTGATTGCGAGAGCTGCTGAGAAAAAACTCAGATTTAGAGAATGACATTCATGGCGAGGCATCTATTGACTTTATCGTCTCTAATATTCAGGATCTGAACATTTTTTTTTAGATTGCTTGAAAATGTCTGCTAGAGCCATGTGTCTCAGCATAGCAACCAGGAGAGTATTATGCTTTAAAGCTTATTTGGGTGATCTTGCTGCCAAAAAGAATATGGTTTCTTTTCCATACAGAGGCAGTAAATTGGAGATGATTTGGAAGCCTTAAAGACGTTACCGGAGGCAAAAGTATTCTTTTTTCCCACATGTTGAGCCTCAAAAATGGGTGTCTATAACAGGAATGTTTGTTTCTTCAAAACAAACAATAAAAAGGGTTCTCAGAGACAAGTCCCCTCATTTAGTGACAAAGGAAAAGCACCCTTTAGAGGAAACCTAAATCAAGAACTACTTCAAAGATCAATTCTGCATGAAGGGGCGACCTCACCCTCTCAGGTGTGGGGTGTGGGGGGGGGGGGGGGGCGGCTGTGCAGATTTGTCAATATCTGGTTAGACCAGGTATCGGATGTTTGGGTAAGGGAAGTGATAGAAAATGGTTACAAGAGTTTTGGTCCTTTCCCCCAAACAGGTTTTTTTGTGCCACAAGACTCCAATTGTCTCCAATGTCTGTTCCATTTAGTACAGGCTCTGCGTCATTCAGAATCATTCCAGTTCCTCTATCAGGAATGTGGTATCAGTTTGTACTCCAATTTCTTTATCATTCCCAAGAAAGACGGGTCATTCAGACCAATACCAGACCTCAAGCATTTGAACAGTTGCTTCCAAACATTTTTGCATGGAATCAGTCAGATTTGTTCTTTCTTCTATACCTCTAAAATATTACTGCTTGGGACATCCCAGAAGTTAGGAATACTATCTGACCGTGTATTCCACAGATTCCAGAAGTAAAAAGAGTTTTTGTACTTACCGTAAAGGTCTTTTCTTCTGGAGCTGTGGAGTACATGGAACTTTTTCTTTTGCCACAGTTTTTATTCCTTCAGTTACTGCTTTTTACAAACTGAGCAGTGGGGCTGCGGGTTGAATCTACTTTATTGAGTGTCCAATCTCCTACGGACACCCCAACAACCCAGAAGTTATGAATACTATCAGGCTGCATACGCCACAGTTCCTGAAGAAAAGACCTTTGCAGGTAGTACTTTTTACATTGAAGCGGCCATCTGTGGCCTCTGTGGAGCCGCCACTAGGTGGCTTTGAGGCCTCACAGGCCATCCACAGGCACCCTCACAGTTTCAAAACTAGTGGTCTCCTGGGCCGGCAACACATTGACCACCATTAAAGAGTTATATTGTAATTCTTAAGCTCTGATCGAGCCTCTACTTTTCCAATCACTTGCATTTTGTGTGAAGTATAAAAAGCAGGACAGTTATGTCCTATATCTTCAGATTATAAGGGTTGATTCAGAGACACATTCGCATGCAGTTTCGCATGTGTCTGTGTATTTATTTTGAATGTTTGCCTTGTTTTTTGGTTTTTACGTTTTTCCATTCATATGTTCGTTCACGTTAATGCGTATATGCGCTTTCGATGGACGGAACGAACTCTGATAATTTGCGTTAGTTTGGATAAGTTACAGATCTAAATCTGAAAATTTTCGTTACTTCAGATAAGTTACGTTATTAGGATGGGCTTGCGTCTGATCCTGAGACCTGATTGCTGATGGACCACCTCCCTATAAACCGTGTTCCTTTCCGCTCCACTTACGGGACCATTTTTGACTCGGAGTACTATTGTTGAACATGTTTAGCGGCTATGTGGAGGAGTATGAGGGCCTTCAGCTCAATGGCATAACATGTATCAGCATGGCCTAGGCCAGATTGCACCGGAGACGCATAAACATCGATCGCATGCATGATGTTGAGCTGTTCGAGCTGACCCGACTCAATCGCGTTTCCCTCCATAAATTGCATAGCGAGCTGCAGCCATGGTTAGCCCGCACCACGTGGAAGGGGCAAGCAATTTCAGGTATGACCAAGATGCCTGGCTGCCTGCAATTTTTGCCGAACGGCTCGTTCCAGAGGCTGGGTGCCCTCTCTGTGGGGATGTCCCAGCCTACGCTGAGCCGCGCGCTATCCAAGTTTCTGGATGGCCTGTCTACCCTTAGTCCCAAATATATTTCCTTTCCGGACGACATGGTAGCCTGGAACGTGCTTAAGTTGGGTTTTTAATAATATAGCTGACATGCCCAACGTCATGGGTGCGATTGATTTCACACACGACGCATTGGTCCCTCCCGCAGCCGATGAGTACATCTATAGGTAAGTTAATGATGTAATTAGTTACTGATCTTCTTCTCAAGTGTCCCTTTGAAACAGTTTCCAATGCGTACCTTAATCCCTCCTTCTCAAGTGTCCCTTTGAAATCATTTCCAATGCATACCTTAATCCCTCCTTCTCAAATGTCCCTTTGAACCAATTTCCAATGCATACCTTAATCCCTACTTCTCAAGTGTCCCTTTGAAACAGTTTCCAATTCATACCTTAATCCCTACTTCTCAAGTGTCCCTTTGAAACAGTTTCCAATTCATACCTTAATCCCTCCTTCTCAAGTGCCCCTTTGAAACAGTTTCCAATGCATACCTTAATCCCTCCTTCTCAAGTGCCCCTTTGAAACAGTTTTAAATGCATACCTTCATCAATCATTTTAATGCTGACCTTAATGAGTCATTAGCATATTAAACTTTCTTTTCTAACACACCCATATAATATTTGTTTTTAAAACTACTTATGTACTTTGTTAATTTTTTGGGGATTGTCAAACATGTTTTTTTTTGGTGTTAGGAGTTAGTGCTTTAGTTGTTTACCTTGGCTTGCTGTAATTTTTATTTTTTTTTGGTTTCAGGAACCGCAGGATGGGCCACTTGCTAAATTTCCAATCAGTGGTTGGCCCGGATATGCGATTCCTTAGTGTACTTGCAGGGTATCCAGGCTCATCCCATGATGCTTATATATTGCGGAGCTCCGGATAATTTAATCTGTTTGAGAATTATCTGGTGGATGGCTCCTGAGTAAGTATGCTCAAATTCCATTTCCCTTTTCACTGTATGGCTATGAATATAGTTGATGACCCATGTCTTAACTAATGGCTGATTTTTTCCCTTGATGACATGTTAAACAATAATGTGGCTTAGAATGTGTAATTTATGTAAGTATTTTGTCATTCTTTCAGGGGATTCTGGATATCCGCTTATGCCCTGGCTCCTGACGCCCTTTCTTCACCCGCAGAATGAGGCCCAGGAGTCGTATAATCGGGCCCACCGGAAGACCTGGGCCGTAGTGGAGAGGACTTTGGACTGCTGAAGTCCAGATTCAGATGTTTGGACCATACGGGGGGGGCACTGCAGTATGACCCCAACAAGGTCATCCAAATCATCATAGCATGCTGCGTGCTGCATAATTTTGCCCTGATGCAACGTGTCCCCCGTTATGTGGATCTGCCCCCCTCTCCACCCAGCCAGGAGGCAGATGACATCTATGATGGCACCCCTAGTTCCTCTGGCCAATCTGTGCGTGCACATGTTATTTCTTCTTATTTTTCTTAACATTTGTTTTGTTTGTTTATGTTTTTGTGTGTTTGTAATATTTGGTGCCTATGTGAAAGCCTTTTTTTTTGTTTAACAATTTAGTAATGCTTTAATTACTAAACATTTTTCACATGATTTGAGCGTCGTGCAGTTTATTTCTTACTCATGTTTGTGATTACAAACCTTCATTAATATCAAAACAACACAAACATTAATGCATCAACTTAGGCAAGAACAGCTAAAGTCAAATTCCATATATTTTGTGTAAATATGTAAATTTTTAGTTGAAGGGCACTTGCAGACTCCATGTACATACCAGGAGTTCTAAGGTAACTGACTCCAGGCCTATGTTTACCCGTCCACCAACATCAAGATCCATAGGGAGCAAGAATTTCAAGGGAAATTGTCGGCCAGGAATACATAGGGCCACATACACACCCTCTCCTGCTTCTAATTTTTCCAGCCTATGACAGCCAGACCCCATGCCAGTCCAGTCAAATCTTTGCCATGGGCAAATGTTTTTTTTTTACAGCCAAGAATGTCCCCCAATATTGCCAACAAACAGGATGAGGCAGCCAGCATTTCCTTAGGCCCAAGCCTGCTGCGTGGGAACTTGAGCGGCCGCTTCAGTGAGGCTTAAGCTCAGCCATTGGCTAGTGGGGTATGTGAGCACTCTAATGAGCCATATGGGGGAATTCCAAAACAAACCAGCAAAGCCATAAACCACACAATCTTGGTTGCGCTAACCACACAGGTAAATAGAGTTGGGATGTAGAGAAAAGATGTTTAGCAGATCCAGGTCAAATTGAGATTAATATTAATGTTGCCCAATAAGGTTGTGGTGGGCCTTGGAGGTGGCCCAACACCTGGGCATGTGTGGCATTCATAATCTGCCACTGCTCAAGCATCTGTCTGTTGCTAGGTCGAAATTCATCTAGCACGGCAGTGAAGTTTGCATTTAAGGTGGCCGTTTGTTCTGCCATCTGTCTGTTTAAGGTGGCCATTTGTTCAGCCATCTGGCTGTTGCTCGTCCTAAAATCAGTCAGCATGGTGGTGAATGTAGTATTGAAGTTCTCTAATTGTGCAGCAATCTGCTCTGTTGTTCGTTGAGTCACCTGCCTAAAGTAACGGCTGTCATGGCGCCATGCTGACTCCAGGGTCGGCACGTGCCTCCCCTGGGAAACTGGTCGACATTGTTGACTGCATCTTCCACTTCCCCGAGTTTGAGCGCCTGCAGGTACTGGAGTTCTAGGGCGAGCAACAGTACCAGATGTGCTTGGCAAAACCTCTGCAGCAGAGCTAGCACTGGGGACTGTAGGCTCAGTCTCAGCCTGCTGCCTGTGATGGGCTGGCAGCATGCATCCAGCTTCACTCTGCTGCAGAGGATTTGGGGCAGTAAGATGCTATGGCAGTGGCAGATTAGGTTCCAGGGGAGTAATTTGCGAAGGTCCAATATGGCTGGCATCCTCCTCCTCCATATCCTGGAAGACATCCATTAGTGTGGGAGTCTGTTGGGACATGTGAAAAAGTGTGTCAGATTTGGGCCTAAATATCTTTTAGAACCAAATTAGTCATGTGCATTCACATGCATCACCAGTTTCAGCAAAGTCCACTTACCCTATATATCTGGTTCTGTGTCCTAGGCAGCAGGGAAGTAGACGGTGTGCTCAAACTGGAGGAGGCTTCCACAATTCCAGAGGCTGGATGCTGTGCTGTGTTAAAAAGTAAAAGGCACATCCCTTGATGAGCCTGATGAGTAAATATGCTTTAGTAAACATGTGGGCAAGCAGGAATGACAACTTCCCCAACGGTCAAAGTTGACCTTCACAATGAATCTGAATCTATGTTATATGTATGCCTCACCCTGTACATACAGATTGGTCACCTTAAATAATACAAACGTGCATGTACTGCATGTTAGGAGCCTTTACAGATCCAAAATGGCGCCTTAGGGGCCAACAGTCAGCTTGCAAATAGCATTTGGCTTCTGAGTATGCTGCTGTGCATTATTGCAATGTTGACCTTTCCCTGACCCCAGCTCAAGTTTGTCTCACCAAAGCACAGCTACAACCCCAGTGGTATAAAGACAAAGAAGTAAGTGTTGTCAATTATTGACTATATTCACATCACATGCAGTGCTTTGGTAAGATAAATTGTTTAATATTGTCCATAAATAATGTCAAAGGTCGTGTATGGCTCGCAAACCTTTCTAAGGACCATTAACTACTGCACCCTGGGAGAGTGTCCATCATGAAGGCCACACCCGCCTAAAACAGTAACCTCCCCTCAAAGCCACTCCCTAGGGGCCTGTGTTCATATCTGCCTGTGAGCCTCATTTCCCAAGTTTACAATAGTTCACATTAAAACAATCATTACTAACCTGCAGAAATGTCCTGGGTGTCCGTGTCGTGTTTGCCAGAGAGGCCCTCTAATGCTATGGGGTGGATTAAAGACAGGACCATTTCTTCAGCTCTGGTGTATTGTAATTTAGTGGGGAAGCCTCCGCCAGTTTGGCAGCTGAAAATAAGAGGATAAAAATTATTTGGCATTGTGGTCAGTACAACAAGCAGCAAAATGCGAACCTCAAATATGTACCTGTGATTGCGCCGTTTATTCTGCTCCTTCCGTACTGCATATTTCAGGTCAGATATTTTTCTCAGGATCTGCTCCGCATCTTTCCTCTCATCCCCCGCTGCATTCACCTGTCTGTTGAGCTCTTCGCAGATTTGTTTTTTTCTCACTTTGCTGGTGGCTTTGGAATTGCGCCCATATAGCTCATCATAATGAAGTGTGAGGCCACTTGCCAAGGCTAGGGTTTGTGCCTCACCAAATCGGTCGCTCAACTGGCCTCGCCGCAATGTTCGGCCTAATGGTTGCTCTTCTGGCTCATCTCTGTTTGGTGGCAATTCAGGGGACATTCTTGCCTGGCTGTGTGGTGATGAATCGGCCGTCACGTGGCTGGAAAAAGACTGGACTGGACTGGCATTAGGACTGGGGGTCATTGGCTGGGTGGCCACCGAACTTCCAGGCGTGGATGTTGCATAGGTCTCGCTGGTTTCCACCTGTGCTGGTGGCAAATGTGGCCGAGCAGGAGAGGGTGTGCTTGAGGGGCTTGGGCTTCTGGCCTTCTGCTTCTATTGTCCCTTGGAACTTGTGCTCCATTTTTCTTGGGATGTGGTAGGCCGGGGAGCAGGAGAGAGTGTGGTTGGGGGGCTCGGGCTTCTGGCCCTCTGCTTACTTTTACCCTTGGACGTTGTGGTACCTTGCTGTTTGGATGTAGGTGTGCGGGGAGCCTTCTTCTTGGAGGATCCCTCCTTGCGGGTGCTTGATGTTTTGGATGGGCCTGGAGTTGTGGCCAATGTAGCCTTGTGGTGGCCACTTTTGCTCCCCGTTTCAGGCACCGATTTGTGCGAGCGAGTGCTCGGTCTGGAGGATGAAGTGCCCTCATGCCGCTCTGGCCTTTTGGTCTTGGCCTCCTTTGCTGCTGGTTGCTTTGCGCTAGCTTTTTTGGATGCCATGATGACAATCACAAAGAGAATGAGCTGTGTGTCCATGAAATAGATACAACTGGGTATGATGCGTACGTGTTCGCGTACGCGTGCGTACGGTCGTATGTCCGTGTGGAACCCGGAAACCGCTGGGGCATTACCTATCTGCTGCGGACAAGAAGAAAGATGGCGCCCACGATCTTCACCTGCCAACAACAAGAGCTCATTATGCTCGTAAGTGTATTGTAAGGACGTTGATTTGATGTCTAAATGCATGCATAGGCTTTAAGGAAGCGCAGGAATAAACAGTTGTTTTTAAAAGCGATTTAAACTCTGTGGCAAACAGAAGTTAGTGCGCACATGTGCGAACCAACTCACTTGCATCTAGAAGGATAGGTTAAGGCTAGAAATGTGTTGGGGAATGTCATTTAAGCAACTGATCTAATTGTGAATGATATTTGTATGCTGTTTGATTTAACAACATACGACTACCTGCCCAACGCCTTTGAGAAGAGGAATCTGGCCCTGGAGATCGTGGCCAGGATCCACCAGGAAACGGACACCACCTTCACTTATATGCAGACCATGCAGCACTGGTCGGACCTGAAGCGACTACACATGCCCCTGGTGCGGCGATTTTTGGCGAACCATTTCCCAAGTAAGTACATACCGATTGCATGCTAGATGTAACAAATACAGAAGGTAGGCCTTTATTTATAAATGCTTTTCTTTTCTTGTGTCAGAAATGGACTATCACATTAGACCCACCCAGAGGCGCGCAGTCCGGCCAGTGCGGCATGAATCTGCACCACCAAGTGAAGGTGGTGTATCTCCAGGGCCAAGTTCCTACCCCTCCTCTGTAGCTGCGTCAGAGCAGCCCCTGGACCTATCCACAGAGGAGGGGCGTCACGGCGTGGGCAGGCAGTCGTACGAAATGACTCAGCCATTAGCCTCTGGTATGTGACTCTTAATGTAACTCCACACACATACATGCTATTTAAACAAAAGCTGATTCCCTTAATCTCTTTTTATAGATGAATATGTAGCGGGTAAAGGATCTGGAGCAGAGACTGCAGCAGATCATGCCAGGAGGAACATGGAGAAGGTGGGTGATGTCACACACACATTCTAAGTGTCATTTGGTTACTGTTGAATCAAACATTAGAAGTGAGCCTATTTTAAATGTCTCTACAGCCTCACATTCCCAGCAGTGGCAGGCCACAGACCGTAGGGTGGTCCCCGAAGCAGAGGTCGCCCACCACCGAAGTAAGTTGTAATGTAAATATTTAGAGAAGGTGGAAAATGCCATCATCACCAATCAACCTAAATCCATTGTCAATATCATTAGCATAATGACATATGGCCTCTTCCTTTAAGAAATTCCTTAGCATAATGACATATGGCCTCATGAGTTAGATGTAAACCTAATAGTCATTCCATCCACAGCTGTTAAACATGTATTTGCAGAACAATAATTTTCTTCTCTTTTTTTCAGATACCGCACATGCGAGATTAGCACAACTCACTGCGATGGTGTTTCGGTTGGTGGGCGATATGCAGGAGCTGCGAGATTCGTTGGGGACCACAGATGAAGAATAATTATCTAGGGCCTGCCATGCTTTTGTATATAGTTTTTGATTTTTAAAGAAAGTTTTACATTTTTTAAAAACTTTTGTAAATTTTTAAAAAACAAGTTTTATAATGTTGGTAAGGCAAAAATTTTTTAGACAAAACAAAAAAAAATGGCAATAAAATTGGCCAGTTCTTATTAAAAACCCAAACATAAAACTGGTTTCTGTGTCATTTTATGTTAATAAAAATTCATTAAGGGTTGGTTACAGCAAAACGTAGGAATAACTAAAAAAAAAAAAAAACGTAACATGAAGAATCTAGAAACTGTGATGGAATTGAGGTAAGCATTAGGTGCGCAAAATGAAGAAGTTTTATTGCGTGTGAAACCCCAATTTCTCCCCCTCACAGCGATACCGCATATGTATTGGTAGACACCCTTTCCTGCCCAGGAGACTCCCCCAACGGTGCTAAGTGCACCTTGCAGTTTTTCCAGAAAAACAACCCTTTAAATTTTAAATACCCCCCACAAATGATATATTCTCTGGAAGTACACACCTCAAGCTTTCTAGGCGTACCAGGCTTGTTGACATAGGCGCAGTTTTCTGGAAGTAATCCCTCAATCAATTCTTTGGTTGCACAGAGTTTCCCTAAAAAAGAATAAAAAAGAAGAATCAAAGTCACATTTTCCTAAAAAAAACTATATGCAAACAAGAAAAAACAAGTCAAATCTGAAAAAGCAACATCCCCCGAACAGAACGATACCCAACATGCATAGGTACTGTCAAGGGAAGAGTTGCCAAACACCCCAAAGTAAAGAGTGCGCATAACGGTAATTGTACTTGAAATTTTCAGCTCTGCTGACAAAGTGCGCACCTTGCGGTTTTTCAACCAAAACAACCCTTTACATTTGGAATATCCCCCATAAACCATATATTCCCTGAAGGTACACATGTTAAGCTTTCCAAGCGTACTGAGCGTGTTGTAGTGGGCTCATCTTTCTGGAAGTAATTCATTGAAGAATTCTTAGGTTGCACAGGGTTTCCCTAAGAAAAATTTAAAAAAGCAGAATAAAAACCATGTTTTCCTAAAATATCAATATGCAAACAAGAAAAATCAAGCTAAATCGAAAAGCGCAAGGTCCCCTGAGCAAAACAATACCCAACATGCATAGGTACTATTAACCCTTTTAATTGCCAGCCTACTTGAAATTTTGTCACACTCTGTTGACAGGTCATTTTCCCCATTTTGCGCCATGTTTAACCGTGATTTTTACTGGAATTTCCCGAAAAATTATATACATATTTTTTGCAGCAGAGTTTAGGCTTTAACGTGAAATGTCATGTTTGTAATTTTTCTACTGTTTTCTGAATATTTTTGCTTAAAAAAAAATTGTCGCATCAGGGGCATGTGTAGTCGCTTCAGGTCCGACCAGTGCTGCATGATCTGGATATAAATGAAGGTGGTGTCCGTTTCCTGGGTTAGGCTAAAATAAATGACATAGGGTCCCCCCCCCCCTGGGGTTGGAACGACCCCATTTTTTTGCAATTTTAAGGGTTAGGGTTAGGCTAACCCAAACCTTAAAATTCCCCCCAAAAAATGGGTTCCCCCCCCAGGAGGGGGGACCCTATGACAGGCTAACCCTAACCCTTAAAAATCCCCAAAATAATTACATAGGGCCCCCCTCCCAGGGGGGGGGGGGGACCCATTTTTTGGGGAATTTTAAGGGTTAGGGTTAGGCCCGGGGGGGGGGGGGGGGGACCCATTTTTTTTTAATTTTAAGGGTTAGGGTTAGGCTAACCTTAACCCTAACCCTTAAAAATAAAAAATAAAAATGATGTAGGGTCCCCCTTACCCGTCATAACCAGCCCGGGACCAGCTATGGGGGCTTGTAGGAACAGAGTGCAGGGGCCAGATTTTGTGGCCCCCACCCTGCAGCCTACAAGCCCACATAGCCCGGGCTCTTCTGCCCCCCCTGGGCTTTGGGGAGGCAGGTAATTGGGGGTGCGGGGGCTAATGGCAAGTCACCCACTAGTTGCAGGTGACTTGCCAGCCCCCAGCCTTGGGAACTGGTACAGGGGTCTCATGGACCCCTTAACAGTTCACAAAGGGTTAACATTAAAAAAACACACTGACACATAAGAAAAAATTACTTTTTTTTACTTTACTTACCTCCGATCGTCAGCTCCTTTGTTCCTCGATGTGATGACAGATGCGATAATGCTGGCTACAGTAGCAGAGAGGCAGGTGATGATCTGATCACCTGCCCCTCTGCTCCTGTGGCCAGCATGATCGCATCTGAAAGAACAGCAGCAAGGAGCCAGGACGACACCCGGTGAGTGACGACATAAGCCCCGCCCCAAACAGCAAGATGGCAGCGCCCGTCGGAAGAGGAGGGGGAGAGCTCTTTCAGGCTTTCCCCTGAGGCTGAAGAGCCGGGGGGTGATCGGAGGCCCCCCCCAGTGAAGAGGAGACCCGGAGGGAGGCAGTGCGACTGCAGGTAAGTAAATGTCCTTTTAAATTTTTTTTTTTTATTACAGTTAGCAGCTGCTGCTGCCAAAGCGTGGGGGTGGCGCTATTCCGGGGGATCTCCTGGAGCCATCCGACCCCCCACGGGGGATCAGATGGCACCAAATTAAAGAGGAGACCCGGCTGGATCCAACGAGGGGTCTTTTACTTTTATATTTTTTTTACTGTGGGGGTTTAAAGTCAGCTACGTGAGTCTCACGTAGCTGGCACGTAAGTGGAGTACAGGCAGCTACGTGAGACTCACGTAGCTGGCACTAGAAGGGTTAAGGGCGCAACATGAAGAATCTAGAAACCGCGATGGAATTGAGGTAAACATTAAGGGCGCAACATGAAGAATCTAGAACCGCGATGGAATTGAGGTAAGCATTGTAGCAGAAGTGAGTGATCAAAATATTGAGACGAGCACATGAATGAGTTAATTTTTTTTTTTTTTAATTCTTTATTTAAGTTTTCAAAAGAGTACAGACAAAGTTTTTAACAATAGACAATACAGGGTATAGGAAGATCCAGCACGCAGGCTAGGTAACATTCGGGATGTGCCAACCCCTGTCCTCTTCTACATTTTACTATACATAATTCAGTCACATACACTCTACTCTTAAACATCGCGGACCTTCAGATCCGGAGTGGGGTCTTAAGGTGCGAACTCGGACCCTCTACTCCGATTCCTCACTGGGACCAAATTGGGTTCTATTCGCCTTTTTCCATATGTGGTCTGCTCGCCAGCGCTACCAGGGCGCTAGCGGGGCTCCATGAGTTTCCTCTTGTTGTAGGCTATCAGTCATTTTGCATCAAGCTCGGATCCCTTGGGAGTGTAGTGATCGACTGGGGGTGTCACCCAAACTGGGCTAGATCACTAGAGTCAGCAAATAGAGAAGGAAGAGTGAGGGGAAGAGAGAAAACAGGTAAGTGTGTGATGTAAAGAAGAGAAGGGAGTATGTGCAAGAGGCAGTAGGGGGTCGAGGAGGGAGGGGGAAAAGGGAGAGAGAGGGAGGGGGAAAGGGAGAGACAGGGAGGGGGAAAGGGAGAGAGAGGGAGGGGGGAAAGGGAGAGAGGGGGAGGTGGTTGGACTGAGGGGTGGTAAAAGAAGTGGGAAGGAGAGCCATGACTGCTTGTTTCACCGCCAGTGGGGGGGGGGGAGGTATTGGCCAAGTAGCAGCATTCCGGTGAAGAGTCTCGAATTAGTTCCTCTCCCGTCCTCCTGTACAGTATCGGAACCTATACCAAGGAGTCCATAAAATTCTGGTCTCCTCTTCTTTATCTTGGATGGCAGCTGTCAGTTCCTCCATTTCCTTTATTCTATCTACTTGACCCAATCATTTTCTGTTGGGATGTTCTTGGTTTTCCATAGCCTGGGGAGCAGTGCTCGGGCC
Source organism: Gastrophryne carolinensis (assembly GCA_027917425.1). Classification (NCBI taxonomy): domain Eukaryota; kingdom Metazoa; phylum Chordata; class Amphibia; order Anura; family Microhylidae; genus Gastrophryne; species Gastrophryne carolinensis. Next base: position 498,347,256 of record CM051235.1, read on the forward strand.
GCATTAATCAGATGTCTCAGTATTGATTTCTTGTAATTTGTAATACTACAACCAGTATGGGGTAGGAGCATGAGTGCCGGGCAGCACGGGACTTGTGAGCCTGTTACCTTTGCCATAGTTTTTGAAATTTTTGCCCAAAAAGGTGCGATTTTGGGACATGACCATAGAATGTGGAGCAGTGATCCTTCCTCTGATTCACATCTCCAGCACATAGGTGAGGATCCCGGGAAGATGTACGCTAACTGTTTTGGTGTGTAGTACCATCTAGTTAAGTATTTGTATTTGGTTTCTTGAATTTGTGCAGAGATTGATGATTTGTAGGTTAATGAGAATATTTTTTCCAGTCTTCAGTTGTGAATTTCCTAAATCTTTTTCCCATTCTCTACAAAAACTGGGGGCTAAGTTCTGCTCTTCATCTATTAGTTGGTATATCTGCGAAATTACCCCTCTTGGGGGGTCTTTGCAAGTAGTCATTGTCTCGAATTGCGTAAGGTCTCGCCCTAGTACATTTTTTGGTCCTGCTTTTTGTAGGAAATGCTGGAAGAGGAGTAAGTACCAAGGGTCCAGGTGAGGGTTGTTCCACGTATTACTTAGTTCCTCAATATGGTGCCAGTCCTGTCCTTTTATTAGGTCTCGCCCCCTGACTGTTCCCAGGTCCCCCCAGCCCCCCCTTGCTCGCGGCTTCTGGCTGAGAGGGAGTTCTGGGTTGCCTATTACTGGGATTAGAGGATATGGCCAAGGTGAGATTTCCTCCCCTCTCCTAACTGCATCCCATACATCAAGGGTAGCTTTAACCTGTGGGTTAAGACCCACCCATCTGCTTGAGGTTACTGACGAACTTGGGATCTCTTTTAACGGGGTCCCCGTCGAACCTGCCTCCACTTTAACCCATTTCTTGGTTTCTCCCTTTCTCATCCAGTCTACTGTTCTCTGCAGGTGGGCTGCTTGCCAGTATTTCTTCAGGTTTGGTACTGCCAGTCCTCCTCTGGATTTAGGTCATTGTAGCAGAGTGAATTTGATTCTCGGCTTCTTGTTTGCCCATATGAAGTTTATGAAAATCGTATTTAAATTCTTGAAGTAGCTTGCTGGTATATGGCATGGAAGAGTTTGGAACAGGTATATAATTCTAGGCAGGATTGTCATTTTTATGGCACTCATCTGACCCAGCCACGTAAGTGTGAGGGTGCTCCAGCTTGATAGGTCAGACTTAACTTTGTTGAGTAGTGGGATGAAGTTATACCGGAAGATTTCACTAACTTCACTCGGAATCTTTGTGCCCAAGTCATAACTGATGCTGTCCACTTGAATGGGAAGCAGGTTCTGATGGACGCTAACACGGCTTCTGGCATCCCCACGTTGAGTGCCTCTGATTTATCAAAGTTGATTTTAAAATGAGAGAGTTTTCCAAAAGTTTCAAAATCTTTCATCAGGACCGGGAGTCCTATCGTTGGATTGGAAATGAAGAACAAAAGATTATCTGCGTATGCAGATATCTTATGTTTGACTCCCTTCACAAAAATTCCTTTAAGGTCTGGATTGTTTCTTGCGTGTCTCAAAAAGGGTTCTACCAGCAGGGCGAAAATCAGGGGTGACAAGGGGCAACCCTGTCTGGTTCCATTAGCTACCCGGAAGGGGGGGGGGAAAGGCTGCCGTTTACTTTTACCCTAGCCTGGGGAGCAGAGTATATACTCAGGATGTATTTGAGCGCTCTACCCTGGAGTCCAATGTGCTTCAGCACTTCAAATGCAAAATTCCAGTCCACCCAGTCAAACACTTTTTCAGCGTCAGTGGACAATAACATTATAGGGGAATTATCCATCCTCGACCTGTGTATCAGGTTCAGGGTCCTAATCGTGTTATCTCTGGCTTCCCTGCCAGGGATGAAACCGCATTGGTCCCCATCTATTAGGTTGGGTAGGTAGGCCGCCAAGCGAGTTGCCAGGATTTTGGTGAGCAATTTGAGGTCTACATTCAGTAGTGAAATAGGACGGTAGCTTTCGCAATTCAGAGGGTCTTTTCCTGTTTTGTGTATTACCGTGACGTGGGCTTCCAATGCTTCTGTTGGGAATAACATGGGTTCGTCCTCTCCTGCGGTCGTATTAAAAGCATGGAGGAATTGTTTGTTCAGGATGCTCTCAAATTTTTTGTAATAGGCAATAGTAAATCCGTCTGGGCCAGGTGACTTCCAGTTCGGGGATGCTTTTATCGCCTGATGCAATTCAGCGCCTGAGATTGGCTCCCCTAATTTGTTGATAGCCTCATCATTTAATGTTGGCATACCGGAGGCAGGTATGTATTGTCGTATTTGGGACAAGTCCCTCTGGGTGTTCCCCACTCCCTGCAGTCTTAAGTTGTACAATCCGTGATAATATTGTTGGAATACCTTGGCAATGTCCTCTGTTTTGTGCTTTTTCTGTTGCTTTGCGTCCATTATTGCTTCGATGTAGTTCAGGGATTGTTGCTTCCTCAAGGCTCTGGCAAGAAGCGATGAATGAGTTAATTTTGTTGTGTGCAGGCGTAAGGTCGGAAAGATTTTCGTCTGGACGTTTATTTATAGAAAAAGGAATTCAGAATCTAACGGGAAACGTAAATCATTCGTTCGAGGCGACGTTGGAGAAAGCCAAAAAACTGAAGCCTACGTTGTTTCCTAAGTAACCTAAACGAAAAACGAAAGCTGAAAAATGAAAAATTCTCGTCGGCGTACGAAGGGATGAACACTTTACTGAAGGCTTGCGATACATGCTTAGAATCACTTGTTTACTTTTACCCTAGCCTGGGGAGCAGAGTATATACTCAGGATGTATTTGAGCGCTCTACCCTGGAGTCCAATGTGCTTCAGCACTTCAAATGCAAAATTCCAGTCCACCCAGTCAAACACTTTTTCAGCGTCAGTGGACAATAACATTATAGGGGAATTATCCATCCTCGACCTATGTATCAGGTTCAGGGTCCTAATCGTGTTATCTCTGGCTTCCCTGCCAGGGATGAAACCGCATTGGTCCCCATCTATTAGGTTGGGTAGGTAGGCCGCCAAGCGAGTTGCCAGGATTTTGGTGAGCAATTTGAGGTCTACATTCAGTAGTGAAATAGGACGGTAGCTTTCGCAATTCAGAGGGTCTTTTCCTGTTTTGTGTATTACCGTGACGTGGGCTTCCAATGCTTCTGTTGGGAATAACATGGATTCGTCCTCTCCTGCGGTCGTATTAAAAGCACGGAGGAATTGTTTGTTCAGGATGCTCTCAAATTTTTTGTAATAGGCAATAGTAAATCCGTCTGGGCCAGGTGACTTCCAGTTCGGGGATGCTTTTATCGCCTGATGCAATTCAGCGCCTGAGATTGGCTCCCCTAATTTGTTGATAGCCTCATCATTTAATGTTGGCATACCGGAGGCAGGTATGTATTGTCGTATTTGGGACAAGTCCCTCTGGGTGTTCCCCACTCCCTGCAGTCTTAAGTTGTACAATCCGTGATAATATTGTTGGAATACCTTGGCAATGTCCTCTGTTTTGTGCTTTTTCTGTTGCTTTGCGTCCATTATTGCTTCGATGTAGTTCAGGGATTGTTGCTTCCTCAAGGCTCTGGCAAGAAGCGATGAATGAGTTAATTTTGTTGTGCGCAGGCGTAAGGTCGGAAAGATTTTCGTCTGGACGTTTATTTATAGAAAAAGGAATTCAGAATCTAACGGGAAACGTAAATCATTCGTTCGAGGCGACGTTGGAGAAAGCCAAAAAACTGAAGCCTACGTTGTTTCCTAAGTAACCGAAAAACGAAAGCTGAAAAATGAAAAATTCTCGTCGGCGTACGAAGGGACGAACACTTTACTGAAGGCTTGCGATACATGCTTAGAATCACTTGTACACTCATACGCAAGCGGAACAAAAACGAAAAAAAGACAGATCGACACAAAAACGAAATTCATTGTATGTCTCTCTGAATCAACCCTATAGTCACTGAGAGGTTATATGCCATGGGAGTAACAGCAGTGATCTAATGTCATCAGTTTGTCATGTTTTCTCTGTCTGTACATGGACTTGTGTCAGGAGAAACTGACACAAAGAGATTGAAATCCGTGATTTATTGCACAATTAGTACAGATCCTGTGAAAAAATGAACTCTCTGAGGACTCTTCTCTATAGCAGGGTCAGAGATTGCATACAGTTAGTCACACTAGATTTGCATGTGGTTCTACTCTAACACCCTGAACACGGTTTCCAATAACATGCATGAACCAGGACAAGGACAAAAAAAATCTATCAAGCCCTGATGTTTTACTTGAGAGCATTCCCAATGTCATCTCAGTCTGTGGACTTGCTCATGCAGATTCCTTAAAATAGCTAAGCTGGTTAAAAGTCTTTAACGTCAATCTTGAGTACAGCCAGACAGGCTTATGAATAAAGTCACTTTTTAATGCAGACTATTTAGGGGAGACTTTGCATTAAATTTGTAACTGCGATGGAAGCTCTGTCTAGAATATGCATCCTAGAATTATTCAGATGTTCTGTCAGGCACAATCTTTCTAGCAAACATGTGGAGCCTGTCACAGTTCTCTTACAATAAACAGCGGCTACTGCAGTGAGTAGGGACTTTTTGTATTAATTTCTCTCTTTCCTGCCTGGTAAGAGACAGTGTTTTCTGCGATATGCAATAGATTAGTGGTTCAACCTATATTTTTTGTCTGGGCCTTTGCGAGTTAGTCCAGAGCTCCTGTACTAGGTTTAGTATCATATTAATACATTAAATTATAATATTGTATACTGTATTTTTAGTTTTTTATTTAGTCACTTCACATCATACTCATCATATTAACTGCAGCAATAAATGAGTTTTTAGTTTCCTTCTTATTTACATGCACTAACCTTACAGTATCCAAGAATATCAATAATGTGACACAGTACCGTATAGAAAACTGGCAAGAAAGTTGCAAACATTTTTGTGCTGACAAAAATAGGTTAAAATTACTTAAAATGCAATACATATACCCTGAGTAGCTGTGTTTTTGACTGATCAGTAGTGATAAGCTCTAGAATCGGGTCATGGTCTTTGCCATCAGGAACAAATCAACACTTGCGTCTAGGAAAAAAAATAATTGTTCAGTTCATAATAAGGTTTATAATAGGATATAATATGGTAATAATAGGGTATAAATAACAAAAGTACCACCAAAGCAAAAATGGTCCATCTCCAACAGCTGCAAGGTCTTGCTTTTATCAGTTTATTTGACATTTGTATTTTGACCATATGAGTGATACCTCAATCACTAAAACTAAATTAACATTAAAAACAATGAGTATAAAAGTAATGACCTGTTGCCGAGTTAATAGAGAAGCCACATAATAGGGTTGGTTCAGCACCATATTTATTTACTCACTTTTTGTGATTAAACACTTTTTCTCATGTTTTTTTTTACCTCTGTGCAATTCAGCGCCATGTTTAGCTTTGCAATTTTTAAAAAAACATTTACATAGCTTAATATGACACTTAATTGAACCATGGGAAAAAGTGTTTACTCACAAATAAGTGAAGTAAAAAAATACGGTGCTGAATCAACCCTATTGTGTCATCAGTGCTCATCTGTTCTGGAAAAGGTGTGATTTACACTTAAACTCTCCCTCTAAGATCCAATAAAACTCCTACTCCAAGTTTTGATGCCCACCCAGGTGTTCCTGGGTTATGGCATTTGCATTCCATCTACACATCCCTTTTTATTCCACCAATTAGTTTAACCTAGTGGCCGTTCAAGAGCCTTGTGTAGCGATGCGCATGCCCGCCATCAGCCCCAGTTGCCCACCAACGGTCAACGTCGCAACTGTTAAGTTGGGTGAGTGCATAATTCTGCCCGATTTTGGACTTCCAGGATATCATTAAAAAGATGGGTATTCCAGTGTAGGATGGGAGTATTGGCAGAAGTCTTATTTGACTTTAATGCCTATGTTTATACCCAAACACTTACCCTAGCTTAGCTGATAGCATCTAATGTACCTACGAATAAATTAATATACCAAAATATATCACATATATATTCTTAAAGTAATATTTCAGGCAAAGGCAATTGTTAGCCCAATGCATCGGGCTACGTTTGGGGCTGCGCTAAGATGTTTTTCATTTTTAAATTGAAGAAGAAATGGCTGAGATATTGAGGTTGACAGTTTCACCTTATGATTTATCTTCTGAAGCAAGGGGGTGTGGCCCTTGGAGCTGTGATGCTGCATAGTAATCAGCATAATGGGCAGGGTCTGTAAGAGCCTGAGTACTTGCTTCAAACACCTTGGCTGTGCTCCTTTCCTCTCTCCCTGTTGCTAGGCAAAATTGTATGCATAGGCCAGCACCCCCTGATAGTAATTTGTACACTTCCAAACGCTCATGCGTGCACTCCCAAACGCACATGCATACACTCCAAGACATGTATGCGCACACTCACATGCATGCACATTCGCATACATGTACGTGCGCACTACCAAACGTGCACACGCCCCTTCCCATATGTACATGTAAAAACTCCCAAACCCACATGCTCGCACTACCATAACTGCATGTGAGTACTCCCAAAAGCACATGCATTAGCAGGCAATAGCAGGCAGATTGTGTGCTTCTGAATTGCAAGGAAGTGTGTGTCTTGATTTTGACCTGAGAGTCCTGCTTCTGAAAAACTGTCTCAAATCTCTGAGCAAGCATCCCTTATTTCTAGCAAGAAGTAAGCCATCAGCTGTAATGCTTTGCTTACAGTAGCAATCTCCTACATATATTTTAGATACAGTAATTACACTGTCTGAATGTTCTGTGGCTGCTGCACAATTAAGTTAACGTGAATAAACAATGTAACAGCTCCCCCCTCACACAGAATTCCTCTAATGGCTGTTTATTCAGTGTGTAGCATGACAGACAATCTGCTCTGTGTTTCTGAGGCATATATCTCTCTGTTTGGTGTGAATTGCTGCTGGCACAGCCCCCCTCATGCTCATGTGTAAGCAGGGCTGTGTGTAGTAAGATGGCTGCTCCTATATAGTTCAGAAACAAGGCATCCTGTATATTTTTCTACAACATCTGCATGGGTGTAAACCCTCTCAAACGGTTTATGCCCTCTCAAGCGGTTTATGCCACTGATCACGGAGGGGAGTTGTTAGGTGAGCAATTTACTAAACTAGCTGCTGTAAAACTAGGACTTTGCTGCTGCAGTGATGAAGCCGAAGATAGAAACCCTCTTTAATCTGGTCATGCCAGTGAAATGTATAGTCCCCTAGGTTCAGTTATATAGTTCTGGCTTGAAAAACAAGAGCCAGTTCTAGTAAGCTAGAGAAAATTCTGCCAATTTAGCCAACTTCTATAGAAAGTATCCTCACATGGGCCAGCATATGCAGTGGGAAGATGCTCAGGGGGAACTGGGAGGTACCAGAAAACCATAAAGGTTTGGACTCAAGACAGAACTAGTGTAAATGCATTTTTTGGAGGAGCAGTGAAGGAAGTTAACAATCTAGTTTTGAGCAGGATACCTGTGTCGGTGGCAACCTGGGGGTTCTAAGAAGAGGTCAAGGCTTAGATGGCCAAGAATGAAGATACGACTAGCCTGTAATATCTTATAGGGGACTGAGAGCTCAGTGGTTGTGTAAGATACCCGCTTAGGATTCGTAATTGCTGCAGAAAGAGTATATGTGTTTTTAAAAGGTTGGAGAAGGTAGCTTTTTGCAACAAGCAGTAAGTAAAGAGCACCAGACACCTATTACCCCCACTTTCATACACCCGGGTCCCAAGAAGGTGTATGAAAGAAGAACCTGCTCCTTGTCACGCACCAACCAACAGGCACAATGGGGAAAATTGAGTCAATTCCATTGTATTGCCAACAGAGAAAATATCCACAGACTCGGTTACAGCTTTGTATAAACTTTATTTAATAATGAGAGCTCAATTTAATTGAACACTTAATTGAATAATGAGCAATTAGCCTAAATTAAATAACAGATACTAGGTGGTTTTGAAGCATACGTTTGCCCTCTGACATGAACAAAGGTTAAAACACAATACCATAAGAATCAATGCAACTTAAAATACATCACAAAGCATTATTCTATTATTTCAATATAATCAGAACTATAGTACTCACTTTATCAATGATATATATATATATATATATATATATATATATATATATATTACATTGGCACTTATCATAATTAAGTATTGCTACAACGCTGGTACTTTATCCACCTTACTTTATCATAAGAACGCAAGGGCAGAGAGGTGAACAGCTTCACCCTTTGTGACACAGACCAAAACACATTCAGCGGCATCCCACTGAATATAATTTTCATCAGTGATGGGAGGGGCCCGTTCCCACCAGCGAGAAGTCTTTCTCTAGAACTTGCTGGAAAATGTCTAAGCACCCAAATGATGTCTTCGTCATGGAAAGCACTCTCTCTCTCAACAGAATATGAGTTAATGTTTATAACGAGTTAAAAAGATAACAGGATACATGTGCAAGGTTGAATAACATTTTACCAGCTGCCAATAAATTCGGTTTGTCTAATTATGAGCCTAATCGCCTCATAATGGGCCTGCACATGTAATTAACTAATGGTTTGGCAAAGCCATTAACTACTTCACATCCCTAGACAGAGAAGCGGCGGTTCTATGGATCGATGGACATGGTGTAGGTGGGTAAAGCTGTAGTTACTTTTCGTCCTTTTGGAGTAAGTTACAACTTGTAGCATTACTACTACTAGTAGTAGTAATAGTAGTACTAGTAGTAGTAGAGCAACTTACATAGACAGATTATTACATTCTAATCTGGTACAACTCCAGCATGTAGCTGGTCATAGCTGGATGTACAGTACATCTTTGTGCAGGTTCCAACCCCAGCCCACTAGGCTGCTTTATGTCCCTTTGCTGGGTGGTCTCAGAATCCAGTCTCTCCTCAGCTCCTCAGGCACAAGACACTGACTGACTGAGGGGTTCCGACTTAATGGGGCTGTAAACCCAGCAGCAATAATAAGACAGCATGCAGCTCATCTGATCTTCTGGCTCACGTGCCTCTCCTCTGGTTCCTGCAGTGCAGGGTAGAAGCTTTAGAAGTGATCCATTGTTTGCTGCTTCTTTCAATTTCATTCCTCCAGAACCATGCAAAAAATGTGGTCTTACAGCCACTAGGTCCCTTAGTGTTCTTAGAATGACCAAGCCACAGTGGTCCCACAGCTGTTTCTGACCACAGCAGAGTGTGCAAATGACTCATACTGCTGTGCAATGGCATGCCCTGCCTAGCTCAGCCACAACCTGGAATTTAAGACAAGGAAACAGCTTTGTCTAGAATACGTACAGTAAGGACCAGAACCCAAGGGGGGTTAAAAATCCTGGGCAAGAGTTTGACATTGGTATGTGAATGTGTCTGCATGCTGTAACGCATAAAATGTTTGCAATATATAAATAACTAATATGAATGATAGCCATATATTTCTATCACTACGGGTTTACTGTAAATGTATTTATGAATAGAATCCACAATTATTTGTTAAATTCCATGGTTTACATATGCAGTCATACAAACAGAAACTGCAAGACCAGTTTACTTCCACTAAACAAAATGAAGAAAAAGTAGAACCCAAAATGTCATGTTATTGGAATTAGCACTGTCACACATCTCGCTAAACTGAACTCATCTAGTACATTAAAATGTCACTTGCTGGATATACTTAACCTTTCATATTTACAGTGACTCGTGCAGTTCAAACCCCTGTGGCAGCCACAAGACATTTAGTCTGAAATCTATGAAAGGGACAAATAATAAGAAAAGAACCTAGATTTAATGCAGCACATCAATAAAGAATTTAGGTCCATTTACACCCCCCCACTTCAGGGGCATCCTGATTTGGGTGTCCCCTTAGGTAACAATATCTAGGACGCTTCAAAATTGTGCTTTTAAACTCATATGTCTGGCTCCTTGAGCTGCAGCAACTACAGTAGAATGTACCAAGTAATTCTGGCTTGCTAGCATTATGTCACCACCCATTATGGAAGGAATAGGATTTACACAATATGGCTTGAATTATGTAAACAGGAACAAGACCTTAGGTGCCACCCCTGGATGCTCGCATAGCTTTTGTGGCCCCCAGGCTTTTGGGGAGACCGGTGTTAATGGTAAGTCAGCCACTAGCCACAGGTGACTTGACATCTCCTCAAGCCCCCTGGTATAGATACTTACCTCCGATTCATCTCGAGCACTGTTCCCCACTTTGATCACTCTGGATGCTGCTGGAAGCCTTTTATACCTGTTGGGTGGCAGGACATAAAGGATTAATTAAAAAAAATGACATAGGGTCCCCATAAATGGCTTGGGGCCCACCTACCCAGCATAACCAGCCTAGGCACCAGCTATGCAGGGCTTGTAGAACATGGCCCCTGGCCCTGAAAGCTACAGACCCGCATAGCCTTCATGGCCCACGTGCTCCTCTGTCCACTAACTGGGATGCCCCAGCAAATGCCAGTGGCCGGTCCAGGAATCGTTTAGATAATTTCAGAACAATTGATTAATAGTCTAGGAACAATGTAAAGATTTGCAATTTTGTTCTTGTGCAGCAACTATTTAGCAGTCATTTAGGATCAGGTTGTTGCCCAACACTGAATGAGGAGTGAGCAGGATAAGAAGAGTCACAAATCTTAATGTAGTTAGATTTGGTTCAGGGAGCAATGAGATCATCTAAAGTTGGAAGAGGCGACTTGACTATCCTCTCCTTAGTTTCGATTTTTGTGTATGTTTTGTGTATTTTGGTGATGTGCTGCAGTGAAGATTGATAGCTGTCTGTCTTTCAGGACTGGCACTGCTAAGACGTAAAATGGCCATCCTGTCCCACCTCCTTCCCTCATCGAAATACATAAGTCATGTGTTCTGTAATTGGGACTGACCTTGCATGGATATTTTGCTTTTATACAGACCCCAGATCAAGAGTGGCATTTAAAGCTGGCCAAATTTCCCTGTGACCTGCAATCCTGCCTTTTCTGTGTTTTGACCCGGCTTATCTGCCTTTAAAATCCGCTTTGGATTTCCCCACAGCTTGTTTCTCCGAAATGACCTTGGCTTTTCTTGTGACCTCTGAACCAGTACAGCCTGCCTTCTTATATAGGCCTAATGAACAAATCTGTCTGCCCTCTGACCTTCTACTCTGTCTCCCGCTGTGTCTACAGAGTTGTCATTCCCAGGCCCTAATACCAAGTTCTGCCAGGGGGTAGACCTTGGGTGTTCCCGCAGCCCAGTCTGAGACACCTGGTGGATTTGGAGACCTGGTTAGTCTTGGTTTTCAGAAGCTCCACCAGTTGATCTTTACTGACCTCCAGAGTTTACCACAGTGGTGGTACATTTGGGGGTCCACCAAGGCTTGGAGTCCCTTGTCCCCAGCATCCTGCCCAAAAAATCTGTTTGGAACTATGTAAACAAGTTTTAGGTGAGGAGCCCTTGTAGGTGTCTCTAGCCTCCTAAATAAAGAGCATTATACATGGCTGTACCCAGCAGGCTTCTCATTTGTAAAACATTAGTGAGAGAATCTGTAGAGCCGAATTACAAGATGGAACAGGACAAGGTGCTAGTTATGGCATTTCTAAAACTGTTCTGCACAGCCCGTGTGCTGATTAGGAAAGTCACCTGCTTTTGACATTTATCAAGCCTTTCATCATTGCTTGGCTCCCTCACCAAGCTCATCTGTAATTAGGCCTTGTTTTATTAATAGCAGCACTGCTATGTGATATGCAGAAGGAATTACAGAAGACCTCACTTCTAGTGATTCTAAGAATTAAATATGCGTGGATACCAAGCAATTCTAAAGATGGGCAGTCAGCATGCCTGGAATGCTGTATGTAAGTGTTTATCTAGATCCTTGCATACTGGGACACATTTCAGAGAGGCTCCCAGCAGCAGCTATTGACAACTGAATACAGACAATAGAGCTGTAAGCTGAGAAATGAAGATAAGCATAGGAAAAAGAGAACTGCATGAAACTTGGAACAGAATCAAAGCTAAGTTTTTCGTAGGGTGTGTAATCCATCCTTTAGCTACATAAGGAAATCGCTTCCAGTAGCTGGCTAACTTTCAGGGAATGTAGAGGTTAAAGAATGGCTGCCATCCGGGCAGTACAACCAGTGCTTCTATAAGGGGCCAGACCAAAGTCACACCATATGTCATCCTGGCACCCATTTAAAATGTTGCACAATTAAGGAACCTAGAAACTTTGGTCATATAGGGTAAAGTATAGCTGTCCTGGGATAAACATAGAGGTTTTCAGAAGATCTATTGTTTTCTGCAACAAATCATTCCTAATTTTTTTAAATGCAGCTTGCAGTCCCTGTCCAATCATGACCTAAATTCCTCCTTACTTATCCACTGTGGGAACTGTAAAATAAGACATCTAAAAGCATCTAAAATCAAATCTATGATAAATATCTTGTGTATTCTAAGCAAAGCTGCTGGCTTGCCTCCAATTCTTGGGTGTACTTGAGCTGGGAATGTC